>OY728141.1:50978040-55978040 GCA_963277665.1 Viscum album
ATTTTCCCAACATTTAATGTTATGAGATTTTCTATATTTTTATTAAATGTTAATAAAATTACTACATATGATAAAAAGTGATTTTATACCATTGAAATTATAGTGAACTAGCCTAGCCTCCTATTCATTCCTCTCTTAAATTCCAAGGGAAATCTTCATATAATATTCAATAATTAAAGATATTATTTTTCAGTAAATAAATTCAAGTAAGTGAAACATTCCATGTTTATAGAGGCTCAATTTTACCCCTTTTTCTTAATTACAATTTTTTTGTGAAAGAATTAGAATTTAAAGCTAATTTTATCGAAATATGGGAGAATCATACCGATATGATGGAATTTTTTATGTCTTATAGAGAGGGGATCTTCGGAGCAAGACCACATAATATTTTGTGTGGATTTATATACATATGTCTCTTCTGTGATTTCATTAAATATTCCATTGATTTGGGTGAAATAATTGGATGGATTAAAAAAAGGCTAGAAATTTTGTGTGATAAATGTACGGGTTTATATAGGGGGTGTGGTAAAAACCTCTTCACTTGATTATTTACCTATAGAATATCATCTAGTGAGTAAATATTGGATATTCAATTAAAATTAACTATAGAATTAATTATGTAATAAATTAGTAAAATAATAATTATTTTTTGATATTTTAAATGATTACTGATGGTGTTTAATATTTTACTAATGGGTGATGGATTGAAGAGAATGGATGGCTTCGAAGAGGGTGGTAAATTATTAAAAAATGAAATAAAAATTGATGAGGTAGATGGTCCCTTGGACATTTTCCTGTGATTACAAATTTTTTTATGTGTCTTGTGACAAGCTGTCCCAACACTTATGTGTGATCACTTATGATTATATATTAATTTGTTTCATTAAATATCCATGAAATAAATGAATATATATTTAGTTAAGATATTTCATTGAACATAAGTGGATTACATGACCACCTATGGTAGAGGGATTGACCATAAGCATGTGCGAGGAGATATATTTAATCTAGAAGGGTAAAAATGGATTAAACAAAGTGGACCTTGGTAAAGGTTCATTTAGTTTCTATCTAGTAGGGATGTATGATTGGATAAAATTGTATATCATTGGGATATGTGGTGTATATGATTTAAACATATGGTTTATGTTAGAATAATTTTTTTTATTAAAGAAGTGAGGTAATTTTTTAGACACTCCTTAAAATTTCTTATAAGTAATTTCTATTATGGATGATTGAGCTATGATAAGATTATGGTCAATAAGAGGTATGTTGTGAATTATATGTCATGGGGTATGTTTTTATGGTCATAAATGAGCTGAAGAAAACCATATCTGGTTTTTAGATCATGGTATGACCTATGGTGTTAGTGGGGGTGCCTTGGTGTCGTATTGTCTTAAAGAGTAGTAGAGCATGAAGGACATTAGGGACATATCCAAGTCTGAATGCAGTAGCGGGTATAAGTTAAGGACCTGAGAGTCAAAGTATAGAGATTTGAATTGGGTATAGATGAGTATTAAACCCATTATATTATGTCTGATGTATTATATTTGTATTTTGATTCATTTGTGGGACACTAATTCTATTATATGTAGTATTATTCAAGAGTTGTGATATTATTCAATGATATATATTATTATTCATTCATGGGGTGATAATTATCTAATTTGTACTATGGTTTATGTGTGGTGTAATAATTCCCCTTGATGATATATCATCCTAGGGTTTGGATCAATTCCACTATGATGAGACAGTTTAAAGTAGGGGAAGTGGTCCCTATGTGGTTTATATGTGATTCAAAGGAGGGGTTCCATTCCTCCATAATGTCACTGTTCTGGGTTTCATATTTGACCCTCGAGTGTAGTTTATATGTGATTCTAGGGAATTTATCCTTTCTCTTTTAATGTTATTATGGGTGGGGATCGAATCTCATATGGTTGATCATAATTTTTTATTTAGAATCTGAGGATTGATGGTTGTTATTTTAATATGCATACATTATTTATTAATTTACTTATTATGTATAAAAAATCACATGCATATACACTACTTTAATGGTTATGTATGGGTCACTATTTGTGTTGGACTATATAGTTTTACTCACACCATTCATGGGTAGACATGAGACTCTAGTATATAAGTGGACCTCATGATTATATGTTCCAGTTAGGTATTGGATCTGATTTTTCTTGGATGGTTGAAAGAGAAAAGACTTAGGGATGGTGGTAGAGACCCTTTGTATTTTACTCTATTATTTATTTTTTGTATAAATGATTGTCTCAGGGGTTATCTATGGGTTGAATGGTTGCATAACTCTATATTAGTTGTTATAAAATGATTATTATGTATTGTAATCAATGTACTATAATTTTTATCAGGGATGATCTTTGTTATTTTTGTTTTTTTCTTAACTCTGATATTAATTTATAGTCTCCCCATGATTACACATTAATCCATCCCTTCTATTCAACCACATCTAATATAGAGGGAGGCATGATAGAGGTCATCTATTTTACTACCCAGGGCATTAATGAAAACTCTTAGGATAGGGAAATACACTCTACAATTTTCTTTGAATGTGAAAACTTTTGTCCCTTCCATTTTGACTAAGTAGCTAGTCCAGAAAATCAGGAAAAATTTCCCCCAAAGCATATTTTTTACCTAACTAATGAGTGAAAACTTCTGATATCCTTGGAACATATAGTTCTAGTCCTTTCTTTAATCACCTTATTTAGAGAATGGTCTATATAAATTCTTTTACTAATGATCACCTGGCCCACTAATGTGATTTAATTCATCTATGAGTGACAGTTTCTAAGCTTATTGTACAAATTTCTCTTCCCTAAAATCTTCAGTGTAATACTCATATGTTCCTCATGTTCTTCCTTATATGTTGATTATATGATAATATCATCAATAAATACCACAAAACATTTATCAAGGTAGTATCTAAAGTATCTATTTTTCATTTCTATGAATATTACTGGGGTATTTTAAATTCCAAATGGAAGTACAATGTACTAATATTTTCCAAATTATGTATGTAAGTATGTAATTGATTACCTTATATCATTAAATTATTCAAATTATAACTAGAATGAATATATAATTTTGAGAAGTATTGAGATACTAAATATTAATATAAAAATTTATAAATCCTTTATAGTGGTTTTTTTCTTGATGGTAGTATTTTTATGGTATTTAAAGTCAATGTAAATACACATTGACCCATAATTAATCTTTACAATGACCACTAGTTCACCCCAAAGAGATTAACTTTGGTATAAAACCATTTATTGAATTTCCTTTATAGTTTCTTCTTTAACTCCCCATTTTACTTCAGGTCCATCCTACATGTACTCTTTCACATAGCTGTAGCTCTAGGTATATGTTTTATTGAAAAGTCTACCACGTGATTTAGAGGAAGCCTTCTCAAAACTTTAAAAAATACATTAATATATTACCCTATAATGGAAATTTCTTCAAGGTTGCTTTTTTATTTTATTGCCTCAACTATTTTACTAAGAGAGACTTCTTTATTGGGAATCAAAACTCATATAATTCAAATATTATCTAGAAGAAAACAATAACACTCTTTGAATTTGTATAGAATCCTAGAATTGTTACCTCTATTCTAGCCTCTCCCATCCTCTTCTCATAATCTCTTATAATTATATTGAACCTATTTAAGTATTTAAAATTACATTTCATGCTATCATGATGGAATCATATTTTTTATGGGTCTTCTTTATAGATTATATAGAGGAGGTTTCAAAGAGATGATCACCCAAGGCATTTTTTGTTACTATTTAGTAGTTACCTATTTATTTTTTAGTTTTCTAATATATTATTTTGTAATTAATTAAAAAATCGATATCGGATGTTAGGGATTTCATCAGTATGGATCTCAGTGATATCTTGGTGGGGAAACAAACTTTATTGGATGATTTTTTCTATTTTATCATACTCTCTGGTGAGATATCCATTGATTAATCAAAAATAAATTAATTATAGAATTTATTATAAAAATAAAATAAAATTGTTTATAATTAATTAGAATGATATTTAATGGGTCTAGAGTGTCACATATATGGTCATGTTATATTATAGGCTTAGAAAAGAGCTTGTATTGAAGGCTGATATTTCCTTAAGGGGTTAAAATACATATTGAGGTAGTTAGAACCTATTTTTTATGGTTTATGTATTATTTCATACCACATGTCATATGTGGTCTTACTATTACAATGTTATTGAACATATTTCTAATTAACTTTATTTCCTTTAACTATGTTATAAGAATTATAATCCCCCAAAATTATATTTTCTATTGTATGGTTTCCGATGGACATGAGTATGAATTAGGGTTTTTTGGGATTTATACTGGGAGCCATTGAGGCATAAATTGATTTATATTATGATGTTAAGGACCTTATATTTGTTTATTTATAACCTTGGGGAATTGGAGAGGTTTTTAATTGGGGATGGATAATACTATCCACGACTTATAATGTTTTTTCATTGTTGAGTGTGAGTGTGTAAAACAAAGGGACATGTGTGGTCTGTCCTTTTTTATGTATCTTGATACCTTAGCCACTGAATAAATAAAAATTTAAGTATTATAATGGATATATATAAAACCAAGGGATATGTATCCTTGGTAGTACATGAAATAGTAGTCCTTGGTTTGTTTCCCTTAGGCTCCCTAAAGAAAGAGACACATTGATTACCTGAGGTTAATGTGAGGCTTGACCAGAGTGGATCATTTGTGAAGCTATTCTAGAATTTTGGGTAATGTGAGTGATGAACATGGTGAGTTTTCCTACTTCTCATAGTATATGGTAATCAATAGGGTTATCCCTAATTTTTTGATATGAATGTTGGATGGACATGTGAGGACCGACCCATATTAAATTTAATTTGATTTAGACAGTATGCCAACATAATTATTCCACGGTTGAATAACATTGATAAGGTAATATATTTTTTCCTTTATGTGTTTTAATTATATAATGGGATTCTATTATCACCTATAGTATTTTGTTATGAGGGGGATGAGATTCCATTTTTTTCGTATTTTTTGTGATTGTGGGATAACCTCATGATTCAATCTGTTATTACTTTAGGTTGGGATAACATTACCGCATTTTTTTACAATGCCTATGGTTTGGGAAAAAATGATATATGTGATAATATAACATATAATATGTGATTAATTTATATCATACCATATGGTAATGTGATCAGGGACACAATTACAATTACAGGATATGTCTATGACTTGTGATGCATATCCCATACCGTGATGAGCTCATTGAAAATTGATGTTATTTCATGGTGTTGGGACATGATTCCCACAAGTACACGGAACACATTTCCCACTTGGCCTCGATGATATTAGTATTTGGGTGGTTGGAAATGAGAGACAATACCTATAAATGTTTTGGTTCCCTTTGAAGTTGGATGTATAGACAATATGGAAATATTCCAAAGGGGATGCCAATATGAAATTACCAACTACTAACTATTTACCATGGAAGTGAGATGTACTACCCACGATGTGATATTATTAAGGAAGTGGATGAGTTTATTACGACAAATTGAACAATTATTTGTTTTCCATGGAATGTGTGATATAATTCCCATGATGTAATGCTTTAAAGGAAGTGGATTTGGTTCTAATATGAAACTAGTTGTTATGGTATATGAAGACCACTATTATGATGTTTCCTGAGACTGGGGATGGTTTTCATATTAGGTTTAATTCCATGAATAAGGATATGATATCTTTTGTTGTTGTTTTCATCATGGAATGTTGCCCTATTGTATATGATTAATAGGGAGTATATGACTATAGTTCTTACTTTCTAATCTATACATTCTTCCCATGTATTAATTCATGTAATGTCCTTGTGAAATTATCCCCACTTTCTCATTATTCAATATGGTTATACTTATGATGTACTCATCATGATTCAATAATGATATTTTATGTTCAATGATGTTCCCTTGGGATGAGATCCCAGTTGATTATTGTTTGATATGTTTAGAGTCACCCTAGCACAACCAGAAGTAGGTATCAATTACACATGGTAATTGTGTAACACAAATGGTTGTGATGTTTTTATTTTTATTTCAAGTAAAATTTTACCCTTATTTATGAGTATATTACAATTTTAATCCACTTTCCTACTAGATATATTTGGAAAACTATATATGTTGACCTATAAAGTTATATTCAAAACCTTCTTGTGAAACCCTATCACTTTGATATATGAGAATATTTAATGATTCTTAGAACTATTAGGAAAATGTATTGAGATTAGATATTGATATAGAGAGTTTGTTAAAAGTCAGTATGCGGGTCTGGTTTGGTACTCCAGACCCTATATTTCTCCCTAATCTTCTAGTTTTGTTTAATTATTTTTTCTATCTTTTAGATGGTCAACCTTAGGGAAACCCTTGCTATGTATACTGGTATGACATTACTACTTCTCATTCTATTATAGAATACTATTAGTTATCTATCTATTTATGGAATGTATCTAAGATGTTTAATTTATCAGTTTATATTCTGATAAATATTGGTTTTATTATTTTCTCTCCGATTTATGGCTATTTATACCATTATGGGATTAACCACCCCACTTCATATATATATATTCTCTAACCATTGGTCTGGAACCTATGACATACATTGAGGTGTGATTGAAGTATGTGGTACCCTATTTGGCTAAGGAGAAGGTGAACCATATTAGTGAATTTATAAAGTGGTATAGAGAGCATTGTTTTTTTCTTTGTCTCGCTATTTTGGATATGATATAATGTGGTAAGATTAGTTAAAACAATGTATATATTCTGTGTCTTATGCCTAGAAAGAACCCATATGAGTGGAAATAAATTTTACCAGGAAGTTGGGAGTATATTTATTGTTGTTTGTTTTATATTTTAGTTCGTTGGATTATAATAATTATAATCTATAATATTATTGAATAATCAGTTTTGATCTTTTCCTTGAGTGGAAAGAGGATTGTGTTCATTCATCATATCGACACATAGAATGCACATGGAATTCCTTTTTCTGAATGTGATTGAGGGACTTGATTATGATATGGGTCTTGATTATTTAATATGTTAGTAGTAAATTACATATAAATTTTTTATATTATGTGATGTTGGAACTCTACTTAACTTGAATCATATTTTTATTATTTTTATACTATTTAGTAATAAAATAGTTGAATGATTTATGCATTTCAGACCAGGGTTGATAGCAAGTAGTTTGGATAAAAATTTTACATTAGTTTTGTGAGACCAATATTTTATATGATCAATTTAGAGTTTTATATCATATATCTCGTATATTCCAAAATTTTCTAGGAGGGTACGATGTGACATGTTACATGTGGAGTAACATAGCTAATGTACTTCTAGTTGGGATATAGATCCTTTAGGGGTAGCTCAGTATGTGTCTATAAAATTAATGATATAGAACTAGATCCAATAGCTAGATATGGTTATAGGGATTGTACTATTGATATGTTCTGAAATAGGGTGGTGGAAAATGAGTATCCATCGCTATTTATGACTAACTCGTGATAGTGAATTCATGGGTTTTAACCATTATGGGATAAGGTATAAAGAATAGTTTATAGATTATAATTTTTTTTTTCAGATTATAATAATAGTGAGTAAAGTTTTATTCATGTGTCATGGTGATTTTTGTAGTCATATGCTATATGGGCTATGATGATGTGGAGGTATCATGAGAGATGGATGAGATCTGACCACGTGGATTCCTCTTGAATAACGAGCATGGGAAGATTATTGTAAAATATGTATGATACAAATGATTTGTGAGAATGTTTGATCAACTATTGACTCTTAATGATATATTCATTGAATTATTTGATATTAATGTATATCTTATAATTTGTTGAGTTATGTCACCAACATTCTTGTGAGGCATGGTCATTTGATGATTTAGCTAGAGAGACTCATATTGTTATGATGTGACTCATGATAATTGGAGTAAGGTGATTGATAGTGTATCACATGGGTGTGTGAATTTTTGGGTTTTCATTTTGATTTACTTGGGTATACATGTACACAATTGAAGTTATAGATTTATGGATCCTCCCTTGAATTTGGAAAAAGGATGATATTCCATTCTATATGTCTATCTTTTTTTGAGATAGATTGTGTAACACCCTAATAATTTTAAAGAGGAACATAATATTAAATTGAATTTATGACATGTAACAACAATATTTGAAGAAAATATAACACTTTTATACATTATGATATATTTTTTTAAAATTAAATCTCTTTGATATCCTGTGATGGACACAACACTGAGTTTAAATGAAATATGATACTATATTAAAACATTATTGTTAATACAATACCATTATAACTTTTCCATTAAGATGGTGAGAATAAATATTAAAAAATAAATTTTTAAAATTAATTGTTTTACTAATGTGTAAAATAAATTCGATGGTTATATATTAATTAAAAATAAAATAAGAACCATTTTTAAGAGGAAGTAATGTTTTCTGAAATATTATTTTTTTCTAAAATGTGGATTAATTGCCCTTGGCACACATAATTTGAAATTAATTATTACCCATCCAAGAAACTTTATTTTAAATGTAGACTTCATTTTTAAATATTCATTTAACAAGTATCTTTGGGTTAATTTTTTATATATTTCTATAAAAATTAATTTGTGATGAATAATGAAAATAACTTATTTGTATTGAAAGCTTCATTTTTTCTTAAATTATTTACAAAGTCAAATTATATTTTAAATTTTCTTAAAAGTAAAATTTGTTCATTTATTTTACAATTTAACTAATTGATGCAATTTTAGTAAATTTTATTTTCAATTTTGATATTAATATAATCTATACTTATGAGAATTTTCCCTACAGAAAACTACTATTTCATCATGTATGTGATCTAATTTTAAATTTAATTATTCCATTTATGTGAATTTAATTTCAAAAAATGAATCCAATATATGGGATGATGATGATTTATATTATAGAATAATATCAATGAAAACATTTCTGATAATGAATTATGGAAATAGAAAAAAATAGTGACCATTGCCAAAATAAATTGGGTTTAGTAGTGGGGAGGGGGGGGGGGTAAACTAATAATTTAAGGGTAAAAAAATGTACTAAATTATTCCAAAAAACCATTTAATGGAAATATAACTAAAATATTACTTTCTATGGTTCAATAATGACCCATTTTTAAAATCTATAGAATGAGAAAAATCTGGGTATTACTTTATCTTTTATAAAATTCCATGTATATCCTCTCACCCACTTAAAAAAGGCCACCCCTCTCTTCCACTTTTAACAATTACAAGAAATTTAGTTCATGCATGAAATAAAATATCAAATTTATTAATTCAATCCCTTATAATATAATTCTTATTTTTAATAGTAATCACTCCTAAGAAGACTTTAGGTATAAACCTATAGAGTATTTCAAAAGAAGAGGTAAAATTCTTCAACATGAAAATTTGACTGATTTCTTCTTCCAGACACTTCAATAATTGTTAAAATATGATAATATAGTAACCAAATAATCTCCAATATACTTATATATTATAATTTTATTTTCAAAACCCATATACATCTCCACTTCTATCAAATGGGAAACAAAACTTTTGATCGTGTGTATAAAAGACTATCGCCTGGAGAACCAATGTAATTAATTTTCTATTACTAGCTTAAGTGGATGGATGTACTGATATATTTAATATATTTATATGAAATTTATTACATTTTTATAATTAATTTATTATTATTTCATATATACCTTCTGAATTTCCATTCTATGGGGGACAAGATAATGCCACTCGTATATATGTCAGACTACTGCCTCACAAAGCATTGTGATTAATTTTTCTCTTATGATGTAAATGGATCATATTAAGTTTAGAATTATTGAATAAATATGATATTTATAACCTAAAACATCTTCTGTATATACAATATCACATCTATCTTCTTACCTTTCAATCCATTAGAAAACAATAATGTTTCTTTTGCATACATGTCAACTACTGCCTCCACGTGTTGTTGTGAAATGGTTTTCATTATATTTTTAAGTAGATGGAAATAAGGATGTGTTTTATTTATATAAAATATATATTTAAAAGAATAATGATTCTAGCAAGATTAATTAATATTAATTTTTCTTCCTTTCTATCCATCAATAAAAATGGAATCATAGTTCATGTGTATGTATGGCCTACTATATCCCTGAATGGTGTAATCCATTTTTTATCTATAACAATATTTTACTAATATAAATAAATATGTAATATAAATATTATATTAATACCATTTATAAAATTATGATGATGATTTAACCGTGATAATATTAAATGGACAAAAATTTCCAATCTAAAAAAGACAAGAAAAATGAAGAAATAATCAGCCGAAACACTGATTTTAATTTTTTTAATAAACATGTGGAAAAAATATTATATGTAAATAATATATGGTATTATATATATGATTATGGTTTATAATATATTTATATTAAATCTATATTTATTATACAATAATTTTTACACATGTGAAGGAAGTTGAACAAGAGGTAATAATTTCTCATCTTACTTTTACTTACACGAGACACATAAAGTATTCACTAGTTATTCCTTTTTATGGTGTATATAAGTACCATTTTTCTATGGTATATTATGAAACTGTTTCTCATTATTGTATTTAATGTTTCATTTTAAGTTATTTCATCCACATGTATTTTGATTCAAATGTTATCAGTGTAGTAAAAGTTTATTTCATAATATCATTATTATTCGAGATTATTTTTGTTTAAGTAACCCTTGGGGAAATTATTTGACATTTATATCTTAAAATAATTTTTTTATTATTCTTTGTCAGTAATTTAATTTTTTAATTAATAACTCTATTTCTACTATTTGGTACTTAAAATGTCTGAGAGTTATTTTTAAGAAAATATTACTTTATTTCTCTCTTTAGTCAAAAATAAATTTTCATCAAAATCTATTTTTTCTAAATTTTTTTTGGAATTATTTTAAAAATTTCCAATTGATTTATTTATTAATTATTTACCAATTTAAACTTATTTAAAAATGTTTTGATTTGAATTTTCATGTTGTTTTCTAAACAAACCCCATTTGGATTTTACTAAATAGGTGAAAGGAATATTGTTTTACATGTATGACTTGATTAGAATTTTAATCCATATTGGGAAATAAATGTTTTAAATATCTTTTTAATTTTTTCAAATGTAATTTTAATATAAACTTATTTTAAAAATATTTTGGGTACTTTTTGTTTTTAAAATATTTTCAATGTGAAAAGGTAATTTTCCCCAAAAATGGTATTAATAAAAATTTTATTTTATTTCTATCCATAAATGACATAAACACTTTATTATAATTATAATACACTAGGGAAATGAAATATGTACATAATATTTGTTAATTATTTGGTTGGTTAATGATCATTTATAATAAGGATGTAAAATTTTATTACAATTCACTATATCACTATGGATGGATTATGGTTCTGTTTATTTTATGTGGGTATGTATTAAAATTTTGTATGTTTTATTATAAATATGGACTATTATGATGATTTTGTTTCACCCATTTTATGTGAATAATGAAATGGAATTAGTAATTTTTATCTCATAACCATTTATAGATATCCCCTTGATAGATCAACTAGTCTCATAAGAAAAATAAATTGGCCAAATTAGATGTGTTCCTACCCAAAATTTTTAACTAACTTCTTAAAGGTCTTGGTAGTATGTATTAGATATTTGAAATTCTGAATTACTTATTTTTGAGATCATTTATTGATTTTCATGTGATTGTTCATTTATTTTAAGTGTCTCTACATATTTTTCATGCTTATGAAATTATTTGTATGAATTCCTTTGATGATCATTTATTTCTACCATATTATTTCAAGTTTATTGAAAAGATTCCACATGATTTTGGTTTCTACCATGCTATATATATTATGATTATTTATATGTGATGGATTATACTATAATATTACCCTTCATGAGTATCTAAGATCACCCCTTTTTTATGTTTTATTATCCCCAAAAAACAAGGATATTTTTTGTGATTTATATATAGAGATTCACTAAGAGGAACAATAGAATTATCTATGATTTTTTTTGTATTTTATCTTTTCAATGCTGATTTTAATTTCCAGTATGTATATAGATTACTAATGTGATTAAACTATCTAATACATTAGTATGCGATTCCTTGTATCTTATTCAAATTTAATCAATTAATCACTAGATCGAGGCTACTGGGATCACGGTCATTATAGTAGGTATTAATGGATTTTTAGAAGAAAACTTATGGAATAGATTTTTTTAAACATTTATTAGAGAGAATAAACCAATGATAAACATTGACAATAATTATATAATAACATCCAAATATTTTTATTAAGGTAGATATTGTGACGTTTTTCCTAGAAATAAATCACTATTTTAATACTAAAAGTGGATGTGGTTCTAGCACAGATAATCCAAGGGGTAATAACTTGGAAGATGGTGTGTTGGGAATGAACCGGGTATTACAAGGTACGTGTGAACAAGCCTTACTATTCACCTGGTTTTACACTCCTATAAGATTTTCATAGGATAATAAAATTTTTATTTATAAACCATTATAACGGATTTGAAAATAATTTCATTATTTTGAAAATTTCCCATTTAATTCAAGTTTATGATTATGATATGATCCCTACATAATTTTTTCAATTTATGTTAAGCCTTTCAATTTTATTGTTATTATAAATTATTTTTCAAAATGTTACAATCTAATATGGTGTATTGAATTGTTTTTAAATGGAACATAGTGGAAGGAATGAGAAACATATCAATTCACAAATCACATATAGAGTTTCTCCTATTAAGAAAGATAATGAAGTTGGATATGAATCTTTAGTAATAATTGAAGAAATTATATCCATATTGGGGAAGCTGACTAAGGATATGGGAAATAACTTTTCTTTTATGGAGAATCATACTTATCCACCATGTAATAAAATTTTTTTATAGCGATTATGCATAAACAACCTCTATAATTCAATGGGATTACAATTAAATTTGTGGATGATAATCGTATATTTTACTTAGTGATGATATTAATTACATTATGATTTAATGAAAAGGTGAAAGATTTCATATCAGTTCATCTTATCCCAGGGAATATGAATTAATGGTGGTAATGGATTTACTACACCAAGGATGATGAAGAAATGATAAACAAAGAATGGAAGAATTTAATGGTACTCTTCTTGGAAAAGTAGTTCTCTCATGGGAAACAAGTGTATATAGAGAGAAAATTCCTAAATATAAGCCAAAATGAAGATTAAAATCTATCTAAGTATAAATCCAATATTATAATGTTATAAATACATGCTACGTACTATAAACATAATACCAAAAGTAAGAAAGAACATTTATTTCATGGGTTAAATCCAATCCTTTGAGGGGAATTAGTCTCTCAAATATTTCAATAAAATACAGAAATAATATCATGTGCTCTCAAGATAGATAAAAAATATCCTAGTCTCATGTATTCTAAAGAAACAATGAGGAGAAGAGGACATAGAGAAAAATACATAAAAAGGTAAAAAAAGGGAAACTAGGATTCTCCCACATTTAATAATTTTGGAAACAAACACCCTAATACTTTCTTGAAGGGAATGTTAGTTTTATATGAGTGTTGAGAGAAATAATATATTTCTTGTGATTTTAAGGTAAATATATAATTTATAGTGTTAAATTATTAAAATGTAATGAGATGAAGATGTATGGAAAAAAATAACCCAAGTGTCAAGGGAATATGCCACAGAATAAGGTAAGATATCCAGGTTAATCTTGTACAATTAATACAACCAATGTGAAATGATTAAATTTATTTCATTTGGATCTATGAAATAAATTGTAGCATTATTTTATGAATTATATTCTCATTATAAGTATCATGAAATGTTTAAGGATTTTATACTTTTACCTTTTCCAAAAGTATTTTTCTAAAAAGTATGATGCATAATACTGATAACAATGAAAAATAATTCTATTGAATGTTGATATTTTTGGAAAAAACATTATTAGGGTAAGATAACCCCTAAGATTTTTTTGATGTTTAGATAATAATGATAAATAGGTTTCGGTGGGATTGTATTGATAAACTTAAATATTATTAGTGATTTAGGATCTCTTTTTTGGTGTTTACTACATGTGTATATTTATGAAATACATTCAACAACCATTGATATTTTTAAAAGTATTCATGTATTAATTATGGTTTCATGGTGATCATGGTACGCACATATTTGGAAAATGAAATTAAGAGAAACTTGATATTGTACGAGGAATATAATATTTGTTTAGTGACATCCATTCTAATATTTTGGAATTTGAATTTGGAAAGACATATTTTATATGATTCGTAAGGTAAATATTTATGAAATGGATTAAGTTGATATTTGGGTGTTTTTGGATGACTTATGAAAAATATTTTGGTCTTATAAAATATATTGAAACAGGAGGAATGACTTTCCATTATTTTATTGAGGTAATGATCTGTAAAATGTTATTTTTTATACTTCATGAATTAAAATCCCTATTATATATTCATTTCATAGAGTAATAGAAGAAGTTGTAATTGATTAAATCCAAACCAAATGATAAAATTTTAAGTAAATTATTTGGTGTTCTTTATCATAATAGTAATAGAATCCCTCAAGTTTAGAAAAAATATGTTGAGGAAAAAATGTTGTACTATTAATTGTATTTAGGTTGGATAATTGGCCTTTCAAAACATCACATATTTATAGTTTTGTGTTTGTTTACTATCTCATGAAAATATTATCTATAACCCTCTTTTAATCTTTGGGTGTTAGTATTCTCTTCCATGTCAATGTTTTTATTTCCATATAATATTATTCTACTTGGAAACCTAGTATTGTGTTATTTTAGATGACCTTGATACCTATATTTTTATATTATAAAGAGGATGTTTTATTAACTTATCTTCTGATGTCAGTTTACAAAAAAAGTATTTGAAATGTCAAACCATTGATTATTAAGATCGAGATTAAATTACGGGGATGCAATTCATTTAGGTGTATATAATGTAACATATTGAGATTTTAATAGAGGGATATCGGGTTCAATAATATTTATGAAAAGAAACACCAACATTTGAAGAGAATATAACAACCTAAGACTTTATGATATATTTATTTAAATTAAATCCCTTCAATATCATGTGATGAAAGAAACACTATGTTTAAACGAAATGCAATACTCATATAAAATATTATTATTTAAGCAAGAACATTATTACCTAGCCGTTAAGATGGAGAGAATTAATTGTAGTGTCTAATTTATTAAAATTATATGGTTAAAACATGTACAAAATTAATTCTATGGTAATATATAAATTAAAAATAAAATAATAAGCATTTGAAATGAGAAATTAATGTTTCCTTCGAAACTAAATTTTTCTAAAGGTAGATTATTCATGCTTTGGGCACATAATTCAAATTTAATTTTTAAAAATTTTACAATTTTTTTTTGAAAAATAAACCTCATTTTTCAAATCTATCGAAAAAAATTTTCTTTTGGGGAATTTTGGGATATTTTTGAAAAGATTTATTTTTTGATGAGTATTAAAAAACACAAATTTTGACTGAAAACTACCATTGAAATTAAATTATTTACAAGGTAAAATTACATTTTAAGTTGGTTTTAGAGTAAAATTAGTTAAATTATATGAAAATTTAATTAATTTACTTTATTGGAATAAATTAAATTTTTACTTTTGATTTTAAATCATTCTATACTTATGAGAATTTTCTCTTGGGAAAACCACTCTTTTATAGATTTTGTGGTTTAAATAGAATTGTCCACTTTTTGAATTTAATTTGAAAAGATGGACTCCATATTAAGAATTATAATAATACATTTAATCAAATAGTGTCAAATTATTTTTTACCATAATGAATATAGAAAAAAATAAAAATTAATTACTACAATTAAATTAATAATGGGTTTATCGGGGGGGGGTGTAGTATCCCATTACCCACTTTTAGATAATTATATTCTCTTTGATTTTTTCTCTTTAATTTGGTGTGTCTTGGGAATCCCTAGGAAGGGGACATTTTGTTGTGGAAAATGAATTAAGGTTCAAGGATGGTTGTTTGTTTGAATTTATATAATCTAATTGTAAACATGTAAATGGATTTTGTGGGGTTTTACCCGAGATTGGAGGACACCTATGTTGGTTATAGAGTTTTCTATTGTACGTTGGATGAAAAAATGAAGTTTAAATGGGTTACACAATGTGTACATGGTCACCCGATACCAGTCTTGCGATATGTACACAACATGAAAGGAATACACAGTGTGTAATGGTTTAACGACATGTGATGTTGAAATAATGGTTTTAATTAAATTGGATATTGGTTCTCTAGGATCTATGATCATCATGGATTACAACATGCATAAATGTATTAGACACCATGTAAATGTATGAGAAATTATTTTAGGGTGCCATAGGAATGGAATTTCATTTCGTTCTTCTACATTTCCTTTGGATCTTGACCTAAAAGGCTTCTTAAAAAAATTTACAAGTCTATATTCTTTCTATATTTTTCCATTAGAAATTGGATCACCATAATAATTAGGTTCCATGTCTTTCAGAGATTAAACCTTTCAACTTCTTCATTTCTTTAATTGTAAAAGATCTGTGGGGTAGCGTTATCAGATCCATTGATATCTAATGGTGATTCCTTTTTTCCATCCTCTAGATTTGTGGTGAAATCTTGTCTTGAGGGATACTTCCATTATAGGTTGTAGTGCGTTGGGGTAAATTGTTCCCTTTGTTTTTTGTTCTATGCTCGGGTTCTTGTCACCATCCTATGGGAATTGGGAATTCCCTTTTGGAATGTGGTGTATCGGGCTAGGTACCATTTTGAGAGGATATTCAGGTTGGTTCATTATAGTTTTGTATTAGAGGTGGCATGTCTTCAAGATTCCTTGTTGTGGGATGTTTTTTGACTAGAGATAGTATTTTCAGGAATTGGGAGGTATGTTGTAGTATGTTCTTAGGTAGGAATTACTGTAATGAGATAATAGTTATAATGGGATGTTAGAATGTGTGTCTCATATTTTGAGTTCTTAATGTTAATATTACTTTTTGATTATGGAATCACTAGTTTGAAATGATATTGTTGTATTGTATGATCATTTATTTTGTTTTGGTGTGTATTAGTACGCCTTCGAGATGTTTTTATGAGTTCCTCAGGGGGAACATCTAATGCTACTCAAGGGAATCCTATGATGGATCATAATTTCATTGAGGAAATCAAGTGAGAAGTTCGTCATATTGACCATAATGTGCCAAAAGTTCAACATGCAATTTTTTTGGTATAACCAATAGCTGTAGGAGAATGGAATTGATCAAGAGAGTTATTATATGAGAAGCCACCATCTTTTAATGGTACGAAATAACCTCAAGAGGTAGTGGAATTTTTTGACATGATTGATGAGGTCTTTTAATTCTTAGATTTTTCTGAGAATATAAAGGTGAAGTCTACATCATTCAAACATCATGGTCATATAAACAATTTATGGGATTCCATAGTATATCCAGTTAAGCATGTGGGTTTGGACTGAAAGGGTTTCAAGACTATGTTCTTCCAGCGATTCCTCCTAGAGTCATATACAATAGAAAGATATCTGGAGTTCTTATATTTATAGAAAAGAGAGTGTGTTATGTTATTATACACCAATTGGTTTTCTGATATGTTTAATTTTCTACTAGAGGTAGTGAAGAATGAGAAACTGGAGGATTATAAATACCTACAATGTTTGTCACTAGATATCAGATTGATGGTACTTATGGGGAAACTTTCAACCTATATAGATAAAATGGACATGAATATAATGGAAGAAATGAATATAAATTGGATGGGTGGATATTATTCCCTATATCTTCCACTTAGTGGAAGATTTAGTGGAGATCTAGGGAAAAAGTGGAAGTTGTATGATCATCGTAGGTTGGAGGTGGTTCTCAGTGGCTGGAGTGTTTATTACCTCCATTTGCGGTTAGTGCTGTGCCTAGGACATGATATTAGTTTGGGATGTTTGAACCCAAAAAATGTTCTTGTCCTTCATCTAAATATATGTGTAATGATAAAGGGGGTTATGATCAACTACAACATTTCATTCAGGCCATGTCTACTCCTCATTATTGTCATGGATTATCTACTCCAAGGACTACTGCAGTGTAGTTAGATGCTTCAAATACTACGGGGTGCCAGCCAAAGGCCTTGAGAGTGAAGAACCTTCATGTAATAGATGAGATTATATTAGAGGCAGACATGGGTATAGTAAACGTAAGAGCTCTCATCTTTATTGAATCCTCCATATCGATTTATTTTTTTGATACCGCTACTTCCCACTCATTTATATCTAGTCATTTTTTTTGATATTATTAGCCTTATAATGATACTCATGTCTTTTTTTATAGAGTTAGTAACACTTATTAGGAAGAAGAAAGAGGATGGGGTCTACTTTCCATCGTGTGCATTATATATCTCTGATACACAACTAGTTCTGGATTTTCTTATTCTTGATCTATATCTATTTGACACTATCATAGAGATGGATTGGATTTTTAGTAATGAAGAAATAGGTGATTTTTATCATTTACATGTCTCATTTAATTAAACCAATGGGAGATCCCTAGTGTTTTAGGTATAGTGGGTTCTAATGTATGGTCGTTGAAGACCTTCCCACCAAGATGTCAGGAGTTTGTAATCTACAGTGGCAGTTAAGCTTAATGATACTTATTTTATTGTTGATCTTACCATCATTTAGGGGGGGGGGGGGGTTCCTAATGTTTTCCTAAATAATTTCTCTAGGCATACTTTAGATAAGAAGGTATATTTTATAATTTACTCAGTGCGAGGAATGTATCCGATATTATTACATTCTTATCATATAGAGAAAGAAGATTTGAAATAGATAAAAATTTAGTTAGAAGACCTGGTGAAATAGGTTTTTGATCACCCTAGTATTTTTACTTAAGAATCCCCATTTATCTTTTCAAAAAATATTGACAGTTTGAACCAGTTTTTCATGGACTACCAGAAGTTTAATCAGGTAATAGTTAATAACAGGTATCCTTTTCCTGGTGTGAATGAATTATTTCATTAGTTAAAAATGGAAATGTGGGTTTTGAATATTTATTTGTCTAGGTTTTCATCATCATAGATTTAATAAGTATAAGATAATGAAGATAGATTTCTAGAGCAGTTTTGGCCATTAAAAATATTTGGTGATTATATTTTGTCTAACTACTGCTTCTTTAGTTTTTATGGATTTGATGATTTATATATTCCACCAGTATCAGGACAATTTTTTGGTAGTGCTTATGAATTAAATTTTGGATTACTCAAGATCCAAGCATGTGCATGAGAACCATCTTAGTTTGGTTTTGGAAATATTTAGAAGTCACTGTATATAAGGAATGATTTTTAAATGCAACATCTCAATTCAAGAAGTGAAATTATTGGCCGAATGTGATTTTTGATTAGGGATTATCAGTTGATCCTGATAAGGTAATTGCTATCTTTTCATGAGAGGATCCATAAAATTTTATTAAAATTTAGTGATTTCTTGGAATTAATTGATATTACCAATGATTGATCATGTATTTATCCATGTTGGAATGATGTTTTACTAATATTACTAGGAAAGGTGTGAAATTCACATGCGTTGGAAAGTGTCAATCTTATTTTGATGAGTTGAAAATACTTTTGACATCATCTCTTATTCTAATCTTTCTTGAGCCCAGTAAGGTGTATGTGGTTTTTTGTGATGCTTCTAGTGTTGGGTTTGTGTACGTTCTCATAAAGGATGACAATATAGTGTCTTAAAACTCTCATCATTATAGAAAACATGAGAAGAATTAACCCACTCATGATTTAGAGCTTTCCAAAATTGTGCATGAGCTTCTATGTTAGAGGCACTATTTATTAGGGAATGGTTCATATTCTAATCTAACTATAAGAGTCTAAGATATATCTTCTCTAATAATGACTTGAAACCAAGATACAGGTGGTGTTTGGAATACCTTTAGAAGTTTGACTTTGATACTACCAACACCTTGGTGAACTAGAATTTTATTGTAGACACTATCAGTAGTAAAGTGGAATTACAGTATATTTTGAAATCAAAATAAGTGTAGAACCTTATGGGGATTACTTCATAGTTTTGTTTAAATGCTCAAGAATATATTTCAGTTATGGTTCTGACTAATGTTCTATTATTATCATATCTCGTTGATCCTATTCTATATAATCTTTTGTAAGATGAAGATTTCAGAGGAATTAGAGAAACCCTATATAGTGGGGAGACCATTTCATGTTTCTCTCTCTCTCTCTCTCTTAAAACAATATTCATCATTTTAGGGATTAGTTTTTATTCGCCACATTTGGTAGGATCATAGTTTTTTTTTGATTTTCATATATCTTCATGTGACATTAATACGAGAACAATGATTATGTATTATTATAAGAGACAGTGATTCTGGTATCCTGGTATGGAGTTCAATGTTACTGATTACATGTCCCAGGGTTACACCTTCCAACAAATAGAGATTTTGAAAACCTTTCGGTTTTCTTCATTCTCTACCAATGCTTGGTTGGATGTGGGATGAGGTTTATATGGTATCTTTTTATATTACAATGGAATTTATGAGGGAGGAATTCCATTCAAGTGGTGATTGATTAGCTGAAAAATTAAACTCATTTCATTCCAATCAAGGACAACACTATAGTTGAAGATCCAGTTATGATTTATGTGAAGGACGCTATGAGGTTACATAAGGTTTCTTCTACCATTGTTTTAGATAGGGATCTTAGGTTTAGTTCGAGGTTCTAGAAAACTATCCCACAAGCAATGGGGACTCATGAAATATTGAGTACAACTTATCAACAACTGAAAATGATTTTATTGATCGTATTATTCATTGTTTATAGAATATTATCCATAATTGTGTCTTGTATTTTGGTGGATCTTGGGACATCCATATGAGACTAGTTGATTTTACATATAACAATAGTTCTTAGAATATATTTTGAATTTCTCCTTTTGTGGCATTGTGTGGTTACCATTATAGATCACCTATGTTGGTCAGAGTGAGTATCTCAAGAGGGGGGGGGGGGTGGAATTGATTACCCAATAAAATATTATATTTAAAATGGATTATTCTAAAATCCCACAAGTGATTAAATAAAACCCAATTTATCAAAATATGTAATATGATATAGATCGTAATCTTTATAAATATTTCTCTATAGATTGTTTAGGTCTCAATTAAATGATTTAAATAATATTATTTAATCCTTTGAAATCTATTTAAATAATCAAAATAGTTTATAAAAAAAATTAATATAAACTCTTAAGGTATATATTTTGGTTATAGTTAAAAAACATTTCAATTTTAAACCAGAAGTAAAGTAAAAAAATTAAAGAACACTGTAGAAAGTTTGAATATAAGAGATTCAACCTGAAGTCAAGATATTTTTCTCTCCACCTGGTGATAACATACAACCATTATATTTATATAAATAAACTAGATGATCTATAACCAAGATCGTGTTTTATAATATTTCCCAACAATACAGGTCACAAACAACCACTTCTATAGTAATTCATGGGAGAAAAAATAAATAGGTGGCACAAGGACCTATACCACTCTTATCTGTGGAATTAAATGTGTATGAAAAGATAAGAAGGTATATAAAGTTCTTCCAGTTTAGTGTAGGATACAATGTGCATGTGATAAAATAGATTATGCAGACGAATTTCTAAAAATGTAATAAAAGTTAACAGAATAGAGAAATCTATAGTTAAAGAGATTAGAAATTCTTAGTCTATTACAGTGCAACTTTTGACTCTTCATTTTATTCACATTAAATCTTGAGTTAGGTTCTATTGAAAAACTTCTGAAGAACAGAGTGTCGTAGACTATTTTTAATGACTGGAGGAAATTAGGTGATGAGTACATGATTTTTTTCTTCCTCAGTTGAGTGATCACATGATTTTGCAGTTCAACTCTTTATCCCTAGGTGATTTTAGTATTCATGAGATCTCAATTTTATATCGGTATGCTACACTACTATATTCTCTACTAAGCATTTTGGACACAAATTATCCTTTTAGCAGGAGTAGAAGGAATATCCAAATGATCTCTCCATCATCATACTGCTTGTTTGACATTCACATCAATGCACTCTATCAAATATTTGATAGAGAATAATTAAAATAATAAATGAAATTAACTTAAACAATATAGTAGTTAATAATAATTTAAAATATGTTTGTTATGAAAAAATATTGGGGCTGGATTAGTTGGGTGGTATGTCGAAGTATGGAAGTATGTTTTCTGGAAACATTTTTCTAGAGGTGTCTTAGACGTAAGAAGAATTATGCAGTGACTGTATCACACTGGTGGTGTCTCATCTGATGCTTTCTTATAATTATCCAAATTTATGTTCTGGCCTCATGATATCCTGATGGTTTGTCAACTGACTGTATCTCATAATTTTTCAATTTTCGAGTGCAACAGTATGACATTATGACGGTGTGATAACCTGGTAGAGTCTCAAAATCAATGGGGTCTCATACATAGATAATTTTCTCACATGTCTCAAACTATTTGAACAATTTTAGAAAACATGAAATTCATTAATATTGTTCGAAGCATTATTCTGTGATCATTAAAACTAAGTGTTCTACAATCTACGCCCTTTTGATGATCACAAATCATGATATCAAATGTAATATTTTTTAAATATGATATCTAAGATAAGATCAATATATATAGAAATAATTATCATTCATAGTATATGTAAATGGTAGTCAATGATAAATAATAAAATTGTAATCATAAAAATTATGTAACTTTTATCAATGATTTAATGATTAAAAAAAATAATATTAAAGATAACATAGAAATAAAAATGTAATATATAAGAGATTCCATAATGCTCTCCAAAATAAACCAAAAAATATATGCTATAAGAATTATCCTTATTTTAGGATTATCAAAACAGTAAATATTTGAAGAATAAAGATCGAAAAAGTAGTAAAAAGAAAGAAAATAATAAGAGTTAAAGATGACATTCAAAAAGATTAGAAAAAAATAATGATAATTCAAGTACCATCAAATAAAAAAATGTCTAATCAAGTAGAAAAATCTTTAACATTGGTAAGAGGGGTTCGAAGGTTCTTTTAATTTTTTTTTGTCCTTTGATTCCTCATTATCCAAAGAAGTACGATCATATCGATGTAGAATATATAGAATACTAGAGGATATTCTAGCCACATGTCGAGGATGATCTTTTGAAATAAAATATGATGTGAGGTGTCTCAAAATATTGATTAGGAGAATTATAAAAAAGATGGAACACAGAAGGTAGAGGTAATAGAGTATGTATAGATACTTCTTGTCTGAAAGATAATTGAGGAGTAATAGTAATGACTTCCCAAGAAACAACTTCCTAGCCATGGACATTGATGATAGGCTTTATGAGATTTATGAAATTCATTGTGACTTGGCCTACCACTTCTATTACACTAAATAAATCATCATTATCTTCTAAAAACCATGTCAACACTAGAGTCATCCCCTTTAACTATCTATCTTGATCGTTGAAATCCTATAAAAGTGGTGGAATCCTTAAATTTTCAGCTAAGATCATGAATTTCTCTTCCATATCATGCATTGTGTAAATATGGGAGAGATAATTCTTAATACCTTTGGTGATAGTCTATCTATATGATATCTTTTCATCTGAATGAATTTATATTATATCATGACCATGATCTTTATAGTGCTCAAACTTCCCCAAAATCTCCAAATTCATCATAGGAGAACTACTATAATGACTATTGGATATAGTTTCAACTTCCTCTCGAAAAAGTATTCTTACCTGATCAACATCTACTACAGGAGAAAAAAGAGTAGAAGTGTCTGAAGATGTATCCTCAAGTCTTCTAAGGATCCCATACATGGAGTAAGAAAAGGATGACTTAAAATCTTTTATCATAGAACTGAAAGATGACAACTCACTTCCAATCCTCCTATTTTAAATCTTAACATCTTGTATTTGATTTATCATCCTTGGTTGGATATGTTGGATCAACAATTCAAAGAGTTATATATAATCCTTTTCACAATGTTTGGTCAGAAGAGGGGATTGATTTGTTAAACTATCATGAAACATAAAAATTATATTTTCCACAGAATAGTTTAATTTATATTGAATGGCTACATCCACTAGAAAAATTGGAGGAGTTGGGGAAGTTTCAAGAGAATGAGTTATAACAGAATAAAAATTTTCTATCAAACCACACATGTCTATTTGATCAATCAATAACCCCTTAGGATATCTTGCATTTAGTTTATCTGGTCCACCAATATTTGGTGGAATACTTACCACATATGAATACTTTACCCTTTATTCTTCTATAGGATAAACCCATCAAACTGGAAATAAAACTAAAACAGACTCAGTTGTAGGAGGGACTTTACAAATAGGTACAACTGAAACCTCTTGACATCTCTATCAATATAATCATTGTGCATTTGTGGTATGTTCAACATTATAGAACATTTATTATATTTTTTTTAACAATAGTAGATTCCATTATCACTTTAAAATAAGCCTTTTGGCCTCCAATAATAGGTCCTAATACCATACGACTATCAACCTGTGGCTCATCAATAGCCCAATCATCCATCTAAACATCACTGCTTTTTCTCTTTAGAGGGCATCGCTATCTTCTTTTTCTTATCTAGATGTTGTTCCATATATGCAGTCACACACATCCTCTCAACCAAGGAATATTTAAAAAAAAATTCGACCATTAGAAATTGAGATTCCCACAACTATATCAAATTCTTGATCTACATGACAGATCTCTATGTATGAGGATTGATCCCCCTCAAAAAAAGATTCTTTGACATTAAAAGGTGGGTCCACTTCTTTAGACAGAACTGATTTATGATCATATTTAATAGGTGAAGGAAGAATATTTAGAGGCATCTCAATATCTTTCTTTCTAATTCAACCACTTTCACCATTATGATCTTTTCCATCAGCATAATCCCTTCCATCATCTGCATCCCTTTCTTTTCCATTATCATTTTCACCATTTTTTTCATCTTCTCCTTACTTTTCTTGCTCTTCATTATCATCATCAACATATGATTTAGTGGATTTAGATGTCTTAAAATTCTCCCTTCCTGAGACCTCAGTGTCTTCTTCATCATTTTTATCATGATTTTCTCTTTTTTGAAATTGCCTAAATGAAATAAGAGATGAAAAAGTAATGGGGGAAGAATTTAAAGACAATTTATGATCACTCTGTTCATCATCTGGATGTTCTTTTTCATATAAATCTAAAAAAGCTTATACTTTATCATAATCAGGGTATTCAACTACTTCATCAGGATCCAATCCTGGATCAACTTCATCCCTTAATCTAGTAAGATGATCCACTAGATTATACTATGTATATAACTTATCACAATCTAAAACCCACTATCTCTTCTAGGAGTTATAACTAATAATACTCCCTGATCAAGTATCTTTTGAAATATAGAAACCAACCAAATTTTTTAATATAATATTCATCCTTAACTACTAGGTCCTTGGCATTTAATATAGTTGAAATGAACTTGGGGTCAATAAATGAGGTTAATATAAATGATGGTTTAGCCAAATCAAAAATATGTGCCACAATATATATATAAAATTTATCTTATTAACTTATTTCATAAGATATAGAAGATAAAAAACATGATAACTGAAATTTGTGAAATAAACATTTCATAGTCATAATAAGTGTTACGAAAACATAAATAGTACCCCTCTCTCCCCATTCTGATATGAGGAAACAAGTCTTTTATTTAATGTATTCCATATCAGTTTTTACAAATCCTCTTCACATAAAAACATCTCACCATCTTCAAGAACAATGCCTTGATAATCCTAATATATTATTTCATGCAGTACATTCAGACTTTTATATCATTTCTGCGATTAATAACCTATTACCTAACATTTTACAAGATTTGTGACCCAATAAACACCATCTTGATCAATGGAAAACTTTCTATACTTAAATATTATATACTAATAAAATTCATAAACCATATTAGGTTTAAGGGTCTCTTGTTAGAGGAAAACCATTCTAACCATCCTTGGTTCTGAAGTAAATTGTGTATTAGATACTTTCTAGAAATAAGAAACTTCGATTCCACTTCCCTGTCACCTACTACAACTCTATTGGAGATCTATAGATTAACTAGAGACACTAGATTAGGTGAACTTGGTTCTTTCCCCTACTTATTAGAAGATCTCAAAATAGAAGAAGAAAAATCTAAAGGATTCTTCATTATCACTAGGAAAACTGGTTTAGAAAGATCGACTGAGAGTATAGATATGGTTTGAAATGAAGGAGGTGAGTGTTTCAGTGGGATTGAGAGAGAATGATACTAGAGTATCACGCTGGGCACATGGTGTATTGAGAATAAAATTAATTCAATTTTAATATCATTTGGGATTTAAAGTATTCTAAAATTGAAAAATAAATAATACTAAAAAAATCAATATTTGAAACATGTGATTAAACATGTATTATGTAATAAACATAAAACTAACCATAAGTCATTAATCAGTTAATAAAAAATATTGAGAAACAAAAACATTAACAAAGGAATGAAATAGATAAGGCATGACTAGCCAGTAACATGAAAATCCAACGACATGAAAAGTCAACTACATGTCAACACAATGACATTAAAAGCTAATTAAAATTATATGTAATATAAATTTATCATTCCTAGCTCATGCTTGACATAGTTTATTCTCTCATAATTCGATGACTTAGTAAATATATTAGTAAAATAATATTCTGTGATTATAAATTAAAGACTGATGTCTTCTTTTTGAAAATAGTCTCAAAAAGTGTTATCTTATGTCAATATGCTTTTCCATTAAATGAGAAATATAATTCTAAGAATTAATTATTATACTTTTACAGTCATAATCTATGGGTAAATGCCAGAATTAGTTTCCATAGTCTAATAGAGTGTGTTTCATGCAGAAAATTTTTCCATAAGAACTACCTATAGCTATGTACGTAGCTTCAGCAGTAGAAAATTTAATAAAATTTTTTCCTCTTTCTATAACATGAAACTATATAATATCTTCAATAGTGACATGTTCCATTGGTTATTTTTTCTTTATTACTTATATCCACCAAAATCGGCATAATAATAACTTAATAAAACATATTCTTGTCATATTCTGTAAAATAATCCTATATTGGTTATATACACATGGTATTTGAAATTTTTATCAAAAAATAGTGTGAAGGTTTTGGGTTTTCATGAAAATAAGAACACATACATACACTAAAAATCATATCTTGTCGAATACCAATCATGTATAAAAGACTTACAATTATATTTCTATAATTGGTTGCCCATATTCTTTATGATCCAACACATATGTGTTACTCATATGTATATAAATAGTCTTATTGTTATCCATATTAAAATTTTTTCAGAAGTGATTATAATATTTACTTTGATTTTAAAACAATTTCTTTTTTTTATTAAAATATCTAAAATCAATCTAAGAATTTTAATTCACCCATTAAAATCATTTCAAATTTATTTTCCAACATTTTAAAAAAATAAGTTCAAAGAAAATTTCTTAAAGATCCAAAAACAATATCATAAACATATATTTTTGCTACTAATAGATTTTTTGAAATTTGTTTTATAAAAAGTGTAGGGTCAATAATTCAGTTTGAAAATACTTTAGAAATAATAAAACCATTGAGCCTATCATACCAAGTAATAAGATCTTTTTTAAAACCATATAAATTTTTTAATTAAAAAAATTAATTTAGAAAATAGTGATTTTGAAATCCTGGGGGTTGTTTTACAAAAACATCCTAAATTATAAAACCATTTATGAATACACTATTGACATCCATTTGGTAAATATTAAAATAGTTATGTGCTGCATAAGTAGGATTATGATGGGTTCATGTCTAGAAGTAGGTTAAAATATTTCATCATAGTCTATTCATTGTTCTAGACTACAACATTTTGAATCAAGTACATCCTTATTTCTAACAATAGTATTCTAATCATCAACTTTATTCCTAAACAAAAATATAGTGCCAACAATTAAGGTGTTCTTGGTTCTATATAAATTTTCAAAATATTGATATATTTTAAATTGATTTAATTATTCATTCATGGATATTTTCTAACATTCTTCATTAATTTATTCATTGATGTTATTAGGTTCAACACGAGACTCGAAAGATTGATATTCCACAAGATTTATAAAAAAATAATTATTTTGTGTTCATCTATTAGATAACCTAAAATAACATCTAGATGATGGAAATTAATGGTTATATTATCTATAGAGAAAGAGGGACTAATAACTTCATTATTTTCAGGATCATGTTCTGGAACCTATGGAAATTTTTTAGAACTATATTCTTTTCCTTCTTGTCTAACAAAAGAATCTAAAGTTCTTGAATTTATTTTCAGAGAAGATAAATCATTAGTAAGGTTTTTCAAAAGAATTCTTGGGCTCATGCAGAAGATATTCATCAAAATATGTCATGTTCTAATTTTTCCACAATTTTTGTCTTCTTATTAATCACTCAATAGAATTTTCTAGAGATTGAATTACCAAGGAAAATTCCTTTATCACTTTTGGAGGAAATTTTTTCATGATTATCCTTAGTATCATGATAAAATACTTTGCAACAAAAAACTATATAGTAATTAACAATATACTTTATATTATTCTAAAACTCATAAGGGGTCTTGTTAAGGATAGGTTTGATCAAGAAATTATTGATAATATATAATGATATATTGACAGCTTATGACAAAAAATAGATATGTATCACAAACTCATTCAATGTGGCATGGACTATCTCTTATATAGTTCTATTTAACCTTTTATAAACTCTGTTCTACTTAGGGGTCTTAGGGGAAGATAAGTTAGGAGTGCAGCCATTTTGGGATCTAAATGATTCAAAATCATGATTTTCAAACTCATGAACATGAAAACTCCTCATATTTTTAATTATAAGTACATTATGATTTGATACTGGACTCTAATACTTGGTAAAGTAAGAGAATACTTCAATTTTGTGAGCTAGAAATTATATCCATGTATATCTAGATAAATCATCATGAAGAACTTAAATATAGTGCTTTCCATTAAGACCTGAAACTGTATATGGTCCAAATATACCCATATAAATGAACTTAAGGGGTTGAGAAGTTGAAGATTAATTATCTAATTTGAATGAAAATTTTTATTGTTTCCTTTTTTTGAGAGGGGTTATAGAATTTATAAGATTGGTAGTCAAGATTAACTAGATCTCTAACTAACCCTATCGTTGATAGGTTTTGAAGTGAGTGAATATTGTAATGGATTAGTCTCCTATGACAAATCTAATATTCCTTGTGAAGGGAACTTAAGAATGAATCATTTTGAAAAATAAAATAATTTAAATATATAATATAAAAATTGTGACTTTTCAAGGTATTTTAATATTAAATAATTTTTATGATCATAAATATTGTAAGAATCATTATAAAAAATAACATTAAAACCATCATCACATAACTAGGAAATTAGAAGAATATTATATTTCAAACCATCAACATCTAAAACTTTAGATATTAGAACTTATTTTTGATTACCAATCATCCATAGGTTGATGATTTTTACATTTTCATTATCACCAAAGGGTGAAAAGAGCACCATTAATCTTTATAAGGCTCTTGAAAAATGAATAATATCTCATCATATATCATGAAAAACAACTTTCCAAACACCATATACTTATACTAGTGTTCTTTAACAAAATTTTCTACAAAATAGATTTTATACAAGAAATTGTTTTTCTACCCAGATCTATTTGTTTCCTGAAATTTTTGAAATTAGAGCTTTGGGAACCCATAATTTACTTTTGGGTTTCCTATAAAATTATTTCAGACTCTGAATTAAAAATATTTCAAAGTTATTTTGAAAAATTATTGGAATTATAACTTTCTAGTGTTGATTTAAGAACAAAATATCTTTTTTTATATTCTTCTTTCTAGGTTGGTACCCAATTCCAACAACATATTTTAGTGGAACATGAATTCCCAAATGTTTTTTGTGTGCCTCTATAAATTTTTTAAAATTTTCAAGATCATTTTTAATTCATTATTAGATAGTTAATGATCTTGTTTTACTATGAGTAGTTGATTATTTTTCTCTTTTCAATAGGGAATTCATAATTTATATTTGTAGATAAATCATGATGTCTTTTAAAAATTTTGTATATATCCTTAAGCTCATTAATGGTGTCTTATAACATGTCAGATTATTCAGATAATTCCTCATTATAAATATTATCATCATCATGTTTTCCATTTTCCTAATATTAAGAATTATGTAGAGGTAAAGTAATTTAAATGATTGCTAGTGTAGAAATATCACAGACTCTAGTCTGGAAACACATATTAACTCTATCTATCTTATCTTCAAGTGACGAATCTGAATCACTTGAGAAACATTCATATTCACTCTAGGTCTCCTTCATAGAATTCTTTTATATTCTTTTATTTTCCTCATATTTCTTTTTGTAGATATGAATTGTATAGTCAGATTTTATATGTCCTTTCCTCTTACATTAATATCAGAAATTTGTTTTGGATCATCATCTTTCATCCATTATTTCTTCAAATTTCTTCTATCTCCATAATTTCCTTTATAGATTTATTTTCTAAAGATTTGTTTCATCCTATAAAAAATCTTAAATATTCCATCCAGTTTAGCCATATCCACATTATTTTAAGTAGGAGATTCACTATCACTTAATTCTAAGGATTGGATTTTATCGTTTTCCTTTTCCTTTTATTGTCAATCAACAATATTCTTGAATGATACTGACTTATTTTTTGTCATCTCATCTTCTTCTAATTTTTTCATAATTACACTTGTTAAATAATAATGTTTTTAATTAACTCTATCAAAGGAATATTACTTACATCAAATTATTCTCTCATTGAAACTAATGTGACTCTTCATATTTCTTACAAGTATCTTAGAAATCTCATGATTTGATCCATGTTAGATAATTGTTTTAAAAATGAGTTCAATGTGTTGAAAATATCATTCAACCGTAGTTATAATTCAAAAATGAGTTCAGATATATTTATTTTAAAATTATCCTATTGAATAGTATTAGTATTAAGCCTTATCTTTTTCTCATTTGATGTTCCCTCCAAGAAAATAGACAGAGTTTCCCAAATTTCATAATCAGTTTTACAAAACGATATTCTGTAAAAAAATTTATCTTCTAGTTATAGTAATGGGTATTCATAACTTTAAAACTTTTGTTATAGGCTAAATTTGTTGCATAATCACAAGTGCTTCTAGTAGTATCAGTTATAAAATATTCATCTTCTATAGAAGATCAAATAACAAAACGTAAGATTTCTCTATGCGTTTTCATTTTAATCTTACATTGAGCATAATTTGCTCCATTAAATTAAGGAGGTCTATTAGTAGTAGAACCATCTTTGGGATTATCCATTTTAAATAGATAAATTTATAAATAACAAAAACTTAAGTTATTTAAAGGAAAATTAAAATCGTAGTTTAAAATAGTATGAAAAAACTAATTCCAAATAACGAAAAACATTGATACAAAATATTTTTTGGAGTGAGTATCTAATGAGGATGGTGAATTATGTACCCAAAAAAATTTATGTTTAAAATGGATTATTTTAAAATCCCCCAAATTTTTAAATATATTATATTTTATCAGAACATGTAGTATGATATAAATCATAATATTTCTAAATATTTTTCTAATGTTTGATTAGGTCTTAGATGGTTAATATATATAATATTATTTAGTCATTATATATCACTCTACATAATAAAAATACTATATAAACACAAATTAAGATAAAATATCCAATTATATATTTTTTTACAGTTAAAACAAATTCCATTTTCAAAAAAAAAATAATGTAAAAAAAATTAAAGTATACAAAATAAAGTTTAAATACGAGTTGTTTAGTATTAAGTCAATACTTAGTACTCTCCACTTGGTGATAGACAACCACAAAGTAATTTATAAAATTAAACTAGATGATACACAACCTGGATCGAGGTTTACAATAGTTCACAACTGTCTCGGTCAAAAATGACATCTTAAAAAATTATTTGTGGGAGAAAAAAATAAATAGGATGTACCTGGACCTCTAGCCCTTTTATAAGTGGGAGTATAAGTGTAATAAAATATAATAATATATCTAAGTATCTTTAATTTTGGTTTATGAGATAGTGTGTATATGATAAAAAAGAGTATACACAAAAAATGGTCAAAATGAAATAAAAGTTAACAAAATAGATAGATATAAAGGGTTAGAGTTTTGAAATTATTGATCTATTGCATTGTATCTTGTGACTCTTGATTTGATTCACATTGAATATTGAATTGGGTTCTCCTTAAAAACTTATAAAGAAAATAGTGTCATAGACTATTATTTTTGACTGGTGGAAAACAACCGATGAGTATGTGCCTTTTGCCTTCCCTAGTCAAGTGGTCGTAGGATATGGTAGTTCATCCATTTATCTCTAGGTGTGTTTAGTAGTCGTGAGCTCTCAATTATCTATCAGTCTTCTTCACTAGAGAATTATCTATAGAGCATGAGGGAAGATTATTCTCTTTTTATAAGTACTAGTATCAATCTCTAAATGGTCTCTAATTCTGAAAATTGCATTGTCTAACACTCACATCAATACACTCTATTGAAAATTTTAGAGATAATAATTTAAATAATCAATTAAATTAACTTCCATAATATAGACATTAGTAATAATTCAAAATAAGAAAGGTAAGAAAAATAGTTGCAGTGGCCCAGTCTAGTGGTATTATGAATTTTGGTGGATTTTAATTCTTGCAGCATGATATTGGTGGTGTCTTAGCCAAAGCCAATATTCTCTATTGATGGTATGACATTGAAAGTGTCTCATCTAGTGGTGTATCATACTTAGAGAAATATATGTTCTAGCAACATGACATCCGGACGGTGTCAATTTTTCCATATACTAGTACAACATTATGGCATTGTGATAACCAGGTGGTGTCTCAAACTCAATGGTGTATCATACTTATACATTTTTATCACTTGTAGAAAATCAATAAAAAACTAATAAAAAACATTATATTCATTTATATTGTTAGAATAATGATTTTTTGATCATTAAAACATTGAGGTCAACAACATCTCTATTGTGCAGAGGGGGCAAAGCTTTTTTTGGGGGATTGTGTTTGGTTTAGGAGATGTCTACGAGTATTCAGGATATACTTCAGTGTATGGTTACGATGCAGAGTCAACAGAAATATCATGTAGATCAACGAAGACATCATTTTTAGTTTTTAGTAGGTGACCGGGTTTTATTTTATGTTTCTCCATGATTGGGTCACCATCATCTTGGAAAACATGGAGACTCGTCTCCGATGTATTTTGGACTATTTGAGTACATTGAGAGTATTGGGAAATTTTCTTATCACCAGGAATTTCTAGCTCAATTAATGTGAAATCATTAAATTTTACACAATTAAATGCTCATAAAATACCATCAATATCCCTATCACATTCAAAATTGGAAGGATATTGAGTTAGATCCATAGGGTTCTCTTTTTGAGCAGCTACTTGGGTTTGTTGAATTACATGTAAATACCTTTTTTGGAAATTCAATTATGTTAGTTAGAGAGTTATGATGACATAGATCAGACAGTCATGATACCTGGGATCACGATTTTTTGACGAGGGTGTAGTGGCCTCACCTATTTGTTAGTCTTTATAATTCCACAAACCTCTTAGGGATAGAATGCCTTATAATGGGGAGTTTGCAACAACTCATTAACCATTTTCAAAAAATTACCCACTCTTTACTTGTTTTCATCTTTGATTGTGTGCAATTGAGGACTCTAGAGGATTGAGAGAATTTGGTTAGGAAAATTACTTAAATGTTTGGGGATGGATGTTTTTGTAATTAATATAATCTGGTATAAATATGTGAAGATATTTTGTGGGGTTATCCTAAAGTTTAGATAATGATAGAGTTGGTTTTTAAGTTTATTGTGGTATGCTGGGTGATTAAAAAATGTGTAAAGGAGTGACATGACATGTACTTGATCGCAAGAGACAAGTAATGAGATGTGTACCCAACATGAAAGGATTACACACCATGTAAGGGTTAGAAGATGGGTAATTCTAAAAGAAATGTTTGAATTAAAAATAAAACGAGTTTTTTGGTGTATGTGATTTTTGTTGATTTCACAACCTGTAAATGTATTACACACCATTTAAATTTCCAAGAAAGTCATATAGGGTGTCGTACAAATGAAATTTTATTTTATTCTTACACAAATCCATTGGATATCAACCTAGAAGGCTTCTATTATGATATTGGGAGTATATATTTATTTTGGATTGATCCATTAAACATTAGATTTACATTTCAGTTGGGTTCCCTATCTCAGAGTGAGTAGGCCTTTCTTCTTATTCATTTCTTTGATCATGATATCACCATGGGGTTGAATCACAGATTTTTTGACCAGTAATGGTGATTCCTTATGTTTGTTTTCAAGATTATTAGTTGAATATTTTTTCTAGGGTATTTCCTTTTTTAGTTGTAGTGATTAGATTGTGAGTTTCTAAGGTATTTATGGTTTCCTCTTGTCCCACGTCCCTTTTGTTGAGTTGGACCAATTTATTATTATGAAGATAGGTTCTTGGGAATCTGTTTTTATTGTATCATTCTTCTTTTGGGTGGTTCCATATTAGGATTGTGAGATGCCAAGTTTTGAGGTTGGTGTTTCTATATCTAGCCTATATTTTATGAGTTGTATTTCCCATATTTTTATATATTTATTTTTAAATACATTTTTATGATTTTTTATGTGTGTGTAATTTGATTTTGATAAAACGCGGGTTTTCCTTAGTTTTTGGAAAAAGGAAAAATGGCATGTTCAATATATTGAAATGATATATGAAATGATGCAAATGTGAAGCCTTGGGTATATAAGTGGAAGGTTTATCTTAGGTTCAACATCGATGTTACCTTCAGGGGATTGTTTCATGGTGTTTTGTAGGCTCCTGAGTCTTTTTGCTCTAGGGAAATGTTGGACATCATTGTGATGTTTACTTATGGGGAGTTTCTCTGCACATTAGGCATATGTTTTATTAAATTTTTGTGGACTAGTAATTAATTGTGGTACAAGTATTCATCTATTCTGATTGATTTATTTTTGTGGCATGTTTTACCTATGATTTGACTTCTTACTATTTTGGGTTTTTAATATTCATGCATATAATTTAAAATTGATATACTTGCCTTTGTTTTGGTGTTTTTGGAAAAGGAGAAATGTGTATCCTAATTTTTATAAAACTTATTACTTGAATATCATTCCATCTTATATTCGATTTGGGAATACATGAATTAATTGTACATGGTATTATTATAAAACACTCAGGTGGGACCTTACTAAACCGGTTAGCTCACACCCTACAAATTTCATTGGTGTTACATAGAACATTGTATGTCTTTTGATGTATGTAAAGGCTAGGTGCAATAGTGAGGCAATATGGTTTTGGTCACATGAGTGTGGGTAGATGAAGGATGAGATGGTTTGGGTTTTCCTATTCTATCTAATGGATTATTTAGTTTTACTATTTTGTCAGTCCATTGTGATTAGACTTTTAATTAGAGACTGTTATTATCTTTTTTTCTTCAGTATCCAATATGTGATTTCTGTTAAGGAATATATATTCCTTCTAATGTTGTCTCTTTATATATATATATATATTCCGTATTATGTTTCTAGGTTGGTAAAAATGATTACCTTTATTTGTTTTCCATTGCCAGAGTTCTAATTTCCCTACCCATGGGGATTCAGAAACCCTTTGGGAATGTGGCATATCAGGTTGGGCCCCTTTTCGAGAGAATATTCGAGTCGGGTTTTTATGGGTGAGGGGTGTGAGGTGGGGGTGTTAAAATAAAAATATAAGTGGGAAAAAGACATAAAACTTTTGGAAAAACAATTTTATGTTCATATATCGAACTTATAACCTATAATTTTTTATAATGTCCCATTTTTAGACCTTTGTAAAGAGAAAAACATGGTTATTAATTTATATTTTTATAAAAGTCCAAGTGTGTCCTATCACCCCCTTAAAAATGGCCATCCCTTATCATAAAAAATTCAATATTAGAAAAGATTTGGTTATACAAATACCTACAAAATCACCTTCCTTAATTACCTCCCCACAACCTATGGTCCTTGGTTTGATTAGTCATCCCTCTTAATAATGCTTTAGGTTTTTATCTAAATAGTATTTCTGATGATGAGGTAAAATTGTTAGACATGTGTAATTATTTTATTTCTTCTCACACCTACTTCAAAATATTTTTGACTATGATAATATAAAATAAAATATCATATTTATACTAATATTTTATTTTTTTAATAGAATAGTCCATATGTATCTCCACTTCCATCTAACGGGAAACAAAATCATCTATCAGGTGTATGATGAACTTCCATCATGTGAGCCGATGTAATTCATTTTCTATAACCTTGTTTAAATGATTTTTATTATGATGGATATAAAATATTTATATTCTATTTATGACACTATTATAGTTTAGGATTTTTTATATCATATATACATTCTCTCTATTCATTCATTGGGGGAAACGATACCGTCGTTCATGTGTACGACAGACTTCCGTCTCATGAAGCAATGTGATTTTTGGGTTTATGATTTACATGAAAGTTATTAAAGTCATTATATGTGAATATATGTGATATTTAAAACCTAAAAATACTTATTTAAATAAAATATCACATATAACCTATCTCCTTCATATTCATTGGAAAACAACGTCGCTCTTGCGGACGTGTTGACTACCACCTATACATAGCGATGGAAATTATTTTTATTTTTATTTTTAAATTGATGGTATTAAGGAATTATTTGTTTAATATAAATTATATATATAAAATAATAATAATTTAGGAAATGTGAATCTATATTTATTTCCCTTTTGTTTCATCCTTTGAGAAAAATAGAAATAACATTAATGCATACGTATGACCTACCGTCTCAGTGAATAGTGTTATCAATTTTTATATCTAAAACTTTAAATGGTTAAAATAAATAAATATATAATGAAATTATATGAAATTTATATCATGTTTAACATTTTGGAAATCATGAAACTAGTATAAAATAAAATAGACCAAAATTATGAACATAAACCATACCTGAAAAATGAAGCAATTATCACCCGAAATAGAGATTTTAACATTGAATTGTAAATTAACTGGTGATTAATGACTCGGAGTAAATAATATGTTGTATTATATGTATTAATATGGTTCTTTAATATATATATAATAAAACTATAATTATTATATTGTTTTTTTGACACATATAATGGAATTTGAACCCAAGGTAAGGTTTTCTTGTGTCACAATTACTTCCAAGAGTCATACGCCATATTAAACACTTATTAGATTACGTGTTGTATATAATTAAACTTGTGATATGTTATATTTTTAACCTACTTATATTCATTATATTTCATGTTTCATCTTAATTTATTTCATTCTTGGGGCTTATGATTCAAAAGTTTACAATGTGGTAAGGATTTATTTCACAATCTCATCATTATTATGGAACATTTTGGTTTAAGTACTTTTTTGGGAATTATTTGATATGTATATCTTTAAATTAATATATTAACTTATCATCTTGTTATTCCTTAAAATTTTCAGGCAATATTACCATTTTCACTCTGTTTTACATATAATTTTCATGAAAATATTTTTATAAAAATCCGACTTTATTTTTCACTTCCTTTGAAAATCCATTTTTTTTTCAAAAATACATGTTTTCCAAAAATGTTTTAAAAAATGTTTTAAAACTTTTATAAATGATTTATTACATATATTTTTACTCTTATATAATTTTTAAAAAAATTCATAAAAGTAATCTTCATGCCATTTTTTGAAGAAGGTGTGTTGGGGTTTTACTGAAAATCATAAAGGAATACTATTTTAACTTGTAACACGTGAATGAAAATTCCCCCCATCATGACCAATCAATGATTTAATGAATATTGTACATTTTTTTAATTGTTAATTTCAATGAAAATCATTTCCAAAATATTTTTTGATATATTTTTTAAAATATTTTCAAATTAAAAAGTATATCTTTATTAAAAATGTTTTTATTAACATTTTTATGGTATTTTTATTCATAAATGACATTAAAAATTTATTCTACATATGGTCCAATGAGTATATGATGTATTTATATCCTAATTATTCTTTCTTTGGATATTTTCTGATCAGTTTGACTAAGGATATATAATTTTACTACCATTCACTTAATTACTCTTGATGGTTTAGGAATATGTTTATTTGATTGGGTTAAGTATTAACATTTTATATGTCTGTTTTTGAAATATGAATTCTTATTATTATTATGAATCACCAATTATGATGAATGAGTTATACATAGTAAGTGATGGGTGGGACAGGTAATAGATATCTCCATGATTCATCGATGAGTCTGTTAACAAAAATCAGTTTGTAAAATTAGATGGGTTTCTAACCATAGATTTAAACTATGTTATTAATAGTCTTGATAGTATATTTTAGATGTTAGACATTATCTATTTCCTTAAAAATTTTTTATTTATTTATTTACACGTGATTATTCTATTATTTGGTACATTTGTTGATAAATTTCCAGATTACGTGATTACATATATGGATTGATTTGATTATTATTTTTTATACCATATTATGATCACATTATTGAAAAAATGGAATGTGTTTCATTTTTTTACCCTTTCATATTGATTATGATTATTTATTCATAATAGATTACCTTTTATTCTTATCCTTACTGATTATCATAGCTCACCCCTTTTGTTTTATTTTCCTCAGCATATCAGAATGAGTTTTTGTTATTGATATATAGGGAAACACTATAATGAATAATTGTATTAAAAAAATCTTTCTTATTTTATGTTTTCAATTGTAATGGGAATTTAAATATTGTATCTAGTTTACCAATACAATAAACGTTTTTGTCCTTTGGGAAGAAATTATTTGAATCTTATGTCTGAAATAAAAAATAACAACCGGATCTGGGATACAAGGGCAATGGACTTTGCAGATGGTCTAATAATGGATCTAATATGGTGATATTCATTTCTATAATGGAACAATACTTTGTTAACAACAAGTGAGATTTGTTGATAAATTGAAAATTGGAAACTCTCTATGTTTCACAGTGTGTGTGATATGGTCCCAAAACCTCCTTGTTATGATGTGATGACTATTATTATTTCAGATCAAAATGTATATATAGATTAATCAATTACAAGAGGGGGGGGGTAAATTATAGGTTTAAAAAGTTTTATTTTTATACTTAAGAAAATCTATGTTTAACAAAAGTAAAACATGATGAATTTATAAGACCTCTTTAGTTATTTACATGTAAACTAACTTTCTTAGGATCCAGTATAATAGATCTGATAAAAAACAAAAATTATATTTTCTTAAGGAAAGATTCCTCCTTAATGAGTATATAATATAATATATCAAATTCTGTACAAGTATAAGAGAGTTTAAAAAAGTTACACTTTATTTATTTAAAAAACTTTTGTGGAAGTAAAGCTTATAAAAACTCGTAAAAAGGAATAACAAATATTTTAACCCCAAGAGAAGGGTATCCAAAAACAGTGGACATAGGTCCCTTGATTTATACTTTCATGAAAGTATGTCTTACTCACACCAGGGTAAGCCCTCGATACGAAGATCATAATATAGCTTTCTATCCTTTCAATCCCTTGATATCTGAGGTGATTGGTATATCTCTCTTCTTATCCCAATAAGACTTCTATTGATAACATCTAAAATTATAATTATACTAAGTAGGCTGAACAGGATTTTATCAGTTTGAACTAGTTGTTCATATCAATCACAAAAAAAAATTTGGGCAGAGCTCTTGTAGCACAAATTTTATCTCTAGAATTCAAAGCTGATCTCATTCAAATGGATAGGTATTTATAGGTATGGATTCCAATGGAAGATTATCTCAATTAGCGGTCACGATTTTCCTTAAATTTTGAAGGGACTTGTACAAATGTTACTCTTCCAATAGTGAGATAAAAAAATGATTGTATGATATCATTTCATTTAAGAAAAAATGGGAAAAATTATTCTAATTATGAAATTTAATCACATATATGATAAAAAAATTGAACATTACTTTAAGGAAATTTGGTAACTACATGAAAAGAGTTTAGTCAGATTATTAAGAAATTGAGAAACTAAGTCTAAGAAAAATTGAAAATTGGATTCTGAAATAATAAATAATTATATTTGAATTTTTGAAGAAATCAGAATTAGACCTCAGAATAAATCAGAGTTAGATTTCAGAAGAAATAAGAGTCTGATTTTAGAATAAATTGGAGTCAGATTTTAGATGAAAGCAGAGTCAGATTTTAGAGGAAATGAGAGTCTGATTTTAGAATAAATATGAGACTTATTTCCGAATAAATCAGAACCATACATCAGAATAAATAAGATTCTGATTTAAAAAGAAAACCATATTGGATTTCAGAATAAATTCTTTCAGATTTCATTAGAAATTAGAGTATGATTTTAAAGGAAATCAGAGTTTGAAATTAGAAGAAATTAGAGTCTAATTTACTAAGAAATCAGTGTCTAATTTCAAAATAATTTGGTGTCTTATTTCAAATGAAATCAAAGTCATATTTTAGAAGAAATTAGAGTCTATTTTCATTAGAAATCAGAGTTTGATTTCTATGAAACCAGAGTGTTATTTCCTTTGAAATGGGAGTCCAGTTTCTTGAGAAATTAGAGATTGATTTCTAGATAAATCAGATTCACAATTATAGAGAAATTGGATTCAAAGGAATTGTATAGTTATGAGTTAGATCAGGATAAGATTTTTTTACTTATAAAAAATATGGTTATATTTGTTTTGAGAAAACAATAAAAAAGAAATCGAAAATTATCGGTAAGGTCAAAACCATTTTTTCAGAATGTAAATTTTCTTTAAGAAAATATTTATTTTTGAAAGGTAATTTTACTTAAGAAAATGTGTTTCTGATTCTAAAAACACAATGGAAAGTAAAATTTAAAAGGGAACTAATAGACTCATTAGTATCCCCAGTTTTGGAATGAATAAACAACTTTTCTTAAAAGAATATAAATAAAAATGGATTTCATTTTTTTGAATATGAAATAATTATTTATCTCCCTTTACTTTGTTTTAGACACAATGAATATGAAAAACACCCAGTTATGTTATGAAATCCCTAAGGATCATATTCTTGTCTTTCTTAATGAAATAACTACTTATTATTTAATGATTTATTTTTTAAGTAATCAACACTTACATAAGGCACTCTAGTATTTTAACTTAATATTATTTTTGATCATGATTTTCTCAACCTTTGTGATTTTGAAAAAGGAATGGAGGAAATAAAATTACACTATAATGGTTAGTAATATTCAAGACAAAGAAATAGAAACATTAAAAAATTTATTATGATGAGAAAAATTATTACTATGGAAAATACAAAAAAATATCAGATTTTAGGAGAAAATCATCCAACCTTCTTTCTCTAAATTTCCATAATCTTTTTAGGGTGGCCTTTAACTTCTTCAATTATTTATAATCATCTTCAAACATCATGATCAACTATTCATGATATTTATTTTTATTTTTGAGATTTTTGATTCTTTCTTCCTAATATTTAAGAACTTATCCATTGAGACTTTATTACTTCTTCCAGAACATTGAATTTTTCATCCATTTATTTCCTGATTTCCCTTTCACTTTTCATATTTAAAGAAACATAATTTGGCTTCCCATTCAAATATTTTTCTCTTTAAGGGATTCTATATTTTTCTTCCTTTATATCTTCTAAAGGTCATTTTGATAGATTCTTGATCATATAACCAGACTTATCAAATTCATATTTAACCGAATCAATGAAATCATCCCTAATTTTAAGATCATCAATTTCTGACTTACACCACTTAGTTATCTCTTTGTAATATCTCATAAATGAACCATAACCGAGTTGAAATTTATTAAATTTGGATTCTTGTTTGATAAAATTTTCCATGATAATGACTATTGAATAAGACTAGTAATTGATTGTTTGTTGAAGTAGTTGTCACTTGGAATCCATTCCTGGATATAATGGAATGGTATTCACAAGCTTCTTCAACGAATGAACCAAAAAATCATGTCCTAAGAAAGATGAATATTCTGAAAGAAGTTTCTTTTTGGTGAAGAAACTTAATCTTGGTCAACTTATTCCCTCATAGATGTTCCAATAACATCCTTAATTTGTTTTGGAACAAAATCTCCATTGGCCTTTCAACAATAATTTCCTTTCCTTTCTCTTTCCTGGAAAATTTCTTCTCGAAGATAGGAGTTTCAGACACTCCATCAAAAACTTGAATTATTTAATCATCATCATTATCCACTTCTTTATCAGTACCTTGATCAAGAATTTCATTATAAACCTTTTCAACAATAACTTTTTGAAAAATATCATCATTAGAACTATCATCATCTGAAGGATTATCAACCTCATCTTGAGCATCATCATTTTTTGGAACAAATTTTCCTTCAAAAATTATCTTTGTGGATTCAGATTGGGAAGTTCATATATATATCTTAATAGAAGGTCTCTCCTTATCTTGATTTTATTCCACCATCCTTATCAAATCATCACTTTCCTCATCCTCTTCATTTTTGTCTTCTTCTTTAGCTACGGTTTCCAAAATTAAAATATATTTATTCTTATATTCACTCAGACTTTCAATTGGAACTGATTTTTGAAAGAAATATTTTGGTACCTGAACATGTTCATCTTCCTTCCTAGTATCTCTATTTAAGGATTAAAAAATCTCATATTCAAACATATTCTTCTTCATATTATTTTTATTATCTTGGCCATCATGGTGTTCCACTACATGAATCTTTAAGTCCTTAGCCTTAATATAGTGTAATCCAAAAACTTTGTCTCCTTCCATCTTCTTCTTCTTCTGCACTATTTATTTTGATACTACCTCATAAGAGAATGTCTTTTGTCTCTTAGGCATGGTTAGAGTAGATACTGGTTCAGGTGTTAGTTCTTGTTCTTTCTGAGATTCGTCTCTTTAACTACTCCTTTCTTATGGGTTGATTTTGATTTTCTTCCAACTACTCCTTTTTTTCTAACAGGTTGATCATCCTTATCAGGAAGATCAAAGAGAAATCCTATCATAACACTAAAACCAATATTCATTCTTATTAGGGTATCATCAATTAACAACATTATATTTAAAGAATTTTCCTTTTAGTTACATAGTATTTTGAAATATTCTAAGCAGAAGACAATAATATTCGACAAGATCGCATAGTATATTTTCATCTGAGACATGATTGTACAATTTTTAACATTTATGATTGGTAAAAGAATATAATTAATGATATTTATCTTCCTTTGATTCTCCAAGAAATCCATAATCAAGATATAACATTTCTTAAGGGAAATATTCTCTACCTTCCTCTGAATTATAAAAACATTAATCCATACAACTAGCAATCCATGGATTGAAGAAAGATGAGCGATCTTCGAAGTCTTTATTCCTTTAATCCAAAGGATCTCAATATCCTTACAGTTCTTAAACTAACCTTCTTTATTAGGAATCTTTTTTGAGAAAATTTTCACCTCTTTATCAAATGGAATACCCAAGATACTAACAAACTTTTTGAAAGACAAAGAATAGGTCTTTCCATGACTCTTAAATGAAAACATTTCTCTTCCTCCTTGTTCATAAAACAAAAATGTATCATATTATTCTATAAAAAGTTAATTATACACCAGATCCTAATTCTTTGATTTGGATACACAATGAATTTACCATCCATTCTGATTTATGATTTTTGAAACCAATGGATAATACCTGATAAAGAACTTTGGGTCCACCAAACATTCCCGAAAAATTATCGAATCCTTGAGTTCCTTGATGGAGGCCATCAAATTCTTTGAGGAAAATTCAAGAGTCAATAGGGCTTTAACAAAAAAGGGAAAACTGAATGAAAAATTTGATGTTATGTAGGGCTTCAAGAAACAAAATCAGAGAAAAACAATGTGGGGCGCAAATGGGGGGTGGGGGGTGTCCTTTATATAGGATTCTCAGCCACAATTTATATTTCCAGGTTAATACCATGGTTGAGATTTACTTAATCTGGTATGTTGGTTGACATCAATTCTAGAGAAGGATTTATATATTTAAATATTTCTAGGTTTTAAGGAGAAATTGGATTTAAAAAAAGTGAATTCGATAAGGTTTTGTTAAAATAGAATTTGTAATACCAAAAAATAGAGATTTAATTATACTGATATAAATTAGGAAACATAAATTCCATATACTCAAAAATGTTTTTCAGTATTGATTAGGTTCTTAATATGAACTTAGGTTCTAAAAAGTTTTATTAGGGAAAAAAACATTTTCGGTTCATATTTTTTTAAAAAAAAATAAAAGAAAAAACATATCTACACCCCCTATGAAAAAGAGTATATGAATGTTTGGAGATAGGTTTCACAAAAAGTTAATATGGATGATTAATTTATAGTTATCATTCATAATTTTTGTCTAGTTTATTAAAATCTAGGATTGGATAAATGTTTTCTAAATATGTCATCAATTTGATCTCACGTTTTAATAAATTAAAGAATGATATATCCATAATAAAAAAATTTGAAATGAAGGATTTTCCAAGAATAACAGTGTTAGATATACCAAAAATTTATCCTTGATCATTATATCCAAAATTCAGTTTCCCACCTTTCATCTTGTTAATATTTTCAATGATTTTTTTGTTACCAGTCTTGTACTAAGAACACCGACTGTCCATGTACTATGTATTGTTTTTGGTACATCCATTTTTTCCAAAAAATATACCAGTATAACTTTTAGAATCCAAACATTCTTGGATCTAGAAATTTTAGAATTTAAAATCATAGTTATACACATTTTTCTGAGAAAGGAAAGCTTTTTGGAAACATAAGGATTGAATTTTGATTAAAGTACAATTTTTCTCCCAATGTCAATGACATTGAAACTTTGTGCAAAAAGGTGCACTTTGGGGTACAAAATAGTTTTGACAAAAAAATGTTTTGAATGAGTATAGCTAAATCTAGAAATATTAATTAGTGGATGAAGTTCTGAATACATTTAATCAAAACATTCATTATTATGATTAATGTTTGAAAATGTTTTCTTTATGGAACATATTTCATATTTTATTTTGATGAATAAATTCTCATTATCATAGCCATTAGTCTTAGAATTTGAGTTAGTATCTAAAATTATTTACATAGAAAGAAAATTTTTAAGATCCTTAAAAATACTATCCTTCTTAGAATTAACTTCCTTATGTTTTTAGGAAGAATTTTTAAAATCAAGGGTTATCTGATCAAGATCTTTTGGATGATATGATACTTCTTTCCTTATAATAGATATTCTATAATTTTCCTTGAAATGTTTCTTATCGATCTTACTATATTCATTTTCAAGTAACATGGAAAACCTATATACTTCTTCAAATGAAGGTAAAGCACTATCTTCTGATGTGGTAGATTCTTCATCTGAATATTCATTATATTTATCTTTAGAAAAATTAGCATTTAAAAAAATATTGCTTAAATATTTAGTAGTATTTAACTTATCCATAAGATATTGATTTTTTGTAGGAATTATGGCTATTAGACAAATTTTATTTGTTCTAGAAGATTAATTATTCTAGGATTCATCATAAGAATCTCCAATACATTCACTCCATGTGTCATTTGCTTTGTGTACTTTATTATACATTGACTTTTTATACTTATTATTATTTCTTTCATATTTCATATCCTTTCTTTCTTTCTTTTGAGGATAGGACTATCTGGTCTGATATAACCTGCCCTCTTACATTCATAACATGTCACTTTTGAATCTTTCATGTCATTTATATCTCTCGTCATTTATCAATATTGTAAATCTATCTTTCAAATAATATTTTTCATCCTTATAATAAGATTAGCATGTTCAATTTCAGAATGATCACTATCTATTGATTCAGATATAATAGTATCTTTCATGGCTTTTGATCTAGTAAATCGTTTAGGAGTCTTGCATTTTGTATGATTTGATGTAGTAGAGAAAGAGACACTTCCATTACATTTATTTTCTATATTTATCTCAATATCTCTCTTCAATCTAGTTTCATGCTGTAGAAGTGTCCCAAATAACTCATCAAGAGTGAGGTATGAAAGTTTTCTATTCTCATCAATCACTATTCATTTTGAATTTCACTCATTTGGCATAATATCTTTTATCATATCTATAATAATCTCATCATCAAGTCCTTTCTCACCCATAGAAAGAAGTATATTGAAAATAGTCATAATTTTTTTTGAACATTGAATATAGGTTCTCCATAAGGGAAAATAAAACCATGATATTCATCTCTAAGAATAGATTTTCTTGTTTCAATGATCTTGGATGTGACGAAATGTGTAACTTCTAATTTCATCCATATGATATTAGTAGCTTCACATGATGAAATTTGGCTATATATATTCATAGTCATGGAACATAATAAAGTATTTCCAACCTTAACGTTAAGTTAATACACTTAATTTTATTGATTGGTGAATTGTATCATTTCTTTGTCAGGAATCTTGCAGTCACCAGTTAGTATAAAAATTTTATCAACACTAGTATTGATAATACTGGTTGTTATCCTATCTCCATAGTATTCATAATCATTTCCATCAATTATTGGGGGTCTTGTAGGATTTTTATTATCATTATAACCAACATTCATTCATTCCATTCTATAATAAAATAAAAAGTCTTTTCCATAAAACATGCTAGTATGAAAAGTTTATAAACAATGAAAATCAATAAGAAAAATATAAACAAATAATGTTATGAAGGAAATGTTTGGGAAGAAAAATTATATGCAAGTATATGTATTTCAGAGACCTCCACTGATACTAATTATAGTATCAAAATGTATACGTAGATTTCACAAATACAGGAGGGGGGGAGTGAATTAAAGGTATAATTTTTTTGTTTTTTTTCCTTAAAAAAATATGGTCGACAAAGTAAAACAATATGAATTAAAAAGACCTATTTAGTTCTTAAAAAAGAAACTAACTTTATTAAGATCTGATAAAATTGATCAAATAAGAAAACATCAGACATGTTTACTTAAGGAAATATTTGACCTTAAAGCTTGTATAATCTAATATATTAGTTCTAGTAAAAGTATATGAAAGTGTAAGAAAGTTACACTTTCTTTCCTTAATAAAAGGAAAAAAAATTAAAACTCATAACTACAACATGTAAAATAGTTTAATAAATCATTTAACCCAAAGATAAGGTTATCAAAAAAACATAGATAAAGGTCCCTTGATCTATACTTTCAAGAAATTTTGTCTTAACCACTCCAGGGTAATCCCTTGATACGAAGATCAGAATTTTCCTTGCTATCCCCACAAGCCCTCGATATCTAATGTGATAAGTACCTCTGTGTTCCTATCCCCAAAAGCCCTCGATTGATAATACCAACAGTTGGAATCACACTAAGTAGGTTGAATAGTATTTTCTCATCTTGAACAAGTTTTTCACATCAATCTCACAACGAAGATTTGAACAAAGCTCTTACAAAACAAATTATCTCTCTAGAATTAAGTACCGATCACATTCATGTGGTTTTATATATATATGTATGGATTCCAATGGTTAAAATTATCCTCCAACGGCCATATTATTCTTCAAAATTTGGAGGGCCCTATGCAGGTGTCACTCAACCAACATTTAGTTAAAAACAGATTTTATGAAATCATTTCATGTAAGAAAACATGGGAAATGTTTTCATGTTTAAGAAACATTATCACATTTAGGATATGATAAAATGGAACATTACTTAAAATAAATTTTGCAACTATAAGAAAATAATTTAATTAAATTCTTAGGAAATAGAGAATCAGAGTCTAGGAAAAATTGGCAATTGGAATATGAAATAATAGAGAATCAGATTATGATTTATGAAGAAATGGGAATATGATTTCATAAGAAATTGAACTCTAATTTCAAAAAAATTGGAGTCTAATTTAAGTAGAAAATAGAGTCATATTTAAAATTAAATTAGAGTCATATTTCAGAATAAATTGAAGTATTATTTTAGAAAAAAACTAGAGTATGATCTTAGAAGAAATCAGAATCGAATTTCGAAGGAAATCGTAGTTTGATTTCCAAAGAAGTCAGAGTCAGATTTTAAAAGAAATCAGAGTCTAATTTTAAGAGAAATAAGAGAATGATTTCAGATGAAATCAGAGTCCGATTTTAGAAGAAATCATAGTATGATTATAAGAGATATCTGTGTATAATTTTATGATAAATCAGAGTCATATTTTAGATGAAATGAGAGTATAATTTCAGAAGAAATAAAATTCTGATTTCAGAAGAAATAAAATTCAGATTTCATAAGAATCCGAACTCTGATTTCAGAAGAAAGCAGAGTTTGATTTCATAAGAAACAGGAGTTTTATTTCATAGAAATTGGAGTCTAAACTCCAACAAAATCAGAGTTTGAATTCTAGAGAAACCATAGTCCCATTTCTAGGTAAATTTTCATATGATTTCAAACAAAATCCGAATCTTATTTCCAATGAAATTGGATCCATAATTCAGTAGAAATCAAATTCAGATAAAATGTGAGGATTTGAGTAATATATAGATCCAATGTTTTGTCTTAAGAAAAATATTTTTATATTTGGTTTGAGAAATCATTATATAAGACATTGAAATTTATAGGTAAGTTTGAATCCATTTTTAGAGAATGAAAATTTTCCTTCTGAAAATATTTTTTAGAGAAATATAATTTTCATTATGAAAATGAGTTTATGATTTTCCAAACATAAAGGGTTGAAAATTACTAAGAGAACTTATTAACTCAACAATTTATGAATAGTTTTTACATTAACACCTTCCTTGCATGGGGTTAGGCCGAATATGGGTTCATATTTAGTCCATTGATATCCACATGGGGTATATGACAATTTTTGGATACTACATGTTGTGAAAGTGTATAGGAGTTCATAGATTTCTCTACTACATTGGGTTAGGTTTTGTAATGTTAATGTATTACTGAAGATCATAACTAGAATGTAATCAGGTACTAGAGGATAATGAATGGATAGTGTGAGACACTGTCATGAACTAATTCGGCGTGCCATCCAACCCAACACCCGGGCCTATTGCAGACATGGTTTGAATGGTGTTCCTGATAACAGATGGATGGAAAATAGTACCTATGTATCAAAAATATACTTTGGGATTGATTTATCCATTTATATAATGATAAACAAGTAATAGGAATAAACATCACAATAACTGATAACCATAACCAAATGAAGTTCACCAATTTTTAGATTCAATGTTTACAACTTTAATGAAAACTAAAAGTACCAAAATGGTGAGGTATCAACAAAACCATCCCAAAACATCTATCAAACAATATTTTCATCACCATCAAGCAACCATAACTAACACCTTCATGAAGTGGAAATAAAGAAACCATATCCCCCATCACCACCATAATACATATTTATTTTTCCTAGGTCATACATAAAAATGTCTATATACACCCAAATGTGCATATAGGGTGTGAACCAGAGCATTGTACGGTGCCACCCAAAATGAAAATTCCATGAAATAAAATCAGAAGACAATTCAACATGCACATTTCCATAATAATATTCAAAACATTGCTAATAAAACATATTAAGGAAAAATTTCCCAATAAACACTTTTTAATGAAAACCATTTAATAAAAGATAAATTGAAATAGAAATGTCCACAAGGACTAATCTATACTAATGAATATCACCACCCAATAAAAGAATCATGTCACAAGAGAAAACTATGGGTAAATCCCTATAGGTTACTAGCACTAGTGGGACCATATAAACCTCAAAAATTAGTTATAAAAATCCACAAACTGGACTACCAAAAATGATCTCAAGCACAAGCCCTATGCGGGGAATGTATCAAAAAATTCTAGTTCTCTTAAAATAATATTCCAATAACAAAAAATTCTCAAGCATGACCCATTATAAGTAATACCATCCTAAATATCTAGTGATATCAGATTGTTTCAGAAGTTTAGTCAGTTTTGTATTCATTAATACTACTAGAAGAATAAAGGCCACACCACTACTGATCCAACTAGCATAAAAGTTATAGTTTACCCACAATGATACAAGAGATTACATTTATGCTCAAATTCCACTTAAAATATCCCATAATTCAAAAATTTCGCATACACATGCTAAGAATCATACAAACATAAAGAAATCACCAGTTTCGCTCTTTTACTTTGATCCAATGATCAAAATCCTAATGTAAACCCACGGTTTCCATAAGAAACACCTTCCATTTCACACACACACACACCAAAACCATGTGGAAATAAATTGTTCACAACCCGAACAATTTATGAAAGCCCCTTAAAAATCACCATAAGAAGAACACTTATGAACTCTAATCATTTCCCTTGGAAATTCACATTTCAAATTCAAACTCAAATCAAATCCATTTATAACATGATTCACATAACATTCATAATTCAAAGACACATTTAAGGTTAAAAAAAGTCCAATATAAAAGAAACCGTATTTCATTTGCAAAATAAACATTCAACAAATTCACACTTTTAAATCTATTTGAATACATATTTTTCAACATTTAAAAAATTCATGAAGCACATTAGAGAAACACCATGAAAAAACACACCTGAAACAAAACCACTTTCCTTCAAAAAATCCATTTTCATCACATTTTCAAATAAAAAAATTTTCGAAACATATTTTTTCACCAAAAACACAATCCATAGAACACATTTATGTAATCAGGAGAGAATATAAAAATAATATAATATTGTAAAAGCATGGAATCACCACCCTCACACATGTAAACATTTGGGAATTAGTGAAAACCCACAACCAAACCACCACAAGACTTTATAAAATAAATATACAACAAGAACCTGCAATATTTCACCAAAAAACACAATATCAAACCCTCTTTTGGTCAAACAACCCACTTGAAAATAAGAACTCAATATGGGGGGAAGAAAACCCATATAAAGGGGGAGAAATTGAAGGAATAGAGACTACGTTGATTATTCCTTGATGTTCCCACACGAAAAGTACGAAATATTTATTCTTAAGAGTTCCAATAAGTCATGGAGGAAGCTCCCATGGATGAAAATCAAGAATGGGGTTGAATAGAAGATATTTGGGGTTAAAATCTAAGAGGATAGAAACCTAAATTTACACTTTTTAATGAACTATATAGGTAACATGGTTTTACCTAACTATTTAAAAATCCATGTTGAAACCATGCATCCCTAAATGTCCAATAGGAACAAGAATCATAGTTTGCATGCATGGTTTTCCAAGCCCTACATTGACCCTATAGTTTCTACTATCCAAAAATGAAATTAGCCATAAAGATTCATGAGTATGGGTGCACAATTCCCCCAAATAGTGTGGAAGCCTTACTCCAAATGCTGTTAATCCCAAAAAAACTATTTCCCAAAAACTCATGGGAACCCAAGAGATTAATGCGTGAAAAAATGTTAATAGAATAATTCCTAAAAAAATGTCACATATATGACAATTATACCCACCACAAAAACAATATTACCTTATAAATTCACTCTAATGTCTGATCAAATAAAAAAATAGATACTCCTATTCAACCTAGTAATTTCACTCACACTTGTCATGCACATCATAAACATGATTACAAAGAACTTGGACTAATTTAATAGACTTCCCATTAATTCCTTTGTCGTATGAATGAGAAATTGATACTTACCATTGAAACATTGACAAATCAGGCTCCAATTCCAACTCTTCCCAATTTAACACAATAGATGGACCTGGGTTTTACTTTTTCATCTGGGATACATGAAACAAATAATTAATTGACATCAAATGAGAGGGAAAATCTATCATGTATTCCATGTTAACAACTCCCTTGGTAATTTCAAATAGTCCAACATACCTTGGTGTTAGCCTCCATTTCTTACACAAGAAACTATAACCCAAGTGGGGTTACAATTTTTGGGACACCCAACCACTTATATAAAACACCAAATCTAGGAAACTATGATTGGAATAATACTTATGTTGAATCCACACCAACAACAACTAGTTTCTATTTAACATAAATTTATTTTATGTTTCTTAAACAAGGCTCAGACCCAATAATGTGGTCCTTCCTACCTCAACCCATCACATAGGTGACCAACATGGCTGGCCATAATGTGCCTCAAAATGCTCTAATTGAATCGAGGACTGATATCTATAATTATATAAAAATTCTGCCAATTTTAAATGGCTATACCAAAAACAATTCACAATCCAACACACATGCCTGAAGAATGTATTGAAAAATATGATTCACCCACTCTGTCTGACCATTCATTTGAGGGTGGTATGCCATGCCCAACTTCACATGTGCCCCCTTTACCTTCTAAAGGCCTTCCGAAAACCATGAGGTAAAGTGGGGGTAATATTCAAAAACAATTTCTGATATAACAACACAAATCCTCACAACTTTCTTAATATAAAACCAACCTTACTCATCTTCTTTGGATGAATCCTTGATTAGAAGGATATGCGTAGATTTGGTCTGAAGGTTGATCACCACCAATATATAATTCCTTCCCCTGGGTGTACGAGGTAAGAGAAAAATAAAATCCAAGGAAATACCATCCCATTTACATGTAATAATAGGTAGCAGCTAAAGTAAAATTGTGGGCCTTTGGCGCTCTACTTTATTCAGAGGATGCATGCAATACTATGATAAGAAGTCAGCTACAACTTTCCTCATATCAGGCCACCAAAACTGCTAATGTACCTCATAATACATATTGGTAGCACATGGATTAATGGACCATTGACACAAGTGGATATCCTATATTACCAATTTTTTTAATGACAAGGACACAATGATGTGACCCATGAAGAAAAAAAATAATCAAGTGAAAATGAAAATTTACAAGGCACCGCCCCAATATTTATGAGGTGCATAGAATGCTGTCATAGATCATCACTCAGATGTTATTTTTTAATTAACTCTAGAAGATATCCATCAATATCAACACATCACTGGACTTTTTCAATGCATGCACTAGTAATTTACTTCTTAAAGTATCTTCCCCAACATTACCTTTACATAGGGTATAAAATACCTAAAAGGTGATCCCGTAACGGCACTCAACCCAATGATGTTGCATGAAATTTAGATCCTTCTAATTGAAAATGTAGGATAAAATAATTTTATTTAAATAAACTAAAAAATTCTCCCCTAAAATATAATGATGTCTCATCTCAAAAGCATGAATCACTGATACAAAATCTGGGTCATGATTTGGGTAATTATTTTCATGTGGTCAAAGTTGGATCAAACTATAAGCCACCACATGGTTATCCTATATCAGCAAACACCCATGACCCATATACAAGGAATCAAAATAGACAACTCACACCTTTCTATATTTTAGAAATATTAAAATTGGGGATATGGTCAACCACCATTTGAGCTCCTCAAAGACAACCTGACACTCTGGGATTCATTCAAGCTACAACCCTTCTGGGTGAGCACCATCATGGATGATGAAATCTGTGAGAAATCCCGAACACACCACCTGTAATACCCTACCCACCCTTAAAATATTCAAATTCCAAAGAAATTATTTAGTAGTTTCCATTACATCACAACACTGATCTTCTTAGGGTCCACCAAAACCGCTTGTTCCAAGATTACATTTTCCAAAAACCTCAAGTCCCTGGTCCAAAATGTGCTCTTGAAAAACATCACAAATATGGGATGATCCTGAATGGTTGCCAAAAAAATACTCAAGTGAAGCTCATACTCCTCCTATATCCCCGAATAGACCAGGATGTCATCCAAAAATACCACTATAAAGGAATCTAGAATCTAGTGGAACACTATGTTTATAAGATCCATAAATGCTACAAAAGTATTTCTCATCCTGAAGGGGATGAAAAAACAATCAAGGTGGACATATCTACTTTAAAAGGATATTTTCGGTACATTCACCAATCTCACTCTAACATGGTGATACCCAGAAAGAAAGTCAATCATGGAAAACCAACTCTCACCCATTATATGATAAAAAAGGACTTCAATATGGGAAATGGTGTATTTTTATTAATCGTTGCCTTATTCTGATTTTGGAAATCCTTAAAAAATCAGGAGATCCATCAACCTTTTTTGAAAATAGAACCGGGGTGACCCATGGTGAGATTCTCAAGTGAATGAATACATTGGATAAAAAATCACCCACATATATAATTAATTCCATCAACATAGTGGGGGCCAAAAGGTATGTAAGAGGATATATTAGATTTGTTTGTAACACCAAATCATTGGAGAAATCCAAATTATTATATTGAGAAAGTACCGATAATTCTATTGGAAAAACCTATAGGAGATTATCCAGCACAATAGGTAATCCACCCTCAGGAGAACCATAATCATTGTCCAACATGAGTGATGAGATTTGTTAAACATTGTTTCCCAATTCCGAAATTGGAGGTCCAGTAGGTCCTGACAAAGGATCCCATTTACCTTGAAAAACATTGGTACTACCATCCAGTGGCACAAAACTCACACACCAACTATAAAAATCATGGTGTACATGAAAACACACCATCCAATAAATTCCAAGGATCACATCCAAAAGGTCTATTTACAAAACTAGAAAATCTAATTCCATCCCCAGCCCTAACATAGTGAGTGGACAATATGGTCACCTAATACCAAACTATCACTTTTTACCATGAATTTGGACCAACTTCATTACATACGGGATAAGTACGGTTGTAAAATTTAACATATCACCATGTTTGAAATAAATAAACGAAACAGATGCACCAATATTAAATAGGAAAATAGCTAAATATGATTCAATATGAATGGTACATCCAATTTTTATATTCCTTGCATCTGATTCCACTGGTGATCAGTCCACTACATGTAGTTTTCACATCTAAACTTAACCACGCCAATGACAACTAACCTATGGATCTGCCCTAAATTGGGTCTACCAAGATGTTGATTCACCCCTACATCCAAGACCTCTAAACCAATAACTTACTATCTTGGATGTTTTTGATAAGTATGACACCCCTTGGAAGATATATATCACTCACCACACTAATAAGGGAACACTAGCTAGTAAAATATCGACATGTGTGCCATAGCTATACACAAGTGACAAGGTCTGGGTGGGAATGAGAATGTAGATTGCTTGTTCTGTTATTTCCTACACCATTTTCAGATGACTAACCATGCGTCTGAAGCCATAAAAAAAGATATAAGGTAAGGATAGATTGAACTACCTCCTCTATTCATCCCCTTCTCATCCAATTTCCACATCTTCTCTGGTGAACTGCCACTACTCCCCACTGACATTGCTCCAAAGAAACCATAACTATATCTACTATCAGTCTCCATCATCAAAGCATGGTGAGCCACCTCTGCATAAGTATCCAAGTTAAATCTAAATATCCAGGATTAGATCTTTGGCTGTAACCCCATCTTAAACTTTTGATCCTACATCTTCTCACTAGAAATGTACTCAGGTGCATACTGAACTAACATTCCAAAGTGGTAGGGAAATTCATTCATGGTTTGGTCTCCCTAGACAATCTCCTAAAATTGTTGGGATCTAGTGATTATAAAAATAGCAGGCCAATAATTCTCATTAAAAATAACCTTAATTTATTTCAATCCCATATTATCATGCTTCCCAGCATACACCACCAAGTCCCACCACTTTCAACTGGGACCTTCCCATATGAACGATGAACAATTCACTCTAAATTTCTCAGAAGTATCATTTAACTCGAATACAATATATTTTTTTCTCAATTTACATTTAGCTTCTTGAGTTTGCCTTCTACCTTAGATTGAAGGAAGATTTTTCTTGAGTAACTCCCAATATTTTTTCTTTCTAGGACCTAGTTCAACTTCTTTAACCCAAATAAGAATAAATCCATCTCCTTATACCAATTCATATACTACTTGAACCAAAAATTCCACTATCCTTTGATCAATTGCTGAGAGAGAAATCTCTCTAGACTCTTCTTGTGGGCACAAGTGAAGTCTCTGGGGTGGCAAATTTCTATATAAGAAATCACCACAAGAGTGTATATCAAAAAATATTATTAAAATTTTCAGCAGCAAATAAAAAGATACAACACTTATATAAATAGTAACATAACTGAATACCTTACAATAAAAAGACAAAAAACTTCTCCAAACCCAATGAATGCCTATATATAGTATTAACCTTATAGGTCTAACATATAGGGGAAGTAAAACCAATTCCCAACATCCCATGGATACTCGTGTCATGTTATGCGGTGTGTTGTCCAGACACACCACTCACAAATAAAACCTCAATCCCTGCTTGTCTTAGCTTTGATCTATCTAGAACCATCCCAAATAACTTGACCCCAAAAGAGTGTAACCTCAAATAATACAATTTTGTCTTGAACCAACATGGCGTGCCATCGAAACAGATACCCGAACAAATTCATGGCCTAGATGAATGGTAATTCACGATCTTCACGAGTTGGAAACTAGTATCTGGGAATCAACAATATAATTTGGAATTGGTTTCACCCATTTATATAATCATAAACAACCAACAAGAATAAGAATCAAAATAACTGATAATATTAACCAAATAATGGACAAAACCTTTCAGATTCAAAATTTACCACATTAACCAAATCCAAAAGTAACACATTAGTGAGGGTTCAATAAAACAATTCCAAAGACCCCCACAGAACAAAAGGGACAACACCCTCAATCCACCACCACTAAAAACTTTAATAAGTGAAATACTAGCAACCAAATCCATAACCCCCACCATGATACATCATGCCTTTTCTTGGGTCATAAATAACAAACTCTATATATACCAAAAGGTGTATGTGGGGTGTCATCCAAAGCCTAGTAGGATACCATCCAAAAGAAATATTTATGCTTTTACATTAGAAGACAAATCAACAAGAAAATTTCCTAAAGAATATTTGAAAAATTTATAATAGAACAATTTAAATAAAACTTCCACAAGAATTTTTTTTAAGGAAAACCATTTTCACAATGATGATTTATTAAAATTTTAATGTACACATGTTCTACCATATATAAATGGCTAGAACCACATCACATAATAGTAATGTCACAATAGATAACCATGCACAAATCTTTATAGGTATCTAGAAAAATTTGGGCCCTATGATCCTCATACCCGAGTGATCAAAATACTCTAACCAAACTACCAACATAAATCATGTGCACAAGTCACTAGAGGGGAATGTCCCCCAAATTCCAATGGTCTCAAAATTATAATCCAATACCTACGAAATTATTATGTATAATCCATTTGCAGGTATCCCATCCAAAATATCTATTGGTATTAGATTATATCACTTGTTTATTTTGTGTTTTAATCATCAATCCTGAATGATGGTTCTAGTCCACACAACTACTAAGTCAACTAGCATACTAGTTCTAGAGCACCCACATATATACTCGGGATTCCCTTTTTCATAAAACTATATTGCACATATCATATAAATAAACCCTTCCACAAACACATACCAAGAATAATAAGAACATATGTAAATCACCACTTTCAAACATTAAAATTGATCTAATGATTCAAATCCCCATGGAAACCACCATGTGCAATAAAAAAGAAAATTTCCATTTCACACAGACACACCAAAACCATTTCAAAATACATTTTTCACCACTAAAAAAATGTTTAATAACCCCTTTAAAAACATCAGAAGAAGAACCCATATGAACTCCAACCATTTCAATGGGAAAATCCCCTTTCAAATTAATACACACATCAAATCCATTTTATAAATTTCTTCTCATCTGTTACACTTTTCAAAGACACATTTAAGGTGGACCAAGAAATGACCAACATTTAACAAAAACCATTCCCTTATAAAATACACTTTAAACACATTATCACCTATAAATATAATTGAAAACACATTTCCCACCCATCATACAGGACATACAATACATTCAATAAACAAAGAAAATATCATTAGAAACATAACTACTTTTCATTAGAAAATCCATTTTCATCCCATGTGGATCTCAAAACCTTTCCAAAAAATATTTTAGACCACAAAAAAATAAATAAAACACATTTAATGAACTATACAAGTATATGAAAATCATATAATGAAATAAAATCATTGAAAATACTACCACACACTTATAAACTTTTGAAAATTAGTGTGAAATCACAACCACACCACCACAAGACCCCATAAAATAAATATCCAACCACAAACATAAATATTTCACCAAAAAACAAAAGATCAAATAATATTTTGGGAATAAACCAATGGAAAATAATAACTCAAGATGGAGGGGATAAGAACCCCAAAAAGGTGAAAAAATATAAGCTAATGTGAATTACATGATGATTAATTGAAGTTATCACACAAAAAACCACCATATGATTGATACTCAAGAGTATCAATATGTCATGGAAAAAGGTACCATGGTTTAATGTTATGAATGGGGTAGAATAAAAGAGAATAAAGGTTAAAATAAATATGGGTAGAAATGTAAAATTAAAATTTTTAGTAACATGCACAAGTTTCAATATTTTCCTTTATGAATTTCAATGAAATGTAACAACCATATGTCCCTTACAATCTAAGAGGGAAATTCTGCACAGTTATCCAACATGGTTTTCCAAAACATACAGTTTCCTCAATCCAAAAATATAATTGGATACCTAGATTCCTAAGAATGGGTGCACGATTCCCCCAAACCGTGCGTCAACCATGTTTCACCCACTGTTAAGACCGAAGTGTCCATTTTTCCCTAAAAATAAACTGGTAAACTATGGTAGAAATGAAAGAATAAAATAAATGATACCCCAAAAAAATCATGAATGTGATGAACACTCAACTATATGTATGGGTTTTACCCTTGATGTTGTTGTATTATTGACTAATTCAATGTCATTATGTATGTCATCTACGGTAAAGTGGAAACCATTGATGTGATTGATTTATTTTTCATAAAGTATTGTTTTTTAGTGAATATAATTATTTCGTTTATCCTTGTGTGATGAATGAAAAGTCTTTAAAAGTTAGTAACTTGTTATTTTGGGAAAATTAATGTCGTAAAATAAAAGAACATTATAAGGTTGTAAAGAGGGAATCATGTGGTAGTGAGAGTAGTGTCTAGTTTTTGGGTTTTCTATAGAGACCATGCATTTTGTGGTGGAATATTGATGATTTTAGATAGTAGTTGTTTGGATCAACATAATGTCATAGGACCAAGATAAAGGCATATATGTGGGTCTTTCTAGAAGCGATGAGAATGGTATTGTATGTATAAATGTATAGTTGATTTCATGATATAAGATAATCTTTATACAAAAAAACATGGTGGAAAATTATTTGGTCATGATCTAGTGTTGAGACTTCTTTTCATTCAATCCTTGTTTATGTGGTGTATGGTGAGTCTTAATATTGACACGAATGAAGAAACTAGACTAGTAGAGGTTTGGTTTCTTTGCTTTCAAATCGATAAAAATCTAATATATATATATATATATAAATATATATATTCTATAGAAGAACACTAGTTTCTCAAACCAGATCATGGAAATAATGAAGGATAGAGAATTCAGTGACTTACTAGTGTAGACTGAAATACATAATCAACAATGAGACATAATTGGTGGACTTTTTTATTTTATTATAGGGAGTCTGAATCCCTCTTTAATAGTAATTCCCCAAGAAATTGGAATAAATTTCTCTCTACTAAAAAAATGTGTTAAACAAATTTGTACTCATAAAAACGTGAATTCATATGAATTATTATTATTCCTTTTAAAATAAATAATTTAATATGGTATTTAAATGAAATATAAAAGTTGAAAATGATTTCTAGTTAATTTAGAAAGTACTATTAATCTTAAAAATATGTTTTAAAGTATTTTATTTATGATTTTTTTTTTTCAATCCATGATTTATTTAATTTTTTTAAATTATTATTGATACAAAAAATTATTATTTACACATGAATATAACGAATTCAATGGTTATCATTTGGTTATAAATTTAAATATATTCATTTTAAGGTAAAAAAGATGTTTTTCTGAAAAAAATATTTTATGAACATAATATATATTTTTATATTAGTTAATAAAATTAATCACTATTAATGAATTATTTAAATGAAATTTTTATATGAAATATTCGAGAAAAAAATTTAACATTTATTTAATGGTTTTCAATAGGAATTTAATTGGAATAAATTTAGTTTTATGCTTACAAATGCATTTATCTAAAAATTATTTTCACTATGTTTTTCAAACATACAATAAAAATAACACCATTAACTCATAGAAAAAAAATTTGAAATAGTTTTTTTTATTTTTGGAATCCCCATGTTCAAATTTGGTGATTTTTGTAATTTCTATTTTGGTCATTTTGAATTGTAACTGTGGTCAAATTCATTACTTCGGTAAAGGTTAACAGGGGTTAATTAGCGGTAAAACTAAAAAAATAAGTGTCAAAATAATTTTTTTTATAAATCATATAATATGAGCTTATTTACAGCTTATCTCATACATGATTTTAATGTGAGTCATTTTGGAGCCAGTCTCACTTGAGACTAATTTTATAATAATATAATATTCTTAATAATTATAAGGATTCCACCCCCTCACTCATAGATGGGTACCTTGTATCATCACTTATCCAAACAAATTATACTCATTAGCTTAAAGAAAACCTTCCCAAATATATATTAGGCATATCGATAAAATTCTTATATGTTCTATACTTTTTAAAATATTTACCCCAAGGTCCTTAAAAATAGATTCCAAGGTAGTTTGTTAATGTTTATTTATATATTCTTACTAATATTTTTCATGTTTCATTTTTCTTCAACAAACTATAAATAATATATACCTATCTATAAATTATGATATATGTATAATAAATTTTTGAAATTTTTTATTAATTAAACCACCACTTTATATCTCTTATTTTTCTAATGTAAAATAAAAAAAACTGCTAATGTGTAAATACACATAGTCATATCCCTGAAGAAAAGTCTATTATTTATCATAACCTTCTCAATTGGATTGTTATATAGTTTATTTTAATGGATATATATTATTATTCTTACATAATTGTGATTATTGAGTTATAATATATTATAATTTTTAATACCTAACCTTATATTGGGAAATGATAATGTCACTCGTTCGAACGTATTGACTACCAACTCCAAAAAGTGATGAGATTTAATTTTTATTTAAATTTTACATGTTAGTAATAAAAAGAATTAAATGAATATATATGATATTTTTGATATTATCATGATTCTAAAAAATTAATTTTTTTTTAAATTTAATCCTTTGAAAAGTTGAAATATCTCTTGGGTAAACATACATACTACCATGTCCACCATGTGATATAATTAATTTTCACCACCATTTTTTAATTGGTTATAAAAGTGATTAAAATTAATCAATATCATATTTATGACATGATTTATATTTCACATACTATTAAACCATGGACAATGTTTAAGAATTAAATCCGTTCAAAGAATACATGAATGGAAAACAAACTAGTTTTCACCTAAATATATATTTTAGTGAAACATTATTTAAAAATATATGGGAATTTTATATTTTATGAAAAGTAGGAATATACTTTTATAATATAGGTATAATAAATATTTATTATTATACTGTATTTTTAATGCATGTGATTAAAGATATAACTTTTGGTATGTGTTTATTTTACAATCTCATTTCTTTTTTGTATTATATGTTAAATATTTTTTGAGGAAACTTATATGATCCCTAACATTTAAAGCCCATATATTTTTATATCATCTTGTTAGTTTTTTAGAGGTTCATGTTTTCATTTCAATTTTCACTCATTCTTTCCTAAATGTATCAACTCATTTTTTATAAAATGATAACCTTATTTCTTATTTGGTCAATAAACATTTTCTTTACTGTCCATGTTCGTTAAATATTTTTCAATAATAATTTTTTCTATGATATAAAGAGTATTTTAATTGAATTTCAACTACATTTTACTTTATTTTAACTTTTATGAAATTAATATTCATTTATTTTTAAAAATGAGGTAGTTTTTTACTCCTTATAAAATGTTTGAAAATAATATTTGTTTTAACATTTACTTTATGAACAGATATTCATACCATCATGAACATTATTTTTATTTAATATTACATTAAATGTTTACATGGTAATTAAAAAAAATATTTTCCCCAATATTTATAATTTATTTTTTAGAGATACCAATGGAACAAATATACATTCCCCGATTTTTCAAATAACGTTCATATGATATTTTAATGTCATTTAATCTGTGTCATCATGATATTACTTTTCTTATGATTCACCAGGGATATAATCAAACGATACAATCCACATTATTTATATTTAGAGATTATTATTTAGATGTTTTAAGGCAGATTCTATGAAATACATTACATTCCATATGTTAATTAAGTTATGATGAAATCATTATGAAACCCATTTTTTTACCCTTTTTTATCAAGTTATAAATTTTATGGTCATTTTTATACATTTTTATGAAGAGATGAATGTAATATAAATTTTATTCATGATATTGTTCTTATAAATTGTTGATAATGATAGGTGAGCCCAATATAGTGAATGATGATGGGTGAGAATTATATATTTCAACATGATTGGAGATCCAGATATAGATCTACAATGCATTGGTTAATATGATGGAATTTACTAGATTAAAGATACCACTTAAGAGATGCACATTTTAGCGAATATAAAAAACTCCTAATAGATTATTGAGTAAACTAGATGAAATTTACATATAATAGAATGATGGAATTATCTTATATTGGTGATTACATGATGGAATTATGATATCCCAAGATACTAACGTGGTTTACCTGTGTTTTCTATGAGTTATAATGGTTTGTATGAAAAAATATTTCATACAATTTTTGATTGTTGAATCATATGACTGTTGTCCTATGTTAAATATTTATTGCCTGAATCATGTTTTATAACACATTTTTTAATTTCTATGCATTCATTAATTTGATTCTCAAACAATTTAATTATAATGTCAAAACTGCATGATCATCTTATTATTTCATATGATCATTGATCGATATATCCCATGTTTACCATTAGTATGCACCTATGTATACCCTTTCATATTTTTCTATTTCCCACATGTTATGAATAATGCTAATAAGTAATAAATTTAAAAGAAGGGCAGATTAAGAGAAAATATTTATAGTATACTTTGATGATAATCAATGAAACTAGATGTTTATGAATCTAATTCCAAAATACACCAATAATTTATGGTTATAGGGAAAGTATTATTGTGAAATGTATTGAATATTTATCTAAAATGTAGAAATATTTATGTATTCAATGATCAGATCTAGTTAGTTGGTATTAGAAAAGGGTTTGGTTAGTTTTTTGGAGATTATAATTTGATTACTTTTGTGAAAACACTTGGGATAAGTCTACATATATTATGCCATCATAAATATTTGGTAGAGTATATATTTTTTTTGTTTTCCTAGAAATAAAAAAAAATTATAAAATTTTATGTGGATATGGTTGTAACAAAAATGATCCAATGGGTAAAGAAACTAAAACATTATTGTGGAGTATCAACTTAATGTTAATTAAGTCCATGGTTAGGGGATCTTGTTATTACACACCCAGCTAGACATTATTTGGGTATATTATTTGGATAAATCACATTATATTTATGAACCATTATGATTCATGGGGAGTATTTAATCTATGAAAAAGTATGATAGGATATAATAATTTGAGATTAAATTAAAAAATAAAAGGTTTATAATAAGGTGTAATAATTTAGGAAAAATATGTAATGATTTTCATAAAAATATTATTGTTTCATCTAATTATTGATATTTGAATCTCACACAATGTTTTGTTGGTTTTAATAAATGGAAGAATCCTGATAAACCATGTGAACTATGAATTTTATGACTAATTAAATAATCATACTCATGAGTAATAAAATAAAATGGGATATGGAATTTGAGATCATTTTATTATTACTAATCAACTAACATCAATTATTATTTAAAATTTGAACCTAGTTGAGTTTCTCAGCTCACAATATAAAAGGAATATTGAGTTTGATGAATGTTCAGTAGATAAATACCAAGATGGTAAGAAGTTTCATCTTATTCAATGTCAGGAATATTAGAAGAATTACCTAAATAAATGTCTTAAAGTAAAGGGAATAAATATTATATGTTGAAAACATTGTAATAGTTTAAGTAATTATCGAGGAAAAGTGAATATTTAGATAGAGGGATATAAAGAACATAATAATATACCATTTATAGTTCATTGTCTTATATGTGGGGAATATGAGATTTATTCAACTAAATGACCTAATCTATATGCTAAATTATTGACCAAGGATGAGACAAAATTTTGTCTATATGTTTGTGAATCATGATAATTAAGACACACTTATCCTTCAATGTAGTCCTAGGAATTTCATGTTGAAGTTTGTAAGAATTATCCCTATAAAAATCTTATTTTTTATCCTTGATTAGAAATCTATGTGACTTTGAGAAATTTTTATCGACCCTTACATAGACTTCATATAAATTTCTGGAATTAATAAATCACATTTGATGTTTATTATCAACCTTTGTTTTTCTGTTGGTGAGGTGATAAATATTAACCTCAAATGTAAATTAAATCCATTTTATAGGTCTTAATTCTTATTTATTATGGATATTTTTCCAAAATGGTTGGGGATGAACTAGTAGTTGATGATATTCATATTCTATAGTAATATACTATTGTATTTCATAACATATTTCTTAGTATACACTCAAATTTTGATGTATAGTTTTCAATAGACCTCATACATCTTGATACACATATTTCAATGAAACCTTTAAAATATTACCAATTGAGTTGTAGGAATTTAATAAAAACTCATGGAGAATTAAAAAATGGGATTCATATTCTTGAGTGTGTCACCATGGGGTGAACCTATTATTTTTATTAAGAAAATTTGTGGGGGTAATGCATCTCTATATTTATTACTGAGAAGTTAAAAACATCACTATCATAGAAAATCATCTATTATCCCATATTTTTGAATTGTTTGATCAACAATGTGGAGGTCAATAAATTTTAAAGGTTGGATTCATTTTTGGATAACATAAATCAAGGTTTATAAAGGAAGATATCTTAATTTTAACTTTGTATGTGAGGAATAGACACTATTAATTTATAGTGATTCCATTTAGACGTACCAATTCCCCCACTATCTTCATGAATATAATGAGTATATACATTATATATTTCCTTTAATAGTATTTGGAATTACATATAGATAATATTTGTATATATTAAAAAAGAAAAGAAGATAATTAAGATCATTTTAGTAATAGGTTTAATACCATGGACTTGAAAAAGTTGTATGCCAAATTTAAATTTTTTAATTTTTTTATAACGAAATTTTCATTCAGGGGTCATGTAATTACATGATAGGGTATACTAGTGGTTCCTTAAGAATGGATGTTATTAACCAGTGACCTTGAAGAAACATAGTGAACCAATATTTTTTGTTTTATTAGGTTTATAGGATACTAATAATGATTTTGAGATATTTATCATGGATATATAACCTAATTACCCTACTGACATGAAAGGGAACCATGTTAATGTGGCTAGGTAAATTTGAAAAAAAATTTAGGGATACAGAAAGAAGTGTTAATGTGAACTAGTACTCAAAAAATTATGTAGTAGAGACAATTTTGTGATATAAAACAATTCATTAAAGAAAGGATTAAGATATTCCCTTCTGAAGAATTATATAGTGATAAATTATTTCCCATTACAATTTAAAATCCATTATAAAAATTACATGACTCATGATTTGGAGCCAGAAGTTGTAATCTTTTCATTGAAAACATGAATGTAGTATCTTTATCCTGAAAAGTGTGAGATATATATGGATCATGAAATATTGAAGTATATATTCACATATAAGGAGTTTAGTAGGCATAAAATGAAATTGTAAGAGATGACTAGAGTTTAGAACTACCCAATACAACATCCCACTAGTAAGGAAAACAAGGCGGCTAATGTGTCATGTCAAAATTAAAATTCTAGTCTATCTATAAAGTGTATGGGAAGAGATAAAATTATTATGTTTTACTGATAATGAGCCCAAAAATCATAAGTAAAGGATAAAGATATGATTTTTATCCAGTAAATTATCAACTATCAATTCATATAATGATTAGAGTGGAATAAAAGGGTGAAATTAATCTTTAAAAGTGGGTAGGGAATATTCCTAAGTTAAATCATGGAAGTTATGGAATGATTTGTTTAGAGACATAGTATGTGTTTCACCAATAACAGAACCAGAGAAGGTTATATTAGAGGAGTCTCTAAGTTCATAAATATTTATTCATCATGGAAGTATGAAAATGTATTAAAATATTGAATAGATTTTTTGGGATATCATGAAGAGAGATATTTTAGAGTATACATATTAATACTAGGTATTCTAAAAAGTTTAGAATGAGAGGCATTAGTCAAAGGGGATGATATAACTAGTACATATACCTATGTGAAAATATAACAATATCACTATGGATTTCATTATGGGACTCCCCTTGAAAACCAAAATGGTATAATGTTATTAGGGTTATATTTGATCTATTTATTAAATCAACATAGTTTAATGGTGTCATAATATGTTTATCTTTATGATATCTCTAGGTTATATATTTAGAAACTGGTATGGTTTCCTGGTGTACTATTCTCAATTGGATCAAATTGATATATGGGGTTTACCTCAATGTTTTGCAGAGGACTTTAGAAATATTTGAAAATTATGTTGCGATTTAGTACTTCATATCGTCGATAGATTATTTTTAATTTTGATAGGTCCATTAATAACTAGAAGATAAGTTGAGGCTATTATATAATGATTATAATGGAGTTTTGGATCAACACCATCCCCTATTTGAATTTTCTCACAATAATTAATCTAATTCGATCATTAAGAAGTCTTATTATGAAGCTCTATTTGGATATAAATTTTTAACTCCAGTATGATGGGATGATGTTGGTGAATGAAATATATTTGGACACGATCTAGTTGAGGAAATTACATAGAAAGTTGGTGAAATTTAGAAACATATAAAGTAAGATCATAGTCAATAGAAAATTATTACTTACAATCATTGGTGATATATATATTTTAGTGGTTGTGATATGATATTCCATAAAATATCTCCTTGGAATAATGTTATGAGGGTTTTAATGAAGGTAAATTTAACTCCCAAATATATGTAACAATATGAAATTCATGATTATATTAATATTATAATATATTAATTGGTTCTTCTAACGAACCTCTATGAAGTTTATAGTGTGTTTTTTGTAACAATTTTGAGAAATTATATACCAAATTATTCAAATTGACTAAATTAAAAGGTCATACCATTGTATCATGATCTTTCTTATGATGAAAAACCTTTTGAAATCCTATATTTTGGGGTTAAAGTTCTATAGAAAAAGTTTATTAATCTGGTTAAGGTTATATAGAGGAATATGAAATTTTGGGGAAGCTTTGTGGGAACAAAATGATGTGATGAGGAAGAGTTATCATCTGTTGTTTTATTAGAATTACTAGACTTAAAGAGAAAGTCCATATAAGTGTCTATAAAGTAACACCATGAGATTTTGAAATACATATATATTTAATTAATAAATGATTTAGTTATCTTATGAAGCACATAATATTGGGAAAATATGAATAATTAATAAAATAAAAAATTATATCACATTTTATTCTATTGAAATGAAATATAATTGTTGATAATAACTTCCAATTCTGGTAGGAAATACTTTTGATCATAAAGAACTATTATAATGTAATATGTTTAATGAAATTATTTTGTGATGTATGTTTTATTTAAAAATTACTTCACAAGGTTAATATACAAAAATATAATTTTTTTACAACTGAAGAAATAGAATTCATTTATAACACCCCATGATTTCAAAATAACACTATCTTTGAGAGTGTGTACAAAATGTAACCCAGAGCATAAAAAAACATGAAATATTATTATTTAAATGTTATATTTATAACCTTGATATTGAATTTGAAGGTATGAATAAGATTAGAAAAATTAAGATTTATATATAAATATATATAATTCTTCTATTAAATAAAAATTTATTGAATAATTGTTAATAAATAATCACAAACCTTTCTGTGAAGTCATGTTATGCTTCAAAACTATATTTTGTCCAAAAATGTTTTTATTTATTTTTGGGGAAAATATTAAAATTAATTTCTTCACATTTTGAAAATTTTCTAAAATGGATATCATTTTTAAAAGTAATCATATATAAATTATCTTTGAGAATGATTTTTGGTATTTATATGAAATGTTTGATTTTTCAATGAATAGTTAAAATATAAAATTTTATTTGTAAAACATTAATTTATTTTCATTTAAAAAGTACCTTTATAATTTGAAATTTATCTAAAAAATAAGACTTATTTAGTTAGAAATAATATAATTAATTATAAATAAATCATATTTATACTTTATTTTGGTATGAGTACATTTTTTTTCTGAAAGATGTATTTTTCAGAAAATTGTTTTTATGTTCATAATTTTCTTCCATATTAATTAATTAAAATTGTCGCTATTGAAGAATGATTTAAATGAAATTTATTTAATATATATCTATATATATGAATTTAAATTCATATAATTAATTCTAAAATTTATAAAGTTACTGTATGATAATGTGCTTAAAAAATTCAGTTTTTAAAATCCTCTTTTCTTCTTATTTTGCAGGTATAATTTTAAATTAATTTATATCACTTAAATAAATTAAATCTTGAAAATGGATTTCATATTTTGAATCCATAGGTTTATTAATTTTTAAATAATTTCCTTTTATTTTTTAATATTATTAATAGTTACTACATTAAATGATTATTACATTAATAAAAGTAAATTAGATAAGTAATGTTAAAAATAATACTACGAGGAAACAAACTATGAAAATTTACATTAATATATTTTATGAGAGAGGTTCGACCAACATTATCCAATATTTGTTTCTTTGGAAATTTATTTTCATTTTTATTTGAAAATTGATGTATATTATATTTCAAGTAAAGAAAAATACAGAATGTCACTCTCTTACTTTTAATTTCCTATTATATGATCATATTGGAATAAAAATAAAAAGTTGATTAAAATTAATGGTTATTTTTATAAAAATTAATTTTTTATTATGGTTAGTGTTTTTAATTTTTTAGTGATGAAATAATTACCTTAAATTCCAATGCATCACCGACGTTGTGGTTGTGGAAGGAGTTGAAAAATCAAGTATGTGCTTTCAAAATCTCTAAAAGTAATTTTTTGGTTGATTAATAGATCCAAATGAATTATATATATATAATTATTCATGAAAAAAGTTCAAAATTTTAAATTTTTTTTTATCTTGATGACTTTAAATTCAAATTAAATAAATACTTACAAAAATGACATTAATGAAATTTTATAATAAATGTTATTTTATTTAATGATATGAAATTCATAAAAACTAAATATTTGGAAAATCAAATGTTATATATTTGAAAATATCATACATGGTCCATTAATGGGTCAATTTTCCTTTTATATTATCCTTGTTTACCTATAAAGAGTGAAAACATTGATATCATAATAATTGTCAAAAGGGTAAATGAGGGGTTAAAACAAAGAGATAAGTTTGAATATATCACCTAAAATTATATAAAATTTATTTTATGAGTATATTTAGACTCATAGATTTATTATATTCTAAATATATCAACTAATTTGAACATTTCCTTGAAAATTATTTTATATTAATTTAATTCATTAAGTAATAGTAGTAGTTCCCCTCCCCTCACATAGGAAAGGGAACTTAATCATTTATCTTTTTCATTAATTTTGGGAACAATGTATTGGCTAATACATTTTTAAAATACCTTTATAAAATCCAAAAATATATGTTCCAGAGGTTCAATTTTGGGGGAAATACTTTATATTTTGTTTTTAAGGTATAAATAAAAGGGAGTTATTCAAAGAAGAGGAGTATCTTTTAACTGAATGTTTTTGTTTTGTTTCTTCTTGTACCACCTTAAAATATTGTATAACCATTTTGATATAATAACTTAAGTTTCTATTATATTATGAGATTTTATTATGATTACATTCTAACCTTAATCCTTCTATTTCTTCTATAAATTAGGAAATGAAATGATCATTCATATGTACGGTGGAATACTACACAATGAAAAAATTTAAATATATTTCCATGACCACATATCGTGTATATATATAAAGAATTATTTAATATTTATGTATATAATAGTTATAAAATAATTTCCATTAGTTATTAGTAATATATCATCCATTTTTTTTATCTTTCCTCCCATTAAAACAAGGCATCATCATTATTGTGTACGTGTGTGTTACCAACTTCACAAAGTGATGTGATTCATATCTTGTCATCACATAAAATGGATTTTAAGACCCCAAAAATTTAGAGTAAAATAATATTAATCTCAATAGCTTACTGAACAAGTAACACAGAGAATGAAGATAATTAGATATATTATCAAAATATTATTATTTAAATGTTACATAGAAATTAAATTGGAAGGTATTAATATGTTTAAACCAATTAAGAAAAAAATTTATAAAGTCTTTTATAATCCAAATTTATTTATAAAATCGTAATAAATACTTACTCAATTTTTTATAAATTCATTGTATGTTTCAAAAAATATATTCTTCAAAAATGTATTATTAGTTTTTAGGCATAGATAATGTAATTAACTAAAAAAAATTTTATAAAGTGTATCTGGGAAGCTAAATCAATATTTTATATATGCATGAAAAATTTTTATCAGGGTGATTTTTTGGTTTTTTTGAAAAGTTTTATTTTTTAATGAATAGTTAAGAAAACTATTTTTATTGAAAACAATCCATTTATTAGAAGAATTTTAAAATATTTTTTTTGTTTTAAAAAAGGTCTCAATGAAATAGTTATTGAATTATATTATTAATAATACCATTATGGAAATTAGAATGAATTTAATACCTATATTTTATATAAATTCAATTTTATAATGAAGAATAAATTTTTTATAAAAAATATTTTCATCAAGTTTCTAGGGTATAAATTTTAATTAAATTCAACAAATTTTGTGAATTGAATTTGAGAAAATGGATTCCAAAATTTTTATAATCACAATTAATATTAGGTAATAAGTTTAACTTAATTTGTAACCTTAATGAATTATAAATATATTACAAATTTATTATAAAACACAATGTTAAATCTAGTCTTCCAATGGGTGGTGGGGTTTAAATTATTGATATTTAGGTTAAAATAATCAAAAAACATGTTTAATTTCGTTTATATAGAAATATTTGGACCATATTTCATCTATTATTTAGAAATGAACCATTTTATATCCTTTTAGTTTTATTAATTGATTATTATATTTTTTTCTTTGGGAAAATTCCAAATGTGTCCTCTCCCCCACTTATAAAGGACACCTATTACCCTCTCCTATAAAAAATAAAGAGGATTTTGTACTAGAATGTAACTTCTAAAATTCCATCCTTATATACCTCTTAATGACTTAGAATCCTTGGTTTGAATATAAAACTATCATAGTATGGATTTTTTTATAACACCCAAGAGGTTGTCTAAAGAATATGTATAATTATTTACCCAGAGAATTCATTTTATTTCTTCTTCCACATCAATTAAATCTTATTAAAACTTGATTAAATAATAATACAAGTACATTTAATGTACTTATTATCTATTATTTTAATAGAATAATTTACGTCCATCTCATATTCTATAAAATACGATATATAAAAATCATTTGTCTATATGGTGGACACCCACCATGTGAGCTGATGTAAGTCATTTTCCATGAATTCCACTAAAAGTTGGTCATAATCATATATTTAATTTATATATATATATATAATATTCATTAAATATTTTTCATTCTATAAAATTATTATATGACATATCTTATTACCTTCCAATTCATTGAAAAATGATAAAATCATTTGTGTATATTTGTGGAATACCACCTCCACGAAGAGATGTGATCCACTTTTAACCACCACATCACATAGATAGTATATATACATTAAATTAAATAATAAATATGGTATTTATTATATAATGATAATTTTGGAATGATAGAATAATACTTAATTTTTTCCCATCACGATCTTTGAATGATGGAAACATTACTCATGCATACATATAACCAATCATCTCCATGATTATAACATAGTTAATTATTAAAAATTAACTTTATTTATTAGTTTTAAAAGTTTAATTTATTTATAAAAATTATAAAAATTTCATTTTTTTTACTCTCAAGGATATGGAACAAAGAATTATTTTACCATAGTAAACCCATGAAGTTCTTTTTAGATGTATTAAATGAATATCATCAAAATGTCTGATATGAACTTAATTTATTATATAATTAGATATAACAATGAATTAGATGAAATAAAAGGAATAGTAAACATTAATTATTTTATTAATATTATAAATTACTAACATAATTTTATTATTCAGGAAGATAAATAATGTTTATGATGATTTATTTTTTAGGTAAAGGATTTCATCTCAATTTGCACTATATTGGGACAAAATTTGTATTATTAAACTATTTACTTTTATATGGTGTATATAATAACCAATTGAGGTATTAAACATTATTATAAATTTTATAATGTTTAATAATTTTTTTATTCATGTTTACTCATTCAAGGGTATATAATTTGAATATTTTTTAATCCGTAAGAATTTATTTTACAATTTAAATGTTTGGGATTGTGTTTATTTTCATTGAATGAATTTTATAATCAATCATTCTTAGATATCATTAATTATATTATCTTATGGATATTTATTTATTTCTAGTATTTCTAAAACATTTCTACTCTTAATCTCTTGAATAAAAAAATTAAACTATTAAAATAAATGTTGATATTATTTCTCATTTTAATTGGGTAAATTTTCTTCAGTTTCTATGTTTTTAAAAATAGTAATACTTTTTTTTACTAAAATTTTTAATTAAAGAAATTTTTTTGTTATCATTTAATTTTGTCAAGGTTTTAATTTAATGTTTCAATTTTTTAATTGAAAAATAATTTTCAAATTTGTTTATAAAAAGTTTAAAAGAATGTTATTACTGAATACATAATTAAAAAACATTCCCACAACTTTAACTATTTTACGTTCTTTAGAATATTATACATGTTTTTAATGGTTAACAAAACTCAATAATGAGAAATTATTTTAATATTTCACTTTAATTTTCTAAAGTGATTCATTTTACTACAAAACCTACATATCTAATGAATTGATGCTCATGTCTTATATATTTATTGATTTTGTGGTTGTTAAATTTCAATTGAAAAAGTTAATTTATTGTGATAATTTGGAGATTAAATTTCACATAAATAACCTTATTGATTCTACCATTAATAAGATCATTTCATAAACCATAAAAAATTTCAATATATGTTATTTTACTTTTATATTTACTTGATTAACTTGGGAAAAAGTGTTATTTTGTATTCATTACACAATATATATTTTTTCTGATAAGTTTTATTACCATGAATTTAATTCAATATATATGAGGAAGTCTTTAGACATGTACTGAAATATGCGGAGGAAAATTATATATTCCCTATTTTCATCTATAGGTCTAATGAGGACAATTAGTTGGAAAAAGTAAATGGGTTTTGGCTTTATCCCCACCCATTTATTAAATTGTCTTAGTATAAGGTATTGATGTTAATTGATATAATGATGTCTAAGACCATGGAATCAAAAATTCCCCATTTTATTCCTCAATAATTTAGTTATTTTTAACCAGGATGTTACTACATTGATATTATACAAAGATACATTTCATGATCCTGTTATTAATTAAATTGCATGTGTTTCCTGTTACTAACCTTTCTATATTGATTATGACTTATTGATTCATGATATCCTTTACTGTAGTTAACACTTACTAGGAATATGATCTCTCCATTTATTTGGTTTCCTACACAAAGAGTATAAAGAAAGATATTATGAATAATATCATGGATCCAAGAATGTTTTTAGGGAATGTATTTTACATTTCTAATGTAATATGGGAATCAGGTTTGTATCTAGTTTTCAAGATGATATAATTGACCAGTCCTTCAAGATTAGATTCTTTATATCATATAATAGTATAATAAAGTATATACTGGCTCATGTTTACTAGATTTGGGGTTATTAAATTTTTTATCAAAATATGGTTAGTAGGAACCTTGGAACAAGATTTTAAATGAATATAGATAAAATGTGTATTATGAAAAAAAGTTATAGTATTTTTGAACTTTTACTGTTTGAGGGATTTATATTTTATTGCTCAATAATCATAAAGATCATGAGCTATCCCAGTGTATATGATTATTATGTGATGTGGCTTAATGGATGAAATTTAATCAAACCCTATAAAATATTTATAAATTCCCCTTCTAGGAAATCCAATACAATTGGTATTAGAACTGAGGAGATCATGGAATTATTACGGTACCTCAATCAAGTGATGAAAAATGACCATTCACAAATGAGGTAACTTATTTTTACATAATGTTATTTTCTTATATTGGATTTTTTCAAGGGGTGTAATTCATCATCTTTTAATTGTACAACTTATACATTGGTAACCTATTAATTCATTAAGTACCTCAAAATTTATTACAAGATTTGCAAAATAATGAAAGTGAAAATTTTATTTAGATATTTTATTATTAGAATATAGATTCTGATCTATGGTGGTTATTGATGAATAAAAAAATGAGGTTAATCAAATAGAAATCATGGAATGGATAACTTTTTAATTTTTATTTATCATGAAATACTTTTCCCAGTAGTGATGAGTTGATATGAAATTAAAATTACTAAATATAGTACATAAGGAACAGGAATGTGTTTCAAAGTATGAGTTGAGATTTCTATGATTATAATGGTATGTTTTGGACTATGTATGTAATCCAAAAAAGAGAGCATGGTCATTTATTTTATGGGGATACAGTAAGGCTCTGAAGGTAATAATTCTTTAAACCATTTTCATCATATGGTGATATGGTATCAAGTTCCATTATATTGACAAAGAATTTTTAAAATCATATATTTTGAATGGAAATCCAGAGAAGGATAGGTTTAAAAGAGAACAGAAGAAAAATAAACATGGCTAAGGAAACTAATAGAATAATTGATCTTCTCACATGTGATAATTATTGAAAGAAATTCCCTCTAAAATGAATTAAGGGCATTAGAGTGTTTGAAAAGTGAATAGATAAGTGTCATATGGAAAATGAACGCAAGGTGAAGAAAGAATTCAATGATTTACAATGCATTAGTAGTAATGAGATGCGATATTAGTCACAAAAGGGACTAAATAATCAAGTTAAATAATTATAGAAGATGCTAAGGGGGTAATTCCAAGATTATGTAACGAATACAAATAAAGTGGAAAAATTTAATGGATAATTTGGTGGGATTCAAAAATAATTTTTGGAGTATTTTGTTAATGAAATTATGGTTATAATAACCATGAAAAATAAATTAAGTGTTAGTAATTTTTTTTCCATTAATGTATTCAAAGCATATGTTGGATGTTACCGATAACCATGAAATTTGATTTAGTTGTATGATGATTTTTTAGGGAATAAATGAATACGGGAAAGATATCCCTTATAATGTACCAATTGTTATGGTAATAGTGTTCAGTTGGGATAAAGACAGTATTAAAATCAATGAAATAAATAGGATTGTGTTTTTGACCTTGAAAATGATTAGTTATTTGATGGTGAATAAATTTATGATGGAGTAATTATATTCTTTGATTTATGGATTATATTTGAAAATTAAGGATTTTATTTAAGGAATGAGGATAAAGTTAATTTTTGGAAGTAGTTAAGATCCAATTAATGTTTTTTGGTGATTAAGTTTATTATTATATTTTAATAGATTTAGTGATCAAGGTATTCCTAGTTTTGGTATGTGACATTGTGAGACACTTTATGCTATTAGAGGATAAATGTTTGATCAAATATTTTATATATTTGGGTTTTAATTTGGTTAGAAATATATTTAAGGATTATTAGGGTTATATATTGATGGAATGGATTATGTTGAACTTTGGGGGTTATTTTTGAGGTTTTAGATTTATTTTTTCTTCTAATAGACTGAGATCCTGCCCAGAAAAGAAATATCCCTTTATTGAAAAAAAACACTTACACGAGTCTAAAAATAGATTCCTTACATTGATCCTTCCTCAGAATGGAAAAGAGATCAGTTAGAACTTGATCATCCCAATGAAAATCAGAGCCACTCACACCCTTGTTATCAAGACCATCAGCCACCACATTTGATTCTCTATAAACATGTGTAACAATGTGCTTCTTTGAGTAGAGAAGATCCAAGCATCTTGAACATTTATTGGTTAGCTTCCAAGAGAGATGGAGATGACCTGTCCTAATAGCCATCACCACTTGAGTGGAGTCACATTCAACCCACATCTTGTCCTAGCCCCGTCTACCAGCCTGCTCAACTGCTTCAATGACACCTCACATCTCTTCTTTAAGAGCAGTGGCGAACCCACAAGAACCATAAAGACAACCAACAACACACCCAGTATAATCTCGGAAAACCGCCCCAAAACAAGAGTTACCCAGATTACCTCACGAGGCTCCATCAATGTTGATATTAATCCAACCTTGGAAGGGAGGTTGACAAAGAAATTCAATAGTGCCATAAGGAGAAGGAACGTTGCCCTGGACTCCCATTCTATTTAGAACAGAAAGATCATGGAATGAATTGTCATAGAAATAGGTTCTCGGAAGAACTGCCTCACGAGCAACAGTGAGAATCCCAGAAATCGTAGCACCACTGCTGAATTTCTGCTTCTCATGGATTTCCTTGTTTCTGGACAGCCATAAAATACTAAGTAATTCTTCCGCAACAGTTAAAAATAGGTACCTGAGTTGCGGAGAGAGATTGATCGAAGGACATGTTTTCATGAAGTCCACAATTGAACTTCCCCACGACAGTGAAACTTCAAATATAATGAAGACTGCCTTCCACATTGCTGTGGCAACCAAACAACCAAGAAAGAGGTGGTATAAGCCCTCTCTATGTTGATGACATAAAGGAAATCTGGAACAGAGAGATATACCACACTTGTGAAGAAATCCATCAAGGGGAAGCTTCCTGTGTGCTAATCTCCAAGAAAAAGTGGCACATGAGGGTTTCAGAAAGACATTATTCAGCTTACCCATCTAGTGGGAGCTCGAGTCATTACCAACACTATGTTTGTAGAATTCCTTTGTGGAAATAATGACATTTGGGGCCAACTCCCAAGCCCAGAAATCCTCCCTAGAGGAGAAGAAATACTGCCCAACAATAGAAGTAATGTGGTTCGGGATACCTTCCATGCAACTCAATTGCTCCCTGATTGACAGGTCCAAATTCCGATTGGAGTTATTGTCAATGACCAAATCTTCCAAGTTTCTTCCAGTCCAGTTTCATATCCAGAAATGAAAATAGGAGTCCTTTGAAACAATCCACTGGGAGTCAGCATAAATTCTGGTAAAAATGTTCCTAAAAGCAGGCCATACCAATGAATTGAGATAGTTGGTCTGGCCATATTTTAACTTGTGAATGAATCTGGCCCTGAAGAAGGCTAAGTCCTATGATTGAGTGTTGACAAGATTCCAGATAAAACCATATTGAAGAGAGTCATTGAAGCATGTCAGGTTTTTTATGCTCAGACCCCCATCCTCATAAGGCTTGCAGACTGAGCTCCAAATAATTGTTGCAAGGCTTTTTTCAGAGATGATTCCTCTCCAAATAAAGTTTCTGATGGAGGTGTTGATGTTCATAAGCAAAGAAAGAGGTCATTTTTATACCATGAAAGAGTATAAAATTTTTGAAATGATGACAGACCTCACAAGACAAACTCTTTCGGCCATGGAGAGAGATTTCCCCTTCTAGGAGGAGAGTTGCCTACAGATCATGCCAACAATGCTAGAGAAATAGCATGCTTTTGGTCTTCCCAAAAACATTGGAACACCCAAATAAATGAATGGAAGAGATCCTTCACGAATTTCCAACTCTCTTACAACATCATTCTTCCTGGTAGAGGAGAAGTTTCATCCAAAGTAAACAAAGGACTTGCTCCAACTAATTTCTTGATCTGAAACCATCTCATAGTGCAAAGGGTCTCCCTTGATATTCTTAATATTTTCCTTATCTCCTCGAATGAAAAGAATTATGTCATTAGTGTAAAGAAGATGAGATGGAACAAACAACCCTCTTCCAGCATGTATGGTCTTCAGCTTCCCATTTCCAGCCATGAGAGATAGGAATCTACTGAGATAATCCTCTCCAATGGAGAAAATGATCGCTGATAGAGGGTCACCCTGCCTAACACCCCATGAGCAATCAAAGTAACCTTCATGAGCTCCATTAATAAGGATAGAAGTGTGAGACGAGCACACGATATACTTGACCCATTTGATAAAGGCATCATCAAACCCATACATAGCCAGAATCTTGCATATAAAGCCCCAATCCATTCTGTCAAAGGCCTTCCTAATGTCCAACTTGAGAGAAATGTTTCCACCTCTGATAGGACTTTTGAGAAGGTTCACACACTCTGAGAAAGTAATAAGACAATCCTGTATCAATCTCCCTTTGATAAAGCCAAACTGATTTGCAGACAAAATCTTGCACGCAATGCATGATAACCTGCTAGCAAGGATTTTTCAGATAATCTTGTAAATAGTGTTTTCTAAAGAAACAGGACTGAATAAGTTAATTTATTATATATTTCAATTTTAGATAAGTTATACTAACAAATTAGGTTTTTTTAATATTTTGGAGAAATGAATTATGATTACCTTATATATTTTATTAATTATCAAATTTTAATATTAGTGATTTAGTACTAAAAAATTAATCTTGAATATTCATTTAATGGAATAAGTGATGAAGTGAAATTGACCAAAGCCCAACTAATGGGTGAAATTTTTCTTAGAAAATGGAAATTAATAACTACATAAAATTTTGATGTTATCTTTTATGTTTTTTAAAGAATACTATAAAATTAATAAAAGGACCTTGAAATTAAAACATTATCATTTTACCTTCAATTATTTTGAATCGATGACCTTTTCACCGCTTGTTGATTTTTTGTTTTTCGGTCGTTAAAATTATCATAACCATGTTCTATATCACAATATATTAGTCCTTGTACATTATTTTTATCTTCCATGAAAATATTTTAGCTCCCCAATAATTTTATACTTATATACGAACATTAATATGTAATATTTTTGGTATCCTTTAGGTTTTAATTTTTATATTTTTAAGATGATGTTTTATTTACCCTTTTTATGATTTTTGTATTCAACCAAGGTTTTTTCAAATATAAATCATATGATGGAAAAGATAAAAATTTTAAGAGGTAATTTGTTTAGGTGGTCGGGGGGGGGGGTGTAACACCCTAAAAATCAATTTTAAAATAATAATAATACCAATAACAACCTTAACACACAACACCATTCTTTTAGAGAATTGTGATATATTATATTAATATTATTATTTAAATGTGACCAAGCTGGTGAATTCGATGATATGAATACGAGTAACCATATTATGAAAAATATTTTTATCAATTTTTTATAACAAAAATGTATTAAATACTGATTAATAAATAATAACTCCAATGTTAGTAAAGTCATTTTCTGCTTCTGAAAAATGTTTTTTTTCAGAAATGTTTTTATAAATTTTTGTGCATGGATAATATAAATAATTTATACAAATTTAAGATTTTTTATTTGAAAAAATGATCTTTATTTTTTAAATAATAATTGTAAAATTATATTAGGTTGATTTCAATATCATTTTTCAGAGAAGATTCATTTTCCAATGAATAATTAAAAATTCTATTTTTTCGTTGAAAGTTATATTTTCATTTTTAGAATTTAAAAACATATTTCTTTTAAAAAATATTTAAATAAAAAATTAAATAAATAATATTATTAATAATATAAGTATGTCATTTTGAATTAATTTAATACATTAATTTTATCAGAAAACATGTTTAAATATTATTTTTTTAAATAATTTTATTCTGCTTCTTCAGATTAATTTTAAATTAAAGTATTATTCTTCTACAAATTTAATTTTAAAAAATTGATTCCATATTTTTAAAAAGATAATTTAATATTAGTTAATTAGTTTGACTTATTTTTTTGTATAATGAATAGTAAAAATAGTAAAAATCTGTCACCATAGTTAATGTTAAAACTTGTTTTTAGGGGGTCAAACTAATGATAAATGTTTTCAAATGACATAAAAGATTGTATAATTTCTATTTCATGGACATAATATTAATGTATAATGTATAATATTTTTAATTGGTCTATTTTGGAGTCATTTTAGTTTTGTGAGGCATTAATATATATATATATACATATTTAAAAATCCAAGGGTGTCCTCCCCTCCCGATATAGAAAACGAAAGCCCACTTCTATCTTATAAACACTTTATATTATTTTTGGACCATCTACGACCTTTCCAAATACCTTCCTTAAATAATACCTAATGATCAAGATTTCCTATTTCGATCTTAAATCCTTACTAGGATGTATTTAGGTATAAAGTGAAATAGGTTGTTTGAAGAAGAGGTATAACTATTAACAATGCAAGTTAGTTTTATTTTCTCTTCCACACACTCCAAATATCCTTAAACCAACCATAAATAATAATAAATTAATGTTAAATATATTCAGATACTATTATTTTATTTTAATAACCTATATACATATCCTGTTCCATCAAATGGGAAACGAAACTATCATTTGTGTGTATGATCAATGATCTCCTCACAAACCAATGTAATTTATTTTCCATCACCATCTCTCACATTTGGTTATAACGATGTATTCAATATATATATATATATATATATATTATGTTAATAAGTTATTTATAATTCATTAAAATTATTATATCACATATTTTAATTACAATCCATTCCTTGAAGAATGATATCTCTATTCATGCATACGTGTGGAGGAAACCCTCCACCAAGCGATGTAATTCATCTTTCACCACTGCTTCAAACAACTAGTATATATTAGTTTACTTAATAAAATAATATTTTATTTATTATGTAATTATAATTATAAATTTATGAAATAATACTTACCTTGATTCAATCATGATCTTTGAAAAATGCAATTGTAACTAATGCGTACGTATAACCTACCACCTCCAAGATTGAAATGTAGATCATTTTTCATAACAATCCTTATTGATTGTCTGTAAAAGTCAAATTGATATATAAAAATCAAATTATTTCTTGATTATTATACGTGAAATAATGGAAAAAATACCAATTTTACCATAGTCAACCAACAATGATCATTTTAGAAATATTAATCATATATCATCAAAATATCCAATAAAAAATTTATTTATTAGGAAATTAAATATAACATCATAATAAATAAAATATAAACAATAGTGAAATTGAAAAATATTCTTAAGAAATTAAATAATAAAAATATATTTATTATTAATGTGACATAATTTTTCTATTTTTACTTATTCTTAAACCCCTAGTTTGAACCAGCATCATTTGGGTGTTGTTTGGGTTTTTTCATATGGAATTTTTACTATTTTAAAAGTTTATATGTATTGAAAAGTCGGCACACAATTTTCTGAAGCTCTGCAACTATAACATCCTGGTTCTGGAAGCCACCCAGAGGCGCCCCGTACTCGGTTGGTCATATGGCCTCAAGCGCATTTCCCTAAATTCCAGAGGCTACTGACTAGCAGTGATGGCATTGGGTGTCGTTGTGGGGAAACTATGCCCTTATTGGCGGAGTACACAAAAGAAGTAAACAAATACATACAAGAGAAGAAGGAGTAATAATATCATACAAAAATAAATAGTAGAAGACTGATAGAATAAACCAGAGCACATATATATAATGATGTATGACACATCTGTCTAGGAAAGCAACAAAACTTAGCACAATGCGGAAATACAGCAATAAACCAAGTACAAAAGAAAAATAGTAATCATCTTTATAGCATCGAATGCCTAATATTGGTCCCGTTCTCTCCAGCTCCACAACATGTCAAGTACTTGAAGTAGAAGGGTGCTTTCCCTTGTCTATACCTACAACAATATAGTCTGTTTGGGCCCAAAAGCAAGGCCCAAACAGAGTGAGAGACTAAATCCTAGTAGGCAACCACCATGAGATCTGTGTCTAACAGTCAATGAGTATATAGTAGGTAAAAGTACAAGAAACACTAAATAAGAAAGTAATCAATAGTAAACAATCCACAGTTTAAATATCAAGCAACAACTAACCAAGCAGATAAATAAAAACAGGTAACCCTCTGAGACGTACCCATAGCCTATCCCCTCTGGTACTACCTAGAAACACAAGCATGAAGCTAACACAAAGGTAACCCTCTATTACTTACCCACAACCTATCCCCTCTTGTCCTAACTAACAAGTACAAGAAACCCTCTGGGAAATACACTCAGTCTACCCCTCTAGTTCACCTTAAGCATAGAATCTCTAAGGAAGAACTCACTATCAATTCCCTCATATAATCTTGTATCAGAACTAATGGTTCTCCTAGGAAGAAATTACATCACATTCAATCTGTGGCCTACGTTGAGGAACTTTAGACTCTCTAAGGAAGCACTCAACGTCAATTCCCACTGTGGTCTCACATCGTAACTTGGAAAGACACTCTAGAGAAGCCCTTACGTCCATTCTCAGTATGGTCTATACATCATGTTCACGTAGCCATATATAATTTAAGCATGTGTCACAGTGCGTATTGTCCAAGGTAACCCTCATGAACTACTTTGATAGCATTCTACAACATTACAACATAATAAAACAACATTCACACTATCCTAGAATACTATGCATGGGAAAGTGAACAACCACCTAACAGGAAAACTAGACCCAAAGGGTCAAAACAAAGAAAATATGCATGGTGAAGACATCAAATGCTCATAAATTCACCCTATTCATTGTCAAATATCATCTACCAAAGCATACAAGCATAGCAGGAAAACAATAGGGATAAATGGGTAAACACATAATACCCCGTTCATGGGTATTTGGAAAATTTGATCATAAAACTCAAAGACATTCAACAAAAAGGCACAAACCACCTACCTTAGTGTTGGGATATCAATAAACATGAACCTTGTTGCTTGAATCGCCTTAGAAAACTGAAAATCTTTGAAAATTTTTAAAACTTTCTACCCATGATAACTCACAAAAGGGTAGAAAAGAGAAGACGATGCTCTAGGAGATGACAGAACTCACTGATGCAATTCCAACGTAACTGATGGTGTTCGATTCGGTGGATGGATGCTCGTTCTGGGGTTCATTGAAGATCTGCGGCTGTATGGATCTCTCAGTCAAACAATAACAAGAAGGAGAGCTTTTTGGTGATTGGACATGACCCCGGTGCGTTTAATGAAAAAACGAAAGTACATGGCATGTACTTTTGAAGTACATGGAGTGTACTCTCTATTTTCGTACTCTGATTTAGGTGGCCTTCATGTCACCCCACTTGCTTGTGTGCCTGGCTGCTACACGGCTAGCCCACTACTACCTATGGTAACTGAGTACATTGCGTGTACTCGAAAAGTACATGACTTGTACTTCGAAAATTTAACCAAAAACCCCTTTTCTTAAAAAACGACCAGAATAGGAGAACATACCTGAAAAAAAGATCCGGGTTATTACAAAATTCCCCCCTAAAGAAATTCATCCACAAATTTCCCAAGAATGGTGAAGTAGAAGCAGAAACCTTGAACAACTCTGGCCACTGCGATCGTACATTAGCCTCCCTCTCCCAAGTCTCGTCCTGTACTCTCCCGTGATCCTATAGCACTCGTAGCAGAGGAAGAGACTGGACATAGAGAACCCATGTATTGTGACCGAAAATCCAGATAGGATGCTACTAGAAAGATGCATCCACTTCCCTCTCAACCTCCTTGGTGTGGAAAACATGAGATGAGTATGAAAAGTAAAGTCAAATTTGCGAAACATGGAATACGTCATGCATAGCTTGATACCTCTGAGGTAACTGCAACCGATAGGCAACCGGCCCAACTCTCTCCAACACCTCAAATATCCCAACATACCTCAGTAAAAGCTTAACTTGTCTCCTAATCCTCTTGTGTCCCAACCTCGATGTGACACAAGAAAACTTGATCCCCGACCTCGAATTCTAGTGGTCGTCTATGCTAATCCGCAAAAGACTTCAGTTGAGTATATGCAGTATCCATCCTCTTTCAAAGCAACTCTATCTACTCTGTGGTCTCCTGAACAAGACGAGGTCCCATCAAAGCTGCCTCTCCTTCCTCCAGCCAACAAAAGGGTGATCAGTATGGCCTACCATATAAAGCCTAATAAGGTTCAATCTAATAGTTTCTTGAAAACTATTGTTGTAGGAAAACTCCACAAGAGGTATATGCTTCTCTGAAGAACCTCCAAAATCCCATATGCATGCTCGTAGCATGTCCTTAAGCACCTAAATCGTACACTCAAACTAGCCATATGTCTGGGGTTGGTAAGCTGTATTTAATAGTACTTGTGTAACCAAAGCCTTCTAAAGCCCCTGTGAGACCCGAGAAGTAAAACGAGCATCCCTATCTAAAACAATGGATTGTGGAACCCAATGCCGACATACAATCTCACAGATGTACAACTGTCCCAACTCATCAACACCGAAGGTCTTCTTGATCATAAAGAAGTAAGTGACCTTCGTAAGTCTGTCAATGAAAACCATTCTGCATCATTTCCTCATAGCGACCATGGAAACCCTATCACGAAATCAATCACGACATCGTTCCACTTCCACTCGAGAATGGTTAACTATTTCAAAATCCTTACTGGCCGCTGAGGCTCCACCTTCACTAGCTAATAGGTGGAACACCTCATGATGAAACTTGAAACATCCCTCTTCATACATGGCCACTAATAATGTAAGTGTAGATCACGATACATTTTGGTGACACCAAGATGACCTGCCCAAACTAAGGAATGAAAGTCTCACATCAGCTTCTCGCGTATGTCAGCTGGCACCCATACATGCCCTTGGAAACACAAGATCTCATCCTCGCCTATGGTTCATCCAAGAATAGGGTCCTCCCCAAACACGCTCTCTCATTGGACTGGGCCTTCTGAATCTGAAAGTTTCCTTATTCGCACTTGATCAAAAAGAGAAGATGTAACAGCTATAGAAGAAAGTAACGTCTACCCACCGACTTTCGTGTACTTCCTAATGCATCTCAGAGAACAGAGCCATAAGATGCCACTCACTACTGGCCTCTTGAACTATTTGTATCTTAGTCTTGTTGCTCAACACATCTTCCACTGTGTTGCCTTTCCTAGGTGAATAGGCAAGGTCAAAATCAAAGGGCAGTTGGTACTCCAGACTCCTTTGCATCCCCTTGAATACGAGATGCCAATGACTAGTAGCGAGGGACTTAGGTGTGATAGTGGGGAAACGATTACCTCATTGGCAGAGTACACAGCTGTAGTAAAAAAATACATACAAGAGTAGAAGAAGTAATAATATCCTACAAAAATAAATAGTGGAAGACTCATAGAATAAATTAGAGCATATATATAAAATGATTAATGATATATAAGTATAGGAAAATAGTGAAACAAAGCACAATGATGAAATACAGTAATAAACCATGTACAAAAAAATAGTAATCACCTCCACAGCATCACAAGCCTGAGCTTGGTCCCGTGCTCTCCAGCTCCACAACATATCAAGTACTTGAAGTAGAAGAGTGCTTACCCATGTCTATACCTGCTACAATATAATCTGTTTGGGCCTAAAAGCATGGCCCAAATAGGTTGTGGGACTAAATCCCAGTAGACAACCCCCACGAGATCTCTACCTAACAGTCAATGAGTATATGTCAAGAAAAATCACAGGAAACAGTAAACAGTAAAGTACACAACAATAAAGAATCCATATATTCAATATCAAGCAATAACTAACCAAGAAGATAAACACAAATAGGTAACCCTCTGGGAAGTACCCATAGCCTATCCCCTCTGGTCCTACCTAGAAATGAAAGCAAGCAGCTAACACAAAGGTAACCCTCTGGGAAGTATCCACAACCTGTCGCCTCTATCCTATCTAACAGGTACAAGCAAACATCTGGGCCGTACACCCAGTCTACCCCTCTGGTTAAACTTAAGCATATACTCTCTGAGGAAGCACTCACTGTCAATTCCCCCTATAGTATCGTATCATAACTAAAGGTTCTCTAGGGAAATACTTACGTCCCATTCCACATGTGGCCTACGTTGAGGAACTATAATATCTCTGAGAAAGCACTCAACGTCAATTCGCCTGGTGCTCTCACATCGTAACTAGGAAAGAGACTCTGGAGAAGCCCTTACCTCCATTCTTCCTATAGTCTATACATCAAGTTCACACAACCATATTTAAGTCAAGCAAGTGTCACAATGCATACCGACCAAGGTAATCCTCAAGAACTACATGGATAGAATTCACCAACATAATAGTATAACAAAACCACAGTCACACCATCCTACTATACTATGCATGGGAAAGTAAACAACCACCTAACAAAAAAACTATAACAAAGGGTCAAAATAGGAATGACATGTATGGGAAACACATCCAAAGCTCATCAATTCACCATATTCATTGTCAAATATTATCTAATCATGTATAAAATCAAAGCAGAAAAACAATAGGGATAAAATGGTAAACGCGCAATACCTCATTCGTGGGTGTTGGGAGAATTTGCACATAAATATCAAAGAATTTCAACATAAAGGCACAAACCACCTACCTTGGCATTAGGAGATCAATATACATGAACTTCGAGGATTTAATCCCCTTGGAACGTCATTGAACTACGAATACTTATAAAATATTCAACCCACAATAACTCACGAAAGAGGAGAAAACAAAAGATGATTCTCTAGGAGAAGGGAGAACTCACCGATACAATTCCAACACAACCGACGATGTTCATTTTGAAGGATGGATGCTCACTTGGGGGTTCATCAAATATTCATTGTCGTAATGAGCTCGCAGTCAAACGAGACCTAGAAGGAGAGATTTCTGGTGATTATATGCGACTCTAGTGCATTTAATGAAAAAAAGAATGTACATGGTGTGTACTTTTGAAGTACATGACATGTAAAATCCATTTCCATACTCCTCTTTAGGTGGCCTCTAGGTCACCCCTACATGGCCATGTGCATGGCCACTGCACGACCAGTACACGACTACCTGTGGTAACCGCGTACACAGTGTGTACTCATAAAGTACATGGGGTGTACATCAAAAATTTCGTGAAAAACCGATGTTCCTCAAAAATAACCTGAAAAGGAAAACATACTTGAAAAGAAGATCCAGGTTCTTACAGCAACCTCTCTAAGGAAACCACAAAAATATAGATATAGGGGTTTCTCCTGGATGTCACATGACATTAAAAACCATGTTCCCCCTAAGGAGAAACTAGGAAACCTAGTTAAAAGGGACACATGACTAGGGATACTATTTGTTTTACCATATGACCCCAGCTAAATGTGTGTATATGATTTTTTTAATCTGAAAATTATTTTTAAAATTATAGAATCCACCTTTTTAGATGACTGATTGATCTATATAACCCCATTACATTTTACTTTTCCCTAGGAGCTCATAATGTGTGTTTTGGGACCCCATACACCCTTATAAAAGTGAATGAAATATAGGAATACACCGTTTAATCATTACATAGTAGGTTTCCTCTTCATAATATATTTCTTCCACTCTCTCGTATTTCATCCCTTGGTTTTTTGATCATTATGTTGTTATAGGATGTAGTACCATATTTTTGGATCTTCAATCAAAGATTCATTCTAAAATCATTATTTTCAGTGTTCCTCATTGGAGTTTCCTAATTAAAGCTTTGTGTTTCGATATCCCATGATCCCGAGGTAGGTAGTTATATTTTGGTTGGAAATTTTTTCTAACCCTAAATGTATTGATTGGAATATAATTGTTCTATTGAAATTGAATTTCTTGATATGGATGAAATTTCATTCGATTGGATGATTGAAAAACCAATTACATTGAAATGGGGATTTGAAATTGGATTCCCCAAAAATTTGGATAACCCCTAATTCCATTTATTTAGGGTGTGTTTGTGAAACTGAATGAATTTTAAAATATGAATATTTGAATTTAAATTATGATATTTATTCGATGAAGTTGATTGCAAAGTTGTATCGAAAAATGGAATAAAATGGTTTTGAAAGAAACCAATTGATTTTATATTGGGAAATTCATGATATGATCAAAAACCAGTGTAATAGTTTTTAAATGGATATTGGAATATTATAAATAGGAAAATGGGATTAATTTTATTTTAAGAAGTCTTAAAATAAATTATCCATAATTGATTTGTATTAGAGAACTTGCAAGCCTAGTTAGTTAGTGAGTTATTGAGATAACAATATTTTGATGCTTTAAAAATTGGAAAAAAATAGTGCAACATGTCACATCCCCTCAGGGATGGTGATGCGTCCTCTTTGACTAGTTCTTAAGTGACCACATATTTCTATGATTTACCTTCATGTTTTTCAGGATCCGGCTACCCAGAACCATCCAAAGATCTTGGATGATGATAGGTTTTCACATTTTTTATATTTTGAAATTATTTCCTTTATTTTTTGTAAATTTATTACTCATTCCTTTTGAATTTATATAAAAATTTTATCAAACCATTTGTTTAATGTATTTCCATCATTTGAAATGTAAATAATTATTTGTTATAATAAACTTTTAAAATGCCTTAAATATGTATTTAAAATTGAAAAATTTAGTTGGTAAATTAAATTTTGGAATTCTTTATGGAATCCATGTTATGACCCTTCTGATATTTTAGCTCACACCCTACATTTTCAATTGTTTGTTTGGAGATTATCGTCTTTAGATTTGATCAAGGGTAAAGTGCCAATTGCAGTTCATATTATTAGTTGATCCCTGAGTTTAGAGATATGTGTTCGCTGGGGCTTGGGGTGTTTTTAAATTATCAAGTACTTTTCTAAAGTAACTTGGGTTATTTACAAAGTGAAATTCACTTATACTTGTCAATGCAGATTTTTTCTTGTATTAATATAGACTTGTTTATCTTCGTTCCCAATGAATATGGAAAATTAATTCCCATATTCATTTTGTATGATGCCATATGCTAGTCTCCAAACCATTGGAATTGGGAATGCATGATAGAGATGGATTTGTTATTGGGTTACCAGGGTAATGAGGTTTGTTCATGAAAATTCATAAAGATAAATAATTCACACAGTGAGTCAGATTAGAGGTAAGAGATTTCATATCAATTTCCACTCCATTTAAAAATATTTGGTACTATGCACCTATTATATTTTATGTTATTTATATACTAAATATTTGAGTTATTTATCATGAATATAAATTAATTATTGATTATTATAGTTTCATTTAAATTTAATATTCTAATGGGTTAAAAATTTAATGTTTCCAAAGAGGTTGAATTTTATTTTAAAATACCTATTTTATTGGATTGATCATATTTTCATTGAAAGAAAAATATAATATATTACTCTTAAAATAAAAACATTCTATTATAATATTGATATTTATTATGTATATATATATATGATACTAATGTTTATACTCATTGGAAATTTAATGATCGAAAGAAACATTTGAAATAATGGTCGATATTATTTCCTTTTTGGAAGTGTATATATTTCCAACATTCATCAAAAAAATTTAAAGGAATGTTTTAAATGAATACGAAATTAATATACATCCTTAATTATATAATTATAATAGGATATTTATATCATTATAAATAATTTCAATAGTTTTAAAAAAGAAAACCCATTAATTAAAGATTATTTTAATATTTCAATTCAAATTTCCAAAAGATATGATTTTACTACAAACCATTTATTTCTATTGAATTGATGGTCATATCTCATCTCTAGATTTGTTTTATTATTTTTTAACTTTACCATGAAAAATTAAGTATATTACAATCATTAAAAAATTACATTTCTCATATTTATCTATATATTTTTCATCATGGATATGATTATTTTCTAAATAGTATACCATTTATGCACACATTTTTGTACTTTTATTATTCTTTGATTGAATGTGGAAATATATAAACTCTATATTATATATTCACTAAATATTTTTTTTGATAAGGTATATCATCATGAATTAAATTCAATATATGATGATGGAATTATACATAAAAAGATGGGTGGGGATTAAAGTTATATATCCCTTCAATTCATCAACATGTCTCATGAGACAAAATAGTTGGCCAAATTAATAGGGTTTTGGTGTATACCTACAAATCAATTGAATTGTATTTGCATTAGGTCTTGATAGTAATAGATATTATCATGTCTGGGATGTTGTAATCCAATTTTAGGTATTTTATTTATTGAGAATTGTGTTATTATTATTAATAATATTAATGCATTGATGTTTTCCGTGTATATATATATTTCCCAAGTTATTAATTAAATGGAATGTGTTTCTTATTATATTTTCTTTTCCATATGGATTATTTATTACCCATTCATGATAGCTTCTACTATATATAGATCGTAAAATGAATCTCAGCTCAACCTTTATATGATTTATTTTCCCTGTGATATGAAGACTGATTTTATAAATAATATAAAGTATTCAAAAGTATTTTTATTCTATGTATTTAATATTTCCAAAGTATTAGCAGAATAATTTATATATATGGTTCATTAAGATCACTAATCCATTTAGTCCTTTGGGACAAGGTCTTTTGTATCTTATAAAATAGTAATAAACTAGACACCATATTTTTTTCCTAGAGTTAGGGTTATTAAATGGAAAGTATATATAATTTATTTAAAGAGATATTAAAGTATTTTATATATAATAATAATCCGGTAAGAATAAAACAATACACATCATCTTTTATTTATGTTTATTGAAAAATTAAAACATTACTCTTGAATATGTATAACCTACTATTTGTAGGACCGTAACATAATGAATTTATGATAACTATAAAGAAGAGTGATTTTTAAATTATAATTAATATTTTAAATATATAATTTTTTCATCATTATTATTATGGATTTGATGTGAAAAATATACCATTGATCATGATGAACATATCAAATTTATTTTGAAGATATGCATTATCCTCAAAACACCTAACGTGATTGAGTAATTAAATATATCATTGAATTAAATGAAATAAATGGTTTAAGTATAGGGTATTAATCCTATAAATTGTTTATATAAAAGAAAATAATAGACATGAGTTTATTATATATGTTTAAAAGGACATATATAGGAAGGCATAACTCAAAGTAATGATTTTCATCGCAATTTACCTTCATTAGAGCATATTTTAATGATATAAAATGAATTTATTTTATATAGTATATATAATTCTACATTTACATGTTATTTCCTAAATATTTTAAACATAAAAGTATTTTATGTTATAAGTCATAATTTTTATACATTGGGACTTCATATCTCAATTTTATTTTTATAATACATATGCCATGTTAACCACTTGTTTTCTTTATTTTCTATATATACTTCCCATAAAATTATTTTTTGATTATTATAAAAAAAATTATAATAATTTAAAATTAAATATACGTTTATATATTTCAGGATATTTTGATTCATATGTTAAAAAAGTAGTAAGGTATCATCAGCTCAAACTATATTCTTTGGGACATATGTTATGTCATGAACCTATATTCTTTTGATAGGTTTATATAGTTCATGTTTCACCCGTTATATAGTTAATATCTTTATTATCATGATATTTAATGTTTTAATAGAATTAATAAATTAATAGGGATTATGATTCATAAGTAACCCAAGCGGTAATGAATTTATGGTTCAATCACATTTCAATGAAGATTATTAATGGATGAATTTAATTGAGGGAAATTATATGATCCATCTATGAAACCCAATTTTATTTTTTATTAACCTATATTTTTTTATTTAATTTCTTATTTTAGGTACCAATTTTCACTATTTGGATCTCAAATTGTTTCAAAAAATGTTTTTGAAAAAGGTAACCTTATTTTTATTTTTTGGACTAGAAAACCTTTTTATTCAAAAACCATGTTTTCTAAAATGTATTTTGGAAAGTTTTTCTGTTATTATTCAATAAGTTTTTATATTTATTTTTACCCATGTTTTAGTTTTTTAAAAAACTATTAATAAGGATAATTTGTCATTTTCAAAAAAGGTACTTTTTTTACTGAAGTTGTAAAAAGAATATTTTTTAACGATTATGGAGTGAAAAAATTTTGTTCTATCATGAATGATTAGTTTTTTTATAATTCATTTATAATTTTCCATGTTTATTTTAAAATAAAATGTTTTTCAAAATGTTATATAAATTTTATTCCTCTAAAAGCCATTTTCAAAATTGAATGAATATTTTCATAAGGAATTTTTTAAAATTATTTTCATTGTATTTATATTCATCAATATTATTAACCCTTGATGTTACACATTCTATACTTAGAATATGTTGAAATTATAACATAAAAAATATTTATTGGAATGGATTATGTTTTTTTCAATGATATTTAAATGTAATCCATTTCTTTTCAAAGGGTTAACAAATCTACAAAGATAATACAATTGTTTTGAAGGCTATTATACAGAAAAGTGAAATATTATATTTTTTCTTGATATGATATATATAAATTATTGTGAATGATGGATGAGAGCAATATAGCTCATAATAACTTGTGATCCTGATATAGCACTCCAATGCATTTAGTAATGAAAATGGAGTGAGTAGAATAAGGGAAACTCCTAAAAGGTGATATAATTAACCCATTAACATGTTACTCTTAAGAGATTCTGTGTATTTTCATGGTAATGTTATCCCATATATAAGGGTTATTTAATTGTTTTATAAAGATAATTTTACAATATACCAACACGTTTTCTCTTTGATATCTATGTGATTCTAATTGATCCTTTTCTCAAGGGTCTTATTTACATAGCTCATGAATATTAATTTATATGACTATTGAATTGTGTTACCGTGTTAATGTGTGATCCATGTTTTGAGGGATATTAATTTTATTATATTATTATCATGAACATTAATTATTTCATCTTACTATTATTCTTATATTATGAAAACTAATGAAATTCAATCATTAATGCTTATGTTTACCCTTAGTGATGATTTGAGATCACCCATCTTTTGTATTCCATGTACCCAAGTTATGGAGAATGGTTCCAAGTTTGTTGTGTAATGACCTTAAAACTAGTGTCATAAGGGAAATCATTACATGATTACATTATCCTAATATACATATGATATAATTGTAACTAATCGATAAGTTTAGTATTCATGATGAACCAGATAGATATACGATTCTCTTTTTTTGGAAATATAAAATACATAGAATAAAGTAAATTCTCTCATACTCGATATTATTCAAAATATAAAACCTCATATCATAGGTAGAGAAAAAAAATGAAGGGTAAGAACAATTATTCAGTGAGGATTATATTTAACAAAATCTATCCGGAGTAAATAAGGCATAATCCATATAGAATGGTGAATTACTAATAACACATTCTTTTTAACTAATAAATAGATTAAAAAATAATCCATGGATAATATCAATGTTGAAATATCATGGTAAATAATTAATGAATTATAAATACTAAAAAACATGATTTATCTTACGCTAGGGTATTAACAGAGCTACTTAAAGCACTATTAAAATCCCCTTTCTTAGCACTAGAATAAGTGTTGTAAAATGGGATCCTTAATGGTATTTTTTTCTTGGTTAAAGGGGGTATTTAACAGTGATAAAAAATAACTATTAAATTGTGACCTTTATTTGTTATTATGAAAATGTAGTGATAAAGGCCCCCTATTTATTAGTGATTGTTATAAAGCACTAATAAAATGGGCATTTATCAGCACTTCTAAAGTAACGCTAATAAAGAGGGGTATTTATCCACGCTTGTAAAAAATAAATGACAAAAGATTGGGATTTATCAGTGCTTACTTATATGAACTGGTAACTTCCCCTATTTATCTATGATTTTTACTAGCATGTATAATGATTATATTTAAAATGAATATATATTTCATTAACAAACACATGTAGAAGAAGTTATAACCATTTAATTGTCTTGTGGGCATTTTTTGTACTCAATAGAGGTGGTTTATAGTTCTTTTGGGTGATTTTGGAATAGATAAAATCAAGAGATTCAATTTGATATGTGGTAGAGGGGAAATGGATACCTGTTATATATGTTATGGCCATTGGAAAGGTCGTCAATTGTGAAAAATTATAAAACCCCTAAAATCCCTAAAAACCATGAAAATATCATAACATTAGATCCAGGAGCCTATTTCAGCTCCAAAACTAGTAAAATAAAATCTTATTAAATGTGATAATACCAAATTATATTTATATCATGTAATAATCAATATAATATAAAATATTATAGTTAAAAAAATGGAAAAAATCAAACTCTAACTTTAAACGATGATAACTTTTGATCTGTGTGTTCTTTTGGGCACTACCACAAATCAAATCAAATCCAGTTATGGGATTTATGCCACAATGGGTCTAGGAGTAAGGTTGACTAGCTCTGTCCTATTTTTCACCCCCAAAAATTCCCTGAAGGCCTCCAATAATGTGTTTTTAGTCACCAACCCCAGTTTCTTAAAATGTAAATGGCTATAACTTCTAATCCAGGTATCTGTTTGGATTTTGCCACATATCATATCAAATCTTGTTTAATGAGCTTATTTTGGACTGGTTTTGGATGTAAGAAAGACTCCTAGATCAGATGTTATGGTTACTTTATGATATTTAGTTGTTTTAGAGTTTTTCATAGTTTTTTAATGTTTTTATGTCTTTTAATGTTTTTTAATGTATGTATCCATTTTTAAAGAATATATTAATAAATATTTTTTTAATATATATATATATATATAAATATATATATATATATAATGTATATATATATAAATATATATATATATAATGTATATATATATATATAAATATATATAAACATATATTTAAACTCATGAAAAAAAAGATAATGAAATATATATAAATAAATTGATATATCATAAAATGTAAAAAAAATAGTATAGGTGACTTGAAAGGCACCAGTGTAAATGTTGGAGGTCCCGGTTTCAAAAATCACTAGAGGTAATGGCACATGCTAATGTGAAAATAAAGGGGTGGGGGAAGTGCTGAGAAAGTGGACAGGGGGGGGGGGACAAATAAAGAAAGAGTTGGTGATGATACAAGGAGGGGATTAACACCCTTTATTAGTAGGGCATATATCAATATTTTTTATCATTGTTAATGGGGGCCTTTATCAGCTCTAAAAAAGCACAGATAAATGTGGCCACTAACAGCGCTAAAAAAGCACTGATAAAGGCCCCCTTTATCACTACTAAAAAACACCAATAATATGGGACTTTATCTGCACTTTTTACGAGCAATGTTAAAGATAATGATTTAACATAATATACAATATTAGCACTTCTATATCATTGATAAATCCCTTTTACCAGAAGTGTTCAATGCCCTATTTTTAAGAGTGACTTAATGAATGAAAACATTAATATTAGATTTCATGATCTCAAACAAAATGATATCATTACAATCATGACCTTGTAGAAATAATGATTAATTGATGGGTAGGTATACACCAACAAAACCCATTTAATAAGGATATCCAATTATGTTATCTCATGATACATTTGGATTCATTAAGCAGACATATAAATCTAATACCTCCCATCAATTCATGTCCAATACAATCATCAAATGTTAAATGATAAATTTAATTCATGATCAATATTATTTATAAAAAATATATTCTTATACATTAATGAATACAAAATTTCAACATTTCCACAATCAATCAAACAAATTTCATAGTAAAAAACCATATATATAAATGGTATATAATTTCTGCAATCATCATATCCCTGATACACAAATTATATACAATGAAGATAAATTTGATTTCTAATTATCAAAAGAAATTTAATATTTCAAAATAAAGATAATGAACACAAAATTAATCAACATATGATAGATGAGCATTGTAAAAGTGGATTTTATAGTAAAATAATTTATTTTAAATATTTGAATAAAATTAAAGTAAAATGTCCACATATTTTTCATAAATAGTTTTATTTTTAAAATAATTGGAATGTTTTAGAAAAATTTAATGAGTGTACAATGTTCATGGTGGAAACAAAGTTAATTTAAGTTTAATACATTAAAAACAAAACATTTCTTTTGACTTTCTATATCAAAATTTGAAAATGAACATTTTGGAAAAAATATCAAAAATGTTTCATTAAAAACATGTTTGAATTCAATGATAAAATAATAATTATTTAATAAATAATTTGTGTGAATAAAAATGACTTTTTATTTTTTATAAAAAATAATTATATAACAGAAAAATAAATCCGACGAGGAAGAGAAATATGATCGATATTTCGTTTAAATTTTTTATTGAAAGTCTAAAAAGAATTGGATTGTGAATCATCATGAATATATATATATATATATTCAAGTTAAATACCTAATAGGTTAAGTATATACACCACATAAAAGTAGGTAGGTTCATAATAAAAAAAATACCTCAATGGAGTGGAAATTCAGAAGAAATCCTTTAGAAAGACTATCTCATTTAATAGAGGGTTGGTTAGTGAACTGATTATGTGTCAAAAAATCAAATCCATATAAAAAATTACAAATAAAATTAAAAATAATTTTTAGATTAATTCACACATAATCATGTCATAACAATGTCATTGAAGATATTTTATAGCCCAATGGAAGAAAATTAAACTAAAAAACACATTACCATAAGTTGAAATTTCATCATATATTTTCTTAACCTCATACTTAATAAATTTTTATTTATTATAATTATCTTAAATAACTATATTTATATGAATAATATCATATATGATCCATCTATTATAGTTTATCACCTGGTTGTTTACAATATTTTATTATTATCATTATTTCAGGTGTTAACTAATTTGTTTTGATATGTGTTTTGATTTAGTAGTTTTTGACCATTAATATTTATCATATTTCAATAATATATATAATTATATTATTGATATAAATATAATACATGTTCAATATTTATATTTTTAAATTAATCCATAAAATATAGAGATATAAAAGTTAATAACAACATTTATATAGACGGTAAGTTGAATGTTCACATGGACATTGTTTTCAATTTTTGAAAGATTAAACCAATGAATGGAAAATAATAAATACCATTTACAAATTTATTTTTATATTATATATATAATTGTTTTATTAAATCAATACTTATTACCATTCCTATATACCAGAAATGAAAACAATTACAAAATTTTGTTGAGGTGGTAGTTCACAGCAACGAATGAGCAACATTATCATTTTCTAGAAAAATATATTGTAATAAGGAAGAAATGATATTATAACTTAAAAATATGAATAATTTCATAAATATTATATATATTCAGTAGTTATATATTTGTAACCAAGAATGTAAAATGGAAATAAAAAATGTATAATTCCACTTCATGGAGACGGTAACCCGTTTGTACGCACGAACAATGTTTTGAGTTTTTTGTAAGACAGAAAAGAAATGGAATATTTTTTTTGAAATAATAATAATAAAATATTAGTATATATGTAATCCTTAATTTATTAATTTAAAATGCATACAATATATTTAAAGTATTTAGAATAAGAAATAAACTTGAAAGTGTCTATAAAGACTATTACATCTTCTTCTGTATCACTCTTTTAGATATCCAAATAAGGGACCTATTTTTAGTTATTCAAAAGGACCACCACATATAGAAATTTTAAAACATCCATAATATTTTTTATTTTTTAATAAAATTATTTTTAAACTACCAATCACTAAAACAAAATTAATTTTAGAGATTCCAATTCATTTACTTGGCTTTTTTACTGCTTCCAAAAGTGCCATATCAGTGTTGCATAAGTATTTAATGTAATTATCAACCATTAAATATTTAAAATGAATTTCCATGAGATAAAAAATAAATTCATATTTAAAATTTCAATTTTTAACAAAAAATAATCAGTTATTATCTATTTTAAAAAATAATATGTATTAATAGTAAAAAACTGACATTTTTGACTCTATATTTACATAAAATAATATATAAGACATTTTAAAAGAGAATTGGATTTTTTTTCCATCATAAAGAAACATGTATGATTATGGTAAAACACAATTAATAAAATAGAGTAATGTAATTTTTAAGGTGGTTATTATGTCTTTAACTTATTCAAATTTACCTGAATTTCTGGATGTACCATTTACTACTACGATAAATTTAACCACATTTAATATTCGTAATAATAGAAAATAAAAGGAAAATATTTAACCAAATATATATATAATCATTTGAAATATGATATTTATTTTTAATTATTCAATTTTTTTGATGTCGTTTAAATCAATTATAATATAAATTCATAAAAAACAATGAAAAATCATCATTGTTCACTATACTTTATAAAATCAATAATTTCCAAAAAATTCCTAAAATTTAAAATAATGATCAATTTTATATGATGATTTGTGAAATTACCGTAATTTTTGTAATTTTTTTTATAAAATTGACTTAAATTAATTATTATTCCCATAAATTTTTTAATGAAAACTATTTTTTAGGAAGACATATTTGTGATGTTTAAAATAAAATTAATGATAATTGATTAATTATAAATTATCTAATACCATTATAAATATTTTTAATAATATGGTTTTTTGATATTCATACCACTAATTTAAATTTTTCTATTTTAACAGTCACATTTTAAAAATTATATTTAAATATTATATCATAATTCGTATAAACTAGTCGTTTCATGTATCTCCGGTTATTTAATATGTGAAATTTATTTAAAAGAAATTTGTATTATAAATTCTTGGGGTGTTATATTTTATTCCTGAAATAAATTTCCATCTCATAATATTTTCTCATCCACTATAGGTTCAATATTTGTTAATAACTTTGTTGAATACTCACGTGAAACATAGGGATAATAAAACATCATTTGAAAAGAGAAGTGGGAAACATTATGGATACTTAAAATACCACACACATGGGTTCCCAAATAAGGATAAATATTTTGGATAGTTAATATATAGACATGGAGGAAAAAAATAATTTCTAATGAATACAATAGATTAACAGAGAATATGGTCTTGAAGAAGTTAACCACCATGAAACCAAAAAACCATGAAGGGTTAAATAAGATCAATTAATCTGTAATGAAAGTAAAAGTTTATATTTTTTGTATTATGGCCCTTTTTCTTATGTTGAGTGATTAATTTAATATTTGGATATTAAATATGAAAAAATGTACTTGCTTTAATACCACCTATTTTATAAGAAAAATTCATCATTTTATTGTTATTTGATTAATTTCCACATAATATATGACCTCATTAAATGAAGATACCCTTTTTATGCTTCAATAACTAAAATGAAATATTAATTGATCATAACATCCATAAAAGTTTTACATTCTATTACACTTTTCCTAACTGAAATAAAAATGGTTAGAACAATGTATGATAAAACAAAAAATTCAATATAGATACCAAATGTTTTAAATAGAACATTTATTAAATAAATTACCATAAATATGAAATATCCTCAACAAACTCAAAATTAATGAAAAATTAAAAATTAAGTGTTATCTCAAACCCTTTATCTTAAATATCCAAAAACATAATAGCATTCTTCTTAAAAAATCCATTTTTTTAACCGTAATTTTTATTTATTCCCCACCCAAAAAAAATCTCCGGAAATATCATGAATCACATCAAAATCCAACAAAAGAACAAAAAATAATTGATCCTATAATATGTTTCAAAAATAAAATTTTATATTTATACTCAAAAACATAAATTGGATAATCAAGTCACATTCTGAAAAATTAAATACCATGATATAATAATCTATTAAAACATACTATTTACCTAAATCACCATAAAACCTCAATTAAAACATACATGTTTAAAAAATTAACACAATAGTTTTCCTTAAAATAAATCATGGATTTTTTGTACATTACATGAAATAAAAAATGAAATAAATTTAATCAAGTGTGAACTAAGTCATTTATTTATCAGATCACTTACCTATTCCAAGGTTACTAATACTATTATGTAACGCCCCGACCCCAGCTACCCAGAGTCGGTGCATTACTTCGTAACATTAGCATGATCACAAAAGATCAAGTCTCGAAAGACCGATTAGTTTAGTAGCCTTGGAAACACTAGATACATTCATAAATGTTACATTACATCATAAGGTGAAAAACTAAAATAACAAAGTCTCCATAGTCCGCACTCATATCCTCTTCTGACTATCCCTGCAGGTCATTCATAAAATACTTCTTCACATCCTGGAAAATATTAAAACATTGAAAGGGGTGAGCTCAGATGATCAGTAAGGATAACAATATTGCGGAAGCTTTCATAAATAAACATAAACATTTAAGGCAATGTATAACTAAAACAAAAGCCTTTTAAAAATGAACTTCAACATAATATGGAAGAAGTAAAATGAGATAATGCCATTTATTTATTCACATGGATATTCTACTGGTTGAATAATCACATGCAATATCAATAACCACTTTCATGATGATGGAATGCATAATGCCAGACTATCATAACCACGTAGCCAAGGCCTCGTGCCAAGACCACAAATAAGATTTTGTCAAGGCCTCGTGCCAAGACACTAGTTTGTCTCATTAGACCTACCGATGCATCGAATAGCTATAGCGGGCTCCACCCGTCACTTATTAAGTCCAATGCATTCCTCATATGAATAGGTTTAAACATATCATAAACCATAACATAATTGTATCACATAAAACATGCATAAAGGAAACATAACATTCACACATTTCAATCACAAGATATCAATACAACACATTTATATAATAAAAACTCTTTCAAAACCATTTTCAATACCAAAATAAAAGAAAAGTAAAACATGGTATTTTTTTTAAAAAAAGGTATGGCTTGTAGAGGAAGCCGAAACTCAAATAATGCTCACGGTGGCGGAGAAGTCGTTGTTGCCTCATACGTACGAAAAAAACATTCAATTTTGTCGTTTAGTAAATGATTCATATAAAAAATATTCCTTTTGAATAAACGTAAAAGTCAAAGGGGTTTATACACCATATAAAATGAGGTTGTGTATAAAACAAAATATGCCTCAATGAAAGGAGATTGAGATGAAGTCCCATACAAAGATCATTGTTTTAAATAAAATAGATCTATTATGTGTATTCACTATAATTACACATAAAGAAAGTACAAATACAAGATAGGACATAATAATATCATGACGTAATTTGAAAGTAGGAGATTAACCCAAAGAATGGAAGTTGGGTTAAGAAATTTCCTTACCTTGTGTCCGACTTGACTCAACCGTTCTTTAACCTCCTGAATAATAAACTAGAGTTAATATCTACCTTATTAATAACCATTTTCAATTTAATTATCCTTTTTATATCACTTATTACAATGTTATGAACATTTTGTAATTATTTAAGTTAATAATGGCCGTTTTGTCGATCTTTGGTACTTGAGTCAACAATAAACTTCTTATAATTACAAGTTGTTCATGTGGTGAAATATCCATTATATCAAGAATTATATTCATGATGTATATATCTTATATATCATAAATATCCAGTATATACATTCATTCATAATATTACGTAACATTTAGAGGTAAGAAATGAAATGCACCGTTCATGGAGACGGTAAGCCGTACGTATGCATGAACGCTACTTTCATTTCTATTTCGTATTTAATGGAATTAAGTTATAATTATATAAAGGTATAATATAGTTCCAGTATAGTATCATATATAATATCATTTACTCCATCCTTTATACATCCCCAATATGGCATTAACGATTCACATCACTTTGAGGGGGCGGTAGTCCGCACTTCCTAAAATGAAATTATCACGTTTACCCATAATGGAAATCATAAAGTATGCCATAAATGAGAAATACAGAAGCATAAAGAAAACATAAACATAATATATATCATATATAAAAATAGTGTCATCATAATGGCCACCATTAGAGGTGTTAAAAGAATTTGAACAATCATCGTTTCGTTAGGCAGTATTTCACCACCCACAGAAACAGTATGTTCTTTAACCATTAGAAAAAGGTGTGTGTAAGTGTAAACCAAATAATTATCATAACAAAATCCTATTATATTGTGGATACTGGTGTTGTTACAAAAGAAAGTAATAAAAATAGTTTAAGGGGTTGGAGAAGCAAAATAATACAAAACAACATTAGAGAAGACATCACCTTAAAATCGGGTAACTCTTTTTGATTTGAGCCAAAGGCTTCCTTGGGAAGAATTATACCCAAAGTGAGGATTTTAGGAGTAAGGGAGGGAATTTGGGAGAGTATTTGGGCAGAGGTTGGCCGAGCCAAATGGCTTGAAGGTGTGAATAAGGTGGTAGTGGTGGGGGCCTTTTATAAGAGTAGAGGAGGGGCACTCTTGGAAAGTAAGGAAATGTTACATTATTATACAATGCTTTTCGGATTCCAAAGGTCCCAAACTTATATAATTCGAGGATAAGGCGATAAGGGTTCTAAATCTCCTCATCCAATAGGTTTTTGACAAGTTTAAGCCTTAGATTTTACATTATCCTTTCATTTTATTTAAATCCTTAATTAATGATGTAATCGCTGCATCATCATGGTGTCATAAATAATTTAATTTATTTAATGTCTAAAAATTATAAAAAAATATAATGGTGTATTAAATCTTTTTATCTTTATAATTAATATTTATAGTAAAAAATATGACTTGTATAAACCCATTTAAAAATTGTTTTAGTGAAAAACTCTTGTTTGTGACCTTTTTATTTTAACATTAAATAAAACGTTATTTATGTCATTTTCCTACCCATGTGGCTCCATGAGGTCCCCAAGTTGACCCATGGATTTTCTTGGTCGGACATGACTCATCCAATAGGGGTAGGACAAGTGTAAAGGTCATTTCATATTATCATAACAGTATCTTTACCTTAAATTACACTAATTACATCTAATCGTGATTAAGAACTTAAAAGTTACTATTCACCAAAAATTTTTTTAATCTCATTGAACCACATTTTACTTCCTAATGACAACCATGTATATCGGATATTTGATATTCAAAACACAGAAGTGGTAATATTTCATTCAAACGAAAAATCAGTTTTTTAACTACCACTTAGTGGTTTCACTATTCATCAAAATTGAAGTTTTTTAGAATAATGCCAAAATGTCACCCTAAGATATAATTGATATTCCGAATTCAAAAATGATGTCTATTTTACAAAATTCCAAACATATATGTTGCATTAAATAATTTTATAATTAATTCCCGCTGTCACAATAAATAGCATGTTTTTAAGAAATAATTTATATCAAATGATTGGCAATTGTTTATGTCCAATTTCAAAGTGAAATTAATTATAATGAACACCATTGGATAAAATGGTAGAAAATATATTCTAATTATACTTTAAAACCACTCAATAATATAATTTATCACTATAAATTATTTTTATTAAAAAAGTTGTTTTAAGTATTTTTCACTATTCATAAAAAATTGGAAGTTCTCAGAAAATTACAAAAAATTCAACTTAGGATAATCTAGATATTAAAAATACAAAAATGAAGTCCATTTTGAAATATAAAATTTCTATAATTTTAAAAAGTGGTTATTAATGTTCATAACAGCTACTTTGATTAGTCGCGGTGTTTTAGAACTCGAACTTGCGTATAATGCAAGCTATTGCATTATTGAAAGAGAAGCGTATCATGGAAGCTCGGGGTGTTACATTCTCCTCTCCTTCAATAAATTGCGTCCTCACAATTTGAAATTTTTCATTGAAAATAAAATGTTGAAAATAGAAAATACCTTTGTGGAAAACCCACATCGGAAATAAGGTTAATAAAATTTAGCCTTAATAAGAGGGAAAGAGAAATGAAAAAGTCACCACCAAATTATGATCTCAATTAGGAGAACATTGGTGGAAATTAGAGACATATAATTAGAGGAAAAATATAAATATTTGTAGGTATTGATTGAGGTCATCAATCACAAACAAGTGTAAAATTGAGGGCCACAAATCCATCAATCTATGATGAAAATATCATCAGTTCAACAAAACATAAGTTATTAGGATAAAATTTTTTTGTTTTTATATCCATTCCCTAAATTTTAAGAATTAATTTCTTCATAAGAATAAGATATATATATATATATATATATATATACATGACAAGTAGAATTTCAACCTTCAACTAATTTCTACCCCATACTTGTCGTTCACCAAAAAAGATAATAGAACTCAAAAATATTCTATTTATCCTATTTGTACAAGGTTCCAAATATCAACACACACCATTTAGATTAGGAAAACCATTTTTAATAACCAGGGACTTCCTGTAGGCTAGTGGTAGGTAATAAAGGCATGTCACACTATGGTTGTGGGTTCGATTCCTGCAGCTTTGTCCGGCGCGACGGGTTATGCCCCAACCTGCAGGTTGTCCTTTTCCTAAAACTACAGTATTATAATATTCCAAAAATAATATTCAGAAATGATTTAACCTTAAACAATACTATCCAAAGATCAACTTAATCCCTTCCAACCTTTATAGTTATCCAAAATACTTCTGTCCAACTCACAGTCCAAATTTTATAAGGAAGGTAAACATAAAGAAGATCCTTTTTTTTCCACGTAACAACATGTGAACACCTTCATCATGTATTCTTTTTAAACATAATGAATTACCATGATCCCTTATTCATTATAGAATACTAGATATACTCCTTCTATCCAAAAATGTATACAAATCATCAATCAGTTTCAAGGAAGTTAGTAATATCCAATATAATTTATCCAAATCAATCACGTCTTATACCAAAATCACTATCTCGGTATCAGAACCATATTATGGTTTATCTTTCTCTCAAACATATATTTTCCAAAAATTTAACCTACTGTGGAGTCACTTTTCTTGGTTCCACACAATCTCAAGTCCTTGATGAAATAGTACTGTAGTACAATCCTTATATACTCCATAATTATTATAACCACCACATCATTGATACAACACTCAAATTACAAAATTCTTTAATAACAACAGAAGAACTCTAATCATTACTCCTCATCTGTGGTAGTATCATAACTTGATTATTATCCAATAACATCATTTGGGGCATACTCTGATGATTTGGACATTGGTTTGCGTAGTGTCCCCAATCCTTTCAGAAGAAGCATTGTACATTTGAAACCATTTTCTTACCCTTGCAGTCATGCACTTTGTGTCCTTTTTCTCTACACTTATTACAAACTCCCATTCCCTTTAGGCAAGTTCCATGATGTTTCTTCCCACAATTACCACATATTAAAAAATTCTTCTTTCCCCTCATCCCTTTATCCATCATTCTCTCTTCCATCCCTTTCGTCTCTTGCTTAGCTTCAAAGCCATAGGACTCAGAGAATTCTATACTTATCTTATTAACACATGATACTATTTCTTCATATGTTGAGAACACATGGGAGACTATTTCCCTTCGAAATGTTGCCTTAATACCGTGAAAGATACGATCCTGCTTACTCTTTGGATCATACGTATTGCTGGAGTTCACATTCCTTCTATTGGGCGCCATTTCTATAAAATGGCATAAACTAGGTTAGTTTATGAATTACAATGAATAATTCCAAACTTTTAAAATACTTAATGTAAATTGAACGGTTTATGGATATAATCCATAATCATAGGAATGTTTTCTTTGAGGAAGTATATACTCATAAACCCTACATAATGGTTTGTAAAGAAAATGAGAATTATCCTAAGCAAATCCCCCAGGAGTGTCGTAATCAAGAGTGCGGCAAGGCCTGTTGTCATGCACCAGTTCCCATTCGAGTCTAGCTCAAAGCGGTGTTTTCAGGTTTTACCCCTAGGTACATCTGTGCCAGAGCCGCCTCTACCTGCTCGTATCCAGACAGGGATGTATTGCTTGGAAAACTCACAATATCTCTATAATACCAAAATTCTAGGAAGTTCTTCTATACTAATCCTCAAAGTCTATCTTCGGGATATGTGCTCCAATCAGATTTTATCTAAATCTACCTTCCAAGGTTAGTACTAAACTGCCTCTGATACCAACTATAACGCCCTGACCCCAGCTACCTAGAGTCGGTGCATTACTTCGTAACATTGGCATGATCACAAAAGATCAAGTCTCGAAAGACCGATTAGTTTAGTAGCCTTGGAAACAGTAGATTCATTCATAAATGTTACATTACATCATAAGGTGAAAAACTATAATAACAAATTCTCCATAGTCCACACTCATATCCTCTTCTGACTATCCCTGCAGGTCATTCATAAAATACTTCTTCAGATCCTGGAAAATATTAAAACATTGAAAGGGGTGAGCTCAGATTCTCAGAAAGGATAACAATATTGCGGAAGCTTTCATAAATAAACATAAACATTTAAGGCAATGTATAACTAAAACAAAAGCCTTTTAAAAATGAACTTCAACATAATATGGCAGAAGTAAAATGAGATAATTCCATTTACTTATTAACATGGAAATTCTACTGGTCGAATAATCACATGCAATATCAATAACCACTTTCATAATGATGGAATGCATAATGCCAGACTATCATAACCACGTAGCAAAGGCCTCGTGCCAAGACCACAAATAAAATTTTGTCAAGGCCTTGTGCCAAGACAGTAGTTTGTCTCATGAGACCTACCGATGCATCGAGGAGCTATAGCGGGCTCCACCCGTCACTTATTAAGTCCAATGCATTCCTCATATGAATAGGTTTAAACATATCATAAACCATAACATACTCATATCACATAAAACATGCATAAAGGAAACATAACATTTCCACATTTCAATCACAAGATATATATACAACACATTGATATAATAAAAACGCTTTCAAAACCATTTCTAATACAAAAATAAAAGAAAAGTAAAACATGGTATTTATTTTTCTTTTAAAAAAAGGTATGGCTTGTAGAGGAAGCCGAAACTCAAATAATGGTCACGGTGGTGGAGAAGTCGTTGTCGCCGCATACGTACGACAAAAACATTCCCTTTTGTCGTTTAGTAAACGCTTCATATAAAAAAGATTTCTTTTGAATAAACGTAAAAGTCAAAGGGGTTTATACACCATATAAAAGAAGGTTGTGTATAAAACAAAATATGCCTCAATGAAAGAAGATTGAGACGAAGTCCCATAAAAAGATCATTTTCTTAAATAAAATAGATCTATTATGTGTATTCACTATAATTACACATAAAGAAAGTACAAATACAAGATAGGACATAATAATATCATGACGTAATTTGAAAGTAGGAGATTAACCCAAAGAATGGAAGTTGGGTTAAGGAAATTCCCTTACCTTGTGTCTGACTTGACTCAACCATTCTTTAACCTCTTGAATAATAAACTAGAGTAAATATCTACCTTATTAAGAACCATTTTCAATTTAATTATCCTTTTTATATCACTTATTACAAAGTTATGAACATTATGTAATTATTTAAGTTAATAACAGTCGTTTTGTCGATCTTTGGTACTTGAGTCAACAATAAACTTCTTATAATTACAAGTTGTTCATGTGGTGAAATATCCATTATATAAAGAATTATATTCATGATGTAGATATCATATATATAATATATATCCAGTATATACATTCATTCAAAATATTACGTAACATTTGGAGGTAAGAAATGAAATGCACCGTTCATGGAGACGGTAAGCCGTACGTACGCATGAACGCTACTTTCATTTCTATTTCGTATATAATGGAATTAAGTTATAATTATATAAAGTTATAATATAGTTCCAGTATAATATCGTATATAATATCATTTACTCCATCCTTTATACATCCCAAATATGGCATTAACGATTCACATCACTTTGAGGGGGCGGTAGTCTGCACTTTCTAAAATGAAATTATTACGTTCACCCATAATGGAAATAATAAAGTATGCCATAAATGATAAATACAGAAGAATAAAGAAAACATAAACATAATATATATCATATATAAAAATAGTGTCATCATAATGGCCACCATTAGAGGTGTTAGTAGAATTTGAACAATCATCGTTTTGTGAGGCAGTATTTCGCCACCCACAGAAACAGTATGTTCTTTAACCATTAGACGAATGTGTGTGTAAGTGTAAAACAAATCCTTATCATAACAAAATCCTAGTATATTTTGGATACTGGTGTTGTTACAAAAGAAAGTAATAAAAAGAGTTTAAGGGGTTGGAGAAGCAAAATAATACAAAACAACATTAGAGAAGACATTACCTTAAAATCGGGTAACTCTTTTTGATTTGAGCCAAAGGCTTCCTTGGGAAGCATTCTTCCCAAAGTGAGGCTTCTAGGAGTAATTGAGGGAAGTTGGGAGAGTATTTGGGCAGAGGTTGGCCGAGACAAATGGCTTGAATGTGTGAATAAGGTGGTAGTGGTGGGGGCCTTTTATAAGAGGAGAGGAGGGGAACTCTTGGAAAGTAAGGAAATGCTACATTATTATACAATTATTTTCGGATTACAAAGGTCCCACAATTATATAATTCGAGGATAAGGTGATAAGGGTTCTAAATCTCCTCATCCAATAGGTTTTTGACAAGTGTAAGCCTTAGATTTTACATTATTATTTCATTTTATTTAAATCGTTAATTAATGAGGTAATCGCTGCATCATCATGGTGTCATAAATAATTTAATTTACTTAATGTCTAAAAATTATAAAAAAATATCATGATGTAGGAAATATTTTTAGATTTCCAATGAATATATATAGTAAAAAATATGACATGTATAACCCCATTTAAAAATTGTTTTAGTGAAACGTCTCTTGTTTGTGACCTTTTTATTATAACATTAAATAAAAAGTAATTTATGTCATTTTCCTACCCAAGTGGCCCCATGTGGTCCCCAAGTTGACCCATGGATTTTCTGGGTCGGACATGACTCATCCAATAGGGGTAGGACAAGTGTAAAGGTCATTTCATATTATCATAACATTATCTTTACCTTAAATTACACTAATTACATCTAATCCTGATTAAGAACTTAAAAGTTACTATTCACCAAAAATTATTTTAATCTCATTGAACTACATTTTACTTCTTAATGACAACCATGTATGTCGGATTTTTGAAATTCAAAACACAGAAGTGGTAATATTTCATTTAAACGAAAAATCAGTTTTTTAACTACCACTTAGTGGTTTCACTATTAATCAAAATTGAAGTTTTTCAGAATAATGCCAAAATTTCACCCTTAGCTATAATTAATATTCCGAATTAAAAAATGATGTCTATTTTAAAAAATTCCAATCATATAAGTTTCATCAATTAATTTTATAATTAATTCCCACTGTGACAACAAATAGCGTGTTTTTAAGAAACAATTTATATCAAAAGATTGGCAATTATTTATGTCCAATTTCAAAGTGAAATTAATTGTAATGAACACCATTGGATAAAATGGTAAAAATATATTCTAATTATACTTTAAAACCACTCAATAGTATAATTTATCACTATAAATTATTTTTATTAAAAAAGTTGTTTTAAGTATTTTTCACTATTCATAAAAAATTGGAAGTTCTCAGAAAATTACATAAAATTTAACTTAGGATAATTTCAATATTAAAAATACAAAAATGAAGTCCATTTTGAAATATAAAATTTCTATAATTTTAGAAAGTGGTTATTACTGTTCATAACGTCTAATTTGATTAGTCGCGGTGTTTTAGAACTCAAACTTGCGTATAATGCAAGCTATTGCATTATTGAAAGAGAAGCGTATCATGGAAGCTTGGGGTGTTACAATTATATTTATTTTATCTATGTTAATCATATTTTAAGGGTTATAATTTCCTAAATAATATCTTAAAAAAACAACACTTGACCACTAATTCTCTTTTTTTTTTCTTGTTGGTACCATTAAATATATTATTCCAAATCCTTAATGACAATGTAATGAAAAAAATAATTCAATGTTTCATGATTATTATAATCAGAATATCATTGATATAACTCTTCTATAATATATGTAGAGACACAAAACATGATATACATGGACATTACATTACTTTTTCGGAATATCTAATACATTAATAAAAGAGACACCAGAGGACCGTAATAGTTTAGTGTCTTTGGAAACTAGAATATAATCTTCTAATCTTAGTTAAAAATCATCAACATCTCCCATAAAGATCTTCCTTTTTTTCTTACCTAAAACCACTTTTTATATCCTATGGAAAAGAAAACATGTAAAGCGTGATCTCAAATGCTCAGTAAGGGTAAGCATGGAGAAAATAAAACAAACCATATACATTTGAACTTCAAAACATGAACATAATATTTAAACATCAAAATATTGAGCAATGACATAAAACAATGCAGTATATAAGTAATCGATCATAAAAGAAAATTAATCATGATAAAATAGCATTGGAATAAAACTTTTAATTGTGTCAAATCATAAATCACATGATATGATTTCCATATTGGCCAAGGCATTTCTTCCAAGACCATATTAGTGGACAAATTTCCTTTCTGAATTGAGGTCACTCTTCGTTCCGGTCCTGAAACACTGAACCAGAATAACTTACCGTTCTATCCATGTCAATCTCATGAGATATAAATCTTTACCCAATGCATTGGATGGAGATACAGGTCCCACCCATCTCATAATTAAATCATTCTTAATTATTCCACAACATAAACATAAATCATTCATCATAACCCAAAGAATAAAATTGGTTTCATAAACATCATCCCAACATAACATACTACATATAAAACAAATGGATATCATTTCATCTTAAGAAAATTGAAACCATGTAAATCATAGAGACATTATACTTGAAACATACACATATGAAATAATTTCATCTTAGATGGAAAATGGTTTTGATAAAACACTTGAAATGAATAATTGAGGAAAATATCCTTTCTTATTCAAAATCATTTTCTTTTCACAAAATGCCATGAAATTTTAAAAGAAAAATATTTTGTTAAAAATATTCAGGAAATATTATAGATTTATATTTATGAAAATAAGTCATTATAATACCATAGAAATCCGTTCATGCTGTATAAGTTAAAGAAAACATTCTCCTCTTTCTTTTAACGGAAAAGTCAAAAAGTACCACGTATGGTAAACAAAAGAAAGATTCATTCCATAACACAAAGTAAAAGTCAATATGGGTAAAAATGACATAAAAAATTCCTGGGAGAATATTAAACAATTTATGAAAGCATTTTTATGGACATGGATGAAAAATAAAACCCCATTAAATACTTATATATAAGCAATCTCAGATAAAAATGAGATTTCCAAAATTATCCCTTACCTTATGTCTGATATACTTCGTACATATCCGAACCTCCTGTATAATGATTTAAATAATGTAATTTTCTTATTACATTGTCATATTAATTGTAATTATATCATATATGGTTCACTTATGACTTTATATTACCCATTCTTTTGTAAATTCCATTTTAAAGCAGCATTTTGGGTAAAATCGTTTAATTTATCGTACTTGTTTGGAATTGTTGTTCTTGATGTTATTATTACATATATAATGATTTAATTATTTACAGAATTTAGATAATGATTATATATCATATATATTCAGAATATATATATATATATATATAATAGATAGATAAATGAAATGAAATACACCGTTCATGGAGACGGTAGGCCGTACGTACGCATGAATGCTATTTTCCTTTCATTATTGAATTGAATGGAATTAAGTAGATGACATACATAAATATATACATAAATACAGTATCATTTTTATGTCATATATTTCATGATTACTTATTATATACACTTTATAACCATTCTTGAATTGTTAACATGGAAAATTAATCTCATCGAATCGTGGAGACGGTAATCCGTACGTACGCACGAGCGATGATATCGTTCCCATATTTATTGAATGGAATTGGAGAGGATGATATAATATCATAGAATTAGTATGATGTTATAATAATCATATATAGTTATTCTTTACACTATTATACCCATCCATGTAATGTGGTGATGGAAAAACAGATTACACCATGTCGTGGAGACGGTATTCCGTATGTACGCACGCGCGGTGATTTTATTTTCCGTAGGATGGATAGAAGGTGAAATGGGGTTGTTTCATATTTATAATAAAATATAAGTATATAAGTAATATTTATATTATTACTTTATAGTGAAACAACTAAAGAAGAGGAAGTAGAAGAAGAAAGAAACTTGAAAGAGTCGGTAGAAGAGATTACCTCTTCCTCGACGCACCTCCTTTAAACTTATTCTTACGACAATAGATTTGGTATTTTGAGAAGACCAGAACCTCCATGACATAACTAGATAGGTTTATAAGAGAAATTGTCAGGGTTTTTCCGAGCTCCAAGGTTCAAATGGGTGTGAAGTAAAGAGGGAAGGGGTTCCCTTTTTATACGTGAGGAGAGGGGCACCTTTGAAAAAACTTAAAATATTATTTTATAATAAAGTCATATTCAGTTTATAGTGGCTCCAAAGTGACTTATTTAAATGTTAAGGTGGGGATGGGTCGAAATACTCTCAACCAATAAGTTTTAGACAAGTTTAGGTTACTGTTTTAACCTTATCATTTAGATTTAACTCTAAGTTAAATAATTTAACTTTTATAGTGTATTCTTGTTTTCTTACACTATATGGTTAATAAACATACTATAAAAATCCAAACTAACCCCAAGTGGTTCATTATTAATATATATATCCTTATCTAAGTCATTTTTCTAAACCTTATATTTTTAGAAATAAAATAACAATTAATAATATAATATTTGTTTTGAAAACTTTATTATGTCAATTTTGACGCTATTTGGTACTTCATTTTTGTGAAATTAATAAAAACATGATCTGTTCAAAAAATGTTAATTAAATCAATACTAACATGTCATATTAACCTATAAAATTAGTGTAATTCATAAAAAGTCTAAAATTATATTTATTTGGGTATTTATAACATCGATTATGTAAATAATTTTTAATAAGGTAATTAATGCATCATCGTTGTGTCATAAATTAAATTATTTATTGTTTAAAAATTATAAATAAAAAACAATTATGTAGAAAGTATTTTTATCATTCCAATGAATATTTATATTTGAATTTATCTTATGTATAACCCTATATTAAAAATTTTTTAGTTTTTAAACATTGATTTTAACTTTTTTAATTCTTTTTTAAATAAAATAATAATAAATGTCGTAATCTAATTCAATTGGACCTAAAGGGTAATATTTTATTCCTAAGGTTTTTTTCATCGAATTACACTTATCCAATAGAATTAGGACATGTCTTAAGGTAAAAATAATATTATTTTTACCCTTAATTACCCTATTTACTTTTAAGCGTGGTAAATAAAAGTAAAAACTTATTATTCACCAAAAAATATTTTTATCTTACTGAGCCACATTTTACTTTCTGATATCAACTTTGCCTCTCAAATTTTTGAAATTCCACTCACAGGAGCTGTAAAATTAAATTTTATGTAAATTTTCAAACTCTCCAAGGAGGTGATTAAAAGACGGTGAAAAATTTAATAAACTTTTTATATATTTAAAATTATTATAAAATGAATCCAATGAATTACATTAAACTTATATTGGTATTATGTATCAATTTTAAACTAAAATAAATTTAAATAAAACAAATAATTATTTAAATAAAATGTCGGTTTTTAAATACAAACCCAGTCTGTTCACTATTCATCAAAAAAATGAATATTTTCAAAAAAATACCAAAAAATCACCCTAGGCTAATTTAGATTTTCCGAATCAAAAAATGAAGTCCATTTTGAATGATAAAATTTATACATTTTAAAAAAGTTTGTATTACCATTCACAACAGCTAGTTCTTAATTATATAATAATATCTCGTTTAGTGAAACATGGTAATGCGTACTACACACGCTATCGAAGAAGGTCTTGATTGTGTGTAATGCAATCCAAGTCAGGGTTGCGTGTTGTGAAAGATTTGTTTGGTGTTGCATATAACATAATCAAAACTTATTTCATTTATACATTAAACAAAATCTATACTTAATGTTATGTAGAATAATTTCCAAAAAAAGAACTTGAAATTGTGTGTTACACGAGCCAAGAATAGTGTTGCGTATACTGAAAGCTAATACAGTGTTGCATATAGTACATGCTAATATTGGTGTAGTGCATAATAGAAGAAATTAAAGAAATTTAAAATAATATATCTACTAAAATCTCGGGGTGTTACATTCTACCCCCCTTAAAATGAATTTCGCGCTCGAAATTCGTCGGGGTTATAAATGGTTTACTACTTGAAAGTTTCTTTCATAGAAACCCACATCGTAAAATGGAATACTAAAACTTCATTTTAAAAAGTAAAATAAGAAATGTAACAGTTACCCAGATTAACTCTTCACTGGATTTCAACATAGGAGAACATAGGTGGAAATATGGATATGGAAGAAAAATCAAACCATCAATTTCTGATGGAGAGTGGTAGAGGACATGGCTATGAAAAATCCAATAATCAAAAACCCATAAATTTGTGATGATTTAAGTTACCATCCGATTCATCGGATATAAGGACACTTGGACAACATTTTTTTGTATTCAACATCAATTCCCTAAAGTTGAATAATTGATGAATTAAAATAAATACTTACTTTCTTTTGGTACAATCTAACTGTTGTTTGTGCCTTGAACAATTTCCGCTTCATCTCTTAAATAAATAAAGTTGAATTTGTCTTTCATGAAGTGTTAGCAGATCATGCGACAGGACGATAGGTCATTCCATCTGTCTCAAACATAAGGTTAGTAAAAGTTATAAAATATACATAAGTCCATCTATGGTGAGGTTAATCGTATATGATTCCAAAAATTGACTTATACTTCATCTATCATACGACTTAATATAATAAAACTAGTTTATACTAACCAGGGACTTCCTGTAGGCCAATGGTAGGCAATAAAGGCCTGTCGCACTTCATTTGTGGGTTCTATTCCTGCAACCTTGTCCGATGCGGCGGGTTGTCACCCATTCTGCAGGTTATCCCTTTTCTTAAACTACACTATGATAACATTCTATCAATAATGTCTAAAAAATTTCTATCCTTAAATAATACAAACTTTTGTTCAACATAATCCCTTCCAATCTTTAGGCTTATCCAAATACTTCTTTGCAAACTCATAGTATAAAGAGAACGATTACTAAAAAGGTCATATAACAAGCACGTGAATACCGTCATTTATCCCTCATATATCTTGTTGGTCACATTCCAATCATTTGAATACCTTAATCATGTATTCTATTGAAAAATTAATACCCATTGAACCTTAGTGAAAACATAAATGCTGTCAAAAGTTAACTTTTTCCACATACCAAAATCCAAAAATTCTGTATACTCAAACCATGATATAACCTTGTCCTTATATCAGTCATGAGCTCATGAATACTATGAAAAATTTAATTTTCTCCTTATCCCTTAATTATGCTCATATCATCTCATTTCAAAAATATTTGAATCACTTTTCATGGTTACCGGTAATATATAATTATTGAAAACCACAATAAACCATTACATCGATATTCCAATGTTCCACAATACTATAAATGAGATTCCACAACATTATTTTGGAATCCCTTTACATAAACACATAATCATTCCACCACATCGTTGTCATACTCAACATTGATAATAATGATCGCATGTGACTTCCCTTTGTCCTTTTCCTTAATAGGTTGCTCACGTTGATCATCATGAACCCTTGGATTAGGTCATTGATTAGCATAATGCCCCATTTCCTTGCACTTGAAGTATTGAAGTGTTGGTGGTGCGTTCTCTACAGTATTTTCTTTATTCACATCATTATCAACCCTTTTTTCCATTACTTCAACACTTAGCTGCTCGATGACATTCTTTTCCACACTTAAAAAATTTTATAGTCCCTTTAATACAATATCCACCATGCTTATTTCCACACATTGAGCATAAGGAAACATATAACATCTTTTCACCATTATTCTACGATTTCTCCTTGAACTCCATGTTTCACTTCTTGTCAAAACCATGAGGTGGATATGTAACACCAACTTCCATTTCTAACTTGATAGCCCATTGCACAATTTCTTCATAGATATTGAAGTCTATTATAGCTAATTCCTTTCAAAGTCTTGTTTTTAAGCCACTGAATAATCGATCAACTTTACTTTCATGATGGATGATAAAGCCAGATTCATACCTTGTAAGCCTTGTAAAATTTTCTTTGTATATACCAACAGATTCATCATCTTTTCGCTTAAGCTCAAGGAAATATGTTTCCATCTTTGTTCAAAGAATACGAGGGAAGTAATTATTGAAAAATATGTTCTTGAACTCATCATATTCCATGGATTCAATTTCATCTTGGGGACTCGTATTCTTAATTAGAGTCCACCATTGATTCGCTTCACCTTCTAAATTTTAAATAGACAGAATGAATTTTTCAGGTTCCGAACAAAGAAGTATAGAAAATATCTTTTCACTGGTACAGATCCATTGTTCAACAATAAGTGGATCAGAAGACCCACTGAAAGAAGGTGGACGTTTCCTCATGAAGGACTAAATAGAATATTGTTCCCTTCTATGCTCATTTGGAAGTCCAGAATAATTCATTGCTTTTGTAAGTATAATAATAAGATTTTTCACTCCATATTGCATAACGTTGGTTTGTTTTGGAGGATAATCATTGCATCGTCCATTACATTGATCAACACAGTTCCTTCGGGTTATAACCATCGTCTAGAACCCAAGAAGAATAGAGTGAGAGGCAAAAATCATGCGGGGCAAAACAAAATAATAAAGGGGGAGTACCTTCGATATCTAACATCCTAGGATTAATTCTAATATCATTACCTTAATTCTAGGAATATAACCTATACTTATACATAACCTTAGGGATATCCCTAAACATACCATAGAAATATCTCTAGGGATCTCACTAAATATTTCGCATCCTAGTATCCAAAGGTTAACTAAACCTTTCCTCTGATACCATCTTTAGAGACCCAAACCATGACGTACATGGACATTACACTAATTTTGCGTAATATCTAATACATAACCAAAACAGATACCAAAGGACCATAATTGTTTAGTGTCTTTCGAAACATGGAATATAATCTTCTAATCTTGGTGAAAGATCTTCAACATCTCCCATAAATATATTCCTTTTTTTTCTTACATAAAACCTTTCATTATATCCTAGGGAAAAGAAAACATATAAAGGGTGATCTCAAATGCTCAGTATGGGTAAGCATGGAGAAAATAAAACAAACCACATACATTTGAACTTGAAAACATGCACATAATATTTAAACACCAAAATCTTGAGCAATGACATAAAACATTGCAGTACATAAGGCATAGATCATCAAAGAACATTAATCATGTTAAAATATTATGGGAATAAAACTTGTAATTGTGGAAAAACATTAAGCACATGATATGATTTCCATATTAGCCAAGGCATTTCTACGAAGACCATCTTAGTGGACAATGTCCCTTTCTGAATTGAGTTCACTCCTCGTTCCAGCCCTGTTACAATAAAACCAGATTAACTTACCATTACAGGCATGTCTATATCATGAGATATAAATCTTTACCCAATGAATTGGTGGGAGATATAGGTCCCACCCATCTCATAATGAAATCATTCTTACTTGTTCCACAACATAAACATAAATCATTCATCATAACCCAAAGAATAAAATGGGTTTCATAAACATCATCCCATCATAACATAATCCATATAAAACAAATGGATATCATTTCATCATAAGAAAATTGAAACCATATAAATCATAGAGACATTATAATTGAAACATACACATATGAAATAAAGTCATCTTAGATGAAAAATGGTTTTGATAAGACACTTGAAATGAATTCTTGAGGAAAATATCATTTCTTATTAAAAATCATTTTCTTTTCACAAAATGCCAAGAAACTTTAAAAGAAACAGATTTTGTTGAAAATAGTCATGAAATATTATAGATTGAGATTCATGAAAATAAGTCGTTATAAAACCGTAGAAATCTGTTCATGCCGTATAAGTTAAAGAAAACATTCACCTCTTACTTTTAATGGAAAAGTCAGAAAGTACCACATATGGTAAACAAAAGAAAGATTCCTTCCATAACAAAAAGTAAAAGTCAAGATAGGTAAAAATGACTTTAAACATACATGGAAGAATATTAAACACTTTATGAAAACATTTTTATGGATATGGATGAAAAATATTACCCCAGTAAATACTTACATATAAGCAATCTCGGATAAAAATGAGATTTGCAAAATTATCCCTTACTTTAGGTCTGATATGCTTCGTACGTATCCGAAACTCCTATATAATGATTTAAATAATGTCATTTACTTATTAAAGAATAATATTAATTTTTATTATATCATATATGGTTCACTTAAGACTTTATATTACCCGTTATTTTGTAAATTCCATGTTAAATAAGTGTTTTGGGTAAAATCATTTTATTTATCATACTTGTCTAGACTTGTTGTTCTTGATATTATTATTACTTATATCATAAATTAATTACTTCAAGAATTTAAATCACAATTATGTATCATATATATTCTGTATATATATATATAATAGATAGATAAATGAAATGAAATACACTGTTCATGGAGACGGTAGGCTGTACATACGCATGAATGCTATTTTCCTTTCATTATTGACTTGAATTGAATTATGTCGATGACCCAAAAATATATATACATAAATAAATTAGAATTATTATGTAATATATTTCATTATTACTTATTATATATACTTTATAATCATTCTTGAATTGTTAACATGGAAAATTAATCTCATCGCGTCGTGGAGACGGTAATCCGTACGTACGCACGAGCGATGATATTGTTCCCCTATTTATTGAATGGAATTGGATTAGATGATATAATATCTTAGAATCATTATGATGTTATAATAATCATATATAGAAATATTTCACACCATTATACCCATCCAAGTAAGGTGGTGATGGGAAAATAGATTACACCACGACGTGGAGACGGTATTCCGTACGTACGCACGCGCGGTGATTTCATTTACCGTAGGATTGATAGAAGCTGAAATGGGGTTGTTTCATATTTATAATAACATATCAGTATATAAGTAATACTTATGTTATTACTTTAGAATGAAACAACTAAATAATAGGAAGTAGAAGAATAAAGAAACTTGAAAGAGTCGGTAGAATATATTACCTCTTCCTTGACGCACCTCCTTTAAACTTATTCTTAGGGCACAAGAGTTGGAATTTTTAGAAGACCATAACCACTATGATATAACTAGATAGGTTTAGAAGAGTAATTTTCATGGTTTTTCTGAGCTTCAAGGCGCAGAAGGGTGTGAATATAAGAGGGAAGGGGTGCCGTTTTAATAAGGGAGGAGAGGGGCACCTTTGGAAAAACATAAAATATTATTTTATAATAAAGTCATATTCAGTTTATAATTGCTCCAAAGTGACTTATTTAAAAGCTAAAGTGGGGATGGGTCGAAAGCCTTTCAACCAATAGGTTTTAGTCATGTTTAGGTTACTATTTTAACCTTATCCTTTAGATTTAACTCTAATTTAAATAATTTAACTTTTACCGTGTCTTCTTGTTTTCTTACACTATATGGTTCATAAACTTACTATAAAAATCCAAACGAACCCCAAGTGGTTAATTATTAATATATATATCCTTATCTAATTCATTTTTCCGAACCTTATATTTTTATGAATAAAATAACATTTAATAATATAATATTTGTTTTAAAAACAAATTTATGTCAATTTTGACAATATTTGGTACTTGATTTTTGTGAAACTCATAACAGCATGATTAGTTCGAAAAATGTTAATTAAATAAATACTAACATGTCATATTAACCTAGAAAAATAGTTTAATTCATAAAAAGTCTAATATTACATTTATTTGGGTATTTATAACATCAATTATGTTAATATTTCAGTAATAAGGTTATTACTACATCATCACTATATCATAAATTAACATATTTAATGTCTAAAAATTAAAAATAAAATACCATTATCTAGAAAATATTTTTATATTTTTAATTAATATTTATAGTCGAATTTATATTATGTATAACTCTATATAAAAAATGTTTTAGTTTTTAAACTCTGATTTTAACTATTTTAATTCTTCTTTAAATAAAATAATAATAAATGTCCTAATCTAATCCAAGTGGACCTAAAAGGTAATATTTTATTCCTAAGGTTGTTTTTGGTTGAATTACACTTATACAATAGAATTAGGACCTATTTTAGGGTAATAATAATTCCATTTTTACCATTAATTATCCTATTTACTTTAAACCGTGGTAAAAAAAGTAAAAAGTTACTATTCACCAAAAATTATTTATATCTTATTGAACCCCATTTTACTTACTGATATCAACCGTGTCTCTCGGATTTTTGAAATTCCACTCACAGAAGCGGTAAAATTATTTTTTATGTAAATTTTCAAACTCTCCGAAGGAGGTGACTAAAAGACGGTGAAAAGTTCAATAAAATATTTATATGTCTAAAATTTTTATAAAATGACTCCAATGAATTACATTGAACTTATATAGGTATTATGTATCAATTTTGGCCTAAAATAAATTGAAATAAATAAATAATTATTTAAATAAAAAGTCGGTTTTTAAATAGTAACATAGTGTTTTCAATATTCATAAAAAATTGACTGTTTTTAGAAAAATACCAAAAATTCACCCTATGCTAATTTCGATATTTGGAATCCAAAGATGAAGTCCATTTTGAAAGATAAAATCTATCAAATTTCAAAAAGTGCGTATTACCATTCCTAACAGCTAATTCTTAATAATATAATATTTTCTCGTTTAGTGAAACTTGGTTTTGCGTACTACAAACTCTATCGAAGAAGGTCTTGATTGCATGTAATACAAGCCAAGTCTGGGCTGCACGTAGTGAGAGCTCTGTTTGGTGTTGCATATAAAATAATCAAAACTTATTTCATTTATACATTAAACAAAATCTATACTTAATGTTGCATAGAATAATTTCCACAAAACAAACTTGAAATTGTTTGTAACACGAGCCTAGAATAAAGTTGTGTATAATGCAAGGTAATACGGTGTTGCGTATAGTACAAGATAATCATGGTGTAGTGTATAATAAAAGACATCAATGAAATTAAAAATAATATATTCTATAAAATCTCAGGTTGTTACAATATAATTCTCTAATATTAATGAAAAACTCTTAAATATTTCCACATCAATGACTGATATGGAATATTTCCTTCCATGGTCTAGGAGTGAGCCCTTTGATTAGGTAACTGACATAGATAATTCCCATTTTCACAACACATGTTACATTTAATTATAAAATGTTATATAGGATGAATATTATTTCAGTCCATTTAACTTTTCATTTTACTTGAAAATTCATAGATCTATTACCTTATATTCCACACATAAATCAATTTACCATTCAATTGAGACATTATCTATTGAGTTTCTTTCTATATTTTTGACAGGAAGTAAATAAATCATTTATTCCCGCATGATCTCCATCACCAAAGATCTTAGAAAACAATATATTTCTATTAATTGGCGATTCTGTGAGTTGGTTAAGGTTAATGTTGTTAATAATATATCATGATAATTTACAAATAATTATCAAAATAGTTTTCACTCCAGTCATCATCCCATTTGTAACACATAATAAACACATTGTCTACCACATTCAATGTTAAAAATGTTCCTTATGGTTCAAAAAATTAAATGAAATAAAAAAGAAACACAATATGAAAAATACTATTCTTAGTAAGAAATCATGAGATATCATTTATAGGATGTCTAAATCTTAAAACCTTCTTTTCACTCTATTAAACTCTAAAACTGAAAAATTCTAATGTTCAACATTGTTTTTAATAGAGTGTTTGACATACAACTCCAAACACTTATCAGAATATAAAATCATAATACCTTACTATATATTAACTATTTTAAATAAATTCAACAATGATATTTCATTAATCAACACAACACAGAGTTATCATGTATTACACGAAAAAGTGACCTTCCTTGATAGAATGTGTTGAATGATACAGTGGCCTTCCTCCATAACTTCTGTAACTAGAAATAGAGATCTTCATTGATAGATTTCATTACACACCGGGCCGAGTTTCACTAAACAACAATGTATTCTGAAAATATTATTATTTAATATAATATAACATAATGTAGTAGAAATGTTAGAATTTATGAATATAATTAACTAACTTATGAATAGTTTTGGTTTATATAAATATAAGATGAATTCATCGGTTACGAACTAATGGGAAACAAAAATAAAAACCAATTGGATATAAAAAATAAATATTTTTATTTTTATGCTTCTAAAGGGGGTTTTCTTTAATAACAAAAATAATTACAATTAGTGAATGATTTTAGTGGAATTTATTTTTAATATTTTCTAGCCTATATTTTTCATATTTGAACATTATGGTTGATATGAAAAACCTAATAAGTGATCTTATTTTTCACATAAAGACCTATATCTTTAAAAAGGTAATTTTAACACTTTTTAATGGAGAACCTATTTTAAATCATAATTTTGACACTATTATAATTTTATTTTGACCAAATAAACTTAAATATTAAATTAATTATATAAGAAATATCCAATTATTAATATTTGGTATTTTTATGAGAAACTTCATTTTATTGATCAATTTTTATGATAGAGCATTTTATATGAAAACCTCCTTTTAGTTAAAATAATTAATAATGTTATGTTATATTTTAAAATTTAAGTAAAGAAAAATTAGATAAATAATACCTATATTAAATCATTTTTTCAAATTATAATCAATTCTAGAGTGAAATTGAATATAAATACTTAACAATCTTTTGAACATTTTTGTACTAATACCAGCTAAACCGTTTGTCTCCTAGATTAACATTAATATGAATTTTTATGATTATATGATTTTAATTAAATAAAATTTTCCATTTTAATAATTATTATATTTTTATTTTAATAATATCAACTTAATTTTGAGCATAATGATTAGTAAGTGTGAATAAAATTAATTATAGTTATTAAGGTGTAATCTGGTTTAACAATGGACTAAAAATTTTATTTAAGGACCAAAATGACCATGAAAATTTTAAAAAACCTATTATTTGGAGATATATTAGAAATTATAAATCCATTATTGAGTTTTTTTGTTAATTGTGTCTGGAAATAAAATGTGTACAACTAACATATTTCCAAAAATTCCCTGTTTAACCTTTTCCTTCAATATAAACGGCCACCACCTTTCCCCAAACCAAGAACCTCTAAAATCACATAGGTTTGGCCAATATCTTCCAAAATATATCCATAATATCAGTCCACTAATATTTGAGTCTTCACCTTTGGGAGAATTATATCCAATGAATCTTTTGGTTTAAACCAAAAGTAGTTACCCGATTAAGAGTTAACAAACGTTTTTAAGCATTTTATTTTAATTTCGATTATCAAATTATTTTCATATTATTATAATATTCATAAATAGAAAAATATTATACTAAATGTATTATTTTTTTCTGATAATTATTATACCTACACTTACACACACTTCCACATAAAGGGTAACAAACATACTATCTCTTTGTATGTTGATATACTGCCTCACGAAATGATGATTGTTCATTTTCCCTGACCAAAATTAATGGTATGAAATTATAATGAAAAACTACGTATATATCATATATATTATATTTATAATTTATTTATGATTCTTTAATTTATATTTATAACATAAATTTATGCTTTCTATCTTGTGTTAATATGATAACAACCTTTGCAGAAGTGTCGACTAACTCCCCCTTATAGCGATGTGACTCATTCACACCATACATGGAATTTATGACGGATTATTTTAATAAAGATATGTAAAATATATAACATATATATTATAATGTAATTATTATTTACCAATTTATTATTTATTTTTCATTGTTTTAATATAATAATGAAATGAAATTAGCGTTCATGCATATGTATGACCTACCGTCTCCATGAACACTACACTTCATTTTTAATCGCCAAATATTTTAGACTACTATAAGCACATATATAATCGATATATATATCAGTAAAGTGCAGGTTTAAATTATTTATTTGATGAATCTGTGATATATTTCACAATAACGAAAAAAAGAAGTTAAAACACACTCAAAAAACTATGAAATTATAACAGAAAATAGTTAATAAAATTAAAAGTTTTTAAAAAATGGGTAATTATATATTATAGGAGGATAATATATGATATCATAAATATTAATGTGGTTATATTATAAGTTTGTAACAGGTTTAAATGCACAAAAAATTGGGTTAATCAATGTTCACCTGAATGGAAACACATGGAAACTGATTCTCCTCTCACTTTTTACATTAGTGAGATGAAGGTCCGATTCACTAGATAAATATTTTTTGTAGTGTATCTAATACCAAATCTTATATATTATATCTTGAATTACTTCAGCTTTAGGGTATTTAAGGATTTAATTTATTTTTTTTACTTCATGAGGGTTATGATTTAAAATTAATGAAAGTGGTATGAGAGACATTAGAACTAATAATGATTATATTCATCAATAAATAATTTAATTTTTTTTCAATGGAATTTCCATTTGAGGAAATTATATAACTATTTTTCAATAAACCCTTTCATTATTCTCTGTTTATTCATGACCATTTTTTGATATTATAATTAAATTTTCACTCTTTAGTGCACAAAGTGTTTTAAAATGATTTTTAAGAAAATCCACCATCATTTATCTCTTCAGTCAGAGAACCTATTTTCTTCTAAAAACTATGTTTTATTAAAATATTTTATTTTTTAAAAAATTAATTTGTATTGAAATTCTCACTCCATTTTTCTTCTACATACGTTTTCAATGTGATTTTCTTTTCATTTTATAAAAAAGCATTTTTCTAAACATTAAAAATGAAAAAGGAACATTCTTTATACCTCATACGGCTTGTACAGATTTACCCTGCACCATTTCATTGATGTTTACTTTGCATGTATAAAAGTATATATTTAAAAGAAAACATTTTAAAAATGGATATTCAATGAAATGGTGTTGGAAATTACTTTTCACAATAAAAGGATATTTTCCTCAAGAATGTTTTCAAAATGTCATTTTATAGTATTTCTATTTATTAAAAAGTATCCATTTATTTTAATCTACATGGGTTATGATATATTGATAAAGATATTAATCTTCGTTTGAATGGAATATGATTTATTTTTCAATGGATTTTATTCATTTTCATTTCTTTGATTCCTTTTATTACCCTTGAAATATTCAATATCTTATGATTATTTAAAATTGAATTTTCCCTAAATATAAACACTATTTTTCATGGATATGGTTATTTCATGAACCATATACCATTGTTTATATGGTGTTTAATTTGAATATTATTTTATAATTTGGGAAAATATTATTAAAACTATATCTTGTACTTAATACAGATATTTTATAAGGAACATTTTTATTTATATTCTTTGGACATGCACTATACAGGTTAGGTACATGTTAATATAAGCCATATGGGTTAGAGGTAAGTCATTGTAAGTTCTACAAGTTAGGGACAAGTTTTTGAAATCCACTCGATACATCAATAGTATCATGGGATGTATTTTTTATAAAACATGATATGGATAAAATTTCTATTGACAGTACTGGTTCCTTGTGTCTTGGAAACCTAGTGTACAATAATTAAACCTTTCCCTCATTTAGTTTCTGTTATTATTTATCTTTGAGATTTTTCATCAATATATCTATAAAGAAATTTCATTTTTTGCTCAATGATTAAATGGTATATGTTTTAGTTTTATAGATTTCCATATTTACTTTTTCTTATCTAGTTATTTAAAGGGATTTTTTTATTAATTTTTTTACCTTTCCATGTTAATTTATACTAATTTATTCATTTTTGGCTTTCTATTTATTTACCCTTACAGAGAATTTGACATCACCCTTATTATATTTATTTCCCTATAAATCCATGAATCGTACTATGAATGATATGAAAGGATTTACTAGATGGATTAGATTTATCCTCAATTTTTTTTATTTTTAATGAAGAAAACATTATGTTGTAATTAGTGTATTCATATGAAATAAAGAAATCTTTAATGTATTTTGTTTACCAAGACTACTAAATAGATTGGTCTTTTAGAGAACAATTACTTGTAATAATTCAAATATAATTGATAGAAGACCCTGGCTTTTGGTTATTTGGGGTTGGGTCACTATATTTGGTATCGAATGAAGTTTAGTATTATCCTTAGAACTAGATTTAGGAAAACATAGGCTATACAATGTCATCCTATAGTATAATTTGATTATATATGTATAAGAATAACATTAAATCTTGGAAAGGTTGAGATTATGTGGGATTTATATAAATACAGGCATATTTATATACAGTAAGTGGATATGGTTATGGTAGAGGTGTACATAGGAGTAACATCTCTGACAAGGTTTTTTGGGACAGACTCAGGGTAACCTGGTATATGAAAATGGGCCTTAATGTACACCTAGTATGACACTATAGAGGGATATTTAGAGGATAATACACATTTTTTAAAAAACCATTATAAAGAAAAGAATTAATAATCTAGGTTAAACATAAGGTGTTCTCTATAGATGATAAGGCTTCATGATTCAAAAACCAAATAAATGATATTATGGATAAACTCAATATCAAGTTAGGACCTCTGTGGAAATAATTGGATGAAAAATTTATGTATTGAGGTCATTTTAAATACCTTAATTAATAAGATATTTAGTGATTAACCAAATTTCAAGTATTTATATCATAGTTTTTTGGAAAATTATATTAATATGGTTGTAGAAATGGAAAACCTATAACCCGAGTGACAAATAATCAAATCAGGCAAGGTCGCAGGTCTTGATCCAATGACCAAATAATGACATTAGATTCACACCAACCACTTACCTCCATAATGTCATGGTTATTTTTTCATTGTTTTTAGTTAAAAAATTTGTTGAATAAATTTAAATAATGATATAATAATATCGATTTTGAGGATTATTGATTAATCTATGAACCATATTTGTTTTGAATTATAGTTAAAAGAAAATTATTTGAATTGTTACTATTTTATAGGCCTTAAGATCCCTTAAAAATTTATTTTAGTGCTTTATACATAAAAATATTCATTATTTGTAATTAATTTCTAGTATTAAAGGAATGATTTAGAATTTTATTAAATCACAACCAAAAGATAGGATTATTCATATGAAGTTAAAACCTACTGTCTAAGAATATTTATTTATATTCTTGTTTTGTAAAATAATTTCCCAATAATAGGAAAATGATATAGAAATAATTTTTTTTCCTAATACCTTAATTTATAATGAATTGATAGTATCTTAAGTCATTGTGGATATATGTATTTTAGGCACTTGAATTTCAATGGATTATTTACCTTTTTTTTGATTGATAACCTCATTCAATCACTATAAATATTTTCACTTTCCTCCAAGTATGTATCTATACTTTACACTAATGTTATCCTACAAAGAGACCAAGTTACATGTTAATCCATATGACCCATGTACTTCCCTTTTTTCATGTGTTTTTTACAAACCCTTCTCATGATGTGGGATTTGAAACATAGGAAGTATCAAACAACATATCACCATGATGTAGTTTAAAATTTAAGGACACAATTTAATTAAGGAGGGGACAGTATAACAGACCAAAATTATAAATTAAAACATTATACTCAATATTTGGTATGACACATAACACCCAAAATGTATGGGAATATAATATCCCGAGACGAAAATATATTTAATATTTTAAATAACATCAGCAAATGATATTTCTTGTATTTCCTGAAACATTGAGTTAGCTTGCACAAAGTGAAAGAGATATATTCCTTTATAGTTTGTGTTTCAATTGAGAGACCTTCCTCTATAGATTTTGTTACAAGCAAGAGCGACCTTCCTCAGTAGATTCCGTTACACAAAAGACCAAGTTTCACAAAATAAGAATATATTATTAACTTTTTTAATTAATATATTTTTATATTAAATAGTTGTTATGTTAGCATTTATGAATAATATTAACTAAATTATTAGTTGTTTTTTTATATAAATATAAAATTTATTAATTCGTTAACAACTAATGGGAAACAAAAATATGAACCAATTGGATATAAAAAGAAATATTATTATTTTTATGCTTCCAAAAGAGTTTTTGCATAATAAACATAAATACTTATAGTTATTGAATGATTTTAATGAAACATAAATGTTATATATTCATTAAAATATTTTTTATATTTATCTATTATGTTTCACATGCATAAGAAAAGAAAAAAACCCTATTTCACAAATTAAAACCTATATATTTATAAAGGTAATTTTATTTCCTTTTAATAGAGAACCTATTTAAAATATTAATTTTGATGCTCTTATAAATTGAACATGATAAAATATACATAATTATTGAATTTTTAGTTTCAAAATTATCCACTTTTGATTTTTTTCTATTTTTATGAGAAACGTCATTTTTTTATGAGTAGTGAATATTAAATAATTTTAGATTAAAAATACTATTTCATTTAAATAATTATTAATGTCAAATTATATTTTAAATTTGTTATAAATTCGTATTAGATCATTAACACATAATTTAATATAATTTGGTTTATTATAATCAATTTCAAATTGAAATTGAATATAAAAACTCAATAATATTTTGACCATTTTTTTACTAAAACCTGTTAAGTCGTCTTTCTTCAAGATTTACATTAATCAAAACTTTTCACTTTTGTGATTTGAATTTCTAAAAATGGACATAAACTATTTTAATCAGGATGATATTTATAGTGTAATAAGGTATTATTTATTTTGACCAAAATTATTATTGAATCTGATTAAAAATTATTACAGTGATTAAGGTGTAATATTGCATAAAATATGACTAAGCCTTATATTTAATGGCCCAAATGACCTATATAATTGTGAAAAATCCATTGAATAGAAATATATCAGCCATGAAACTTTCATTATCTAGTTTGGTTAGTTTTAAGCTTTTTTAAGGTAATAACATGTGTACACCAAACTTGTTTCCAAAAATTTGAAGTGAGTCCTTATCCTTCCCAATAACATGACACCAACACTCGTTATTCCTCACAACTCTCAAACCATTTAGGTTAATCCCATATATGACCAAATAAATTAAAAAAATCTCAACTTTCTTAAGGTCTTTAGTTTCATTTCCATTCTCCACTCCCTACAATATTATTATACTTTTATTACACAAAAAAATATCCTCAATATAATATTTTGTTGTTATTATATGATTTATACCCACAATTTCTCACACTTCAATCTAATGGACAACAAACATACTATATTTGTTTATGGTGAATTAATCCCTCACGGAACGATGATTGTTCATTTTTTATTGTACCTAATTTAATGGATAGACATTGTGATGGAAAATATATTTATATGTTATATATATTATAGTTTTTATGTCTTTATTATTCTATATTTTTTATTTATAACATACATTTATGCTTTCTATCTTGCGTTAATACGATAACATCATTTCAGGAAGTATGAACTACTGTACCCATGAAGTAATGTGACTCATTCACACCATAAATAGAACATATAAAGGATGGTTTTAATAAAAAATGAAACATATATATAATATATATGATAATATAATTATAATATAAATATTTATTATTTAACTTTCAGTCTTGTAATAAAATAATGAAATCAATGTATCATTCATGCATAAGTACAACCTACCATCTCAACGAATAGTGCACTTAATTTATAATCTAAAAATACAGTAGACTACTATAAATATATATATAATCAATATATATTGTATTAAAATCATGGTTCCCATTATTGAGATGATGAAATAATGATATATTTAATAATAATGACAAATAACAAGTAAAAATGTACTCGACAAACTAGGAAATTAACAACAGGAATAGTTATAATAATGAATTATGATTAAAAAATGGGTAATACTATATTATAATAGGATAATATTGGATATCATAAATATTAATATAGTAGTTTTATCAGTTAAAAACTTTTTTAAACCCACTATATATAATGTTAAAAGAATTCACTTGAAAGGAAACACACGGTAATGGATTCTCCTCTCACTTTTTACATCCATGAGATAAAAATCATGTTCTCCACTTAATTTTTTTTGAGTTGTATATAATGAATATTTTTATATATATTATATCATTAATTTATTAATATTAATGGTAGATAATTATTTCATTTAATGTTATTCTTTCATGAGGTTTATGATTTAAAATGTTTTAAAGTGGTATGGTACACTTTGGAATGTTTACAGATTATTTTCCTCAATAATAATTTTAATGATATTTCAATCAAATTTCTATTAGAGGAACTTATATAACCATTTTAGAATAAAATATTTCATTAGTCTCTTGTAATTCTTGACCATTTTTATGTACTGTTACCATTTTTAACTCTTTGGTTGTCAAAGTGTTTTAAAAATTATTTTTAAAAAATCCTAACTTTATTTCTTTCTTTAGTAGGGGATCATGTTTTCTTATAAAACCCATATTTTGTTAAAATGTATTCAAAATTGTTTGTGTAATTAATTATTAAATAAATTATTCCATTATTATTTTAATATTGTTTTTGAAGGACTATCCTTACCGGTTTCTACTCAAGACATTTTCTAACATTTAATCATGAAAAAAGAATGTTCTTTTCAGCTCGTATGCCTTGTATAGATTTACCCACCATCATTTATGTGACTATAATTTTTCAAGTTTGAAAGGATAATTTTTAATGAAAATGTTTTTAAAAGTGATTTTCAATGATTTTTTTTCAAATGGTTTTTCATAATAAAATGATATTTTCCTCAATAATGTTTTTAAATGAACAATTTATAGTATTTATATACATTAACAATAACAACCCTTTTTTTCCATAAGAATTATTTTGTTTTGATACCATTATTACTATTCTTATGGATTGATTATGAATGATTTTTCAAATTATTGTATTCAAATTCACTTCATTGATACCTTTTAGTCCACTTTTAATATTCAATTTCCTATGATCATTTAACGTTGAAATTCCCCTAAATTTCCTTAACATTTTTATGGATATGATTATTTACTAAATCGTATAAAATTTTCATATAGTGTTTACATTGAATGTTATTTTATTATTTGGGGAAAAATTGATAAAACCATGTCATTTATTCAATAAAGATATTTTACAAGGCACTTGTTTATTTAAATTCATTTGACAAGCACACTATGGGTTGAGGACCAGTTAAAGAAATCCCAACAGGTTAAAGACTGGTTAATATAGGATCTACAAGAAGGGTAATAGTTAATGAAATACCCTTGATGCATAGATAATATCACGGGATGAATTAGTTGAGAAAATTGATATGGGTAAACTATCTACTAACGGTTCTAGTTCCATGTACCTAGGAAACATGACATCTAATAATTAAGAATTTACCTCATTTAGTTTCATTTATTATTTATCCAATAGATTTCATGTCGACATGTCTATGAATACATTTCATTTTTAGTTCATTGATTCAATGAAATGTGTTTTAGTTTTATACCTTTATATATTTATTTTTCCTTATCGAGTTATTTGAATGGAATGTGTTATTAGGAATTTACCTTTAGATGTTAATTTATTCCAATTGATTCATTATTTCTTCCACTTTGTTTGACCTTATTGTGAATTTGAGCTCCCCTTGTCATGTTTCTTTCCCAAGGAATCCACGATTATTACTATGAATTATACACAAGAATTTACAAGATGGATTATAGTTGTCATCAAAGTTATATATTTAAATAGAAGAAAAACAATTATGTTGTAATTAGTTGATTCAGTTTAAATACAATTCTCATTTATATATCATGTTTACCAAGACCACTAAGTTGGTATATAATTTGGGTATTGATTACATGTATTCAAGCCAATATAATTGATAACAGACATAAGTTCTAGGTTATATGGGGTTGGATCCCTACTAAGACCTTATGTTTGACCTTGTACATTTTTAGTAATTATCTATTAAAAAAATTTATAATTGTTCCTTAAGATAATGTGAGTTCACCAAAACATATCCACTCAAGATCTTCAAACCATAGGTGCAATAAAGGAAGATTCGCCATGCACCATATGGATGGCTGAAAAATAATTAATCAATTGTTTTCGAGGTCATTACATTAAATGAATATGTGCCAAAACAAAATCCAATAATAGTATCCAAAAAAAATTTATTTATTTTAAAACTACATAATTTTTACCTTACAATTTTTTGATAATATATTTTAATTACACATATCCTCAATGCCATTCAGAAGGTCATGTTTTCAAATATATTATTTCCAAAATATAAAGCCATAAGTATCTATTAAAATCCCAATTATACCAACTGTAGAATGTAAAAAAAAAGTAACATAGAGACAATTTAAAATTTATTAATTCCCAAAAATATACTGAAGAACTCATTCTAAAAGATCAATAAATTTAGTATTCTTGAAGAAATAATTAAATTCTATGACCCATGACGTCATAGGTTTTTAAAATCAATGGAAATTTGAAACTTTTTGATCACTAGATTGTTTTGAAAAAAAGTGAAAAATTATCTTGTAATTTGATCTCAAATAAGTTTTATTACCACTTAATTAGACCAAAAATAGTGTTTAAAACAAATGATTTTATTCTCGTGGATATTTGAGCCATTCAAATTTCACAGAATGATTAATATTTAAGTAATTTAATTTTAATTTATTCATGCATGTTCGTTTGGTTGTATCTCTGAAAAAAAACATCATATTGAGATTCTGTCATTGTGTTTTAGACCGTAATGGTGGATTTTTCCCTGGAGTGGAAAAGCCATACACTAGGAACCAAGAATGATCTTTAACCCCTTTTTTTCTTTTATTTTTTACCCCTTTTTCTATTTTGTTTTCAAATTTTCATTTCTCCCTTCTTCTCTCTTGTACAACCATTGAGATCTGCCCTTAAAATTATTCGTTTGATAGAGGTAGAGGGAGGGAAGATATGGAGAGTGGTAGGATGATGCAATGCTGCAGAGCTCCGGTTACGCAATATCATTGTACGATAGTTAAGGATCATAGATTCTATAAAAGAACCATTAGTTTCTAGGTGGTGGTATGTATGTTATAAATTTTTCAATAAAAACCCTTATAAAGCAGTTTTTAGGTTTTAACCATCTTGGGGTTTTTGGGGCCCCTTGTGGGTTGTATTAGGAATGTTTTTGGAGATATCAGGTTTTTAGGGCATTTCAAGGGCCTCTTTGTTAGGGATACTTTTACAAATGTGATTTCTTTTTATAAAAACATTTTATGTGATATTAATTTTTGGGAAAGTGGATTTTTTTATATGTACCCATCATTTTATTTAATAACACAGTATGTAGTAGTACATGACCATGTACCAGGTCATACAGTAGAGTATAGGGGGAAAAAGTTTTGGAATGTATATACTGTGTACTCTAGGTACATGCCGTGATGAAGGACATGGCCATGTGTCCATGTAATTGGGATGTCACCCCATGATAAGGGTATATGGACATTTAGACGTTCACAAAAGAACCCCATGTATTTTATAGACATGTAATAGTACATAGAGAGTCTATATTTTATTTTTGTCTATGTAAAAGTATATGTCCATTTGTGACTTTGAGAGTACAAGTGGTGTACTCAAAAATAAATTCCATGTAATTATTATTTCATGAAATTCTTTCATTTTTTGCTCCATAAAGTCAAAATTGGAATTTTTAGTAGTCCACCCTGGGCATTTATCCATATATATTACAATGGTTGAATCTTTTATATGTTTAAATGTTTTCTATATGGTGTTTTAGACTAGTATTGTTTAGTTGTAGGGTCTCCTTGAGGGTTGTGAGCTTATTATTGGTCATTACATATAGATATCAACTAGTGTTGTTTGAGGCAATTTCAAATAGATCATGGTATATTGTATTGTGTTGTATCTCTTAGGGGAATTTGGTATGTCCCATTATTTTTGGACTTTTTTCTCATGGTTATAGTAGTTTATTATTATCTCATGTGGTTGAGGATCAGTGCTATAGGATCCATTGAGCTTAATTGAAAATGAGGGATAATAGTTACACCTGAGTGCCATTGAGTTGTTGAGACAAGTATAGGGGAATCATGAGGATATCATATAGGGATAATTTCTGATCAGTTGGCCAAGGGATACAATATATTACTATTTATAATTCTCTTAGGGAATACTATTTCATTGTATTCCCTTTGGGTAATTTGGTACCTATGGATTGGTTGTTTTTTGGGTTTTCTAACTGGGGTTTTCTTATATGGGATTTTCCCCATGTTTTCATTGTACTGAGGAAATATTGTGTAGGATGCATCATTTTAAGAGGTCTAGATTAATTTTGGTGAATGCACCAGTTGGTGGCACTGGGATTTTTGGATTCCCCTTTTGGAGTGTGGTTGATCATGGATCAGTTTGGGGAAACCAAGGGTCACTTGGGAGGGTTTTTCATTAGGCATGTCCATTGGTTTTAGATAATCCATTGGATCCCCTTATAGGGTGTCCTCCACTGGTTGTGGGGTTTAGGATGGTAGTGTATCTATGAAATGGCATGTCTTAAGAGCTTGGGTGATATAGGGGAGTCCTATTGAGGATGTCACTTTATGATTTATCCCTTGGGGCAGCATGATCCCCATGTTTTAGTGGGCCTTAAGATGGTTCATTGAGAGTGTATGGTGTCATTTTTGTGGATTTTGAGTTCTAGGGTAATGATAAAATACCCATTATTAACTAGATGAGTGTTCATTAACATTTATAGTTCTTGTTTCTAGTATACGGGATCATTCTTGGAATGTACTTTACTCAATTGGCCTTTGGCCGTGATTTTTGAGCGAGTTTCTGATTAGGGGCGTAGTATATCATAGAGACCATTGAGATATTTTAGATTAGGTGTTATCCCTAAGTAGTGATATGGTTATCCAATCCATTCTATATATATGTTTAGATGTAATTAGGGTTGTAATGGGAATTCTTGTAGAAGTCACTACCCCTAGATTTTGTGTGTGCCTTGGCTAAGGGGTGGGTTTGTTATCTATTGAAGTTGTAACACTCGTATTTTGGTTTATAGATCCATGTATATTTCATATATTGGGACCTTGTAGATAGTTACCATATAATGGTGTATCTAAAAGGTCCAATGGACATATTTAGATGTTCTATATGACTTCTGAGAAATGATAGATCTCCGAAGTGTGGAAAAGAGATTCTATTGCCGGTTCAGATTATGCTACTGGAGTCTTAGATCCTGATTGATGTGTGTTGTGGTTGTGGATTCTAATGGTTATTCCTTGGGGTATGTGATTAGCCAATGAAATAGGATAATATTCATTTTTAGTATATATAATTTTCATGTTGTATATTATTCATACACACCATTTTATTTAATTTTCAAATTTAAACATAATTTCACATTGTGATTCTAATTCCTTCTAAAAATTTACTATTTCATGTTACATTTTTGAAAACCTCATAAAATATGGTATTGATTTTATATTCATATTTCAGTTTCATGTCTCTCACTCTATAAAGAACAATTCATCCTTTAGGAGCACTTTGATATTCCCATTGGAAGACATCCAAGGAGACTAAAGAATGAAGAACATTCAAGGGGAAATGAACTAAGAAGTAGACTAATAAAATTATATCATTAAACAATATCCAAGACCAATTATGATAATAATTGAATTGGAATAGAGTAAATGATTATAAAAATTTAATAAAACAATTTAAAGTGCTAATTCTAAATTGTGAAGTTATTTTTTGGAAGCCCTAGTTAGATATATAATTCTGGGCGAGAATTTATGGCTTAGAAAAACAACCCACCATTATGATCATATCTAAAAAATAAAAAAACCATTTTGTGTAAAATTTTACATACTATTAGTTAAAATATTTAGATTCATTTTATTATTCCTTGTACCAACAAAATTCATCCATAAAGAAGGATATTTTTCCAACTATGTTTTGGGGGAGACTTGGAATATTGGGGTTTAACCCAATCCTCTTGAAATTCCTATTTATGGTAGTTTTGGTGATGGAGTTGAGTATATTTGTGTGTTTTTTTCATTATAAGGATATACTTTCAATTTTATGTTGTAATCACATTTCTCGAATTGTACGTTTTTCAATTTACCTTAGTTTCTTAATAAAATTTCTCCTTATCTTATTATTCAGTTATTCTCTATATCATGTTTATACCATTCCTTCAAGGTGTGAACTTATTCACACCAATCCTGGAGACATTCATTATAATATGGTGAAGAAACCAAAATTTCATTTTTTCACTACTTCAATTCTAGTATAATGATTATAATTTTCACTTTCATTGAGATCATAGTATAAATGGAGGTCTAAAACATATATGGGTTTATACAAGGTATTATTATGGTGCTGGATTGGATGTTATTTCTCATTCTATAAATGATTAATAATTTCTTTTACTTGATTTTTTCATTTGATGAATTTATGTCTTCTGATTCCTTATTAATTTTATCAACACAATTTTCAGGTTCTTATATGATCCTTTAACTAGTAGAGCTCATGAAAATCATCCTATATGTTTATAGGTAATTGAAAAGTTTCTAAGAATGTGTTAAACTAGGAATTAATGAAGTTATATAGATTTTATTTAATGAATCCTTCTTGAGTTACTGAAATTGAATCAATTTAAAAAGAAATTAATCCAATCCATCAGTTAAAATAACCTAAGATCTACCCATTCTCATAATTTTAATTCTCTTATGTATCTTCTTTCGCATTTAAACCCATCTAAAATAAACCCATAGTTAGCCACATCAAAGCCAAAAATTATCCAAAAAATATACTTGTTTATAGGGTTCTTCTTAGGTCTCCGAGGATTTGACAACCCAAGATACACTAGAACATACAAATTACCCCTTATTTATTATTAATATATACAATTTTCATGTGATACTTTATTCATAAAAACCATTTCTAGTGCATTTTATATAATGACCATTATTTAAAATTATGATTGTAAATCCTTCTTAAAATAAACTATTATGTGGTACGTTATTGAACACCTCAAAAAACACCAAATGGGATTTATTTTATTTCTTTATTTTATTTTATATTCTCCCATGATATAAGGAGAATTAAATTCTTTTGTAGAACCTAGAGACACAAATTGGAGAACATCCAAAGTGGGCCTTGAACGATGAAAAATCTGGGTGAAGTGAACTAGATATCAACCTCATAAAATTTTGGTATCAGCTATTACCTTGGTCCAATGATGCAAATATTTGAAATAGATATATAAGAAATGATTATGAACATTAAATAGAGGAGTGAAAAGAGATATTTCTTAGTTTTTAAGGTATTTTTAGAGATCCCATTTTGGAGATAAAATTTAGGGGTAGATAATGTGTACTAGAAAAATAGCCCACAATAACGATCATAAATTGAAACAAATACATTTGGGATGAAATTTTAAAGGATGTAAGGAGAAATATGGGGATTAATTTCAAAATCGAGGACCCAAAAAAAATTATCCATATAGAAGTTTATTTTTGCACCTCTGTTTGGTGGATGTTATCTGGCTTGCATGTTGGGATGATTATGGAAAATATTTCACTCTATTAACTTTACACCCACCAAGACCTACCAAAAATAATTGGGGAGAGTTGGAATGTCAGTGGATAGAGCCAAACGTCTTGAAATACCTATTAAAGGTAGTGGTGGTGAATTAGTTGAGGAAATATTTTTGTTTACAATTTAATTTTATGCTTATAATTTGATGTTATAATCACATTTCTCAAATTTTATTTTGTTCAATTCACATTTTTTTATTATTAGATGTTCTTATTATCCTATTATTATTTTTATATAAATATAAAATTGATACATTTTCTTCATGTTGTGAACTTAGCCACACTAAATGGTGTGAAATTCATCACAAAACTATTGAGTGATCATTGTTTCATTATTTTCAATTCCTCAATTACATCATCTTGTGTCTACTTTCCACTTCCATGGAGATAATAGTATAAATATAAGGATATAAATATCATGGGTTGGTATACAGGAGAATAATGGTTATGTATTGGATGTTATTTCTAACATAAAAAATGATTAATAATTTCTTTTATTTTAGTTTTTCATTCAATTATTTTCTCCCCTCCTCTTACTTATTGAATTATATCGCCACACAATTCATGTGTTTATAAGATCCATTACCTAAGAGTACTCAAGAAAATTATACTCTATGGGAATAGGTTATTATAATATATGTAAAGCTATTAAAATAGTTTTTTATGAGGTTACATGAATTTCACTGAATGAATCCATCCCGAGTTAATGAAATTGAAATAATTAAAAGTGAAATTCATCCAATACGTCCTTTGAAATAACCTATGATCAACCAATTATCATAATTTGAATTAACATAGGTCTATTAGTTCTCATTTACAACCTTATAAAATCAACCCAATGTTGTCTAATTCATTGTCCAAAACTCTCCATAGAATATACATGTCTGTAGGTTTCTTTATATGTCTATGATGATTTGATAACACAATCTACACTTAAAGTGACCAATTAACCCTAAAAACATGTGTAAATTTTGGCGATACCAAATTTTGGAATTTTTTCCATGGACCCATGTAAGTATCTCATGCACTCACATATTTTCTCACTTCACATTTCTATTCTCACCCCCAATTTCATCATTATGGAAAACCAATTTAAAGAAACCCAAATATGGAAAAATCCTTCCATATTATACTACCCTATACGAAGTGTGATGTATAATGACCAATAAGTAGGATAATCATTAACATAATAAACCAAAATGGTTTAACTTATATGGTCCACAAAAAATTCAAACCTATAATGAGTTTCAATCCCCACAATGCTAATATAAAAATACTCCTATGAAATTACAACAATATAATTATGTATATACAATAAACCATTTGGATAAAAAACTTTTCAATCCTAATCCACAACCATTACTTTAGGAACAATGTTTTCAAATGGAGAGACTGAATTCATAGGTTTCTTCTTTGAGAGTAAAACTATAATGCATTGAAAAGGATATGGAAACCCTTACCATTCATATTGTCCCTTAAACAAAATTGATAAAAGAATATTTTTCCACACAAAACTCTAATGAAAATGATAGATAATAATCTTGTGAAGCTATGAGACCTGGAGAATAAGAAGAAATTTTTTGTGGGTGTTTAAATCACAAGGAAAATTATTTTCATTATTCACAAGAGGGGAATTTGATATCATAGATTGAGTGTATTATATATTTTTATGTTAATGATTTTTTAGAACAAAAAACTCTTAAAAAATTGGGGAAAATCTTGATATCTCATTTTTACCAACCACTAACACTACTATGAGAAATTTTGGTGCTGAAACATATTTTACAACAAAATTAATTTTTTCAAAAATTTGGGAAAATAAATTGATTTTGATTCACATTTAGAATTTGTAATAAGAAATTGCAATCAACCGAATATAAAAATTATTTTACTTCATTCCCCATAGAATTGTCTATACATAGGTCATAACAAAGACCTTGTGGAATACATTCATTCTTATATTGAAACTAACTACGTTGGAATAAACCTTGATGTCTTAGTAAGGGGAATTGAAGAAACTTGATAAACTATTTATGATATTTAATGTATTTTACAACTCATTAATGTACACAAGATAGAACACGAAAGAAATTATAAAAAAATTCTAAATATTAACGTTATATAATTGGAGAAAAATGTTTTATATAATATTTTGAAATTTGGTGTTGGGTAAGTATGGGGATCCATGTCGAGTTAACAACATTAAACTAATTACTTGCTCGGAGGCAACCTAGAATGATAATCTACTTTATTTTATTTCATTTCATTTTACTTTTGTTTATTTATATGAAAAAATGGACGTTTTAAAAAATAGAAGTATTTTATTCTTCCCATTTTCTGTTTGTTTTCTTCTTTTTCTCTTATTTACATTTTCATTTATTTTTCTTCAATGTAATATGTCTTTTATTTTAATTGTTTTCCTTTTTTATTTTCTCATATTTTTAAAAAGTGGGATATAATAATATTATTAGAAAAATAAGGTTTTTATATATTTATATATATTTTCAAAATCATACCTTACATGTTAGAGGTGATCATGGGAGGACTCAAACCTATAACCTTTGGTAAAGAGTCACACACAACTTCCACCATGCTATGGGGTATGATGCATCAAACTTATTATATATATATATATATATATTAAAAAATAAATATATAATAATATGATATATATATATATATAAATTCCCCAAAGGGATGTCTGCAATTCGAAAGTGGAAAACCCGTCATAATAATCGTACCAACTACCTCTGTGTTATAATTGTGAGCACCTTCCACTAACCTATGAGCTAACAAACACAAATCATCCAAAATATATCTAGAGATATATATATTTAATATTATATATATTTATATATTTATATATATTTATTTTTTATATTTTATTTACTATACCTCAAGCCGGAGTTAGATATGAAAAATTTAAATTGTATACCTATTTCTATCACAACATTTTTTTGTATTTTTTTAATTCAATGTGACTTCTTGTGGTTTCCGCAGTTTCAAATTTTGTTTGTTTGTAAGAAGTAGGGGATATTGAGGCCATTTTTTTTTCAAGGAAATAACATAAATCCATATGTTTCAATCCATTATACCATCCACTACAAGGAGTCTATGAGTGATATGGGGATCAATAGATCGATTTATTATCGAACGACCTTTATTAATATACCACCATGTGAAATTGTTTTATTACTAATATTCAAATTTTAATTTTGTGAATCATCTCTTATACCTCAATTATATTCAAATTTTTTATTTCTTCAAACACATGGGTCAATTTTACTCTTAGTTGGGGGGGGTGAAATAAAAGATTTTTGTTTCTGTGTCAAAAAAGAATATGTTCAAAAATGGAAATTTGTTTGGTAACCCTGAACATGAGAATAAATATTGAATAATTTTAAAATTAATATCATAATATTTTTTTATTCCATGACTCTAAATTTAATGAATGTTTATGTTCTCGAGCAAGGATTTTGGAATGTGCGGGTGTCCGATGTGATTTTTCACGGTTTACATTTTCATAAAATTAAAAAAATTCACAATTAATGTTCTTAGTTTTTCGGGTTATTAATTTGAATAATTGGGGTCACATAATATATATAATAGTTTTTGTGATCATTTTAATTTTAAAATTTGTATTATAGAAATCAAAAAATTAAAAAAATCGCAAAAATATACAATTGCGCGTAAAGAAATGGATTGACCTAATGTGTGTATTTAAAAACATAGGTATCATAACATCATTGCTTTCTTTCCATGAGAAATGAATATTATTTTTATTTTTGGTAATATGATTTTTTTATCTGAGTTAACTTGAGATGATGCCTGAGTATGTGAGCTTCACGTAGTGCCATAAGCTATATAAACCTGGGAGTCATCAGATAAGTCTTACTACATGGGATAACTTGATTGATTTCAATTTGAATTACCATTAAAAAATTGGAAAACAATTAAATGAAAATAATAAATACCAATATTTATTCTAAAATACGACTCCACCTAGTGCATTTATATTTTCCCCTTTGAATAAAATTAACACCAATGTATATTGGGACGCACAACACATCATCATTCTTAATTGAAATTGAATGAATTTTGGAAATAAATTTGAATAAGGGAATGAGATTTGGATTGGGATATTATTATGAACCTATGTTGTATTAAATTATTTTATTGATTTTATTATTATTTGGTATGAAGTCTTTTGGTTTGCATTTTGTATTGAAATATTTTTGGAAACGAGAATTCAAATTTCATATTTTTGAGATGTATTTTTCTCGGGAATAGAAAAAAGCATACTGGGGGGTGTAACTAGACCGTAATGTAGGAAGATATTCATTTTTAATATATATTATTTTCATGTGCTACATTATTCATATACACAATTTTTAGTTCATTTTAGAAATAGAACATTATTGATCATTATGATTGTAATTACTTCTTAAAAAATACTACTACAAGGTATATTTTGGAAAACCGTATAAAAAAAAATTCTTCTTGATTTTATTTTGTTATTTTATTTTCAGGTCACTGATAATATGAGAAAAATCCATTATTTTGGAGTACATAGAGATTCTCAATGGAAGACCACCAATGTGGTTCTTGAATGCAGAACACTTGGAGTGAAGTGTACTAGACAGAAGCCCAATAAAATTAATTTATTGTCCATGATCTTATCCCAATGATGGTAATATTTGAAACAAAGAAAGAGAAAATGATGAGGATCATTTTAACTAAAAGTTAAATGTGATAATTCTGAGTTTTATAGGGAGTTTTATGTGGCCCATGGTGGAGATAAAATTTGGGGCTAGATTTAGCGGCCTAGAAAAATATCCCACAATTACGATCATATATAGAAATATAAAACTCCATTTGGGATGAAATTTTACTAGTTTTTTGGATACATATAAGGATTCAAATTATTAATTTACTTTAAAATTATGATAATCTGGAATGTTATTTTGGAACATTTCATTGGTGGATTAATGTTGTCTTCCATTTTCGGTCAAGCGTGGAGAAGTCTTATCTACATTTTCTATCCTCCCACCAAGGCCTACCACAATTATTTAAAAGGAAATTAAATATTGCGGGCTACAACCAGACCAATGGAAATTAATATTTAAGGTAGTTGTGTTGAATTAGGTTAGGAACTTTTTTTTTGTTTTCGTTTTAATGTTATACTGAATGTTTGACATTCTAGTCGCATTTTTCATATTCTAAGTTGTTCAATTCACCATTTTTTCTTAATAAAAGTTACTATCCTCCTATAATTATCTTCTAATTCATATCATGTTAATACCATTACTTCATGGTGTGAACATATACACACCAAACCTCGTGAAAATATACATAAAATAGTGGAGTGATCATTATTTCATTTTATTTCACTTTTTAAATTCCTTCCTCATGAGTCGAATTTACTCTTCCATTGAAAGAATAGTATAAGTGGAGGGAAAATCTCTTAGGATTTGATCCAAGGGATTACAAATGTTATGTATTGAATTTTATTACTCACTCCATAAATAATTAATAAATTCTTTCATTTGATTAATTCGTTCAATGATTTTCCCTCTTTATCTTATTGAATTTTTTCACCGTAATTTTCATGTTCTTATAATATCCTTTACCTAAGATTGGTCATGAAAATGAAACTCTTTGTGTATAGCTGATTAGAATGTTTATGTGATGGTCATAAACTAGTATGTGATGAGGTTATATTTATTTCATTGAATGAATCCTTCTTAATTTAATGAAATTTAAATAATTTTAAAAGAAATTTATATAATCCATCCCTTGTTGTAACCCATGACCAAATAATTATGATAATTTTAATTCACTTGGTTCTTTTAGTTCTTATTTAATCCCATCTAAAATTATCCCAATGTTGTAAACTTCCTAGCTGAAAAAAATACATAGATTATACATGTTTTTTTGTTTCTTCTTAGGCTCTGAGGATTCAACAACCCAAGATATTCTACAAGGGACAACTTAACCTTAACACATGGGTAAATTTGAGTGAAACTAGTCTGTAATTCAGTTCATTTAACTTATACACCATGGAACTAATGTATAGATTTTTATGACATGTTTGTTGTCACAGATATGGGTGATCCATGTGCTATAAATATTCTAGAGTGGGTTAGAGTAGGAGTAGATTTACCTCATATTTTTGGATATAACATAAAGATGCCATCTTTCTAGATTTTGTTTACCCCAAAATTTATTTAGATATTAGTTTTATGCTAGATACTATTAGTTTTCATCAAGTCCAAAATATCACGTGCGCTTGATTTTTTTTTGAAAATAGATTTATAGGATTACCATTGAGTGCGGAAAAATGAGATACATTTTTCACCCCATATATGTGAACCAAATTGTGAATGCATACATAATTTCTACATTTATATGGGAAAAAAAGTACCACGATGGACGTAGTTGAATCCAATTATTTCTTAATCAAGAGGAGACACTGGCGATGAGTCTCAGGATTGGGCAGTTGTATCTCAATTGGTGTGGAGATCAGATATATGGTTTGGATCTGTATGGACAGTAAAGATTAATGTATTTTATTTTATGTTTTTTATTTTATATATTTTTTTCAGACCAATAAGAGACTAACTATTTTATGATAATTTATTCTAAGTTATTATGAATTTATACTACAATTTATTATATCATATCATCATTTACATTTTTATTATTCCTACTCTAATATTGTAACCTATGGATGGTATTTATTATTTTTCACGGTTGTTAATCTCAGTCAATAAGGTACAGTCTCACCATTGTATCATTTAGACCCTCATCGTAGGTCTCCGACAAATAGAATTTAGGGTGGAATTCTTGAGGCCTTGTGGTGAGGTAGATTAGTTGATGTGTGAGGTCGTCCTAGGATAGTTCCTTAAAAAATGTTATCATGGATTTTTGGTTTTATGATTTTGGGAGTTAGTAGAAAAATGGTTTTGGAATGTGTCAGAACATTTTATGGATATCTTACTAGTGTGTCATTAAGACCTTTTTAGGTAGGATATCATAGATTCAAGGGAATTATATTGCTATTCTAGTATTATGTTTATAGGGTTACATGATTTTACCTATTATGATGTACATGGGTTTTCATATTTATGTTTTATTGTGATTTTTCAATTTTGGCATGTGAGAAAGGTACAATGTTCATGAATTACTCTAGGAATGCATGATTCACATGACATATGTTGGTCTATGGTGTTTTATAGAAGATGTATTTTCTATTGTTTAATGTGTCAAAAAATTATTATGTGTTTTTTATAGAATATGTACATGTTGTAATTCTAATTAACTTAACTAGATGGATTTATTTTCTTATCATGAGTGGTAAAATATATCATATGGTGAGATATTTGCAGGTTTTGGTGATGAAATCCACTCATTGAGGGACGCATGGTAACCCTTATGGGGTTTTAATGAGATTTGAGTTCCGAAATGGTGGATCAATGAGGGAATGAATGATTATGATATATTTTGGTTGAGATCAAGTTAAACTCAACGGGTGCTACCCCTAAATTCTTAGGATCATGTTCTATGGGAGGGAGATATTATTACTACATGTTGTTAGTGAAAGAATGTAGTAGGTCCCATGTGTATATTCTAATAGATGATTTGGGAGGTTATTTTTGGTCATCCATGGTGGGGAATTGTGGTTTTATATCACCTAGATGAAGGGTGGCATGAGGATTCCTAGTTTTTGAGAACTAGATAACTGGGAGTGCCCCCTGTCTCATTGAATGTTTGAGAGCATAGGTTTTGTTGGACCTCTATCCACACTAATATGGGTTGTGCCTTGGGTACCACAATGGGAGTATGGTCAGATTCCCATGGATTTGGATCAATGTCTAAGTGGAGACTGTTTGTTTGGTTGATCATAAAATTAGGGATATGGCTTGTTTTTTTATGTAGAGTGTCATGTGTACTCTGGTTATTTGAAAATGTCTTATGAGAGGAGTATATTCATCAAATTTAATCTTTTTATCCTAGATTAATTAGGAATTAAAAAATATGATCATCTTTTTAAGAGATAATTTACGAGATGTTTTAGGAATGCCTTGTGGCCCGGAGTGCACTGTAGTCTATTGGAGGTAGTGAGCCTTGTCTTAAGTAGTTTTCTGAGCACATAGGTGGGAGTTTTTTTTGTACTCAGGTTTTAGTGTTTTTTTCGTGTCTATACATTTAATTTAGGGATGGATATATCATGGGTTGGGTGGTTTTACTTTTGGTAGAGGGTTGACAGTAAGGATAATCCAATAGTGGGGAGAAACATATTAGTTATTGTTTAATTCATCTCAGAGTGAGAGGGAGTTGGGGAGAGATTTATTATTGGTAGTTGGATGGTAAAGATTGAATTTTATGGTCTAGTTATTAGGAGTGATTATGGACACTTTTTATCCAATGAGGCTTCTTAAGGGTGAAAATAATTTTTTGTGGGGAGTATAACCGTGTCCTCACTGGTTGTGAAAATGAATGGAAATTTGAATGATTTTTACCCATGACTATTTGAGGTAAAAATAAGAAAATATTCTATAATACACTATTAAATATTTCTTTGACCTCTCATTTTTAAAAAAAATTTGTTTTTACCATAGTATAGAAGTTTGGAGAAAATCTACCATGTTCAAATTTTCAAAAAATATTTAATATTTAATTAATTACAAATTAATTAATTCATGCATGTTAGTTTGTTTATATCTTTAAAAAATAACATCATATTGAGATTATATCTCTATATTTGATATCAAAATATGAGGGAGGGGGTTTCATGGGCATGGCATAAATGTTTGTTGGATGCTAGGTTCAGGACCCCATCATTTTTATTGTCTTTTATTTTTCCCCTTTTCATTATCTGTTTTTTCATTTATTTTTTCTCCCATGGATTGGTACACATGATCAAATGGATAACTAATTTTCTGTATTCAGTTGTGAGAGGTAAAAGGATATAAAAGATGTAGATGGAGAGGTTGAGGTGTCACCTTAGAGGTCATTCCATACCAGATTGTTGTATAGAAACTATAAAGAAAAGATCAGACAAAAGCATTGGTGGTCTCAGACCGAAGTTATGAACATTTTATGATATATTTAGAAAATCCCATAACATAGTTATTTTAAGTTTCATCATATTTTTTGAGTTTTTTGGGACCTCAGGGGTGGGGGGGGGTAAATATTTTTTTATTTTGAATAAATATGGATTTTTATAGTGTTTTGGGTGATTCCCATTCAGGAAAAAATATAAACACAGTATGGAATTTTATGAACAATCATTGGGTGTTCTTCCTATTAGGGGAAGATATTTCTCTTAGTAGCAATGAATGTTAAATTAAGTGTACACCATGTACTATTACTTTGGTAAATACCTAAATATGTGGAAAAGTACATGGGTAGAATAAGTTTTGGGAGATACATGTCACAAAATTTGGGTTCACATAGTGTAGTGGGAAATGACCATGTGTCCATGTACTTGGGAAGAAACCCCATTTGAGGGGTACAAGTCCATTTATAATTACATGGGAATACTTCTTGTAGTCCTTAAAGTTTAGTAGTATGTGGAAAAACAGTGGTTATAGTATGTCCATGTTTTATTATATTTATAGTTTCATCTTTGAGAGCACACACCATTTACTTTAAAGTACACACCATGTTCATTTTCAACATTTGTGGTATTGGGTATTTTTTTTGCCCAAAGTCAGAATTAGATGTGAGTAGTCTATTATAAGAATGTTTCTACATAAACCATGATGGTGGAATCCTTCCAACAATTAGAGGTAATGTAGATGGTATTTTGGGTAGTGAGGGATTAGTAGGAGGATCTCCACAAAGTTTCAACTTGGAATCTTCTAGTTGGTTGGTAGTGAGATGTAAGGTCTGAGTTTGGGTTATGTGCATGTTAGTGGGCCTAGATTTTTGATTCTATCCTGTGTTATTCATGTTTATTTCATATGAATCCTAGAAGATATTGTTGAGTAATATCTCTCTGGAGATATTTGTTTCTCCATTCATGTTGGGGTAGGTTACTCAAGGTTTGAGTAGTTGAGGTTTACCTCCTGTGGTAGAGGAATAGAGCTATTGTAGCCTTTGGGTTGTGTTGAAATTGTGATATTGCAAGGAAATTTTAGTTTCATTGAGTTGTTGGAATAACAATATGGGTCTCCTGAGGATGACATTGTGGACGGTTTTTTCATTTAGTGGTGATGGGATTTGGTAGACACCTATTGAGAATGACCAATGGGAATGGTGTTTCTATAGATTCCATTATGGGTGAGTTAGAACCTTTGGATGGGTTGATTTCCCAGATGACCAACTCAGGTTTTCTTATAAGGTATTTTCCCTAGGGAATCATTATATTAAAGAGCCCTAGTTCAAGGTCCTGTTTTTCAGGTAGTCATAGGAACCATTGTGGATTTCCCTGTTGTTGGGCATGGGTTTTGGAATCCCCTTTTGGGGTATTGTTATCTGAGGATTATTTGATGGCTACTATGGTTCATTTATAGGGATCTACAAGGTGTGTTCCATGATTTTTCATGACCTAGGAGAATCCATTATAGGGTGTCCTGATATTTCAGTAAAGTAGGGGAAAATTGTGGATCTGTGGATTTGTATATCCCGAGAGCTTCGGTGTAGTAGTGGAATCTTGTGGAGGATTCCACTTAATGATTTGAACCAAGGGACCATGGGAGCCTCGTTGCTTTGGTTTTCCCAAATATGGGATGTTGAGAAGCTTTGTTGGTTATTTTTTTGGATGCTGAGATCCAGAACACTAAGAGAGGTCCTTACATATTTGGTTGAGATCTAATCATCACTGTTAGTACAATAATTCATATGTTTGTTTCGAATTTGGATCATCCCACATTTTTCTACCCTTTGTATATGATAATTGAGATAGTTTCTTCCGAGGACTATTTTTTGAGGAGGAGACCATTAGAATATTTTCATATGGGATTTTTCCTAGAGTCATGATTTTGTTCTCTCCTCTATTGATTGGTTGTTTTTAGACGATATTAGGTAACTAATGGATGATACTGATGAGTTCTATACCGTTATATTGAGCTTGCACCCTATTCAGGGGGTTGTTTTGTTATTGATGTATGTTGTAGAACTCACGGTTTTGTTTATGGATAACTGGGTAGAGGATCTATTATGTTCATGTGGATAGATCCCATAGATTGGTGTATCCAGAGGGTCCATGGTGGAGACCAATTAGTTACATAAGACATACATAATGTAAAAACGCATGATTATATGATATTTATATTTTTAAATAAATTTAATTTCTTCGATATCATACATTTTACACAACACCAAGTTTAAATGATGAATGGTATATAATGATATATCATTTTTGACACGACCGTTATATGATAACATTTAAATTGGTAGGAATGAATTTTATTAATAAAATTATGAAATTTACATATTATATATTTAATCAAATGTTTTTATAATCATCTAAATATATTGGACAGTTATATTATAAGCACAAACTCGACATTACACATAAAAATCTATATATTTATAAAATCTGTTTTACCTCCTATGGATGGTTAACTTATTTAAAATATATTTTTCTATCAAATTTATAAAATTTTATTTTCAAAATAGTCATCTTATTTTGAATTATAACATCAATATTTTCCTTGGTTTCATTTTTGGTATTTTTCTAACGAGAATCTTGTTTTGATGAATAATGAAATATAGGGGATTCTAACTATAAATAGATTTTCCATATAAATAATTGATTGAATTAAATTATATTTTTAATTGATTTTAATGTATAATTAGATAAATTTTTATCATTTAATATAATTTGGGTAATTGGAATCAATTTTACATTTAATTTTATATAAAAACGTTTTAATCTTTTGAATGTTTTATACAATAAAAACTCGTTTTCTCGTTCCCCTAATTGGATTAATTTTAAATTAATTATAGATAATTATTTGTTTAAAATTTTTAATAATTTATTCCATATTCATAATAAAAATATCAAAATTTATTAAATTGTTCTCGTTTATTTTTTGGACATTATGAATAATAACTTTTGTAATTGTTTTTACTAACACGGTTAAATGTACATTGAATAATTAAGGGTATAATTATTATTAGAAATATTATTAAATTATCATAACACATATCCAACTTTTTTATGATGAGTGATTTCTGACCTCAAATGTCATTTAGATGATTTTATTGTCTCTTGGAGCAACATGGATGAATTTATTCTCTTTTTAGTATTTTATTCTAAGGAATGTCCAAAATGTCACACTCTTTGTTTTTAATAATTAATTCATTTTTTATATGTGGTTATTAAAGAGATATATTCAACTATAAATAATTATTTTAAATATAATTTTTTTATCTTCAACCTGATAATTTATTTATAATTTTTAGAGAATAAAAATTTGAACTAAGAGCTTTCCCAATGATGATGTAGTAATTGTTTTATTAATGGGAATAACAAATAAATATTATTAAAAGTATTAAAATAAATTAAATTTTATATAATTAGTGCTATAAAATAATTTTATAGATTACCAGGAAATATTAGGGATATATTAAAGAAGTTTTTTCAAAGTTGTCATGATGTTATGATATTTCTAAAAAGTCTTGTAATGAATAGTGTCAAAATTTAAACTAATGTTAATTTAAAATTAATAATAATTTATTAAATGATATAATTTAATAAAAGTATAAAATTATGCCTTATGATTAGGATAAGGTTTAAAATTTTATCTATGACTCATTTTTCACTCTCTTTGTATTTTATAGTAACTATATTAAATCTTAAAGATTAAAAATCCAATTTTCCACGATAAGTGTTAAAGGATTTAACAAAGGGTTAAATACAAAAGATATAGTAAAGAATGTAAACTAACATTTTATAAAAATTATTATTTGAGAGGATTTAGAAACATAATAATATTACCTTTTAACTAACTCAATTTGGTTTCATTTTTAAAAATTAGTAAATTTATATTAATTTAATATTTGGAGAGTTTATAAAAGTGCCCTTCAACTCAATTATACTAGGGCACCTCCTACCTCATGTCCTCAAACCACATTGTGGCTTATAGACTGACCCAAACCTTCCCATTCCACCTCCAAAATTCTATAAATTAATCATTGAACCCTCTATTTTCATATTAATTCAACCAAAAGAGTCTTTCTGTACAAACCAAAAAACGTTTCCCGAATATGAGGTAACATTCTTCAATGATCACTTTTATATTATTTGATTCTAAAAATAGTAAATTATTATTGTTAAAGTATTGTATAATGATCTTATTATCTTCCATATATTGAGATATTGTTATTATAAGAGTTTTAACTACAATTTCACTCACATAAATCACACTTGAAACACATTCATCATTCATGTGTATGGAGGAGTACTGCCTCATGAACTGATGTCATTCGTTCATCCATTACCACATTTCATGGTAGGAATAATATGGATTTATAGTTTATATATAATATATATAGTATTTATAATTTTTTTATGCTTATGTAATTTTTATTCAAGAAATTCCTAAATACGTTCCATTTGACGGGAATATTATAACTGTATTTGTGGATATGTGGACTACCACATCCTCAAAGCGATGTGATTTGTTCTTTTTTATAAATGGAATTAATTAAAGATAATTTTAATAAGAATATGTGGAATATGTGTAATATATATCATGCCTCAATTATAATATATATATATATATATATCATTTATATTTCATTATTTTAATACGATAAATAAATGAAAGTAGTATTCCTGTATACGTATGACCTACAATCTTCATGAACAATTCATTTCATTTCATATTTAAAAATATTATGGATTACTATAGATACATATATAATAAATAAATATGATATTTGAATCATGTTTTAAATTCCATAGATGATTAAATCATGATCTAATAAAAAGGAACAATAAGTAAAAAGTCAAAATATACTATAAAACTAGGAAATTATCACCCAAAATTGTGAAAATGATGAATGATTATAAACAAATAGGTGATAAGTTAATATACGAAGATCATATATGATAAAATAAATTTCTAAAAAGTTCTAATATGAATTAATAACATTCTTTATATTCTTAGCCATGAGTATAAAGCATATACAACTACAAAGGGATTGTGAGGTAAAGGATTTCCGCCTCACTTTTATTTTCCCTGTGATACGATCCTTGTTCAAAATCTCTTTATTATATATGGTATACTTATTTAAAAATAATTTATTTTATGTGTCTTATCCAAAATATTATTGTATTTTCATATCCTTATAATTTTGTTTCTTTAATGGTACATACGATTCGATTGAATATAATGTGGTAAATTTTTATTTCACAATATTGTTGTTAATCAGTATTGTTTTTATTTGAGTCTCCACTAGGGAATATTTCACTTAAATTTTATTATTTTCAAAAAAAAATGTCAATTTTGTTTTTCAATATTCTCCATGGATTTTTTAAAGTCATTTTTTCCCAATTTTTACTTTTTATAATTTTTTAAAAAGAAATATTCTTTTCAACTTCCAAAACAAGGTAGTTATTAATTTTTATAAAAGAGTAGAAGAAATGTTTGTTTTAAACATATAAAACATGGATTTAATTTATTTCTGTCATTAAGACGTAATATTTTGATGTTTATTTTTTTAGTTCACGTTAATATTATCAAATAATTTTTTTTATTTTATAAATGCATGAAATTCTAAATAAATGACTACAAAGTGGTAAGGGATGTTCATCATAATTTTTACATCATTGATATAAATGTAATATTATGAAATTACATATTTTGTGTGGTGGAAATGCAGATCCTTTGTATATATTATATATTGGATCATTTTATATTCCTCGTATTAAAATATTTCAAAGTGGTACATGATTTTTAGATTTGAAAATCAGTTTTTAAATCTATTATTCGATATATGAGGAATGCTTTAGGAAATAAATATATAGGTTTGGGACTGGTTATTGTAATACCCTCAACACATTGATAGTCTCTTGTGATAAACTAGTTGGAAAATATGAATAGTTTAAACTATCTTGAGAATAAATATTGATGGTAAACATATCCTATTTTGGGGAAACATAATATTCAATAATTAATTATTATTTTTTGATAATTCAATTATTATTATTATCCATGTGTTTTTTTCATTAAAATATCTATAGATTCATTTAATTATTAGTTTGTTTATTAAATGAAATGTTTTTCAGTAATATACCATGTCATATTGGTTATTCGTTATCGAAATATTTATATGGAATGTGTGATCACTTATTTACCTTTCCACGATGATTATAATCATGGAATCATTATTGCTTCCACTGTAATTTACCCTTACTAAGAATTTGATCTCACCCCATTCATATGTTTTATTTTCCCTACATTTTCATGATGTTTATTATGAATAGTATATAGGGTTAATCTAGGGGAATAATGGTGTTCTCTGAGAAAATAATTTGAATATTTAATGTTTAATATATGATTTTAATTTCAAATATGTATCTAGTTTACCATGACTATTAAACTATTAGATCCTTTCAGAACCCACTAATGGAATATTATTTCAATTTAATTAAGTAAGGCACTAGATCTAGGGTACTGTAGTCAGGGTAGTTACACGTGACATGACTGATATCTATAGTGTAGAAGGGAGGTTTGGTTTGCAATTACAATTGTTCCATTGGAGTCACATATCCTAGTAGATTCATGTTTTAGTTTTGGGCGACAATAGTTATACATTGGGGAATAAAATTCAAGCATTTTCATTTTAGATGTATTTTAACTTCTATTTAGATTTATAGGACTCGCCGATTATCATGTGTTTAGATCATCCATATGTTGTAAATCCTCTCTTTTGGTTCCAATTGGGGGAGATTTACCTCCGATGTCAAGCTAGAACATGCAGTTTGATGATTTTCTATTTTTAATCTTATTTTATGTAGTTATTTCTCTATATCCAAATACTGTTAGTTCTAGGATAAACGATACATATCACAAGATTGCACACTTTTTTCAAAATCACATTCATAGGTTCATCATTATGGGTGGCCTACTAAGATTCATTTATCACCACTTCACTTTAACCTCATTATGCATGGAGACCTGTTATAAAATTTTGGGTTGGAGAACATGTTTCATTATTTATGGGACCAAGGCCCAATGTTTCTTGATAGAATAGAGCTTTTTATTACGAGTCTTAGGATTAGGTTTCTTCTTCTATAGTTTCATAGAGATCACATATGTCATTTGGTTCAATGTTTGAAGTAGAGCATAATGTTTGTTATTTCAAATTTTATATTTTATAAATGTTGTCTTTCTGGTGGGTGACCATATTGTATATGGTTTTCATGATTTTGAATATGTATGATTGAATATTATATTTCATTTATCATAGCATTCCCCAGTTTCAGTTATTTAAAACACCTACTCAAATATTGATCCTTATGTATGAGTTTGGTTATTTGATATGGTTATTAAAAAAAGAGTGTATAGTCTCCCTAAAATATATATTAGCTCCTTTTTGATGTTCAAAATCCATTTTCATTCAAGGAGGTAATCTTGTTTCCTTGTGGTGGGCCAGATCTTGTGATGTGTTAGGTCAACCCATCTTGGTTTTATAAAATACATATAAGATTCCCATATTATATTGGAAATATAAAATATATAGCATAAGAAAATTATTTCATCCTTTATATTATTTACAATACGCTCTTTTATATCCTATGGATAAGGATAAAAATAAATGGTGAGCTAAGTTTCTCAGTAAGGTTTATGTACGACGAAAGCTTTCATGGGTAAAAAAGGAATAATATATATGGAAAGGTAAATAACTAAAAACACATTACATTTAATCAATAAAATGATTACAAAATATATCCATTGATAATATCAAGAAAATAATATTATTGAAAAAATAACTATAATCTCAATGATGAAAATGATTAATGTCGGATTTCAAGATCTCAGACTTCATGGTTACTTTACCATCCACACATTACACAAGGATAGTTTATTCGATGAATTGGTATACAAGAAAAAACCCATTTAATAAGGCCATAAAAATGGATTATCCCCCAAAACATGTCCATATATTAATATTAAATATAATTTTTAGCTTCACTCATAACTTAATGTCCAATGTATTCCTCATATATTGATGATAACTTTAATTCTTTAAAAACATGTATAATTAATAAATATCTGTATTGAGTAGAGAATACATAATATCAATATTTCCTTAGTTAATTAGTTAACCTTCATACTAAAACACTATATGTAATAATGTTATAAAATTTATTTAATATTAATATCAATAATACATATATTATGAATATTTAATTGAAATGTAATTTCAAATGATCATAATTAAATAAGGGTATTAGAATAATGTTAATGGACAAAAATTTAATTAACAGATGAGAGATGACCATCAAATAAATAAATGTTATATCAAAACCAATCCTTTTAATGATTATAAGAAAATGAAATTTAATTATTTAAAATAAATTTTCATATATAGTTTTCTCTTTAAATAATTGATATTGTATTGAAGATGATAAAGAGGATAAAATAGTCATTGTAGTGAGAAATTTCATTAACACCATATACATTAAAAATAAAACACAACATTTGAATTTTTATAAAGTAATTGTAGATTGACCATTTTCATAAAACATTTGAAAATATTATTTTGAACCATGTTAAATTTATAAGATAACATTAAATTTTATTAATAAATCATTTGTGCAAATTAAAAGGTCTTTTTCAAAATAATTTAAAAAAATAAGGGCACAAATGAAAAATATACTCGATCAAGAAGAGTAATATGTTCAAATTTTATTCAAATAAGTATATTGAAAGTGGAACTTGAATTGAACCATTAATCAACGTGAATAAATATATATTCATGTTATAGAACTCAAAGGGGATGTATATAGGTGTATAATATGAAATAAGTGTCAATGGACCGAAAATTGAGAGAACATATGTTACAAATATTGTTTAAATAATGATAGAATTAATAAATGAAGTGATTATGTGTTATAAATGTAAATACAGGAAAAATAAGGGCAAATAAATCAATTTTTTTTATATCAATTCACACATATTGATGGGATAATATTTTCAACAAAGAAGTATTATAACCCATTAAAAGGAAATTGACTTATGAAACCTCTTACCCCAAGTTTTAATTTCCTTTTAAGCGTTTTAAGCTCCATTATAATAAATTTGAATTTATTATAAAATATAAATGAATCATATTAATTTTTATAATATTATATATGATCAATTTAAAATATTTTTTCACTTTTTTGTTAATAATATTTTATTATTATCAATTTTTGGGTGTTAACTGCTTCATTTTTCAAGAATGTTCTGATTCAGAAGTCTTGGTCCTTTTATATTTTCCATATTTAGGACAACTATATAATTTTATTACTTATATAATTATAATATATATATATATATATATTCATCAATAAAATATTCTGAAATAAACTGAATTACACTTTTCATGGAGATGGTAGGCCATACATACGCATGAATAATGTATTCACTTTTGAACAGATGTTTCAAAATAATGGATAATAATATGTGAACATTCTAGAATAATTTTTTATATTTTTTATATAATTTATATTAATTTAATATATCCTTATTTCTATACATGTAAAGTGTAAATGAAAGACAAAAAATATCAATTTGTGGATGCGGTAGTCCACACGTATGCGTAAGTGAAATTATCATTTTCAACATAATCGATGTAAAAGGAAATATATGAAATTATATTTTATGTTGAATAATTATGTCATAAATATCATATTTATTCATTAGTTTCTTATTTTGTACCATCCATGTAAAATGAAAATTAAAAACTAATTACACTGCTACTTGGAGACTTTATGTTGTACATACGCTTGGGGTAATGTTTCCACTTTCTGTAGGATGAAGAGACCCCGAAATATGTTTTTACTTTATTTATTACTATTCCTTTAGATGTTATCTTTTAGGACATAGTGTGGTTATTTTAGTAAGAACAACAACAATTGAACTTGACTAATAATGCTTGTATGAGAAATGATTATGGTTTGTTTGAGCTAGTTTTCTCAATGTGGTGTCTTGAAAAGAGAGACAGGGTGGAATTTTATAACTGATGTGAGGGGTATTCATATAATTTCAGATAGTATTAATTTAAAAAAGTTATTTTTTCATGTAAAATATTGTCAAAATTAAATAATAATATTATAATAGTATTATGAGTTTAAGTACACTCATCCAATAAAATTTGGACTAGTGTTGGTTATGTTTTCACCATTATCTTCTAGTATGACCCCCTATTTAACCATTTTGACTATTACCACAATATTAAGGCATTAAACCCTTTAAAGAACATGAATGTACCCATAAATGGGAAATTATGAATAAATGGACCATTTTTTATGTTTCCAATAATATCCCATTCATTGGGTTTAAAATAATATTTTTTATGAATTTTAAATCATTCAATAAAATATTTTTTATTATATAATATCATTAATCTCATTTTTTGAAATATTAATTTACATTGAATTTGTAAAAAAGAATGCTATATCTAGATTCAGATAAAAAAATTTAAAAAATTCAATATATGTTATGTTATTCTTTAAAAATAGAGGATACTATAACAATATAATGACACCAACCCTACTAACCCCGAGTTAATGTCTGTATTATTAAATTAGCATAAATATAAGGGATATAATATCAACAGACTAATCATTTAAGATGTTTTGGAGAACCAACTGCAAACATGATACCTATTTTATATTGGAAACAGAAAATAAAACATAATTTAGAAAAAATGAAAATGAACTGCATCATTTAGAACCCATTTCGTGAATCATTATTCATATTTTATAGAATGGAAAAAATAAGTGTGATATCAAATGATCGGTAAACGTTTAGTAAAATGAACGATATAATGAATCAATATGAATAATCATCAGAGAAAGGTAAATATCTAAAAAAACATTCCATTAAAACAGCATGAATATCGTGATAAGATATGTCATAATCAATATGGCAAGGTTAACAACTAAAAACACATGTTGTTTAATAAATAAATTAGAATGAAATCTATCCAATGATATTATCATATTGAAGAACCCCGGGAAAATGATAATAATTGTATTCTAAAAGAATAAAATTTACTATTATTGGATGTCATGTCTCAAAAATATGATTAGTCTACCTTCATGAACTTCTAAAACATGGTTTAAAACTAGTGCTAGAAACACATCAAAGTTGGAAAAATGAATTTTCTCATGAGACCTACTGATGAATCAAGGTGATATCTATAAATTCTCCGCAATCATATCTTCTTTTACAAATAATTCCTTAGAAAAAATAATCTTTTTATTTGTTAAATCAGAGTTCCTTATCATCAAATATCTGTATTGTGTAAAGGATAAATATTTATCACTATTACCCAAGTTAGTAAAATAAATATAAAAGAAATAACTGTATATAAAAATGGTAAATGGGTTAGGAAATAATAATATCCATCAATCAAGAATATAGGTATTTATGATAAATTTAATTTCCTATGAAAAATTATTTCAATAATGTGATTGTTTGAAGATAATGCGGGGAATCAAAAAAGAAAGTGAGAATGTAAATTTACTTTTACCACATGGTAATTTTAAATACAAATCATCTTCGATGAAATGATTCAAAGTGAAACTTAAAACACCATAAAGTATGATTGAATCGTGATATTATATGTTAAAGGGGAAGTATATACACCACATAAAAGTTATTTGGTGTCTAATAACTAATAAGTTTTAATGAAATGTAAATTGAGGCAAAATCACTTACCTCATTCTTCCTTTTGTATTTTTTTGATTTAATGTTAATCTTGATTTATAAATATAGATTGGATACATTTTTTACAATTTTATTCATGATAATTTCAATAATGAACTGTGTTTTTTTCTGAGTAATTTGGAATTCTCGAATTAAAGGAATAAATGATGAAAAAGTACCAAAAATAGGATTTATATACAATGTATCACACACATGATGTGTAGACCCCATTCAAAACATGTCTGTAGAATCACAGAAAATCCCATGAAGTACATTCATGATGTGAAGATAGTACACATAATTTAATTAAACTACATGATTTGAAGCTTTCAAAATTTAGAATGTTGTGTAGTGTAAAACACGTACACGATATGATGAGGTTAAATGTCGTGTATGTTTCAAAGGTTAACCTGATCAATGATACGAACTGATTATTCAGTAGGAAAAGTTGATCTTAATTACATGGTGTACAACCAACATGCAAGATGTCATGATTTTGGGATTGAAGTCACCTAATCTAGTACATTGCAAGCATGACGTACATGATGTGTAATTTTAAGGCTTATTAATATCGGGATCACTCTTTCGTGCACCTATACTTTCAAACACTTTTATATTCTCTCATTTTATTACTTTATTTGTTTATTTTTCATCATAAAAATTATTTTAATCATTTATTTAATCATTTGAAACCTATTTAGTTTTTATTCATTCAAAATATGTTCTTCATCCATTTCAATATCATTTATATTCTTGATGTTTGTAAAAATTCCATATTCCATTAATCATTAATACTTGTGTCATTATAAAAAAATTATAATTTCACATCATGTTCTAGATTTATTATTTTTCTTTATTCTAGAATTCACATTCATTATTATTATATCATTTTTGTCAGTTATTATTTAGATATAAATTTCATGGAATTTTTTTAAAAATTTATTCATCCATTTTTTAATTCCTGTTTTATTATTAATAAAATCTCCTAAAATTATATATTGGATGTGTAATATTTTTAGGCTATCGATCAACCCAGCCATGATTGGCTAAACCATATAGGGTAATTGATCCAGAGTAGTGGGTTTTCAAAAACTAATAAACCCATATATATTACCTTGGTAACCCTATGGCTTGTAATTAGGCTAATAAAAAATTGTCATCAAATTATTTCACACAACCTTGATAATGGGAAGTGTCATTCAATCATCCAAACCAAATTGGAGTTTAGAAAGACATTGACCATTAGACAATGATGATTTCTTCATATAATCCATATGTAATCAACCCAATTTGTCAGTTATATATTGAACATGGGATAGTTTAATCATAGTTCTATCCAATTGGGTTGACCAAAAAGAATTAGTGACCTTTAAAACACTTTTCAACCTAGTCCATAGGACTATCCAAATTTATATTTAAGATTATCTTTTGTTAGGAGCTCTGAAATTTCTCTCGATTTCTTCCCCTTATCGTAATTAAATTCTAAATTACCTAGAAGTTGTAAACATAAAATCTAAAGAGTGAACTTGAAGAATCAATTAAAGGATTTTATTTAATTGGATATTAACCCACCTGTAGTTCTCTTGGGATCTGCCTCACAATTCCACTTTACCGCACTATTTAAATAAGTTTAGTTTGGGATTATAAATATTTTATATAACATCATCCCATTAGAATTAAATAATTTTTAGAGGAAAGTAATTTAAACTAAAAATATAGCGGTTTTAAAAATTTCATTAGTGTTCAAGAACCATATTAATATTAATAATTTTATATATGATCCTTTTATGAAATCTTATTAATATTTTTTTAATAATATTTCATTATTTCATTCATTCGTTATAAGGAATGTTCTAGTTATTTGGAATATAATTTATTTTCATAATATATAGAATAATAATCAAGATATAATTATCATATTTATAGATTAATTATACTTTTAATACCAATCAGGGAAAATGGTTTTGATATATTAAGTACGTTATGATTATAGACATGGTGGGCCGTACATACACATGAGTAATAATTCGAATTTTAGAAGATCATTTTAGAAATAAGGCAAGTGATATTTTATATTTATATAATTATAATAAATAATATTAGTTATTTTAATATAATTTTACATGTTATACATGTTCTTTAGTGATCTGAATAGGATAACATTGTTTTTTGAAGGCAATACTTATCATGTACCGCAATGATGTTATCATCTTTAAGTGACTAAAAAGGCAAGAAAGAAAATTATATATTGTATTTATAGAGTTATATATATGACATGAACAAAAAAATTATTTAATTTATATCACATATATTTTGTAACATTATCCTTATTACCTTCCAAGTAAATCGTTAGAGAAAAAATAATTACATCACTTCGTGAGGTGGTTATTCTCCATAAACCGGAATGAAAATATCGTATCTTATATTGAATGAAATATAAAACTTTATATATTATAGAATGACTCTTGAGGTATAATTATGTTTTAAATATCATATAAATATATTTAATCAATCATCATATCCAACTGTGGGATGTGACAATTAGAAGAAAAATTCCCTACATTTGCGAGGCGATAGTCCTCCATACACAGAAATGAAGATTTCAAAAGCCATTTGATGGAAATAGAGACGTATTTTGGTCATAAAATTAATATAAAAAAATCTATTAGTATGGAATATAATAATTATTTTATATCCTAATGTTTTAATATGAATTTATGTTGGTGAATGAAGAAATAAAATTAAAGTGTTGTTTAAAGAATATTACCACTTCTTTGGGAAACCTATTTAGGATTGAAAAAACGCATCATAGGATGAATTTATACATAGAATAATAATTAGATGATTAGATGAAAGAATTTGGGATGTGATTTGGGATGGATTTTACTCATACAAAAAGTTTTTAAGGTGTAAAGAAGAGCGAAGTGGGGTCGACTGTTTACAAGTGAGTTGAGTGACACAATTATAATTTTTGGAAAGAAAAAAGTGTACACAATTTTTTCACATTAAAAAAGGTTAAAAATGTGTACTATTTATATTTAGACATTAAATTGGCTAAATTTTTTCACCTAACACATTTTACTAGGATGAGGTCAATTTAAACCATATCTTTTTAGTTTAGCCCACTAGTAAATCCATTTTTACCTAAATTTTGAAAAATAATTTGTAATTATTTCACTATTAATCTTTGAAAAAAATTAACATAAACTTATTAGAAAATATTAATTATTATTATTGAAAATATGGAATCTATTTAATCAAATTTTATGCACATATGTGGAAAAATTAGACATAAAACTATTCTCATAGAGTAAATTAGAAAACGTGTTATTAATGAAAAAAAATATTCAAATGTTTACAAAGATTTTATATTAAAATATAATATGAAAATGATTAAAATGAATTAAATTAGATTAAATTATATATAGTTGTACTAATTTTACATTAAAACGAATATAATTTATAATTTGGCTTTATAATTAATTTAAATTAAATGACTATTATCAATTAATATTTTGTATTTTTTTGAATTCATAAAAAAATTTAATATTTCTGAAGGAATACCAAAACATCACCATATTATATTATTGATATGATGATTTGAAAAATATAGTTAATTTTATCAAATATTATTCTAAAATTGGTTGAAATTAATTCAAAATTATATGTATTATGCATGACTAAACCATTTATAAGAAAAAATAGTTTTTTCAGAAAAACAATACTCTTTATTTTAAATGAATCTTATTATTTATATTTAATAAAAAGATAAAAATTGAAAATGTGTAATATATATACTTTTAATAATTTAGTTAGTTCAATTCACACCCACTAATTTAATTATAGTGTTATAATGATCATTTTTAAATAATATTTTAATGGAGTTCGTGTTTTATTTATACTCGATGTTGTGTGCATTGGAAGATATCAATGAAATCAGTTTGATTTAAATTAAATAAATTTTTATGTATTTGGGAATTACAAAATGACTCTAAAAATAACAATTTAATTTGTTTTAAAATTATTTACATGATTTTTCTACTTCATGAACAAATGCTCTATCAATATTATATAAGCATTGAAGGTTATTATTTAATTAATAAAAATTTAAAATAAAATTATTAGGATAATATAAATTTATTTATCTTTTTTATAAACATTTATAAATGAACATAATTAATTTTTATCGCTATTTTAATATTTTAATGTTTTTTAAATAAAGAAAGGTACATTTTGGACTTTATTTTTAGTTAAAATAATATATAAGTCATTTTCAAAGAAAAATGGATCAAAATTTCATTAATTTTTAATATTGGATGAGAATGGTCTAAGGAAACTAAATAGAATAAAAAAAGTTGTAGGTTGATTTTTAACCATAATTACCTGATTATCCCTTTACCATTGTGAAAAATTTTACCACAGTTTCTAATCATAATGAAAAAAGAAAAGCAATGATTTATCAAATTTGAACGCAATTTTTGCATATTTGGTAGATATTTATTAAGGTTTAATATCATTAATTATAATAAATAAATTATAATATAAATACTTAAAATGAATCAAATAATAGTTATTTTAAAATTGTGTTTTAAGTATAAAAATTCATTTATATCAAAATCATGAATATTTATTATTAATGTTAAATTAAATATTTTATAAAAAAGTAAAATGGGTCATATTCTCTTTAATACCAAATCAAGAATATAATAGTACTTCTATATTAATTGATTTAGTGAAAATAAATGTGAGTATTTGAAAAATATGTATTTTTCAATAATCACATAAAAATAAACCATTTAATAAAAGTCCCAAAATTTTATACTATATTATTTTTTATAAGTTTATTAAATAATTTATGAAAAATTTGTAAAATAATTTATCTAGAAGTTTTAGAAATTAATTATAATTCTAATACAAAAATTTCTATAAATACAATTTTTATTAAAAAAAATTTGATGTTTAAAATGAATTTAATAAAACATGATTTTATATGAATTAATAAAAAATATGTACAATTTTTTCATAATTTTATTACTTTGATTTGTATTATCAATTTAGTCGGTTGGTTCTAAAATTCATATTTAAAAAATATTAGTTAACATTATATCATGGGTATTTAAAATAATTTATTTTTGTAACAGAAAATATTAAAGAATTTAAATTTATTTAAATTTAAATATATTGTAAAATCTCAGGGTGTTATGTGTTAGGAAGAATAATGTTACTCAATTTGAAGAGTTTAGTAGGAGGTGATTTATATTTTTATTAACCAATTTTTTAGGTATCCAAGTTGTTATATAATATATTTTCTTAATTGTCTAAACCTCTAAACATAAAAATTCTGTAGATATTTAATTGATCAAATATTTCAATTTTATTTTATATATTTTGATGTTTCTATATTTGGTTTTATTAATCGATATAAAATCCAGAAATGTGAATATTTTATTGTAACACAGGATATGGGAGTATGATTTTGAGGATGATATTATTGGTATCATTAGTGTGGTTTAGATAACATTGGATACTATAATGTCTTCATGCGAGACTAACATAAGTGGAAAAGATATAAACTTGGGTTTATATGTCTTAGTTTAGAAATAAATTAAATGGTTTAAACACCATTTTTACGTTTTATGTGATGAGATTTTGAGGTGAGTAATTATTCTTTGGGAGATTTTTTATTGGATTCAGATATATGTAACCCTTAGGACTAACATGAATAATTAATTTTAGATGATGATATTCCATTTTTTTTCTATATAAGTAGAATGATATGAGATAACCATTACGCATAAAATAAAATTTTATTTTGTGATAATTTATCTTAATTGGGATGTATGTTAATTTATTTATGGAATGATCTATATTTATCTTTTTTTTGTTATTTTTTAATTTTAGAGATAAATATATTTTTATTAATATGAAGGTTTATTCATTTTGGGGTTTATCTTATCACGTGCCAACCATTTCGGTTTTAGTGAAGTAATTAAGAATAATTTTTCATCCATTTATATACTTAATGGTTAATTTGAATATCATTAAAATATTTTTGGAATTAAATATTCGTACACATAATTGTTATCAAATGATGTGATAAAGGTGTATTTTTTTGAAAAATGAAGCCAAATGATTGAATTACATCTAAGGATTCAAAGAAAAAATTAAGTATATTTCATATTATTATTACAATATATGTATAAATAATACATAAACTATAGTAAAGTATTATTTAACAAAAAATTTATTCATTTAACATTTATTCTGATGAATCATAGGTGTTTTTACACCTCATTGATTTATTATTTTCTTTTCATTAATTTTCTCAAGACCAGACACATTCTTGTGATCAATGTTCTCTATCAACCTCAAGAATTATTTGGATATTATATTTTTCATCCATGACCATATTGGAACTTCCCATGAATTTAATCAATTTTTTAAACTTATTTATGTGTTATTAGAAAAGTGGAATGTATTTTCATTTCCCCCTTTTCAATAGAATGTTCTATTTATCCATTTAATGTTGTGGGCATTGAAAAAAAGGTGTTTTTAAAATTCGAAACCCATTATTATAGAGGATAAGCTAAAATTCATTGGAGTGTAATTTTTAATAGGGGGGGGGGGTATAATGTAAGAAATTAATATTTTAAAATAACACCATGTCTGATAGAATATACAATACACCACACTGAGTTTAAATGAACCCTGAAATATTTTTATTTAAATGTTACAGTAACAACATAGCTATTGAATTGGAAGGTTTGAATAATATTAAAATCATTTTCATATATATATATATATATATATATAAGTTTTATACTCAATACAAATTTATTGAATATTTCTTAGAAAATAAGGGCATAATTTTCAGTAAAGTCTTTTTGTACATTAAAAAGATGATTTCTTCAAAAATGGTTTTATTGCATTTTGTGAGAAACAATTATAAATAATTTATTTAAAATTTAGAAATTTTATTTCATAAAAAGTAATATATTTTGAAATCATCATATCTATATTATCTTATGGTGAATGTTTTAGATTTTTGTTTAAAATATTTATTTTTTAGTGAATCGGGAAATTACTGATTTTTGAAAAACATTCATTTCATTTCAATAAAATGTACCATTATTCTTTTATTTTGATATAAAATTAAAATAATAATTATTATTTTTTATAATATAAATAATTACATTTTAATCATCACCATTATTTATTATTTATTGTTTATTTTTATAACTAAACACACAATTTCTAGAAAAATGTTTTTTTAGTGAATATTTTTTTTATTTTAATAATATAATTAGTCAATAGTGAATATTTTTTGATTCAGTTTATATTATATATATATATTAATTTAATATCATATAATGAAGAATAATGATAATATAATTAATGTAACATCATTTTAGGCTTGAAAAATACAATATTCTAAAATCTTATTTTCATCACATTTTTTGAGTTTAATTTTAAATTAGTTTTTGAATATTATATATTTTGAATCATGAAAAATTAATCCTATATTTAGAATAATTCCCTTCAATTTTTTTTAAATAAGTCACATTTTTTTCACTACAAATAGTATCAATAGTAAATTTTTTTCAACTAAGTAAAGGAAAATCATGAAATTACAGTTAAAAATAATTTGACTAGGATCAAAAATTACCATAATAGATGAAATAAATATATTTTATGAGTAGTGTTTTAAACTCCTCTTCACTATTTAATGTTATGGAAATTTTTACTTTTTTTCCTGGTAAATTAATTACATATTATTTTAAGTAAATTAAAATATATGATCTCACTCTCTTTATTTTAAATTTTTTTTCTATGTTCATGTTGGGATATAAAGAAGCTATGAATTAATATTTGTAATGCCATGACCCCAGTTAACCAGAGTCGTTTCTTTATTACATAACATTGGCATGATAAAAGGAATCAAGTCCCGAAATACCGATCAGTTTAGTAGCCATGGAAACAAGATACATTCATAAGTTCAACATTACAACATGAAAACAAATACAACACTAATTAATTGAATAAGAAAAATCCAAGCCTCCTAGATTATACCATAAAGTCACTCATAACTAACTTCTTCATATCCTGCTAAAATAAAAATAAGAAAGGGGTGAGGTCAAATGCTCAGAAAGGGTAAGCAATACAGTGGGAGATAACATAAACATTAGGCATGATTAATAATTCAAAACACATGCCTTTACAAATAATAAACATGAACTCTTTATGGCAAGAATATGATATGAGTAAATAATACCATAATAAAACATAGTCATAGAAATTCTACTAGTGTAATAACCACATGAACCATCATTATTATTTTCAATGTGAAGGAATGTATAATGCTGGACATTCTGAAAATTTTGTTTGGGCCTCAGCGAAGACATATAAAAATGATTGAGGCCTCAGTCCATACCATATATCAAATTGGGAAAGGGATTGGAAAATTCCACGTCTAATTGTCTATAGAGACCTACCGATGCACTGACGAGCTATAACGGGCTCCACTTGTCACATAATAAGTCCAATACATCATTCATATGAAAAGTTAGAAACATAACATAAAAATTCGTATTAAAACAAGAATGAGAAATGGAAATACTTTAAACATAAACAACGAATGGTATAAAAATAACACATCCACAGTCAAAAATATCTCAAAACCTTCAATACAATATAAGAATATTTTTATCATTATAAATCAACTTCAAACAAGTTTAAAATCCATCAAAGGATGTTGACATAGGTGAAATGAAAACTATTTGAAAGAAATACCTATTTTTATTTTTAAACCATTTTTTGAGTCACATAATTATAAAAGAAAAAAATTAATTTGAAAATATTTTTATAATATTGTAAAGGAAGCTTCGATGTTTTTATTACGTTAGAAAATAGCTTTACCCACTATATATGTTAAAAAAAAATTACCTTAATTTTGTCGAAAAGGCCATAAAGTACCTTGTTTGGAAAATGACTAAAAGATTACTTTCAAAAAATATAAGGTCAAATTAGGGTATAAATGACTTTAACACATAGTCTAGTAAATAGTAAAGATGTCTTGAAATCCATTTTCAAGAAAACATGGATGTGGATGATAAAGAAATCTCAGTATATACTTACATAAAAACAACCATAGATAATAAATAGATTTTGAAATTAACCCTAAACATTTACTTTTCCCTATTCGATGGTATGTTAACCTCCTGTATAACAGTAAAATTGTTATTAAATTATACAATAACAAATTCATTTTCCTTTATATGTTTGGTTATGTAATCCATGTTTGTTATGGATAGGATGTATTTGATTCATATACAGAATGTTATTATTTTCATAAATGTTATTTTTATTCATAAAATTAAAACTGTTCTTGAATGATTATGATGGGGAATGAATCTCATTGTGTTCGTGGAGACGGTAATCCGTAGGTACGCACGAGTGAAAATATCATTATATTGATGGTGAAATAATTGTAATTGGATGGTATATCATATATACAGAATCATTAACATGTTATATTTATTATTTAAATTAGTTATAAAAATTATTATACCCATCCAAATAATGAAGTTTTTGAATGACAAACTACACCACGACGTGGAGACGATAAGCCGTATGTTCACACATATAATAACCTTGTCATTTATACGATGGATAGAATAGTGAATATGGTGGTGAAATTTTTATTATAACAACAAAGTATATAGAAGAATCTGTTGTTATTATTTTAGAATGGAAAAACAAAGAAAGATGAAGGGGAAGAAGAAAAGAACTTGGAAGAGGTGATGAAATATTTACTTCTTCTTCGGGGTCTTCCTTTTGATTTGATAAAAAGATCTCCCTAAGTTAGATTTATGACCAAAGTAAGGCCTCTACGATTAAGGTATGAATGTTGGGAGGATTTTTGGGAAGTTTTTGGCCGATCCCAATGGCATTGGAGGTGTGAAATTAAGAGAAGGTGAAATGACTTTTTAAAAGAGAGGTGAGGGTCACTTTTGGAAAATCTTGAAATATAATTTTATAATAAAATCATTTTAGGATAATAATCACTAAAAAATGATTTATTTAGAGTCTAAGGTGGGTAAAAGTAGAAATAATTTCAACCAATAGGTTCTTGATAGGTTAAATCACCATATTGACCTTGTCTTTTAGATTTAACTCTTAGTAAAATAGTTTGATATTTACCATATCTCAATGAATTTTTATATTATATGGTTAGTAAACTTACTATTACAAGCTAAGTGAACCCCATGTGGGTCATTATTAATATATATATCCTTATCTAAGTCTTTTTGATCATCCTTATATTCTTAGGAATATTATATCAATTAATAATATAGTATTTGTTTTAAAAACTAAATTATGTCAATTTTGACTATATTTAGTATTTTATTTTTTTAGAAAGCTATTAAAACATTATCACTTAGAATAAAATTTATTAAACAAACCCTAACATGTAATATTATCCTATAAAAGTAGTATATTTCATCAAAATTATCAATTTACATTTATTTGGATATTTATAATATCAATTATTTTAATATTTTATTAATAAGGTAATTACTGCATCATCATTGTGTCCGAAATCAATTAAATTATTTAATGTAAAAAAATTATAAATAAAATACCATTTTGTAGGAAACCGTTTTATCTTTCTAAACAATATTTATAGTTGAATTTATATTGTGTGTAACCCTATATTAAAAATGGTTTAGTTATTTATCTTTGAAGTTAACTCTTTTAACTCTTCATTCAACAAAATAATAATAAATGTCCTAATCTAATACAAGTGGACCAAATGGGATAATATTTTATTCCTAAGGTTGTTTTTGGTCGAGTTACTATTATCCAATAGAATTAAGACATGTGTTAGGACAATTATAATATCATTTTTACCCTCAATTACCCTATTTACTTTTAACCGTGGTAAATAAAATTCAAAAGTTACTATTCACCAAAATTTATTTTCAACTTATTAAACCACATTTTACATAATGATATTAAACATGTCTCTCAGATTTTTGAAATTCAACACACAGAATTGGTAAAATTAAGTTTTATGCAAATTTGAAAATTTTCCAATGAGGTGGGTAAAAGACGGTAAAAAGTTCAATAAAATTTATATATATATAAACATATTGTAAAATGACTCCATTGAATTGAATTGAACATATACATGTATTATGTATCTATTTTGATCTAAAATAAAATAAAATAAAATAAATAATTATTTAAATAAAAAGTTGGTTTTAACTAATAACGCAGTGTTTTTCACTATTCATAAAAATTGAATGTTTTCAGAAAAATACCATAAATTCACCCTAATGTAATTTCGGTATTCTGAATTAAAAAATGAAATACATTTTGAAAAATAAAATTTATAAAATTTCAAAACGTTTTTATTACTATTCCTAAAGGCCAGTTTGATTGGTCACGATGTATTAGAATATCGAAGTTGCATACAATGTAAGCTATTGCATTATTCAAAGGTAAACGTATCGTGGAAGCTTGGGGTATTACATTTTTCCCTCCTTCAAATAATTTCTTCCTTAAATTTATAGAATTCTACTGTGAAAAATGATTTGGGAGGTTCTTTATCATAAGTTCCGCTGGTTCCCATGATGGATCTTTCATCTTAGGGTTTCTCCATAGAACATTTACGAGACAAGTCGTCTGGTTTCTCAACAATTGTTCTCTAGTATCAAGAATCTTGACAGGATCCTCACAATAAGAAAAATCAGGTTCCAGTTCAATTTTCTTATAGGTGATTACATGCGTTGGGTCAGGCATTTCTTTTCTCAATAATGACACGTGGAACACATCATGAACTTTCGAGGGACTTGGTGGCATTGACAAATGATAAGATTCAACTCCAAGTTGTTCTCAAATTTTGAAAGGTCCATTGTACATGGGACTCAATTTAACCTTCTTACCAAAACATATATCACCCTTCCATGGAGTTACCTTCAATAAAAAATGATCTCCATCCTCAAATTCTAAATCCTTTCTTTGGTTTTCAGTATAGCGCTTTTTCCTACTTTGAGCGTCCTTGATGCGGGTTTGGATAACCTTCACCTTTTCCATCGTTTCCTCAACAAGTTCTAGGCCTACTATTTTTATTTCACCAATATCATCCAAACAAGTTGGTGTGTGAAATCTCTTCCAATATAACGCTTCATATGGTTCCATTTTAATACTTGAATGGAAGCTATTGTTATATGAAAATTCTACCAGAGATAAATATTGATCCCCATACCTTAAATGTCAGATGAGAAAGATATCAACATGTCTTCTAAGGTTTGAATAGTCTGTTCTAATTTTCCAATAGTTTGTGGTTAGTAGGAAGTGCTCAAATGAAGTTTAGTATCCAGGGTTTTCTTAATACTTTTCTAGAATCGTGATGTAAAATGGGGATCATGATTAGAAGTGTAAGAACCCGGGTTTTTGGAACTGGTCAAAATCCCGACCCTGTTTGGATTTTTGACTTGTTTTCGTGGAAACTGGATAAAATGGGCAATTTTTAGAAATTTTCAGACTACATGCTGTGTACTTTAAGTACACACCATGTATATGTTATTCTAGTACTGGCCATGTGCTCTCCGAGTACTTGCTGTGTGATGACTGTGTAGAAAATCTCTTACTACACAACATGTAGTTTTTGACAAACCATGTACCCTTGACCGTGTGGAGGCCACACAAGGCGTGTAGGCCTGTTGGATGGGTAGATTTGTCTGAACTAATAACACACAACGTATAATATGGACACGACGTGTAGTTTAGCCGTGTATAAGAGATATTCATGGTGTGTGGGTAAGTTGGTGAGGAAGTGAACGAAAACCATGTACACACCCTGTACCCATAGGTACACGCCAATGTTTCCTCTATAATTGTGGACGACTTCATTGATTTAAGGTTCATACATTCCAAGCAGTTTCTAACGGGTTTGTTCATAGAACCGGAAATATCCAATGATTCTATATCCATTTGGACCTACTTTCCAAAGGTAGGTGCTCATTAGCTGTAAACTGATGAGACTTAAGAATTTGCATTTGTCGAGAGGATGGGAGGTCGGACTCATCACACCCTTTTGGGGGGATTTATTGTCTACTTAGGGACTCTCTTTATAGATTTAAGTAATGTTCATGAATCCTTATTACATTAGCAAGTATGAAAATGATCTTTCCTTTAGATCTGACAATCAATGATTATTATGTATGATATTTATAAAATATTTTATATGTATTTGAGGTTCTTCATCGATAGAGAATCATCTGTATTTGTTAGAGATTTTTGGAAATGGTATCCTTCGAAACATTATATAAAAATATCTTGGTTATTGTGATAACCATACTAGTTTTAAAGCCACTTAGCGGAGCACTTAATGTTTATTGTTATTCAGAAGGACATGAATTATTTCATAGTTGGGATCGTACCTGCAGATGGGCTACCTATGTATCCTTTGTTTTGGAAAAGTAATCAGAACCCATGTAGTTTGAGTAAATAAGTGTGAGGTTTATGCATGATTGATGGCTCAAAGAAATATTTCATAATTATATTTACACTCTAAGCTCACGTGAGTCATGCTTGGTGTGAGAAACAAGAGTTATTAGTAAAACTAGACAATTGTTCCATGAAAGATGCAATTATAAGAAATGAGTGGGGATTATGTATGTATGACTGCCCAGATAGATAAAGATTAGGATTTACATCAGGGAAGAAACCCTGAAACAAGATCCATAAAGGTATATGTGCTTTAGGTAAATTTTAATACTCTAACATGGGGATTATTCCTGAGAAGGATGCCCAAATTAGGAGAGGACTTATGATTGGGTTTTACACTTGAGAAGGAATCCCAATTCAAAAGTAAATTAAGACTTGTTAAGAGAACTTATGACTGGGGCTTATTCTTAATGAAGAGGCATAGGTTTATAGGGAATTATGACGGGGGCTTACACCTGAAAAAGAAAGCACAGGTTTAAGGAAATTTGGGTTTTTGGGAATGTTGGGCTTACTCCTAATGAGGATGTCCATATTAAAAGAATTATGGTTGGGGCTTACTCCTGAAAAGGAGGCCCAGGTTAAGAGAATTTGAAGACTGGGGCTTACTCTTGAAAAGGAGGCCCAATTTTAAGGATTCGCTCATCTTAAAGGATGAGGATGAAGGAATGAAATCTCTGACTTTAGCGACATAAAGTTATGTAAATCACTAGGTTTTAAGAGATGTTCCACAGAATTCCCTTCAAATAAGGAATCCAATAAGGAAATCATGCCAGAATGACTTTGGATAGAATTCCAAAAGCATAATTTTGAAGTGGATAGGTGGATTGGCATAAGAGAGGTAAAATAGGCATAAGGGGAACCAAAAAGAAGGTTTCGCGCAAGTCCTGTGTGGGCGCGCAAGACCTGGTCATGCAGGTGTACCTGCGCGACATAATGATACTTGTGCGGAAGTTAACCCTTAGGGTAATACTTGGGAAAGACTTGGCTTAAGACTTTAGCATTATCCCAAGGGGATTCCAGAAAGTGTGTCACACAAGTTTTGTTGAAGGGGTAAGCAGCGTGCAAGTGTGGCCATTTCCCTTAAGGGCTTTCCACTTAGGCGCGCAAGTGTTGATGAGTTTCAACACATAGGCCTTACTCCCTCTCTTTAGATTTTTCGTTCTAGGTAAGAAACTACCATAGAAGTGTTCAGAAGCTTTGAGAAGAGACTAGGGTGCTAGGAGCTCAAATCCGAGTTTATGGAATTTTTCGTCCTTGAAATGGGGGGGCCCACCGGAGGTATTTATAGGCTGGTGAAGACCCTGGGCGAATTTCAATGAGGGCATGCAAGTCACCTATTCGACCATTGGGCGGCACACAAGTATACTTGCACGACCTTGGTGGAACTTGCGTGACCCAAGTGCATTTGAATCTTTGTTCATGCCTTTGTCAATTTTTTATGTTTCTTCAAAGGATGAATCACTTTGGGTTCAAGGTATTTCAATTTTTAATTCGTTAGAATCTGTGATGGAAAGGAGCATCAATGAAAGTCCACCCCTCAGATTTGGATCCGGAGAGAAAAGAGGATTTGACTCCGAGGTGAAAAAGAAACAAGAAATCTTGCAGTTTAATGTCATTCTTGTCAGACATAAAAAGGCTAATGTTTAAGGTCGAAATATATTTGAATGAATGTATTACCATTGACATAATTTCTTGATATTTTATCTGAAAACATATTACCATGTTTATGTATGAGGGAAAATATGTAAACAATGACATACCAAATTTTGAATCTGAGGAATGATATGAAAAATGGATAAAAATCATTAGAAGAAGTATTTCCCAAGAATGAAGTTACCACTATTTAACAAACCCGTTAGGGGGTTGAATTATGCAGGGCCACATAAAGGCATTGTATGAATAGTAAAATAATAACATCTTTTTTCTAACAAGTCGATTATGTAGACTATTATGCAAGGCCGCCTAAGGGATCTTGCTGCATAGTCAGGCAAAAGAACTCTCAGAAATTTACTTTTCTACTGTTAAAAAACCAGTTGATATTTATGGGGATTCAAATTTTCCAATTCATAGAGTTTTCTATGTGGAGAGAGGTACTTGAATATGGAGAAGATATTTCCAAAAAAGATTGTCTAAGAATAGGATGAATGTCACTCCTACAAAAGTATGACCCAAATGTAAGGAAGAGAAATATAAACCACAGACTTGAATACTTTCAGATCATGAAAAAAGAGTATGAGACAAATTTGTTAAGGATGGCTATTTTTGCGGATCCCTACACATTGTTGTTATGAAAAAAAGAGGTCTTCCTCCCAAGAATGAAGTTACTAGTTCTTGACAAACCCATTAGGGGTTGAATTATGCAGGGCCACCTAAGGGCACCAGCTGCATAGTCAAATAATTGCATCTTTTAGCTTACAGGTCCGTTATGTAGACAACTTATGAAAGGCTGCCTAAGGGCACATGTTGCATAGTCAGGCAAAATAACTCTCAGATATCAAAAATTTTGTGACTAGATGTCAAGAAAAGGGTTATGGAGATCTGTAAGTATTTATGGTTTAGGATTACAACACATGAAAATGGGTATTGTCCAATGCATGAAATAGATACATAGATCAATGCTAACCATAATCATGTTGTGGCTGGGTCATGAATTGATATGTTAGAATTCACTACATATCCCATAAGAATGGGAATCAAGCAATACGTAGTTCTTGAAATACAGTTTAACATAATGTGGTAATAAATTATGGGAAATCTTAGTTTATGGTCATAGAACTCAGACCATAATAATGAATACACAATATGTGTTTTCATAGGGACTTTTCAGCTAAAGGACTGAAAGTAAAATTTGAGGTTAGGCCCAAATACTTGGGGATGGATTCGAGGGATGCTCAAACGTTCCTATGTATCCCAAAAGGATGGGAATCAAGCCTCACATTGTTCTAGAAATACCCTCTTTACATATTTGGTCTGTACAAGTGAAGGGTGACGGGGAATTTAGTGCAATGATGGTTTGACCCAAGATAAAAGAATTGGGCATTGCCATGTATGCACTTAGTCATTGTAATATAACATGATTGGAAATCAATGAAAATAATTATTCCCGCTCAGATGAAGGTATGAAATAATATTTTAGTTTATTTTCCTACAGGACAAAAGTGCTGTACAATTTAACATCATGTAGCAATGAAAAAGGTGAACCAATGTGAAGTGATTGATTTTGGTATTGAACCTCACGAGGTTGCCTACGTACCCAGCCTAAAAGGCAATGTTCAAAGTCAGCATAGTTCAATTAAATAATGAATTAGTGATCAAGTTGTTTTTGGGGACAACGTCCGAAAAAATGGTGGTGGGACTTACACATGGTTAGCGGCCCAGAGAGGGGGTTATGGTTTGAAGTTTACTCTAAGCTCATGTGAGTCATAGTCGATGTGAGAAACAAGAGGTACCAAAACCCTTAATTATGCATAGTTTAATGTCATGTAGGACATAAGAAGGTTCTATGTATTTTAAAGTCTTGCAGTGAGGACTTTTGGTGCTGCACAGGTTACTGTCATGTAGCAGGGACAAAATATAGTTTAACGTCTTGTATGACGTATTAAGGGACTTTATTCAGTTTTACGTCATGTAGGACGAATGAGTAGTACATTTTAGCATCCTATAGCTAAGACGATGGGGAAAATACAGTTTAATGTCATGTTGGACAAAAAAGGGGATTGTGCAGTTTTATGTCAGGCCGTAAGGACAAAAGAGAATACAGTTTAATGTCATGTTGGACGTATTAGGGACTTTTTTCACAGTTTAACATCATGTTGGATGAAAAGAATGCAAGTTGTTTAATGCCTTATGCATGGACTGCAACTAATGATGCAGTTTAATGTCTTGCTGGATAATGAAACAATTTAACGTCATGTTGGACAAAAACGGACGATACAGTTTAGAGTCATGTTGGATGATAGGGATGAAAATAGTTTAAGGTCATATGCATAGACCGGTGATGGTGCAGTTTAACATCTTTCTGGACGATTGGATGTTGTACAGTTTAGCGTCATGTATCTAAGACAACACAGTTTAACATCATGTTGGACATTGGTATTTGTATTACACAAAATACTTCTTCCGAAATCTAGAATTGGTTGGAGTAGTGAGGAGTTCTCCATCCATTGAGATTAAAAAATAATCTCCATTGGAGTAGACCTTATTTATTGAATAAGGTCCTTCCCACTATGGATCCAGCTTGGGAGGTTTCTTTCTTGGTATCATTGGAGTTTTGAGAACCAATACCAATTCTCCCTGAAAAAATGAATGAAGATGAACTTTTTTGTTTAAATCTCATGCTATTTGATTCTGATAGATTTCCAAGTGGTGCAGGGTGCACAATATTTTCTCATCTAACCATTCTAGTTCATCCAATTGCTTTTGAGACTGTTCATATGTAGATGACTGATCACAAATGGCTACTCTGAGAGAAGTTATTTGAACCTCAATGGTAAAGACTGCTTTCATTCCATATACCAATGAATATGGAGTTGACCGCGTTGTAGTGCCGGTGGTGGTTCGATAAGCCCATAAAGCCTGAAAGAGTTTATCAGGCCATGATTTCTTCTATTTATCCACCATCTTTTGTAGTATATTTGATAGAGTCTTGTTGAAAGATTCTATCTGGCCATTGGCCGCTACATGATACCGATATGAATTATTGGATTTGATGTTGTATTCTTGATACAACTTCCTCACCTCAGATGAACAGAAGTTGGTGCCATTTTCCGTCAATATGGTAAGAGGGACACCAAATCTGGTAATAATGATAGAATTGATGACGCTAACTATTCTTTTAGAAATGAGTTCTTTGAGTGGTATTGCCTATTCACAATTGGAAAAGAAGTCAGTAGTAGTAAGAACATACTAAAACTGCTTGGATGTAGCTGAAGGGTAAGGTCCTACTCCATCCATTCCCCATGTGGAAAATGGCCATGATTATTTAGCTGTATGAAGAAACTCTAGGGGTTGATGATTGAAGTTGTCATGTACTTGGAATGAATGACACTTCTTTGTGAAGTCAACACATTCTTGTATCATTGAAGGCCAAAATTATCCACGCCTTCGAATTTGATCAGATAGTCTATGTCCAGATAGGTGGGAACCATAAACTCCTGCATGATCTTCGTTCATGAAAGCCATTGTCTCTTCACCATCAATGCATCTGAAGAGAACTCCATCAAAACCACGCTCATAAATAATTTACTCTAGGTGATCTGGGATATCATAAAGAGTGAAATTGACCACACATCACCAGATTTGTTCTTTCCCGGCTCTACCAGGTAGAAGTGTTCCATTTTGAAGGTATTCCTTGATAGGTGTCATCCATCCCATAGTATGACCATATGGTTTAGATATGGGACGAATTTCATTGATTTCCTCTATTCTGGTTTGAACATAAGGTGAAATTGTATGATGGTGGGCAATACTGATGTTTTCTCATCCCGATTTGGATTACCAGAGCAGTAGCTATATTACCTAGTGCATCAGCTTTGGTATTTTTAGATCTCGAGACATAAAAAAATGTTGGTTCCATAGGGAATTCCTCCATTAACTCTCTGACATAATCATACAAAGGGATTAGTTCTTCTATTATGATTGCATAATCCCCATTGACTTGTTTTTTTACCAGATCCGAATCACCTTTCACCTTTAAAAGATTCACTTGTGCCTGAAGTGCCAACTCCAATCCTGCGATGAGAGCTTGATATTCCACTTCATTATTTGTACCGCCTCCAAAAAATGAAAAGGAATAAGGTAGCACTGCCTTTTCTGGAGAAATGAGAACAATTACTAACCCATCTTTGTTGAATTTAGGATCTTCCATTTTCTTCCCTTTTGGACTTCTAGAAGCACCATCAAAGTACATTTACCATGTTTGAATACTATCTTGAATAAAGAAGACTTCCTCATCAAGATGTTCAATATCTGGAGATGTATCTTCCACTGAAGGGTGTTCAACAAGGAAATCAGCTAGAGCTTGGCCCTTTATTGACTTTTGAGACACATATTGAATATCGAATTGATGAAAAATAACTGCCCACCTTGCCAGACATCATGTAATCATTGGACGACTAAGGATGAATTTTAGCAGGTTATTGCGAGATACCAATTGGACCTAGTAATGTTATAGGTAGTGTCTCAACTTCTGAACTGCATGAATTAATTCTAGGCAGCACTTCTCAATACTTGAATATGGGGTTTCTGCTTCAAGCATAGTTCAACTAATATAGTAGAGGTTGTTTTCATTCCCAGTATCATTCTTTTGAGCAAGAAAGTCTCCAAATGATCACTCTAAGGCTATCACAAAGAGGATAAGTGGTCTTCCTTCAACAAGTGGCATTAACACCGGTGGACTCAATAGAGACTTCTTGAGAATATCGAATGCTTCTTGACCTTTTTCAGTCCACTTGTAAGTGACTCCCTTCTTCATTAATTGGGTGAAGGGTAAACTTTTTCCTGCCAAATTAGTGATGAAATGCCGAATATAGGCCAAGGGTCCTTGAATTTCTCTAAATTACATTAAATTTCAAGGAGGTGACATACCAAGGATTGACTTTGTCTTCTTAGGATCGACCTAAATACCATGATGGTGTACAACAATGTAGATAAATTCCCCTGAGGTTACCCCAAAAGAACATTTTAAGGGGTTAATCTTCAAATTATGTTGCCAAAGTTAATGGAATATGATTTCAAAATCATCCAAGTGATTAGAACATTTTTTGGATTCAACCACCAAATCATCTACATAACATTAAACAAACTTCCCTAAAAATGGTTTGAAGATATGATGCATAGAACACTGATATGTTGCGCCTGCATTATTCATGCCAAAGGGAATTACCCGATATCAAAACACACCCTGAGGGGCTCTGAAAGCTGTAGATTCTTCATCTTCTAGAGCCATTCAGATTTTATTATATCCAGAATATCCATCCATGAAGGAAAGTGCTTCATATCCAGCTGTTGCATCAATCAAGAGTTCTATAATTGGTACTGGAAAATCATCCTTAGGACAATGCCGATTAAGATCTCTGAAATAAATGAAAACTCTAATTTGTCCATTCTTCTTTTTCACAGGGACAATATTAGCCAACCACTTCAGATATTGAACTTCTATAATGAAGTTAGCTTTGATAAGCCTATCCACTTCAGCTACAATTTTGGAAGCATAGGTTGGGTGCGTTCTTGTAGCGACTTGTTTGAATCCTCGATGTTCTTTTGGAAAACCCAAATGATGAGTGGAAACATCAGGATCAAGCCCTGGAATCTCTTTATAGTTCCAAGATAATATATCTAGATTTTTCTTAAAAAATGAAATATATATCTCTTTCTCTTCAACAGTCATGGCCACAATAATTAAAGTTGGGTGTGGATCTTCTTTTGTACCCAGATTTATTCCTTTGAATTTATCCACAGTGGTAGAGATACCCTCAAAAAATGTTGGAGGAGCATCCCTAAGATATTCCTCTTCTTCTTAAACATGTGTTAATTCTTCTGTTTCTAATTTCATAGTGGATGAAGAAACAGAATTTCCATAATCAGAAAAAATTTTAAAATTTGAACATCTTGAAGAAGAAGCTACCATTTCCGACCCGATTGATGATGAAGGGTATTCCTTGGGTAATATAGAGGAGATGATGGATTGAGAATCGACATCATCATTGACCTATGACATTTCTATAACTTCTTCTGATTTGATTGGTGAAGTATAGACTTGTTGGATTTCAACAGATGAAATGAAGACATCTCCATTTGAGATTTCATCATTGCTTGGTGGATCACCACTTTCTCCCATGTTGTCTGCCTTGATTTCCATAATTGACATTATGGAAGTTTCCATAAGATTATTTTGATTTGGGTCTATACTGTCAATTTTTCTGATAGAAAATACATATTCTGTACTCACATGTGTAACTAGATTTACTGGAATCTTTTCCAAAATATATGGAGCATTAACTTTGGTAATCTCCCTTGATGTGGATTTCTCTTTTCGCTTTATGTGATAGAATTCCGCCTCAATGTATTGAGATTCGCATGTCTTGAAAAGGGAATTATCACTATGCAATGTCCCTATTTAACCATCGAAACAATATTTGAGACATTGATGGTATGATGTAGGGATAGCCGCATGCCGATGTAGCTGGGGTCTACCAAGCTATATGTTGAAGGCTGAATCTTGATCAACAACCATGAAATATGAATTGGATACAAGATCTCTAAACTGAGTTCTGAGTATAATCTCGCCCATTGGTTCTTGTTCATGCTTATCATTTCCTAGAAAAATCAAAGTAGAACGAGATAAATCAGATTCTGTGAGGCCCAATCGACGAAGTGTACGAATGAGGATGAGGTTGACTCCTGAACCATTATCAATAAATAATCTTTGGACTTCTACAACATTGACCTTTCCAGACAAGTACAATGGTCTAATATGTCCATGCAAGACATCATCTTCATCTTCATCTGTGAAAGATATCACTTCATGACATTCTGCAGGATTATTCTCAACATGGTAGGCTTCAGCAGTAGCAATTTTAGTTTCAAACTCTTGAGGGCTTTAAAGAGCCTCAATGAGTGCCTCTCAAAGATCCTTTGATAAATTCCAGGCATCCATAATTGATAACATGTCTATTACTTGGGCCAAGTGTTTCAATACATCATACTCTTGATCCAAAGTTCTACGTTTCTCAACAGGAATATGTGGTTTCTCAGGTACCTTATAAGTAGATGCTTTGTAAGTTGATTCATCTTGTACCGGGATGGGAGTTTGTAATACTCTTGGATTTGGTAGATTAGACTTATTAGTTCTATTTACATGCTGAGATGAAAATGATGGAACCTTCAACCGATATTCCAGAATAATTGTGTTAGGGATGAGTCTTCCATGTGTGGAAGAACTTTCTTGTTCTTATTGAGCTTGTTGAAGGGCTCTACCATGCGTTTCTGCCGCATACACAGTTCTAGTAGGGGTAAAATTTGAATAGTGGCCTCTGAAAGATCCATGTCTTCCCCTGTATCCTGAGCCTCTGGAACTTCCTCGGATTCCTCTGTTTGAAATAGGGAACTTGGGCTCATCAAAATCGAAACTAAAACTGGCATAAGGATCTGTTAAATGAATCATATTAACAGAACCAAAGATCAACTCTTCATCCATTGAAGACTCTGCCTGATTAGCCTGTTTAGGCTGTGCCGTTTGGTGGGGCGGTGCCCATGGCTTCGAAGTAGATGGAAGAAGATCTTCCAGAGTCAAAGACAACTTGGTCTTTGACATATACTCAATTTCTTCTGATTATTCCTCTTTCTTTGAATTATGCCGTTTCTTTGAGGATTTTCCCTCTGATGAAGAGGGTTTTGCTGTGGCATTCAAGGAAAAAGGCACAACTGGTTTCATGAATTGTGTTCGCAAAACAGCATGAGTTCTGTTGATCATTTTTTTGACCATCCAATCATCATATTTTTGCGGATATCTTTTCTTGACTTCTTTCCACTCGCCCTCTTCCTCTGGATTTTTAGGAGTCACACATGCTACATGAGCTGAAGAACCTTTCAAATTGACTTGTCATGAGTCAACCATTTTTTGCAAGAGGTCCTTGAAGATAAAACACTTCTGAATGGGATGACCCAACATCTGATGAAAGGGTAAATAATTTGGGCGGTCTTCCTTTGTATCCTTGTTTGGCCTTTTGGGCCTTGGCGATTGGACCAAATTATTTTAAAGAGCTGAAATTAAGTAACCAAGAAATTGTTCATTTTTTAAAAAGTAAAATTTTCTTTTCAAATCTTCAAATTGTTTTTGTCTTTGATGTATTTGATCATCTTGACAAAACGGCCTCTGTTGTCAGCGCTCAGGAGTCGGAGCCCTTTGAGAAGATGAAGGTTTTGAAGTAGAAGCGGGTACATGTGATTGTTTAAGAATAAGTATAGCAGTATTTGCTTTACCCATTCTCCCTCCTAGAGCTGATGGAATTACATGAGCTTTATCCTTAGTCTTCATAAGAGAATCTTCAATCTGTTGAGAGATTGAACTATGGTCTCAAAACCCTCCTGTGTATTTCACGGGGATCAACGGTGTACACAACTAATCATGTAAATTTGCCACAAAAATTGGCAACAATTCATCTTGAGGGAGTGCTAAGCTTAGGGAATATGTTAATCCCTTACAACGAGAAATAAAATCTGAAACCCTTTCATTCTCCCTTTGCTAACAGTTTTTAAGATAAAAAATGGTTGTCTTTGGCAATGTTGAGATGAATTTAAGAAGGAATCTTTGGAGGATATCCTCCCATCTGGTAATTGACTAGGATTCCAAGCTTGTGTACCAGACAAAGGCAGGCCCTTGTAATGACAGTACAAAACACCTGATCTTAACTGCTTCTTGTTGTTGTGGGGTTCCCATCATATGATCTCAACAAGAAACAAAATGTGTTAGGTGTTTCTCTGTGTCTCCCGAACCATTAAATATTGGTAATGTGACACGTGAAAAATTTGATGGGGGAGTAATTACATCGACCCATTCATGATAATCTCTCTTTTCTAGTTGAATTTGAGGTCATTTTCCCTCCATACCTTCATACCGAGCTGTTAATGACTCAATAGTAGTTATTAACTTTTTAGAAACATCCGGTTGAGAATGGACCTGAACAAGTGCAATGACCGGAGCTTGGATAGATGTGGTGGCTAGTGATGCAATTTATGGTAGCACTTCCAATTGTTGTTGCACTTGACCCGTAGGATTAGACCTGTGAGGGTGTACTAGTAGAGGAGGATTTTCTTGATCCATCTTAGTAGCTGAAACAAATTACCTTGGCTAACTGACTCTAGCATGCTTAGGAGGAAGAATACCCTAAAGTAGTTCTGCATTCAACCTCCTCAATTCCTTCATTTATTCCTCTTGTTGTGAGAATCATTTCACTAGTGACTGCGATTGGATTTCTCTAGAGGAAGGGTATGTAACCTGATTCTTTCCTTTCCCCTTGTTGTCACCCTTTCATAGAGGTTGATGTGGGTTAACTGAAGGATTATACAGATTTTGGGTAAGCATTTGATTTAGTGTATGCACGCATACTTCATTTGTGTCTTTGCGTACAACTTCTTGAGCAGGAACCTCTTCATATGATCCCTCTGAGTGAGCCTCATCTAGTGGATCAGCGACAACAACATTGATGAAATTAATTGATGAATAATGCATTTCAACCTTTCTATCAGAATTTCTGCGATATTGTCTTCTTCCATGTCCCTGATGAGACATTTCCTTTTGTCGATTTGATCCCTCAGGAACTGCTTGACGAACCGTAATGTAGAGGGAATATTTGGAAAGTTCGGCTCTTCCCCCTCTTGCGGATTCTTCCCTAATCAAGAGAATACTGAATTTCTCTAAGGGAGAGATTGAGTATTTAAAAAATTCCCCAGTCTTATGTACTGGGGTTGTTCCTGCTCAACTCCTCGAATCCTATTTGTTGATTCCGAGGGTTGGGTAAAAAGAGTCCCCAGTTTGGAAAGTTGGGGTGGTTATTGACATGCTATATCTGAGACCTTCTTGAAAGATCTTCTGATCTCGCGGACATTTGTCCGGAAATTTGTTGGATGCATCAACCTACATCAAATCTTATCGCCCGTCTCAAAAGACCATTGGATGATTTCTGAAACTTCTATCACTTGATGATGTGCTTGCTCCAAATGAGAGGCATGTTCAATATTCTTGTTTGCTTGATGCAGGAGTAATTCAACAACTTGTTCTCTATATTCTTGATTTTGAGAGGAACTAGTTGATTCCTGTTCTTGAACGAGCCATTTATTACAAATAAAGCCAATTGTCTATGGCCGACCATGGTCAATTACATTACATGAGACCATTTTTAGTGGGATTTGCTAACTGGAGATCACATTGAAATGTAGTGCTCCATGAACACCCCATCCCCTGATATGAATACCAGACAAGGCATTGGCAATTATCTGGTTCAATCTTCATAGTGCGCCAAGGCATGAATGCTGAAGGGCTCTCTGCTTCTTTTCTACTTTTGGATATTGAGAAACTGAGGGAGATGCCAAGTCAATTTGGCATTGTAACCCTTCTATTATCTTGACATGATTTTCATATTCATCATAAGATAATATTTTATTTTTCAATTGACAAAGAGTTTTCTATATGTTGAAATTAATATCATGAATTCCATCTTCCATCAATATCTATGGAATGTCATACTGAGAATTAGCAAAAGTCCAAACCATGACTGGCACTTCACCTTTCGCCAATTTTTTTATCATGTTCAGGACTTCCTCTTTGACATTTGATGAGGATTCTTCTACCTAATTAGACTAGAGCTGGTGTTTTCTTGATTCATTGGATTCAAAAACATTTGTAGGGAATTGACCCATTAATCTTGAAGATGGATGAATTAGTGGTGGTTCAAAGAATGACCTATACCATGGGCTATATTCTGATTAAAAAATTATTTCGCCTACAATTGGTAAATCTTTATACATGACTGGCTTCACATTTGAATGTGACTTATGATAAGAGGGCTTTCTCATCACTACATTATCTGTTGGAGAATTTTCCAGGAAATGTGCGTTATTACTACAGAGAGGACTTTCACATCTAAATTCATCAGCATGGGGAGGACCACCATGGTGGGTTACAGTAAAAGATGAAACATTTTTCTCCATGGTCTTCTGGCCACACAGAGGGTTCTTGTGACTCTCATCTGAAGTTGAATCTTCGAGAGAGACCGAATTGTCATGAAGCAAGCCTTAATGAGGAAGTGTCTGATGCAGACCTTTAGAATTAATGTCCCAACTATTGGGAATTGAGAGATTAGAATATTGAGTTACAATAGATAATTGACTAAGTGTATCAAGAAATCCAGCATCGTGTAAGGCCTTATTACAGATTGGCCCTTGATTTATTGACTGTGTTGGGCATGTATTCTTCTTAGATGCATTCTTACTCACATTAGGAACCCATTTTTGATGAAAGTGGTCATTATGGGCAGGTGTATGTGCATGCTCAGGAGAAATGATTAGGTTAGGATGATTATCTCCACTCAAATTAGGTCTATGTGCATGACTTGGCTGCCCGTATGATATGGGGGAGTACACCCAATAACCCTCGTGGACTGGAACAGATGTGTGTGTCTGTTCCAGAGTGAACTGTTGATGTGTCACTCTACCAGAAGGGATAGATTTTCATTTCTTCCCCTGTGATACTGCTGAAGTTGTTATAATATCCTGACAGGCATCCAGAATATGAGCAGAGATTTTCTTCTGCTCTTTCACCATTGACAGAATATGCTTGGTGACTTCATCTGCCGAAAGGAGAATATATGTCCATTCCATTCTTGGAGTAGGTGTGTGTTCCTGCTCCTATCCTCCTTTTCCTGTTAGTGAATTCTGACAATACTTATGTGTGGGGGCAGAGAGTTGAGTCCGCCTCCTGTTTATCGTCGGAGCTTTCCAACTGACTTCTCTGAATACTACCAAACAAGATTGTTGGTAGGCTTGATTAATACTAGCAGGTGTATGTGCCGGCTGATTTTACTCCACTGAACATGTTTGAAGATATTCCTTCAATACTGACAGACAAGGCTGCTGGCAAGATTGATGAGTGTAAGCAGGTGTATGTGCATGTTTACCAGTTGTCAATACATTGGGTTGGTGGGCTTCATCGTATGTAGTCAGATGAGCCTCCTGACTAGCTGATGACTTATAAACAGGTGTATGTTCCTGTTTATAATACTCCACCGGAATTGCCCAGTGGGATTGACATGTTGCTGTCAGACGAGTCTGCTGAACAACAGAATTAAAATAGACAGGTGTTTGTGCCCGCTCGTTGCTTGCCACCATGTTGTTGAGTCAATAAGGTTTTACTTATTACTTTTCCATTACCTCTTGTTTTGAAAATCACAAACTCCTTTCTTTAAGGGAAATAGATTTTATAAGGAAATTGCTTTTATAAGGAAAATTGCTTTTATAAGGAAAATCGCTTTTATAAGGAAAATTGCTTTTATAAGAAAAATCGCTTTTATAAGGAAAATAGCTTTTATAAGGAAGATTGTTTTTGTAAGAAAAATCATCCTTATCATATTTTCATTCATATATTTCTTATTTATAAGTTTCAGTTTCATTTCTATATTCAAGGAATCATTTGAAACTTTGATATGAAAACATTCTGTTTTAAGTACCGAATTCCATATGAGAATTGTAATGAAGTTTCATTCTGAATTTCAGATACGAACTCTGATAAAGTTCTACTCCGAATTCTAGATACGAATTCTCATTAAGAATTCTGATGACGAATTCTTATTACGAATTTTGTTGATGAATTCTCATTATGAATTCTGATGATGAATTCTCATTACGAATTCTGTTGACAAATTCTCATTCCGAATTCTCATTCTTAATTCTCATATTAAATAGAATCTGATCATATTTGTTTTATACACTCCGTATTTATTTAGACTCCAAAAAATTATTTTTGTTTACACTCTGAAATTTCATTCCAAACTTTTATGTTGGACTTTAAATGATGTCGTACATTCTGTTACACTTGTTTTGTTATAAAACGATGTCGTCTATTCTGTTATAAACTAATCATTGGCTAAGCTACACGTGTACAGGTCCCTCCGATTTTTAAGGAAAATATGACCGTTGGAAAGGAGGCCAACCGAACCTATATTTAGGAGCTCATTTGAAAGAGCTCGAGACTGATTGAGCTGGCTGATATACTGACTGATCTAAGAGACTGATCTTCGGTTCATGTGATTCCATGCTTGAAGTGATTTCTAGAGAGAGAGGCTATTATTAACTCTCAAAGCTTCGTGCGACTCCGAATGTTGGTGATTACATTCGAGGACTTCCGGGGATAGGAAGACAGAGGTACTGACTACCTTAAAATTTGAGGTCTTCCTTGCTGAGGAAGACAGAGGTTGCCAACTACCTTGAAGTTGAGGGCTTGCGGGGATAACAACACAGAGACTCTGATCTTTGTATCGAGGGCTTACCCTGGTGTGTGTAAGATAGACTTGCTTCAAAGTATAAATCAAAGGACCTTTATCCAAGGTTGTTGGATACCCTTCTCTTTGAGTTAAATGACTTATATCTTGTTACTTGTAGTTTTACTACTTGTTTGTTTCCGATGCATTTTGTATTATAAATAAAGTATAACTTTCTTATACTTCCTTACTTGTACTCTGTTTCATTTAGATTCTATACTCTTTAAGGTAGAATCTCATATTGTAATCTTTTGTTAAGTTTCAATTTTCGAAACCATATTTTCGGAACCTACTTTCGGAATCTCTTTTCAGTTTTAAGAAAGTACATAGGACTTGAAGTTTATAACTTCATTCCTTATTCCAAGTTTTTCATTTTGTGTTAGAGGTGTTGTGAATTTTCTTAGTTTAACTTTGTTAAACTTAGATCTTTCCTTTGTTAAAGGAATTTTTAAAGTGTACAATTCACCCCCCATCTTGTAAATTGAGCATCTACATCATTATTTCGATCCTACAATTGGTATCAGGGGAGGTCTCTGACATACTTATACTCAAGTTTAAGTTTTTCTTGCTCACTTCATCATTCCGAACTTTGTAATTCCGAACTTTATCATTCCAAACTTTTTCATTCAAAACATTATCATTCCGAACATTGTGATTGCGAACTTTTTCTACTAACAAGTTTGTGTATCCAAGGTTATTTTAAGTATGGCAGGAATCAATGTTGGCTCCATTGATAATCTAAATCCTACAAGACCTTCGATCTTTGATGGTATTGATTATGAATACTGGAGTGATCGAATGAAGATTTTTGTTATCAATACTGGAGTGGACAACATTGTTATGCTTACTAGAGATTATAAAATTCCTGATAAGGAAGTTAAAACTTTTACTAACCAGGAAAATCAAGAGTATCAACTCAATTATAAGGTACGCAATACCTTACTTTGTTCAATGGCTAGAAATATATATATCCAAATTTCTTCTTGTGAACCAACTAATTGTATCTAGTTGAAGTTAGAGGTTACACACTTTGGAACTTCTAAAGTGATTGAGACTAGGAGAGCTATGCCTAGAGCTGAATACCAAGGCTTCAATTTTCCGTATGCTGAACCAATATGTAAAGTTCAACAGAGATTTATGAATATTTTCAATAGTTTACAGTCTATGGGAGAGAAAGTGTTAGATGATGAAGCACTTGTGGAAAAGATAATTGATATCATGCCCAATGAGTGGGAATCCAAAAGAACAGCTATAGATGAGAACAAGAAAGTGACACAATTTTCTCTTGAGGAGTTATTTGGAACTCTTCTTCAATATGAAACAAGAATGAAGAGAGATGATGACAACATCAAAAAGAAAAATGGAAATGGTACTGTTTCTTTTACAACAACATCAAATCAGATGAAAGCTAAGACTCCTAAGAGAGTAACCAGATCCATGTCTAAGAAAGTTATTATCCAATCCGAATCTAGTGAGAGTGAAGTCTCTGAAAATGAGTTAGCAAATCTTTCTTGAAGGATGAACAAGATAGATGGCCAGATAAGTTTCCAATCCAAGTATAAGAAGAAGGAGAGGAAAGATAAGAAAGATGGATAAGTCATTTGTTATAAATGCAAGAGGGCTGGACATATTAGAAAAGACTGCCCTTTTCTCAAAAAGAAAGAAAGGAAAGAAAGGAATTCAGACAGAAATAGAAAGAAGTATTATAAAGCCAAAGCTAAGAAAGTGGTGAAAGCTAATGACACCTGGAGTGCCAGTGGTGGCGACTCTTCAGATGAATCTTCTGATTACGAATCTTCAGGATAGAAGAATCTTGGTCTTATAGCTAGACTAACTATTGAAAATCATTGTTTAATGGATAAGGTACGAAATGCTGAATCATTGACCAATGTTTCTTTAAATTATAATGATAGTAAGTATTATAACTCCTCAAATGAAGAATCCTCTTCTGATGAAGAAAATACTTTACCTACTTATGAATAAGTTTCTAGGTTTGCTGATCTTCTTGAAATTGAGAATTCCAAACCCAATAAAAAACTTGATAAGGCAAACTCTAGGAATAATAATCTAACGAAAGAGATATCAAATCTTTCTAAAGATCTCGATTGAAAAAATGCTGATTTCAAAAGTATTTCAAAAAATCACGAGGAAGTAAATTCTGAGAAGAACAAACTTTCTAAATAGTTAGAAAAAGTAATTTCTAAGAAAGGTGTCTTTGAGCCTAGCTCTAGTGCTAAAACTAATGATTTTGAGGACAAAAACTTGGTTATAAATCTCAAGTCCAAAATTTTTTCCTTAATGAAGTGTTTATCAAACTTTACCGATGGTAAGGAAAATTTTGATAAAATGTATTCCCAAATACGACCTTTAAGAAAAAAATCCGGATTTGGTTATACCCATGCAAAACCAATTTTTAGTAACAATTATTTTGTTCCTGAAAGTGTCCCATTTTGTACTAAGTGTCAATGTGGTGGCCACTGGGCAAGGAATTGTTCCTTAAACAAAACTCAATCTCTACGATTTCACAAATCTTACTTTTCTAAGAATACGTGGGTACCTAAAATTTTGTTATCTGGAAATCTCAGATCCAAACAAGTTTGGATTCCGAAAATCTAATTCTATTCTTGAATTTAGGAAAATAAAGAGAGTACCAGCAACAATTCATGGTACATGGATAGTGGATGTTCTTGGCACATGTCTGGTAACAAAAGCTATTTTGAAAAGATTATCAAAACGAAAGGAGGAAAGGTAAATTTCAGAGACAATGCTAAGGGAGAGATTGTTGGTATTGGTAATATTGTTCTTTTAGGTAAAACATTAATTTCAAAGGTTCTTTTTGTTAAGGGTCTTAAGCACAACCTCATTATCATAATTCAGTTATGTGATGAAGGTTACCTTGTGAATTTTAGGAATGAGAAGTGCTTAGTTCACAATTCCAAGGAAGAATTTATTCTCTCAGACAATAGGCATGAGAATGTTTACAACTTAAATTTAGAATACCTCAGGAGCCAAGATTTACCTTGCCTAAGTGCAATGGAAGATCATTCTTGGTTATGGCATAGAAGACTAGGTCACTGTAACTTTAGAAACCCATGTAAACTCTCTAAGAAGAAACTAGTTAAGGATCTACCGGAGCTTAGATTTGATTCTTCTAATGTTTTTGATCCTTGTCAATATGGAAAGAAAAATAAATCTAGTTTTAAGTCGATCGGTGAAGTCTCAAAAACTAATGCATTGCAGTTAGTGCACATGGATCTTTTTGGTCCAACACAAACTGGAAGCATTGGAGGAAAATACTATGTGTTTGTTCTAGTTGATGATTACACTAGATTTACTTGGGTTTATTTTCTAGGAAAGAAATCTGAAGCTTTTTCTTATTTCGAAAATTTTAGAGCTGATGTTAAAAATGAGAAAAACCTTCAATTGAAAACTATTCATAGTGATGATGGAGGAGAATTTCAAAATTCTGATTTTGAAACATTTTGTAGTAAAAGAGGTATTACTCATAATTTTTCAGAACCTAGAACTCCTCAGCAGAATGGTGTAGTTGAGAGAAGAAATAGAATTTTTCAAGAGATAACTAGAACCATGTTGAGTGAATATTCTATAGCTAGACATTTCTGGGTTGAAGCTGTAAGTACTGCTTGCTATACTATAAATCGAGTTTTGATTAGACATTTTCTTAATAAAACTCCTTATGAGTTATGGAATGGTAGAAAACCAAGACTATCCTACTTCAAGGTTTTTGGTTGCAAAGTATTCATTTTGAATACTAAAGATAACTTACATAAATTCTCACCAAAATCCGATGAAGGAATTTTCTTAGGTTACTCCACAACTTCTAAGGCTTATAGAGTTTTTAATAAAAATACTTGTACTGTTTAAGAAAGAGTGCACGTAAAATTTGATGAGTTTGATCTTTTATTTTTAAACTATCCCAGCCTACATCCTCAGATGTGTTTTCAAAAACTGATTGTCAACCTTTGGTAGAAGAACCATCTGATAAGGATAATGTTCATGAAGATACTTCTGAAACATTTACCCCAGAAGACTTTCTACCCTATGTTGATGAACATGCTTTTCAAAACCGAAATGAGGTGTTTCTTAAGAATAATCCCAGGGATAGTATCATTGGTGATGTAAATCAACCTGTAAGGACTAGAAGTTCCTTAAGAAATGAAGTAGAACATCTATCATTTCTTTCCCAATTAGAACCTAAAAGCACTGATGAAGCTTTAGGTGATGATGATTGGATCAAAGCCATAAAAGATGAACTAAATGAATTCGAAAGAAATAAAATTTGGACCTTGGTTGAAAGACCTAAGGAAACTTCTGTTATTGGAGTAAAGTGGGTCTTCAGAAAAAAAATGTGATGAAACTGGAGTCATAGTAAGAAATAAAGCTATACTTGTTGCTAAAGGCTATAATCAGCAAGAGGGAATAGACTATGAAGAAACCTATGCTCCAGTAGCTAGACTTGAATCTATCCGTATTCTACTTGTATTTGCAGAATTCTTTAATTTTAATCTTTTTCAGATGGTTGTGAAATGTGATTTTCTTAACCGTTATGTCCAAGAGGACGTTTTTGTTGAACGACCTCCTATCTTTGAAGATACAAAACATCCTGGTCATGTTTTTAGACTTACCGAAGCTCTGTATGGTCATAAAAAAGCCCCACGAGCATGGTATGATAGACTCACTGGATATTTTCTTCAAAATAACTATGTCAAGGGAAATGCAGATCCAACACTTTTTATAAAGAAAGATAAGAAAAATGTTTTGATTGTTAAAATTTATGTCGATGACACCATATTTGGTTCAACTCAGCAATCCTTAACCGACTCTTTTGCAAGTCTAATGAAATATGAGTTTGAGATGAGTATGATGGGTGAGTTAACTTTTTTCCTTGGTTTTCAAATTTCTCAAATACCAAAAGGAACCTACATATCTCAACATAAGTATATTAAAGATCTTCTCAAAAAGTATGGTTATGACAACACTAAGACTATAAGTACTCCTATTGGTACCTCAAACTCTTTAGATCTTGATGAAGCTAGGAAACCAGTAGATCAAACATCTTTTAGAGGTATTATAGGAAGTTAAATTTAATTAATAGCTAGTCAACCAGACTTAATGTTCTCAGTATGCTTATGTGCAAGATATCAATACAATCCTAAGGAATATCACTTAAAGGCAGTAAAAAGAAATTTTCACTACCTTAAGGGAACCATAGATCTAGGATTATTTTATACTTATGGAAATGATTTTGTTCTAAAAATATTTTCTGATGCTGAATTTGGTGGATGTAGAATGGATAGAAAGAGTACATCCAGAACTTGTCATTTCTTAAGAGATTCATTAGTTTCTTGGTCCTGAAAGAAGCAACATTCTGTAGCACTCTCCACTACTGAAGCCAAATATGTAGCAGCTGGAAGTTATTGTGCTCAAGTGTTATGGATGTAACACACACTCATAGACTATGGCTTGAGTTTTACTAAAACTCAAATTTTGTGTGATAACACAAGTGCCATTGCCTTAAGTAAAAACCCTATACATCACTCTCGTGCAAAACAAATAGATATTAGGCATCAATTTCTTAGGGATCACACACAAAAATGAGATATTATTCTTCAGTTCATCGAAACGCAAGATCAACTTGCTGATATTTTCACAAAATCCTTGCCTTCTGATAGATTTGAATACATTAAACAAAAATTAGAAATGATAACTATAAGGTAATCATTCTTCATTAACTTTCTATTAAAAAATTCTCCTTATAGTGATAAACTCCTTTTCATAGGTGGAGTACATTTGACTGTTAGAGTAACTAAATTTTTTCAAAAATTTTTTTCAAAGTTTTCGGAACTAAAATTCTGGAATGGGAATTTTGGGAACTAAAATTTTCCAGAATGGATATTTTCTTATAGAAAACTTTTGGAATGGAAATTTTTGTATTGAAAACTTCTGGAATGGAAAATTTCATACTGGTATTTCCATAACGATATTTTCGTACTGAGGCTTTCATAACGAGCTTTTCGTTTTTCAATTTTCTTTGTAATGAATTTTTCATACTGAGTTTTCCGTACTGAGTTTGTTTTTCGTAGTGAGTATTGAGAACTATGTCTTTATGTAATAAAGATTTTTCGTAGTCATTTATTTCAATATTACCCATTACGAATAATACTCCTAATCCAATCCGAAAGGTATGATTTTCTTACTCAAGTTTTCTTAATCATACTTTACTTACTGGTATTTTCTTATATTTTGTTTTCGGTTTTTAAGTTTTCTTAAATCTTTGTTTTAATAAAAAACCTCAAAAGATCAGATTCAAGTTTTCTTGAGAATTGGTTTTCAACCGTCAGATCTGATCTCAGCTTGTTACAACCGTTCGATCAATTGAGGAAGTTGAACCATCTTCTTGTTGCGTATATAAAGGGGACCCCAAATGGCTGTCCCACATCGGGTTTCAAGCTCCAGCATCTCGAAACTCTGCCTCTCCGTTTTAAAGCCGTTCTGAACTTTAGATTTCTCGGTTCCGAACTTCTCAAAGGTATTCAGATCCGAATGTCTGTGGAAGTAGCTTCTCAAGACATGTCTTCCTCTAAGTCTATTTCCAAGTGGTTAGTATATAGAGAAAGGTTGGTTCATCCTGATTTCTTCAACAACTATCATTCTCTTAAATCGAAGAACATAAAGCTAAACGGATGGGAAGATGTTTCTGTATCCAAGTCCGGAAATCAAGATGATGTTTATTCGGATTTTCTTATAGAATTCTATGAGACAGTTTCCTTCTATAAGGAAGATGGAAGGGAGAAATTATCGTTTAAGTCTTATAGCAAGACTTATAAGCTTTCTTATGCCAAGGTAGCCAGCTTGGTAGGCCTGAATAATGAAGGAGAAGCTGAGTTTATTTCTCATGTTTTGCCGGATTCAAAGGGAAGATTTGACAAGGAAAAGGCATTGGAAACTCTCGAACTGTGAGATGATAAGGCTCTGAAGATGGCTTCTCTGTCTACGAATTTCCGGATTCTAGAATTATGGGTACAAGGGCTTATCATACTGAGAAAGGGTGACAAAGATAGTCTGAAGAAGAGTGAGATTTATATTCTAGATTTTCTGATAAATCTGAGGAAGTTTAACTTGATGAAACACATTCTTATTACTCTTGAGAATGTTAAGAAAGGGAATCTGAGAGCTCAGATCATAATGTATCTAGAAATCCTCTCAAAGTTGATTGTTCGGTGCCTTGAGTCCTTCAAGGAGGCTTTCAAGTCTTGGCCAAGAGTTTGAAAGATTATGTTGGTGAGTGATGGTACTCTAAAAAGAATGGATGTAGCATTCAACAAGAAGACTGGTCAGTTTGTTGACATACCTGCTCAAGAAGAAACAATTCCGAAAGTTGCTGAACATTAATCCTCTAAGACAGTGAGGAAGAGAAAGTTGAAAGAATTTTAAATTGAAGCAGAGAATCCCAAATCTAAGGAAGTTCATTCCGCACCTCCAAAACCGTAGAAGAAGAAAGCCTATGCAGATGAGGTAGTTGCTAAATGGAGGGAAATAAAATAGAAGAGAGTGCAAGGGGAGCCTCAGTTTGGCATGGATCCTGCGGAGGCTAGGGCCTTGAAAGAAAGAACTGCAGATGAGATAGAAAAATAAGTGAATGAAAATAAGCTTAAAAAGAAGATGTCTGAAGCTGAGGTAGCTCAGACTTTGTTAAAGTTTAATGAGATGGTTTCAGCAAACTTTCCTGTTCCAAGATCTTTTTCTTTGGAATATCTTCCTGAGACTCTAGGAAGAAACTTTTTCGCTTCGGAATAACCAATTGCTAAGAATGTTGTGAAGGTAGAGCAGATTGAGAAAGTGGAAGAGCAATAACCAGTTGCTGAAGTTAGTGGTGACACCGGAGATGTTTTGGAGCAAGTAGATGATTATAAGGGGACACTTTCGGAACATTTGTCGCTCCGAACTTCAGAAGCTCAATCGCCGAAGTTAGTCACTCCAGGGAAGGATGAATAGGAAGAAGAACAATAAGTATCCTATCATGCAGAGGAAGAACAACTTCTACATGATATTACTCAAATGGAGAATGTAGAGGATGGTGCTCAAAAAGATGCTAATGATGAAGACAATGTTGTTCAAGTTTCTAATAGTGAATATAAGACTCCGGAATAGCTAACTATTCCAAAAAAGGACAAGGGAAAGAAACTTTTTTTTGATACCCCGATCTCTGTTGTTGTAAAGAGAAGGGAAGTTGGTGATTCTTCTGAGAAGAAGAATGAGAAAATTAAAGAAGGAAATTCTCCAACCAAAGTCTCGGATTCTGAGTCATCTTCATTGGGGCATGACTTTGTTGTTCAGTCATTAAAGAAGTTAGGAGGTTCTATTCCGACATTCTCAAGTATTGATTCAAGATGCCAGATGCTCCAACATGCTTTGAATCAGAAAACAGACTCTATATCCATGGTCATGGGCAAATGTTTTGAGATAGAGGCTCAGTTAAAAACTTTCTTTGTCGGCTATGAATCCCACAAAAGATCTTGCAAGAGGATGAATAGTTGGTCGAGAAGGACTGTAGAAGAGATGAGGCTCTTTGATGAATTCCAAGATAATGTGATTGATGCCTTTGATACAGAAGACAGGAAGATAACTCAACTTACTTCATCCTTTGAAGAAAAGTTGACAGATGAAAAGAATTTCCGGATTCAAGAAGTCAGAGATCTGAATGGGAAGCTGAATTATGTTTTTCAAAACTGGAAGTATGAAAGGGATCATCGGATTGAGTTTCAAGTAAAGTTGTTAAAGTAAGAACAAATCTTGAAGGCTCAGGAAGAAAAGCTTCAGGCTCAGGAGGAAAAGCTTCAAGCCCAGGAAGAAAAGATTGAAGTTCAAAATGAAAGAATTGTTGTGTTAGAGAAGCAAGCTGAGGAAGATCATAAAGAATTGAAGAAAATAAAGACTATTCTTAAGGGTCTCATGGTGAAGGAAAAAGATCCAAAATAGACCGATCCGATCTTTTGTTGTATCTAAATTTCTTTGTTGTTGAGCTTTAAAACTTAATGAAAATTGTGCTTGCTCGTTTCTTTCGTTGTTACTACTAATTTTTTAGGTACCTTGTTATTTTTTTATCCATTCCCTCGAATTCTTTTTGAAAATCACAAAGGGGTAGAAGGAAAAGAACCCTAATAAAAGGGAAAGATAATCTTAACAAAGGATGAGAAAGAAAACAAACTCTAATAGAGTTTATCTAAGGGGGAGTTTTTCATTAAAGAATACTTTCTTATTCTTAATGAAATATCATTCCAGAAATATAGAATATGATCCTTAGTGTTTCAAAGCCTAAGGGGGAGTTAGTCGTATTCATCAACATCCATAAGTAAAGGGAGATAATCCATAATGCTTTCTTTCTTCTTAGACTTTCTTTTTGATAGTGATGTTTGTGCTTTCCAAAAAGGGGGAGATTGTTGAGTCAATATGGTTTTCCTTATGACTTTTCAATTCCTTCTTGTTTTGAAAATCACAAACTCCTTTATTTAAGGGAAATTGATTTTATAAGAAAAATCTCTTTTATAAGGAAAATTTCTTTTTTAAGGAAAATCGCTTTTATAAGGAAAATTGCTTTTATAAGGAAAATCGCTTTTATAAGGAAAATAACTTTTATAAGGAAGATTTTTTTTGTAAGAAAAATCATCCTTATCATATTTTCATTCATATATTTCTTAAGTATAAGTTTTGGTTTCATTTCTATATTATCGGAATCACTTGAAACTTTGATATGAAAACATTCTGTTTTAAGTACCGAATTCCAGATCAGAATTGTAATGAAGTTTCATTCCGAATTTCGGAAACGAACTCTAATAAAGTTCTACTCCGAATTCTGGATACAAATTCTCATTACGAAGTCTGATGACAAATTCTCATTACAAATTCTGATGATGAATTCTCATTACGAATTCTGATGAGGAATTCTCATTATGAATTCTGTTGATGAATTCTCATTCCGAATTCTCATTCGGAATTCTCCTATTAAACAGAATCGGATCATCTTTGTTTTTTACACTCCGTATTTATTTAGACTCCAAAAAATTATTTTTGTTTACACTCCAAAATTTCATTCCGAACTTTTGAGTTAGACTTTAAACGATGTCGTACATTCTGTTACACTTGTTTTGTTATAAAACGATGTCCTCTATTCTGTTATAAACTAACCGTTGGCTAAGCTACATGTGTACAGGTCCCTCCGATTTTAAGGAAAATATGATCATTGGAAAGGAGGCCGATCGAACCTATATATAGGAGCTCATTTGAAAGAGCTCGGGACTAATTGAGATGGCTGATATGCTGACTGATCTAAGAGACTGATCTTCGGTTCATTTGATTTCATGCTTGAAGTGATTTCTAGAGAGATATGCTCTTATTAAATCTCAAAGTATCATGCGACTCCGAATGTTGGTGATTACATTCGAGGACTTCCGGGGATAAGAAGACAGAGGTGCCGGCTACCTTAAAGTTCTACGGCTTCCTTGCTGAGGAAGACAGAGGGTGCCAACTACCTTGATGTTGAGGGCTTGCAGGGATAGCAAGACAGAGACTCCGATCTTAATATAGAGGGCTTACCCTGGTGTGGGTAAGATAGACTTGCTTGAATGTATAAATCAAGGGTCCTTTATCCAACGTTGTTGGATACCCTTCTCTTTGGGTTAAAAGACTTATATCTTGTTACTTGTTGTTTTACTACTTGTTTTTTTCTGCTGCAGTTTGTATTATAAGGAAATTATAACTTTCTTATACTTCCTTACATGTACTCTGTTTCATTTAGATTCTATACACTTTAAGGTATAATCTCATATTGTAAACTTTTGTTAAGTTTCAATTTCCGGAACCATATTTCCGGAACCTACTTTCGGAATCTCTTTTCAGTTTTAAGAAAGTACATAGGACTTGAAGTTTATAACTTCATACCTTATTCCATGTTTTTCATTTGGTGTTAGAGGTGTTGTGAATTTTCTTAGTTTTACTTTGTTAAACTTATATCTTTCCTTTGTTAAAGGAATTTTTAAAGCGTACAATTAACCCCCCCCCCCTCTTGTAAATTGAGCATCTACATCATTATTTTGATCCTACACATGTTTGGTTGGTGGAATTCTCCGGAGATGGCAGAGATGAGAACCTGCTCACTGTTGACCGGATATCACCTCTGGCGGTTCTTCTTTCCTACTCGGGTTCAAGGAAGCTGAACCGAATGCCTTGAGACGACACCCTCATCATGTTGAGGGCACACTACGGCACGAGTCTAGCGGCGATTTTTGATGGGTGACCTAGAAATGAACTCCTGTCACATTCAGTTAAGGCCTTGAGGGACCTGGTCATTCACCTCCCCAGAATACGGGAGGGAATGGTGATTGCGTTCCGGGGATAATGACCCGAAATGGTTGGAGATGGTAGTTAGCACCTCTTGCTTCTTGATCACAGTTCGTCACTGTTTGAACGACCATGGTGAGTTATTCACTTGGAGGGATTGTCGAGCAGCCTCCAGAGTTGGAATGGTACAATATTGACAGTACTCCTTAGCCTTCACATTAGATACCCAGCGTTGAAGACGCCGAGTAGGTGGTGTCTTCCTCAGAGCGGACGACGATCCAGCAGGAGTAGCAGCAGATGCATTCACAGAAGAGGTTTTCAGAGTAGAGGAATTCACAGACGCGAACTTAAGAAAATCCATTATTGTAATGCAGAAGATCTTGGAAAAGCGTGATTGTTTGATATAACAAACATAATCAAGATAAGTTCAGTTTCTACATCTTTTGGATGAGCACATATGTTATTGATTACTTTGTTGGCCCTCTCACTGAGTATTAAATAGGGGCCTAACAAATAAGAAAAACATCATTTTAACTTGGTTAAGGATTCAAGTCGGGTTCACCATTTCTTGTTTCCTCCGGAAATGGGGATGACCTCATTGATTTAAGGTTCAAACATTCTAAGAGGTTTCTAATGGGTTTTTTCGTAGAACTGGAAACATCCAATGATTCTATATCCATTTGGAGCTACTTTCCAAAGGTAGGTGGTCATTAGCTGTGAACTGATGAGGCTTAAGAATTTTTGCTGGTCGAGAGGATGGGAGGTTGAACTCATCACACCCTTTTGGGGGGACTTATTTTCTACTCCAGGACTCTCTTTATACATTTAAGTTATGTTCATGAATCCTTATTAAATTACCAAGTATCAAAATGAGCTTTCCTTTAGACCTGACAATCAATGATTAGTATGTAGAAGATTTAGAGAATCTTTTATATGTATTAAAGGTTCTTCATTGATAGAGAATCATGTGTATTTTTTAGAGATTCTTGGTCAATGGTATCCTTCGACACATTATATATAAATCTCTTGGTTATTGTGATAACCATACTGGTTTTAAATCCACTCAGCGGGGCACTTGAAGTTCATTTTCATTCATAAGGACATGAATTATTTCATAGTTGGGATCTTACCTGTAGATGGGCTACCAACATATCCTTTGTTTTGGAAAAAGAATCAGAACCCACACAGTTCAAGTAAAGAAGTATAAGGTTTATGCAAGATTGATGGCTCAAAGAAAGATTTCATAATTACTTTTACACTCTATGCTCACGTGAGTCATGCTTGGTGTGAGAAACAAGAGGTATTGGTAAAATGAGACAATTTTTCCATTAAAGATGCAGTTATAAGAAATGAGTGTGGCTTATATATGTATGACTGCCCAGATAGATGAATATTATGATTTACATCAGGGAAGAAACATGGAAACAGGGTCCATAAAGTTATATGTGCTTTATTGAGATTTGAAAACTCTAACATGGGGCTTATTCTAGAGGAGGATGCCCAAATTAAAAGGGGACTTACGATTGGGTTTTACTCCTGAGAAGGAATCCTAATTCAAAGGTAAATTAAGACTGGTTAAGAGAAATTAGGACTGGGGAATATTCTTAGAGAAGAGGCCTAGGTTTAAATGGGATTATGACTGGGGCTTACTCCTGAAAAGGAAGCCCAGGTTTAAGGAAATTGGGATTTTTGAGAACTCGGGGTTTACTCCTAAGGAGGATGCCCATATTAAAAGAATTTTGGTTAGGGCTTATTCATGAAACGGAGGCCCAGGTTAAGGGAAATTAAAGACTGGGGCTTACTCCTGAAAATGAGGCCCAATTTTAAGTATTCTCTCATCTTAAAGGATGAGGTTAAATGAATAAAATCTCTGACCTTAGCAACATAAAGATATGTAAATCACTAGGTTTTAAGAGAAGTTCCACAGAATTCCTTTCAAATAAAGAATCCAATAAGGAAATCATGCCATGAATGGATTTGGACAGAATTCTGAAGGCTTAATCGTGATAAGGATAGGTGGATAGGCATAAGAGAGGTAAAATTGGAAGGAGGGGCACCCAAAAAGACGGTGGCGCGCATGTCCATTGTGGGCGTGCAAGTCATGGTCGCGCAGGTGTACCTGCGCGACACATGGATACTTGCACAGTGGTTAACCCTTAGGGTAATACTTGGACGAGACTAGGCTCAAGCATTTAGCATTATCCCTAGCGGCTTCAAGAAAGGGTGGCTCGAATGTTTTGTTGAAGGGGTAAGGCGGAGCGCATGTGTGGCCATTTCACATAAGGGATGACCACTTAGGCGCCCAAGTGTTGATGAGTTTCAATAGTTAGGCCTTACTCCCCCTCTTTAGATCTTCCGTTCAAGGTAATAAACTACCTTAGAAGTGTTCGAAAGATTTGAGAAGAGACAAGGGAGCCGAGAGCTCAAATCTAAGTTTCTGGAATATTTCATCCTCGAAATGAGGGGCCCACCGGGGGTATTTTTAGGCTGGTGAAGACCCTGGGTGAATTTCAAAGAGGGCGTGCAAGTCACCGGCACGACCATTGGGTGTCACACAAGTATACTTGGGCGACCTTGATGGAACTTGCACGACCCAAGTGCATTTGAATCTTTGTTCATGCCTTTGTCAATTATTGATGTTTCTTCAAAGGATGAATCACTTTGGGTTCAAGGTATTTCCCTTTTCAATTCATTAGACTCTGTGATGGATAGGAGCGTCAACAGTCGTGTACTCAGGTTGACAGGTTCTGGAAAGTAAGTCGGTGGAATTCCAGTCGTAAAATAAACAGTTAAATGATATACAAGGTGTGTAGTCCTAAAGTACACGCCATGTAATTTCTTTTTTTGCATTAAAATGGGAAGTAGCCTCGTTTTAACGTAGAACTAATATGTTCCACCCGGTTTCGTTAACCAAGATGGCTGAAGCTTGTTTCTTCTCTCGATCGTCCGTCCGAGACACGATTTAAACACCGATTGATGCGTTGGAACCCCCTCGGTAAGGCCACGATTCCTCTAGAGCCATTTTGATTTATTTCAGTTCAAGAATGAGTTATAGGGGTTTGATCAATTTGGATTCTTTTGTAGATCTACCATGTTTTAGACCGAATTGGAGGCTGTTACCGGAGGAGTAGCATCGCATGAGTCTCTGGTAGGTGTTTCATACATCTTCTCATGTTTTCATGGTCTTTTGGGTAACACGGCCTTCAGAGAATTTTTATGTATTTTGAGTGGGACCAGCTTTATCAGTATTTTCATATTGAATTGATTTTTGGACCTATGGGATGCCTTCGGGTATGCCCTGTTACCTATTTTTCATGAGCGGGGATGGGCGAGAGGTCATAGCTCATTGGGGGCATTTTGGCCGGGGGATTCCAAAATGGTTATATTTGATTTATACTGCTATAAACTGTTGAGTTTAATTTATTAAACATGATATAAATTTTTAGAGGCATTCAGGACCTCAGTTTCTGGTATGGGACAACACCAGGCATAGTGCAATTCAACTATTTAGGTTGTTTTTCCGGATTATGTGTTCTGTTTAATTTTGATATATATGCAAGTGTTGAATTTCATATGTCGTACCTTTGGGGTGGTGTTGGTCTTGGTCTGGGTTACTTATGATGGTTTTGAACATGGGATTGGGCGTCATGGACGTCGCCTTGAGGCAGTACGACTGTCAAGTTGGGCATGTCCCAAGTTACTTGGATAGCGAGGCCATCATACTTGAGTGACATGGTCACAGGGACATGAGGTGTTAGATGTGTTGGTGTCTTAGGTACTATTTTGGTGATTACTGCTCACCCAGAACTTTGAGTAGTGTGCAAACATAGATACTCCGTGATGAGGTGGTTTTGACCACTCATGTGGGTAGAGGCCTTCGTAGATGCTGTTTAGGTACTTTGGTTCGAAGTGCTTTCCGTAGAAAGCCACAAGGGAGGTGAGGAACCTTTAGAGGATAAAATTGAGGCAATTGGGTTGGGGGCTGAGGCACGTCTTTATTTGAGGGCATACATCGCTGTTCCTCCAGGATACTTATTGTGCGTGCCTTTGGGACGTCAGTACTTGAGACACGAGGTGTCAGGTGGCACATGGTGCCAGGTTGTTACTTCATGGGTGTGCCTTAGGGACATTGTTACTTGAGACATGAGGTGTCAGGTGGAACATGGTGATGGGTTACATGATAGTGATTTCGGCATTGGCTGAAGCAGGTGACACTCCATGGTGGCTGCTGAGCACTAGTTGAGTTAGTGTATATTTGTGCATTATTTTGTTTAATAATTTCCTTATAAATGCATTCCTACATAAACACTTATATTATGTACGCACCATTGGGTTCTATCCTACTGAGATTTCACTGACACCCTGCACGGACCCTCTAGGACGCGTGCAGACATTATTGATTTATGTGTAGGATAGAGGCCAACTTCAAGAGTTTGGATGCATTAGTTATAGCATAGAGATGGTATGGACAGGGAGGTTTGACCTAGCCATGGTTTAATTTGTTTTGTTTTCTTTGTTGTATCAACATGATTCCTTGTTGTTTCTACAGTTTGTTAGCCATTGGCACCCTTTTTATATTCATTTATGTACGACCTTCTTTGGATGAATTTTTATTGTTTAGAAGTAGTAACAAGTTATTAGTATGATGTTGTGTTTCTTTCCACTGCTTTTGTTTATATTTACTACTTCCATTGTTTATCTATATTGATTATGCTTCCTCTCCGCGGGTCTGGTTCGGTTCTGATGAGTCCTTTATTCCACTGCATATTCATTATTATTCTCGGACTAGTACCATTATTATTATCCTTCGAGAGGATATAGCCTCCCCACTATTCCTAAAAGACCCTCCCTACTAGTCGGCAGCCTTTGGCGTTTGCAGAGGTGCACCTAAGGTCGTAACACCTGACCCGTTTAGCACTGTTCGGGTGGCTGAATAGGTCTATGTCATTACAAATTGGTATCAGAGCAGTTCTTGATAGGGATTTAGTTGCAGTGCCTTGCCTACTAATAATGATTTTGAGACATAGCTTTTTATTTCCACTAGTTTTACTATTTGGGATATGGTAGACTGGATATCGGTTGTTACTAGATTTGGGTTTCTAGCTTGTGATTGGGTTCCTGTAGCCCTAGGTACGAGGGATGAACCATGTTACCTTGGGTGGGAATTGCTTGTTTCTTTTTCTTAGATTATAGTTTATATGATTCCCACCACGGTGGCTCACATGGGGTGTGGGGTTATTTATTGTGATATGTAGTCCTTGACCTGGTGCGGAAAGGGAGAATTAGACCTTGGCCCGGTATGGCAAAGTTGCTTGTTTGGAATTTGATAGGAACTTTTTTAGGGTATTTCAGTTTCATAATTGTACGAATGCTTTGTGAAGTGATGATGCCATGGGAATAAAAATCAATTTCCAGGCTTTGTATTCTTGGAAATCTGAATTGGTGAAATTCCTAATATTGTTTCTTGTTTATTTCAATGTGTTATGCCATGATTTGTATTTTTTTAGAATTGTTTGTGGAAGGAAATTTGGTTCTGGATCTGATGAGAGTAGGTAGGTACTATCAGTTGAAGTGATTTTGATGACGATGATTAGGCGACTCGTTCATTAGTTTGAGGAAATGTTGGTTGTTGGGATAGGCATGGCCCGAGGTTCTTTTGATACTTGGCTCTCTTAATGGTGGGTAAGGAGGCCATAATGCCAGGATGCCGTGGGGCATGGGTTGCATTGGGGGAGAGTAAGGGTAGTAGTTATGAACTTTTTTCTATTGCTTTCTTATCTACGTTGAATATATATGGTTATATATATATATATGGGTTGCCTGAACATTTATGGTATTCAGTGGGTTCCTCTTACACGTCTCGATGGAGCATCAGACAAGTGAGGATAGAGTGACGCTGGTGCCAGATCAGGTGCAAGATTTGGTACATGCAGAGCACAAGCCGTAGGTATAGGCTCAGGAACCGGATCCAATGCAGGCAGGACAATGTCCGAGTTTGGCATCGTTCGGGATGTGGCTCGACGAGCAGCTCCGAGCGAGCCCTGTACGCGTTATGCATGGGATCAACAGAGGCACATATGGTATAAATCCATCTATGGCGTATCTGACATGGGAGTTCTAGTCGCATCACCCACCGCTTTTTCAGGGTGAGGGTGTTCCGTAGGCTACTGAGAACTGGATAGAGAGTATTGACATGATCTTCAAGTAGCTCGAGATGCCTCCAGGGTGGAGGGTCATGTTGGCGACATATAAACTGCGAGGACCGGTGAAGCGTTGGTGGGATGTGCAGGTTCTGGCTCGCCGGCATGAGGGACTAGCATGGAAGTACTTCAAGGACTGGTTCTTTGTGCACTTTTACCCAGAGACACTGAGAGTAGAGAGAGCTCGGGAGTTCTTGATACTTCAACAGGGAGACATATCCGTCATGGATTATGCAGCTACATTCACTGAGTTGTCACACTTTGCACCTGGTATGGTAAGTGATGACACGACTAGGGTGAGGCGCTTCGATGATGGCTTACGACACTCCATTCGGGTCTAGGTAAATATATTCAGTCTAGGTTCTTTCTAAGAGGCAGTGAACCAGGTGCTCATAGCAGAGGGAAACAAGAGGGATACACCCTAGGTTGGCCAAGCGACAACATCAGGTGATAGTTCGAATAGTAGGAAGGGAGGACGAGATGAGTTCCAACCTGGTAGTTAGGCCGAGGACTCAGCTATAACACCTCGTGGTAGTTCTTTAGTGATTTACTTTCAGTGCGGAAAGATGGGACAGTTTCAGACTCAGTGCGATAGGCCTCCAAAGGAGTTCCAGGAATGTGGACAGGTCAAACCTCTAGAGAGGTTTTACAGGCATCCTTCTCAGATAGCCGGCATGCAGGGACCGGGACAGATGGTGGCATCTAGAGTTGGATTAGGTTCGGTACCAGGATAGGGTAGCCGAGGTTCAGCTGCACACGGAGGACATGACAGAGACAGTGGGATCCAGCTGAGGGGTCTATGGCCGGTGACTGGAGCAGCACCACAGGGAGGTCAGACATTAGGTAGTCATACATCAAGCCAGGTACATGCCGTTGAGCTGCTAGAGGCTGAGCAGGTTGGTGAGCTGATGACAGTTAGAGGTACACCATGGTGTGGTCGTGATCTCCATGTTTCTTTTTTGTCATGACATATAAAGGCATGTCTGTTTTTAGTGCACGTGGTGCACAAGATCTATGTGGACTGACTAGATTATAGTATGTGGGATTGGAACCATATCGGGTGCATGAAATATTCTATATATATATATATATATGTATGGGATGTGTAGCATCAGGTAATTGAAGATGCGTGTTACATGAGGAGCCTTGGGCATCGGGGCATCGATGATGTGGGTTACATGAGGTGCCTTGGGGATCAGGGCATCGAGGATGCGGGTTACTTGAGGTGTTGTGGGCATCGGGGCTTCGAGGATGTGGGTCACTTGAGGTGCTAGTCCCCAGGACCTCGTGGAGGTGGACACCGATGTAGTGCGGGCTATGTTGGGTGTCAGGATCAACACAGGTGCACCAATGAGGTTCATGGGCGACGATGCATCACAGAAGGACTATGCATCCAAAAACATATTAGTAAACCTTGTTTGCTTTAAGTTTTGATGGGTTGAGATCGAGTTAGGAAATCTAAATGTGGAGAGACCTTGAGGAATTTCACCAGGTCCTTTGAGACCAGGGAATTCCAAGTTACATTGAATGAGGTGGTATGTTTGGTGCCTTCTCCGGGTTTTATTTGACAGCTTGGGGACAAGCTATGTTAAGGTGGGGAGATTTTAAAAACCCGTGTTTTTGGAACAGGTCAAAATCCTGACCCTGTTTGATATTTTGACTTGTTTTTGAGGAAACTGGATAAAATGTGCAATTTCTAGAAATTTCAAGACTACATGTCGTGTACTTTAAGTACCTTCCGTGTATATGTTACGCGAGTACCAGCCGTGTGCTCTCCGAGTACATGTTGTGTGATGACCGTGTATAAAATTTCTTGCTACACGGTGTGTAGTTTTTGACACGCCATATACCCTTGACCGTGTGGAGGACACACATGGCGTGTAGGCCTGTTGGCCGGGTAGATTTGTCTGAACCAAGAACACGTTGTGTTTACTTTGGACATGTCGTGTAGTCTAGCCGTGTATTAGAGATATACATGGAATGTGGGTAAGTCGGTGAGGAAGACAAGGGAAACCTTCTACACATCGTGTACCCATAGGTACACACTGTGTACTCATGTTGGCATGTTATAGAAAGTATGTCAATGGAATTCCAGCCGTCAAATGAACAGTTAACAGATATATGTGGCACGTAGTCCAAAATTACACGTAGTGTAGTTTTTGTGTGTGTTAAAATGTGGAGTAGCCTCGTTTTTTGACAAAACTCATATGTTCCTCCCGGTTTCACGAACCAAGCCGACCGAAGATTCTTTCATCTTCCGATCGTTTGTTTGAGACCCGATTCGAACACCGATTGATCCGTTGGAACCCCCTCGATAAGGCCTTGATTCCTCTTGAGCTATGTTGATGGATTTTTGTTCTAGAAGGAGTTATAGGGGTTGGAGAGGTTTGGATTATTTTATATATCTATCATGTTTTAGAGCGAATTGGAGCCTATTACCGGAGGAGTAGCATCGTATGAGTCTCAGGTAGGTGGTGTATACCTCTTTTCGTGTTTTCGTGGTAGTTTGGGTAACACGGCCATCAGCGCGTTTTTGGGTATTTTGAGCAGGAACCATTTTATCTACTCTTTCATTTTGAATTGATTGTTGGACCTATGGGATGCCTTTGGGTATGCCATGTTACCTGTTTTTCTTGAGCGGGGCCGGGTGAGAGGCCATAGCTCATCGGGGAATTTTGGACGGGGATTCCAAAATGGTTATATTTGATTTATACTACTATAAACTATTGAGTTTAATTTGGCATTCAAGACCTCAATACTGGTATGGGATAACACCATGCATAGTGCAATTCAACAATTTAGGTTGTTTTTTCTGATTACTTGTTCTGTTTAAATGTGATATATATGCACGTGGTGAATTGCATATGTTGGACCTTTGCGGTGGTGTTGGGCTTGGCCCGGGTTACATAGGGTGGTTTTGACCATGGGTTTGGGTGTCATGGATGTTAGCTAGAGGTAGTACGACTGTCAGGTTGGGCATGGTGTGGGTTAGTTGTATGGATAGGACATCAGACATGAGCGGCATGGTCGCACGAACACGAGGTTTCAGATATGTTTTTGGCTTACGTACTATTTTGTGATTACCGCTCACCCGGAACATTGGGTAGTGTGCACACAGAGATATTCCGTGATGAGGTGGTTTTGACCACTCGTGTGGGTAGAGGCCCCCATAGATGGGGTTTAGGTAATTTTTTTGGGGGTGCGTACTGTAGAAATCCAAGTGGGAGGTGAGGAGCCTTCAGAGGATAGCATTGAGGCTCTCAGGTTGGGGGCCGAGGCTCACCGAAATTTGAGGGCATACATCACTGTTCCTCTAGGATACTTCTTGGGCGTGCCTTTGGGATGTCAATACTTGAGAAACAAGGTTTTAGGTGGCACATGGTGCCAGATTGTTACTTCTTGGGTATTCCATTAGGACGTCGGTACTTGATCCCCGAGGTGTTAGGTGGAACATGGTTCCTGGTTACATGACAGAGATTCTGGCGTTGGTCGAAGAAGGTGACACTCCCTGGTGGCTATGGAGAACCAGTTGAGTTAGTGTATATTTGTTCATTGTTCTGTTTACTTCATTCTATATAAATGCATGTATTCTTAAACACATATATTTTTTATGCACCATTTGGTGGTATCCTATTGAGAATTTTCTCACACTCTGCACGGGCCCTCCGGGACGCGTTCAGACTTTATGGATTTACATCCATGAAAGCTGCTAGCTTCAGAAGCTAGGCTGCGTTAATTGTTACATGGAGATGGTATGGACCTTTAGGTCTGACCTAGATGGGGTTTACTTTGTTTTTCTTCTTTGCGGTATCAGCATGCTTCCTTGTTGTAGTTACAATTGGTTTTCCATTGGCACCCATTTTATATTCAGTTATGTATGAACTGCTTTGGAGGCATATTTTATTGTTCATTAGTAGTTACATGTTATCAGTATGTTGTTTTGTTTTCTTCCACTGGTATTGTTTATATTTACTCCTTCCGTTATTTATCTATATTGATTATTCTTCTGCTCTGCGGGTTTGTTTCGAGTCTGCTGTGTCCTTTATTGCGCTGCATATTTAATATTATTCTCGGACTAGTATCCTTATTATTATCCTCTGAGAGGGTATAACCTCCCCACTACACCTAAAAGAATCTCACTACTAGTCGGTAGCCTTTGGCTTTCGGGGAGGTGCACCTAAGGTCGTAACACACGATCCGTTTATCACTATTTGGGAGGAAGATCGGGTCTAGGTCATTACAATGTGGTATCAGAGGAGTTCATGACAGGGATATAATAGCAGTGCCTTGTAGACTACTAATGAGTTTGAGACATCTCTTTATATTTTTGCAGGTTGTACTATTTGATATATTGTATACTAGAGATAGGTTGTTATTGGAACTAGGTTACTAGCTTGTGCAAGGGTGCATGTATCCCCTGGTACAAGGGATGGACCAAGTTACCTTGGGTGGGAATTGCTGGTTGCTTTTTCTCAGATTATAGTTTATATGATTTCAACCTTGGTGGCTTACTTGGTGTGTGAAGTTATTGATTGTGATATGTAGCCCTTGACCCGGTGCGTTAAGGGAGAATTGGACCTTGGCCGGTATGGAAAGGCTTGCTTGTTTGGCTTTTGATAAGCACATTTTTACGGTATTTTAATTTTATAATTGTACGTATTCTTTGTGAAGAGAGAATTCCAAGTAAATAAAAATTGACTACCATTCTTTGTATGCTCTGAAATGTGAATTGGTAAAATTCTTGATACAAATTCTTGTTTATTGAAATGTGTTATGCAATGATTTGTTTATTTTTAGAATTTCATGTGGCCGGATATTGGGGTCTGTCTCTCAAGAGAGGTGGCTGAAACTATTTGTTGAGGTGATTTTGATCACAAGGATTAGGTGACTCGGTCATCGGTTTGAAGCAACGTTGGTTGTCAGGATGGGCATGGCCTAAGGTACTTTTGATACTTGGCTCTGTTAAGGGTGGGTAAGAAGGCCACGAGGCCAGGATGCCATGGGGCATGATTTGTAGTGGGGGAGAGTAAGGGTAGTAGTTATGCACTGCCTTTTACTTCTTTATTATCTGTGTTGAATATATATTTTTATATATATATAGGTTGTCAGACCATTTATGGTATTCAGCGGGTTCCTCCTACACGTCTCGATGGAGAATCAGATAAGTGAGGATACAATGCCACTAGTGCAGGATTAGGTGCAGGATTCAGTACAGGCAGAGCACGAGCTGTAGGTACATGCTCAAAGATAGGATCCAATGTAGGTAGGATAACAACCATGTTTGGAATAGTTCGGGGCGTGGCTCGACGATAAGTTCTGAGTGAGCCTGGTACGTGCCTTGCCGGGGATCGATAGAGGCATGCAGGGTACAAAGCCATCTATGGAATATCTGACACAAGAGTTCCAGTCGCAGCACCCACCACTTTTTCAGGGTGAGGGTGGTCTGCAGGCTGCTGAGAATTGGATAGAGAGTATGAACATGATTTTCGAGGAGCTCGAGACCCCTCTAGGGAGGAGGGTCATGTTGGTGATGTACATGCTGCGAGGACCGGTGAAACGTTGGTGGGATGTGCAGGTTCAGGCTCTCAGGCACGAGAGACTAGAATGCAAGGACTTCAAGGACAGGTTCTTCGAGAACTTTTACCAAGAGACACTGAGAGCAGAGAGAGCTCGGGAGTTCATGAGCCTTCCACAGGGAGATATGTCTGTCAATGGCTATGCAACTACATTCACTGAGCGGTCTCACATTTCACCTGGTATGGTAATCTATGACCCTAGTAGAGTGAGGCACTTCAAGGATGGTTTACGACATGCCATTTGGGTCTAGGTGAATATCTTCAAGCTGTGTTCTTTCTCAAAGGCAGTAAACCAGGCGCTCATAGTGGAGGGAAACTAGAGGGATTAGCCCCAGGTTGGTCTGGTTACAACATCAGGTGATGGTTTGGATAGAAGGAATTGAGGAGGGGATGAGTTCTAGTAGGGCAGTCTGGCCAAGGAAATAGCTAGACCACCTCATGGTAGTTCTTCCGTGATTTTCTTTCTGTGCGGACAACCATGTCATTTTCGGACTCAGTGCGATATGCCTCCAAAGGAGTTCTGGGCATGTGGAAAGGTCGGGAATCTGAAGAGTTTTTTCTGGTAGCCTGCTCAGACAGCCAGCAAGCAAGGACCAGGACATACGGTGGTATAAGGAGTTGAATCGGGTTCAGTACCAAGAGAGGGAAGTCGAGGTTCAGCTGCACGCGGAGGACGTGACAGAGACAACGTGATCCAACTGATGGGTCCATGGCCAGTGACTGGTGTAGCACCACATGGAGGGTTGGCATCACGCAGCCGTACATTAGGGCATGTACATGCCATCTAGCTACCAGAGGCTGAGCAGGCTGGTGAGCCGACGACGGTTAGAGGTACACCACGGTGTGGCCATGATCTCCATGATTCCTTTTTTGCATGACCTGTAGAGGCATGTCTGTTTTGTGTGCACATGGTGCACATGGTCTATGTGGATTGACTAGATGCTAGTCTGTGGGATTGACACCATATCGAGTGCGTGATATATTCTATATATATATATATATATATATATGCATGAGATGCGTAGCACGAGAGCTTCGAGGATGCGGGTTACATGATGTGACTTGGGCATCGGGGCATCAAGGATGCGAGTAACATGAGGTTCTTTGGGCATCGAGTCATCGAGGATGAAGGTTACTTGAGGTGTCGTGGGAATCAGGGCATCGAGGATGCAGGTTACTTTAGGTGCGAGGCACCAGAGCATTGTGGAGGCGGGAACCGATGCAGTGCGGGCTATGTTGGGTGTCAGGAGTGACACAGGAGTACCAATGAGGTGCAGGGGTGATTATGTTTCACAGAAGGACTATGTGCCCGGAAAACCGGTTAGTAAACCTTGTTTAATTTATATTTTGTTGGTTTGAGACTGAGTTTGGAAAATCTGAATGTGGGGAGGCCTTGAGTAATTTCATGAGGACCATTAAGACCGGGGAAGTCTGGGTTACTTTAAACGGGTTGGTATGTTTGGTGCCATCTCCTGGTTTTGTTTGATAGCTCGGTGATGAGCAATGTTAATGTGGGGAGATTGTAAGAACCCGAGTTATTAGAACTTGTCAAAATCCTAACCCTGTAGGAATTTTTGACTTGTTTCAGAGGATACTGGATAAAATGGGCAGTTTCTAGAAATTTCTAGACTACACACCATGTACATTAAGTACGCACCATGTATATGTTAAGTGAGTACTGGCTGTGTGATCACCGAGTACATGTCATGTGATGACCATGTAGAAAATTTCTTACTACACGACATGTAGTTTTTGAAATGACGTGTACCCTTGACCGTGTGGAGGCCACACATGGCGTGTAGGCTTGTTGGCCGGGTAGATTTGTCTGAACCAAGATCACACCGTGTTTACATTAGACACGCTGTGTAGTCTAGCCGTGTATAAGAGATATACATGGCGTGTGGATAAGTTGGCGAGGAAGAGAAGGGAAACCAAGTACATGCCGTGTACCCATATGTATACTCTGTGTACTCATGTCAGCAGGTTATGGAAAGTAAGTCGGTGGAATTCCAACCGTCAAACGAATAGTAAAATGATATACACGGCATGTAGTCCTATAGTATACACCGTGCAGTTTATTTTTTTGTGTCAAAATGGGAAGTATCATCATTTTGAGGTAGAACACATATGTTCTACCCAGTTTCGCAAACCAAGTAGGTCGATGCTTCTTTCTTATCCCGATCATCCTTCTGAGACCCGATTTGAACACCGATTGATGTGTTGCAACCCCCTCAGTAAGGCCTCGATTCGTCTTGAGCCATTCTGTTTGATTTCTGTTATAGAACAAGTTATAGGGGTTCGAGTGGTTTGGATTATTTTATAGATCTACCATGTTTTAGACTGAATTGTAGGCTATTACTGGAGGAGTATCATCGTACGACTCCGAGGTAGGTGGTGCATACCTCTTTTCACATTTTCATGGACTTTTGGGCAATGCGACCATCATCATGTTTTTGGGTATTTTGAGCGGGACTCATTTATCAGCTGTTTCTTATTGAATTGATTGTCGGACCTATGAGATTCCCTTGGGTAAGCCTTGTTACCTATTTTGCTTTAGTGGGGCCAGGAGAGAGGCCGTAGCTCATCGGGGTATTTTGGGTGGGGGATGACAAAATGGTTATATTTGATTTATACTACCATAATCTATGGAGTTTAATTTATTAAGCCCGATATAAATTTTTGAAGGCATTCAAGACCTCAGTGCTGGTATGGGACAACACCATGCATATTGAAATTCAATTGTATAGGTTGTTTTGCCTGATCATGTGTTCTGTTTAAATTTGATATATATGCAAGTGCTGAATTGCATATGTTGGACCTTTCGGGTTGTGTTGGGCTTTTCCCGAGTTACATAGGGTGGTTTTGATCACATGATTGGGCATCATGGATGTCAGATTGAGGTAGTATGACTGTCAAGTTGGGCATAGCCTGGGTTACTTGGATGGTGAGGCCATCAGACATGAGTAACATGGTCGCAGTGACACAAGGTGTCAGATGTGTTGGTGGCTTAGGTAGTATTTTGGTGATTACCGCTCACCCAAAAAATTGAGTAGTGTGGAAACAGAGATACTCCGTGATGAGGTGGATTTGATCACTCGTGTGGGTAGAGGCCCTCGTAGATGCGGTTTAGTTACTTTGGTTGGGGGTTCTTTCTGTAGAAAGCCACATGAGAGGTGAGTAGCCTTCAGAGGATAGCATTGAGGCTATCGGGTTGGGGGCTGAGGCTTGCCGTTATTTGGGGGCAGACATCACTATTCCTCCAGGCTACTTCTTGGGTGTGCCTTTGGGACGTCGGTACATGAAAAAAAGGTGTCAGGTGGCACATGGTGCCAAGTTGATACTTCATGGGATTGCATTCAGGAAGTTGGTACTTGAGACATGAGGTGTCAGGCAGCACATCATGCCAGGTTACACAACAGAGATTCCGACGTTGGCCGAAGCAGTTGACACTCCATGGTGGGTGATGATCACCAATGGAGTTAGTGTATATTTGATCACTGTTCATTTTACAGCTTTCCTTATAAATGAATGCCTGCTTAAACACTTATATTAGGTACGACCATTGGGTTGTATCCTACTGAGATTTGTCCCACACCCAGCACGAGCCGGTCGGGATGCGTGCTGACTTTATGGATTTATGTGCAGTAAAGTGGATAGCTTTAGAAGTTGGTCTTCATTAGTTGTTTCATGGAGATGGTATGGACCTTGAGGTCTAACCTAGCTAGGGATTACTTTGTTTTGATTTCTTTGTAGTATCAGCATGCTTCCATGTTGTATCCATAGTTGGTTAGCCATTGGCAGCCTTGTTATATTCAGTTATGTATGAACTACTTTGGATGCATGTTTTATTGTTCAGTAGTAGTTACATGTTATAAGTATGCTGTTGTGTTTCTTTCTGCTCTTGTTGTTTATATTTACTTCTTATGCTGTTTATCTATATTTATTATGCTTCTGCTTTGGGGGTCTGGGTCAAGTCTGTTGAGTCCTTTATTCCACTGCATATTAATTATTATTCTCAGACCACTATCCTTATTATTATCCTCTGAGATGGTATATCCTCCCCACTATACATAAAATACCCTCGCTACTAGTCGAAAACCTTTGGCATTCGGGGAGGTGTGCCTAAGGTCGTAACACACGACCCTTTTAGCAATGTTCAGGTGGCTGATCGGGTCCGGGTCGTTACAAGATACAATCAATAGGGGTACTCCATGAAGTCTTAAAACATCATTAATATACAGTCTTACTAAATGTTCAAGTGCTAAATCTTCTCTTATAGTTAGAAAATGTGAAGACTTGGTAAGACGATCAACATTGAACCATATTGCATCATTCCTTCTAGGAGTCTTTGGTAGCCCCACGACAAAGTCCATCATATATTATCCTATTTACTCTCAAGTATAGGAAGTGGTTGTATGACTCCTCTAGGATGTTGCCTTCCAACTTTCACTAGTTGACAAACCATACTTTTTGACACAAAATTAAAAATCTCCCTATTCATGTTGTCCCACTGATAATGTTCCATCAAATATCTATACATCATGGAACTCCCAGGGTGTATAATGAAATTGGAGCTATGAGTATCATTCAACAAAATTCTCTTTTTATATCACGTATGTTAGGAACACAATGTCTCCTCCCAAATTTAATAAATTCCATCTTCATATATGAAATCTCTCAATCTCCCATCATTCAAAACATTAATCTTATTTTGAAACTCCTCATTATCAGTCTGAGAACTCCTTATTCATTCTAGTATAGATGATTTGGAAACCATTTGAAAAAGTATTGATGCTTCACCTTCCATGGTTATTACCATATCAATCTTTACTAGATACATGAAAATAGGATCCCTATCAACTCTGATCTTGTTCAAAACTCCATGATCCTTTCTACACAAAGCATCTGCCACCTTATTTTCCTTTCCCGGGTGGTTGTGTATTGTGATATCATAATCCTTGAGTTGTTCAAACCCTCTTCATTGCTGCATGTTTAGTTCTTTTTTTTTTGAGAAAATATACTTAAAATTACTTTGATCAGTATAAATCTCACATTTTTTACCATAGATATAGTGTCTCTATATCTTCAAAACAAAGATAACAACTGATAACTCAAGAGAATGAGTGGGATAGTTTTGTTTATGAATTTTTAGTTGTCGTGATGCATATGCAATTACTCTATCATTCTGCATAACGATAAAATGAAGTCCTTTCTATGAAGCATCACTATAAATAACAAACCCATCATTCCCTGATGGTAGAGCTATGATATGATCATTAACTAATCCTCTCTTCAGTTCTTCACGACATTGGTCACACTATTTTGTCCAAACAAACTTAACCAATTTATATGTGAGCTTGGCTAATGAGTTAACCAACTGGGAAAAATTCTGGACGAAACGTCAATAATAACCTGCTAAACCAATAAAACTATGTACCTAAGTCATACTGGTCAGTTCTGGCCATTCTTTGATTACCTTGGTCATTGAAGGATCAACAGATTTTCCATCCTTAGAGACAATATGGCCAAGAAAATAAATCTTCTGTAGATAGAATTCACCTTTTCTAAACTTCCCGTATAATTCATTTCTTCTAAGAGACTTTAGAATAATGCCCAAGTGATTTTCATGATCTTCGTAGCTTTTGGAGTATGCCAAGATATCATCAATAATTACCACTAAAAAGTCATCAAGGTATTCCTTGAAAACTCAGTTCCTTAGATCCATGAATATAGAGGGTGCATTAGTCAATCCAAAAGGCATTACTGTAAACTCGTAATGCTCGTACCTATTTGAAATTCTATTTTTAAAATGTCTTCCTTCTTCACACACAACGAATGATATCCAGATCGAAGGTCAATCTTTGAAAAATATCGAGCTCCATTAAGTTAGTCGAATAAATCATCAATTCAAGGTAAGGGATACTTGTTCTTTATTGTTATAGAATTTATCTCCCTGTAGTCAACGAACAACCTCAAAGATCCATATTTATTCTTAACAAAAAGGACAGGTGCTCCCCAATGAGAAACACTAGGGTGAATAAATCCATTATTACTCAATTAATCATGTTGTTTTGTGAGTTCCAATAATTCCACAGTGTCCATTCTAAAAGGGTTTTTTGAAATGGGTTTCGTACCAAAAATTAAATTAATGAAAAAATGAATTTCTCATTCTAGAGGATGTCCAGATAAATCATCTAGAAACACATCAACATTTTATTTCACAATAGTTAAGTCCACTATTGAACATTCTTCTCTTCACCCAAAATTATTTCATTCACAATATCCACAATAACTGAATTTAATAGAGATACAGGGGGTGGATCTAGATAAGAATCAGATGGTGATGTTTCTTCTCTAATGATAAGGCACTCCTTATCATCCTTTAGAATTTTAACCTCCTTTTTCTTCAAATAAATTTTCGCATCATGGTCCAAAATCCAATGCATACTGAGAATTATAACAAATTCTATAATGTGTATGATGATCAGATCATCATATAAATATCATTTATATGGATTAATGGGGGCTTATAGACAAAACATTATTGTAATGGTACATACCTTAAAAAATTTGATTGAAAAATCCCTTGTTAAATCAAATTCAAAATATATAATTTTCCAAGAAAACTGGGAAGATATGAAACAATGTGATGATCCGGAATAAAGTAAAGCATTGGATAAACTTGTGGAAACCCTTAAATTACCATCCACCACATCTTTCTAAGCTTTAACCTCTACAGTAGTGATCGCATAAACATGGCCATGTTCCGATGACCTTTTCTAAGGTGAGCTTCCCTGACGCTTTGAATATTCATTTTCATAATGTCCCATTTCCCGTCAATTGTAGAATTGAGCAATGGTAGCTTATTTCTTCCACTTAAAATCACTAGAAAGATGGCCTTTCTGTCCACATTTGCAGCATACTACTTTTCCTTTTAGATAGGCACCAAGGTGATTCCTTCCTCAATTATCACAAGGGGGAAAATAAACTCTTCCCTTCTTCCCTATTACCTTATATCCTTTCCCCGAGTGTTTAGAAAATCTCTTATTCTCTTGATTTTCTTTAAAGTCGTATGACTTAGAGAATTCCTTTTTTGACTTAATAGCACATGAGACAATATCTTCATACGATGAGAAGAATTCCAAGACTAAAGTTCGATAGGGAAATGATTTTAACCCATTAAATAAAGGATCAATCTTACTTCTTATGTTACATATATAATTTGCAACATGCCTTGCTAACCTTGTAAAGTTATCTTTATACATTGAGACATTCTCATCCTCCTTTTGTCTTAGACTCAGAAATTTTCTTTTCAAATCCACTCGATGGAAACGAGGAAAGTATTTTTCTATGAAAATATCTTTAAACTACCTCCATTCCATAATTTTTATTTCTTCATTCTCCTTTGTGTTTGGAAATAATGACCAACATTGATCTGCATCTTAGGTGATGTGATAAACTTTTATGACAACGTTTTCCCCTTCGCTACACCCAAAGAAAGATATATTTTCTATATGGAACTTATCCATTGTTCAGCTACAAATGGATTTATAGACCAATTGAATGTTGATTGTTGTTGCCTAAGGAAGTGATGTAACATTGATCCTCCACGACGTAGATCAGGGTGCTCCATACATGTAAGTTTATTTTTCATAACCTGTGTCAGTATTCCCAGCGTGGTGATTTGCTGATTAGCACTAGTGGAATCACTAGATCCACTATAATTATCTTGAGAAGGAGGGAATACCATACATGGATTACGTGTGTTGATACGGTTTCCCTTCCGTCCACTAGGTTCCATTTCTCAACAATGGAATACAATAGATTTGTTTATGAACCGCTATACATGATTACAAACTTGTAAAACACTTAACATAAATTGAACAGTTTATGGATATAATCCATAATCATAAAATTGTTTTCATTGAGGAGGTATATACTCATAAATCCTTCATAATGGTTTGTAAAAAAAATGAGAATTATCCTAAGAATATCCCTTGGGAGTGTCGTAACCAAGAGTGAAGAAAGGCCCATTATTGTGCCCCAGTTCTTGTTCGAGTCTAGCTCAAAGCGGTGTTTTCTGGTTTTACCACTAGGTACATCTATGCCAGAGCTGCTTTTACCAGATCACATCCAGATAGTGATGTATTTCCTGGAAAACTCCCAAAATCCCAACAATACCAAAATTCTAGGAAGATCTTCTATACTAATCCTCAAAGTCTATCTTAGGGTAATGTTCTCTAATTAGAGTTTTTCTAAATCTAAATTCCATGGTTTGTACTAAACATCCTCTGATACCAACTGTAACACAACGACCCTAGTTACCCATAACCAGTTCTTTATTACATAACAGTGGAATGATACAAGTAATCATGTCCCGAAATACTGATTAGTTTAGTCTCCTTAGTAATAAGATACATACATAAGTTCAATATTACAACTTGAGAAGAAATACAACACTAATTTATTCCCTTAAAAACATCCAAGCCTCCTATATTATTCCTACAAGTCACTGATAACTAAATTATTCATATCGAAGGAAAATGAAACATAAGAAAGGGGTGATCTCAAATGCTCAGTAAGGGTAAGCAATGCATCGAAAGATAACATAAACATTAGGCATGTGGAATAATTCCATACGCATGCCTTTACAAATAATAAACATGAAAACATTATGGTAGGAATATGAAATGAGTAAATAATTTCATAATAAATCATAGTCATGGGTATTCAACTAGTTGAATAACCACATGAACCATCATTATTATTTTCATAATGATGGAATGTATAATGTCAGACATTTTGAAACATTTTGTTAAGGCCTCGGCCAAGACGTTTAAAAATGATTAAGGCCTCAGACAAAACCATATATTAAATTGGGAAAGGCCTTCACCAATTCCATGTCTAATTGTATCATGAGACCTACTAATGCACAAAGGAGCTATTGAGGGCTCCACCCGTTACATACTAAGTCCAATACATTCCCCATATGAATGTTTTGAAACAAAAGATAAACATTCCTATTAAAATAGCATACGAAATGTCAATACTTTAACCATAAACCATGAATGGTATAAAAATAACACATCTATATTCAAACATATCACAAAACCTTCAATAAAATATGGAATATTTGTATTATAATTAATCAACTTCAACTAAGTTTAAAATCTAAAGGATGTTGACATAGATGAAATGAAAACTATTTAAAAGAAATACCTCTCCTTATTTTGAAACAATTTAAGAGTAACAATGTTATAAAAGAAAACATTTATTTTGAAAGTATTTTTATAATATTTTAAGGGAAGCTTCGATGGTGTTATAACAATGGAAAATAACCGCACCCACCGTATATGTTAAAAAAACTTTCTTACCTGTTTTTTGTCGAAATGGTCAAAAAGTACCTTCTTTAGAAAATGATGGAAAGATTACATTCAAAACATATAAGGTCAAATAAAGTTATAAATAAATCTAACCCATAGTCTATTAAATAGTAAACATGTTTTGAAATACATTTTTAATAAAACATGGATTTGGATGATAAAGAGGTCCCAATAGATACTTACATAAAAACAACCTCAAATAATATAGAGATTGTGAAATTAACCCTTGATATTTACTTTTCCTTAGTCGAAGGTATGTTAAAATCCTGTATTATTGTTAAGAAATTGTTATTAAATTAAACAATAACTATATACATAAATATGATATCATATATGATTCTCTAATATTGCTTTGTTAATAATATTTAAGTAGTATCATCATTTCCTGTGTTAACTGATTCATTTTCCATTATATGCTTGGTTCTGTAAGCCATGTTTGTTTTGGATAGGATGTATTTGATTCATATACAAAATGATATTATATTCATAATCATTAATTTTAATCGTAAAATGAAAATTATTCTTGAATGATTATGATGGGGAATGAATCTCATAGCATTCATGGAGACGGTAATCCGTACGTACGCAGGAGCGTCAATATCATTATATTGATGGGGGGAATCGTATGTAATTAAATGGTATATCATATATATAGAATCATTAATATTTTATATTTATTATTTGCATCATTTATACACATTATTATACCCATCCAAATAATGAATTGTTTGAATAACTAACTACACCACGACGTTGAGACGGTAAGTTGTACATACGCATGTAAGTTGACTATGTCATTCGTATGATGGATAGAATAATCAATATGGTTGAACCATTTTTATAATAACATAATAGTATATAAAATATAGAGGTGTTATCATTTTAGAGTGGAAACAACAAAGAAAGATGAAGTGGAAGAAGAAAAGAACTTGAAAGAGGTGATAAAATATTTACTTCTTTTTCGGGTTATTCCTTTGGATTTGATCAATAGGGATCCATAGGTTGTCTTTATAACCAAAGGAAGGACTCTATGATTAATGGAGGAATGTTGGGAGTATATTTGGTCTGGGGTTAGCGGAGCCCAATGGCATTGGAGGTGTGAAATTAAGAGAAGGGGAAGTTCCATTTTATATGAGAGGTGAGGGTCACTTTTGGAAAAGCTAGAAATACTATTTTATAATAAAATAATTTTAGGTTTGTAATGGCTCCAAAATAATTTATTTAGAGGATAAGGTGTGTCTGGGTCAAAAAAAAATCAACCAATAGGTTTTTGATAGGTCTAGGTTACCATTTTAACCGTATCTTTTATATTTAACTCTTAGTAAAATAGTTTGACATTTACCACGTCTCTTTGTATTATTATATTATATGGTTAGTAAAGTTACTATAACTAGCCAAGAGAACCCCATGTGGTCCACTATTAATATATATAACCTTATCTAAGTCATTTTTCTGAACCTTATATTTTTAGGAATATTATATCAATTAATAATATAGAATTTGTTTTAAAAACACAATTATGTCAATTTTGACTCTATTTAGTATTTGAATTTTTAAATCCATTAAAACATTATAACTTAGAATAAAATTTATTCAACCAACCCTAAAATGTCAATTAACTATGAAAATTAGTATAATTCATCAGATGTCTCAATTTACTTTTATTTGGATATTTAGAATGAAAATTATTTTAATATTTCATTAATAAGGTAATTATTGCATCATCATTGTGTCATAAATAAGATAAATTATTTAATGTATAAAAATTATAAATAAAATACCTTTATTTTGGAAATATTTTTATCTTTCAAAAGAATATTTATAGTCTAATTTATATTGTGTGTAACCTTATATTAAAAATGATATAGTTATCAAATATTGAATTTAACTCTTTTAACTATTCCTTAAATAAATTAATAATAAATGTCCTAATATAATATAAATGGACTAAAGGGTATCATATTTTATTCATAAGGTTTTTTGGAAGAATTTTACTTATCCAATAGAATTAGGACTTCTGATAGGGTAATTATGATATCATTTATTCCCTTAATTACCATATTTACTTTTAACTGTGGTAAATAATTATGAAAAGTTACTATTCATCAAAAAATATTTTTTCCTTATTGAACCAAATTTTTCTTGCTGATATTAACCATTATTCTTGTATTTTTGAAATTCAACTCATAGAAGCGATAATTTTTTTTTTGCAAATTTACAAATTTTCCTAGGAGGTGGGTAAAGGACGGTAAAAAGTTCAATAAAATTTTTATATATCTAAAATTATTATAAAATGACACCAATGAATTAAAATGAACTTATATAGGTATTATGTTTCTATTTTGACCTAAAATAAATTAAAATAAAATAAATAATTTTTTAAATAAAAAGTCGGTTTTAACCAACAACGTAGTATTTTCACTATTCATCAAAAATAGAAAATTTAAAGAAAAATACTAAAAATTCCCCCTAAGATTATTTAAATATTTTGAATTCAAAAATTAATTCAATTTTAGAAAATAAAATTTATAAAATCTCAAAAAGTGGGTATTACTATTCATAACAGCTAGTTTGATAGGTCGTAGTGTGTTAGAATCTCGAAGTTGCGTACAATGCAAGCTATTGAATTATTCAAAGGGAATCATATCATGGAATATTGGGGTGTTACAATATTAAATATTAATTATATTATAATAAAAATATATTTATCAGCATAGATTTCTTAATATTTATTGATTAAATAAATACCTTAAATGCATATGGTACACTGACAAAGTGCTTGGGAAAGTAGAATGAAAATCAAGTGATTGATTTTTGAAACTCTAAAAGTAATTGTATTTGTGGGAGGTATAGTGTACTAAAAAGTTTATTGATATATATAAATTATTAATGGAATGATAAATTTCTACATTAACATAACATTATCACCTTCAAGAATTTAAAATCAAATTCATAAAAAAATCCCAAATAATGACATTAATGACATTTTATAATATAAAATATTTTATGAAATTCATTAAAATTTATAAAAAAATATATATCTGGCCAAGTAAATTTTTAATTTTTGAAAATATAAACCATGGTATACTTATGGGTCACTTTTTTGTTTATAAAAACTTTATTGATCCCTAAAGAGTAAAAACGTTATTATCGCTGTAATTATCAAATGGGTTGACATGAGTTAAAATAAAGCGATAAGAGTCAAAAAATCACATAAACATGTCCAAATTTTATTAATATGATTTTGAATAATAATTATCCTATCTGTTAAATATATCAAATTTTTTTACAGTTTTCCATTTACTTAAATTTATATTAATTTAACACTTTATGTAATTCGGTGAGTCCCCCACCACTCAATTATAAAAGGGAACGTCTTCTCCTCTCTTCGTCACACATTTTGAGCTCTCTAGTTCATCAAATACATACAAAAATACCATCCTATAATATCCATCCATATAATATATGTCTTATTATGGTAATAATAAAAACATTATAGGTAATAAGGTATAAAAGAATAGAGGTTCTCCATAGAAAAGGCATAGCATTTAACTGAATGTTTTAGTTTTATTTATTATTAAACAACCTATATTTTTTTATAACCATAGTTATATGATTAAATAATTATACAAACTATAATTTGATTTTGTTATATTAATTTATTTGAGTTAATCCATATATTTATTCCAAAAATTGGAATGGAAACCATTATTTGTGTGTATGGTGGACTACCACCACACAAACTGATGTAATTCATCTTCCATCACCACCTCTAATGCCTCTTTATGATGTTCTATTATATATATATATATATTATTTATGAAATAATTACCATTTTTAAACAAAACATATCATCAATTTTTTTACCTCTAAAACCATTGAAAAATGATGAAATTGTTCGAGTGTACGTGTGGATTACCACCACCATGATGCAATTTGATTCTTTTTCATCACCACATCACATAGATGATATATATAATGTATTGAAAGAGATAGAATTTTATTTTTGATATAATGATGATTTTTAAATATAAAATAATAATTAAATTCTTCATTTCATGTTTTTGAATAATTTAAATATTACTTAAGCATATATTCGAACCACCGTCTTCATGATTATAACATAATTCATTTTTCATTAAAATAATTAAAAATTTATTTCAAGGGTATGATTATATCTAAAATTTATAAATATTTCATGATTTTAATTATTTTTATGAGGTATAAAATATCAATATTACCACATTCAACTTATAAAATTCATTTTGATGTTTTGAACCCAACATCTTTAGAACACCTGACATATAAATAACAGATTAGTCAAAAAAATAGGTTATTAGTATAAATGAAATAATTCGATTATGGATAAGAAATTAAATCTATAAATGTTTATTATGAAATAAAATAATTTATATAATATTATTATATAGTTGTTAAAGGACATATATAGCTAGTTTGAACTCGAAGTAAGGGATTTCGTTTCAATTTCTATTAATTGATTCATATTTCAAGGCTATGAAACTGATTTATTTTATATGGTTTATATACTAAATTTTCATTGTTAAATCAAGAACCCTTCATAAATCATGTTATTTTATGTTACAATTATAATTTTTTCATCCATTTGGATTTTTCATCTCACTTTTGTTATATGAGTGATATTCCATATTAACCTCATTTTCGTATTTTTTGGTATATATAATGCTCATGAATTTATTCCATTATTATTAAAAATAAAATAATGGGGATTAAAAAACCATATAAGTTTCTTGCTGTCATTATTTTTTGATTTGGACGTTATCAATGTTGTAATTTTTTATCATCTAAAATTTCCTTTTCTAGGGCATATGCCATGTCACACACCTATATATTTTTATGAGGTTCATCTACAAAAAATTTGATATGTCATATAATGAATCTATATACAATAAAAATATTTGAGGTTTTAGTTGAATTTATTATTTCTTGGGGATAATTTTTCTACTGTCAGTAATACAGTAAGGGATTTACATTTCAATCCCATTTTAATCTAGGTTATTTATGCTAAAATTTTTATTATGAGAAATTATATGACGTTTATATAATAAAAACATTTAATTTTATTTACCTGTGTTTATTTATATAGTTTTGATGTTTTTGGATGATTTTTATCTCTTTAGAACTCAAAGTGGTTCATATCCTTTTTTAAGAAAATATTATCTTATTTCACCTTTTTTAGTAGAAATTTTTTTTACATCCATATCCATGTTCTATATTTTTTTCATGGATGTTATTTGTTATTATTCAGTAATTTTGTTATAGTTTATACCCTATTTTGGATTAAAAAAATGATTAAAAACAATATTCGAATCATTTTATGATCTTACTAAATTTTATAGAATGTATGAACATAATAATTATTTTTTTTATTATGATATGAATGGAATTTTTCTTAATGATGATCAGTCAATGATATTTATATTCCATTATATTTTTCCATAGTTATTTTTAAACTTAATATTTTCCCTAGTTTTCTATGAATTTTTATTTATTAAATGTTAATTTAAATATGGAAGTATTTTTATTCATTAATGAAATCAACCCTTGAGGATACATATTCTAAACTAGGGATATATTGTAATAATACCATATTTATTCCTTCTCTAGATGGATTATGGTTTTTTCAAAGAGATTTTCAGATAACTTATTTCTTTTCCATGGGTTAAGAAAGCTATAGAGGAATGGTGGTTGTCTTCAAGGGTTTTTTTTTGAAAAGAACAAGCATATAAATGGTTTATTTATGGTACAATACTTATAAATTATTGATAATGATGAGTGATCAAAATATAACACATGTTTATGGGTGATCCTGATATTTTTCTCTAATACATTGAGTAATGTTGAAAGAGTTAACTGAATATAAAAAATACTTATGAGATTCTAGAGTTAACATGTTAATGGGCTACACTTATGAGATAATGGGTGTTAAACGGTTAAGGATATCACATTTTTATGGTTTTATATAAGGGTTATTGAATATATTTTTCCATGAAAATAACATTCTTTTTTGTTACTCTCTATGATTTTATAACATATCCTCTTGTCAAGGATTATCTTCACATTGTTCTTGAATGTTTAATTATATGAATTTTATCATTGGTAAATGTTTTATTCCACAATCATCTTTTTATGGGTGGGAATCCTATAATTTTTATGACAAATAACTTTATTTATTTCATTATAATCTTTTTCCAATCTTATGTTCACTAATTACATTCAATCATTAATTATTAGGTTTACCCTTTTTGATCATTTGATCTTACCTTTATTTTGTTTTATATTTCCCAATATTGTGAAGAAATGGTTTATGTACCTTATGCCTGAGAATGTTACTATATGTGAATTACATATTAGAAGATGATGAAGACTATTATAGATTTTTTATCTATCCAAGTTATTATTTATGTGTATTTACAAATTCAATAAAACACTAAACCATATAAAACATTTCGTATTTATGTGATCTAATATTTTAGTTTGATTTAATTTTTTTGAAGGGTTAAAATTGGTCCATGTTAATTTGTATCATATATTTAAAAACTAAAGATAATCATTTAACAAGGGATATATTATTTTGGTCTTATGGATTTTAAATAGTTGGTTATCATCCAGATTTAAATGAAAATAAAATCATTCGAATGTAAAATAAGATATCTTACTAGAAAACTACTTTTATGCATGAAATAAATTTTTATACTAATTAATTATGTTCATAACTATTTATTAATTATATAAATAAAATTTTTAGAAAATATATTAATGAATGAAATTTAATATTCCCTTAATGGTTTTTATTAGGAAAGGATTTGAAATAAATTATATTTTTTGTTTAAGAATGCATTTATCAAAAATCTATTTTAACTGGATTTTGAATGACTATATTAAAAATAATTTCTACAACTTATAGAAATTTAATTTGATAAAATATTTTTCATATTAGGAATATTAATTTTTTAAATGGTTAAATACTTTAATTTCACTTTTTTTATCATGAATTGTAACTAGGGTAAAAATTCATTACATCAGTAAATGTTAAAATGTTTTAATGAGCGTTAAAAATAAATAAATAAGGTTTAAAAAAATGTAAGAACATTTCAATATTATATTTTTTGAGATTTTTTAGATCTTATATCTTACCAAATTTTATATTGAAACTATTTGGATCATATTTATAATGTGAGTGACTTTATTGTGTTTTAATTTTATTAATAATTAGAAGTGTACCACTCTCCTCACTTTTAAATGTTCATCTTCAATAGTCATTTATCAACATCACTTGATCCCATTATCATACATAAAACCTACCAAAAAAACCATCTAAACATCCATATCCATTAGTTTGGGGTACTGATATTCTTAAAAGTCCAACATAGGGGTCTTTAATTAGATATTCAATAGATGTTTCTAAAAGAAGAGGTATATATTGTTATCGATATTTTTCAATTATATTTATTATTTTACCTATTATAAATATCCAGTAACCATATAAACATGGTGAAATAACTATCTCTCCTTTACTAATTTTTTAATGTTAATAGTATTTAAATTTTATTTCTCTATTATATCTAATAGTAAATAAAATCATTGCTCATGCGTACGTACACTATACCATCTCCATGAAGTGATTGGAATTATTTTCAATATTATCTCCCCGGGGAGGTTACCTAGAATTTTTTAATGGATATGTATAAATTTTATAATATAATTAATATTCTTGAATTAGAGTATATAATTACCCTCATACCTTCCAATCCATTAGAAAATAATATTTTCAAACGTGCATAAATGTGGACGATAACCTTCACGAAGCGATGTGGAATATATTTTCATTTAAATTATTAATGGATATTAATAATGATATATTGAATGAATATATATTATATTTATGATAAAATATTGTTTATTTAAATTTTAATTATTTTTTACTTTTATTTTTCTCCAAAAAAAATTGGAACTATCTATCATACAAAAGTAAAGACAACCTTCTCCACAAAGTGATGTAATTCATTTTCACTCCCTTTTTTATAAATAGTTACTAAATTTTATATAATAAATTAATATGATATTTATTAGATGATTTAGTATTCTTATTATTTATATCCAGGATAATGATGTAATAAAATAAATGTTGAATCGAAGCATGTTTGGAAAATGACAAGTTTTCACATGAATTTATATTTTAAGGAAAAATTATTATAAATTATAAAATAAAATTTTCCTATATGAAATTTATGAATATTTTTTGGGATTATATGTATAATAAATCTATATTGATTATATAGGAGGTTTTATTCCGTACAATTGAAAATAATACTATAATAAAGGTATTATGTAACAATCTAATTTCATTTTAGGATTTTCTACGTTAAATTTCCATCGAAAGAAAATATATGAACCTTAACCTATAAATCCCACATATTTTTTTATCCATTGGTTATTTTTGGGTATTCATAGGTTTATTTCTTTATAAACTATTTTCTATGAAAGAATATTTTGAAAACATTCTTATGAAAAACCGATCTTATTTTCTCATTAGAAGCTAGACTTTTTATCCCATGTGCACATTCATTAAAATTATTTCATGAATGTTAATTTATCTTATTTAATTATTCTATAAATTTATTTTGAACCGTCTGTTTCTATTTTCTATGTCTTAAAAATATTTTTTTTCTAATGAGGTACTTTATTACTTTTTTTCAAATGTGTGAATGTATTTTTCAATTTAATATTTACCATACAATCTTATTTTCCTACCATCTTGACTATTAATTTAATTAGAACAAAATTTCAATGTTTCTATTATTATATTCCTAGAAAATATTTTTTATATATCAATAAATTTATAGTTAAAATGATTACAAATGAATATAATTTTTTTTATCGTTTTAACAGAAATATTCAAATGAATATTTAATTATATTTTCTATCTATGTTATTATACTTTAATGTTACTTTTCTCCCATTGGGATACAATTGAATTATAAAATCCAATTTATATCTCAATAAATCATAAGATTTTGTTGTTTAAGGATGATTTTATCTAACTCATTACTTTCCATAGGTTAATAAACTTGGATAAAATAATTATAATTTTTTTTCTTTTCAGTAGGTTGTTATAGTTATGAATATTATGATGATTTTTAAGTGTTTTATGATGAAATTTAGGATCTATGTTCTTTATACATGGTTTAGTTCATGTATATTTCATATGATGCTGGTATTTCAGATAAATATCCAGATAAATGGTGAGCCTGATATATCATTGATTATGGTTGGGTTCATTATAACTCATGGTGATGGGTTTGTCCAAAATAATTGTCCAATGAATTGGATAATGTGATAAAGTTAAATAGATATATGTTAATCCCAATATTACATGATGTTTACTTAATATAAGTGATGACCGTGATATGAAGTGGTTAACTGGATAGAATTTACATCTAATATAATGTGATAATTATCCAGTTTTGGTGATTCCATGATGAATGTATGATGTCCCAAGATACCAAGATGGTCTCTCAATGCTTCTTATTACCTTTGACGGTACCTTTGAACAAAATTTACTTTACATGGATAATGGTTGTCAAATCACATAACTCATCTATTATGTTAATGTTAGATGCCATAAATCATGTTTTATGATCGATGTTTTGATGGGTAAGAATTATGTAATAGTATTATGAAGAATTTTTATTATTGTTTTGTAATATTATTCGCATTGATGAATATATACATCGTTTAGGAATACAAATCATTTGATATATACGAATCTAATGTTTCCATCTTCCCTAGGTTATAAGTAAATATATTAATTAATAAATATATAAGAAGGTTGATGTAAGAGAACAACTTTGTGGGATATGTTTAAATTTATTTAACACTCATCTAAAATGAAAAAAATACTTATTTATGTCATGATTCAGCCACATTTGTAATAGAGAAATGATTTTTTGACTCTTGAGGGAATGAATCTTGGTTAGAGGCCCCATTATTTTGGAGGCTATTGTGTGTTTCAATTAGATACAAATTGTATGGTTTCAAACAGTTACATAAACCATTTTTGTATGATGGTGATGTTTTAGAAATCATGAATAATATTGGGAGTTATAAATTTATATGGAATTAGGGGGATTGGATGGAACAATAGTGCTCAAGATGTCAGGATTTTAGGGTGAGTTAGTGAATTTAAGAACTTAATTTTATATTTCATGAATGATTAATAATTTTGGATTGGATGTAGATTTGGTATAATTTTATAATAATAACAAAAGTTTGTGATGGGTTAGAGAGTGGGGTATCCATATATTTGGGTAGTTTGGATAGTTCGTGTGTGATATCGATTGGACCATAACCAATGAGAGATATGAATTCAGATAGTGAATTGAGTATTAGTGAATGTTTTAGCTCATGAAAAAGACATGTGAAAAAATATCTAGGATGTAAAGTGTTATATTTGGGAGGTTACGACACCAGGTCCTCATTTTTTTAGTAAAATAATCGAATTAAGGTTCTAATATGCATAGAACAATAAGACAGTTATTTTGAGTTTAGAATATGAATTAGCATTTTAAGACCTTCTTTAAATGTTTTTTTTGGATTTTTATGATATGGTTTCACAAGTGGAAAATAACCTACGTGTAAAATTGGATTTTAGGTAAAGGATGTAGCTTGGTTGTTCATAGAATACAGTCCCTAAAACCTGAGTGAGAATCGATATGGGTCTTGGTGTTCTAGAAAGTGGTGATGAACCACTGGCCATACCACCACAAGTCTAATAATAGCTTAAAAACATTTTTAATAGAGGGATGAATATTTAATTTCATCCCCATTGAAATTGTGATCCCACTCAGAGTTCCTTTCTATGAGATTTTAGATAGAGGGAGTGAGCCACACCATCCTTATTTCCTTTGCAATCATTATATTCACTCCAGGTTTCCCAGATCTCATTCATCATGATGTAGTAGGCTTTACCCCTCTTAGCATGTACTCTCATTTTATGTTCCACTACTATAATTCGAGAAAAAAATTTAGGTATTTCATAGTTTATTCCACTAACACATGGTATAGTTGTCTTATTATGATTGATATTTTATTTTTATTTGATAGAGGAATCCTGAGATAAGTACTTCTACATTTTGGCACAATGTTTCATTCTTATTAAAGAACTTACCTAATTTATTTTGCATTTCCTTTTAATTTTAAGGTAATAGATTTATTTATCTATGTAAAATGTTATATATTTTATACAAATTGGGATCATTGACATATGGCATGTGGACCACATTCCATTCGATGTCATTTTGGATTCATTAGACTATCTAATGAGTAATTAATCCATTATGACTTAAGAGATTAATTTTAGAATTTATTTTATTAATTAATTATGATTGTTAAAAATTAATTAACCTTTTTATGCATCCTGGGACTCATTAACGTTTTTAGGTCTCTTATGGGTATGGAAGAGCTTAAGAGGTAGCATCTAGGATTTTCTAATGTGGTTAACACCCTTTTAGGGAAGGTGTTCCCCAGTTTCACAATGTTTTATTTCCTAATTGTTGTGACATGTTATATTCATTATGTAAACCCATTTACTTTTGACCTTACATGTTTTAAAATATCTTCTTTTTACCCATTTTAGGTCCATAATGGACCCTCTGAATTCTCTACAAGATTTTAATGATGATTTATTATAATGAGTTGATATATTACATTTTTTATTTTATATTTTGTACCCCATGAGGCATTCCACGAGTTATCACATTATTTATAACAATTTTCAAGGTTACTTTTGAAAATCAAAGAATGGGAGAATTTTTTAAATAATGATTGTTTATTTGATCCATGACTTCAAAATTCATTCACTACATGAGAGCTAGTGTATTCTATAAGGGTCTATGTTTTGGCCTTTATTTAATATATATTTTTACCACGACCACAAAAGGATGGAAGTAAATTCCATGGGATTATCCCAAGAACTGAAGGGGGGATATATTTTCCCTTAAAAACATGCACAAAATGTAAAAAAGTAACCATGATGCAGATGAACATGTTAATAATGAAAGTGTAAGCTATAAATGATGTGTGAGATAATATCTGATAGCTCAAAGGAATAAAAAAACAAAACATAGAAGACTCCTATTAAATGATAGACTAAACCACCAAGGTCTACCCACTATAACTCCAAAAAATAACCATACACTTCTAGATAATTTGAATATTTTTTTATTCTCATAAACACAAATTGTAACAACTAGTGAAGTCTATATTGTTTCTACCAAAAAAAGTGGAGAACACAATGTATGACCACACAATTCCTTGAAATAGGCCACATGTATCCTGACCCAATGAATATTATAGTTTAAAAAATACAATAACCAGATATTTTATTCTCATGACCCATAAAATTCCATGAAACATTACTTGATAATACAATCTAGTGTCTGAATTATGTGCTCTAATTAACCATCTATATGAGGATTAAATACCATGCTCATTGACAATTGAGTTCCAAGAGCTTGATTAAAAAAGATATAAAATTTATAATTGTGTTGAGGATACATATTATAGATGATAAAAAATGGTACCCTAAGTAGCTTGACCACTTATCGAATATATAAAATTTCAGGATCACCTACTATATTCAGATTTTTAATTAGTAGAATGTATTTCGACATGGTATGTGAATCCAAATTCATTGAAATAAAATAATGTTTCAAAAGAACATATTGTAGAATTGAAAAAACTAACCTAGATATTTACATCCAATTACAAAAAAAAGTAAGTGTAAATTGTAGAAAATCAAGTTTCTAATGATTCTCAACTTTGACCCACAAAAAAGTTATGACTTTCCAGACATAATATGAATTTGTATTAATACGTGGCCATCAAAAATGTGCTTTAATTTATACACACATCATTTGAATTCCTTGGTGAATATACCATTTTTAATGATGATATCTTGATAGATATTTATTCAATGTAATATTAATACATCTGTATTCGGTTCTGAAAATGAAAACTCAATTACGAAGCCTTAGTCCTACCATCCATGATCTCCCCACAATTTATGTTAGACCTAATTATGATTAGATCAGGATCTAAATATTGAACCTATTTGACTAGATCATAAAAATCAGGAACACATGTTATTCACAAGATAATAACATTCTCCTACTATTTGGTAAAATGAAGATTCATATTAGAAATAACAGTCATTAACTACCATCTATTATGAGACTCTTTGACCAATTCATAGTAATTTTGACAACTCGATGGATAAAACCACATAATAGAATGGAAGTGAATTGACCAATTCCTACCAATGATATAAGGATATCCATGTAAGTGAATTGAGAATTATATTTAGTCACAAACATGTTTCCTTGTTTCAAATGGGGGAATCCATCATGTCCACCATCTGGAAGATTGGAAGATAATTTTTTTATTAAATATCACTTTGAGGCATTCTTATTTAAGGTTACAGTTAAAATTTTCTTGATCAATTATATCCTACCACTGCATTTCTATATCTATCAACATGTAAATAAATAGATTTACATGCATCTCAATTTGGGTTTTGATGAAGTATAATATTATATTTACCCTATTCATCCAAACTTCTACCTATTCAGGTACTCAGTCACATCAAAATGTTGGTGATTCTATTTTAGAATCTCAGATAAGTGATTGATGTAATGATATTACTATTCTGGAGGCCCCGTGTGACTTACATATGATTCCTAAAAAAATACTCTTACCAAAAATTAGTTTACATATGGATTAGGTGGATGAAAATTCTCTTCTCCATTCTATCACCAGTTGGTTATTCTATCTATTACTGTAATTTTATTTCTAAATCCACATTAACAAGTTCATATTAATTTATTTTTCATTATTTGACACTCAGGCCTTATCATATGTATCGCAGAGAGATAGTAAAATATCACACCATCAAAATAAAATAACTATTTGAAAATTCAATCCTAGAGATTAATCTCTTTACAAATGAAATATACTTATCAATAATAACCTAACCCTAGGAAGATAAGTTAAGAGCATGACGATAATTATTTTTGAACAATTTTTATATATAGACTTGATAGGTAACATGTATTTAAACAGAAAAATGTTAGGTATATATTTTTTAAGATATATATTTCATGTTTCAACATGTATTATATCATTAATACAATCCATGCTCAAGGAATGAACAAGCTAATACTAATTATAACATCCCTTCCCAACTCATTGGTTTGGGTCAGTTCAAAGGTTCTACTAACCCTAGCTGAACATCCTTCGATACCAATGGTTGAAAATAATTTCCAAGGGTTTATCTCAAGGTAATACTGGGGAATGTTTTACCCATAAACATAGAAACATAAAACCATAGAAAAATATTAGGTATAAAGATCTAGCATGTTAAAACTTCATGTAAATAATATATATGGTTTAGGAGATAATACCAAAACACTAATAGGTATCAAAGAAATAATTTTCAAGTAGAAGATGAAATAAAATAATAAAAAATATATAGATTCTAGAGTAGTGACATAGTGATCCTCCCTAGTGGAACTACTCTAACACCATGAATAACCATGAATCTGTGCTCTATCACCAAACATACAAGAATTCCACTACCATGGTTCTCTACTAGTGAAATATATAACATTTCCCTCTCATATATCATGAAATACAACATCTATACATGCATAAAGGTATATATGAAGTGGTGAGTACAATAACCCAGTTGAAAATACTTAGATAATCTTCAAACATACCACTAAGACTGGAATGAAGTTCACTAGATATTTTATGCAATACTAAGCCGACTAAAAAAAAGTCTATTATGGTATTTAATAGAAATATAAAAACCTAATATGGTTTTATGAAAACCCATATTGTAAATACACCTTATTTCCAAATTTATTATGAAAAGGTACCCTTAATACTCCACCAGAAGTTCACGAGGCTTAGTTTATTGGGATAATTAAGTATATAGTCCATTAAATTGAATCAAGGTTATAACATCATTATTTAAAAACATTGAATCATTCCATTATATTCCATGTATCTTCTAAATGTTAACATGATATCCTAGGGATGTACATTGGAAAATGGTAAGCAATAAATAATAATAATAGAATAAAAACTGAATGTCATTATTTGAAGAAGTATATGTGTGCCAAAAGGCTTATAAAATTAATATAAGAGGGGAGAGAATCATAATTAGGAATAATGAGACATGGTATAACATAATACCCTAAAGGAAATAAAGCAATATGGGAAAAAATAAAACATTAGATGATAAATATAATTAAAGGATTAATTCAATGATGATATAACATAGGGCTATTAAGATAATCCAACAGTCACCATACATGGAATCCAATGAGATAAAAACATGACCCAATTCATCAAAGGGATATATTTTTATGGTCCCATATTTCAATTTCTTACATTTATATTAATAAGTGTAACACATATATCATAAAACATAAGGAATATTTAATCAATTTTAAGCCTATATTCTAGAAGCAGGGGTAGATATATGTACATACATAATCAGTGAAGGATATGCACCACTAGGTGAATGACTGGAGTTGTAATAGATATGGGTATTAACAACAAAAATGTTTTTCATGAATAATCTCATGATATCTTCTATAGAATAATAGGTGTATAAAATTTTCAATGTATTGAGTTAATGAGGGAGAAATAGGTCCCTTGTTATATGGTAATCATAATAAATGTATGAGCTTTGGGTAAAAAAATTCCAACATGGAAAATTGAAAATAGGAAGGGATTAAAAAAATGGTTCTAGAATAAAGAGGAGGATAGGATACCTTACCTTGATATGGTGATTAAAAAAGAATGAGAAGAGATTATTAAGAGCACAGAGAAACTTAGGAGGGATCACAAGAGGAGATTATAGAGTAAATTTGTACTCAATGAGTTTTTGAGTGAATAAGAATGAGAGGTTTTGTGGGTTTACATAAAAAAGATAGGATAATTCTATATAAATTTCCAAACATAGGTTTTAGACCTTATATGGTAATGTTTTAGAGACCAAAAATATTACCATGGTTTTATCTCCTGTTTTTCACCAAAGTGGGGTGTTTGTAATTATTTTTTAAGACCTTGAATTGAACAAATAAAAATAATTCCCTAGGTTATGTGAAAGTAAGTCATGTTTACATATATTTTAATTTAAAACCTTAAAATACAATATAGGTGTTTGTGGATTCATCAAGGGTTTATAAAATCAAATAAATAGCTTCAAAAACATATTATTTTAAAGTGTAAACCAAATTTTGGTCATTTTTACTCTTTATGATATTTATTACATCACATTTGGGAATATATGATGTCATAATAAAATATATATAATTATATAATATTTTATTTTTTCTCAAAAAATCAACTGCCTTAGAAGATTATAAAAAACCATTGTATGATGTATGATGTTGAAATTTTATTTGTGTAGTTCGATGAATATGACGTGGGGATTTATCCGAATGAGATTAAAATTATTTCATAAATGGTTTCACTCATTATTTTGTTGTTAAATATCATCTACGGATTGTTTAAAGGAAAAACCTAGTGATGATATCTCCCTCAAAATATCAACTAAATGGGATTCATAGAGTATGATACTACTAGTTGAGGTTATAAATTATTTTTTCTATCTCAAATAGATTTATCATAACCCTTTATATATATATATTTTAATCATACTACCATTGTATAATATCTATACAATCAATGGATATAATTGTTAATTCTCTTTTCAATCTGACTGGATATAACTTATACTGGTCCAAAATAATCATATTATGCACTTGATTTCTATAATTTAATTTATTTATAAAGAATTTACTAATTTAAAATGGAAATTCCAACAATAAAAGTTCTCATAATTACATTATTCCACTATTTATAAATTTAATTATTAAAATTTTCATTTCACACACCAAAACATATGAGGGTTATTCTATTTCATCGTTCTTAGTATTTCCCATGTTTCATCCACATACATATGGTTCAGCCACAAAAATTTTACCATTTTATATTTATTGTTCAATATAAATTTTAAATACAATCTAATATATTATTTATCTATGCATTGTATGAATGATAATTTTATAATAGTACCACTTATAGACTCGATATATGTGGGGGATCTGGGATAGACTACCTCCATTGGGATACATGGAATACATAATGTTCTTGAGATAGGTTAGTTGATATTGTTATTTGATATACCACCCCTCCAGTGTGATCATGGATGTTAATGGTGCCAATGTATATGGGACTAAGCGTTCCATTCCACCAAAACCAAATGACATTCTTCCACATTGATATATATAGAAATACTTTATATATGACCTCAAACTAATAGTTTTATCAATCATTGCCAGTAATTATTTTCTATCAACATTGTGTGGTTTTCAAATGATTGTGATTGGTGTCATCCTTCTTTATCATTTATTAGATAATATCGGGTATAATCATCTTCATACATATAATTTAAACCCAACATGTTAATGTCTGAACCGTCTCCAAAATTAAAGCCTCCCAGAACACCATTTTAATGACAGTATTGTAAATGTTTTCATCATTCACTTAAAATTACATCATTTCACAATTAATTAATGGGACACCAAGAAACGAGATACAAAATCAACAATCACACACTTCTTTTTATCCGACCATATGTTTTTCTTCAAATCCTTATGCATCTTACCAATTCCTAAAGGAAAAGAGAATGATGATATATTAACATCATCCAAAATATCCCTATTTAATTTTTGTTTTGATAGGACACATATTTGGGTCCCAAACCTTATAACACTATCTTGAGTAATGTTAATCTCCAAAATATTTTATACGTTCTTCTTGAATAAGTCACCATCTTTTTGGTCCTCATTGGCCCTCTCTAGAAGGTATGGTTGAATAGTTATTTGATAAAGGTAACATGATTATTCTTTTATATTTACCATATCTATCTATTCCATATTCAACTCCATTGGATCCCTTTAAATTCTCATTCTGTATAGGTTTGTGGAATCTTTTATTCTCAAATGATATAACAATTTCTTCAATATTATATGATTTTAATAGATTGAATATCACAATCCTTGATTAGAGATAACTACATTCATTGTCACACATTACGATCATTTTTTTTGAAAATATACTTGATGCTCTTATGATCCGTATAGGTATTGATTATCACCTTTGACGTAATGTCACCCAGGTTTCAATCTGATGATCAGTATATCCAATTCAGGATCATCCATTGGGTAGTTTCTGTCATGTATATTTAATTGGAAGTCGTCACAAGTTATCTGATTATAATATTACATGAGTAAAAAAACCAAAACCTTTTGGTGGCATTGTTGTAGATAAAATATCATTCATCATGGGTGGGTAGTGTGAGAAAAGGTTGAGTGGTTACCCTCCTCTTCAACTCTTTAAAACTTTCATCTCATTCATCAATATAAAAAAAATGACTCCCTTCTGAGTTATTTTGTTCTATGGACTAGAAAATCATTATAATTTTATCAAAAATCAAATACTGTACACATATAATCCAAGTAAACTTTGTATTTCCATCATAGATATTGGTTTGTTCCACCCTTATATTACTTATGTTTTTTATGGATTTATGGAGTTCTATTTTTTTGGTGATAACATGTCATAAGAAATTTATTTGTTCTGAAAAAAATCAAATTTACTATACTTTCAATGTAAATTTTTCTTCTCTAAGGACATAATTATTGTAATTAAAAGCTCATCTAGCTCACATATTATTTTAGAATATATATGACTGTCTTCTAAAAATACTACAACAAATTTGTGGAGAAAATACATAAATAATATATTCATTACATCTATGGAAATTGTTTGAGAATTCGCAAGTCCAAATGGAATCACTATAAACTCATAGATTCCATACCTTGTAAGAAAACCAGTCATGGGGATATCTTCCTTCTACACCTTTATTAGTTAATATCCATACTAAATATAATCCATAAAGAAGTACTATGCTTACATTGATAATCAATCAAGTCATTAATACATGGAAGATGATACTTGTTATTTACTGCGATATTGTAGATATCATGATAATAAATTAAAAGGAATGTTTTTCCATAATTATTCTAGATAAATGGGTTTACCATACCCTATGTTGAAGCACATAGGTTTATAAACCCTTTATCCAAATTCTCTTGTAATTGTTTGTTCATATGATAAAATTCAATAAAAACCATTCTATATGGAATATAGTATATTAGAAAAGCTCTAGGTATTATCTTGATTGAGAAATAAAAATCATGTCCAAGAGGAGGACCAATAAAATGTTTAAGAATCATATAAGATAATTTCCTTCAAATGAGAAAGTCATCAAGGAAACTATTTTATTTTCCATCTATCATTATAGCTAGATAGTGTTTATCCCAAGGAACTAATATCCTTGATTTGGATGTTGGTACTAAATATGATCCACCCTCCTCACTCGCATGTATCGAATCCGTGGGAATATTTTGATGTAGAGGGTGATTTACTCTTCTTGACAATTTAGGAAGGATCTTTACAAGGAAACCAATCCATGCCTAGAATAACATTAAATTTTCCTAAATGGTGTATCATAATGTTTTATGTCAAATTAAACCCGAAAATTTGTATAGGGGGTGGGTTATATGCTTGGGATATAAAAGTTGATCCATTTTTCATCTTCATTGATAACTCAAAATTCAAGTATTTAGGTGGTGTTTGAATTGTTCTATTAAACATACATGATATGAATGATTTCATAAAACTAGAATTGGAAAATAAATTCTCTATTATTGTGTGAATAACTAGTATAACTATCACCACTTTGTTATTAAGATCCACCTCAACATTTTTAATTGAATTTCATATCCCTTACTCACTATGCAATGGTGGTATTTGGGGTTTGCTATCAACAACAAAGCATGGTTTAGATTCTTTATTCACCTAGTGTCCCAATTAAATTATGATGTAACATTATATGATAGGCTAAGGGTTAATTGGAGAAATATTTTTTCCTTCAATATGGTGGGATTCTCCCATAATTAATCGCTAGATACCTACCCATCCTTCCACACCTAATTCAACTCTTTAACCCCTTCAGTATATTTCTAGGATTGTTCTTCCCATACATTTCATAAGTGGGATTTTTGATATTCATTTTTCTATTATATTTCTCCATCATAAAACATGCATTAAACTCTAGTTTTCTCTTCTAATCGAAATGATATAAATAATATTAAAGTATATAAATTTTAAAATTGAGATTACATCATATAATTTGGTTATATATTCCAAAGGAATTAATTTTTATAGAATTTCAAAGGCTTACCATTATCCCACCAAATTAGTAGTCAACATTACTATTAGGTGAGATTACAAATCCAAAGCTATATCATGAATGTAATTTAATTTTTTCATCATAATCCATGATGTATTATTCATCCATTTTCTTGAGGATAAGCAAATAACTCTCCTTTTTTGTAATAGAGTATGAAAATATATATATATTTTTTCTAGAATTCCTTCCACTATATTTCATCAATCTCATCCTCAAGCTACTTATTTTGGACCAGTGTCCTCCATTTATCATCTTCAACCTCTATATAATAAAAAAACCATCACAACCTTCCCCTAATCATAACGTTGAATGACAAACAAGATCCTCCCAATTGAGATGATCCCACTCTCAGGGATCAAGCTATCAAAATATTCATTGAATGTCATAGGTCCTTTTCACGTAATGATATAAATTACATCTTATTCTTTCAAAGGGGTATTTGAGTGTTCCCATTGACTCATGTATCTATTTAAAACCTGATTCAATTGTGAAATTATTTTTATAAAGTTCTTGATTATTTCTTCTATCTAGTTTGGTTTCTCAGTTTGGAAGTCATCAAATTTCCCCTGACATTGGTTACTGACACAGTTTATCCTTTCTATAGACATTAAATATAATGAAATGGAAACTTGATGACTATATAATTATAATTACTGAAGGTATATATAGGACTTCTTAGAAAGTAAAGAAATAATGCATAAATAATATATATAATATAGGTTCCTATCAATGTTATCCATGATCTATTACCTAATAATAAAATCATATGAAAAAATTTTTCCCCCTTAAAATCATTTATAAAGAGCATTGGAATTTACCAAATCATATTCATGAAGAGTAAAAAATTATATGTAAAATAAGGCCAATTTTAATGCACCTGGTGGTGATCTAGTGGAGCTCAATGTTCTATTTTTGGGGATATTACCCTTTAGCACGTCTAGACCAAAACCACATCAACATAATATATATATACATGGATGTATTTTCATAGAAACCTCTTAATATATTAGGTAATATAATATACGTATGTTTTAATATATTTATACTTATATTTATGAATTTTACAATATTTTTCATTTCCAAATACCAGAAAATCATTTGAATTTTCTCAGATACCAACTATAAAAATCCATATTATTAGTAAACATTATTTCATGATTTTAACAACAAGGTACTCATAATACAACCTCGAAAATGTGTGAGGCATAATTTATTTGGGAAATTATTTATATGAAAAATTAACTTGAATCATAGTTACAACATCATTATTTCAAAACTCTGAATCATACCCATATATTCCGTGGATCCTTTAAAAATACATTGGATAACATGGGGATACACATATGAAAAGGGTGATATATAATTCCCTACAAGGGAATAAAAATGTATTTAATTAGGTATATGAGTACATGTGATCCCAGAATAATATCATGGAAGCGTAAGAGGGGTGAGAACCATAATTTTTAACATTGAGGCATGATATAACATTATATGATAAAGGAAACATGGGAATGTGGAAACAACAAAAAACATCATATCATAAATCAATGTCGGGGATAACCACAAAAAAATAACATAGTATTCTTAGGATAATCTAATTTTCATAGTACATGGAATCTCATGATATAATTTACAATACCTAATGCATTATAGTGATATATAATTTGGGTTTCAGTTGACAATTTTATAGGATGAACATTCATAAGTGTGCCACATAGATCATATAGATTAAAGATATAATTAATTAATTTAAATCCCATGATTACGGTTTTTTGGTAAAATGAATTATAATCCATATTAAATTATGGATTGGTGAACACGTAAAATTCCCTTGAGTGGAAAGAGATACATATATTTCCTATAGAATTGTTTTGTATGAAAAATCTAATGATAATTGTTACAACTTGAGGGGTGTAAAAAAGGTATATAAAATGTTGGAATGAGAGATAAATTGGTATTTAATTACTCTGGAATCAAAATTATTGTAATATGGATGTTTAAAAACATATACCCACTTGAAAAATTGGAAATAAAATGGAATGAAATAAATAATGTTATTGAATAAAGAGGAGAAGGAGTGGATCCACTACATTGAGAGGGAACTTCTAAAAGAATGGGAGGATCTTCTTAAGAATATGAGGTAGAATTAATAATTTTTTTGAGAGGTAATATTATATTTAAATCAATATCAATGAGTTTTTAATGAATAATAATGTGAGGAAGGGTGGGTTTATATAGTGAAATATAGGAGAATGCTTTATTAATTTTAAAACATTGTATTTGGACCCTATATGATAAAATAGTCAAAACCAAAACCATTATCATGTTTTGAAACATGGTCTTTACAAAAATTTATGGTTATAATTATTTTATAATGATAATAACTAAAGAAATTAAAATAATTCCTATGGTCAGTTGGAGGTTATTCATATTTATAAATAATTTATTTTGAAACCTTAAAATATAGTATAGGTTTTGGAGGATGTCCAATGTTTTATTAAATTAATTGAATAACATAAAACACAAATAATTTAAAAAAGGAAACATAATTTTTTTCCTGGGAATCCTTTATTGTATTTATTACATAACTTTTTGGATTTTATGAAGTTATAATAATAATGGTATAATGACACTATATTTTATTCTTAACAAAATATATTACTTTATATGAAAATTGTGAAAAATGAGTGTTGTATAATTTGGATATGCTAATCTACAAAATTTTTTTTTAAAAGAAAATATATAAATATGATCATTAACACATTTAAATAAAAAATTGACATTTATTGCTAAACACATATTTTTTGAAAACAACTATTTTCAAACCCTTATGAAATTAAATTTTGATTTATAAAATTATATTATAATTTAGATTAAAATACATATTATTTAATAATAATATATTATTAATTTATAATTTTATTCAATAATTCTTTAATTATTCAAAAAGTTTTTTTAGATAAAAATTACATGTTTATCAAAAATATAATTTGAGTTTCATTTTATAAATATCTAATTACTATAAAAAATATTATTAAATAATTTAAAAAATAACATTAAAAAGTGAAATATATATTACTTTCTTATTAAAAATAATATATAAAATTTAAAACTATTTGGGAGTAGAAAATATACCATTATTAGACTGATGAATTTCTTAAGTGTATAACATGCGATGGTGAGAATTTCAAGGGTGGTTAAAAGAACATGGATTGTGCCATGAACTATATGAGATTCAAGATCACCCATACATGTTTTTATTCGTGATTTAGTTTTCTATTATTGACTTGGTATTGGTTAATAGAAAATCCAAGTGATGTTATCTCCCATGGAAGATATAATTAATGGGCTTCATTGGGTACAATCCTACTTGTCTAGGAAATCACTTCCTTTTTTCTTGGTCAAATGGATTTCTCAAAACCCTATATACATATTAGTCATTTGATCTACGTTTCATGGCTATACTATAAAATTTTATGATTCTTAGTGGGATTTTAAATTCAATGGGATAATACTTATAATGGACAAAAATAATAAAAAATAATTGTATGTGTTTTTTATAATTTCATTTCTTGATATTAAATTAACTAATTTAAAAAGTGAGTTCTATTTATAAAAGGTTAGTTCCTTCCCAATTTTTAAAAAATTGTTTTCAACCTGAAATTTAGTAATAAATACTATTTTTGGAAAAATTAATTTTTCCATAAAAATAGTAGAAACAGATTATTCAAAAACAATTTCATAATACCCCCCCACACACCATTGTATTACTAGACCTCACAAAATTTACCTTTCATTACGGTGACTTCAGTCCACTATTTATCAATTAACAGTTCATCTGTGACAACTCACTCACACACATATGCTCTTTATTATCCCAGATTTCCCAAAATATTCCACACATATGATCTTTATTATCATGTCATAAACACCAATAAAATATTTTTTATTTACCAAAGGGTTTCTATGTCAAAACAATATTTTTAAATAATATATATTGTAACCCACATACCCAAATCTACAAATCAAGCCATCTAAAAGAAAAACTAGTACATATTGAATAGAGTTTTGGGAATCTATTTATTAAACCCAAATAGATTCAATTAGAGGCACAAAAGGCTTCACATTCCATGATAATGTATTAGGGGAGAACACTTACCTCCGATCAATTTTGAACTATATTTTTAGATGTTCTCATAGATCTGATCAATTTATTATGTTTCCCTAAAAAATACAAATATAAAATGATTATAACTCATATGATCAAATATATTCGAGCATAAAAACTCTGATCTAGGGGTTCATTGAAGAAAATATGAACATATAATAGATGTGAAGGAATAACATGGTCCTAACCATTTATTTCCATGATCAAATGCTCACAGAGTAGTTAGAATAAGATTCCAAATTAAAAATACCACTGAAAATCACTTTATAAAACCCTAGAAAATAACATCATAGGACAAAGGAATAATAATAAATCATTTTAGTTATGATTTGAGTTTTAATACAAATTTTTATAATATTTATTTATTATCGAATAGTTAGGCCACATAGTTTCCTGACCCTTATATTGACCATTCATATCAGCTATATTTGAAAATATTCCTAGACACAATATTTGACCTGTGGTTTTCCCAAACCATACCTTAATCACACACCTGCCTAGTAACCCTTAGACACCTTGAATGATTTCTTAGTGACTTTTGCATGATTTTTTATAGCTTTTCTGAAACCATTATCCTCCAAAAAAGACTTCCAAAATATTCTAAAACATTATAGAAACTTCCAATGTCATAACTTGAACATTACCCATTTTTACATAAGCTACAAAATAATGGAATACGTCAATCTTGGTCTTTTTCACCTAAGATGTGGAATAAAATGATGGATGTATAATTTTGATGTGTGTTATGTGATTTATTTTACCTATATAATATAATAATGTGATCAGATATTCTATATCCATTATGGTATATGCCTATGTCTTCAGACATGGTACCCAATTACCTTGATATATTTAAGGCATGATAATAAGGTATAATCTGCACATTATTTTATGAGGTCATTGATAAGGGATGTTATATCAAGGTGTTGGAATGCGATGTCTAATATATCATGTAATGGATTTCTTATATGGTCTCAGTGATGTTGGTAATGGGGTAAATCCCCACATTTTTATTATTCCCATTTAATGTGGGATATACAACCCATGTTTTGATAATTCTACGGATGTGTAAGATAGTTATATTATGGAATTCAAGGATATTCATTATTTATTTTGGAATTGGGATTTACTACCTGTGATGTGATACTTACAAGGAATGAGATGAGATTATCAAGATGAAATACCAAGTTTTTTGTTATTTCCGATAGAAATTGTATGGACTCTACAAGTTATGATGCTTCAAATGTATGGGATACGATTATTTTTGAGAGATTGGTTACTTTAGGATGTGATTATTTCCCATAAGTTATGACAAGATACTAGGGATATATTTCCTCTTATGATTACACCTATATATTGTGTCGTTAAGTCCTCTATGGGTGATTCTTTAGGACATTATTCGTTCTTGTATATGATCTCTTAGGAAATTATGCTCTTTATTATGACAATATTTTTGGGCCATACAACACATTTATGGATTCACGTGATATCTCAAGGATAATATTCCAACTATATTATTATGTGATTGAATTATATTTTCAATATATTGGTTATGATATTGTGATGGGAGGGTATACCTTTTGATTTCGACATTGGATGATATTTCTAGTTGATTGGTAGGTTATATTCTTAGAGAATCCTCTACACTTAATGAAGAAAGTATTCATCCCACATTCCATTCATGTGATAATCATGGGTGTGAAATATTTATTATTATTTCCATAGAATGTTTTTATTTATAATAAAATGAAATTATTAATGAAAATTCATAATAGATATGTTTTGGGACATTATTGGAGGTGGCCCACTATGTTGAACTCACACACTACTTGGGTAGCCCTATAAATTTGATACCCATGTAGACATCATTTTTACAATAAATATTAAGACAAGGTCAAGGAATATATTATGAATTTTCTATCTTGGTTAGAGATAAGATATCAAAACATGTTGGAAATCAAGACCCAATTTTACTATAGAATCCTTTAATTTTTTTATTTCTTCATCTTATACACAATCAAACATTGTGTGACCCTAAATATATATTCATCCATATCATTACTGATTCTAAATATGTAACATAATTTTAATTTTTATTCGGTTTTGGAGGCCATGTATTAATTATTTCTGGTTTTACAACATTATCTTTTGATGAATTTGGGTTTTATTACATCAGTTGTGATTTATTGATTTTTATACCTAAGACGATTTAAACTCTCCACTTTATAAATTATCTCATTACAATGGTTAGAAAATTGTCACTTATGTAGGAAAATTCATGAGGTATGTGGAATTTGTTTTGGTCACATTGATGGTGAAATATACTAGAGATTCTATTCATAGACAATGTGTATTTTGATTCTCCATACCAGGGATATGTTTGATTGATTTTGGAAAAAATCCTTACACCATAACACCACCAAATTCTATATAAAACCTAATTTAATTCTTTAAATTTTTAAACTAATGAGTAACTTCCCATTAAACATTAATATATTTCCTAAAAAGTGTTATCCATGGATTTCTAAATTAAATTTTTGATATTATAATTCAATAAATAAATTTTTTTAAATGAATTTGTGTAAATCATTCACCATCATCAAATAATAATTTACAAATTAATTTTTATGGATTTCATGAATATGATAAAATTTATAAGAGTGTACCATATAAGAAATAATGTTCCCTTATGGGAGTATCTAACCACATATCATCCTAGATTAAGTTATTTATACTTACACACCCTAAAGAGGTGATGGGTTTCTGAAAACAATTATTATAAAACATTTAAAATGTCCACTTAAACCATAATTCGAATACTAAATTTAGTTTTATGTTTTTTAAAAATATTATTAATTTTATTTGTTTGTTACATGTAACATCCAGTGTTTTAAGAAATAAACAATATGTTCAATAGTGTATAAGATACGGTACATCAAGCTTAAAACAAACAAGAAAATATTATTATTTAAATGTAACTGTTATAACCAAGCTGTTGAAAAGGAGGGAATGAAAGGTATCCACTGAATTATGAAAATATTAATTATACATGTCTAAATATTGGTTATATTGGATACCAAATTGATTAATATTGGAAATAAAAATAGATTAAATAAATAGGATGTGTCTTTATGAAAACATATTTAAAAGAGAATAATTGTGTTTATAAAATCATATCAATATTTATTGATTTTTATTTATGAAAAATATATTTTGTATATTCAATTTAATGTTTTAAATTCATTTTATATTCTTTCTGGTTATGATATAAGAAGAAATTCATTTTTCTAATAAATGAAGAATTTTTTAAAAAAAAACAATGGTTTGCCGCCATTTGATGGAGAACCCTTTTTAAATCTAGTTTTGAAAATTTTATAATATATATTTAACATTATAAAGTTCTTATTTAGAATAAAAATATAAAAATTTACTTGGGATGAAATTTGGGTATTTTTTGATGAAATTCATATTTTAATGAATAGTGAAAAATACTGCATTTTATTTCAAAACTGCCTTTTGGTCTAATTGATTATATATATATATATTATATTTTTAATTTGTTTTAATGTTTAATTAGATTATTTTTTTATAATTTAATCTAATTTTTTTCATTGGAAGTAATTTCTCATTTAAATTAGTTATAAATGCATGTCAATCTTTTGATAGTTTTTACTTCATAACAGCCAACATTCTGGTTCTGACAATGAGAATTAATTATAAATTAATTACTTATTTTTTTTGAATTCTGAAAAATGGATTCCACATTTGGAATAAGCTGTTTTAGATTTTATATATAGGCACCTTTTACTTTTGGTGATTATGAATAGTAACATCAGTAATTATTTTTATTTACCATAGTTATAGGGTAAATCAGGTTAATAAGGGTAAACAATAATATTATAATAATATAATGCTAGCCTAACACATGTTACTATCAAATTTTATGAGATATGGCCGACCATGGGAATATTTGTGTCAATTTTAGGACCCCATGGAGCCACTTGGGCGTGGTAAAAACATGTTATAATAATTAATTTAATGAAAAGAGAAATATAACATAAACCTATATATTTTTAATACAACAATTTTAATGCATGGTTATATAATTGATCTCAATGAATATAAATAGTAACTATTATCTAGAAATATTTAATACAACATGATATTTTATTTACATTTTTTTGATATTAAATAAATAAATTTCTTTATGATATAATGATGTTGCAATGAATAGCAGATTAAAGAATGATTCAAAGAAATTATATTATAAATATTAAAATAAATTTAATTGGATGGTTTTTATTCTATAAAAGAATTTATTGGATTAAATTCACATGTTAGATACCATTTAAATATTTTTTTGAATTAATCATGTTGTTATGACTTTATCAAAAATCAATTACTACATAGTGTGAAAACTAACATAAATGAGTTAAAAAAAATGATATTTTATAAAATGATATAATAGTCATAAAAATAAAATATTCATATAAATGAGTTAAATAGTGGTACAAATTCCATTAATGATACTCTTTATGTTCGATTGGAATTTTATAGTAAATATATTAACAATATAGTGTAAAAATACAAGATGACATGCTAAAGTTAATTTACTAAACTATGGGTTAAAGCTAAAAGACAAGGTTAAATTTACGATCTAAACATATCTAAAACCTATTTTTTGATAGTATTTATAACCAAAATCATATTATCATATAAATATATTACATTATATCGATTAGAATTTGATAATAAATTTATAGGAAAATAATATTTCCAGACATTCCTAAAGTGCACCTCCATGCTCCTATAAAACTCAACCACCTCTACCAACATAATCACACCACTCTAGCCCCTTGGATCTCCCCTTGTCTTCCCAAGAAAACTCTCAAAATTCCAAAATTACTACTATAATCCTTAAGTTGGTGATAAGGAAGTTCAATAATTCCTTTTGTCTCAAATCCAAAAGAGTTACCCCATTTAGAGCTATCGTCTTCTCTCAAGGTCATTTCCTTTATTTTCGTTCTTCAATCTCTATGATATTATTATTCTATGGTTTCATAAAAAAATTTATTTTCAATATCCTAGGATTTTTTATGTTATTTATTCAATGTACACTTATACACACCACCTTCTAATTGATACAAACATACTGTTTCAGTGTACGACGAAATGTTTCCTCACAAAACAATGTTTGTACAATTTTCTCAAACCACCTATCATGGTAGAAATTATGATGAAAATATATTTATATATTATATATATTATATTAATATTTTATCAATTATTATAATATTTTTTAAAACCTAACTTTATGCATTCCATATTGTATAAATCAGATAATTTCATTTGAGGATGTGTGGACTACAACCCCATCAATGTGATATGACTCATTGATTCTATAAATAATACATATAAATGACAGTTTTAATGAAATTATTAAACATATATAAAATATATATTATAATTTATTTATAATATACATATATATCATTTAGTTTTCATTCATTTAATATGAGAAAAAATGAAAGTAGAGTTCATTCATACAGAGGGAATATTGTCTCCTTGAATGGTGAATTTCATTTCTTATCTCCAAATGTTATGGACTATTATAAAAACATATATACTAGACATATATGATATTTAAATCACTAAAACTATTATAGAGATAATTTACCTTTTACATCATGGTTAATTTATAATTACAACAAGTTCATGTATGAATATAGTACCCAATATCCAGAAAATGTATGATATGAACTTAAATAGTTACATAATTTTCATAACAAGGAAATAAGTGATACGAAAGAAATAATTGTCATGACCCGACTTCACCAAAAAGGAGGGAAGGGTTAGCAGATTTCCAAGCCCTTCCTTCTTTAAGTTAAAGGAGAGATAATGACCCCCGAGACCCGCCTTCAATAGATCCCGGAGTGGCGACTAGCACCAAGGGTGTAGAAATTTCTCACAAATGGAAGGTATTACCCCTTTTATTATAAGATAGAGAGATAAGATGATGAAACTCATCATCACCAAGGTAAAAGAAAAGTAAAGCCAAATGTAAACCATTCCCACATGCATGTTCCAAATGTAAAGCCACAAAGTACAAAAGGTGACTACAAAGGTAAGTACTAAAGAAGAAAAGAAACAACTGCAACTGTCCCAAAGGTCCGAGCTAGTATGGTCCCGTGTGATCCCCGAAGTCCTCATAGAAAACTGAAAGCAGTTTTACATATGTAGGGTGAGCATACAAGTACACTCAGTAGGGAAAACCAAAGAGTCTCGTGCACAAGTGGGGGAACATGCTAATGTCCCGTGAGATAGGAGTAAACCAAACGCCTATCAGGTAAAATATCCACCCAAGCCTCACCAGGGCACACTACCCAAATAACACAAGTTAGGTAATATATATAATAGGAGCACATCGATGTTTGGGTACCCCACGCCACTTTCCCACTAGTTATTGAGACATCCTACGCATCTGACTAATCCGGCCATTCTCACCACAGTCCCACTGCCACACCCGCCCGCACACACCTGGGCCACAACCACACGCAGTGCCACTACCAAAATCCCTCCTGCACACACCTGTGCCACAACTATCACACGTAACCACGCCTGCAAACAACTAGGCCAGAACAACCACCACCATTCCCAAAGAGACTAGGGCTAGAAAATCCACTGCCACGCCCGAAGACACCTGGGCCTCATCCTGAAGACACATGGGAAACCACCTGCTGCACACACCTGGCCAACCCCCACACTACCCCGCCCGAAGGTTGTTGGGATAATAATGGACCTCAGGCCATCATAGCCTGCCCGAAGATACTTGGGCTATCCGGGAAAGGGAGCAGAAAAGGAGCTAATAACCAGCCACCAAGAATAGTGTTGGGAAAAACACCCTCCCCATGAAATGGGGGTGTTCGGGACTAAGTGCTCAACTTGGGTGGCGCAAATAAGAAACACAAAACTACAAGTATAGATATAGGCAATAAGCACTCACCCAAAGTCTAGGCTTTTCTAACCAGCCTACAGAATAAAACGCCACTACATCCATGTCACAAGTCACGACTCTCGCCAACAAAACCCATTTGTCCCATTTTTGTTTCATGTTCAGTAATAATGGTTATGTTTAAGCACTACTGGGAAACTAGTAGGGATAGGCATAAGTCCAAGAAAGTAAACAGTCAAACATCAATTTAAACATTTTCTTGTAATGATACAACAACAAGGAAAAAGTGAGATCCCCGAAGTACTGGAACCAAAGACAACCCGGGACACTACCCTGTGTCCCCTCCCAAAATATTTTTCATCAATAGAGGACCCCACCCGAGTTTGTAATATAAACAAGTACCCCCTAGTCTTAAATCTCACAGCCACCGAATCCATACCAACAGGGGATTCCATCCCCAATTTCACATAGCCACCGAGGGTATAAATATAGGGAATCCCATCCCCTCCCACATCTCCAGCAATCGGCTCGAAAGGAAAACAACCAACTACCACCCCCAACACAAGTCAGGGCCATGCCGGTATTTTTATATTTAAACGGCTTAACACACTCCATGATTTCAATTTTCATGTGTTTTAATCGGGGGGGGGGGGGGTTATCACAGAAGAATTGATCCTGGTGCCTCAATTCATTTGGCCGGATATACGTGATTAACCAATTACTTTTCACAGTAGGAGTTTACAACTACAACAAGCCATTTAAAACATCAGCTGGGGTTCATTAGTGCACAGACAATGACCACCAACGGCCTCGATTTCAGAATGCGTAAGCCATCACTACTCAGAAAGATTATTTTAATATAACAACATCAATGATCACAACCCCCCTTCATTCTTTAAAGGATTCGTTCATTATCTTTAATTAGGTCTGGTTTATCCAATTCTACAGAATCAAAAGCACGCCCACCCCGCATGATACACCAAAGAGAGAGGAAATTGAGAAATTCCCTACTTGATGATAGATGATCAGTGTTTTGGCTGGGTGTGGAACTTTACAGATAACGATGCGGCACACCCGATGCACCAGAAACTGTTTGTGAAAAGCCACGATCGAGGAAAGAGAAACCACAGCTAACCCTTAGTTTATAAGTGTCGGGGACAGTTGTGGTGAAAACGCGAAACCGCGTAAGGCGCGGGGATCGTGGGATGACCACGTGGCTCCACTCATCATTAAAGGGGGTTGGTTGGTTTAAACCGACTCATTGATTGATTAAGTATTTAATTAAAGCTCTTATGCGCGTTACAGGTCTTTAAAACACGCTTAAACGAGTCAGAATAGGGTTTAAAACCCTATTTGCACAAAAAGGAGCGCTATGGGAAACAACTTGACAAGGCCGGGTGACGCCGATCGGTCTCAGCGATAGGTCTCCCCGATCGGTCTCACCGGTCGGTCTCACCGGTCGGTCTCACCGGTTAGTCTCACCGGTCGGTCTCACCGGTCGGTCTCACCGATCGGTCTCACCGGTCGGTCTCACCGATCGGTCATGCCAATCGGTCTCACTGAGACACCACCCCTTTAGGACCCGGATTTTGGAAATGGGAAGGACCAAGAGAGTCTGGGTCATCACATCAGATACCTCTCAAACTATTCTCGTCCTCGAGAATTTAAACAACCTAGAAGGAAAGGGCGGGTCCGAACAACCACCCCGAAAGATACCTCTCAAGAGTGAACCTCGTTGTTAACTAAGAACACCTTATTGTCACGAACCAAGCAACATATCATGCCAAACTGCCTGGGCATGTGGGTTGGGGAGTCTCCGCCCCCATGTCAAGATATTATCTGCTTTGGGCTGCACTGACTCGCCCACACGGGTTTCATTGCATCCACCATAATGCGTCTTGATTAGGGGTCGGGTTCTCTCCTTCCCCATTGCTGGGGCTTTTCACACACAAAAAGAGGAAATAATACCAGTACATTTCATAGCCAAAAGACAAAACGTTCTACCACAACAGGTACAACAAGGAACAAATCTCAAAACAACTCTTGGTACTGGGTAGGAATCTGTGATTCCCTCTCCCACATACTCTCCTCAAGACCACCATGTATCCAAAACACACGAACCAAGGGGATGGTTCTCCCATGAAGCACCTTCTCCTTGCGATCCTCGATCATCACGGGTCTCTCCACAAAGGTCACGTCATCCTCGATGTCCAGCTCACCCCAATCAAGGACGTGTGAATCGTTGTGCAGATACTGAAGGAGCTGGGACACATGAAATACATCATGTATCCTTAGTAGCGGCGGTGGTAACGCTAGCTGATAAGACACTTCGCCGACCCGCCACAACACTTCGAAGGGTTCGATGAATCTGGGAGAAAGCTTACTCCCCTTGCCGAACCTCCGCTGCCCACGCTGAGGGGAGACCATCAAGAACACGTGGTCCCCAACCTCAAACTCCAAGGGCCTCCTCCTGGTATCAGGATACGACTTCTATTGGTCCTGGGCCACCTTCATCCTTTCCCGTATGAGCTGAAACTTCTCTGTCGTGTTCTGCACCACCTCCGGGCAAAGGATGCCTACCTCTCCTACTTCTGTCCAACACACAGGTGAATGGCATGGCCTTCCATACAAAGCTTCAAACGAGGCCATACTAATGGTATAGTGGTAGCTATTATTGTCGGAAAACTCTACCAGAGGCAAGTATCACACCCATGATTCTCCTAAGTCCAGAACACATGCCCGTAGCATATCCTTCAAGGTATGGATGGTGTGCTCTGTTTGTCCATCTGTCTAGGGATGGAAAGCAGTGCTAAGGCGTAACTGGGTGACAAACGCATGCTGCAATCCTCACCCGACCTGCAAGGTAAACCGTGCATCCCAATCTGAGACTATAGACCTCAAAACTCTATACAACCGCACCACCTCATCCACGTACTTTCGTGCCAAAGCATCCACAGTACTCGACTACCTGATTTCCAGAAAGTGAGCCGATTTCATCAACCTGTCCACTACCACCTAGATGGCGTCCTACCCTTCTTGGACCTTAGGTAGTCCCATGATGAAATCCATAGAGATGTCATCCCACTTCCACTAGATGACATCTAGAGGCCGCAGTAGGCCGCCTGGAACTCGGTGTTCAGCCTTCACTTGCTGACACACTAAGCACTTGGCCACAAACTCTGCCACCACATGCTTAACTCCAGGCCACCAAAACTGCCTCTTCAAACCCTGGTACATCTTGGAAACTCTTGGGTGTACCGCCAGGGGTGAGTTGTGGAACTCACTGAGAACCTTGCCGCGCATCGCATCCGGGAAAAACAACCATTTCTGGAAAAGCATCCGGTTCTGACCATCCTCTGTCCATCCTTTCGGAGCATTGCCCTGGTCAACTTGGTCACGCATCACTTCACACTCTAGGTCTCCCCACTGAGACTCCTCCACTTGATAAAATGAGGATGACTGCACTGTCATATGATATAGGAAGCCTCTGCCACTATCCATCTTCGCATCCAGGTGTAAGGCGGACTACTCCTCCATTGCCTTCCAGGCATCTGCCGACTCTCGGACCGCATCCTTCTGCGTGCTCCTGATCAAGGCATCGGCCACCACATTGCACTTGCCCTCAGTATAAGAGATATCAAAGTCGTAATCTTGGAGGAACTCCACCCATCACCGCTGTCGCATGTTTAAGTCCCGCTGGGAGAAGATATACCTCAAGATTTTGTGATCCGTGAAGACCACAAAGCGTTCCCTGATGAGGTAGTGCTGCCATAAATTTAGAGCAAAAACGACCGCTGCAAGTTCCAGGTCGTTCGTGGCGTAATTACGCTCATGGGAACGCAGCTGCCTGGACCCATAAGAGATCACCCCTTATCGCTGCATCCACATGCATCCCAGGCCCTATCCCGAAGCATCACAGAACACCTCATAAGCCACCCCTTCTTCTGGTAATCTCAACCCTGGGGCACTGACCAACTTCTCCTTCAAATAGCTGAAGGCTGACTGGCACTACTCACTCCATACGAAAGCCTGGTCCTTCTTGGTCAGAGCCGTCAAAGGGGCTGCTACTTGGGAGAATTTGGGTACGAATCTCCGGTAGTAACCTGCCAGCCCGAGGAAACTTCGGACTTCCGTCACATTCTTGGGTGCTCCCCAAGAAACTACTGCCTCAACATTTGATGAGTCGACCACTACCCCCTGCTCATACACTACGTGCGCGAGGAAGTGCATCTTTCATGTCCAGACTTGCATTTTGACAACTTCCCATAGAGCTGGTGCTGTCGGCGGACCTCCAAAACTGTCCTCAGGTGCTCTTCATGGTCCTCTTCTGACATCGAATAGATCAGGATATTGTCGATGAAAACAACCACGAACCGATCCAAGTACTCTCGGAAGATGGAGTTCATAAGCCCCATGAACACAGAAGGGACGTTTGTAACATCGAAGGGCATGACTACGAACTCGAAGTGTCCATACCTGCACCTGAACGCTGTCTTTGGGATGTTTCTCTATTTCTCCCTCAACTGGTGGTACCCAGACCGCAGGTCGATCTTTGAGAACCATCCTTCCCCTTTCAGCTGGTCGAAAAGATCATCTATTCTCGGAAGAGGGTAGCGATTCTTGATCGTTACCTGATTCAGCCTCATGTAGTCTATGCACAATCTGAGGCCACCATCTGCCTTCTTTGCGAACAGGACTGGAGCGCCCCACAGTGACACGCTCAGACGAACATAACCCATATTCATCAGATCATCAATTGTATCCGCAACTCCCGTATCTCCAAAGGTTCCATACGGTAAGGATCCATCGAGGTTGGACGAAGACCGGGCTGCAGGTCTATCCCGAACTCGATATCACGTCGAGGGGGTAGAGTCGTCACCTCCTCAAGAAAGATGTCCATAAACTCACGGATGATCTCTGGCACTTCCATCCTTTCAGCATCTACTGATCCCACTGTCAGCTTGGTCAACAAGGAGAGGAGATATTCCTCTCTCTTGTTTCCCTTCGGACTGCTCCGCTCGCTAGTGAAGGTAACACGCCGGCCGTCCAAGTCTGAGAACACCACCCTTCTTTGGAAACAGTCGATGACGGCACAAACAGAAAATATCCAGTAGATGCCTAGGATGACATCGTTTGGATGAATCTATAGCCTAAGAAGATCCCTAACCAACTGATGTGGCCCTATCATCAGTCTACATCCTCGACAAATGAACAACAAGTCAGTCTGACCTCTGACTGGTGTGCTCAACACCAGGGGCACTAGAAGTCTCTCGACATCTAGACCCAAGGCACTGGCTAGACTGGGTGTAACAAAGGAGTGCGATGCTCTTGTATCGAACAAAGCATAAGAAAGAGTGCTAAACAGACTGATCATACCTCGAACAACCTCTGGCCCTGCTGGAACTGCTGCCTTTGCGGCGTGTAACTGTCCACGCTCAGATCCCCTACCCCTCGGCTGTCGGCCACCTCCCCGACCACACCCTGGTTGAGGTCCCTGTAGAGTGCCCTGAGGTCGGCCTCCTCCTCCAACGTCTACCCTCAGAGGAGCGGGAGCTCGCTATCCCTGCTGCTGGTGCTAGAAAGGTCTGGCTAGAATGGGGCGGGTGCTGGGGATGACTGCCACTGTTGTACTACACTCGGTCGGGGCACTGACTCCAGAGATGCCCATGGATCCCATAGATGAAGCACTGGGGTCCCGGGCCTGAAGGAAAAGGGCGAGGGTTGGGGGATCAAAACTAAAACTGCTGCGGTTTGCTCCCTGCGGGTTGGAACCTGGAGGGTCCTGACACTGGAGGCCTGGTGCTGACGGCCTTCCCTTTAGATGGTCCAGCTGGATCCCCTCTCGTGACACTCCTCCTAGAGAATGCATCCTCTCCACCACTTCAGCCTTCTTCTGGACCTCCAAGTACGTCGGAAGGGTAAAGGGGGTGACAACATACTGTAGGGAGGGTCGGAGTGCCTCCTCCAAACGTCTTGCCCGAGACTCCTCGTCAGGAAAGAGGTCCGGAGAAAAACGTAGGAGGTCCTTGAACTTGATCCCTAGCTCCCTCACGGACATACTCCCCTGCTGGAGGGAGAGTAGTTACTGCCTCTTTTCTGCCTTCATCGTCGAGGAGAGGAATTCCGCCCGAAAATCCCTCTCGAAATCCGCCCAAGCCACCTCATACTCTCTCCTCTCACCCAGGTAAAGCTTCCACCACTGATGTGCCGCTCCCCGCATCTAGATAACAGCCAGAGGGACCCAGTACTCGGTCGGGGCCCAAATCATGCCGAAGGCTATAACTAGCTCATCTAGCCAGCCTTCCATCTTCATATCGGAGGTGCTGCCCCCATACTTCTCGAGGGCCTGTCCCTGGAAGGCCCGAAGAGTCTTCTGCCACTGGTCGCCCTTTTCCTCTCAATCAGATCTTTGTCGATCGGCCAAGGTAGTCTCCGGGGCCTCGATCTCCTGTACCACACACGGTCACCTTCCAGGTGCCATATCTTCAAGGTAAACTAGGAATGCCTAAGCCCAAGTAGTGCAGAATATCATTTTTAAAACTTCATAAAATTTTAAATTTATTCTTAATTCCCAAGACATCCCAGAAACACAAGAACACAAGTCATTATGACGCATGTACCTTTCCTAGGGTCTCTACCCTACAATCAGTGTGGTCTCACTTGGCCATTCGGTAGGTCCAGAGTCCTTGCATCGGATCACGGGGGGCCCTAAAATCCCATGTCCTAGCCGGTCTTCCCCGACCTAATTCACGCGCCAAGGTCACCCAACACTGTTGCCTTACCATCCCATGCAATCCTCACTGTGCCAAACTCAAGAATCCATCCTATCTCTCAACTATCAACCCCTCTGATACCATTCTATCATGGCCCGCCTTCACCAAAAAGGAGGGAAGGGTTAGCAGATTGCCAGTCCCTTCCTTCTTTAAGTTGAAGGAGAGATAATGACCCCCGAGACCCGCCTTCAATAGATCCCGGAGTGGCGACTAGCACCAACGGTATAGAAATTTCTCACAAATGGAAGGCATTACCCCTTTTTGTATTATAAGATCGAGAGATAAGATGATGAAACTCATCATCACTGAGGTAAAAGAAAAGTAAAGCAAAAATTAAACCATTCCCACATGCATGTTCCAAAAGTAAAGCCACAAAGTACAAAAGGTGACTACAAAGGTAAGTACCAAAGAAGAAAAGCAACAACTGCAACTATTCCAAAGGTTCGATCTAGTATGGTCTCACGTGATCCCTGAAGTCCTCCTGAAAACCAAAAAGCAGTTTTACATATGTAGGGTGAGCATACAAGTTCACTCAGTAGGGAAAACCAAAGACTCTCGTGGACAAGTGGGGGAACATGCTAAAGTCCCGTGAGAAAGGAGTAAACCAAACGCCTATCAAGGTAAAATATCCACCCAAGCCTCACCAGGGCACACTATCCAAATAATGAAAGTCAAGTAATATATATAATAAGAGCACATCGATATTTGGGTACCCCGCGCCACTTTCCCACTGGTTATTGAGACATCCTACGCATCAGACCAATCCTGGCATTCTCACCGTAGTCCCACTGCCACACCCGCCCGCACACACCTGGGCCACAACCACATGCAGTCCCACTGCCGAAATACTGGCCGTACACACCTGGGCCACAACTTTCACACGTAACCACGCCTGTAAACACCTAGGCCGGAACAACCACCACCACGCCCGAAGACACCTTGGCTAGAAAATCCACTGCCACGCCCGAAGACACCTGGGCCTCATCCCGAAGACACTTGGAAAACCACCAGCCGCACACACCTAGCCAACCACCACACTACCCCACCCGAAGGTTCTTGGGATAATAATGGACCTCAGGCCATCACAGCCTGCCCAAAGATACTTTGGCTATCCGGGAAAGGGAGAAGAAAAGGAGCTAATAACCATCCACCAAGAGTAGTGTTGGGAAAAACACCCCCCATGAAATGGGGTGTTCGACACTTAGTTATCAACTTGGGTGGGGCACAAATAAGAAACAAAAAACTACAAGTATAAATATAGGTATCAAGCACTCACCCAAAGTCTAGGATTTTCTAACTAGCCTACAGAACACAACACCACTACATCCAAGTCACATGTCACGACTCTCGCCAACAAAACCCATTTTTCCCATTCTTGTTTCATGTTCAGTAATAATGTTTTAGTTTAAGCACTACTGGGCAACTAGTAGGCATAGGCATAAGTCCTGGAAAGTAAACAGTAAAACATCAATTTAAACATTTTCTTGTAATGTTACAACAACAAGGAAAAAGTGGGATCCCCGAAGTACTGGAACCCAAGACAACCTGTGACACTACCCTGTATCCCCTCCCAAAATATTTTTCATCAATAGAGGATCCCACCCAAGTTTGTTATATAAACAAGTACCCACCCGGTCTTAAAACTCAAAACCACCGAATCCATACCAACAGGGGATTCCATCCCCAATTTCACACAACCACCGAGGGTATAAAGACAGGGAATCCCATCCCCTCCCACGTCTCCAGCAATCGGCCCGAAAGGAAAACAACCAACTACCACCCCCAACACAAGTCAGGGCCCTGCCAGTATTTTCATATTTAAACGGCTTAACACACTCCATGATTTCAATTTTCGTGTGTTTTAATCTGGGGGGGGGGTTATCACAGAAGAATTGATCATGGTGCCTCAATTTATTTGTCCGGATATACGTGATTAACCAATTACTTTTTACAACAGGAGTTTACAACCACAACAATCTATTTAAAACATCAGCATGGGTTCATTAGTGCACAGACAATGACCACCAACAACCTCGATTTCAGAATGCGTAAGCCAACACAACTCAGAAAGATGATTTTAATATAACAACATCAACGATCACAGCCCCCCTTCATTATTTACAGGATTCTATCATTATATTTAATTAGTTCTGTTTTATCCAATTATATAGAATCAAAATCACGCCCACCCCGCATGATACACAAAAGAGAGAGGCAAAGGAGAAATTCCCTACTTGCTGATAGATGATCGGCATTTAGGCCCGGCACGGAACTTTACGGGTAACGATGCGGCGCACCCGATGCACCAGAAGCTGTTTGGAGCGCTACTGGAAACAACTCGACATGGCCGGGTGATGCCGATCAGTCTCACCAGTCGGTCTCACCAATTGGTCTCACCGATCGGTCTCACCAGTCAGTCTCACCGATTTGTCTCACCGATCGGTCTCACCGTTCGGTCGCGCCGATCGGTCTCACCGAGAAGCCACCCCTTTAGGACCCGGATTTTGGCAAAGGGAAGGACCAAGAGAGTCTGGGTCATCACAATAATAAACTTGAAAAAGGATATGAATAATATAGAAATTGAACTATTTTTATTATTCATGAATATAATGACCGAACCAGATAATTAAGACATGAGTTAAGTGAAATATTAACTCAATCCCAATTAATTGAATTAAATATACATATCACTATTTTTTTAAAGAATATTTTTGAATTTACTCTATTTATAGATTGAATATCCATATATATTGAGTGTATTTTTATTTTTAAATAAAAAATTCCAATGATTTATCCTTAAATATAATAATACGATCATTGTAAGGGAATTCATTTCTATCTCCTTTCATTGAGTCATATTTTGATAATATACACCACATTCACTAATAAAATGTATAATTATACACCTTTTCATTTTATTTAAATAAAAATTATTAAAAAGGAATCTTTTTATATGAATAATTTTACTAAATGACAAATGGTATGTTTCTTTTTAACATACAGTACACCAATGACCATTCCACCACCATGAGCATTATTTGTTATCTAGATTCTCTTAAACGTCGTAATGTTTTTAAAACAAAAGTAAATAATATATTCATTTTTTTGGAATTTGGTATTAAAAATGGTTTTTAGAAAGGTTTGACTATATCAATATCTTGAAATGATGTCTTATTATTATGATATGGATATGTTATTTTTCCATTAGGATTGGTTTGTGTTTTATGATTATATTACGGTTCTTGGTAATTTTTTATGTATATGGGTGGTTCTGTGATAATCCAAGGGTGGGTGAGCCTGTGATAGCTCTCCAATGCATTGGGTAACATGAAAGGGGTAAATCATAAGGTTTCTATAATTATATTTAGGTGATATACTATGACACATATTCCAAACATAACCACGAAGGTTACTCCCTATGTAGTGGTGAATGCTACAATGCAAGAATGATATGTATACAATAAGTTACCATTATGATTTATATTTTCTGATTTATGATTATTATGATGTTTTTTTTGAATCTTATGATTTCAAGAGACATGTTTAAGAGTTTATGATCTAATGTTGAAAATTACGATTTTCCAAAAATTATTTCAATGGGTTCAAAATATTCATGGGATAATATTTTCATTCTTTTTTTTGTATCCATTACTAGAATTGTTGCGATCATCCAATGTTTTTCACATTTTATCCATAGGGTATAAATATGTGTAAGAGGAAGGAATAAATAAAGTTATATGTTATGATGTTTTTTACCATGAAAATAAAACTTGTTTTATTTTAAAAAATTTAATTTTGAAATGAAAATTTGATTGTGAGTATAAGTGTCTACTTTGTAAATTTTGAGTTATTTTGTAATAGCTATTGAATAATTATCTAAAACACTTAACCTAAAAAGATACAAATAGTAAATTCTCGATTTAACTCAAGATTATGTATTGTTTAATGATGGTTCTTTATAGTAGATATAACAAATGACATCATTAACACATCTATAAACAATAAGTGTTACATTTTATTTATTATGATAAATAGGGTGGTATACAAGGTATTTTTTCTATAATAATATCTAAAAAGCATTTTTGATCCTTAAAAATTATGTTTTATTAGATTTTATGTATGTTCATATAGTGTCTGGGTTAGTTTAAAATTATTTTATTAAAGTTCATAATTTTCCAATCATAGAGGTCATATAAAAATAAATAACTATTAAATGAATCCATATAGAAATGGAATTTTAACTTATCATTGTACATCATAATGAAATTATGATGTAAAATGAAGTTAATTAATTTTTATAAAGACATAATTTTTTTCTACGCGTATTAACTATTATGATTTTAAAAATAATTTTCATCAAATGCACTTGAACTTGAGTCACAATCATGACACTATCTTTTTGTTCTAAGCATATTCATACTTGTATCTCAAGTTCAAGTTCATTTTATGAAAATAATTTTTTCATACCACTTGAATAGTTATTTACTTAATTATCATTAATTCCTAATTTTATGGATGTACCATCATGCATCTTACTTCGATGATAGATATTATTCTAATTGATTTTTTGGACGTTATCCATCATCTCATTCTCTAAAATGATGAATAATATGAGTGATTTTTCAAAATAAAATCAATTGGCACAATATCATAACCCATTCATTATAATGTTATGAAATTTGTCTCTATATAGATCCCTACCATATTATTAATCATTTGTTTTCACCTATGAATTTTTTCACTGAAATAACTCAATTTTTTATTTTTTTAATTTACATATTTATTTATCTTTTATTTTCTCATGTGATACCTATGATTCTATTATGAATTTGATCAAATTCAAGGTAAATAAATTAAATTGTTTTATCATTGAATGATTAATTACTAGGTATAAAATCAACAAGAACCAAATAATGTACATAGATCGCATATTAATTAAATGAAACAAAAATATAATTATATAAATAGATATTCCATTGAATTAGTTTCAATGGGAAGTCATAAATAGTCCAAAAACATGTCACAAAAAAGTCATCACATTTTTCAAATATTTGAAGAAATGAAAATAGTCATCCACCATAAAAACGTGTCTCATTAAATAATTTAAATAATTATGAATTATTTTTATGGATTCAATGACATGTAAAATTTTTTTTGATGATCGCTAAAAGAATTAGTATCATGTTAGCATTCACTGTACTATCAATGAAATCCATTACCCGCACTGCCAATGTGAAATTCCTATTAAAAGTTTGAGTGCAACCATAATGTTTCAGAATTGAATACAATTGAATCATGTTGTGAACTGGAATCACCCTCTTAGAGAACAATAAATAATATACATCAAAATAGTAATCATCTTGAAACACATATTCACATGAATAAACATGAATAATAATGAACTACGATAGAAAATGATCCTGCCCGAAATTTGATTCATTAAAAAACTATAATACAGGTTGAAAATAGGGAGAAGGTGTAGATAACATTAGGAACAAAATATGGGATTAATGTTTGTTCATATTATTGGAGGTGGAGATTATAAAAATCCAGTCTGATGATGGATTCATGTGGCTAGTCAGTGTATTTTTGGCTAGATTTTATAAAAACCTAGGATGAATGTTATAAGATTAATTCTATATTATCTCATAGGGGGTTATTTGTGGTGTACGTTTTAGTCCTCTAGACAGGTTAATTTATAGTGATGGTGTGACAATATAGTTAAGAGGGGTTTTATTGTATTTTTATATTTGTTTAAAGAAGTTTAATGGTAGGATGAAGGATGAAGGATTGTGGGGGGTGTGGTCTGTCGATTATAATAAGTACGAATATATAATTATGATTATGTGTATCATGGAGGGATGATTAGAGATAAATAAAAAGACATCCCATAAATTACATCTCTAATTGGTTTGGTGGATGCATGCTAGAGAGGGAGGTGTGCATGTAGATATGTTGGCCCTTGATTGGTGTCAACACTACATAAGGGTAGAAAGAAGAGTATAATGGATGAGGGAGGATACATGGGGAAAAGGGATAATGTCACATTATTATAGAGCTAGTGATGGAAAATAACATCATAAAACTGGGTGGTGATGGTGTTTATACCTTGTGTGTGTGAAGGGATGCATGTAAGAAGATGATGACTTGTGGTGGGTTAGTGGTGTGATGCAGATGCACGAGAAGTGGATATTGGAATTTAATATTCTATATATGTGAGAGATAATCATTTATAAGAATATGGACCCCAAAAAGGTGAACAAATCTAGATATTCAAAAAGATACAGGTATAGAGAACCAAAAATATAAAAATTAAAATTTAGTATCTTAGAAAATCTGAAGAATCAATATTATGTAGAGGAGAATAAAAATAAGAGAAAAACACAAACCCATACACCCAAGTGGGTCAAGCCTTGTCCCTCCCCATGAGAATTTTTTAGAAACTAATGAATAAATTTTATTGAATATAAAGACCTCAATAAAAAAGTTGTTTGTGGAAAAAAAATTGTTGTCCCACGAGGCATATGATGAGTCTAAGAGACCAAAGTCATTGCCACTTTTTTTCTTTGCACAACATATATCCATTATTCTCTTCTATTTACACACATTTTGGATTTACTACAATCCCTAAACACAAAATATATACCATATCCAATTTCTATGTTCAATAGACTATTACCCATATGTCCATCCCACCTTCAAGTGAGATGCCCAAGACCTAGTCACTTATACATGCACATGAAATAAATAATTCCCCCCATTTTAATGTAGATGGGGGATGCATAGTTCATCAGATAGGGTTTGATCCCTTGATGTACTAGTATAATAAAATGACCACATCCCACTAAGATGTGGCATGTTTGCAAAAATTCATGTATATTTAAATTAAAATTCCAAAATATTGGAAATTAATAATATATTAAATATTAATTTCTATATATATATAAACTAATGTTAATTTATATTACTATCTAGTATATTCAATATAAAATTATATATGAATATATATATATATATAATGTCAATATACAATAATATTTAAAAAAATAACTAAAATTAAAATATAACTACTAAAAATTTTTAATAAGAAAGAATTCCATAAAACAATAAGAAGAACATGAAAAAACTATAAACTATGAATTTAATTAATAAAAAATATAAAAATGATTTATAATATTTTTAGAAAAATATTTTTTAATTCAACTCCCTAGACATAAATATCTTTACTCCGAGGAAAAAATAACTATTAAATTTCTCACTAATATACCCATTTTCAAACCACACCAATATAATAATTATATAAAATTTATTAATCATTTTACTCTCAGAATATAATTATAATTTTAATATAGTATAGTTATAAATTAATTTCTATTCCACAATTATTCTATTCAAAACATGTATATAAACCTATACATCTTGTGACCAACCTCACCATCACTCTCATTGGTGAAAACAATTAGAAATCATAGATATGATTATTAGAACAATGGATGTCATTTTCTAGAAATGTGCATGGTTTGGGTTTGTTTCAAAAATCACATGGAATATAGATGATTTTATAATTAATGGGATTTATTGTTCATGCAGACATTAATTCTGAAGGTGTCCTCATTTCGTAGTGTTTAACAAATTTTTGGGGTCTAAAATTTGGAAAATGGATATCATCTCAAAAAGTGATTTTCATTGATGTCCTTAAAAAATATTAAAATGTCACAAGTTTCACAATGAAGGGATACATGATATTTTTTTATGGATTTATGAATTATGACTGTGTGCTCCATGATTATGATGAGCACTGTGAAAGGTACTATTCTAGAATCAATATTTTATAAATATTGTAAAGGCACAGATAATTAGAAGTCTTGGACTTTGTTTGAAATGATGAGGAGAATCATGGGGAGAGATAGCGTTTCTTTATGAATATAGTAATAGGATCATCATAATTGCCCAATGTTTTGATTGAAAGCTCTAGGACTACAACAAGAATTTTGAAAAGTGAATTTCTTTGGAGCATCTGAAGGCAAGAGCATCATGATATTGTTTTTGAAAGATACAAAAAATACATTAGAGTCAGTGGACTATAAAAAATGAAAACGTCTATAAATAAGAGGCCACCCTTATTCACTCATCATGGATTGTTTAAAATAAATTCAGCATCGCTATGATTTCACCAAGCTAGGGGAGCTCCATGAATATGGTTTTCTATGCAAGATTGAGCATTGGGAAAAGTCTACACATGTCTTGAGTAATTAAAATGATTCTATGTAATGGGTGATTTGAAATTATGGGTATTCCAAAATAAATCAAGGATCTATTTAATATTTTTTGTCCTATGAAGGTCGGTTTTTTTGTGAAGGAAGACTATTGAGCGAAGGAAATTAGATTCATGAAGGGTTGTGCTTCCTGAAAGAGCTTCCAAAAACTCATTCTTTAATATTTGTTTTTCTGTAAACATAGAATTCAGAGTTTATCAACTAATGCCAATAGTTAATAGAGAGTCTCGTGCTATGTTAGGGACACTATCTTTAATGGTAATCCATTAAAGTGATCTTCATATCAATAAACTAAATTTGACTTTTGTAAAAGTAGTGAGCTAGAGAGAGTTGATGGAAATTTTCCAAGGGGCATAGTGTGCTATCCTTAAAACCTTCTAAAGTCATTTTTCCTAGAATAGAGTGACTGTGTTAAAAATTCTATATTCCACCTATAGTGATGATTAGGGGATTTAGGTACAACTGACACATTGTCTGTGTATGCTCCATGAACAAGCCCTTAGTAGTAAAATAGGTAAAATTGTTATGCTATATCTATTTTCAAGTGAATTTTTTATTACTTAACTACTCTAGAATATAGGTTTAACAAGTTTTTACCAATGTGGAAACACAATCTATCACTTTTTAATAAAAATTTGACACCCTGATTCACCCCTCCCCTCTTAGGATGCTCTCGGGAACAATAATGCAAAATTCTTTCACACATGAAGTCTTATTATTTTTATAGGAATTGAACATATCCACTAGTGGATAAAAAAATAATAAACTAATCTTGGAGACATTAAATTATGTACAAATTTCCCCTTTTTTGTTGGATTATGTTAAAAAATTAGTTTTTCCTGGAAATATGAGGGTTGGATATTGGAGTATTTTCATGATAAATATCAATTTAGTTATCAACCCAGAAATTTATCTCCAAAATATGTTAAAATATACTCATTCTAAAGAATATTATAATATATATAATTCCAAAATGAATAAGATAAAGGAAATATAAAAATGAATAAAGTAACTCATACTGTATTAAAACATGGAGAATATTGGTTGTATATAAACTTTCAAGCTAATTAAGTAACAAAATATTAATTTTATAGGCAACCTCAATTGTTTAGGTTATAATTTAATTAACAAAAGTTTAGTACTTATCATATAAAAATGTATCCATGTTCCCATGTGAGAATTTATGTGTAATAAATAGAGGTAATTTATAGAAACCAATATGAAATGCTAAGATGATGTATATCCATGAACATAAAATGACTTATAATACCTCGAATCCCCTATTATGAATAAATATCTTTTACTCGCTGTCATTAAAAATCATAATGGAAGTAATCATGATATTTACATGGAATGGTATTGACTATGCAATCATCCTAAAAGGAGTCTCCATCGATTCTATGGGCAAAAAAACTCTTAAAATGAAATTATGGAATAAAAGGTTAAATGATATTAAATAAAAAATGGGGTTTACATTTTAGAAAAACATTATAAATTCATATTATATTGGTGGGGAAACAATAAATATTAAATAATACATGTAATATGTGATATTATCAGAAGGAATCATTTAAGAGGCATCGATTGGCTCTGGGAGAGCAGTCGAATTCCCTCACATGAGAATGTGTGGATATGGATACCCCCTCTCCCCATTGTTTGGTGTGATTTTTATCTAATACACTAATATGTGTTCTTTACTATGTTCTAGAACACAACAGAGTGACCTTTGGGTTTGTTGAAAAATGGGTAGAAATAGTGACTCAAAAAGGAGGGGAAACTCTAGCTAAAGAAATAAAGTCTTAGTTAAATACTCATGGAGATGTTGACAGGTGGAGCAACAGGATATGGTGAGAAATTAGATAGGGGAGGTTTAAATATGACGATGCTTGAAGTGATTAATACAAAATTAAATATCATGATAGATGTTGTTTATGATGCAAGCAGTTTATTGTTATTAGTATGGTATCAATAATTGTTGTCTGAAATAAAGTGTTTAATAGATGACGTTTTCATACTACTCTTGTTTCTCATGCCAAGAATTGCTCATAAGGGTTTATAGTATATGTTGAGTGAAAATTTGGACATTATCAGACTCTCAAGAGGCGAATTATGGTAGATTATCGATGTTACTTCAGTGAGGTATCAAAGTGAAGAGAATCATTTTGAGGGAGTTTCCAACAAACTCGAAGTGGGATATTCTTGGGAAAAATATCTCAAGGTTACATTAAAAAAATATTTGGATTGGTTTTGTTTATTGAAAATATAGGTTTCCATGTTGAATTTTCAAGTTCATAGATTTTGTTGAAAATCCACGTTGACAAAGAACCATGAAAACGGAATGGATGATTTGGAGGTATTACAAAAGAACATATACAAAGGGGAATTGTTTTATAGTGTTTACTAAATTTTTGGGGTCCAAAATTTGGGATTTAGTGAGCATTGAAAAACAAGGATTTCCATGGAGATCTCATAAAATATGGGAAAAAATGGAATTTTGAAAATAATGGCTTCATGATGTAGACATCATGAAGACATGATCTATGTTGATGATGTTCATCATGATTACGAAGATACTCACAAATAGAAGAGGTGAAGTGCTTTGCAAGTAATATTTTCGGCAAAAATGAAGAATGAGCACCGTGGTGTCACAAAAGATGAAGGATATTTTAAGTTGTGAAAAGGAATAAGAATAATATTGGAAGTGAAACGGATTTGATGGAATGCTTCATGATTACAACGAGCTTTGAAAATTTGAAAAAATTCCATGGTGCTTCGCGAAACAGAGTAAAGTTTGGCGATAAATTTAGAAATTTGTGATTTAATATGATGTGGTGATAACTTTGCATGGAAGGTTCTTCAGTTGGTGGAATCTCTTATAAGTAGTTATTGAACCCCTCAAGCTACGTATAGAGATTTCCATGATGTATTTTTAGCTATAAAATCAAAAAGGAGGTTCGTGGTGGCAATTATCTTCTAAAAAATATAGGATCTTCACTTCGGCTAATCTAGCTCCAAGAAATAGTCAAGTTCTATATTGGAATAATGAGCTCCACGAATGATGTTGATTTTCATTGGATTGAGCTCTATGATGTCCAATGATCCATGAAGGTGTGAGCTCTTCGAAGAATAGTTATATGCGATGCAATGAGGTCTGTGAAGGTACGTTCTTTGCAAAGAGGCATGAACTTCACAATTAATTGTTTGTGATTTTCCAAATTGGGAGCTTCAAGAATTAGGGATCATTGTGAACGTATTTTAATTGTATGTGACATGGAAAAAATGGAATGGGTGTATTCATTAGTGGAAAAATATTTTACTTCAACAGAGCAACTATATACAGGGGAGGACGCACTCATTATTAATTGTGATTTGACCACCATGTCCATAAACTGTAAGTGGATCCCTTCCTAGCACAATGAACTAAGGAAGAGCAAGAAGGTTATCCATTCTACTAGCAGTGATCCATAGAGATAGAGAGATAAATAGGGATTGACCATTAGGAAAGTAGTGATCTGACCCTAAACATTGTAAAAGTAGCGATCCTTGTCATATAAGTGATCTAGCTTGAACCTTGAACATTCCTAGTTTGGGTACAACATTAAAATAGTGTTTTATGCTCCATAGATGTAACCTAGTTTGGGAATGACATGTAAAGTTCTTTTTTTCTCACCTGCTTTGTTCCCTTCAATGCATAAAATGCATCATCATTAGATAAAGAAGGAAAGAACAAATCATAATAAACACAAAAGTGAAAATAAAGTGTCCCTTATGATAAAGAAGTCAAGATCTAGTAGGGATGGAAGAATTTAGAAAAAGAATATCCATACCCTGATTCACACCCCCTATTAGGGTATATATGAACATTTATACCTAATAAATATAATTGATGAGGAAAAATTAATAACACAATGGATGGAAATAAATATCATTATAGGAATCCATTTATAGTTTTTTATTTTAAATGTGGAGAAATATGGAATTATATGAGTCAATTAAATCATAGAAATGTAAACCATGGAGCATTGAAGTACTTATGTGTAAATAAAATTGATTACCTATTTATTTAGTTGGAATAATGAATTACATTTTTGAATTATTTTAACAATGGTAATTTATTTATAAAAATCATGAAACAAAAAAGGATAGTGTTAAATTTTAGAAGAATATGTGCATTCATAAACATATGATTTATAGATACCGACTTGGTTTATTGAATTTATGATTTACCATAGGATATAAGTATTCAGAAAATCTTTTTTGGATTTATGTGATGGGATTCTACAATGATTAAAGTTTTTTTTTGAGAAATTGATTGTAAGTATTTGTTTTAGTGAATGTATTTTTAGGAATGATGCATTTATATTATAAAAAAATATTTTTATTAGTTTTTATAACATTATGGGTTAATATTATCATTAATTAAATCTTAATAGTAGTTAAATAATATATTTAGTCTATGGGAAAAGTTTATTTGTTTTGTAAACCATCTTAAAATGGTTTTTTAAATGTTAATTTTATTTAATGGATGTCCATCATATTTTTTTGTAATGTTATAGAAATTATATAAATAGTATTTAAAAAAAGGAAAACCCTCTTATATGGTTATAGTCAATCACAAAAATAAAGGCCATGAGAGTTTAACCAATGATAGGAGGATGATATGGTTGTAGTGGCTACCACTAGTACACAATGTCATGGTTAATATTTCCTTGATTTGGGTAAAATTATTTGATAAAAAAATAACAATGATCCAATGGTATTAAATTTATGACTTATAATTCAATGTAATATATTAGATTACATGTGCTAACAATATTGGTTTTGGAAAATAGTTTGAGACATATAGAAATAATTGTCACTATGTTATGTATCTTTTGCTCTATTTGAAGTAAATTTTAGTTCATCTGTAAAAAAAATCATTTTTGGATATTCAATTCATGGAGTAAATGATAATTTTGAAATTAATCAACAAAAATTTAATGAATGGAATTGTGATTAAGTAATATAAATATATCCTGTATATATATTTAATTATATTCTATAATAGTAAATGTATATCTAAAATTTACGAAAACTATCTTCAAAAAATTTATCTATTTAAATTCATTTTTGACGAATTAGAATTTATTTTAATTATCAGAGATTTTTGGTTTTAAGGATTTTAACATTCCATTAATCACATTATTTATTGTGATAAATGACCTTGATCATTCTGTATAATAATTTAATCTGTTCTTCTGTGTACACATCTTCACTTTCCACCAATGTTCTTCTACTTATAAGCCATGTTATTTGTCATTCCATGTGACCTCCGTACTTCTATTTCATTCTCATTAAGAGGATGTTTTCTCAAGTATTATTATTATTTGGGTTTTCATCAAATGAATTTTCAAATATCAAATCCAGGAATTTCAATATTATTTTAAAATTGTAATGACATAATAATTTTGTCACTAGGTGACTGTAATATCTTGATATTATAAAATAAGAACAATGTATTTGACAGTGTATATGACATGAAATGAAAATATTAGAATAAAATATTTCTCCCTAAAACTTTATGATATATATTTTTTTTAATTTAATACCATAAATCAATGGATTTTCTTTTATGAAAATGTGTGATCTTCTTTTTTTCACACAATAATGAGTTTTTTTCGACAGCTTGTGTTACATTAAAGTTTGTGTTTTACCAAATGATAATATTTTATTATCAATATTATTTAATATAACACATACTCATTAGAATTAATGATATAAATATGATTAAATAACATATAAATATCTATTTATTACAATTTTTTATTAGTTATATATTTATTATTCTGAAAATAAAAATCATTTAATAGAAAAACAATTATTTTATGGGAAAATATATTTTTCTAAAAGACAAATTAGTCAGGATTTACATAAATAATATAAAATAATTTTATATAAACATTTGAATGTATATTCTCTACAATTTAAATTGTTTTCTAAATAATCACATATAAATTATTATAGGGTTAATTTTTGGGGTTTTATAAAATGTAATGTTTTTTGAAGAATAGAAAAAAAATAGAATTTTTGTTGAAAAATAAATTTTTCTTAATGTTATTTAAAATGATAAATTTTATTTATAATTGGTTTCACTATAAAATTAGTTTTAATTTTAAAAAATCCAATTTAGTTTATTACAATATTTTTACATAGAATTTTGATATATATGATTTGTAATTTTTTGGTCTTATTATTTTTAAGAACCTACTTTCTCGTTAGACCTATGAGATTATGATTAATTAAAATTTTCTACTTTAGTGAATTGAATATTAAAAAATGGATTACATATTAGTAATATGCATAATTTATAATTATAAAAATGATAAATTTAACTTTTTCCCTAAATTTATAATGAAAAAATAAAAATTAATTATTGAGATTATGGTAAAAATAGATTTTTTGGTTGTTAAACTAAATATATATGTTTCAAATTTAACATAAATAATTAAAAAAACTTATTTTATGGATATAAATAGACTTTATATGTTATATGGTCGAAAATTTTACATTTTGAAGGCCTTTAGATTGATAACACCATGGGAAAGATTGAATCTTTCCAAAATATTACAAATGCGACCGTCACCAAACTTATAAAATTCCAACAACTCTAATCTTTTCTTCAAACAATAAAACCAAATTATGTAGTACATTACATACCCATAAACTTTTCAAAATAAAATTATTAAATTCCATAATATTTATTTATTGACGAAGGCCATCCTGGGACGTATTTGGGTGCTTCCATAAGCATTATACCTGATGAATATATAACATTATTAAACGAGAATTTTTATTTTATTTTATTATTAAAATTTTTAATTATTATTATGAAATGATAATATAATATACAAAATATATTACATATAATAGGTTTTTTTAAAATAATTTAATTACTGATATCCATTTCCACATCTTTTAAATGGGATAGGAAGTCATTATTCTTGTGTACGGTAGACTACTACTTTGAAAATATTTGACATTCATTATTCCTTTACCATCCATCATGGTATAGGCTGATGATGTATATAAATATTATATATGATATTTACACTAGGATTTCAAATATGGACTAATTATATCCATTAAAACATATATAATTTCAATTCTGAAGGGTATACAATTACATTGCTCTTATGTGTGGAGGACTTGTAACACAGAAAGAGATGTGATTGTTTTCAATAACACATTAAAGAGTAGGTTATAATGATAGTATTTACAATTTTATGTGATATATATGAAATAAGTATGATAAATTACCATTCATAAAATATAATATTTCATTACTATTCTTACACTGAAATATATGATAGGGCCTCCTCCTATATTTATTTTGGTGTTGAGAAATAACTGGTTGGGTTCCCCGACCCCATTTATTTCAATGTTCACTATATAAATAATTTTGAGGAACTAAAATGTGCCAATGTTATTTATTATTTTATCACATACATGTAATATATATAATATATTACATGATAAAACCGAGACAATTAACTAAACTCGGTATCCCGATTAATATTAAATAATCCTTGAATATTGAAATAATATTCATTATATTATTATCATATATGTGGTAAAATAATATAATAGAATGATATATTGAGTTTTTATAATATTATGAATTTTTATTAAATTTAAAACATTGTAAATACCATTATATAAGAGTGTAATACACATTTTAGTAAATGACAGCGTGAGGTTGGGGATTTCATCTCATTTACCTTCCATCGAGACCAATTTTCTATTATGCACAAATTCACCATTATGTGGTTTATATACTACCCATATTATATGCAACATAATTATTACATAAAAATTCATTTTATTTTAAGAATCAATTTGAATTATGTCATCCAAGGGGATATGAAATGAGTATTACCATATGGTAAAAGTTATCATACAATCTCACACTTTTTTATGGGATTGATATATTTATCTTTATAAAATCACTTGTAATGTGGAAATATTTCATTAGACATTATATTTCTATTATGTATAAATATTCTCTTACAATGGATATGATTTTAGTATAGTCCATAATAAATTTTTACATATGATATTTATATTTTTCATTATTTGATTGAATGGGATAATATTGAAAAATATACATCCTTTACTCAATGCATATATTTGATGAAAAACAAAATTTTTCCTTAATTAAATTAATTATTTAATATATGAGGAATGTTTTTGACATTCTAAAATGTATCAGATCTCGTTATATATGTCCTCTCATTGAATCAGTAGTCTCCTTAGAAAAATCATTTCGAAATAACAGATGGGTTTGTACCAAATAGTTTTAAACTCTATTTTGAAAGGAGATGATAGTAGAAACATAGTTGGCGAAACCATATCAGTTTTACCCAGTATTTATATACATTAATGAGGAGTGATATTGATGGTAGTTTTATCATGTTCCCAAGACATTAAATTTAACAATTAAGTATTTTATTCTTTGATAATTCAGTAATATTACTATCCACGATATTTACATCATAATATTTTTGATGGATGCATTTAATTTTTTTATTAATTAAATTAATTTTTTTTTAAAAATTCTAAATTTATATATTTATTATTCATTATTTTTAATGATTTTAATTTTAATTAAATGGAATTTGTTTTTAGTTATTTACTGTTTAATGTTTGTTTGGGATATTGATTCATGGTAGCATCTTTTGTACATAACCCTTACCGATTATTTGAGCTCACCATTGTTTTTTATCATTTCCCCCCGATATAAAGAAAAATTATTGAATTTAGTTTTCAGGGTTAGGGTTATATTTTTATTATATATCTTTTTATTATATATTATTCATGATTTAAAATGGTTTTGATATATATTTATAGTTCTCCCCAAATGCTAAATTTTTCTGTCCTTCTCGAATCAACCCTTTGTATCTATGCCAATGTAAAAAAGATACACAACATATTTGGGATTATGAGGTTATTGTTTCTACATGATAAGAGATGTATGATTGTAATATTATCAACAAATATATGATATCCAAGCATTAAGAAGAATAGGTTGTTGTAATGTATATGGAGAGTCACCAAAATAGTATTGAGATATAGTCTATCATGAGAATTTTGGTAAATTATCATTTTTGTATTTTATACTTATCTCTCATATCTAAATATATAAAACATTGAATACAAAGTTAGTTATGTTTCTATGGGATGATAAACACATGACATCATTTATGGAGGAGATGAATAGAATGGTATCAATCCCTAAATTTGTTTTAGTATTGTAATGGAAGAATTATAAGGTTTATTATGACACCAATGGTGTGAGATTATGTAGTGTGTTAATGAAAAATGTTGTGTAGTTTCATAATATTATTTGAAACATATGAGAAATGCTAAAAATTACCATTCTCAGAAATTTATGTTATGGTATAATTATTGATTCATTCAAAAGTTTTTAGTATTTTCAATTCAATACAAATAATGTAAAATTTACTAACCACATAACCTCTATTTCCATATTTTTTGAATGGAATTTATATATATAATATCAGAAGTGGGATGAATCTCTTTTTAAATTCAATTTATAAATTATATGACCTACTTGAATGTAAAATCTTGTTTCTGATTCATCATGTATTAAAAAATTGGATCATTTATTTAAATATTTGAAATGTGGTTGGAAATGTTTGTTATTATTATTATAATTACATTCTTTTTATATGGAGAAGAAAGTATTTTGTTTCTATGTTTTTTTTACCATTACTCCAAATTTAATGTTGCGAGTGAATGGTAGAATGTGGTCTGAGTCATAGGGATATTATTTCAAAATAAAATAAATATCTTAGAGTATATTCTTAGTTATAATATACTTAAGGATTCTATATAGAATTTATATCTACAATTTTGTTCTCAGATGCATCAATTAAAGGATGTGATGGAAAATATTTATATTTCTCATTTAGGATTTTATCTTGGTTACATTAAAATTAACCATATATTTGAAAGAAACATTGAAGGACCATTTATGAAATATTTCATATATCATTTTATATATTATTCACCGATCATCATGAGAAATATTGATATCAAATTCTAATAGGGATGGTTTAGTAAATAGTCATTCCATAGTAAAAATTGGATGGCATTTTCCTGGTGAAATTTATTGGTTTTTCAAGATAATATAAGGGGAATGATTCCCTTTGGATCATTATATAATTATTAACAAAATTATAAAATTTTATTCCAAATGGATGGTCCCATATAGTTAAGGATATTTAAAATATTTAGGTCATATAAAAAATGTGAAAACATCATATATGAAATTAAAATTTATTTAACAATGAAATGTTCTTTTCCCAAATTTATCGACTTCCATTTATTGTCAATAAAGGAAGTGAAAAGAAAACTACACAGGTAATGAGATGTTAAAAATTCTTTTAGTATAAATAAAAATGTAAATTTGGTGGAAGTATTTTTTAGATCATTAATGGATATTTTTGGAAAAAATAGAATATTTTATTATGTAGATTGATGTACATATTTTCATGAAAATGGAATTCTCTAATAGTTGTAGTTATATCTATGAGAAGTTTTAAATTTGATTAAAGAGTTGTTTAAATTTTTATATTAAAGTAATTAATTCAGAATAATATGGCTAAATGTTTTATTGAATAATTCATCAAAATATTGTTTAGTTTCGAAAATCTATGAACTGGTGATGATGAAAAAAATTATTTTTATAATATGATTATAAGTTGTTTTCATAATTGTGGACTCCTCAAAAATTACATTTGTGGTTCTGAATTAATTTGAAGAATTTTTGGAACTATAGTTCTTTTCATGTATGTAAAATAGAGAGGATAGAAATCCTATGTATAAGATAGTTCATCTATGTGGCAAGTGAGTAAAATAATATATATATATATATTGGATATCATGTATGATAATTAATATACACATATTTAATTTGGATATCACATAAGAAATTTCGTCTATATAAAATATATTTGGTTAGAACATAAGGAATTTAATCTAATAGGAAGAGGTTTGGTGAGCATGTAAGATATTTTATTAATATGGTGAAGAATTGACCATTATATAAGATATATTGTGTATATTTAAGAGATTATTTTTTCTCACATGATGTTTTTATTTTGAAATTTATAAAAAGAAAAATTCATAAAAATTGTGAAATGTCAACTTCATATAGGATAATTAGCCTACAAAAAAGCGACTCATTTGTGTATATGAATATTTTTTTCACATATGATACATGACTCAGTAAAATTCCAAAATCTAATGGATTAAAAAATATGTTATTTCTAGAATAATTCATTTGGAAGGATCAAGTGTTATATATTTATGTGGAGCAACATCATGGATTAAGAAATCCTGATTATTTAGAGTGTTATTAATCGAAGAAAAAAATGAATATTTTTTACCAATAGGTGATTCGTTTTATAGATGTACATTCACAATATAAGATGTAATGCCACATCATAGTGGTTGAGTCCACACATATGTTAATGGAAGTACTAAATGACCTAAATCTAATGATTTTTTAGAGTGAATAATGTCATGATCTCCGAATATATCTGTAAGGAATAATGTAAGAGGATTTAAGGAGATTCAGAAGAATGATATAATCATGAATTTAGTTGATTATAAATATGAAAAATTAATTTGGATTTCTATTTGACTGATATGAATGATAATAGATCCATTTTACGACATAATGTAAACTTTTATGTAAAATTAATGTTTTGAAACTAATATAAATGATTTTATTTCCATAATGTAAGATTCATCCAATGTATAATAATTGTACTATGCATGAATATTTTCTGTTCTTAAGAACCTTGTGTGTGTTTTTTTGACAGGATCATACACCCCACTCTATCAGTGGGATTATATGATAGAATTACGGAGTGTTGGATGTAGATAAATACATATTAACTACAATTTTATTTAAATAAAAGAGGAAAAATAGTTTACCTGATGAATTGAATTCTTAGAAATTTGGGTTACCATGCACTGATGTTGTGATAGATATAAAATTTATAAAGATGTACATAAGTTAACATGTTCCTACAACCCTTTTTTAAAGAGATATAATTTAATTTGTGGCACAAAATAATATTATAATAAATGGATATCATTATATAAGTGGCTAATAAATTTAGTAGGATTTTTATTTATACATTGGAGCCCAAGTGTTGAAGTGTAGTGGAAATCTATGTTTTTTTGAAAATGAATTTCCTGGTAAATGTGTTGGATTTTCATACCAATCCATATAATTCAGGTTTTTTATTTATTCTATTTTACTACATCATGTGAGGTGAAACTGTAATATATTATGGAGTGAATCTACAACATTAAATTTTTTAGCGGTTGAATATAAAATGAAATATTTCATAAAATTGGTCTATTAACCGACCCCCTCTCAGTGTAAAGTCTATCATAGGGAATCATTGTCAATATCAGAGTGAATCCATTTTTTCACATTGGGATCAATTTAGTTGTTGATTATAGAGAATAAATATTTTATGAATATTCTTATTTTTTATAACTTTTTATTATATGAACATCCAATAATGTAAGAATATGTTGATGACCTACATCATTTCTGTCTTCCATAAAGAAATTGTTGTGAAAACCATTGCATTTCTGCCAAATTTTTATTATGGTTCTATGAATTTTTTCTACAATAAAGATGTAGATTTTTATGAAAAATAAAACAATTCAATCATGATCTTTCTTTTAAAAATGGTATAAAAAATATAAATGGAACATAAAACTACCAATGAAAAAAGTGATATATTAAAAAGTGAAATGAAGAGAAATTATAATTCTTATTATCCTAGTTTTAGGTATTAATTGGTATATTTTAAGAGATAATGTTGTTTTCTACTAAGAGTATTGTTGAATAAATTTCATGTCTAAATATTATTTTTAGTAACATTTATGGATTCCTAAGATGATAAATGAGATCAACATTATTAAGAAATTGATGATAAATTTTATAGGTTGGTTTGATATAAAAGTTTCAAACATGGATTATAAATACTAATTGATATAATATTAGAATCATAATATACTCATCTCAAATGTTTTGTGAAAGGGTCCTACTTTCATTGAGAAATAAAATGTATACATAGCTATTGCGGATAGGAGAAATGAAAAATCTAGAGAGGAAGAGACTAAAAAATAAAGCGATTCATATAATGATATCAACAATCATGATATAAATAAAATTATTTCTTTTTAAAAAAAAAACATCAAGAAGGGAATATAGAATGTATTAAGAATGGTGTTAACAGGGTCCCAAAAGAGTAATATAATTATTCATTTCCATAAAATATTACATAATAAATAAACATGAAGAATCTAAATCAAATTATATGGGTGGGAAATATCAAATGTAAAAAGGGTAAAATAAAGAAGAAATTAAGCAGCTTGGGAAAATGTTTAATGAGTAAGAATGAAATGGATAAATCAAGATGTTCCTCAGATGGTGTAGTAAAATTATTTTCATAATTTATGAGTTATCATGACAGATATAGTAGTGATTATATGGAAGAATGGATAAATATAAACTGGAATAAAATTAGGGAACTGGAATCTTGTTGTGATTAAATTATTGATCTCAACAATTTATAGAAAAATATTGAAAAATAAAATTATATTTTATTATAAGGAGTAACGTACTAAGAAATAATTACATTTTATGAGATATTAAAAAAATAATATAATAATGGTTGAATATGAGAAGATAGTTTTTTTTATTTTGATGAGAAGATGGACACAAGACCGAAGAAACAATATAGACACCATCATTATATTTGAAAGTTATATCTAAGATGAACAAGGTAAAATATGACTGTAATAACGATTCTAATGTTAATGTATTATGTTTTTAATATATTGAATAGATAATTTCAAATTATCTTCTAAAATATATTTCCAATAATTTTTAAAATATTTTTTCAAAATCAGACAATATAGGCCTTAAAAAAATAATATCCTGATTTGACTAAGTGTGATGTTTGGCTACAAAAATCATTATTTTGTTAAGAATGTAAAACAATTGCATCACAACCCTCTTTTAAAAATATTTCCAAATTTTTATTAGAATAAACAGAATATTATTATTAATATATATAGAGCCATTTATGAAAATTTATATTTCAATGGTTATTATTGGTGTAGTGGAAGGTATGGACACAAATCCAAAAATTATTTGTTTAATATGAGATTATAAGGAAAGGGTTAGACAACAAGGAGGATAATTTGCGGGCATTCTTTGACAATTTCTAAATGAAGCAAAACAATAACTAGAACTATGAAAAATATGTTAAAACTATATTTAATTTTTTCCTTGGATAAAGTGCATTAATGATGTGAGATGATGGGTCACAAATATGAGGTAATAATGAAAATGATATTATTATATGTTTACCAGGATATGAATTGGAAATATGTTTTGATAATGATAAAAAAATCATTAATGTTGATAATTTTAAAAAATAATTTGATAAATATTTGGAAACATTGAAGGATAAGAAATTTTTTATAAAATTTTGGTTAATTAAATTGATATTGAAAAATAAAATAAAAAAATAAAAAATGGATGATTATTATACATGAAGGTATGTGATATCATAAGATGATGATAATAATCATATGGAATCTCCAATATTGAGTGACTTGAAGATTCAATAGAATTGATGCCAATATTATGGGAAGGTTGCGAATCATATGAAAGAGTGCATTACAATTATTAAAAAACAAGTATATATAATGATAAAAAATATACAAACTCAAGGAAATAATATGTCCATGACCAATGGTGTAATGAAAATGTTCTAAAAATATCGTTATATTTTAATAGAAAACTGACAACATCAACCTCATATATGAAAAGTAAAATAAATCCCTCCTTAAAACATATTTTTATTGTTATTTGTTATAACATGAAGGGTATTAATGGGGAAGGGTGGATATTTCACTAATTTAAATAATATAAGTTGTCATTTATGTGGTAATTTAATTGTAGTAAAGAGAAAAAACATTGTGTATCTGATATTGGGGAGAAAAATAAAGGTGAATATAAGATAAAAGGAATCTAAAATTCTGTATAACTCTCTGAAATGAATTAATAGTGATATTTAATCACCCATGACTAAATTATATTCGTATATTTCAAACATATTTATCATGATGGAGTTTATTTTTTTAGACCATGGGAAGAATGGTATTTTCTTGTTACACACTTGAATATTTTAATTGGTTTCTTATGTAGAGTGTACGATGAATATTCATGTTTAAATATTTCATTATTAACCCATAATTTGTGTATATTAACAGTTCCATAACATGTATTATTGTTTATAGTTGACATCAACTACCTTGGATATCTACCACTTGTTCTCAGTAAGGGGTTTGATATAGTAGACTTTGCATATACATTCTAAAGTCAATTTTAGTAGGAAAATCTTGTTGTTTCATCATAAAAAACAATTAGATAAGGATATGTTCTAATTTATAAGGAGAAAAAAATTTCATTATGGAATGATAAAAGTTTTGGGATGATAAGACCCCCATAATAAATTTTAATTTATTTTCAATTAATTGGATATGACTATCTTCAACAGTGGGGAAGATGAATGGGGTATTTATAACCAAATAATAAGGAGGATATTGAAGTAACCAAATGAATTTGGATTTATTTGTTATAAATAAATCCTACTAGAGTTAATGGAAAACTATGATGATATATTAATAATGATTCCAATATAATTAGAAATGGACATTTTGAAGCTGAATTATAGAGTTCATAATTGTATAAATTCAGAAAAATGATAATTTTTATATTGTAATATGATATATGATTATTCATGTAAAAGATATATAATAGTGGTTGGAGTGATGTTTACAACATGTCTCCAAGGTTCTTAAATATCAAGAAAGTTTAGAAAATTTAAATAATTAATTCTAATAAATAAGGATTTGTTTTATATTTAATAAATCATATAAATATTGATGAATTTTTATGCTACTATGAATTGGAAAATAGTACTTGTTTGATGTTTTATTTGAATTTCATTTAATTGAATTTTGGTAATTCATGATATCTTGAGTATAGAATAATAGGTTCTATACTGTTCTGATTTAGTTATATAATTACTATTTAGGAAAAGAAAATTTTAAAATATCAAAGAGATTAAGCCTAATAAATTTATATTTCATCTATATAGCTAAAAGATCAGAAAATTAATTAACATAGAAGTGTATTGGGTATCTCAAAAAATAATATATAAATTCAAACTTATTTTCCTTGTTCATTAGACATGTCATATATGAATATGTGATTTGGCTATAATGTATGAAATTTAATCTATGTGGAAGTTATTTTTTCCAACACATAATCAATTTCACATAAATAGAGAAGAATTATTTAGAACATAATATATTTGATCTATGTGGATGATTTTATTTCCCCCCATATAATATTAGATTTTTCTTATATTTCCCTCACAAAGATGTCATGTTGTTGGATTATGTTAAATAGCTTATATGAGATTAATTCTATACATTAGAGAATTTTTTTCATGTGAGAATAAAATTTTACATTTATAATAATTTTCAATGTAAAATCCAGAAATCTTATAGAATAAAAAATATTTAAATTTCCAAAATCATAAATTCTAATGAATAAAATTTTATAATAATATTTGGATAATGGTAATGGATTAAAAAATCATTATAATCTTTGAGAATCATGACTCATGCTATGAATGATTATAGAATATATACATATATATAGAATATGTTTGTTTGATAAGATGAACATCAACAACACAAGAAAAAATTCCATAAAATAATACATGATCCCATGTTGATATAGATTTCAATTTTGTAATGTATTATGAAATTAATATTTCTCTAAGATGAATATCATGATATTCAAATTTCATGTGAATGAATGGAGTTGGGGTATTCTTAATATCACAAAATCTAGATCTAATCTAAAACAAAAACAAAAATTAATAAGTAAATAAAATTTGGGTTTGTGTTTTCTTATCTAAATGGGATGAGGTCTCTACAACAACCAATGAAAATTGTTATTTTATAAATTTTTATATTCAAACAATCATTTGATATCTTAATTTGTTGAATATAAAATATAAAATATATATATGAATTTAGTGACCATGATTGTTATGAGAAATCAAGAGTGTCGTATGATTGGTTTTTAAGGGAATGATATACAAAATTTTATTAATGAGAGAAGAATAATTTCAGAACCAATGGAATTTTTAGAAGAACGAGACATCATTTGTGACAGGTTATTCAGAAAAACTAAAGAGAATTAGTTCATATGAGGAATCCTGATGAAAATGTTACAAAGAAGACTTATATGAACCAAAAATGATGTTATAAATTGGAAAAACTGTCAATATATTGTGTTTATAGAGAGATATAATTTTACTAGTCATGAAGAACAAACATGGAGAATAATTAGTTCATTCCTTAAGATGACTATGTTTTTAGTTAGTGTATTATTTATTCCAAGTGAATTAGGATCTCGAACATAGTGGGTATCTATATTGATTGTACAAGTAATTTTTGTGGTTTTATAGACATATAATGATGCTAGATGATATCATGGTTTTGTGTGGGCATAAATTATAATTGCTAGAATTAGGATATTCTAACCAAAACAGGTTAATATTATGTGTTATGGGTTTTCTTTTACAAATAAACATTATGAGAGTCTTATTAAAATTTTTGGTTTGAATGATAACAATAACACGATTGAGTGGTCAAATTAAAAAGGTCAAAACTGATAAAAAGGACCACAGATTACCCCCTAGTCTGAAATGAAGATCCAACATGGGGATTCATAAAGTGTGATTAAATTTTTTTTTGTAGGTTTTAACATAAAATTATGCTCATAGGATAATTTCAACATATATAACATTCCAAAAGAATATTAGAAATCCGAGCAACCTAGTAAATTATTACTGGATTTCCATCCTACATATATTCTTGATCATGATGTTTTATGATAAGAATAACTAGGCTTTGAAGAATTCTTTAGATAACAAAAATCTATCAAGAATATATTTGGTTGGATCTGTTAGATGATTTATATAGTATAATGTTTTATCCTATCATCTATTGTTTAAAAACTTGTGGTACATCAATCCTTTGGAAATTGATGGTTAATATGTGTTTGGATAAATTATAAATAATCAGTATAAAATTATGTATGAATAACAATATGAATCATTAGTTATACTAATCATAGTAATCATATTAAAATTATTTTTATTAGGGAACATTTTTCTCTTTTTTTAAAACCTAGGTTTGGAAATAATTGAATGGGAAGTAATGTGATGTTGTCTCTATAGTTAATTTGTAATTTTGAGATTTTGGAATGAATCATTGAGTCCCATTATCATTTATTATTATCTTTAATGTATGTTTTTATGCATTGTTGTTTTCTTGTTTCCCATTATAGAATTTATGAACTATATCTATTATTTTTCTTCAATATGATTATATAGAGTTAGGGTTTGATTCAACCTCTATAGAATAAATGATATGTATTTTTCGTTACTGTGTCAATAACATGAGACTCCATTTAATAAGAAGTGAAAATTTTTAAATTAAAAATGGGTAGGTTTTAGAGTTTAATTTGGAAATATATTTTAATATTTTGTCACAATGGATTGAATTTTTTATTTGAGGCACTTAATAATGATTCTTGTGGTCAAGAATCATTAATTTAGTGAGTTTTTAATGACCCTGGGATATGATATCTATTATTATTATAATTTTAATTATGTTTTAAAATTTAATTTTTTTTATATTTTTGGTCGAATAAGGGGGTTATAGATGATGTATTAATAGGATATGTGGAATTGGTGGTTTATCTTAATATAATTTCTATAACAGGACCATTGATTACATTTCTTGTAGGGACTATCACACTCAGTTTAACTATAGAAGCGATTGTACATATGGATTAGTGCCCATGATACTGGTGGATAGTCATGGAGTGGATAAGTACTAGGTGGTAAAATACAGATAAGGTGTTTTATGAGTCACTGGGTAGTCAGTAAGTCACTAGTATATGATTAGTGACATGGTAGAAGAGTGTCACCAAGTTCCAAGTGCATTCCAGATTTCTTTTAAGGGGAATTTTATTTATTTTTTCAATTGATATATTTGATCAAATAATGGATTATTCTTTGTTAAACGGAGAAACAAGGATTCTTGGGTTTCATTAGAGTCATCCTAGTAAGATATTTAAAATTTAAAAAACATAGGTGGTGGAAGTATACATTAGTTACATCATTGTTATAATTCCCTTTCACTGTATCTTGTCTCAAGATTTTTTTCGGATTATTTTTATATTAAAACAAATAAAACATCTCTCTTGGTGAATTTGATTCACATATTATGATGTATGTGACATCTTACACTCCATAAGTTAATTGTGTTTTTAATTGAAATATTATATACACTTATTATTTATTTATGAAAAATAGTTTTGTATCATGTGAAATTATTTCAAATTATTTGGTATAATTTTAATTGATATTAATTTTTATATTCATTATAAATTTTTTAAAGATAAAAATATAGAATTACATGTATTATATTCATAATTAAATATAAATTTTTGGATAACTTCATAATATGATGTAATTATTTTTCTGGGAATTATGGATTGGTGTGTGAGGGATGAAATTGATGTATTATAGTTTATTTTATGCCCTAATGTGAAATGTTTACTTCTATACAAATTATTCTGATGAATATATGACTTTCTATTATTCATAGTGATTTTTTTACATTATGAGTATTTATATTGGGTGTCACTGTTGAAAATATTGTTATTAGATATAATAATTCAAATAGAAATGGGTTAAATTCATCTAAATAAATGAGATATGTAATTATGTATTTTATATATTTTCCTATAAAAACCAATAGATTTTATGTGATATTTTTAATGTTGGTTATTACTATTTTTAAAATATAAAAGGATAAAAAAGATAAAATTATTTCTCAACAGTAGGATAATTATGAAGTGAGTCTATATGGTTTGTAATAAGGATTTTATTAATAATCATAAAAAAATTAATTTATATTTTCATATATAAAAGTGATGTTGGATCTAAAAAATTTTAGTTGTTTTTATTAATTTTTTGCATCGTCTATGATAAATAACAATAGCATGTTTTGGGGCTTTTTATAAAAAATAATTTTTTATTTGGATTGTTTGAATTAACACCTTTTTTTGATATGAAATGAAATACATTGTCCCTGGTACAGTAGGTTGTACATACGTATGAACACTATTTCCAATTTATTATCAGACTAAAATAAGGGGAGGTGAATTATATATATATATATTTTAAGAATAAAAAATCATTTTTAATTTCAATATTCCCCAATTTTCTATTTAACCAATCCTTAACACATTCCATGTAATGTGTTAATGAATCACAATGCTCTGCAATGTGGTATTACTCTGTACAAACGAGCGATGTGATAATTTTCCAAAAAAATAGAAATTAACAAGGAATGCATGATATAATAATTAATAGAGCATAATATTATCATAAATAAAATATATATCATATATAAATTTTATATACATCATTATTTCCAACAATCATAGGTGGTAGTGGAAAAATAAATGACATTAGTTCATGAGGTTGTAGTCTGATGTACAAACGAACGATAATTATTTGCCCATTTGAAAGAATTATATCTGGTTGTAGGTCATTAAATATTATGAAAACATAATAGAATAAATATGATATTTATTTTTATACTATTTTTTATAATAATAATTTAAAGTGGTGGAGAAGGAACTAAAATAATGAACCTAATTAAAGAACATTAACTATTCTTCATGTGTCCTCTTCAAAGAAGAACTAAAACTTTATAGGTGTGATTTATTCCAATATAAGGAATATATTTTTAGGTTATATATGTTAAAGAGTTATTTGGGAATGTATTGTCTAATAAAATGTTTAAATAAGTTTTGAAGTGATGAGGACAGTGTGTGACCATCTATAAGTGGGGTGCCAGAAAACATGTAAATTATTCAATTGCAGAATTCCTCCAATGTCTTTTCCATATAAAGTTGCACCAATATTGAAAATTATTTATCATATAATTAATAAGTTAAAAATATTTCCATAAAATGGGGTTAAAAAGTAGGCCATTTTTCCTTTAGGTTTAATGTTTATTCCTTTTGTATGCTCGTTTTTTTCTACATTGCGTTTATTAATTTTACATGTTTTCACTAATTAAATTTGTCAAAAAAAGTTGAAAAAAGTTGAAATTATAAATTATTATGCTTCCAAATATGTAATTCATTCTTATATATTAAATTTAATCAGGTGGAATGATTTTATTTAAATTTAATATCGTATATATGATAATAAAGCGTCATTTTAAAGTGAAAATTTCCAAAAGAGTACTTTTATTTTTATACATAATTTGAAAATAAAATGCATTCAAATGACCGAACATAGATTATTTTATATAATATAATTGGAATGAAAATTTTAATCTATTTAAAAATATAATTTATTATTACCAAATATTTAAGAAAAAAATATTTTTCTTCTAAAATTCAATATTTGTCACAATTCTTCAAAAAATATAACTTCTTTAAAAAATCCAAAAAATTCACCCTAATATAATTCTGATATTCATATTTATAATATTTTTCTTATTTTTTATATTAATTTTCTTTATTTGGTAACAATCATGTTTTATTTATGGGTGAAAATGATGACTAATCCCTTTTTTACAAAAAAATTAAAATTAACTGGGAACATTTTATTTTTCTTTTAAATGGTCATATTTTATTAATAATCAATAGATTACTACTATAAATGTGGAAAACATTTATTTTCCTAATTAATTTAATCCTATATACATGAACCATTCCAATGGATAGGTAATAAACATTATAATAAATAATACTATTAATAGAATACAACTATTCTATAAAAATTAGTCATGCGTGCAACAAAAGACGTCGAAGGAACTCATTGTTTCATGTAAAAAAATATCAAATCAGAATTTTGTGTAATTGAAACTATTGATTTTATTTGAAAATAGATATATTTTATTGTCTTGGGGTGTTATATTCCATTACACTCTTGGGGGTGAGTTTCATACACACTGTCAAAAAAAAATTTCCCTATTTTATAATTTTATGGTGTTACACGATGTAAGATTACATGATATAGACCAAAATTATCGAATTTTTTTCATATTGATTCATTGTACATGTTGATCTTATTAACCATGATAATAAACTCTTATTAGATGTCCAATATACATCTTTATAAACTAGATTCTCCAACAGTCCTCAAAACATACGGAGTTCCTACAGGAATGTCATTCATCATTATCGTATCTATTCAAGATCAATAGGAAAGAAAATAATGTAAATTTTTTGGAAATATTATAATCCCCAAACAACTAATTTTAATAATACATACTTATTCCATTAGTATGATATATCTAGGCCTCACAATTTATATTTATTACTACAACCATGATATCATGATGATATTGTTATATTTTGGACATATAATTAAATTTTTATATGACAGTTAGTCTAAGGTAATTACCCTTTAAATTATGAATACTTATGTAATAACAATATTATGAAATAAATAAATTCTATATTAATATCTATATACAAGATATTTTAGTAAAAATGTTCAATCCATGTGACATATTAGCAACACACATTGATAACACCTACTCGGTACTCGATAATGTTGTAATAAATAATGGACATATCTCTTTAACATGATCATTTTTATAATCCCTTTCACATATCAACGAAATATTTAATATATCACATTGTAACATGAAACAAAAAAATAACAACTAAAATCTATCCATGAATGGTATATGTTTTTAAATATCACTATTATAGGATATCCCTTAAAAATAAAAATCCCCTATGTTTTGATAAACAAGTGCTCAGATATATGGTTTCATTTAAATTAAAATCATGTATGGTGAAATATTAGAAAATATTGTATCTGATAATACTTTATTTAATATATTATTTTAAATCAATTTATACTTTCCATGTTCACTAATTTTTTATATGAATTTATACGTAAGTATTTTACCATGAAATTTATCATAAATCATATGATTAATAACTGGATTTTATCTGAGCATAAATGTTTCCTAGTATAATCTACATGATCATAAATACATCAAATAATTATCCAATGAATGTTAAATATATGTTATATGTATATGATATTTTAACTGCAGGTTTGGTTATTTATAAATAATAATCCAACTATGACCCTATGTGTAACACATCATTTATTCTAACTAAATTCCTGTCGAATTATCATATATTAACATATGCTCTTACATAACAATATTTTATCACTTAAACCTCCAATTCCCTTAATCATTATCCTTAGAGAATGATTCATAAATTATTTTAAAAATATTCATTGAATGTTCAATCTATAAAATTATAATATTAAAATAATATGTTCAATCCCAACAATTATATTCTTATCTAACTCAATACCATTCACAAGGTACTAAATATTTTTCAATGATTAATATTTTATATATACCTCAATGAAAATTAAATAATGATAAAATTATTCAAATTATTAAATATAATCAAAAGATTCTTTTCTGTTCAACATATGGTCCATGAATGTCCTTTGAAACTCTATATAATACATGATTGTGTTATTATGTTTTAGTAATTTATATCTAGAAAAAATATAGACAAAAAAACATTTTTAATATATATTAATATATATAATTCTATTTTCAGGGTTGGCAGTGCCTAGTTCCTTTCTTGGCCAATTGATATTTTTTTAATCACTTTTTTTGAAGGAGTTATTTAACCGAGTTAACTATTTGTGGGGGGGGGGGCATGAGCCTAAATTGAAAATTAAATTTACATTTTTAATTAATATTATTATAATGAAAAAAATTAAAAAATATATGAATATGTATATATATGTGTGTGTGTCCGTGTTACTGAGTATTAACATATATAAATTTAAATTATTAATAAATTATACATATATATCTAATAAATTAATTTTAATAGAATGAAAATTACGATCACCCAACTTATAACTTCAAAACACTATTAATTGTTTTTATATTTAAAATTATTATATAAAAAATAACCATGTTCTTCATAATAATTTTTTATCTTATTTTTATTATTCATGATCATACAAACTCTGATTAAAATATTGTCATGATGATTTAATCATGAAGTGGTCCATTGGGAAAAATTATGAAAAAAAACTAAATAACATTTAAAAATTACGATGAACCCATTAACAGGACTTTATGGATCTAAGAGTATCCAAAATAAAGGGATGTGAATACTATTTATATTTTTTTCATAAAAATGGCGATTTAGACCCAAATAATATAAAATGACCGAACAACTTACTTTAGTAGTAATTGTTTAAATTAAATAAATACTTGGATCATGTTTTTTAAAATTTTATTTTCGCTAATTTTTTACAACATCAGTATAATCAGAAATGAAATTGACATTTTCATTACATTATGAATTTAATGGTGAATTACTATAGTTAAATCCAAAAGTGTTCCTTAATTTTCCAATGTTCATTCTTGATATTTCAAGTGCTAGTGTAGCAGATTCAAGATTACTGTGTCATTCACAGTTGTTTGCTTATGGAAATATCTTACATTCTCTTTTTGGAGACCTGAATGTAGAAGTTAGATTCTCTCACATTATCTCACTATGACTTCATATAAGAACCAATTAAATTAGGACTTATATGGTAAAAATTTACATATTTAACTTAGTATAGTTAGGTAAAAACAAGATAATTATATTTTTGTCATTTATTTGAATTTGGATAATATAAAATCCCTATTTATCATCTCAAAAAATAATTATAAATCCCTTTATATTTCTGGGAACATGATTAATTATAATTCCAATAATTTCTCTAATCTATAAGAGATTATTTAGATGATATAAAAATACATTTTTGTATAATCAACTATTTCTCAATAACTCTATAAATATTCTCAATCCACGAATATTGAAATTTTGTTTGATATTTAAAATGCATATAATATTTACAAAATAAATTAATATTCATTTATTTTATTTATTTAATTTAATGATAAAAACTAAATATTCACCCATCTATTGAATAAATATTGTATTTATTTATTCTATGAATTATTAATATATATAAATTAAATCAATTAATGTTTTATCAAATAATATTTTAAATGGGAAAATGATTAATATAACAAGAATAACTATTATTCCATAAACAGGGACAAACTTTATTATTAAATATAATTTCAATAAAATATAATTGGAGTTAGTAAAAACGTTGTGTGTGAACCTATATGATCATTTATGAATAGTTTTGGGTAGATCCTATAGAGCAAGAGTGGTGTCCAACAATATATCATATCCCCCAAGAAGAAAAGTGGATGCATAATTACAAAAAGAACCTATAAATTCATAATGATTAATATAATCTATTTTAATGTTAACCTGTCATAAAATGTGATACATACACATATCATCATCCTATACATTTGAATTATATTTTCCTGATTTTTTTAAATTATATAAGCTACAAACAATCATAGACAAGAATTTTAGTCAGATATTATTTCATAATCAATGAACCAGAGATATCTTTTTACATAACTTGGAAGGGATAATACACTTTAATACTTAAATTAATGTTATTTTAGTTATTATTTATATAAAATATATTAAATAACTATAGGGATCAATCCCCATGGATTTCAGCTACACATTATTTCTCAAGATTGATGATATAAATAAATGATTTCAGGAGTCTATGGATCAAAAATAATGCTTGTAGGTAGAAATTTTAATGAAATGTATAATACATGAAACTCATATTGGAATCTCAATCATCATAAAATACATTCTCATAGATCAATAAATTAAAACATTATAATAATAACAATCAGTGTTTTTTACCCCTCAGTTCTTGATAGTTATAAATTATCAATGTTTTCATGACCCCATCCCCATAAAGTGTACACCTCCTTGGACGGTAATGTGAGAAGGAAGATAATGACCCCCCGACTCTGGCCTACTGTAAGAACTAGGTTGGTGTCTTGCACCAATGGTATAATAAACATAAAAATGGGAGGCATTACCCTATAAGGGAACACATGTGTGAGAGAGAGAGATAAGATAAAAAAACCAAATCTAAATGGGACAAAAATATAAATGAAAACACAAGTAAAATTATGTAATGTCATGAAAAAACTATTACAACTGAAAGGGGAAAACTACACATACCCAAAAGAAAGTAAAAAACTATTGCGACCACGAAACACCAAACGACTCCTAAAACCCCATGCTAGTAAAAACTAGGCTGATCTCCAACCTACTCTAAGTGACCTTAATAATTTTTATATATATATATATAGGGCGAGTATAATAGTATATTTAGTAGGATACTCTCCATAGCCTCTCATGAAAAAGTAAACAAAGCATGAGAAAGCACAGTGAAGAACAAGTGAAACTAACTCATTACCTGAACATGTATACTATGTTCGTAGCCTCCCCATGGCTACTCTAACCAAGTAATACATACCCGAGTATATTATATAATAAAGAATATCAAGGGTACCTCGCTACTACTTCTCTACTGGTTTACCGCTTTTCCCAAACATCGCATGTCCTAAGCATCTCTTTCTAGAAAAAATTTCCACATACACTTTGGTGCAGCACAACAACATGCACTTTGTGCAAAAAACAACCACATCCACGCAATAAATGTTACTAGGTAGTTTCTAGGAGTCACCAAAGCTCACATAACATGTATCATACATTGAGAATTAAACCTCAGGCCATTATAGCTCATACAACAAGTAAGGATCTTCAAGCCATCATAGGCTATACCCGTTACACCTATAGTATTTAGTTGGAAACTATATCCACAATATATGTGTGTGAATAACTCCAAGCCATTACAGCCCTCTACACACATATATGGGGAAAAATAATTGTTGTGCCTACCAGCATAAGTAACTACCAAGTGGAGAGAGCGATGCCAAAGGGGGTTTCCAGCTGTCCATCCTCTCACCTGAATGTTGGGGAAAACACCCCTAAGGCTCAAAATCCATGGAGTGTCAATTGCCTTAACTGACAGGGTGGAGTAACGTATAGAAACAAAAAATTTATTGAATATTCAATAGCGTACAACCAGGCTCTGGGAATAACCTAATATTAAAGTCAAATGTGGGTAACGCCACTCGAACACCCGACTGCCACTTCTAGGACAACATATCATATAACCACACAACCATTTAAAGAGCTTTATTACATTAATTCATTTCCTTTTTATTAGTTTCACTATACTTTAATTAAATATGTCATATTTAATTAACCATTAACATTTCCAAATTAAAATATCATTAGCATCACACCCAATGTTCATTGTTCCTTCGAATTACAACCTCATGATTTCACCACAACAAGCTCCAACCCCTTGGGTTACCTTAATTTATTCAATTATTTATTTACTCCATTAATTTCCATATTCCCATGAATTTTAGAAAAACAGTCTATGCTACTAAACACAATGGGGCCCAACACAGTGAGTTGATGAACTGCCTGTCCAGTCTATACCGCCTATACCAAGAGCGTAAACCCATCCTCCCTTGAGAAGCTAAACATGGAAATCCTTTGGCATACCACACGAATCTTATATCCTTTCTGAAGAAGGAAAGCAAAACCATCTACCTTGAGTATTGGGGAAATTCAACCAGATAAATAACCTATAAAAATCACAAAGAATCAAACCATTCACATCCAACCAGTACCATCATCACTGGTGTCCACCCCGACACCAACATGCATAAACTGATGCATCTCTCCACTCTTTGTGTCAAATTATGCCACAACCAATAAGCCTCCATACCACCACATATCACAATAGCCATCTAGGATCGCATTAGAAAACTAGAAGGAAAAAAACATCTTATCAATTGGGATATTGGATTTTAAACAATACAAAGGGTAACTCAGAACTCTAATATGTATTATCTTTTTTCAAAAAACCGATTCTTTAACTTATCGTGGATTAACCGATTTAATATATTTATGTTCCAACTTCGGGAAACATAAATAGTAAGCTTTGAAAAATAATTATAAATGATTACAACACCAATTTTATTAACATAAAATTACAACAAGAATAAGTAGATTCATTTACATTACTTTTTATATTTAGATCAACATTTTCCAATTCATTCCAATTTCAAATTCTTTACCAATTTCTATCAAGAATGAAAAGCCTAACAAAGAAAGAATATATATCACACTATCTAGAAAAACAAGAGGAAATGACATACGATCGATATCAATTTATTTATCCAGTTCAAATATATATTATGTCATTTCCATTATGATCTAGTGGGATAAAACATGTAGCTATATAGTTTGAGGTAAAATAAATGAGAAGAAATGAATCCCCTACATCCAGAGGATCTTGATGTTCTTTATACAAGAATGAGCTACCCAACAGGTTATGATCTCCTCCCCCTGTGATAACTGTATCAACCTGAGGATACAGGAAAACCACCACACCAGTCCTAATCCATGAAAATTCCATTAGTAACACGATGAAACAGATGGAGATGAACCCAAAAGAATGACAATAGATCATACCTAATATCGAAGATTGTTCAACACTACATGGTAACTTCAAAACATAGGTGAACCCATACAAGGTGGAAAGTTTGATCACACAACTTCTATAGGATGGAATGGAAGGATATAGCGTCTGACACCCGAGAACAAGGAGGAATAACTTGGGAGGAAGATATCAAATCCCTTTAGAAGATTTAACAGAGCATCGATTTAAGATACGCTGGACTTTTTTATTAAAACAATAGAGCATAAAACCACGTGGTTTGACCATGTAAAAGAATTTCGAGCCTTAAGAATAATTAGTATAGGTGTTATGTCCATTAAATCGGCCTCAGAATACTTAAAAGAAGGCTTTAAATAAATTTTATGTCAATGTAAACATCAAAGGGGTGAAACTATAGGAATATAGAAGTACTGTTAATGACAACGATTTTTGGAAAAGGAAATAGAGGTCACCATTGGACCTCAAATTTATGGAAACACTATTCATGAACTCAAAATTTGGAAAAGAAAGAGGTCACCATTGGATCCTCAATATTATAGAAACACAGTTCATGATCTCAAAATTTGGAAAAGGAAAGAGGTCACCATTGTAACCTCACCATTATGGATGTAACACCCCATGATTTTATAGTACGTTATTTATTCAAAGTAATTCAATAACTTGCACTACACACAACACCGAGTTCTAGCACACCATAATTTTCCAAACAAGCCGTTCAAAAGCAGTTATAAATATTATTAATTGAATTTTGAACATTATATAATCCTTATAATTTTAGAATCCATATTATGAGTTTCTTAGACATAATTTAATAACAAATACATTTTTTTAGATAAAATAAGTATTTTTCAAAAAATGCAATTCTACCACCTTTTAATGGAGAATCCTTTTTAAATCCAATATTTGAAACTTTCATATATTTAATTTTACAAAATAAACATCGTCTTTAGAATAGGGACATAAGAATTTAGTATCGATAATGTTTTGGTGTTTTTCTGATAACTTTCATATTTTGGTGAATAATGAAAAATACTATATTTTGACTGAAAACAACTTTTTAAATCAAAATTATTTATATTGTTAAATTATACATTTTAATGGAATCGGAAGTATAAATTGATTTTATTATTAAAATTTAATCAAATGATGGTCATTGTACGTAATTTCACTTTGAAATTGGACAAAAACAAGTGTCAAACTTTTGGTAGTTATTATTTCTTAAATATACGCTTGTTGGTTTTGATAGCGGGAATTAATTTTAAATTAATAAAATCAAATTATATGTTTTTAATTTGGTAAAATAGAATTAATTATTGAATTTGGAATATCAAAATTATCTTAGGGTGAAATATTGGTATTTTTCTAAAAACTTTCAATTTTTGATGATTAGTTTAAAACACTGAGTTATAGTTTAAAACTGATTTTTTATTTAAATAATAATTTATATTTTTCAAATATATTTTAGGTCAAAATAGATACATAATAGTTATATAAGTTCAATTTAATTCATTGGAGTTAGTTTATAAAAATATTATATATATAAAAATTTTATTGAACTTTTCACCGTCTTTTACCAATCTCCTAAGAGAATTTGCAAATTCACATAAAACTTAATTTTACCACTTATGTGAGTGTAATTTCAATAATATGAGACACAAGGTTAATATAAAGGAGTAAAATTTGGTTCTATAAGATAAAAATATTTTTTGGTGAATAGTAACCTTTTTCTTTTATTTACCATGGTAAAAAGTAAATAGGGTAATTAAGGGTAAAAATGATTTTATTATTACCCTAACACATGTCCTAATTCTATTGGCTAAGTATTATTAGACCAAAAAAAACCTTAGGAATAAAATATGAACCTCTTTGGTCCACTTGAATTAGTTTAGGACATTTATTATTATTCAATTCAAAGAAGTGTTAAAGGAGATAAAATCAAAATTAAATAACTAAAACATTTTAATATAAAGTTATACATATGATAAATTACATTAAAAATATTAATTAGAAAGATAAAAAGATTTAAAACATAATGGTATTTTATTAATTGTTTTTTAGACATTAAATAATTTAATTTATTAATGACACAAAGATGATGCAGTAATTACCTTATTAGTGAAATATTAAAATAATTGATATTATAAATACCCAAATAAATATAATTTGAGACTTTTAATTAATTAACCGAATTTATAAGTTAATTTAACATGTTAGGGTTGATTAAATGAATCTTTTTAGAAGTAATAATGTTATTAATTTACCAAAAACAAAATACCAAATAGTGGCAAAATTGACAAAAATGAGTTTTAAAAACAAATATTCTATAATTAATTGACATTATATTCCTAAAAATCTAGGGTTCAGAAAAAGGACTCATATAGTGATAGGTGTATAATTAATGTACCACTTAGGGGTCTCTTGTAAGTATATAGTATGTTTATTAACTACATAATATAAAAATACCAAGAGATATGGTAAGTGTAAAACTATTTAACTATGAGTTAAATCTAAAAGATACGATTACTATAGTGACCCAAACCTGTCTAAAAACTATTGGTTAAGTGTTTTTTAACCCATACGCACCTTATACTTTAAATAATCCACTTTGGATCCATTAGAAACCGAATATGAATTTATTATAAATTAATACATTATGTTCTTCCTAAAGTGCCCCCACCCCCTTATAAAGGGACACCACTTCTAACCAATTAATCACACCTCTCAAGTATTTTGGCTAGTCCAACCTATGCCCAATTAATCTCCCTACATTCCTCTACTACTATTAGAAGCCTTACTATAGGATTAAGGCCCTTCAAGAGTCATTTTTGATTCAAACCAAAGGGAGTTACCCAAATTAAAGGAAACGATTTCTCTTAGCTTCTTTTCTTTTATTTTACTTCTCCAACCACTAAACTCTTCTTATTATTTTCTTTTGAAACAAAAAAAGTATCCTAAATATACTAGGATATTTTTATAAGAAGTATTATTACTACACTTACACACAAATCCATTTAATGGGTGAAGAACATAATGTTTCTGTGGATGGAAACCAAACGCCTCACGAAACGATGATTGTTCAATTGTCTCCTACCACCTCTCATGGTGGCCATTTTGAAGGAAATATAATTAAATATTATATTGATGATATTCATTTTATATATAATCTTTTGTTATTCCTTTTTATAGCACGCCCTTGTTCATTTTAATGTTGTATATATATACAATAATTTCATTTGAGGAAGTGCGGACTATCGCCCCCTCAAAGTGATATGACTCGTTCATACCATAAAAGGAAAGTATAAAGGATGGTGTTAATTAAATTAAGTAACAAATATAAGATATTATATTGTAGTGGAATAATAATATACCTATGTATCTTTTGGTTTTGATTCCTTTTAAAAATGAAAAATGAAATGGAAGTAGCGTTCATGTGTACGTATGGACTACCGTCTCCACAAACGCGATGAGATTCACTTCTAATCGTATCCATTCAAGTATAATTAGCATAATATGATTAAAAATAATGTTTAAGGAGTTCATATAATTGTTTATATGAATAATATAAAACCTATCCATAAAAAACACGGCTTATGTAACAAAAAATATTAATTAAAACTTTAAGTTAACACCTGAAACGACGATAATACTAAGATATTATTAACCAAGCAATGTTAAAAGATCATATATGATATCATAATAATATATATGATTATTATATAATTTAATAACAATTATTTCACCATTATACTAGAGGTTAACCTGCCCTCAACCAATGAAAAGTACAAGGTAAGGGTTTATTTCCCAATCTCTTGATTATCTGAGGTTGTTTATACGTAATTATCTACTGGGACCTCTTTATCATCCACATCCATGTTTCTTAAAAATTTATTTCAAATAATTATTAATATTTTACAAACTATGGGTTAAAGTAATTTATACCCTTGTTTGATTTTTTTATAAAGAAAGCATTCCGTCATTTTCCAAACAAGGCCTTTTTTTAACCTTTTCGACATAATTAAGGTAAGAATGCCTTTTTTTAACATATACGACAGGTGCAACTATTTTCCACCATTATAAAATCTTTGAAGCTTCCCATACAAGCTTATAGGAATATTTGAAAAATAAATATTTTCTTTTATAATTATGTGACTTTTAAATTATTTTAAAAAACAGATATTTCTCTCAAATAGTTTTGATTTTGACTATGTCAAAATCCATTGATGGATTTTAATCTTATTTAAAGTTGATTTATTATGATACAAAAATTTTATATTGTATTGAAGGTTTTTTGATATGTTTTACTATGGATGTGTTATTTCTATACCATTCATGATTTATGGAGAAAGTATTGACATTTCGTAAGCTAGTTTTAATATGAATGTTTATGTTATGTTTAAACCTCTTCATATGAGAAATTCATTGGACTTAATAAGTGATGGGTGGAGCCCGCTATATCTCCTTGATGCATCGGAAGGTCTCATGAAACAAAGTAGTCTCTTGGCACGAGACTTTGACAAAATCTTATTTGTTGTCTTTGCACGAGGCCTTGGCTACATGGTTATGATAGTCTGGCATTATGCATTCCATCATTATGAAAGTGGTTGTTGATGTTGCATGTGATTATTCGACAAGTAGAATATCATTGTGAATAAGTAAATGGAATTATTTCATTTAAACTTCTCCATATTACTCTGAAGTTCAAGTTAAAAAGGTTTTGTTTTAGTTATACATTGCCTTAAATGTTTATCCTTATTTATCAAAGATTCCGCTATATTGTTATCCTTACTGGCCATTTGATCTCACCACTTTCTATGTTTTATTTTTCCCAGGATGTGAAGAAGTATTTTATGAATGACCTGCAGGGATAGTATAAGGGGATATGAGTGTGGATACAAGATGTTGTTGTATTTTTCACTTTATTATGTAATGTAAACTTTATGAATGTATCTAGTGTTTCCAAGGCTACTAAACTAATCATTCTTTCGAGATTTGATCTTTTGTGATCATGAAAATGTTATATAATAATGAACTGTCTCTGGGTAACTATGGTCAGGGCATTACAGTTGGTATTAGAGGAAGTTTAGTAAAAACGTTGGAAGCTAGATTTTGATAAACTATGATTAGAGCACATATCCTTAATATAGAATTTTATGATTAGTATAGAAGAATTTCCTAGAATTTTGGTATTGTAGAGATTTTTTGAGTTTTCCAAGCAATACATCCATGTATGGATACGAGCAAGTAGTTGCGGCTCTGGCACAGATATATCTAGGTGTAAAACCCGAAAACACCACTTTGAGCTAGACTCGAACGGGAACTGGTGCACAACAACGGGCCTTGCTGCACTCTTGGTTACAAAACTCCTGGGGGATATGCTTAAGATAATTCTCATTTTCTTTACAAGCCACTATGAAGGGTTTATGAGTATATAAATCCTCAAAGAAAACATTTTTGTGATCATGGATTATATCCATAAACTATTCAATTTAAGTTGGGTATTTTACAAGTTTCTAATTTTGAATTGCAATTCATAAACTGACCTAGTTTATGCTATTGTATAAAAATTGCTCCCAGTAGAAGGAATGTGAACTCTAACAATACATATAGTACAAAGAGTAAGAAGGATCATATAATTCCCAATACTAAGCCAAAATTTAGAAGGGAAATAGTCTCCCATGTATTCTCAACATATGAAGAAATAATATCATGTGTTAATAAGATAAGTAAATAATTCTACGAGTCCGATGGTTTTGAAGGGAAGAAAGAGAAGAAAAGGATGGAAGAGAGAAAGATGTATAAAGGGAAGAGGGGAAAGAGAACTTTCCCATATGTGATAACTGTGAAAAGAAACACCCTGGAACTTGCCTGAAGGGAATGGGAATTTGTTATAAGTGTAGAGAAAAAGGACACCAAGAACGTGACTGGAAGGGTAAGAAAAAGGTTTCAAATGAACAATGCTTCATCTTCAAGGAGTTGGGACACTATGCGAACCAATGTAAAAATCATCAGAGTATTCAAAAAATGTTGCTATTGGATAATAATCAAGTTATGATACTACCATAGATGAGGAGGAATGATTAGAGTTCTTATGTTGTTATTAGAGAATTATGTCATTTGAGTGTTGTATCAACAATGTTTTGGTTATAATAATTATTGAGTATATAAGTATTGTACTGATGTACTATATCATTAAGGACTTGAGATTGTGTGGAACCAAGAAAAGTGACTCAATAGAATGTTATATTTTTGGAAAATATATGGTTAAGAGAATGATAAACCATAATATGGTTCTGGTACTGAGGTAGTGATTTCGGAATAATACATGATTGATTTGGATAAATGATATTGGATATTCTTGATTACCTTGAAACTGATTAATGATTTGTATATTCTAGCATTGTTGAAGTTTACAACATTTTTGGATAGAAAGAGTATATCTTGTATTCTATAAGGAATAAGAGATCGTGAATGTAATCAATAATGTTTTATGGTAATTCTAGATGTTTTAGTGTTTTAAAAGAATACATGATGAAGGTGTTCACATGTTATTACGGGGAAAAAGGTCTTTATTGTTTTTAGCTTCCTTTTAAATTTTGGACTGTGAGTTTGGATGGAAGTATTTTGGTATATTACGATTTGAGTTTATTTTTAGATTGCAAAAAAAGGACAACCAAGAGGTCGGGCGTCAACCTGTCGCGTCTGGCAAGGCCTTGAGACATGAACCCGCAACCGAAAGGAGAAAAGGGTGTATCACCTACCACTGGACCATGTGATGTCTAGGATTGAATAATGTAGTCTTTTTTAAAAACTTTCTCGTAGAGGTATTACAAATTCATTTTTTTGAACCCTATACAAATAGGATAAATAGAATATTATTTTTAAGTTCTATTATCTTTTAGAGTGAAAGATGAGTTTTTGGTATAAATTAGTTAAAGGATGGGACTCTAGTATATATTTTTCTTCTTCTCTTATTCTATGAAGAAATTAATTGTTATAATTTAGTGAATGGATCTTAAAACAAAAAATTTGTTATCCTAATACCATATGTTTTGTGGAACTGATGGTATTTTAAATCATCATAGATTGATGAATTCAAGGCCCTCAATTTTACAGTTGTTTGTGATTTAAAACCTCAATCACTACCGGTAAAGATTTATGTTTTTCCTCCAATTATATGTCCATAATTTCCCCCAGTGTTCTCCAAACCGAGATCATGATTTGGTGGTGACCCTTTCATTTCCATTTTCCTTTTATTAAGACCAAATTTTATTAACCTAATTTCCGATGTGGATTTTCCCAAAAGTATTTTGTATTTTCAACCTTTTATTTCCAAAAAAATTATTTCAAATTGTAAGGACACAATTTATTTAAGGAGGGAAGAAGGTAAAACCCCAAGATTTCATAGTACATTATTTATTCTTTTTAATTCAATAACTTGCATTACACACAACACCGAGTTCTAGTGCCCCATAATTTATAAAACAAGCTGTTCAAAAGAGGTTATGAATCGTATTAAATGAATTTTGAACTTTATATAATCCATATAATATTATAATCCATATTACGAGTTTCTTAGACATAATGTAAGAACAGATACATTTTTTCAGATAAAAGATGTTTTTTTAAATGAAATTTTACCACCTTTTAATTAAAAAGCCTTTTTAAATCTAATACATGAAAATTTTAAATATTCAATTTGACAAAATAAATGTCTTCTTTAGAATTGGGGAATAAGAATTTAGTTTTGATATTGATTTGGTGTTTTTCTATTAACTTTCATATTTGGGTGAATAGTGAAAAATAATATATTTTAACTGAAAACAACTTTTTAAATCAAAATAATTTATATTGTTAAATTATAAATTTTAATGGTTTTGAAGTATAAATTGATTATATTTTTATCATTAAATCCAATTATGGCCATTGTATGTAATTTCACTTTGAAATTGGACATAAAAAAGTGTCAAACAATTAGTAGTTATTATTTCTTAAATATACGCCTTTTGGTTTTGTTAGCAGGAATTAATTTTAAATCAATAAATTCAACTTCTATGTTTTTAATTTGGTAAAATGGACTTCATTATTGAATTCAGAATATCAAAATTAGCTTAGGTGAAATTTTGGTATTTTTTTTGAAAACTTTTAATTTTTGATGAATCGTGAAAAACACAAAGTTATAGTTTAAAACCGATTTTTTTAAATATTTATTTATGTTATTTAAATCTATTTGAGGTCAAAATAGATAAATAATACCTATATATGTTCAATGTAATTCATTGGAGTCAGTTTATAATAATTTTAGATATATAAAAATTTTATTGAACTTTTCACCGTCTTTTACCCATCTCCTAAGAGAATTTGAAAATTCACATAAAACATAATTTTACCGCTTCTATGCAAGGAATTTTGAAAATAAGAGACACAAGGTTAATATAAATTAGTAAAATGTGGTTCAATAAGATAAAAATATTTATTGGTGAATAGTTACCTTTTACTTTTATTTACCACAGTAAAAAGTAAATAGGGAAATTAAGAGTAAAAATGATATTATTATTACCATAACACATGTCCTAATTCTATTGGCATAGTATAATTAGACCCAAAATAACCTTAGAAATAAAATATGAACCTCATTGGTCCACTTGAATTTGTTTAGGACATTTATTATTATTCAATTCAAAGAAGATTTAAAGGAGATAAAATCAATGTTAAATAACTAAAACATCTTTAATAAGGGGTTATACATAAGATAAATTAAATTAGAAATATTCATTAGAAATATAAAAATATTTACTACATAATGGTACATTATATATACTTTTTATACATTAAATAATATAATTTATCTATGACACAGTGATGATGTAGTAATTACTTTATTTGTGAAATATTAAAATAATTGATATTATAAATACCCAAATAAACAAAATTCTAAACTTTTAATTAATTACACGAATTTTATAGGTTAATATTACATGTTATGGTTGATTAAATGAATTAGTTTCTATGTAATAATGTTGTTATGAATTTAGAAAAAACAAAATACCAAATAGTGGAAAAATTGACATAAATGAGATTTTAAAAAACATATTATATACTTAATTGATATTATATTCCTAAAAATATAAGGTTAGAAAAAAGGACATATATAATGATGATTTTATAATTAATGTACCACTTGGGGATCTCTTGGAATTATATAGTATGTTTATTAAATATATAATATAAAAATACAAAGAGACATGGTAAATGTCAAACTATTTAACTATGAGTTAAATCTAAAAGATAAGTTTACTATAGTGACCCAAACCTGTCTAAAATCTATTGTTTGAGTGGTTTTCCACCTATACCCACCTTATAATTTTAATAATCCACTTTGTAGCCATTAGAAACCGAATATGTATTTATTATAAATTAATACTTTTAGTTTTTTCTAAAGAGCCCCTCCTCCCCCTTATAAAAGGACACCACTTATAACCAATTCCCCACACCTCTCAAGCCTTTTGGCTCGTCCAAAATCTTCCCAATTAAGCTCACGACATCCTTATCCTCCTCTTAGAAGCCTTACCTTAGGCATAAGGCACTTCAAGTGTCCTTTTTGGTTCAAACCAAAGGGAGTTACCCAAATTAAAGGTAACAATTTCTCTTAGCTTCTTTTCTTTTATTTTACTTCTCCAAACCCTAAACTCTTCTTGTTATTTTATTTTGAAACAAAACCAGTATCCAAAAAATACTAGGATATTTTTATAAGAAGTATTAGAACTACATATAAACACACCTCCATCTAATGGGTGAAGAACATAATGTTTCTGTGGATAGAAACTAAACGCCTCACGAAATGATGATTATTCAATTATCTCCCACAACTTCTCATAGTGTCCATTATGATGGAACTATAATTTAATATGATATTATTGGTATTAAATTTATATATAACCTTCTGAAATTACCTTATATATCATAAAATTATTCGTTTCATATTGTATATATATATGATAATTTCATTTGAGTAAGTGCGGACAACCGCCCCTTCAACGTGATATGACTCGTTCATACCATACATGGAACGTATAAAGGATGGTGTTAATGAAATTAAATAACACATATAAGATATTATATTATACTGGAATAATAATATACCTATGTATCATTTTGTTTTGATTCCTTTTAAAAATGAAAAATGAAATGGAAGTAGCATTCGTGCGTATGTACGGACTACCGTCTCCACGAACGCGATGAGATTTATTCCCCATCTTATCCATTCAAGTCAGATTCTCATTTTATTATTTAAAATTATGTTTAAGGACTTGATATCATTTTGGATATGAATAATATACAACCTATTCATAACAAACATGGATTATGCAACAAAAAATATTAAATAAAACGATAAGTTAACACCTGAAATGTTGATAATACTAAGATATTATTAACAAAGCAATGTTAAAAGATCATATATGGTATCACAATAAGATATATGATTCTTGTATAATTTAATAACAATTATTTTACCATTATACAGGATGTTAACCTACCCTCAACCAAGGAAAAGTACAAGGTTATGGTTTATTTCACAATCTCTTCAGTATCTGAGGTTGTTTATACGTAATTATCTACTAGGACCTCTTTATCATCCACATCCATGTTTCTTTAAAATGTATTTCAAATAATTATTAATATTTTACAGACTATTGGTTAAAATCATTTATATCCTTTTTTGACGTTTTAGAATGGAATCTTTCCATCGTTTTCCAAACAAGGTGCTTTTTAACATTTTCGACAAAATTAAGGTAAGAATATCTTTTTTTAACTTATACAGAGGGTGCAGCTATTTTCTACCGTTATAAAATATTTGAAGCTTCCCATACAATCTTATAATAAGATTTTCAAATTAAATATTTTCTTTTATAATTATGTGACATTTAAATGATTTAAAAAAAGAGATATTTCTCCTAAATAGTTTTGATTTCATCTATGTCAACATCCTTGGATGGATTTTAAGCTTATTTTAAGTTGGTTTATTATGATAAAAAACATCCATATTGTATTGAATGCTTTGTGATATGTTTAACTGTGGATGTGTTATTTCTATACCATTCATGGTTTATGGAGTAAGTATTGACATTTCGTGTGCTAGTTTTAATACAAATGTTTATGTTATGTTTAAACCTATCCATATGAGGAATGAATTGGACTTAACAAGTGACGGGTGGGGCCCGCTATAGCTCCTCGATGCATTGGTAGGTCTCATGAGACATACTAGTTTCTTGGCATGAGGCCTTGACAAAACTTATCTGTAATCTTGGCATGAGGCCACGGCTACATGGTTATGATAGTCTAGCATTATGCATTCCATCATTATGAAAGTGTTTATTGATGTTTCATTTGATTATTTGACTAGTAGAATATACATGTGAATAAGTAAATGGAATTATTTCATTTTATCTTTTCCATATTATACTGAAGTACAAGTTTAATAGGATTTTGTTTTAGTTATACTTTGCCTTAAATGTTTATGCTTATTTATGAAAGTATCCTCTATATTGTTATCCTTACAGGGCATTTGAGATCACCCCTTTCTATGTTTTATTTTTCCCAGGATGTGAGGAAGTATTTTATGAAAGACCTGGAGGGATAGTATAAAGGGATATGAGAGTGGAGATAATATGTTGTTTTTGTTTTCAATTTACTATATAATGTAAACTAAATGAATATATCTAGTGTTTCCAAGGATACTAAACTAATTAGTCTTTCGAGATTTGATCTTTTGTGATCATGCCAATGTTATGTAATAATGCACTGACTCTGGGTAACTGGGGTCGGGGAGTTACAATGGAAACAATGTTTATGAACTTAAAATTTTAAAAAGGAATGAGGTTACCATTGGATCCTCACCGTTCTGGAAACCCTGTTCATGAACTCAAAATTCGGCAATGTAAAGAGGTCACCATTAGAACCTCACCGTTCTAGAGAAACTGTTCATGAACTCAAAATTTGGAAAATTAAATTGTTCACCATTGGAACCTCACCATTCTAGAAACACTGCTCATGAAGTCAAAATTTGCAAAGGAAAGGGAGATTACTAATGGACCTCACCATTGACACTATTCACATAAGCCTACTGATGACACTTTTCACATAAGTCTAATATTTCACTATTCACCTAAGGCTACTGTTGCACTACTCACCTATGGCTACCGTCGTACTATTCACTGAACTGGAAATTTGGAAAAGTGTTAGGGGTAATTTCCCTTGACCACCCAGAACACCTCAGACACTGTATTTTCACAAATGAATGGACCATAGAGGTCCAGTCCATTACATAAGATACCTATCCAAACATTCTTGTCCTTATGAATTCAAAAAGAAATGTAAAAGGAAATAAAAAAGAATCTCGAACAACCACCCATTGAGATACCCCTCAAAAAAGAGAAATACACAAGAAGAAACCAATGAAATGCATCTCATAATGAAGAATGGTTTACAACCACAATGCGAACATCATTAGATTAATGAAGATAAACATCAAATAACTCTCGGTACTGATCCCATATCTGTGACACTTGTTCCCAAGTACTCTCCTCCATGCCACCATGTTTCCACAAGATAGGAACAAAAGGGATAAAATGCCTACACAACACCTTCACATTGCAGTCTAGGATCTCCACAGGTAGTTACTCAAAGGTTTCATCATCGTCAACATTAATCTATATCACATAAATGATTTGAGAGTCATCATGAAGATAAAGATATAGCTGTGAAACATGAAAAACATATTGTATCCATCTCATATGTGCGGGAAGTGCTACTCGATATGCCAAATCACTAACCTAATTTAACACCTTGAGAGGCCCAACTAACTAGGGAGAAAGCTTACTCCTATGAACAAACATTCTCTACCCACAACAGGGAGTCACCTTCAAAAACATGTGAACCCAAACATCAAACTCTACGAGACTCCACCTTTGATCGAAATATGATTTCTGACGTTCCTACACTGTCTTCATACTCTTACAAATCACCAAAACCATCTCTATTTTATTCTGCACTAGTTCAGGTCCATGAATTTCTAACTCTTCAACCCCAGTCTAAAACAACAAAGAACGGAATGGATGGACATTCAAGGCTTCAAACAGCGCCATACTGATGGTGGAGTGAAAATTACTGTTCAAATGAAATTCCACCACGGGTATGTTCCTCATCCATAAACCTCCAAAAAACAGGACACAAGTGCATAATATGTCTTATGGAGTACGGATGGTTTGCTTTGTCTGACCATCCATTTGAGGATGAAAAGTAGGGATAAGGCATAGTTGTGTACCAAAAGCATGTCATAGACCTCTACACTCCTAGGAGGTAAAATGAGCATCGTGATCATAATTGATCGTCCTTAGGACTCCATGAAGTCTCACCACCTCCTCTAGATATTACCTTGAGTAAAATTCCACTAATCAGAACTCTATGATTTCTATAACGTGAGTTGATTTTGTTAAACCATACACTACCACCCAAATAGCATCATGTCCTCCCGGAGCTTGAGATAAACTAGTAGACCAAACAATGAGACACAAACTCTACAACTACACGCATTAGACCATGCCACAAAAACGTACTCCTCAAGGATCTACACATCTTTTACATGCCATGATGCACCGCTAAATGTGAACTATGGAACTCTATGATAACTGTATCATGCATCTCCGAAGGAAAGAATATCCTTCCCAGATACGACACTCAGTGTTGTTCATCCTCATACCAACCATCAGAGGCTTCACTACAAACAACCCGGTCATTCTCGAACTCCACCTCTAGATCCCCAAATTGAGACTCTTCCACCTTATGCACCAGAGATGACTGCACCATCATTTGAAAAAATACAACTTCTGCCCCCAAATTACCCATATCAAGATGTAATGATGACAGTTCTTCCATTACTCTCCATGAGTCACCAAATTCATGAACTGCATCAAAATGTGTCTACCGACCCAGCACATATACTACAAAATTCCCATTTCTTATTGTATAAATTATTTAAAAGTCATATTTCTGCAAGAACTCCATCCACCCATGCTGTCGCAAGTTTATGACATAATGGGAGAAAACATATCTCAAACTCTTATGATCACTGAAAAGGAAAAATCACTCACCAATGAGGTAATTATCCACAACATCAAAGAAAACACCACAGTTGCTTACTCAAGACCAGGGGTGGCATAGTTATGTTCATGGGGACACACCTGCCGAGACCCATAAGAAACAACTGATCTCTAATACATTAGAACGCAACCTAACCTAAGATCCCATGCTTCATAAAAATCACCATACTGAACTCCCACTACTGGAAGACAATGAACTGGTGAACTTACAAACTTATCCTTTTGATACTTGAATGTTTTCTAACATTGGTCAGTCCGTATGAAATCATGATACTTCCTGTTCAATGATTTTGGAGGATTCACAACTCAAGAGAATTTAGCTACGAACCTCCGGTAGTAGCATGCGAGACAAAGGAGACATCACACCTCCGACACAGTCTTGGGGGTTATACAAGACACAAATGAATCTATCTTCCATGGATCCATAACTACTCCCTATTAAAACACATCATTCCCAAATGAAACTGAATTCTCGAGCCCAAAACTCACACTTAGACAAAATCTCAAAGAACTAATGTTGAAGAAGAATTCCCAAAATGTCATGTAGAAGCTCTGCATGCTCCTCCTTAGATGTAGAGTACACAAGGACATCGTCAATGAAAACCACCACGTACATTTCCAGGAACACATAGAACATAGTATTCATCAATCCCATCAACACATCTATAGCATTAGTCACACCGAATGACATTACAACAAACACATAATTCCCATGATGACACCAGAACATTTTCTTCGAGATATCCTCATCCTTCACATGAATTTGATGATATCTTGACTGAAAATCGATCATTTAGAACCAAATTCAATCCTTTATTTGATCGAATAAATCATCAATCCACATAATATTATAGTGATTCTTTATTATCACTTTGATTAATCGATGATAATCAACACAAAACTACAAACTGTCATCATCCTTCTACATGAAAATAACTGGTGCACCCTATGGTGGCACACTCGGCTGAACAAAACCGCACTATAACAGACTATGAAGCAGTGTATGTAGCTATCATAACTCATTAGGAGACATCCTATATAGATACATTGAGATATGAGACTCTCTTAGTTATAGCTCGATCCCAAACTCGATCTATCATTGAGGGGGTAATGATACAACCTCTTCTAGAACAACATCAGGGTATTATTCTATGTCCCTAGGAAATTCCAATTGATGAACCACTGATGAACATAACATTAGCTTTGGAACCAGGGATGATAAGGACAGGACACATCTCTGGCCCATCCATGGGTCTCGCTCGCCAAAGAACTCCATTGATTTTCTATCCACATCAAAGAAAACAACCTGACTCCTATAGAAATCCATGATAGACTGCACTGAATACAACCAATCCATGTCGAGTATCACAAGATATTTTTGTATTCACAAACATAATAAATCTCCCCAAGAGATATTTTTTCCCAACCATAGGTCAGATTCTTACATAATTCAAATAAGTCAGCTCAACCTCCAACTGGCTTAGTCAACACCAGTGGCACTTGAAACCTATTTACCTCATGTCCCGAATCATGGAAAAGGGAAGGTGATACATAATAGTATGTCGCACCTAAATCAAACCTGGCATATGCAATGGTTGAAAACAAGAAAAGGGTACCTCGAATGACGTCTGGATCTCATGGTGTTAGCAATGCTAAAACACGAAGGTGACCACACCGTCCTCTACGAAGTCTCAGACCCTAATGATGACCAACACCACAACCACACTCTTCTCTCAATGTATGGGGGTATCATGGGGATTTCCTCTGCTTTCCCCTTCTACCCACTATTGATCTGAATCTGTTGCATCTTGTTGATGTTTCCTTGGATAGAACAACCTCATCAGATGAACATGGAGCAGAACACCCAGTGCACGATGACTGCTCTGAATGGCCAGACACTCTCGCTAATGTTGACCTTGACCACCACAATAAAAACTAGTGCATGATCCCTTGGAATAAGCGTTGGGGCCACCGCCCACTGAGAAATGAGATGCAAAGTGCTGGGACCTACCCTCAGCCGAACCAAAAATCTTCCATTCCGTAAACTGTGAACCACCTACCACATATCTCCCTCATAAAAAATCATGATGACACCCCTCGTGTGATGATCCGGTTCTGCCCAATGTTTTCTCGATGACCTCTTCCCTCTTCAACACCACAAGATATTTCTTCATCATAAATAGGGTGACCTGGCACTAGATCTCAGGACGCAAAGCCTCCTCAAAATTCATCTCCATGGCCTCCACATCAGTCCACAAGTCCAAATCAAATTGTAAAAGTTTATTGAACTAGATTCGAAAATCTCACAAACTGTAGCTACCCTGTCATTGGGTATAAAGCTCATGGAGACTGGACGCCTTCGTGGTCGAAAAATAACACTCGATTGTAAACATGTCTCGTAACATCTCCCATGATAGCATTGACTCCTCGTGATCCCCGAGGAAAAAGAACAACCACTGCCTCACTGCTACCTACACTATCAACACAACCAAGGACACCCAGTGCTCCTTCCGAGCTTGGATCGAACTGAACCATATCTCAACCTCCTCCAACAATTCATCCACGACTGCATCTGAAACGAATCCCTCATCCTTATGCAGGCTCCGGAGCTAAAATTCTCATAGTGTCCTCTCCAAGTTTCATCATCATCATCCTCTACACAGCGACATTCTGCTGGAACAACCTGCTGGATGTCTTCTATGTGATCCTGATGAGGACATCAGCCTAGAGCCGTACCTGTAAAATAACAAATATTTATAGCTCCTTGACCTAGAATATGGAAGAATCAACATTAATTAATTAATTATTTTCTTCTTTTATTCATTTTAGGTTATCCTATCTTAACGCATAACCATTCAAACATTGAAACAAAGAAGAATGATTCATGATTCTTTCATATGTATCTATCCTGCAACTAGTCTCACCTTGTTTTGTAGCCATTGTAATCATAAAGGTCCCCAAATCAGATCATAGGGGGGCCTAAATGTCTACTTATAACCTTTATTTTTGTGTTTACATAACTTTATAAACATGAATGACAACGTTCCCGTACCAACACAAGGAACCTCTCCTGTTCCTAACACCATTCCCCTTCCTACCCTTAAACCAAGCTCTGCTACCACTATGTCACGACCCCATCCCACCAATGTGTACCCCTCCTAGGCCAAACATGTGAGAAGGAAGATAATGACCCCCGATTCCTTCCTCGAGTAGGCCCTGGGATGACGACTAGCACTGAGGGAATAGTGAACAGACAAACAGGAGGCATTACCCTCTAAGAGAGCACATGCAAAAGAGATATATAAGATAGACACCATCCAACTCCAACTAAAACTGAAGTATAAAAGAAAACCAAAGTACACATATGTAATGTCATGAAACAACTACTAAATCTGAAATAGGAAATTATTATGTACCCAGAAAGAAAGTAAAAACTATAGCAACCATTAAGCCCCAAACAGCTCATGCAACCCAAAGCTAGTGGAAACCAGCCTCATCTCCAACCTGCTCCAAGTGACCTGAAAAAGAGTTTATAAATATACATAGGGTGAGTATAATAGTATACTCTATAAAATCCTCCCTATAAAATCTCATGAAAAAGTAAAGAAATCATGCTAAAGAACATGGAACAACAAGTGAAACTAACGTGTCACCTAAACAGGTATACAATGTTCCTAGCCTCACCATGTCTACAATCACTAAGTAACGTATACAAGAGTATATTATATAATAATGAATATCAAGGGTAACCTCTTACTTATTCCCTAATTGTTTGCTTCTTTTACCAAACATTGCATGTCCTATGCATCTCTCTTTAAAAAGGCTTTCCCAAAGACACCTAGGAAAAGCACCACAACATGCACCACATGAAAAAAAACCATAATGTCCATGCAATAAAAGTAACCAAGTAGTTTCTGGAAGCTACTATAGCTCGCATAAAGTGTATCATATGTTAGATATTAATCCTCAAGCCATTATAGCCTATACACTGAGTAGGGATCCTCAATCCATCACATCCTATACATGTTACACTTATAGTAGTTTGTAGGAATCTATATCCAGAATATATGTGTGTGAATAAACACAAGCTATTATATCCTGCCCCACAAAAATATGTGGAAAAATAACAATTGTGCCAACCAGCACAAGTAACTACCATGACAGTAGAGTGTGGCCAATGGAGGTAGTCAGGCATCCATCTTCCCACCAAAATGTTTGTGAACCCCACAGGGCTCAGAATCCCTAAGGTGTCAGTTTCCATAACTGGAGGGGTGGAGTAGCGTATAGAATCAAAAAATTTATAGAATATTCTATAGCTCATAACCAAACTATTGGGATAACAGTGTCTTTGACTCAATTGTAAAGAACACCTCTTGGACTCTCGGCTCCCACTTCTAAGACTACATATCCTATAAATACACAACCATTTAAATCGCTTTGTAAGATTACTTCATTCCATTTTTATATGTTTCAATTTAAGTTAATTAATTCTTTAAACATTAATTCACCATGAAAAATTCCACATTAAAATTTTATTAGCATCACACCCAAAGTTCACTGTTCCTTCAAATTACATCCTCAACATTGTTCCTCTACATGTTCCAAACCAATGGGATAACATCAGTTATTCAATTATTTGTTTACACCATTACTTTCCCATATTCCCAGGCATTCTATAAAAACATTCTATGCTACTTAACATATGGGGATCAACATGGTGAGTAGATGGACTACCCGTATAGTCATTTCCACCCATTTAAAGAGCGTAATCCCATCCACCCTTGAGAAGCTAAACATAGAATGCAGATGGCATACCCCGCACGTCTTTGACCCTATCAGAAGAAGGTTAAGAAAGGCCATCATACTTGAACAATGGAGAAAATAATGTAGAGAACAAACCAATGGGAATCAGGAAGCATCAAAACATTCACATCCAACCAGTTCCATCATCACTGGTTTCCTCCCTGACACAAACAAGCATAAACTGATGCATCTCACCACTCAAGGTGTCAACTAATACCATAACCAATAGACCTCCATGCCCCCACATGTCACAACTATCATCCAAGTTCATATAACAAAACAAGAAGCAAGAAAACAAATATCATATCAATTGGGATCTTGGTTCTTAAACAAGCAAGATGGTAACACAAAACCCTACTAAAAATTATTTTTTTATCAAAATACCAGTTATTTAATCCTTCATGGATTAACCGAATTATTATTTCTAGTTTACAACTTCGAGAAACCAAAACTGTATGATATAATAAAAAATTATACACGATTACTGCACTAGTTTTATTAACATTAAATTACAACCAGATGAACCGGATTCATTTACATGCCTCTTCACATTACCGAAAAAATTATCAATTAATACCGACATTACGTTATTTACCAATTTCTATAAAAAATGAAAATCTAAACAATTCAAACATAGTTATCAAACTATCTAAAAAAACAAGATGCAATAACATACGATCGATATCAATCTATTGATCCGTTTCAAATATTTATTATATCAATTCCATTGAGATCCAGTGGAAAAAACATGACAAATATACAGTTGCTCGTAAAGGAAAATAGAAGAAACAAATCCACCACCTCAAATGGTTCTTGATGTTCTTTATACGAGAATGATCCAAACAATTGGTTACGATCTCCTCCCCCTGTGACAACTGTATCCACCCGCGGATGCAGAGACACCATCACACTCGAAAACACCCAAGGAAAGCCCAATAGAAATATAGAGAAATAGAAGGATATGAATCTAAAATAATGATCATAGATCATACCTTATATCAAAGCTTTATCGACACTACTTGATTGCATCAACAAAGAGTGGAACCCATCCAAGGAGGAATGTTTGATCACACTACTCTTATGGGATGGATCAGAAGGTTCGAGCATCTCACTCCTGGGAAGAAGGAAGAAGAACTGGGGAGGAAGATATCATATCCCTTTAGAGGATTTAACGGAGCAATAGTTTATGATACACTGGATTTTCTGTTAAAATATGATTTCATTAATCCATGCAGTTTGACCATGTAAAAGCATCTGGTGGCTTAGGAAAAATTAATATAGGAGTAATGCCATTTGAATTAGACATATAGCCCTTAAAACAATGTTTTAAATTCAATTTATGTCAATGGAAATGGTAAAGGGGTGAAACTATAGGAAGATGGAAACACTATTCATGAACACAGAATTTGGAAAAGGAAATAGAGGTTACCATTTGATGTCATCGATCTTGATATACTTTTCATGAAATCAAAATTTGGAAAAGGAATGTGGTCACTGTTAGAACCGCACTATTCTTGAAACACACTTCATGTACTCAATATTTGGCAATATAAAGAGGTTACCACGGGAGCCTCACTGTTCTGGAAACACTCTTCATGAACTCCAAATTTGGCAAAGGAAAGAGGTCATCGATGAAACCTCATTGTTCTGAAAACACTGTTCATGAACTCATATTTTGGAAAAGGTAAGAAGTCACTATTGGAGACTCTTCATTCCAGAAACCCTATTAATGCCCTAGAAATTTGGAAAAGGAATGAGGTCACCACTTTAATCTCACAGTTCAGAAAACACTATTCATGAACTCAAAATTCGTCAATGGAAAGAGGTCACCAATGTAACCTCACTATTTTGGAATCATTGTTCATGATCTCAAAATTTGGAAAAGGAATGTGGATACCATTGGAACCTCATCGTTCTGGGAACACTGGTCATGAACATTAAAGTTGGCAACAGAACGAGAGGTTTCCGTTGGAACTCACTAATGGCACTATTCACATAAGGCAACCAATGACACTGTTCACATAAGGCTACCGTTGCACTGTTCGCCTAAGGCTACCGTCGCATTGTTCATAGAACATTAAATTTGGTAAAGTATTGGGGATAAACCCCCTTGACCTCTCGGAACACCTCAAACACTACATTTTCAAAAAGGAATGGACCATAGAGGTCTAAGACATTACAAATGTTTTATTTATAGAAATATATGGACTATAAGATATAGTTTCATAAAGGTTATCAAGGGATCTCATAGTTAATATTTTTGAGGGGAATTACTAAAACCAATTATAGTAATAAATAATATAATAATTTATAACATTAAATGAATACTAAAGAATAAATACACTAAGTTAACAATATGAAAGTATATATATATCAGGCCATTTGTAAGAATGGAAACCCAAAATAGATGATATGGTGTGTGCTAGAGAACTTAATAAAATATAATCATTGTATCAATAAGATTTATAACTACTCCTCCAAATCACAATATTAACTATTTATCTAATTGTTCATTTGTTTATTTCAGGTTTCTAAATTAATCTGTATGATGTGTTATGCATATTCATATTGTTTGTGTGTCTTTTTTAGTTGTATTCACTATTATTAATTCCATGATCACCACTGTATCTCCACCCATGAATCGACTTATAACCATGAATATACATGATCGGACCTTCCTTGATTACATTGTTAATTGAGTAATTTTTTTCCAAAACTTAATCATACTTTTGATCAATATTCCAAATTCAACTAAACCATTAACCTTGATTCAATAACCAGATTTATCTATCAAGAACATGAAAAGTTATAACTATTCTAGCATGTTATAATGGAATTTCATTTTGTTATTTGGGTTTTAGATCAATATCTTTTTAGAAATTTAATTATACACGGATCCCATTTTAAAAAAAAACATGATGCGTGAATGTTAAAATAGAATATCAGCATTCAGAAAGGTTATATAAACCTAGAATGAGATAATGATGTTTTTATGAAAGATTAAAAATAATAAAATAATAATAATTTTATATTATATAAAGAGATTATATTAAAATTACAACATTGATATCATGTTATTTGAATTGTTACATAAATTTCAAGCGGGTATTAGAGAAAAAAGTATAAATAAAAGTGTTAAGAGGGTTTATGGGGTGAATTTTTAATATAAATTTTAACTTGATTCAACTTATTCTTAATTAGAAATTATTTAAGAAGAGTGGTATTTATAAATGAAATCATGCGGGTTTTCAATTAAAATAGTAAAATTAATATTTTTTCCCTACATAATGATTACATTATATTATTGTACCTACATATAAAAAAATTAATTCATGTTAAACGAACATTTCTTAACTCTTCCATATGGAATTGATGTTTTTTCCTTATATTTTATTTTCTATAAAATATAACATTATACAATATTTCATAATTTAAAATCATGTTTCAATATATAGAATAATTATACAATCTTATCCTTTAATAAATTTTGATGTTCTTGATTAAAAATTTATTACCATTTAAAAAAATATTTAGTATTATGGCATTCATACATTTAACTTTTAATATTAAAATTCTAGTTCGATTAAAGATTAAAACCCATTAAAATAAGAATATAACATTGTATATATATCATGTTACATATATTGAGTAAATAATTTATAGTTTATTAATATATATATATATATATTTAGTTATTATATTCTTTTTAAACATTACATAACAGGTTACATTATTAGATACACTAAAAATAATGTTATTTTCCAATGTCCATGTTTATATTATAATGTATATGTTACTTTTCTTGAGGTTATGTATCTAATGGAAAACATTCCTATTTAAAATTTTCATATAAAACATTAATATTTTATAAATATAATCTAATTTATTTCTATTTAATTTAATAAACATTATACCCCTTTTTTATATTCATTTTTGAAAATGGTTATATTGATTATAATTTTATATATTTTAAAATTTATTTAAATTTTTTTGATATTTCTCAAAGAATCTAATCCATTAGATTTTTAATTTGTGTTATATAGAATTTTTTTGAAATTATAATTTAATTTATATTCCGTAACCTATAAATCCTATATTTTTAAAGTCATGGAGTGAAATAAAATTACTTTTACATATAAAAATGATTCATAATTATTATTGGTAATATAATAACTAGGTTAAAATATATTAATGTTTATTTAATAAATTGATTTCCATTTAATAAAATAAAGACACAATCTTCACGGTTCAAAAATTTCATCCACAATATCTTTAATTAAAACTATATAAATACACTGATGAGTTAACTTAATTAATTAAATCATCAAGATACTATGATACTTTTTTCATGCTTATTATTTTATTAGAAAATGTTTTTTCATGTTTTATATAACTTTACAATAATGATCTATTTTCATAACTGAGTATTCCCCAAAAGAGATGTCAAGTTCTAGTTTTACCAAATGTGCTTGTGGGGTATTTCTTAGGCCCTTCCCTTGGATTGAAAATTATATATTATTCTATGTTACCATTGATAAAAATAATATACTCAACAAATTAATTTAATGTTTTACATATTACAAAACACTAATAGTCACATAACCTAAGGACTAAAATGTTTTTTTTCAGATTAACTATATAAAGATCTTATTTTATAACATAATCAATTGGTAATATACAATTTCACACATTTAGTAACATTTATATAAAAAAAATTATATATATATAATCATAACCTGTATAATGGAAACATAGTAAATTATTAATCTTAATTTCTCTGTACGGTAAAATCTTATAATAATGAATCAAGTAACAAACATGTAGAAGAACATGAAGGAGAGATAAATATCATTATAAACTATCATGACACCATATTTCTTAATAATAAAATTCATACCATATATTACAATATAATATTAATCATTATAGAAGCACACATGTTTTCAAATTACCCAAACTACGTCATAATTTTTATATATTATGTCATTATTACATGAGAGTGTGAAATATTTTAAAAAAATGGCCTAACATGAAAACATAGAGTTTCATTAAAACAAAATACATCTTGTAAATGAAGTATGAATTGATAAATAACAATTAAATGTCGACAAAACTTACCAACATGATAATATTTGTTTGAAAATTCACAATTTCTATTGATATGAGATAAAAATAAATATTTCAATGCATCAAAATGTGAGAAACCATATTATTCCCATGAATATGGGCTAAAATTAATTATTTCTATTCATTAATATGTCATGAGATAAAAATTCAAACTAATTAATTAAGGGATGATATATGAACCCACCCATAATCATCCATTTATGTCAGTTCTATATAATATAAATCGCCATAATATTTTAAAACACCCATATAAAATATTGGGTTTCATAAATAATTCAAAAACATCCAATAACTTGTTTTTATGATATCATAGTATTTTTAAAATCACTTTTTCCAAAAGGAATCATACCATATTAAAATATATAGTTTCATAACCCTTATAAGAAAAAGGGAATTTTTTTTAAAAAAACCATAAATTATTTTAATCCATTTTTTTGATTATTACATCTTGGATAATTTTAATAAGTGAATGAGATAAAATTTGTAGTGGTCACTAAAAGAAAAAGAGTGGATTTATTCCTACAAACACAATATGTTTATTAAATACATTTTTTCATTGATTTTCTTATCGATGAGGATATATAATCCCCCATTATTTCAAGAGTTTATACTATATAAAATAGCAGAGTGGTAAGATCAAAGTAATAATGAAATGAAAACATATATAAAATAATCATTGATCCCATGAAATAAAATTAAGTCGAAGAAACCCTTACCTTAAATTCATGATTTGTGGGTCAGAAATTAAAGTCAGGTATTAAAATTATTATCTTCCTAATTATATATTTCATAATCATATTCAGGTCTAGAACATTATCTAAAAATAATTTTAATTTCTTATGTACAAATATTATATATATATATATTTTCAAAAATAGATGTGTGTGATATGGATAATTTTGTACTTGTTTTATAATAATAATGTTTTTATTCATTATTCTCTTAATGGGATTGATTTAATGAACTTCCAAGATAATGTTATTGATTTTTATAATTATTTATAGTCTTCGAATTTAATTATCTATCTATTTGGTTTATGATACTTAAATATGAATTATATAATGAGAATTTCATATCCATTTTTAATGAATAAATATTGGGATCTTAATTAATTAGTTTAGTATTTATAATATAATTTCAGAAGAATAAGATAAATATTTACATAAGATTTCATATATTATCTGTTAACAATTCATCATAGTAATTCATGATATTATTTTATAACATTGTTAATGTGGAATGTTTCACTGCAAAAAATGAATATAAAATAATTAATGGATTATTATGATTGTGAAATATATATTTTTTGACATAATAACCAAATTAATGAAGAATACATTTACTATTATATACTTTTCCTATTTCTAATTATATTTTATGATTTTTAATAAATAATAATTAACCTAGACCAAAAATATGATACACATTATTAAGGAGGTTGTAGTACACACAATTGAAAATTAAAATTTTCATTTATTAAACAATGATGTGGAAATTAGGAAAAATTTAATTTTTCTAATAATAGTAAATATAACATAATTATTTAAGTCACATTTATTCCCCAATTTGACCTTGATAATTCGTTAATAGTGGTAGTGGGGAAAAATGTATGTTTTCACTTATTAGAGGTGATAGTCTGCATGACACATGAAGGACAGTTTCTGTTTTCATTATCAATATCTAGAAAGGTGGTTTATAGTTATACCATTAGATTAATAAAATTCATTTCATACAAATTTATTATTTCAATAAATATTAATTATAAAACTATTTTTACAATTTTATGAGTGAAAAGTATAGATGATAGAAAAAAAGTACCCACGTTAAGGTTTCAGGATTTTCTATAAGGAGACTCTATGAAAATGGAGTTTATCAGAAAATATATTATGACTAGAGGATAAATGATAATAAATTGGATTCATGTTCAATAGTAGTTGGATTATTTTAAATAAGTAACGAGCTTTTTAGGGTTTTCATTAATGGGTTGTAGGAGGTCCTTTTTATCATTTTTCATAATGATTTTTTAATATTTCAAATTAATATAAATAGTGCAAATGTTTCACAAATAAATTAAACTAATTTTTTTTTTCAAATAGAGAGAGGGATTACATATGTTCATTAATCCATCATCCATAAATTTCAATAACTATTAGAAAAATTCTTTTTAGTCATTTACTCTCATAATGTTTAGTTTTTCCATTTTTTTTACCGTGGCAACTAATATTTATCTATATAATTTATGTTTAATGAATTAAAATATATTATTCCTTATTAAATAATTTGTAATAATTAATTATATATATGAATTATATTTTTTCTAATTAAATTTCCATTTGTATGAAACATTATTTTTCATTCTAGTAATTGTTACACATAAAAACTTGATTTTTGAAAAAGTGTATTATAAATAATAAAATTTATGTGTACTATATAATTATCATTTTATTTGATATTAATTATCAAATTTAGTTAATTTTAAATTGGATTCATGTTATGTGTCATTGAATAACAACCAAATGAAAATTTTTCCTAAATAATATATATTTGAATGTGTTGAAAAAAATATTTTTTAGAGGAAAATATTACATATGTTTTTAAACATAGGTTTTATAAATTTAATATAATATTTTGATATATATTGTTTAAAAACATAAATTAATAGTTTATAATAAAATATATTTATATGTTATTATGTTATCCTAAATTTGTTATAAATCCATTAATTCTATGATTTTTGAAAAAAATCTTTATTTTCAAATATTCACCTAAAAATTATATTTTTCTGGAAATTCTAATAAAATTAAACATAATAAAAATGAAGAAATATTAATACCGATAATATGATATTTTTTGAAAATTTAAATTAAAAATATTATTTAATATGTTATCAATATGAAATGACCATATATAAAGAAATAATATTTATTGAAAATTTTCATTTTATACTTGAAGTATCTTCAATATTATTTCATGTACATTTTGTAATTATTGAATATATATTAGTTTATAAATATATTGTAAAGACCCGTAAAATTCAAGGGAAATTTTTTCTTAATTTTCTTTGGAATTTTACAAGAGCGCGGTTTCTGACGGCACCTGATTCCGAGGCCCGGAGTGCCCGGAATCAATTTCCGAAGTTTGGCTCGGGTACGTTCAGTGAACGAACTAGCGGGAATTTCTAACTTTTGATCCGGTGCATGGAATTGAAATCTGAGGGCACCGATGAACTCGCAGCGCCGATATTCGCTTAAGGAGACCTTTTCCGAGGTTGCGTTTACTTCGGGTTGAGAGTTAGTTTTTGGGAGTTTAGAATAAGTTAAATAAAAATTTTGGATTACACATTTTTATTTAAACTTGTTGGTTAACTTCTCTCAAAGGAAGTTAGGGGTGGGACCCACACCCACTTAACCTCCCTTGAGAGGATTAAGTGTGGTGGGGCCCACACAAACCCTAAACTTTTCGTCTTCTCTCAAACTCCCTTAACCCCTCTTTAAATGACATGACAATTGTTATTTAATTTTGGAGTTATCCTTTTTGAATTTCAAACCTTTGAAATTCTTTTGTTAAGTTTGTGAATAAAATAAGCTCTTATCTTATTTTGTTGGGTTAGAACTCTTTAGCCATCTTGTGAGGATTTGAGAGCTTTTCTTTCTTTTTCAAACTTTGACGAAGAACGCTCAAGCTTGACGAAGAACGCTCAAGCTCCGACGAAGAATGCCGCTCCTCTCTTCTTCGTCTTCCGTGTCAACGAAAGGGAACGTCGCTTCCTCCTCGGACTTCCTTCATCGGCATACGAAGTTTTGCCAACGACGTATCTCTTCGGGCGTATCTCTTCGTCAACGGATTTGACGAACGACTACCGCGACGCCAGACCTCCGCGACGTTGTCTTCCGCGGGACGTTGACAAATCTTCGAACCTTATACCCAAGGTAGGGGTGGTTGTTAATTGTTTATTTATTTATCCTTGTGCGTGATTCTAGCGTGACTAACGTGAGGTTTTTAAATATGTGTTATTGTTTAACGTGAGGGGGCCGGACCGCATGAACACGGCCGAACCCCCTCCTTCGTTCTTGATGTTTTATATTGCGGATGAAACAAGGTGGTGCGGTGCCGTCGCACCACACGGTTATTCGCCCGATTATATTGCGCGGCGCCGTCGCGCCGCGCCGTGGAAGAATCATCAAGAACGCGACGTCGTCGCGCCACGTCGATGGGAATGGAAGGCGCAGCGAAGGGGCGCGGTGCCGTCGCACCGCGCCGGACGACGAACACCGCGGTCGGTTCCGGGCCGCGGCGAGACGGGAAGACCGGCGGCACGCCGGGCCGCCGGCGTCGGAAGCCGGAAAGGGGACCGGATTTTCCGGTCCGATTGGAGAAAAACCAGCCGGCCAGGTGGCCGGCCGGAAGGCCAAAGGCCGGGGGAATTTAATTCCCCCGGCCAGCTCAAAACCCCCCTCATTTAAGAGAGTGGGGCGGTTTCCTTGAGGGGGGCAGGAGGCCCCCCAGTTGCCTTCAAAGCAGGCCCCCACGAGGGGGGGCCGGTCTCCAAAAAGGCGCGGCACTTAAGCCGCGCCGCCTTGCTGGAAGCGGGGGCTTAGCCCCCCGCGCGTGACCCTAGCGGCGCCAGGCCGCGCCGCCACCGGGCGGGCCGCGCCGCCGCGCCGGGCCGCGCCGCCATGCCGGGCCGGTTCGACCCGGTTCTGGTCGACCCAGGGGGGGTCGGGCCGGGTCGGCCCGGACCCGGACCCCCACGTTTTCGAGACGACTTCGGTCTTTTGGCCATAACTTGAGCCACAGACCTCCGATCGACGAACCGTCTGCGGCAACGTGATCCTTGGATCGAGACGGTCGTTTCGGTATACTATACTCAAGGCGCACCTTCTTTTTCGGGAGCCTACGTGGTTAAAACTCCGTAGTTAAGCGTGCTTGGCTTAGAGTAGTGATCAGGATGGGTGACCTCCTGGGAAGTTTTCCAGGGTTGGTGTGAGACGGAAAGGCTGATATCTTTCAGACTGGACGTCCGATTGACGAACCGTCAGCGGCGATGCGATCCTTGGATCGAGACGGTCGTTTCGGTATAACGCACTCAAGGTTTCATATTACTTTGAGTTCGGACGGGTTGGTTCGTACACGAAACCAACCGGACCTTCGGAGCGGAAACGCTCATATCTTGAGCTACGGACGTCCGATGGACGTGCCGTCAGCTTTGTTGTATTCCTCTTAGTGAGACGGATCTTTTGGCTTACTCCGCCTGAGGTTTGGACGCAGGTGGAGTACGGTTGGGTTGGTTTTGCCTTAAAAACCAACCGGGCCCCGGAGACGAAAATGCCAATAACTCTCAGACCGGGCGTCCGATCGACGGGCCGTCTGTTGCGTTGAGTTCCTGTTGACGATACGGAACTTTTGGATACATCAACTCTGGACTTTGTGACAGTTGATGTATCAGCCTCTCGGCTCGTGGAGCGGACCCTCCGAACGAGCTTACTGTGTGCGAGAACCCTAGTGCTGGCTGCGACTGCGACTGTGACTACTACTGCTACTGCTACTGTGACTGCGACGACGACAGTACAAAGATCCTGTGTGGATTCGACGATGACGACTACAGAACTCAGCGATCCTACGTGGAACAGTGCTACGATCCTGTGTGGGTCTTTGCGGGGGTTAGTACCTATCGATCCTTCGTGGGTCCGACGACTTAGATGGATCAGTGATCATCTTCACCGTCATCCGAAGAAGTTTACCGGAGTGAGATGAACCTTCTTTTTTACTCGATAGAGGTAGTGCGCTTGGTTGTAGCGGCAGACCCGCGATTCTGGAGACGAGCATACGGAGTACGGAGACCGTGTAGCCGGCTGAGACCTGGAGACTGCTCGACCGACTCGACTTGGAGTGAGTCGACTAGCCCAGTGGACGGAGCACCCGGTATTTGGCGGCAGACCCACGGCGGACGGAGCGCCAGGTAGTTGGCAGCAAACCCGCGGTACTCGACTAGAGGAGTACCTCTGTAGGCTATTTGGGTGAGCGCCCGGTATTTGGCAGCAGACCCTCAGCGGACGGAGCGCCCGATTGTTGGCAGCAGACCCGCAGTACTCGACAGGAGGAGTACTTCAGCAGTCTTAGGTTAGTGAGCAGTACCTCGGAGTCGTGACAGGACCACTGTACACTTCAGAGATGGGGCTCTTCAGCAGTTACGGTTTTGATAATGAAAATCCTGGTGTGAGCTGAATCCTAATTGCTTTCCTGTGTGGATTGTGTTGTGCTATCCTGTGTGGATTACGTTTTTCTTTCCTGTGTGGACTGAGTTGTACTTGGGCTCGGAGGTTGGAGCGTATTTGAAATTGATGACTTAGGTATATGTATGGGCATATACCTAAGCATTGTCGGTTGTTACTTCGTGTTTGTATTTTTCTTTGTGGTTTATCCTTTGTAGATTTCGGGAGACCTACAGGGGTCTCGGGGTCCCTACTGAGTATCTTATACTCACCCCTGCACGGGCTATTCCCGCACTACGTTGTGTTGGTTGCAGACGACGGACAGCTTTGATCTTGGCTGAGGCTTGCAGAGCAGGACGGTACCTGGAGGTGGACCACTGGGCGGGATGTGTTCGGAGCGGACGGCGGGACCCGTGGAGCAGTGGAGCTATCTGTACCCACCCTTCAGGTGGGATCTTCAGTGGACAGCTCGGTGTAGCGGCTTGTTGCTGTTTTCCCTTTCGAGTTGTACTTTACTTTCAGTTTGGGTTTGTATACTGGCCCATTTACTTTTCCGCACTTCCAGATGTACTCTGCTTTTGCTTAGTGTTTACTTTCCGCTTGCTTTCTCTGTGGTGTTTGTTTACTTTACAAAGGCAATGCCTTCCCTTTTTACCGGGAATTACACCTTGGTGCTAGTCGCCAGCCCCTGGCCTATGGAAGGCGGGCTTGGGGTAGTCACGGCATGGACCTGAGGGCGGGTCGTGACATATATACGTTGACAATTATAATTTTTTTTATATTTTTTAAAATTAATTTATTATGGTAAAATCCAATAAAAATTTTGAATAGGTTATTCAAAAGGAATCCTTTTTTACATATTAATCACACAAAAAAAACATGTAACTATTTTAAGGGAATTATATCTTTTTTTATAATAATTATTATATTTTTCAAAAAAATTATTAGATCATGGTTAAATTTAATCAAGAGTATTATTTGTTTTTATTGGTTATGAGACATGCTATTGAAGAAAATATAAATTTATAGTGTTTAAAAATCATGAGTTGTTACTTTATACAACCTTAAATAAGTTCTATCCTCGCATTTTTAGTTATTACACACTAATGAATGTAAAAAAGGGTATTCATAATATATCTATCATTATCCATATGTCTTATAATATAACACAACCCACAATCACTTTCTATAATTTAATTTACAAATCATTCCCCAGACCAGATAAATTTTTTATACAATCATAGAGCCAATTATGTATACAATATAATTCTACATTATCTAAAATATACCTTTCCCAAAAACAGACCAATATATTTGACATTTAATCATATTTAACACATATATTACATTGTAAATTTGAATATTATTTAACCATCAAATATATTAACAATTTTTCCAAAAAATTACACATTATTCAAAATATATTACAATCATAAAAAGGATATAATGTTCAATAATATTTCTATGACTCAATTATCAATATGTTGGTTTTTCATACCCTATATCATAATTTGATATTCAAAATAAATCAATACATTATTATCTCATCCTTAAGTAAATATTGAACCAAATATTTATCCATAACTAAACATAGTGTTCATCATCAAATATTCCAAAAAAAAATTACATTTTAATAAAATCACTATTATGAGTTATCAAAAAAATTTAATTTATCTTCCATAAATAAAATTTAAAACAACTATGCTAGAATCCAAGGACGTTTAAAATAATCCAAAAAAATAAGGATAATGTTATGTAATATAGTCTATAAATATTACTGACTAATGAAAATAGTTAAGACTATCATGGTTTTTTACGTCAACAACCCTAAAAAACAAATTAAGACAGTGAAAGTCTCATAGTTTTTATCATATCATGCTTATACTATAATTATCATTCATTTATGTACTTTGTCTTATTATAGAATAAGTCATATTTTTCTCAAGATAAAAATCATTTTTAGCATCAAATCAATGACCCATTTGCAACAAAATACTAAAACCATAGTTGTTTTATATACTATTCAAAATATGATTATGGAATTGTAATTATTATTATTTATTACTCTATAAAATCATCAACTTTTACATATGATTAATTTTTTAATCCTATAACCCTCCTCGATTTGTCCAGGGTCATACAAGTTCATTTACATATTAGGTCATCTAACCTAGTTAGATGAAATCGTATTCAAATCATTCAAATTGGTTCATTTGAGAGAATATAAATTAACTATTATATATACCTAAGGATTGTCAAAAAACTTGTGTAGTTATTCCCCATTGTCATGCACTAAGAGATGAGTGAATCAGAACCCAAATAACACCGTTCCGACATATTACACATAAGTACATTTGTTTCGGATCCTGTACCAACATAAAATGTCTGTAGAATGATGTTATTTAAATGAAAATTATAATATATCTACATCACCAATATTTTAAGATGTTATCTTATATATAGAATTATCCCTTAGAATTATCCTTTGGGTTTTCAGTAAATTTCTATAAACAAAAATTCATAACAATTTAACGAATCTCCTAAAATCATTAAACCCTCTTAAGATACAACATGATGTGACCAAGGATAATCATATGTTAAATAATAAATTTACTTCATGATTTAGATAACATATCCAAATATAGTCTCTCAACTGGTGGACCAAAATGTTTCATTTATTTAAAATTTGGAATATAGATATCTTTTTTTACAACACATTCAATAATTTATATATAATCACCCTCCTATCTATCATATTTAAAGAAACTCACATGTTATTTTAATTGTTATCACATAGGGAATAGAATCATTAGAAAGGGTCAATATCTGAACATTAGTATGGTAAAAACGTATCATAATGGATCAGGTTATTAACATGAATGAGAATAATAGGATGAGATAAATATCATAGTAAATTATCATGATTCAATAAATGTTGTTCATAAAACATGATATAGAAACATAATAAAATTAAAATATCATTAATAAAGCATATAATTTAAGAAATTAATCAAAATAAATCTTAATAATCCTAAAAAATATTATTATGAAATAAGTGTTTAAGTTATATAAAAAATAATTCAAAACATTAAAACATCACTTTTCAGGGAAATTTGATTCATTATAGTAATTTTGAATAAAATTATATTCATCTTTGAAATGATTCACAATAATAAGAATAGTAAGACAATTATGAGTAAACTCATTATGATCCTGGCTTTTTGAATATACACATTAATTGCAATCTTGAAAGCATTAGATAATTCATTATTCTCAAACCAGTGTGAAAAAATTAATTAGGCATAATGTTGGATATATATATAGAGAAATAAACAAAAACCATTGCATTTTATGGATATATATGACCTTGACCATAGTTATCCATACATTTGGGTCATATTTAAAACCATTCATCACCATGTATTAAATAAACCATGTAAAAATAATAAATTTCATAATATTATCAATAATATATTTTATCATTAACTTATGAAATTAAAATATATTAAAAATACCATTCTAAAAATGTAACATATTGTGATAAATTATACAGGGATAAAAAAACATCACTTACTAAGTGACAATCCTTGGAGGAAAATGAGAAGTTGGATACAATTGTTTTCAACAAACATTATAATCATGTTATTAAATATAATGTGAAAATCACATTAAAAATATCTTTAATATTGTAATGTAATGAAATTTGAAAATAATATTATAAATAGATAAATATAATATATCCTTTAAATGAAAAAATTAACAATCTAATAAATATATAGTGGTAAATAATGATGAGAAATTCATTTATGATGATATTTATTCCATTTTAAAAACCCCACATCTTAGTTACATAAAGTGAAATTAACTTCATAAAAGATCTAATTTCAAATTTTAACATTATTGAAATAAAATCGTATTTTCATTTCATAAAATAAAATACATTCTATTGAAAATCATGGACATAAGGGAAAATATTTTTTTATGAATGTGAGTTATTATTACTAATGATATAATTTTGTTAAATAAATTTTTTAATCAAATATGTATTTACTAATAATGATATGTAATTTACACATGTAAAAATATAATATACTATATAAATTATTTGAGTGTAATGGTCAAATAAATATTTAAAATTATAATAAAGTAAGAAATATTATAACAAAATTAATATGAAATCCAATCAATAAAACCCCTACCTTGAATTCATGCATAATTAGTCATGCTATAAACACTTATATAATAGAAATAACCATTTTAACAACATATTTAGAATAGTTATTCTTATTTGGATTCATTTATAAGATCCATCTGTAATTAGTTTATATAATTTATATTTTTTAATATACATCTATTTTCAATATTTTCTCTAAGTATTAATAATGTTATTCAATAGTTTCAAAATAGTTATGTTGCTATTCGCTCTCCTAAAAATTTAAATAATTTCTTGATAAAATATTATATTTTATTTTATTTTATTATATATTTATAATCATAAAATTATAATATAGTATATTTTTTGATATAATCCATAATGATGAAAAATGCGATGATAATGTTTTTTGGTAAATTTTTCTAAAATAATGTCGGTATATAGCATAAATTGTTTAATTATAATGTAAATACTATAAAAACAATATTAAATTATTTTTTACATATTTATATAATACAATTCATATAAATTAGTTTTAAATGTCTTCCGTGTTTTAATTTTATATTATAGTTTAATTATATCGTTTGACTAACTGAAACAACATCATAACATAATTAATGCGTGTTTATTATTATGAAAGTTGTTTTTTTGGAAATAATATAATAATTTAAAATTTTTAATTATATTATATAGATTTTTTAATTTTGTTAATCAGTTTTTATTAGGTTTAAGATATTTAATATTAAACGTGATAAAATATTTTTACTTTACATCATATAGTTGGATGTGCAGACAACAAACGATTAACATTTTTGTTTATTAGGGAATGGAATGGAATGAAGGTGAAATATAATTCATCCATAAATAATAATCATAGTAATATAGGACTCCCATGCAATCCATTTTTCCCTTATATTATTACTATTATGATGTGGTGAGGAAAAACTAGAAGTTGATGGTTTGCAGATGTAGTGATCAACCGAACACACAAATGCGAGTTTCATTTTTCTTAATAAAAAAGGTTAAATTTAGCTTATAGTAATTCCCATAAATCAATAACAATATATTAAAATTATTAAATAATCACATTGAGGAATTGGTCTTTCCCTAGGAAGGCCCCTTGTAAATGGAGGTTAGAAAATATATCTTGAGCATATTCTAGTGGATACAAACAATATTATTTATGTGGTAGAATGGGTGGATATTAAATTGGAAAAAATTAGGGTGTTTGTGATGAGGTAGTGTGATGCCCCTTTTATAAGTGGTGATATATATAATTTTTAAATATTTCATCTTAATAAAATGAAAACACATGTTTCACACATCAATATGGTTAAAATATTAATATTAATGGAGTGGGGTATGGGTTAAGGTATATTATTTCAAAATAAATAATTAATACACATTACTAACCAAATGATTTGATTCATATACTATTATAATTTTCAATATTACTAATTATGTTTATACCATGGTGACTAATTACTATTATTGTAATTTACTTTTTCCAGCTAAAAATAATATTTCCCTCATTATAATATTTTTACCTATGGATTTTGAATACAAAACAGATTTTATTATATATGATTTCTATGTACAGGAATAAATAATCTTAATATTAGCATATATAAATTTTAGTAACCAGTTTTTAGGGAAATTATATTTTAACGTATCAAATTGATCTATAAGATAAAATTATTGCAATAATTTATATTCATGATATAAAATGTCATTACTATAAAATAAAATGTCACGCGGATATAAAATACAAAAAAAACAATTTTTTTAAAATATTAAATAAGAAAATACAATAAATTATTGTATTAGAAAATATTAATTATGTTTTCTTACTAAGCATTTCGAAATTCAAAATAATAATTTTAAATATATTTGTTATATCATTATTTAAATATATGATCATGAAAAATGTTTTATATTATTTTCATTTATACTAACTTTTTAGTATAGTTTAAATCATTATAAATTTAGTAAAAACTATATTTTTAACATTCGAAAAAGAATTTTGGGTAAAAAGAAAAATATAACACATTTTTAATTTAGATTTTATAATTTAAATGAACATATTAAATTTAAGAAATTAAAATAATACAATTTATATAATTTGTTAATCAAACAAAAATAAAAAATATTAATAAATTTTCTATTGAAAAAATGTCTTTTTAAATTTCAAATGTCATTCATATTATTTGATATAAATTTCTAAAAAACTATTTATAGAAATATTATTGTTAAAATCTATATATTACATATCATAATAATCTTTATAGTATGATGAGTTTAATTTATTAACGTAAAATACTATACATTTTTGAAATGGGTTTTGAAAAAAAAAATTGAAAAATATTTATCAATGAAAAATAATATAAAACTATTTTAATTGAAAAAAATAAAAAAATAAAATTCTGATTATATTATTCCTGAATGTTTATGGATCCTTTGTTCTTTTTAGTTAGTTGTTGCATTAGATTGAAGAAGATTATGATCCATGCTATTGAAGATATTATTATTTTGATTGGTCCAAAATAATGGGACATTGAATCAGGTATCTGAGATTGGTATGGTGGATTTTGGTAGTCTCTGGAGAGAACTCCACATTATCTATAATTTCATACCAGAATTTTCAAAATAGGTTTTAACATTATATTCTACCCACAAAATTTAATTTAATTTTTTATTATATTAAAATAAATAAGTTATCCCTAACCCAAAATATCAAGTCCCATAAATTGATTTAGTAATTTCAATTATATTTAAATTGTATTAATCTTCTAAATTATTTAGTAGATTTGAACTTCATAGTTATATATTTGAAAATTTTTGGTCCAAAAATTTAGATTTCACCAACATCATCCATTATTGTTTAATTTTTACATTTATTCCTATAAATGGATTCATATGAATCATTTTAATGACTATATGAATTTTTATTGATATGATTTTATATTTAGTGGAATATATTGTTCCCAATCTACACTGAATTCAATAGTGTTACCTGTAAGCATTAATTATAGAGGTATAAATTTATATTCCAATTAGAAATATATATCTGGGTGATATGGAATGTTAATTTTTGAAATTTTGTTTCTTTAGTTTTTAAAAATCTTTTATATGATTTAGAAATAACTCACTTCTCAATTATATATAATTAGTATTATTATTCCATAAAGTCTCACCAACATTTTAATATATATATATATATATATATATTAATATATTAGAATTTTGACTTATTGAGAAGTATTCATTAAAAGATATGGAATATGTATCTTTTAATATAATTCACCAAAACCAATTTTAATTTTTTTTGATATATTAGGCATGCACATTAAAAACATGGAAATGTTATCTTATTTTAATGTAAATAAAGGCAATGTTAACACCATTCCCTCAATCTTTTATCATTTTCCACATCTTTGTTTCTTACAAAAAATATATTTTTATGTATATACAGAAAAAATATACATTCATTTGTCCTGAAACATTATTTGTTAGATCTATATATTTTTATTTATACCACTATATAGTATAGACAATTAGGTGTTATGTGTATAATTTGATAGATATTTAATTATATATTTAATCAGTGGTAAAAATAATTGTATAAAAAATATCATATCCCTGAATTCATAAATAATGAATATTGAGTTTTTCCCATCCCTTATATCTTTAACATTGTTTAATATCTCAACATCATACTTTTATGACACCATAATCATCTGCAAGACAAATTTTTGAGTAATAATCTTAGAAATAAAGGATATCATCATATACTTGATGATTTATATGTGTTGCATTTACATATCCATTAAGAATATATTCTCAATAATCATTATATTTTATAATGATAGAGGCTATTATGAATTTTTAACATATACTATTTTATTTAATTTACTTTATGGTAGTTTATTATGTTTTTATTATTTTTAAAAGTTGAAAAAAACTTCATTGGTACATGTCAAGAAGTTTCTATGAGAAATTATATTATAATAATTTATTATTTGTATATATTTTATATTTATCAAAATTTGGATTTTTTGAGCTTATCATCAGTTATGGAATTACTAAATTGTATCTCTAGATTATTTTTCAGGATAATTTTACAAAATACAGTTACGAATATTGATTTATAGTAAATCAAATTATAAATAATCATGATTATATAACCTAGTATGTTCATTAATGAATCATCCTATATCACATACTATTACTTAAATGAATATAACCAGATTATAGTGCATAGAGTGTCCTCTTGATGAAAAATTTAATTCCCTATTCACATTCATATATATTTTCATATTTTCCTCTTTATATACGAACCATGGTGAGGGGTTTTTGAAAGTCATATGAACTTCCTAAAAAATAATCAATTATACAAATTCAATTTGAGAAAACTAGGTATTTCTATCTCAAATTTCAAATTACACCATTTATTTTCAATCCTATATCATTTATAGATGAAAAATTATCTATTTTCATACAATTTGATGGCCCAATAATGTTTCTTTCACTATATAATCCATATTTTTTTTTCAAATTATCAAACATATTATAATTTCTAAAATTATTTAGATCATTAAAAAAGTTCTACTCAGGATCTCCATTCAATTTAGTGAAAATTTGAATAACATACATAAATACCACCACTTATATTCCATGTTAATGTAAATAGACTCTATTCCTCAGGTCCATGAAAATAACTAGAATTTTAACTAAAAATCACACGCCAAATAACTCATGTTGTATGAATTTTATTTGAATTGAGATATACAATATATCCACAATTTGTTTATCTAATAATTTATATCCTTTTCAAATCATTTTTTCTGAGACGTATCAAGCCATGTAAAGATGAAAAAAAGTTGTCATTCATATATTTTTATGATATTGTTAATATCCTAATATTTAAAATATTTATGTATTAAGGCAATATTCATTATAATAATGTGATCTGTAACCCACCATAGTGACAGACATGTGCATATAAGTCCATTATAAAAAATTAATTTTAATTAAATCTTCAATTTATATTATTTAATGTGGGAAATTATATTGGTAGACATGGATAATGGTACATATAAATGTGTATCTTCTACTAAGAAAACATATTCCCATTCAAGAAGAATACTATAAAACACATCGGGGTAAACATATATATATATATTTCTATATTGTAGATATTTCATAAATGAAGATACGTTCAATTTTATAAACTATTTGTTGCACATATTCTATCTCCAATATAAATTATACCAATACATTTGAAAATTTTTAATAGAGACTTGATATTAACTAGGATTGTTATTGAATGGTTGGATGGTTTAGGATATAGAATGACATTCTACTAACTTTAGAATTTATATTTCAACCAAATAAGGTATAAAATTCATGAAAAAATATGTGTGTATGTGAATAAAAAACATAAATCATTAAGTTTGTCAACAAAAAATGTTTAAAAAGAATAATTTATTTTTTTATTTAAGAATATAAATGAATTAAATTGTAATGGAATTCATTAAAATCATATTTTTATTAAATAAATTTCATAAAAAATTATATCAAAATGATTAATTTAGAAATTTTATTGTTTTTTTTGTTGAAAATGATTTCATTTTTTAATTCAACATGTTAAAATTAACTTAGTATAAATTTTTGAGAATTTTCTAAAAAATATAAATTTTGGGTGAGTAGTATAAAATATTGTTTTTTAAATAAATTTTCTTTATCAAAGTCATGACAAAATTATGAAATAATATTAATTAAATGTATGTAATGAATAAATGATTATATAAAAATTAAAATATAATAAAAAATAATCAAATGAATATAATATTTAAATTATTTTCTGATAAATTTAAAAATCATTATCAGTTCCAACAGATCTCCCCCACATCATTGTTAAAGAAAAAATTGGTTCCTTATATATAATAATTTAGGGCTAAAAAGTCTTCTCAAAAATTGTTTTGTTAATTATTATTCATCAATTATGATTTTGGTATATATATTCTAATTTATTAGTTATATGACAAAAATCAAATCAAGATTCTTGTGAAATGAATGGACAAGGTAGCAAAAGTCAAATTAAGAAATTAAAGAAGTTATCTTGTCATGGATATGAATAAATTTATATAGTGAAAAAATATAAATGATAAAATTGAAATAAATAATTTATATTTATGATATTATGATATTTTTAGTTTTTACATATGAAATAGTTAACCTTAATCAATATGCAATAGAGATGAAGTTATTTTTCATGAAAAAGAAAAATCATTGAATGATTTTAATTAATATATGAACAACTATTAATTGGACCATGAATTAGATTAAATAATATGGGTTCCTATATGTGAAATATAATCTTATTTGGTTAAAATTTGGAAAAATTTTGGTCTACATGGATGAATTTAAAAAATTAAAAATATTATATTTTAATGAAATTATAGGTTTTCACCATATTGTTTTTAATAAGTATAAATTTTTAAAATATGGGTTTGAAGAATAAATTTTTCAGATAAAATATTATTTGTAAGGATACAATATTTTTCTTCATTGTTTTTGTTTACATTTATTTTTAATTGATAAAATTACTTCCATAAATTATTTCACAATGTTGAGGAAGTAATTATTACATTAATTGAAAAACCAAATAAATTATATTAAAAATAATAAAGTAGATATAATTTTAAAAAATTAATCTAATCCTTTAATTATTTAGATAACGATGAAATTTATATTATATTATAAAATATTTGGTTCAAATTGTAAAATATTTTTGTGGTTTTTATATTCACACTAGTGAATCTTATTATATTTAAGCAAAATGACCTTTCATAACTATGAAATTTTAAAAAATAATTTTAAAAGAACAAAAATATTGAATAATTAAAAATATGAAAAAGGTATTCCCTTGAGTTTTATAGTATTATTTGTAAGTAATTACCATTATAATAGACCTATAATATTTTAGTTTTTTTGTAATATGAAATTTCTCCCTCATATCAATTATAAAAGGGGATTCCTCCCTTAATATATTTTAAAATCCTCAATCTAAATATTTCTTCCATATCTTACAAAATTATCTTCATCTCACCCCTATCCAAATTATTGTGATTCAACTCTCACCATTAGAACAATTCCATATTCTTTTCGTAGGTTCTCCTGGAGACGATATTGAAAAGGAAATTTCCTCGTCATTCTCTTTTTAATTTCTTTCAAATATATACACTATTCTAACCCATAACTAATTATTCATGGTTAATAAATTATAATATATATAGTAAGAATATTATGTTAATCTAATATCCATTAACCAATATCCTATCATCACCATTTATTATTAAAAATTAAGTCCTCAACCATGGTATGCCAATTTAGCACCTTCATGGACAAAGAGTTTTCATTTCACATTACCACATACATGGTATGATTTAATTCACTTATAATTGTTTAAAAAGTAATATATATGTTATATGTTCTGAAATCATGGAATTGATATATAGACATAATATTAATCTAACGAAACTTGTTCTTGGAGATAAAAAATAGTAAAATAAACTAATCTTTTACATCTTAGAAAATAAAACCTCGTCATGTTTGAAATAGAATGTGATTTATGGGGCCATATAAACATTTAAAATTTTATAAAAACCATTTCATTCCACTAATATAGTATTATTTCTAATTATGAAAAAATCCATAATGTACCGACCATGAAACCATGAAATGAATGAAATTAGATCAAATATAAAAACAAAATATCATTAAAAAATGGGAGAAATATTTTATATAAATTTCAAAAAATGTATTTAAAAATGTATATATTTTGATAAAAAATTAATAACACTCTTTAAAACAAAATACTAAATGTTGCAATAGGTTTTATGGAAGCATAACATGATGTAACAAAGCTTCTTTAAATAATATTCTTTTATATCTCTTTTTTCAAAATTTAGAAAGACTGTATTTTAAATACACCCGTAGAAGTATTTTTCAATATTTTATGAGGAATTAATTCATTGATGTTCCTTTAAATGTTTACAATTTTATTTTCAAATAAATTTTTTTCATTTTTTAGTGTGCGACTTGTGAAAAAATATAATGTTTTTCGAAAATGGAAATGTTATTATCAATGTAAATGTTTCTTTTACGAGAGATTTATGTGTTTGGATATGATTTGTTTCTTTAGAATTTTTATTATATTAGGTGGTTCTATGATAAAATGTTGTAAATTGAGCCTATTATTTCACTCTAATTCATTTGGTAAATAGATGAAGTGAGGATATCAGGTTTCGCCTAAGAGATGATGGGAATATAATGTGAGGGTTATTCCAAGCCTAAGAACAATGGTTACACAATGTTTATCATGGATATGTATATTATATGTATGTTTTACACAAAAATTATTCAACAGGTCACCATAGTGATTTATGATTTATATGGTTTTAAAAGGAATCTTTTGATATCTAAAGGTATGATAAATAAGTTGTGTTTTATGTATAAGGTCAAAATTATTTTTAAATATTTTTATTTATTTACTAATAGTTTTCTTATTTAGTTTTATGTCCACTAGTGGGTGTTTTTTAATGATACCATGTTTTAAAATGTTTTTCAAATGGTTTTTGAATGGTTAATGGAAGAGAAGAAATAGTTTTTTATTTTCTTATGTATTTTTAGGGAATAGAATGGGGTTTTGTTTTAAAAGATTCATATTGTAAAATATTAGATTTTGAGTAGAGGTGTCTACTTTTCAATATTTGTGTTTATGTCTTCGTGTTTTTTTACAATTTCTCAAAAAATCGATAAAATAATTTTTTTTAAATTTAATAAATTAAATTGTAGTTGAATTAACATGATTATGTAATTTTTAAAATATGAGACCTTACAGTTTCGATAACATTATTCAATTGAACCACATTATTTATGTTTGATAGAACTAGTTGAGGGGGTGTTCTAATTTTAATTATTTAATTATTATTGGGTTTTTGAATTGAGATTCTTAATTTATTTTCAATTATTGGGTTCTTGATTAATGTTGTTTATATATATGTTAATATATTTGAGTTATTGTTTATTATTTTAGGTGTCATGGAATAAAGTGGTTGTTAACTCAAAGTGGATTCTAAGGCTACCTGGTATATAAATAGACAAAAATGTGTTTCTTCGTCAAATAGTCTATTTTAATTAAACAATATATTCCACCGAGAAGCCATTAAATGGGATGTGTGTAAACAATTTGGTAGGAATATGGGATAGCCTTTTTTGAGGGATATTGGGTACTCGATGAGTGTTTACTGGGTACCCAATAGTTCATAACCCATTTAAAAAATTAATGTTTTAATGGATATTTCTAAATCCACCATAAGTTTGGCCTTTGTTATAAATGACCTAAACATACAGTCCCTAATCCAGAGATAGTATTATTTTATTTACATTTCTAGTTTTGATACTAATGAGTGTGAGAAAATTTTCATCCTACAAATATATAAGAAATAACAAGAAAAAAGTGGTTTCAGTTATATTCTAATGAAAAATTTAGGTTTAGCATTTTCGATAATAAGGAAAAACTATTAACATAAGGCATTCAAAAAACAACTCATTCAAAAAGGTGAACATCATATGCTACTATACCTATATTTTTATATTCGATATTATTTCGTCATCAAAATCCATTTTAAATCCATATATATATAACCAATTTACAATCGTTATTAATAACATGGTTAAAATGAATCATAAGAAGGATTAGGTCGAATTCATTATAAGGATGAACATTTGCAATAATAAATCAATGTCATCACTAAGAATAAGAGAAGAATAATAGTGTGATGGAAAATTCAAAATGAATGAATATAACATAAGGGATTAATTCCCATTAATATAAAGATCCTCAAACATGAAAACAAGGCCTATGGATTTCAAAATAAAAAGAATTATTTGAAAAAATAATAACTAGACATGTGATAGAAATCATAGTAAAAGGAAACATATATAACCATAGAGGGAATAAAAAGAATTTATTGGCATATTTTAACTTCATCAGTATATAAACCATAAAAGACGTCACATTTGGAATAACTACAAACAAAAAATACAATATGATTATCCAAAAACCTCACTTACAATGAACTCGTGAACTATATGGCTCACTTGTAGCATAATCTATATTGGGATCAGCCAAAGTAATATGGTATAAGAAATAACTTTTTTTACTCAGTGTTATATAGGTACAACAGTTGAATAAGTTATATTGGGCCCACACAAAATTATCTCAGCACTCCAATCGTATAATTTCCATGAACAACAATATTTTTATGTAACATAGGAATTCATTTTATCAGAAAAATCATAAAAAACAATTATTCATTTAAAAACGTGATTAACCCATAGAAAAAAATGTTTCCATGATAATCTCTTTAAAAAATTCATAGTCAATATATAAAAATAATGATGATGGATTCATTAAAAAATATCCGCACTGTATAAAATTTTTCTATAATTTTTATTGGTGTGGATGAATGTAAATAAAAATAAAATATCATTAAAAAAATTTATGTAAAATATACTTTTAACATTAAATTTACTAAAAAACTAATAATTCAAAATATATATCAAAATTATTTGTAATTGAAAACACCCATCAAATCATATTTAAGAATTATCATGTAAAATAAAGCACATGATAGCAGAAAAATATATATATATATATCATAAGTGCAGAAAATAAAAATTCATTTCAAAATATTTGGAAAAGGTGAATCAAAAGTAACCCATTTTAAAATGGTGAATATATTTACCTTTAAAACCACTTAAATCAATGAAAAGGTCACGTAAATGGATTTTTTAACAGATTATTATTATATAAGAACCTTTTGGAAAATGGTTTATTAAATATTGATATAGAATAGAAAGACAACCAATCTAAAAAAAATACAACATCAGTATCACTTTAAAATATATGTATTGATATTAATTCAATCAAAAAAGGGGGAAATATAAATAAAACATATTAACAATAATGATATCTAGTGCATAATAATGATATGTGGTTCAAGAAAATACGGTCTTATTATTTTCTCAAAACATCAATGGTCATTAGAAATCTCGAATGAAGATTGTAATATAATTCATTTAATATATTTGTAACTTATCAATTGAAATCCCCATTACGGAATAAAATAATATGGTACTAATAAAATAGATTAAAAATTATATTCAGGATATAAATTTTCAAACATTTGTATATAATACTCCAAAATAAATATTGGTTCATATCATAATATTAGGTTTTAATGGATAAGAATTTGAGATGAGTAAAACTAAAAAAAATCAAACCTTTGAATTCAAGAATTAATAATTGAGTCGATTTTTTCTCTAAAAAGTAATTCAACATAAAAATGGATATAAAATATAAAATAATTAAAATTAATTACCCATATAATATTACATTATCATAAAATAAAGAATCAATAAAAACTTATTGAAAATAAATTCAGATATGAAACTTTTTTCCAATTAGAAAATTTCATGTCAAAGCACATTAGATGAATTAATTAAGGTATATACTAAAAATATAATTTATTTTTTAGTATTCATGATATTACATTTAAAAGGGGTAGTATATACATCCAACAATAAAAATAAGTGTTGAGTATTACATATGTGTCAAAAAAGTAAAATTTAGACCAGAAGACCATAACACGAGTCTAGGAATTGAATTTGATTCCATTAAATGCATTATAATAAGATTATATGAATTATATTATTTCATAATATGAATTTACTATATTAGTACCCTAAACATAATTTTTTAATTTTTCTTATTTTAATGACATATTTAAATACATAATCTGTTTAATCCACATCCGGTGTTTTGTGTACATTTAGATCATTTTCCCAATAAATCTATAGTGTGTTGACCGTGGTGATAGATGTAATTATTTAAAATATATATAATATAAATATTTGTTTTCAATTTAATACTTCAATTAAAACATTAAAACAAAATATGTGATATTTTTATAAAAATTAACTTTATTTAAATGATGGATACAAATAGCCACACATACGCAAGAGTAACACTTCCATTTTCAATATTAATTATTGGAAAAAGTTATGTAATATTTTTCCTTTTATTAATTGTCAAAATATACTAAATATCCTCTTATTTTATTCAATATACGTTTTTATACCATCCATATGTTGTGGGGATGAAAAATAATCACATCACTTTGTCAGGGCGATAATCCACTTGCACACAAACATCGTTAAAATTTTTATGTATAAGAAAGAAAATGATATATTGCATTTATATATGGTTAAATATGTAATAAATATAATATTTATGAAATTTATATAAAATATTTTCATTAAATTTATATTTGTTATATTTCATGTTAATAATTACTAAAAAATGAACCATGTTGCTTCTAGAGGAGGTAGTCCCCCGTGCACATGAGTGATGTTATAGTATCACCCACTGAATGAAAATGAAAGGTATAAATGATATAATAAATCAAGAAGTATAAAAATTTCATAAATATTATATAGATACATTAAATACATGATTATAATAAGACATGAGAGGTTATGATGAAAATCATGACATCAGTTTATGAGGCGGTTGTCCGTCTTAAACCAGAATGATGACTTTGAATCCAATTTTAGTGAAGATGATATAGTTTTAGGTTATTAAATTAATAGAATAATACATAATTATTTTTTAGATATATTTTAATCATATAATAATAATTGTATTATTTTTTAAAGAGTGTTAAATGAAATTAAATAAAGACACTTGATTATGCATTCCACTTCTTCTTCAGAAAGCCTCTTTAGGCAAGAACCGAAATCCTCCACAATAAGGATTTAAGATCAAAATAAGGGTTATAGGTAATGGTTAGGCATTTTAAGAATGAATTTTGGCATTGATATGATGAAAAAATACATTCTAATGTGTGAAGGGGAGAGAAGATGTGATAGAGTTTTTTACATGTGCTAAATTGCACACATGAAATTGTTTGAAAATAAAAACATGTTAGAATATTTTTTACATGCCAAAAGGCCTTGAAGTGGACTATTTTCCCAGAATATAAATTTTATTTACAAAATATGTGAAAAAAATACATTTTATAAAATACATTTTATCATTTGGAACCTTTTCATTTTCATATATCTCCTTTGTCAACATGCTTTCAACATCACTAAAAAATTTAAAATTTAATATTTTCATTATTCTCTACGGTATTAAAATAATTTGACAATATTAAATAATATAAAATATTATGATTGAAGATATTTAGTCTTTTTGAATACAATAATTTATATAATTAGAAATATTTAATTGAAAATTAATCATGTAGACAGAATGAAAAATCAGTGTCTGAAGAAATGTATTTTTCATGTAAAAGATAAAATTATACTAATTATTTGGCTATTAATAATAATTCCAGGAATATATTTAAAAATTATTTATATATAATATAATAGTTTCACTTAAAAATGGCCTCAATAGATGTATTTTAATTAATTTATGTGGAGAAACAATATATACTTCATACAAGTTTTTAGAAAAACCTCTTTTGAACCCGATAATTTACTTACACTAAAATCCAATAAAAATATTATTAAAATGTAATTATGTTGATTAATTATATGTATATAATAATTATATAGTTTTATATACCATAAAATACATATTTTTATATATAAATATTATTATGTCATTAAATAGAAATTTAATTTTTTCCAAATTCATTATTTTTCAATATTCATTAAAAAATCAATAATTTCCAAAAAAATCCTCAAATTTAATCCACTGTAAATTATGTTATTTTAATTTATGAAAATTAATTTAATTTTATGAAATAAATTTCCTGAAATTTCAAAAATCAAATTATAATATTTTTCATCAAAATCAATATAAATAATTTTTAAAGAAACCATATTTTTGATGAATAATTTTACATAAATAATAATTGATTGATTATTTACTAAAAATAGTCAATAATTTATATGGAATATGATATATGTATATATATTTTTGCAAAATATATATGTCATAAATTAGTAACACTCTACATACCAACAAATTTTATAGCTAGTTTATATGTGTTATATATTTAATGATTTATTAACACTCATTTTTTATGTCATATATGGTGGCTAAAAAATTTATTGGGTATTTTATTCTACATGAATGCAAATTGATTATATTTCATTGTAAAATTTTAATTGTAATGTATTGGGGTATTAGATTCTTATCAATGCTCAGTGTTTTTATTCATTTATGCTATAGAATATAATTTTATTCTTCGACAATATTGAGGTTTTACATTCTCTCCAATAAGATGAAGCTATGGTGGCCATGTGTTCTCCTTATACCCTACCACCGCAATCATCATATTTGATTCATACAAACCTATTTTTATTTTTTCGTTCATATTGGTGATTTTATCTCTCTTTCACTTAATATATTCATTCTGATTATTCTCATTTGATTTCAGATGAGAATCCTGTAGTATTTTATGTTGAATCCATTAGAGCCTAGTAAACATTACTTGACATCCTAGGATTTTTTTGTGATTTATTTGGGACACAATTATATATTAGATTCCCTTTTTAACACAATAAGTTCATGTTGTTAATATTTATTATTAATTTATACAATATATTTTAAATAATAATGTGAATAATATATCATATTTAGAGTGGTCTTTGTTTCTATTTCATAGAGGACAAAAAATATTCCCTAAATATTTAATATATAATTGAATAGAAATTTTTAATTTTTAATCAATTTAATGTAAATTCACAATATTATTTGTCATTATATTAATATGTTAATTTAATTATATCATCATATAATTAATTTTGGGAGTCTACTTACAGGAAATATAGACTGGGGTGTCTTCAAGTGATGGTTCGCATATTCCTTTTGAATTTAGATTCATTAAAAAGGTATCTAAAAAATGAGGCAATGGGAAACCATTATATTTTCCCATATAGCATCTTTTTGTGTGTATGATATAATTTATTATATATGGGATCATGGTTAAAAGAACTAAATAGGCACTATGGGGGCATTAGATTGTTACATATGTCCGGGAGGGCCAACTGTGGTGGTAAATTGGCTTTGTTTTATGTTCTTGATTTCAGGAATGCTTGAAAAATATATTTTTATTGGTGTTCTGAAATTTTCAGAAAATAATGGTTTTCTAAACAGTCTAGAGATATATTATAAGGTGTAGATGGTCTATCATTGGACTAAATGGGAAATTGGAAAGATTATTTAAAAATTAGTCCCATTGATGGTGAATTAAAATGAGAATAACATATATAATAATAATTTAATGAAGTTTTATGTTCTATAGATAATAAAACTTCCCTTGAGTGACTAATTTAATGATGGTTTATGTAGGGAACCCTGATTTCTGAAGTATTTATACAGTGTTTTAGAATTGGTCCAGGAAGAAAGATTAAATGGTGACTCTTTATCAAATTTGGTCATTATGGATTAATATTAAAATGTAGGAATTTTATTTAATTTATGCATTTAGATATATTTTAAAGTTTAAATGAGTCTATTCCCATGACATTTAAATTGTTATAATAGTTTTTGTGTGTTGAATTGTACCAAAGAATGGGTTGTCTATGGGTGGAATAAGTTATGAATTATGTTATGATATCCTCTAAAATCACATTTCATTCCATATTATAAGGTATATTTTTCAAATAAATCAATCCATTGATGGGTAATTACTAATTATTATTGAATGAAATAGGAATTTAGTGTGGGTTTTTCAAGCTAGTAGAATGTTTCTTATCATAAAATGTGTATATTTTAATGGATAAAGTTAATATGATTGTTGATTTTAGGATAACTCATGTGTTATGCCTTAATGTATATGTGTTGATGACTCTACACCACTTTTTTCATGGTCCCAATGAATTATTAATTGTTATGGTGGGGGGGGATCAATGAATAATAATAATGTGTAGTTCATTTCAAACCAATACTCACCATCAATAAAGAAGATAAATAAGATTATATCCAATCAACCTTATCCACAACCAATTATTTGGATATTTAATTAGTTTACATTAATATTTTTATTTTAAAATTTACTAAATAAATAACAAACACACTAATTCAACATGTTTAACATTTAAAATTAATATATATATCATTTTAGTGACTTCGTATAGTCAATTTCAATTATATTAACTGGTATAACTTGATGTATTATAGTGATCAAAGTTTATCCATTAAACTCATGTGTGTATAAATATTTCCTTCTAAGTTTGGTGTGATACAAAAATATTAAAAGTACATCATTATTTATATTGAGACAATTATTTTCTAAAATCTGTATGAGTTTCCAAATTTTTTTTGATTTGGAATCACATCGTCTTCTTCACATTGATCAGTATAACATTGAAATTTATTTGTAATGAAATATTTATCTACCACAAAAATATCTATAATTATAAAACTATGATATGTGATGTTATTGTTTACCATATAATCATTAAACAAGATGATTACCCTCAACAACTCACTTCCTGTGACACCAAATATTACTCTATTGAATATAAACAAACACCACCTAAAACTGTTACGCATGAAAATATGTATTACCTATTAATTATGGTATAATATAAATATATTTCACACATAATTATATTGAAAATAAATAAATTCTAAATTTAAATCATTATTTATTTATAATAGTATTCTTAACCTCATAAACATTATTATATTGAGACACTATTAATAATTGGAATATCTGTTAATAGTAAAAAAATGTCATACCTTGTTTAGAGTAATTAATATATAAATAATTTTTTATATTCATAGTGATAAATAAACTACTTTATAAATCCTCTCACCATGGTAAGCATACTGAATTTATTTTAATGAAACTAACTAAACAATTCCATGTGGTTGATGAGAGGAAAAACTATGCCATAAAATAATGACATATAATAGTAAGTGGGCATAAAACAATAAAACATATATTAAAAGGAATATTAAAAAGAATTTTAATAATAATAATTTTGTTATTTATGGTGGAATATTGACCTAAAAACGAATTTGGACTTCGGGTTATATAATATATAACTCAATTGCCATCGATTGAGTCATGCTCTTTATTAATGTTCCATGATTGTATAACATGACCCAATATTATGATAATACCTTATTATAAAAGTTCCAATACAATTTTTCTTTATTTTCCAAATTAAAATAAATTCCCATTTTATGTAAATGTTTAAATGAAAATTAAATTAAATAATTAAAAGGATTTCAAATGATCCACTTTTATTTTTAAGTAAAATTATTTTGTTGTAATATGATTTAAAATAAAAAATTTCAATACTTAAAAGAATGTAAAGTCATTTTATTATTATCCCTTAACTATATTATTAATCATACATACTCACAAAGTATCATCATAAATCCATTACAATACTTATAAATTCTCAAATAATCGAGAAATGTAATTCCACAAATCTAAATATTATATATCATACTATAATTTTTATAAAGTAAAGTGTACTAGTTAACTAGGTATTAAATCCTTAAATGGATATAAAAATGTTGATGGAGTCATATTAGTAGATTCTACAGTGGATAACATGATGTAGAAAGGTTGGTTGGGTATTAAGTAAATGATCTAACGAGGCACAATTAGTGGGCATTTATACACACATGGTTTGATAAACCAAATGAATATTCCATCCAAATTTCAAACACTTCCTTTTAAATAAAAATGATTATCTGAAAATGATGAATTTCATATCCAAGTCATTTTTTCTAATTGATGTATGCTATTTATTTTCATAACTATATATCCATTACTCTATGATGCGAATTACATAGAAATTGATAAAATTTTACCAAGAATGTAATTTTTTTATTGACTATGGAATTATTAAAAATCCATAAACTTTTTATTTGAATATGGATAATTCTTTACTAGAACGACATTATTATTTTTAATTTTATATTAATTCTATTAATTGGATGAAATTATTGGAATTATTTATTGATGAGTGTGTATTAGAATTATATAGCCCCTCAATATATGTGTTGGTCTCTATAGATAGGCTTTTTTAATATTTTCATATACCCTACTATTTATGTATGATGTATTGGAATGTTACTTAAATGGAATGGTAATGATGTAGGAAAATTTTAATTCTTATATCTATATAAATAATTATTTTTTTCTACCATAATATTTTAATTTATTTAGTTATATTCTAATCCCAGTTTTAATTACTTCTATCATATTTGATTATTTTTCATTCTTTACATAACAATAAAGTTATTAAATTATTTGTTATTGTATGATGTATGGTACCTGTTATTGAAAAACTAATATCCCCCTTTATACAGTATTTATTCCATTGGAATGTCATAATAGAACATCAAATAATTGACTGCATATGTTATAGGGGATAATATAGATCCGATTGAGAACATAAGATGTATATTATATTTTAAAATATAATGTTCACCTAATGAATTTATCTATTCATACAATGAATGAAAATTGTTTGACAATAGAAAATGGTATCTATTGTATTCTAATCAAATATTATAACATAACAATAATCTCTTGGATTAGATAATAATAGTCATGACAGTAAATAAAAATCACGTATCATCCCCTCTTCATAGAATGACTATGACCATCATTGTATGATGATTCCACTTTAAGAGAATAAGATAATTAGTAGGAAACCATAATTTTGGTTATCTATCCAAATTGTTACACTTATTACATTTACATGTTTTGAAATAAATTTGTTGTAACCCCCCATGATTTCGTGAAATATTTTTGTCAAATTAATTTAATCATTTTGATATTTTGAATTTATGAAACAATTAAAATATTTTCTTTCATATTAAAGAACAATTTTCGGATAACATTGTATGAAACACCAAGTTAATCATGAAATAAAAACGAAAAGAGTTTTATATTTCTTTTCATGGAAGACAGAGGTTATCTTACGCTACATGAAGAACAAGCCTTCTTTTCTGGCTTACTTTACCCGCATGACAATGTGTAACAAAAAAATAATATTTTATTAAACATATTACTATTTAATATAATAGGATATAACCATGCTGTTATATTGATGGTTATGAAAAGGATTAACTGACTTATGAAAATACATGATTTAATTCATTAGTTAAAAATGAATTAAAAATTGTTATAAAGACCAATTAAATATTAAGAGAATGTTTACGTCGAAAACTATTTTTAATATCACAACGTTATTTTTTCCTAATAAATTATATTATTAAATATTAATGAAAAATATTAATTTTATATATACATTACTCATCGTATAAACTTTTTTGTATATTCATCCAATATATTTTATAATCATAATTTAAAAACCATCCAAAGTTCACACATAAACCCTATATTATTAAGATGTATCTTTTATAAAATTTTGTTGGAGAATCAATTATAAATAAATTTTATTAGCATTTAATAAGGACAATAAGTCAACATATACTTAATATTTTTAATAAAACCCCTCAAATTTGGTTTGGGTAAATTTGTTGTATTTTTTTGATGTTATATTTTTTAATTAATAGTGAAAATTGCGATAATTTAATTCAAAACATATTTTTCATATAATTTATTTATAAGGATAAATTATATTTGAAATATATTTTAATTTTTAATTGAATAATTCACTAATCATATAATATAATTTAGGTAAATTGAATTAATTTGTTTTTCAAATCGATTATACAAACATACCAACTATAAATGTTTTCTAAATTAAAACACATCATCGTCATCCTCTCTACGACATTAAATTTAAATTAATTTATTCCACTCATATGATTGAAACTATTTAGAATGAATTCCATATTTGTAATCATTATAATTTATAATATCTAATGTCATGACCCGTCCCCCAGGGCCCATGTTGTGACTACCCCTAGCCCTCCTTCTTTAGTCCAGGGTCTGGCAACTAGCACCCAAAGACATATTCACTAAATCTGGGAAGGCATTGCCTTTATAACCTATAAACTCACACAATTAAGGGTCCATAATACACACTCAACTGGAAAGTACACCTAAACTGAAAAGTACAATTAAAATTGAAAACAGATCCAGTGAACACCCGCAAAGGATCCTACCTAAAGGGTAGGTATAGCTATCAAATGGTCGTCTCTACAGTACGCCTCTTCTAATTTCCACATCCATGATAACTCTTGTCCTGGTGCCCTTGTCCTCTATCAGCACATTCTGTCATCTTCCCCAAACATAATATGGTGTGGGAGTAGCCCATACATGGGTGAGTATAACATTACCTAGTAGTTAGCCCGAGACCCACTAAGGTCAATCAAAATCCACAAAGGATAAACCAAAAAGCATGAAAATATCCGACAATCCTACTTAGGTATATTCCCATACATATACCTAAGATATCATGTGTACCCATCTCATTCATGAAAAAACACAAGGCCAAACAATTTTAGCCAAAAGCTCAACTATTCCACCGAGGAAAGATTACCACGAAGGTAACACCCCAAATGATAGTACCACAATGGAAAAAACACAAAAGTATACCAAAATGGTATCATCACAAATGTATGTACCAAAAAGGCAAAAAAAACATAGAAGAATACCAAAAAGGTATGACTCTACACATTATGGGTATAACTTAGGTACGATAATAAATATGATTAGATGTAACTACTAAATCATCTTACACTGTTGAGAGGCATACCCACGTAGGATCCTAAATCAGTAGACACATGTAAGATCTTATTACAGTAGACCCATGTAGGATCATAGAGTAGTCCCATGTGGATTCCTAGAGCGGATCCATTTGGGATACTAGAACACAGACCCACATAGGATCCCAAAGCACATACTCACATAGGATCCCTTTCTCATGTTACAGCTAGCCACATGATTCCCGAACAAAGCACGCATGATTATGGGAGGGTTCGCTCCTCAAGCAACATGTTGATACTCCAACTACCACAATTTTCCATAAAGATGTATCCCAATGGACCTCCACGTAATAGGGGTCTCAATGCAACAGATGTTGCGTCAATCGGAAGACCGATCTGTATGTTATTGGCCTTTTAGCCACGAGGGCCCAGTTGGATTCGTGTTCGATCCAACCCGGCTGTACCCCATCTTTATCCAAAACTCATCTAGGCAATACCAAAAGGACCTTCTCGATCCAAGGTTTCTGGCACCACATATGGTTCATTAAACAGATGCTTGTATGTCATGTTATAGGCAAAACAGTGAAAAGGGGTCAACGTCGGTCCCGGTCCAGTGCGCCCCGACCCGACCGACCTGACCTGACCAGGATAGACCCAACTCGATCCTGTTCTAGTCTACCCATCTATAATAGGGTCCGACTGTCAGTCCGACTCACACCGCTATGTCCGACCCGACCCGCTAGGTTCAGTCCGGCCCACTGGTGCGGTACATGCTGGGCGACACGCTATAGCCCACGGCTGGGTGGCCCCTTGGTGGGGTCGACCCTAGTCTCCACCCAAGGGAAAGGTGCCCCCTGGGTACCACAAATTGCTGGTCCATTCGGGTATGATGGTTGATTGGCCAGCGCCACGTGGAACTGACAACAAGCACGCTGGACCCGGGGTCCCACTCGGCTCCCCTACTAGCCGAACGACCAGCCCGCTTGTGTGGCATGGTCGTGCTCCACACCACCACCCATGGCTGGAAGAGAGCACATTGCCCCTCCTTCACCACCACGACTTCTATGTACGGCCCCTGCACGCCTGGCGACATAGCCGCCTGCCGCTCCAGCTCCCTTCCGACACCGGTCTCCAGCACCGGTTGCCGGTGACATTCCTTGGGACATCAGGCATGTTCTAGTGGCTTGTTATTCATTCTGTAGACTCCAACACTCATATGTAGACTTCACAATCGATTCAAGACACCATGGTTGGAAATTTCTCAACCTTAAAATAAGTTGTGAAGAACACCGAAATCCACAAGGGTTACGGAGTGGTCGGGTTGTGTTCTTTTGGCCTGCACTCTCCACATTAGAATGGTAGTAAGTAACATAGTTGTTCTTGAATCTAGATGAATTACAATAGTAGGTAAGGGGTATAAAAAATCATCAGTCTCTACCACAAATATTCATTGACATCAGTGATGAAAGGGAAGGACGGTCATCAGTTCATCGTCGTTGAAGAGATTCCTTGTTGGAGATCCTTCGACGGAGTTCTTCATTGGAGAAATTTTTCTTCGTTGGAGCGAATATTTCTCCAAAATTCTCCCAAGATTCTCCTTTTCCAAAAAATCCTCAAACCAAGAGGTGAAATTACAAATTAATTAATTTAAGTTCATTAATTAAACTAATTGTGTAGGCACATCATTCTGAGAGGAAACCAAAAGTTAACTCTCATTAAAGGGGGAGTTCAATGGTTAGATGGTCCCCACCATTGAATCCAAAATAATTCAAAAGTTAAATCCAAATAAAGTTAGATTTTTTTATCACCACTTTTTTTTTCTACCGATGGTTAGAAAAAACCGACTTCCACCCTCGACCTACTGCGGTCGAGGTGATGGTACCCTTAAACGAATATAATCGTTGCGAGTTCAACGGTGTCCTCATATTTCAATTCTGAGCACTGGTTACAACGTTACAAAAAACCACTCAGATTTTTACTGAATATACCTGAAAAAAAAATTTAGAAATTCATTCAGGGCACACCAGGCCTTGGAATCACGCACATTCAATTTTTGCAGACTTGAAAAATTCCCATATAATCCATTAAAAAATTACATGGAAAATTATGGTCTTTACATTAACCCCACCTCAGTGCTATGCGTCCCCGAAAGACATAAAATACACTAGGAAAACATGTTGGGGTACTGAGCATGTATTGAGCCTCCCGCACCCATGTGCTTTCCTGGGGATTCTTGTCATTCAAGTGAATCCACACCAGAGGTATCGAATTACCATGAATGAATCTCTCCTATCGATCCTCGATCTTCAATGGAACATCTAAAAACATCACCCCATCATCGATGTCAAGCTCGCCCGGGTCAAAGATGTGAGTTAAATCACGCACTTGTCTCCTCATCTGGGATAACTGAAAATCTTCGTGCACTCGGTGAAACTAAGTGGGATGTTTAAGGCGGTAAGCTACCTTGAAAACTCTGTGGAGCACATGAAAGGGTCTGATGAACCTTGTAGATAACTTGTCGCCCCGACCAAATATCCAAAAACCTCATTGGGGTGAGACTTGTAGAAGGACATGGTCACCATCCTTGAACTCCAGAGGTCTCTGTCTCGTGTAGGCATAATACTTCTACCTACTCCGTGTATTCTTAATATGATCCTAGATGATCTGCACCTTCTCTATGGTAAACCACACTATCTCTGGTCCAATGAGTGCTAACTCCCCCAGGTCTGTCCAGCACAAAGGTGATCTACAAGGTCAGCCATAATGAGCCGCTAAAGGTGATATCCCAATGGTGGAGTGATAACTGTTGTTTTATGCAAACTCTACCAAGGGAAAGTTATCGACCCAAATTTGACCGTAGTCGAGGACAGAAGCACACAACATGCCCTCGAGGGTCTGAATGGTCTGCTCAATCTGGCCATCCGTCTGAGGATGGAAGGCAGTGCTCAAAAAAAGGTTCATCCCAAAAGTATCCTATAACCCCTTCCATAGCCAGGAAGTGAAACATTCATCACAATCAGATAAAATCTTCAAGGGTACTCCATGAAGCCCCTCAATCTCCTGCACATAGCGGCATCCCATGCTCTCTATTGAAACATGCTCCCTAATTGGTAGGAAGTGGGCCGACTTGGTGAGTCGGCCGATGATCACCCAGATAGAATCATGACCCATTGAGGTATGTGGATGTCCTATCACTAAGTCTAGGGATATTTAGTCCCACTTCCACTTTGGGACCTTTAAAGGAAGAACTAAGCCGGCTGGTACCTGATGCTCTGCCTTCACATGCTGACAAGTGAGGCACTAAGAGACAAAATCTGTTACTAATTGCTTCATTCTTGGGGACGAGTGTTGTCGTTGGAGGTCCTGTTACATCTTCTCCACTCCTGGATGTACCCTTAATGGGGATTTATGGAACTCCCTCAACACTTCCTCCTGTAATGCCACCGGTACTATAGTATGCCCTGTGAAGAGGATGATGTGCTCCCCAACATTATAAAATCCATCAAGTGTCTGTCCTGTGGATATATGAACACATAGAGCCTCAATGTTAGTGTCCCCATGAAGCACCTCCCTGACTCGCTGAGGATGTGGGGCAGTGACTGTAAGATACTGATGAAAATATTCTCTATCTCATTCCACAGAGGATACCTGTAAAGCAGTCATCTTCTCTGTTGCCTCATCTTGGAGCTCTATACCAGATCTCTTACTGATTGCGTCTTATAAAACATTCCCCATCCCAATAGTATATACTATCTCGAATTAATAGTCCTAGAGGAACTCATGCCAATGCCGCTATCTCAGGTTCAGGTCCTTTGGCGACAAGATATACCTGAGACTCCGGTGATCAGAGTATAATTTAAAATGCTCACCCATCAGATAGTGTCACCACATCATCAAGGTGAAGACTACTGATGCTAACTCAAGGTCAGGGGTTGCGTAGTTCTGCTCATGTTGTCTCAGCTGGCGCAAATTATACGTGATAACCTCTCTCTCCTGCATCAGGACATGTCTAAGCTTGGTCCTTGAAGCGTCGTTATAGACTACGTACACAATGACCTCCTCCGAAAGCCTCAAGATGTGGGCACTTGTCAACCTCTACCCGAGCTCCTTAAAACTCCCATAGAATCTCTCTGACCACACGAATGGATGGCCAATCATTTCCAACAATAATAAGGGTGCTTCAAACTTAGAGAAATCAAGCACAAATCACTAGTAGTATCTGGACAAACTCAAGAAACTTCGTACCTCTGTCACACTTCAGGGTGGATCCTAATAATTTACCACTTCAAACTTCACTGGATCCACCAAAACTCTGGCCTCTAAGATAACATGTACCAGAAAGTGAACCACTCGGATCTAGAACTGACACTTCGATAGATTACTATAATGATGGTGCTCTCGGAGTATGTCCAAAACAATTTGCAAATGATAGGCATGCTCCACCTCAGTAGTCAAGTAGATCAGAATGTCGACGATGAAGACTACAACAAATTGATCAAGGTTGACTAAAATATCATGTTCATGAGTCCCATGAACATTTCTGGAGCTTTGGTCATGCCGAATGGCGTAACTAAGAAATCGTAGTTGCCATACCAACATCTGAAAGCCATATTTTCCACATCCTCATCTAGTACTCTGAGATGGAGATATCCAGAAATGAGGCCTATTTTTGAGAACCACTGTGTGTCCCATCAGCTGATCAAAGAGGTCATCAGTCATTGGGAGTGGGTACCTATTATTCACAATCACCTGTTTTAGGCATTGATTGTCAAAACGAAGTCTCAAGCTCCAATCTGCCTTCTTGGAAAAAAAATTGGGGCTACCCAAGGGGAAACACATGGATGGATGAACTACTTCCCCTGTAAGTCCTTGAGATATACCTATAGCTCACGAATTTCATTAAGAGCCATAAGATATGGTGGTTTAGATATCGTTGTTGTCCCCGATTACTAGTCAATGAAAAATTCCACCACTCTGCGAGGAGGTAGACCCGAAAAATTATGAGGGAAGTCAACCACATACTGGTCCACCACTACAGGATAACTCAGACTCTCCACATCAACCACTCAGATGGTAAGGCTAGCCAACTGATGAGTGGTCGGTAGTACTATCCTCTGGGTAAGTCCATCCTGTGTTGCAAATGCTCCTTTCTCACCGATGAAGGTAAACCTTTTACCTGCCTCGTAGATACACGACACTTTTCACCTAATGCAGTCGATATGATTCTAGACTGTAGATAACCAATCCATAATCAAGATGATGTCATAACTCCTCGATGATTCTACTAGAATATGCCAGTCCAAGCTCTCACCTCCTAGTGTATCCTCACGCTGCCGTCACCAGTGTGTAATCATTGAATCCTCCCACGTAGAAGTCTCTATCCATAACAATCAAGCCAACGAATCAACCAGAATATCTGAGCACCAAACGAGGGTAGTGGAAACAAAATAATGACCCAAACCTGTGCTTAATCTACTATAACTATGGTGGAGTAGACACAGATCTTACCTCATATCATCTCTAGAGCACCGTGGTCATAGGCCTCAGCTTCTTAGAGATGAGCTCACCCCTATCCACCTACTCTCTATCGTTGGGGTGGTCCACCTGGTGTTGGTGGTGGTAACACCTCGAATCATCTCCCACCACCACCTGCATCACCAGCTCCTCTACCATGTCTACCTTCTCCCTACAGACCTACTTGTCCAAACCAATGTCTCCACCTAGGTGGTCCTTCGACCATCTGTTGTTCATCCGTACGACGGGTCGAACAGTTACGAGACATGTGACCCTGCATGCCGCATTCCTAACACTGCATGCTCCTCACATGACTGGCTCTGTCTCGGGTGACCTGCACAACCGACCATGAATCCTACTATTTTCCACCTATGGGTCTGGTCGTCCTAGATCTCTGTGACATGTGGCTGCAACTTACTACAAAAGTCTCTTCTACGTGATGCCCGGTGGTGGGTCTCGCTACTGGTGACTGCTCACAAAGTAATATCTCATCTAAGAGGGATCTCTCTAACACCCTCTCCAGTGTTGGGATGCTAAGAGAAATCATCGAAGCCTTGATATCCTACCTAAGTCCCTGCTCAAAGTTCAAGGCCCTAAATAATGGGTCTCTCACCATATCAGGGGAGTAGCGTGAGTGTTCAGTAAACTTCTATGAGTACTGAGCCACAATCATGTTTCCCTGCTACAGATGAAGAAGCTCTTGTACGCGTACTACACGAAAGTTCACTCAGACAAACTCTGCCCAAAACAAGCTATCAAGGTCTTCCCAGAGAACTATCACCTCATCATGAACCTAGAGCATCAATCCCTTCCATCTACCTGCTTCTACTTATAGAAGACTAACGAAAATGACCAACATGAGATCCGCTGGTGTCCCTACCAGTTGTTAGACACCCACAAAGACCTCCAGCCAATCCTCAGCCGCCTGTGGGTCCGTGTCACCACTAATCCTAGGTGGCCTCTGGGATTGGAACTCATGAAACACGCTCAAGTGACGTGCACTCTCCGATGCTAGGGCTGGAGTCATTGGTGAAAAAAATGGGTAATGGTACCGCTGATGCCTCCGCTGATGCCTCTACGGATAAAGGGCCCTTCCCTGAGGCCTCATCGCTCGGGGGTCTATCATCAAGTACTCTTCCAGGAACCCTAGCTGGATGTTTGTGTGGAAAAATAATGAAATTAAACAGGTGCACCATGGTAAATAAGTTATACCTAGTGAGATGACATAAAGATATTACAAAGAAAACTTTTTAAAACAGACATGAAATCGTTGTTTTCAGGCCCTGAGTCAAAAATCAGATGTCATGGTCCTGGTGTATGGATCCATTGGCCTCCGCACCTACACTGGATTCCCTAAACTGATAAACACACTCATAAAAATTCACACTATTATTGTTTAAAAGATCATAGTCCAATGTTCTACAGTTTAACCAACTCCTCTGAAACCAATTTTTCAAACCCGTCCTTTGGGGCCTACGCTATGAATACACCAACCCCGCCTTCCATAGGGCTGGGGATGTCAACTAGCACTGAAAGAGGTATTCCCTAAAACTTGGAATTCATTGCATTATAACCTGTAAACTCAAACAACTAAGCACAAAGAAATATTAAATCACAAAGTAAAACTATATAGTAAATAGGGTGTGTACAAAATGAAAATGGGGCCAGAATACAAACCCAACTGAAATGTACATGTAAACTGAAATGTAAAAGTAAAACTAAAAACAGCTCAAATGAACACCCGCCAAGGATCCTACCTGAAGGGTTGGTAAAGCTCTCAAACGGTGGTCTATGCAGTATGCATCGTCTAATGTCCACCTCCGAGCTACCTCCAGTCCTGGTTCCCTCATCCTCCATCAATGATTTCCATCATCTTCACCAAACACATCAAGGTGTAGGCATATCCTGTGTAGGCTTGAGTATAACGATACTTAGTAGGGACCCCTAGACCCTCAAAGGTCACAAAAATCCACAATTGATAAACCAACTCTTTTAGCAAAATTCTCAACTGTTCCATAGATGAAATATTAACATGAAGGTAACACCCCAAAGGTAAGTACCATAATAGAAAATCGACACCAATGCATACCAAAAACGTAACACTAGAAATACATATACCACCAAGTTATTTCCACACAAAAGAATACCACAAATGTAAGACTCACCTCACACAAGGTATAACTTATGCACAATAGTAAGGATGATTATCTGTAACTACTGAATCAACATTCTCTGTTTAGTGGTAGATCCACATAGGATCCTAAATCATCAGACCCACATTGGATCCTTCTACAATCAACCCACGTAAGATCCTAGATTAGTCCCACATGGATTCCTACAGTAGATATAAGTTGGATACTGGAACTCAGAACCATATAGGATCCCAAAGCATAGACCCACATAAGAACCTTTTCTCATGTTAAAGCTAGCCAGAGGGTTCCCTCACTAAACTTTTTTGATTCTGGGAGGGTCTGATCCTCAATACCTAGGTCTATAATCTAACATCCACGATGTCCCATGAGGAAGTATCCAAAATAACTTCCACTTAATAGGGGTCCCAACACAACAAAAAACGTGTCAATCAGATTCTTGGTCTGTACGTTTTTGGAATTTTAGTCCCGAGGGCTCAGTTGGATTTGTGTTCGGTCAAACTCGACCATACCCCATATTTATCCAAAAATCAAGTGTGGTTTATTAAAAGGACCATCTCGATCCATGGTTTCAAGCACCGTAGATGGTTCGTCAAAGAGACGGACATAGGTCAATTTATAACCAAAATATTGAAAAGGGGTTGAAGCTGGTCTGGTTCCGGTTCGACTCAGCCTGACCTGGGTCCGACCCGGCCCGCCGGTGGGACCCGTCCCACTGGTGTGGCCCATGGCTGGGTGACCCCAAGGTGGGGTCCGACCTCACCACCACCCTAGGGGTAGGTGCCCCCTGGGTACCCCGAACGTTTGGGTCGTTCGGGTTGGGTGGCCGACCGGCCGGCGCCACATGGCGCCGGTAGTTGGCACGCTGGACCTAGGGTCCTGCTCGGCTCCCCTGTAGGCCGAACGACCCACCCACCTGCTTAGCACTGTCATGCACCGAGCCCCTACCGGCGGCTGACATCGAGCTGGCCGCCCCTCCTTCGCCCTCGTAGCCTCATGCCGCGACCCCTGCACTCCCGTCAGCGATGACATGTGCTGCCACCCCCTTCACACAGCCGACTGAGCGTCGTCCACCGTGGCCGATGGGCCATGACACTTCTCAGGCGGTGTGGCCATGCCGCCACAGTCATCGCAGCCGGTCGGAGTTCCAGCCAATGCTCTTAAGAACTCCCAGAACCTGTTGCTGTCGACGTTCCTCAGGTCTCCAGGCACACCCTGGTGTACCATTCTTCAATCGGTAGACTCCTACACTCATCTCGAGACGTCTCTATCAATTCAAGACCACGATGGTTGGAAATTTATCATCCTGAAATAAAGCCTCGAAGAACACCAAAATACACAAGGGTTGCTGAGAGGTCGGGCCATGTTCGTTTGGCCTATAATCCCCGTGTTTGAAAGGTAGAAAGCGACATAGTTGTTCTTTAATCAAGGAGAACAACAAGAATAGGTAAGGGGTATAAAAAAGAAATAATCTTTTCCTCGAAGATTCATTGATGTCAGTGAGGAGAGGGAAGGACGGTTGTCAGTTTTTCATCATTGAAGACGTTCTTCATTGGATATCCTTCGATGCAGTTCTTCATTGGAGAAGATGTTATTCGTTGGAGAGAACATTTCTCCACAATTCTCCTAATCTTCTCCTTTAACAGCACATCCTCCAACCAAGAGGTGAAAAGCCAAATTAATAAATTTAACTTCATTAATTAAACTAATTGAGTTGACACATCAATGTGACGTGAAACCAAAAGTTTCATCCAATTAAATGGGGCGTTCAAGGGTCGGGTTGTCCCCACCATTGAATTCGAAAGAATTCAATAGTTAAAAAAAATAAAGTTAGTTTATTTTTATTTTCAATTTTTTTATATTCCACAGATGGGTAGAAAAAACCTACTTCCACCCTCGACCTACTGCGGTTGAGGTGAAGGTATCGTAAAAATAATATTTGTGATGTGAGTTCAATAGTGTCCTCATAATTCAATTCTGAGCACCGGTTCAATAGTTACAAAAACCCACACGCTTGTTTACTAAACGTACTTGTAAAATAGTTCAGAAATTCATTACGGGCAGACCGAGCCACAGAATCACATGCCTCCAATTTCCACGAACTCTTAAAATTCCCATATAATACATTAAAACAATTAAACATAAAATCCATGTCTTTACATCCAATAAGATAAACATTGATTTTTTACAAACAATTATGTGATTGTAATTAATATTACATAAAATGATAAAGCAAAAAATTAGCTTACCAATGGACCAAACAATAATATGAAGACGTAAAATGCCCTATAAAAATTATAGAAAGACATTGGTCGAATATATTTTGAGCAAAACTCACTTTCCTCATTAATGGAAATTATGGGAGACACATTCCATGGGGTTAACATGGGTGGAATTCAATTTTCCCAAAATGTAAAAGAGTGTCCCTCTTCATCGACTCTTCTTGTCCTCCAACACCCACACACCAATCAAGCTAGCTTTGATGGACCATTATCTAACGAAATATATCCAAAAATCCCACCCATAGAATCCTATACTCTGGCCGAAATAAATCAATGGAATCCATTTGGTTCAAACGAAGTGGAGTTTCACAAAGAAGTAGTAACATCCTTTTGCAAGCTCTTTTCTCTTATTTTCAGTATCCACTCACATAACTCAACTTATTACATGATTATTAAAAAAAATTAGTAAAATAAATACACTGATATGTTTTTATAATATTTTCTATACACAGACATACGCACACTTCCATCTAATGGGTATTGAACATTCTATTTATGTGTACGGTTTACTACTAGACTCGCAAAACAATGATTTTTGGTTTTTTCCATTACTGCCTAACATGGTTGGATTTATGATGGAAACCATGTGTATATATAATATTTATAATATTTATAATTTATTTAATGTTTTTTAATTATTTCTAAACACATATCCTTATACATTTCATTTTGTGTAAATATGATAATTTTGTTTGAGGATATATAGACTACTGCCCCCTCAAAGTGATGTGATTCCTTCACACACAACATCAAATATGTTAAGGATGGATAAAGTAAAATTATATGATATATATCATTATAACTATACAATAATAAAATTATAATCATATATACATATATTCCAATTTCATTCATTCTTTCATTATGATAATAAAAACAGAAACATTGTTCATGCGCACTTACGACCTATAGTCTCCCTCAAAGGTGTATTCAATTTCATATATCTATATCCTATAGATTATTATAATACAAAGAAAGTAAATATAAATAGAATTTGTATAATGGTTTACACCCTTTCAATAAGAATATATGTGTAAGTTCCAAATATATAACTACTTATGTCTCATGCGAAGAACAAATCAATTATTACCCAAATGGAAACCTTAAAAATGAATTATTAACCAGAGGGTTATATAATGTAATAATATAACCATATATTGGATTAGATATAGTAATATGGTATTTTTTAGTATTTATAAAATATATATATTTAATATATATGAATTTTGTATAAGTACGTTGTGAGTCAAGACATAAGTTAAGGGAATTTCAATTCACTTATTATTTGCATATGATTCATTCCTTATACACTGCTTATTTCATTGGTGTGGTGTGTATAATGACCAATATTGTATTCTCTTAATATCAATATTAAATATTTATGTATTTAAATAACTATTCGATGATCTATCATTCATGGGGTTAATGTTTCACAAGCAACCAAATCAGTAAGACAATTTTGCCTCAATTTTCTTTCATTGAGACACTAGTTCTGTTATGACCTAATAATATTTTTTAGTTGTATATTGGTTAAATAGACATGTTATTTCAATAATATTATTTTTAATGATATTTTAAGTACCAAGTTATCTTATTTTCATTCATGGGTTGTATTATTCATTGTTACAATGTAGGAATTATTTATTGAAACAACCTCATCGTTTATCGAGATTATTTATAAATATTATTTTATTGAAGAAATATTATGACCCATATCTAATTTACTATCATTAATTATATTAACATATTTTTATTCATGTTTAATCAATTTAATTTTCTATTTTACACTATTTGGAATAAATTATTATCAAGAATGAGCTTCTTAAGAATGTCAGAATTTCTCTCTCTCTTTAGGTGGTAATATGTGTTCCTTAAAAACCATATTTTGTAAAAGGATTCTAATAATATTATATTTATATCCAATTATCATTAAAAGAAATTATTACTCATGAATTCATTTTAAAACATAGGGGGTCTTAAGAAGGAATCTTTATTTTTTTTTTCCAATCAATACACTTTTCTAATATTTTTATGGTGAAAAAGGAATTTTTGGAATGCATGGATTTACCTCTCATCATGAACATCATTCCATTGATGATTTATTTACAAGATAATGACCTTCTTTTTATAAATTAATTTCATCATATTATATAAATTCACAGTTTATAACAGTTTTCAGTGTAAAATTTTTTGAAAATGTTTTCAAGAATTCATTTATAATATTACAAGTTTATTTTCTTGAAAATAGGTTGGAATGGATTTGTATTTAATTTTTTTTTCAAATTATAATGGATATTTTCTTCAAGATAGGTTTTTAAAATATTATATGAAATTATTTCTCTTTTAAGATGACATTTGGTGGTTGTAGTTGTGCCTTTCAATGGAAATGATTCATTGATTTATTCCATATTCCTTATATGAATGTTTTATGTTTTTATGATAGGATATTTATGAGACACATTTTTCATTCATGGGTAATATAATTTCAAAAAAGACATTATTTTAAGGGTTATTGTTTTGATGAAATGATAATGAATCAAGTATCATTTTTCATAGGTTTTGATATGATTACATGTTTATGATACCCATTCAAATTCATGGTTTATGATATTATTTTTTAAGATCATTTGGAAAATGTATGTATGATTTAACTATAATATCTGAGGGAGTAATATATCCCTCTGATACATTGTTTAATAATTTTTATCCCATGAAATATACTAATATGGTCTTTGGAGTATATCTTGACTACTAAGTTGTCTATGAGAGAGAATTATGACAACCATGATGGTATGGAGAGTTAACAATTTCTACTAGATGGCCTTAGGAGTGAAACATGACTACCAATATAGTATGGGGAGTGATCCCATGAAACTGAGATGGCTTTGGCAAAAATTCCATGAAAACTATGGAAATCATTTTATGTTCTTATGTATTTGTGATAATTTCTTGTCTTATTCCAATGTTATGATTTCAGGGCATATGTTCTTTATTTTATTAGGAATCATGTCTTGTGAACTTCCATGCTTTATGTCATGATTCATGTTTATGTTATTTGATGTACAACGTGTGACCTTATAATGTTATGATTACTTTATCATACCCTTATGATCATTTTTATTCTTACATGTATCTCTTGTTTACCCTTACCAAGCATCTGAGATCAACCCTTGTAATGTTTCCTTCCACATATTATGAAGATATATTTAATATATGATATGTTTATGATTGGTTATATTCTATGTTAAATGAGTGGGAGACAATATAGCTCACTTATGTACAAGTGTTTACATTTAATTTTTTACAAAGGCTCTAAACTAATACAATATATTGGAAATAGTTAGTATAATAATATAACTAATCTGCAAAAATTACATAGATTATATATAGAATATTATTGGTTCATTATTTTGGGTATTATATCAATGGATTATTCATATTCTGGGATATTTTTTGAGAAATCTTAAGTGAGATTTCTAGGTTTATTTCTAATGAAATGTTTAAGGATTTATATATAGATAATTATAAGTATGAGTTTACATTTAGGATAATGTATTAAAATTTTGGTAAATGACATATTGTGTAGTGTCCTTGAAATGCATCCATGTCTGGATACTATAAGTTTATGGGGATCTAGAACAGATGTACCTAGGTGTAATAACTCTAAAAAGGTGTTTCGGGCCTGGCATGGCATAACCTTGTATGATAAAACATTCCTTACTGCAAATTGGGTTTGACACTCTCAGGGAATATGATTTAGGAATTAAAAAACAATTTATGTACCACCCTAAAAAATTTATATATATTTTCTATGAATATCATAGTATAAACAAGATGTGTAATATTTTAAGTAATGATTCGTAATTTAGACAACCTATTATTAATTTATTTTCATGGTTACATGGTTCTTTGCTATGATATTTGTTACTCAGAAGATATTTTCTAGTTTTATCCAATAGAAGATCAAAAAAGAACATGGTTAATGTTGAATCTAATGAAAAATTATATATTGATAAGTCAAATGGTATGATCTTAGGAGTGAGGGATGTTCAGATCATCCCAAGTGAGATTTCACATAATAAGACTGACAACATGTACCATAACTAACTCTCATATTCACTATGGAAGAGAAATAATGAGTTCAATAAGATTTTAGGTACTAGAGACCATAAAAAAATGAAGATTGAGTTACTTTTGTGTCTATAATGTGGAGATAATCACCTAATTAAATGTATTTGACAAACAAGATGGTCTTTTGACTATAGAAAATAACGAAAACATTACAAAAGTGACTGTAAATAAAAAATGAAGAGTACAGTTACTGAAGAGGATATGAATATTGGCTTCTATAACACATCATCCACGGTTAAATGGTTTATGTGTGTAATGAATTTTTATTAGGAAAATCAATGTTCCAAGTGGAATTCACTTGAAAAAAAATCCCCTTGGTTGTATGAGTAATTTTGATGTTGCGGATGATGATGAGGCTATAAATGAAATGTTAATGGGAATATGTATTGTTTAATAAGATGAAAAAACCATCTTATGGATTATAGATAAAGTGGATCAATTGATGTTTTTATTTATTTTGATTCCAGAAATATATTATATAATTCTAAATTATACATGGATATTCTAGTCCATGTTTTTTCACTAAGGATTTAAATGATTATGGATAAATTTATTGATGGATTGGAAAAGCCGTTTATTTACAAGGTTGTATTTAGACTAAGGGAAGATAACCCTTAATATGTTCCCTATTTTAAGATAATGTTTTATGAATAAATATATGTGGTATATGAATAAGTAAATTTAATTGTATTGAATACTATTGAACTATTTAAGGAGGTGTTGAAAAAAATATATGATATGAATGAGTCCATCATTATTTGTGACATGGTAATTGAGTCAACCCAGAAATAGCTAATAGGGAATTCCAGATCCCCATTGGTCGGCGACTAGAACATGGAACCACACAATTGAAAGTGGTAATATTTTTCCCAAAAGTAATATTGAAATAAAAAGAGACAAGTTTGTATGCATAACAAAATAATATTCTCTTTTAGTAAAGTTCCAGAATGTAGAAGGGAATATAGAAAACTGGGTTATAACAAATCATCTAGGAAAATAAAAAAATAGCCCAATTACATTAAGAGACAAATCACCACATCCAATGCTCAAAAATTAGATCCACCTCTATGAGATATTATCCCCTTACATGATCCAAGAATGAGATAATCTACAGGAAAATCTCAAGATGATCTCAGCAATATGTGTATACACATGTTCTAATGACACTGGTCACAGGAAAATCATCACCATCCCATCGGGGATGTCACCTGTTGCATGAATGTTTTATAATGTCGTTATAACATAAAGTCAAGCCTAATAACTCACCAAATACCTATGTTTTACAAGTTCGCTTAAAATATTAATGATTGTAAAATTCATTTAATTTTTCATATAATAAAATGAAATCACATTATTCAATTTCTATAAAAAATTTACATTTAAAAATATAAAGAGTTTTAATAAAAATAATGAATCATTAATAAGATATAACAGATGGGTTTATATGAAAACATTTTAATCAATTTTCACAAGTTTTAAATATATTCAAATCCAATTACATCAATTTGAAATTTCATTTCCACAATTATATTCAAAATTTTCATTGAAATTGTTTCCTTCAAAAAACCAATTTAACTTAGACAATTTAAAATCAAAACATTTCAATACACACACCCCAATTATATTAAATTGGGGGATTTTCGAATTATTATGTGAAAATCATTTCAAATCTCCCATTTAACTAGAAATAGATTTTATTAAATTATTTGAAATAAAATTTGGTCAATTGAATTTGTATGAGATATTGAAATAAATCATGATTTTAATTGTTAATCTATTTGGATAAAAATGATTGAATCACATAACATTTCACTAAACTCAACACTTGCAATGAAACCTGTAAACAATAACATAAGAGTAGAATATCTCAAAACTGATGCTAGATATGAGATCCAACATCATAGAGCATAGATCCATTAATTTCTGGATAATTTATTGATATTAAAAAAGAGGAGAAATAGATTAAGATGATGAACAATATTTAATTCTTTCCCATGAATCACACCATAATGGTAATGATGATGGAACATTAAAATAAATGACCTAGGAGGGTTGGATAGATTCATTATCTCCTAGGGAAGGATTTAGGTCTATGGAGAAGAAATTGGATCAAATTATAAAAGATATATCAACGGGTATGCCCATTTAAGAAAATGTAGATGGTGTGTTAAATTATATGTAATACCAATTAACATTATGAAATATTTATGTTTCATAACCATTGAAAAATGTGTATCTTTAAAGTGAAAACCATTCATTAAACAACTCATGATGTGTAAAGGATACTCATTATGTGTAAACTTTACAACATGAATCATTTCATGAATTTCTTCTAGGAACCATTACATGGTTTGTAACCTAGTTTCAAGAATTGTTTCCCTCCTGAATCCTGTAGAAAACAATGGTTAAAAGAGAGAGTCCAAGAAAACACTTACTTCACCATTAGAGTTTTCATCCCAATTCATTCTAAACCCAACCCAGTCATTTAAATGTAATAGTCAAGACAAACAAAATAGAATACCCATTAGATCAGAAAAGAAATGATAGAAACTCCACTTCATAAAAACATTTTCTCCCCAGCAAGACTATGATTAATTTTATATTCCAAAACGATGATGAAATTGATCAATCATTGGTTCATTTCATTCCCAATGCTCGTGATTTTTTTTAAATGGGAAAAAATAGCATATTAACCAAAGGTATCATCCTCCCATGAAGTACCTTGGTCTCAGATTAAACTATATTCACTGGCCGCTTAGTCTAAGAAAAATCAGGTTCAATCTCAGGATCACTACAAACATAACATGAGATGAATCCGATAAACACATTCTCAGCCGTGTTATATAGAATATGTAATGTATTGATTTCATCTATGGTGGAATTTATAAATGTCATGAATCATTCCCAGCATGTTCAATAGCCTCAAATGTTCCCAGAAAACAAGGTGAAAGAATCCCTTACCTCCCAAGTCGTTGATGACCCGACAAGGGTGTAACATTTAAGAACACATGGTCAGTTATTGGGAAATCCAAAGGTCTACATTAACGATATACTTAAGATATATATTGGTCCTATGTTGTCAACACTATCTTATGAACTAACATGATCATTGGTGTTTTATCTTTCACTAGGACCGGTCTAAACATGGATCTTTCACCTATATTTGACCAACATAGTGGATATTTACAATATAGACCATAAAATACCTCGAAAGGACCCATTTTGATCACCGACTGATAACTATTATTAGTTGAAAAATCAACCAGACCCATGTGATCAGCCCAATCCCCAACGAAGTCAAGAACATGGGTCCATGTCATGTCCTTAAGAATCTATAAAGATATATCTATAAAGTTATCCGATTAAGGATGATAGGCCATGATCATAAGGATATGTGATACTAGTTCCTCCTAAAGGTCTCTCTAAAAGTGAAAAGTGATCTTAGTATCCTTATAAGAGACTATAGTAGATGGAACACATTGAAAACGAATTATCTCCTTCATGTTGTGATTTCACAACTCATTATCTTTAGTGGTATTAGGAAATGTTATGGATTGAGTAGACTTGATCATCTGGTCAATCACAACCCAAATCACTTTTACTATATTTGGGTACAAGGAAAACCAAAATAAAAGCCTATAGAGAATTCATAAGACTTCCCAGAAGGGACTAGAAGTTTTGGAAGTAAGCATATTGGTTTTTTATGATCATACATAAAATTCTAGAATGTATCGAAGTGTGAGACAAAAGCATAAATACCCATCTCATACTCGGACAGCAGAACATCCACTTCTTGTCATATGTTATCTTAGTGATTCATGGGTGAAAAAATCAATGGTATTTTTGAAAATTCTACATCACAACCTAACAAGACACTAATGAAACAACAAAGGGATTATGATAACATAAAAGTCCATATTTGGAGAATGACACCTGAGTAGCTATCTTCCCATAATAAAGAGAGTCTATAATGATATGAAATTTATCATCAAGATCAAGATAATGAAGAATCATCTTGAGAGAAGTAGATGACAACTAAATGTAGGCTATTGAAATAATAACCCTTTTCTCATGAACTCCAATATGAAACTATGCAATGAGATCCATCAAATTCCACTCTTCTTGAGATTAATTCACCACCTAGGTTGGTGTTTCCTATAAATCATATCACCAATGAAATTCCATTCCCATGGTGTATTAGTGATGGAAAATTCAAAAGTATATAGGTATTCCACACAATTCCTCTTATGAAGATTCAAAAATCTTTTATAGAAAATATAAATCATGATTTTTTGGTATGAATACACAGTAAACATGTCACCAAAAAAGGAAATGTCATTGACTCTTAATTACATAAATCAGAGTTGCAAGCTTATGTTCAAAGGTAGGGTAATTCTGTTCTTGTGGCCAATAATGACATTATTTATAAGCAGTTACATGATCACCATACATTATAATGCATTCCAAGCATGAAAATAAAGCATCAAATAACACCACATAGACATATCTGACCACTAGATGGTTCAACAAAAGTGAATTATAGAAAAACATATTTCATGTCAATAAAAAAACTTATCATTCCATTTAAATTTCATGCCCTTCTATGTCAGAGCATTTTTCAAAGAATCCATAATTTTTATGTTTTTTACAAATCGAAGATAATATACACTTATTCCCATGAAACCTCTAATGTAGAATACAATTCATGGTTGATCTGAAGTCATAAAATCATTCAAAATATCTAGATCAATGGATTTAACATTTTTATAATCCACATGTCCTAGAATTTTACTTCCCAAATCTGTAAATCACACTATGAAATCATTGTGAAAATTCAGTGACTTCTTATAACATCCCAGGTAAATAAAGTGTAAGAAATTTTCATTTTTATTAATATTATTAAATTAAATATTAATTTTACTTTAATGGGGATTCTATGTTCATTGGCGTACCCAAATCACAACAATGGGTTTCTTTGAAAACATATGTTTCACACAATGTCGAGCAATACTGAAAAATAATATTATAATATTATTATTTTAAATGGTATTTATCCCATAGACATTATAATGATGGGACTGAACAAAACTAACTAAAATATTATTATACTTGTTTGGAAAGTTTCTTTACATTTATCCAATAAATTTTATAGGATTAAAATTTTAATGAATCCATTTTTAAGCATAAATTCTCTTATATATTTTAAAAGGCTGATTTACCTCCTTTTAATGTAAATCTATTTTTAAAAAATGATTTTTATCACATTTAGATGTTCTATTTGAAAAAATAAACTTTTTATTTAGAATTTGGACATAAAAATTTACTTCAAGTAAAATTTTGGAAATTTTTCTTATAATTTTCTTTTTTTAATAAATAGTGAAAATTATTGCATTTTAATTGAAAACAACCTTTTAATCCAATTTATTTATATGTTTAGGTTGTCCATTTAATTTTTTTAAAGTTTAATTTGATTATTGTTTTTCCATTTAATCCAATCTTGTTCGTTTGATGTAATTTCACTTTAAAATTTGACATAAAAAAGTGTAAATCTTTTGATAGTTATTATAACTTATAACATGTTTTTTGTATTGACAATAGGAATTAATTTTAAATTAATTTATGCCACATATGTATTTTGAATTTGGAAAAATGGATTCAATATTTGGAATTGGGGGGAATTTTTTTAAAACAACTAAATTTTATTTTTAGACATTAGGAATATTACTTTAGTAGATATTTTATTTATCATGGTTAATGGTTTAATCTGATAAATAATGGTAAAAAAATATTATTATAATAATACTAAATTACCCTAAAATATGTCTTATATATATTTGTTCACAAATTTCTGACCATGGGAATCAATGGGGTTATTTTGGGACCCCATGGTGCCCCATGGGAGTGATAATGACTCATTATATTAAATTATTTAATGGAATGGAAAAAATGAAATAAAGATATATCTTTTAGTAAATCAATTTTTTCATGGGGTAATATAAGTTAACACTTTATCTATAAATATTAATTATTAATATAAAAATATTTCCTAAATTATGGTAGTTTATTTTTAAATTTTAGACATCAAATAAATAAAATTATTAATGACACAATGATGATGCAGCCATTACATTATTAGAAGATGATTTAAATAACTGTGATTATAAAATTTTAAAAAAACAATCCAAAACCTGTCTAATTCTTATTGGATGAGTTCATTTAGAACAAGAGTCATCATAGCTTCTAATTTAATGAGTTTTTGACCATTTGAAACTGAAATTTAGTTTACAATCAAATAATGTTTTCAGACTTTTATAAAGAGACCCTCTTCTCCCATATAAAAATACATCACATCCAACCCATTACTCACACATCTAAAGACCCTTGTCTAATACCAAATATTCCCTGTTAATCTCCATACATCCCTCTATTTTTCTTATAAGCCTTATATTTGGAATAAGGCTCTTAAAGTATGCCTTTCGATTCAAACCAATGGTAGTTGCTAGATTTAAATGTAACATATTCGGTTAAGTTATTTTGTTTTATTTTACTTTTGTAACCCCATAAACTCTATTTCTTTCTTTCTTTTATAAATACACTAGTATCCTCAATATAATAGGTTTTTTTTATGATAATTATTTGAACTAAACAAACACACACCTCCATATAATAGGTATATAACATAATGTTTCTGTGGATAGTGAACTACTGCCTCACGAAACGATGATTGTTCAATCTTCTGCTACCTCCTATTATGGTGGCCATTATGATGGAACTATCATTATATATGATAATAATGATATTTATTTAATCATTATGATATTTTAATTACCTTTTATAGTAATCCATTATTCTTTTAATGTTGTATATAAATGATAATTTAATTTGAGGAAGTGCGGTCTACCATCCCCTAAAAGTGATATACCTCATTCATACCATAAATGGAACATATAAAGGATGATGTAAATGAACAAACACAAAAAATATAAAATTTGATATTATAATGGAATAATTATATACCTATGTATTATTTTCTATTCATTAATTTAAAATGAAAAACAAATTGAAATGGAAGGAGCCTTAATGCGTACATACCACTTACCGTCTCCATGAACCGTGCATTTCATTTTCATATATCCAAAAGATAAAGACTAATATAAATAAATCTATAGTGGATTTATATGATATATATGATATATCAATCATGAATATCATTCTAGAGAAAATTGAATTTCAGTCACTTGGAAATTTATAATTACAACAAGTTCTTTTTTAACTCAAGTTCCGAACATCGACAAAATGTCTGATATGAACTCAGTAGTTAAATAATTTTTATTTAAAAGTAATAATTGTTATAAAATTAATAATAAAAAATAAAAAGGTTCTTAGTCGAGTATAATTTATCTAATTCTTTTCATTCATGAAAATAAATAATGAACTGGGGAAGTCAGACAAGTGGAAAGGGACTTAGTCTCAGACTACTTTCATTTAGGAATATTTTGATTTACACACAACGTTATTTTATATGGTTTATAAAAACCATTGACATATAATTTCATTCAAAGGGTATCATTTTTCTACAAAACCTCTTACTAAACAACAAATGATATATTTTTAATGTTTTCAGCGACAATGACCACTCCATTGCTGTAATCGTTAGTTGGCTTCCTCAATAAGCCTTAATGTTTATAAAAGGAAAAGAAATATTTTATTCTGTTTTTGGGTTTTTTGGAGTTGAAAATGGATTTTTGAATGGATTTATTATATTCATGTCATGAAATGATTTCCTGTGATAGAAAATGAAATGTTAGTAGTGAAATGATTAAATTTGAAATATTTTATGTGTTATGATTTTATAATGGTACTTGGACATTTGAAAAGTGGTTACATGATAAACCAAATGACAGGTGATGACTTGATAAACTATGAAAAGTGGTGACATTATAACCTCCAATGAATTTTTAATGGAATTCGACCGTATGGCTATTCCATTTTTTGATATTTGTGGAAGTTGATCTTGTGGTTATTCAATTTAAGCATATCTATGTCCAAAGTTACCTTTATATGTTATATGTTCATTTAATGGGGTTTATGGTAATATTTTGGTTAAAAAAGTGTAAAAATGATCTTTTATTTAGTGAATAGTATTTACTACATCATAAAGGTGAAAATTATTACATATGATAAATAATTAATGATTTACTTGTTGTTTTGAGAAACTAATAGTTTTCCTTCTTTGTCAAACCTTTACAGAGCTTTTTAGGATTATCCCATGTTTTTTTGAAATTTTTTTCACAGGACATAAAGATGAATATTGTCAAGGATGGGTTCAAGGAATAGTAAATGTGTCTAAAACATGGAAAAAGCCATGGCTCTTTTTTCATGAGTTTTATTTTATGAAAATAATGGATATTGAGTAGAAATGTGTACTTTGTAATAGTTGAGATGTAATGTAATAGTTATGGCCTAATTATCTAAAACACTAAAACTAAAAATATCCTAAATGTGAATAATAATATAATTCTATATTTCATAATGTTTAAAGCTGTGGTCATATATGTGGTATCAAAGGTCAGTTTAGACAACTTCCGGAGTTAGGGTATTGTTAAATTAATATCCAAAAATTAATTTTTGTTAATATTTAAATGATATAGAAGTTACAGATCACAAGGTTTCTTTAGATAAATTATTTCTGTGTCTAGAATGGTTTTTCCTTGAGGAAAGAAGGCATTTTTGAAGGGAAGGCATATATAGGGAAATGACCTTCAAAATTAGTATCCTATGATGGTCAAAATCAGAATTGAATAGTTTGATGCAGTGATGTATTAGTTGATTCAGGTGAAAAATGGTGGTTTTGTTTATAGATGATATATTGGTATATTCTAAAGTTGAAAAGGATTATAAAATCCATTTAAGGGATTTTTTTTAAAATATTAAAAGAGAAAGAACTATATGGAAAATTCAGTAATTGTGTGTTTTGGTTATAAAAAATTTATTTCCTTGGACACATTTTTTTAAAGAAGACATAACTGTTGATACTTATAAAACAAATGTTTTTAAAGAATGTACCAAACACAAAAATATAACTGTGATTCATAGTTTTCTTGGTATATCAGGTTATTACATGATTTTTGTTGAAACTTTTTCACGTTTATCCATGCCAATGACTATGATAACTAAAAAAGGTGTTAAGTTCATCTGGACAAACGATTGAGATGATTGTTTTCAATAATTGAAGAAAAGATTTGAGAATGCACCAGTTTTTGAACTGCCATCCAAAAATGGTGTGTTTTTTTATCAAAAGTGATGCATTGTTGAAAGGACATGGCCGTATCCTAATGAAGAATGATTAGGTAATTAATTATGCTTCACGTCGACAGAAACATCATGAGTTAAATTACATTACCCATGATTTGGAATTAGAGGCTGTTGTTTTTTGCTTTAAAAATGTGGTGATATCATCAGTATGGAGTAAAATGAGAAATATATACTAACGATAGAAGTTTGACATATATATTTACTCATATGGAATTTAACATGAGACAGAGGAGATGGTTAAAATTAATCAATGATTAATATTCCATGATCCATTTCCATCCGAGAAAGAAAAATAATGTGTTTGATGCTTTGGGTTGAAACAGTAAGGATAACATAACCATGATATGTTTGGAACATGATCGTTTGATTTTTTATTTGATGAATTTTTGATGGGAATTTGTTGGGGAAAGAAATTCCTCTGTTTTGTTTCAGGTTTATGTATAATCGTCGTTAGTAGACTGAATTAAGCACCTGTATAAAGATGACTGTGAGTTGAAGAAAAAGGTATAATTGGTTCAAAATCATATGTTATCTTAGGTAAATATTGATATAGAATGTGTTTTGAGGTCTAAAAAGACATTTTGTGTGCATTGTAATTCACAGTTTCAGAGAGTGTTTTTATGTGCATCTCATAGTTCTCCATTTTCAGTTCATCTTAGTATTAATAGGATATACATAGATCATCAAGAGTACTACTAGTGGGATGGAATGAAATTAGATATTGCTAAATTTACTATGATGTGTTTGACATGACATGATGTTAAATAAAAGTGGCAATTACCGAAAGGGATACTTTATTCTTTACCGATGCCAAAGTGGAAACATGAAAATATATCCGTGGACTTTGTTGTGGGATTACCGAAGACATCTCGAGGTAAAATTGAAAAAATGGGTTATTGTTGATCGATTTACTAAATCTTCTCATTTCCTTCCTATTCGAGATACATAGTATATAGATCAATTTTATCAGTTGTATGCAAAATAGATAGTCTGGTTTCAGGGAGTTCTACTCTCCATTGTTTATGATCGTGATCCCATGTTAACTTCCAACATTTGAAAAGGCCATCAAAAGTCGATGGGAACTGAATTTAATTCTTTTTATAGATTTTCACCATCAATCAGTTGAGCAATCAGACTGAACAATTAATACCTTGAAGGATATGATATTTTCCTTCTAAATGGATTAACATGGAATTTGTCACCAATAACAATCATTGGTCTAAATTTCTTATAATAAAAGTTTTCATTTTAGTATACAGATTGCTCCATTTAAGGAATTATATGGAAATCAGTGTCGAACTCCATATCTTTGGGATGATGTATGTGAAAGGAAGTTGATGGGACCAGAATTGGTAGAAGAGATGGTAAAAATGGTTTAGGTGATTTAGAATAGCATGAGAACATCAAAGAGAAGGAAAAAGTTTTCGAGATAACTGGAGGAAGGATCATTCTATAATGTTAGGTTATCATGTATTTCTAAAAGTTTCTCCATTTAAAAATGTGATGTGTTTTGGTAAGAAGGGAATGTTGATCCTGAGATTCATTAGACCCTATGAAATGCTGGAGAAAATTTTATAAGGTGCGTACATTGTTTTTTTACTTCCATGTTTATCTCTAGTAAATAATTTCTTTCATTTTCAATGATGAGAAAGTATATGCTGGATTTATGTCCGGTTTTGTGTCCAGATGTAGTTCAATTGGAAGAAAATCATTCTTATGAGGAACAACCATTCCAGATTCATGATGGAAGAGAGCAAGTTTTGCAGAATAAGGTAATTAACCAGGTAATGGTTTTGTGATAAAAACATATAGACGAACCAACATCATGGGAATATGAGAATGCTACGATGGATAAATACCCCAAATTGTTTAATAAGTGAATACAATTGCGAGGACACAATTTCCAAAAGGGGGGAAGGATGTAAATTCACAAGTAAATAAAGAATAATACATTTTTATATTTATAAATATTTGTGAATTAAATATTAATATTTATTTAAAGGGGGTGCTATGTTCGTTGGCATACCAAAAATGCAACAACATGTTTCGTTGAAAACTTACCTTTCACACAATGTCACGTTATAGTGTAAAATAATTATATAATATTATTATTCTAAATGATACTTAACAAATAGTCATTGTATTGGAGGTAATGAACAGAACAAACAAAATTATTATTATACATTTTGAGGTGTTTTTACATTTATCCAATAAAATTTATAGTCTTAAAATTTTAATGAATCCAATTTTAAACATAAATACTCTAATATTCTTTAAAAGGTCTATATACAGTCTTTTGATGGGGATCCATTTTTAATTATTGTTTTTGTAACTTTTATATGTTCTATTTTAAAAAATAAACATATTTTTTGGAATAGGGACATCAAAATTTACTTTGGGTAATATTTTGGTATTTTTCTAATAATCTTCATTTATAATGAATCGTGAAAATACTTCATTTTAATTCAAAACTGCATATTAATTTAATTTATTTATATGATTTGATTACCTTTATATTTTTTTAATGTGTAATTAGATTTTATTGTTACCATTTAATTAAATTTTGGTCATACAAAGTAATTTCACATTTAAATTGGTTATAAACAAAGTTCAATCTTTAGATAGTTATTATTTCATAAAAACTCGATTTTTGTTTTGACAATGGGAAATAAATTTAAATTATTTTCTACCAATTTTGTATTTTCAAATTGGAAAAAATGTATTCTATATTTGGAAGAAGGAGATTAATATTGTGTAAATTGGTCACTTTTTTAATCATTATTAATATTAAATTTAGTAAATCATATATTTACCATCGTTAAAATGGTAAATCTGGTAAATGAGGTGGGAAAATTATTTTAATATAATTATATTACACTAACAGTTATCCTATTTTTTTTGTTGATATATGTTTGACCATGGGAATCCTTGGATCGATTTGGGGGCCTCCTAGAGCCACTTGGGAGTAATAATGACAATTTATATTAAATTATTTAATGTAAACGCAAAAATGATAGATATTTACCTTTTAGTAAATCAATTTTTCGCGGGGTTATATAAGTTATCTCTTCAACTAAAAATATTTATTAGAATGATAAATATATTTCCTATATCATGGTATTTTATTTATAATTTTTAGTCATAATATAAACAAAATTATTTTTGACACAACGACGATGCCATGATTACATTATTAAAGAATGATTTAAATAAATGAGATTATAAAATTTTATGAAAACTGTCCCAAACCTTTTGAATTACTATCTTAATCTTTTATTTCAAATAACAGTCATCTTATATTAAAATTTTATGAGTTTTGGAAATTTTGAATCCAAAAATCAGTTTATAAAAAATATATTTTCAAACATTCCTAAAGAGCCCTCTTCTCCCTTATAAAAATCCACCATCTCTAAACCATTACTCAGACCTCTAAAGACATTTTTCTCGCCTGAACTCTACCCAAATAGGATCCATAAATACCTATCTCCCTCCTAGAATCCAAACCTTAGGAGTAAGGCTCTTCAAGGAAGCTTTTTGGTTCAAACCGAAGGGAGTTACCTGATTTAAAGGTAACATCTTCTCTAAAGTTATTTTGTTTTATTTTAATATTAAACGCCCAAAACACTCTTTATTTATTTATTATATAACTAAAAATGTATCCTCAATATTCTAGGTTGTATTTATGAGAATTATTCTTACTACACATACACACACCACCATCTAAGTTGTATAGAACATAAAGTTTCTATGGATGACGAACTACAACCTCGCGAAATGAGGATTGTTCAATCTTCTCCTACCATCTCTTTTGGTGGCCATTATGTCAGAACTATAATTATATATGATATTTATAATATTTAATTTATCTCTATGCTTCTTTTATTCTCTTTTATAAAAAATCTTTATGTTTTTCATGTTGTATATATACGATAATTTCATTTGAGGAAGTGCGGACTACCACCCCCACTAAGTGATATGGCTCATTTATACAATACATGGAACTTATAAAGAATGGTTTTAATGAAATTACATAACATACATAAAATATAATATTATACTTAAATAATAAAATACTTATTTATCATTTTTTTTCATTCCATTTAAAATGAATAAAAATGAAATGGAAGTAGCGTTCAAGCATACGTATGGCTTACCGTCTCCATGAATGGTGAATTTAATTTTCATATATCCAAATGATATGGACTAATATAAATACATATATACTATATATATATATATTATAAATATGATAAATAAATCATTAATATCATTATAGAGACAATAAAATTTCGAATACATGGACAATTTATAATTATAACAAGTTCATTTTTAACTCAAGTTCTGAACATTGACAAAATGTCTGATATGAACACAAATAATTAACAGATTATTATAGAAAAGTAATATGGGATATTAAATGAATAATAGACTTGAAAAAGGTTCTTAATCATGTATAAATTAACTTAAGTTTGTTATTCAGTTAATTAATGAACGAATGGGTCACGTCGAACAAGAGGTATGTGACTTTGTCACAATCTCCTTTCATTAAGGCATATTTTAATTTATACACAACATTCTATTATAAGGTGTATAATTACCTTTGATTTTTCATTTCATTCAAAGGTAATACTTTTTCTACCAAGTGTTTTAATAAATTGCAAAATGATTGTTATCAACATTTGCAGCGACCATGACCTCCCCGACGCCGTAATCGTTAGCTGGCTTCCACTATAAGGATTAATGTTTTTCAAAGGAAAAAAGAAATACCTTATCCTATTTTTCGGTGTTTTGGTATTGAAAATGGTTTTTGAAATATATTTATTATTTAAATGTCATGAAATTATTTCTTGAGATTTCAATTGAAATGTTATTAGTGGAATGTTTATATTAGAAATTTTTTCTGTGTCATGATTTTAAAACGGTACTTGGAAATTTGATGGTGGTTACATGACAAACCAAATGACGGGTGGTTATGTTATAACCTCTAATGCATTCGGTATGGATTTCATCTATATGGGCATTCTATTTAATGATATGTGTGGAAGTCGACTGTATTGTTATTCTATTTATGTTCTTTTATGTCCCAAGTTACCTTTATAAGATATATATTCTTTCTATGGGCTTGTATTCAGTGAAGAGTATTTACAACTTCATAAAGATGAAATATATTACATATGATAAATTATTCAGGGTTTACTTATTGTTTTGAAAAACTAACAGTTTTCCATCTTTGTGTATCCCATACTGTGCTTTTTTGGCTCATCCCATGTTTTTTTGAAAAGTTTTTCACAGTAATTAATGATGTGCAATTTAATGGTTGGATCGATTAAAAGTCACGATGTATAAAAAATGAAGGTAAAAATGTATCTTTTTTTCAGGAGTTTTAATTTTTTTTGAAAAAAAGGATGCGGAGTAGATGTGTCTACTTTGTAATATTTGAGATGTAGTGTAATATTTGTGGCATAATTCTCTAAAAATCTTAATCTGAACAGATCTTAAATGTGAATTATTAATTTAATTCATGATTATGTAATCTTTATGTCTGGGGCCATATACTTTTCCTTATACATATAATATATTATAGATGATTAACATGATGCTCCCCAGTGTTCAGATAAATGAAGTTGTCGTCTAAAAAGACTACCAAAAAATGTATATAGATACCATTGGAAAATCATGTTCATTACAGCCATGAAAACTTTCAGAGCATTTTTTAGACCAAATGACTTAAAAAGATACACATAATAAATGCACCTTCATTGATATGATTTTTTTCTAAATGAAATATTCTTTTATCCTCAACTGAAGCTAACTAGATCATAGGTCGATCATTGAAAACCACCCATCCCCTTTCCACTGATCAAAAATATAATCAATTTGTGGAAATGGGTAATTGTTCTTCATCATAACTCAGTTGATCTTTCATTAGTCATCAAATAAGATAAAGTAACCATCATGTTTCTTATCGAAGAGTACTAGCACCGTCCAGGGTGGATCAATCAGGTATATATATAATTTTTAAAGAAGATTATCTAATTGGGACATAATATATTTCATTTCAGAATGATATATTTAGTTAAAGGGAAGTGAAACTGGTTGAGTTCCATACATCATGTCAGTAGATAACACAACCTCCCTTAATAGTGGAAAACCATATAAATTAAAAGGGAAAAGTTTAGAAAAAACAATGAAAACTAAAGTGAGATCCATGCTTACAGATTCCCTCCAACGATCAATTTTAAACACTGATATATCATTCCCCAACTCTGGATAAGAAGTTTCAGCTATGCTTGATGTTGGGTACCATTATCCATTAAAGACAAGAGACACACCAGTTGGTGTAGTAATGTAGACCCCCAAAGATCAAAATCAACCCTGACTGTATTGGAAATGATACAATCTGACCCGAATATGATGTTTATAGATTTCATGTTGAGGACCAGAAAAATCCAAGCTATCTCAACCTCAAATATAGCGAAGACACATGAATGACCATGTACACCCCGCTCTCTATATTTACCATAGGGTTTAGTAATATCCACTGCACAAGAATATATATATATATATATATATATATATGAATATTAAGAATATTTACTATACATGTTGAAATAAAGAATGAGATGAGGTAGTATCAAATAAAGGAGTCAATAATAGTGAAGCTATAGTAATGGTACCTCTCATTGTTGCAGGACACTTGAATTATTCTTTTAGTGACTCTTCCACAGTGTGAGGTAGCTTTATTCTGAAGGCATGTGGATGGAATAATTTTATATTTGAGGTGTTGGATTACCATATTATTTTAGGATGACATGATGATCATGTCCCACTATGCAATGTAGAAATGTTATGGGAGAATATTTTTATGTGTCCTAAACATCAGCGTGGTAAACAGTTCTTTGGAACCTCAGTGAAAACCCTATTATAATGTAATAGATTTCCACATGGATAATGAATCAAAGGAATTATTCTTAAAAAAATATGGGGAAATTAATGACCAATGGTGGTGATAACTGTCACAAGAATCATCAAACTTTCATTTTACCTTGATGTTACTCAGACTACCACTAGGAGAAAAAGAAACTCATCATAAAAATAACATGCTAGTCCAGTCCAACGTGACCATCATCACCCTATCCACTACATCATCCTATGTTGGACTCTTTTAAAAGAAAAACTATGAATGAATATTTGATTAAAATACTATCTCGAATAATCGATCCATCAACCTCTCATTAGATACAATCTCAAGTGTAAACTACAATAGCTCAACAATGTGATCTGAATACTAAATTATGGTTTTGTAGTATTACTCAAGCATGAAAAAAAACACATGTATGGGAAACACAATTGACTATGGATATAAATGGTTGGTGAAAATAACCTTGAATTATTCCCATAATAAGCTATCATGTTTCTTCTTCATCACCATCATGTCCAACCATATCCTACTCGGTCCTTTTATCATGATGGCGTCACACATTACCATGATCTCATCTGGTGTCTCCAAGAACTAAAAATGATTTTCTTTCTTAATTAATAATTCCTTAACATATTGGGGATTCATGGATCCTTTCAAAACTAGTGGCATCTGGTGAAGGAACTCTTGAAAACAAATCATAGAACTTCCCCGTAGGATATAAAGCTTGAGCCTGAATGGGAACTGTCTGTGGGGATTATCAAATAACATCAACATTGTTCCAAATAATTTAAACTAGATTTGGGTCCACTAGAGGATTTTCTCACTGTGGTTCAAAAAAGTCTTCTGTAAAGATTCTATTTCTGTTTTTTCTCAAAGACGTGATGGTACACAACATCAACAAACAACAAGGACGATATAAATCTAATAATAAAAATAAGCAATAAGGGATATTATTCCCAATAGTTGTAACATAAATATTTGACGTTACTATATCAACAAAAATGGAAAAATAAAAGAATGTATCCACAAGGTTTTCTTCCCTAACCACCCCTGGTGACTTAAGGTTCATTTGTGTGATAGTTGGTCAGAAATTCAATCACACTTTCGTTCTTAGTCTCGAAAATATTTCTACTATAAAATTACATTATGAAAAACCATCAATATCCTCTTATGATACCACTTTTTCACAAACCATCATAGGCACACTTGTAACCTAGTAACTCAACTAGCCCTGACATAGCCCGATGGGCAATCCCGATCCCCATGAGTCAGTGAGTATCACCTAGCATCATACAATTTAATGTGAGAATAGTTTATTCACAAGCATTCCAGATGTTAAAATATAAAATTTAGTATTCATAAAAATTTAAAATCCACCGGGAGTAATGGTCAAGAATAAAAAAGGTCGTAAAAAATCCAAATGTACTACAACCCATATACAAAAACAAAAAAAACACCCCATGTTTCTAAGGACTCAAATCACAACTTCCGAGGTTCAGTAGTTGGATCCACCTATACGAGACCCTTTCCTATTTCTCGAACCTGTAATGAGATAATCTACAAGAACATGAATAAATGTGGTGTGTGTGAGCTAAAAATCATAGTAGGGTCTCACAATGGATTCCATAAGAGATTCCAAAAATAGATTAAACAAAGGAATGCATTAAATTTTTAAAATAAACAGGTTTGACATTTTTTAAATCATATTTAAATTAATCATGCGATATAGTTAAAATGATGTAAAAATAATTTAATTTTTTTTTTAATGTGATGATTTTTTTTTAAAATAATTTCTTAAACAAAATATTTACAGAAAACAGTTTTGGTAAATTTAGAAGGCATGTAATGCAGTTTTACAAAATTGGAAAATATTTATATCTCAAATATAAAACAAGGTAGAAACATGGTTATATGCTAAATAGGTATGATTGTATTCCATCTATTGATCCTCGCACTCCCACGGTGATATTTGGTATATGTGAATAGAAACGTCACCCAAACACTAGACAAAGGAATCTCATCACTATTCCATTTTGTGATGTGATCCACTACATATATGTTTTAGATTGTTGTAATAGAATAGAGTGTGCCCAAATAACTTACCAACCACGTAATTCTTTGTTGTTTACATACACAACCAATGATGGGAAATTTAATTTAAAACTTTTTTTAATACAATTAATTTTCATTCTATCATTTAATTCCCAAATTTCTATTTATAGCCAAAATGTGGTTTAATAATAAAGAAAAAATATTTGAAAATATAAAACCATTTGGTTTCTATCAATAAATATATATATATTAATTTATTCAAAATCTATTCATAACCAATTCAATAAATTTAACTATTCATTTCAACAATTAAATTCAATAAATTTATAGATATTTACATCAAAATCACAATTGAAATTAAGAAATTTAAATAAACCAATTTTCATATACATTCCTCAATTCAATAAAAATTTGGGTGGTCTAAATTCTCATACCCAAACAATTTCAAATCATCCAATTCACTGGAATTGTAATATATTACATCTATTGATATAAAGATTAAGAAATTTAATTTAAATCGTTAGTTGAAATAATGAATGAAATTAAATCATAATAAACCTAGATAAAAATGAGATAATCATACACCACTTCTTGAAACTAAACAATCATAAAGACACCCGTCGTAGAGAACAGAGTTGTAGAAGGACCCGTAGTAGATTTTAGAGGTAATATCAAACATGCAAGAACATAGGTTTATCAATTTTTGGATGAGATATTGATATCACAAAGGAGGATAAATTGATAGAGATGATGAATGGATGAGAATGCTTACCTTGGAATCATACCGCATGAAAAAAATGATCAATCATCAAAATAAAAGATATTAGTGGGTTAGAGATCTTCATGATGGTCTGGAGATAGCTATTGATCGATGGAGAGGAAGCTAGATTTGAAGAGAAAAGAAATATCAGCTAGGATACCCAATTAAAATAGCTCAGTCAAGGTATTAAATGACATGTAATTACTCTTCACTTTTTGAAATAGTTATGATATATAACAACAGAGAAACACATGACATTAAATTTAAAATCGTTCATTAAATAATTCATGAATTGTAATGGCTAGTCACTACATGCAAACATAATTGCATGAATCCTTTAAAGATGTGACTCCATAAATAATTATTGGTAATGTATCCCAGTTACACGACATATAAACCACCATATCCTCTAGAAAATACAAGTTAAAGTTGAGAAAATAACAAATCTTTAACTTCACTATTTTAGGTATCCTCCCAATTCATTCTCAAACTTACCCAATCAACAAAAAGGAAAATCCATCACAAGTTGAATGGAATACTTATATGATTTGTAAAAATATGTTACATTTTTCTTTCATTGATGAATTTTACAACATTTATAGATGTAAGAGATATATCGAATATATATTGGAATAAAAAATCAAGCTTGTTTTGAATAAGGATTTAAGCTTATTCATGTCATTAAAATGTTTTATGAAAATACTTGATGAATGTAATTAAATGTTTGGAATTTAACTACCAATATCTTAATTTTGTTATATGGTTGATCAATGATAATATGATTTCATGAACCACTTTTTACAGCGATTTTTTCATCTTTTATAAGGGTTATATTTTTAACCATTGGTGAAATGTTTACTTAAAACATCAGAATATGTATTTATGTGTTGAGATTGTATTGAGAACCAACAATAAAAGGCTATTTAGTGATTAAACATATTTCATGTATTCCCATCATAATTATTTTGGACATTATATTTATCTATTTTAGAAAAGTAAATAATGTATATCTGTTGAGAACCAGTCACGTCTGAAAAGGCCAGTGGTCAGGGACCCATAACCGAATGAATACAACGGTTTTACGCCTACCACTGGCATATAAAATTTCCAAGTTAATGTATAATTAATTTTTATGTGTAAATAATAATGATAAATAATTAGAGATAATTTTTATTTTTATTGATTAATGTATTGACCATATCGGTTTTGAAGAAGGAATAGAGACAAATAGTTGTACATTTTATTATTTTATAGATCATAATATCTTTAAAATGTGTTTTTTAATACTTTGTAATCTAAGTTAATTTATGGACATAAATTTTTCATAGTAATGGTTGAATAAGAAATCAATAAAAGAAAAAAAAGAATGAAATTTTGTTTACTGATATATATATGGTATATTTATTTACTTATAATATTTTTCAATAAAATAATTTCCCAAAATTATGAAATTGATCAAAAATATAATTTTGTCAAAATACCTTATTTATTGTAGAACTGATGGAATTATAAATCATCATATATTTTTAACATTTATTCCCTCAAATTTTCATTGAACATTCAATTATTTGTGAGTGACTACATCAACCACTTTATTATAATGATTTGTGTTTTTCCTCCAAGTCCATATTTTAAATAATAACATATGTTTACCTATGTCGAAAACTAATTATAGGTTACATTGTGTAACCGTTACATTTCTATATTTACCTTTTAAAAGGACATATTAGGTTTAAATGTTGACGATGTGGGATTCTATGAATGAAACATTAAATTAAATTTTTTTGATAATGTAGATGAATTTCAAGGGTGAAATTCCTTTTAATTGGTGTAGAAGGCAACACCAATAAGTTTATTGAAATGTTTATTTTTGAATAAATTTAGTCTTTTTGATATTTTGAATTTCACACGACATTTAAAATAGTTCATTTTATATTATAGAACCATGTTTAGATAAAATTATAAGTAACAACAAGGAAATTCTTCCCTACACAAAAAATCAGTTTTCTGTTGATTTTCAAGGATCACTAAGTTTAGATTACCATATAGGAAATACATATACTCCCTATTGTCATGGGTAACATGAAACACCGTGTTTTACCAAAAAAATAATAGTTTATTAAAAATATTAATATTTAACACAATAGATATGACATAGGAAGGTGATTTCCCTATCATAAATTCAAGTTGGAATGATGTGGGATGTGTTTAAAACCACTTTAGTCTGACAGATTGCGCCTGAGTAGGTGATGATGATGAAATTATAAGAGATATTAAGCTAGTCCAATGGTATTTGGAAGCTTATGTATTGAATTTCAATATAAGGCCCCAGCCTTAAACATTACTTAATCTTGAGATATTTCAAGAATACACCTTGAGGATCTTTTTAGGTTTAGAGTTTTGGAGAATTAGATCATAAAACATGCATTACATTCCACATTTAAATAGAGTGGTTACACAAAAGATAGTATTCATTTTTCCCATCAACGGAAACATATTTAAAATAATACATGTATTCTTTCTTGACACTTCCTTGACACTATTATCATATCATGTACTATTCCCTTGACCTGTGGAAAACATTTCAAAAACGTGGGATGAGCATAAAAAGCTCAGTAAGGGTTATAAAAACTTGGAAAGGAAATATTAGTTCATATATACATAAGAGTGAAATCATAATTTACCCATAAAACATAAGCACATTAACATACCTCATCAAATCATGAATAAATCATAGAAATCATAAGACATAAAGGTAACTTGAGGCATTCATAACATTCTTACATAGGGAGTAACCGTCTTGGTCACGTTTGGAATACCCATCATAGTATATTCCCTAAATCACTTCGGAGAAACCTTAATGTTTAACTTCTTCACGTTAACCAATGCATTGGAGAGCTATATCGGGCTCACCCTCCCTTAGTTTATCACGGAACCACCCATCTTCATAATAATTCCCAAGAACCATAACATAATCGTATCACATAAAACATGCATAAAGAAAACATAACATTTCCACTTTTCAATCACAAGATATCTATAAAACACATTGATAAATAAACATTATGAAAATCATTTTCAATACCAAAATAAAAGAAAAGTAAAACAGGTTATTTTTTTTTCTTTTAAAAAAATGTATGGCTTGTAGAGGAAGCTGAAACTCAAATAATTGTCACGACGACAGAGAAGTCGTTGTCGCCGCATACATACGACATAAAAATTCCCTTTTGTCATTTAGTAAAACATTTCGTATAAAAAAATTATTTTGGATAAATGTAAAATTCAAAGGGGTTTATACACTGTATAAAATAAGGTTGTGTATAAAACAAAATATTCCTCAATGAATGGAGATTGAGAAGAAGTCCCATAGAAAGAAGGTATCCTTGGATTAAGGATAAATCAATTACATAATTATGGGTGAAAAACGAATACACCAAATATAAGTGGATATTAAGGGAAAAACAATCTGAGGTCATTCACACATATTCATAGAACGACATATTCAGTGAGTATAAGTTTATCCCAAAGAATCAAAATTGGGTTATGATGTTCCCTTGCAAAAATTCGATAGCCTAATGACATGACTTCAAACTTTAGAAAATGAGTTGATGAGAGATAAAAAGGGTATCTCACCACTTGGACATAAAATTTACAACAATAAGTATGTAGACGAACATATCGCAAAATTACAAGATGTAAATTAAAAGACCCAACTAAATAAGTCTTTTAAAAAGAGGAGGGTGAAAAGTTCCCTTACCGACTTGGGTATCTTTCGAAACATACACCTCATGAAAGAAGGAAAATACAACATTGATGTAAATACTCATAAACGAAATTATATTACACAGAGAGTAAAATAATGGATATTACATATACCACTTAATGGAATTTGTGGCAAATGTAGCATAAATCTCACAGGAATAAAAGTGAGATGAAAAATCCCGTACGAAAATTCGGGAGCCTAACGACGTCACTTAAAACATCCAAAAATGGATTGATGAGATCAAAATAGGGACTCTCACCATATTAACATAAATTTATAGAAATAGGAATATAAAATTACATCCCCCAACATAACAAAGAGGAGCTTAAAAGAAGTGACATAATGGAGAGTATATAAAAAGAAATAGAGAGGTTGGATCTCTTACCAAAATTTGGCAGCCTAACAGCGCCACTCAAAACATCCAAAATGGATTAATGATGGAAAATAGGGTCTATCATCATATGAACCCAAATATTACAGTAAGATTAATATAAAAGAACATCTCAATCATAATAAAGATTATCTTCAAAAGAACGACATAAAAGAGTGTACTTAAAAAAGAAAGAGAGGGGTAGGATCCCTTACTTCAAGTCCGACTTGTCTTGTTCGTTTCTTTATATTACTGAATCATAAACATTTGTCAATTTATAATTGCTTATGGACCTCCTTTAAGGATTATTATTCTGTTCATATCACATATTATAATGATATAATAATTTGTTAAATAATGTTAGTTCATATCAGATGTTTTTTCCGATGTTTGGTACATGAGTAAAAAAATGAACTTGTTTGAAAATGATTTCCCATGTAGATATAAGTAAATTATTTACAGAATAGTATTAATGATTAAAATTTAATATGTATCCAGAACATATTAATTTTATTCTATTCCATAACATTTGGAGATAAAAAATGAAAAGCACCGTTCATGGAGACGGTAGGCCATACGTACGGATGAACGCTACTTTCATTTTTTTGTCATATCAATGGAATTAAAAATAAATGTGATATATATAAATATATTATAATTTAATTATAATATATATGTTATATAGGTCACAAATGTTCATTAATTTCATTCTTTATACATTCAATGTATTGCATTAACGAGTCACATCACTTGAAGTGCAGTAGTCCACAATTCCTCATACGAAATTATCACATTTGCACAACATGAAAAGAATAAAGGTATGTTTTAAATATAAAATACATAAGCATATAGTAAACATAAATACCATATATATCATATATAAAATACATTTACATCATAATGGCCACCTTTAAAGGTGTTAATAGAATATTGAACAATCACTGTTTCGTGAGGCAGAAAATCACCAACAACAGAAATAGTATGTTCTTTAACCATTAGACGAAGGTGTGTGTATGTGTAGATAGAATACATCACATAAAAACATCCTAGTATATTTACGATACTGGTGTTGTTACAAAATAACAGAATAAAAATAGTTTAGGGGGTTGGAGAAGCAAAATAAAACATAAGAACACAAGAGAAAACACTTCCTTTAAAACATGTAACTCCCTTTGATTTAAGCTCAAAGGATTCCATGGAAAGGATTATGCCCAATGTGAGGCTCCAATGATGAATAGAGGGATGTGTAGAGATGAAATGGGCAGGGTTTGTCTGATACAAAGGCTTTGGAAGTGTGGGTAAGGTGGTAGAGGTGGGGGCCTTTTATAAGAGGAGAGGAGGGGCACTCTTGGAAAGTTATAAAAGAATACTTTATTATAATATGATTTTCGGATTTTAAAAGTCCCAAAATTATATATTTAGAGTATAAGGTTATATGAGTTCTATATACACCCATCCAATAGGTTTTTGACAAGTTTAGGTCTTATATTTTACATTATATTTTCATTTTATTTAAATCGTTAAATAATGAGGTAATCGCTGCATCATCATGGTGTCATAAATAATTTAATTTATTTAATGTGTAAAAATCATAAAAAAAATCATGATGTATTAAATCTTTTTATCTTACTAATGACTATTTATAGTCAAAAATATGACTTGTAGAACCCCATGTAAAAATTGGTTTAGTAAAACAACTCATGTTTGTGACATTTTTACATTTACATTAAATAAAAGGCATTAATGTCATTATCATACCCAAGTGGCTCCATGGGGTCCCAAAAATAGACCCATGGGTTGTATTGGTCGGCCAGGACACATACAATAAGGGTAGGAAATGTTTCTAGGTCATTTAATATTATTAAAATATTATTTTTACCTTAAACTACACTAATTATCTCTAATTGCGATTAAAAACATTAAGTTACTATTCACCCAAAAATTATTTTAATCCCATTGAACAATATTTTACTTCCTAATGAAAACCATGTATGTTGAATTTTTAAAATTCAAAACGCAGAGGTGGTAAAATTTCATTTAAACGAATAATCAGATTTTTAAGTACCACTTAGTGCTTTCACTATTCATAAAAAATTGAAGTTATTCAGAAAAATACCAAAACTTCACCCAAAGCTATATTTGATATTTCGAATTAAAAAATGATGTCTATTTTAAAAAATTCAAAAAATATAAGTAACATTAATTAATTTAATAATTAATTCCCGCTGTCAGAGCAAATACCGTGTTTTTATGGAACAATAAGAATCAAAAGATTGACACTAGTTTAAGTCCAATTTCAATGTGAAATTAATTCCAACGACCACTATTGAATTAAATGGTAAAAATATATTCTAATTGAACTTTAAAACCAATTAAAAAGATAATCTAGTCATATAAATAAATTATATTAAAAAAGGTTTTGAATTTAAATACAACATTTTTCACTATTCAATAAAAATTGAACTTTATCGGAAAAATACCAAAAATTTTCACAAAGTAAATTTTGATGTCCCGATTCTAAATACTAATTTTATTTTGTCAAATATAACACATAAAATTGTAAAAAAGTGGATTTAAAAGAGGTTCAGCATCAAAAGGCGGTTAATCGACTTTTTAAAGAATAATAGAAAGTTTACGCTTAAAATTGGATTCATTCGAATTTTTAATACTCTAAAATTTATTGTAAAGAGTAAAAATATTTGACAAACATATATAATCATTTTGTAGTTAGTTCTGTTAATTCCTACCATTACAATGGCCAGGCGTTAACTATCATTTAAAATAGTATTATTTTATTATTAGAGTGCAACGTAAGATTCCCAAGAAACTCGTTGTTGCGTATTGGGTACACCATCGAGCATAGCATCCCCTTTAAAGTAATATTAATATTTTATTCAAAAATATGGATAAATGTAAAAATGACATATTCTTTATTTACCTGGGGTGTTACATCCTTCCCCCTTTTGGGAATTGCGTGCACGCAATTTTAAAATTGGGCTTGGAAACTTCATGGAAAATCCCACATCGGAACAAGAGTAAGTAAAACAATCACTTTAAAATAAAGAAAGATAAGTACAAAGGTCACCTGAATTAACACATACTAGGATTCCATGTAAGAAAACATGGATATGGAGGAAAAAACAAAGGGTCATGTTCTGAGGGAGAGTGATAGAAAACATGTTTAGGAGTAGTTAACCATAAGAAAATCACATAATTGTGGTGGGTTAAACGGTATTATATTCCCCCGTAGGAAAAGTTAATAGACAAAATTTTTGTTTTAAGTTACTTTTCATTGAGGAATTTATTTTTGATCTTAAGGAAACATACTTACTTGTCATCTTGTCTTTCAAATTTTACTAGATTTCCTACACAAACTTCTACTTTCCCCAAATGATGAGTATTTAGGAAGACTTGTTTAAAATAAGAGAGCTATAATAACCTAACAGAGAATCACCTAATCGAAAAAAGAGAACTATATACTTCCCATGTATTTAGGCCTTAACCAAGACTAAAACCTAAAATGATAGTATGAGATCAGATAATACCCAAAAAGGATAATCTATTATAAAAAAAATCTATTCTTAATCTCCAAAATTTCTCAAACAATATCCAAAGTTCAACAAATACCATTAAATAAACAATTTGTCCATGAAATTCTTCAACGTAAACCAAACTATGATTGAAACCCAAATATTTGAAGGATTTAATCACATAGTCTTCCAAGGTACAAATTAACACTTGTCTCCAAATAACATCAGTTGCTCTTAAAGTCTCATATTGAAAAGTAATTAACCTAATCACATATCCTCCATGATAGGTTAATAATTTCCATAGATAACCCAAAATCAACTTACTCTTAATTCTTAAAATAATATTACTAAAATTAATAAGTTATACTTACCAGGGACTTCACGTAGTCCAGTGGTAGGTGATAAATACCAGTTGCACTTTGGTGGTGGGTTCGATTCCCATAGCTTTCTCTAACGCGATGGGTTGTCACACGGTCTGCGTGTTTTCCTTTTTGTAAAACTCCAAAAATTACCATAACATGTTTTAACCTCAATAGTTTCCTTATACCTATCATTTTAATCCAAATTCATTACTATATAAACTTTTTAATTCTTGAAGTCTTATTTCTCCACCATAAAATAAAACAATTCCCAAAATGGATTGCAACATACCTTGATCATGGCATCCACCCGGTTTCATCGTCATCTAGTTCACGTAGGTAGAAGTTCCATGCATTACAACAATGATTTAGAGATCCTTCAAAATCATTTGCTTCCTCCATCCAAATACACCTTGTACAACATGGGTCATATGGGTGTTCACAGAAAAACCATTTTGGAAAATAATCATGTATGACATAAAATTCCAAAAAATCTGATAAAACTTGATTTCTATAAAATAGTCGGACAGAATTTGAGTTGAAACTTTATATTATTCGTCCTTTTAAAATACCATAAGTATGTTCTAAGAGACTATATTTTAAAAGATAATATAAATAGGTAGCGCAAGGGTCTCCTTCCTCAGCACCATTTTTAAAATCATAATATTCTTTAAATTCTTGTGATAAGGTAAAATATTTGAAAATACCTTGATAATATTTACCTTTCGGGAAAATATGAGAATATTGATAAAATAGTATTTGACTAAATACAACCATGACCCACGATGATAATGAGGTATAGTGGAGGTGTTTGATATCTCAAACAACTTCTTGCAAGTGAGTTGTATGCTAGAAAAGGTTTCACAATCATCTGAACATGACTTTGAAATAATTATTGCCAGCATGTCATCAGGAAGAGATAGGAATTTCATTTGAGATCCTCATCCTTCCATTCTTAACTGACTTTACTTGACCTGAAAAAAGTTATAAAACAAGGAATTAACTAAAATAATAGATATAGGGACTAATCTTGTGTCTAACAAAAAATCCTAATACCTAAAGTTGTCTAAACCGACCTCTGATACAAACTATAAGGCCCCAGCCTTAAACATTACTTAATCTTGAGATATTTCAAGAATACACCTTGTGGATCTTTTCAGGTTTAAAGTTATAGAGAATTTGATCATAAAACTTGAATTACATTCCACATTTAAACAAAGTGGTTACAAAAAAGATAGTATTCATTTTTCCCATCAACGAAATCATATTCAAAATAAAACATGGATTCTTTCTTGACACTTCCTTGACACTATCATCATATCATGTACCATTCCCTTGACCTGTGGAAAACATTTCAAAAACTTGGGATGAGCATAAAAAGCTCAGTAAGGGTTATAAAAATATCGAAAGGAAACATGAGTTCATACATACATAATAATGAAATCATACTTTACCGATAAAACATAATCACTTTAACATACCTCATCAAATCATGAATAAATCATAGAAATCATAAGACTGAAAGGTATCTTGAAACATTCATAACATTCTTACGTTGGGAGTAACCCTCTTGGTTATGTTTTGAATACCCATCACAGTATTTTCCCTAAATATCTTTGGAGAAACCTTAGTGATTAAATCCTTCGCGTTACCCAATGCATTGGAGAGTTATATCAGGCTCACCCACCCTTAGTTTATCACAGAACCACCCATCTTCATAATAATTCCCATGAACCATAACATAATTTTATCACATAAAACATGCATAAAAGAAACATGACATTTCCACTTTTCAATCACAAGATATCAAGACAACACATTGAAATAAAAATATTATGAAAACCATTTTGAATACCAAAATAAAAGAAAATTAATACAGGGTATTTATTTTTCTTTAAAAAAATGTATGGCTTGTAGAGGATGCCGAAACTCAAATAATGGTCACGACGGCGGAGAAGTCGTTGTCACCACAAATGTATGACAAAAACATTCCCTTTTGTCATTTAGTAAAACGATTCATATAAAAAAATATTTCTTTTGGATAAATGTAAAAGGAAAAGGGTTTTATACACCGTATAATAGAAGGTTGTGTATAAAACAAAATATGTCTCAATGAAAGGAGATTGAGACGAAGTCTCATACAAAGACGGTATCCTTGGATTAAGGATAAATCAATTAAATAATTATGTGTGACAAAATAATACACCAAATATAAGTGGATATTAAGTGTAAAAAAATCAGAGGTCATTCACACATATTCATAGAACGACATATTCAAGGTGTACAAGTTTATCCCAATGAATCAAAATTGGGTTAAGAAGTTCCCTTGCAAAAATTTGACAGCCTAACAGCGTCACTTCAAACATCAGAAAATGAGTTTAGGAGAGATAAAAAGGGTATCTCATCACATGGAAATAAAATTTACAACAATAAGGATATAGAAGAACATATCCCAACATTACAATATGTAAATTAAAAGACTCAAGAAAATAAGTCTTTTAAAAAGAGGAGGGTGAAAAGTTCCCTTACCGACTTGGGTATCTTTCGAAACATACACCCCATGAAAGAAGGACAATACAACATTGATGTGAATACTCATAAACGAAATTATATTACACAGAGAGTAAAATAATGGGCATTACATATACCACTCAATGGAAATGGTGTCAAATGTTGCATAAATCTCACAAGAATAAAAGTGAGATGAAAAATCCCTTACGAAAACTCGACAGCCTAACGACGCCACTTAAAACATCCTAAAATGGATTGATGAGGTCAAAATAGGGTCTCTCACCATATTAACATAAAATTTACAGAAAGAGGAATATAATATAACATCCCTCAACATAACAAAGTGGAGCTTAAAAGAAGTGACATAAAGGAGAGTACTTAAAAAGAAAAGAGAGGTTGGATCTCTTACGAAAATTCGACAGCCTAATGGCGCCACTCAAAACATCAAAAATGGATTGATGAGAGAAAATATGGACTCTCATAATATGAACATAAAAAGTACTGTAATATTAATATAAAAGAACATCCCAATCTTAAGAAATATGATCTTAAAAGGAACGATATAGAAGAGTGTACTTAAAAAGTAAGAGAGGGGTAGGATCCCTTACCTCAAGTCTGACTTGTCTTGTTCGTTTCTTTATATTTCTGAATAATAAACTTTGGTCAAATTTAAAATTGCTTAATTACCTCCTTTAAAGATTATTTTTCAGTGAATATCACATATTATAATGTTATAATAATTTGATTAATAATGTTAGTTCATATCAGATGTTTTTGTCGTTGTTTGGTACATGAGTTAAAAAAATGAACTTGTTGGAAAATGATTTCCCATGTAGATATAAGTAAATAATTTACAGAATAGTATTAATGATTAAAATATAATATATATCCAGTAAATATTCATTTTATAATATTCCATAACATTTTGAGATAAAACATGAAAAGCACCGTTCATGGAGACGGTAGGACGTACGTACGCATGAACGCTACTTTTTTTTGTCATATTAATGGAAATAAAAATAAATGAGAGATATATATAAATATATATTATAATTCCATTATAATATATATGTTATATAGGTTGAATATTTTTATTAATTTCATTCTTTATACATTCCATGTATTTCATTAATGAGTCGCATCACTTGAGGAGGCGGTAGTCCACACTTCCTCATATGAAATTATCGCATTTTCACTACATGAAAAGAATAAAGGTATGTTTTAAATATAAAATAAAGAAGAATATAGTAAAAATAAATACCATATATATCATATATAAAATACAGTTACATCATAATGGCCACCTTTAAAGGTGTTAAAAGAATATTAAACAATCATTGTTTCGTGAGGCAGAAAATCGCCAACCACAGAAACAATATGTTCTTTAACCATTAGATGAAGGTGTGTGTAAGTGTAGCTCGAATGCTTCACATAAAAACATCCTAGTATATTAAAGATACTATTTTTGTTACAAAATAAAAGAATAAAACGATTTTTGGGGATTGGAGAAGCAAAATAAAACATAAGAACACAAGAGAAAACACTACCTTTAAAACGGGTAACTCTCTTTGATTTAAGCACAAATACTTACTTGGAAAGGATTATTCCCAAAGTGAGGATTCAATGATGAATAGAGGGATGTGGATAGAAGAAATTCTAAGGGGTTGGTCGAGCCAAAGGCTTTGGAAGTTTGGGTATGGTGGTAGAGTTGGGGGCCTTTTATTAGAGGAGAGGAGGGTCACTCTTGGAAAGTTATAAAAGAATACTTTATTATAATATGCTTTTCGGATTTTAAAGGTCCCAAAATTATTTATTTCTAGGATAAGGTTATAAGAGTTCTAAATCCACCCATCCAATAGGTTTTTGACAAGTTTAGGTCTTAGATTTTTCATTATATTTTCATATTATTTAAATCGTTAAATAATGAGGTAATCGCTACATTATCACGGTGTCATAAATAATTTAATTTATTTAATGTCTAAAAATCATAAAAAAATATCATGATGTATTAAATCTTTTTATATTTCTAATTACTATTTATAGTCAAAAATATGACTTTGATAACCCCATGTAAAGTTTTGTTTAGTAAAACAACTCATGTTTGTGACATTTTTACTTTTACTTTAAATAAAAGGCATTAATGTCATTATCTTACCCATGTGGCTCCATGGGGTCCCAAAAATCAAACCATGGGTTGTATTGGTCGGCCATGACACATCCAATAGGTGTAGGACATGTGTCTAGGTCATTTCATATTATTAAACCATTATTTTTACCTTAAACTACACTAATTATCTCTAATCGCGATTAAAAACTTAAAAGTTACGATTCACCAAAAAATTATTTTAATTACATTGAACCACATTTTACTTTCTAATTACAACCATGTTTGTCGGATTTTTGAAATTCAAAACATAGAGGTGGTAAAATTTCATTTAAACGAATAATCAGTTTTTTAAGTACCACTTAGTGGTTTCACTATTCATCAAAAATGGATGTTTATCAGAAAAATACCCAAACTTCACCCAAAGATATATTTGATATTCCGAATTCTAAAATGATGTCTATTTTAAAAAATTCAATACATATAAGTTAAATTAATTAATTTGATAATTAATTCCTGCTTTCAGAGAAAATAGTGTGTTTTTATGAAACAATAAGTATAAAAATATTGACACTAGTTTAAGTCCAATTTCAAAGTGAAATTAATTCAAACAACCACTATTGGATTAAATGGAAAAAATATATTATAATTTAACTTTAAAACCAATTAAAAAGATAATATAATCATATAAATAAATTATATTAAAAAAGGTTTTGAATAAAAATACAACATTTTTCGCTATTCATTAAAAAAATGAACTTTATCGGAAAAATAACAAAAATTTACACAAAGTAAATTTTGATGTCCCGATTCTAAATAAGAATTTTATTTTGTCAAATATAACACATAGACATTTCAAAAAGTGGATTTAAAAGAGGTTCGCCATCAAAAGGCGGTTAATCGACCTTTTAAAGAATATTAGAATGTTTACGCTTAAAATTGGATTCATTCGCATTTTTAATCCTCTGACATTTATTTTAAAGAGTAAAAATACATGACAAACATATATAATAATTTTGTCGTTAGTTCTGTTCATTCCTACCATTACAACGTCTAGGCGTTAACTACCATTTAAAATAATATTATTTTATTATTTGAGTGCAACGTATGATTCCCAAGAAACTCGTTGTTGCTTATTGGGTACACCATGGAACATAGCGTCCCCATTAAAGTAATATTAATATTTTATTCACAAATAAGGATAAATGTGAAAATGTTATATTCTTTATTTACCTTGGGTGTTACATCCTTCCCCCCTTTTGGGAATTGCGTCCTCACAATTTTAAAACTGGGCTTGGAAACTTCATTGAAAATCCAACATCAGAACAAGAGTCAGTAAACAATCACTTTAAAATAAAGAAAGAGAAGTAAAAAGGTCACCCGAATTAACCCATACTAGGATACCATGTAGGAAAACATGGATATGGAGGAAAAAACAAAGGGTCATGTTCTGATGGAGAGTGATAGAAAACATGTTTAGGAGAAAGTTAACCACAAGAAAATCACATACTTGTGGTGGGTTAAATGGTATTCGATTCCCCCATAGAAAAGTTAAAAGACAACATTTTTGTTTTATGTTAAATTTCATTGAGGAATTTATTTTTGATCTTAAGGAAACATACTTACTTGTCATCTTGACTTTAAAATTTTACTAGATTTCATACACAAACTCGTACTTTCCCTAAATGATGTGTATTTAGGAAGACTTGTTTACATTAAGAGAGCTATAATCAACTAAGAGAGAATCACCTAATCCAAAAAAGAGCACTATATACTTCCCATGTATTTAGACCTTAAGCAAAACTAAAACATAAAAGGTTAGTATGAGATCAGATAATACCCAAAAAGGATAATACATTATAAAAAAAATCTATTCTTAATCTCCAAAATTTGTCAAACAACACCCAAAGTTCAACAAAGACCATTCAATAAACAATTTGTCCATAAAATTCTTCAATGTAAACCAAACTAAGATTGAAACCCAAATATTTGAAGGATTTAATCACATATTCTTCCAAGGTACAAATTAACACTTATCTCCAAATAACACCAGTTTCTATTAAAGTATCATATTGAAAAGTAATTAACCTAATCACATATCCTCCATGAAAGGTTAATAATTTCCATAAATAACCCAAAATCAACTTACTCTTAATTAATAAAATCATCTAACTAAAATGAATAAGTTATACTAACCAGGGACTTCACGTAGTCCAGTGGTAGGCGATAAATACCAGTCGCACTTTGGTTGTGGGTTCAATTCCCACAGCTTTGTCCGACGTGATGGGTTGTCACACGGTCTGCGTGTTGTCCTTTTTATAAAACTAAAAAAATAACCCTAACATGTTTTAACCTCAATAGTTTCCTTATACCTCTCATTTTCATCGAAATTCATTATGATCTCAACTTCTTAATTCTTGAAGTCTTATTTCTCCACCATAAAATAAAACGATTCCCAAAATTAATAACAACATACCGTGATCATGGTGTCCACTCGGTTTCATCGTCATCTTGTTCACGTTGGTAGAAGTCCCATGCATTACAAAAAGGATTTAGAGATCCTTAAAATCATTTTCTTCCTCCATCCAAATACACCTTGTTCAACATGGGACATATGGGTGTTCACAGAAAAACAGTTTTGTAAAATAATCATGTATGACATATAATTTTAAAACATCTGATAAAACATGATTTCTATAAAATAGTCGGACATAATTTGAGTTGAAACTTTCTATTATTGGTCCTTTTAAAATACCATAAGTATGTTCTGAGAGACTATATTTTAAAAGAAAATATAAATTGGTAGCGCAAGGGTATCCTTCCTCATCACCATTTTTAAAATCATAATATGCTTCAAATTCTTGTGATAAGGTAAAATATTTGAAAATACCATGATAATACTTACCTTTCCTAAAAATATGAGAATATTGTGAAAATAGTATTTGCCTAAAAAAAACCCATGACCCACGATGATAACGAGGTATAGTGGAGGTGTTTGATATCTCAAACAAATTCTTGCAAGTGAGTTGTATGCTAGAAAAGGTTTCACAATCATACGAACATGACTTTGCAATAATTATTTCCAGAATGTCATCAGGAAGAGATAGGAATGTCGTTTGAGATCCTCCTCCTTCCATTTTTAACTGACTTTACATGACCTGAAAAAAGCTATAAAACAAGGATTTTACTGAAATAATAGATATAGGGACTAATCATGTGTCTAACAAAACTCTTAATACCTAAAGTTGTCTAAACTGACCTATGATACCAATTATAAGGCCCCAGCCTTAAACATTACTTAATCTTGAGATATTTCAAGAATAAACCTTGAGGATCTTTTCAGGTTTAGAGTTTTAGAGAATTAGATCATAAAACTTGCATTACATTCCACATTTAAACAAACTGGTTACATAAAAGATAGTATTCATTTTTCCATCAACGGAAACATATTTAAAATAAAACATGGATTCTTTCTTGACACTTCCTTGACACTATCATCATATCATGTACCATTCCCTTGACCTATGGAAATCATTTCAAAAACTTGGGATGAGCATAAAAAGCTCAGTATGGGTTATAAGAATATGGAAAGGAAACATGAGTTCATATATACATAAGAATGAAATCATACTTTACCCATAAAACATAAGAACTTTATCCTACCTCATCAAATTATGAATAAATCATAGAAATAATAATACTTTAAGGTAGCTTGAGGCATTCATAACATTCTTACGTAGGGAGTAACCCTCTTGGTTACATTTGGAATACCCATCACAGTATATTCCCTAAATCTCTTCGGAGAAACCTTAATGTTTAACTCCTTTGCATTACCCAATGCATTGGGGAGCTATATCGGGCTCACCCACCCTTAGTTTATCATGGAACCACTCGTCTTCATAATAATTCCCAAGAACCAAAACATAATCGTATCATATAAAACATGCATAAAGGAAACATAATATTTCCACTTTTCAATCACAAGATATCAATACAACACATTGATATAAAAACATTATGAAAACCATTTTCAATACCAAAATAAAATAAATGTAATATAGGGTATTTATTTTTATTTTTTAAAAAATGTATGGGTTTTAGAGGAAGCCAAACCTCAAATAATAGTCACGGGAGCGGAGAAGTCATTGTCACCACATACGTACGACAAAAACATTCCCTTCTGTCATTTAGTAAAACACTTCGTATAAAAAAAGATTCCTTTTGGATAAATGTAAAAGTCAAAGGGGTTTATACACCATATAAAAGAAGGTTTTTCATAAAACAAAATATGCCTCAATTAAAGGAGATTGAGACGAAGTCCCATACAAAGTTGGTATCCTTGGATTAAGGATAAATCAATTACATAATTATGTGTGACAAACTAATACACCAAATATAAGTGGATATTAAGTGTAAAACAATCAGAGACCATTCAGACATATTCATAGAACGACATATTCAAGGAGTACTAGTTTATCCCAATCAATCAAAATTGGGTTAAGAAGTTCCCTTGCAAAAATTCGACAGGCTAACGGCGTCACTTCAAACTTTAGAAAATGCGTTGGTGAGAGATAAAAAGGGTATCTCATCACTTGGAAATAAAATTTACAACAATAGGGATATATAAGAACATATCCCAACATTACAATATGTAAATTAAAAGACCCAATAACATAAGTCTTTTAAAAAGAGGAGGGTGAAAAGTTCCCTTACCGACTTGGGTATCTTTCAAAACATACACCCCATGAAAGAAGGAAAATACAACATTGATATAAATACTCATAAAAAAAGTATATTACACAGAGAGTAAAATAATGGGCATTACATATACCACTCAAAGGAAACGGTGGGAAATGTAGCATAAATCTCACAAGAATAAAAGTGAGATGAAAAATCCCTTATGAAAACTCGGCAGCCTAACGGTGCCACTTAAAACATCCAAAAATGGATTGATGAGATCAAAATAGGGTCCCTCACCAAATTAACATAAAATTTACAGAAAGTGGAATATAATATAACATCCCCCAACATAAAAAATTGGATCTTAAAAGAAGTGACATAAAGGAGAGTACTTAAAAAGAAATTGAGAGGTTGGATCTCTTACGAAAATTCGGCAGCCTAACGGCGCCACTCAAAACATACAAAATGGATTGATGAGATAAAATAGGGTCTCTCATCATATGACCATAAAAAGTACTGTAAGATTAATATAAATGAACATTACAATCATAAGAAAGATGATCTTAAAAGGAACGACATAAAAGAGAGTACTTATTAAGAAAGAGAGCGGTAAGATCCCTTACCTCAAGTCCGACTTGTCTTGTTCGTTTCTTTATATTCCTAAATAATAAACATTGTTCAATTTATAATTTCTTAAGGACCTCCTTTAAATATTATTATTCAGTTCATATCACATATTATAATGTTATAATAATTTGTTTAATAATGCTAGTTCATATCAGATTTTTTTGCCGATGTTTGGTACATGAGTAAAAAAAATGAACTTGTTTGAAAGTGATTGCCCATGTAGATATAAGTAAATAATTTAATTAATAGTATTGATTATTAAAATATCATATTTATCCATTAAATATTCATTTTATAATATTCCATAACATTTGGAGGTATAAAATGAAGAGCACTGTTCATGGAGACGGTAGGCCGTACTACGCATGAACGCTACTTTTTTTTTGTCATATTAATGGAATTAAATATAAATGAGAGAGATATATATATATATATATATTATAATTACATTATAATATATATGTAATATAGGTCACATATGTTCATTAATTTCATTCTTTATACATTCCATCTATTGCATTAACGAGTCACATCAATTGAGGGGGTGGTAGTCCACACTTCCTCATATGAAATTATCGCATTTTCACTACATGAAAAGAATAAATGTATGTTTTAAATATAAAATACAGAAGAATATAGTAAACATAAATTCCATATATATCATATATAAAATACATTTACATCATTATGTCCATCTTTAAAGGTGTTATAAGAATATTGATCAATCATCATTTCGTGAGGCATAAAATCGCCAACCACAAAAACAGTATGGTCTTTAACCATTAGACAAAGGTGTGTGTAAGTGTAGCTCGAATCATTCACATAAAACATCCTAGTATACTGAAGATACTGGTTTTGTTACAAAAGAAAATAATAAAAAGATTTTAGGGGGTTGGAGAAGCAAAATAAAACATAATAACACAAGAGAAAACACTACCTTTAAAACGGGTAACTCTATTTGATTTAAGATCAAAGGCTTTCTTGGAAAGGATTATGCCCAACGTGAGGCTTCAATGATGAATATAGGGATGTGGAGAGATGAAATGGGCAGGGGTTGGCTGAGCCAAAGGCTTTGGAAGCGTGGGTAAGGTGGTAGAGGTGGGGGCCTTTTATAAGAGGAGAGGAGGGGTACTCTTGGAATGTTATAAAAGATTACTTTATTATAATATGATTTTAGGATTTTAAAGGACCCAAAATTATATATTTAGAGGATAAGGTTTTAGGAGTTCTAAATACATCCATCCAATAGGTTTTTGACAAGTGTAGGTATTAGATTTTACATTATATTCACATTTTATTTAAATCGTTAAATAATGAGGTAATCACTACATCATCATGGTGTCATAAATAATTTAATTTATTTAATGTATAAAAATCTTTAAAAAAAATATCAGGATGTATTAAATCTTTTTATCTTTCTAATGAATATTTATAGTAAAAAATATGACTTGTATAACCCCATGTAAAAATTGTTTTAGTATAACAACTCATGTGTGTGACATTTTTACTTTTACTTTAAATAAAAGGAATTAAAGTCATTATCTTACCCAAGTGGCTCCATGGGGTCCCAAAATTCGACCCATGGGTTGTATTGGTCGTCCATGACACATCCAATAAGGTTAGGACATGTTTCTAGGTCATTTCATTTTATTAAAGCATTATTTTTACCTTAAACTACACTAATTATCTCTAATCGCGATTAAAAACATAAAAGTTACTATTCACCAAAAATTTATTTTAATCCCATTGAACCAAATTTTACTTCCTAATGAAAACCATGTGTGTCTGATTTTTTAAATTTAAAACACAGAGGTGGTAAAATTTCATTTAAACGAATAATAAGTTTTTTAAGTACCACTTAGTGGTTTCACTATTCATCAAAAATTGAAGTTTTTCAGAAAAATATCCAAACTTTACCCTAATCTATATTTGATATTCTGAATTCAAAAATGATTTCTATTTTTTAAATTTCAAAACATATAAGTTACATTAATTAATTTAATAATTAATTCCCGCTGTCAGAGCAAATAATGTTTTTTTATGAAACAATAAGTATTAAAAGATTGACACTAGTTTAAGTCCAATTTCAAAGTGAAATTAATTACAACGACTACTATTGGATTAAATGGTAAAAATATATTCTAATTGAACTTTAAAACAAATTCAAAAGATAATCTAATCATATAAATAAATTAGATTAAAAAAGGTTTTGAATTAAAATACACCATTTTTCGTTATTCATTAAAAAATGAACTTTATCGGAATAATACAAAAAATTTACACAAAGTAAATTTTGATGTCCCGATTCTAAATAAGAACATTATTTTGTCAAATATAACACATAAAATTGTCAAAAAGTGGATTTAAAAGAGGTTCTCCATCAAAAGGCGGTTAATCGACCTTTTAAAGAATATTAGAATGTTTACGCTTAAAATTGGATTCATTCGCATTATTAATCCTCTAACATTTACTCTAAAGAGTAAAATTATTTGACAAACATATATAATCAATTTGTAGTTAGTTCTGTTCATTCCTGCCATTACGACGGCTAGGCATTAACTACCATTTAAAATAATATTATTTTATTATTAGAGTGCAACGTAAGATTCCCAAGAAACTCGTTGTTGTGTATTGGGTACGAAATCGAGCATAGCATCCCCTTTAAATTAATATTAATATTTTATTCACAAATATTGATAAATGTGAAAATGTCACATTCTTTATTTACCTGGGGTGTTACATTCAACTAGCTTGTTTCTATCTCTTTTAATATATCATCTAAAGACTTGTTGATTTCTTATAATTTAATATGTGGTCTTGGAAAAGTGATCATGGAGGTAGTAATTTAGATTAGTGATGTTCATTCCAAAATATCTTCTAGGATCTGTTATTATCTGAGTATGTTTCTTGAGTAATGAAATTTTGAAATTTTGTGTCCCTCAGCACTCATAAAGTCCCACAATCGTGCAAGAGGTGTATTCTAGAAGAAAATTCTTCTGAAAATCCTAATTTGTTTGTTCCATCATTTTTTTCATCGAACCATTCAGTCATTTTTTTTAGTGTTGTTGTTTTGATCCTTCAATGCGGTCTTTTTTTTCCATCCTCCAATTACTTTTCATCATTTTGGATTATTGAATAATCTAGAGAAGTATAATAATAAGTTATCCCATATAAGAAGTCCTTAGTGGAGGGTTTATAATGTTCTCTTTGAGGAATAGGATGCTTCAAAATTCAAGGATCTATCTATAAGCCTCGCGGTGATATTTGTTCGCAATCATAAATCGTTCAGGGTTCAGGGAAACGATCAGTCAGTTTTGTGTTCCATCTTATAGTGGTGATAGTTAGTGTTTCCAATTATATTTTATTGATTCTTGTGAGTTTCTCCTATTTTAGTAGGGGACATGTTGTACTTGTTTTTCTTATAATACTTTTTTATGTATGGGATGTCAGTCATTAAATGGTTATCCTTGCGTAAAACAGTTCTAGTTTTTAGTTATGTTATTTAGAGAAATATTTAATTGGGGAAATTAATAATTATAGAATATGATGGAGTTTAATACATAGATTGAATATCACTATTAGGTTACCCCTTATGTTGGGGGTTTTTGGAATGGTTTGGTAGTTCTTAATTACATTGTGAGTGTTATTCAATTTTTGTGGAGTAGTTTTTATTAGTTCTCACACTGGGCTTGTCTAATGTCATTCCAATGTTTTAGTTTGGTTATTATGGTGGCTAGAAACCTCTTGGGTTTTGATACTATTAATAATTAGGTAGTATCTACAAGAACATTGGGATGTGACTTGTGGATAAAATGGTCACCGAAGATCTCTGTTTTTTTTATTGGTCATCGAGTTGAGTTGTGTTTATCTTTTAGCTAGGTGACCTTCTTGAGAAATAATACATTTTTAGTGTGAAGAATTTTCAAACCTCGAGATTGGTTATATCATTATTTTATTATCTTATTGTCATTTTATCCTATTCTAGATGGCTGTGTTGATTCCTAGTTTTAATTTTTGAGTTTTTAGAGAAAAAATCAACTTTTGGTCTCAGTAGGAAGTGACACACTATTTGCGCATGGTAAGGGGAAACCATGTGGTGTCACTCTGGAAACTGTGTGACTAGATTTTGGTTCTTAGAGTATGGTGCATAGATTGTGGATGATAGAGAAACTATTTGTCTAGCATATGGTATGGTCCTCTAATTGGGTAGTTCCATATTTCCTAATTTGCACATAGTTTGGAAACCTATGTTGCTGCACAATGTGGATTTCCTTTTTCTCTAGTAGAAAGTTACCAATTGGTGAATGACTTGGAAAACCCTTTGGCCATTCCATGTCAGTTTCTCAGATAAATAAATGTGTGAAATTCCAATTTTGACACTTTAGTGTTTTAATCCCAATTTTGGGTCCTCCTCCCTTTATCGACTTTGGAACACCATGAGAGAAAGCAATATTTCCCCTCATAGCATCCATTTTAGAATAGATTCATAATGAATATTTTTAGGTTTTATTATTTTAGTTTTGGGACACTTTTACCATCTTCCATTCCTATTCTCTGGGATTCTTGGTTTTTCTTAGATAGGGTTCTCCCTTGGAAGATCCAACAAATAAATTGATGAGGTTCTTGTTGTTTTCAATATTTTTATGGTGTGTAGTTTTTCCCTTGTTCCTTTTATTATTTCTCTCAATGTTTTGAGGAATTCACACATTGGTTAGGTAGGTGTATCCTTCCATTAAATTTCTAGGACACTAAATTAGATTCTTGAGATTTACAATATTGATTATAATGGTTATTTATTTCATATGACGTCTTACCATGAAATTCTTTGATAATACTATGATGGAAAATTTGTGAGAAATTTTTTTCCAAAGAGATTATTTAATTATTATTATGATAAATATATTCAATGTTTATAATTAAATTAGAAATGAAATTTTAAAATGAAATTGGATACATTGCACTTGTTTTTTATTTGGTTGTATTATAGGACAACTGTTGTGTTTGGATTTGGGTATTATATATATAAATTTATTACTTGTATGTTGTGATGCATATTTATGTTTCGTTGGTTAAAACCAATTTATTTTGACTTAAAAATTATGTTTTTGAAGTTATGTGAAGTGTTCATGTGATAGAATATGTTTTTTGAAAAGTGGTGCGGCTTATTTCAAGTGATCTTCCTATTTAGGATTCATAAAAATTTGATTTGAATTTAATGGGTGATTTGTACATATGAACTTGGGATTGATGTATGGGTGGATTTGAAAGAGAAATTTCCTATAAAAATGGCCACATTTTATATGTTTTTTCTTTTTGTAATACCAAAAGTGGGTTATGAGGTGTGAAAATGGTGTGAATTTTTTTCCAAATGGTCTTGGTGCATTGAATGAAATTTATTTTTAGTTCCAAAAAGTTTTCAAAATATTAGGTTGTTTGGAATTTTAGGGTATGATTTGATGAATTATTGGAAAAAAGAACCATTTATCTCTTTTAGTGTTGTCTCTAGTTTTATGCTTTTGCATTGAAAGGGTTTTAGATTAGAAATTTGAGGTTATGTTTTCCATTTATCTTGTGAAATTGGTATTCTGTAATGATTTCAGTAATTATTTTTAAAGGGATTTGGGAATACATTGGATAAGTAATTGCCAATGTTTGATGGGTGCCTTATACTGGTTTGAATGATTGATTTATAATTGGATGTGAATGCCAAGATGGAATCCGAGAATGGTTTCAATTTGTTTTTAAAAATTAGGTAGCTTGAATTCCAGATTTGTATTTTCCAATGTTTTAGAAATTTGGTTTAGACAAATAGTTGATGTGATGGCGTGATTGGCACTTTGGAAGGAATTGCATTTTTATGTGTATTTGTGATACTTTAATTATTTTATGAAAAATTACTTAATCCATGGATCTAGATCCTCTCAAGTGGCTCATCCAAGATATTGTATGTATTGAGTCTATTTGAATATGAGATGTGCTCCCCTATAATGGCTCCTATATGATGGAATTGTTGTTTATGGTTGATATACCATGTTATACCATGTATTATCATCATAATCATTATTATCATTGGATTCTCAGGCATCATCTAGAGGGTTGAGTGATGCCAGAATGTTGAAACTAGTAAGATGATTTGGCTCTTTAACACCCTAAGCTTCCACGGTATGCTTCTCTTTAAATAATACAATAGCATGTGTTGTACGCAACTTCAAGTACTAACACACCACAACCAATCAAACTAGCCGTTATGAATAGTAATATGCACTTTTTAAAATTTTATATATTTTATCTTTTACAATGGAATTCATTTTTGGATTCGGAATATCAAAATTAGCATATGGTGAATTTTTGGTATTTCTCTGAAAACTTACAATTTTTGATGATTAGTGAAAAACTCTGAGATATAGTTTAAAACCAAATTATTATTTAAATAATTTTTTTATTTAAATTTAATTTCGTTCAAAATAGATACATAATATATATATAAATTAAATATAATTTATTGGAGTTAGTTTATAATAATTTTAGATATATAAAAATTTTATTGAACTTTTTACCGTCTTTTACCCACCTCTTTGGAGTTTTTGAAAATTTACATAAAACATTATTTTACCACTTCTGTGAGTTGAATTTCAAAATTCCGAAAGACTTTGTCGATATTGGAAATTAAAATGTGGTCCAATAAGATGAAAATATTTTTTGGTGAATAGTTACTTTTTTACTTTTATTTACCACTGTTAAAAGTAAATAGGGTAATTAAAAGAAAAAATGATATTATTATTACCTTAACACATGTCCTAATTCAATTGTCTAAGTATAATTATAACCAAAAAACCTTAGGACTTAAATATGTTCTTTTAGGTCTACTTGGTTTAGATTAGAACATTTATTATTTTTTAATTAAAATAAGAGTTAAAGTGTTAAATTCAAAGTTTAATAACTAAACCATTTTTAATATAGGGTTACACATAAGATAAATTCGACTGTAAAAATTAATTAAAAATATAAAACTCTATCATAGATAATTTTATTTTAGTTATATTCTTTAGACATTAAATAATTTAATTTATTTATGACATCATGATGATGCATTGATTACTTAATTAATGAAATATTAAAATAATTGATATTATAAATATCAAAAAAATGTAATTTGAGAATTTTTATGAAATATAATAATTTTCTAGGTTAATATTACATGTTAGGGTTGGCTTGATAATTTTTATTTGAAGTAATACTACTGTTATGAATTTAGAAAAAACAAAATACCAAATAGTGTCAAAGGAGACATAATAGTGTTTTTAAAACAAATATTATATTATTAATTGATATTATATTCCTAAAAATATATGGTTCGGCCAAAATAATTATATAATGATATGTGTATCATTAATTAACCACTTTTGGTTCTCTTGTAAGTATATAGTATGTTTATTAACCAGATAATATAATAATACAAAGTGACATGGTAAATGTCAAACTATTTAACTTATAGTTAAATCTAATATATAAATATAATATAGTGACCCAAACCGGTCTAAAACCTATTGGTTGAGTGTTTTTTGACCCATCCCCACCATATCATTTAAATAATTAATTTTTTAGGCATTAGAAATAAAAAATTATTTTATTATAAAATAATATTTCTAACTTTTCCTAAGGTGCCCATCACCTCTCTTATAAAAGGGCACTCACACTTCCCTAAAATTCACTCCTTCAAAGACTTTTGGATCGACCAACCACTGCACAAATACCCTCTCAACTATCCTCCCTTAACCCTGGAGTCATTCCTTTAGTCAGAAAGCCATCCTATGGAGCTCTTTTAATCAAATCAAAAGGAAGAACCTGGATAAGAGGTAAATATTTCATCTCCACTTTCAAGTTCATTTCATCTTCCACTCCTTCTTTTGTTGTTGTTTACATTATAAAATTATAACTCCAGTATCTTCTATATACTGTGATGTTATTATAAATATGGTACAGCCATATTAATTATTCTATCCATCCTTTGATTGACATGTCACCATACGTGCGTACGTACGACTTACCGCCTCAATGTGGTAGTGTAATTGTTATTCAATACATTATTATTTGGATTGGTGTAACAATGAATTTTAATTGATGTAAATAATAAATATAACTTGATAATTATTATGTATATATGATATACCATCCAATTATATAATATTTTAATATCAAAATAATGATATTGTCGCTCGTGCGTACACATGAATTACCATCTACAATAACGCGATGAGACGCATTCCACATCGTATCCATTCAAGAATAATTTTCATTATATGATTAAAAATAATGTTTAAAGACTTAATATAATTCTTAATATTAATAAGATACATCCTATCCATAAGAGACATTACTTACGTAACAATCCATATATAAGAAAGCGAATCAGTTAACACCCGAAAAGATGATAATACTAAGATATTATTAACAAAGCTATGTTAAAAGATCATATATGATATCATATTAATGTATATGATTCTTTTATAATTTAATAAAAATTATTTCACCATTATAGAGGAGGTAAACCTACCCTCGACTTAGGAAAAGTACTAGGCAAGGGTTAATTATACAATCTCTTCATTATCCAAGGTTGTTTATATCTATTGTGATCTCTTTATCATCCACATCCATGTTTCTTAAAAATGTATTTCAAAACATTTTTACTATTTTGTAGACTTTGGGATAAAGTCATTTATAGCCTTTTTTGACATTTATAAGATGTTTATAAGGGAATATTTTTTTCATCTTTCAAATAGGGTCCTTTATATCCTTTTGAAGGAATTAAGGTAAGAATGTATTTTTTTAACTTATATGACGGGTGCGGCTATTTTTTGCCATTATAAAATCGCCAAAGCTTCCCTTAAAGATTATAAGAATATTTTAAAAATAAATGTTTTCATAAATTATTTCAAAATAAAAATAGATATTTCTTTAAAAAGGTTTTTATTTCATCAATGTCAATACCCTTTCATGAATTTTAAGATTATTTGAAGTTTATTTATTATGATACATAAGTTCCATAATCTATTGAAGGTTTTGTGATATGTATGATTGTGGATGGGTTATTTTTACCCCATTCATGGTTTATGGATAAAGTATTGACATTTCATATGATATTTTTAGTATGAATGTTTATGTTATGTTTAAACCTTTTCATATGAGTAATGCATTGGACTTAGTAAGTGACGGGTGGAGCCTGCTATAGCTTCTCAAGGCATCGATATGTCTCATTATACAAACTAATGTCTTGGCACAAGGCCTTGACAAAATCTTATTTGTTGTCTCTGCGCAAGGCCTTGACTATGTGGTTATGAAGTCTGGAATTATTCATTCCATCATTATCAACACGGATATTGATATTGCAAGTAACTATTCGACTAGTAGAATATCCATGTGAATAAGTAAATGGATTAATATAATTTTATTTTTTCCATATTATGCGAAAGTTCAAGTTTCAAAGGCCTATTTATTAGTCTTATTCATTATCTTAAATTTTTATGGTTATTTATTAATGTTTTTTTTATATTGTTATACTTACTGAGCATCTGAGATTACCCTTTCTATGTTTTATTTTTAAAAGGATGTGAAGTAGTATATTAATATTGACCTGTAGGTATAGTCTATGGGATCTCAGTGTTGTCTATGAAAACAATGTCGTTGTAGTTTTCCATTTGAAGAGGTAATGTAAAGCTTATGAATGTATCTAGTACTTCCAAGGCTACTAAACAAATCATTCTTTCAAGATATGATCTTTTGTGATCAAGACAATGTTACCTAATAATGCACCGAATCTGGTCTTCAGTGGTCGGGGCATTATAGTTGGTATTAGAGGATGTTTAGTACAAACCTTGGAATCTAGATTTAGAAAAACTCTGATAAGAGCACATTACCCTAAGATAGACTCTGATAATGAGTATAGAATAAGTTTCTTGAATTTTGGTACAGAAGATATTTTGTGAGTTTTCATTGAAATACATCTCTGTCTGGATACGAGTAGTTAGAGGTGGCTCTGGAACAGATGTACCCAGGGGTAAAACCTGAAAACACCGCTATGAGCTTGACTCGAATAGTAACTGGTGCATGATAACGACCATTGGTGCACTCTTGGTTATGAAACTCCTGGGGTATATGCTTAGTATTATTCTCATTTTCTTTACAAACCACTCCGAATGGTTTATGAGTATATACCTCATTAAAGAAAACATTTTTATAATTATGGATTATATCCATAAACTGTTCAATTTATGGTATAAGTGTTTTACAAGTTTGTATTTATGTATCGCAATTCAAAAACTAATATATTTTATGCTATTGTTTAGAAATGGAACCTAGTGGAAGGAATGGAAACTGTATTAATGTACAAACTCCATGTAGGGATTTACCTCTTTCTCAAGATAATTATAGTGGAGTTGTTGATGCAACTTGTGCTAATCAGTTAATCCCCATGCAGGGGTAACTCACCCAGGTTATGAATAATAACCTTACCCATATGGAGAACCCTGATCCTCATCATGGAAAATCAATGTTAGATCACTTCATGTGGAAAAAACCACCAATATTCAATGGGAGTAAAAAATAAACTATTAGTTGAGAAATGGAAAAATCCCTTAGAGAAAATATTCCACACCATAGGGAGTATCAAAAGAGAAAAAGTTTTCATGGAAGTTTAAATACACAATAGAGATGATGATCAATGGTTTTAATTAATTCAAAACTCAAAGGAAGATGATGAAATATCATATATAGAATGGAGGGAGTTTAATGAAAATTTCATAGAAAAATACTTTCTTCCTAACCATCGAGTGGATATAGAAAGATAATTTCTGTGTCTGAGGAAAAAGAAGGATGAGAATGTCACAAAGTAAGATGCTAAATTTACAATGTTAGCAAGTGATTCTACAAATTATATACATAACCCAAGAAGTAATATTTATCATTTCATTAATGGGTTAATACCATTTCTCCGTCAAGCATTAGTCTCACAATTTTTCTTGTCTTATGAAGATAATGTCTCATGTGCTATTAAGACTGAAAAAGAATTCTCTATGTTTTATGACTTTAAATCTAAGAGAGAGAAGAAGAGATATTCTAAACACTCCGTAAATAGAAATAAGGGGAAGAAAAGAAATATTTAATATCCATACTACAGTAAATGTGAGAAGAAATTCCCTAGTACTTTTCTGAATGGAATGTTATTCTGTTACAAGTATGGTAAAAAAGGCCACCAAGCTCGTTATTGTTGGGCGAAGAAAGAGGCTGTCGATGTTGAATGCTATAATTTTATAGAAAGGGGGTATTATGAAAATAATATTTCATAAGTGTTAAGGGAACTTACCTTAGAAGAATACAAGAGATCAAGTCCAAGCTTATGTTATCACTACTGCTAAGGTTGAAGTTCCAAAAGATGTAGTGGCAGGTAATTTAATGGTTTCCTCAAGTTTATAAACTGATTTATTGGATTCTGGATCACCACATTGTTTCATATATTCCTAGTTTTCTAAGAAAATTAGATATTTCCAATTTGATTTAACAAGGGATTTGTCTTTCAAAACTCTTAAGGGAAGTATCATTAAAACAAATTTTTGTGAATCAGTCCACATTAGGGCATATAAATGTTCATTATCTGTCGATATCATTGTCATACCCATGATTGAATTTGATATAATCATTGGTATGGATTGGCTTTCAGGCCATGATTGAAAAACTTATTTAATGAAGTAAGAGGTTACTATTCATGTTGATAATGATAATGAGTACCTTATCTTTAGATCAGAAACATCAAAACCTAATTTTTATCTAGATCCACCACTAGTAGATGAAATAAATTCAATTATTGGGGAGTATGATAATGAAATAACTATGTGTGAGGAATGAAATGTTTAAATATAGAATGTATCTATTGTGAAAGAATATGTTGATGTGTTTCTGGAAGATTTACCTAGACATCCTCCAGAACAAGAAATTCAGTTTTCTATTGACTTAATTCCTAGAATAAAGCCCATATTGAAGACACCTTATTTAATGGAAACTGTTGAATTAGTGGAACTAAAGAAAAAAATAGAGGAATTGAGTAATAATGGATTTATTTTCCCCAATGTTTCTCCAAGAGGATCCCATGTCCTTTTTGTTAAGATGGAAGATGGATCTATGAGGTTGTTCATTGAATACAGGGAGATCAATGCTATAACAATAAAGAACAAGTATCCCCTACCTCACATTGATGATTTATTTTATGAACTTCATGGAGGTCAATACATTTCAAAGATTGAACTTCGATCTATATATCTTTAATTTTGTGTGATGAAGGAAGACATTCCGAAAACAGCATTTTGAACCAGGTACAAGCATTACGAGTTTACAGTAATGCCTTTTGGATTGACTAATGCACCCTCGGTCTTAATGGATCTAATGAATAGAGTTTTCAAAGAATATCTTGATGACATTATAGTTGTATTTATTGATGATATCTTGGTATACTCCAAAATCTACGATGATCATGAAAATCACTTGTGGGTTATTCTGAATACTCTTAGAAGACATGAATTACATGGGAAGCTTAGCAAGTGTTAATTTTGGTTTCAGGAGATTTATTTTCTTTTCCATATTGTCTTTAAGGATGGAATATCTGTTGATACTTATTAGATAAGATAAATCCATGAATGGACAGCACTGACGAGTATAAGATATGTACAATGTTTTATTGGTTTATCAGGTTATTATTGATGTTTCATCCATAATTTTGCTCGATTGGATAACCAATTAACCAATATCACACGTAAAGGGGTTAAATTTACATGTAAAAATGAGTGAGAATAATTTTCTGAAGAACTGAAGAGAAGATTATTCAATGCTAAAATATTGACTCTACCATCGTGGAATGATGGGTTTGTTATTTATAGTGATGATTCAAGGAAAGTACTTGGTTTTGTACTTATGCAGAATGATAGGGTTACTGCCTATACATCACAATAGCTAAAAATTCTTGAGAAAAACTATCCTAATCATGATCTTGATTTAGTAGCTGTAATATTTCTTTTGATTATATGGAGACATTATCTCTATGGTGAAAAATTTAAGATATATACTGGTCAGTAGAGTTTGAAGTATATTTTATCACACAGTGAACTCAACATGAGGCAAAGGAGATTGCTTGAACTACTCAAGGATTATGATTGCACAATACACTACCACCCGGGGAAGGAAAATAAGGTTGCAGATGTTTTGAGCAGAAACAATCATGGAATTTTGAACAATATGAGAGTTGAAAGGGATCATATTTTCATGGATCTAGTAATGATAGATATGGGAATAACCATGGAAGGTGAAACATAAATAATTTATCTAATGGTTGCCAAACCATCTTTACTAGAAAGGATAAAAAATTCTTAGACCGATGACGAAGAGTTTCAAAAGAAGATTAAAGGTGGGAATTATGGGAAATTGATTGACAATGTCAATAAAGATGGGGTTTTGAAAAATGGGAGAGGCTTTGTGTTCCAAATATACATTATATAAAAAGGGAATTTATAGATGATTCTCATAGCTCCAATTTTTGTATACACCCAGGTAGCACCAAAATATATGGAGATTTGAAGGAACATTTTTTGTGGGACTACATGAAGAGGGAGATTACTGATTTTATATCAAGATGTATGGTTTGTCAACAAGTGAAGGCTAGAAGGAAACAACTTAATGGAATCATGAAACCTCTTCCCGAACCTGAGTGGGATTGAGATAATATTACGATGGAATTTTTCATGGGACTACTGAAGTCTCCTAGAAGGAACAATGCAATATGGGTCGTTGTTGACCACCTTACCAGGTATGCATATTTTCTTTCTTTAAGAGAAGATTCACCACTTGAACGTTTAGCAAGACAATATATCAATGAAGTTGTAAGACTTCAGGGAGTACCACTATAGATTTTTTCTGATTGTGATCCTTGTTTTACATCAAAATTCATGAAAAGACTTCAGAAATCCCTAGATACCGAACTTCGTTTGAGCACTGTGTACCACCCTAAAACATATGGAAAATCAGAACGGACTATTCAAACCATAGAAGACATGTTGAGATCTTGACGACTTGACTTTCAAGGTATGTGTGAAATATATTTACCTCTTGTATAATTTTCCTCTAACAATATATTCCATTCAAGTATTCAGATGGCACCATAAGAAGCATTATACGGAAAAAGATGTCACAATCCAACCTGTTGTGATGATGTTGGTGAAAGAAAACCCGTAGGCCCAGAACATGGTGAGGAAATGATATAAATGGTGAAGGTAATCTAAACCTACATTAATGTAGCTCAAAGTAGGCAGAAGAGCTATGTCGATAACCGAAGGACTTGGAATTTCATGTAGGAGATCATGTTTTCTTGAAGGTATCTCTAGGGAAGAGTGTTATACATTTTAGTATAAAGGGAAAATTAAGTCGCAAGAACATATGACCTTTTGAAATTCTAGAACGAATTGGGGCTATAGCTTATCATTTGGAAATGCCGCCAAATATCTCCAAAGTTCACGATGTGTTCCACGTATCACTATTGAGAAAATACATTCCTAACCCAACACATGTAATCACCTATGAAGAAGTAGATTTGGAACTAGATCTATCTAATTGTGAAGAGAAAGTCAATGTTCTTGATACAAGAGATCAAGTGCTGAGAGACCGAATGACTCGTCTGGTAAAAGTTATATGGAGAAACCATAAGATGGAAGAAGCAACGTGGGATCTCGAGGAACATATGATAAAGAACCACCAGAGACTTTTTATGCAGTAATATTCTAGATATTTTTAGGAAGAATTTTTTTGAAATAGGGGGGAATGTAACACCCGAATCATCCCTGGTACTCTTGTCTTTGAATAATACAATAGAATGTGTTGTAGGCAACATCAAGTTCTAACACACAACAACCAATCAAACTAGCAGTTATGAATAGTAATACCCATTTTTTTAAATTTTATAAATTTTATCTTTCAAAATGAACTTCATTTTTGGATTCAGAATATCAAAATTAGCCTAGGGTGAAATTTTTGTATTTTTATAAAAACATTCAATTTTTGATGAATAGTGAAAAACACTAAGTTATAGTTTAAAACCAAATATTTATTTAAATATTTATTTATTTTATTTAAATTTATTTAAGGTCAAAATAGATACATAATACCAATTTATGTTCAATATAATTCATTAGAGTTAGTTTATAATATTTTTAGATATATAAAAATTTTATTGAAATTTTTACCGTATTTTACCCACCTCTAATGTTTATTTGCAAATTTACATAAAATATAATTTTATCACTTTTTTTATTTGAATTTTAAAAATTTCAGAGACAATTTTTATAGAAAAATGTAAATTGGGGTTCAATAAAATGAAAATAATAATTGCTGAATAGTAAGTTTTTTACTTTTATTTAACACAGTTTAAAGTAACTGGGGTAATTAAGTGTAAAAATGAAATTATTATTAAAATAAAACTTTTCATAATTCTATTGGCTAAGTATAATTTGACCAAAAATAACCAGAGTAAAAAACATATGATCCTTTAGGTCCACTTGGAATAGATTATGACATTTATTATTATTTAATTCAAGGAAGAGTTAAAAGTGTTAAATTCAATGTTTAATAACTAAACAATTTTTAATATAGGGTTACACATAAGATAAATTCGACTATAAATATTCTTTATATAGGTAAAATTATTTTATACATAATGGTTTTTTATTTATAATTTTTAGTCATTAAATAATTTATTTTATTTATGATACAATGATGATGCAAGAATTGCCTAATTAATGAAATATTAAAATAACTGATATTATAAATATCAAAATAAATGTAATTTGAGACTTTTTATGAATTAACCTAATTTTATAGGTTAATAGGAAATTCTAAGTTTGGTTGGATTAATCTTTTTGAAGTAATAATGCTGTTATGAATTTAGCATAAACCAAATAACAAATAGTCTCAAAATTGACATAAAAGAGTTTTAAAAAAATATCATATTATTAATTGAAATTCTCTTCCTAAAAATATAAGGATAAAAATAAAGACCTATATAATGATAGGTTTATAATTAATGAACCACTTGAGGTTCTCTTGGAAGTATATAGTATGTTTATTATCTATAAAATATAAAAATACAAAGTGACTTGGTAAATGTCAAACTAGTTAACTAAGAGTTAAATCTAAATGATAAAGTTAAAATAGTGACTCAAACCTGTCTAAAACCTATTGGTTGAGTGTTTTTCGACCCATAACCACCATAGACTTTGAATAATTCATTTTGGAGCCATTATAAACCGAAAATGATTTTATTATAAAATAATATTTCTTACATTTCTTAAGGTGCCCCTCTCTCATCATATAAAAGGGCACTCCCCTTCCCTCAAATTCACACCTTCAAAGCCTTTTGTCTCGTCCAAACCCTGACCAAATACCCTCCCAACAGTCCTACTTTCATCCTAGTGGACGTTATTTAGTCCTAAATCCATCATAAGGATCCCTTTTGATCAAATCAAAAGGAAGAACCTGAAGAAGAGGTAAATATTTCATCACCACTTTCAAGTTCCTCTCTCCTTCCACATCCTCTTTCTTTGTTATTTCCATTATAAAATAATAACTCCTATATATTATAAATACTATGTTGTCATTATAAATATGGTACAACCATATTCATTATTTTATCCATCCTTTGAATGACATGTCACCATACGCGTGTACGTACGTCTTACCCTCTCCACGTCGTGGTGTAATTGTTATTCAATATATTATTATTTGGATGGGTATAATAATGTTGTGTAATTGATGTAAGTAATAAATATAACATGAAAATTATCTTGTATATATGATATAACATCCAATTATATATTTTTTAATATTAAAATAATGATATTATCGCTCGTGCGTACGTACGGATTACAATCTCCATGAACGCGATGAGATTCATTCCCCATCATATCCATTCAAGACTACTTTTCATACGGTGATTAAAAATAATGTTTAATGAATTATTATCATTAGTAAGATGAATAAGATACATCTTAATCATAACAAACTTTACTTATATGAAAAATCATATAAAAGAAAATGAATTAGTTAACTCCCAAAACGAAGATAATACTAAGATATTATTAACAAAGAAATATTAAAAGATCATATATGATATAAAATTAATGTATATGATTCTTGTATAATTTAAAAACAATTATTTCAACATTATACATGAGTTTAACATACCCTCAACCAAGGAAACGTACATGTTAAGGGTTAATTATAAAATCTCTTTATTATCCGAGGTTGTTTATTCCTACTAGGACCTCTTTATCATCCACATCCATGTATCTTAAAATGTATTTCAACACATTCTTATTATTATATAGACTATGAGTTAAAGTCATTTATACCATTGTTTGAATTTTATTAGTTGTTTTTAAAGGAATAATTCCTTTTTTTTCAAACGTGGTCCTTTATAACCTTTTCAACTAAATTATGCTAAGAATGTATTTTTCTAACATATAAGGCGGGTGTGGCTATTTTCCGTAGTTATAAAACAGTCAAAGCTTCCCTTACAAGATTATATTAATACTTCCAAAATAAAGTTTTTCTTAAATTATTTCAAAATATAATGAGGTATTTCTCCTAACAGGTTTGTATTTCTTCTATGTGAACATCCTTTGATAACTTTTATGCTTATTTGAAGTTGATTTATTATGACAAAAAACATCCATATTGTATTGAAGGTTTTGTGATATGTTTGACTATGGATATGTTTTTTTACACCATTCATGGTTTATGGATAAAGTATTGAAATTACATATTCTTGTTTTAATACGAATGTTTATTTTATGTTTAAACCTTCTAATATGAGGAATTCATTGGACTTAGTAAGTGGAAGGTGGATCCTACTATAGCTCCTCGATGCATCGATCGGTCTCATGAGACAAACTAGTGTCTTGGTACAAGGCATTGACATAATCATATTTTTAGTCTGGGCCCAAGGCCTTGACTATGTGGTTATGAAGTCTGGCATTATGCATTCCATTATTATTAAAGTGGCTGTTGATATTGCATGTAATTATTCAACTAGTATAAAACCAATTTGAATAAGTAAATGGAATTATCTGATTTTATCATTACCATATTATGCGGAAGTTAAAGTTTAAAATTCTTTTGTTTTAGTGTTATTAAATGCCTTAAATGTTTATGCTTATTTATGAAAGTTTCCACTATTTTGTTATCCTTAATGAGCATATGAGCTCCCCCTTTCTATGTTTTATTTTTCCCATGATGTGAAGAAGTATATTATGAATGACATGTAGGGATAGTCTATAGGATATCAGTGTTTTCTATAGAAACAATGTTGTTGTAGTTTTCCATTTTATGATGTAATGTAAACCTTATGAATGTATCTAGTACTTCCAAGGATGCTACACTAATCAGTCTTTCAAGACATGAACTTTTGTGATAATTCCAACAATACATAATAATGCACCATCTCTGGGATTTTGGGGTCAAGGCGTTACGGGCTACCACCTAGAAATGATGGGGTTAGGTGGGTTGTTTCAGTGGATTGTCGAGTTTAAAGGGGCCAACTCATTATTATATGTGGAGATAAACTCCATGTGGAAAAGTGACTTTGAACTGGTTATGTCCATGTAATGAAATTAGACATATTCAAGAAATACTAATGAATTTATATTGATATTCTCTATCTAATTATAATGAATTTTGGATATTGGAACCACTCGTTCTGCCTAATTGTTTGGTTTCCATTATTTTCTTGAATATCCCTCAATTTGGTTATCTAGTTTGAGTTAGTATTTTTATTTTTTAGGATGGGTTTTGGAATTTGAATCCATTTCTGAAAATTAAATATGCATGTGTTGTTTTATAAAAAGGAATTTTTGGAACATGGTGTTTTGTTTAAAAAAATGATTAAATGTATATTTTTTATATAATTTTTAAACTAGCAGTTTAAAATATTATGTGAAAATAAATATATGGTTTATGTAGAGATTATATACAATTATTTTTATAATCAGAACATATGTGATACACTCAGTGTCAGTTGACCCAAATAATTTTATAGGAATTGGTTTTCAGTTTTATTTTCTGGTTTCAGTTTCCATTGGTGACGGTTGGGTTTATGGTTAGTAGTGACTAAGTGGCCATGTAGAGATATTGTATTCCTAGTTCGGTCAAGATTTTTTTATTTAGTATTTTTTTTGAAATATCTTATTGTTATTTGATCCTTTCATATATTTATTGGCGACCATTTATTTTTGGTTATACAATTTGATCATCATACTGATTTTATCATGTTTTTATGGGAATAAATTGTCCCAATTAGGATTACATTGAAACCTGAAACTAGTGCATAGAACGTGAGGATTGGGAATGACCTTGAGGAAATTTTATAGACATGGTTGATTTTCAGGTTTGATGGAATATCAGCTTGGATCACGAGAATTTGTGAAGGTGTTATGCTAAATTGTTCTAGATTCAATAGTTTAAAGAGAAAAACAAATGTTAGTAAATTAATTTGGATAGCAACAATAAGAAATTTTATTTGATGATTATCATCAGTGTGAGGTATGATAAAATATTTGTGAAAGATATACTTAACATAGATTCTATAAATATTAATGTCTTATTTGAGTTTAAATATACAAATCATTTATATAAAATGAATTTTATAAGCGTATCACAAAGATACCCTAGAATTTAGATATAGAGTTAGTTTTGAATGCATCTAATGGAATGATAATCACATCAAATGTCCACAATTCTTATCATATTGATGTTTGTTGGAATATAATTACTATAAATATTTTTATTATCCCCTTGTTGAAATTGATTTGTTTTTTAATGGATATAAATTATTTATATAATTCCCATATCAATTTAGATGGAAGGGATATTTTTATTGACATTCAATACAATTTTATTATCATATATTGTTTCAGTGATAAATTTTTACTTCCTATGGAAATAAGAACCATCGTATGGATTGTGATTCTAATACATAGCTGGTATTAATCTTAGACATCTATTGAGAAACTCAATATAAATGATATTACTTTATTATAGGAGTTTGTTATTTTATTTAAAAAACTTTTCCCTAGTATTCATCTAAATCTTGATGATGTGTTTTCAACACAACTCATATATTTTTTGAAACGGATTTCAAAGAATAAAAAAATAATATAAATGTTTTAGTTGTAGTAATTAGATATGTAACAAAGGGAGAATCATAATGAATGATTCATTAGGAAAAGTGTGCCACCATGGGGTGAAGTAGACCTTTATGATAAGAAGAATTATGGATGAATGTGACAATATATTGATTATCTGGATCGACAAAATATTGAAATCAAGAATAACTATATTTTACCCAATATAAATGATTTTCTCTATCAATTTTGAGGATCAAAATGATTTTCCCAGATTTAACTTCAATATAGATGCCATCAAATGAGGGAACAAAGTGAAGAATCAACAAGATAGCCTTCCGTATGAGGTATGGACACTAGGAGTTTTTTATTAAACAATTTTATCACCCTAATTCCAATTTTTTCTACATCTATTTAATTTATTTAATCATTAGAAATAACAATAATATTCATATTGTATTCTTTAGAGAAGATATTCATGTATATGCAATGAAATGAATGGTCAGGATCATTATTTTTTTATTATATTTAAGAGAATATGAATGGATATTTTGTATTAAAAATTAAAAATAATGAAATTTGGATTTATAAAGAGTAATTAGTTTTCTTATAACCACAAGTGACATTCTATTAGTGTATCCAATAAAAATATGAGTGATTGGACAATGTATCAGACCGGTCCTAGTGACTGATATCTATAATATTTTGGTTTTTATTTGATATTATCAAATTTATTAACTTATTTCAAATATCTATATAATCCAAAAAATTAACATGTAAGGGTTTCATGTTCTTTTGGATATATGAATGTTAAAAAACGACATGAAACTGAAAATAATGTTAGTTCGTGTACTTATAATCATATTACCATGTAGTGGAGAATGGTCCGTAATCTATAGGGATTAATTGAATAAGGTTATGTGATGTGTTTACTTATTGAATTAAATTACTATAGATTATGCCTCAATAAAATATATTGTTAAAAAAATTCCCCTCTCAAGAATAACTGCTAGATACGGTAATAATTAAATTAAATATATAGGGGGACTATATTAATAGAGAATAGTTTGTAAAATATACTGATCATAAATATACAGATTATATATTTTATTAGAAATATTTGACAATTTTCTAGAGATGAATTATCCAGTTGATTTGTGATTATGAATTCTAAATACAGTACCACCCAAGGAATGTAACCATGGTTGTTGATTAAAAGTGTCCAAAATAATATTATTGCTTCTCAATTATGGGGATCAAAAAAAAATTAATATTTATTAATATTAAAAGGATAGACCATAGTATCTCTTAGGATGGGGAAAAATATTTTCTTCCACAAATAATTGTTGAACCATTTATCCAATAGAATATTACATAGGTAATGAATGAAGATATAGATCTAAAATTGAGGTCAAAAATATTCTCTTGTTCAAACATGATTCTATGGGAATAATATGGTTTGTGAATTGATTATAAAACCCATGAATACCAACATTCATGAATGAACTTCTGTTTGAAGCTCATATCTCGTCAATAACTATTCATCCTTGAAGCATGGAAATTTATAGAGACCTGAATGAGTATTTCTGCTCGATAATTTTTAAGAGTGATGTTGTAGAGCGTGTTTCATAGTACATAAATTGTCATTATGTATTGACTGAGATAAAAATTTCTAGCAAGATATTAGAGCCATTACCAATAATAGAATAAAAATAGAAAAACATAACCAATGTTTTTTCATTGAACTCCCCAAAAGGTCTAATTTCAATAATGGAAATTGTGTTGTAGTTTATTTCCTTTTGATGTCAACACTATTGAATTATATAATAAAATGTTTTACTCTAAATCATATTTATAGAATATACACTAAGGATGTATTAATTATAGTTTACCCATCCCTAGTTTCCAGAATTTGGTGTTAGCCTTATTATATAGGCATAGATACAACGAATCACTCCCTGAAGGGTAAAAGATTTTAATAGTCTTGTTAAAATTGATTAAAACATGATACATTCATTAAATTGGATAAAAAATTGAACATAATTTTTCATAGAAACATTATTACCCCTAAAATAACATTGAATATAAAAAATAATATAGTTTATGGGTTAGTGAGAAAGGAAAAAAATAAGTGTGACATCAAATTATTAGTATGTGATAAATATATCAATGGATGTATATAAATATTTATAATCAATATTGTAAGTTAAATAACTGGGCACAAAAAAATATGTAACCTGAATTTCATGATATAAAATTCAATAAGCAAAATGGAATGGTAACTAACTGAAATAAAATTCCACTTAATTAGTAAATAGTTAATAAAAAGCATCAAGAGGTAATATAATTATGAAAATATCATTGTTAGAAATAACTATGTCATAATGTTGGAAAAACATTATTAATGGATGACATGATCTCAAGAATATAAACATCTAAAAATTAAAATCCTTTCAAAATATTCATTAAAACCAATATGTATAAACAAATATAGGTTTCACAGCAATATCACCACTATCAAGACCATTCACAATATATTTTAAAACTACTGGGTACAAACTCATGGGGTTTGGCAAACAGATTTTGTCTCACAAGACCTACTGATGCAAAGAGGGTATTTTTATAAATTGTTCAAACCAGTTTCTTTCACTACCAACGAAATCACAATATATCATATAATATATTTCATTTATGAACATTGTGTATTATCATCAATTATTTGTTTTTAGTTAAGTATAATAATTTATCAATTTAAACCCTATAAATAAAATAAATTCTAAAATAGACTTTATAAGTAAAAAATTTAATAAATTTTTTGAAATAAGAAAATCTATAATTAATTTTTTCTGATATTTAATTGAATTTTAATTTTGAATGAATAATTATTACATGAAATTTATTTTTTCAAAATAATGTTTTCAATCATAAAAAGAAAGCGAGATTGTATAATAACTACTACCTCTTGGTAATTGTCAATTGAAAAACATATGGATGAACTGATTAAATATGGTAATCAAAATACCTTAATTTATGATTCAATAAATATATTACTTTTAAAATGTGGTATTATATAAACAAATTTTTTTTTGGTGAATTACTAAAAATATGTATAAATTGAATGTAAATTGAGATGAAATCCCTTACATTATGCTTATTTTTGGTTGGTTATTCTTTAAAATCATGGATACTGGTTAGAAACATGTTCTTCATTTATTTTAAAACTCTATTAATATTTTTCATATCATATATTAACATTTAATGACATCATATTACCCAATCCATTAATAATATTTCTTTATTTCTATTGTTAGCATTGTTAATTACTTGGTTTTTTCATGTGTTTTTTTCATGAATGATCCAGTTCTTTCACATATTTTATTGTTAATTTTATAAATAATAATATTGTTGACATAATTATCATATTTATTAATCAATTATACTTTTAAAACCAATCATTAATGATCATTATGAAAACTGATGTATGTTATCCTCATAGAGATTGTAGGTTGTACATTTTTCTAAGAAACATTTCATTTTTCAATGATCAATATGGAAGGAAGGTATGTAATAATATAAAATAAAATTATAACCGTAATATCATATATCCAATATTAGGTCTTAAAATTTACTTATATTTATTATCCATTATATTTTGTGATGAAAATAGATTGACAAAGCTTCACGAAGGTATTAGTTCACACATATACCGGGATATTATGATATATACGTGAGTGAAATGAAAATCCGTAAATTTATATATGTTACCATTTAAATATTGATAAATAATTGATGAATTTCTTTATTACATAATTTATACCACATAGAACTGTTAACAATATCCATATCACTTTCCTTGGAAGTCATTGGTGATGGAATATTCACATCACTTTAGGAGCAGGTAGTCTACAGTAAAAAAGTGACATTAACATATCCCCTATGGAATGGAATATGAAAAATAATATTTTGTTTAGTTACTGGTGAAATTTAATTATATTATAAATATCATATATTTAAGTCATACACATCAACATAACTAACCGTGAGAGGTGGTAATGAAAAAAAGTACAACCACACTTCTCAAGGTGGTAGGCTTTTGAACACAGAAATGCTGATTTCGTAAAACAATTTGAGGGATGTGTAGACTGTTCTAGGTTAATCACATATTATAAAAACATAAAATAATATGGATTATACTGTGCTTATTATATCATCATGAATTAATAATAATTTAATAAGTCAGAGAGAGAAATATGATTAAAATGCTCATTGGAGACCATTACGTCTTCTTTTGGTTTCTAACATAGGATTGTTCCTAAACATTACTGGTTTGATTCATGCAAAATATAAGGATTCTAAAATGATATATAATAAATTTGAGATATATTTGGGAATTTTTTGGATGAGACTGTGGGATAGGGAGGAGTGAGTAAGTGTGGGGAGTGAGTGACCACGTATAATTGATGAAGGCACAATTTTGGATATTACTCAATTGTGTTCACTATTTGGATGTGACTATTACTTAAATATCATGAAAATTGATAAATAATATTTTTATGGACTACTTGTATGATTAAAACTTCCAAAATATAAAATAACCACATTTTTTCATGTTATTCATCAGACAATATGTTTACTTAATTTTACCATTTCAGTTTTTTACCACGGTAACTAATATTTATAACTAGTTAGTTTTTATAATAAGCCATAAATGAACTGATCTTTATTCAATTAATTTTAACCACTAATTGAAATATTAAATATAAATTATAAAATATAAATACTGTGGTTGTTGGAAAATAATTTTGACCCATGTGCATTTAACGTGAAAAAATGCATTTTAAACCATTACCATGCTACCATAGTTTATAATATTTTACAATCAATATATTATTTATAATAGAATAATTAGTCCATGTATGTAACATATTTTGTATTTATTGACAATTAAAAATCACTTAGGTAGTGATATTATTTTTTATAAATTTTTAAGCGTATAATAAAATTAAATTTATTATAAAATAAAATTAATTACAATTTTGGAATTCTTCATTTAATTTAAAAATAAAAATATCATGAAAATTATGGAATTAAAATATATTATATTCATATCTATTTATCATGATATATTCATCTATAGGAATCATGTAACAAATTAATTCATTCAATTTTTGATAATTTAATATATTTTATATCATTTAATTTGTTTAATTATTAAATAAATTATAATAGTTATAATGTTTCTTATGAACTTAATATAATACTTTTGTCATAAAAATGTTAATTTCAATTATCATTATAAAAAATTTCTTTCAAAATAGTATCCAAAACCAAATATAGGTATTTTATTTCACAAAACGAAGGCTTTATAGGTAATAATCGAAATAAGGGTTCCATTTTTGAGTTATTAATTACTTAATACAATAAATTTGTAAATATATTTCAAAGTTGTCCAAAATTTTAAAAAATCATAATATGATATGGGTTTAATTTTGGCTATAAATTTTAATTTTTAAAAGTTTCTATTTCATTTTAATCCTTATTTCCTCATATTAACCCCTTATAAATATATTTCCACCTTAATCAAAATAATTAAATTTATGTTTTCTTTGTTCTTGTAGTTAAAAAATTTAATTTGAACATTATAAAAATTATAATTTTTTGGATAATATTTTTAATAATATCTTCAAAATTAAATTAATTGATGTGGCATAATTTCATTTAAAATCGATCATATTGACGTAATGAGAATGTGGGTTTTTAAAAAAGAAACTTTTGAAAATTTTCAATGTTTTTAAATCCATGTCAATATGAAAATGACTCCAATGTCAAAAATTAGATGAATATATATATAATTAATCAAATTATTCTTTTTATTGAATTCAATATATAATTTAACCTTATAAGTTATTTACTAAAAATTATATTTTTTAATTCAAATTTGTTATTTTCCATTATTGATCAAAAGTTTAATTTTTCATTAAAAAAAATAAAATTACCTCTTTGATACATTTGATATTATGATTTAAAAAATTAATTTATTTTCTTATTAATTTTTTATATGTGATAAAATTTAATTTTAATTTATGTGTGCAATATGAGACTAAAATTTCTTTTAAAATAATATTGGTTTTCAGAAAAAATTTCTTTTTCATTTAAATGACACTTATTTTTTACTAATCAGTAGAATTTGATAAATATCTATAAACTATATATTTTCCTTAGGTATTTATTCATATTAATTCCAATCATTCAAATATATAAGTAATATATTAAATAATAAAGTGAATATTATGTTGTTGTTTGGTAAAGGACAATCATCTATGTAGTGAAATGTATCAAAGAAACTTTTTCTTGGTGTAATAAAAAAATAAAATAAGTGTTTAATGTATTTAAGATGTTTTTAGAGAATTAAATTGATTAAAAAAATATATCTCAAATTCTCATGGTGGTATATTTTCTTCGAGACACGGTGTTTCATGTCATATTCATTATTAAATAAAATATTTCTATTTTAGAAATTCTAGGGCTTACATTCGTTAGACTATTAAAAAAATGAATCCTTGAAATGTTAATTTCATCAAGTTATTCATTGGTATTTGATTTTGAAATACCAATATTTTTTAAATCAAATATTTAAAATTGTTCATAAAATATCCTCTAAATAAGAGATAAATGTAATTATAATAGTTATATGGAAAAACCTAGATAGAGGATTACATATTAATGAAAAAATTGGTTGAAGTTGAATATATAGACATTCAAGAGAAATATAAATAAAAATAGTTACAGAATTGAGATCATTGATCATAAAAAAGTAAAATTTCCAATGGATTGTTTAGGGCCTTAAAACTATATATCTTGGATGATTTAAAATCCCACATGATTCATCAAATATGAATGTAATTGTATTATTTTTTTTCATTATGTCCCTTTTCTTAATGTTGATGAATTATTTTCATGTCTTGTAATATAAGGAAATATAGTAAATTGATAAATTTATATATCATATTTACAATTTCATCATTTGGTTGTGCTTTGTCTTATTCAAAATTCAGTTATAACTCAATCAAATGAAAATGCATAAATGAATTGTATATAAACCAGAACATCTAAAATTTACATCTAGTGGATTTTAAGATCATTAATAGAATGATAAGTCATTCAATCTATACAAATTAATGAAAAAATTGTTAGCAATTGTTATCCAATATGCATAGATATCTATATGGTGGGGTAATAAATTAATATCCAAATGGTGTCCAATGCTCAACTGAAATCACATCATAAATGGTTATCCTTCCATCTATGAGATTAAAATCCATAATATTACAAAATATGTTTCTAAATTTACAAAATGAATTAATCATTAATCATTTCAATAGTAGTAAGTACTCTACATATTAAATTGTACATATCATGAATAGATTATCCCAACATCATTATCACTAAATCCAAACCATATTAACGTATATCTTTCCCTAAATCACTTGTTTTACAATATGTTCTACGTTTCATTGAGTTATTTTTATTTTTTCTTGATATTGTTACACATAATCTTTCAAATTGTCAAAAAAAATGTAATTCGGTATAATAATTTTGAATTTAATAATTCTTATATCCATGATATCATTGAAAGAAACCCTCAAATAATATAATTCTTGAATCTGACCATAATAAAATAAATCATTCCTGTTAATCAATGGGAATATTATAATCTTTAACATGGTCCATTAGCTTATATTTTGGTATATTTCATTGATATTAGGGAAATTGAGTTATGTAGTGTCTCATATCCTTACATTTGAAGCATTTTTATTAGAAAATATTTTCTTACCAATTCAATCATATTAATGGTTTCCTTTCTCTATATACATGTAACAAAATCCTATAACTTTAAAAAAGTAACAGGTTATTTCATTCCAAATTATCAAATATGATAAAATCCTTTTATCCCTTCTTCCTTTTATCCATATTTTTTCATACCATCTTCTTCATATCATTATTCCCTTTGAATCCAAAATACATATATAATTATTTATCTCCCTATTTATCACATGATATTTTTTCATAATAAGTTTAAAATATTTAGAAGAATATATCACATCGAATGTTTGGATTTATAACACAAAGGTAATGATAAATATTACTATTTTAATAACATGCATTGATTTAGTTAAAATTCAATCATATAGTAACTAATTCTAAATTAAGGGAAAACTATATTATACCATATCATAATGAAACATAATTTATAGCCCAATGACTATCAAAATAATAGACATAAATTGAAAAAATTGTATACAAAATATCGTTATTATAAACATTAATTCATTATGGATATATGTATTTTCAAATCCATTATAATGGGTTTAATACTAAATGAGAATTACCCTAATAATATCACTCAGGATTGGAAAACAATGTGTGTATAAAGGCCCTTCATGTTTCAAAGGTAAAAAAAATTCGAGGTTAATGCATCATTTTCGATGTTATTACACAGTGGTACCTCTATTTTAGAACCACATACGCATGTACTATCAAGATATGAATTTATTTATTAAAAAAACATTATATATACTTTAAAAAACCTTATCATATTCTTCAACTCTCATCCTAAAAGTATATCATATTTGTTTTATTTCATAATAAATGATTTCAATAATTTAGTTCTCATGGTTTCTACTAAACTTCCACTTATACAAACTATATTCAACTTGAAACAAGTATGCTGAAGATGGTGTCTAAAATATTATATTTTTATAGAATCTTGGATTCATATTCCTGTGGAAAAAATAGTTTTGTTTTATTGGTATGTTAAGGAAATACATGACAATTTCAGTAAATTTGAAAATTGAAAAACTAAATCATGATAATAACACTATTCATATAGAAGCTCATGGAATTTAAAACATAATTAACATAATGAATTCACGAGAAATGGAAAAAAATTGTGATAAACAAACGTCAGTGTGTGTTAAGTTTAATTGTAACTTTGAATAGATAAGAAAAATAAATAATGAATGCTAAACAACTGAACACACATTCAATTTAAGTAACTGCAAAATAATTATTAGATATGTAATTATATATCTGAAAAATTAAATAAATGAAAAAAATTGTACGTAATCAATAGACATAGTATTAATTTCATCAATATAAAATATCATTTTGATAATCCCATGTATAGTTAGAACAAATATCTTGAGGAATGAAATTATTAATTTATAGACGCCATGGTCTCAAGAATCATGATACCTATAACTTTAAGATCATTTAGATGGAATTTTAAAACTACTAGATTTGAACTAAAATGTATTGGGCTCCTATATCAATACTATCATGACCATTTATAATGTTGTATAAAAATACTTAGTATAAACTAATATGGTTTAGAATACTAATTTTGTCTCATGAGACTTAGTAATGTATCTAGGGGATACCTATAAATACCTATCAGGTATGTATTTCATGTACAATGTAATACTAATATATTTGATAAATTTTTTTATTTATGAACAATTCACATAGTCATCAAATATCTGTATTGTGTAAAAGATAGAGGTTTATCAGTATTTCCCAACATAATCAAATAAATTTATATGAGAACACTATATAGAAAAAATAATATTAATTTTTTGAAACAAAAAATCCATCATGAAAAATATTTATATACGATATAACCCTAATTTTTTATAGATACTGATTATAAAAAAATCATTATTTTCAGATAATGTTAAAAATAAAAAAAGTTATTACCATTGTATAATAACTTTTATAACATGTTAAATTTCAAATCAGACCCCTCCTTGGATGAAATGATTAAACGTGTAACTAAATATACTTTCAAATTTTAATTAATAATGATATTAAATTTCAAATGGAATGTATATATGACACTTAAAAGTGATTTCATGAATAATAACACATATGTTTCATTATAATGTAAATTTAGAAAAAAACCCTAACCTATCACATGATTTGGGTTGAACATGATTAAAAATTTTGTATAATAGTTTTAAAAATTCCATGAAGTTATTATAGAGATATAATAATTGTTATAACATATTATACAATCCGTTTATAACATCTTATCTCCCTTCTAATAAAAATCATTTTTCATTTTAACTCATTCAAGAGTTAATTGCTTTGTTTTCTCATGAGTGTTTTGTCATGAAAGATCTAGTTCATTCCCATAATATATAGATATATCAAATAGATAATATTAATTATGAAATATTATTCATGTTTATATAGTATTTGTATTTTTAAAACCAATCACGAATGGTAGTTATGAAAAAAGATGTATGTTATGATCATTGAGATGGTAGGTTGTACGTACGCCTGAGTAACATTTCAATTTTTCAAGGATCATTATTGAAATGTGGTAATTATTATTTTATAATTCCATAATAATCATAATATATAATAGATAATATTATTTTCATTAAATTTACTAATATATATCATCCATTTGGTTTGGTGATGAAAATAGAGTCACATTTTATCGCAAAGGCGGTAGTCCACATGAATAGGAATAATGTTATTAGATTTACATTAGTGAAATAGAAAAAATAGAATGAAATATTATAACATTCCCTGAATGAGAAATATTTCATGAATATCATAATTATAACATTTATATCACATATCATCATTGAACATATCCTTACAACATTCCATGAAAATCGTTAGTGAATTCTGAATAACACTTCTTCAAGAGGTGGTAGTCCACCATACACATGAGTGACATTATTGTGTCCCCAACATAATTTTAATAAAAATTTTACAATTAGAATAATAACGATTGTGGAAAAATTATATGAAAAATGTTTTATATATTCCATGGATTCATTATCATACCATCCATGATATGTGTTAATAGAGAGACAAATGAAAATGGTTTGTGAGCTGTTAGTTGGTTGTACAACGAATAATGATTTTATAACCCATTTGATGGATATGGTGATCATTGTTGGAAATTAAATATTTAGAAAATACCAGTTTATAGATGATTTTGAGGGTTAATTTCATCATGTATTAATATTAATTGATTGTTGTGGTGGAAAATTTAAAATAAAAATTATTATTGAAGAACATTACCTCTTCTTCGAGTATCATCATAAATTATCACCAAATAAATCTTTGGTTGGGTTCATGACAAAATTAAGAATTATATTATAAATGGAAATTTATTTTGGAGTTATTTTTTCATGGGATGGCCTAACCAAAACGATTTAGAGGATTTAGATAGTTAGTGTAGTGAGTGGCCTTTTATAATTCAGTATGGGTTACATTTTGGTTAATACAAAAACTTATTCTCTATTAGTAGGTCATTCATACCACATGTGCCTCCAAAATAGGAAAATAATTGATTTTAGGGGTGATTTGGTCGATAAAATCCTACATGAAATAATAGATATACATTTTTATCATGCCATTCTAGCTTATTTAGTTTATTAAATTTTACCCTTTTTATTCTTCACCTTGGTTAATAGTTTTTTTTAAAAGGATAATTTTTTATTTTCAAGAATCTAAAATGATCCATATTATATAATTAATAACCAAAACATTTAGGTTTTAAATAAAATTTGTAAAATTGAAATATTATGTGAGGTGATAATCAATTTTAACACAGGTTTTTATAACATAGAAAAATATTATTTTAACATTAACTTCAATAACATAAATTTTAATATTTAATAATAAATATAAAAATTATAATAGAAAAATTGGTTCATTAATGGAAAATGTTCACATTTAATAACATTTAAAAATAACTTTGGAAGATGATAGTATTTTATAGTAATTTTAACTCATTAAATAAAATATCATTTATTATAAAATAACATTAATGGAAATTTTGAATGTATTCTTCTAATTTCAATTTAGAAATATCAAGAAAGTGAAAGAATTATTGTATATTATGTCCACACTCATGTGAGATTATATATTAATCTCCAAAATTAATGATATAAAATAATTTCTTCTATTTACATATCTTTGAATGTTTTTATTATCATTTAATTTTTAATATCATGATCTAAATAATACTTGCATTGGAATTATGATGAATATATATTAATTATTTAATCGATAAAACATTAAAATAAATTACCATGACAAAAAATAATTTATAATTCAAAATAAAATTCATAATGGGACTTATGAAAATTTGGTCTCAATCCAAATGAATTATATATATTAATGGAATGGATGGGGGTTTTTTATTTCTCATTAATTAATATTTTATATAGGTCACAATCATGGAAAATTGTCCCAAAAATATCATAAATGTAAAGACCAGGAAATTTCAAGGAATTTTTTTTCATAATTTATTTGGGATTTTACAAGAACGCAGTTTCTGACAGCACCTGATTCCGAGGCCCGATGTGCCTAGAATCAATTTCCGAAGTTTAGCTCGGGTACGTTCAGTGAACGAACGATCGGGTTTTTTCTAACTTTTGAACCGGTGCTCGGAATCGAAATCCGAGAGCACCGATGAATCCGCAGCGCCAGTAATTGCTTACGGGGACCTTTGCTGTAGTTGTGTTTTAAGTGGGTTGAGGTTTAATTTTTGGGGTTTTTTTGAACTAAATAATATTTTTCGTGCACAAATTTTATTCATGGAAGGTGGTTAATTTCAACAAATGAGGAGTTGGATGTAGGGTCCACACCCACCTATCCTCCCATGGGAGAGATTAGTGTGGTAGGGCCCACATGAGACCCTAACTCCTCACCTCCCCCATAACCCCCTTGACCTCCCCATAACTCACCCCCTTGTTTGAAAGCATAGAAACTCCACACATTTATTGTCGTGGAGCCTCTCCACCTCTCATGATTAATGAGTCTGACTAGGATAATTAATGACCTTATTAATTATCCTTGTCACACCTCTTGACTTTTTGAATGGATTGGAGATCATTTAAAAGAATAAGGCTTTTGAGATATTTGTTTTTGGGAAAATATTTTGGGAGAGCTTTCTTTCTCCGCGAAGAACAATCATCCATCTTTACGAAGAAAATCCTCATTTCGCAAAGAAGGACCATCAACTCTCCTCTTCCTCCGCGTCAAGGGAGAAGTCCCCGAATGTGGTAATCATCGCCAATGACAATGTGAATTCCTACTTCATCTCCTTCGTTGAGGAATGCTACCTCTCGGAGGAAGGACATCGACTTGGAGGTCCCGGAGTTCTCCATCCACTTTCTCTTCCACCACAAGGAAGGAGATGCTGATCGTGGAGAGCGACGCCAACAACAACGTTCTTATTCTTCTTCCGACATTGATGGAATCAATACTATTCTTCTGAGACACCTGACCTCCGCGACGTTCAACTTCAGCAACTCGACGACATGCAACGTCAATCTTGAGGTAGGGGTTTAATCTTCATTCATGTTTATTTAACGAACTTCGTTGATATTTTTTGGCTGCTTTCTATCATTATTACGGGAGGAGGTCAGACCGCACAAACACAGGCAACCCTCCTCCCCCTTTGATGTTGTGTTCATTGCGGCTCGAACAAAGGCGGCACAGTGCAACGACACCACGCGGAAACAAGAATGAACGTGACGAAGAAGCGCGGCGCCGTCGCGCCATGCCGTTGAGGTTGAACGAAGGCGTGGCGCCGTGGTGCCTCGCCGGAAAACCACGATAGGCCGCCGTTTGTTTATTTGACATGCTGATCGATGAGCATGGATGAAGCGGGCCACAATGGCGTTTGAATCCATTCGTAGTGAAGATCAGGTCCCGGGAGGACCGTTGGCGAAGACGCGAGGTGAAACGGACCACCGGAGCATATCGGGTGGTCCGCAGGGGGCTGCGGCGTGCCGCCGGAGAAAACGGCCACGGCTGAGCCACGACGGTGGGGGAATAACCGGAATGACTTCAGCCATTCCAGATTGGGGCGGTGCTGCTTATGTCGCACTAGTTTGTCAACCGCGGGGGGTTGTAACCCCCCCCCCCCCACCGCACCTACTGGCCACGTGGGCGCCGCGCCAGCGCCAAGCCGGCCGGGCCGGGCCGCGCCCTATTGGTCCAGACCCGGACCCGGGTCGGGTCGACCCAGTTCATGTCGACCCTAGGGTATCAGGCCTGGTCAGACCGGGCCCGAACCCCCTAATTTCGTACATATCCGGTCAAATGTCCATAACATGGGATACATACTTCCGATCGATGCACCATCAGTTGTGATGAAATCCTTGGATCGAGACGGTCATTTTGGTATATTACACTCAAGGTTTCAAAGAACATGGGGTACGGTCGGGTTGGTTTGAACATGAAACCAATCGGGCCCTCGGAGCTGAAACGCTTATAACTTGAGTTCCGGACGTCTGATTGATGTGATGTCGACTTTGTTGGATTCCTCTTGTTGAGAAGAAATTTTGGCATTATTCTCCTAAGGTTTGGATGCAGTTGGAGTATGGATGGGTTGAATTGTACCCGAAATCCAACAAAGCCCCTGGAATGGAAAAGCTGATAACTTTCAGACCGGATGTCCGTTTGACAAACCATCAATGACATTGGTGATCACGTTGAGAATCAATCCCTATGATTATACCCTATGAGAGTTCATGGTACAGTTCAGATATGGCCGGGTTGGTTCGCACACGAAACCAACCGGGCCCCTGGGACGAAAAGGCTAATAACTCATAGATCGGGCGTCTGATTCACACGCCGTCTATTAAGTTGAGACCCCTAATGACAAGGAGGTCCTTTATGATACTTATTCTTGGGACTTTGTGATACTTGGATTATCGACATGTAGATCATTGAGCGGACCCTCCCAGAGAAGAGCATAAGGAGTACAGAGACCGTGTAGCTGGTTGAGAGTTGAAGACTGCTTGTCCGAATCGAGTCGGAGTGACTTGTATTACCCAGTGGGGAGCACTACTGTGTTTGGGTGGCAGACCCACGGCAGGGAGCACTATTTTGTTTAGGTGGCAGACCCGCGATACTCGACATAAGGAGTACCTCTGCAGGATATTAGGGGGGGCACTACTGTGTTTGGGTGGCAGACCCCGACGGGAAGCACTACTGTGTTTGGGTGGCTAGCCCATGGTACTCCACAAGAGGAGTATCTCATCAGTCTTAGGATAGTGAGCAGTACCTCGAAGTCATGATAGGATCACTGTACTCGACAAAGACCGGACTCTTCAGCAGTTACGGTTTCGATTACTGAAAATCCTGGTTTGAGCTGATTCTATGACCTTTGTGTTTATCTCATGATTGAGATGGGTCACTTGATAACTTAGGTATATTTATGGGCATATACCTAGGTAGTGGTTATCCATTGATTTCATAACCTTTGTGTCATCACATGATTGAGATGGGTTACTTGATAACTTTGGTATAAGTATGGGCTTAAACCTATGTAAGGGTTATCTGTTGAGATCCTTCGTTGTGGTTATCCTTGTTCGATTTAGTGAGACCTTGAGGGTCTCAGGGTCCCTACTGAGTATCGTATACTCAACCCTGTATGGGATATGCCCGCACCTCGTTGTGTTGGTTGCAGACGAAGGGCAACGCTGATGGAGGTCGAGTGTTCGAGGACTGGACAGTACCCGGTGGTGGACTTCACGACGAGACGATACTCGGAGGAGGTTGACGAGTGAGAGCGTTGTGGAGGCTATCTGTACCTACCCTTCAGGTAGTATCCGTGGTGGACGAACCAGGAGCTGCGCTATCTGTACCTACCGTTCAGGTAGGATCCGAGGTGGATGACCTAGGAGCTGCTTCTATTCTTCCAGTTGTTTGTCTTTTCTGTTGTATTTTCTTTCAGTTGTAGCTGTACTTTTCAGTTGGGTTTGTATTCCAGCCCTTTTTACTTTTCAGCACTTTCTTTTTACTTAGTAAATTACTTCCTCTTGTACTCTTTGGTGTTGTGTTTACTTTTATAAAGGCAATGCCTTCCCAGTTTTTTGGGATTTACGCCTTTGGTGCTAGTCGTCAGCCCCTGGCTTATGGAAGGCGGGCTTCTGGTAGTCACAGCACGGTCCCCGAGGACGGGTCGTGACAATAAAATACAATCATATGTTGACAAAGGTATAAATATGGAAGGAAAATTGGTTTTAGAAATTCATTTAGGTAATTTTATGCCTAGTCTTACTAGTTTAACCCTTATTAATTAATATTTTTACCTAAAAGTAGTATTTATTTTTTATTTTTTTCACTATTAATTATTATCAAAAATTTTGTTTCCCTTATTTTAAATTTAAAATTACTATTACTAAAAAAATTATCAATTTTTTCAAATTAAGTTGAAATAAGTGAACAAATTTAGGTTAAAAATAATAGCACGGACCTGACGAGAGTTTCAATTTTTTAAAAAGAAAATAGATAACATTTTACAATGTTTTTATATGAATATTGAATATAAAAATAATTCAACTGTCATAAATTAAATGAAATGATATATATATGATCTAATTTTATATTAAAATTGATTAAATATATTATTTACATTAATATATTATCTAATAGAAAATGAATTTTTAATTTAAATTTATTATTTTTCAGTAATCAATAATAAATGAAATATTTTAGAAAATTCCCAAAAAATATCCCTATAATAAGAACTTCAAAATAATATCACAAATAAATTTTAATTTTCAAAAATAATTTATAATGATTGTAATGAATAATTTTAAATTATGCATGCAAGGAGAGACTAAACTCTCTTTTAGAACAACATTATTTTTCTGAAAATATTTCCATTTCACATCAATTATTCTTATTTTATTAATAATATATAAATAATAAATAGATATATGAAACAAGATAATTTTATAATTTTTTGAATACTATTCATACCAATCATTCTAAATTCTACAGCATATAAAATATAAAAATGGTAATATTATATTTTTGTTCGGTAAAACAAAATTTTTCACCTAACACAAGAAATCAAATAAACTCATTTTTTAGTAATGTGAGTTAAATTAAATGTTGTGTGTACTAGGAGATAATAAAGATATTAAATTTATTTAAATATAAGTATATTGTAATGTCTATAGGTGATATGTTTTCATTTATGCTTGGTGTCATGTTTCAAATGCTCTATAAAATTGAACACTCATATTTTCTAATATTTGTGTGTTATAGTATTGTTGAACGAAGCACCACATAATAATGAATCTTAACAAAATCTTGGGTTTTCCTCAACATTTAGTAAAATTATTTCATAAGCTCTGAATATGTTGTTGGGTTTCCATATTTTTTATCATCCTCAAAAAAATGAAAATTCAATGAGAACCATTGAAACACTATAGGATATGTTGAGATCGTGTAATCATGATATCAAAGGTGGTTAGGATCAAATATTTCCTCTTTTTGGAGTATTTTATAACAATAGCATTTAGTTAAGAAATCAACATGATACTTCTTAATCCCACTATATAAATAAGTGAAAAACCCAATGTTCTAGGATGATGTTACCAAAAATGTCTATTGATAACTGGTGTAGACGAGTCAATAAAAGATAATTTCAAATATATGTAGTATCACAAAATGTCTAATAAGAGTTTATTTAAAGTAATTTGAACAATCATTAGTGAGATCTGAAATTTAAGATCAGTGATAAATTATTTCCTTGAATTTACCCATGTGTAATGTTTATGTGATTTTGAAATATTAGAAATATAGTCCCTATGTATATTGGTCCCTTCCAGATTCATGGTCTATATGGGACAATATCCTATCTCTTGGTGTTCCACTGATCCATTGTTATGTTAATGATGTGTTCAATGTAAATAATCTGAGGAATCTTATACATGAACCTTCTCATGTTCTGAACTCTTAGGTCGTACCAATGGAGAATGGTTTTTATTATGTAGAACAAGTGCAATAAGTCGTTGGTCGCCGTAAAAATGTTCTACAAAAAAGACTACTAACTGGATAATTTTCACCAGATGAATTAGAAAATAAATTATACTACATAAAATCTTCATAATATAATGAAACAGATATTTCCCCACATCTTTGTATCAATGTTCATTAATATTTAGGGTCAATTTACTATAATGGGGAAAAATAAAAAAACACCCTTTTTTACATATTTCCTTTAAAATTCTATTTCATCGATAACATCCATAAAAAATTAAAAGATTTAAGTGAATTTAATTACAATGATCAAATATTATTATTTTCATGTCAACCTTATATCATAGTTCTAGAATAATTTGGTGAATGTGAGTTACCAAAATATAAAATATGCTTATAATGGTCCCACTAAATACACATTTATTAAATAAAACATATAAAATAGTAAATCTAAATTTTCAAATGCTATTTTATGAATTTAAAATAAATTTTCTTCAAAAAATGATTTTTTGATCTTTTGTAATAAATTATTCTAGTTAATTTCTCCCACCTGTATGAATTTAATCCTAATAATTTTATTCCATATGTGGAATCAAGAAGTATAAATTTGGTAAATACATCCCTTGTCATTTTTTTATTTATAAAAGTATCTATGGAAAATATTTACCACATCGGGTTGGGAAATACATGTAAAACATGGTTAATATATAGAATAATTCCTAGAAATGTAAAATACACATTAATTTATCCTACCGGCTGAGTGGTGACTATCAATTATCATCCTAATTTATAAAATATTGAAATATGGAGAAATTTTCCATTGATTTTGCCCTTTATATTATTTTATGTAAATAATAAATCCAGAATGACACTCAATTTTTTTTTAAAATATAATAATTTATCAATGGTACAAAAATAGTTTATGTTCATTTTAAAACACTAGTAAAAATATGAAAAAAAATTATGTAGGTAGTTTAAATTTAATTTTTTTTTTCAATGAAATAATATCTAATATGCTTATGAAACACAAGTATAGAACATTCTCATGTAATTGAATAATAGAATATATAATTGTAGAAATATTCATAGAAAAATAAATTTGAATAATTATTGTGGTCCATTAATTTTTTAGATATAGATAAAAATGGGTCCTGTTTCAGTTTTTTTATTTTAATTCCATTTAAATATTTTTTCTAAATACTCAATTAATGAAAATAATAATAAAAATGACATGAACGGTATATTATGTAAAATAATATATCATTAATTAAATTAAAATTCATAATAATGTAATATTCATCCATTTTAATGGGATTATGGTTTATAATATCTTACATTATCACTTATGTGTTAATATTCATTTTATATTAAAAATTATTTACACTCAAATAGTAAAAATCATTGATATCTTAGAAATATTAAAAAGTGTTAATTGTGGGTTAAAAATTGGTGATAAAGTTTAACTAATTACATATTTTTGTCCAAATTATTTTGGATGAGATTAATTTGACTTATCCTTATCTAACATTCTAAATTTATCAACATGGAACCACTTGAAAATGACAAATAATTTATATTAATTTAATACATTAATTAATTTAAATTGTTCCCCTCCCATCTCATATAAAATGTAATATCCTATCCTCCATTATTCAAAAAGTGTTAAAAATGTTTCACTTATAATATATTACCTTATATCAATCTAGATTCCTTCATCACATCAAAGAAATTATTTTCATTAAAAAATGCAATTCTTTCAAGGTCGAAGGTGTAATTTAGATGTGGTTTCTCAACATATAGGTGTAAATGCTTATAGATTATATTTAATATTATTTATTATTCTGCATATTATAAATATGTTCAATCTTTTTTAATTTAAGGGATTTTTAATTTAATATATTTAATTTTTTTTGTTAACATATTAAAATCATTTTCTTCCTTTTTTCCATCCCATTTAAATAACATGCATCACTTAAGCGTAATTATGACTTATTGTTTCCACATAACAATGTAATTCATTTTTCATTGACATTATTTCTTCGTTGGTTATAATGATTGAAATAATGAATATATAATATATTTATACCACGATTAGAATTCTGTATATGATGTAATCATGATAAAATAACGAGGGTTAAAACTGTCAAACCAGACCATTCATGACAGGTGATATAGTTAACAGAAAAAATGAAGTATTTAATGAAGTATTATTTTTAAATGTGATCATTTATGATATATTAAGTTTGAATATGGTTATATAAAATAATTTTAATAAATTTAAATTTACTATATAAGTGGTTATAGTTCGTAGAAATGAAGTCATAAATGAGGATAGATATTTATATTTATATCTCATTTTTATTGGGATTTTCTATAAATGAATTTATATTGAAGAACTAATAAGATAATTATATGATAAAATCACTACATATTTTTTATAATCAACATATTAATGTAAAATATATTTTTTATTAATATTTTCCTATTATTTTTAATCCAAATGTTTGATAAAATTATTTTTAAAAAATCCAACCTAATTTTTTCTCTATTAATCCCAAAAAGAATTTCATCCACCTACATGTTTCATAATTATTTTTCAAGAATGTTTTCAATATTATATAGTTATAATTTAATTAAATTTTTCCCACATTTTTAATTTTATAAAATATCATAAATTGATAATTCTTTTCATTTTTTTGAATGCGGAACTTTTTACTTTTAAATAAAAATGTGAATGGAATCATTATTTTAATGAACTTTGAGAGAATATAATTTACTACCAATATGATGGATGAATAGTTTGAAGATTATTCTTCAATTTTACGTGGTTCTATTCAATTAACCTTATTCCATACCACTAGTTAAATTTTCATATTTTATACAAGTGTTTCAAAGATGAAAACTGAATTTTCCTTAAGGAAACGTTTCTAGATATTTTAATTAAAAATTACATCTATGATAACATCCTTTGATGTTAATAGTGGATCAATGGGGATATTTTTATTTTAGGTCCTAATTATTAACTTCTTAAATATTTGATTTTAATGATGATTAAATATCACCGAAACATGTTTTGTTTTCCAGAGGTCATGTGATGATGGAATGATGAGTGTTTCAATTGTTAGTTAGAGGATTAAAAATTCATGACTAGTGGTCCTAGTGTTATATGGAAATCCATTACAATAAGTAATGATTATCATTTTATTAAAATGGAACATATATATGGTTTTATCAAAAACCAAAAAATTATGGATCATGGGATACTATACCTTACCAAATATATTTTTACATGGTATGTTACTCAAATAAAAAAGAAAGTAAACCATAAATTCTATGAATAATAACCTGTGATGAAAAAAATAGTGGGTAGAATTGACATAAGATTTATATGATTATTATTATTCTAATCTTTAGTCCTCCATTTTTTGTATTAAAATATGTTTATTTTATAAATTAGGGCTCTTTTACATTGCGTCAATATTGGTTTATGTCTTATGAAATTCCATGATTTTTTTCAAAGAATCATTATTTTTATCAATGAATAGTTTGGCATGGTTTCAATATGTTACGATCATGATATCATATCATTAGGCTGATGTTATTATTAAATATATAATTTTACCTCGATTATTTATCATTCATTATTATTTAATCAAACCCATTCTTATATATCATTTTTCACAGGATATAAATAAAGGTTCCAATATGAAATGTATAAGAATGGTTATAGTTTTTTATACAATGTGGATATTTTTTAATATATATATATCTAATTTCACTCTAATAGTAAACCATTATGGTTTTTTATAGAATGTGATTATATTTAATTATTATTTATCTAATATTCTATAATTTGTATATATTGGCCTAAGACAATTACATAAATAATTACATGAATTGTAACATAAATATCATAGTCACACTACCACAATATCACCGGGTATTGTGTATTTCTAAAACTAGGAACATGAAAACAAGATTAAACATAAATAATATTCATTTATGATAGTTTCTACAATGATCTACTAAATTCATTGATATCCTAAAAAATAACATTATAACATGAGGAAGACATAAAAATGTAGTGGGATAGAGATCCCAATAAGGGAATAAATATGATTAAAAAGAAAAACATACATGTAAAAAGTAAGAATATGATATGATAGATAAATTTTACCGTGTATAATTTCATGGAAGAATAAAATAATTAACTTGGAGTCATAATATAATGGGTATGTAGGAATGTGATAGAAACATAAAACATTAAATTGGTGTATGTCACATAAAACTTCTAAGACAAAATCACATTGTGAACACAGACCCACTAGGGATTATGCATACTCCCTAATCCCAAACATATCATCTCATGAGACAGAATGTTATCTAATTCATTGGATCCGTATTTGGGTCCACCCTTCATAAAATGTACATTCTATGTTGTGTGATAAATGAAAATAAAATGTATATTATAACCAAAATAATTACCCATGGAAGATAACATTTACATAATCATCCCTCAGATTAATATAAAGAATATTACATTAATAATTCAAATAAAATAAGGAATTAAATATTTTTGAAGATAGTATCTAAATAAAAAATCACATATCTAAAAATTAGAGATCATATTTGACAACTCCTAGAAAAATATTACAGAATTTGGAAAGAAAATGTACTTTCAAAACATTTTTATAAGGAAATTTTTTTGGACATTTGAAGAAATAAATAAACATGGGTAATTATTTGATAAAAATAGATAAATAATAATGGATATCCCTATAATATTTTAAAGATAATAAAATTAAGATTTATAATAATTTATTCAAAATATTTTTGAGTAACCATATTAAGGGATAAAAATGATTCCCTCAATCAGTTTATATTATTGAAGAAATTTGGAAAATTAATTAAGTTATGCATAAACCAATAAAATAAAGGAATAATATGATAAGTATAACTATTAGAAGAAAATATATAGAGATTTTAAGAATTCAATAACATTAAATAGGGATATAAAGTGAGTAAGATAAAGTAATTTATTAACCCAAAGAAAATGGGGTGGTTGTGAGAGATCCCTGACCCTTTGTTCCAAAGCGTAATAATCTAACTATTAACATAAAAATAATAAAATTATATTTCATAATTAAATAATTTATGAGAACATATATATTTATATATATTATTAACATTGATCATATAATCTTCATTTTCTACCATTTTAATGATATATATTGTTTAATTTCATTATTCAGACGACATTTGTTTCATGGTCCCATGGTCAGATCAGTTATAGATAGTTGTTGATGTTTTTTCAAATTTAATGAAGAATACATTGATCAAATTTAATGGCACTCATTACCTAATATAAATTTAAATAGTTCCAAAGACCCATATGTATTCTGATATGTGGATAATCAATCAATAAAAATATTAATGTTATTCAATTTGTTCATAGAGGAGGTTGTATAGACCTCCATGAACTAGTTTTGATTTATTTAATTTTATGAAAATATTTTAATTCCAAAATGTGAAAAGATATAAAATATATATTATTGGGTCACATAAAATCATTATATGTTAATTTAAACCATCTGTGAAGGTGTTAATTTTAAAGGAAATGTCATAAACCATGGAGGTAGAGTCCTGACATATTGTGGATAATGTATTCATTTTTTAGAGTAACAAGATAATATAAGAGAATGTATAGTAGATATAATGTCAGGAAAATAGTAAAATAGTATATATATTAGTAATAATGATTATTCCATGTTAGATGATGGAGGTGAGGTAATTATTGTGGAAAAAATGAATATAAAATTTGTAATTTGAGAATATTTCCTCTTGAATTTTGTTACATCAAATACTCCATCTAGAAATTCAATTTTGTAAGTGATAATAAATCTATAATGATTTGGGAAGTGGGTATAGAAGATAAATAAATATAAATTGAGTATTATCCAATTATTATAATTCATGAGGATAAGGGTTGGTATTTTTATGTGGTTGGGGAGGGGTGGTTTTTAAAATAATATTAATTGGTTTAATATTTTTAGATAAGAAAATCATCTGTTATGAATTTGATGACTATACATAGTAACTAGTATAAGGGAGTTAGATATAATGGGATCACACATCATCAATAAATCATAAATTAATTTATTTATCCTATAATGAAATTAACTTATTTAACCATATGTTACTATTCCGAAAGAAGTGTACTATTTAAGAAAAATAAAAAAATAACCCTATTAATTAATTAAAGTGATGATTATAATAATTAAGTACATTTTATTAAATTAATTTTTTAGATATTTAATTTATAATTTTTTAAATAAATATAATTTAAAATTAAGATGGATAAATTTTAATATTATTTTAAATTTATTGAACCATTAAAAAATTAATTATAACATCATGAAATTATAATATAATTGTAATAAAAAATTATCTGATTTTAAAAATCATTTTATTAAAAATATCTTTCCATTATGTCATTATATTTTTCAAATGTTTCATATAAATCATTAATATTTTATAAAAGTTAATTTTATTACTTAATTATATTTTGAACAATTATTTACTATTTTCATGATATAAATAACTTATATTTTAATATTTTATTAATGATAAATATTAATTTATAAATAAACAGACAAGAAAATCATTTTAGTGGTTTGGTTATTAATCTTATTGGTCAGAATACTATTCTATTTAGAAATTGAATTTTACAAGAGTTATATTACAACTCTAACAGTCAGCTTACTATTCCAAAGGTCATATTTGAAATGATAAGATGTAATTTCTAAATTATATAACATCAATATATTTAATTTTTTTATTCATATATATTATTTAAAAGTTATAATTATTTTAATTTAATTGATGAATATTTCATTAGATATATTCCTCTTTATTTCTGATGTTTGGTACTTGATTGCATTTATTCATATGGATGGATTGATTAAAATTTTACTTTTTTATTTATTTAATTTTATTTTTTAACTAGTTGTAATATTTTAAATTATTAAATTAAAATTTATGCCAAAAAGTTAATGTTTCTTTTAATATAATTTTTTTCTTGGATTGATTTTGCGGTTTTTTGTTTTATATCATATGGAAATACAAAATACTACATGTTTATATGTTATTGGAAAGTACGTTGATAAAGAATCTTGTTCATTACATTCATACCTCCTTAATATATGTATTCCCCCAAGTATTATTTTTCATTTTAAGTTGAAAAAATTGAGGGTACATATTTTTCATCACATCCTCTAATTCTAATGTTGTATCTTCATACATATAGTTCCAATATAGTTCAATTTGTAAGTCAATATTGTTGTTGGGTAAAACATTATATATAGAGTCCAAAATTTTCATCAGCTGATTGACATATTATTGACCATTTTCTAGCTATATTACATCTGAATTTATTACAAGTGATGGATTTGGTATGTAATTCCTCATTATTGATACAAATAATACATCATGTACTATAGACATTGTTGGTGGGAGTTATTATCAAAATGCCAGAACTCCAAATAAATTATTATTCAAAAAGTTTTTGATATACCTATTAATTCTATTTATGTTATCCTAAATCTCATGACTCTCTTATACGAATCTTGGTATTAGAACACATTATCTTCAACCTCAATATTTGGGTCTCATCAATGATTGTAAAAATATCTATTTTTTCTCCACTGAGCAACAAATATGTGTTTATGAATGGTTTTTTAAAATATTCACCATTTATTCAACCAATTTTTGTCCTAGTGAATTAAATTCACCAAAATCTTACTAACACATAATTGTTAAAGATTCATTATATTAGTGTCTTTTAGTGATCCCTTTAAAATCTTGAGTGGAAACTATTAATGAACAAGAACCCATATATAGAAATATGATGATCACAAAAACCTTTAAATTCAATCATGAAATCACTAAACATTTATTTACATTTATAGATAGACCAATAATATTTAGAATAATATTAGGGGCGATAAACCATACAGATCTTAACCTATGTTTTTAGATTATTTGGAGGAATCTTTCAAAAAATGGTTTTAATATCATATCTCGACTATATAAAATCTAGCGGTGTTCTTTATAGCCTCACCACTCCTCTGATGTATATTATTCCATGCTGATTGAGTGAGAGAGCCTCTAAAATAGTTGATAATGGAGATGTCATGCTATGTTGATCCACTATAACCTATATATTTTTATTTAGAAAGGATATGATCTAGAGACCCAAGAGAAAATCCATTGTGATGTTCCAAAAATTCATTGTAGGTATGGGTAATGGTATTATCATCCCCTTGGAATTTTGAAATTTATCATTCACCAGCTAACATAGATGTAAAATTAAAGAATACTATATGATCTCCATCATAATATTGTACCATATATAGTTCTTTTTTATGTATTAAAATAACATCACACTCCATTATTTCATAGACAATGTTGAGATACATGCATCATTCGATAACCCATTCATTATTTTATGATATTACGGTACACATAGTCATGGATCCAATATTATGGTTTCTTCCCAATCAAATTTTAACTATAATGACTTCCCATTTATTATTGTTTCTACCTTCTTCAATATTTATACATTATATCATTGATCATACTTTATCTTCAGCAGATAAGATAGTTTTACAACAATTTGATATATGAATTATGGTGTTCAGTATTTCATGAATTTCATGACAATCCATTTAATATATAATAATATTTTATCCTTATCAATTCCCATAATTGATATGGATTCATGATCCTTTCTATGTACAAAATTTGAAACATTATTTTTATTCCCTGGTTGATAGTGGATTGACAAAACATAGTCCATGATCTTATCATATCATTTTTGTTTTCACATATTATCATCATAATATGTGAATATATATTTTAGTATCTTTTGAACTATATTCACTTCATACTTCTCTCGGTAGAGATGAAACCTCAAAATATTTAGTGCGATGATCACTACATCCAACAACAATTAATAAATTTGATTTTTTTTCTTAAGAAAATTCAAAAAAACGTAATGTATAGGTTAATAAATTATCAATAAATATTTTATATACCCAAATAAATTGTTTGGAAAATAACTATATATAATCACTATATCGCCATATGAGGGGAGTGTAATTACTTGATCATTTTTCAATTCCATTAACACATATCTACTTTCCTTTTTCCAGAAAAAAATAAATCCACTGTGATGTATATAGTTTTTTTGGTCTAAAAATAATTATATTTCACTAAAAAATCATCAGTAATGATAACATAGAATAATTATACTATATATATCAATTATCAACATATTCCAATTATATTTTTGATTTAATGTTGTATAAAATGAGAATGAAAATATCCCATTAATTTTGATAACATTTCCCCTGAATGATTCTTCCTCACTTTAAACCTCAAAATTACATAAATTTTCATTTATATTATCCTTTTATAATAATTATTTCTTTGTATTCAATTTCCCCACATGATTTTACTTGATCTTGTATTAAATTACAATATCAAATATAAGTACAAAAAAAATAATTCTAAGGAAATCAATAATTACATTGTACATTATGTAAAAAAAATTCTATACAAATAATGAATCTAAAGGATTCACCAATAATTCATAATTTTCATTCTTTGACTGAAACATATTCTAAAGAATGTCATCATTATTTTCCTATAATTGGCAATATACCATCGAAGATACAATATAGAGGAATACATGGACTAATGTATATGTTTGAAGAATTCATAATTATTTCATAGGGGAAACATTTTATTTATCATGATCAAATTATTTTCACAATAAATAATTATGAGGAACATTGAAAATTAATTCAATTTGGTGAAGTGGTAAGACACAACCCATAATGAATTACACATCTATATAATACCCTTTTCTTGATTCTCTTATAACTACTACATTTCTTCTTATAACTCAATGACTGTCATTTTATAAGGATAATTGATATGTGTAGATATCTATTTATAATTTCAATTTATAACTCATCCTATATCTCAAGAGGGAGAAAATGTAACTCTTCGTGAAATATTATTGTATAGTCCCTTATAATGGAAATTTATTAAAGAATGATTCAATCCTATGTATTAATAATTTGTTCTACATATTGTTCCTGACAAGGAAGTAATATACACTCGGGAGAATGTAATTTCAAAAGAGAATCATCCTCTTTTTTATACATGTATAGAATTATTTGATGAAACAAGATGTGAGGATTAATAACCATTTCCTGATAATTGATTTTGTACATGTATAAGGATATACAATCATGCACAATATATCAAGAATCATTATTAAATTATGAAATAATTTTTTTGTGACAGTCAACAATAATCATTTAAATCAGAGGGGTAATATAAGAAAGATTCAGTAGTTTTTATGATTTACATTCTCATAGATTAGACACAACCCAGGTTTTTAGTTGGCATTTTAATAGTTCTACCATTCTTAAATGTTATGAAAGAATGCATAGAACCACAATGAAATAATATGTTTTATAATACTAAATAAATAACTATTATTCTATAATCACACATTTTTTTGGGTAAATTATAATAATAATGATATAATATTTCATTGCATTTATGGCCTTGGAATTTTTTATCATTGATTATCTCTGATACCACTGTGCTATGGGAATTTGATTTCATTAATGATGGTGTTCCCAAGAGTTAAAAATATTATACTCCAAAAAGTCTATTGATATGAATGTTATTTTATTCCCTCACATTAGTGGGATTCTTCTTATCTATTATGAATTGTTATCATAATTCTCATCATTTCAATAATCGATACATCACTCGGTTTCCTTGATAGATTTTTTAGAAATGCTTTATACCACACTCTTGAAATCTGGTATTTTTATTTCTCTTTCCTCTATATAATTAATCCATTGATGCACCCATATTATAATACGTCTTATTCATTTTATATTCATACCAATGAGAATACTGAGAGTAAAAAATTTCTCTATTAACATTGTGGTCACGATAAAAAACCATTACATATATTTAATTCTATAAAATTTCAATTTGTTTCTAGACATGACATTAATTCACTACTGATGTTGTACACCTTAAATTTGTTGTTTCGGAAAAAATGGAGGATTACAAATAAAACATTGGTGTGTTTTCTTCATAATACTAAATTGAGTCATCTTTATTTTTCTTTTATTTGAGGAGCCTTGAATCATTTTTAAGATGACAATTCAAAAATTTTTGATGGTAAATATTATATAGAATCAATCCCATTCTATAGAATCAATTTCGACTTTGGAATTATTATTCTTCCTAACTATACATAACCAATCAAATTTCCACTCTAAGAAATAAATAGATAAACACTTTTCTATAGATCTAAGAATAAGAGGTAAAATAGTATCTTATAAACAGAGTGAATCTATTATTTTGTGATTTAGGGATCAAAATATCCACATAAGATAAGAATCCATTATCTCTTATAAATATCAACCACATCATTCCATTTCATTGGAGTAGTATGGTAGTACATACAATTCAAAAAATCATTCATAACATGAGTAAGTAGATATAAGTAATTCTTTAATGGTTATATCTTCAACTAATATATTTATTAAAATCCCAATTGTGAAATATTTGAATATAGTATCACATTACTAGTTGATATAGATTTAATAAATTATAAATAAAGAGAAAATGATTTCGTATGAGTATTAAGAATTCAATCACGTGTAATGAAAATAAATTTTAACACAAGTTTGAGTAACATGGAAAAATAATCATTTAACATTAATTGCACTAACATAGCTTTTAATATTTAAAGATAAATATAGAAAAATTGGTTTGTTAATGGACCAAGTTCACATTTATTAACATAAAAAAACATTAGAATAAGATAGGATTTACTAGAAATTTTAATTCTTTTAATAAAATAGAATTTATTATAAAATGACCTTAATGTCAATTTTGAATGTATTCATCTAATTTCAATTTAACAATATCATGAAAATGATGTAATTATGGAATTTTATGTCCATACTCATGTATGATGATATATTAATCTACACAATTAATAAAATATAATAATTTTTTCTATTTACTTATCTTTGAATGTTTTTAGTATCATTTATTTTTTTATATGATGAACTAAATAATACATGCATTGGCATAATGAAAAATTTATATTAATTAATTAATCAATAAATAATTAAAATAAATTACCATGAAAAAAAATTATAATTCAAAATAATATTTATAAGGGGACTTATGAAATTTTTATCTCAATCCAAATGCATTATATATATTAATGGAAAGGATTGGTTTTTTGTCTTCATCATTAATTAATATTTTATATAGGTAAAAATCAAGGAAACATGTCCCAAAATATCAAACAATACGATAATATGGTGACAAGGGTATAAATTTTGTATGGAAATTAGGTTTAAAAAAAAATTAAGTATTTTCAAGCCTAGTATTTTTATTTTAACCCTTAGTATGTATTTTTTTACCTAAATATTGTAATTATTTTTTATTGTTTTCACTAATAATATTGGTAAAAAATTATTTTTCCCTTATTATAAATTATAAATTATTATTATTAAAAAAATTCATCCATTTTTTCAAATTAAATTAAAATAAGTGACCAAGTTTAATTTTAAAATAATATCATGGACACGACAAAAGTTTTAGTTTTTTAAAATGCAAATAGGTAACATTATACAACGTTTTTATATGAATATTGAATATAAATTATGATTCAACTATCATAAATTGAATGAAATGATGTATATATGATCTAATTTTATATTAAAATTGATTAAATATATTATTTACATTTATATATTATCTAATAGAAAATGATTTAAATTTAAATTTATTATTTTTCATTAATCATTAATAAATTAAATATTTTAGAAAATTCCAAAAAAATATACCTATAATAAGGAATTCATAATTATATCAAAAATAAATTTTATTTTTTCAAATAAATTCTATAATAGTTATAAACAATAATTTTAAATTATGTATGCAATGAGCGACTAAAATCTCTTTTAGAACAACACTGTTTTTCAGGAAATATTTCCTTTTCATTTCAATGATTCTTATTTTATTAATAATATATAGATAATAAAAAGAATTATGAAACAAGAAATTATTATAATTTATGTAATACTATTTATACAAATCATTCTAAATTCTGCAACATATAACAAATAATAAAGGTAATATTATATTTTTGTTCAGTAAAACTCAGTCTTTCATGTAACACATGAAATAAAATAAACACATATTTTTAGTAACGTGAGTTAAATTAAATGTTGTGTGTACTGGGAGATAATGAATATATTAAATTTATTTAAATATAAGTATATCGTAATGTCTACAGGTGATATGTTTTCATTTATGGTTGTTGTCGTGTTTCAAATGTGCTATCAAATTGAACACTCATATTTTCTAATTTTGGTGTGTTATATTATTTTTTAACAAAGAACCACATAATAATTAATCTTATGGAAATATTGGTTTTACCTAAATTTTTAGAAAAATTCTCCCAGAAACTATAAATATGGTGTTGGATTTCAATATTTCTTATCATCAAAAAATGTAAATTCACAAAGAACCATTGAAACACTAGAGGATATGGTGAGATCACATGATCATGATTTAAAAGGTGGTTAGGATCAAAGCATTCTTCCTTTTGGAGTATTTTATAATAATAGAATTCATGTAACCAATCAACATGAACCTTTTGAATCCCAATATGGAAATAAGTTAAAAAAACCTAATGTTCTAGGATGAAGTTACTAAAAAATGTCTATTGGAAACTGTTATAGATGAGTAAAAAATATATAATTTGAAATACATTTATTATCACATAATGTCATATAATAGTTTATTTGAAGTAATGTGCACTATCATTAGCGAGATCCGAAATTTAAGATCAATGTTAAGGTATTTCCATGAATTTACCCATGTGTAATGTTTATGTGATTTTGAAATATTCAAAATTTGAGACCTAGGTATATTAGTCCCTTCTTGATTCTTGGTCTATATGGGACAATAGTCTATGCCTGGGTGTTCTACTAATCCTTTTTTATATAAATTATGTGTTCCATGTAACTAAGATGAGGAATGTTATATCTGAACCTTCACATGTTCTGAACTCTTAGGTTGTACCAATGGATACTGGTTTTTATAATGGAGAAAAATTGCAATAAATCATTGATCACTGTAAAAATGTTATACAAAAAAGACTTCTAATAGTATAATTTTCTCTAGATGAATCGTAAAATCAATGATGCTGCATCAAAATATCATAATATAATGAAATAGATATTTCCCGCTTCCTTGTATCAATGTTCACTAATATTTATTATGAAATTATTATAATATGGAAAAATAAAACACCACTCTTTGTATTTTATATTTCTCTTTAATTTCCATTTCATCGATAACATCTTTAAAAAATAAACAAATTTAAGAGAATTGAATTACAATGATCAAATATTATTCTTTTGATGTCACCCTTATAGCATAGTTGTTGAATGGTTTGGTGAATGTGAGTTAACAAAATTTAAAATATTTTTATAATGGTTATAATAAATACAAATTTATTAAATACAATATATTAAATAATAAATCAAAGTTCACTAAGGCCATTTTTTGATTTTAAAATAGTCTTTTTTCAAAAAATGATTTGGTGATTTTTTGTAATAAAATATTCAAATTAATTTCTCCCACTACTATGAATTTAATCCTATTAATTTTATTCCATAGGTTAAATCAAGAAGTTAAAATTTGGTAAATACTTTCCTTGTCAATTTTTTATTTTAAAAAGTATCCGTGGTAAATATATATCACCTCGGGTAGGGTAATACATGTAAAACATGGTGAATATATAGAATAATGGCTAGAAATATAAAATACACATTAATTTATCCTATTGGGTGAGCAGTGATTATCCATGATCATCCTAATTTAAAAATTATTGTAATATGGAGTCATTTTTCTATTATTGTTCCCTTTATATTATTTTATGTAAATAAAAATTCCATAATTGTAGTCAATAATTTTTTGTAAATATAATAATTTATCAATGGTATAAAAATCGTTTATGTTCATTTAAAAAAACTATTTCAAATATGAAAAAAATTATGTCGGTAATTTTTTTTATCAATGAAATAATATCTAATATGTTTATGAAACAAAAATATAAAACATTATCATGTAATTGAATAATAAAATATATAATTGGAGAAATATTAATTGGAAACTAATTTTGATTAATTATTATGATCCATTATTTATATATATATATATATAATGGGTTATGTGTCTATTTTTTAATTTCAATTCCATATAAATATCTTTTTCTAAATACTCAATTAATACAAATAATCTAAAAAATGACATTAATGGCATATTATGTAAAATAATATATAATTAATTTAATTTAAATTCATTATAATGTAATATTCATCCATTTTAATGGGATTGTGATTTATAATATATTACATTATCCACTTATGTGTTAATTTTCATTTTATATGTAAAATTTTTTACACTCAAATAGTAAAAATAATTGATATCATGGAAATTGTACAATATTTTAATTGTGGGTTACAAATTGGATATTAGGTTTAAAAGATTACATATTTTTTTCCAAATAATTTCATATGTGATTAATCCGACTTATACTTATACTACATTCTAAATTTATCAACTTGGAACCACATAAACATGAAAAATAACATATATTAATTTAATTCATTAAATAATTTCAATTCTACCCCTCCCATATCATATAAAATGTAACATCATATCCTCCATTATTCACAAAGTGTTAACAATTTTTTGCTTACAATAGATTCTATTATATCATGTTATTTTCATTTATCATATCCAATAACTTATTTTCATTCAAAATACAATCCTTTCAAGGACTAAGGTGTAATATAGATGAGGTTTCTCAACATAGAGGTGTAAATATTTACAGATTATATTCAATATTATTTATTATTATACATCTTATAAATATATTATATCTATTTTCATTTAAGTAATTTTTTAATTATTTATATTTCATTTTTATTATTAATATATAAAAATCATTTTATTCATTCTTTCCATCCCATTTAAATAACATGCATTGCTTATGCATAATCATGACTTATTGTTTCCACATAACATTGCAATTTATTTTTCATCAACATTATTTCTTTTATGGTTAAAAAGTTTGAAATAATGTATATATAATATATTTATATCAGGATTAAAATTCTAAATATGATTTAATCATGATCAAATAACGAGGGATATAAATATCGAACCAGAACATTTAGGACTGGTGATATAGTTAGCACGGAAAAATTATGTATTTAATGAATAATTATTTATAAATGTGATCTTTTATGATATTTTAATTTTTATTATGGTTCCATAAAATAATTTTAATAAATTTAAATTTACTATATAGGTGGTTAGAGTCCGTACGAATGAATTCATAAATTCGGTAAGATATTCATATTTATACCTCAATTTTATTTGGGTTTCATATAAATCAATTTCTTTTGAAGAACTAATAACATAAATATATGATAAAATCACTAATTATTTTTTATAATCAACTTAATAATGTTAAATATATGTTAATGTAACATTATCTTATAATTTTTAATCATTATGTTTGATAAAATGATTTTATCAAAATCTTACCTGATTTTTTCTCTTTTAATATGAAAAAGAATTTCTTCCGCATCCATGTTTCTTAAATTTTTTTCAATAATGTTTCCACTAATATTTAATTATAATTAAATAATTTTTTTCCAACATTTTACATTTTATAAAATATCATTAATTGAAACTTCTTTTAAATTTTTGAATGAGGAACTTTTTACTCTTTAATAAAGATGTGAAAGGAATCATTATTTTAATGAAATGAGAAGGAATATAATTTACTGCCATCATGATGGATAAATAGTTTGAAGATTACGTTTCAATTTTATATGGTTCTATTCAATTAAAATAATTCCATATCACTTGTTAATTTTTTATATTTTATACAATTGTTTCAAAGATGAAATGTGAATATTCATTTAGGATACTTTTCTAGATATTTTAATTAAAAATTACATCTTTGATAACATCCTTTGATGTTAATTGTGGATCAATGGGTTTATTATTATATTATTTATGAATTATTTATTTCTTATATTTTTTATTATTATGATGATTAAATTTTAATGAAATATGTTGTTTCTTCCAGAGGTCGTGTTACGATGGAATGATGAGTGTTTCAATTGTCTGTTAGAGTATTAAAAATTTGCGACTTTTGGTCCTAGAGTTATATAGATATCCATTATAGTAGGTAATGATTATGGTTTTATTAAAAGAATGAATACACATGATTTTATCCAAAATAAAAAAAATTATGGATTGTGCGATACTATACCTTAACAAAAATATTTTTAAATGGTATGTTACACAAATACCAAAGAAAGAAAACTAGATATTCTATGAATAATAACATGTGATAAAAAACATAGTGGGTATAATTGACATAATATTTCTATGATTATTATTATTTTAATATTTAGTCCATTATTTTTGGTATGAACATATGTTTATTTTATCCACTAGGGCTCATGGTCATTGCTTTAATTATGGTCTATGTCTTATGAAATTCCAGGATATTTTCAAGGAATCATTATGTTTATCAGTCCATTGTTTGGCATGGTTTCAATAAGTGATGATCATGATATCAGACCATTATGCTAATGTTATTATTATATAGATAATTATACCCCTATTATTTAAAATTAATTATTATTTAATCTAACCTATTCATCAACATCATTTTTCACTGGATATAAATAAAGGTTCCAAGTATGAAATGGCTAATAAAGGTTATAGTTTTTTATGCATGTGGATAATTTTTACAGTATCTGTATCTTAGTTTCTAGTAATAGTAAACCATTATAGTTTCGTCATAGAATGTGATTATATTTAATTAATATTAATATATTATTGTATAATTTTTATATATTGACCTAATACATTTACAAAAATAATTACATGATTTTAACATAAATTTCATAGTTAAACTTCCACAATATCACATGGTATAGTGTATTTTTGAAACTAAGTACATGAAAACAAGAATAAATATAAATAATATTCAATTATGTTAGTCTCCACAACGAGTTTCTGGATCCCTAGATATCCTAAAAAATAACAATATAACATGAGGAACATATAAAAATGTTGTGGTATAGAGATCCCAATAAGGGAATAAATATGAATATAAAGAGATACCTACATGTAAAAAGTAAGAATATGATATGATAGTTAAATTTTACCAATAATAATTTCATAGAAGAATAAAATAATGAACATGGAGTCATAATATAAAGGGTATTTAGGAATGTGATAAAAACATAAAACATGACATTGGAGTAAGTCACATAAAACATCTAAGACAAAATCACATGGTGCACACAGTCTTGCTAGGGATTATGTTTACTCCCTAATCCAAAATGTATCATCTCATGAGACAAAATGTTAACCAATTCATTGGATCCCTATCTGGGTCCACCCTTCATAAAATCTACATTATATGTTGTGTGAAAATGAAAATGAAATGTATGGTATAATAAAATTAATTACCCATGGAAGTTATCGTTTATATAATATTTACTGAGATTGAAATCAAGAATATTACATTAATCATTCCATTAGAATAAGGAATTAAATTTTTATGAAGATATTATCTAAATAAGAAATCACATATATAAAAATTAGAGATCCTTTTTAACAACTCCTTGGGAAATTATAGAGAATTGGGAAGGAAAATGGACTTTGAAAGTAATTTTATAAGGAAACAGTTTTGGACTTTCGAAGAAATAAATAAACATGGGTAATTATTTGACAAATAATAGTTAAACAATAATGGATATCCTGAAAAATAGTTTTAATATAATAAAATAAGGAATTAAAATAATTTATTTAAAATTGAGCGGAATAACAATATTAAGGGATAGAAATGATTCCCTCAATTAGTTTATATTAATGAAGGCATTTGAAAAATTAATATAAGGTATATTTAAACCCCTAAAATAAAGGAATAATATGATAAGTATAATTATTATATATAAATATATATATATATATTTTAAGAATTAAATAACATGAAATAGGGATATAATGTGAGTATGGTAGAGAAATGTATTGTCCAAATGAAAATAGGGTGGTTGAGAGAGATCCCATGCCCTTTGTCCTGAAACGTAACAATCATACTATTAACAAAAAAATAATAAAATTATATTCCTTAATTACATAATTTATGAGTGTATATATATATATATTATTTACTACGATCGTATAATCTTTATTTTCCTCCACTAAATTGATATATATTGTTTAATTTCATTATTCGACCAACATTTGTTTAATGGTACTAAGGTCAGATTAGTTGTAGATAGTTGTTTATGGTTTTTCACATTTAATGAATAATATATTGGTGAAATGAAGTAACACTCATTACCTAATATAAATTTAAATAGTTCTAAATATCCATATGAATTCTGATATATGGATAATCAGTCAATAAATATATTAATTTTATACAATTTTTTCATAGAGGGGGTTGTATAGACCACCTTGAACGAGTTTAATTTTATTTAATATTATGAAAATATTTTAATTAAAAAAATCTGAAAATCTATAAAAATATATATTGTTTGATCACATAAAATCAGGATATGCTAATTTAAACCTTATGTGAAGGTGTTAATTTTAAAAGAAATGTAATCCACCATGGAGGTTGGGTACCAACATATTGTGGATAATGTATTCATTTTTAAGAGTAAAAATGTAATATAAGAGACTGTATAATAGATATAACGCTAAGAAAATAGTTAAATAAAATTTATTTTTTTAAGATTCATTATTCCATGTTATGTGATGGAGGTGAGGTAATTATCGTGGAAAAAAATATTTTGAAAGTAGTGATTTGAGATTATCTCTTCTTGAATTTTGCTCATCAAATAGAACATCTAACAATTTTTTTATCAGAGATACAATCTCTATAAGGATGTAGGATAGTGGTTTGAGATGATTAATAAATCTAAATTGAGCTTTATCCAATGATTAGAACTTTCGAGGAGAAGGGTTGGTATTTTTTGTGGTGGGGGAGGGGTGTTTTTTAAAATAATAGTCATTGGTTTAATATTTTTACGAATGACAACCATTTGTTATGAATAGGATGACTATACATAGTTTCTTGTATAATTGAGTTTGATATAATGTGATCACATATCATCAATGAATGTTAAATAATTTATTTACCCAATAAGGAAAATTAACTTATTTCGCCAATTTTTACTATTCAGCAAAAATTGAACAATTTTAGAAAAATAAAAAAATATCCCCATTCATCAATTAACCTGGAGATTATAAAAATGAAATCCATATTTTTATATTAATTTTATAGAAATTGAAATTTTGATTTTTTAAATTAATATATTGTAAAATTTAGATGGGTTAATTTTAATATTATTGTAAATTAGTTGAACCATTAAAAAATTACTTCTAGCATCATGAAATTATAATATAATGATAATAAAAAATAATATCAATTTTAAAAACATTTTTTTTGAAAATTTCATTTCCATTATGTAATTTTATTTTTCAAATAAATAAAATAAATCATTAATGTTTTATAAAATTAAATTTAATTACATAATCATTTTTTAAACAATTATTTACTGTTTTAATGATATAAATAATTTATATTTTAATATTGTATTAAAGATAAATATTAGTTTATAAATAAACATACAAGAAAATCATTTTAGTGGTGAGGTTATTATTATTAATGGTTAGAATACTATTCCAATTGGCATATGAATTTTTCAAGAGTTATATTACTACTCCAAGAGTGTGCTTACTATTCCAAATGTCATATTTGAAATGATAAAATGTCATAACTACATAATATAACATCAATGTATTTAAAATTTGATTTATTGAAATAAATATTATCTCAACGTTATAAGTATTTTAATTTAATTGATGAATATTTCATTAGATATTTTCTCCTTCATTTATAAATTTTGGTTCCTTATTGTTGTTATTCTTATGCATTGAGCTGCTCGACATTTTAATTTTTTAATTATTTAAATTTATTTTTTAACTAGTTAAAATATTTTCAAATATTAAATAAAAATTTATTCTCAAAATTTAATGATTATATTAATATAAATTTTTTTCATGGATTGATTTTTTCTGTGTTTTGTATCATATGAAAATACAAAATACTACACATTTATAGGTGATTGGAATTTAAATTGATAATGATTCATGGTCATTACATTAATACATCCTTAATATATGTATTCCTCCGAGTATTATTTTTCATTTTATGTTGAAAAAATTGAGGGTACATATTTTTCATCATATCCTCTTGTTCCAATGTTTCCTCTTCATACATATACTTCCAAAACAGTACAATTTCTAGGTCAATTTTGTTGTTGGGTAAAACATTATATATAGAGACCGAAATTTTCGTCAACTAATTGACATATTATTGACCATTATCTAGATATATAACATATAAATTTATAACAAGTGAGGTATTTGGTATGTAGTTACTCATTATCGATACAAGTAATACATCACGTACTAGAGACAAGGTTGGTGGGAGTTCTAGTCAAAAGGCCATAACTCTAATACAATCAAGATTCACAAAGTGGTTTATATACCTATGAATTCTATTTTCCATATCCTAAATCTCATGACTCTCTTATATAAATCTTTGTATAAGAAGACATTATATTCATCCTCAATGTTTGGGTCTCATCAATGATTGTAAAAATATGTATTTTTTCTCCACTGAGCTACAAATTTATGTTTATGAATGGATTTTAAATTCTACACCAGTTATTCATCCAATTTTTTTACTCTTTAATTAAAATCACCAACATCATAATATCACATAATAGTTCAATACTCACTATATTAGTGGCCTTTTATGGGCCCTTTAGAATCTTGAGTGGAAACTATTAATGAAAAATAACACATATATTAAAATATTATGATCACAAGAACCTTTAATTTCAATCAATAAATCACTAAAAATTTAGTCACATTTATATATAGACCACTATAATTTACCATAATATTATGGTTGATAAAACATAAAAATCTTAAACTGAGTTTTTAGCTCATTAGGACGACACTTTCAAAACATGGGTGTAAATATCATATCTCGTCTATATAAATTTCAAAGGCGTTCTTTATAGACTCACCACTACTCTGATGTATATCATTCCATGTTGATCAAGTGAGAGAGCCACTCAAATAGTTGATAAATGAGATGTCATGCTATGTTGATCCACTGTAACCTGTATATTTTGATTTATAAAGGATATCATCAGTTGACCCGATAGAAAATCCATTGGGATGTTCGAACAATTTATTGTAGGTGTGGATAATGGTATTATCATCCCCTTGGACTTTTGATATTAATCATCCACCAACTAACATAAATGGTACATTAATGAATACTATATAATCTTCATCTTCATATTGTACCATATATAGTTCTTCTAGATGTCTTACAATAACATCATGCACCCCGATTTCATAGAGAATGATGAGATACATGCATCATTAAACAAACCATTCATTATTTTATGATATTATGGTACACATAGTCATGGAAAAAGTTTTATGGTTTCTTCCCAATCAAATTTTAACTCTGAAAATTTCCATTTATTTTTGTTTCTACCTTCTTCAATATCTACACATCATACCATTGAACATACGTTATCTTTAGCAGTTCATATGGTTTTATAGTAATTTGAAAAATGAATTGTGGTGTTTATTATTTTATAAATTTCATGACAATCCATTTAATTTCAAAGAATATTTTATCCTTATCAATAACTATAATTGATATGGTTCCATGATCTTTTCTAGGTACAAAATTTGAAATATTATTTTTATTCCCTGGTTGATAGTGGATTGAGAATACATAGTCCATGATCCTATCATACCTTATTTATTTCACATATTATCATTATAATATGTGAATATATATTTGAGTCTCTTTTGATCTATATTAACACCACACTTCTCCCGGTAGAGATGAAACCTCCAAATATGTAGTGCGATGATCACTACATCCAAGAAAAAATAATAAATTTTGATTTTCCATCTTATGAAAATTCAACAAACATAAGGTATAGGTTAATAAATTATCAATATACATTTTTATAGATAAAAATACATTGTTTAAAAAATCACTATATATAATGACTATATCCCCAATTGAAGGTAGTGTAATTACTTATGCATTGAAAACCATTTTCTTCAATTACTTTGACATATATTTACATTCTATTTTCTAGAAAAAAAAATCCGTTGTGATGTATATATTTTTGTTTGTCTAAAAATAAATATATGTCACTCAACAATCATCATTAATTTTCACCTAGAAGATATATACTATAGATATCAATTATCTTAATTTTCTTATTGTATTTTTGAATTACCGTTGTATACAATGAGAATGAATATATCCCATTAATTGAGATAACATTCCCCATGAATGATTCTTCTTCAAATTAAAACTCAAAATTACATAACCTTCCATTGGTATTATCCTTTAATACTGATTTTTTCAAGGTATTAAATTTCCCCACATGCATCTCATTGCTCTTGTATTAAATTACCAAATCATATATAAGTACAACAAATTTATTTCAAGGTAATAAATAATGACTTTGTACATTATCTAGTCAAATATTTCTATATAAATAATGAATCTAAAGGGAATCACTAAGAATTCATAATTTTAATTCTTTGACTGAAACATATTCTAGGGAATGCCATCATTATTTTCCTATAAATGGTAATATCCCATCCAAGATACAATATAGTAAAATACAAGGACTAATATATATGTTTGAATAATTCATAAATATTTCACAAGGGAAAGATTTTATTTTTCATTATCAATTTAATTTGACGATAAATAATAATGACGAACATTGACCAATAATTCTATTTGGTGAAGAGGTAAGACACACCCCATAATGAATTACTCATCGATATAATACCCTTTTCAAGATTCTCTTATAACTACTTCATTTTTTCTTCTAACTCAATGATTGACATTTTGTAAGGATAATTGACATGAGTAGATATCAATTTATAATTTTAATTTATAACTCATCCACTTTATCAAGAGGGATAAAATGAAACTCTTCATGAAATATGTCTGTATAGTCCCTTACAATAGAAATTTCATAAATAATGATTATATCCTCTGTATTAATAATTTTTTCTAGTTATTGTTCCAGACAAAGAAGTTATATCCACTCGTGAGAATGTAATTTCAAAAGATAATCATCCCCATTATTTATACATGTATGGAATTTGTGGATGACATAAGATGTGAGGATCAATAACCCATTCTTGATAGTTGATGTTGTACATGTATATGGATATAAAATCATGCCAAATATAGCTAGAATCATTACTAAATTATTAGATAAAAGTTTTTTTGTGACATTCCACAATAATAAGTTACATCATAAGAGTAATATAATTTGGATTTAATAGTTTTTATGATTTATATTCTCATAGATTGGACACACCCTATGTTTTTAGTTTGTATTTTAATAGTTCTACCATTCTTAAATTTTACAGAAGAATGCGTAGAACCAAAATGAAAAAATATGTTTTATAATAATAAATAAATAACCAGTATACTAACATCACATATTTTTTAGGATCCACTATAATAATAATGATATAATATTTCATTTATTTCTTGGCCTTAGAATTTGTTGTCATTGATAATCTCTGACACCCCAGTGCTTTGGGAATTTGATTTCATTAATGATGGTGTTCCCAATAGTTGAAAAATTATACTACAAGATGTCTATTGATATGAACAATTTTTATTCCCTCACTATAGTGGGATTCTTCATCTATATTTAGAATTTTTAGCCTAATTTTGATCATTTCTGTAATTGATACATCGCTTAATTTCCTTGATAAGAATTTTGGATATGCTTCATCCAATACTCTTGACATATGATATTTTTATTTTTCATTCCTCTATATAATTAATCCATTTATCATCCCATATTATAATACCTTTTATTCATTTTATATCCCTCCCCATGGTAATTTTTAAAGTAAAAAAATTTCCTTCTTAAACTTGGAGTCACGATAAAAAATCTTTACATAGTTTTAATTTTATCAAATTTCAAATTCGTTATAGACATGAAATTAATTCACTAATGAGGTTGTACCCCTTAAAATTTATCTTTCTGAAAAAATGGTGGATTACCAATAAATCATTGGCATGTTTTTATCATAATCCTAAATACATTTATCTTCATTTTAATTATATTTGAGGAGACCTGGATCATTTTTTAGATGACAATTCAGAAAATATTTACTGATAAATATTTTATGGTTTCAATCCCATTCAACAAAATAAATTTCCACTTTGTAATTATTGTTCATCATAAGTGTACATAACTGATCAAATTTCCACTCTAGGAAATAAATAGATAACCAATTTTCTCTAGATCAGAGAATAAGAGAGAAAATTGTATCTTATAAACAGGGAGAATCTCTTATTTTGTTATATAGGGATCAGAATATCCACATAAGATAGGAATCCATTATCTCATATAAATATCAAACACAACATTCAATTTCATTGGATTAGTATGGTATTACATACGATTCAAATAATAATTCATAACATGAGTAAGTACATATAGTAATTATATAATGTTCATATATCCAACTACTATATTTATAGGAATCCAAATTGTGAAATAATCGGATATAGTATCACATTACTTATTAACATAGATGTAATAAATTATAAATAACGAGTAAATGATATAATATGAGTCTTTATGATTCAATTAGGTGTTTATGGAGTAATTATAATTGTTTTTCAAATTATTTATTTTACTAAAGTCATTGTTAATTATTTTAAAACAGTTTGTGAACTCTCTCAATCATTTCCCTTAGTAATTTCAATATTAGTGTGCAATCATACACAAATGTTAATATCAAGGATATAATCAATTGAATTCCCTATCCACCCTTTTTGAGGATATTTTCTTTTGGTAAAATAGTGCTAGGGAAACATGAAATAGAAGATTCTAGATGTGGATATAATTTGATAGATACCAATCACTCTACAATCATTATAATTTATGGATATTCTAAATACTCTTATTAATACAAATGGTTTTTAACTAATCAATTATTGCAATGATACCAAAAAAATAATAGTGGAAAACATGAAAATATTGGGTGTGTTAAAAAGCCTCATAAATGATTTAACATGATAACTATTCATATTATATCAGTATAAAAGAAAAATATGACAACATAATTCATAATTTACCTGAATAGTGATATGACAACATAACATAAATAAAACCGATTCATATTATAATGAAAAATTAATAAAGTTGAAATAACATGACACATATCACAAGCATATGCCAAGGATTTCTGCCAAGAAAACATCTCATGGAAGATCATGTCACATAATTAAATAGGTTTAATCACTAATCCCATATATATTATCCCACTACACATAAAAGTTACACAAAAATTGATCTCTATCAAGGATCAACAGTAATTACGTATATATTCTTATGTGTTCATAAATAGAAATAGAGAACAAGGAATAAAAAAATTACCAATATAATGAAATTTGTTTTATAAAAAAAGGATGAACACCGTGTTCCAGTTAGTTTGTATCACCCCCCAGATGCCCCTGAGTATAAGTTGGATGTCATATGAATTGATTTTGTCATAGTATTATCTAGGTATCTTGGAGGATTCAATGATATATTAATAGTAGTAGATCATTTGATGAATTCGGCTCACATATTAGAGATGAAAGATGCGATCATAGTGGATGCCATATCATAGAGGTATATGGATAAGATTATTGGGATGCATGAAGTTCAAAGATCCATCTTCTCATATCTAGATACATGTATTACATCGTGATTCTGGCAGAGTTTTTAGCAATTCATTGGAACCTATTTATGCCTCAAAACTACATTACACCCTAAAAAATAAAAAAAATCCAGGACCATTTATATGTTGTAAGACATGTTACAGACATGTGTTATGGACTTTAATGGGTCAAGGGTGATGTATTTTCCCTTGTTAGAGATTAATTAAAAAAATATACAAAAATATTCCATTGTTATGGAAGCATTCATAGATCTATACAGGAGACAATTTCATTCACCCTTGCACAAGATGGTTGTTGGGGAGAAATCTTCTCTTTTTCTAAATGTGGTCTATAGTATGATAGAGAAGGTGAATCTTGTCTGTGAGAGGATGAAGGTGGCATCAGACTGATAATTTTCTTATATCGATCTCAAGTGAAGTCCCTTAGATTTCGAGGTTGGGTATGATGTGTTTCATATGTTTTTACCTTGGCATCAGTGGTGAGTGTTTATCAGAGGGAGAAATATTTCTCCTATGATCATCAGAACCTTCATGGTGTTGGGACGAGATGGTGATGTGGCTTATTAGCAGTTGTTGCAACCGTAGTGGGAGAGGGTCCATGAATTACTTCATGTATCTCAGCTTCATTTATATCTTATTTAAGACTACCATGTCATTGATTAGGGATATTTGGATATCAATGATGACACAACATTCATGTGGCGATCAGTGGAGAACTATGATAATTGGGATTAGGTGATGCATGGAAGAATCATTCCCCTGGATTATGTGTTGTATATGCATGTTGTCCTGGAGGAGTGTATGAGGGAGAATTATGTTAAAATTAATTTCTAGTACCTAAAGTTGTTTTGAGTTTTTCTCATGTGTTATTATTTGTGATGGAAATCGTGAACCTTAATTTCCATGAGATGAGTTGTTTCCTTATTACATGAAATATGATAATGTCCAGACGTATTAGGAGGGGAGGACCTAATCCCAAATCATGATCTATTAATGTTGATTCAAATAAACCCCTTCTGGAAATTTAGTTCCCCCCAAAGGGGATAATATACCGACATGGTAGAATGATGCCCCTGATTTGTGTGTTTGAGCGGTTTCACTATTGGTGGTTGTGTGGTATGATTTTTCGGTTGCATGGTTAGAAAATATTGGAAGAGGTGTTCTTGGATTTTTAAGTTTCATTCCAATGAGGTGATTTTTTCTTTTAGAGGTGCATTATAGGATGGTGGTTCATACAACAAATTATTATGGGATTTGTTTTGAAATCATGTGAGAGGGAATAGTGTGGGAGGTATCTAATGAAATGGACCAAAATTCAGTAGTCCATTACATTGTCAAAACCCATATTTATGGTGTTATGGGAAGAAATGGTATATTATTTCATGAGATTTCCAAATTTCTATTTTTTCCATCAGTGAGTCAGGAGTCTGTGAGATATGGCGTCCATGAGACAGGGCGTCAGGGAGTTTGGGAATTGAATAGTGAGGGTGTTGGTGAATCAGGGAGATGGTGAGTCAGGGAAACAGTGAGTTAGGGAATTGGTTAGTCAGTATTTCAGTGAGAAAATGTGTTAAAGATCCATGGTATTGGTGAGTAAGGGCGTCAGTGATATAGTTCTTTACTAGGTCATTGAATCATTTTTTCCACGCCTCAGTGAGTCAGGTATTTGGTGTGTTAGAGGGTTGGGGATTCATGGAATTGGAGAGATAGGACATCGGTGAGTTAGGGCATCATTGAGTCAGGGAATTAGTGAGTCATGACAACAGTCAACAAGGGCATCAATGAATCATAGTGTCATTGTGTCTGACATCAGTAGGTCAGGTTGGTGTCTCATAATCGGTAGTTTACCATCATTAGCTCTATTTCAGTGACTTGTTGTTGGTTTGTTGTGGTCAGTGGATCTATTTTTTGGCCTTTTGTTGATGACACCCACATCGGTTACTCGTTTTAAGTTATTCCCAATTTTTTTTAGTTTCACCCCTCTTACATTTTATTTAATGTCAATCACGATTAAAGACTTGTATGGGAGTTTATAAATTTTTTTAAATGATATTAATCTTATCATTAACATCCAAATTCATCATGGACTATAAAATATTATAACTACATGGTCCTTTCTGTGATCCATATTTAATGGATTTTGGAACCATTTCTATCCATTGATATTGAATATCAGTTTTTAAAAAGTGTTTATCCACTAATATCTTTTTTCTTAGTGCATGGAGAACTACACTTCCCAGAAGAGCTGTGAACCTAATTTGTATCCCCCTCATCAGTTTTCATTCGAGTCTCCTTCTCGTGTGAAAATTCTATTCTGTCTTAAGGAGGATTTTTGGTTTCCTGTTGTTCCATGTTTGGATTTTCTTCTTCTCTATTTAATATTGTATTATTTGGGGTTGGTGTAGTAAGTTTTTTAATGAAAAATAAAACAGAATACATCTCTTTACAATGATATATGCTAATGATGAAATACAAACATGATAATATATTATGATCATATTGGTGTTTATCTCTTATATTATTTTTTATATTTATTAGGATGTGATCTGTTGTGACTGTGTGACATCAAAAAATCATGTATTTTCATGGTATCTACCTATACATGGGGGGTTACTTATAATTGAGGTTGTTTCCCTATGAATAATTACTATAGATATCAATCAGATTAATCATTTGCACTTTATTAAATAGATGAATTCCCCTAGTATAAAGTCCCATGTGTGATCACCCCTACATATTATATCATTATTTAAAGAACAATGTTGGCCAAATATTAATTCACCGTGTCTTATAGGTGTGGATATGTTATATGTTATTTTAGATTTTGTTCCTTGTGTGGGTTTTGTTCATTGTAGCTATGTGACTGTGTGTATTGGGATGTTCAAGATATGTGATGGTATCTCAGGTTGAGAGATAGATTGATTGTGGAATGGTTGGACTAGTTATGCAGTAGGAATGCATCTGGGTAGTGGTTGGGAAGCAGGGATGCATGAATGCGTCATTTCATGATTTTATGTTAATTGGTGTTCTATGTGTGGTGTTGTTGTGTAGTAGGTAGATCAGGTTTTGTTGTGAGGGAATGATTGTGGAAGGATAGCTTTTTAGAAGTTTTTGGGAAGCTTATTTCTTTTTTTAACTTCGCAGTGGATGGTATGGATTCATAACCGTATATCATTTACATTGTTTTTTAGTTCCCCAAGAAGGAATGGAAAGAAATAATTGAATGGTTTGATAATTCAAAATGATTGTTGCTGAAATCAATTGGATGGAGGGATGTTTAGAGTTGAGGATTGTAGTGAGGCGGTGTTCAAGTGACCATCGTTTATGGTGTTATGTGAAATCAAGAGTTGTAGTAATGGTTTTTTTAGTGTGATGGTTATATGTTTGGAATCACAATGGATGAGTTGAGTGTTTGTTATTATATATATATATAAACTTATAGTTTCTTAGATTTCGATATACACCCACCCTTGTTGAGAACTAGTTTTTGAAGACCCTCGTTCATGAGGGGGACGATGTCAATACAAACATTGTTGTAGATGGATGGGTGGCTGGTTACTAAACTTACCATGCAACTCCTTTTAGAAACTAGTCTCCCAAGACACATTGGGTATGCACCAGTGGATTGACATATACTACCATACTTATGTTATTAGATGTGTTGGAGGTGGTTTTTTTTTCATGTGTCTTTGGTATAAGACCCTTGTGATTTAAGGAGAGACATGTAGTGGTTGTGGCCCATGTGTTGATGGGAAGGATGTCATGTGGTGTAAATCTTAGGTTTATGAGGGCAGTTTATGAAAGTGGGGATTATAGAAGAGCATGGTATCATTAGGACGTTTGTCATTATGGATAAATAGTTAACAAGTGTGATGTGGTGTAGGTTACTTAAATAACATTGTGCTTACAATGTTACGTTACATGACTTGTGTTATTTTCTGAGCATAACATTGGGAGGTTAAGGATGATTGTATACCTTACTAGGTACTTTTGAGTTCCTATATTTTTTGTCACAGTGGCATTAGTATGCTTATCCCACAGGTGTATGAGTGAATTTTTTTCTATTGAGTATTCTTATATGTTCACACTATGTATATTAAATTATTTTTGGTTTATATAGAGATTACATGGACTGTTCTAGACTATACGTTCTTGGGTGAAGGGGAATGTTTATTTTCCACTTCTTAGTTTTATTTTTGTACTTATATTGGATTTTTCATTGTTTTTATAGTATATTTACATTAAACATGCATGTTGACTGAATTTTATTCAAATTATATATATCAATATTGGAGTTGTTTTAGGTTGAAACATCTTATATCCCAATAATGGATACTATAAAAAGGGAAATTCCTCTTTTTCTTGTGATATTTCAATACCCTTTTGTTGTTTTCCACCCCAGTACCTATTTGAGGCGGGACTCGAGGGTCATTATCTCTCCTTTATCATGAGTAAGGAATGTCTGGACATCTTGTTTTCCATTCCCTCATTTTGAATCATGTGTGTCATGAAATTATCCCTCACATATTAATTGAATAAACTACATATATAATGAGATCAAAGTATTTAAATTATTATTAGATAAAAAGACTGTCGTATTGAAAAATTCTCCAAAATTGTCATTGATTTTAATGAATGTATTTTAGACATATATATAAGGTTTGTATGACCCCATAAAACTAATGGATAATATTCTTCAGATATATTATATGTATATCTATATATAATAAAAATTCACAATCATTAGTGAGAGATAATAAGTGAGTTAGTGATGGAATTGTCTTCCCCCAACAATGATAGGGTAGTTTAGAGGAATCACACACCTTTTTCCAAGAACCCTTCTACACGGTCTCTTAACATCCTAAATAATCAAATTAAATTCATTAATTACATAATTAAAAATATTATAAATCGAAAATTGTTTTGATATAATTTTATTCATTTTATTTCAAACCATATCTAGGTGATATAATTTATAACTTTCTTCTTCCATAGATGCTCATTTCATGGATCCAAGGTGAGATCAATTGTGTATAATTACTCACATTCTATTAAAAGTGATCCAAAACACTATTTGTGAAGTGAAATTATGTCAATAAACCTTAATAAATTTAAATACCTGAAGATATTAATATCTATTCATATATAGGGATGATTAATTTAGAAGAAATTGTAATGTCACATTATTAGTAAATTTATGTGGTTTTACTAACCATCACAAAATGTTATGTTTAATTTTATATTCCGATAATAAATTATTTGTAGAATGTAACATATATGTATGTCAATATAAATTATTTTAAAATAATTTAATACTTTCATTAATGATTTACATGAATAAACATCATCCACATAGGCAGTGAATCAATTTAACATGAACAATGTATCAATTTTTCAGAGTAGGAGGAGATGAACTGGGGATATATGATAGATATTCCATTTTAAAAACCAATTTATATTATATATATGATTGTAGATTCATTATTAAATTTTATACAACTAACTCTTGGATAATTTAGAGGATGAAAATTATTAAAAAGTGGATGCTGATAATTTCACCTCTTGATTGTAATATATTGAGATAAACCCTATTGAAAAATGAATATTTCATTTTGGTGAGAATATAACTATATGTATGTAGGATCGAGTGATAGAAACATAATTGGATAGAAATGAGAAATCATTATGTCTTAGAAAGAGGTGGGAGAAGGGGTTTTATTTATAAGTGGATGATAGAGGTATTTTGAATATTATATTCATTAGATTAATATTTTTTCTAAAGACTAATTTTAATATTGAATAATTTTAAAATATATATTATTTTGTTCATGGGATTTCAATGTAATAATTTCACATTTCATCCATTATTAATAAATTTATGTATTTAGCTTTTAACATAAACTAATGTATTATAAGGTATATTACAATTCAAATAAAATTCATCTACTCTTATAAATAAAAAATATTTACAATAAATATTTATAGATATATAGATTCCAATATAAAAAATAATTTTATGAAAATAATATTCTAAATATGAAAAATGGTCTTCTTTAAATAAAAAATATATTTACTTTAAAATTACAATTGTTTATATTATGTTCAATGTTATACACCATTTAGAAACGACATATGGTATCTTAAAATTATATAATCATTATAATAATAAATAATATTAATTTATGAACACAATTTATCAAAATAATATTACATTTTTTAATAATAATTATTATAATAAATGAAAAAAATATTTCTATTTTACAACAACAAAAACGCTTATTTTATCATTTATTAACCATTTGGTTAATTTTTTAGTTATGTAAATATATCATATTTTTATTTTATTGGATTACTTAGTATTAGTGCACATATAAATATTTTATTATTCTTTTTATAATGGTTAAAATGGTATTTTATCATTGAATCTACCATTTAGACGGTCAGATTTGTATTATATTAGTTATATTACGATTCAATTAGTCATATTTAAAACCATCACATTAGTTCTAAAACGACATTAAATAAATAAAATTCCATTCTTTCTTAATTCACAAGAACTTTCTCTAATGTTTATATTACTGAGTGATGATTTTTAAGATAAAAATATAAATTAGGTAGGAGGAATGTGTATATATATATATATAATGAATTATCATTTTTCGTTTTTTGAATTTTCCACTTTTTTTTCATTTAAGATATTGATAAAAAATATAAAATTTTATTATGAATATATATAAATATTAATATTACAACTATATCGTAGATAATAAAATATAATCAATTAAAAAATATATTCATACAAAAATCAAGCTACTTAACATGAATAAAATTTTGAGAACACATCACACATTATACGGTTGTTTCAATATTCACCGAAAAATATATCAAGTCCTCTTTAATCACTATATTGACATATAAAATGTAAAATGTTAAAATGTATAATTTTATATAGAAATATTCATTTTTATACTTCTATAGCATTTATTATTTCAAAGAATCCTGTGAATACAATACTTTGTAAATATATTTTCAACTAACATGTTGTGTTATTACTAGTATATATTGATATATATATATATACTCAATAGTTTACAATTTTTTCTTTAATGAAATGTATTAATATATTTATTATAGATAATTAATTATAAAAACTATATCTTATAGAATTTAATTTTATTTTTCTACCATAATATATTTTTATATCACGTTTTAAATCCTAAACTATAATTTTTTCCATTAAATTATAACAATTCACAATATAACTATTTTATTGTCATAAAAATATCGTTAGTTATGAATTTCTATTTGATATATTGTATAATTAATTTCTTTAAAATAAAAACTATGTATAGATAGAATATTAATGCTATATTACAATTTTATGTATTAGCATTTTGGTATCATTAATACTAATAGAGTTAGCAATATCATGTTCCCTATCACACTTCAAACCATAATACGAAAAAAATATGTCAAAATAATAAATTTATGAGAATTAGTTTGAAGGCATAATTTATTGATTTAGAACATGTTTTTATGTACCAAGTGAATATAATTTCAACAATGAATTTTTTATTACATTTCATGATATATATAGTCATTCCCATTATATATAGGTAATGTAGTATACTCATAATCATTTCATACAATTAAAAAACAATCATTAAGGAGCATTTATAAATTATGGGATATGTGAAACATCCAGACTCTTATAACACAAATATTTTTTTTAATAATGGTAGTAAATTTTTTGTCAAAATTCAATGGATCAACCAGTTTTGATGTATTATGATTCTAGATAAATAGTTGAAAATTATAGTACATTGAACAATTATGATACCATAAAATATATATGAAAATTTACTATTCCTCCTTAAAAATGCATATATCAAAGGAATTAGTCTTTATGGTTCCCTAGGGAAATGGTAATAGTATAAAGAGGTGAGTTCAAATGATTTGAAAGGGGAATCATAAAATATAAGCTATCCTGCATAAGTATGGAATCAATAATATTAAGAGAATAAAAAATTACATGAAAATATTAATTTTGAGAATAATATATACATTTATTTTAAAATAGTAAATTAATACATTAATAAAAAGAACATATCTCCTTGTAATGGAATGTATAATGCAGGATATTATAAACGTACCATCATTTCCACTATCCAATACATCATACATAATGGGGGATATATTATAAAAAATAACATAACCCATTTTTCATGTGTTACCTAATGATATTTCATTGGGAATTATAATTCTAGGCCAAATCCATTACATTATAAGTCTAATTAATCTATTATTGAGAGAATTTCAATATGATTTATATAATAATGTTCTCTGATGAAAAGCACACATAATCATGAATTTGTAAAATTATCTATCCATAATTAAATAATACTTATGGAGATTAAATTTAATTTTTCGTTCAATATGACTAAATCGAAATGTAGGATAATTTAAAAAAATAAACAAAAAAATATAGGATATTCACATTGTATTAGAATTTACCCATATCAATGGAATGATAAAGATGTATTTTGTAATTTTTCATTTCAATGTGTATGGATGTCAACAATAAATACTCATTATATTCAATATAATGATGCTTTTGGGTACCATAAAAACAAATAAAAGAAATGTTTTCAAAAATAATTATTATCACCTATGAATAGACTTTTATTCATCTAACCATGATCCCCCCATATTATCATTACTTGTATCTTGTTAGGCCCATTTTGTTACAAGGTGATGATAAGGTTAATAACCAACCAACCATTTTAGGGTTATTTCCTATAGGTTTATCTCATCGTTATCCAAAATCAACATGTAGTATCCATATAGGGAGTTAATTGATTTGATATAATAGACTCTTTACATTAAAAAACAGTTAGGATGTTATCCAACATGAAGATTCAAATAATTTTGGAGGATTATATCATCATATAAAGGTAGTAAAATGATGTAGAATGGTGTTATCAAGTAAATATTTTCATATGTAATTTGTAACAATTAATATTTAAAATATTTCACATTAAAATGATAAAATTATTGGATAAGAATACAAAAATAAATTATAAGAAGGTATTAAGGATCTTTAAATAGAAAAAATAAAACCATATGAAAAATCAATACTAATAAAAAATATGTAATGTAATTGAAAAACTATTTATTGGGATTGATATTACCTAGGAATTAAAATCCCTTATTTATGTAAAATTTAATGTTAAATGTTATTATGTAATAAAAGATTTTAATTAAATAAGAATGTGGTAGATTTGGAACCCCTACATTGAATGATAGATACATAAATCATGATAATGGATCCTTATATCTAATGAAACACAATAGAAAGACTCGTTAGAGATAATAATATTTTTATAATCATGATAGAAGATTTTTTAATAAATAGGAGTTTGATAATGGGTGTGTATTTATATTATTTGTTAGGAATTTATTTCTTAATTACAAATTATGGGTCTTGTAATTAATTGTATTGATAATATAATACCATTATCAATACATTTTTTTTAAACAATGATATTTAAAACTATGATATTTGATTGTGAGTTAAATGTTTTATAACCAAACCCCAATAATGTATATTATTTATATTCCTATAAGGTTATTTCTCATCATTTTTTTTTGAAATAATAAAATATACTCTAAATATTGGATGATTGTAATGGCCCAGAACTCCCTGGTCCATTACTTTGTGAAAATATGGTGTTGGAGGTGTTCCAGGAAGTCAAGGTGACTTATCCCCCAGCCGCTGCCTACCGGTAGCTCGGTCTACCGGTAGCTGCTGCCTACCGGTAGCTCGGTCTAGCGGTAGGTTCTGCCTACCGGTAGCTCGGTCTATCGGTAGTTGCTGCCTACCGGTAGCCGCCGCTTACCAGAAGCTCGGTCTACCAGTAGCTGCTGCCTACCGGTAGCCGCCGCTTACCAGAAGCTCAGTCTACCGGTAGCTGCTGCCTACCGGTAGCCGCCGCTTACCAGTAGATCGGTCTACTGGTAGCTGCATCCTACCGGTAGTTGGGTTTACCGATAGCCGCGGCGTACTGATAGCTCGGTATACTGGTAGCCGTAGTCTAGCAGTAGCTCGGCTAACACTTTGCCAAATTTCTAGTTCTAGGAACAGTGTTTCCAGTTTTATGAACAGTATCAGTGAGGTTCAGTGAATAGTGTTTCTATCGGTGAGGTTCTATCGGTGGATTTCTATCAGTAGACTTGAACAGTGTTTCTATCGGTGAGGTTCTATCGGTGGACTTCTATCGGTAGACTTGAATAGTGTTTCTATCGGTGAGGTTCTATCGGTGGACTTCTATCGATAGACTTGAACAATGTTTCTATCGGTGAGGTTCTATCGGTGGACTTCTATCGGTAGACTTGAACGGTGTTTCTATCGGTGAGGTTCTATCGGTGGACTTCTATCGGTAGACATGAACAGTGTTTCTATCGGTGAGGTTCTATCGGTGGAATTCTATCAGTAGACTTGAACAGTGTTTCTATCGGTAAGGTTCTATCGGTGGACTTCTATCGGTAGACTTGAACAGTGTTTCCAGAATCCTAAGAGCTACCGATTCCATACTTTTCCAAATTTCACGAATGGACAGTGTTTCCAAAATCCTAAGAGCTACCGATTCCATACTTTGCCAAATTTTGAGTATGTGAACAGTGTTTCCAGCTTCGTAAATTTGACGTTTTCTTTGACGTAAAATACATTTAAAACCTTATTTTAAGGACTTTAAGACCGATTCAAAGGCAATAAATTCTATATTAATTATTCCTAAGGCCGGGATGTTTTTACTTGGTCAAACCGCATGGGTTAATGCGATCCGTTTTTAATGGAGAATAAATTGGATCTTAAACCGTCGCCTCTCTAATTTTTTTTAAAGGAACGAGATATCATTCTTCGTTGTTCTTCCTCCTGGTTCTCATCTGCAAGATGCTAGAACCATTCAATCCTTTCCGCAGGAGTTGCAAAATCAATCTGTACTCCTAGGATTGGTTCTGCTCTGTTTTGGATGCAATCGAGCCGTGTCGATCAATCTTCGATATAAGGTATGTTTTATCATCGTTCCTTCATGGATCACCTTCTCTTGTTCTCCCTTCTATATTACCATGTAATCTCCATGGTTCGAATGGGGTTTGGTTGGTTGGGACTTACTGTGGAATCCTTGGGTGGATGCAGTTGTCGCGAGAGAAGGATTGTGGCCCGTTGTGTGGATAAAGGACGTCAAGAACTCTTCGAGGCAGGGGATTCATGGCTTCTCTAATTGTTTATGTGCAACTGTAGAATTAGAATGATTTAAACCTTTGGATCACAATGAAATTGACCTAATTAAATACATGATCCGGATTAAAAGAATTGGTTGATCACATGTTGTTTCTTTGTATCGTGATAACGGTTTGCCTCATGTTTTCCTAGATAGACTGATATCTATGATTTTCTTTAATTAGTTTCTCGTTCATCATGGAAATTGAAAAAGAACGTAAAGACGGAATTATATTTTAAATAATTGGATAAAGATAAAGAGGCATGTTAATGAATCTGTTAATTCAAGATGGATTAAAGAACTATTAGTTCGATAATTTCGAAAGGCTTCTGAGTTACCCGCTTGCTTGTAAGGCTGAATGCCTTGTGGTTTAGAGCTCTAAGTGCTCATCTTGTATGAAGGATGAATGCCTTGTTAAAGGGCCGAGAGCCCATTTTGTGATCTTTAATTTCCTGCTGCTTTTGATTTGATGTGAGCCTGGATGGCTATTGTGATATGTGGAGGCATGGGGACTTGTGGTTGTGGCAGCGGATGACGCCTAGTGTGGCGAGATGCATCGGTTTATGCATGTGGGTGTCGGGGAAGAATCCAAGGATGATGGTATGAGATGAATGTGATGGCTTGATGTGGGTGGTTTGGTTTGGTTGTTTATCTGCTTTACTTTTCCCCACTGCTCAAGGCAGCTGGTCTTGCTTACCCTCTTTCCGAAGGAGGCGAAGACACGCGGGGTATGCCACGTGCTTTCCGTGTTTAGCCTCTCGATGGAGGATGGGTCTATGCTCTTACTATAGGCGGCAAAGACTCGATGGGTAGTATATCTACTCACCGTGTTGAGGCTTTTGTGTTTAGTAGCATAGGATGCTTTTCTAGAATGACTGGGAATATGGGGAAGGTAATTCCATAATGAAAGTTTGATTAAATGGTTATAATCCACGAGGATGGAGGTGCTGGAATTTAAAGGAGATGTGAATCTTAAAAGGAGGAGTTGTTTCTGAATGTGATGCCAATTCAGTTTAATGTGGAATTGATCATTCTTAATTACTGTTTAAAGAATTAATTTAACATATAGTGGAACTGATAAAATAAGAATGGAGTAATCTAATAAAGCTCTTCAAATGTTTGTGTGCTTATAGGATTCATAGTCTTAGAAGTAGCATCCTGGAGTCTGAGAGATGTTAGTTGCAGTTGTATCTAAGACTAGGTAATGCCCATAGTGTGGATGTGAGTTACATATATATTCTGTACTTTTTGTGTTTCTATAGGCTACTCCACCCTGTCGGTAAGGGCAACTGACACCCCAGGGATTCTGAGCCCTAGGGGTGTTTTCCCCAACATTCTGATGGGAGGTTGAATGGCTGACTACCCCCTTTGGCCCCACTCTCTTCTCTTGGTAGATACTTGTTCCATGAGGCACAGCGGTTAGTTACCACATATATGTGTGTAGAGGGCTGTAATGGCTTGTGGTTATTCACACAAATATATTCTAGATATAGTATCCTATGGACTACTATAGTTGTAATGTGTATAGGCTATGATGGCTTCAGGATCTTTACTCGGAGTATGGGGTGTAATGGCTTGAGGTATTATACCCGACGTATGATACACGTTATGCGGGCTGTGGTGGCTCCCGGAAACTACCTGGTTACTTTTGGTTGTGAGGACGGTGTGGTGCTTCGCCCAGGTGTCTGCGGGCAAGCCTATGTGGTTCACAAGGTGCAAATTGTGGGGATTAGCCCATGTGTTTGTGGGCAAGCCTTTGGAGAGAGATGCACAGGACGTATGTCGTTGGGGCAAAGTGGCAAACCAGTGGGGAAGTAGTAGCGGGGTACCCTTGATATTCTTTACTATATGCTATATTCTTGTATGCGTTACTTGGTGAGAGTATCCATGGTGAGGTTGGTAACTTAGTATACCTGTTTACGTAATGAGTTAGTTTCACATGTTGTTCACTGGGCTTTATCATGCTTTCTTTACTTTTGCACGAGAGGCTTGGGGAGGATCCTACTGAGTATATTGTTATACTCACCCTATGTACATATAAACTGTTTTTCAGGTCACTTGGAGCAGGTTGGAGATCAAGCTGGTTACTACTAGCATGCGGTTGGAGGAGGAGCTGTTCGGGCTTGTGGCCGCTGCCGTTTCACTTTCTTTTGGGTACTTTGAGTTTTCCCCCTTTCAGTTGTAGTACTTTTTCATGAAATTTCATATATGTACTTGGTTTCCTTTTATATCTCAGTTCTATGTTGGAGTTGATTGGAGTCTATTCTATCTCTCTCTTCTGCATGTGTTCTCTTAGAGGGTAATGCCTCCCATTTTTATGTTATTATACCCTCGGTGCTAGTCACCAACCCGGGGCCTACTAGAGGCGGGACTCGGGGGGTCATTATCTCCCTTCTCACATTGCCGACCCAGGAGGGGTACACATTGTGGGGAGGGGGTCGTGACATAGTGGTATCAGAGGTCTAGTTGAGGGATAGGATGGAGTTTGGAGTTAGGCACAGGTGAGGATGCATGGGATGGTAGGGCAACGGTGTCATTCATGTTTAGAAAGTGGGGTAAACACTGGAGACCGGTAGATACATAGGCGTTTAGGGCCCCCTATGATCTGTTGCACGAACCTTTAAGCTTGCGATGGCTACTAAACAAAGTGATACCGGTTGCAGGGTAGAGAACTAGGAAAGGATCATGCATCATTATTATTTGCGCATGTGTTTGAATGGGTAGACCTTGGGATAGGTAACCTAAAATAAATAAAACAAAACAATTAATTAATTAATGTTGAGTCTTCCATATTCCAGGCTTAAGAGCTCTAACAGTTGTTATTTTGCAGGTATGGCTCCCGGTCAACGTCCTCGTCAGGTTTTCGTAGAAGATGCCCATCAGGCTGTTCCAGCAGATCTCCGCCGAGTAGAGGTTGACGACGATGACACTTGGAGGAAGACACTTCGAGAGTTTCAGTGCCAGAGTCTACAGAAGTACGAGAGATCCATTTCAGATGCAGTCACAGAAGACTGGTTGGAGGAGATCGAGATAGGCTTCAGTTCGATTCGTGCTCAGAAGGAACACTGGGTGTCCTTGGTTGTGACGATGATGCATGGAGCAGCGAGGCAGTGGTGGTTCTTATTCCTCGGTGATCATGAGGAGTCAGCAATCTCATGGGAGGAGTTTCGAGATAGGTTTAGAGTCGAGTTTCTTTCGTCGACTATGAAGGTGTCCAGCCGCCAGGTGCTTCTCACCCTTCGACAGGGGAGCGCCAGTGTTCAAGAGTTTGGAATCCGTTTCAGGAACCTTCTACGATATGCTTCAAACCTGTTACCAGATGATGAGGCCAGGGCGAGGCATTTCGAGGAGTCTTTGCGTCCAGAGATCCAGCGCCAGGTCACCCCATTTATGCTGAAGACATATCTTGAGGTGCTGGAGAGGGAAGAGGTTGTTGAGAGGACTTTGGCCAGGACTGGATCGTCACGAGAGTGGAATCGTCATGATTCCTCACGAAGCAGAGCTGTGGTCCGGGGTTCCCGGTTTTCAGGACAGAATAATTTCCATTCACCTGGGGGTAGGTCCCAACCCTTCCCATCTCGTTTCTCCGGAGGCAGAAACTCTCAGACCTATGCCAAGGGATCAGGCGCTTGTTTATCTTATGGTGGTCGTGGTCATTAGCAACGGGAGTGTCTGACTTTTCAGAGCAGTCATCGTACACCAGGTGCTCCACTCCAGCTTCCTCCGTTGAGGCAGTTCCAGCCGAGGCAGCAGCAGCAGGTTGCACCAGCTTTAGATCACCAAAGGGTAGATGGAGTAGGCAGAGGACAACCCCATGATGCTCCCCATCCTTAGAGAGAAGAGCGCGACCATGGTGGTTTTCGTCATCAGGGTCAGAGAGGCTGTGGAGGAGGTCGTAGTCAGCTTCATGCTCTAGCGTTACCATCCCCAGGCGAGCCAGATGTTTTTCGAGGTACCCATTGCTTGTTTTCTACCTTGGTGTATGCCTTGTTTGATTCAGGAGCAACACACTCCTTCATATCACCTACCCTTGTCCATGCTTTGGGACTTGAGGTAGAGAGGCTTCCAGTGCCCTTGGCGTTGACTACACCAGTTGGAGGTCGAGCTGACTTGTTTGAAGTATGTAGAGACTGTGAGCTAGTGTTGGGGCAACACCGCTCTTGGGGAGATTTCCTATGTTTGCGAATACAACCATATGATGTCATACTTGGCATGGATTGGTTGTATTCGGTGCAGGATGTTGTGGGTTGCTACAGGAAGAAGGTCGTTTTCTTTGATGAAGATGGAGAGAATGTGGTGTTTGTTGGTGAGAGAGATCCTCGGATGAGTCATAGATGAGTTCCATCCTTATCATTCATGATGGCTGGGATGACACTGAGTTCTTCAGAGGTTCAACAGTTGGCGTTTCCTAGGTTCGTAGAGGAGTACCCTGACATCTTTCCAGAAGAGGTTGTATCCTTACCCCCTCGACGAGAGATCGAGATTGGGATCGAGCTACATACAGGAGCGTCTCCTATCTCTATGTCTCCGTATAGGATGGCCCCTTCTGAGTTATGAGAGCTACGTATTCAGCTCGATGGTCTGTTGCAGTGTGGTTTTGTTCGGCCAAGTGTGTCACCGTGGGGTGCACCAGTTTTTTTTGTGAAAAAGGCTGATTGTAGTTTGCGGTTGTGTGTCGATTATCATCGGTTAAACAAAGTGACAATAAAGAACCGCTATCCTCTCCCGCGGATTGATGACCTATTTGATCAACAGAAGGGTGGAAGTAGGTCCTCAAAGATAGACTTGCGGTCAGGATATCATCAGATGCGTGTAAAGGATGAGAATATCCCGAAGACTGCTTTCCGCTGTCATCATGGGCATTATGAGTTTGTTGTAATGCCATTCGCCGTGACGAATGCTCCAGCTGTTTTCATGGGGTTGATGAATGCTGTGTTCCATGAATTCTTGGACAAGTTTGTTGTGGTTTTCATTGACGACATCCTTGTGTACTCCACATTTGAAGAGGAGCATGCAGAGCATCTACGAGCCGTTTTGGGAGTTCTTAGCCAACATCAGTTGTTTGGGAAGTTTTCCATGTGTGAGTTCTGGGCTCGAGAAGTTCGTTTCATGGGACATGTTGTGTCCCAACAGGGAGTAGTTGTGGATCCTTCGAAGATAGAAGTAGTGGTGTCTTGGCCAGCCCCCAAGACCGTGTCAGAGGTGCGAAGTTTCCTTGGTCTCGCAGGCTATTATAGGAGGTTTGTAGCTAATTTCTCCTGAGTTGCGACTCCTCTGACAACTTTGACCAGGAAGGATCAAGCGTTTATATGGACTGATCAGTGTCAGACAGATTTCGAGTATCTAAAGGAGAAGTTGGTAAGTGCTTCAGACCTTCGTCTTCCAGTGGAGGGAGTCCAGTTTGATGTTTTCTGTGATGCTTCACATCTGGGGCTAGGCTGTGTTCTCATGCAGCAGAGGTCAGTTGTTTCTTATGGGTCTCAGTAGTTGCGTCCCCATGAATGCAACTATGCCACCCATGATCTTGAGTTGGAAGCCGTGGTGGTTGCTCTAAAGTTGTGGAGACATTACCTCATTGGTGAGCACTTTGTTTTTTTCACCGATCATAAGAGTTTGAGGTATGTTTTCTCCCAACGTGACTTGAACTTGAGGAAGCGTCGGTGGATGGAGTTCTTACAGGAATACGACTTTGAAATATCGTATACACCTGGAAAAGGTAATGTTGTAGCTGACGCACTAATCCGAAAGATACGTAATGATGTTGTGTGTGAATCTGGTGATTCTTGGAGAGTTATGGAAGAGCTATCAGCTTTGCATCTTGATATGGGAGAAGTTGGGGGTAGAGGTTGTCTTTTCCAAATGACGGTGCAGTCATCCCTGATGCAGAAGGTGGAAGAGTCTCAGTTGGGTGACCTAGAGGTGGATGTTTGGAGAGACAGAGTTGTATGTGGTGAGGCCCCTGATGGTTGGTCGGAGGATGAACAACACTGAGTGTTGTATCATGGCAGGATTTTTGTTCCCTTGGCGATGCGCGAGACGGTTCTCCAAGAGTTCTATAGTTCACCCTTGGCGGTACATCCTGGAGTGAAGAAGATGCACCGATCCTTGAGGAGTTAGTTTTGGTGGCCTGGGCTGAAGCGTACAGTTGCAGAATGTGTGTCTCGATGTTTAGTCTGCCATAAGGTGAAGGCCGAACACCGTGTTCCTGGTGGTCTTCTCCAGCACATAGGGATTCCTCAGTGGAAGTGGGAGGACATTTCAATGGACTTTGTTACAGGTTTAACTCGATCTCCGGGAGGACATGATGCTATATGGGTGGTAGTGGATCATTTAACAAAATCATCCCACTTCATAGTGATCAAGGAGTTGAGCTCAGTGGAAGTTTTGTCGAGGTAGTATCTGGAGGAGGTGGTGAGGCTTCACGGAGTTCCTAAGGCGATCATTTCTGATCGAGATCCTCGTTTTACCTCCAGGGTGTGGAGGGGTCTCCAGCATGCTTTTGGTTCTCAATTATGCCTTAGCACTGCTTTTCATCCTCAAACGGATGGTCAGACAGAGCGAACCATCCAGACTCTTGAAGACATGTTGCGCTCTTGTGTTCTTGATTTTGGAGGTTCATGGACGAAGCACTTACCCTTGGTAGAGTTCTCTTACAATAATAGTTTCCACTGTACCATCGGTATGGAACCGTTTGAAGCCTTGTATGGCCGGCCATGCCGTTCTCTGTTGTGCTGGACTGGGGTCGGAGAGTCAGCAATTCTCGGACCAGAACTAGTGCAGAATACAACAGAGATGATTCAGGTGATTCGTGAGAGGATGAAGACAGCACAGGATCATCAGAAATCATAGGCTGATCAAAGAAGGAGACCCTTGGAGTATAATATTGGGGATCATGTGTTTCTAAAGGTGACTCCCCGCCGTGGGCAGCGAAGGTTTGGTCGTGGAAGTAAGCTTTCTCCCCGGTTTGTTGGGCCTATCGAGGTGTTGGCTCGTGTTGGAGCTGTGGCATATCGAGTAGCACTTCCCCCTCAGATGACTCGGATACATGATGTTTTCCATGTATCACAGCTCCGTCGTTATCTTCATAATGAATCCCATATTATCGATTGGGGAGAGATCGATATTGATGATGATGCAACATTCGAGGAGCGACTTGTGGAGATCCAAGACCGCAAGGAGAAGGTGTTGCGTGGGCGTTCTATTCCTTTAGTTCGTGTCTTGTGGCGACATGGTGGCATGGAGGAGAGTACCTGGGAGCGTGAGTCACAGATATGTGCTCAGTACCCAGAGTTGTTTAATGTTTAACTCTTTTCATGTAATGATGTTTCCTTTATGGTTAGACCTTTCATGTTTTATTTATGTACCTTTTTTTGTGTGATGTTATGATTGAATTGTTTGGATATGGATTGTTTGTTTCCATATTCTCAGATGTCATAGTTTTGTTCCAGCTTTCGAACAACTCATGGTGGTTTTCCCATGAGAGGTATCTTATGGGGTGGTTGTTCGGACACCTCTGTTCCTCTGAGTTGGTTTTTAATTCTCGAGGACGAGAATGTTTTGAGAGGTATCTAATGTAATGGCTCGGACCTCCCTGGTCCATTACATGGTGAAAATGTGGTGTTGGAGGTGTTCCGAGAAGTCAAGGTGACTTATCCCCCAGCCGCTGCCTACCGGTAGCTCGGTCTACCAGTAGCTGCTGCCTAGCGGAAGCTCGGTCTACCGGTAGCTGCTGCCTACCGGTAGCTTGGTCTACCGGTAGGTGCTGTCTACCGGTAGCTCGGTCTACCGGTAGCTGCTGCCTATCGGTAGCCGCCGCTTACCATAAGCTCGGTCTACCGGTATCCGCCGCTTACCAGAAGCTCGGTCTACTGGTAGCTGCTGCCTACCGGTAGCTGCCGCTTACCAGTAGCTCGGTCTACCGGTAGCCGCATCCTACCGGTAGCTGGGTTTACCGGTAGCCGCGGCGTACTGATAGCTCAGTATACTGGTAGCCGCAGTCTAGCAGTAGCTCGACTAACACTTTGCCAAATTTCTAGTTCTGGGAACAGTGTTTCCAGTTTTATGAACAGTATCACTGAGGTTCAGTGAACAGTGTTTCTATCGGTGTGGTTCTATCGGTGGACTTCTATCGGTAGACTTGAACAGTGATTCTATCGGTGGGGTTCAATCGGTGGACTTCTATCGGTAGACTTGAACAGTGTTTCTATCGGTGAGGTTCTATCGGTGGACTTCTATCGGTAGACTTGAACAGTGTTTCTATCGGTGAGGTTCTATCGGTGGACTTCTATCGGTAGACTTGAACAGTGTTTCTATCGGTGAGGTTCTATCGGTGGACTTCTATCGGTAGACTTGAACTGTGTTTCTATCGGTGAGGTTCTATCGGTGGACTTCTATCGGTAGACTTGAAGAATGTTTCTATCGGTGAGGTTCTATCGGTGGACTTCTATCGGTAGACTTGAACAGTGTTTCTATCGGTGAGGTTCTATCGGTGGACTTATATCGGTAGACTTGAACAGTGTTTCCAGAATCCTAAGAGCTACCGATTCCATACTTTGCCAAATTTCACGAATGAACAGTGTTTCCAGAATCCTAAGAGCTACTGATTCCATACTTTTCCCAATTTTGAGTATGTGAACAGTGTTTCCATCTTCGTAAATTTGACGTTTTCTTTGACGTAAAATACTTTTAAAACCTTATTTTAAGGACTTTAAGACCGATTCAAAGCCATAAATTCTATATTAATTATTCCTAAGGCCGAGATGTTTTTACATGGTCAAACCGCGTGGGTTAATGCGATCCGTTTTTAATGGAGAATAAATCGGATCTTAAACTGTTGCCTCTCTAATTTTTTATAAAAGGAACGAGATATCATTCTTCGTTGTTCTTACTCCTGGTTCTTATATTCAAGACGCTAGAACCTTTCAATCCTTTCTGTAGGAGTTGCACAATCAATCTTTACGCCTAGGATTGGTTCTGCTCTATTTTGGATGCAACCAAGCCGTGTCGATCAATCTTCGATATAAGGTATGTTTTATCATCATTCTTTCAGGGATCACCTTCTCTTGTTCTCCCTTCCATATTACCATGTAATATCCATGGTTCTAATGGGGTTTGGTTGGTTGGGACTTACTGTGGCATCGTTGGGTGGATGCAGTTGTCGCGAGAGAAGGATTGTGGCCCATTGTGTGGATAAAGGACGTCAAGAACTCTTCGAGGTAGGGGATTCATGGCTTCTCTAATTGTTTATGTGAAACTGTAGAATTAGCATGATTTAACCCTTTGGATCACAATGAAATTGACCTAATTAAATACATGATCCGGATTAAAAGAATTGGTTGATCGCATGTTGTTGCTTTGTACCGTGATAATGGTTTGCCTCATGTTTTCCTAGATAGAGTGATATCTATGATTTTCTTTAATTAGTTGCTCGTTCATGATGGAAATTGATAAAGAACGTAAATCCGGAATTATTTGTTAAATAATTGGATAAAGATAAAGAGGCATGTTAATGAATTTTTTAATTCAAGATGGATTAAAGAACTATTAGTTCGATAATTTCAAAAGGGTTCTGAGTTACCCGCTTGCTTGTAAGGTTGAATGCCTTGTGGTTTGGAGCTCTGAGTGCTCATCTTGTATGAAGGATGAATGCCTTGTTAAAGGGCCGAGATCCCATTTTGTGATCGCTAATTTCCTGCTGCTTGTGATTTGATGTGAGCCTGGATGGCTGTTGTGATATGTGGAGGCATGGGGACTTGTGGTTGTGGCAGCGAATGACGCCTAGTGTGGCGAGATGCATCAGTTTATGCATGTGGGTGTCGGGGAGGACACCAAGGATGATGGTATGAGATGAATGTGATGGCTTGATGTTGGTGGTTTGGTTTGGTTGTTTATCTGCTTTACCTTTCCCCACTACTCAAGGTAGCTGGTCTTGCTTACCCTCTTTCCGAAGGAGGCGAAGACACGCGGGGTACGCCACGTGCTTTCCGTGTTTAGCCTCTCGATGGAGGATGGGTCTATGCTCTTGCTATAGGCGGCAAAGAATAGACGGGTAGTATATATACTCACCGTGTTGAGCCCTTTGTGTTTAGTAGCATAGGATGCTTTTCTAGAATGCCTGGGAATATAGGGAAGGTAATTCCATAATGAAAGTTTGATTAAATGGTGATAATCCACGGGGATGGAGGTGCTAGAATTTAAAGGAGATGTGAATCTTAAAAGGAGGAGTTGTTTCTGAATGTGATGCCAATTCAGTTTAATGTGGAATTGTTCATTCTTAATTAATGTTTAAAGAATTAAATTATCATACAGTGGAACTGATAAAATGAGAATGGAGAAATCTAATAAATCTCTTCAAATGTTTGTGTGCTTATAGGATAACTAGTCTTTGATGTAGCAGCCTGGAGTCTGAGAGACGTTAGCTGCAGTTGTATCTAAGACTAGGTAATGCCCATAGTGTAGATGTGAGTTACATATATATTTTGTACTTTTTGTGTTTCTATACGCTACTCCACCCTGTCGGTAAGGGCAACTGACACCCCGGGGATTCTGAGCCCTGGGGGGTGTTTTCCCCAACATTCTGATGGGAGGTTGAATGGATGACTACCCCCTTTGGCCCCGCTCACATCTCTTGGTAGATACTTGTGCCATGAGGCACAGCGGTTAGTTACCCCATATATGTGTGTAGAGGGCTGTAATGGCTTGTGGTTATTCACACACATATATTCTGGATATAGTATCCTATGGACTACTATAGGTGTAATGTGTATAGGCTATGATGGCTTGAGGATCCTTACTCGGAGTATGGGTTGTAATGGCTTGAGGTATTATACCCGACGTATGATACACGTTATGCGGGCTGTGGTGGCTCCTGGAAACTATCTGGTTACTTTTGGTTGTGAGGACGGTGTGGTGCTTCGCCCAGGTGTCTGCGGGCAAGCCTATGTGGTGCACGAGGTGCAGATTGTGGAGCTCAGCCTAGGTGTCTATGAGAAAGACTTTGGAGAGAGATGCACAGCACGTATGTCGTTAGGGAAAAGCGGAAAACCAGTGGGGATGTAGTAGTGGGGTACCCCTGATATTCATTACTATATGCTATATTCTTGTATGTGTTACTTGGTGAGAGTATCCATGGTGAGGTTGTGAACTTATTATACCTGTTTAGGTAACGAGTTAGTTTCACTTATTGTTCACTGGGCTTTATTATGCTTTCTTTACTTTTTCACGAGAGGCTGGGGAGGATCCTACTGAGTATACTTTTATACTCACCTTATGTACATATAAACTATTTTTCAGGTCACATGGAGCAGGTTGGAGATCAAGCTGGTTACTACTAGCTTGCGGTTGGAGGAGGAGCTGTTCGGGCTTGTGGTCGCTACCGTTTCACATTCTTTTGGGTACATTGAGTTTTCCCCCTTTCAGTTGTAGTACTTTTGCATGACATTTCATATATGTACTTGGTTTCCTTTTATATCTCAGTTCTAAGTTGGAGTTGATTGGAGTCTATTCTATCTCTCTCTTCTGCATGTGTTCTCTTAGTGGGTAATGCCTCCCATTTGTATGTTATTATACCCTCGGTGCTAGTCGCCATCCCGGGGCCTACTGGAGGCGGGACTCGGGGGGTCATTATCTCCCTTCTCACATTGCCGGCCCAGGAGGGGTACAATTTGTGGAAAGGGGGTCATGACAATGATTCCCAATGGGTTTTAGAAAAATTATTATATTAAAATACAATATATTATTTGAGAATCAAACTTATGTTTGAAGAAATTTTATGTTACTTATTACAACATTTTTAAGAAAATATAATATCAGGATAATTACAGTTTATTCATTCCATATAATAATTTTTTCAAAACTAATTTATTGTATTATGAAATTATGAATAACTAACCACTATCTAATATTAACACAGAGATTTCATAATTGGAAATATTTTTTTAAAAAATAACCTACCTACCGGGTATTTAATTATTACAAAAAATCATTATTGTGTTTCAATAGCATACACTTGGTGCCTGAAATTTGGAAACACTTCTTGTAGTATAACTTATTTTATTCTAAGACAAATTTGGGTAATCCATTCACTTATTCATTATAATTAATTTGAAAAACTGATTTGTAAAATTGTTTATGGAATTTGATTATAAACATCAATGAATAATAGATATGTTTATATAGTTGGATCATAGGTCATACATTTTCCACAATAAGTAATTTTATACTGGAAATATTGAATTTAAAAATTTCCAATAAATAATGAGGGTAATAATAACTCATTTCTTCATATGATATTTATGTTTCTTCTTCAAATTTTTTGTTACATTATTGATCTTTCACCATATGGGATGTTAGATTTCATGGGACTTTCTCTCAAGTGTTAATAATTTAGAGGAGATATATTTGTAAAAAAATATTTGCTTATAATCTAATTAATCATTATTGAAAATATTCATAGAGTCTGGAACGTACATCATTACTATTGAGATATAAAAAACGTGGTGTAATTTTGATAGTTATACTGTAAATTCCAAATGATAAGAAACAACAATGTTTCTCTCTAAAATTTCAGAATGTCTAATGTACTTCACATAGAACATTTGTTTCGTACCAAATATTATAACTCACTTCAGTAGTGATATTTTCAAGAATAAATGATCCCATAAATGGAATTTAAATCTTATCCTATAATAATAAATATTCTTCTTCTATTTCTCTATGTATTTTGGTTATTATTTTTGATATCTTAAACCATCTTAGTTATTTTCTCGTAATATTTTTAAATATATGCCTCCATTTCATAGTAGTATAACAAGTGGTGGGTGTATTATATATAATTCTAAACATTGGATCGTATAGTTCCATTTGAATGATTCATATAAACTATTACTGTACCTCAATTCTATATGATAAAGGTATTGGACATAATCCTTTAATGGACAGTATGGATTTCCTCAACATTTATTCTATGGCATGGATGTTCCATTCAAAATACCCATCAGTTAGAGAAATATTGGAAGTGCATAAATGAAATTTATTATTTAATTGCCTCTATAAACATCTTAAAATATATTATGTAAATAAAGGGTTATTATTTGATAAATTAATAATTGTTCACCATGAATTATAAAAACATCATTTGTATAGACCCGTGTAATATTTTCAATAGGTAAATCCTCCCTTAATGCTAAAAAATTAATGTTCAGTTATGTTGATCAATAATATCCCATAAAGAATTAATTATTAATAGGATTATTAGGTATTCTAGTTATAGTGATGACCTACCATATTTATATTGGTATAAATATATATTCTCTAACATCTTTGGGGATTTGATTAATAGGTTTTACATGATGGAGTAAAATCCATATATACACATAGTCAAGAGTTTAATACAGTAATTTTTACAGCATTTTATCTATGGTTGATCTATATATATCATGGTAATACTACGTTCCCGAGAAAAACTAGATCAGGGGATTTTTTAGAAATTCTTTCTTTAAGTCAACTATAAATTGTAAACATTTTATCTTTCCTGAAATAAACACTCCATATTTATAGAAAAATTCTCTCAATATCCCACATTTGATGTCATTAAAATTCTTCAATAATACATTGTAATTGTAATGACTCCTTTTTTATCTTGTCTATTAAATATGGATGAGTAATTAAAAAATGAATTTATTTTTTCACCTCATTAAAACTATATATTTATATTTTTACAAAATCAATAAATATTTTAACATTGTCTATCCCCATATATGATATGACACCATGATCCCCCGTACATAGCAAATCTACCTCCACATTTTCATTTATTAGTTGGTAGTTTCTTGCACAATTATAATCCCTTTTAAGTTATAGCCATATTTTTTTCATTTTGGTGATCTATTTCTTCATGAATATATAATTCAGTATTTGGTGATTAATATTTATCTAATTTCTCTTCCCATAAAGAAAATGATACCATATTTTCAATGAAATTATTACATTTACCAGTTCAATATAATGAGTTGTATAGTTTGGATCATGTGACTTTTATTCCCTAAATTCACAATAAAAACATTATCATTTTTCGACAAGATGAAACCCCAGTCTATTATTTGGTGCATCAAAATAAATGTGAAATATTTCATTTTTTGATCATAAGATCAGTACTTGGGAAATGGTGAATCGTTTCGTAATTTCATTAGAACATTAGTTATAGTCCTTTGGACAGGATAATTTCAATCAATAAAATGATGAAATAGTGAAATTTGTTTTAATTTGGAACAATATTCAATATAATTGTCAAATAAACCAGATATTCCAAGGGAACAACTTATATTTGTTATATGGATTCACATATGCAATTTTTATCAATTTGTTTCCTTACAAGGTCAACCAGTATTCTATTGTTAGAAACAATATATCAATTATAAGAGACTTATTGAAAGAAAAATTAAACCTTTTTGGATTTCCAATATAGATTCATCCTTCTTAATGTATCTATAGTAATTCATTAATTGTAATTTATGATGTTAATTTACCAATTAGCATATCATGTTATCGTCTGCATAATACGAAAAATTTATCATAATAATCCATTGATACCATATTTATATTATCATTAAACACAAGTTTTTCATTTTTTATCCAACATCATATTGTTATGTACTCATAATACCCATTAATGGTGTAATGATCCACCTTTTTTATTTCATACTTTTTCAAATTTAATGAATGATAAAAATTGATAATTTTTTTTACTGAGTCCCCTGATGTTGATCAAACATTTCATTAATGTAAAATATATGATACATTATCTTTATATAAATTCTAATTCATGCCTTGTTGTTAATTAAAATCCGTATAGACAAATATTTCATGATATGAAATAAGATATATTCCCCTCAAGGTGATTAAATAGGAATATAAATCCATTATCACACTAACATATAAATATCTATTTAATTCGACAAATTTTATGAGACCAATTCTTATTTTAGTATATATATGTTCATTTCATCCTAGATAATATATATAGTTAATTCACATTCTTTATTTTATTTATATCTTGGCATCTCATTAGAGAGTAAAAAATATATGAAACCTCATATGAAATATATATTATCATAAAAGTATATCCTTTTCTTTCATAGATTTAACTCCTCCAAAAATTTGCTAAAGATAATTCATCGAATTTGTTAACAAAAAATACTAATGAATTAAAGTATCTCTTATAAAAATATGGTATTCAAATAAATACATTGTGATTGTAATCATCATCCTATAAAAATAAGTTTTTTCATTATACACGGTTTGAAAATAAATCCCATTGATTATGTCAGAAAAACCCTTTTATTTAATAATTATTTTTGCAACTAAATAGTATATATAAATATTAATAAAGAAAAAGAAATATACTTTTTTATACGATTCCCACAATTTTTTAAAGTAAAAACATTTTCCATGGTGAATCATGGAATGATTCCATACTATTTAAAAAACATCAATGATAAAAAATGTGAATTGATCCAGAATAAAATAATTTATTTGATACCATTGAGTGTATGAACAGAGAACTTGTTATTAAATCATTTTTTTAATCACTATGTTATGTTGGGTGAGAATAGGCATGACCATACTCATATGGGATCCACCTGGGTGGATTCCATTGATTCTTATGTAATTCAATTGAATAGATTCCTATTTAATTTCATGTGAAACAATGAACATTTTTTGGATTCCCTTTTACAATTTAATTAATTATTATGATGTCAATTATCACCATAAATTTTGGAAATATTCACTCCACTCAATAAATCCTGGGGTGTCTTTTCCAATAGTAATTAAATTTAATAAATTATTCCTTTCCCCTTTTATTATTTTCCAAATTATGTTAAATATGGTGATTAGTTACCTTTTTAATCTCTTACATCCCATTGAATGTAAAAGACATGGAGAAAACCTTCTCTATCATGAGGAAACAAGTCATTATAATCACATATGAGGATAATGATTTAAGATATAATCCCCATTGAATGATTTTTATTTATTTTTTAATGATTTGTTAAACCTTTCATTATATATTTTTTGAGTAGTCCTCATCATGTCTTTCTAACCTAGTAATGTCAACAACATACTCATCAGTATCCTCTAAATTTATTTTTTGTAAGGTTCAAAATTTTATTTCCTTGTTAAAATGTTTTTCATGAGGGAAATATTTCACCTAGTATATATATTTAGAGGGATGCATCACTTATTTTTATTATTATTTATCCTTTTATTATGTACTATATAAAACAAAACTGTAGATTATTATTTCCTCATAATTGAAAAAATATATTTAATAAAAAAACAATAATTGAATCCCAATGTATGTAATACCTTCTATAGGGAAATGATCAATATTTCATAAACAAATGGATTCATGGATTGATTTAATGATGTTAGTTGTTACATCATTTAGTCGTCAATCATTGTTATGCATGGATTTTCAGGATGAGGTGTTCCATATGGGATTGATTGTTTTCCAGAATATAATTAAAATTCATTAATATTCATACGTTCATATAATGTTGAACACTATATTTTTTTTTAATTTATCAATTAGAAAATAAGTAAAAAATTATGAGTGTTGAAATGAATTCACATCTTTATATTATGCCCCATTTCAAATCAATGTCATATACTTAAAAATTTTCCGAATAAAAAATTAATTTATAAATAACAAAATATAATTCATATGTTATTATTATTATATAATATCATGTAATCTATAAATATTTTGAAAAGATCATAGGGGTGTATCATCATGTTTCTTATATTAAAAGTTTTTCTTCTAAATCATTTTAAATGGTTTTATATAAAACATAATTGATGCCAATTTTAAATCCACGAATCAAGATACATGGTTAATGTTGATATTTTTTCTTTAAAAATTACTATTGGATACATAGATCAAAACATATCGGTTATGATAGATTATTAGTCTTTGTAAACCCAATATGTAATTCAATATTGAGTAATATTGAACACTATAGACACCTTAATTGAATACATGAATATTTATTATTTATCCTTGTAAATCCATTATTCACACTCAATATTATATATGGTTTCTTATGTAATGGGGATAATTATAAAGGAGTGTGATAAGACTATCTGTATGGGGTATCATATAGTGGATTCTATCATACAAAAGTGTCACAGTAAAAAATAAATTCAAGTAAAATGCATTTATGGGAATAATATATATTCTTATTAAATAAAAATAAATTAATAATTTGATAAAAATATCTTTTAATATAATGATGAAATGCATAACATCATACATTATAAACATTCCATTAATGTCTTGATAATGGTCATCATAAATCCACATGTATTGATAATATGAAAATAAGTAAACTAAACAATATCATAACATATACAAACTCCTCATGGTGATATATAATTTCATGCCCCTCCAATCACATACCAAATTAAACTAATAGCTTATGTGTGAAAACTGTATAAACAATATATTTTTTAATTATTCAGAAGAACATCAATCAAAATTACGGATAAGTAATATTTATATATATATATATGTATATTGATAAAGAAATAATGGATCTTAAGAATATAATTATATTCCTATTATTGGAATAATATATCCATATAGATGAATACCCCTCAATAATAATGGGATATATAAAATATTCAAATTGTAATGAGTGGTTTATTTATCAATGTACTGATAACTAGGTAGAGGCGATGTGTACTTTTCATTGTGCAAGGATGTCAAGATGAAATAGTTATCATATTCAATTGTTTGAAATTATTGGAGACCACACCATTGATGGAAAAAAATTATTTTTAAAAACATACTGTGCTGGTTTATGTAACACCCGTAGCTTCCACGATATGTTTTCCTTTGAATAATGCACTTGCTTGCGTTATATGCAACATAGAGTTTTAACACACCACGACCAATCAAACTTGCTGTTATGAATAGTAATATCCACTTTTAGAAATTTCATGAATTTTATTATTCAAAATGGACTTAATTTTTGAATTTGGAATATCTAATTTATCTTAGGGTGAATTTTTGGTATTTTTCTGAAAACATGCAATTTTTGATGAATCGTGAAAAATATTAGGTTATTGTTTAAAACAGAATTTTTATTTAACTAATTAGTTTTTGTATTTTAATATATTTTCGGTTAAAATAGATACATAATATCTATATATGTTAAATGTAATTCATTGGAGTCATTTTATAATACATTTAGATGTGTAAATATTTATTGAACTTTTTTTCTTCTTTTACCCACATTTCATGAGAATTTGCAAATTTACATAAAACATAATTTTACCACTTATGTGAGGTGAATTTAAATAATACTAGAGACACAGTTGACATCAGTATTTAAAATGTGGTTCAATAAGATGAAAATAATTTTTGGTGAATAGTAACTTTGGACTTTTATTTACCACAATTAAAAGTAAATAGTGAAATTAACAGTAAAAATGATATTATAATTATGCTCAAACATGGATTAATTCTATTGGATAAGTGTAATTCGGCCGAAGAAAATCTTAGAAATTAAATTTTTTTCTTCTTTGGTCAACTTGGAATTGATTAGGACATTTTTTTATTTTATTTAAAGAAGGTTTAAAAGGGTTAAATTCAATGTTTAATAACTAATTTTTTTTAATAAAGTGTTAAACACAGTATAAATTTGACTACGAATATTCATTAGAAATATAAAATGAGTACCTACATAATGGTATATTATTTTTAATTTTTAGACATTAAATAATTTAATTTCTTAAAGTCACAATGATGATGCAGTAATTACCTTAATAATGAAATATTAAAATAATTGATATTATTAATATCCAAGTAAATGTAAATTGAGACTAATGATGATTACAAAAAATTTAATTGGTTAATATGACATGTTAGGGTTTATTAAATAAAATTTATTCTAAGTGATAATGTTTTTATGGCTTTCAAAAAAATCAAATTCCAAATAGATTCAAATTTGACATAATAGAGTTTTTAAAACAAATACTATATTATTAACTGATATAGTATTCCTAAAAATATAACGATTAGGAAATAAACATAGATAAGTTTATATATATTAATACTAAACCAATTGGTATTCACATGGCTTGTTATATTATGTTTATTAACCTCATAAAATAAAAATACAAATAGACATGGTAAATATCAAACTATTTAACTAAGAGTTAAATCTAATAGATAAGGTTAATATGGTTACCAAAACTGGTCTAAATCCTATTGGATGAGATTTTCTCGACCCATCCTCACTTCATCCTCAAAATAAATCATTTTTGTACCATTAAAAATCAAAAATGATTTTTCTATAAAATAATATTTCTAGCATTTCCTTAAGTGACCCTCACTTCTCTTATAAAAGTTTAATTGCCATTCTCTCAAAATCACAACTCCAAAGACATTTGTCTTTGAGAAACCCTACCCAAATATCCCCCATCTTCCCTCACATCAACAAAGAGTCCTTACATTGATCAGAAAGCCAGCCTATGAAACCCATTTGATCAACTCAAAAAGAAACACCCGAAGAAGAAGTAATAATTTCACCACACTCTATCAAGTTCTTTTCTTTTTCCACTTCCTCATTTGTTGTTATTTACATACCAAAATAATAACTCCATTACCTTAAACATACTATAATTTATTTATAAATATAGTAGAACCATATTCGTTATTCTATCCATCCAACAAATGAAAAAGTCACCATACGTGAGTATATACAACTTACTGTCTCCATGTCGTGGTGTAGTTTGTTATTCAATCCCTTCATTATTTGGATGGTTATAATAATGATTATAAAAATTTTAGACAATAAATATAACATGTTAATGAATATTTATATATTATATACCATCCAATTACATGTGATTTCACCATCAATATAATCTTATTGTCACTCATGTGTACGTACCGATTACCATCTCCAAGAACACGATGAGATTCATTTAGCATCATAATCATTCAAGAATAAATTTCATTTTATGAGTAAAAATAATGTTTATAAAGATAATATAATTCTGTATATGAATCAAAAACGTCTTATCCATAACAAACATGACTTATGTAAACAATAATATAAAAAAAGACGAATTAGTTAACACCTGAATCGATGATACAACTAAAATAATATTAACAACGAAATATTATAGAATCCTATATGATATGATATTTATGTATATTGTTCATGTATAATTTAATTAAATTTTTTAAATATTATACCGGTGGTTAACAAACCATTTACTAAGGAAAAGTACAAGATAAGGGTTATTTCTACAATCTCTTTACTTATCCGAGGTTGTTAATACGTAAGTATCTACTGGGACCTCTTAATCATCCACATCTGTGTATTCTTAAAAATTTAATACAAAACATTTTTACAATTCTCTAGACTATGGGTTAATGTCATTTATACCCTTTTTTGAACATATATGTTTTGAATGGAATTGTTTCTTCATTTTCCAAATGAGGTATATTATGGCCTTTTGGACAAAATTAAGGTAAGAATGTCTTTTTTAACCTATACGACGGGTGTGGCTATTTTACTCTGTTATAACACCGTCAAAGAATCCCAAAAAATCTTCTAAGAATAACTTTAAAATAAATTTTTTATTTTATAATTATATGAATTTTGAATGATTTCATAATAGAAAGAGATATTTCTCTAAATAAAGTTTTCATTTTATCTATTTCAATATCCTTTATTGTATTTTAAGATTGTTTGAAGTTGATTATTGTGATTTCAAATATTTCATATTTTATTGAATATTTTGATATATATTTGATTGTGGATGTGTTATTTTTACACCATTCATGGTTTTTAGATAAAGTATTGACATTTCGTATGCTAGTAAGAATATGAATGTTTATGTAATGTTTAATCCTTTTCATATGTGGAATTAATTGGACATAGTAACTAAGGGGTGGATCCCACTATAGCTCCTCGATGCATTGATAGGTCTCATGAGATAAACAAGCATCTTTGCCCAAGGCTTTGAAAAAATATTATTTGTAGTCTTAGCACAATGCCTTGACAATGTGGTTATAAAGTCTAGTATTATGCATTCCAACATTATGATATTGGCTATTGATATTACATGGGATTATTGGAATAGTATAATATCCAAGTGTTTGAGTAAATGGAATTTTTTTAGTTTTCTTTTCCATATTATGATGATATTTATGATTAAAAGTCTTTTGTTTTAGTCTTATACATTGACTTAAATTTTTATACTCGTTATTCAATGTTTCAACAATATTGTTTTCTTTAATGAGCATTTGATCTCTCCACTTTCGATTTTTTATTTTTCATAATATGCGATGAAGTATATAATGACTGATATATAGGGATACTTTATGGGATAAATGTGGTCATTGGAGAGAATTTTGTCATTTTTTAACTTTATAAAGTAATGTAAAAATTATGAATTTATCTAGTAACTCCAAGGCTACTAAACAGATTGGTATTTCAGGATTTTAATCCCTTGTGATCATGAAAATGTTATGTAATAATGCACTTACTCTGGGTAACTAGGGTTGGGGTGTAATTGTTGGTATCAGAAGAATTTTAGTACAATCCTTGTAAACTAGATTTAGATAAACTATGATTAGAGAACATTACCATAAATAGACATTAAGGATTGGTATTCAAGAACATTATAGATTTTTGGTAATTTAGAGATTTTTTTTATTTTCCAAGAAATAAATCCATGTCTAGATAGGAATAGTTAAATGCGGCTCTAGGACAGATATACCTAGGAGTGAAAACTCTGACAAGGAGTTTCAGTCTTGACCAGGTGTATCCTGGTACATGACAATGGGCCTTGCTACACTCTTGTTTATGACACTACTAGGGAATATGATTAGGATAATTTAAAAATTCATTACAAATAGTTATGAAGGATTTATGAGTATAGTCCTTCTTAAAAAAACATTTTTTTTATGATTATAGATTATACCCATAAATTATTAAATTTATGTTAATTGTTTTACAAGTTTTTAATTATGTATTGTGATTCATAAACTAATCTTTTGGTTTCCATTGTTTTGAAATGTAACCTATTGGAAGGAATGGAAATCGTATCAACACACATAATCCATGAAGGGATTTCCCTCTAATATAGGATAATTATAGTGGAGCTGGTGATGCTGCTGGTGCTGATCAGCTTATCACCATACTGGAACATCTCACTTAGGTTATGAATAATAATATTACCCATATAGAGCACCATAATCCACAATATAAAGGATCAATGTTTGACAAATTAATGAGGAAACAACTAACAACATCAAATGGGAGTACAAATTCATTAGTATTTTATCAATGGATAAGTTTTTTTGAGAAATATTTCATGCTTTGGGTTGTAGCGAAAGGGAAAAAGTTATCATGATAGTTTATCGCCACATGGGAGATGTAGATCAATGGTGATCATTAATACAAAACACAAAGGAAGATGAATATGTATCGAACATGGAATTGTGGGAGTTTAAAGAGATATTTTTATAAAAATGCATTCCTCGTGACAATCGCACAGATATGTACAGACAATTTTTTAGTCTGAGGTAAAAGGAGGAGGAGAATGTCACAAAGTATGAGGCTAACTTTACAAAGATAGAAATGCATGCAACAGATTATATACATAACCCAAGGAGTATGATTGAACAATTTTTGATGGGTTAGAACCATTTCTCTGTGGAGCATTAGTCTCATAATCCTTTTCAGCATACTAAGATATTGTCTAATGCAATATCAAGACTTAAAAAGAATTATCTAAGTATTATGACATCAATGCAAAGTAAGAGAAGAAGAGATTTTTTAATCACTCTGGAAATGGAAATAATTGGATGATGGGAAAAGTTGAATATCCATCATGCGGTAAATGTTAGAAGAAACACTCTAGTACTTTCCTGTAGTTAATGGGATTATATTACAAGTGTGATGAAAAATTCCACCAATCTCATGATTACAAGGGAATAAAAGAGGCTGTCAATGTTGAATGCTACAATTGTATAAAAATGAACATTATAAAAATCAATGTCTTAAGATCCAAGGGAACAATCCTCAGAAATTCCAAGGGATAAAGGACATGTTTATACGATCACTACTGCTGAGGTTGATGCTCCAAAAGATATGGTGGTAGGTAATTTTATGGTTTTCTCAAGTTTATCCGATGCTTTATTTGATTTCAGATAATCACATTGTATCATATCTTCTCAGTTTTCTAAAAAAAATAGATATTTTCAATTTGACAAAACAAGGGAGTTGTTAGTCAAAACTTGTAAGGGAAGTATCATCCCAACAATGTTTTGTGAATTAGTTCCCATTAGGGTATGTAAATGTTCATTATCTAGTGATCTCATCATCATACCCCATATTTTATTTTATGTAATCCTTGGAATGGATTTTATTTCGGTCTCTGATGTGAAAATTTATTCTAAGAACATGGAGGTTACAATTTTCGATATTGACAAGGATTACCTTATCTTTAGAGAAGAAACATCAACACCTGATTATTATCTAGATCCACCCACAGTAGCTCAACTAAATTAAATTATTGGGTAGGAAGAAAATGAAATAATTGTGGTTGAGGAAATGAATGTTCAAATAGATGATGTACCTATTATGCAAGAATATGTTGATGTTTTTCCAGGGGATTTACATGGAAATCCTCCAGAATAAGAAAATGAGTTTTCAATTGATTAAGTTCCTAGTTCAAGGACCATATTGTAGACTTCTTATAGAATGGCCATTGAGGAGTTGGTGGATCTAATTAAACAATTATAGGAAATGAGTAATAAAGGATTTATTCTCCCTAGTGTTTCTCCATGAGGATCCCAAGCCCTTTTTGTTAAGAAGAAATAGGATCTCTGAGGATTTCTGTTGACAACATGGAGATCAATGTTATAACAATAATGAATAAGTATGCCCTACCTCGCATTGATGATTTATTAGACCAGCTTTATAGAGCTCAATATTTTTCAAAGATTGGCCTTCAATATGGATTTCAACCACGGTGTGTGAAGAAGGAAGTCATTCCGAAAACAATATTTTGAACTAGGAATGGGAATTATGATTTTAAAGTAATGTCTTTTGGATTGACTAATGCACCCTTGGTCTTCATGGATTTCATGAAGAGAGATTTCAAGGAATATCATGAGGAATTTTTAGTGGTATTTATTAATGATATATTGGTATACTAAAAAATCAACAAAGACCATGAAAATCACTTGTGCTCTATTCTGAAAACCCTAAAAAGAAATGAATTATATGGGAATCATAGAAAGTTTGAATTTTTGCTTCATGATATTTATTTTTCATGGCCATAGTGTCTCTATGGATAGACTATGTATTGATCCATCAATGACCAATGCAATCCAGGAATGGCCAGAAATGACTATTATAACTAAGGTAAACTATTTTATTGGTTTAACAGATCAGTATTGACATTTGATCTATATTTTTTCCCTGTTGAGTTACCAATTAACCCAAATCACTCATAACGGGGTTAAATTTTTTTTGAAAAAAAGTGTGTGAAAAAGGTTTTGAATAAATGAAGAGAATATTAGTCAACGTTATTATCTTGACTCTACCATCAGGGAACATTGTGTTTGTTATTTATAGTGATGATTCAAATAAAGGACACGATTGTGTCCTTACACAGAATGATAGAGATATTGACTACATATCATTAAATCGAAAAATTATTGAGAAAAACTATCCCACTCATGATCTTGAGTTAGCTACTGTAATTATTTCTCTAAAGATATGGAGGCACTATGTCTATGGTTAAAATGTGAGATTTATACTGATCAGAAGAGTTTGAAGTATATTTTCTCACACAAATAACTCAAAATTATTCAAGGGAGATGGCTAAAACTACCCACGGATTATGATTACACAATACACTACCCCGCATGGAAGGAAAATAATGTGGAAAATGCTTTGAGTAGAAAGGAACATGGAGTTTTGAACAAGATGATAGTTGAAAGGGTTCTTATTTTCAATGATCTATCAAATTTGGATATGGGAATAACTATGGAAGGTGAAACATCAATATGTTTTCAAATGGTTTCCAATCCATTTTACAAGAAAGGATAAGAACTTATAAAACTAATAATGAGGAGTTCCGAATGACGATTAAAGCTATAAATTATGGGAGATTGAGTGACATTATATATGAAATGGAATTTTAAAATTTTCCAAGTGACATTGTGTTCCTGATATACCTGATCTAAAACTGGAATTGTTTCATGATGCTCATAGCTCCATTTTCACTATAAACCCTTGGAGCACCATATAATATAGATATTTGAAGGAAAATATTTAATAGGACAACATGGAGAGGGAAATTTCTGATTTTGGATCAAGATGTATGGTTTGTCCACAAGTGAAAGCTGGAAGGTAATAGCCAGGTGGAGTCCTACAACATCTTCCAATTCCAGAGAGGAAATGGGATAATATTATGATGGACTTGGTCATGCGGTTATAAAAGACTATTAGAAGTAATGATGAAATATGGGTCATTGTGGATCGTCTTACCATGTCTGCAAATTTTCATGCAATAATAGAAGATTCAACACTTTAATGTCTAATAAGACTATATAATAATAAAGTGGTTAGAGTCGATGGTTGTCCCCATCGATTTTTTTGATCGTGATCCCCATTTTGCATCCTGATTTTGGAAAATTATTTTGAATTCCTTGGATAATGAACTTGGTTTGAGCACCGCTTACCACCCTCAAACTGATGGACAATTAGAACGGAATATTCAAACCTTAGAAGACAAGTTGATATCTTTCTCCCATGGCATTCAAGGTATGTGGGATCAATATTTACAGTTGGTAGAATTTCCATATAAAAATAGCTTCAAGTGAAGTAGTCATATGGAACCATATAAAGCGTTATATGGGTTGAGATGTCATACACCAACTTTTTGGGATGTTGTTGGTGAATGAAAACACGTAGGCCCATAACTTGTTGAGGAAACAATGGAAAAAGTGACGATTATCCAAACCCACATAGAAGCAGCCCAATGTAGTCCAAACAACTATGTCTATTACTGAAGGATGGATTTGGAATTTCATGTAATACACCATGTTTTATTCAAGGTATCTGCATGTAAGGGTGTTATATGTTTTATTTATAAGGGTAAATTGATTCCCAAGAACATCAGATATTTTCAAAATCTATAACTAATTGGATTTGTGGATTATCATTTGGCATTGTGTCCATGTCTCTCCAAAGTTCATGATGTGTTCCACGTATCACTTTTGAGAAAATTTATGTCTGACCCAATTCATGTACTCACCTGTGAAGAAATAGAACTGGAACTTGACCTATATTTTTGTGAAGAGCATATCAGAATTCTTGATACTGTAGAAAAAGCGTTGAGAAATCAGATGACTCATCAAGTGAATGTTCTATGGAGAAACCATATGATGGAAGAGGCCACATGAGAACCCATGGAACTTATGATGATGAACCACCTGAATCTTTTTATGTAGTAATATTCTATGAATTTAGAGGACCAAATTATTTTATGGGGTGGATAATCTTACACCCCAAGCTTCCACAATACGTTTCCCTTTAAATAATGCAGTAGCTTTTGTTATACAGAACTTGGAGTTTTAACACACCACGACCAATCCAACAAGGAGTTATGAATAATAAAACTAACTTTTTGAAACTTCTTAAATTTTATTATTCAAAATGGACTTGATTTTTGAATTCAGAATATTGAAATTAGCTTTGGGTGAATTTTTTGTATTATTTTGAAAACATTCAATTTTCGATGAATAGTGAAAAATATTCTGTTATTATTTAAGATAGATTTTTTTAAGTAATTAGTTATTTTATTTTAATTTATTTTAGGTCAAAATAGATATATAATACTTATATATGTTCAATTTAATTCATCAGAGTCATTTTATAATATGTTTAGATATATACAATTTTATTGAACATTTTACCATCATTTACCCACCTTCTTAGAGCAATTGATAATTTACATAAAATTTATTTTACTTCTTCTGTGAGTAGAATATAAAAAAATCCAAGAGACATGGTTGACATCTGTAAATAAAATGTGGTTCCATAAGATGAAAATAATTTTTGGTGAATAGTAACTTCTTCAATTTATTTACCACGGTGAAAAGTAAATAGGGTAATTAAGGGTAAAAATGATATTTTAATTACCCTAAAACATGTCCTAATTATATTTTATAAGTTTAATTCAACCAAAAAAACTTATGAATAAAATATGATCCTCTTTGGTCAACTTGGATTAGATTAGGACATTTATTTTCATTTTATTTAAAGAAGAGTTGAAAGACTAAAATTTAAATCTTAATAAATAACCATTTTTAATATAGGGTTACACACAACGAAAATTCAACTATAATTTTTTATTAGAAATATAAAAATATTCACCACATACTGGAATTTTATTAATAATTTTTAGACATTAAATAATTTAATTTATTTTTGACACAAGGATGATACAGTAATCAACTTAATAATGAAATATTAAATTAATTGATATTATAAATATCCAAATTAATGTAAATTGACACTTATGATTAATTAAAATAATTTTATAGGTTAATATGAAATGTTAGGGTTGATTAAATAATATTTATTCTAAGTGACAATGTATTATGGATTTCAAAAAAACCAAATACTGAATACTGTCAAAATAGACATAATTGAGTTTTCAACACAAATACTATATTATTAGTTGATATAATATTCCTAAAAATATAATGATTTACCAAAGGACTTATATAAGTATATATATGTTAATATTGAACCACTTTGTGTTCTCTTGGATTGTTATAGTACATTTATTAACCATATAATATAGACATAAAAAAAGACTTGAAAAATGTCAAACTATTTTACTAAGAGTTAAATTTAAAAGATAAGTTTAATATAGTGACCAAAACTGGACTAAAACCTATTAGTTGAATGTTTTTCAGCCCATACCCACCTTATCATCCATGTAAATTATTTTTGAGAAATTATAAACCTAAAATCCTTTTATTATATAATAATATTTCATGCTTTTCTAAAAGTGACCCTCACCTCTCTTATAAATGTGAACTTCCCCTAATCTCAAAATGACACCCACAAAGCCATTTGGCTTGGACATTCCCTACCCAAATATCCTCCAAACTTCCTTCAAATCAACCTAGAGTCCTTACTTTTATCAAAAATAAATCCTAATGAACACTTTTGATCAACTCGAAAGGGAGAAACCAAAAACGAGGTAATAATTTCCCCGCCCTCATTCGTGATTTTTTCTTATTCGACATCCTCTTTCATTGTTGTTTTCATAACAAAATAATAAATCCTGAAACTTTTACATACTGTGATTTTATTATAAATATCATACAACCATATCCATTATTCTATCAATCCTATAAATGACAACGTAATAATACGTGCGTACGTACGGCTTACCGTCTCCACGTCATGGTGTAGTTTGTTAATCAAACCCATCACTATTTGGATGGTTAAAATAACGAGTATAACTAAGGTAGTTAATAAATATAACATGTTAATGATTCAGTATATATTATATACCATCCAATTCCATACTATTTCACTATTAATATAATTATATTGTCACTCATGTGTACACATGGATTACTGTCTCCATGAACACAATGAGATTCATTCCCCATCGTAATCATTCAAGAATATTTTTTATTTTATTATCAATAATAATTTTTAGGAACAAAATATCATTGTGTATATGAATCTAATAAATCCTATCCATAACAAACATGGCATACATAACCAAGCATATAAAATAAAATTAATCGTTTAACATCCAAAACGATGATACTACTAAAATATTACTATCAAAAAAATATTATAAGATTATATATGATATCATATTTATGTGTATAGTTCATGTATAATTTAATAACAATGTTTTAACTATTATACAAGAGGTTAACATACCATAGAATAATAAAAATTACAAGGTAAGGGATAATTCTACTATCTTTTTACTTATCTAGGGTTTTCGATATATAAGTATCTACTAGGACCACTTTATCATCCACATCAATGTTTTCATAAAAATGAAATACATATCATTTTTACTATTTACTAGACTATGGGTTAAATTCATTAATAAACTTATTTGACCCTATATTTTTGGAAAGGAATCTTTCTGTAATTTTCCCAACAAGGTATATTATGACCTTTTCGACAAAATTAAGGTAAGAATGTATTTTTTTTACTTATACGGCTAGTGTGGATATTTTCTACCATTACAACAACATCAAATCTTCCCATACTAGATTATAAGAATATTTTCTAAATAAATGTATTCTTTTATAATTATATTACTTTTAAATGATTTCAATATATAATGAGATATTACTCTACAAATTTTTTTGGATTTCATCTATGTTAACATATTTTGATTGGTTTTAAGCTTATTTGAAGATGATTATTATGATAAAAATTTTCCATTTTGTATTAGAAGGTATTGTTATATATTAGACTGTGGATATTTTATTTTTACACCATTCATGGTTTATAGATAAATTATTGACATTTTGTATGCTGGTTATAATATGAATGTCTATGTTATGTATAAACCATTTTATATGAGGAATGAATTGGACTTATTAAATGATAGGTGGAGCCCACTATAGCTCCTCGATGCATCGGTAGGTCTCCTGAGACAATCTAGTGTCTTGAAACAAGACCTTGACAAAATCTTATTTATTTTCTTGGCACAAGGCCTTGACTATGTCGTAATGAAGTCGGGAATTTTGCATTCTAACATTATTAAATTGGCTATTAGTATTACAAGTGATTATTAGACTAGTATAATATCTATGTGAATAAGTATATGGAATTATTTGATTTATATTTTCCATATTATGATGATGTTTAGGTTTAATGGTCATGTGTTTTAGTCTTATACATTTCCTTAAATGTTTATGATTTTTCTTGAAATTTTCTGCTATATTATTATCATTACTGAGCATCTGATCTCAACCCTTTATATGTTTTATTTATCAAGGATGTGAAGAATTGTATTATGATTGACCTGTAAGGATTGACTAAGGGATGAATGTGGTCAACGAAGAAAATGATGTAGTTTTTTTCCATTTTATAATTTAATGTAATACTTATCAATGTTTCTTGTTCTTCCAAAGCTACGAAAATATTCCATATTTTGGAATTTTGATCCCTTGTGATCATGCCAAAGTTATATAATAATTCACCAACACTAGGTAACTAGAGTCGGGTAATTATAGTTGGAATCAAAGGAAGTTTTGTACAAACCTTGAAAACTAGATTTAGATAAACTCTAATTAGAGCACATTACCCTAATATAGAAATGGAGGATTGGTATAGAATAAATTTGTAGATTTTTTGTAATGTAGTGAATTTGTGTATTTTACAAGCAATACAACCCTGTATGGATACAAGGAGGTAGAGGCGGCTATGGCACCGATATACCTAGGAGTGGAAACTCTGACAAGGGGTTTCAAGCATGACTCAGGGTATCCTGGTACACGACAACGAGCCTTTCTACACTCTTGGTTACGACACACAGGAAGGGTATGCATAGGATAATTTAAATTTTATTTAAAAACCATTAATAAGGACTTATGTGTATATACATCCTCAAAGAAATTTTTATTATTATTATAGATTATATCAATAAAATGTTCAATTTATGTTAAGTGTTTTACATTTTTGGAATTATGTATTGTGATTTATAAAAAATCTATTTTATTCCATTGTTTATAAATAGAACCCAATGGAAGGAATGGAAATGGTATCAACACCCATAATCCATGTAAAAATTCCCATCATACTCAAGACAATTATAGTGGAGATGGTGATATAACTAGTGCTAATTATCTTATCACCATACATGGACAACTCACTCAAGTTAGGAATATTAAACATTCCCATATGGAGCAGCCTGATCCACTATGTGGAGGAGCAACATTAGACAGCTTCATGAGGCAACAACAACTAACATTCAATCGGAGTACAAATCACTTAGTAGCTGACCAATGTATAAGTTTCATAGAGAAAATATTTTTTACTTTGGGGGGTAGAGAAATGGAAAAACATGTCATGGATGTTTATCGCCTCACAAGAGATGCAGATCAATGGTGTTCATTAATCCTAAACACAAAGGAAGATGAATAAGTATCGAACCTAGAATAAAGGGAGTATAAATATATTTTCGTTGAAAAATACATTCCTCGTGACTATCTAGAGGATATGGAAAGTCAATTTCTGAGTGTGTGCAATAATAGGAAGAAAATGTCGCAATGTATGAGGATAACATTACAAGGCAGTCAAGGCATGCAGTATATTATATGTGAAACTGAAGGTGTCTGATTGATCAATTATGTTATGGGTTAAAACCATTTCTCCAACAAGCATTAGCCCCTAAATTCTTCTCATCATACGAAGATATTATCTCATTCTCTATCATGATAGAAAAAAGATTATATATGTTTTATGACTTCAAAGAAAAGAAAGAGAATAAGATATCTGTTGATCAATCTAGAAATGGAATTATGTTCCAGAAAGGAAATGTTGAATATCCATCCTATGGTAATTCTGGAAAGAAACACCCTGCTACATACCTGAAGGGAATGGGATTCTGTTACTAGTGTTTGAAAAAGGACATGAATCTCAAGATTACGAGGGAAAGAAGGAGGCTGTCAGTGTTGAATACTACAATTTTATAGTAAAGGGAAAATAAGAATATTAATGTCTTAAGCACCAAGGGAACTTACCTCCTAAAAGGCCAAAAGAGCAAGGGCAAGCTTATGTGATCACTACATCTGTGGTTGAAGATCCGAAAAACATGGTGGTGGGAAATTTAATGGTTTCCTCAAGTTTATCGAATGCTTAATTTGATTCAGAAACATCAAATTGTTCCATATCTTCTCAATTTGATATGAAAATTATATATTTTGAAATTTACATAATAAGGGAGTTGTTAGTCAAAACTCTTAATTGATGTGTCATCACAATAATGTTTTTTGAATCACTTCCCATTAGGAGATAAAAGTCTCCATTATCTGTTGATCTCATTATCATACCCATTATTGAATTTGATATAATCCTCGGAAAGGAATGGATTATAGACCATGGTGTGAAAATTTATTGTATGAAGAAGGAGGTTACAATTTTCGATGATGATACGGAGTACCATATCTTTAGGGAAGAAATTTCACCACTTGATATTTATCTTGATCCACCCCTGTACCTATACTAAATTAAATTATTGGGGAGGAATAGAATGAAAAAATTATGGGTGAGGAAATGAATGTTCGAATAGAGGACATACCTATAGTGACAGAATATGTCGATGTGTTTCCAAATGATTTAGCTGGACATCCTCCAGAATGAGAAATTTGAGTTACCATTTTTTTATTTCCTTGTTCAAGGACCATATCGAAGACCCCTTATAGAATTTCCACTGTGTAATTAGTGGAACTAGTGAAACAACTAGAGGAATTGAGTAATTATGTATTTTTTTTCTCCCTAGTGTTTCTCCATGTGGAACCCATGCCCTTTTTGTTAAGAAGGAAGACAAATCTATGATATTTTGCATTCACTACATGGAGATCAATGCTATAAAAATAAAGAACAAGTATCCCCTATCTCGCATTGATGATTTATTCATCCATCTTCTTGGAGCTGAATATTTGTCAAAGATTGACCTTCGATCTGGATATCATCAGCAGTGTGATAAGAAGGAAGACATTTTGAAAACATCATTTCAAACCATGTATATGCATTTTGAGTTTACAGTAATGCCTTTTGGATTTATTAATGCAACATCTATATTTATGGATTTAAGGAATAGAGTTTTCCGTGAATATCTTGATGACTTTTTACTGGTATATATTGATGATATATTGTCATACTCAAAAAGATACGAAGATTATGAAAATAACATGCACACTATTCTGAAAAACCTCAGAAGAATTGAATTGTATGGTATGTTTAGCAAGTGTGAATTATGGATTCAAGATATATCTTTTATTGGACATATTTTCTCTAAGGATGGAATATATGTTGATCCTTCAATGAGTATTTCATTCCAAGAATGGCCAACACCGATGAGTATAATAGAGTTACACAGTTTTATTGGATTAGCAGGTTATTATCGATGTTTTTCCCATTATATTTCCTGGATGGCTAACCCACTAACCAAGATCACCCGTAAAGGGGTTAAATTTCTTTGGAAAAAAGATTGTGAATAATGTTTTGAATAACAGAAGGGAATATTAGTTAGTTCTACTATCATTACTCTACCATTAGGGAACAATGATTTTGTTATTTAAAATGATTATTAAAATAAAGGACTTGGTTGTGTCCTTCTATAGAATGATAGAGTTATTACCTATGCATCATGAAAACTAAAAATTCATTAGAAAAATTATCCCACTCATGATCTTGAGTTGGCAGTTGTAATATTTTCTCTAAAGATATGGATACAATTTCTATATGGTAAAAATATGTGATTTATACTGATCAAAAGAGTTTGAAGTATATTTTCTCACAAAAAGAACTCAACGTGAGGCAAAGGATATGGATTGAACTACTGAAAACTTATGATTTCACAATACAAAACTTTTCGGGGAAGGAAAATAAGGTGGAAGATTCTTTGAGTAGAAAGGATCACGGAGTTTCGGACAAGATGAGAGTTTAAAGGGATCTTATTTTCATGGATCTAGTAAATATTGATATGAGAATAACCATGGAAGGTGAAACATCAATAATTTTTCAAATGGTTTCCAAATCATCATTTCTAGAAAGGTTATAAAGTTCACAGACTAATGATGAGGATTTTAAAATGAAGTTTAATGCTTTAAATGATGGGATATTGAGTGACTTCATATATAAAGTTGGAATTTTGAAATTTGGGAAGAGGCTTTGTGTTCCCGATATACCAGATCTAAAAGGAAAATTGTAGGATGATGCTCATAGCACCAATTTGACTATACACTTTAAGAGATCCAAGATATATATAGATTTGAAGGAATATTTTTGGTGGGACTACATGAAGAGAGATATAGTTGATTTTGTGTTAGGATGTATAGTTTTTCAGAAAGTGAAAGTTGGAAGGAAATAGCCTGCATGAGTCATTAAACCTCTTCCAATACCTGAAGGGGAATGGGATGATATTACCATGGACCTTGTCATGGTGATGCCAAAGGATCCTAGATGGAATGATACAATATGGTTCATTGTTGATTGTCTTCCCATGTAAGCACATTTTCTTGATTTAAGATAAGATTAAACACTTGAATTTCTAGAAAGACATTATATTAATGAAGTTGTAAGATTCCATGGTGTACCCCTATCGATTATTTCAGTTCACGAAACCCATTTTATATCAATATTTTGGAAAATTATTCAGAATTCCTTGGATACTGAACTATGTTTGAGCACCGCCTACCACATTCCAACTGATGGAATATCAGAACAGACTCTTTAAACCATATAAGACATGTTGAGATCTTTCTCATGCGACTTTCATGGTATATGGGATCAATATTTACATATGGTTGAATTCTCCGATAACAATAGCTTCCATTAAAGTATTCAAATGGCCCCATATGAATCGTTATATAGAAAGATATGTCACACACCAACTTTTATGGTTGATGATGGTGAATGAAAACACGTAGGCCGAGAACATTTTTAGGAAACATTGGAAAATGCGAGGATTATTCAAACCCACATCAAAGTAGTGTAATGTAGGCCAAAGAGCTATGTCGATAACCGAAGGAAGGATTTGTAATTTCAAGTAGGATATCATGTTTTCTTGAAGTTATCTCCATGGAAGGGTGTTATATGTTTCAGAAAGAAGGGTAAATTGAGTCCTAAGTTCATCGGACATTTCAAAATTATAGAAGGAATTAGAGTTGTGTCTTAATGTATGGAAATGCCTCTAAGTCTCTCCAAAGTTCATGAGATGTTCCATTTATCACTATTGAGAAAATACATGCCTAACCCAACACATGTACTCACCTATGAAGAAATATAACTGGAACTTGACCTAGCATATTGCGAAGAGCCTATCAGAATTCTTTATAACAGAGAACAATTATGGAGAAACCGGACGTCTTGTCTAGTGAAGGATCTATGGAGAAACCATAATATGGAAGAGGTAATGTGGAAACCCCAAGAACATATGATGAAGAACCACCTGAAGAATTTCATCCAGTAATATTCTAGACATTTTGTGGAAAATTAATTTTAATGAGGGGAGAATGTAACACCCTAATCTTCCATAGTACGGTTCCCTTTGAATTATGTAGTAGCATGCATTTTATGCAACTTGTAGGTTTAACACAACAAGATCAATCAAACTAGACTCTATGAATAGTAATACCCACTTTTTAAAATTATATATTGTTTTTCAAAATGGACTTCATTTTTTAATTTGGAATATCTCAATTAGAATATGTTGAATTTTTGGTATTTTTCTGAAAACTTTCAATTTTTGTTGAATAGTGTAGAACAATGCATTATTATTTTAAACTGGAATTTTATTTAAGTAATTTTTTATTTTATTTAAATTTATGTTAGGTCCAAATATATTCATAAGAGATATATATGTTCAATAAAATTCATTGGAGTCATGTTATAATATGTTTAGATATATAAAATTTTATTGATGATTTTACCATCTTTTACCAACCTTCTCGAAGCATTTGAAAATTGGCGTAAAACATAATTTTACCACTTCTATGAGTTGAATTTCAAATCACTGAGAAACATGGTTAAAATTAGTAAGTAAAATGTGGTTCAATAAGATAAATATAATATTTGGTTAATACTATATTTGGACTTTAATTTACCACGGTTAAAAGTAAATACGGTAATTAAGGATAAAAATGATATTATAATTACCTTAACACATTTCCTAAATCTATTGGATAAGTTTAAGTAGAAAAAGACACCCTTAGGAATAAAATTTGATCCTCTTTGGTTCACTAGGATTAGATTAGAACATATATTATTATTTTATTAAAATAATAGTTAATAGAGTAAAATTCAATGTTTAATAACTAAACCACTTTTAATATAGGGTTATACACAATATAAATTCGATGATAAATATTCATTATAAAGATAAACATAATCCCTACCTAATGGAATGTTACTTATAATATTTAGAAGTTAAATATTATAATTTATTTATGGCACAATGATGATTCATTAATTACCTTAATAATGAAATATAAAATAATCGATATTATGAACAACCAAATAAATGTAAATGGAGACTTATGATTAATTCCACTAATATTGAAAGATAATATGATATGTTATATTTGATTAAATAAATTTATATTCGAATTGATAAGTTTTTATGTCTTTCAAAAAAATCAAATACTAAAGAGTGTCATAATTGACATAATTGTGTTTAAAAAAATACTATATTATTATTTGATATAATATTCCAAAAAATATAAAGCTTAGAAAATAAACTTAATTAAGGTTATATATATTAATACTAAACCACTTGGGGTTCGTTTGGCTTGTTATAGTAAGTTTATTAAAAATATAATATAAAAATAGAAAGAGACATGGTAAATGTCAAACTATTTAACTAAGAGTTAAATATAAATGATATGGTTAATATGGTAACCCAAACCTATCTAAAACATATTGGTTGAGTGTTTTTAGACTCATACACACCATATCATAGAAATAACTCTTTTTGGAGAAATTAAAAATCGCAAATGACTTTATTATAAAGTAATATTTCAAGCTTTTCTTGAAGTGAACCTCACCACTCTTAAAAAGGGTACTTCCCCTTTTCTCAAAATCACACATCCAAAGCAATTTGGATTAGCCAGACCCTACCCAAATATCCTCCAAAATTCCCCCACATCAACTTAGAGTCCTTAATTGTAATGGCCCGGACCTCTCCGGCCCATTCCTTTTTCAAAAAAAAGGTCACGAAGTGTTCTAGAGGGTAAAATGGACTTTTCCCACACTTTTCAGAATTTTGAAACTACACATCGTGTAGTGTGAGTACACGTTGTTTACCCCCTCACCGGGTGTACCCTTTGTTGAAGGACATGTCCTTTCCATGTGAAATAATTGGGTACACGCCGTGTAACCCAAACTACACGTCGTGTAGTCTCTCCCCGCGTATGTGTTACCCTCAAACCATGTGTTGACCAGTCAATGGCCATGAGCCATCTTGGAGTTTTGTCCTTGCCATGTGAAATAAATGGGTACACATCATGTACCCCAAACTACATGTTGTGTAGTCTCTCCCCGCGTATGCGTTACCCTCAAACCGTCTGTTGACCAATCAACGGTCGTGTGCCACGTTGAAGGCCATGTTGGAAGGCGTGTGGTGAACGTGTGAAATGGCCGAGTACACACCGTGTACTTTTGTTTTTCACACCTATAAAAGGAGGGGTCCTCTCCACCTTTTTAACTCACCCCTCTCCTCCTCATTCCTCTTAGCAGAGCTCTCCCAAGAGACTCGAAAGCTTTTTTCATCCATAACTTCTTCATCCGAGCACCGATATACAATCCGTCAGTGGCCACGATATCGTAATGACGAGGCGAAACTTCTTGTGCTTGGATCCATTATTTTCCCTTTGGCCTTTCCTTCCCATCTTCCACCTGAGGAGGTTTTTCTAGGTTTTTCTAGAAGCGACGGACGCCAACGAACGTCTTCTAAAGTTGATCCAGGGGAGTGTTGTGATTAGAAACTATTGAGGTTGGGATCTTACATTCGTCTCTCAAAATTTGTGCATCATGTGGGGTGGGTATCCTCTTGTTTTCAAGAGAAATGATTGAACCTTTAAACAATGATAATAACTGGTTAAAGAACGGGGATGGGGAATTTGTTATGTTTATCTTCATATCCTGTGATGTTATGTTTATAATTGAATATGCTTATGCCTACTGAAAATCACGGTCGATGGGGGCCTTTGCATGCACAATTAAATGTTTCCCTATCTTTCTAGAATGTTTTTTAATGTAACTTTGTTGAATGTGGAATTTGGTTAATCATGTAAAGTTGTATGATTTAAAATATAGAACCCTTGTGTGATCACCCTATTTGAACTAAACTGAAATAATGAACATGTGGTTGTTGTATTGGATATGTGGCATATGATGTGGGTGTTTTGTGGGTTGTTGTGAACTGGGTGAGCAGCGGGGTTGCGGTTGGCTTGTTTGTGGATTGGTGTGAATGCTTTTTTGGTTATGCTGGTTGGCAGCATGGCTGCAGGGGTGGGTTTGAATGTGAATGAACTATGGGTTGTGACAAATAAATAAAAGTATAAGAGTTAATGAATGGCGGGGAATGGTAATGGAATTAGAATAATAATCAATGGGTTGGTTGGTTGTTAAGATGGGACTTGGTTGTGTTGCTTGTGTTATCCTAACTTGATTTGTGGATGGCAGGAATATGTTTTTACGAATGATCAATGTGGTTGGTTGTGGAGAGTTTCCTAGTAGTTAAGAAACTAATAAAATGATTCTATTGAAACATGAAAACCTAAATGGGGTTGGGGTTGTTTGTTGTATGCATGATTCGTAGTACCAGTGCCAAGGAACGTTCTCAGTTCTCTATTTGGAAGCCATTGGTTGGGCTGAGTGTTTGGAATATATATATATATATATACATATATATCTTTTGGTTTTTTCGCACCCCACCCATGTTGAGCACTTAGTGCCGAGCACACCCATTTCATGGGAGAGGGTGTTTTCCCCTTAGTTACAAGATCTTTCATGCTCCTTCTTCCCTAGGCTGTAATGGGTTGAGGCGACCTTACACCCAAGACTCTTAGGATAGGTTTTGATTGGGGTGGTTTAGCCCATTACTCTTCGGGTAGGTTTTTCTATTTTCCCAAGAACCTTCGGGATGAGGCCCAGGTGTGTGTGGGCGGGATACGTGGTTGTGAGGCCCAGGTGTGTGCGGGCGGGATACGTGGTTGTGAGGCCTAGGTGTGTGAGGGTGGGATACGTGGTTGTGAGGCCTAGGTGTTTGCGGGCGGGATGTGGGGTTGTGAGGCCCAAGTGTGTAAGGGCAGGATGTGTGGTTCTTGAGGCCTAAGTGTGTGCGGGCGGGAAAAGTGTAGTAGCGTCAGGGCGTTCGCCAATAAGAAGAGTAGCTAACTAGTGGGAAATGGTGCGGGGTACCCAATATTCTGGTTCTTATATACTACTACCTGTTGTCATTGTGTTTTTGGTGAGTGTGACTGGTGAGGTTGGGTGGATAGAATTCCTTGCTAGATTTCTTCTGTTGTTCTCACAGGACATTAGGATGCCTCCCCACTTGTGCACGAGAGATTTAGGTTTCCCTACTGAGTATACTTGTAGGATCACCCTACGTTTACTTTCAGGTTTCCAGGAGGACTACTAGGGCCATGCGGGACCCTACTAGTCAGGAAAGTTGGAGTTTTTGCAGTTACTATACTCTTGTTTCTTTTGGTAATATACTTTTGAGCTTTCTTAAACTAGTACCTTGTTTCACAACAATTTAAACATGCATGTGGGATTGGTTTGGGTTTATATCTATACACTTGTTATTTTCTTTTTTGGTGGTTGACTGGTCCTATTTCCTGATCTTAAATAATAAAAAGGGTAATGCCTCCCATATTTGTGAAAAACTAATACCCTTGGTTCCAGTCGCCGCCCAGGGGCCTACTGGAGGCGGGCCTCGGGGGTCATTATCTCCCTTTCACCATTTCCAGCTCAGGGGGGGAATCTTTGGTGGGAGGGGGTTGTGAAAGAATGGTATCAATGGCGATGGTTGAAAGATAGGATGAAGTCTGGAGTTAGGAACAATGAGTATTTCATGGTATGGTAGGGCAACAGTGCTGGTTAATCTTGGTGTGTGACATAGGCCAGGGATGACCGGCTTGGACACGGGATTTTAGGGCCCCCCATGATCCGATGCAAGGACTCTGAGTCTACCGAACAACCACGTGAGACTAAATTTATTGCATGGTAGAGACCCTAGGGAAGGTACATGAATCAACATGATTGTGTTTTACTTGATTAGGGTGTTCTGGGAAAGAAATTGAAATAAAATGACAAAATGAAACCCTAAGATATTTCCTTACTACTTGGGCATAGGCGATCCTTGTCTACGGTATAGCTATAACACCTAGACATCATCCCCAGGTGGCTCAGATGGTTGAGGCCCAGCAGATTCAGGCGGTCGATCAGTTGAGGATTGACCGAGTGGAGGAAGATACCCAGTGGAAGAAGACTCTCCATTCTTTCCAGTGGCAGACCCTCAAGAAGTGTGAGCTTAGTACTTCAGATACGGATACGAAGGGGTGGATTGTGGAGCTAGGGATCGCTTTTACCTTGATCCGTGCTTCGAGGGAGTACTTGGTTCCCCTAGCAGTCAGTCAGCTGAGAGGTGTGGTGCGACAGTGGTTTACACTCTACCTCGGAGAGAGGATAGAGGCAGAGGTTCCGTGGGCTGACTTTGAGAAGTAATTCTGAGAGGAATTCCTTTCTTCCATGATCAAGTAGGAGAAGTGGAAGGAGTTACTCTCCCTTCATTAGGGTAGTATGTCAGTACGAGATTTGGCGATCAAGTTCAAGGATCTCCTACGCTTTTCTCTCGATCTCTTTCCGGATGAGGAGTCTCGGGCGAGACGATTGGGTGAGGCACTTCATCCTTCGCTCCAGTATGTTTTCACCCCCTTCACCCTTATGACGTACTTGGAAGTACATTAGAAGGCAGAGGTTGTAGAGGGGATGCACTCACTATGAGGTGCACCAGGAGAGGGGATCCAGCCGGGCTCATCACAGGGGAAGGCAGTCAGTAGCAGGTCTCCTGTGACGGGACCTTCCCGGTTCAGGCTGGTGGGGAGCAGGCCCCAGTAGTTCAAGTTCAGATATTCGGGTCCTCGTCCCTTTTTCACGAGCCTGGGACCAAAGTGTTTTTCTTGTGGATGTTTTGAGCACATTCCGAGTCGATGCTCGACCCGAGCTTAGTACAGTGGAGGTGGGCAGGTTTAGTGCCCACCTCAACAACACCAGTTTCCGGTGAGGGCCTTCCAGTAGCAGAAGGACCATTCTCCTATGAGGGAAGACCTTGCGGGAGGAGGCCGACCTCAGGGTACTCCTCAGGGACCTCAATCAGGGCGTGGTCAGGGAGGTGGATGACATCAGAGAGACAGAGGAGCTGGGCGTGGATAGTTGCATGCAGTAGAGTTGGCCGCTCTAGCAGGACCGGAGGTGGTGCGAGGTACGATTTATTTGTTCAGCACTTTTGATTCTTCTTTGTTCGATTCGAGAGCTTCACACTCCTTTGATACACCTGGTCTAGCCCATGCATTGGGACTAGGTGTAGAGAGGATTTCCGTTCCACTGGTTCTGAGTACACCAGTTGGAGGCCAGACCAGCGTATGTAGTGTTTTCCAGGCATGTGAGATGACGTTGGGACCACATCAATCTAGTGGGGACCTCCTTCTATTACAGATGCAGCCATACGATTTCATCCTTGGCATTTATTGGTTTGTTTTCCATTAGTGTCGTTATCGACTGTTTCTGAAGAAGAGTCTTGTTCTCCGACGTGGATCGGCAGCATGTATCTTTTGTTGGCCAGAGGAGCTATCAGGTAGGAAGCCGGTGTGGGGAGACTCTCCTTTCCTTGTTAAGCGGGTTATCAGTAGTTCCAACTGATACAAAGATGATGGATGTGCCTGTGGTTATTGGAGAGTTACTCTATTTTTTTACCGAGGATGTAGTGACTCTACTTCCTAGACGTAACGTTGAGTTCAGGATAGACTTATAGCCTGGTGCCCGTTTGATTTCTATGTCCCCTTATCGGATGGCACCTTCAGAGTTGCGAGATTTGCGGTTTCAGATTGACGATCTGATGGAGAAGGGTTTTGTTCGACCAAACGTATCGCCATGGGGTGCTCCAGTTTTGTTCGTGAAGAAGGTACATGGTGGTCTCAAGCTATGTATAGACTACCAAAGTATGAACCAGGTAACGGTCAACAATTTTTACCCCCTTCCATGGATAGATGATCTCTTCGACCAGCTGAGGGGAGCAGGTAGGTTTTCTAAGAATGATCTATGATCGGGATATCATCAGCAGAGGGTAAAGGACAATGACATCTCGAAGACGGCTTTCAGGTGCAGGTATGGGCACTTCGAGTTTGTAGTGATGCTGTTTGGAGATACGAATGCAGTAGCTATGTTCATGGTGCTTATGAACATTGTCTTCTAAGAGTTTCTAGACCGGTTCATCATTGTGTTTATCGATGACATCCGGATCAATTCAAGATCAGAGGAGGAGCACGTTCAGCATCTCAGGGCAGTCTTGGAAGTCTGTTGACACCAACACCTTTATAAGAAATTGTCGATGTGTAAGTTCTTGACACAAGAAGTACACTTCCTTGGGCACATAGTTTCTCAGTATGGAGTGTCAGTTGACCCGTCAAAGGTGGAGACAGTTGTTTTTTGGGAAGCAGTGAAGAGTGTGGCAGAAGATCGTAGTTTTTTGGGGTTAGCAGGTTACTATTGGAGGTTCGTTTCGGTCTTCTCTCAAGTTGATGCTTCATTGATAGCTTTGACTAGGAAGAACCAGGTCTTCCTATGGAGCGATCAGTGCCGGAAAGCTTTCGACTAACTGAAGGAGAAGTTGGTCAGTGCTCCAGTAATCAGGTTACAAGAGGAAGGGTTGTTGTATGAGGTGTTTTGTGATGCTTCTAGCCTTAGTCTGGGGTGCATGCTGATGTAGAAGAAGGGTGTGATTTTTTATGGGTCTAGGTAGTTGTGTCGTCACGAGCGTAACTATGCCACCCATGACCTGGAACATACAGCAGTAGTGTTCGCACTGAAGTTGTGGCGGCATTACCTCTTTGGGGAGTGATTTGTGGTCTTCTCAGAATACAAGAGCCTACGTTATATTTTCTCCCAACAAGACCTGAACTTACGGCAGTGGATATGGGTTGAGATTCTCCAAGACAATGACTTTGATATCTATTACACTGAAGGTATGGGCAACGTTGTTGCGGATGACCTGAGTAATAAGTCGCATAAGGAAGTTGTTTGAGAATCTACTGATTCTTGGAAAGTGATGGGAGAGTTGGATTCCTTGCACTTGGATGCCAGGGTAGAAGGTGTTAGAGGCTATTTGTTTCAGATGACGATGCAGTCCTCCTTGTTGCAGCAAGTGGAAGAGTCTCAGTGGGGGCACTCTGAGGCAGAAGTGATGCGGGATCGTGTCGATCGGGGAAACGCTCCAGAAGGATGGTCAGAGGACAGCCGACATCGGATGATTTTCCATGGAAGGTTGTTTGTTCCAGAGGAGATTCATGAGGGAGTTCTCCGTGAGTTCCATAGCTTAGCCTTGGAGGTACATCCAGGAGTTTCAAAAATGTACCGATGCCTGAGGGAACAGTTTTGGTGGCCCATGGTGAAAGGGATAGTGGCAGAGTTTGTGGCTAAATTCCTAGTGTGTTAGCAAGTGAAAGCTGAACATCGTGTTTCCAATGGTATGTTGCATCCTTTAGATCTACCCGAGTGAAAGGGGGAATAAATCTCGATGGACTTCATCACAGGACTACCCAGAGCTCGGGGAGGCTATGATTCTATCTGGGTGGTGGTGGATCATCTGACGAAATAAGCACACTTCTTAGCAATTAAGGAGTCGGGCCCGGTGAGTACCATAGCACAGAGGTACGTAGACGAGGTGGTACATTTTCATGGAGTTCCAAATACTATCGTCTCAGACTAGGATACTCGGTTTACCTCATGAGTATGGAGGGGGTTACAGAATGATTTTGGCACCTAGCTATGCCTTAGCACTACTTTCCACCCCTGGACTGATGGGAAGACAGAGCGGACTATCCATACATAAGAGGACATGCGGTGAGCGTGCATTCTGGATTTCGGAGGATCATGGTTACGACACATGCCTTTAGTAGAGTTTTCCTACAGCAACAGCTTCCACTCTACTATTGTTAAGGAACCGTTTGAGGATCTCTATGGAAGGCCATGTCTTTCACCCATTTGCTGGGGAGAGGTTGGTGAGACAGGTGCCCTTGGGGCAAAGGTAGTGCAGAGCACCACAGAGAAAGTCCAGCTTGTATGTGGGAGGGTGAAAGTGGCTCAGGACCGACAGAAGTCTTGTCCTAATCGTCAGAGGAGGCCCTTGATGTTCGAGGTGGGAGATCATGTGTTCTTGAAGGTTTCCTCTCGACGGGGGCAACAGAGGTTTGGGAACGGGAGAAATCTCTCACCTAGGTTCATCAGACCTTTTGAGGTGCTGAGGCGAGTCGGCGAGGTGGCATATCATCTAGCCCTGCTACCTCAGTTGGAGAAGGTTGATGACATCTTCCACATATCCAAGCTTCGTCGGTACTTACACAACGACTCTCACGTTCTCGACTAGGGAGAGTTAGATATGGGAGATGACGCAGCCATCGAGGAACGACCAGTCAGAATCGAAGATCGTAAAGAGAAGGTGCTCCATGGACGAACCATTCCCTTAGTTTGTGTGTTGTGGAGGCATGGTGGCCTCGAGGAGAGCAATTGGGAGAAGGATACTCAGATGCACACTCAGTAACCGGAGTTGTTTTGACTTGTGTTTGCATTGTTCTTCGGAGCTTTGTTTTTGATGTTATACTCTGTACCTTTGATATATGGAATACTTGGATTGTCAGTTATGAGACCCTTTTGTTTCCTTATTCAATGGAAGTCTGCATCATGTCTGGATATGTGGGAAAAATGAAAAAACCAGACCCTTAATAGAGAAGCATTAACGCGGATGTGATTGAACCCGTGCGAGCGAGTCAGTGCCATCTAAAGCAGATAATATCTTGACATATGAAAATAAATTTTTTTCCCTATCCACGTGTTTGGGAAGTGTGTGGGTTGTGCGGTGTTGGGGGTAGTGTGAGTTGAAAAATCCTAATGTATGGAAGTGGGAAGACCCGATTCTTAATCGCGACGCATTAATGAGGATGCGATTAAACCCATGTAGGCGAGTCAGTGCTGCCTAACACCGATAATATCTCGACATAGAAGAAGGAATTCCTAAAACCTATAATTAGGGTTGATGGGAGGGTTCCCATTATAATGAGGGCCCTAAGAGGTATCTTGTTGGGTTCCTCTGGGATGGCTTTTGAATTCTCAGGGATGAGGATGTTTTAAGAGGTATCTGATGAATGGCTCGGACCTCTCCGGCCCATTCCTTTGTAAAAAAGAAAGTCACGAAGTGTTCTAGAGGGTAAAATGGACTTTTCCCAAAATTTTCAGAATTTTGAAACCACACACCTTGTAGTGTGATTAAACGTCATGTGCCCCCTCAATGGGTATACCCCGTATAGAAGGACGCATCCTTCCCATGTGAAATAAATGGGTACACACCGTGTACCCCAAACTACATGTAGTGTAGTCTCTCCCCGCGTATGCGTTATCCTCAAACCATGTGTTGAACAGTCAATGGTTTTGTGCTGTGTTGGAGCTATGTCATTACCGTGTGAAATAAATGGGTACATGCTGTGTATCCTAAACGAAACGATGTGTAGTCTCTCCCCGCGTATGCGTTACCCTCAAACCATGTGTTGACCAGTCAACGGCCGTGAGTCGCGTTGAAGGCCATGTTGGAAGTCGCGTGGTAACCATGTGAAATGGTAGAGTACACGCCATGTACCATAAAGTACACGCTGTATACTTTTATTTTTAATGCCTTTAAAAGGAGAGATCCTCTCCACCTTTTCAACTCACCCCTCTTCTACCCATTCCTCTGAGCAGAGCTCTCCCAAGAGACTCGAAGGCTCTTTTTCTTCCTAAACATCTTCGTCTGAGCCCCGATTTACGATCCATCAACGACCACAGGATCATAACAATGAGTCAAAACTTTTGAACTTGGATCCGTTGTTTTTCCTTCAGCCTTTCCTTCCCAGCTTCTACCCAAGGAGGTTTTTCTGGGTTATTCCAGCAGCGACAGATGTCGACATACAACTTTTAATGTTGATCTGTGAGAGAGTTGTGATCAGAACCTGTTGAGGTAGGGATCTTACCTTCATCTCTCTAAATTTGCGCATCATGTGGGGTTGGTATCCTATTGTTTTCATGTGAAATAGCTGAACCATTAAAGGAATATAATAACTAGTTGAAGAACGAGAATGGGGAAGTTGTTATGTTTATCTTCATATCCTGTGATATTATGTTGTGAATTGAATAGGCTTATGCCTACTGAAAATCACCGTCGTTGGGGGATTTTGCTTGCACAATTTAATGTTACCCTATCTTTCTTGACCATTTTTGTGACTAGAACTTTGATGAATGTGGAATTTGGATAATCACGTAATGTTGGGTAATTTAAAATATGGAAGCCTTGTGTGTTCACCCCAGTTGGACTAAACTGAAATAATGAACATGTGGGTGTTGTCTTGGATACATGGCATAAGATGGGGGTGTTTTGTGGGTTGTTGTGAACCGGGTGGGCAGCGGGGTTGCGGTTGGCTTGTTTGTGGGTTGGTTTGAATGATTTGTTAGTTATGGTGGTTGGAAGTGGGGCTGTAGGGGTGGGTTTGAATGTGAACGAACTATGGGTTGTGAATAATAAATAAAAGTGGAAGAGTTAATGAATGGTGGGGCATGGTAATGGAATGGGAATAATAATCAATGGGTTGGTTGGTTGTTAATAAGGGACATGGTTGTGTTGCTTGTGTTTTTCTAACTTGACTTGTGGATGGCAGGAATATTTTTTTACGAATGATTGATGTGGTTGGTTGTGGATAGTTCCCCAGTAGTTAAGGAATTAATAAGCTGATTCTACTGAAAAATGAAAACCTAAATGGGGTTGGGGTTGTTTGTTGTAAGCATGCTTCATAGTAGTAGTGCCGAGGCACATGCTCAGTTCTCTATTTGGAAGCCACAGGTTGGGCTGAGTGTTTGGAATATATATATATATATATATATATATGTATATATCTTTGTGTTTTATTGCACCCCACCCATGTTGAGAACATAGTGCCGAACACTCCCATTTCATGGGATAGGGTGCTTTCCCCTCAGTTACTAGCTCCTTCCTGCTCTTTCTTCCCTAGGCTATAATGGCTTGAGGTGAACTTACACCCAAGACTCTTCGGGTAGGTTTGGATTGGGGTGTTTTAGCCCATGAATCTTCGGGCAGGTTTTACTATTTTCCCAAGAATCTTCGAGGTGAGGCCCTGGTGTGTGTTGGTCGGATACATGGTTGTGAGGCCCAGGTGTATGCGAGCGGGATACGTGGTTGTGAGGCCCAGGTGTGTGTGGGAGGGATACGTGGTTGTGAGGCCCAGGTGTGTGCAGGCCGAATACGTGGTTGTGAGGCCCAGGTGTGTGCAGGCGGGATGTGTGTTTCTTGAGGCCCAGGTGTGTGTAGGCGGGAAGAGTATAGTAGCGACGGGACGTTCACCGTTAAGAAGAGAAGCTAACTAGTGGGAAATGGTGCGGGGTACCCAATACTCTTGTTCTTATATACTACTACCTGTTGTGACTGTGCTCTTGGTGAGTGTGGCTGGTGAGGTTGGGTGGATAGAATTCCTTGCTAGGTTTCTTCTGTTGTTCTCACAGGACATTAGGATGTCTCCCCACTTGTGCACGAGAGCTTTATGTTTCCCTACTGTGTATACTTGTATAATCACCCTACGTTTACTTTCAGGTTTCCAGGAGGACTACCAGGGTCGTCCAAGACCCTACTAGTCAGGACAGTTGGAGTTGTTGCAGTTACTATACTCTTATTTCTTTTGGTAATATACTTTTGAGCTTTCTTGTACTAGTACCTTGTTTCACAACTATTTAAACATGAATGTGGGATTGGTTTGGTTTTATATCTATACAACTGATATTTTCTTTTTTGGTGGTTGACTGGTCTTATTTACCGATCTTAAATAATAAAAAGGGTAATGCCTCCCATATTTGTGAAAAACTCATACCCTTGGTGCCAGTCGCCACCCCGGGGCCTACTGGAGGCGGGCCTCGGGGGTCATTATCTCCCTTTCACCATTTCCAGCTCAGAGGGGGGGGGGGGAATATTTGGTGGGAGGGGGTTGTGACATTAATTTTATCAGAAATAGATCTTAAGTGACCATTTGATCAACTTAACTGGAAACACCGGAAGAAGAGGTAATAATTTATCCACCCTCTTTCAATTTTTCTTCTTCTTCCACTTCATCTTTTATTGTTGTTTCCATACCAAAATAAAATATCCAGTACATTATACCTACTGTGATGTTATTATAAATATGGTACAACCATATTCGTTAATCTATCTATACTATAAATGACAAAGTCACCATACGTGGGTACGTTCGGCTTACCGTCTCCACCTCGTGGTGTAGTTTGTTATTCAAAAACTTAATTATTTGGATGTGTATAATAATGATTATAACTAATTTAAATAATAAATATAACTTGTTAATGATTCTATATATGTGATATAACATACAATTACATATTATTTCACCATCAATATAATGATATTGTCGCCCGTGCGTACATACTGATTACCATCTCCACGAACGCTAGAGATTCATTCCCCATCATAATCAATCAATAATAATTTTCATTTTATGATTAAAAATAATGTTTATGACCATAATATAATTCAGTATATGAATTGAATACTTCATATCCATATCAAAAAATGCTTTCGTAACCAATCATTTAAAGGAAAACAAATCAGTTAACAACTGAAATGATGATACTTCTGAAATATTGTTAACAAAGAAAAATTATAGGATAATACATGATATCATATTTATGTATATATTTCTTTTATAATTTAATAATAGTGTTAAAAATAATATACTAGAGTTTAACATACAATATACTAAGGAAAAATACAATATAAGGGTTAATTCTGCAATATATTTAGTTATCGGAGGTTGTTAATACATAAATATCTAGTGGGGCCTCTTTATCATCCAGATCTGTGTTTTCCTAAAAATGTAATTCAAAAGATTATTACTATTTACTAGAATAATTGTTAAAGTCAATTTTTCCCTTCTTTTACCATATATGTTTTTAAAGGATTCTTTCTGTGGTTTTCCAAACAAGGTACTTTAATACTTTTTTGACAAAATTAAGGCAAGAATATCTTTTTTAACTTATACGGTGGGTGCAACTATTTTTCACCGTTATAACATGGTCAAATCTTCCCATACAAGAATATATGAATATTCTCAAAATAAATGTTTTCTTTTATTATTATATGACTTTTAAATGATTTCAAAATAGAAGGAGATATTTCACTACAAAATGTTTTGATATCATCTATGTCAACATCCATTGATGGATTTTATGCATGTTTGAAGTTGATTATTATGATACAAATATTCAATTTTTTATTGAAGATTTTGTGATATGGTTGACTATGGATGTGTTATTTTTACACCATTCATGGTTTATGGATATAGTATTGACATTTTGTATGCTATTTATAATACAAATTTTTATGTTATGTAAAAACGTTTTCCTATGCATGATATATTAGACTTATTAAGTTTTGGGGGGATCCCTCTATAGCTCCTCAATGCATCGGAAGGTCTAATGAGACAAATGAGTGTCTTAGAACAAGGACATGAAAAAATATTATTTTTTGTCTTGGAACAAGGACTTTACTAAGTGGTTATGATGTCTGACATTATGCATTCCAACATTATGAAATTGGATATTGATATTATATGTGATTATTTGTCTGGTAAAATTTCCATGTGAATAAGGAAATGTCATTATTTGATATATCTTTTCCATATTATGATGATGTTTAAGTTTTAAAGTCTTGTGTTTTAGTCTTATACATTTCCTTAAATATTTATTATTATTTTTGAAAGATTCTACTATATTCTTATCCTTACTCTGTATCTGAGCTCATCCATTCTTTGTTTTATTTTTCCTAGGATGCGAAGACAAATATTATGACTGACCCATAGGGATAGTCTAAGGGATTAATGTGGTAAATGGAGATATTGTTTTGGTTGGTTTATATTTTATAAGGTAATGTAAAACAAATTAATGTATCTAGTGCTTCCAAGGAAACTAATCTGATGGGTCTTTTGATATTTTGATCCATTTTGATCATGCCAATGTTATGAAATAACGCACCGACTTTGGGTAACTGGGGTTGGGGCATTACTGTTTATAATTAGATTTTGAATAATCCAAAATCATACAACCAGGGTGTATCAAACTATTTTTCATATTAGGATTATTTATTTTAGAATGAGTGAAGATCATGTATGCTGCCAAAAAATATTTTTACAGTGTATTTCATCTTGGATCATTTTTCCACAAGAATATATCAATATATATTATATATAGAGGGATTCCAATGTTAGGAGTCCATACATTATTTACATTACAAAATGTTTTAGGATTTATTTCAATATTTGGGTTGTAATAAGTGTGTTGGAATATTATTTAATTGTAAAGCTATTATAATTTAAATGAATTTTGATATATCATTTTAAATGTGAAAATGAATCTCAAAAATTGATGAAAAATAAAAATTCCTATTAAATTTAAAATTAATTTGGAGATAACTACATAAATAAAAAATAATAAGGGAATGGGGAAACATATATCAGCCGAATAAGAGCATAAGAGTAAGCAATATTGAGAGGAACTAATTAATAAATCAATAAAGAAAATCAAATTGTTTATAATACCAAGTAATTATAGGCATTAAAATTATGTTTTTAATATAATTTAATGAAATTTTGAAAATAATTATAACTAAAATAGTATAGTGTATTATTGCTAAACAATACCATAAAAGGTAGCTTCATATTGGTTGAGAAGTTCCCCAAATTACCATGAAAACTTGTTTTACAAACTATTGATAGTGAAAATGAGAGGATAATTGTGATAATTTATTTTATAAAGGACATGATTTGGAGTATGGCATTGTATTGATAGAAAATTTATGCTATTTTTTTCAAGTTCAATGTATGACCCTTGGAATCTTGAATATAAAATAAAACAAAACTATTGGGTCCCACATGGTTTTAGAAAGCAAAATTTGAAATTTAGGGCCTTGTTTTGGATGATAAATGTTTTAGGAAAAAAAGTAAAATATTTATTATTTTAGTTGTGGATAATATTATTATTTACAATTATTTTTTTTAAATCAATTTATTTTGGTTTTTTAAAGTCCATTATGATTTTGAAAACATAAATATATTATATTATAATATATTATTATAAGTGATAATCCAACATTTTATGGGGGAAGCCTTTATTTAAAATATTATATAATTTTAATTGATTATGATTTAGTGATACTAATAGTATCTATTCAATCAATATTTAGTGTTTTCGCAAAAAATTTAATTTCTCAAAAAGTTAATAAAATTTCACTATTGGTTAATTTCAATGTTCTTATTCAAAATAATAATTTTATTATATGAAAATTATTTAATATCTAAGTGATATGAAATTATTAATTAAATAAATTATGTTTTTCATAGTCACACATTTGGTGCCTAAAATATTAAAACAATTATTATAGTAAACCTTATTTTATTGTTTTTCAAATGTTTACTATAATTTTACATATTCAATAATATAAATTTCTAAGAGTTATTAGTTATATTATTTAATGGAGTTTATTTGAAAAAAGTAAAATTAATATTAAAATTAGAATAATTAAATATATAGTATTATGTAATATCATTTAATTCATTATTTAGTTACACTGTAAAACTAAATATTATATAATTTATAATTTTATCTAATGTGAAGAAAATTTTTATATTTATAGGAAATTTTGTGTTTGATAATCACTGTTTGTTAATAAGCGACTTTTGGTGTATTCAAAAATTTCATAATACAATTCAGTGGCTATACTTTTTGAGTGATAATCATTTATTATGAAGAAAATGTGATTTTTTATGATATGTTACTATGAAAATGTGATGAAATTTATTATTCAAAAAATATTTAAAACCCTAAAAAGAATGTTGTGTATCACACCTGATATTTTATTCTTGGAAGAAATGTTATTCTGATTTACGACCAAAATATTAAAATTCATATCACATATAATTTTTTTTTTAATTTATTAATACTAAAAGTACACATATATTGATTTTATAATTAAATTTAAAATGTCTATAGTGACTGACCAACCTAATTTGAATTAATATACACAAGTAAAAACATTTAATAAATCTGATGTTATCAATCCATACATCTAGTTTTTATATTTACCATTCTCAATGTATATTAAATAATACACCTTCAAAATTAGTATAAGGATTATGATATTAAAAATCTACTAATACTTTTTACATTTATATTCATAGATTTTAAAATTATTATCAATTATAGTCGTATGGACCTTTCTCAAAAATATTATTGATAAAAAGTGTAATGAAATTTTTAAATAGTATAATTTTATTAAAATTTTCAATAAAGGATAATTTATTTTAATGATAGTGATCTGTAGTTCTAGATAAATGTGATGGAATACCTATACGAGAAACTACATGACCAATCAACACATTCCCACAAAGTAAGAATACATATTTATATACCATTATAATTATTTATTTATTGTTTTATATTATTTTATAGATTGGATTCTTTTGAATTTTCAGCAAAATATATTTTTTATTTATTTTATAACTAAATAATGTAGGAATTTGTTTCATTTTTTCTAGAAATATTAATTATTATACTCTAAAAATATTGTAATGAATTCAATTTTGATAATGGATTATTATAAATCAATGAATACCTAGTTTATGTCGTGTTTTACCCCATTGGTGTAAAACAACATATTATTAATTAGAGTTGTTTTTAAATTGGTTTATAATAATTAAGAGATAAATAAGATCTCGATAAAATATTAACACTCGTTTCTTCCATTACAGTATTTTTATTCGTATATAAATATGTTTATATTTTTTTGAGTTAACATGATACACAAAATTATTTACTAATCTTTTAATGGAATGTTTTTTATCAATTTTTTTATTTTATATTTAATATATTTTTAAATACTATATTCATTATAGTGATACATTGGAATTCCATATTGGAAAATACATTAAAAGTGTTAAAATAATTCAAAAAAAATTAATTGTATAGTCATACACACAATAAAGAAATATTTTTAAAATTGAAATGCTTCATCACTCTACATTTTCACAGGTAAATTATTTCCAAATTGAACAAAATTGTTATTTGGTATAATGTTTTTAAACCACAATTTTAAATCTGAAAGGTTCATATCATCCTATATAAGGATTTTTTTAGTACCATACTGATCATCAATGTAATCAAAAACTTTTAATTTTCATTTTTCCATTTTCTACCATAAAAAAATACCAATGGAAAAAATATTTTCATTTATTAAAATATATTCATCCTAAGAGAATGTCAAAACTACCAATAGTCTATTTTACTTTAGTGGAACCAATAATGGATCTTTTATGATTGAAATAAAATATATCTATAATTATTAGGATTTTATGTATGATGTATCATTGAATACACATGTACAAAACATAACATTCATAAAAATTAATTTAGTTATTCCATCATATTGTCATGGAATTACATGTGAAAAGATATAGATACTATTTACTATTAATTATGTGTGGGTGATTCAAATAAAATCACTTAATGTGATACTACCTTTCAAATGAGCATACTCTCATTGGTCCCTTAGTTTAAATTTTAACATGAATGACATTCACAGAAATTCATATTCTACTTGATATGATATTTTTAAAATGAAAATCAAACCATCAAAATATAATATATATTCAATGAAAAACATCAAAATAATTTATTTTCATATTTTAATCATTATAATAATAAGTATATTTTATGTTTAATTAAATCATTACTTTACAAATCAGCTAATAAATTTATTACTTTATGGGAATCATGTGATATTGAGAAATTAAATATTAATGTGTAACTTCAAAAAAAATTTATATATGAGGACTAGATTAGATCCAAATTGGAAGATCAATATAATCTAAATTAGAACACACCCTTCCAATGTTAGCTAACTTTTTATGGGAAGTATGATAGAATGGAATATTGGAATAAATAAAGATCCTATGATTTGGTAAAAAACCATGAAATCCAAATATAATCATATATTTAAAATATCACCCAACATAAAACTAATTAAAAATTATAAAAATGATTGTTTAAGGAAAAATCCAACTGAGTATACAATATTTATTTCAATAGAATAATATTTGATTCTCATTGAATATAATATTATTGAAGTGTATAATGATAAAAAATATAATATATCCTTGTTCCCCAATGAGGTATTATTTTTTAATTTACAATTAAATAATTATTTTCATGTTTTTTATGCCAATAATATTGATATCTTAGATGATTATTGTGTCATTTTAGAAAAATGTATTAGTGGGAAAATATTTAATTGTAATATATTCGTGAAGAACTGTTCTTTAAATGTGATAAAATAATAATTAATCATTTTTATGGTCTTATATAAAAACACCTGATTAATGTAATTATTTTATAAAATATAGCAATATGAAGTATAAAAAGGGCGGTGGGAAAACTATTTATGATATAACACTATCAATTTCATAGTATCCCAATTAATAAAAAAATACTAAATTTATATGCATAAAAAACACAGATTAGATGATGAATTTTATAAAAATGTTTTTAGAATTTACCTCACTAGTATAAGATGAATTTAATAAGAATATAATGATTTTTGGACAATACAAAATGGATCTATCAATTGTTTAACAAACATATCTCACATTTATAAAGCATAGATAAATTTATTTACAAAATGATATTATTTTATCTATTATATAAATTCTAGATAGATTTGGGTGTCCATGGAATAAATTTATAATTATTCGAGACAAAAAAATGAGTGGAATATATTTCAATGAATTAAAATTTTATGGGATACGTGTTTTAATTTCACTAGTAAATATAAATAATACATGGACTATGGATGTTATGGAAAATATAGTAATTAATATCCATGATTCGAAGGATAATATTGGAATTTGTTCTTATGGAAAAGAGAGATAATTTTAATTGAAATGAAAATTTATTGATCAAGTTGGCATTTTTCAACTAGTTATTTTTTATAACTTTTAATATTTTGATAAACTAAATTATATATTTTATCATGAATATTTCTTTATGTGTGGTTGTGAATTATATTTTAATTTCGAATTATGAATAAAAAAATAATATTTCAAAACACGATTTAGATTCTATGAAAAAAATAATTTATAATACATATACCGTTGAAAAGAATTATGTTTTTCCCATTATGTCTATAATTTGATAAATTTATAGTCAATATATTTGTATTGGAATAGGAGACTTAAAAAATATTAGGTTAAAACACTTTGTTTTTTGGCTATGGAATGTTTTAATTGGGATCACGAAAACGAATATATTACAATGTAAATTTTCAATAACAATTAAAAAATTATTAATAATTATAATTATCATTTAAAATGAGATACTTCTATACATCTTGGCCACTGTATTAGGTTCACATGGAATTATTTTTATGGTCATGATTTTATAGTTGAAGTGGAAATGACACAATTTGTTAATTTGTTGATAACATTTAAATACTAAAATGTTATTTACATAATTACTCACATAGGTGATGAATGGTAAGAATTTTTAAATTTTTTAAAGGATATTGTTAACCTTGACCATGTTATGTAAAAATTATGGAAACCAAAAAACACCATATGTGGGGGTGAAGGTGAAAAAATTATTTTATTTTGTTGATGTAGTTATTGTCTTATAGGTAATATTCAAACCAATAAATTCAATAAGAGAATTACATACAACCTAAAATAAAGTATTAAATATTACAAAAAAATGCATTTACTTGTTTTAATAAAAATAGGATATTGAAAAGTTGAAATAACCAATGATTTTTCAATTTTATAAGAAAAATGAAATTCTCATCCATGGTTATGAGGTTTTTGATAATCTCTTTTCCATTTCAAAATATTTTTTCTACATTATAACTCAACACATATAGATTCAAGATATATTAAAAAACTACATGTAGGTCTCTCATAATGAATGTAATAATGATGAATCAATACAAAATATTTTCATTGGTGTTTCACTTCATTTTATACTTAGTTAATAAATGCTATTATTTATAGTTATAAAATCTATCCAAGTAGTAACTCTATAAATCATAGAATATAATTATGTTTTCTATTCTCCCACATTCCCAATATTCATAAATTATTTTTACATAATATATTTCAATGGTTTATACATGTTTATCTAACTCTATGTTATATATGATACCTAGGCTCGTATTCCACATTGTTTTTAGGGAATTTTTTGACACTCTGTGGAGGATAACCATTAGATGAGAAAAAATAATCATTTGGGGAAGAATATTTTCTTTTGTTTCCAAACCACAAAACATACCTCCACATGTGAAATCTATTTTGAATAAAAAAAATTACCAAAAAAAAATTATATCAAAAGTTTTTTATTTTAAAATATATATATAATTTAAAATATGATGTAAAAATGTTGAAACTGAAACCAATGTCAAGTGGTCATACCAAAATATAATATATAATCCCCAAAAATTAAATAATTCAATAATATACATACTATGACAAGCCCGCTTTTATTACAATCTTCAACATGATTTATTACATAAACCATTCACTTGATATAACACGGATGATCGAGAGGTATAATTTCTTTAAGGCTTATGATCATTACATAACAACTTAAAACATTAAGTACAACATCTTTATTGAAAACTTCCTTTACATGACCACTGCATTCCCTCGTACTTAGCATTTCATGGGATAACCTGAGGACATGCATAAGAAAAGGGGTGAGCTATAAAGCCCAATAAGGGAATAAAAATGGAATACAAGAGAACTAAAATACATGTTAGACAATATGAATATCAATAGAGCACAAGATAAACATGAACACAAAGGCATTATAAATCATGATAATCATAACATGGAAATGTGGCAACAACACTTAACATGGAATTAGCATGAGCCAAGGCACATTGCACATAGAGAATGAGTAAATCCTCATTTCACATGAAGCACGAGTAAACCCTAGTTTCACTGGAATTAGCATGAGTCAAAACTCAATGCACATGATGTATCATGATACCATACTTTACCCAATGCATTAGAGGGCTATAAGGGTGCACCCTTCTTAAACATTTCTTTTCATCCATAAGTGTGCCACATGGATCATAAAACAAGGATTCATAAAACATAATCATTTATTCCACGATAAAGGATTGAGAAATTCATAAATGAAACATTATAATCAATAAGTAAATGTTCATAATGGTGAATACCATTTATAGTGAAATGTGCATGGTATTCACTACACAAAGACATTGGCTTAGAAAATCGGTGTGATTTCGGCAGCGTAACAGCGTGACATAAGAATTCATAAAAATGGTTGATGAGAGAGAAAGGGGTTACTCATCATATTTACAAGTGATGGACAGTAAGGAGGTAATATAGAAACATGTCCCATCAATTATAAGGGAATTTAGATTCATGACACAAAAGTATTTCTTGATTGTAAAAGAGGAGAGAGAAGTTCCTTTTGGAATATCCGCATAGTAACGGGTGTACATGGGAGACATTTAATGAGATAGAAAGGGGTTTCAAATAATTTAAAAATAAGGAGTGCAGTATGAGTGTGGTGAAAAACCATACCCCAACATTCCTAATTGAAATTAAAAGGGAAAAACAACTTAAAGAAAATTGGACAAAAACGAGAAAGGAAGAAAAAACCCTTACTTGGAAGTGTGCATCCAAAGGATTGAGAGAGGCTTCTTGGGAGCTTGAGGCACCAAGAGAGGATTATAGAGAGTGTATGAAAAAGGTTGGATGAACTCAAAAGGCTTTGAGTGAGGAGTAAGTGGTTTCTTGGGTGGGTTTATATAGGAAATGTGAGGGAATTCTTTATTATTTACATTTGGGACCCCTTATATTAAATTAGTTGAAACCAAAAACCATCCCATGGTTTTTTCCCATGGTTTTTGGAAAAGGGAAGAGGATAAAAATATTTTATATGTCCAAAGTCCGAAATTTTTTAAATAATAGGGTTGCTTATGTGGAGGTGAGTCACACTCCCATGGAAAAAAATTTAAAAAGACAAGGTGTTTAATAAATCTTGAAGGGTCCATTAATGCTCTGAAAAGTATGTCAAACAAACCAAAAATCACACTATTTTAATGTTAGAATAGATATTGGCCGAACATAAAGCTTATATTATTTTATTAAGTCACTATTGGGTCATTATGATGTCATAAATCACATTATATATTTAAACAGTATTTAATTTTTACCCAAAAAATTGACTATCTCAGAAAATTATGAAAAATTCACCGTTGGATAATTTCAATGTCTTGATTCCAGAAATATCATTAATTTTATCTAAATTTTTTTCATAATATGTTAATTTTCACTTTTAAAATAAAAAATGTCATTTATCGAAAATTCACAGGTTTTGACAAAAATAGCGTTCAAACCACAATAAAAATTACAATTGCATTCATAAAATTATATGATCGTTTATATATAATAAAATTAATTTAATAATAATAATAATAATAATATTTTATTAAAATATTATTTCACCCAAAAATCCCTTAATTTAATAAATTAGAATTCTTAATTAAATAATAACTAAAAAACACTATTTGCACTTTAATAACTTTTTACAATTTATCGATAATGAAAAGAAATTATATTCATTATTATATACAAATAAATAATGTACATGACCATAGTACTAGAGATTCGTTACATAACCCCTTAAAATAGCTGCATAAGACCTAAGGGTAAGGTGTGCGATGGTGACAGACTATTGGGGTGGCTTGTATAACATCGATCAAGTGGTAATCTCTATCAACATGTACTTTTCCATTAGATGGTCACGTTCGAGCTTGACATGGTGAAACTCAGTTTGGGCTTGGTCATGAGAAAAGCCCAAGGATGCCACCTCTTTTTTGAGCTCCAACAAATGGGCTTCTTATAGAGCAATTCTACTGGATGAGGCCATCACTTCTTTTGTCTGAGTAAATTGGGTTCATTAAAGCCATATATTTATAATAATCATGTGATGACTGTTCAACGGCTATAAAAGTATTGGTCACAACTCTTAACATATAAACAACGAAGTTGACATTTTATATAAACATTTTACATAAAGAGACATTTAACTAGATCAAGAGGGATATCCATTAATGAAACATTGGGTCGTTACAATATCCCCCCTAAAGAAATTTCTCCCTAGAAATTTCCTTTTTCCAACACTAAAACAGATTTGGGTAACTCAGCTTCGTCATTTCCTCTGATTCCCAAGTCTCTTCTTCAAACTTGTGGTTTCAACACAACACCTTGACAAGGGGAATTGTCTTATTTCGTATAACTTTTTCTCCATGATCAAAAATCATCACTGCTTTCTTCTCATAAGAAAGATCATCCTCCAATTGTACCACCTCAGAAGAGAGTACATGTGAAGGGTCCTGTATGTAATTCTATAAGAGGGATACATGGAAGACATCAAGTACTTTGGCCTTGGTAGGTGGAAGTGGGAGTCGATAGGCCACAACCCTGACACGATCAAGAATCTCGATGGGGCCAATGTACCTTGGACTTAACTTCCCTTTCTTTCTAAACCTCATGACCTTCTTCCACATAGATATGCGTAGAAAAACCATGTATCCAACTTTAAACTCAAGGTCTCGTCAAAGATTATCTGCATAACTCTTCTGTCAACTCTGGGATGCCTTGATATGGAGATGAAAGGTTTTCACCTTGTCCACAATTTCCTCGACCATTTACGGTCCAAACAGCTTACATTCACTGTCCTCATCCCAACACGCCGGTGTTCCACACCTTTTCCCATAAATGGCTTTATATGGTTTCATTTGGATGGTTGAGTGGAAACTATTATTATAAGAGAACTCAACCAGAGGAATATGTTGATCCCATCCTCCTTTAATGTCTATTGAGCACGCTCTCAATATTTCATCGAGTGTTTGGATAGTCCGCTTGGATTGGACATTAGTTTGAGGATGATAGGCCGTACTAAAGTTCACTTCAGTATTCAGAGAATGTTGAAGACTCTTCCAAAACATAGATGTGAGTCTTGGATCTCGGTCAGACACAATAGATAGTGTCACTCCATGCAGATTTACCACTTCCATGATATATATCCATGCCAATTGATCCAATGATAAATCCACCCAAATAGCAATAAAGTGTGAAGTCTTTGTAAGACTATCCATAACAACCCAGATTTCATTGATGCCTCTGGATGTCATTGGATGTCTGGTGATAAAGTCCATAGTGATGTTCTCCCATTTCCATTCTGGTATGGGCAGTGGTTGCATCATCCCCATAGAATTCTGCCTCTCTACCTTCACTTGTTTGCACACTAGACACTTTGATGTATATTCAGCGATATCCTTTTTCATATTATCCCACCAAATGTTTTCTCAGAGATCTCGATACATCATTGTGTTCCCTGGGTAAATAAAGAAATTTGAACTATGTGCATCATCCAAAAGTTCTTTCTTCTACTAGGGACGTAATGGAACACATAGCCTTTTCCCAAATCGCACAATTCCTTCTTCATTAACATTAAACCCTGAGGATTTTGCCTTTTTTATAGCTTCCACTTTTTCCTGAATTCCCACATCATCTGTTTGAGCATCCTTTAACCTTTCCAAAAGAGACAGTCGAGTAATCATTTGTGAAAGGGTTGATGATGTTCCCTTCTTTATGATTCCCATCTCCATCTTCATCAAGTCTAAGAAGATTGGATCCTTCTCAATTCTCAACATTGATAGAATCGCTGGGTCCTTTCTACTTAGGGCATCTGCTATCTTGTTTTCTTTCCCCGGTTGGTATTGTATTGAACAGTTATAATCCGTAATGAGATCTATCCAACTTCTCTGGCGCATATTAAGCTCTTTCTTTGGGAATATATATTTAAGACTTTTGTTGTCAGTATATATCTCAAATTTCCCTCCATAGTGATAATGCTGCCAGATTTTCAAGGCAAATATCGCTGCTGCCAACTCCAGATCAAGCGTTGTATAGTTTCGCTCATGGATTTTCAACTTCCTGAAGGCATAGGATATCACTTTATCATTCTACATCAGCACACAACCTAATCCCTTCTTTTAAGCATCACTGAATACCACAAACATTTTCCCACTTATGGGTAAAGTGATAACGGGAGAAGTGATAAGACTCTTTTTCAACTATTTGAAGATATCTTCCCATTCATCACACCAAAAAAACTTTAATCCCTTTCGAGTTAGCTTGGTAAGGGGGTTGGAAAATCGTGAGAAATTTCTCACAAATCGTTGATAATATCTAGCTAAACCAAAAAATCTACGGATATCCATTACTGATGTTGGCCTCAGCCATCCCTCAATTGCATCTGTTTGGAGGGATCCACATATATCCCTTTTAGTGTAATGATATGGCCCAAGAATGCGATCTCCTTCAACCAGAACTCACACTTCATGTACTTTTGATAGAGCTTATACATGTGCAAAGTCTCTAGTAAAGTTATTAAATGCTACTCATGATCCTCCTTGGGTTTGGAGTATATTAGAATATCATCTATAAAGACTACCAAAAATTTTCCTAGGTAATCTCTAAAGACACTACTCATCAAGTCCATAATGATTTCTGGAGCATTGGTGAGTCCAAAAGGCATTACTATGAATTCATAGTGCCCATATCTTGTATGAAAAGCAGTCATGGGGACATCTTCCTTCTTCACCCTTACTTGATAATATCCTGACCACAAATCTACCATCATGTAGTATTGTGCTCCATGCAGCTGATCGAAAAAGTCATTGATCAATGGAAGGGATACATGTTCTTTATCGTGATTTTGTTATGTTCATGATATTTGATGCAAAGCTACATTGACCCATCCTTCTTCTTGATGAAGAGGACTGGTGCACCCCATGGTGAAGCACTTGGGCGTATAAAACCTTTATCCACATTCTTCTGTAGTTGTTTCTTCAGCTCTTCAAGATCCACGACAACCATTCCATTCGAGTCTTTGATATTGGTAGCGCCCTTCGTATAAGTTCAATTGCAAATTCAACATCTCTTCTAGGAGGAAGTCCATGATGTTCCTCAGGGAAACACATCAGTGAATTCCCTCACAATAGGAATTTCTTAAAGGATGGTTTCATCCTTGGACCCAATCATCTATGCCAGATACGTGTGCTCATAGGGTAGTAATATCAATGCTTGAGATTATGGAGCTAATGGAGATTCATCTTCCTCCTTATAGTTCTTAAGAATCGGGGGTAGATTCTCTATATGGTGTGTGATTTCCCTCTCCCGACAATTTATGTTAGCTCTATATAAGGAAAGCCAATCCATGCTAAGAATTGCATCAAATCCCACCAGAGGGTGTATGAAGAGGTTTTCCCGGAAATTCAATCCAAATATTATAACAGGGGGGACTTATATTCATGGGATGAAATTATTTCCCCATTTTCCATACTCATTGTCATCTTCACTTCCATGATTTGTGGTGGTGTTGGGATTTTTCTACTATACATTCGAGATATCAAAGAATGCGTAAAACCAGAATAAAAATTACCTTCTTTATTCTTGAATGAATAACTAGTGCACCTGTCACCACTTTTTGTTGGGGTTCGCTTCGACAAAAGTGATGGCAAAAGCTCTTCCTTGCTGCCTTGGAGGTTGTTGGTTGCCTCCAAAAACCCTTGGTTTAGGGAATTGATTTGAAAAGTACCACGGTTTATTGCAGTTGTAGCAATGAACAATGCTTTGAGGTTTGAATGGAGCATTCCTCTCATATGTCGCAACCGCAGGACTTTCTTGCCGATAGTTAATAGCCAGGTGCCCTTCTCTTCCACACCTAAAGCATTTCCTCATCCCCTTGAGGCAATTTCCAGGGTGCTTCTTTCCGCACATTTGGCAAGTGGGGTGCTGGATCTTCTTAGCACCATTGGATTTATCCATCGGACGACCAGCATTGAATTCCACCTTATGCTTCATGTCACCATTATACCCATGTGATTCCCTGAGCTTTATTTCAACCTTGAGGGAACATCAGAAAATTTCCTCATAGCTGTCGAAGTCACGGATCTCTATTGCTATCCGCAGGCAAGGCTTCAGCCCACCAAAGAAGCGGTCAACCTTGCATTCGGGGGTAACGAAAAAGCTGGAAGTGTATCTTGCAAGCCATGTGAAGTTTTCCTCATACACTCGAACAAATTATTCTTCATTTTGTTTGTGGGAAAGGAAGTCCCTTTCCATTTTAAGCCACAGGGTGCGCGTAAAATATTTATTGAAAAATATCTTCCGAAAATCCTTCCATTCCAACACCTCGATCTCCTCCTTATGCTTCTTATTTTTTATCAACGTCCACCGGTGTTCAGATTCACCCTCCATACGATAAGCCACCAGGAAAACCTTCCCTTTTTCAAATCATTGAAGGATGGAGAAGATATTTTCAATTGGGTTTATCCATTGTTCTGCGATCGTGGGATCAGATGATCCACTAAATGTAGGAGGCCTTTGTCTCATGAAGCTCTCGATAGTGACTAGTTCTTTCTTATGGGGGGTTGAACGTTCATCTTGACCCGTGCTTCTATTCAAATCTTGAGTTATCTAAGAGAGAAGCGTGACAATGTTCACGATTCCCACTCCCATTGGATTGGGAATCTCATTATTACAGTCATCACACTGATTTTTACATAGGTTGTTAGCCCGAGTCCTCCTCTTACCGGCCATTGGATGGAATAAAAGGAATGTTATAGTGTAACACATAAAGGGTAATATAAAGACAAAAGTTGATGACTTTTAAATAAACTTTTATTTCCTTAACTCATGAGTCTATAGGCTTCAATCTAGGCATTTCATGATCTATTTTCTAAAATATATTCATAGGGGAATTTTTTTAATTCCCTTAATAAGGGTTCATACTATGCTTGTGAATTTATCAAAACATAACCCCTAGGAGTTTCATAATCAAGAATGCAGCAAGGCCCATTGTCGTGCACCAGTTCCCGTTCGAGTCTAGCTCAAAGCGTTGTTTTCAGGTTTTACCAATAGGAATCATATGTGCCAGAGTCGCCTCTACCTGCTCATATCTAGACAGGGATGTATTTTCTTGATAAACCACTTACTCAGTACTTACCAAAACATGGGGATGTTTTTATTATACTTAGTATTATCTCTAAGGCTTTACTAGGGTTTTCTAATCCTAATCCCCCAAAAAAACTAAACCTATACTCTGATACCAACTATAACAACCCTATTTTTATTACAAACTTAAACATGATTTATTTCATAAACCATTCAATTGATAAAACATAGATGATCGAGAGGTATAGAGTCTTTGGGTATTAGGATCATTACATAACAATTAAAACATTAAGTACACCAACTTTATTGAAAACTTCCTTTACATGACCACTACATTCCCTCGCACACAGCATTGCATGGGATAACCTGAGGACATGCATAAGAAAAGGGGTGAGCTATAAAGCCCAGTAAGGGAATAAACATGGAATACATGAGGAGTAAAATACATGTTAGACAATAGGAATATCAAAATAGCACAAGAGAAACATGAACATAAAGTCATGATAAAGCATTATAATCATAACATGGAAATGTGGCAACAAAACTTAACATGGAATTAACATGAGTCAAGGTTTATTGCACATAGAGCATGAGTAAATACACATTTCACATGAAGCATGAGTAAAACCTCATTGAAATTGAATTATCATGATTCAACACTCATTTCACATGTCGTATCATGATATTGTACTTTACCCAAAGCATTGGAGCGCTATAATGGTGCACCCTTCTTAAACATTTCATTTCATGCATAAGTGCGCCACATGGATCATAAAACATGGACTCATAAAACATAATAATTTATTCCATATTAATGGATTGTGGAATTAATAAATGAAAATTTATAATCAATATGTAAATTTCTTTAAAGGTGAATACCCTTGATGGAGAAATGGGCATGGTATACACTACACAATGACACTGGCTTAGAAAATCGGTGCGATTTCGGCAGTGTAACAACGTGACATAAGAATTCATAAAAATTGTTGGTGAGAGAGAAAGGGGTTCCTCATCATATTTACATGTAATGGAAAGTAAGGAGGCCATATAGACACATGTCCAAACAATTGTAATGGAATTTAGATTCATGATACAAAGGTATTGCTTAAATGTAAAAGTGGAGCGAGAAGTTCCTTTAGGAATTTCGGCATAGTAACAGGTGTATATGGGAGGAATTTAATGAGAGATAAAAGGGTCTACCATCATTGAAACATAAAGAGGGATGCATGAGGGAGGTGTGAAACCATACCCCAACATTCAGAATTGAAACTAAAAGGGAAAACAACTTAATGAAAATTGGAAAAAAACGAGAAAGGAAGAACAAACCCTTACTTCGAAGTGTGATTCGAAAGGCTTGAGAGAGGCTTGAGAGAGGCTTCTTGGAAGATTGGGGAACCTTGAGAGGATTATAGAGATATTAGGATAGAGTTTGGACGAATTCAAAAGGATTTGAGTGAGGAGGAAGTGGGATCTTGGGTGGGTTTATTTAGGAAAGGTGCGGGAATTCATTATTATTTAGGTTTGGGACCCCTCATATTAATTAGTCCAAACCACAAACAATACCAGAGGTTTTGCCCATGTTTTTTGGAAAAGGGAAGACGAAAAAAATATTTTATAAGTCTAAAGTCTGATCTTCTTAAAATAATAGGGTTTCTTATGTGGGGGTGAGTCACACTCCCATGGAAAACAATTTAAAAAGACAATGTGTTAAATAAGTCTTGAAGGGTCCATAAATGCTTTGAAAAGTAAGTCAAACAAATCCAAAATCACATTATTTTAAAGATAAAACATATATTGGCCGAATGTAAATCTTATAGTATGTTATTACATCACTATTGGGTCATTATGATGTCATAAATCACATTATATATTTAAACAGTATTTAATTTTTAACCAAAAAATTGACTGCCTCAGAAAATGATGAAAAATTCACCGTTGGATAATTTCGATGTCCTGATTCCAGAAATAAAATTTATTTTATCTAAATAATTTTCTAAATATGTAATTTTTTACTTTCAAAATAAAAACCAACATTTATAAAAAATTCCCGGGTTTTGAAAAAAATGGCTTTCAAACCTTAATAAAAATTACAATTGCATTCATAAAATTATATAATAATTTATATATAATAAAATTAATTTGATAATAATAATAATAATATTTTATTAAAATATTATTTAATTAAAAAATCCCTTAATTTAATGAAATAGAATTCATAAATAAATTGTAACTAAAAAACACTATTTGCACTTTAAAAACTATTTACAATGTATCAGTAATGACAAGAAAGTATATTCATTATTATATACAAAAAAATGTACATGAACATAGTACTAGATATTTGTTACATAACCCCTTAAAATAGCCGCATAAGGCCTATGGGTAAGGTGAGTGATGGTGGCAGACTCTGGGGGTGGGTCGGATAACATCGCTCGAGTGGTAATCCTTATCAACATCCACTTTTCCCGTAGACGGTCTCGTTCGAGCTTGACATGGTGAAGCTCAGCTTGGGCTTGGTCAAGAGTGAAGCTCACGGATTCCACCTCTTTTCCGAGATCTGACAAATGGGCTTCGTATGGAGCAATTCTACGGGATGAGGTCATCGCTTCTTTTGTCTGAGTAAATTGGGTTCGTTAAAGCCTTATATTTATACTAATCATGTGATCACTGTTCAACATCTATAAAAGTAATGGTCAAAACTCTTAACATAAAACCAAAGAAGTTGACATTTTATATAAACAGTTTACATTAAGAGACATTTAACTAGATCAAGAGGGATTTCCATTAATGAAACTTTGGTTCGTTAAACATACATTAATGATGAATAAATTATTAACATTATATATACCATAAAAATAATTTACACTTGTTTTACAGGGTGAAATTAAATAGGGTTAGTAGAAACTAAATAATATTTTGTTTGAAACACTAAAACATTCCAATGATATAAAAAAATTGAATTCCTCAAAATTATTTCAAATCAAATAAAATAGGATTATAACTACAAAATAATATATTTGGTGAAGCATTCCACAATACAAGAATTAATTCACGAATAATATCAATTTATATGATAATTATTTCATAAAAATAATATGTAAAATTTATAAAAATAACCCTTTTTCATCTTAAAACAAATTTTTTTTTCAATAAACACAATTATTCCTATTTTCTATAAAAATTCCATTTCATCAAAATATTATTTATATTAATTATCAATTTAAATTACATGAAAATATTATTTTTCCAAATCCATTAATAAAATATTTTATTAAACAAAAATCAAATGACACAATCACATTTACCAAAAAATACCATTTTCACAGATTAGGTATTTTCAGCTACATCCAACAGTAAATCAAAATATTGTAAATTCAATTTTGTCTCATTTTATAATGGTATGAACTATATTTTAGCATTAATATTCACAAAATTTTTAGAATTTATATGTATATATTGATCATTTAGAAAACATTCATTCCTTAAAAAACTCTTTCTAAGCAACGAATTCATTTTTATGAAATAAAAATCATTTATACATATTAATCATAATGGATTGCAAAATGTCCTCAAAGAAATTATTTTATTTGATGAAAAATAACTATGAATCATCACAAAAAATAAAATATTATGATCTCCCTATTGATTCCATTTCAACATGACCATCAAAAAACAGAAAATAAATTTATTTAAAATTTATGTATTCTGAAATACTACCAAATTGCCATGATGTAATTAAATTTAAGATACAATTTTTTATAACTAAATATATTAAATTGATCCATAAAAATTGGAATATATCCATTTCAATTTCCCAATTTCCTTCGAGAAAACAATGGTTAAATAAAACCCTAATTTTCTTTAAAACCCAATTAGTATAAATAAAAATTTATTATTATTTTAGTATATGACAAGGATTCAATAAATATATTTTCCAATATATATACTTTTTAGTGAATAATATAAATTAAATTGACTTGTTTTTAAAATTTATTGGATCCGCATACCATTTCATATCATGCTGGAGAATTTCCTAATTCTTATATACAAATACCATGTGATTGAGATTATTTCCAAAAGTATACATAAACAAGATCATTATTATTCACTCCAAGGTGTACGATTCAATGATACGAAATCATTATGTCTATATTTTTCATGACCCGCCTTCACCAAAAGGTGGGAAGGGTCAGCAGATTGCCCAGCCCTTTCTTCTTTAAGTTGAAGGAGAGATAATGACCCCCGAAACCCGCCTTCAATAGGTCCCAGAGTGGCGACCAGCACAAAGGGTTTGGAATCACACACTAAATGGAAGGCATTACACTTTGTCTTTTAATAGGATCATGAGATAAGATATTGAATCCCACAACACCAAAACTAAAAGGGAAAGTACGGATGAAAGTAAACCATTCCCATATGCATGTTCAAAGGTAAAAGATACAAGTCATAAAACTCTAAGGTAAAAACATACCATGAAAAGGAAAACAACAACAAAAACTGCCCAAATGGTCCAAGCTAGTATGGCTCTGAACGATCCCTGAAGTCCTCCTGGAAATGTGGAAGCAGTTTTATATATGTAGGGTGAGCATACAAGTATACTCAGTAGGGAAAACCAAAGGCTCTCGTTCACAATTGAGGAGACATTCTAATGTCCCATGGAAAAAGAGATAAACCAACTCCCAAACAGGAAAAAGCTATCCACCCAACCTCACTGAGGCACGCTCCCCAAATAATGCAAGTCAAGTAGTGTATAGTAATAGCACATCGATATTTGGGTACCTCACACCACATTTCCACTGGTTATTGAATACATTCTACGCATCGAACCAATCCCAAAATTTTTACCACAGTCCCATAGCCACACCCCACCCACACACTTCTGAGCCATATCCTCACACAGTCCCACTGCCAAACCCCACTCGCCAACACCTGAGCTAGAACAACTACCGTTACACCTGAAGACACCTGGGCTAGAACGACCGCTACCACGCCCAAAGACACCTGGGCCTCATCCCAAAGAAACTTGGGAAACAACTTGGATGCAGACACCTGGGACTCATCTCGAAAACACTTGGGAAACAACATGCCCGCAGACACCTGGTCCAACCACAATAACTACCCTGCAAACAGATTCTTGTGCTAATAATGGACTTCAGGCCATCACAGCCTGCCCAAAGAGTCTTGGGCTATTCGGGAATGGGAGAAGAAAAGGATCTTATAACCAGTCACTCATAGGAGTGTTGGGGAAAACACCCTCCCCTTGAAATGGGGTGTTCAACACTAAGTGCTTAACATGGTATGGGTGCGAATAAGAAACATAAACCTACAGATATATGTATAGGTAACAAACACTCATCCCAACCTTGGGTTCCAAAACCTAAGTGGAACACCCTTGTGACTATTCACTCGCAAAAGAAGTCACGATACTCGCGGCCAAGTCACAATTCATTCCCAAAACCAATATCCCACTAAACCATTATTTTTTTCATGTTCAAGTGATCCCACTAGGGTGAATTCTTCACTACCAGGTAGCTAATAGGCATAAACACAAGAAAAAAGAAAGATACATCCAAACATCAATTTAAGCATTCACACCCGGTTCTATTGCTAAGTCACAAAAACAAAGGGATAAGTGAGATCCCTCGAAGTACAACAACTAAAGAAAACCCCATGATACAGCCCAACGTTTCCAAAATTAAGGAGCCAATAGTTTCTCAACAACAGAGGATTCCACCCCAATTTGTGAAATAAGTAGAATAACCACACAGCCTCAAATTCACAACCATCGAAAGTACAACAACAGGGGATCCCATCCCCACCCGTATCACCCCCAGCAATAGGCCCATGAAAGAAAAAACCGAACCGCTACCACCAACACAAGACACAACCATGTAGGTATTTTTAGATTTATATGATTTAACACACTCCATTGTTTCAATTCCACTATGCTTTAACTGGGGATATAAAAGGTCAATCCTGGTGCTTTCAATTTATTTAACTGAGTATACATATTTAACCAATTCCATATTATTGTTATTTAAACATCCCAGAGCACCGAGGTTTATTAGTGCACGGAGAAAGACCCCCAACGGCCATGATTTTCAGTGAGAATAGGCCCGTACAATTCACAACACATAACAACATAAAGTGTACAACAGAACATCGATCACACCCCCTTTCATTGTATAAAGGTCCGTTCATTATATTCATTAAGTTAGGTTTCATAAATTTCTATAGAGGAAAAAGCATACCCACCTGACATGATACAAAGAAAGGATCTACGAAGGAGAAAATCCATATTCGATCGATCAACGATGGAAATTTTTCGCCACACGCCAGGAACAGGGGATTCGCGACTTGTAGGGCTCCGGCACAAGTGCACCACATTCCTCGAGAACAAAGGACTTAAAACGCACAAGGAAGAAGAGACTAGACAAGAGGAAGTAGAAGAAAAATCCAGCGGGATAAATAAATGAGATCCCAATGTTACGAGATATGAAATTTGAACACCTTGGATGTCGGATCGTGGTTCTTCCACGTTGTTGGGTGGTTACACACGACTGGATTAATTTTTATTTAGTAGAGAGGTTTCTATGGATTTTTAGATATTAAATATGGGCTTAAAAAAGAATTAAAACACTTACAAAGGTTAAAAGGGCCTAATAGTGGTGTTATGGGAAAAGTTGGAGAAGAAAGACCTGACAAGACAGGATGACACCGATCGGTCGTACCGATCAATTGCGGTGATAGGTCACACTGATCGGTCGCACCGATCAGTCTCGTTGATCGGTCCCATTGAAATGAGGTGCAACCCCCTTGGGGTCATGTAATTTTGCAAAGGGGTGGGCCATGAAGGTCTAGGCCATTACATAAAATACCTCTCAGACTATTCTCGCCCTCGAGAATCAAAACCAAGACCCGAAGTAAACAGGGGGTCCGAACAACCACCCCATAAGATACCTCTCAAGAGTGATCCTCTCTGACACAGGAACACCTTATCTCTTAAAAAACACAAATTCCCGACAACTCCTTTCCCGTGCAACCATGAAAAACAAAAGACTAAACTGTTCGGCCATGTGGGAGAGGGGTTTCCATTCCTCCGTGTTAAGATACCTTCCGCTTTGGGTAGCACTGAGTCACCCGCAAGAGTTTAGGCACATCCACTTTAATGTGTCCTAACGAGGAATCAGGTCCTCCACTACCCATTATTTAGGAAACATCACACACATTCACAGAAAAGAAAAATGCACATCCCATAGTCAACATGGTAAATAATTACATATCAAAAAAGTAATAACAAAACATGATAAAACTCAAAACAACTATGGGTACTGGGCATGAATCTACGCTTTTATCTCCTAGGTACTCTCCTAAAGTCCACCATGCCTCCACAACATGCGAACCAACGAGATGGTTAGTCCATGAATCACCTTCTCCCCACGACCCTTGATCATCACTGGTCGTTCCACGAAGGTTGCATCATCTTCAATATCTAGCTCTCCCTAGTCGAGGATGTGTGAATTGTCGTTCAGATACCGACGAAGCTGGGACACATGAAAAACATAATGTATCCTCAGTAGTCGCAGTGGTAGCACTAGCTGATAAGCCACTTCGCCGACCCGCCGCAACACTTCGAAGGGTCTGATGACCCTGGGAGAAAGCTTACTTCCCCTTCCAAACCTTCATTGTCCACACCTAGGGGAGAACTTCAAGGACATGTGGTACCCGACCTCAAATTCCAAGGGTATCCTCTTAACATCGGCATATGACTTCTGCCGGTCCTGAACCGCCTTCATCCTTTCTCGTATAAGCTGAACCTTCTCTGTCGTGCTCTGCACCACCTCTAGGCCAAGAACACATGCTTCCCCAACCTCAGTCCAGAACATGGTTGAGTGATACAGCCTTTTGTATAGGGCATCTAATGGAGCCATTCCAATGTTATAATGATAGCTATTATTGTAGGAAAACTCTACTCGAGGAAAGTGTCGCACCCATGATCCCCTGAAGTAAAGAACGCATGATCGGAGCATATCTTCCAAGGTCTAGATGGTGTGCTATGTCTGCCCATCTGTCTGGGGGTGGAAGGCAGTGCTAAGGCATAGCTGGGTGCCAAAACCATGCTGAAAACCCCTCCAGACTCATGAGGTAAGTCGTCCATCCCTAACCGAGACTATGGACATTGGAACCCCATGCAAGTGCACCACATCGTCCACATACCTCTGTGTTAGAGCGTCCACTGCAGTCGACTCCTTGAACACCAGAAAGTGTGCCGACTTCGTCAACCGGTACACCACTACCCCAATGGTGTCGTAGCCCCCTTGCACCTTGGGTAGTCCCGTGACTAAATCCTTCGAGATGTCATCCCACTTCCATTCGGGGACATCTAAAGGTTGCAACAACCCACCGGGAATAAGGTGTTCAGCCTTTACCTGCTGACACACTAGGAACTTGGCCACAAATTCTACCACTAGTCTCTTTACTCTAGGCCATAAAAACTACCTCCTAAGATCTTGGTACATCTTGGAAACTCCTGGGTGTACCCATAGGGGTGAGTTGTGGGCCTCACTAAGAACCTTTCCATGCATCTCCCTCGGAACAAACATCTTTCCCCAGAAGAGCATCTGATTCTGACCATCGTCTGTCCAACCTTCCCGAGCATCGCCCTGGTCAAATCGGTTGCGCAACACATTGCACTCTAGGTATCCCCACTGAGACTCCTCGAATTACCACAAAAAAGAAGGCTGAACTGTCATCTGATACAGGAATCCTCTACCACTATCCATCCTTGCATCCAAGCGTAAGGCAGCTAACTCCTCCATCGCCTTCCAAGCGTCTGCCAACTCTCGGAGGGAATCCTTCTGCGACCTGGTGCTCAAAGAATTGGCCACTAAATTCCCTTTCATGAAGTTTAGGAAATATCGAAGTCGTAATCATGGAGGAACTCCATCCACCTTCGTTGCCTTAAGATTATGTCCCGCTGGGAGAAGACATACCTCATGATTTTTTGATCCATAAAGACCACAAAGCCTTCTCCGATGAGGTAATGACACCACAAATTTAGTGAAAAAACCACCACTGCATGATCTATATAGTGGGTGTCATAATTACGCTCTTAAGGGAGTAGTTATCTAGACCCATATGAGATCACTCCTTATCATTGCATAAGCACACACCCGAGGCCTTGTCTGGAAGTACCACAGTACACTTCACACGCCATCCCTTCTTCTGGAAACCTCAAAACTGGGGCACTAACCAAATTATCCTCCATATAACTGAAGGCCGCCCCACACTGCTCGTCCCACATGAATGCCTGGTCCTTCTTGGCCAAGTCTGTCAAAGGTGATGAAACTCAGGAGATTTTGGGCACGAATCTCTAGTAGAAACCTGCCAGTCCAAGGAAACTACGAACTTCTTCCACGTTCTAGGGTGTGGCCCTAGAAACAACCGCCATGACCTTTGATGGGTCCACTGCTATTCCTTTATCAACCACCATGTTCCCACGGAAGTGTACTTATTGCAACCAGAACATTGATTTTGACAACTTTCCATAAAGTTGGTGCTGTTGGAGGACTTCCAATACCGTCCTCAAGTGCTCAACGTGATCCTCCTCTGATCTTGAGTAGATAAGGATGTCGTCAATGAACATGACAATGAACCGACCTAGGTATTCCTGGAAAATGGAGTTCATGAATCCCATGAACACGGCTGGTTCGTTCGTAATTCCAAACAACATTAGAATGAACTCAAAGTGTCCATATCTGCATCTGAAGGCTGTCTTCGAGATGTCTCCATCCTTCACCTTCAACTGGGGACATCCAGACTGCAGGTCGATCTTCGAGAACCATCCTTCCCCCCTTGAGTTGGTCAAAGAGATTGTCTATCCTTGGAGGAGGGTAGTGATTCTTGATCGTCACCTGATTCAGCCTCCTGTAGTCTATACAAAACCTGAGACAACCGTCTTCTTTCTTCGAAAACAAAACTGGAGCACCCCACGGTGACGCACATGGTCGGACATAACCCCTCTTCATCAGATCATCAATCTGAATCTGCAACTCTTGGAGCTACAAGGGTGCCATCCGGTAGGGATCCATCTAAATCAGATGATCACCAAGATGCAAGTCTATCCCAAACTCAATATCACGTCGAGGGGGTAGAGTCTTCACCTTCTCAGTGAAAACGTCCATAAACTCTTTGACAATCCATGGTACCTCCACCATCTCAGCATCTACTGACTCTACCAACAACTCGGCAAAAATGGAGATGAGCGGTTCCTCTCGCCTGCTGCCCTTCTGGCCACTCCGCTCACCGGTGAAAGTCACACGTCGGCCACCCATGTCTGATAACACAACCCTTCCTCAAAAGCATTCGATGATGGAACACACAGATAATAGCCAGTCGATGCCTAGGATGAATTTTTATGGCTATATCTATAGTAGTAGTAGATCCCTGACTGACTAATGTGGCCCTATCATTAGTCTGCATCCTCTACAAACATATAACAAGTCGGTCTGACCTCCGACTAGTGTGCTCAGCAGCAGGGGCAATGGAAGTCTCTCGGCATCTAGACAAAGAGAACGGGTCATACCAGGTGCAATAAAGGAGTGCAAAGCTCTGGTATCGAACAAGGAGTAAGCAAGGGTACTGAACAAACTGATCGTACCACGAACAACCTCTTGTCCTGCTGGAACTGCTACCTATGCGGCGTGAAACTGTCCATGCCTAGATCCTCTACCCCTTGGTTGTTAGCCACCTCACCGACCACACCCTGGTCGAGGTCCCTAAGGAGCGCCCTGAGGTCCGCCTCCCCCAACAACGTCTGGCCTCAGAGGAGAGGGAGCTTGCTGCCCCTGCTGCTGCTGCTGAAAGGGCCTAGCTGGAAGCAGCTGCTGAGGCAGGTGCTGGGCCTGTCCACCACCGCCATACTATACTCAGTCCGGGCACTAATTCTGGAGATTTCCATGGCTCCCATTGACAAATCACCTCGGTCCTAGGCCCAATGGGAAAGGGAGAGGACCGGGGGACCGAAACTGGAACTTCTACGACCAGCTCCCTACTAGTCAGAACCTAGAGGGTCCCGATGCTGGATGTCTGATGCCGACGGCCTTTCCCTTTGATGGGCCTACCTGAATCCCCTCTCGTGACACACCTCCAAGTGTGTGCATCCTCTCCTCCACTTCGGCCTTCTTCTGGACTTCCATGTTTGTCGGAAAGGTGAAGGGGGTAACAATGTACTGGAGGGAGGGTCAGGACGCCTCCTCCAAACATCTCGCATGAGACTCCTCAGCTAGAAAGAGGTCCGGAGAAAAGTAGAGGAGGTCCTTGAACATGATCCTCTACTCCCTTACTGACATATTCCCCATCAGGAGGGAGAGTATCTCCTACCTCTTCTCTGCCTTCATCGTAGATAGAGGATTTCCACCCGAAACTCCTTCTTGAAAACAGCCCATGCAATATCAGCCTCCTTCCTTTCCCCCAAATAGAGCGTCCACCAATGGCGTGCTACTCCTCGCATCTAGATGACAGACAGAGGGACCCAGTACTCCACCGAAGCTTGAATCAAGCCGAATTCTATCACCAGCTCCTCTATACAGCTCTCTGTCTCCATGTCTGAGGTGCTACCCTCATACTTCCTGAGGGTCTGCCACTGAAAGGCCCGAAGCATCTTCGACCACTAGTTATCCTAATCCTCTTGTTCAGACCTCTACCGATCGACCACGTCAACCTCCTAGGCCTCGATCGCCCGCACCACTCGTGGTCGTCTCCCAGGTGCCATAGCTGCAAGGTAAATAAGGAATGCCGAAGCCCAGGTAGTGTAGAATATTGTTCTTTCATGTTATTTGACTCCTTTATTTATTTTTGAATCCCCAAAACACCTAGAAACAACAGAGAAGAAATCATTATGATGCATGTACCTTTCCTATGGTCTCTACCCTGCAATCAGTGTAGCCTCAATTGGTCATTCGGTAGGTCCAGAGTCCTTGCATTAGATCACAGGGGGCCCTAAAATCCCATTTCCTAGCCAGTCTTCCCTGGCCTATTTCATGCACCAAGGTCACCCAACACTGTTTCCCTACCATCCCATTCAATCCTTACTCTGCCTAACTCAAGACTCCATACTTTCTCTCAATCAAGACACCGCCTCTGATACCATTCTTTCACGACCCCCCTTCACCAAAACGAGGGAAGAGTCAGTAGATTGCCCGACCCTTCCTTAATTTAGATGAAGGAGAGATAATTACCACTGAAACCCACCTTCAATATGTCCTGGAGTGGTGACCATCACCAAGGGTATAGAATCACACACTAAATGGAAGGCATTACCCTTTTTCTTTTAATAGGATCAGGAGATAAGATAGTGAATCCCACAACACCAAAACTAAAACTGTATGTACGACTGAAAGTAAACCATTCCCATAAGCATGTTCAAAGGTAAAAGGTACAAGTCACAAAACTCCAAGGTGAAAAGATATGAAGAAAAGGAAAAAAACAACAGCAACTTCCCCAATGGTCCAAGAAGGTATGGCTCTGTATGATCCCTAAAGTCCTCCTAGAAACATGAAATCAGTTTTATATACGTATGGTGAGCATACTAGTATACTCAGGAGGGAAAACCAAAGGCTCTTGTGCACAAGTGAGGAGACATTATAATGTCCCATGGAAAAAGAGATAACCAAACACCCAACCAGGAAAAAGCTATCCACCCAACCTCACCGAGGCTTGCTTCCCAAATGATGCAAGTCATGTGAAGTATAGTAATACCACATCAATATTTGGGTACCCCGTGCCACTTTCCCACTGGTTATTTAAGACATCCTACGCATCGAACCAATCCCTCCATTTTTACCTTAGTCCCACGACCACACCCCGCCCGCACACACCTGGGCCAAATCCTCACGTTGTCCCACTGCCAAACCCTGCCCGTACACACCTAGGCCACATCCTCACGCAAGTCCCACTGGCAACCCCTACCCGCACACACCTTGGCTAGAACAACTACCATCATGCCCGAAGACACCTGGGCCAGAACAACCGCTACTATGCCCAAGGACACCTGGGTCTCATCCCGAAGACACTTGGGAAACAAGATGCTTGCAGACACCTGGTAAAACCACCAAAACTACCCTGACCAAAGATTCTTGGGCTAATAATGGACTTCAGGCCATCACAGCCTGCCAAAATAGTCTTGGGATATTCGGGAAAGGGAGCAGAAAAGGAGCTAACAAACAACCACTCATAGGAGTGTTGGAAAAAACACCATCCCCATGGAATGGGGGTGTTCTGAACTAAGTGCTTAATGTGTGTAGGGCATGAATTAGAAACATAAAAGCTACAAATATATGTATAGGTAACAAACACTCATCCCAACCTAGGGTTCCAAAACCTAAGCACAACACACTTGTGACTATTCATTCACAAAAGAAGTCACGACACTCGCGACCAAGTCACAACTCATTTCCAAAACCTATATCCCACTCAGCCATTCTTGTTTTCATGTTCAAGTGATTCCATTAGGGTGAATTCTTCACTACTGGGAAACTAATAGGAATAAACACAAGAAAAAGGAAAGAAACAACCAAACATCAATTTAAGCATTCACACCTGGTTCTTTTGCAAAGTCACAACAACAATGGGATAAGTGAGATCCCTCGAAGTACTCGAACCAAAGAAAACCCCAAGATACATCCCAATGTTTCCAAAATCCAGGAGCCAACAGTTTCACAACAATATAGGATTCCACCCCAATTCGTGATATATACCGAGTAACCTCACATCCTCAAATTCAAAACTATTGAAAGTACAAGAACAGGGGATCCCATCCCCACCCATATCACCCCAGCAATTGGCCCGTGAAAGAAACAACCGAACTGCTATCACTGACACAAGACAAGCCCATGTAGGTATTTTCAGATTTAAAAGATTTGACACACTCCATGGTTTCAATTCCACTATTCTTTAACCAGGTTTATTAAGGGTCAATCCTGGTGCTTTCAATTTATTTAACTAAGTATACATATTAAACCAATTCCATATTACGGTTATTTAAACATCCAAGAGCTCCGAGGTTCATTAGTGCACAGAGAAAGACCACCATCCCCATGATTTTCAGTGAGCATATGAATATACAATCCACAACACATAACAACATAAAGAGTACATCAGATCATCGATCACACCCCCTTTCATTCATTAAAGGTCCGTTCATTATCTTCATTAAGTTTGGTTTCATCAATTTCCCCAGATGCAAAAGCATACCCACCCACCATGATACAAATAAAGGAGAGACAAATGATAAAATCCCTACTTGATCGATCAACGATGGATGTTTTTCTCCACGCGCCAAGAACAGGGGATGTCTGACATGCAGGGCATCGGCACAGGTGCACCACTTTCCTCAGGAACAAAGGACTTTAAATGCATAAGGAAGAGGAGACTATCCAAGAGGAAGGAGAAGAAAAATCTAGCATGATAAATAGATGATATTCCAATGTTACTGGAAAAGAAATTTGAACTCCTTGGAAGTCATATCATTGTTCATCCACACGGTTGTGTGGTCACACATGACTAGATTAATTTTTATTTAGTCGAGAGTTTTCTATGGATTTTTAGATATTAATTATGGGATAAAAATGGCCTTAAAACACTTAATAATATTAAAAGGTCCTAAAAGAGGTGATACGGGAAAAGCTAGAGATGAAATACCCAACAATACTGGATGATACCGATCAGTTGCACCGATCAGTCACGCCGAAATGAGGTGCGACCCCCTTAGGGTCCTAGAATTTGGCAAAGGGGTGGGCCATGAAGGTCTGGACCATTACAATATTCATGATAGATATTGATGTAAAATTAGTTATAGAAATTTGATCAAGGTTTTATGTAAGATTAGTAATCATTCCAATGAATCACACTCTATATACATAGATGAGATTCATGGTGATCCCAAAAACTACACTATCGCTAAATATAAATATACAAATGGAGATTAAGTAGAATAACATATCATTTTAAGGATTTTTAAGTAAATAAGGATTAATATTTAATGTTAGAACATAAAATGCACCAAATATTATAATGTATTTTAGGGTTCTGTTGTAGTTGTATATTCCACTATATCTCACAAAATGGGTATATAGTTCTCAAGACGATGATGATATTTTATTGAGACCATGATAAGATTCCTACCTAAAATCTCCTATATTTTATATTTTGAGGAACCATTCTAATATTTAATGGAGGTGGTATTGAGTGTAGTGAAACATACCCCATATTTTAAATGAAACATCAATTAAAATGAAAATTTATCCTTTGGGTAAAAACCACATTTTTGATGAAAGGATGTAGTCAAAACACACTATAATGATCATATTGGAATCTATTTCCAAATATAATTCAACAAAACACCCATAAGTCATCTAAAAAAATCAATATTATATTCTGCACTGATTAAAATTGAATCATAATAACATAAACATTTCAATATTTCCCAATATATGTTTTTCACATTAATTTTTACTTGAAACTGTTATGAATGAATAACTTGGAAATATGTTACATTATTTTAGCCTCTATTAATCTATCCATCTTCCATTATAACCTTATTTTTGTTCAGAATTCCTATTATAAGGAGTAAATTTATCCTAAAAGGATATTATCTAAATGATCGATAATAGTAATAGGATTTGAGCATAATATGAATATTGTTTGTACTAAATTACATCCTATATAATGAAATGAGAAGTTGAAGGATAGAAATAATTATTTTGAAACACAAAGAATTTTTTTAAAAAAATTTAGTTAACATTGTGGAAAATATAATGTTTAAGATAATTCATATATCAAATCAGTTATTTTAAATTGTCCCACATGTTGTGACAAAATCAGTCATTATTTCCCAAGATGTGTATACATCAAGGAATTTTACCATCCTGAGGAATAACATGAACCAACACCCTACCCAATATTCAAATGACCGGAGTGGTGTCCTTGATTCCACCAGGTTGTTAAAATGAATCAAATGCATCATAAAAAATTATGATTCTTTAATTTATATAAATAAATAATTTTAAACAAAGTGTATATTTTGTTTAATTTTTTTCCAAGAACCATACATAAGTAAGATATACATGGAAAAAGTAATTAATTATAATAAATAAATAGTTTATATAAATATAAAAATAATATTAGATAACCTAGATATAAATAATTCCATGGATCACCTCCTTAAAACAGGTATTCAATATCCTATTTCTAGTACTCTATAATAGCACATTTTTATAGAACTTCTCTTGAAGTAAATAGAAAATATTGATGGACCAATTTTGGTGAAACAAATAAAACACTAAATTGATGTAAAAACATACCTAATAAATCTAACCTATGTCACATGTGGTCACACTAAATAAAACCCCCAAAAAATTCGTGAGAGTAAAATATGAAACATGTAAAAGGAAAATTACTTCATCAAAATCTAAGAATGTGTGTTGGCGAGGAGTATAAGTATCATAATTGTTAATCCTTAGAGATTCCATAATTTTTTATTCCAAAAAGATAGGAATTAATATTAAAAATATATTTAGAAGACATCTATTTTAATATTCATTGCATGAAAACAAAACATCTCAATCCCCATGTTTATATAAAAAACCATTCCTATTTCCATAAATTAAAACAATAACATGAACATGTTTTCATTTTCATAAATGTAATATAATAAAAAAACATATTAATAAATAATTTTATAAAAAATGTAATAACATGACTCTTAAATCCTCATATAGAATTAATTATAAAATGAAATAATGATAGAAAATCACATGAAATTAAATAAAAAGAATTAAAGAATAAATATAATAAAATATATTGTGAAGATAAAGTAATTTGAATAGCTCAATGTGAGTTAATAAAACATAAAACTAGGACAGAATAAAAACTAATTTGAAAAAGTGACAACCAATTACGTTGAATGATGATAGGAAACGAAAATCAAAACATTTCTGTTAAATTTTGTTACGGGAACCAAATAATATGTAATATCACAACAATAATCCGTGACACATATAAATCTATAGAATATATGTTTAAATGAAAATTAGGACTCCATTTGAGATTTATAACCATCTATGTGAACCTAATCATGTAATAAATCGCATCCCTATTGAGCACATTAGAATATTCCCATAACGATAATTTCATGTAAATATAGAGTAGATCCAATCTATTTAATATCATATCCACGGGATGCCATGCACTAAACAAAAATAATAAAACAAATCATTCATTCTTATATTTATCAATTAAAAAATTCAACTAAGAATAAAAATTTTAACCATGCATTCTATATAAAACCCTTTAAATGATCACTTGAAAACCACCCCTCCATTTAAATCCATCTCATAATCACTTTAATGGTTTATACATGTTTTTTTGTGATACAAAACAATTTAAAATACATCTTTGAAAATGTATTTAAGATTAAAATTATAACATCATGTTCAAATTTCCAAACCACTGTTTTTGAAAATTATAAACATATAAAATGAAATATATATTTTGAAAAATCTTTCAATTTACATATTCACATATCCTCAAGTAAATATGTAAATTTTGTTTATTTATAACTATATATTCATTTACAATAACCCAATATCAAAATTAACATCCGGAACATGAATAAAAAATATCCTAATTATATAGCTAATTATCAAAATAAAATTACTCAAATGGGGAAACAATATTTGACTAAAACCATAAACACATGAGTCCCCCAAATAAATCACAATATAACTAAAATAATATTAAAATACCAAATTAAAAAAAAGGAAAAATCAATAATTATTTTTATATAAAAATAATTTTTTTTCTTTATATGAATTTGGAAAATATTACATTGTCCATAAGGTCCCACTTTAAAATCAATTATAATCTCTTCAAACCATCATTATCATGTAAATGAAAATCCTATTGTACCCAAATATAGATTATAATTCCAAGTAAATAAATTTGAAAAATCTAAGAACATGTGGGGTAATATAGAAAATTTAAATAATGAAAACACTCTCTAAGGTAAATCAAATCTAATATAAAGTCTTCATTTAAATAAATAAAAAGATCCCAAAACCAAATCAGAAACCCTAAAATTAAAATTCATAATTATTTAGAACCTAAAACACAATTTTGTTAAGACTATTTTATACGTAGAAAATGGGAGAGTGGAAAATGAAGTATAAAGGTTATGAGAGAGGATAAATTAATTTAAATAATACATTGGATTTTTCTCATTTGAAGTCATAAGATGAATCAATAAATAATTAAGGAGGAATAACAGGGGAGGCACTGGTGGGTTTGGGGATGCATCACATTGTCTGCATGAAATGAGAGAGGGTAATGATATTTGGGTAAATATGGGGAGTATACAATTTTTAATTGTCCATATTATTTTTTTCATTAGGTAGTAGCTTACAAAGAAACCATTATCAACTAGTGTGGAGTTGACTCTCCAAGGTACAATATTTGGAATAACCTATTTTCAATGTCATGTAGACGCTTTATGGGTAGGATCCATAGGTTTTATAACCTATTTCATAATGATGGAGAACAATAGGGCATTCCAAAACATTACCCAATACCCCAACCATGGTGTAGCCTAGTGGGTTGTAGCGTGGTATGCTCTGATTTTTACATAAAGAATCCTAAATACCCCCAAAAGTCTATGAAACTCATCAATTATAATAAATATATAAAATCAACAATTTAGAAACATACTAGTGCCACAATTGATGTCAAAATTATCCATGTTGTAACACTTATTTCCATACGAATGCAGCTATGTATAATGAGGGGTCTCAGAAAAGAATCATACTCAAATGTAAAGGAAAAGAAAAGATATGATTTATTAAATCCATTTTTATGTAGAAAAAAATTTAACAGAATAAACAAAAACTTCTCTAGATGATACATAAATATATAAATTCATTTGTCAAAACAAAAAACTGACTACTAATTGGGAAATAATGAAATGAAAACACATAATTAACCGTATAGCAATGAATCGATAGACTAGAATGGTTGAAGTAATGGAATAAAAGAATTTAAAAAAATATGAGAAAAAATAAAAACCCTCAATCAATGTGATCTAGCCAACCACTCATATAAATACAAAACCTAGGATCACTAATGTTACGAATTACTCTATCACATGAAAAATACTGCAAAACCAAAATTCAATTATTCAATCATCGATAATCCATGTAAAGAAGGATGATAACACTATGAAGTCCTAACTAAAAATTAGTAATATAGATCATAGTCATAAGATTCACTCATATGGTACCATAATGTGCATCTTAAATCTACCCACCATATTCCTCTCACTAGTAAAATTGTGAATGTGTAAAAATCAATGAATAAGGCACATAAAATTACATGGGTTCAACCGTAGTTTATACAATAATGAAGTGGTAACCTAATAAATCTTTTCTCGGATAGATCCCATGGTAGTATCACCATGATAAACCATTACTAGTTTGTACCTAGCTATATTTGATTTATCATCTTTCATATTTAGTAGATACACACCCATGGTTTTATTCATATTCAATGAACTAGAATATATCCTCCAAAAAAATCCCATTTACAAAACATAAAATTACCAAACCACACCTACAAATTGAACATAGAAATTAATTAACATAGATATGTGATTGGTTGTTCGCTTAAAATCAAATATCATAGAAATATTACAATCCAAAAGGTCTTCTATGGTGGAAAACATTAATTAACAGAAACAAAATAAAAGACCTAATCAAATCGAATAAAAAACTATAATCAACCTCATAAAAAATCATATTTCAATTAAAAATTAAATCATTAATGGAATAAAATAAAGACACCAATATAGATATTTCCTAAATTAAATGAATAAATAGTCACATTTTTACCCATTTTAAATAAGACAACATTATTTTTGAAAATATTAAATTCTCAGATGATAAACAATTCTTACAACCAATTCATTTTCTTATAAAAAAGATTCACCTCTTTCTAACTGTAAAATATTGTTTATTTTATTATGAAAACCATTATAATAGTTTCATGTTTAAATTTTCATATCCAAGATGATTTTTTTTTAAAAAAGGATAGCACAACCCACCCATAAAACATTTAATTTTTATAAAGAACTCTTTATTGATTTGAAAACCTTTTCAAAAGTAATATTTCCCTTTGAAAACATCAATTTTTTCATTCAAAAAAATATTCACTCCAAAAAAAGGATGTGAATAATGTAATAACAAAAACAGAGTTAATAAAATTCACTTAATAAAGGTCCAAGAAAAATGGGACTAATGACTATGCATGAAATTTTCACATGGATTGGTCGGTCATGTTGTAATCCAAAAACCTTCATATATTGTAATAAATATCCTTTTACATTTTTTATCCTTGGTTATATATACATGTTTTCTAATAATATATACCACCATCTCTACTCCCATTTCAACCCTATTTATAAAAAATCTATCATGAAACCCCAAATTTATTAACATAATTTAAAGACTCTCTCAATATAAATTTGAAGATAAAAAAACCACGATAAATGAATTGAAACACATCGTCCAATTAAACATGTGGATCACAATGAGTAAAATAGGGGGATAATTTTCTAACTCATACCACTGAACACTCAATGTTGATAACAATTTCTACTAGACACACCTAAACACAATGGAAATATATAGAACATATGACCTTTAAAAAAACTAGCCATTGATTGAATTTTCTATCAACCCAATATATGTTGTCACGTGAAACATGAACCCAACATAGTGAACCAATTACCTAAGTGTTCATTCTTGACCCCCATATGATGTATAATCCCATCATGAAATCAAAATAAATTGACAATGATATTCTTTATATAATAAATAATATTTAAAAATAACTAAAATTTAAAAATAATAGATCATTAACTGTCAATATATTTCATTTTTCAATCCAAAAATAAATATGTAAAATGAAGAAGATATTTAAAAGTATCATAAACAAACAATATATCATGAAGATAAAAAACAAACCATGGATCACATCTTAGTCCATCTCACACAAAAATCCAGTCAATTCTGATATAAATCAACATATATAATTCCTCAACAAAAAATAATGGAATGATAGAATGAATAATTTTTCCAAAAAATATAAATCACTACAAAGAAACATTTAAATACCATATTAAACAATCCATTGTGATATATAGCCATGAATTTTCCAAACCTCTAACCTCATTCATATTATCAATGTTGGATCATGAAAAATACAGATGGTCAAAAAAACTGAGTGGTTTATATAGTGTGTGATCCTAAATAACATAATGAATAATTAGAATATATTCAACAAATTTCATTCCCATAATAAACCAGAAATAATAGTTTAAACCAAATTTTAAAAAATACTTTTTGAGAATGATGACATGAAATATAATCATCGAAACAGTGACTCTGCTTGTACATGACCATTTTAAATAATCTATATTAACGTAAATATTTAATTTAAAAAATTACGTTAAAATTTTAGGTTTAGATTTTTATATAATTATAAATATATAAGGAAAATAAAATTTATTTATTTTTCAAAAAAAATATTTTTCTATAATACGAAAAACTACTCTTCCATAAAATTCACCATTATATTCCTCAAATTCATCAAAAGAATACTCTACCAGAAACATCATATGTTTTAATTTTTTTCATAATCTGGGAAAATAGTAACAAAAAAATTGGGATGTTCATATACTCAGTAAGGATAAACCTAATTGATTAAAATCAAAGATAAAAAGAAATATTGAGATGAGAATATATGTTTAATCATGAAACGTAAAATATTTATTCCCAATAATGAGTAGATAATTAATAACTAAAAATTATAAGAAATAACATGATTAAAATATTTAATAAAATAGACATATACATGCAATATATGGTACACAGAAATGATAGTGGAAATATAAAGTTGGAAATAACATAATGATAAGAAAACATTGTGAGAACACTAATTATAGCCTCACTTATAGGGTAAAATAAATATTTACATGAATTGAAATTTTATTCTAGTCAATATGACCATTTATTTATGAAAACTATAATCTCGAAATTCCTGAAAAATAGTGTAAACTAATTATTTTCACAATTATATGGACATTATTATTATATAATTGGAATCAAATGTCAATAAATATAAAAAAAATTAATTAGAGGGATTTAACGTACCCAAACTATATTAGGGATTTATCAAACCCCAACTATCTATAGCATTAATCAGAACCAAACCATATTAAGCCTATACAAAACCCAAAGCTTCATAGGGGTTTAATAGAAAATAACTATTTTTGATATTTTTAGTTCCCGAACTGTCTTAAGGATTCATCAAACCCAAACCATCTGGGGGATTTGTAAGAAAAGAATCATTCAACAATAAACAGATGTTCGAGAAGAAAAAAAATTATCCATTAATTTAGAAAGATCTCATGTTAGGATAAATGTGTTTCCCAACTTTTCTAGATGGTATCAAGGAAATTGGTAGAAAATATTATTATAATTTATAAACCAAACTCATTCCTTAGAACAATATTTTCAATGAATGGTTAGATAGGGTTTCAGGAAAAAATAAGTTTAAAGGAAATAATTTTGATATTTATAGGGGAAACTCGTAGTGAAATTTAAAATATTTTAATGTAATGATTTAAATATTTGTCTATGTAATGATGTAACATATCATTTTAGAAATGTCTGTTTTGAGAAATTAAAACAGAATTCATTCTACATAATAATAATTACTATTAAAAAAATTAATAAATACTTTAAAAATATGTGACATATTTAAAATGATGATTTGAAAACATATTGATGTCATTTAATTTTCTATAAAGAGTCATAAAAAGGGGGTATTGTAGAAAAACATTATTTAAAAAAGGATATTTGATAAATTTTAAAAATAAATTCACTATAATAAATTAAAAATTATAGATCATTCAAGTGGAATAATGATTATAAAAAACACTGAGAGAATTAAATAATATTGACTGTGAATGAATTGAAAATAATTTTTTAACATATTGAAATACCAATTTTGAAAACCCAAATTCTAAAAAGTACATCACAGCCTCATTTTGTGATGTGGGGATGTAAAATAACTACGCAAAATTTTTTAACAAATATTTAGATTTTAAAATAAAAAATAAATAATTTTAGAGAATAATAAAAATGAAAAAGGGGGATAAGATGTATATATATATAATATGTTATCCTATTAAAAAACAATAAACATTCATGATAACGAAACTCTTTAATAGACCATTTTTTACATCAAAAAATCACGACCAAAATAAAATATGATAAATATATTATAAAATATAAAATATAAATAATTATTAAAATATATAATAATGATTCACTATGTATAATATATTAACAAAATTAAAAGAAATTTGAGTTAAAACCCCCTAATTAATTTCTTCATTCATGAATATTAGAATAGTTTTTATTGGACATAAATATAAATCCCGAGTAATAAAAAATAAAAAATATATATAATAAATTCATTGAGAATAATCTGACTGATGTATATAATGCATACTTAGTAAGAACAAATAATAAATAAATGATTATGAATTCTGTTTTAATATCCATTAATGTAATATTAATACAATAATAATAGGGTTACAATTAAATAGATATTCAAAAATAATTAAATGAATTATATAAATTATAGATGTAGGTAGTGGGTAGTGAATACACTATAGAATTGAAATTATGCTACTCAATATCAAATATGGCGCATGAATTTGAAAATGGTAAAAGAATCCCATACCATGAATTCCCTCTTATTTGATCGCAACCTAATGTTTTTGGGATCTCAAACATTCTAATTAGTGTCTCCAAGGAAATGAAGGCCCTGAGATAACAACAATTGTACATGATATTGTGAACCTGTAAGTGTGTTCTAGGAGGGGCTTATTGTGTATATTTGTCTTGATATATTGTAATAAATGTGTATAATTAAAATTTATTAATTTATTTTTTCTATAACTGAGTGAAATTGAAAAAATTTCGATACGCAATATTTTTACATAATGGAATGAAACTATAAAATGATAAATGACATAAATAGTGATAAATATGTATTTTTGGGGTGAGATAGAGGAATTAAAACATCTAAAATAATTTTATCACGTGTTTTAAACACGATTCAAGAATTGTACCACACGATTTTTAAAATTTACCAATTTTTTTTACCTTGGTAACATGTTTTTAACAATGTTTTTTATTTTTTACTTCAATATTATAAGATAACCCCAAATACTAAAATTGGTTATGATAAAATTATTTTAATACATTTTATAATAAAATTCTAGATCGATGTAAGATCAAATTTACATTAAAAATTAATATTTATATTTATAAACAATGTTCTGTAAAAAAATGTTTTTTTCAATAAGTGTTCTAAATATTATTTAGTATTAATTACATATTGAATTATATGTAAGAGATATATAAATGGGTAAAAATTATATTAATTTTATTTTTGAGAAGATATTAATAAATTTACTTACATAATAATTAAATAACAAAAATAAATAATTATCATAAAATAACTATTTTTTCTATTAGTTAACTAATTATATTCAATCATAATAATATAACTTTGATTCCAATAACATAAATTGAACATTTTACATAATATGAATTATTTACTATAATCATTAAATTAATTATTTTTTATATATAGATGTTATCAAAAAAATATTAATGACCAATATGTTTTATAGTAAAAGATTACGATTATTTTTAAAAAATAAAAAATTGGTAATATAATATTAAAATAGTAATTTAATATGATTTTTTAGTTTGAAACTAAATATTAATATTGAAATATATTTTTCAAAAACAACTGTCTCATTCTTGTATTATGATAATTTCATAAAAGTGATGGTAGAAACTGAAGTAATATTGTTTTCATTTTTAACCTTCATGTGATATATTTTTGAAAATTATAAAAAACAATCATAATAATATTTTTATATGAATATTTATAAAATGTGCTCCCTTGCATATACCTACATATATAGAATCGGTAAATTTATATTTTTAATTTGATATATTATAAACATTATAAAAAAAATTATAAAAAAATTATAAAAAACATTCCATTTATTTAAAATTAAAAATATGAAATGTGACAAATACATATGATGAATATGAAATTAAATTAATCATTAAATAATTATTTCATAATAGTTAATAGTTTCAAAAACCCTCAATATGACTATTTAGGATCTAATGACATTGGATGCTCTAGTGGTTGTCAAGGGCGACGTTTCTTCAAGAATTGTATCTTTTTTATGTTGAAAAAAATCAAATTCATAAGGTAGATTTACAATACCCAATGACACATATATCCTATAATGATTTCAAAATATGGTCCCTTGGTTTTATATGTAGAAATTGATTTTTTATATTTTTTTGTTAAAAATTGTATTTGCATATGTTGGATTCATTTAAGTTTAGTATTTCATGTAATGAAATATATTAAAATAATATTTATTTTAGGAAAATAGTTCAGGAAAATATGGGTCGTTACTTTGTCATCACTTAAATAAAAGTTTTATAAATACTTTTTTAAAAGGGAAGGTGTCGTGGACTCATTTAATTATTAAATAAAAAAGACCTATTTTAACTACATAGTGGGAAACTCATTACATATCCTGAAGGCCTAGAAGAATGATATCCCTTTTTTGAGGCCCAAAGGGCCCTCCGATAAATATTACTACTACATCTCTCTTACTGCAATAGTGCCTCTGCCGTTATAGTGTCACTGCAGCTACTGTTCTACCGCAGAAGTGGTGATTCAATAATACCCTGATACAGTACAACTTTTGTCGCAAGAACTTCATCCCTGCCCAAAATCGATCTTAGGCCTTTCAAATTTCAATCATTCCTAACATTGTGTATATTCATTGGACTACTCATCATGCACTAATTTGATGATTGGGATAATAATCTATTAGAAATTTTTTGGGGGATTACCCCTAGGGGTATGTTTTTCATATCTATGTCCACTTTGATCTAAAAATTAGTAATTTAATATCCAAGAGAACCATACAATCTATAATTTATTAAAAAATAGTACATTTTTCCTATAAATAGACGTATCCCTTAGTATAGAACCTCGATTTAATTCAAATTTTATCAAATCCCAATGACAAAATTATCTAATATTTTTTCAAAATAATATAAATGTTAATCTATTTTGTTGAAATTATTATCAAACCAAACTTACCATATATTAAATTATTCTCAACTAAGGTCATAACCTCTAAATTTATTTAATCTCTACATTGATAGTAATGGTAAAACCAAAGACCACCGCTCTTGTGATACAATGCTCATAGTTGAATGATTGATATATCAGCCTTAAAATTACCCAATTTAACTTTATTGGAACAATGAAATTTCCTCTTCACATTCCTGATAAGTTATGTATAAAAAAATTTCATATGAAATAATGAACTGAAAATTCAATGATTGATTAACCCTTTGGATGTCTCCACTATTTATGGTGACTCTAAACCATCTTAAATATTCATTGGACAACATCCCCACTTTGACAAAATCCATATATACATACATAAATAGATGTATGTAAGAACCTCCCCATATGTCATTTTTTCCATTATTGGTGAATATCTCACAAAAAATCAGCAGCTACCATTTTTCTCTCGCTTCATTTTCTACACATGATTATTCTTTCCTAATAATGGAATTTAACTCTATAGTACATATAATTATGTGCATGACCATTAAATACATTGTTTAGAGATATTATAGAAACCTCTATTTTATAATATTTATATTACACCATGAGAAAATATAATAATGAATCCCAAAATATATATACGCCAATGATTTATCCTCAATGTAAAAATGTTTTAAACAATTCATTGAATGGGAAATATCTTATTTATAAAAATCATGAATATGGAAAATTTACACAGGAGGTCTCCATGTACATGACCAATATAGAATAATATTGCATCCATGTATATTGAGTCATTTCAACCCAATGTCAAGGAATCATAATAATAATCAGTTATAAATCTATATTAGGGGATTATCAAAGTAGGTTATAATATTATTTTCTACATTATCATGTCAAAAAAACATTATATTTTAGGGTTTATTGAATAGTTTTAAATTTCCTAGTATCTATTTTCTGAGGTAATCAGATGATGATATTTTTTGATGAATTATTTTTCATTAATTATTGATAGGATGAAATGATCCAAGTGTGAGGATCTATCGTTTCATTTATATTCTGACCATTTACTTACTTTTTCAATTTTTTAATTTATCATATTTCTATCTTTCATAAAATATGAATAATTGATATTGAAATTAGATGAGATAAAATGTTTTTTAAGAATAAATTGTTATACAATTTTTTGGGAGAAAGAAATGAATATTCAATAATATTTTTGATGATGCCATGGTTCAAAGAGTTTTCATGAAGATAATGTTTCCTAGCGTTCAATATAGTACTTCTAATTAATTTTACAAACAATGCCATAAATGGACAGGTAAAATATTTTAATGAAAAGATGTCAATGTAAAAAATTAATTCTATTAATTATTTACATCAGATGTATTCCAACTCGAAATATGTCTCACAAAAAATATTTATCAAATTAATTTCTCTTGGGTTATAAGCAATTTCATTAGAATATGTTTTAAGTGAAATTAATTGATAAATAATTTGGTGTATAAATTCATCGATCAATGTTTTTCTAATTAAAATTGTGTGGAGAAGATAATGTATTATGACTAATTATGATAATATTTTTACAATGATTTCAATTGAAAATCTAATGAATATTCTCATCTGATGGAATAATTTGTATTATGTTATACAAGTCAGACAAATGTACTTATTAGGTTAATATATTTTATGATTTTTTGTATAGAATATATTTTATTCCAATTCAATTTTATTTAAAATAATTTATTGAAAAAATTAAATTGATTATAATGAGATGGACATTAAAATTATCAGTTATAATTATGTTACATTGGGGTACACTCTAACCTGTAATAAATTTTAACTATGTTTTGACATATTGATATTTTTCATATACATGAAAACATCAAATTTGATAAAAGGATTTCAGTGAATTATTCATGTCTGTGTTGTGGAATTTCTTGTTTCTATTTAGTAGGAAAATAAAATGGTATTTATTAATGATATATTTCATGAAATGATATCAATATTATAAGGCCCCAACCTTAAACATTACTTAATGTTGAGATATTTCATGAATATACCTTGAGGATATTTTCAGGTTTAGAGTTTTAGAGATTTATATCAAAAAACTTGCATTACATTCCACATTTAAACAAAGTGGTTACATAAAATATAGTATTCATTTTTCCCATCAACGGAAACAAATTTAAAATAAAATATGGATTCTTTCTTGACACATCCTTGACACTATCATCATATCATGTACCATTCCCTTGACCTGTGGAAAACATTTCAAAAACCTGGGATGAGCATAAAAAGCTCAGTAAGGGTTAAAAAAATATGGAAAGGAAACATGAGTTCATATATACATAAGAATGAAATCATACATTACCCATAAAACATAAGAACTTTAACATACCTCATCAAATTATAAATAGATCATAGAAATAAGAAGACATAAAGGTAACTTGAGGCATTCATAACATTCTTACGTAGGGAGTAACCCTCTTGGTTACGTTTGGAATACCCATTATAGTATATTCCCTAAATCTCTTTGGAGAAACCTTAACTTTTAACTCCTTCGCGTTACCCAATGCATTGGAGAGCTATATCGGGCTCACCCACCCTTAGTTTATCATGGAACCACCCGTCTTCATAAAAAATGCCCAATAACCATAACGTAATCATAGCACATAACTTAAGCATAAAGGAAATTTAACATTACCACATTACAATAACAATATAACATTTTAAGATATTGAAATAATGAATCCATTCTAAAAACCATTTTAAAAACCATTTAAAATATTTAATAAATAGATTTTTAAATAAAAGTGTCTCATACCACATTGAAGCTTTTAACATTTTAAACCATTAATATCCATATAAATAAATACTTAAAACCATTTTGAAAACATGGACATTAATGAGAAATTTTAATAATAATAAATCATTAAAACTTTTAAAACGATATTTTAGTTAAAGGGTTTTTAACAAAATGAGAGACACTTGAATACAATAATTGTGGAATAAAATTTAATCAAAACTTTATAATATCATGAGAATAAAGGGATTCATGATATAATATTCCAAAGGACAGTATATACACCATATAAGAGTGAATTGGTTCATAACAACAATAAAGTCTCAATGGCAATGTAAATTGAGATGAAATCCTTTACAAAGATGGTATCATTAAATTAAGGATAATTCAATATCATAATTATTTGTGAAAAATATAAATACACCCAACATAAGTGAATATTAAGTGTAAAATAATCAAAGGTCATTCACACATATTTAAAGGATGACATATTAAATAACTACATGTTGAACCCAAAGAAATCATAATTGGGTTAAGAAGTTCCCTTGATAGCCTAACGACGTCACATAAAATTTTAGAAAAAGAGTTGATGAGAGAGAAAAAGGGTATCTCATCACTTGGACATAAAATTTATGGAAATAAGGATATATAAGAACATATTCCCATATAATAAGATGAAAATTAAAAGATATAACAAAATAAGTCTTTTTAAAAGAGGAGTGTGAAAGGTCCCCTTACCGAGTTGGGTACCTTTCAAAATGTACACCCCATGGAAGAAGGGTCATACAATGAAGATGTAAATACCCATAAATAAAATTATACTACACAAACTGTATAATAATGGCAGTACATACACCAATCAATGGAAATAGTGGCAAATGTAGCATAAATTTCACCGGAATAAAAGTGAGATGAAAAATCAAATACGAAAACTCGCCAGCCTAACGGCGCCACTTAAAAATTCTAAAAAAAAAGAATTTATGAGAGTAAGAGGGTTTATCTCATCATATAAAAATAAAAATTAATGTATGGTTAATATAAAATAACATCCTCCAACATAAGAACATAGAGCATAAATGAAATGACATAAAAGAGGGTACTTGAAAAGAAAGCGTGAGGTCAGATCCCGTACCTCAAGTCCGAATTATCTTGTTCGTTTCATTATATTCCTGAATAATAAACTTTGGTAAATTTATAATTTCGTAATTACCTCCTTTAAAGATTATTATTCAGTTCATATCAAATATTATAATGTTATAATAATTTGTTTAATAATGATAGTTTATATCAGATGTTTTTGCCGATGTTTGGTACATGAGTAAAAAAATGAACTTGTTTGAAAATGATTGCCCATGTAGATATAATAAATAATTTACAGAATATTATTAATGATTAAAATATCATATATATCCAGTACATATTCATTTTATACTATTCCATAACATTTGGAGATAAAAAATGAAATGCACCGTTCATGGAGACGGTAGGCTGTACGTACGCATGAACGCTATTTTCATTTTTTTGTCATATTAATGGAATTAAAAATAAATGAGATATATATATTATAATTAAATTAAAATATATATTTTATATAGGTAACATATGTTCATTAATTCCATTCTTTATACATTCCATGTATTGCATTAACGAGTCACATCACTTGAGGGGGCGGTCGTCCACACTTCCTCATATGAAATTATCACATTTGAAAAACATGAAAAGAATAAAGGTATGTTTTAAATATAAAATACCGAAGCATATAGTAAACATAAATACCATATATATATTATATAAAATACGGTTACATAATAATGTCCACATTAAACGTGTTAAAAGAATATTGAACAATCATCGTTTCGTGAGGCAGAAAATCGCCAACCACAGAAACAGTATGTTCTTTAACCATTAGACGAAGGTGTGTGTAAGTTTAGCTCGAATCCTTCACATAAAAACATCCTAGAATATTGAAGATACTGTTTTTCTTACAAAAGAAAAAAATAGAAAGAGTTTAGGGGGTTGGAGAAGAAAAATAAAACATAAGAACACAAGAGAAAACACTACCTTTAAAACGGGTAACTCTCTTTGATTTAAGCTCAAAGGCTTTCTTGGAAGAGATTATGCCCAAATTGTGGCTTAAATGATGAATATAGGGATGTGGAGAGATGAAATGGGCAGGTTTTGGCCGAGCCAAAGGCTTTGGAAGTGTGGGTAAGGTGGTAGAGGAGGGGCCATTTATAAGAGGAGAGGAGGGGCACTCTTGGAAAGTTATAAAAGAATACTTTATTATAATATTCTTTTAGGATTCTAAAGGTCCCATAATTATATATATCTAGGATAAGGTTATAAGAGTTCTAAATGCACCCATACAATAGGTTTCTAACAATTTTAGGTCTTATATTTTACATTATATTTTCAATTTATTTAAATCGTAAAATAATGAGGTAATCGCTGCATCATCATGGTGTCATAAATAATTTAATTTATTTAATGTATAAAAATCATAAAAAAAATTCATGATGTATTAAATCTTTTTAGATTTCTAATGACTATTTATAGTAAAAAATATGACTTGTATAACCCCATGTAAATTGTTTTAGTAAAACAACTCATGTTTGTGACATTTTTACTTTTACTTTAAATAAAAGGCATTAATGTCATTATCTTACCCTTGTGGCTCCATGGGGTCCAAAAAATAGACCCATGGGTTATTCTGGTCGGCCATTACACATCCAATAAGTCTAGGACATGTTTCTAGGTCATTTCATATAATTAAAACATTATTTTTACCATAAACTACACTAATTATCTCAAATCGCGATTAAAAACTTAAAAGTTACTATTCACCAAAAAATTATTTTAATCCCATTGAACCACATTTTACTTCCTAATGAAAAACATGTATGTCGGATTTTTGAAATTAAAAACACAGAGGTGGTAAAATTTCATTTAAATGAATAATCAGTTTTTTAAGTACCACTTAGTGGTTTCACTATTCATCAAAAATTGAAGTTTTTTAGAAAAATACCAAAACATCACCCAAAGATATATTTGATATTCCGAATTCAAAAATAATTTATATTTTACAAAATTCAAAACATATAAGTTACATTAATTAATTTAATAATTAATTCCCACTATCAGAGAAAATAGTGTGTTTTTATGAAACAATAAGTATCAAAAGATTGATAGTAGTTTAAGTCCAATTTAAAAGTGAAATTAATTACAACAACCAATATTGGATTAAATGGTAAAAATATATTCTAATTTAACTTCAAAACCAATTCAAAAGATAATCTCATCATATAAATAAATTAGATTAAAAAAATTTTGAATTAAAATACATCATTTTTCACTATTCGTTAAAAAAATGAACTTTATCGGAAAAATAATAAAAATTTACAAAAAGTAAATTTTGATGTCCCGATTATAAATAAGAATTTTATTTTGTCAAATATAATACATAAAATTTTCAAAAAGTGGATTTAAAAGAGGTTCCCCATCAAAAGGCGGTTAATCGACCTTTTAAAGAATATTAGAATGTTTACGCTTAAAATTGGATTCATTCGCATTTTTAATCCTCTATCATTTATTGTAAAGTGTAAAATTATTTGACAAACATATATAATCATTTTGTAGTTAGTTATGTTCATTCCTACAATTACAACGGCTAGGCGTTAACTACCATTTAAAAAAATATTATTTTATTATTAGAGTGCAACGTAAGATTCCAAAGAAACTCATTATTGCGTATTGGGTACACCATTGAGTATAGCATCCCCTTTAAATTAATATTAATATTTTAATCACAAATATGGATAAATGTAAAAATGTCATATTCTTTATTTACCTGGGGTGTTACATCCTTCCCCCCTTTAAGTTACTTTTAATTGAAGAATTTATTTTTGATCTTAAGGAAACATACTTACTTGTCATGTTGACATTGAAATTTTACTAGAATTCTTACACAAACTCGTACTTTCCCCAAATGATGAGTATTTAGAAAGACTTGTTTACATTAAGAGAGCTATAATCAACAACTAGGGAATCACCAAATCCACAAAATAGAACTATATTCTTCCCATGTATTTAGACCTTAACCAAAACTAAAACCTAAAAGGTTATTATGAGATCAGATAATACCCAAAAAGGACAATCCTTTATAAAATAATCTATTCTTACTCTCCAAAAATTTTCAAAAAATACCCAATGTTCAAAAAAGACCATTCAATAAACAATTTGTCCATAAAATTCTTCAATGTAAACCAAACTAAGATTGAAACCCAAATATTTAAAGGATTTAATCAAATAGTCTTCCAAGGTACAAATTAACACTTACCTCCAAATAACATCAATTTCTCTTAAAGTATCATATTGAAATGTTATTAACCTAATCACATATCCTCCATGATAGGTTAATCATTTCCATAGATAACCCAAAATCAACTTACTCTTAATTTATAAAATCATCTAACTAAAAAGAATAAGTTATACTAACCAGGGACTTCACGTAGTCCAGTGGTAGGTGATAAATACCAGTCACACTTTGGTTGTGGGTTCGATTCCCGCAGCTTTGTCTGACGCGCTGGGTTGTCACACGGTCTGCATGTTGTCCTTTTTATAAAACTCCAAAAATATCCCTAACATGTTTTAACCTCAATAGTTTCCTTATACCTCTCATTTTCATCCAAAATCATTATGATCTCAACTTCTTGGTTCTTGAAGTCTTATTTATCCACCATAAAATAAAACGATTCCCAAAATGAATAACAGCATACCTTGATCATGGAGTCCACTCGGTTTCATCGTCATCTTGTTCACGTAGGTAGAAGTACCATGCATTACAACAATGATTTAGAGATCCCTAAAAATCATTTTCTTCCTCCATCCAAATACACCTTGTACAACATGGGTCATATGGGTGTTCATAGAAAAACAGTTTTTGAAAATAATCATGTATGACATATAATTCCAAAACATCTGATAAAACATGATTTCTATAAAATAGTCGGAAAAAATTTTAGTTGAAACTTTCTATTATTGGTCCTTTTAAAATACCATATGTATGTGCTGAGAGACTATATTTTAAAAGCAAATATAAATAGGTTGCGCAAGGGTCTCCTTCCTCAGCACCATTTTTAAAATCATAATATGCTTCAAATTCTTGTGATAAGGTAAAATATTTAAAAATACCTTGATAATATTTACCTTTCCTCAAAATATGAGAATATTTTGAAAATAGTATTTGTCTAAATACAACCCGTGATCCATGATGATAACGAGGTATAGTGGAGGTGTTTGATATCTCAAATTACTATTTGAAAGTGAGTTGTTTGCTAGAAAAAGTTTCACAATCATCCGAACATGACTTTTCAATAATTATTGCAAGCATGTCATCAGGAAGAGAATGGAATGTCGTTTGAGATACTTCTCCTTCCATTCGTAATTGACTTTAATTGACCAGAAAAAAAGTTATAAAACAAGGATTTAACTGAAATAATAGATATAGGGACTAATCATGTGTCTAACAAAAACTCCTAATCCCAAAAGTTGTCTAAACTGACATCTGATACCAACTATAAGGCCCTAGCCTTAAAAATTACTTATTCTTAAGATATTTCTAGAATACAACTTGAGGATCTTTTCAGGTTTAGAGTTTTAGAGAATTAGATCATAAAACTTTCATTACATTCCACATTTAAAAAAAGTGGTTACATAAAAGATAGTATTCATTTTTCCCATCAACGGAAACATATTTAAAATAAAACATGAATTCCTTCGTGACACTTTCTTGACACTATCATCATATCATGTACCATTCCCTCAACCTGTGGAAAACATTTAAAAAACATGGGATGAGCATAAAAAGTTGAGTAAGGGTAATAAAAATATGGAAAGGAAACATGAGTTCATATATACATAAGAATGAAATCATACTTTACCCATAAAACACAAGGACTTTAACATACCTCATCAAATCATTAATAAATCATAGAAATAATAAAACATAAAGGTAACTTGAGGCATTCATAACATTCTTACATATGGAGTAACCCTCTTGGTTACGTTTGGAATACCCATCATAGTATATTCCCTAAATCTCTTCGGAGAAACCTTAATATTTAACTCTTTCATGTTAACCAATGCATTGGAGAGCTATATCCGGCTCACCCGCACTTAGTTTATCACGGAACCACCCGTCTTCATAAACAATGCCCAAGAACCACAACGTAATCATAGCACATAACATAAGCATAAAGGAAATATAACATTCCCACATTACAATAACAATATAACATTTTAAGATATTGAAATATGAATCCATTCTAAAAACCATTTTCAAAAACATTTAAAACATTTAATAAAGATATTTTTAATTCAAAGTTTCCAATACCACATTGAAGCTTTTATCATTTTAAACCATTAATATCCATATAAATAAATCCTTGAAAGCATTTGGAAAACATGGATATTAATGAGAAATATTTATAAGAATAAATCATTAAAACATTTAAAATGATATTTTAGTTAAAGGGGTTTTAACAAAATGAGAGGCACTTGAATACAATAATAGAGGAATAACATTTAATCAAAACAATATAATATCATGAGAATAAAGGGATTCATGATATAATATTCCAAAGGACAGTATATACACCATATAAGAGTGAATTGGTGCATAACAACAATGAAGTGTCAATGGAAATGTAAATTGAGATGAAATACATTATAAAGATGGTATCCTTAAATTAAGGATAAATCAATCTCAAAATTATGTGTGAAAAATATAAATACACTTAACATAAGTGGATATTAAGTGTAAAATAATCAAAGTTCATTAACAAATATTCAAAGGATGAAATATTAAATAACTACATTTTTAACCCAAACAAATCGAAATTGGGTTAAGAAGTTCCCTTGACAGCCTAACAACGTCACATAAAATTTTAGAAAAAGAGTTGATGAGAGAGATAAAGGGTATCTCATCACATGGACATAAAATTTACAGAAATAAGGATATATAAGAACATATCCCCATATAATAATATGAATATTAAAAGACATAACAAAATAATTCTTTTTAAAAGAGGAGTGTGAAAGGTCCCCTTACCGAGTTGGGTAACATTCGAAATGTACACCCCATGTAAGAAGGGTCATAAAATGAAGATGTAAATACCCACAAATGAAATTATACTACACAAAGAGTATAATAATGGCAGTACATACACCACTCAAATGAAATAGTGGCAAATGTAGCATAAATCTCACGGGGATAAAAGTGAGATGAAAAATCCCTTACGAAAACTCGGCAGCCTAATGGCGCCACTACAAAATTCTAAAAAAGAATTGATGAGAGTAAGTGGGGGTATCTCATCATATAAAAATAAAAATTACAGTATGGTTAATATAAAATAACATCCTCCAACATAAGAACATGGAGCATAAATGAAATGACATAAAAGAGGGTACTTGAAAAGAAAGTGAGAGGTCGGATCCCTTACCTCAAGTCCGACTTTTCTGGTTCGTTCCTTTATATTCCTGAATAATAAACATTGGTCAATTTATAATTTATTAAGGAACTACTTTAAATATTGTTTTTCAGTTAATATCACATATTTTAATGTTATCATAATTTGTTTAATAATGTTAGTTCATATCAGATGTTTTTCCCGATGTTTGGTACATGAGTAAAAAAATGATATTGTTTGAAAATGGTTGCCCATGTAGATATAAGTAAATCATTTAAAGAATAGTATTAATGATTAAAATATCATATATATCCATTACATATTCATTTTATACTATTCCATAACAATTGGAGATAAAAAATGAAAAACACCGTTCATGGAGACGGTAGGCCGTACGTACGCATGAACACTACTTTCATTTTTTTGTCGTATTAATGGAATTAAAAATAAATGAGAGATATATATATTTATATATATTATAATTCCATTATAATATATATGTTATATAGGTCACATATGTTCATTAATTTCATTCTTTATACATTCCATGTATTGCATTAACGAGTCACATCACTTGAGGGGGCGGTGGTTCACACTTCCTCATATGAAATTATCGCATTTTTGCACAACATGAAAAGAATAAATGTATGTTTTAAATATAAAATATAGAAGCATATAGTAAACATAAATACCATATATATCATATATAAAATACAGTTACATCATAATGGCCACTTTAAAGGTGTTAAAAGAATATTGAACAATCATCGTTTCGTGAGGCCGAACGTCGCCAACCACAGAAACAGTATGTTTTTTAACCATTATACGAAGGTGTGTGTAAGTGTAGCTAGAATCATTCACATAACAACATCATAGTAAATTGAAGATACTGGTGTTTCTACAATAGAAAATAATAAAAAGAGTTTAGAGGGTTGGAGAATCAAAATAAAACAAAAGAACACAAAAGAAAACACTACCTTTAAAATGGGTAACTCTCTTTGATTTAAGCTAAAAGGCTTCCTTGGAAAGTATTCTTCCCAAAGTGAGGCTTCAATGATGAATAGAGGGATGTGGAGAGATGAAATGGGCAGGGGTTGGCCGAGACAAAGGCTTTGGAAGTGTGGGAAAGGTGGTAGAGGTGGGGGCCTTTTATAAGAGAAGAGGAGGGACACTCTTGGAAAGTTATAAAAGAATACATTATTATAATATGCTTTTTGGATTTTAAAGGTCCAAAAATTATATATTTCGAGGATATGGTTATAAGAGTTTTAAATATACCCATCCAATATATTTTTTACAAGTTTAGGTCTTAGATTTTACATTATTTTTTCATTTTCTTTAAATCATTAAATAATGAGGTAATCGCTGCATCATGATGGTGTCATAAATAATTTAATTTATTTAATTTCTAAAAATCATAAAAAAATATAATGATGTATTAAATCATTTTATCTTTCTAATGAAGATTTATAGTAAAAAAATATGACTTGTATAACCCGATGTAAAAATTGTTTTAGTAAAACAACTCATGTTTGTGACATTTTTACTTTTACTTTAAATAAAAGGCATTAATGTCATTATCTTACCCAAGTGGCTACCAGGGGTCCAAAAAATTGACCCATGGGTTTTATTGGTCGGCCATGACACATAAAATAATGGAAGTACATGTGTCTAGGTCAATTCATATTATCAAAACATTATTTTTACCTTAAACTACACTAATTATCTCTAATCTCGATTAAAAACTTAATAATTACTATTCACCAAAAAATTATTTTAATCCCATTGAACCAAATTTTACTTTCTAATGACAACCATGTATGTCGGATTTTTGAAATTCAAAACACAGTGGTGGTAAAAATTCATTTAAACTAATAATCAGTTTTTTAAGTACCACTTAGTGGTTTCACTATTAATCAAAAATTGAAGTTTTTCAGAAAAATAACAACACATCACCCTAAGCTATATTTAATATTCCGAATTCAAAAATGATTTCTATTTTAGAAAATTAAAAACATATAAGTTACATTAATTAATTTAATAATTAATTCCCGTTGTCAGAGCAAATAGCGTGTTTTTATGAAACAATAAGTATCAAAAGATTGGCACTAGTTTATGTCCAATTTCAAAGAGAAATTAATTCCAACGACCACTATTGGATTAAATGGTAAAAATATATTCTAATTATACTTTAAAACCAATTAGAAAGAAAGTATAATCATATAAATAAATTAGATTAAAAAAGGTTTTGAATTAAAATACAACATTTTTCACTATTCATTAAAAAAATGAACTTTATCGGAAAAATACCAAAAATATAGACATAGTAAATTTTGATGTCCAGATTCTAAAGAAGAATTTTATTTTTTCAAATATAACACATAAAATTTTCAAAAGAGGATTTAAAAGAGGTTCACCATCAAAAGGCGGTTAATCGACCTTTTAAATAATATTAGAATGTTTACGCCTAAAATTGGATTCATTCGCATTTTTTATCTTCTAAGATTTATTTTAAAGAGTAAAAATATTTGACAAACATATATAATCAATTTCTAGTTAGTTATGTTCATTCCTTCCATTACAACACCTAGGTGTTAACTTCCATTAAAAATAATATTATTTTATTATTAGAGTGCAATGTAAGATTCCCAAGAAACTCGTTGTTGCGTATTGGGTACGCCATCGAGCATAACGTCCCCTTTAAAGTAATATTAATATTTTATTAAAAAATATGGATAAATGTGAAAATGTAATATTCTTTATTTACCTGGGGTGTTACAAATATAATGAATTTATATGTGTGGATGTGTTTGCTATTAACTTTTCTACAATTAGAAGTTCTGTAGAAATAGATTTTTTTTACAAATATACAAGATGATAATTTTAAAGGAAAATGTTTAGACAATGAATTTTTAAGAACATGGAATAATTGGGATGAATATTATTTTGTAATAGAGTGAATTATAAAAAAGGAAGTTGATTTTTTTAATAATTCCTTGAATAATTATTCTATAAATACATACCAAACATACCCATCATGAATATTATTTATAGAGAAGTCCAAGAAGAATTTATTACATAATGACTAAGAAGAATATGAAGAAGATTTTTCCCTAACTCATAATTGTGGAGAATAATAAAAAACACCGTGAATTGTTTTTGATCATTTTATTAATGGGTTCAAAAAATGGTGAAAATGAATTTGATATATAATTTATTGCTATGAAGCACATGAACATTGTTTAATTTTAGTGCATTGAATATGTATAGATATTCCTTTCATGTTGTGACCACATAATACGGATTGTCATTTGAGTTTAATGTGAAGTGGTGGATTATTTTCAAACTAGTATAATTGGAAAGACACTAATTTTTTTGTAAACCTTTTCAATGCTTTTGTTCTCATGGTTGTGTTTTATGATTTTTTCATAATTTAAAAATATCATCTATAAGAGGCAATAATTATTTATTAAAAATGAAATCATAAATGAATATGATTTCACTAATTCACCCCTCCCCCTATTAGTGACAAAAAAGATACCAATTGGTCATTTCAAATGGAAATAAAGTGATAATTCTCCATATTGATTCATTTACAATGCTTGAATAATATTTTTGATTCTATGAATATTCAAAATTATTAAAATAATAATGGGATTTGAGTTTTCTATGGAAGTAAATATTTGATTTATAATCATAAAATTATTTCTTATATTATGTACCATTATCATGATATTCATGAAGCTAATATAGATGTGTTTCCTCCACGTGATGAAGATGCCCCCTTCACAACTATTGACAAAATGTTTTGGAGAATGACAGGTGAGCATAAAATTTTATTCATTCCTCAGTATTATAATGTGATAATATTTTAGTTTTTTAGATTTGAAACTTATAAAATAATTAGTGAGAAAATTAAGAATAGATGTGACATATATATTACAATTCAGAAACCCATGTTAAGTATATAGAGGCCGGAGTATAAAGATATCCAAAATTATGATTATGAATCTGTTTATTACATATCTAAAAGGGTTAATGACAATATAATAACCATATTATGTCTTTTTAGGATATTTCAATGCTCAACCAAGGGTGAGATTATATTATGAATTCTTCAGGATAATTTGATTATATTGTTTCTTTATTTGATGATAGATATCTTCAATCTCTTTTAATGGATAATCTACACGTCACCCTAATAACATATGATATTAGAGGAACTAACTTTATGACTTGTATAAAAAATTAGGATCGATAAATTTCCATAATATTATTTATTAAATGAAAATATAAGAAAATTCTCAACAATGGATATGTTACTCTATCAAATACCAATGTAAAGGTCACATTTTTTTTGAATTTATGTCGTTGTTTTACAAATATATTAAAAGAGGAAAAATAAATCAACAAGGGATGTAGATGTTGAAATGAGTTGACTACGATGCTGTTAGGATTTTTGTAAATTTTTCTAAAAATGAATTTCAGGAAAATGAAGAATTAATAGAGATTTCATAAAAATAATTTATGAATAAATAATAAAAATATAAATCCTATTCCAATGGAATAGATAAAAAATATGTTAAATAAAAAAAGGAAATTATTATTTTATAAATGTAATGATGATGATAGATGTAAAGAAGAATATGAAAAAATATATGATTATAGTAATAAAAATATTATTTATTTTAATGTGAATAATGTAAATTTCAACATTGATGTTGGAAATATATATAATTAAGAAGAGTCTCATATATATTCTATTCTGAAATGGTATGTGAAATAATTTCTTAAAAATATTGTAAGACATGAATCATATATTTATAATAGCAGCTTAAATTATAGTAAGGGAAAATTATATTTTAATAAATCTATTATTCAATTAAAATTATAATTCTTCATGTTAAAATTTTTTATTTTCATTTGAAGAATTATATTTTTGATCTTTCTTGGTAAAAAATCCTGGAATGAATTTCTGAAATATTTCTGTAGAAATAGTATTTTAAAAATAATAAACAATTTGTATATAATTTTTTAAGTTTTAATTTATAATAATTCATTATAATATGTATAATTTATATTTAATTATCTATATATTAGATATAAATTATGAGAAGTTGTTTTTATGAATGTGATTTTTTAAGAAAAATTGTTTTTAAAAGGTTCAATGTTAATCATGTTTAATAAAATAGAAAAATATATAATGAGAATTTTTTAATTACAATGTATTTACTATATATCTATATTAATGAAATTAATACATTCTAATGATTATTTGTAATAATATATTTTATATATTATTGTTTTATGATTAAAAAATTCATTTCTTAAGAACATGTTTTTAATAGGATATTCTTGATTCTTCTTGATATAAAATCATATAAAAATTTCAATGGAATTTGTTAAAATAGATTCCATAATTTATTTTAGAATAATTAATAATTTAACTTAATTAATTCTTAATTTTTATTCTTATTTAATGTTAATAATGGGAAAAATTAATTACTGTGGTTAAGGATAAAAAGTGGTTTTATCATTAAATACTCTTCTGTAATAAATAAATTTCAAAAAATAATATTTTAATAAATTTATTAAATATTTATAATTATTAGGTAAATATTATATAATAATCCTAAATTAATTTTAGGCTTTAAGGGTTGATTACATAATTTTTTTTTAAAAATTGTTATAATTTTGAAAAAATTTGAAATGTAAATAAACATATAGAAGAAGTGAAAAAATGATTATTTTAATATGTTGTTGTTTTGGATAATTCATAAATTACCTCTAATATAATATTTTCGAATTTTGAGGCACTCAGTGACAGATTTACTTCATATTATTACCTTTTCCGGGGTATATTAAAAAATCCCACAACACCTTATTTATAAAAGGAAACTCCCTCCCATAAGTTATTCATAACTATAATGCCATTTAGAGAGATAAAAACCAAAGAAAATAAATACCCATAATCATTATACAAACTCTATACGTATTTTTCATTCAGATAATCCAACCATAGTTTCCCTAATAATAGATCCAATGGAGGTTTCTCTAGTAGAATACAATCGTCTTAAAATTTCTCTTTCAATTTTTTTTATTCTTTTACCAAATTAATTAATTATTAACTCTTAATATATAAGAACTTAAGTGTCTCAAATATAGATGTTATTATGTTGATGTAATAATATTTTTCTACCTCCATCTCAATCATATGTTAAATAATGAAATAACTCATGTGTACAGAAGACTACAATCTCCAAATCCGATGTAAATTTTTTTCCAATGCTGACTCACATGGATAGTCATAACGGTGTAAATAATGAATATATATGATACATATGAACTGATTTTAATTTTTTATAAATATTATTTCATAAAATTTCATATTTTGTCACCAATTAAGGTAATTATATCACTTCTCATGTATACATACATCATATCCTCTCCATGATGGGATGTTATTCATTTTCTATGTACTACACTAAAAAATGAATCAAAAAATTTATCGAATTACTAAAAAAGACATTTAATGAAGTAATAATATTTTACATATTATATAACAATATAATATATATATCAATTAGAATATTCCAGACAAATAACACTTGAGATAACAAGGAAATTAACACCTAAAAGATGGTTTAATGTGACACATTTCTGAAAAATGGGTGATAAAATGATATAAAAGAATCAAATATGATTTTATAAATTTAATTTTGGTCTTGTTGGAAATTTTATAATAATTTTAAACCATTATATATGAAGATAAATAATTTTCAAATAAAGGGAACTGTGACATAAGGTATTTCATCACAATTTCAATTCCATTTAGACATTTTTAATAAACCTATTCTAATTTATGCGGTGTATATAATGACGCATAAATTAATTTAAAATAAATAAATATTTATTCACAATGATTAATGTTTCAATTAATGTCTACTCTTTTTATTTGTTATAATTAAATTTTTACCAAAGAGGAAAGAATTTACTTTACAATCTTGCGGTATTTTGTGATTTCTGTTATTTTTTTGAAGGAATATCTTAATTTATCATTCCTAAGATCCAATAACTATCTTCTACACTTGATATTTAATTATTTTACAAATTTTTATCCTTATTTACTAAATATTAATACATTAATCTATCAAATATATTTTTCAAATAATGAAAATTATATTTCTTTTTTAATATTATATATATTCATTCTTTATACTTGTTTATCATTTTTATAAAAATTTAATTTAATTTACATAGATGATTTTTAAATAAATTATTTTTCATCCTCGAGTATTAAAAATGATTTTATTTGATAATTTCTACAATTTAGTAAAATGTACATTTGAAAAAAAAATTAAAATGGAATTTATATATTGATGTATATATAAATAACATACTTCTCCACCATTGTATCCACATTAAGAAATTTAGCATGATCTCAATTATTTAAATGGTTTAAAAAAACAAAACTATTTTGAATGATAATTTAACTATTTAACATAAATTCCATTTTAATTTCAATTTATATTACTTTATTCTGGAAACTTATATTGTTGATGAATTTATATTCACCCCTCAACTCATGATTAATTATTTAGGGTTATTTTCTTCTTCAAGTAATAAAGTATTTTTGATAATTTTTTTTTAAAAATTAAATTTATATAAAATATAACTTTTATTTTGATCTTTGATAAGAATATTTCCAAAATCATATACCATTCTTACATATGGTGTTTAAATTGAAATTATTTTGAATGATTAAGGAAATATTGATAAATATTTATTTGTTACTGTATATTTTTTTATAATAAATATTACTGATGAATTAAATAGACAACTTGACATGTGGTGAATTATGGGGATTTTCAGGGATGGTTGGGGGTTGGGACTAAATATTCTCTAAAGGCATTGACATGACTCATGTAAATATTCAGTTGGAAAACAAAAAATGGAGTTTACACATATTATTAAATTGTCTTTCCCTAATTACATAACAATATATTTATCATGATGTTTGAGATCATGAAATTTGATAAAACTAATTTTATTCATTGGGAATTCAGTTAATATTATCCACGTGATTATTATTAATATATAATCAAGGGATTTATTTTTTACCCATGATATTTAGTAAATAAAACATGTGTACAATTATTTATATTTCTCTATAGGTTATTCCTAATATAATCGTGATAGTCATGTTATAGATTGCATCAAATATTACAATTGTTTTCAAAACTTCCACATAAATTACTCATTATATATTTATGATAGATTCTGATTAAATATCCATTACTGGTCATTTTATCTCAACATTAATTTTTTCCTATCCCAAAAATATGAAAAATAATTCATTAAATGATATACTGAGGCTTAATATTTTCATTTAGTATGATTTATATTTTATTCGAATTTAAAAATTTGTATAATGTATGTATCCTGGTCTCCAAAAAATTTAAACTAACCTGTCATCTAATACATGAAATTATGTATCCATTCCAATGTATAAAAATTGAAAAAACATTTAGGTTACTATAGTATGGGTCTTCATTGTGTGTATCAAGGTTTTCTTTAGTAATAAACGTTAGTAAAAAGATTATGGAGAACATAGATTATCGAATAAAACAATATGGTTGACTTTAGTGCAATTAAAATAGATAAATAATATCCTAAATTTTTGGTATGAATGATATTATGTGGGTTTTCATAAAAATAAATTTGTGTTAGGCTACTATAAGTATATGTGGTTCTATAATAGTTGTACCAACTATTAATGACTCTAACAAGGGTTCTCTTTGACATAATCGTCACCTAGTGCATCACAACGACCCTAACTCTTCACCTTATTTTATATTCATGAGATATATTATTAGGATTACTAAAATATTATTTTTAAACTTTTATAAAGGAATTGAAAATAAATATCCCTAAAGGAACAATGTTGAATATTCGAAGATTAAAAACACATAAATTTTCTATTTATGTTTGGTGATGGAAATTATTTGTAATTATATAAAATGATTAATAATTCCGAAATATTAAAGTAAATCCTATATATTCCTTTGTTTAGAAACAAATAATTTATGAAAAATGTATATAAATAATCCGGGAATATATAGATATTTTCTTATATAGTTAGGTGATAAATCTTGTATAGGAACTAATATTATCATGCCTTAGGATGAAATGATAATGAATAAATTATAATGGAATTTTATTGCTTCAAGAATGATGTGGATCAATGATATTCATTCATCCCAAATAATATGTACTATTATTACCTAGAACCTATTAAATGGATATAATTTATAGATACATTGTTTTAAAAATATTCATCACATTAAAAACATTTTAATTGAAGATAATGTTACCCACCTTAATGAAAACAGGAAATCATTATTGGGGATTATGAAGATACCATTTCAAGACTATATATATTTGATATGGATTAAATATTAATTATATAATGAATTATTTACCATTTCTTTGATGGTAATAATCTATGTCTTCTAAGGGAACTAGTTTCTTTAACAATTTCTTCATATAATGAAATATTTTTATGCACCATCCAAACAAAAAATTAATTTTAATGATACAATATATTTAAGGGGAATAAATATATGAATAAGTCATATAGACAAAAAAAGTAAACACATTGAATTGAAATAAAATTAAGATATTTTTATCATTTGAATAGGGTTGGTAGAAAAGTCCAAAAAAAATCCAATAACCCATTAAAGTTTGATACAACTGTGCCAAAAGGGTCGTCTAACTCAAGAATATATGTTGAATAAGGAGGCCACAAATATACCATAAACTATGAAATATGAGAACTATATATAAATTTGGAATTATTCCGTATAATAATCCATTAATCATTGTAAAAACCTGGGAAGGGGAAAAGGGGAGAATTCCAAGATTATGAGATCACTACAACTGAATTGGGTGTTAATTATGATTTGGTTTGAGGAGAATTAATCAAATCATAAAAATTATATAATTTATTTTGAATTTATATCAACATGATCATTAAAGTCTGTAATATTTTCTATTTGAATTTTCTATTTTCCATGTTCATTAAAAGGGAGTTTTTAGTCAAATCACTAAGTAGAAATCTCCAAACTACTATGATATGTTATGATGTTCTTGTTAATATAGACAAATATTCCCTACCTATTAACATTATTATAATATATATGGTTGATTTTGATATAGTCTATAGTTATTACTTTCATTCAAAACCTGATTCAAAACAATATATTAATGTAAATGAAATTATGATTCCTGAGGAAGATATGTAATTAAATATCTATAGATAATATTTTTTACCTTTTGAGTAATGTCTACAGAAACCAAATATAGCACTTTTGAATGATATTAATATTAAAAAATATAAAATATATATATGTATGGATAACTAAATTTTAAAATGGATGAAGTACTTATTATAAAGGAATAAATTGTTCTATTTTTTGATTTAATACATGGACATCTACTTGGGAATATAGTTGAATGTTCTATTAATTTAATTAATAACGAGGTAAATATATTAAATATTAGATACATAATTGACATTGTCGAATTAGTGTAGTCAGAGAAATAAATAGAGTATTTATTTTATAAAGGAGTTATTCTCCGTATTTTATCACCATGGGGATCCCTATTCCTTATGGTCAATGCTCAAATATTTACCCAACTGTATGAAAATGATGTGTTTTTGGAATATAGTGATTCATCAATGAATGTAATTTTTTGTACCCTTATGTAAAATGATAAGTTTATTGAATATTTATTATGTAATTTAATTATTCTTGAATAGGACTATCCAACTCATGATCTTCAGTTGGTAGGTGTAATATTCATTTTGATGAAATTTATACATTTTCTATATGGTTAAATTTGTTAGATATAAATAGAAAATAAGATCTTAAAATAAAAAATTTCAATTATTGATATCTTTATTTGGAAAATACAATGGGTTTATCTATTCTATTGTTATTATTTATCAATAGAGTCTGACATAGGGATGGAAAATAATGTAGTAGGTACTTTGAGAAGAAAAAATGAAAGAGTTCATAAACTGAGTGAGGATTTAATGTGATTCCAATTTCAGAGATTTTGTAAACATTTTTTTTAATATTTTGAAATAATAGAAATAACACATTTTTCAATTAATTAATATTCCATCATTATAAAAAATACTAAAAGATCCCAATATGATGATGATTATTTTCAAGGGAATATAAATGAACTATATAAATTAGTGTTGGAAGACAAAATATATTAACATAGAATTATAATATTTGAAAAAAACAATGTTTTTCATCTATATATAAGCTAAAAATTTAATTAGTGGGTGATCTGCAAATATTGAACTCTTATATACACAATCATATCACCATGATGTAAAAGTATTTTATGGAAAATTTTGGTTTGATAACATGAAGTAGGAAGCTTATGATTATGTATCAAGATGATTGGTTTACCAATTAGTGAAGGATATTAGAAATCATCTTATATTAGTCATAAAACATCTTACCTTGTCAATTTGAAATTAGATGAAATTAAAATATATATTACGACATATATATAAAAGAATAATTGAATGAATGATTTAATAGGGGTAATTCTTGATTACCATACCAAATCATCCCATTTCCAATCTACACTATATGATATACCAATGGAGTGTCTCAAAAAGATATATATATATATATATCTGTGTGTGTGTGTGTGTGTGTTTTATGAATTTATTTGAAACATAATTCAATTGTGTCTAACTTTGATCCACTATTTATGTTGAAAGTATAGGAGAGTCTTCTAAAGGCACATGATGTAGTGTTTTAATTGAGTATCTCCTATAATCTTCACACTTATGGATAGAGTGATATGTCTATTAAAAAAATATAATATTGGTTTTATGATTTTCTCAGATAAATTTTTAGGTAAATATGATAAAAAATTACATTATATTGATAATTGATATCATAATAGTTTTAATCAATCTACTCAAATGACAAAATATGAGCCAATATACGAAAATTGATTTACTACTCAAACATGATGGTATGATGTTAGAGAATGGACGATTATGGTCTTATAACTTTTCGGCAAGACAATATCAATGGTAAAGAGATATTAGGATTATATTAATTCATCTCAATGTAAACAGAAAAAATATATCATTATATAGATGAATTATTCACTAATTTCATGTGGGAGTTCAAATATTATAAATAGTACAACATTGAAATGTGGTCGTATGGTTTGGTAAGAAGGGAAAATGGAGCACTAAGAACATCATACATGTTGAAATATTGGTAGAAATTAGTCATTTGTGTTATCTATTTCAAATACAAATAATTTTCTATAAATTTAATTAGTTGTTTTATATATCATTATAAATGAAATATACCAAAGAAAAAATTCAAGATCTCCCTTCCGAGTATATACAACTATATCATGTTGTATCTCACTATGAAGAGAATATCCTTGTAAGGGACTCTAGAAACCATGTATTAGGGAATAATATAAACCAAATTATAAAGTTATTGTGGAGAAATAAAAAACTATAAGAACAATTAAAGGAACCACAAAATGATTTGAATAATAACCTCCATCGATTGTCTATTTTGTAATATCCATAAGCTTTTTATGGATGATATTTTTGTCAATGGGATGAATGTAAAACATGAGCCTATATTAATTTATTATGAAATTATATTTTAATAAATATTTAATGAAATTTTAATTTTAATATTTCATGAAATAATAATTCAACATTCGCCAGATTTGCATTGATTTTTACATTACCTAGTCAAAATAATCATAAAATGAAATTTTGGAAATTTTCCTTATAGATTAACATGCATGAAAAATATTTAATATATTATTTAACTATAAAATAATTTTTTTAAAAATGGGTATCAATATTTATAATTATTAATTTAATAACTATATATTTTATTTAATTAATGATAAGATCATTTGGTAAAAAATGGAATTTTTCAAAAAACTATTTTTTACAAGAATAATGTCAATAAATTTTGATACATTAAAATACTAATTAATTATTAATAATTTATATGAAAATTATATATTACATATATAACTATATTAAATAAAATCAATCATACTATTATTAATTGTCATATAATTAATATAAGGCAATCATATATTTTAAAAAATCACTCAGTGAAATACTATTTTTTGACAGGATATAAGAGTTTGATTTAAAAAGTAATCCATCCAATTCAATGAATTAAATTTAATAATAATATATCTACATTTTGAATGAAAATATTTAATATTATTAAAAAGTAAAATATATTTATTGGTTATAATTAATTGTCAATAAGTAAAAACTAATTTATATAGTTAATGATAAAATAAGGCTTCCGCATTAAATATTATTTTGATATAAATAACATTATCCACATAGAGGATTTTTATTTAAAATATATTATAAAATATTTACAATTTTTTTGTTAAAAATAATCTAACAAGAATTAATTTTTTATTGTCTAAAAATATTAATTACCTATTTGGTAAAATGATCCAATAGAAAAAAATAAAATGGTAAAGTAAACGTAATGGGTATATGAATAATAATCGAAAAATATTTCTGATTAATAGGATGTGGTGTATATTGAATTTAACTTACCCAAAAATAATTATTTATCAATTTTGGATGCAATTTGGGTGATGTTGACTTCCTTTTAAAAAATCTTTTTTGGGTATTAGTTGAGATGCCAGTCATCAATTTATAAAGGGATCGCCCTCCAATCACACAATAAATTCTATCAATAAATTTTTATTAAACACTAAAATATCGAAATCCATATGAAACATGTTTATTCAAATTCTACAATGTGTTTCCTAAAAAAACCATTTTCCATTAATAAGTGAACTGAATGTGATTTCTCTAAGATAATGTAATCTTCTTAATGAAGCTCTTTCTTTTTCAATAATAAAATTTCATCATAAATTATGTCTTTAAACATACAATAAAATAAAAAGGAATCTACAATATTTTTATATTTTATTCTGTTTATGTCACATTATTCAAAAATATATTTATTCATCAAATTGGAAAAAAAGTAATTCCTCGTGTTTACGATGAAAGACTTCCTTTTGGATTGATTTAATTTGGTCCCCCTCAATAAATCAAATTAGAAATCATAATAATGAAAATAATGAATATATATATATATATAATATGGAATTAATTTAATTATGGATCAAAAATATATCATATTCCTCTTTACCCTTTCAACTTATACAGCAATGATATCATCACTCATGCGTATGTAAGACCTATTGTCTCGATGAAGATTTGTGATTAATTCATCATGATCAACATTCAAGAATTAGTTCTAAATAGGTATCTAATAAATACATATTTTCTTTTTTACATTATTTTATTTATTAATAAAAATGAAATATATCATACACAAATGAACATGAACTATCACGACCGAACAGATATGCAAAAACATAGAAATTAAAACCAGAAGGAATAGTAAATATGAAATGTTATCAATGAATGGCTTCTAAAACGTTATAATTAGTACATATGTGAAAGGATAAATAATTATTCTATACTAGTATAAATTAATAACATATTTAAAACCATTAAAAATGATGAAAAATTAGTTTTTACTAATAGTAGTCTTTATGGAAGGGATTTTATCTCATTTTACACTCTGTTGAGAGATATTTGTTATATGGAACCTATAAAATTTTATGTGGTCTGTAAACTGATCTTCTTATTTATTTAACATGACTACTTATTTTTTATTGATGACTAAATTTTAAATCCAAATCATTTTCTTCAAGGCTTCACATTATAAATTATTCAAAAGATTTATTAATAATAATATAATATTACATTCTTTTGGGATTAAATTTATTTTGATTGATCAAATATCATCATTTATCCTTTATAAGATCCAATAATTATCTTATACATTTTATATTTAAGACCAATCCATATTTTCTGCAATATATTTATATGATTATAAATTTATTCAAGGGATGAAATTAATGAGTGAAAAAAATATTTCTCAATTAATTAGATATATATAATTTTCATCATTGTCCATGTTTCTCAATTTCATTTTCAAAATAAAAAATAAGCTACTGAAATTATTTCTAACGTATTTTATTTTTTATCTATGAATTTTAAAATATTTTTCAATTAAAAATATTTAAGTTTTTTGGAAATGGGTGTTTTCAATAAAAAGTCAAATGGAATGTATTTTTTTACTTTACACATAACACCAAAGATCCCCTCTATGATATTTTTTTATAAAATTTATCTTATTCTATATGTTATAAATGGTTTTATAATAAATTATTATTTATGAATGATTATTTTAGTATATATATCCGATTTTATTTTTCATGGAAAGGATCAGAATTTATTACAAAATCCAATATTCTTGATGAACTAATGGTCACCTCACACCTCTTGATTAATTTTTGCATTGTTAAAATTCACATCATAAAATTAATTTATTATGATCATAATTAATTTTAAATTACATTTAACATAATTAATTATATTATTTGAATCATTGTGTTGATTATATCGTAATTCAAATTCCATTTTTACATATGCTATTTTTATAGAAATCTATTTGAGTGATTGGGGATATATGGATAGATCTATATTCCTTACACAATATGGATATTTGTCAATATAACATATTATTGATGAATTAATGAAATTATTCAATATATGAGGATTTCATTGGACATGTTGCAATGGGAGGCACTCAGGATAGTATATCTTCCCAATTATACGACAAATCTCATGATATGAATTAGGAATTGAAATTAAATAACTTTTTCCTGATAGATTTCCACATTTGTCATAAGGTTATGTCGATATATAAATATATATCATGATGCATGAGGGAATGAAATATAATATTCTTTATTTAAATCATTAATAATTTACTTTCAACAATTCATGGTATTAATGAATTAACATTATCTATAGATTCATTTTATTCTCATGTATTGATTACAGGAAACTTGTGTGTAGTTATTTTACATACCATATTGGTTATGAAATATCTAATTATTATAGTAATGTTATTGATTAAATAGAATGTACGTTTAGTTTTTTACATTTCCATACTGATCAAAAATTATTTATTCATGGTATATTCCACTATATGTATCCCTTAGTAATCATTTTAGTTGACCCATATTTCATTTCCATTTCACAGGATATGAAGATGACTTCATTGGATGAGTATCTAGATGGTGAATCTTTTTCATTACATGGAATTATATTATATTCACGTTATAAAGTTACTATCATGTATTTATATAGTTCAAAAAATTTAAGAAAGTGATGGAACATTTTGGATTTGAGCATTTAAATATATGTCAATATAATAATTTGCAACTGGATCTAGGTTTCTCATGTCAGGGTTTTTATAGGGGAATAAGAAGTTGATGAAAGAAAAAATTATATAATTTAGTCAAGAAAATTTTCCTAAATATATGTATATTTCACTAAAACATATTAACAATCATAGTAATTGTATTATTGAAAATATGTTCTATAATTCCCAATAAGTACAAAAATTTAAAGTGAGGGGAAATATTAAGATATTTCTCAACAAAGACACTCTAAAAATGAGAAATAAATTTCAATTTAACAAAAAAATGTAATGAATGTTATGACATGATTAATCATAGATAAGAAAAAAAATATAATCCTCAATTTTTGATTAAAATAATGATTCTTTTTAGAAGAATAATAAAGTTGATAAAAAATCAATGTTAATGGTAAATATATAAATAAAAATATTTCTGTTTCAAAAATAAAAAATCTGAAAAAGGTATATTTTTTGAGGATTTATTAATTTTTAAAATAATAATAATATGGAGAATCAAATAAAATAATATTTAAAAACTCTAGGGTGAAACAATGTTCACAAGTGGAAAGTATAAAATTTGATTTAGAGAGGATACACAACATTAGATATTATGGATGATCTAAGATAAAATTTTCCTTTAATAGTTACTGTTGATATTTTAAATTATGTTTCCATACATTGAGTATGTGTTTTTTCAATGATAAATATTCATATAATATAATGATTAATCGATATTAGAACTTATGCGTGAGTCAACAAACTCAAATATTGTAGTATGGTTATGTTTGTATAAATATAAGAAATAGAATCTGACCCTTGTAAATGACTTTTGAATGTCGAGATAAAACTGGAAAATATTGTAAATGATTTCATTACATGATAACTAAAATAATATTATATTTAAAATATCAACATAATGGTGTGATGTTAGTATATGTCATGGAAAAAATTTCGTATAATTTAAAACTCTTTGAGTGAAAAAATAATATGAACTGCCCAATATTTTGGATAATGAGTGACATACACTTATTATAATATTTTTGAAGATGTTATGGAATGTGAGAGAATTTAGTGATGTTATTGTTTTTTTTCATATAATAGTCTCTCAGAATCAAAGGAATCAGATATTATATAAGTGGGGAATAAAAGGTAAATTCCAAAAGTGATCTTTTATTTAGGGTTTGAAACATAACTAATTATGTGTTTAATAAATATTTATTCAATGTAATAATGTTGTTCGGTGAAAATATTATTTTTGAATGTAAAATGATATGGGAATGATTTTATGTAAGGACAACAATACATGGGAAATTTGTTTCATATTTTCATTCTGGAACGCTCATGCTATATGTGAATGATGAGATAATATAATGTATTAAATAATATATTAGGATACATTTAATAAATAAATATTAGTATCTAAATGAAGAGGTTAAATAATAGAGATATTATTGGAATGAAAATTAGAATAGATTGGTGTTTGTATATTTTTTTGAAATGGAAGATTAGAAATTTCATTCTTAACAAAGTTTGCATATGTTTAACTCATTATTTGGATCTGATTCATTCAGAAATGTATGGTTCAATAAGTAAATAGTATCAATAAATAGAAATTTATATTCTGTTGCTAACTTATTCTTCCAATCGAATTACATGTTTTTTAAATTATAAATTAGAGGCTTTGAAAATGATTATGTGTTTCATAAGAAGAGAAAAAAATAGAATTTGGATATGCAATTAACATATTTTGAATTGTTATTGATGTTGAAAATAATAATTTAGTATTAAGATATTATCATTAGAAATATGGGGATCAACACGAGTCTTTTAAAACATATACACCGCACCAAAATGGTCAGAATGTATGTAGAAATGTAATTTTGGTACAAATTGAACAAAAAATGTTCCTCAAACAAGATACATTTCTTCCTTTTTATGGTAGTCAATGAATATGAATTTTTATATTTAAAGGATATTTTTCTATATACCTAAAACTGAATTGACACTTTATAATATATTTATTAATGAATTTATATGTTTGAAGAATTTATTACCGATATGATGTCCATGCATTATAAATATTAGGTGATGAGGGAAAACGAAATACAAATTTTCCAATGTGGTGGAAGAATTTAGAATACAAAAAAATAATTGAAAATCATTGAAAACAGGTTCAAACCATATGAATATCAAGGATGTTATCACATATTTCCTTATATTCATATGATTAAAGAAATTATGTTGACTAATATTTGGAGAATGGGAGTGGATTGATGTTATGAACTACGAACATGATCCAATTGATATTAATGATTCTTGGGAATATAGAAATAAAAAATAAAGTTTGACTACGATTTTTGGAACAAGTGTGTTCAATAACATAGTTAATAGAGATAGTGGTGTGATGAGAACAAATGAATGAATGGTTTATAAAGGTTACTAAAAAAATATTCACATTTATATTTATGTAGATTTTTATCTAAAATAAGGATTATACACTATATTAATCATTATTTATATCACATCAAAGCGAGTTTAAGTTTTTATTTAGAGTGATGTAAAGGCTTATTTTCACTATGTGAATTTTAATGAAAATGTTACATTGAAAACCCATGTGGATTCTAGATTTGGTAAACACATAGTTTTTCTTTCCATATTGAATAAATATTTGTATGGTTTGAATATCGTTCCCAAAGTCTGGTATTAAATATTAGATACATTTATAAGGTGGTTGTACTTTAAAAAATGAAGAGTTAACAGTGACTTATACAAAAAATAATATGAATTGGTTTTACACATTTTGATTACATCAATTGAATATATTAAATTTAATGGAAATGGTAAATAATAATTTGATATGTTTTTTGAGAAGATGATTAATTTATTTGAGAATTTCATCCTTTAAAAAATTGAACGTTATCAAAGATTACAAATCTATAAAAATAAAAAATATTTTTTTTAACAAGTGGGTGTATGATAAGGACATGATAAGGATGTTTCTAATGGATGATTCCAATTCTGTTCCTATAAATAAATTTTGAGAACCAATATTTTGACCCATTTTTTTAAAAAAAGTTGGTGGATAAAAGAACGATACTTTAGTTGGATGGAATTATTTTATAACTATTGGATTCACGAATACACAATTTGGTTGTTTTTATATTATATCAAAAGATTAATAGTTTCCCAAAGTTTTCTAATCATATTGTATGAAAAATAAATATTTGATATATCAAAAAGAAACATGATATTATGGTTTAAAAAATGATATCTCCAAAATGGTTGATTGGTTAGGATATACAGATACTAATTAGTCCAGAAGTGTTTTTGACATGTTATCCACATATGGAAGAGTTTTCTTTTTGGGGAATTTTGTGTGAGTTGTATTATAATTAATCAACACTCATTGACTTTCAATATTACTATTGATGATTATATTTCTCCCTCTCCAGATTCAATATAACTTCTAAGAATGAATAATTTATTGGATGATTTTTAGTGAAAGTTAAATTGCCACTAATCATGGGATATGATAATGAAATATCGATAAATATTAATAAAAATAAAGTGTATCCTTATCGTTCAACAAATATTCATTTCTAATATAGCTTCATCATGGAATATGTGTTGTTGAATAAGCTAAAACTTGAATATGTTGCTACAATGCAGAAGATGGTTGATATATTAACTAAGACACAGGTGATGGAAACATTTAAAAAGATATGGATGAACATGAATGTTTAATATCCTTCTATTTACAGTTATAGTATGTGAATATATCCCAAATAAAGAATGTAATTTTATAGAATATGTAAGGGTGAAAAAATTATTATTATAAACATTTCCATTGTCACATTCTTAATTTTGTTTGAATTCATATATTTATAGGGATTTTTAAAAAATGGAGTAATATTTGATTTCACAAGGATTGAATTATCTTAATTTTACATTGATGTGGATGTATGAAATAATATTCTTGAAGTATTATTTTAGAATTTTGTGAATTTTTTATAATTAAGGATAATATATCTGAGGAAGTGTGTCGGAAGATGTATCATAAGTCCCATCCTATAGATATTAATGTTATGATGTTCAATTATTCTTGTTTCATAACACATCTTTTATCACATAGTTTTAGAATTTATGTATTTTTAATTAATATCTCGAGTTGTAATTTTTTTGTTACTTTTTATTCATGAATGACAAGAAAATTCAGTGGGGGATTATATTGATACCATGTTGGATGAATAAGTATCTAAGGTTGCTGGAAGTATTTTTAATGAATATGAATAACAAATAAAGTTTAATATTGTTGGAAATTTAGTTTAAAGAGTTTTTTATATTGATTAACAATAAAAAAATAACATTGATAAGTACAAAAATAACACGACATTATAACCATTTAAAAATACGAAAGTAGAAAAACATTACGAGATTGTCAATTATATAAATATGGGTTCTTAACCTAAGTCATTATAAAGAATTTCATATCTTTCATGATATAATAAGATGTCTTTATAAGGGATAATTATATTATAATGTTCCTTCGGATGAAATGTACAATGTTTCTGAATATGATGTTTCTTTTCTTTGACGATATTATGTTATTTCATTTATGTGTTCTTTACATATCATGTTTTCAAATTGCCTAAATGATAGAGAATTTAAAATGATATGAAAATGGATAATTTTTAATGTATAAATTTAATAAAAAAAATTTTAGAATATATATATAAATTCAAAATTTATTTTTAATATGTGGGGTTTCAATGTTTTTTCAGTTAGTTAGAACGAGGATAAAATGTGTTTCGTTAAAAGTGTGAGAAATAAATTTTCACGTATAAAAGCTTGTACAATGGGTTTATATGGATAATTATCATTGAGTTTTATTTATATTTTTTATTTTTTGTGATTAAATAAATTATGATATATTTTATTGGAATTCTATTGAATTTTTGTCAAACAGACATGTACAATGTCGAGAATATTTTTTTTATTTTCGAAATTAATGTCGTTAATTATTTTTTGTGGTGAATGTACATATTAAAAGACCTCCCATTAAAAACATTAATTTAGAATAATGTTTTATTTTTTATATAGTAATGTAATCAGATAGATTTTCTAAATTAAATTAATGCTTTATTATTTTGTAATAAATTATCATGGGTAATGTTTTTCGAAATCAAGTCATCCAACAAAGGATGTGTTAATGTATTATTTCTATGAATTTTTTCTAACGATTGATTAAGAATAATTATATAGGGATTGACATTCGAAATAATATTTGTTATGATGTTCTATTGGAAAATTCTAACATCAATAGATGAAAATATTGTATAATATTTTTGGTGGTATTAATTTTTTCAAGTTTAAATTTCATTATAAAGTGTTCATAATTATATAGCAAATGATCTCATCGAAATACTATCATATTGATCCTACTATCATGATGGTATGTCATGATACTCTGTTTTTTTAATGAAACTAAAATAATGGTGGACTCTCTATTATTTAGCATATATATTAAATAAATTTTTACGTATTTTTAAAAGATATTAGAGACTTATTGGAACTAGATTTTTGAATATATATTTTTCAATGATTTAAAAAATAAAATATAATTCAATCCTAGGATACTTCAACAACATCTATAATAATTATGAAAGTATATGTGGGGAGGAGTGTATTGTTTACTCATGAAAAATATTAAGTGATGAAGAAATAGTTTCCTATAATGATATTTTTAGTGGATTATTTAAGAAAGAGTATTTATAAGGACTGTGTATAACCTTACAATGTAATGGTCTATAATGATGTTGGTATAAAAAAATGGTGTAATGAAAATGAATTAGTTTTTCAATAGACATTGGATGAACATTAATGATTAATGTACTAGACAAAACCATATGATAAAGGTAATATATTAAATGACTATGAACAAGTTACTACCAACTAGTAAGTAATTATTTTAGAAATAATTTTTTTTAAAATTGTATGTGTAATGTATAAAAAACAACATAATGATAACATTTTGGGGTTGTCCACGAATACTTCTAATAATTATTTAATAAATAATTTTTATATATTTTGTTCTTAGAATCAATTTCACTATTTATTTTATATTATTATACTGAATGTATGTGGATTTTACCCACTTTATAAATCGATATAAAATTTATTATTTATATTATATTTTGGGGAATATGTCCATTTATAAAACATAAAATTGACTAGATAATATTATTGAATAGTTAACCTTATTAATATTTGTGTCCGTGTAGATTTATTTTAGTAAATTTTTTCAGAAATATAATATATATATATAAATATAATATTAGGTGAACAATGATTCTTATAATATAGACAATAAAATAAAAATAGATCATTAATTAACCCTCCCACTTTCATTGATCACCTAGATAGATGAATAATGTTTTGGCATGACAGGTCAAACAATAAATGAAAAAGTGACAAACTATTATATTTAATTAGATTAATTTTTAGTTAAACACATTTGTTTTTCAAATATTGTAAATCCATTTTCATTGTTACAATAAATTAATGACACAAAAATTATGTGGATAGTTATTTTAACACCACTATATGGATATTACCTACTCCTTGTACCTATTTATTGTTAATAGTCTGTCATATTGTCACAATGCAATTTAGATCATGGTAATGATTAGCCTCAAATTTTGATTGGTGGCTATTGTAGCTCAATAGGGACATTATGAGTGTGAATAGATTCCACAAAATTGAAAATACTATTTATTATAATAGATCAAGATGGTTGTTTTATAAATAAACATAAAAACTAATTTGTAATCAAACATTCATCCTCATGCCATTTTTTCACTGAGATTATATGAGTTATGGGAGATTATATCCACTTTAGATGGGATATTTTATTTCGATTTTATGGTAATGGTGTTTTTATATTACTATAGATTTAATCATTATTTTTTTATATTTAATTGTTAAATTAAACACAATGAAGAAGCTGATTCAATTATTTAATTGGAAATGTTATCTGATATAGGAAGAAATAATGTCTACATACCATATATCTATCAGTTTTAATGTTTTGGAAATCCATGTATATGAATTAATACATTTTGGTGAAGTTGATTTCATAATATATGTTTGTATGAATAATCTATAGAATGAAGGATGTGTCAGTATGTATATTTTTCTTCCATTTAGGTGAGATAATTGATAAAATAAAATAGAATTGAAATGAGAAGTGGAACATAGATTGAACATACAAATATTTAGGCTTGTAAAATAAATATAAAGCAAGAAAATATAAAGATTTGGATTGTCATGTATAATGATAATATTATTTGTTTTTATTAACTATTAGCTAAATTGTTCACAAGGGTTAATTAGACATTGGGCACATTCAGATGAATTTATGACATGTTTTAATATTCTATAGTGTTTAAAAAATTATGATGCATAATAACTGATAGGTTAAACAAAATATTCATTAATTTTATAATAAAATGTCCATAAAAATCAATCTTAATTATAAATATGTTATTATTATTAACTATGATAATTGAAAATATAATTTTGTAAAAAATTATATTAACTCTTAAAGGGATATCCATTTAAATTCCTTAATGTATGATGATTATTTGAAGAAATATAATAATGTAAATCCCAGATGTTTACATCCATATTTAAAATTGATTATCAATTTTCATAAAAATATGTATCTTTTATATAGGAATATAAGCATATGTAATATACTATTAATGGTAATTATTATGTTAAACCCTTTTAGGTATAGAGTTGATGTAAAACTCTCTATATGATACCCATAATCGATAACTGATAACAGATATGTTGTGGATGATGAAAATCATTGAAGATTAAAAAATATGAAATAACAATGTAATTGGTTTAATAAATGGTGGTGATGAAAAATCTAAAAATATAGAGGATCATATTCTTCTCTAAAGACTTTGAAGGCATAGATTACAAATAGTATATTAATTTTCTTATTTATAATGTTGTTAAAAAACCATATATTTAAAAAGTGAGTGATAAATATGGAATTTATAATGATAGAACATTTGAAATATATTATAAATATATTTATATAGTGTACTTGGTGAAGAGGAAAAATTAAAATAATGTCTTTGAAAATATTAATATCATAAAGGGATATGATGGGACTAAATAATATCAATCAACCCGTTGAAATAATATAATTTTTTTATAGAAGAAAATTAAGTTAATGATAACTATTGAAGGGTCAAAGTGAATTCATGACAATTATATGAATCATAATTATATGATGGAAGTAATTTTAATGGAAAAATATATTAGGGATTAGCATATAAAGTTGAAATAGGTTAATGTTGAAAATTAGTTGGATAAATGCATATCTGTATTTCCATATTCAATTTTTTTTTTATAATTTTCAAAGAATAGTGAAACATTAGAATTCCAACTAGAATCACTTTTTAACTATAAACATTCCTAAAAAATATAATGGAGTGGTTTTGAGAATATGAATATATTTACAAAAATTTTTGTAAAATAAATTCAATAGTAGAAAAAAATTGGACAGAAATAATAAATAAAGGAACATAATTTCTCTGAATAGAGACTATAGAAAGGTTATTAATAATACTAATGTGAATAATAATATTTTAGTATTTCATAATACTTTTGGTTCAAAAAAATAGTCCATGATAGTTTACCTAAATAAGGAATGAAGAGCAAAATCATTTTCGTGACTTCATGAGGGTTACAACGAAAAAATTAATTAAATGGATTCAATTCTAATGTATAAGACTTATTAATATAGAAAATAAGAGTTTATTTAAATAAAAGTCCAAAAATATTCAACTAAAATATAAGATGAATAATTTTAGGGTATGTGAAAATTATTAATAGAATAATGTTCAGGAATAATTTGAAAAATCATAAAACAAAGTTTAGAAGATGTTTGAAGCCCATTAATAAATCCTTTAAACGTGTGATTATACTTTTCTCCATGATTGTAGATGAATAATACTTATTCCAGCCTATAAAAATAATTTTTATCATTCATAGAAACTATAAAATTATAAGATAAATTTGGAAGAGAAAACATTTTCCTTGAAAGGGGTACATTAAACATCAAAAGGGGAAATCTATGGATTCTAAATAGTGAAAAATTATATAACAGGATTGGAGATTAAAAACATCTCAAAAATATTTAAAATTTCAAGGAAATAATTTTAGCCGTTGGATATTATTTCTCACTAAATTCAAAGGCGTTGGATCAACTGTGATTATAAAATATCAATTGAAATCCGACAAAAAATTTGTTATTTGTGGTCTAAAAAATATTCTCACTTTACCTTAATTATTTGATGAATAAAATTATGTGATATTTCAAAAGCGTGTATTTTTTGTTACTATAATAAATTTTGAATGTATTCTAAAAATTTTAAAATAAATAATATGAAAACATATTTAGATAGGTACTGAATGAACTTATTGATACATAATCACTATAGATGAAAATCATTTATGGTTACAAAGGCTTAGTCATCAAGGAAAAAAATAATATGAAACATAAAAATTTTGGTAATGTATATTTTGTAGTTTTAATGAACTAAAAAATTCATTATATTTTCAAAACATTTAAAATTTGAATAATTGTGAAGTATTTATAGAAATATATGGTACATAAATATATGCATCCATTGGATCTCATTCAATTAGATAGTTGTGGCCATATGAGGAGGAAATCAACATGTGTATATAATTTCTTTTTTCATTTCTTGATTACATCATTAGGAATACATGTATTATTATTGTACAATAGTAATAAGAGGCTCTAAATATGATTAATCATTTCATAGGAAGTGTATTGAAGTTGTTTTATTTTTTTTGTTGGAGATTAATATAGATAATTGTGATAAATATAATTGTGTAATATTGTTTTCAACTCTTTGGGTTCTTTTAAAAGTACAATAACTAACATCTAAATTCAAATTATTACCTAGTGTTATCATTAAAATTATGAAAATAAACGTAGTATTTATGGATGGATTTATTATGATAGAGAAATTTTTATCTCTCTATTTTTAGAGATAATATGTTAGTGGTATGGATTAAAAAAAAATTTCATAAAAATATAAAATTCAAATATGTTACCCTAGGTGATTTAATAAATTATTTATCAATTCTTGTGGTATCTTATAGTGTTTTACCTCCCTTTTATGGTCAATTGAAATGTTGAAATACATTGGATGTTTCATTATAATGTAGATCAAGGAATAATCCTTAATACTCATCAAAATTTAATAGGATGTTAAAGTTTCAATAATGGGGAAGGGAATATTGTTGAAAATGTATATGTAATGGTTTTGTATAATAAAGAAATAAATTTCAACCTGAATAAGTATGGTTCACATGAAATGATGAAGTTATTTTGGTGAGGATGCCAACACCAATTTTAGAAATTGGTTATTGTGATGAATATGTGTACAATAAGGAACATTATTAATCAATTTATTGTGATGAGTCACAACAAATATTATCTTGTTAAATGAAAAAATATAGGTTGACATAGAAAATATCATTAGATATCAATGGAAATGAATTAGAACATGTCGATCACTAAAGACAGTATCACATGTTTCACTATTTACGTAGGATTAACCAATTGATTTTAAAGATGATTTAGGTAATAATGTTTGGATTGATTCCATGAATGAATATGTGGATACGATAAAAAATATTAAGGATGTAGATCTAGTACAAAAAAAATACATACAATATTGTTATTTAAACCAAACAGGTTCATTGAAAACAATTGAATGAAAATAAAGAAGTTGTGGTAATCAATAAAAGACATGTATTTAAGGATACTATTAGGATTATGTATATGAAATTTATGAAATCCTATTACCCACATTAAATCATGAAACCATAATAATATTTCATTACATTTAATCAAAAGTGAAAAATAATATCATTCAAATGAATATGAGGTCAACTAACCTTAATGTCTAGCCAGAAGTGGATATCTATATAGATAATTATTGATTAATTGTTTACATGATAAGATAGGAACAATGTTATCAGGATGAAAAAATTGATTTTTTTGGGTTTTAATAATCCCTAATATCGTGGAACAATAATTCAATCACCATATTAAAGAAGTTAAAATTCTAAAAATATCGATTGGATGACAATCTGTACAAATAAATATATAAAGGTGGTATCTCTCATGTTAATTTTTAATGTAAATAAAATCATATATTATGGAAATGATGAATAGTTTATTATGATGTTTTCATAGAAATGTGGTTTCTAATTAAAATTTATCTCTATGGAGAAATAATGATCCTTATGAGCTTGCTAATTTTACAAGAGATTGATCATTTTTTCACTCTCACGAGTTGTATGGAATGGGGTTTCTTAAGAATTACCCCATGGAAGATTTATTTCCAGAATCTATAGTTATTCAATTGAGAACCATGAAATCCATATATTAGTATAGAGGGGATGTGAATCCAAAATATTTTAATAACATATTTATAAGTTTTCGTAAATGATATCTTCTGAAAAAAAAATTCATTATTATGGAAGATATTGTTTTGGATAATAAATTAACCCTAAAGAGACTATCTGTTGTTATGGAATGAAATTTAATAGTATAAATAAATTGACCACAATATTTTTGAGAAATATCAAAGTAAATTTATCCTTGAAATGTTCAGTTACATGGATTCACATTGTGATTGTAGTTATGAAAATAAAAACTAAAAATCTTGTGGAATTATTATCTTTATAGAGAGGTGTATTTGATGGAATAAAAAGAATACAAATTCCATCACCCTGATCACTTTAGATGAATAGTATGTTTATTAAATTTAATAACCGGCCTTTTAATGTAGATTATAAACCAATTGAACAATCCCATGGATGATGTGATGTTTATACCTATTGTAATATTTTATTACAGAAGTTCTCTTAATCTGTCATATAATCTTATGAAAAATTCAAAATTCATAAAAATAGATTTTAAATATCACATAAACAATGAGATATTATAAATGAAAGTGTGGATGTCATGATTTGTTCTTACAAAGGAGATAGTGTATCTAATTTCCACTATACAATTTATAAACAATACTTTTCCTAATTTGAGGATAAGGATGTGGGTTCAACATGATTCTTATCAAGGATAAGTTATAGTTTTTTTCCCTTCCCTTATCTTGTTCATTGGATTCATATTATTAATGGGGAGATAAATAACAACATAAAACGTTTTTTTCTCTTATATATTTTAAAATTTCCATAAAAAAGGGGTTTGAATTATTTCTCTGAGAAAATATTGATATGATTTGAAAAATTGTAGATTGATATATTCTTTAGTGTAGAATTATTTTATATATGGCTTTTAGACCTGGAAAGAGAAGAATTCATCATTTTCAAGTGTGTAGTATTCTAATAGTTTATATATGTTTATATAGGAATTTTTTGACAGATTAAATAAAGAAATTTTTTATGTTGGGGGTATAATTGGTGTTATGATAACATATTTATTAAATAATGTATTAGAAATTCACATATCAATTTTTAGATGACATCATTCCATCATATAAAAAATAGGGTAGGTTTTGATTAAAATTAATATAAATCAATTTTTTTGACAAAATTATATTATTATTTTGATAATTAGGTATTATACACTGATATATATTTAATGATGAATCATTTTTTGTTTTTTGTTTTAATATATCTAATGTTTTTTTGTTTCCCTAAAAATAAAAAATGGGTGATTGTTGAGCACAATAGCTATTTGAAAGATGTTGTGTTCTTGGGGAATTATTTATTCCCAAGTATAATTATTTGAAAATTAAAAATCATCCTGAATTTTATGTTATTCAAAAGAATAAATATTGGAGAGTATTTAATAGATTTTTTTTAATTAGCCTTTAAATTTCAACTCATAAACAATGTTCAATCATAGGTGATATTTTTGATATTATTTTATTGATATATATTCGATTGTTATTTAGGGTCTAAAATATATTAGAATTAGTTTTTGTGGGTTTTAAACTATCATGGAAGAATTATAATTAATTTTCTAATCTATGATTCGAGGATGAAAATGGAAATGGGATGAAGATATTTCACGAAATATACTGTGAATGTGTTGTTGTTAATTAATGAATATTACGTTGAATTTCCCTTATGAAACTACAAATAGTTATAATTAATATGTTTGTATGACATCATAGGAGTTTCATATTTGATTTTTTGAAGCACATCATAATTTAAATCCATGCAAGTCATCCTTTATATGACTTTAATATATGGAGTGAGAATTTTTTTACCACATATAACTTTGATGTATCTAATAATAGATTCATTTTTTAATGATGGTAATTCAATAATCTTACAAATAACTACCCATGTGTGTATGAATTTCTTCTAAAATGTGTTGGACATTGTTTCCAATTTATGTTAAATTCTCTTATATGAAAATTGGAATTTTTGGATTAAATTATTCATGTTTAAAATTAGATTAGGTTATGATAATGATGATGGATCATCTATAAATAATTATAAAATATATGTTTTGATATAAGAAAAGGGAGAATATGTTTTGAAAATGGTGAAAAATAAATTATTATTTATCCTGTAACATTCTTTTAAAAATAAAATTATTTATGGTTCTTAAATGTGACCTATAAAATAATTTCAATGATAATAAAATTTTTTAGAATGTGGTGGATGAAGTTGTTATAAGTAGTTTCATGATGTTGAATGTTATAATTTTAATTTTAAATTTGAAATCAAAAGTTCCCCTATTACTATATCATAAAATAAATGATGATTTATTCATACATGTAGGATAATATGTTCATTAATGGAACACTCTATAATGATATAAATTCTATTATATTGTACAATTGTTATAATACAAGGGATGATGATGTCTATTTGGGGATAAAACAGTTTAATTATGAAACCAATGATAATTTATTTTATTTAAGATAATCAAAAAGCATCACTATAATTGAATTAATGGAATTTAGTTCCTTTTGATACTATCTTGGTTTCGATAGGTGAAATATTTTATCATTTAAACATTGCGGGGAGAACTCATAAATAGTTGGGATACATGTTGTTGCATGAGTAAAATAGATTTACTACTTTATGCACGAACATCATGATACATATAGGTTATATTTCCTCAGTGAAATATAGAGATTACTAAGGATTAAACATTCATATAGAAGTTTGAAACTCATAAATATATTATTTTTATTTTGTGTGTGTTCGGATGTGGTAATAATGAACATATAAAACATATTAATAAATTTATATGGATTTAAAAATAATAAATATAAAAACTAAATTATAATAATTGATTAAAATCCCATTAATACACTTTAGAACCATTCTTGCTAACGTTGGATTCATAAAATCATACTCTATTTCTCAAAATCCTCATCCAATATAAACTAAATCTAACAAACATATCATATTCAACAACACATAATATAATACAGTATATAACTTTATAATTAATTTAGCATCCATCATTATATGAATCTATATTTCAACACATGATTAAGTTGACAGTAATAAATTTTGGTAAATACATTTTTAACAATTTACCTTGATGTTTAGTCATATTATAAAAAAATATAATTTTTTTTGATACAATAACATTGTACGCATTTATAACTATCAATACCACAATTCCATTCGAAATCCATCATTACATAAGATGTAAATTTTCATTCAAAATTTTCCATGTGATGCTTCTAATACCTTGGTACCCATGATTTGAAAACTATTTAAAATTTAAAAAAATAAATGGATTACATAATTCAAATTGAAACCCAAAAATTCAATAACTAATATCCTATGTACTATAACAACCCAATGAAAATTTGAACATAAAAATGTTAGTTTCCTCATATTTCATATATTTTACCTAGCCATGAAATTATGCATGCCAACCAAACAACCGATGTCTTGATTGAAAATAATTTCTAAACTATAATTTTTATTATGCAATACCTAGTATAAAAATCAAAAAATCGATGTTCGGATTCCATATTTTCATTTAGTTCATTTATCGACTGCAAGAGGATAACAACTTATGATTAGGAATAAATAATAACACTACTATGATGATTTTCCATAACTAACCAGTTAATAACCAATAAATTGTAACAACCAGGCCCCACCCACCAGTTGCCCCGCAGAAACGTGGTCCCCACCCTAGGGCCGACCCACGTGCCCGTACGGGTTATCTGACTAATGATTGTCCCCACAGGCCAACACATGTCCCTTCCTGTGTGCTTTTTCCTCACTCACACACACCCTGGGAAACTGCGGCCCACCTGACCAGCCTACCCACGCAATGTCCTGCGAACCCCCCATTAGAAACAGTGTCCCGCCTGGCCGCTGGTACCCGGCCCGCGCGCCCCGCGCGCTGTCGGCATGCTACATGCCTACCTGGCGCATACCCGTCACCCAGGCTTCCCTCTTGGAGCCTGCCCATTTCCCAGGCCGCCCACCAGGCCACCCCCCAAACCCCAGCCGCCTGCCCGCGCACCCCGCGCACTGCAAGCACGATCCGCGCCTGCTCGGCGCCCAAGCCGCCCTCTCGTATTCTTCCTGTTACCCAGGCTTCCCACCTGACACCCCCACGGTCCCCGTGCTGCCTTCCCGGTGCCCTCCCAGTGCCTGCCTGGTTCCCTGGCCCCCTGCTCGGCGCCCCCCTGTGCCCAGGCCACTTGCTCGGCATCCAGGTCGGCTGCCCAGCGCACCCAACACCCTTCTCAGCACCTCTGCAGCCTGCTCGCGCCCTGAGTGGCCCGCCGTTGGCCTCTCGGGCCATGCCGCCCGAGCTGCACCCCTCATGGCGCTAGCCGAACCTTCCACAAGCCTTCGGTCCGAGTTACCCACAAGGCGACTTCGACCCGAATTTTCCACGAGGTACGCTGGGCCGGGCCCAGTAGACTAGGCCCTGCTTAGTGGGCTGATCCACCCAACGTGCCGAGTCAGACCCAACATGTCTGACTAGGTCAACCTAGACTGGGTCAACCCAGACTGGGTAGGGCTGAGTCAGTCCGACCAGGTCGGACCGGACCCGGGCCCACTAATGACCCATTGCTTACTTTTTCCATATCTTTGGCACTAGTCGTCCATTTGAAAAACCATCAGTGGCACTAGTAATATCGTTGAGAAACGGTCCATATACAAATACACCATGGGAGTTTGGGGTTTAGTTGAGATATTTCCGGGTTGGTTTGTACACGAAACCAACCGGGCCACCAGGACTAAAAGTCTAATAACTCACAGACCGGGCGTCTGATTGACGCGCCATCTATTGTGTTGAAACCCCTAAGACGTGGTGGAACATTGAGATACATTTTCATGGGACTTCATGGCACTTGGAGTATCAGCTAGTAGCTCATGGAGCGGACCCTCCCGGATATGAGCGAGCAGACTGTGGAGACCTAGTAGCTGGCTGAGACCTGATGATTTCTTGTCTGAATCGTTTCGGAGTGACTTGACTTGCCCAGTGGGGAGCACTATTGAGTGAGTAGACAGACCCATGGTGGAGGAGCACTACTGTGTGAGGTGGCAGACCCATAGTACTCGACAGGTGGAGTGCCTTTGTAAGTGATTAGGGGTAGCTCTACTGTGTGAGGCGGTAGACCCATGGTGAGGAACACAACTATGTGAGGAAGTAGACCCGTGGTACTCGACAGGAGGTGTACCTCAGCAGTCTATAGTTAGTGGGTATAACCTCGAAGTCGCGATAGGACCACTATACTCGACCGAGGAGGAGTTCTCCAGTAGCTGTGGTATCTTTAATGAAGATACTGGGTTTGAGCTGAGTCAATGACCTTTGTGTTTTACTCATGATTGAGATGGATTACTTGATAACACATGTATATGTATGGGCATATACCTATGTAATGTTTATCTGTTGAAATCATATGTTGTAGTTTATTCTTGATGGATTTTGTGAGACCTTGAGAGTCTTGGGGTCCCTACTGAGTATCGTTATACTCACCCATGTATGGGCTTTTCCCGCACCACATTGTGTTGGATGCAGACGACATACATCTTTGACGGAGGCCTAGAGCAAGCCAGTACTGGACGATACCAAGAGTTGGACTACTCAACGAGACGGTACACGGAGCAGACCGATAGACATTGAGTGTTAAGGTGGACATATGTACCTACCCAGCTGGTTGGAATCCCATATGACAATCCTGGAGATGCTTCTACATTTCAGCTGTTTGACCCTTTCTTTTCAGTTGTACTTGTTTTTCAGTTGTAATTTTATATTGGTCATGTATTCTAGGCCCCTTTAATTTCAGTACACTTGTTATACAGTTTCTTTTACTTAGTTTTGGCTTCCTCTTATACTCTGGTTGTGTGAGTTTAGGTTTTATAATTGAAATAACTTCCTAGTTTTAGGGAATGACACCTTTGGTGCTAGTCACTATCCCCTGGAATATATAAGGCGGGCTTGGGGTAGTGACAATGCAGGCCCTGAGTGATGGGGCATGAAAAATTGGTATCAGAGGTGGTAACCAGCCTTAAGTGCAGCGTACTGCCTGGGTTGAGATATAGGTCCCACAACGAGGATGTTGTGCTCTAAAGGGGGGGGGGGGGTGATTGTAAAATCCCCAAATGATGAAGGGTTAAATGACTAAATGATATGACTCATGTCAACAAGGTGCACCTTCTTTTTTGGGAGCCTGTCTAATTAGAACTCCACAGTTAAGTGTGCTTTTCCTGGAGAAGTGATCAGCATGGGTGACCTTCTGGAATGATTCACAGGGTGTGTGTGAGTGAGGACAAAGCACACTGGAAAAGACATTTGTTGTCATGTGGGGAAAATAATAAGTCAGATAACCCGTTCGGGCACTTGGGTGGGCCCCAGGGTGGGGACCATGTGTTTTTGGGGCAACTGGTGTGTGGGGCCTGGTTGTTACAATAGATTTCAGAGGGGTCGGGCATGTATCTCCTCAGCTGAGATACATGGAAGACATCATGCACCAGATGAAACAGAGGTAGAAGAGCTAAGCGGTAAAGCACCTCGCCTACTCTGTTGAGGACCTGGAAAGGTCTGATGAAACGCGAAGATAACTTTCTACCTTGTCCAAATCTTTGCAGACCTCATCGAGGTGAGACCCATAAGAATACACGGTCTCCATCCTTAAACTTCAGTGGTCTCTGTCTCCTATCATCATTGGACTTATGTCTGCTATGTGCAGTCTTAATCCTCTCCTGGATGATTTGCACCATCTTCGTGGTAGCTTGTACCGTCTCTGGTCGGAAAGAAGTGGGCTGATTTGGTCCCGAACCAACCGCAATATTTACAGTTTTGGATCCTTGGATCGATGACGAAGTAGCAGCGGTTTGGTAACGTGGTGACGATGACAAAGACGGAAAATAAAGGTCACGCTACACGCTGCCTTCGCGAACCGCGCCGCCGACCGAGTGGTGCCCGACCAGCCAACCCGCACACTCCCTGGCACGCTCCTCGGCCGAAATTGCAGCCCACCCGGCTGCCTGCACGACGGTCGCGCGCCCCGCACGCGGCCGGCGCACTCCGCACCCACCTGATGCTTGCCCGACCCCCTAGGCTGCCCTCTCGGCGCCTGCCTTCACACAGGTCGCCCGCCCGGTGCCCCCACACGCCCCGATCGCCTTCCTGGAGCCCCCCTGGCGCCCCCTGGTGCCCTCCCAGCGCCTGCTCGGCATCCAGGTCGGCTGCCCAACGCGCCCCGCGCCCTTTCCGAAACATCTATAGCCTGCCCGCGCCCCATGCGGCCCGCTGTTGGCCTCTTGGGATGAGCCGCCCGAGACGCGCCCCTCATGGCGTTGGCTGAACCTACCACATGCCTTCGGGCCGAGTCGCCCACGTGGTGACTTCGGCCCGAATTGTCAACGCGGTGTGCTGGGCCGAGGCCAGCGGACAGGTCCAAGCATAGCGGGATGACCGACCCAACGGGCCGAGTCAGACCTAGAAAGTCTGACTGGGTTGACCCAGACTGGGTCGACCCGGATTAGGTCGGGCCGAGTCGGTCTGATAGGGTCAGACCAAACCCGAGCCCACTAATGACCCATTGCTTACATTGGACATATCTTTCGCACCAGACATCTGTTTGACGAACCATCCGCGGCACTGGTAATCTCTTTGAAAAATGGTCCATTTGCAAATACACCATGGGAGTTTGGGGTATAGTTAAGATATGGTCGGGTTGGTTTGTATACAAAACCAATCGGTCCCCCAGGACTAAAAGTCCAATAACACACAGACCGGGCGTCCGATTGACGCGTCTTCTATTGCGTTGAAACCCCAAAGACGTGGCTGACATTTGTGATACTTTTTATGGGACTTAGCGACACTTGGAGTATCGACTAGTATCTTGTGGAGAAGATGCTACCTTAGATGAGCTAGCAGATTTTGGAGACCATGTAGCTGGCTGAGACCTGATGACTGGGAGTGCTACTATGTGAGGCGGCAGACCCATGGCGGGAAGCGCTACTGTGTGAGGCAGCAGACCTGTGGTGCTCGACAGGAGGAGTACCGTAGCAGTCTAAGGCTACTGAGTAGCACCTCGGAGTCACGAGAGGACCACTATACTCAATCGAGGAGGAGTTCTCTAGTAGCCATGGTTTCGTTAATGACAATATTGGTTTGAACTGAGTTAATGAACATTGTTTTTTCCTCACGATTGATATGGGTTACTTGATAACTTAGGTATATGTTTGGTCATATACCTAAGTAATGGTGATCTATTGAAATCATACATTGTGGTTTATTCTTGATGGATTTTGTGAGACCTTGAGTGTGTTGGGGTCCCTACTATGTATCGTTATGCTCACCCCTTCATGGGCTTTTCCCGCTCCACGTTGTGTTGGATGCAGACGACGGACATCGTTGATGGAGGCCGAGAGCAAGCCAGGACTGGATGGTACCCGGAGGTGGACTACTCGGTGAGACGGTACACAGAGCAGACTGATAGGCGTGGATTACTGAGGTGGACATCTATAACTACCCTTTTTGTAGGAATCTCGGACGACGATCCTGGAGCTACTTCTACATTTCATCTTTTTGTCCCTTTATTTTCAGTTGTACTTGTTTTTCAGTTGTACTTTCCTATTGGGGTTGTATTCTGGACCCCTTTAATTGTAGTACCCTTGTTATACAATTTATTTTACATAGTGGTTGCTTCCTCTTGTACTCTAGTTGTGGGAGTTTACGTTTTATAAAGGCAATGCCTTCCATGTTTTAGGGGATTACGCCTTTGGTGCTAGTCACCAGCCCATGGCCTATGGAAGGAGGGCTTGGGGTAGTCACGATACGGGCCCTGGGGGACGGTTCATGACATAAATGAACATTAAAAATACAATAAATTAAAATATTTTTGAAAAAAAATTAATATTGGAAATACTTTTTTATAAAAATAGACCCAATTTTGAGTATGGTGTTGTGTGATAAATAGACTCAAAAACCCAAGAAATGACTGAACCATGATCATAATTATTATATTCAACAAAATCACGATATTAATATGGCTAATTTTTTATGAAGAAAATGTGAATAATTTATGTGCATAATAAAAAATCATGCATATATGATCCTAGAGGTGAATATGTAGGGTGAGTATTAAATCACTATGTTTTTTCTGTGACACCAATGCATTCACATGAAAAAAATATAATATTCAATGGAATAAAACATGATAAATAAAAAAATTCCAAAAAAAATTATTAAATTTTTTATAACCATGTCTTAAATAATAAATAAATTGTATTATGATTACTCAATAGTTTATAAAAAATAATTATTCATAGGAAAATCCAATTGATTCATGAAATCCATTTTCCCCCTAAAAATAGAAATTTAATAGAAACCACAAATTTTACTAATTTTCATGAAAACCATTCATTTTCAGAATTATTATAATTTCTTAATTTTCTAAAATCTAATAAAATATATTGGTTTTAATTATATTTAATGGAAACTCTCATGCTTCCCTCAAATCTAATGAAATAAATTTTCATTTTCTAAAAAAAATTACGCAAACTAAGAAATTTCAGTTCATTATCTAAATGAGATCCTTACTTTATTAATATCCTTTAAGGAAATATTTAATCAAATATTAACTACAATTATATATCAAAACAAATAGCATACCAGGTATTTCCTTTTATATGTAGTTCATAAAATCAATGTTCTTAATTTAATGCATGCTCTATGTTACATCGATTCATTTCTATTTGATAATTATCACTTCTATCAGCGAAATTGAAAGGATTCAAATCATGGATAAAAATATTAACACATTCACAATTATAAGGATACTCTACAATGAATGTACCTATTCCAAACCACATATTCGAATATATTTTTATTTTCAGGATTAACTAATGAAAAATAAATTCATAAAAAAAATTTAAAAGACATAAATACATAAAGAAATTGAAATAATGATATATCTAATTTAAAAAAATCAGGTTGAAAATATATAAAAAAATTAATTTCAAGTTACCAATTTTGAATTCAATATTCTTTCAAGAAACCAATTTTAACCAATACCCTCAATTTTCATCAATGCAAGATGTGTTCAATAGCACTATTTTCCCAAAATTTATATTTATTGAAGGTTTCAATAAAAACAATAATAATTTATCTCAATCACATGATAATTCCAAAGAAATGATGAATTTCATAGCTGATATCAAATCCACATTCCTCATCATATTTTTGGGAATTTACAAATTCCAAAATTCGATTCGCACAAAAAAGAAAAAATCTATCCATTTATTATTATATAGAAATATAATCCACAATATATGAAATTTTATTCAATAATAAAAGATCCACATTCCGATATTGTAGAAGGATGCAGTGATATAATATTAAAGAGAGAATCTGGATGTAGGTTTTACTTATGATCCATATTCTAATCTAATAAATTGTCATTAGATTTATTATTGATATAATTAGTGATCATATATATTATTTTAAATCACCTAACATATTATCCATGTTTGGTATGGGGAGATCCAACTAATTAATAGGATATTTATGTATCAAAAAATGGATTATTAGCTTTAATACACCCACAAAATTGTAAAATTACACCATCCTGAAGACAATATAATAACCTAGCATGCCTCTCTAAAAGTTAAATGAATTAAAATTCTTTTTGAATTAATTTTTTGTTATTTTGGGATAGGAAAAACCCTTACACCCAAAAATTTTAATCTATCATAGTAATTTGGATCATATTAATACTATTTAACCCATGGAAACCTAACATGAAATCTATGAATAACATAAACATATAAAACTTATTTCTAGTTATAAATATATTATTTCAGAACTAGTGTTATAAATAATATTCACATATGAGTTGCTCTATTGATGAAATTAATATAAATAATTTATAAATAATGACAAAAGAATTCTAAGATAAATAAAATTTTCCATATTCATAACCAATGAATCCAGAAGGCCTTCGAGTAACATAACTCAATGTATTGTTCCACATTGAGTAATATATTGGAAAATATATTCATGATTTCAATTTTGAAAATCATTAAATATTTATTAAATGAAACTACAAATTTTTTGTAGATAAAATTATTTATTTCCACTAATATGATTTTCTTCTAAATATCTAGTCAATTGATGTATAAATAGCCTTTATTACCAACAAAAAATTTTCTGGATCACCAATCCTTCCTAATTGAATTTATTTATTGAATACCCATTTAGTATTATTGTTCTTGTCTTTTAGTCCCTATAAAATTATATAGGATTGATTCCAATAAATTGAATCCATTTCCTCATTCATGTCTATAATCCATGAAGTATCCATAAAAGCTTGTTTATATAATTAAAAATCCACTTGAATTAAAACAATGCCGAAATAATCATATTCATTGAGATTATATTGAATCTATTTTATTCCCAATTATATTGGGATAAAAAAATTCATCATTCATTTTAAAAATATGATTCATTTGGATAATCTATTCATCTACCCTATATTCTTATAATTAATCATATAAATCATCATGTAGAGAATAATTTTTTATATATTTTATTTTCTTCATGATAATTTTCTTTATCACACTTTTATTTTTAATATCAATATCCATGTTTATATATATAATTTTATTTAATAAATTATACATAATTACACTCTAAAATATATATTTTGCATTTATTAATGAACTCATATACCATGTTATGTGTTGAATATCCAAGGAACACACATTGTTAAGGAAGATCCCTACATTTTTCTTATGTGTATTCCAATGAGTAAATAAAATATTTTATTTAAAAAATATAAAGAATTTTATTAGTGTTTTTTTTCGATATTTTATTTCATATGATTTAGTATTCAAACTATCACTTCAAAAATACTGATATTCAGTAGAAATCACCATTTCAGTCAAAAACATCCCAATGATAAATTAGATTTCAATCTCAATGTATAGTATTAGAAACATGAAATTTACCATTTTTTAAACATTTAGAACCCTCAATTTAATTATGAATAGGAAATAAAAAAACTCATGGTTATACTATGTTTCTCAAGGAAAATAGTATTTTAGTGGTACTGTGCTTCATATAACACTAAAATTTAAAATATTTAATGTTCTCATAATTTAATTCCCAATATCCATATACAACCATTTGGTTAATTTCATCACATCCACGTTATTTTTTATAGATAATTTACAATGTATTCTTCTATAATCATTATAAAATGATAAAATTTATTTATACAAATCTTCTAGAATGGTTCATAAAACTACACATTCTTAGGTGACCAAAATCTAACAAGTGTGAAAATATATTTATCTTTTGGATTTCAAATTTTTTTACTATATTCCATCTTCTAAATTTTCCTCAAGTTCATTCCCTTTATAATTTAATATCATAACTATCTATTTTATATTTTATTATCGATAAATATTCAAAGCATAATTGATTCACGTGGACTAGAAATTGATACAAATTATTAATAAAAGAATATTTATTCATATTAATTTGTTATTGTTATTGGTTTCCATTTTTTATATCTAATTTCTTTAAAAATTTATATTTCCCATTATTCTTTAATTTTTTATAATTGGTTGACAATCTCAATAATAATTTAAAAAGATGAAATAAATTTAATATATTTTACTAAAGCCTATTAATATAGAGTTAAATATATTTTATAACTGACATCTGATATCTATAATTTTACCAATCAATTAATAATCGATATTATATTATATCTAAATAAAAAGAAGTTTCTATACATCCATTTTAATTTAAGAAGAATATTATATTTCTGGTTATATTTTTTGAACTTATAATTTCGTAAATATATGGTATAATTTTCATTCATTATTTTTGATAAATATTTTTCCATGAAAACCTTCTAGTATAACCACAAAACACCCTATTTGGAGGAAGCAGAAGTATGTGTCGAAAATCCATTTTCTGTATAATATTTTAGGCAATATTTATCATGTATTAATATAGATAAAAATATTCTAGTACAATTATATTGTACATAATCTTTTTAAAATATCCTCATGTATCCAATGAATTGAATTTACTTCCAAAATTTCCTAAAATTTTATGATTAATGAAAAAATATAATACAATATCAACAATTTCCAAAAAATATATCATAAAAAATAAAGGATATTATCATATTATTATTTATTGAAATTAGGTGGCCTCGCTTAATAGATAGAATATTTTGGGTTCATAATATTACATTATGTGAGATATGTAACTAGAAAATGAAAAATAATTAAGGTGAATATTTATTACCTTCTGTCATATTTTCAGAAACTCTTAATAATCCATTCATTTTTATTATTACTTATTGATCTAGGAGGAAAATTTTCAATAGAAGTTATCCACATTATTTATAAAAATACGTATTCAATTTTTTTACAATACATATTCACATCCATTTCAAATTTTATTCTTTTTTATCATATCATTTATCATTTAATCACTTCTATAGGATCAGTTTTAAATCAATTATTTCATTAACATCATCTAAAATATTTAAATTTATTTATTTTATCCTAGAACCTCAGAATTTGTTTAATTCATTATAAACTTCTTCAAATGTATCCACAAATTCCATAAGTAATCCTATTACTTTTTATTTCTATTTAATTTAATCATTTTTGTTGTTTCACAATATATCTGGTTTGTAATATTCATAATAACATAACTTACCATTTTATGTACCTCAAAGTATAAATCAATTTTCTATAATATAATTTAACATTTTCATTTTTGTTTCATGTATGTAAATATAATATATGAAGCCCTATTATAATTAACCTATATATTTATTATTTTTTCTATGTATATGTAAATTATATATTCTAAATTCTAGTTCAACATTCCGATCAAAAAATAATTTCGGTTGAAATACATGGTTCTTTGTAAATGTATTCATTTCTAGAAAAAGTTTATTTAAAAATCATAAAAATATGATTTTCCTTCCATTTTACATTGTTTTACCATAATTTCAACTTTTTCCTCTTAATTGTAAATCAAAATATTTTGTTCAAACCATGTTTGGGAATTATTTATTTAATTTTTATCAAAGGGGAAAATACTTTTTATTATGTTGTGATTGGAAAACCTCAAAGTCATCTATATAAATATGATTTGGAAATATAATAGTAATGTATTATCCTTTCCATACATTAAAAAATACTATAATATCACCCAATTGAATATTCCATTTCTATACATGAACATTACAGAAATGGATTTTAATAAATCATCAATCTCATATTTTTCTCATTCATCACATTGATTATTGATATTTTTATCATTTTCATTGAATTAAATGTAAATAATGAAATGAATCATCATTTGTTTTTATTAAAAATGATTCTCATAAGAAGTTATTCTAATTTTAAAATCTTAATGTAAAATTTCTCTCAAATTCTATTTTTTATGAACATATAAATTTGGGATGTAAAAATTTCAAAATATGGATATGATTTTTTAAAAATATAGTTTTTGTGATTTTATATACACTTCCAAGAAAGTAGATATGGTTAAATTGATGATGTTTTTTAAGAAACTGTTAATATTCTCACATAGGTATATCTTCAAATAACAATTGTTATTTTGAATCAATTACCCTTTCGAAAAAATGAAATTATTATGTCACTGAAATATATAATAAATTATTACTTAATTTCATTCATGGATTAATATAATATAATACTTTTATAGATTCATTTTTAGTGGTCTCTATATTTATTATTACGCACCATTTTAAAATCATTTGGATGATTTTATTTATTTCTTTTGAAGAAATATATGGGGTACTTATTACATGAAATCCATGAAATAAAATATTGAAGACTTCAAGGACTTGATATAATAAATATTTTATAATTTATAAAATCTAGATATAATAATTCTGACAAATGAGGAGTGGAAATCCATTGTTATTAAAAATTCTAGGCAAGAAATTGATTATCATGAGAAAAATTCTCCACGTGATTACATTTCAACAATAATACTAAAACTGCAATTTTACTCTCACATATTCGAGAAACATTATATGTAAATCCCTATGGACCATTTCTCGGTGTTTGATTTTACTAAAATACTCTCTCATGAATATATTTTACTATATATCCATGCCTTACTAGCACATGTTAAATTATAATGCTCTTGCAAAGTCCTTCCATAATATTATATAATTTTTTTTTAACCAAAATGATGTGTGTCAAACACTATAAAAGATAAATATTTATAAAACATAATTATATAGTGATAGGTGATATGCTGAGCCAACACAAAATTAGTGGGGCAGGTGAAATCCAAAGTTCAACCAATGCTGTTCAGACACTTTTGTGCATAATTCATTCTTTAATATATATGGTGCTAACTCATTTGTTCTAACATGATCCACAATGACAACTCTATATTCAACATATTCATCGATTCATTGGTACTATATTTCAACCTCAATTATTCATGATTTCTATACATGATTTCTTATTTAATATATTTAACATGTTTTATCAAAAAATATGACCATAGGCATTTGAAATAATTTTCCTTGTCCATTATTTATGGTTTTAACCAATTAAAAATTATATATTAATTTTATACCCTGAAATACTCTACCTATACTACTCTATGTGATGTGATATATTTAATTTTTATGAAAAATAACATTAAATGGTTTTCATAAAAAATACTCCACTGGTGTTTGTGTCTTATCCCTGAACATCTCCAACAGAATATATATCCAAATACTATATTATAATTTTTTCATTTCTTATAGCGAATGTCATTCCATATTCATGAGTAAAATAAATATTCCAAATTAATCATTTATCTTTTATTTGACATAATTCATGTACATATTTCAATATATACCAAATAAATATAAAGTGAAAACTCTAAAAAATATATGGAATGGGAATGTAAACCATGAAATGTAATCATAGACTATTATTTGATAACATAAATAACTAACATTGGAACAAATATATCCATAATAATTCAATAGACTAATTCAATGAATATTTTTATAGGAATTATATTATTTTTTACTGTTAATTAAACTATGATATGATATTGATATTGTAGATCCAGTAACATTATAAAACACTACTATGAAATATTTCATTCTCTATGATCACTACCAACACCAAATTTTCTATATTTATGAGAATCTATTTAAAAATCATATTTTCCCATGAAAAATCATTTTATTGAGATATTTTTTAAAATATAAATATACACCCTAACATAACTACGAATTGGTTTTAATTTTATGAAATTTTTAACCAACCACATTAGACACAACTGGCTATCCCCTATATTGAATGTTGTATTATTATTTTTTCCAAAATCATAATGATCAAAGAGTTGTAGTTTAATTACTACATAAAATACATATATTTTATAATAAACCCATCTCAAAAAATTACAACATAATAATACCTTCTATATAATGACATCTTCGGAATAACCATAATTTAAATAATCCCCATAATTTTCCTTAACTATACATTTCCATGATTCCATCTATTTTAGAGGCCACATAATTCAAAAAAACTATAAATATCATGGTTCTTTTCAAAATAGAAATTTTTTTACCCAATAAATAATATTTTGGTAGTTCATAACAAAATTCATTTCAAACATTAATAATCAGCATTTATATTCATTTTTAACTTCTAAAACATTATATTATATAAATTTTCACCAATTTCAGACACAAAAAACAATCATTGATCATGATAGTAAAATATTCTCATTAAATTAATTATATTCTAATATTATTATCATGAATAAAAATTATTCCCAAAATTTAACATTAATTCATAGAAAATAGACTATCTATGAGAGTTTTAAAATCAATATTTTATTCATAATTTCTTACAATAATGTCAAATTTATAACAAATATTCCATGTGAAAAACTAAAAATGGTTTTCTAAAATTATATATAAAACCATAATTAAGAATATCAAGACCATGGTCAATGAGTTTTTAATACATTTCTTCATTAATATAGATCATATGAGTATAAATTTTCATATTATAAATATTTCTTAGAAATTTCCTCTTATTGGGGATCCCTTGTGAGATATTGACACACTAGTGTGGGAATATAATCGAATGTTTAATCTATTATTTTTAAACACCTCACACTAAATTTTAATTTATTAAATTCATAAATATAAAATCATAATTTTTTATTCATTATCTATTAAAAAACACATTATCAAGAAAAAATGTAATTACACATTTAATATTTTCAATGAAAAAAGTCAAGGGATATTCCTTAAAATGTGAGCTAGTTATCCCATATAACATTACTATAATATTATTATAAAGTAAAAAAATTAAATATAATGGTTTTCCCTAAAATCATTACAAAAATTATAATTAAAATTTGCACGGTACCTTATTGATAAAAATTTCTAATTGATACAGAATGATTAAATTTATATCAAATGGGAGTGGTTAATTCATATCAATTAATCAACTTTTAGTATGATATTGTTTTAATCAATTCTATAAAACTTTATTTATATTATTACTTATTATTCATTATATGATCATTATAAAAAAGTATATCTTATTCATAACTAACTGTTCCCCTCCCTCTTGTTCGAAACTAAAATTTACTATCACAACATTCTCTATTTGTCTCTAATATTCAATAGAATAGACAATTGATAATCACAAAACACCATTGACTCCATAAATCTATTTTTATTTTTATAATTACTTATTTTCATATGTAGTCATTGTATAATAAAATATTTTATTTAAATAAATTATTTACTAACTCTAAGAACAAATAAACTACAATTACCATTGTAAACGACAATTAATATAATAATTTTCATAAATAAAACACTCCAAATCATGAAATGATCCATTGAAAAAAAATTGTGTATTTAATTTAACTTAATATGAAAAAAAGTTATTGGGTACTCCAAAATGATTAAATGAATACCATATTTCACCATTTTATATTTTAAAATTTACAATTTAAAAAAAAAATCAATTGCACATTACCATTTCATGAAATTTGATACACCCATACATAATTATCAAGAACAGCCTTTCAATATAATGTACATATTGAAATTTATTACATATAATTTAGCTATTTAATTGAAAAAAATTAGTATCAGTGTTAACATAAATAGATTTAGAAAACCACATTCATAGATTTAGAGTCTAATTATATATCCTTTTTATTTCATATAATTTAGTTAAATAAAAATATTCTAATGTCTTATTTATTATTTTACAGATTTATCCCATGGGAAGTGTTGAAAATTTTTTAGACTCACATACAACTATTATAAAACCATTTAGAATAATTAATATATAATCTTATATATTTATATATGGCCTTATACATTTCTATTAATTTCCTTTTACAATCAATGAATGTTGTAAATGGATTTCATCAAATAAAAAATAAAAAATATGGAGTTTTCTAATTTAATTGATTGATTTTGTATAAAAATATATAAAAATGGTATGGACACATTATCAATATTATTATATATATTCTCAACATATTTTGTATAGAAACAAACCATTCAATTAACACATTAACATGTTATATCTTATTAATATTTTCAAACATCATCCAATTCCCATGGCTCATCAAAAACAACATTTAAAATCTAAACTGGGCATCATTATCCTCATGAAGTTTTTTTATATCTTCTCTACAAAAATATGGAAATTAATTATCACTCAATAACATGACACACTCCTTGGAAAAGCTATATCAATTAATCAACACGATGTTTACATGATAAAACTAATTTTAGAAAATAATAGTCATAGACTACTGAAAAATTTGTTATTCAATATCAATTATTTAACCCTTAATACTCTAGTAAAATAGATAAATTAAAAATGAAATTAAAAATTTTAATTATAAATTTTAGGTTTTAAAATTATAAAAATTACATTAAAATTTCTTGACTGTGAACTAATTCACAAGCTATTTTTTACGGAAAATATAATCCCATTGATAATAAAAGTAATTTTTTTAATATTTCATTATATACATGAATTAATTATTTTAAATATAGTGTAAATAATTAAAAATATCAAAAACCAAACATTTGTAAATTCATAACACTCATTTTTTTAGTTTATAATATAAACTCACCCAAAATTAAAAAATTTATAAATAAACATTTTATTTATATATTACCTCTAATTTTGAAAAGAAATATATTAATAATATGGTAAGGGAATATATATTTATATATAATTTTCATTGATATTGGTTGATCAAATAATTACATATATCTCATAAAAAATATTATGTCATTTTGTGACATTAATATCTATAAAAAATACTATGAATCTATAGAGTTAGAGACATCAGAATATAAGAATCATAATAAAAAATTTATAATAACAAAAATTCTATTTCATTTCAAATTATATTATTCAACCCTATATATAATTGCCTTAATATCACAACATGGGATATCTCAGGGGAAAACATATTGAATAAGTGATAAAATTCCTAGTATTGGATGTAATAATTCCATTGAAATATCATCTATAATGTAAGAATATTTTATACATAATAAAATTATCCACATAAAATTAATTTATATTATTAATTATATATTAAGGAATCTGTAGTTATTTTATCCTTGATAATGTATGTAACAAACCAAAATTGGATTTCCATTGCTGACACATGATTCAACCCACAGATAGGCCTGAAGGCTATTCCCAATCACTATATGTTGAAAACTACTCCATTAAATTTAAGAAATTTACCTTGAAAATTTCTTATCTTGATTATAAAATATTATAAGAGATTATTTCTACCACAACTATATGGTTTTCCCATCTATTTTTCAAAAAATAATTCTACTAAAAAATAATTTAATAACAAAATATTCCTGGGAAAAAAGGACTAATATTTTATCATATCTTAAAAACAATAAATAATATTGAATAATCACGAAATTTTTTATCCAAACTAGAAATAACATATATTTAATACAAAAAAAATACTAAACACAAAATCTTTATTAGATCTAAGGAAATGGTTTGGTGCATCGGATAAAGAGACAGAAAAAAATAATCTACCACTTCTACACATCTATATATTTAAAGTGAATAATAAAAAATACATCCCAAATTGTACTCAAACCAATGATCAATAAAGAATTTTAACATATAAGTGGAATCAACATCCAACATGTATTATAGTGTATTATGAAAAAATCATCATAGGTAAAACTACACCCCTCATGCATAATAATTAAATGTAAATGATTTTCTTGTATGTTTTAAAATGGTGCTATAAAATGGAATCACTTTTCTATGAAAAACTATTTTACATACATCAATTATATTAATTTTGGTTTATATTAAGTAAATATTTCCCCATATTAAATAAAATCACTCTTTAAATATTATGAAGTGTAAGTGGAAATTTTATTAGAAGAACAATTTAAAAAAAATAATTTTCAACATCCTTATTTTAAAATAAATGAAAAAAATACAATTTTTAGGTTTTAAAATAAACAATAAAAATCATCATAAAAAACTAAACAATTTCATAAATAGGATGTACTAAAATAATGATAACAAAATAGTGTATTCATTATGTAACCTTATTTAGTAGGAGAATTTGTTTGTAGTTTGTGAAAAACCATGGAAACTAGGTTGTTCTTCATATAATGTATCCCAAATGATACTCCCTTAATTTTAGATTTTACATCTAGGGTGATGAATTTGGATTCAGTATTACTTATGATTCAGAGTACACACCATGTACCCTAGAAGAAAACACTACTTCATTTTCACAGGAATATCCAAATTTAGTGTCTCCATCTATAGTACATAGACTCTAGGACACAATAACTATATAATTAGATGGTTTCCATATAGTATGGGATGGTGGGATATATATTATAATCACATATATGTTGCTAAGTGATATGAGTCATACACTTCTTCAGTTATGCTTGATAGGTCGTAGTTGTCGAGTGTGATAATCAGAGGAATACTTGTATCATAACTCCCTTAAAAATTTGGTATAGGGTTCCCATCATAATTTATTTTTAGTTATAGTGGGTACGACCCAAATTATAGTGGCTGTGATATATATATATATAATGTGGAATTACCGCATCATCGATCTCTATTGTGGAAAGGGTATTCTAATAGAGTAAGTGATTCCTAAGGTACAGAGTGTTGTGTAGTCATGTTGGTCCTCCCCCCAGAATCTGGTGAGGTTTTACCTAATTCATGTAATCATATATGGGACCTTGGTAGATATTGGTAGACTCATAATTCATATATGTTTTTAAATTTATAGATCCATATTCTCTCATAGTTTTTGATTCCTTATGAGTATATCTGATGTTTTTTCATTACCCTCTCATAAAATGGTTTTAAAAAACTTTTTTTGTTCTATTTCATCACTCATTATATTTTTGGGTGTCTTACTCTGTATGTATACAGTCAACCCAATATTGTATTTTCCCACATGTTTCATGTCTTATACAGATGTAAAATATATTAGTGGTTACAGGGATGGGCCTCCTATCGTTAGAGCATTGTATTACATGCTGGTGCTCTCAATGTTTGGTGGGTGGTCTTTAGATACACGAGCAAGGATCCCTATTTATTTTCTAATAATATTTGTGTCAAATTTGGATTCCCCTTGAATTATTAGTTTGGTGTAAATTTCCCCTTATATTTTTGAATTACATTTCAACAATTTGATATTAATTATAGTTTTTGTTACATAAAAGTTTACTCTTTAGGTGGTATTTATTTTTTATATTTCTACAATATTACAGAGAGATGGATGTGTCTGTTTGTGAGCAGGATAATAAACCTGTGGATTCAGATTTCTATATTATTCCTAATCGATGCTTGTTATCATCCACTTGCCTATTAGAGATGGGCTTGGGGAGTCTTTCTTGACTGGCTTCAAGACCAGGTGGATATCAATGGTTTGTGTCATGATAAAGTGGTATATATAGTGGTTCTATATTAGGTAATATTTTTACCCTTAATCATGTTCTAGGGATTATTTTGGGAACATTGGGAAATAATGTTCATGTATCTTGAGTATATCACGCATGTTATGGAACAAGGTTTTGGTCTGGTGGACAACATATCCATAAGCTGGGACAGTAAAAAAATGATTTTAAACCCAGTATATTGAGTAATCATGTATCGAGAAAAAAATTGTAAATGATTCATATAGTATTTGGTCTTTTTCATTGGTTTTTCTTCTTGAATAATCTCCCATTATATATTCTTTGACAGTGATATGTCCTGATAATTATTTAGATTCCACATGGAAGACAACTAGGATTACTAAATAGGGTAACGATAATTATATGTTGAGAAATGAGGCCTTAGTTTAACGACGAATTATTCAGTAGTTACTAGTTTATGAGTGGAAAGAAGTGTATCCACAAAATTAGAAGCACATGGATCATCCTATGTTATCCAGGAAGATGATTGTCTTCATGATGATCATCTAACAGATCTAACGGGATAGGATAATTATATGTTGTGGGTTAATTTGTTTTGTGAGTTCAATAGAAATAGACAATATAGATGTTTAAGAATATATCAAACACTCAGAAATTATGGGATTAGGCTGAGGAAGTGGTGTAGTTTTAAAAACATATGTGGACCTCATCCAATCAGTTTTGAGGCCTTTAACCCATCATATTCTATATGTATAATAATTTTTGTGGTGTTTGTTAATCATTACCCAAGAAAAAGTGATAATCTATAAGACAAATACATTTACCTCATTAGAGATTAGTATACTCCAGTGATCCAATGGGTAATCGAGGTGTATCTAGCGGTGATTGAATTGGTTTTGTTTCATATGTATGACCACTCCAAATTATATGGTGGTCCTAAAAGATATTATTATTTATGTGAATATAGGTAATTGATTGATATATTGTTTTTTTTATGTTTGAATTGTATTCAAACCTTTAAGGAAGTAGAACACATCCCTTACAAACATTAATTCTTTTTTGATACAAATTTAAGTCATACTGGAATGATATGTCCACCCATTGTGGATACTATATGGTTATGGTGGATGGGTTCTTTAATATACATGTATGAGATCGTTTTTTTTATTAAGGCGTTGTAGAGAACACAAATTATCGGAAACTAATGTGAAAGGGGAAGGATAGTTTCCTATTGCGCATTTTTATGACTAGGAAGCACTAGCGGCAATCCATGTTTTTTCCCGAGACTTCTCTCTATTAATTACATTTGTATTAATCAATGCCACGCATCACTTGTATGGTGTCTCATGATTTTTTAAGACGTAGATATTCCAGTGTTTTCTATAGCTCATCCCTTTCATGTGATGACTCTGAATGAAAATGATTCAGTGTTAAAAACTCTATTATGATAGTGTTATTTGACTCTTTGATTATACAACTTCTCATGGGATATATTTATATTGTAAATAATGACTTATTTTGTTTCTCTATATATGGATTAGATGTGTAAAATTCATTCCGATTTTTCTATTATCTGTGTCGGATGTAGTGTGACTGAGAATAGTAGAATCTAGATATCTCCACAAATGTCTTGTTAGGTTTTCCTTTCCAACTATATATTCTATTATTCATTTAACATTAACCCTAATTCCACACTAATATTTTTTTGGACATATCATATTTCCCAATATATGTTGTTAATGTTGCGGGTGTCAGTGTAACAATGTCATGAGAAGGCTTTTTTCATACCCAATGTTTCACGTTTACAGCTCTTGTGGTGTTCATTAACAAGTTCAATGGTTTCATAAGTCCTTGAGTGTTTTAAAATCACCTTGATCAGGATATAGTCAAGTGAAAGTATTCATTATTAAAAATTTATGACCTACTAACTGGATTGAAAGTGTTTTATGGTTTTCTATTATTTATCATATGTCCATAAACCAAATGTTTGGGGTTCATGTGGATGTTATTCATAAAATGAAATAATGATTTCTCTTTGGGAATTATGAGTTTTGAGTGATACTATTTGGAATGATTAATTCCCAAAAACATTCACATACATTTTGAATCATTTCATTCAACATACCACATATCAGTTCATGGTGTCATTTATTGATGATATTCATATAAACATTGATTTTGAGTGAGTGCACAAAGGGAATTTCAGGAACATGATATACATACTCTCATAGGTTTAATCGTATGGTAAGACCTCATACTATCAATTTTTGATTCTATATAATCACTTTTTGGGAATGTAATCTCAAGGGATTTGGTATCCATAGACATACAAAATATTGATTCAATGATTTCTTGGGCGGAAGATATGATTGGGTATGCGGTGTAGAGTTTCCACAATTTAAAAGGAAACTATAAAAGGTTTGTGAAATTATTTTATAGGAATTATCCACTTTTGGCTATCTTGATTCCAAAATGAATCGCAATTAATTATATTTCATAGTTTTAAATTCCTCACAGAACTGAGGAAGAGATCTATATATTCTTTTATATATGGAATAAGGTACGGGGTAGTTGGTTTATAGTGTTTTTTAATGCCACCAGTGATATTCTATGATTTGAGTTGATTCAGTGGAATGAAGTGATTTATCATAGGGTTAGATACTTAAGGACACATGATAAAAACTACATAACAACTAAATAAAGTTTTGAAGTGGAAGTCCTTGCCTAAATGATGTGAATGTTTTACCTTTAGGGTTATAATTTTCCAGTTTTGTTAGACAAAAATATTTATAGTACATATACAAAAATGGGGAACCCAACATATGAAATGGGAATTAGACAGAGTTCCTCTAGGACTATGAAATCAATATATCCCATATTCTCAGAAAAATTAACGATATAAATAAATCCCTATGAAGGTAATCCAATTTTTGGCTGAGATAGATAAATTGACCTCATTGTAGCTTACACTAGTGGTGGTAGGTGTGAACCATATTCGTAGTATATAGAAGCGACCTAGTTTTTATTTAGCATGTGATAGTGGAATATTTGGGATGAATTCATAATAAATATCAATATGGCTATATATACAACAAATATTTACTATAAATGTTTAATGAACGTATGGATTACGTCAACGATTTCCATGGATGGATAATGATTTTGGAATTATTACATGAGGATCTATTTTGGGTGTATTCTACCAACCTATTTGTGAGAAATATATTGTTTATATGGATATAATGAGAATTTTTTTGTAGTAGTGGTATGATAGATTTAGGATGAATTCTATCGAGGTTTTATTATTCCTCCAATTTCGAAAAGGTAATGTTTTGACATGAGGTTTTATCCAGTCTAACACAAGAAAATAATTTTTTTCTATTAGAAGTGAGTTGGAATATCTGCATGTTTTGACATGAGGGATACATTTCAAATTACATGACATGACACTATCATTTTGACTTTCAAAAATCCTACCAAAGTCATCACAATTACATTCTATATAAGGGAAGATAATTATTGAGTAATAATGGAATTTATATATGAATTTGATTATCAATATTCAAGGGATACCTAGGATTATAATCTCCAGCTACAACGCATGTTATATGTCATTGATATGAATAGGTTAGTATGAGTTATAGGATAGATAAATCAATATGAAAATAATTTTTCATCCCAATGAGGGTGATCATTTTTAGAGAACTATCAAAGACATGGAAATTTGGTTAAGAGCACCTATGTTTGATGTCAGAGGCATTTAGAAGGATCACTCCACTACTGGAATGGAAAAATTTAGTGAAAATTATTTTATACAAAAAGGTCACCATTATTCTTCTACGAGGTTTGATATAAATAACTCATTGGTTCATAACTAGTATATGTAATGTAAAATAATGGTCTAGCATATCCCTAATATTTTTGGATAGCATAGTGTGAAAAAAATCCCATGGTGTTCGATAACATGTACCAGGGTAGTTCGAGAATGGGTAAAAAGTCATATTATTAGTATCCCAGTGATGGGGATTGTAGTGATCTGGATTTAGAAATAATATGTCCCTAAGGTAATGCAAGATATTCATGAACCCCCAGAGGCATGGTTAGGTGTCATGTAGCTTGACCTTACCAATCCATTTTGAATTGAGTGCATGACATCATCCATGTGATTAAACTATATAGAAACATGAATGACCCATAACCCATTCTAAAATAGGTATATATTACCTATTATAATGGATTTACCTTCTTAAATAACTCTGTGTCGATCTAGGAGAAATTAGATTAAATCATTTATGGATAGACTATTTATTAGGTTTGAGTGATGTGTCTGCATGGGAACATCCATGAGTGCTACTCAGAGCATGAAAGGTATATGTGGGATCAGTACCCTCAATATTTTGTGTAGCTTAATCATAATAGGTTGAAATTATTTAATTTTGTGTAGAATGTAAAAATGTTAATTTTTTGAATTTGATAAATGTAATATTTCATTATGTATTTCTTGATTTTTCATGGAGTTGGAATATTTTTTTTGGTTCTTGAGGTACCCTAATATTAATTTATTAAAAATAATATTGAGATGAAAATATGTAGATGAACCTATTTATAATAATTTTCTCCTAGAGATTAGAACATCCTACGAAATATCCAAAAACAAATTTGTTTCTTTGACATGAAGTTCACCCAGGGCATGATATAAGGTTGATTGATAGTAGACATTCCATGGAAGGTAGTCATTGAAAAAATATTTTAATTAAATTAAATAAAAAATTATTATTTTTAAATAAATACATAAAACATAACCCGATAATGAGATATATTCCATTATGGGAAATAACCATGATTTGCTACGTTACCATAGTTGATTAGAGAGATGGATGAGGAGCCACTTTTTGCAATGATGAGCACGAAATTGTGGAATGATGAAGAATGGAAAAAGGTTATTAGTGGAATGAATGGAGATAGAAACAATATCATCAAGCATTTTCTTAGAAAATTTATTATTAACTAATGATCGATTCATTCTTGAGGTGTGTACTGTTATTTTTTGGTTTTCTTCCCTTTTGAGTTTTAATTGACAAACGTGGATCATATATCCTCGTAACAATATATTTGTGTTTTTAGCATCGTCTAGATATTAATTAAGAATTTTATTTCAAATTATCTATTTCATTACACCCATTATTTTTTCCCACCTTTGGTTTCATTAATTTATGATTTTTTTGTCGATTCTCATCATCTAATATTAATATCAATTTATTTGGTTACCTATCCACTATCCATTTTTCCATTCTTTTGCAGTTCCCAATGGGGTTAGTTATTGTACATTACTGGAAGGTTAGAGAACTATAAAAAACAATATTCAAAATGAAGGTATGATAAAAAATATACTGAGTGATTTTAGATGGACCAATATGGAATAAATTTTTTTAAAAGAATTATTCCAGGGATTGGGACTTTCTTTTGGCACTAGGAGGAATGAATGATAATGCTTAGAAAATGAAAATTAAATATTCCGACAAATACTGGTAGGATAAGGATAATTAGAGTCTCCTTACATTTATTTTTATTGATATATATATAAATTAATGTTCATTAATTGCTGGGGAATAAATTTATCTAAAAAACCACATGAGGTAAACACACATATACTTTGATTAATTTGAATACATAACATGTATTCAAGATGATCATATTCCATGTCCCAGTGATTCTTGAGGAAGATAGTATTAAAATCCACTATAAATATCACCAACCGTATAAATGAATGACACACCTTTTGAAAATGGATTGTTAACCACCCATGATGCCTGAAATATATAGTAAAACCATTCATGTGGACTACCCTCCATATTCCTCAGTGTACATCCCATGTACTACTACTCTTTATGAGTACACAAATTCAGTGAGGAACATGACTTGGAATCCAACAGATCCCATAATCTAGGTCACACTGATGACACATCGTGTGTTTTGTCTTTTATACAATTATTTTAGTAGTGTTACATTGATATGCATTGGGTTTGTAGTACACCCCATGTATCCTAGAAAGACCAATATTGTAATTTTCTCTGTATCATATACATTTTATATCACCTTCCATTAGACACAGATTTGGTCCCACATGTATTCTGTCTATAGTAGTTTCCCATATATCACATTCCCATATAATTCTTATTAGAATCATATAGATATTTGGATATGATTTTGGAAGGATAGTTATTTATTAATAATCACCATCTTTAATTGATTTAGTTTGATAATAAAAGTGTTTCAATTGTCTGTAATCCACTAAAATATATGTATTGAGTTCCCATACACATTATATTAGAAGAGTAGGTATTACCCCACATTAATGATGGTAAGATTCCTTTATCCATGGAGTGTTACTTCCCTATTATTGAGCACTGGCAGTGATATGGTACTCTACCTGAGTGATTACTCCCTCTATTATGTAATATAATTGGAAGTTGCATGCCCCCAACATGATCCCTCTGATGTTTCATGTGGTGCTGGGAATTAGATTTTTTAACATTGGAGATACAAATACAATCTTATTTCTAAGATTCATGTGAAGATATATACCCTCGTTTTCTCCTCAATTGGGTTTTTTATGAGTATTTTTTCTACTGGTATCATTACCAAAATTTCCTTATGGATTATTATTATTTTGTTCACTCCATTACATACCTCATGGGTTTTTTGTAAAGTAATGGGTATTTATATAATCACCCATTCATGGGATTGAACCACATGTGTGATGTCTTATCCAGATTACAGTTTAATTAGTAGTGATTTGTGTTGGCCTAGTATCAAGGTAAGGTTAGTAGTACATGGTGACACTAATCATGTCCAATGTTTTTTATTATCATAATTTGCACTGTCTATTTAATTTTTCTTTATAATTTATTTCAAATATGGTTTCAAACATTATATGTATTTTGGAAATTATTTTCCATATCTTATTTTTTAATTACATTGAAACACTTTCATATGAATCCTTATGTCTATTGCATCTATTGATTACTCAATAGAGGATACTGATTTGTTATATCGACATCATAATTTAAGGACTATGTTGGGGGAATGTGCACATTTAATATTGACCAGATCCACTATAATTGTTTTTCTTCAAACTCTATGTTTACCACTGTAACATGAACAATAAGATGTGGTTTTGTGTTTGACAGTCAACATAATTTTGGGCCATGTGGGGTCCCGATTGGTCGAGTAGTCACCCAAAACCATGGAAGTCCATGATATATATTTTTCAGTAGGTACATATATTTTTCAAATGTTATTATCATAAAATGATTCCTTAGTGGAATCCACCATTTATCCCAATGAGAAGACCCACTTCAACAAACATGATTTTCAATCAAGAAACCTATATAGAAGCCCTTGATTCCAACATTTTGGAAACATTACCATTATAACCAAATTACTAATATCTCATTAATTTAATCATCTAAATCATATTATCATAAACTAATAATCAAATGTAATGTTTATAATGAATGGAATCACACATTGAAAAAACTCTATTGAAGAAACTAAATTGATGATAATGTATCAAAATGATTGGATACTATAAAAATATATTGTTCTTCTATTCCTCAATGAATAACTCTATTTATAGGTAATACATAAGGGTAATTATTATGAAAAAATTAGGTTTATTTTTTATATTATCAGTTATACTTGAATCATATAATCATTATAGCAATATCTAACTATATCTAATGATGATTTAACCCACCACCACTAATGTACTCAGTCACTATATAAATGAAATCTCTTGTTTAATCTTAGTTTATCAGTTCATTACTCATCCTCCAACAATAGTTTTTTAATTCATCAAACTATTTTGTTTTCAGAAATACTCACATAATTGTTATAATGTAAAAAATAATTTTATATATGTTTCTGTCAATGGTATCACTATCAATAAAAAAATGAGAAGATATTAATCCTCAGGTCAAAAGAAAAAAATGATTAGTATTTTTATTATTGAAACAAAAGACAATGTCATAATTTTACTCAACATGATTATATTGGAGACCCTTTCCATGCTTATTTCATAATCCTCCCATCATATCTCCACATACCCCATTTGAGATGCCTAATGATTCTATATGATTGAATGTTTAAAAATCATTTTATAAAGGTATGACATTATCGAACACATTAAAATTATAATGTTTATCCATTGTGGTCTATGAAGATTGAATCATTCTAAATCCTCATTATAGATGTGATTTTTTGAAAAAAAATTGACCGATAATGTCACGACCTATCTCTCGAGGCTTGTGGCGTGACTGCCCCATGCCCGCATTCCATAGGCTAGGGGCTGGAGACTAGCACCCAAGGGGTATTCCCTAAAATGGGAAGGCATTGCCTTTATAACCTATAAACACATGCAACCAACCACGCAGCATGATACGAACGCAAGTCTTTTTTATAGTAAAAAAGTGAGTACAATAATAAAAAATGGGCCAGAATACATGTCCAAATGGAAATTAAAAGTAGAATTAGAATTCAATACCACTAAAGAAAGAGAAAGACCACTATTGGATCTTCCTCTGAGGTTCCTACCATAAGGGTAGGTATAGATCGCATGCTTAGTACTCCACATCCACCTGTCTCTTCTGCGTACCGACACGCTGTATGGTCCACCTCCGAGGACCGTCCAGTCCTAGTAACCTCGTCCTTAGTCAGTGCTATCCATCATCTGCAAGCAACACAATAAGGTGTGGTCATAGTCCGTGTAGTGGGTGAGTAAAATGATACATAGTTGGGACCCCCAAGACCTTCATGGTCTCACAAAATTCACCAATGGTAAACCAGAAAGTATGAAATAAACAGAAAACCCTACTTAGGTATGTGCCAATAAAAATACCTAAGTAATCAAGTAATCCATCTCAATCATGAGGAAACACAGAGGTAATCACTCATCTCAAACTAGTTATAAATTATGTTTGGTAGTAGAGATGATTAATTATAGCTACTAAATCATCTTACTCTGTTAAGAGGCTATGCTGCTGACCCACACATAATCTCAAGGAGCTGAACAACACAGGATCGCTAGGAGCTGACCCACACAGGATTGCTAGGAGCTGACCCACACATGATTGCTAGGAGCTATCCCACATAGGATCGCTAGGAACTGACCCACACAATATTTTCAGAGCAAGACCCACACAGGATCTCTAGGATCCCACCAACACAATATCTCTAGGAGCTGACCCACACAACATCACTCGAGATGACCCACACATGATCGCTAAGACATGACCCACCTAGGATCACTAGGAGCTGACCCAAACAGGATTTCTAGAAGCTTACCCATAAAGGATCACTAGGATCTGACCCACACATGATCCCTAAGAGCTGACCCACACCAGGTCGCTAGGAGCTAACCCACATAGGATCGCTAGTCAGTCTTCTTGTAACTATCAGCTATAGGGTTCTCGCACTAAGCTCGCTTGAATCTAAAAGGATCCACTCCTCAAGCCACAAGTTGATACTCTAACATCCACTAAGTCCCAAGATGAAGTATCCCAAAGGACCACCTTGTCAATGGGGTCTCAACGCAATAGACATTGTGTCAAACGGACGCCCAGTCTGTCAGTTATTAGGTTTTTAGTATAGAGGGACCAGTTTGATTCTTGCTTGATCCAACCCAACTATACCCTAAATTTATCTAAATCACATGTGGGTTATACCAAAAGGACAATCTCGATCCAATGATTCGGGTGCCGCAAACGGTTCATCCAATGAGCATCCAGTCAATAAACAATAGGCATATTAGTGCCGTGGGCCCAGTTGGATTCTTATTCAATCCAATCTATACATACACCAAATGGAATAGGATAACCAAATGTGTCACATCATTGAGATTCACACGGAAAATCCCATGAGATGTGATACCCATTTTTCCTAAATGGATACCCGATGAAAAGGTATAATTTCACCTCAACATGCTTAAAACGGGCCTCATGGGGCTCATGCCTCGACTCGAGCCACTAACCATAATTTAGTATCTAACATTAGACTTGAATTGACTGTATTAGTGACAGGATCAAATTTCCACTGACGACAAGTCTATCAGACGTCGCATGGAGGAGTTATGGTGGTTAGGAGAATTAATAACAATATTAAATCAATTAATTCCCATTCGTTTTGGGTACCCAATCCAAAAACCCGAATAATACATCCATTATTGGACTCATAATGTTCATCTCAAAGTCAGGGTTGCTCTACTATAGATGGCTCATCAAAACGAGGTCTCATGGAGAAGTTGCAGACAAAACGGTGTTTTATCATCAAAATTAATAATAACAATATATTATTATTATTATTTACATATTTAATTACTTCTCCTTACCTCCAACAATCAATCCATGCTAGACCCTTGATGCGTGCCGGATAAAACACATAAATTTCATATTTTCTTTTTTATTATTTTATCAGTATTGAATTTTAGTTTTTCTCTCTCAAATCCCCCCTTCTTTATACACGCTTTTCTTTCTTCCTCATGACCAGACCGTCTCCACTACCTCCGAATACCCAATCCACGACGCCTCTAGACTACCCCACTGCCTAGATGCTACCTCCCGATTGTCCTCCGCTGCCACACATCGCACCGTCTACCACTCTTGGATCCGCACCCTAAACACATGCCGAAAATAAAACCACCATGCCTCCTCTCCCATGGGTCACCAAATCATCATTCAAAACCCAAAAAATAAAATGACCGCATATTCCCAATCCTCGAGTAGAGGGCTCCATGTCCATTTGTCGCGCTCAGTAGAATATTTTGTTTCCAGTGCTAATAAATATTTTTCTACCTCCTTCCATGAGCCATTTCGTCTTCATCCCAAGAATGAGAGATTAAATGATCACATAATTTTGATCCTTGAATCGAGGGATTTTCATCCATATATCATGCTCAGCAAAACTTCGTGTTTCCAGCGCCAATAAATATTAGGCATTGAATAATGCACAAGGAACATTCAAAGAATAAATAGAAAGAGGATCACGGTTTAAGTGTAGGATGTTGGACATGTCCTTTTGGAAATTGTCATCATGAATTTAGGATTTCACGACTCAATAAAACAAATCCAAACATATATAAAAACCCAAACTCGTTTCTTGAAGTCAACTTGAGTAAAATAGACGAAGTCATTGAAGAGGACGTTGACGTTCGTCACTCCCGCAAGGCACTCCTATCCAGTTAGAAATTATTATATTTTGGAAGTTATTCTTTGTAATTTTGGATGTTCTTCGTTGAAGAATCTCCTTTCAATTTCTCCAGAGCTCTCCTTTTTCCCACAATCCTTTAACCAAATGTTGAACTGCCAAATAAATTTAATAAATAAACAAATTGAGTTGGCACAACAATGGGAGGAAAACCAAGAGTTATCTCCCATTAAAGGGTGAGTTCCAGGGTCGGGTGGTCCCCAAATTTTAATTTAAATTGGTGTTTTTTAGTTTGGGTGGTCCCCACAACTAAACATAAAATGGGAGGTTTTAAAAATAATATAAAATTTTTTCTTTATTTTATTTTTATTCTTTTAACTCTCCCATGGAAATATGAAAAACTAACTTCCACCCTTGACCCATTGTGATCAAGGTGAAGGTATCCTTAATACAATATTGGAATTGTGAGTTCAAAAATGTCCTCAGATTTCAATTCCGAGTAATGGTTCAAAAGTTACAAAAAGATACTCGCCTGTTTCCTGAACATACCTGAAAAAATGTTTGGAAAATTATTAACAATCACTCTCGACCTGTGATGGTGAAGGTTAGGCTCTACCCCAGTGTAACACGCCCCAAAAAACCCATTGGTACTCTTATATTTCTAATATGAGTTACCATTTAATATTTATAGATTTTTACCATAAATTTATTTTCCAATTAAATATTTTATTTATATCCAAAAACTATCTTTCACTAGTGGCCCACGCCGGCGAACGTTAGTATCTACATAAATAAAGCATGCCCTCACCAGTACAATAGTGGTCTCAGATATTCAATTTGAGCTACCATTTTCGAGTTATAAGCATTTCAAAAATAAAATAATTTATTAAATTATTTCATTTACAGTTTATCCATTGTCTGGTTTTCTCACAAGAGGACCACACTAACTATACTTATGTCGTGCCTAGGGTAAACCCTCCATTCTGAATGCAACAGTGCACTTGGATTTATTATTGGAGTAACCATTTAAGAGTTATTCAACTTTTTCAAGAAAAATGCTTACACACGCTATTTAAAGTTTAACAAAACTTCAACAGACAATTCCGGGCACTCTGGGCTTCGAAATCATGCGCCGTCAAATTTTGCGACCTCAAAATAAATCTATATAATTAAAAAAATAGGGAAATTCTGGGACATTACATTATCCCCTCCATGGGGATTTATGAACTTGAAATCCAAAACAATGGTAAAACAACCAAAAGAGGGTATTGAGCACAAATCTAAGCCTCCTACTCCCATGTGCTCTTATAGAGGTTCCCGTGATGCCATTGAATGCTCACCAGAGGTATTGACCACCCACGATGGACCCGCTCTTGTCAATCCTCAATCTCTACTAGAACCTCTTTAAATGTCGCCCCTTCACCAATTCCTAGATCTCCATGGTCGATGATATGAGAAGGGTCCTACACATATCACCTTAGTTGGGTTACGTGGAAGAAGTCGAGCACTTGGTGCAACTAAGGTGGAAGAGAAAGGCAGTAAGACATCTTGCCTACTCTACTGAGGACCTAGAAGCATCCAATTAACCTCAGATATATCTTTCCACCTCTTTCAAAACTCAACAATCCTTGTTGAGGTGAGACCCATAGGAGGAAATGGTCTCCCTCCTCCTGTCGGAAAATGACCTCTACCGGCACTGAGTAGTTTTCAGTTGCTAACAAGTGTGGCATCATGATACAAAATATTCTACTTCTTTATTCATCCCTGGCCACTAGTACTGATGCTGAAGGTCCTGGTACATCTTCACTACTCCAGGATATACCGCTAAAGGGGATGTGTGGAACCCCTTCCACACTTCCTCCCGAAGAGTCATTGGTACCAGGGTACATCCTCCGAAGAGAATGATGTGCTCCCCGTATTCATAAAATCCATCAGGTGCATATCCTAAGGATCTATGAGCACGTCGAGACTCACAGTCAATGACCCCACATTGTGCCTCCCTAACATGCTAAAACAGTGGGGGAGCGACTTTCATAGACTAATGATAAGCTTCTCCATCTCAATCTATGTAGGATATCTGCAAAGCAGCTAGATTCTTTGTCCCCTCACTCAGCAACTACAGGATAGACCTCATACTCAGTGCATTTTCTACCACTTCCCCCATCCTAGTAGTATATATTATCACAATGTCATAGTCCTAGATGAACTATAGCCACTCCGTTGGGAACTGAAGACTCAAAAATCCTACTGCCACGAGGGTAAGGCAGGCTGACATAAGAGTGATCGGCTACACCTTCTTATGCAAGAGTTTATCCTGTGCTGCTTTGGTTTCCTTTTTCGTCATCTAATGAAAATCTCATCCCAACATTGTAGATAAGTCACAAAAATTTTCTTAATATAGTCAGTCTGTGTATGAACTATTGATGTCGAGTCCATACACAAACTAATGTCATAAGGCATCGATGCTTCCACTAATAGGTTCCAACTGAAACTTTTGCCTTAAGGGTCAGATTAAACTGTCAGCGTATGTGTGATTAGTGAGTCTGTTTCCAATGTTATCTCTAGATGTGAGGTTCATGTCAATGGTTTAACCGAAAACTCTAGGTCTTGGATAAGATTCGTGGAGGGAAGGAATGATTGGTGCCGATGTATATTGTTACGGAAGCTGGTTGTAGATACAGACTGTACCTCAAATCATTCCTAGAGCCCTTGGGTTGCATTCCTTATCTGCATGCAACTACTCTTTTCCCTTATCCTCTAGCACCCTGTGCATGGCAGGGAATACAATGGTTGGTGGTGGTAACATGTCGAAATGTACACCACCTCATGTTGTTCCCGTAGCTCTACATCCACATCTATAGCCATGATGATTAAACATTCCCTTTCAATTATTCTTTTCAAAACACTTTTTCATGCCCAAGTCTCTCAGACTGGATCCAGTTTCCTGCTTTCCCACTACTAACATTCACAGGCTGCATCTGCTCAGCCAAATAATATTCCACCACAATGGTTCCCTCTAGCACCCTAATATAAGTAAATATGCATAGAGGAGTAGTGCTATCTCAGATGTCCCTAAAGACAGCTACCTCAGAGGTCCGAGCTCTAAAGCACTGATCGTATCATATTCATCAAGTGTCGTGAATGATTGGTACACCTAGATTAAAACTCAGCTATCGACTTGTCATAATGAAGAAGCTATAGAAGCTCTAGAAAACTCTCAACCACCTACTCAAGAATGTTCTTAGCTGCCTATGAGTCGGGCTCACCTCAGAACCTGTAGTGTATCTGATACTAAAACTCACGTAAGGCACTATGCTTATATGTGTCCTTTACCAGTACCGCACGTTGTAACTTTTGACCAATGGGTATTGATATAGACGAAACACTACCTGAAGGTACTATCTCGAGTAATGTTTCATGTACCAAAGCCTCATCACAATGCGGACCATCCTCATGGTCACTCACTAAAAATACTAGTAGCTAAGATCACCATATGCTCTAATGGTCTCTCAACTAGGTGGAAAACTGTAGCAACTGTCTCCATCCAGCCCTTAGCTGCGTGGGAAACTATCACGCCTTGAAACCTTAGAGGCCTCTGTTGTTGGAACTCATTCAACGTGCTCAGTCGGCATGCACCGTCAAACTGTGTGGCTGGTGGTAACTCATTCCCAACTGGTGGTGGTGTTTCTGGTACACCACCCAAAGATTCCAACATGGTAAGAGGGCCCTGCACCCGAGCCATGTCACTCAGTGGGCCGTCATCGTGTACTCTCTCAGGAATCATAATTGGCTGTCTACGTAGTGACATCCTGAATAGAAACAGGTGCACCATGGTCATTAAGTTATACCTGGTGAGCTGACTTAATAAAATAGAGGATAACTTTTCAAACACACACATAATCAGTGTTTTGGTACACTACGTCAGAAAATTAGATGTCAGGGTCCTAGTGTTTGGATATGTTGATCACCGCAGCAACATTGGATTCCCCAAAATGATAAACACACTCACTACACTTAACACTATTATCATTAAAATGAATAGATTCCAATGTACTAAGGTTTAACCGACTCATCTAATACCAATTTGTCACGACCCATCCCTCAGGGCCCGTGCCGTGACTACCCGAAACACGCCTTTCAGAGGCTAGGGGCTGATGACTAGCACCAATGGCGTATTCCATAAAACTAGGAAGGCATTGCCTTTATAACCTTTAAACACATGAAACCAAACACACAACATGATATGAATTCAATTCAACTTTATAGTAAACAAGTTAGTTCAGTATGTAATAAGGGGCCAGAATACAAGCCCAACTGGATAGTACAAGTACAACTGAAATGCCATACGACTAAAGAAATATAATGATAGCTATTAGATTATCCTCCGAGGATACTACCTGAAGGGTAGGTACAGATCACCTCCTCATCACTCCATGTCCACCCTTTTTCTCTATGTACGGATACACCCTATGGTCCACCTCTGAGAACAATCTAGTCCTGGTACCTCATCCTCAATCAGCGACGTACGTCATCTTCATCCAACACAACAAGGTGCGGGCATATTCTAGGAAGGGGTGAGTATAACGATACTATGTAAGGGCCCTGAGACCCTCATGGGCTCACAAAATCCCCAAGGATAAACGAAAAAGAATGAAATCAACAAATATCCCTACTTAGGTATTTTTTAATACATATACAGAAGATATCATGTAATCCATCTTAATCATGAGGAAACACCGAGGTACTGACTCATCTCACACTATGTATAGATTATGTATGGTAGTAGAGAAGATTAATTAAAGCTAATAAATCATCTTAATCTGTCAAGAGGATCTACTACTGACCCACACAAAATCTCTAGGAGCTGACCCATATAGGATCGCTAGGAGCTAACCCACACAGGATCGCTAGGAGCCGACCCACCCATGATCACTAGGATCTGACCCACATAGGATATCTAGGAGCTGACCCACATAGGATTGCTAGGAGTTGAACCACACAGGATAGCTAGGAGTTGACCCACACAGTATGGCTAGGTGCTGACCATAGATGATCGCTAGAAGCAGGCCCACATAGGATTCTTAGGAGCTGACCCACACAGGATCATTAGGAGCTAACCCATACAGGATTGTTACTCAGTCTTCTCGTCATTGCTAGCTACATGGTTCTCACACTAACCTCAATTGATTTCAGGAGGATCCTCTCATCAAGCCACAAGTAAATACTCCCACTACCACGAAGTCCCACGAAGATGTATCCCAAGGGACTGCCACCTAAAAGGGGTCTCAACGCAATAGACGGTGCATCGTACGGATGCCTAGATTGGATGTTATTATCCTTTCTGTCCCAAGGGCTCAATTGGATTCGTGTTCGATGCAACCCTTTTGTACCCCAACATTATCCAAATCTCATGTGGGGTATACCCAATGGAGAAATTCGATCCAAGGATTCTGGTGTCGTTGATGGTTTGTCAAACGGGCACCCGGTCTGGATGAAATTGGCATTTTAGTACCGAGGGCCTAGTTGTATTTGTGTTTGATCAAATTCGGTCATACTCCACACAGCACCAGATAACCAAATTGGTCACATCGTTATGATTCACATGAAAAAACACATGAGAGGGTCCACCCATTTTTTTAAAATGGATACCCGGTGAAAAAATTTCATTTCTCCGCAACACATGTGAACTATATGACATGGGCCCCGCATGTTTGACCTTGACATAAATATCCAAAATTGTTCTTGATACATCTATTGTAATTTTAGGGTTGCAACTTCACAGACGGTTCATCATTCTGACACCGTATTAGGGAGATATGTCGGATATAGGATCCAATATTATTATTATTATTATTATTATTGGGTGTTTTGTGGAACCGAGAAACAAACCAGAATATAGTATTCAAAATTATAATTGAATCAACAATAATAATGATAGAATCAAGTCAGCACTGACGACAAGTCAATCAGACATTTCACGCAGGAGTTATAGAGGGTCAAAGATTTAATAAAAATATTAAATCAATTAATTCACAAGTGTTTTGGGTACCGAATCCGAAAACCCAAATAAGACATCCAATATTGGACTCCGAATGCCATCTCAAAGTAAGGGTCACACTGCCAGAGATAGTTTTCCAAACCAAGGTCGCATGGAGAAGTTGCAGACTAAAAGGTTTTTTATCATCAAAATTAATAACAACAATATTTTATTATTGTTATTAATTACTTATTTAATTACTTCTGGTTAACTCCAAAAATAAATCCATTCTATCCCCTTACTATGTGCTGGAAACAAACACATAAATTTCAAATTTTATTCTTTATTATTTAAAAATTATAGTATTTTAGTTTTTCTCTTTCCAATCCCCCTTATCCAAACACGATTTTCCTTCATCCGCATGGCTAGACCATCTCCACCACCTCCGGCTACCTAATCAATGTTGACTCCAGACTACCGCACCACCTAGATGATGCCTTCGGACTGTCCACCGCCACCGAACATCGCATCATCTACCTCACCTAGAGCGATTCCCTGATCAGACATAAAACATCACACCGCCATGTCGCCCCTTCCATGGGCCGCCACATCTTCATTCTAAACCTGAAAAATAAAATGATCCCATATTCACGATCATTGGGTTGAGGTATCTGCATCCATATGTCACGCTTTACCTAATATTGTGTTTTTAGTGCCCGTAAATATTTGGTTGCCTCCTTCCATGAGACATTTCAACATTGTTCCGTGCCGAAAAAAATTAAACGATCACATTTTTGTGATCCTTGCGTCGAGGGCTTCGAATCAATATATCACTCTCAGTAAAACTCAATGTTTCCTATTTTAATAAATGTTAGGCGTTGAAAAATTCACGAAGAACACGTGAAGAATAAAAATAAAGAGGAGTATGATTTATTCGTGGGATAATGGCCATGTTCGTTTGGCCAAAGTTGTTGAGAATTTAGGATTTTAAGAATCAATAAAACAAATTCAAACACATATAAAACCACTACCTTGTTTCTTGGAGACAATGCGGGGCAGAAGACGATGTCGTTGAAGAGGACGTCAACATTCATCACTCCTGCAAGACTCTCCAAGACAGTTCCTCGTTCTTCTATTCTGGAAGTCGCTCTTCTTTTTAGTGGATGTTCTTCATTGAAGAATCTCTTTCCAAGTAATCCAGAGCTCTCCTTTTTTCCAAAAATCCTTCAACCAAATTGTTATGTGGAAAATAAGTATATTAAATAAACTAATTGAGTTGGTACATCCATGGGAGTGAAACAAGAGTTATCTCCCATTAAAGGGGGAGTTCAAGCGATGGGTGGTCCCCACCTTTGAATTTTAATTAGAGGTATTTTGTTCAGGTGGTCCCCACAACTAAACATTAGATGGGAGGTTTTAAAAATAAAATAATAGTTTCTCTTTATTTTATTTTTATTCTTTTAACTCCCCCACGAAAATAAGAAAAACTGACATCCACCCTCGACCCACTATGGTGAAGGTGAAAGTATCTTTATGTGAATATCGACACTGTGAGTTCAACAGTGTCCTTTGGTTTAAATTTCGAGTACCGGTTCAAAAGATAGAAAATTCCCCTCACGCGTTTCCTAAACATACCCAAAAAAAGTTTGGAAAATTATTAACAATCACTCTCGACCTGTGTCGGTCAAGGTTACTCTACGCCCAAGTGAAACACGCTCCAAAGAACCCATTGGTAGTCTCATATTTCCAATCTGTGGTACCGTTTAAATGTTATAAAATTTACTATAAAATAATTTTCACGTAATTATTTTATTTATGGACAAAAATTAACTTTCATTTGTGGTATGCGTCAACCAACATTATTATCTTCATAAATAAAGCTTCCCCTCACGTGTTTAGTTGTGGTATCATATTTTCAGTCCGAGATCCCGTTTGTGAGTTATAAGAATTTGAAAAATAAATTAATTTATTTTATTATTTTATTTAAAATTATGCCATTTTTGGATTTCCTAACAGGAGGCCCACGCCAACTAAACCTAAGTCCCACTTAGTTTAAACCCCCCATCCTGAATGCAACGGTGCCCACAGTCTTCTGATCGAAGTAATCATTTAAGTGTTATTCCACTTTTTCAGGAAAACTGCTTATGTGTGCTTTTTAATGTTTATCCAAACATAGACGGACCATTCTGGGCACTCCGGGCCTCATTATCATGCATCGTCAGATTTCAAAGTCTTAATATAATTCCATATAATTAAAAAAAATATCGAATTTCTGGGACATTACAGATAATATGAAACATAATTATCATTTTAACGGTGAAAATAGATTGGTCTATACTCATCATTAACCACAACTAACTATAATCATTATAAAAGATTGATATAATTTTATTTGAACCTAAAATTTTTAATTAAATGATTAATTCCCATGTAATAGTTTTATCCATAGAGTTAATATCAAAAAAATAATTATTGTGAAGATTACTTCCCAAAAATCTGAATATTATGATGAAAAATTATTCACATGAACATTCAATTATATTAAGATATAGACTATCACTTTATCATTTTACATTATTTTTAACCCACAGCCTTCTTTGATGAATCATTATTTATAAAAATACTTATCCACATAAGGGTTTTTTGATAATTAATGTTATCAATATCTTTATTTATAACTGTTATAATCATTACTCACATTCAGTAGTACATAATAACATTAATCATTTTTGGGTTCTCTTTTTTGTGTCTTTGATAATTTTGAGGTGATTCTATAAAAATATGGAAAATACCAATCTAATATAAAAAACAATTATTCATTAATAAAAAATTCGGTCGGGTCGATTCATCTACCACCATTCTAGTTTATGGATTAATATATATCATCTTTGTTCTTAAAATATTCCCAAACAATATAACTTAATAAAACATAGAATTGAATGTTTGACATTTCAGAAAAAAAAAATTCATTGAATTTGACTTTATAATAGTAAAATAATTATCTTAATGTTATTATTTTATTTTAGAGTATATGATAATATCATATATAATGTCAATGGAAAATAGATCAACATAATTTCTAAATAGAATATTCACCATTTCCAGGAATATGTCATGAGTATTGGTCTATCCAAATGGAATCACTATTCAATCATAATTTCTATGTTATGTGTGAAAGGTAGATATTTGAATATCCACCCTCATTAAATTTAATTGAGGATATCGAATCCAAAGATCTACTGTTGATATGTACTAATCCTCATGTAGTTTATTAAATAATTCATTTAACTATGGATGGTGATTCCTTTTAATTAACCTGATATTGTTGAAGGCATGATAATAAATTGATTAATGATTTTACCTATCCATATTCTTGAAAAACTAGAATGGGTTCACCCATGGTAAATAACAAGGGGTATAAAGAACTGTTACCCAGTTTCACTAATATTATCTATGTCACCAATTCAAATTCAATGTGGTCTATCCAATATTGACTCAATAATATGGTTATGGTTTTTGTCATATGTTCAATTGCAAATTCATAATATTGACTGGAATGGATGTCGAAAATCTCTTTAAAAAATACCTATGAAATCAAATCATAATTCTAATGTGTTTGAGAAATAATTTTTTTTACTTCTCAAGCATTTGATCAGTATATTACACCACATAATGAAATGTTATCCTTTCTTGAGATAGATAATCCATGGGATATTATGTATTCTCCTTTCACCTCTATAAAACCATACGATTCACTGAGTTAGTTTCCTCTTCTATAAACTGATATTGGTCATATATAAAGATAACTATACATTCCAATAATAATTTCAAATTATATTAAAGGAGGTATAATTTTTTTATATGATAGATTACTATAGGGAATATAAATTAGATAAGAGTTGCATAATTATCAAAAAATTAATAAATCACTGGGTTTATTCATACATTTTTTAACCACCATGTCCCGAGGTTGATCTTTAATATTTTTACATAACATTAATGATAGGTATATATATGTAAACCAAGTATCAAATTTGATGTCCACCATTCAAGAGATAATAAAAAATTTATTTATCACCACATTAATTTCATGACAGATCATTGTTTTACTAATAACATATTATTTATTTGTCTCTTTTCATTGAAAGTTATTTTCATTGGTTGTCCAAAATGACCCTTGTTATAGTACATTTTGTAATATTGATTTATTTTTTCATTCAATTCACACAATGAACAATATGTGGGGGTTTGATCGAAATGTTCCTTTCTATATATAGTTTATTAGTTAATTATTTACCAATTATTATTCAATCTCTAGGTTCCGTTTATTTATACACTTGAACCATCATCCATTCCATTGAGGTTGTTTATATGATTACTATTAGGAATATTATGATATGTGGGAAATTTTGTATTGTTTAAATTAGGATATTTAAAATTTATAACTATGTTATTATTCTTAATTATTCTCTATTTATAACTAGTCCCACGATTCCCCTAACAATATGAAATTTAAATCTCATTTTCAAGTAGAGCTCAAAAAATTTATGTGAAACTACTAAATTAATGATTTTATAATTTTTTTCAATACATTAATCTAGTTAATAAGAGATTATTTCATGCACCCAACCAATAATAATAAAAAAATATAAATCCATAATATTAAACTATTATTATGAGAAATTACCCTTGATTTTTTAAGATAATTTTCCATGATTCATTATATGGTGGTTTATTTTTGGAGGGAATGTTTTCCCCATATAAATATATATTAATATATTAAATTATTACAATACTCTTATTATTTTTATCTTAGGGGCTTTGAATTGTTTTAACATGGGTGAATTGTTTCACTATCCGAGGCATACCAATAATATTTTGATATCCCGTGATTTCATCCAACAGGTTCATTTGGGATTTTCTTCATAAGGGACAGACGTGTAACCCGCATTATTGATTAGTGTGGGATACTTTAATTGAAATATATATTATGTTCTATTTTTATTATTCTCAAAAAAGGTAACTATATTTGTTTAACAATAGTATCTCAATTTCTTTTGGAATTTACAATCTTCATTACAACAATATTCTTATATTTTTATTTTTTGGGATATGGTATAGTTATAATGGTCCCCATATAGATCCTTATTGGAATTCTATATTATTAAATGTTCATAAATAATTTATATGGATTTTCTATAATGATTCATCATCACATGGGTGCCAGTGAGTTGATATATCCAGTGTTCTTGAGTTTTGTTCATATTCAATGGGACCATTGTTGGTGGGATTAGAATTTTATATATTGTAATATTATGTTAAGGGATGATTCTCATAATAAATGTTGTAACTATTTCAATAAATTATATATGTTATCAATATTTCCTTTTTTAAATTAAGTGATGTTTTAATTGTCAATGTTATTTTAGGGGGATTATTTTTTAATTCCTTTGTAATATTATTTTTTCTAGCATCCCAATGAGGGAATATTAATCTATTTAAATAGAATAAGAAATATTATTTCTTATTTGAAAATATTATTTAGTAACCTCAAATTCAACTACATAAAGCATTGACGTTCCAACGCGATTTTATATTCTACATTCATTATTTACATTATATGGTTGAGATAAATTTCCCATGTCCATAATTCGTAATGATTTTTATAACATATAGGGTATGGTTTATATATTATTATCTTAAGAATATTTAATATTTTGAATTAATATAACATGATATTGTTATTGTTAATCCGGGCATATTGTCTTTAATATTTTATGTTTTTCTGTTCATTCTAGAAAATAATATCAAATAATATTGGATATTAACTTCCACTATTTTTAAAAATTCGTTTTTATAATGAAAAGGGAACAATTAATGAACATCGAGGGAAAATTCAAAGGATATTTTTTATAACACTCTATATTATAATTTTTTTTTATTTTTTTCTAGATGATGTGTCTTTTGGTGGACATAGAATATATTTTATACAATATTTTATGATTGATGTCTAGATTGTTTTCAATATTAGTTTATAATTTTTTATTTTGTTCTATTTACTTCTAATAGATTTTTTTAAGGTCCCTTAAATGGATTTTTCTTATAATAATTTTGAATCATCATTCATATAATATTATAATTGGGTTTGTTTAAATAATATTGGTCGTTCTAATAGGGTTTATATATTTTATATTATTTTTTAAATTCATTTTTTTGAATAATTTTTAATTTCAGAAAATATGTATATTTAAATATTTATTTGTACATTTTAGGTGCTAGAGTTGTTTAATTTTCAATTATAGGATAGTAATGAATTTGAGATAAATTTTTATCCTATGTAGATGATGTGGGGTTCATGATAATATGAATATTTATGTTTACAATACTCCTTATGTTTTTCCGAACACACTAATTGATTTTGATGATATTGTATTTGAATATGATGACTTGAATTTAGATAATGAATGTAATACTAAATGTTTTCTAGGGTTAATATTACAATAGCTCAATATAGATTACGAAATTGAAAAAATAAATTCTAGAAAAAATATATTGTTAAAATGAAAATTTGTGTAATATAAATGATGATTTTTTTAATTTTCTTTATGTTGGATGTATCAAAATTCAATAATCACATATATATGAAGAATATCAAATAATATAATCATATGTATTACCCACATTTTATTGTACCAATAGTGTGATCTAAATCAGACAATAGGTTTTGCGGGATACTCATTTCTTCTTTAACATTGATTTATATTAAGATTAAAAAATGAAGTGGGGGGGGACAAAATGGGAATATAAAAAAGAGATAAATCTATAATTTAATTATTAAATAAATCTATTTCATAGTCCCAATTTATATAGAATATGGATTATCTCATAGTTTTCATTAATTAAATCTTATATTAAAACCATTATGAGTAATATATATGTTTGTATATTCCATGTAACAACATGTCACATTAGATAATGTCTAAAACGAACTGATTGAGTTTTGGTGGGTGCTAAATAGTTTGTAATGTTTTTTGAACCCACATAATAATACCATGCTTATTAAACATGTGTCTATTAGGATAGACACTTATTCTGAAAATAAATAATTATTGAACAAATTTGATAAACATGTTTCCTCTTTTTAGGATGTCTATTTCCTAGATGCATTATGGTAATTATAAAAAACAAATCATTCTTATATATATCACAATGAAAAAAGAAGTAACCTTAAACTTGGTATAATGGCTAGCCATATCTAGTTCTAGTCACAGAAAAGCTGAACTAAATGTTCCACTAAAAATAATGATCCCAATGAATCTTCAAGAATACACCTAGAATCTATATATGATGAATATATACATCTTATATAAAAAATATTTTTCATCATCAATTATCAAAATTCAATCAGTCATGTAATTTTCAATCAGTCATATATTTCTAAAATTTATACTTTTATATTCATCGAACCTTATCTATTTTGAATTGGAATTTAAAAAAATAAAAAAAATTAATTATAATAAAAAAATTAATTGAAATATACTTCTTTTTCAGTCATCTAAAATACTATAAATCTTCCTATCCTCATGTGATATCATAGTTTATCCTCCCCTAAAAATCCATAATTTTAATTATAATGAATTTCACTTCTAATTGCTTATAACAATATTGAATTATGGTCTATGAATATGGAAATATTTTTTTGATGTAAGATAACACATGGGTAATTCTTCTTTAAAAACGTAATGACTAATAATCATCTTATTAATTATGATGTGTGATCCATGAATAATAGATCATTAGTATCTTCTGGTTTAGTATTCTTCCTAATATTAGAATACTTTAAATATAATATTTGTATATATTAATATATCATACGAGGATCAAAATCATTATATATATTCTAAATTGACTTATAAGAATCCGAAACATCTAAATTTATTCTTTCATATCTTGTGAGGATCTAAAAATTTCAAACTACGTGACAAAATTCATTTGTTGGTTTTTAAATTGTATTTACAAATTCAAAATATATAACAAATATTATAAAAGTAATTGATGAAAACCGAATTTCCAATGCCTAGATTAAATGTTTTTATACATAATGATATTATAATAAATTTAAAAGGAAATATCTTACACAAAAGGGAAACATAATATTGTTTATAAAATATTATATGTTTCTCAAGAATTTTCGATTTAAGACAACATAAATTTCATGTGGGCTCCAAATAAGGACTTATGTCCTTAATTAATCTTATATTATATCACAATTTTTTTATTTTTATTATTATTTTTGTTTAAATTTTTTTACTCATGTTTCAAATTTACAATCGTGTTTTTAACAAGGTACCATAACAAAAAAACAAAAAGTTACTTTTCCTTTTTTTAGATACAACCATGTAGTTACATAATTATTCATGTAAATGTAAATATTATTAAAATTATCTCAGGAAATATACTACAAATCCAAAAAAAACTATTCTTCACCACATTATTACATCAATTGGAAAACTTTTATCTCTATTAATATAGCTATGATGATCTTCATCACTATGAAATCACATTTAGATAGTAACAGAAATACCGATTCAATTACAGAAGAAAAATTAAACACCATCTTATAAAGGGTTAAATAATCAAACAATCTAATTTTTTATCAATAAAAATCATTCTATAATAGATTATTAAAATAAAGAACATTATTAATGTTTTTAAGAAAATAAAAATAATACAACTATATAGTTATAAAATAATCAAATCTATTTCTACATGAGATTGATTGGTGTAGAATAAAATTGCTGGCTAGGTACTAAATCTATGTTTTGATGATATATAACTATTCCAAAATAAAATATATTTCAATGTATACAGAGAATAAAAAATATTAAATTTTTTAGATGTTTTCTTACAAAACAAAACCCAAAACTAGAACATACCAACATGATGTATATAACCCAATGTAGAAAACTTCTCCTTTTGTATTTATAATTTATTGAATAGAAGAGGTATCTCACTAATTTACATACACATATATATAGGAGGTTGATATATTCCCATATAAAATATTATATTATCAACAAGTTCAGTTATGAAAAGTGTTGTGAGAATATCATCCAAATTATCTATATGTGGAACACACCCTAGTTTGAGGATACCATTTTCCACGATTTTCATTAGTAAATGACACTTGATATTATTGTGTTTAGACCTCAAATGTTGAACATGGTTTCGTAATGATTGATAAAACTTTGATACCTACATCCTAAAATAATGGTGACACTCATCATGAAATAATTCTTGATTTTGAATCTTCATCCACATTACTTACATAGATACATGTAATGTATCCCTAAACTCAGCCTTATTTGATCTCAATGAAATAATTTTTATCTTCATTGAATTCAATAGAGAAAAATTATTTAAAACATTCTTCCACCAGATGTGGAATTCAATTCAGAAATTGCGCAAACCAAATCAACAAATCTAAATCTGATTATATTTAGATCTCCTTTATTTGCATACAACACCCTATAAGTGAATGAATTTTATATTACGAAATATATTATTTCATACCTATATATTTGATTTCATATAATTTAATTGGAACCATTAGAAATGTGTGAAAACATATAAATTACAATTTATGGTAGATATCAAATACATAATACACATGATCATAATTCTAAACTACCTTTCACTATCTTCTTTCCCATCATCATCATTAGTCAGTTTTATTTGCTCCAAAATTGGTGGGGTCACCCCTTAGGAATCCAACAAGTGAGAAATCATTATGATCTCTCTACCATAAATTTATTCTGAATTAAATATATATTAATTTTAATGGGTATTAAAAAAACTGTTGAATATTTCATTTCCCCAAGCAAGGAAATATGGAAACATTCACTCATTTAGCTTAAGTAATCCATCACCAAAAACTCTTATATTCTTTAATAAAATTTCTTAGTAATGTACACAATCATATAAAAATGTTATGGTATTAGGGTTTTACTCACATAACAAGTTGTCCACATGAAATTCTAAGAATGTAATTACCTTCATATATTCTTCCTGACTAAAATACCACTCCATTGTATCCTATTTTAATCTATAATGGTCCATCGTAAATATTAACATTCATCACATTAGAATCAATCATAATGATTAAAGGATACTTTATAAATTGTACCTCGTTAATTTCACCAGTCAAAAAATAATATTTAACAATGATTAATTTTTTTTAATGTCATCTCTAATCTAGTATGGATATGAACATTTTGATGGAATGATTTTTATCATCTTGCGAAATGGATTATTAAATGGAGACCAAGTAAATTTTGGAATTTCTGTTGCTAGAAAGTAAATAATGTTTTAATTCTACGTAAATTTTTTATACTTCTTATTTATAAACAAAGATTTGTAATAAATTCGTATTTCCTCTATGGTTTATGGAAACATTATTAATTTTTTATTTATAAATTTTTTGTTAATATTATAATTTTTTTTTTCAAATTTTAACTTTAATATATGTTGTTTAACCATTTATAGTAGACATGTATGATGGGATTCCATGAACTGATATCTTATCTATAGACAATGATTCTAATCCCTAATATTATTTTCAATATCTATTTTTTTCTCTACCATTAATTTTATCCTTTACTATATTTTTATTCATATTCAACACTAGATGATATATAACAATATCATCACACAGAATATATGTATTTCAATCCCTTTCATGAACATGTTATGAAAAAAATATCATTCTCAACATTCAAAATGATGGAATTCTTTATTCAAACTCAATTTTCAATAAATATATAATTTTAAATTTCAATTTACCTTTCAGATCTTATTTTAAAAATCATTTTAGAACATATGCATGGGTTATATTCGAGGAAAATTCATCTTCATTGTCTTCTTTAAACACACATACATTTCTTACTATTTTCAAGATTATATATAGACAACCAAATAATATGAAATATTTCATGTTTAGAATCTTTTTAATATCTTATCATAAGGATTAAAATAAAATTATTATGGACATATTTTTGTATGATTCCAAACATTTGGATTTCAATTAACCAGTAATATCTTATTTTTTAATTCACTAACGATATCATTTTATCCATATCAATGAGACACCAATACTTTATTTCACAAAATCTATATTGTGAAAGATTTTATATGAATCAAAATTCATTATTTAGTTCATTTTTTTATGATTTTTACAATATAATTTAACAAATTATAGTACAACTGCTTTAATTTAAACTCTATAATAAAAATATCATTTTAATTTTTGATACTATGTTTAAGATTTTTAATCTACCTAAGACCTATATTATAATTGTCTTTGTATTTTTTTCTAGATGATGTGTCTTCTGGATGGACATAGAATATATTTCATTAAAAACGTTATAAGTGATCCTAGATTGTTTTCAATAATAGTTTATAATTTTTTATTTTGTTCTATTTACTTCAAATAGATTTTCTTAAGGTCTCGTTTAAGGATTTTTCTTATAAAAATTTGGAATCATCATTCCTATAATTTTTTAATTGGGTTTTTTTAATAATATTGATCATTATTATAGGGTTTATATAATTTTTATTATTTTTTAAATTCATTTTTTTGAATAATTTTTAATTTCTGTAAATATGTATATTTAAACATTGATATGTACATTTTAGGTACTACAGTTGTTTTATTTTCAATTATAGGATGGTAATGAATGTGAGATAAATTTTTATACTATGTAGATGATTTGGGGTTCATGATAATATGAATATTTATGTTTACATTATTGCTTATGTTTTTCTGGACACACTAATTAATTTTGATGATAATGTATTTGAATATGATAACTTGAATTTATATAATGAAGGTAATATTAAACGTTTTCTAGGGTTATTATTACAAAAGCTAAATATTGTTTTCTACATGTAAAAAATAAATTATAGAAAAATCATGTGGTTAAAATGAAATTCTTTGTAACATAAATGATGATTTTTTTACTTTTCTTTATGTTGGTTGTATCAAAATTCAATAATCACATATACATGAAGAATATAACATACTATAATCAAATGTATTCCCAACTTTTTATTGTACCGATAGCGAGATCTAAATCAGACAACAGGTTTGGCTGGATACTCATTTCTTCTTTAACATGGATTTATATTAATATTAAAAAATGAAGTGGGGGGGGATGAAATGGGAAAGTAAAAAAGAGATAAATTTATAATTTAATTATTAAACAAATCTATTTCATAGCCCCAATTTATATAGAATATGTATTATCTCATAGTTTTCATTAATTTAATCTTATATTAAAACCATTATGAGAAATTTATATGGTTGTATATTCCATGTAACAACATGTCAGATTAGATGATGTCTAAAAGAAATTGAAAGAGTTTTGGTGGTAGCTAATTATTGTGTAATGTTTTTTGAACCCACATAATAATACCATGCTTATCAAACATGTGTCTTTTATGATAAACACTTATTCTGAAAATAAACAATTACATAACACATTTGATAAACATGTTGGCTCTTTTTTAGGATGTCTATTTTGTAGATGCATTTTGGTAATTATAAAAAAACAAATCATTCTTAGATATATCATAATGTAAAAAGGCACTAACGTTAAACATGTTACAATGGATAGCCATATTTAGTTCTAGTCACAGGAAAACCGAACTAAATATTCCACTAAAAATAATGATCTCAATGAAGCTTCAAGAATCCACCAAGAATCCATATATGATTAATATATATATCATATATAAAAAATATCTCTCATCATCAATTCTCACAATTCAGTCAGTCATGTAATTTTCAATCAGTCATATCTTTCTAAATTTTATACTTTTTTGTTCATCGAACCTTATCAATTTTAAATTGGAAGTTAAAGGAATATAAAAAATGAATTATAATCAAAAAAAATAATTGAAATATACTTATTTTGCAGTTATTTAAAATACAAGAAATATTTTTATCCTCATGTGATATCATAGTTTATCTTTCCCTAAAAATCCACAATTTTAATTATAATGAATATCACTTCTAATTGCATGTAACAATGTTGAATTATGTTGTATGAATATGGAAATCATATACAATGTAAGATAACACAAGGTTTGTTCTTCTTAAAAATGTAATTAATTATAATCTTCTTATTAATTATAATGTGTGATCCATGAATAATAGATCCTTAGTATCTTCTGGTTTAGTATTCTTCCTAATATTGTAAGACTTGAAATATAATATTTTTATATATTAATATATCATACAAGGATCGAAATAATTATATATATTCTAAATTGACTTATAAGAATCCAAAAAATCTAAATTAATTCTTTCATATCATGAGAGGTTCTAAAATTTTCAAAATGGGGGGACAAAATTCATTTGTTGGTTTTTAAATTGTGTTTAAAAATTCAAAACATTGTACAAATATTATAAAAGTCCTTGATGAAAAAAATATCCAATGACTAGATTAAATGTTTTTATACATAAACATATTATAAATTTTTTAAAAGGAAATATCTTACATATAAGGGAAACATAATATTGTTAAGAAAATATTATATGTTTCTCAAGAATTTTCTATTTAAGCCAACACAAATTTCATGTGGGCTCCAAATAAGGACTTTTGTCCTAATTTAAACTTATATTATATCACAAATTTTTTATTTTTATTATTTTTTTATTTTGAATTTTTTTACTCGTATTTCATATTTATAATGGAGTTTTTCACAAGGTACCATAACAATAAAACACAAATATACTTTTCCTTTTTTATATACAACCATGTAGTTACATAATTATTCATGTAACAGTTAATATTATTAAAATGATCTCAAGAAATATACTAAAAATTCAAAAAACCATTCTTCACCACCTTATTACATTAATTGGAAAACTTTTATCTCTATTAATATAGCTATGATGATCATCATCACTCTGAAATCACATTTCGACAGTAACAGAAATCCCTATTCAATTACTGAAGAAAAATTAAACACCATCTTATATAGGGTTAAATAATCAACTTATCTAATTTTTTTTATCAATAAAAATCATTCTATAATATGTTATTGAAATAAAGAAAATTATTAATGTTTTTAAGAAACTCAAAATAATAAAACTATATAGTTATAAAATAATAAATTATATTTCTATTTGAGATTGCTTGGGGTAGAATAAAATTGGTGGCTAGGTAATAAATCTATGTTTTGATGATATATAACTATTCCAAAATAAAATATTTTTCAATGTATACAGAGAATAAAAAATATTAAATTTTTTTAGATGTTTTCTTACACAACAAAACAAAAAACTAGAACATACCAACAATATGTATAGAAAAAAATGTAGAAAACTTCTCCTTTTGTATTTATAAAGTATTGAATAGAAGCGGAAGATCCCGAATTTACATACCCATTTATGGAGGAGGTTGATATATTCCCATATAAAATATTAGATTATCAACAAGTTCAGTTATGAAAAGGGTTGTGAGAATATCATCCAAATTATCGATATGTGGAAGACACCCTAGTTTGAGGATACCATTTTCCACAATTTTCATTAGTAAATGACAATTCATATTAATGTGTTTAGACCTCAAATGATGAACATGGTTTTTTAATGATTGATAAAACTTTGATACCTACATCCTAAAATAATGGTGACACTCATCATGAAATAATTCATGAATTTGAATATACGTCCACATTATCTACATAGATACATATAATGTATCCCTAAACTCAGTCTTATTTGATCTCAATGAAATAATTTTTATCTTCTTTAAATTTAGTAGAAAAAAATTAATTAAAAATTTCATCCACCAGATGTGGAATTCAGTTCAGAAATTTCACAATCCCAATCTACAAATCTAAATCTGATTATGTTTAGATCACCTTTATATTCATACAGCACCCTATAAGTGAAAGTGTATTATATTTCTAAATATATTATTTCCTACCTATATATTTGAATTCATATAATTTAAAGGGAACTATTAACAATGTGTGAAAACATATAAATTATAATTTATGGTGGATATCAAATACATAATACACATGATCATAATTTTAAACTGCATTTCACTATCTTCTTTCCCATCATCATCATTAGTAAGTTTTATTTCTTCTAAAATTGGTGGGGTCACCCCTTAGGAATCTAACATGTTTCAAATCATTTTTATCTCTCTACCAGACATTTATTCTGAATTAAATATATATTAATTTAAATGGGTAACCAAAAATACTATTGAATATTTCATTTCTCCAAGCAATGAAATATGGAAACATTCACTCAATTATCTTAAGTAATCCATCACCAACAACTCATATTTCTATAAGAAAATTTCTTAGTAATGTACACAATCATATAAAAATGTTATGGTGTTGGGGTTCTACTCATATAACAAGTTGTCCACATGCAATTTCATGAAAGCAATTACCTTCATATATTCTACCTGATTAAAATACAATTCCATTGTATACTATTTTAATCTATAATGGTCCATCATAAATATTATCATTTATCACATTAGAATCAATAATAATGATTAAAGGATACTTTATAAACAATACCTCGTTAATTTCTCCAATCAAAAAATAATATTTAACATTGATTAATTTTTTTATGTCATCTCTAATGTAGTATGGATATGAACATTTTGATGGAATGATTTATATAATCTTTAAAAATGGATAATTAAAAGGAAAACATGTAAATTTTGGAATTTCCGTTACGAGAAAATAAATAATCTTTTAGTTCTACATAAATTGTTTATCTTACTTATTTATAAAAAAATTTTGTAAAAAAACCATATTTCCTCTATGGGGCATGGAACCATGATTCATTTTTTTACTTATAATTTTTTTGTTCATATATTATATTTTTTTTTTCAAATTTTAACTTTAATATATGTTGTTAAACCATTTATAGTAGGCATGTATGATGGGATTCCATGAACTGCTATCTTATCTATAGACCATGATTCTGATCCCTAATATTATTTTCAATATTGATTTTTTTCTCTACCATTCATTTTATCCTTTACTATATTTTTATTCATATTAAACACAAGATGATATATAACTATATTATCAAATGGAGTATATATATTACAATCCCTTTCATAAACATGTTATGAAAAATATATCATTCTCAACATTCAAAATTATTGAATTATTTATTCAATCTCAATTTTCAAAAATTATATAATTTTAAATTTCAATTTACCTTTCAGATCTAATTTTTAAAATCATGTGAGAACATATGCCTGGGTTATATCTGAGGAAAATTCGTCTTCATTTTCTTCTTTAATCATACGTACATTTATTAATATTTTCATGATTATATCTGGGAAACCAAATAATATGAAATATTTAATATTTGTAATTGTTTTTATATCATATCATAAGGATTAAAAAATTATTAAGAGACATATTTTTGTATGATTCCAAACATTTTTATTTCAATTAACCAGTAATATCTAATATTTTCATTCACTACCGATATCATTTTTTCCATATCAATGAGACACCAATACTTCATTTCAAAAACTCTATATTGTGAAAGATTTTATATGAAACGAAATTCATTTTTATGTTCATTTTTTTATGATTTTTACAATATAATTTTGTGAAATTGTAGTACAACTATTTTATCTTAAACTCTACATTAAAAATATCATTTTAATTTATGATACTATGTTGAAGACTTTGAATCTACCTAAGACCTATGATTTGTGTCAAAAGAAAATTATACTTGTCATTATTATGTGTTCATCAATGAATGAAATATCATTTCTAACACTACATGTCTCTTTATTTGATGTATGTTCACAAAACCTGAGTTATTATATGAAGAGTTTTTTGTGTAATAAAATATCACCCCTTTTGTTCTTTGTAAAAAGTTTCTCTATTTTTTGTTTATAATTTCTTTCAGAATCCCATTATATTATTGGTATATTCATCATATATTCATCTTTGTTCAACTTCTTCTTATTATTTTGAATATAGGGCCCATATATTTTTTTCATTGTCTATTTTACACATTACCACATAATTATATGTTTTTTCAACCTGTACATTTTGAAATAAATTTCTTTTTATTGTCAAAACCCATGAAACTAGAACCGTTTATTTTTTATAATTTTGACATTTTATCCAATTTTATATAATTACACATCATTTATAGAATCATAATGTCATTACACACTCTAAAAGTAATGTTTTAATCTTTTAAAAAATAATAAAACATGTTTTATTTTATTAATTTTATTATTTCTTTCCCAATACCCATTGTTTCTAGAGACCATTCATTACTAAATATCATAACTCCTACATCATACTGCTCAATATTCTCTATGCCTTATATCACTCTTCATGTGATATGAACAACCACAAGAAATAAATCGTTTTCTTTAGATTTCATGTTTCAAAATAAACTTCAATGTTATTATCTAATTTCATATTAAATATTTTAATTTTTTCATTTTAAATAATTTAAAACTAATCCACTAAACATGAAATAAAAAAAATTACAAAATTTTATGTTTTTAATTTATGATCCCACCTTCCATATATCTATTCAGTAATTAAAAAAATTACAGAATTTAAATTTCGTCACTAGTAGATAAGTATAAGGTTGAGTTCTAATTTTGTTTTACCTCTTCAACATGAATCATCATCTCCAATTAGTTATAGAATTATTATATTATAAAAAAATTTGCTGGAATTGGGGTTGAACAATGACCAATAAAGAGGGTACCCATGAAATATTCTATTTTGAAGAAATGTATACTACCACATGTGATACTACCAATTTCTGTACCCATCCCATAAATGTTTAAATATTTTGGATAAATTTCTAGGCAATCCTTCCATGAGTTATTATGGTTGTTGGTGATACATCCTTTGATTTTTATTCAATTATAGACCTGATATTAAAAATTATTTCAAAAAAGAAATTCTATTATATCATTTAGAAATATATCATTCTATTCTTCATTATAAGTTTTTTAATTATCAAAAGGAAATTTTAAAACAATAAAATTTTTATATTATTCTTATTTATTATAATAGATACATTCTCCATTTTCCAATTAATATTCATTATTTTCATTAATAGAATTGTTAATAATGTACTAAATTTCTTCATAAAACATCAAAATATCATGAATATTATTTCACAAATAATAAATTGTCTTATCCACATGGATAAAGTTATAAATAATGTATTCATTGGTATATCCCTTTTGAGGTACCTAGGTTCAACATCTCAATTTCAATCGTAATGTTTTAATTTTATACCGGTAAATTTATTTTTTTTAAATCATTTTATTTGATTGTTGTATTACCCTAGAATTATAATTTTTCTTATGAAAATAAGGAATTATACTTTTAGAACATATTATTTAAATGTATCTCGTTTTTCTATATCATACATAGAGTTCCATCGTTTGTCATCTTATAAAGAGTTCAATCATTCGTTCTAATGTATGATGATCATCATTATTAAAAAAAATTAAATTTTCACATTATTATAACAACATTATTCATTATCAAACATTCCTTCTCAAAATTTATAAATGAAAATTCATGAAAAATGGAAAATATTTCCACAATTAAATAATCTGATTGGAGTTTTACCTTTATTCATACAACTTCACAATCCTGTGAAATTTATTAATAAGGTATAAATACATTTAGTGTAATATTCAATTGATTTATGTAAATATGAGTAGTTCATCTTCACTTCTAGATTCATTATTTTGAAGTATTTTTAACAAAATTGCATTTTATTCATTCATTTACATTTTAGTGAATGAATTCTTCTCATCTCATAGTAAATGAAATAACACTAGTGTATGTAAATGTTGAAATAATCTTCATATATATCTTCTTGTGTTGATATATTGATATAAATTTCAAATTTCTCAGATTTTAACAAATTTTTTCGAAAAAATTAATTCCTTACCTAGTTTGTATAAAGCCTATATTTATTCCAAATAAAGGATTTATCTTTGTATGAAATTTTTAATAGTTTCATCATATTATATTACAATTTATTCAATATTTATTTAACTGAATTATAGCTATCCATATTTTTAATTATATTTCCTTTCATAAATTTGAAGAATACTATTTCAAATAGAATTACTAGTTCTACCACCCACAAACATTATCGGTTATTTTACGATAAAGAATTTAATAACAAATTATCAAAAATTTAAAAAAACTTATATTTTATTTTTTATAGATTAGTCTAATAATTCATTTAGAATAGTGCATAAACACTTAACTAATACTAGAATATTATGACATAGAGAAAATTCTATGGGACTATTCTCTCATTACAAAATATAGACTAATTTTCAACGAATGTATAAATTCCATTAATATTAATAGAATCTTCTTGATCTATATCAATCAATTAAGTGAATCATTAGATAGTTAGAATGTTTATTGATACCAACTATTTTACCACTTTAACGGCCATACACATTCGCATGGGTGAATCGATGTTTACTGTTGTTTAATCCCTCCTTACACCCTAATGCCTAATAAACAACTATCCCATAAGATGCTAAATAAGGATGAAAATAAATGAACCCAACACAATTATTAATATGGATCAATTAATTTTAGGATAATCATTTCCATGATATTTCATATTTAAGAAAAAAAGCTTATATTTCCATTATTATTATCCAAAATAACTCAGTCAAGGGGTTGGAAATCAAACCCATTTCAATGGATGTATTTTACATGTAATATATTGATAAAAACATAATATTATTTCTATCTATAAAAAATGATCCCAATTAATTTTCTTAAAGTCTCTATAGACGATGATATGCTTTCTAATCTCTTCTGAACAATCTTTTGTTCCTTTTCACAATATTGAGTGAATATTAATTTTTCATATTAGTATCTACATTCTATTTATTATTTTTTAATATTCACAAGATTTATATATATGGAATCTAAATTTTCAATAATAATGAACATTATTTTATATAAAATATTATCATTACAAGATTCAATTTATTCAATATTCTTATAAACTTTGTTTCTTCCTTTCTAATTTTCATATTATTTTTTTGTCATCCCATAAATATGATCTTGGAATTATTTTGAATTTACCATCAACATTTGTATTACATATGAAATTTAATTCTAATGACTTCGATATCTTCCAAAAATAATGTGCCCTCCATGGTTGTCCAAATATTGATCTAGTAATGAACCATTATCATTTAATTAATCAATTTTTTTGATCTTTGAATAATTAAACGTGAGCATCAAATTTTTTGGTGATTTTAGAACATTATAATTCTAGATATATTGAATTTTCACTATGTGATATATCATATGAGGATATAAATCATTATAAAACCTTTAATTTATATAAAATAAGCATATAAATGATAATATATTCCCATATACCAAAAATTGTTTTTTTAAATGTCATACTAGGAAAAAAGGAAATATTGGTTTTTAAAATATCTTCGAATTCTTCATAGACAACATATATATCCCTAGAAAGGGATACCCTTGAAAAAATATTATGATTCCTTTAAAAATATATTATATCTAAATGAATTTTCATATGCATAAAAAAAATATAACATTCAGAAAATATTTCATAAATAAAGACTATTGTTATACATGGATCATGGATTTTAAATTTTAGCAAACATATATATCTTATGAACATTGGAAAAAAATATGGGAGAAAGAAATATAATTTGATATGTAATTTTTATTAAATAAATACTGATTCTTCTATTTCAATTTTGATAATCTCTAATTTTAATCACATAACATAATTTACAAACATGAAATAAAATTACAAAAACATAAATTCATTTCATATTTTCCAATTAAATATTTTGAAATAATATTTATATTTAATTAAAACTATATTTGATTAAAATTATCATTTATGGTATACTTTACTTCCAAAAAAATCCATGTTTTAATCTCTTCTATATCTCTCTTGTAATATTTATAACATATTCAATACATATTCAAAAATAATAATATCCCAGATCACTCAATAATACAACTAACAAAATCAACGATCAATAATTAAATAAATAATCCCCTAAAGTGTTAAAAAATACTCAAAAAAATCAATTCCACAATATTTAGTTTTATGAAATTTCACAACTGATGACATCCAAAAGGGTATATTCAAATAGTATAACATAAAGGTAAAATTAATTATTCAATCATATACTGTTTTTCCGAAGTGTTCTATGTAATTTATAACAAATAACTTCCTGAAGTTATACCCCATCGTAAACTATGATTGGATAGGGTAGTGATAAGATATTATATTTATATACATAAGATATAACATTATCTTGTCATATGATTAATCCATGTTGAAATCAGATTTATAATTATTTAGGTATCAATCCATCAATCTCCCACAAGCAATGGAACCCAAAGAAAATATTTCCAAATAAAATTATGTTCACATATTTCATGAGGTACCTTATGTTTTGTCATTATCAATAGCATAAAAACATTATCACAATCCCCACCCGGATCTCATTTTAATTTTTTTTATTACATATCTTTAAATTCAATATGTATCACATCATATGTTGTACTTTCCAAATGATTATTAAAATTAAAATCTGTATTTAACAATAATATATTTCAATGATCCTCTATATATTTTATAAAAAAGAATATCTATATAGTTAGAGAATTAGTGTGACCATATTTTAATTGGTTGTGTTTAAAATTAATATATATTATGACACTTATAAATATGGAAAAATAATCCTCTATAAAATCATCTTTGGATATTAATCTATAAATGAGATTTTTTATCTTCATAAATCAAAGATATATGTACACCCATGTCAACTAATTAAATAATATATAAGAATGATTATTTATTGGACCCAATTTTATATTAATTCATGTTAACACAATACCTAGATTATGTAAATCATGTATAACTACTCATATAGTCGGGAATCTCCATGTATAAATCAATAAGGCTAATGGATTTATCAAATGTTAGTCACAGTTATTGATAAACCCACAATTTTCACCTAATAAAATCAAAAAACACATTACAATTATTATATATAAATATCCTTGCACTCATTGAGACTATTTCAAATGTGGTCACAAATTACATACCCATTATATGAGATTAAAATTTAATGATAGTTGAAGTCTATACATTGTCATGAGAAAAAACGTACCCAACAACTGTTTAATTAGATATGCCTAATGGGTTTCAAAATTAAGTTATCAAAGAATGAATGTTTTTTAATCTAGGTATCAAAACAATTACAAGTGTTTAGGAAATCCAAATAAAGAATATTCCCAGTAATTATAACAACTACATATGATATAAAACACTATGTGGTATACTTAGGGGCTCATCTATCACACACAACTTGTTTTCATCCAATATAGTATATTTCATATCTATATATCAAATACTACTCATGCACACAATAACATTATTTCAAAAAATTTGAAATATAATAATAAGAAATGGTTTTTTATAACTCAAATTCACTATTGTTGATTATTTAAATAAAATTGAGTGTTATGGATTTATTTGTATCCAATGGAAACCCAAATATACATGAAGAGACTATAATGTATTTATATAACCAATTAATTTACGTATATATTACAATACACCAATATTATGTGGTAATACTCTAATTTAAGTAAACAATCAATAATGAATTTGTTATACACTTATTTTTTATTTTTTTGGTCCTAGATGATAAGGGACCTCTTGACCTTGCACTTGATATGGTTCTCCATGCGAATCATTCTTTCATCAAAGTAAAAAAAATAAAATTTGATACGAAGGCCTGATAAGGGTGTTTCACTTATATTTGTATTTAATTATTTCCTCATATATATCTTTTCGACATGTTTATTTTGATCTTTTATTTAAATATCATATTCCACTATATCCCCATTGGACTGTATATACACAAACATTATTTTCCCTAGTTTGATACATATTTAACATACCTTCATACACACCCTATAATTTATGACTAAATTAATTTTTTTATAACATCATATACCCCATTAAAAAATTATCATTAATATGGATCTTTTTATTATCATAAATATAATTTTTTTATTAATTTGATATTATAAATCCTATATATTCCTCCATAGATTTTATATCAATTGGTCTATTTTGATGTCTATAAATATTATTTCAGATTTTTCAGATATTTAATATTTGATAATAACATTTTGTTGATTGATATCACTTAGGATGAATTTAATAATATAAAAATTTGAATCAGTTTCCATTTGAATTTCATTTTTAATAAAAATAAAAATTGATAATGAAAAGTAAAATAGTTTTATTATATCTGATTTTGATATCAATATACAGATAAAATAAATATATGAAAAATAAATTTAATTTTTTGATATGAAAATCATTTCATTGTTCTAAAGTGTTTAATGATGGTGGAAAGTAGTATGGATAAGTGTTTAAATTATATGGAATCATTTTTTTGTAGTGAAGTGATTCATAATAAAAAGTGATTATGTTTATATATGTCCTTATTCTCAGATGTAAGACTCTTTTAATTGTATCAGTGAAATTTTTTCTAAATCCATGTATTTTCATATAACTATAAATGTTTATATTAGTTAATCAAAGTTGATTCCAAAAAATCAGTAGTGTCTTTAAAGTCGTCCATGAATTCATTGGAGTAAATTACAAGTAGATAATGTGGGTGATGGGTCATGTCCCAAATCAAATGATTGGTTTTAAAATTTTGAAGTATTTATCTAAGAATAAATTTAATTTCATAAAATTAAATATAATTCGACCCTAGATAAAATGATTATTTCCTTTAACAGATGATAAATTTTCCTTGAATTTTATTAGTAACTCCAAACTATAATTTGAGTTATTAAAAATTTCATAATATCCATTTCAGGATATAATGATTTTGTCTGGGTTACTTCAATATCAGGAAGCACTACCAGACATGAGTAAAATGTGTGATATAAAAAATTAAATAGTAAATCATTTATGAACATAATCATTAATGTACCAAAATCATAATTTCATGAAATAAATGAGAAATCTAGATTCATTTCAGATGATTATAAAGTTTGTATTGATTAAATTAAATTCCACAAGTGGAATTTCTGATATAATATATTAAAGGAATTTGTATTTCATAATGGAAATGATATTTATCAATGATGTTTTGGATTTGAATAATTATAATTGGAGACTTACAACATGATCAACCACTATTGAATATTAATGACTATGCTATTCTAAGAAAAAACATCTGTTTTCACCAAGAATTGCCTTATTTCACTACTATGTAAGAAGAAATATTTTTTTTTGTATTAAAATAAACATATCCCACTAAATAAGGTATAATATAACAACAAGTTTTAAAACATTGTGCATCATGATAAATAAAGTGAGTTCATTTGATTAATTACATATTCAAGTGAACATTGATGAATAGTTGAAGTATGTTTGTTGGTCAAATTTTAATTTGAATTGGAAATTTGGAAATAAATTATTATTTCAATATTGGATGTATATGAATATGTAATTTTATGGAATTAATTTTTCATGAATATGTGTATTTTTTTGTAATGATGAAGCATATTGTTGTGTTGAACAAATAAAAAATTAATAGGATTATTCTGGAGAGAGAAGAAGGTGTACATGATGTTTAGTGAACCCATGCATAAATGTGAAGACAATGTTTCCTAAATAGAGAGTATATTAAATAATAATATACAAATAATAACAATGTATTTTATGTTTAATTATACCAAATATATAATATTGTTGGGAATAATGTGCTGGTTTATCTTGATAAATCTAATGACTAATATTGATGAATTTTAATTCTTAGTGAACATTGAGATATAATTTATGGAAGTTTATTGATCAAATTTGAATTTGAAATGGAAATTTGGACATGAATGTTTTCTATATTATATGTATATGAAAATTATATTTCGTGGAATTAAATATATCCATATATGTGTACTGTGTTCTTATGCTGAAACATATTTTTGTGGATAAGAGATAAAAAATTTAGAAGATTATTCCAAAGATAGAAGAAGGTGTTTGTGAAATGTAGTGAACACAAGTAGAAATATAAAGTCTAAAATTTCTTGAATGTAGTGTATATTAAAAAATAAGTATATAAATAATAAAAACGTATTTTTTTGTGTAATTATACCAACTATATCATATGGGTAATATTTATGTAATAATAACACATATAAGGAGTGGCAATTTATATGAACACTATATTTTCTAGAGGTAATCATGATATTAAGACGGGTAATAATTACCTCAACAAATATTTATTAATAATTAATATTTTTTAAGTTAATTTGAAAACTATCATATAATGTCATGAAAAAATATATTTGATAAAATTTTATTGGTAGAAAAGGAAAATCTATACTCATTTGATTCCTCGATGAGGATTTTGGTGGATTTTATAGTCCTTGTTGAGTCTCAATCATGCCAATGATGTTGATAATTATGTTTACTAGTGAACCATTAATAACATGTAAGATTTATTATATATTTCATATATTTAACTGTAAGTAAATTATACCATCAACATTAATAATTCATGTAGTATGATTTCAAAATAAACCATAAAAAAGAAAAATATAAAATTTTACTTTGATCCACCACTCGTGAACCTAAAATTCCAAGTTCTATCCTAAATTGATTCAAATTAGGTGGTTTCCTATATACATATAGACATTTGAATTTTTTACAATCAAAAATTATATAATTTAGCTGGTGTTTTTATTCATTTAATATGGTTTCAATCGGTTTTTAAAGATTTAGTTTATGGGTTTTTATGGAATACTCACAAATTGAATTCAATAAAATTTGGATTACAAAATTTTAATAGATTAATTACAACATGTTTACTACTTGAAAGATTCTATATTTTATTCTATTTTAATGAATTATTGAAGGGTTAAAATGATGTATTTAATAATCATTATAATTATAATATTGTGACAAAAAATGAAATAATGTACTCTGAGAATAATGGATATTCTTTGAATATTCTATTTTGATATTTATTACTCTATGTGTTGATTATTTCAAAATATATCAATCCATCCCTTTTCATGGGGGTTATGAAAAATAATTTATTACCTATATATTATATAGTTAGACTTAAAAATATTAGGTCTCCTAAAGAGACGTTCTCACAAAAATATGTTTTTGAATTTCAATTTCCTTGAAATAGTGTTTTAATTTTTGTTTGTGATTTTGAAAAATGTATTTAAGAAATTTAAATAGTTGGATTGAAAAATAAAAAAGATTAAAAGGTGGCATATTTGATGTAAGAAACACTTGTTACAATATTTTTCATGTTCTTATGATTTAAAAAATATATTAATTCGAAGTGTTTGATAAAGGAAGTCCATAAAGTTGTTATCCCTCTATCATAATAAAATAGAGATGGATAGAATATATAAAATAGAGAAATCATGTTAGTCTACCTCCCTCATATATGATGACGTTTTGTAGTGTAAAATCCAAGTTTATCTAATATTATCCCAATAAGACATTGCTTTCTTAAACATTCAAACGTTCTTAATACCTTTTTTACACATCGTGATGATTTATTATAACATTACCACCCAGGTAAAGAATGTTTAATCATATAACAACAGTAATTGGTTAGTTGGTGAATAATTATCAATGAACAATTCAAATATTAATAATATTATATAATATTTAGTATTACCACATTATAAAATTATAAACAAAATTTCAATATTGAAACAATTTTTATGACCAAAAAAATTATATTAATTTTATAAGGTGGATGACCCTAATAACTAAAATTTGTTTTTCATTCCCTTATGCAAACACATTGAATTTTTTTCCTTTATTTTAAGGGTAACCGAGATAGAAAATGAATTATATGTTATATAAAATATATAAAATGAATATTGGAATAAATAAGTAATTATAAAAAGAAATAAAAAAAATATTAAGATTATCACGAGTGTAGGATAAAGGAAAAAATATTTATTACTCCCCCATAACACCCTCCACATATCTTAATGATGAAAAATCACCATTTTAATGTTTTTGGACAAAACTATATAATAAACTATTTAGAAATATTGGAAATTATCATACATAAATGTAGTTCAAAAAATATTATATGATTTGATTCTAAAAAAATTGATGTCCTACTTATATTTTTCATAGAAAAATACTATATTGAATAGATCCATATAGTTTGATCTTATTGGATACATGAGTGTTGACATGGATATACCATTCCAAAAAATCCATGGTTACCATCAATTTATCACCCAATATTTTTTGTAAATTATTTGTATCTTAAAATGACTGTGTGGTTTGAGTTATAGTATGAAAAATGTTTGACCACATGGAATTTAGAATATATTATTAATTGAATTTTCATTTAGTCACATGGGAGGTAATTTAGTAGGTATAATATGATATGTCATATAATAATTTGGAAGCATTAAATTTGAAGTTTATGGAAATGTTCATGATGATGAATAATCCATATTTATGGTTAATACATTAATAATATGATAGATGAGTGACCACATGAAAAGATATAATGATATTTTTAAGATGGTTATTTTAATAGAATCATAAATCAAAGTGTTCTATAAAATGTATTAAAACTCTAACATCAAGACTATTTCTCTTCTGGTAACTTTTTTAGAGAAGTTGATCAGATACATTCTTGCAGTTGACAGATCTACGATACGGTCATTTAGCACATACATGATTATGGATGAATTCATGTGGTCAATTTTAACCCCCCAAAAAATGGAATTAGTTATTATAATAAATCCTGTTGATAAAATAATGTGTTAAATATCATGTTTTATTAATTTTATCATTCATACTTTAGATTATTCTTTAAAATACAAATTATGATAAAATCGAATAACTTATCAAAATTGTGGGATTAAAATCCTTGAAATTGCAGTTAATATTTATGAAAATATTTTATTTAAAATAACACCACAAATATTTTAATACATATCCAATGTGGTTTCTTCCTTTAACACCATATCAATTTTCTTTTCATGCATATTCTATGTAGTTGTTTCGGTTTTCTAAATTAACTACAATAAATTAATTACCTCAAATTTCATTCCACAGTAAACCTTAATAGATATAATATTTAATTATCTGTTCATTAATTATTTATAGTTTTTAGGAAAAAAATTTATCATTCTATAATTATTAACTGTTTTTCATTTTCTTGATGTATTTCATTATATTTCACTAATTATTAAATTTGGTGAGCATGTCATGAGGGACAATTCATGGTTTTTATGAGTAAATGGTTGGAATGAGTATAATTTAGACTATTTATGATTAATGGGTCTACTGATATCATAAAATAAAGTGAAATGTATGAGTTAATTATCCTTAAAAATTATATTCCTCCCACTCTTCCCCTTTCACTAAATCAACTCCTTTAATTGAAATTTCCTCATGAATCCTAGAATTTTTTTCCAATTCATCAGTAGAAAAATTTCATTGCTATATTTCCTATCACATATTTTTTTAATCAATTTTTCATATAATATTTTCATAGAGTTATTTCTTGAATTGTCATTGTCCCTATGTAAAATGTCCATGGATCCAAATTCGACATTATTTTCTTTCCTCATTATTTTTTCAAGGCCATTTGGAATCTTTCAACACTTCTTCTTCACAAACCATGAAAAATTGAACATTGTAATATATTTTAACCTCATTTACTATCCAGCATTCTATCTATATTTTCAATTAATCATACATATATAAAATCAATACCATTAGTAAATTTTTCCCTCCCATCCCTGTTTGAGCATTATTTCCTATTTTTTATATCTAGTTTTCACATAATAATAATTTTTTGTTGCAATTGAGGATCTATTCAGTACATGAAATATATAGTCTATAATATAAATGTTTGAATTATATAATGATAATTCTAAAAACCTATACCTCATTATATTTGTGAAAAAATACTCTAAAAATGGTTCTGTATTGTTTTCAAAAAAATTGATGGAGATTATGCTAATGGGTTTTTCATCTCCATTTTTCATCCCTAATTTTTATTATTTAATAATTTAATATATAATGGATTATAAATGAATGTATATTGTTATATTAATATTTTAATTTGTTAAGTTAATATGGTCATTCGTGGAGACCATTGGTTTTGAGAATTAATGTACATATAGTCCTGTTTTTAATGGGATTAAAATCAAAATAATTCCCCAATCATTTAATACACATTAACCATGAATACTCTAGGGAGATTATTATATTACAAAATAATTTATTTTTATTTATTAATATCATGGATATCTTAATAAAAGGACCATATATATGAAATTTCGATATTGTTTCAGCAACAAACATAGTACATATTAAAAAATACATGTTTTGATTTCATAGAATGTGTGTTGAAAATAAATGTTTTTTGATAAAATTAATTCATTTAGATTTATTAAGACAACTTAATTTTATTATTCATATTATTTTAATTGATGGGAAATATTAATATCTATTTTTTAGAATGGTTTTATGTTCATAGGTGTATACTGATTCAACATTATAGATTAAAAACATGCAGGAAATGAAAAATACAACACCCAAAGAAATTTAAGTTGAGGAAATTAAAAAACTCAAAAGTAAAAATCTTTATATATATTGTTATTATAAATAATTGAATTGTTATCCTTAATTAGTTGATAATTATTTATTAAGAAGTGGTTTTATAAATATAATCACATCGTGCATCTAATGTTATTAATTTTTTCTACTATGCAGGTTTTCAATGATAAACAACTTGGTTAGATTGGATATAGGCCATTGTTCCATAGATGAACATCCCATAGAACATCATCAATCCACACTCATTGAAAGTTAATAGTTCAAAATCTATAAACCTTATAATATTTATAAGCCCAATAAGATATATATGATTAATTATAAATGTACACTACCTTATGGAATTATTTGAACTACTTTTAGTGTCAGTCCTGAGTTGTATAATTGATATTGATCTCCATGATTGAATGATTTCATTATAATCATATTGACATGATGCCCCCAAATTCAATATTTTTAAATTTTAAATTTTTCATAAAATTATATTCTAATATCATTAATAAGATATAGTTTCACCGTTCATTCTTTCCCTAGTCTACACAAATCTAGTTTTATCTTCCATAAAGTATTGTAGTATTTATGCTCTAATTTTATAGGTATTTGGAAAAAAGTTCTAATAATTTATTCATTTCAGTTCTATTATAAATATGTATTTGGATATTTGAAAATCAATTAATGTTTCTTATAATAACTGATTCTAGTATTTATAATTTGGGTTTATTGGCAGGAGTAAAATATCCATCATTTCATTATTAGAATCATTACCTTTCACATTTATTTATGGATTACAAGGTGTTGATATTTTATAATTTACCCCATATTTTCATAGTATGTCTACCATTCATCTATTTAAAAATTTAATCTCTTGTTCATTGCTGATGAATATTGGAACTCCAATCCTATATAATAGTTTCTCCCAAAAAATACCAGAAAAAACTTGTAGTAAGCATTTTTACTGGAATTTTAAACAACCAATATCAAAATATAATCCAAAAAAATAATGTCATTAAAACAAAGAAATACATATAAATTTTTTCCTTCTAATCTATTCCCCAAAAAATAAAATTTCATAGAAAATAATTTTCCTTCTGTACATTTCTTCTTATTTGTAAATATTTATAAAAAAATTATTATTTCACACTTTTTTACAAAGATAATATATTATTTGGAAAAGTAATTTAAATAAATTATATACTATAGAAAAATTATATATGTTATTGAGGATCTATGATGTCCTATAATATACAGTATGAGAAAAAAAATACCGATTCAATTCCAATATTAGGCATAAAACCTTTTGTCGATTTATCTTTCAAAATTATCTAATGAAATAGATGTCCCCATTTGAAAAATCGGGATTTTGATTTTAGTTTTAGAATTTTTATGTTATTTGAAATGATTGGTGCTCGATATGTTAATAAATAATTGACCTTGTGTTCACACCACAACATTTCACCTTCAATAATTAATTGGTTCTCATATTGGATGATGCCTATCAGTTTATTGTATGGTTGAATATAGACATTGTGACTGTTTGGATAGATACTAAAGTGATCTGCTAGATCCCATCCTATCATTGATTTAATAGTAAAAATCCTGAAGTATTTAAATCCATCTCCCATACCGGGTTGAGAAACATTATTTCATTATAAAATATATAAGGGTTATATATAAAAAATATAAACCATTGAGATATGAAAATATACTATGCATGTATCAACTACACAAACAAGAAATAGAATTTTCATTAGTTGGATACTAAATTAGGATGAATCAAGTGTTAAGTTGTTTTAATCATTGAATTTTTTATACTATTATTTCCTTAAGAGATAACTATTCCGACTAGTTGGTTAGTAACATCATAATGCAGCATTAACGTTTTATCATATATTGGTAGGAAGATCATAAGCACCATTATCAAAATATTGATCGACACATAAATGGTATCACTACTCAAATCAAAAAAATAAAAATTATTATGCTAAAATTAAAATCTAGATAGGGGTGATAAATGTAAAAAAAAATCCTCCATAAACCAAAAATAAAATGATGAATTTCATAAAAATAATAATATATATTTTAATAAAGTGGGGAGTGTAAATGAATATATCCAAATAAGTTTTTGTTTTTAAAAATTAATTATTTTTAATGAAATTTTATATCTCTAGAAAGGAACTCATTCCATTATTATGTGGAATAGTTACAAATTTACACAAAATTTTTCTCCAAATAATTTTTCAATTATTCTTTATTGTTTCTAGAAAAAATGGTAAATATGATTTCCAAAAAATATGAAATCATCCTAATGTTCCCCATGAAATAGTGAATATTATTATATAATATACTTATTATATACAATTATACTGAACATAAATAGTTATATTGTTCAAATATGATCGTTCTAAAAGAAAACGTGATAAAGGATAATTTATTGGTGGTAGTATCATGATCCAATAGAGAAAAAAAAACCTAAAATTACATTAAAATGTATCTAAAATGATATTATTAGTGATCCCAACCATTATATCTAACATTTTTGTTATTTAATGTGATTGGAATGTTATCTTAATGGTGGACCTAATTTTATAAAAAATAATATATACATATTCCGTAGACATTCTAAAATCATGAAGTGATTGGTTATTTTTTTCAATAATCAAAATGGTTTGGCTAGTTTTCATTATATAAAGATATGTTAGACTATCCCTTTGTGAATATGGACTGGTATAGCAATTCAATAATTCTAATATATTTTCTATCTCATTCATCACTAAGTCTATAAAGGTGCGGTTTAGAAAATTTTGCGGTATATTTGTAGGTTTCTTACCTCCTAAAATATGAATAATATGTAGAAATAATTTTGTCCTTATTCTTTGGATATCACCTATAATCTATCTTATTTAATGGAAAAAATTTTCAGTATCCCATTTTTTGTTTGTACATGGATACTAGACATTTTATTTGTAAATACTACATATAATTTTTTTATTTAATTAAATACGAATATTTCCACTAATTTGGGAGTGGTTTTAATTACACATTTTTTGATGATTATAACATGAGATTATATTGAGATTTTCTTTTGAAAAATCATAAAATTCATTCACACATGGTGAAATATTCCCATCTTATCTGTGGAAAAAACAATAAATTATCCTGTAAATTTAATATTCACCCCTTACTCTATATTTAAAAGATAATTTATAGAAATTTTGGTAGCCATCGTTTCATTGGGATATATAATTAAGGACTATTCTAATAAAGGTAAAAAAGGTAACATTAAAGATTCATCCAAGGGTTCAACCACATCATTTTTGGATAGTGTATAATGTAAATGGTTATCCTAAGACTCCCACATGGAGTAGATAATATTGATTTACCAAGTGTTGGATGGAAAATATTGTTTGAGTCATCCTACATGAGAAATGAAATTAACATTGCAAATGTAAAAACTAGTAACCCCAGATGATTGGTGACCAACCTATGACTTTATCTTATTAAATATTGAGAACAATATATATCAACTGGATAATGTAGATATTAGGATTTTGAATCAAAATTATTCCAAAATTTATGCTTGAAATACAATGGATAAAATTTTCACATTTTACAACCATTTTTGACAAAAAAAACATTTATTTTATTATTTAAATATAGTTTAAGGAAATATATTAGTTATAATACCATAAACAAATAATGAATTATATAATTAAAATGTACCTATGGAGTAGGGAATAAAAAGTTTATCCGGATCTCGATATTTTGTTTCAATTTGTGGGATGATAATAGTTGAGAGACATCTTTATAAGATGATTCTATAAAAACCTTGGATTCTTCTATTCATGGAAAATAATTTTTTTTTGAAACATATAATACCTTGTAATCTATTTGATAGAATAATGACATATAATTATAAATTAAATTTAATCTAAAGTCACCATAATTTTTTATAGTGATTTATAATGAATATTATTTTATTAAATAATTATTTATTGGACATCTAGTGTATATCCATTCTTATCACAATATTGTCAAATGAGTTTTGTTTTTTGGACTCTTATTCATGGGATAATCCATCTCTGATTCCATTATTTTTTTTCTTCGTGGGGCTTCATTTCTGACATCCTCACAATTATTTTAGAACACCTCTCCCACATTCCCCGAAAAACCTCATTCTAGATTAGTATAGGTTCAGATTAATATAATGGAGAGATATTATTACCACATAATTATTTCTTCAATAAATGAGTATATTTAGGGATTGAAATGGTTTTGGATAATATTTTTCTGTTTATTATAAATTTCTATAGTTCATTCTACTCTATTTGGCTACTAATGTATTGTAATATTTATCACCCTGTTAAAGGACCGTTTCTATCAAATATTGTCACATTATGAAGAAGTTTAGAAACATTTAGAATTATTTTTTTAATGATTTATATATTATAAATTCATTATATGGATGTTTATAGGTTTTCTTGACATATTGGATCTATTTTTTTAGGGGTCATTTTTATTACAAAATTTTACATGGTGGTCTTTCATAGTTCAGTTGATTTTTAAATATTATATGGACATTTTTTGGATACCCATATCTATGGTTTCATTTAGATTTTATTTTATTAATGTATAAAGATTCAATAATTTCATAAATTGATTTTACATGTTTTTAGATTAATACTCACTATTTTACCAAAACACAACCCTGAGGATTGTAATACTTTACTTTCCTTTGAGGCATGGGGAAAATATTCAAATTTTGTAAAATATATGTAGAATCTCCCATAAATTTATTAACATTTTGTGAACCGAAAAAACATACTATAATAAATGATTTCTATATAACCTGGAAAAAGGAAACATAAGAAAGGGTGAGCTCAGATTCCCAGTAAGGGAAATTAAGTGAGATACATAAGCATATCATGTATATAAGGTTATGAAAACATAAGCATGCCAATTGAAAATGATACGATATATATCAAGTATCATAATATCTAATCTCTATATAATGATTTTTAGTTTATAAAATTTTAATCTAAAGGAACTAAAATAATAAGGCCATGCGAGAATATAATGGCATAAGACATGGAATAGTTTATTAAACCTAATCAAAAAAAAAATCATTTCCATATTTGTCATGCATTACTGTAAAGTCTATAATTGTGGAATGTGTTCAAACTATAATCCATAATTAAAGTAATGATCACATCCCAATTCAATCATAGAATAAAACACCAATTAATTACATATGTTAACTCCCTATTATAATCATTTATAACTTAGGAGATCAAAATATTTTACCAATGAATTGCAGGGAGATATAGGTACCACCCTTTATGGAATAAAAATCATTCTAATGTGTTTCATTGGATAAGAAAAAATTAAATATATTAGAACACATGAATTGAAATTTGTTTTATTTATAGTTTATAATATCATAACATATGAATAAAATATATATTTTATAATCGTTTCATCCTTACCTAATAAAATAACACATGGAAAATGAAACCACTCTCATAAAAATTAAATCATTGTATAACTAGTAGAAGTGGAACTTGTATCATACAGTTATTTTAATAATAAAACATTTATGGGAAAAAATATGAATATAATTCTTGGTCTATATCCTAATTAAATAATATGTTACATAAAATTATTTCATTTAATATTGAAAATTATTTTCAATGTTCACCTTGAACAGAAGCAGAGAAAAATAACATTTATTTGAAAAGAAATTTACAAAATTATAATATTGATAATTTTATTGAAGATAATTCTCTTTATTAAATGATATTATTTTTATATTTAATAATATTAAATGAAAATAATATTCATGATGGTGTAATTTTTTATTTACATTTTAAAATAATGAGTCGTTTAACATTTTCAGTAAAACACAAATTTGAATTATATAAAAAATAACTTCAAAATTCATTTAATTTTATTAAATGTGTAGTATATGTAAAATAATGTATCATATTTAATTTTATAAAATTATAGTTCATTTTGGATTTTTTTTAAATTGATTTACTAGAAAAATGATTTTTGAATATATAGGGAAATAAAAACTATTTTTATTCAAAATATCATATTAATAATTTTTTGTGCCGAAGAGTGGATTAAATGTAATATTACATGAAAATAACATTATTATATAGATCATAATAAAATTTATTAGAATTATTTAGAGTTATACGATAATATTTTAACAATTAAGTCTTAATCATAAACAATATCGATAAAATTTGAGATTATAACACAAATACATTACCACTTTTGGTTTTATTTGGAAGATAATCCGCATAAAAGTGTAAACCTAAAAAGGATATATAATACCAATAATTTGGAGATTAATAACAATAAAATACATTCATGGGATTTTATAAATAAAATAAATGAACTATATGTTGATTACGACATATATCTCATAAAAAAATTTTGAGAATATAACCAATTACCTTAAGTGATGAAATCCTTCATAAATGTTAAAAAATTATGAAAAATAAATATAGGTATATTTAGAATCTATTATCTAAGGATAATTATATATATCATATTTTATTTAACTTATTTATGTAATTTTGTAACCCATTTATTTACAAATCCCAATTAAAGTCACATTATGGAAACAGATACATTATTTTTCTTGTATGTTTGAATTTTTTATTTTGTTGGTCATATTACATTTATCATGGGTCCATTATATACTTAATTATATCTAGGACATATCAATCATATTTACTATGTATATATGTTTTTCATGTAATCTATAAAATATACAAAAAAAATGATATATAGTGTTCATGGAGATTTTCATCCATACATGAAAAGAATGATGATTCTATTTTATCAATTGATTGAATGAAATAATGTTAAATAATATATTATTATTAAAAAATAATATATATTTCTTATATATCACATATTATCATTAAACCCATCATTATTATCTACTATGTACACTATGAAGGAATCATAATGCTTCACGAGGAGATAGTCCTTTGTAAACATGAAATTCATTATTCTATTATTATTGAATGGAATATTAGATTGTATGCTTGATATAATATTTCAATAATTATACGATATCCAAAAATTATTTTTAAAAAAATTAATCCATCATTATAACCATCCCTAGGAGGTGGTTATTTGAAATATAATGACATCAGTTGACTAGGTTTTATTTTTCTGTACACAAGAATGATGATTGGAAATCTATTTGATTTATGTGAATATGGTTGTAGATCAATTAATTTAAAATAAAAAATATCTGTAAGATTCTGATAATTTGGTCCTTAAATCCTCATGTTTTAACAATTTTATTAGTAAGTGGAGGAAGAAAAAAAATAAAAATACACATTGATGAATGCTACCTCTTCTTTAGGTGTCCCCCTTTTGTTTAATCCAAAAGCCTAACTGTAGTGAATTTACAAAAAAACATTGTTTCTAAGAAAGAAGAATTAATGTTGGTGTGGGTTTTATTTTTAGTATTCTAGTATCCAAATTGTTTTTCAAGTGTGAATAAGAGTGGAAATTGGGTAATATTTCATAAATGAGGTGATTGGCCATCTTATAATTTTTTAAAAAGAAAAATTTATACCCATGTTTTTCACATGACAAAAGGGAAAAAATTTATTATTATAATTAAATTGATATTATAGTATATAAATATAGAAATAAAATATATTTTATAAATTTTTATGTATAATTCATTCCATTATATTTATAGTTTAACCCCTGATATAGCCATTTGTTTCTTTACACATGGTAATTAATTTGTAATTTTTTCAATATATATTTAGGGTAAATTTTAAATTTACAATAATATATAATATAAATTTTATTTATTAAAAATTATCTAACCATTTTTACAAAAATAAATTCACTGATGTGTGTAATTTTAATTAAAATATAATCCCACAAGCATAACAAGAGAGTCGGTTTTCAATGAGAATATGTTTAAAATTTTTCAAGCATTATATATCAAAATTAAAAATGAAATTTATTATAATAACCTAAATTATATTAATTTATGTATATTTCAATAATTTTACAATAAAATTAATTTGATATATATTTGTTTTGTTTAATAATTTGAATAAAAAGGGATTTTTCCATTAAAATTTAGTATTTTCACTATTCAACAAAAATTAATTATCTTCTCAAAGTACCCATAAAATCAAAATAAGATAATTTTGATACAAATATTAAAAAAAATCCATTTTTTTAAATAAATATTACACATTTTTAATAAATTTCTGTTAAAATTAAAACCTAAAAAAAATTGCAAAGCATAATTTTTAAAAAAATAGAGTTTTTTAGTTTAAAATTTGATGTATTATTCTCTATGATATATAAAATACATGATATGAATGAGAAATCGTATATTGAATAGATAAATATATATATCATTTAAATAATTCACCATATGTGGATTGTTTAATTTATATTTTTGAAAAACAGTTTTATAGAAATATATACTTTTTAGATTAATTTTTTTAATTTCATGATATTTCCCATTTTAATTTATAATTAAATAATTGAAAAATAAATAATTTTATTGACATCTAAATAAATATATGTTCATAGTTTATTTAATCATATTAATACCCTTATTTCATCATATAGGTGGTTACTATCATATTCAAAAAATTATTTCCAATTAATATGTCATATTTTGAAATAATTTGGTATTCTATATTGTATATAATACTTAAGAGATTACATTTTTTTAATTTATTTGATAACCTATTTGAGTGATACATTATATAACACTTATAATAAATTTTTTATAATACTTTTATCTCAGTTATCTATGTTTTAAAATATAAAAATACCATCATTGAAATTGAGTTTCGAAAAAAGGTTAAAATAAATACTCATTAATGATGAAATGGTAGTTAGAATGGTATTTTTTAAAACATATACTGGGTTTCCAAAATAGGATAAGATAAGAGGGATGTGAAAACTAGGAAATATAACTGAAAATCTGGTGGATAATGATAGAAAACACCGATCACATGAATATGGGTGATTCATAGAATGTTAACGACCGCAAAGACATAAACTAAGAAGGTGTGAAAAGGTCATTGGTATCATCAACAACAATGAAAATAGTAAAACATATTATTTCATTATACTTTTATTAATGATTGGGGATTCCTTATCTATTTTTTTTAAAGGTTGGGGCCGAAGCCTCATTTATTATTAAAGAAAACCAAAGACCTCTTTTAACTGGGTAGAGGGAGACCCATTACAAATCCTAAAGGCCCAATGGTCATTTAGCCCATTACATGGCATGTATGCCCATTTTTTCCCAAATTCCATTCTGTGAATAGTACTACTACAGTACCTGCACTGCTACAGTACTGCACAGTACCCGCCACTGCTACGGTACTCTGTCGCCACTATAGTCCCCTGACACCACTACAGTTCTCGTTGTTGCTACAGTACACCTCTGCTACAATACGCTACAGTACTGCTACAATACCTGTGCCCAATGGGTTTTGAACGCCCATTTTTCATGTATATTTAAGGGGCTCTTACCACTATGCCAAACCCCAACTACATTGGGATTCCTTTTCTGTCTAGACGGAAAACATCGGAAAATATACATACTTGATACGTTTTTCCAAAATAAAATTTGTTCCTAATGTTTTGGCTTGATTAATTTACACATCATATTATTCCTTAATAGATTAATTCCTCTTATTTTAATCACTAAATAGAAACCATTATAGAATTATTATTCATTCATTTCATAAGATATAAAATAGAATAAAATTGGTTATCCAATATAGATAAATATTCATTTGATGGGGCAATACATATATATCTAAAACCACATCCAAAGATCATCATAAAACATTCCATAAATTATTAAATATATAATAAATCCATAATTAAATGTTTATAAAGAAGGTCCCTAAATTTATAAAAATAAAGTTAATACTAATCGTCCATGTATTATAAAGTACATGGTAAAACATATGATACATCCATAATTAAATGTTCATAAATAATGTCACAACATTTATAAAAATAGATTTAATACTGATCCTCCATGTATTATAATTTATATTAAAATTGTTACATATAAAAAAATTTAATTACTTAACCATGTTTTCAAATGAAACATTGTGATAGCCCAAGAAAACATAAAAAAATATTAAAATAATATATGATAATATATTCCTTACATAAAACAATTTTTATTAGATATATTTATTAAATAAAAAATTGTCTTAAACTCAATTAATGATAGAATAAATCACTTTTGATGTAATCCAAAATAAGTTCCATGCTTTTAGAACTATCAAATTTATATATGCATGTATAACATCTCTATATAATACTATGATTATCTAAACATCCTGAATATTTTTTTTATATCCCCATAATGAAAACACACGTTTTTCATTAAATTATATTTATAGGTCATTCTGATTATTCATCACTTCTTTAAAATCCTTGTCAAAAAACATTTATTTAATTGTCCCAGTATTTTTATTGATTGATATAACAAAATTCATTTTTTTAATTAAATAATATATTTAATCACCCACATTAATCAAAATCAATTAAATATACTTTGTTATCTTATTCATTAATACATATTCCCATTTATAATTCTTTTTTTGTCTTATATTAATAAAAAACATAACAACTAGTCATACAACCTTTCAAATTATATTTTGATATTTCCCCTTAGGATGCCAATTTCCATAATTCTCATACATTACATAATTAAAACACTCAATTGTCTAAGATACCTTATGGAGGCTAGTATTATAATCCATTTCTCTATTTATACCATTCAATTGTTCATTTTCAGTTACATTATTAATGTTTTTTTAATCCTAACCCATCTTCTAATCCCATTGATACTTTCCAAAGAGTTATTCATCCCACACTATTGATATATAGTAAAATATTTCTTTATTTCCCGATATTCGACATTATGTGAACTCTTAGAAAACACTATCATTATTATATATAGTGATATTAGGGGTTGGTTATGGTTCTAATTGATAATAATGATCTATGATAAAATATTCTGAAAAATTTACACATATTTCGCTCCATTCATAATCTAATGTGGCTTATCATTGGAAAATTTTATATCTATTTCAAGGTTAAATTAGTTCCTCTGAATTTTTTTCATTGAATAAGGCCAAATATAATTGTGTTATAAATTCAAATAATAATTTGAAACCAGATAATAATGAAAATATTTTATCTGATATCTAACTAAATTCCTCTTTATTTTTAATCTATGACATCTTTGTTCTATCCGTTTTCGTTCATAGTAATCAAATATTTAAATTCATCATTATGTTACATAAATATTTTATGAATTTCTAATATATATGCATCAGTAGAAAAAAAAACATGTTTTCTAATAAGCCTTATTGTAATGCACCATGAGATGATAACACGTATCTTAGAACACCATTTTCAATTTTATTACCCCTAGGTACCACTGTATCAAATCCATATCTTCTTGTCGTATCCATATAGGTTAGTAATTTCTTAGAAAATACTTTCTCTATCCTTGATCATAATCCTGGTACATTTTAATATAATTTGACTCATCCTTAGAAATATCCTTAAATATATCCTAAGAAGTATCCTTAGAAATACCCCTAGGGATAACATTAATGTTTTCTATACAAAGTATACATAGTCAAACATTGACATGTCATAGTTTCAAACAATAATGACCATGAAATTTCATAAAATGATTTTAAATTTTTGTAGAATTATATTGAAAACCTTACAAAAACACACGTTTTAAGAACATAATTGTTTAGTGTATATGGCGAATGGGTACAAATGTTTTTAATATGATGAGAGATATGAAAAATATTCCATAAATATAATCACTATTGTAATATTCAAAAACATACCATACCTAAACCATACATGGTAACATGGAGAATGTAAACTTAAGAAATTGGGAGCTTAGATTCACATTAGGGCTTAAAAAGTAGATATGTAAACAAAATGTGAACATATTTTATGATAAAAATAGAAAATATAGATAACTATACCTAACATATGAGATATCTTAATCATTATTCATGTAAAAAATAATGATTGTTCATGTGAAAAAAATCATTTGGATATAAATGAACATGAGACATGATTTTATATCATTCACATAAGGTTAAGAATTGTGGAATACAAAAAAATAGAAAACCATATCCACATTAGAAAATGAATTCTAAAAATGCTATCAAGGAGGAATGGATTCACTCACCCAAATAACATTATAGGTATGGACCACCCCAAAGACCATCATATCATGCAATTCCCCATAATGAAAAAATTTAATTACGTATTCCATTAATTTCAATCACATTAGATGAAAATCATTACCCAATGTATTTGTGTGATATATGGGACCCATCCAACACATAATGAATAACTAACATATTTATCACATAAGATTAAAAAAAATCGGCATATCAAAAGCAGTTTAGTAAAATGGTTTTCATCAAAATTTCATTATATCAGTAAATGTAGATGTGATATAGGTTTCATAAAAATTTCTCAATTTCTTCATAACATAACATGTGGGATGAAGTGTATTTCATAGTAAATCTATTTTTGTTTAATATAGTTATTATAAAAATTATCATAAATATTATTTTATCATAAACCATTCAAAAAAAGAATAATAATTTTATAATTAGTTCATATCTATAGATAATCAAAAGTAAAATTAATGTATTTCATCAAAGATGGATAATTATTATTGAATATCGCACATAAAGTTTATCATCGAAAATATTATTTCATTGAAAAATAATTATTTAAACTAAAAACACATAAAATATTTGAAAATACCTTTATTTTAATGTAAAGTTGTAGAGTATTATAGAAATATTTACAGAAAATAATGGCCTTTATGGAAGGCAATTTTTTTAATCCCTACACATTAAAACAATTTTCCCCATAATAGTTTCAGTAAATAACAAATGGGATTTGACTATAAAACGACAAGAATATTACATTGAAATTTTTATGAGAAAACATTCTTGGGTGAAATCTTTATCGATAAATCATATAAATAATTTCAAAAAAAATTATTTTTTTCAAAACTTGTTACGATATGGAAATGGTTTTTTTGTATAAGAGTGGAAAATGTGATTTCTCATAGAAATTATTCATAATTTTTTTCAGTTCCAAATTGGCAACTAAAAACGGTACTATTACAAGTAAATTTTGGGATAAAATAGATTATTTGAAATTTTTTGGCTATTCATGTTAGGTTGATCATAATATTTCAACATTGGAGACATAATGTAAAATATTATCGATAAATGAACTGATTGTAACATAAATATATTACCTATATAATAAAATATGAAAAATAATCCCCATTAAATAGAGATCATAAGTTTGATATGTTATAAATATAATTTTCAATATCATCATCGCCATCAGAAAATCAATTCATGATAAATATATACACCATAAAAATTAAGTATTTGGTAAATATAGAATATATCTCACATAAGTTAGTAGTGTGACAATAACCCATTACCTCATGTATAAGATTTATTCATAATAATTTGTTACTCCTTTTTAACAAGAACATATTTATTATAAAAATACTTTAGAACCATACATATATATATATATTAAAATATATTACTTTTTAATGACATTTTGTTACCTATTTTTACCAATTACACATCAATGATACGCTTCGCTAAAGAAATGAATTGTTTCTCATGTATAATTTGATTTTTTGGTCCTCTTAAATTGATTATTAATACATAAATAATATAATATAAACCATGAAGTAAAAATCATATATATTCATTATATATGTTTTTAGTTTAATCAATAATATTATGTTATTAAAAATGTAAAATACCGTTCATGACGATGGTGGACCATATATAATACTAAACATTTCTTACATTTTCTCAACCAATTTAATGAAATAAAGGTATAAAATATATTACCATTCTATATTTCCTTTTATTTCATATCTATCACATATTTTAACTAAACACATCATTATTTTCTTTCATGTAATGCATTAATGAATTCCATCGCTTCATGAGGTGGTAGTACGATGTACACAAGTGTAACATTATCATATTCCATTTAAATTTTATGTATGATAGTATGTGTGGAATTAAAATCCTATAAAAATAATAATATCATAAATATATTATATAATCATTTAATTTTTAATTATAGAAAACTCTTTAGAGGTGGTAATTGAATGATTAATGACATTAGTTAATGAAGTGGTCATCTATTGTACACATGAATGATGATTTCGTAACACATTTAATGAAAGTAGAGACTGTTATTAGTCATTTTTTAAACATAATAAATTCATAATATATTTAAGATAATTATATAATTAGATTATAATTTTTTATATTAATTTATGGATTTGGATGATGAAATAATGTAAAAATTTCCAAGGAAGAAGATTATAATTTTTTATATTAATTAATGGATTTCGGTTTCAATATCATTTTAACCCATATTGTTTTAGTTTAACACCTTGTAATCAAATTCTTACCGAAAAAGGGGTAATTGATTTTTATATTTTCACAATTCATATTGGTAAAAATTTAATTTCACCATTTTAAATAATATAACATATTATGATTAAAAATATTGAATCTATTTTTTCACATTAAATTCTAAAAAGTGGAAGTATTTAAATAAACGTTATTGTTGTAGATGTATTGAGAAGGCATGTTTTCCTTTAGAATTCTTTCAAATGCTTACATTGATATTGTATCCATGTTAAATTTAAAAATTATAAATATGATTAAAATTTCACTAAAAATTTTATAATATAACTAATTTTACTTTTGAACCAATTTATGAAATAATTTATCGTTGAGAATTATTTAATCGAAATTGCAATTATCAATTAAAATCCAGTTTTTTAACTATATATCATGAAATAAATTTTGTATATATAAATTCTCATAAATTATCCTGAGGATAATATTGATATGATGATTTAAAAATTAAATATTATATTCAAAAATAATTTTCCTAAAATTTTCCAAAATTATATTTATTATATTCGTGTAAAAAGGTTTCAAAAGCTATTTTTAAAAAAATATTTTTTCTATAAAATTTGATTTATTCATATATATCATACATAAAAAATAATATTATTGATAAATAGATAATTGAATATATAATATATAAATTTCATTTAATAAATTCAATGAATGGTTTTTCCTTAAATTATTTAATTGAAATGTGTTTTATTTTATAAAAATACAATTATAGATAATGAATTCATATATTTTAATTTAGTTTTTATATTCATTAATAATTAATTGGTTATAATAGAAATAGTTTTATATACATGTGTATGTTATATAATTTTAATATAGTTAATAATAATCACTACCACCAATCTAATACTAAGGTGGTATCTTTCATATTTAAATTATATTTTATAATAGAATGTCTGGTTTTGTTTTAACAAGGTTTTACACATAATCCAAAATGTCCAAAAGATTATCTTTATTTTAATAAATTATTTTCAAAAATCATTGGGTGTTATAAAAATATACCTATTTCGCTCCTCTTTATCTTCACTATAGTACACAGGATGGTGAAATGACAAGATGACAGTGATATATTATATTACATTGTAGGTGATTGTTGTCAACTACATTATTTAAGAGCCACTAGTCTCGCCAAACTACTATGTTATTCCTTTTATGTTTCATGTATTGGTGATGAATTTCATGCAAAAACAAATGAATTCCTCATATTCTAGCACATATTCCGATGATTTTTTTGGATTTCATTGTAATATACAAGATCCATCACTTGGATTATACTATACATGTTCTTACCAAGTGTCCTCTAGATGTGGAAGCATGCCTGATTTTATAGCTTTCAAAAAATCCTTGGATTAATAATATAATAAAATTTGTATACTCCATTGTTTTATGGTTATAGATTCTACAATTAATCTATAATCATTCCACATTTTTATTCAGGCTGTATTAAAATAAATATTTGATCGTATAAATATCTTAATTATTTATTAACACAAATATGTGGGGAATAATCTTGAAATTAACATCTTTTAATATGTTTTATATCTTTTTTTCAAAATTTAGTTTGATATAAAACAATTCTTTTGTAGCTGTTTCAAGTGAGAAGGAAAATTCAATCCAGTTCACCTAATCATCCAAAACAAGTATTGGTTTTATGATGGTGTAATCATGGGTTAATATCTATATATAAATTTTAGTGTCTTCTACATTATAACCACGGAACATTGAAGCAAACATAAAGGGAACAATTTTCAATTAAATATAATTTATAACTTTATAAAAACCATTTCTTTATATTTTGTTGAAAACATGGATAAGGAGTAATTATTGTTCATTTAGTTTTAGGTTCAAAATTTATAAATTAAATATAGTATTGTCCCTCCATTAGTGGTAAAAACTTACTCTCTTATGGATGTAATTTTCTGAGAATGGTTCCATGTTATGATTCATGCTTTACTATGGGTGCATGAAAAAATAATTTATTACTTTTATTAATAATTGATTCAATGTCGAACTATGTTGTCTCCAGGTGAGAAGTGAAAAAAAATAATTTTGTTTAATATTTCAATTTCACATAAAATAATTTTCGTTTGTGTTTTCAATTATCAGGAAAAATACAATTGATATAGTGTTTTGGAAGAATCTATTGAAATTATGATCATTTCGTAATTTTATAAACCAATTTAAATTTTCACCTTGTTATAATGTTTTCCAAAATTCCTTTTCAAAAATAGTGACTAACAGAATATAGAGTCACTTTGTCTCTCTCAATTGATCAGATTGTAATTGTTAGAATATACATAAGTGAGGAATTATGTTGGGTACCCATAATTCATTGTATTCGTGTGTTTAGTACGAACCTATAGGTTGGTATTTTTATTTTTTTATAGGACCATCTTTTCCTATAAATCGAATATATTATAGTAAAAAAATTTCACCCTTAATAATGATAATTGTGAACTTCACTATTTATGTCTATCTTGTTGCACTATATATGTACTAATAATAAGTTGCAGGAGAATAATGACCATTAAAAAAGTAAATAAAACATGATATATTTTAAAAAAAATATAACCTGGCATGTTTTTTTAATATTTTATTATTAAAACTTTTTTAATATTTTAAATAGAATAATTTCCCTGAATATTATGATCTCAAGAAATAAAAATTAGTTTGAAATTCCTTCCCAGGTCACTCACATGTCACCACTCTATGAGAATCATAACCAATAAAAAATAATATATATAAGTCCTGAATAAACTATAATGGGATGAAATAATGTAAGTATTAATGAATGAGATAACGAAAAATAGAAAACACTCTAGTAAATATCATGTGGTTGTTAATGGGGAAAATGTTCAGATAACACATAGTGTTTCATTATATTCTATAAAATAAATGACATTTCATTCATCAAATTTAAATTTCAAATCTAATAAACATATTCTTTTCAAATTAACTAAATATATTTAAATTCCATGTGTTTTAAACAAAATTAATTATTATTTCTCAAGGAATCAAATTTTTCTTTTATTTTCACTACAAAACATATAATGGGATTAATTATCTATGGGGGAACCGATCAATTTTTGCATGAGTGTTGATGTGATAGTAGATGAATTTATTATCATTAATTTTTTTATTCTATATCAAAATAGTGTTTCAAAAATTACCTATATAATGAAAGGACTGTGAGGTTTTAGTGATAATAAATTTAATGAGTAACTGCATGAAGAGTTGATTATTTAGTTCATCATATGTTCTTGTGGTCAGTTCTGTGGTTCTATGGTGGGAAACAAATTACAGGCCATATCAATATACTGAAACATCAACTCTTTTATTTCATGAAAATATTATTCACATCGATCAACAAATTAATATGGTTGATGAAATGATTGTAAAATAGATGCATGACTATATGGATTGTTCTTATGAGGTATATTTTGTGGTACCTCTCATGGTAGATTTTGTACTTCCATTCAGCCATATTGTTTCATAGTACAAATTCCAAAAAAAATATCTCTTATGAATTTGAAATTCAGATAGTTGATTAGATTCTATATTTAAATCAATAGACTGACCACATTGATGATAATCATGTTGATGGATGAGCACTTCTTCGGGTAGTTAGTGGAAAAGTGGTCATGTTGTTTGTTGATCATGCAACCACTTTGGGACTTTGTGAAATCTACTTAATTGTATATCCTTGATAAGAAATCCATATATATTAGATTTCAACATTTAATCAAAATCCAATATTTAATATATTTATTGTAAACTCAGGCATGATAACTAATAATTAAATCCAATGGAAATTTTTTGGGCCTAACTAAAATAATTCTCTTGGATAAAATAATCAATTAAGACTAAAGATTTAATTTATTTTTCAATTAAACTTGTTATTACTCCATAAAAAATTTCTTATTCTAAAAGAAGATTTATTCAAACTTTTGTGTTTATAATCATTGATTATTAATTGAAAATGGGGTAAATTTTTTAGTTATTAGGATAGAAATTTTCATATAAGAAAAATAAAAAAAAATTTGAATGCAATGAAATAGATGAGTATGAAAATTTAATTGTTTATAGATAATTTTTATAAGATCTATATATGTATTATTAAGAATCAATGGTTGGATTCTTCATTAGTTTTCATCCACTTGTGATCGAAATTAGAGGCGTTTCTAGGAATTTGGATAATCAAAAGTTGTTGATATTAAAATATTCAATCTCTCAAATGAGTTTTATATGAACGACATGAAAACATATGATTTCAATTCATGTAATAATTATAAAATATACAAATTATTCTTTTATCCTTATGATAAATTTTAGGGATATGTTTTTGAGTCCAATTTTAAGAATAATTATGAAATACCTTTAAATATTTGAATAAAAATAATATTAAAGGTAAAAATATATTGATAAAGAATATTCATATTTGGATATTTAAGCTGACATAACAGTAATGAGAATCATTTCACCTAGCATAAGATATTTCATAAAAATAAAATGGAATAATTCATGCAATATAACATTATAAAGGTTTTAATAGTTGTGTACATGGAAATTTTATATAAAAATATCTATTCTTTGATGAATTATATAATATTAATGATACAGATTTTAATAAAATAGTATTCACATTGATGATATAATAAATTAATTATTTTATGTTGATGGTTAATGATTTCCTTAAATATAATTATTAAAAAATATTTTTTTAACAATGTTTACAGTAACAATAGTGAGGATGAAAAATAAAGTAAGAGTCACCTAGTTGGGATAAAGTATGAATTCTAACTATAAAGGTGTAAAAATATGTACTAAGATGTAGTGAGAGAAGAACATATGAATCTTAATAATAAGTATTAATGGATTTCATTATTAATAAAAAACACAAAGACTGTACATTAATGGGTCCTCAATTGGAAATCGATTAAAATGATTTCAATAATGGTTTTTTAATAATATGTAAAAAATTATAAACCATGTGTTGAGATAAGATAAAGGCTGATAAATCATAATAATAAGGGGATAAAATTTCTTGGTTAACAATGTATGATAATTATTAAAATTTATATAGGGTCAAAATATGTATTAGGGACTGAGTTTGAAAAATTAAAATATATTGATGTAGAATTTAAATTTTTCAAATTGTTAAAAATCATTCAGAATAGTATATTTAAAGTTATATACATCTCAATGAATAATATAATTGAGTAAATTTATATTTAATAGAATAATGAGATTTATGTTAGATATCAAGTGTAACATTAAAATACCTAATGAGATTATATAAATATAGGTTATATTCATGATTATATATAAGAATAAAATAAAATAAAATTCATGTAAAAAGAAGAAGATTCATAGAAATCATGATAAAATAGGAGTAGATAATTGAATATAAAAAATAAGACATAGGGTCATTTGAAAAAGGTTAGAAAGATTTAATGTATTAAGATAAATGTTCTAGGATTTTATAATAATTTTTTTCAAAAAATATCTTCAAGGTTTTTTGGTTAAAAGATAAAATGAGGACACATGTAAAAATGAGAAGAAAATGTTATTTTCATATAATAGTATGCATTGTAGGGATATTTTTAGCGTTATAGAAATTTTAATATTGGGTAATTGTGATTTTGGATCAATTTAAAATATTACATCATGTCTATATATTATTGGATATAAATTGTGAGAGTTATTCAACTAACTACAAAATTAATAGTTCAGGGAAAATATAAAATTAATACATTGATTGTTTAGAACATAATTTTTTCTTTTATAAGAAAAATATTAATTATGGGGCTAACCAGATGACGTTAAATAATATTTTCACACCTTATTACCAATCCTATTTAATATGGACTATAATACATTAAAATATTTGATTAAAAATGTGAAAAGAATGTGGAGGGATTTGACATTGAAATTTTAAAATAAAAACATTACATGAGATTCATCTATATAATTTGGATAGGGGTAGATCGTCATGTAAAATAGTACATGTAATGATCTTATAGGAAATATTCATATTTGAGGCATTATTGATGATCTTTCAAGAAAGTTGGTAGCCCAAAATTAGAGGAATTAATTTTTGTAGTCATCTAAAAATACAAGATGAAATTGAAGGAAAAAATATTTTTATATTGGGTTAAATATTAATTTGATTTGTGTGCCCCAGAAATATAATTTCCTAAACATAGTATCTCATTATCATTGGTTACTTTTTAAAATTACCTTAAGATAAATGGAACCACATCCCAATGTACTAAATATATTTATTATTTTTTGAAAAATAGATACATAATCTAATAATTCACCACTATTGAAAATATAGAATTAAAATTTTAAATTTCTTTGAGAACACCATTATTCCAATAGACCATCCCATAAAATCAATCATATTAATCCTATTGGAATCATATGGAAAATAATACATCAGAATGGGGTGAGATCATATGCTCAGTAAGCGTATGTACACAACAAGAGCTAAGTAATAAAAATTATGTAAAGGTAATTACATAAAACACATTCTAGTTAATCAATAACCTTATAATAATATAGATAGAATAATATATGATCAAATAATTCCATATAAATAATTATATTATCTTTAAAAATACCTTGGATAATATAATAATAAAATAATCCCATGTATATTAATAACATGATTCATAACGATGTAATGAAAACTTCTAGACATTATTAACATCCAAATAATGGTTAATTACAATAATATAACACTACCGAGGAATAATTCCCAATATATTATATAATTATGGGTTTGTGATATTAATTCCGTGAATGGGTAAGGATTGGGCTATAACCTGGTATTGTTTGTCTCATGGTACATACCGATGCATTGTGGAGCTGTGATAGGGAACAACCATCACATAATAATTCAAATTCATTCCACATATTAAAGGGTAAACATATTCAACATAATCATTTTATTGTGACTTTCATATGAATTGAAAAAAAACATTCCCAAGGAATAATTATAATCACATGCCGTCATGAGTAATATTGTGAATGGTATCAAAATTGTACAAACCCATTCAAATTTATCATAAAGAAATTAAAAATATATTTAGTATGGTACCATATTGTGTTAACCTAAATAAATAATATGAATCAAAAAACATGGTTGTCAAAAATGAAAATATAAAAAATTAGATCATTGAAAATTTCTTCATAAAAATAACATTTTTATCATTTAAAATTAATTTTTTTAAACCCTACACAATTATAAACGAAAATATTTTCTATTAAAGTAACCATATCAAAAGTTAGTGGATGTTTAAATGAAATAAGGAATCATTATGGAAGGAAATACCAGTCATTCAATATATGTTAAAAACCAATACTTCTATTTTTATGTCGGAAATGTCTCAAAGAGCATCACTTATAAAACAAATATTTATAATGTAAAAAACGTTTTTCAAAGATTAAATAATGAATGTAAATTACAATAAATAATAAAAGGATAATATTATTTTTTTTTAATTTAACTGGAAAACATGGTCATGGAAGAAAATCAATAATGTAAGGGAAATATTAATTTTATATTTTTTAAAAACAATGTACCTTAAAAAATTATATCACATAAGTGACAATTAGTCAAGCAAATATAATATATATATTCACATAAAAACCATATAAAACTAGTGTTCAAACAATAATTAATTAATAAAAAGTTATTACACGTTTAAATATATTACGACATAATTGTTGAAGTAGATTTTTAACAAATATAAGAGAGGTTGTGTAATGAATTCACTAACCACATTTTGATCCGTGAAATCTTATTACCCAAAAAAATGTGACATGTATCATATGAAAAATAGAATACCATGAAGATAATAGATTAAAAATATGATATTTCAAATGGATATATAAAATATATACAAATTAAATAAGTGTTGAATAAATAATATATCTCATAAAAGTAAAAGTGATACATGAAAACCTTTACCCCATGATCCCCTTTATTTTTCAACAAATTAACTTCATGCATAAAGGATTAAATAATATTATTAATTAATTCAAGAACTATTCTAATATTTGTTAAATCATATATGATTCTTTTATAACATATTAATAACAATTATTTAATAATATTTAATTATATTCCTATTTCTAGGTGAGTTTGATGGACGGTTTAATGGTAAATTCATTTGTATATAATTATGGAAATTATAGGAAAACGAAAATAAAAAACAGAAGTAAAATTAAATTAAATTAATTTACATGACGTAGTTTAAATGGACACATATATATTTTTTCATCCTTGCATGAGGGTAATTCATTAGATAATAATGTAATGATTATGGTTTAGTTTAATTTTGTGGGATTCAAGACCATCCCGAACATAGTTCATTTTGAATAATGTTATGTCTATATATTATTTTTAGGACATGAAAAAGGATATAATATAAATAAAAATTTCATATTACCATAGTAATACTGCAGTAACCAACCATGAAGGTAGTATTGGAAAAATAAAAAACATTATAATTTGATATGTTTAGCAACCTTAATTTATAAAAATATTAATCTTCATTAAATAAAAGGATGTTACTAAAATGATGTATATAATAAATTACATTATAAGTATAAAATTCAAATATATACATGAAATTGGAGTTTTTATGATTTTATGGATGAAGTTTTTAAGGATAATGATTAAAATGAACTAAAAAAATGAGAGGTGGTCGGAGATAATTTCATCTTTAATATTACATCCATCAAATATCCCTTAAAGATTTTTGAACTCGCCTTTTAGTGATATTAGAAGAACACGTATGTGGTAAAAATATGGGTGAGATCGGTCGTTATATATTTATAGATATTTGTGGATTTTTATGATAAATGTGGTGGTGACAATGGTATCTATTCTTGAGGAGGTTTTGTTTTAATTTATTGATTAATTATTATTTTATATTTAAATACAATAACATTTGTGTGTATTTAATTAAAAAGAATTTGGCTGATGGTTAATTTTTTAATGGTTATTTATGGTAGAAAAACAAATAAAATACCCATTTAATGTTTTATTTTTCTGTATTTTAAACACAAACCTTTTAACGGTAACCTATTATATTATACTACATATACTTCATTAAATATATATTTTACCACATTACTAAATTTTATGTTTAAAAAATTACCTTTTAAACGAATTCTGACCCTCTGGTTTTAAATATGGAATCCATATTACTTTATTTAATATATAAAAGTGCTAAAAAGAAAATCTAGATATTTTAGGCATATAACTATGAAAAATAATATTTCAAAAAGGTATACTCTTGGTCTTCAAAATTCTAGGCAAGCATTTCTGTGAAAAATCATTTAGATATTAGATCATACCATAAATTCAATTAAATCAAGAATGAGGTTTAATAAAATATAAACCATGCTCATATAATATATAATTAGTATTTGTTATGGTGTTTCAATAAAATATAAATTTCACATTTGAACCCATAAAATCATATATTTTAGAGAATCCCCAAAATAATTACCCAAGTATATATTTTTTACATTATCATTCCAAAAAAGTTATTTATTTTTTAAAATAAATTTTTAAAAAGGATAAAATAATTATTATAAATATTACCTCATAAGAATAAATTAAAATATTTTTTTGATGAATACATATATATATATATATATGAAGAATATGAAGAATTTAATAAAAAATAGTCATTTTAAAAGAATAAATGAATTTTAATTAAATATGATGATAATAACAATTTCATTATATAATCAATCATATTTACACTAACCAATTTAATGTTTGTTTTACAATAGTCAGGTTAAATAAATTGTATTTTACAGTAAGTTGAATATTGTTGTTTTGTGAAACATACACTATAGAACATAATATTATTTTTAAATATTGTGGTTTTGAAAAACTATGTTGAATTTGATGACGTGATAATTGAGAATAATTATTTTTAAATGATGATTATTAATCATGGATGTTTTCAGATGCAAGTTATGGTATTATGAAAATTTATTATAATTTTTCAACATATTGTAGAAAAAGATTCATTTTAATAAGAACATAATAATGTTTAAAATCCCATTTATATTTCTTACTCTATAACGATTATAAAAATATGAATATCCAATAAGAAGTATAAATGTTTTATCTCAATAATATGATATATAATAATTAGTTAATAAGAAAGTGCTTTCATTTTTGTAATAAAATATCAATGTTTTGAAATTGAAGAAGTGAATAAAATAAATAATAAATATAATTTGTAATGTTATGTTCCCAATGTAATGAATAATAAGATTTAAAGACACAAAAATTCTGTGAATTTTTTATAAATAATTAGGAATTTTATGAGTCCGCGAAAATTGACGGCACATGATTTTGAGGCCCGGTGTGCCTGTAATCAAATTCTGAAGTTTTGTTCAGTTACGTTCAATAATAGTACAAGCACGTTTTAATAATTTTTGAACCGGTGCTCGAAACTAAAATATAAGGGCACCATTGAACTCACATCACTGGTATTCGCTTAAGAAGTCTTTTACTTAGAAGGAAATAAGTTTAGATTAAAATATTTTTTTGGGTTTTTGTGGAAATTAATAATATAAAGTGAGTTTCACTTTATTTTATTTGAGCCACCATGTCGGTTATTGGTGGTTAAAACCTCCTCATGGAAGTTGTAGGTGGATCCACCAAACAATAACCACCCATGAGTGTTTATGCTGGTGGGGCCCACTCGAACATAACCTCCCGCGAGATGTTATGATGGGGGGACCACACAGGGCATAATCCCCAATTGATGGAAGAGATTGATACCTCTCAAATCTCCCTAATTAATGAGGTAGAGCCTCTGTACCTTCCCTTTAATTCAATTCTTCCAACTCCCCTAATTAATTTTTGCCAACCCTTCACATTAATTATGTGGAGCCAAGTAATTAAATTCATTCTTTTTGAATTCTTTCCCATGAATTAATAGATACTATAATTTATTATTTGGGAAAATTTGGCATTTGGGTGGATGTTGGGGAAGTGAAGAGCTTGGGAATATTAGAACACTCCAAACGAAGAACGAAGAATAAGGATCGCGTTCTTCTAACAAAGAACATCGGCGACCATCCTTATTTTACATCCTCCCTTGGATCCTACCAACGTGGAGCATCCTCCATAGCCAGCACAACATGGGATTGGAAGCATGCGGTGGATGCAACGAACGACAAAATCCTTCGTCTTATTCCCATGACTTCAATGTCGACAACCGACAATCAATGTTAGGGGGTTTATTTTTGAATTAATCCTTTTCTTTTCTCATCTTCAGTTAGAAAGTAACTTATGTAGATATTGTAAAATAATTGTTGTTCATTGTACTACTTTGATAAACCAAATCATTCCGACATATACATGGAGGGTTTGGCCTAATCCACCATGGCCCGTCCCCTCTGCCGATCTTGTTTATGATGAAATTAAGAGTGGCGATAAGGCGACAGAACGACGAAGGCGGCAGTGACAATGGGCGTGCTACCCAAGGCCTCTGAGAACCATGTCGCCCCTGTAGTGCTCCGGTGCTCTCGGACGAACATCGACGACCCATGTGGGCCCAAGCCATGCCAAACCGGCGACCCCAACCGCCTCCCGGCCGCTGGCCCAATTGGTCGCGCCCTGCCGGGCCGAGCACAGATGGCCCGCTGGCTGGCCTCCATGCGCCTCCCCGAACCGGCCAACCTTCCAGCCTTCACACTCCTCGTGCACCTCCCTAAGCCATCACCCTCATGGCCTCCCGGTCGAGCCGCTGTCCCAGCTCCCTTGCGGCCACCCGGACGAGTCAGTGTCCCAGCCTCCGCGTGGTCTCCCGGCTGAGCCGGTGTCCCGTCCTCCTCGTGGTGCCCTTGCCGAAGCGGCCTGACTGAGCCATCATGATGCTCTGGGCTGAAACGCCCTTGTGGCCTACTGGGCTGGGTGTAGCGAGCTTGGCCAAACCTAACTGGATGGCATGCTCAATGGGTTGGGCCAGACCCAACAGGTCTCACCGGGTCGACCTAGACCTGGTTGGACCGGAGTCGGGCCCACCATGACCCTTTATTTTCTTTTGGCCATAACTTTGGAACTGAATGGCCATTTGAAGAACTGTCCAAGGCACTGGTATTCTTGGAGCACAATAGTCCCTCTGAGTATACCCCACTAGAGTTCAGGGTTAAGTTGAGATATTGTCAGGTTGGATCGTGCAAGAATCCAACTGCCCGTGGACTAAAAGGCTAATAACTCACAGATTGTTCGTCGAATTAACAAAACGTCAGTTGTGTTGAGACCTATCTGACATGGAGGACCATTGAGTTACTTCTTAGTGGCACATCCTAGAAGTTGGAGCATCGACTGGTAGCTTGTGTAGTGAATATACCGGGAATGAGCGAGCATTTGTGGGGAAACCTAGTAGCTAACTGAGAGCTGAAGACTGCTGACCTTCTGACTCGGAGTGACTATAATAGCCTAGTGGGGAGTGTAACTCCCTGACCCCAGTTACCTAGAGTCGGTGCATTATTACATAACGTTGGAATAATCACAATAAATATCAAATCTCGAAAGACCAATTGGTTTAGTAGCCTTGGAAACACTAGATATATTCATAATGTTTTACATTACATCATAAAGTGAAAAACTACTACAACAACATATTGTCTCCATAATCCACACTATTATCCCCTCATAATATCCCTGCAGGTCATTCATAATTTACTTCTTCACTTCCTGGGAAAAATAAAACATAGAAAAGGGGTCAGCTCAAATGCCCAGTAAGGATAACAATATAGCGGAAACATTCATAAATAAGAATAAACATTTAAGGCAATGTATAACTAAAAATTGCCTTTTAAACTTGAACTTCAATATAGTATGGAAAAAATAAAATGAAATAATTCCATTTACTTATTCACATGGATATTCTACTAATCAAATAATCACATGCAATATCAATAACCACTTTCATAATGATGGAATGCATAATGCCAGACTATCATAACCACATAGCCAAGGCCTCGTGCCAAGAATACAAATAAGATTTTTCCAAGGCCTTGTGCCAAGACACTAGTTTGTCTCATGAGACCTACCGATGCATTGAGGAGCTATAGCGGGCTCCACCCGTCACATATTAAGTCCAATGCATTCCCGTATGAAAAGGTTTAAACATAACATAACCATTCGTATTAAAACTAGCATACGAAATGTCAATACATTCACCATAAACTATGATTGGTATAAAAATAGAACATCTACAGTCAAACATATCACAAAACAGTCAATACAATATATATGTTTTGTATTATAATAAATCAACTTAAAATAAGCGTAAAATCCATCAAAGGATGTTGACATAGATGAAATCAAAACTCTTTTTAGAGAAATATCTCTTTCTATTTTGAAATCATTTAAGAGTCTTATATTTATGAAATAAAACATTTCCCTTGAAAATATTCTTATAATCTTGTAATGGAAGCTTCGATGATTTTATAACGGCAGAAAATAGCCGCACCCTCCGTATAATTTAAAAAAACATTCTTACATTAATTCTGTTGAAAAGGTTAAAAAGCACCTTGTTTGGAAACCGACAGAAAGATTCCTTTATAAAACTCTTATAAAAATTCAAACAATGCTATAAATTACTTTAACCCATATTATTTTAAATAGTAAAATTGTTTTGAAATACATTTTTAAGAAACATGGATGTGGATGATAAAGAGATCCCAGTAGATTATTACGTATAAACAACCTCGGATAATAAAGAGATTGTGAAATAAACCCTTACCATGTACTTTTCCTTGGTTGGGGTAGGTTAAACTCCTGTATAATGGTGGAATAATTGTTATTAAATTATACAAGATTCATATACATTAATATGATATCATATATGATCTTTTAACATTGCTTTGTTAATAATATCTTAGTATTATCGTTGTTTCGAGTGTTAACTTACTCATTTTATTTTATATGTTTTGTTATGTAAGCCATGTTTGTAATGGATAGGATATATCTTAATCATATCTAGAATGATATTAAGTCCTTAAACATTATTTTTAAATCATAAAATGATAATTATACTTGAATGGATACGATGGAGAATGAATCTCATCGCGTTCGTGGAGACGGTAGTCCGTACGTACGCACGAGAAACAATATCATTCTATTGATATTAAAATAATATATAAATGGATTTTATATCATATATAAAGAGTAATTAACATGTTATATTTATTATTTACATGATTTACACATCATTATTATACCGATCCAAATAATAATATATTGAATAAAAATTACACCATGACTTGGAGATGGTAAGTCGTACGTACGCACGTATGGTGACATGTTATTCAAATGGTGGATAAAATACTGAATATGGTTGTACCATATTTATAATAACATCACAGTATATATATTTTACTGGATTTATTACTTTATAATGGTAATAACAAAGGAAGAAGAAGTGGAAGAAGAAAGGAACTTGGAAAAGGGTGGTGAAATCATTACCTCTTCTTCGGGTTCCTCCTTTTTATTTGATCAAAATGGATCCATAGGTTGGCTTTCTGATCAAACTAATTCCTCTAGGTTGTATTTAGGGAAGTTGGGAGAGTGTTTGGTCAGAGTTTGGACGAACCAAAAGGCTTTGAAGGTGTGAAGAAATGAGAAGAAGGAGTGCCCTTTTATAAGAGGGGTGAGGGGCACCATTGGAAAAGATAGAAATATAAATTTATAATAAATTCATATTCAGTTTATAATGGCTAAAAAGTTGATTATTAATAGATTAAGGTGGGTATAGGTAGAAAACCACTCAAACAATAGAATTTAGACAGGTTTGGGTACTTATATTAACCTTATATTTAAGTATTAACTCTTAGTTAATTAGTTTCACTTTTACAATGTCTCTTTGTATTTTTATATAATATGGTTAATAAACTTACTATATACATCCAAGAGATCCCCAAGGGTTCCATTAATGATATAAATATCATGATATAAGTATATTGGCCGAACTTTAGATTTTTAGGAATTTAATATCAATTAAAAATATAATATTTGTATTAAAAACTCTTTTATGTCAATTTTGACACTATTGAATAGTTGATTTTTGTGAAACTTATAACAGAATTATTACTTCGAAAAAATTTAATTATATCAATCCTAATATGTCATATTATCCTAGAAAATTAGTTTAATTCATTAAAAGTCTCAAATTATATTTATTTGGGTATTTATAATATCAATTATTTTAAATTTTCACTATTTTGGTAATTACTGCATCATCATTGTGTCATAAATAAATTAACTTATGTAATCTATAAAAATTACAAATAACATATCATTATGTATGAAATCTTTTTATCTTTCTGATAAATATTTATTGTCAAAAATCCAACATATATAACCCTATGTAAAAATTTGTTTTGCTAAAAGATATATGCTTGTGTCATTTTTGAATTCATTTTAACTTAATTAAAATTATGTGTCCCTATCACCTACAAGTGGCTCCATGGGGTCCCAAAATCCACCCAAAGATGCCTATGGTCTAACATGTATCAACCAATAAGGCTAAGACACGTTTTAGGGTAATTTAGTATTATTATAATATTTGTTTTAACCCTTATTTACCGGATTTACCCTTAACAATGGTAAATAAAATATTTACCGCAATAATTATTCAAAATGTCTAAAAATAAAAGTTACCTATTTACACAATTTGAACATCCTGACTCCAAATATGGAATCCATTTTTCCAAATTCAAAACACAGAAGTGGAAGAAATTAATTTAAAATTAATTCCTGTTGTTAAAACAAAAAGTGTGTTTTTAAGAGATAATAACTATCAAAAGATTGACACTTGTTTATGTCCGGTTTAATTGTAAAATTATGTCCAATGACCAACATTATATTAAATGGTAAAAATATATTCTAAATATAAATTAAAACCACTCAAATTCATAATTTATCACTATTAATTATTTTGATTAAAATGTTGTTTTTAATTAAAATTTAGTAATTTTCACTATTCATCAAAATATTAAAGTTATCCGAAAAGTACCAAAATTTCACCTTAGGCTAAATTCGATATTCCAAATAAAAAAATGAAGTCCATTTTGAAATATAAAATATATATAATTTCAAAAAGTAGGTATTACTATTCTTAACGGCTAGTTTGATTGGTTATGGTGTGTTAGAACTCAGTGTTGCGTACAACACACGCCATCACATTATTCAAAGAGAAGCATATCGTAGAAGCTTGGGGTGTTACATTCTCCCCTCCTTCAAATAATTTTGTCCTAAAAATTTCTAGAATACTTATCATATGAAAAGACTCGGGTGGTTCTTCATTATAAGCTCCTCGGGTTCCCACGTTGCCTCTTCCATCTTATGGTTTCTCCACAAAACTTTTACTAGACGTGTCATCCGGTTTCTCAGTACTTGTTCTCTCATATCAAGAATCCTGATGGGATCTTCGCAATAAGACATATCGGGTTCTAGTTCTAATTCCTAATAGGTGAGTACATGCATTGGGTTAGGCATGTATTTCCTCAATAGAGATACGTGGAACACATCGTGAACTTTGGAGAGACTTGGTGTCATTGCCAATCGGTAAGATACAACCCCAATTCGTTCTAGAATTTCGAAGGGTCCAATGTACCTAGGACTCAATTTACCTTTCTTAACAAAATGTATGACTCCATTCCATGGAGATACCTTCATGAAAACATGATCACCGACTTGAAATTCCAAATCCTTCCTTCGATTATCGACATAGCTCTTCTGCCTACTTTGAGCTGCTTTGATGTGATTTTGGATTACCTTCACCTTTTCCATCATTTCCTCCACCAGTTCTAGACCTACAAGTTTTCTTTAACCAACGTCATCCCAATAGGTTGGTGTACGACATCTCTTTTGGTATAATGCTTCATATGGTGCCATCTGAATACTCGAATGGAAGCTATTGTTATAGGAAAATTCTACCAGAGGTAAATACTGATCCCACATACCCTGAAAGTCAAGTGAGCAGGATCTCAACATGTCTTCTAAGGTTTGAATAGTCCGTTCTGATTGTCCGTCTGTCTCAGGGTGGTAGGCAGTTCTCAAATGAAGTTCAGTATCCAGGGATTTCTGAAGACTCTTCCAGAATCTTGAAGTAAAATGGGGATCACGATCAGAAACAACTGATAGGGGTACTCAATGAAGTCTCACAACTTCATTAATATATAGTCGTGCTAGACGTTCCAGTTGTAGATCTTCTCTTATAGCAAGAAAATGTGTTGACTTGGCAAAACGATCAACAATAACCCATATTGCATCATTCCTTCTAGGAGTCTTTGGTAGCCCCATGACAAAGTCCATCGTAATATTGTCCCATTTACACTATGGTATGGGAAGAGGTTGCATGACTCCTCCAGGGTGTTGCCTTCCAGCTTTCACTTGTTGACAAACCATACATCTTGACACAAAATCAGTAATCTCTCTCTTCATATTGTCCCACCAAAAATGTTCCTTCAAATCTCGATACATTTTGGTGCTCCCTGGGTGTATAGAGAAATTGGAACTATGAGAATCATCAAGTAATTCCATTTTTAGAACAGGTATATCGGGATCACAATGTCTCTTCCGGAATTTCAAAATTCCATCTTCATACACAAAGTCTCTCAGTCTCCCATCATTCACAGCTTTAATCTTCTTTTCAAATTCTTCATCATCGGTCTGAGAACTCTTAATCCTTTCTAGTAAAGATGGTTTTGAAACCATTTGAAAAAGCATTGATGTTTCTCCTTCCCTGGTTTTTCCCGTGCCCATCTTCACTTGATCCATGAAAATTGGATCCCTTTCAATTCTCATATTGTTCAAAACTCCATGATCTTTTCTTCTCAAATCATCTTCCACCATGTTTGCCTTCCCCGGGTGGTAGTGTATCGTACAATAATAATCCTTGATCAATTCAAGCCATCTCCTTTGCCTCATGTTGAGTTCTTTTTGTGAGAAAATATACTTCAAACTCTTGTGATCAGTATAAATCTCACATTTTCACCATAGAGGTAGTGCCTCCATATCTTCAATGAAAAGACCACAACTTCTAACTCGATATCATGAGTAGGATAGTTTTGTTCATGAATTTTCAACTGCTGCTATGCATAGGAAATAACTCTATCATTCTGCATAAGGACACAACCAAGTCCTTTCTTCGATGCATCACTATAAATAACGAACCCATCATTACCTGATGGTAGAGTCAATATTGGAGCATTGACTAATCTTCTCTTCATTTCTTCGAAACATTCTTCACACTCTTTTGTCCAAACAAATTTAACCCCTTTACATGTGAGCTTCGTTAATGGGTTTGCCAATCGGGTAAAATTCCGGACGAAACGTTGATAATAACCTGCCAAACCAATAAAACTATGTGCCTCAGTTATACTCATAGGTGCTGGCCATTCTTGGATCGCCTTGGTCTTAGAAGGATCAACAGAGATTCCATCATTAGAGAAAATATGTCCAAGAAAAGAAATCTCATGAAGCCAGAATTAACACTTGCTAAACTTCCCATATAATTCATGTCTTCTCAGAGTCTTCAGGATAATGCGCAAGTGATTTTCATGATCTTCGTAGCTTTTGGAGTATACCAAGATATCATCAATAAATACAACCACAAATTCATCAAGATACTCCTTGAAAACTCTATTCATCAGATCCATGAATACAGAGGGTGCATTAGTCAATCCAAAAGGCATTACAGTAAACTCGTAATGCCCGTACCATGTTTGAAATGCTGTCTTCGGAATGTCTTCCTTCTTCACACACAACTTATGGTATCCAGATCGAAGTCAATCTTTGAAAAGTATTGAGCTCCATGTAGTTGGTCAAATAAATCATCAATTAAAGGTAGGGATATTTGTTCTTTATTGCTATAGCATTGATCTCCCTATAGTCGAGACATAACCTCATAGATCCATCTTTCTTTTTAACAAAAAGAACAGGGGTCCCCATGGAGAAACACTAGGGAGAATAAATACCTTATTATGCAATTCCTCTAGTTGTTTCTTTAGTTCAACTAATTCTACAGTGGACATTCTATAAGGGGTCTTCGATATAGGCCTTGATCCAGGAATTAAATCAATGGAAAACTCAACTTCTCGTTCTGGAGGATGTCCAGGTAAATCTTCCAGAAATACATCTACAAATCCTTTCACAACAGTTACATCCTCTATATGAACATTTCTTTCCTCACCCACATTTATTTCATTCTCTTCCTCCCCAATAATTGAATTTAGTTGACCTACTGGGGGTGGATCTAAATAAGAAATATGTGGTGATGATTCTGCTCTAAAGATAAGGTGTTCTTTATCATCATCATCAAGAATCGTAACCTCTTTCTTCTTACAATAAATCTTCGCATCATAGTCCGAAATCCAGTCCATACCGAGGATTATATCAAACAAAATCATAGGTATGAAGACGAGATCAACAGATAAAGAACATTTATGTGCTCTAATGGGGACTGATTCACAAAACTTTGTTGTAATGATACTTCCCTTAGGAGTTTTAACTGACAACTCCCTTGTTAAATAAAATTGGAATTATCTAATTTTCTTAGAAAACTGGGAAGATATGAAACAATGTGATGATCCATAATCAAATAGTGCATTTTCTAAACTTTAGGAAACCATTAAATTACCTGCCACCACGTCTTTCGGAGCTTCTGCCTCAGCAGTAGTGATATCATAAGCTTGGCCTTGATCCGTTGGCCTTTTCTGAGGTAAGTTCTCCTAACGCTTTGGAAATTCATTTGCATAATGCCCCATCTCCCTGTAATTGTAGCACTGAACATTGTTAGCTTTCTTCTTCCCCTTGCAATCACGAGCTTGGTGGAATTTTTCACCTCACTTGTAACAGACTCATGTTCCCATCAAGCAAGTATCGGGGTTTTTCTTACCATATTTACCACAGTATGGATATTCAACCTTTCCCTTCTTCCCCTTATTTCCATTCCCAGATTGATCAGTAGGTATCTTCTTCTCTTGCTTTACTTTAAAGTCATAAGACTTAGAGAATTCCTTTTCAGTCTTGACAGCACATGAGACAATGTCTTCGTATGATGAAAAGGATTGTGAGACTAATTCTCGACGGAGAAATGGTTTTAAACCATCAAATAAACGATCAATCTTACTTCTTGGGTTACGTATATAATCTCCAGCATACGTTTATAACCTTGTAAAGTTAGCCTCATACTTTGTGACATTCTCATCCTCCTTTTGTCTTAGACTCAGAAACTACCTTTCCATATCTGCTCGATGCTCGCGAGGAAAGTATTTTTCTAAATTTGAACTCCCTCCTATCCATATTTGATACTTCATCATCTCCCTTCGTATTTTGAATCAATGACCACCATTGATCAGCATCTCCAGTGAGGCGGTAAACTGCCATGATAACTTTTTCCCTTTCACTACTCCCCAATGCCTGAAATATTTTCCCTAGGGAAAATATCCATTGCTCAGCTACTAAGGGATTTGTACATCCATTGAACGTTGGTGGTTGTTGCCTCATGAATCGATCTAACATTGATCCTCCATGCTGCGGATCAGGGTGCTCCATATGGGTAAGGTTATTATTCATAACCTGAGTGAGTTGTCCCAGTATGGTGATTAACTGATCGGCACCAGTTGCATCACCAGATCCACTATAATTATCTTGAGCAGGAGTTCAATACCTACATGGAGTGCGTGCATTGATACGGTTTCCATTTCTTCCACTAGGCGCCATTTCTAATCAATGGCATAAACTAGATCAGTTTTTGAATCAAAATACGTAATCCCATACTTATAAAACACTTAACATAAATTGAACTATTTATGGATATAATCTATAATCATAAGAATGTTTCCTTTGAGGAATTATATACTCATAAACCCTTCATAATGATTTGTAATGAAAATGAGAGTTATCCTAAGCATATCTCACGGGAGTGTCGTAACCAAGAGTGCAACAAGGCCCGTTGTCGTGCACCAGTTCCCATTCGAGTCTAGCTCAAAGCGGTGTTTTCGGGTTTTACCCCTAGGTACATCTGTGCCAGAGCCGCCTCTACCTACTCGTATCCAGACATGGATGTATTGCTCGGAAAACTCACAAAATCTCTACAATACCAAAATTCTAGGATGTTTTTCTATACTAATCCTCAAAGTTCATCTTAGGTCTACGTGCTCTAATCAGACTTTATCTAAATCTAGCTTCTAAGGATTGTACTAAATTTCCTCTAATACCAACTATAACACCCCAACCACAGTTACCAAGAGTCGGTGCATTGTTACATAACATTGGCATGATCACAAGAAAGATCAAATCTCGAAAGACCGATTGGTTTAGTAGCCTTGGGAACACTAGATATATTCATAAATATTTACATTACATCATAAAGTGAAAAACTACTACAAAAACATATTGTCTCCATAATCCACACTATTATCCCCTCATAATATCCTTGCAGGTCATTCATAATTTACTTCTTCACTTCCTGGGAAAAATAAAACATAGAAAAGGGGTCAGCTCAAATGCCCAGTAAGGATAAAAATATAGCGAAAACTTTCATAAATAAGGATAAACATTTAAGGCAATGTACAACTAAAACAAAATCTTTTTACACTTGAACTTCAACATAGTATGGCAAAAATAAAATGAAATAATTCCATTTACTTATTCACATGGATATTTTATTAATCGAATAATCACATGCAATATCAATAACCACTTTCATAATGATGGAATGCACAATGCCAGACTATCATAACCACATAGCCAAGGCCTCGTGCCAAGACTACAAATAATATTTTTCCAAGGCCTTTTCCAAGACACTAGTTTGTCTCATGAGACCTACCGATGCATCAAAGAGCTATAGCGGGCTCCACCTGTCACATATTAAGTCCAATGCATTCCCATATGAAAAGGATTAAACATAACATAAACATTCGTATTAAAACTAGCATATGAAATGTCAATACTTTCACCATAAACTATGAATGGTATAAAAATAGCACATCCACAGTCAAACATATCACAAAACATTCAATACAATATATAAGTTTTGTATCATAATAAATCAACTTCAAATAAGCGTAAAATCCATCAAAGGATGTTGACATAGGTGAAATAAAAACTTTTTTTAGAGAAATATATCTCTCTATTTTGAAATCATTTAAGAGTCTTATATTTATGATATAAAACATTTTCCTTGAAAATATTCTTATAATCTTCTAAGGGAAGCTTCGAAGATTTTTTAATGGCAAAAAATAGCCACAACCGCCGTATAAGTTAAAAAAACATTCTTACATTAATTCTGTCGAAAAGGTTAAAAAGCACCTTGTTTGGAAAATGACGGAAAGATTCCTTTATAAAACTATTATAAAAAGTCAAACAAGGGTATAAATGACTTTAACCCATATTATTTTAAATAGGAAAAATGTTTTTAAATACATTTTTAAGAAACACGGATGTGGATGATAAAGAGATCCCAATAGATTATTACATATAAATAACCTCGGATAATGAAGATATTGTTAAATAAACCATTACCTTGTACTTTTCCTTGGTTGGGGTAGGTTAAACTCCTGTATAATGGTGTAATAATTTTTATTAAATTATTCAAGAATCATATACATTAATATGATATCATATATGATCTTTTAACATTGTTTTGTTAATAATATCTTAGTATTATCGTTGTTTCGGGTGTTAACTTACTCATTTTATTTTATATGTTTTGTTACGTAAGACATGTTTGTAATGGATAGGTTGTATCTTAATCATATCCAAAATGATATTAAGTCCTTAAACATTATTTTTAAATCATAAAATGATAATTATACTTTAATGGATATGATGGAGAATGAATCTCATCGCGTTCGTGGAGACGGTAGTCCGTACGTACGCACGAGCGAAAATATCATTATTTTGATATTAAAATAATATATAAATGGATGTTATATCATATATACAGAATCATTAACATGTTATATTTATTATTTACATGAGTTACACATCATTATTATACCCATCCAAATAATAATATATTGAATACAATTACACCACGACGTGGAGACGGTAATCTGTACGTACGCACGTATGGTGACTTGTTATTCAAAGGGTGGATAGAATATTGAATATGGTTGTACCATATTTATAATAACATCATAGTATATATATGATACTGGAGTTAGTATTTTAGAATGGTAATAACAAAGGAAGAAGAAGTGGAAGAAGAAAGGAACTTGGAAAAGGGTGGTGAAATCATTATCTCTTCTTCGGGTTCTTCCTTTTGATTTGATCAAAAGGGCTCCTTAGGTTGGCATTCTGATCCAACTAAGGCCTCTAGGTTTTATTGAGGGAAGTTGGGAGAGTATTTGGGCAGAGTTTGGCCGAACCAAAAGGCTTTGAAGGTGTGAAGAAATGAGAAGGAGGAGTTCCCTTTTATAAGAGGGGTGAGGGGCACCATTGGAAAAGCTAGAAATATTAATTTATAATAAATTCATATTTGGTTTCTAATGGCTAAAAAGTTGATTATTCAAATCGTAAGGTGGGGTTATGTCGAAAACCACTGAACCAGTAGAATTTAGACAGGTTTGGGTACTTATATTTACCTTAACTTTAAGTATTAACTCTTAGTTAATTAGTTTCACTTTTACAATGTCTCTTTGTATTTTTATATAATATGGTTAATAAACATACTATATAAATCCAAGAGACCCCCAAGTGGTCCATTAATGATATAAATATCATGATATAAGTCTCTTGGACGATCCTTATATTTTTAGGAATTTAATATCAATTAATAATATAATATTCGTTTTAAAAACTTTTTTATGTCAATTTTGACACTATTCAATAGTTGATTTTTGTGAAACTTATAACAGAATGATTACATAGAAAAAAGTTAATTAAATCGATCCTAATATGTCATATTATCCTAAAAAATTATTCTAATTCATTAAAAGTCTCAAATTATATTTATTTGGGTATTTATAATATCAATTATTTTAAATTTTCACTATTATGGTAATTACTGCATTATCATTGTGTCGTAAATAAATTAACTTATGTAATCTCTAAAAATTATAAATAAAATATCATTATGTATTAAATCATTTTATATTTCTGATGAATATTTATAGATCCAACATATATAACCCTATGTAAAAATTGTTTTTCTAAAAGATATATGCTTGTGTCATTTTTGTATTCATTTTAACTTAATTAAAATTAAGTGTCCCTATCACCTACAAGTGGATCCATGGGGTCCCAAAATAGACCCAAAGATGCCTATGGTCGAACATGTATCAACCAATAAGGCTAGGACACGTTTTAGTGTAATTTAGTATTATTATAATATTATTTTTTAACCCTTATTTACCGGATTTACCCTTAACAATGGTAAATAAAATATTTACCGCAGTAATTATTCAAAATGTCTAAAAATAAAAGTTACCTATTTACACAATTTGAACATACGGATTCCAAATATGGAATCTATTTTTCCAAATTCAAAACACAGAAGTGGAAGAAATTAATTTAAAATTAATTCCCGTTGTTAAAACAAAAAGCGTGTTTTTAAGAGATAATAACTATCAAAAGATTGACACTTGTTTATGTCCAGTTTAGTTTTAAAATTATGTCCAATGACCAACATTATATTAAATGGTAAATATATATTCTAAATATACTTTAAAACCACTCAAATTCATAATTTATCACTATTAATTATTTTGATTAAAAAAGTTGTTTTTAATTAAAATTTAGTAATTTTCACTATTCATCAAAATATTAAAGTCGTCCGAAAAGTTCCAAAATTTCAACTTAGGGTAAATTCGATATTCCGAATCCAAAAATGAAGCCCATTTTGAAATAAAAAATATATATAATTTTAAAAAGTAGGTATTACTATTCATAACGGCTAGTTTGATTGGTTATGGTGTGTTAGAACTCGGTGTTGCGTACAACACATGCTATCACATTATTCAAGGAGAAGCGTACCGTAGAAGCTTGGGTTGTTACAGGGAGTTCCATGGTGTTGCAGCATACCCACAGTGGGGAGCACCTTTGTGTCGTTGCAGACCCATGGTACTCAACAGGAGGAGTACCGTAGCAGGCTATAAGGGGGAGAGCCTCTGTGTGAGCATGGCAGACCCATGGTGGATAGCGCCTCTGTGTGAACATGGCAGACCCATGATACTCGATAATAGGAGTATCTCAGAAGTACAAGGTTATTTGGAAGCGCCTATGTGTGATGCGGCAGGCCCACTATACTCGATAGAGGATGAGTTCTCCATCAGCTGAAGTTTCAGATTGATACTATCAGTAGAATAAAATTTTAGTTGAGCTGAGTTAGTAACTTTTGTGTTTACCTCATTTTTTAGATGGAATACTTGATAACTTAAGTATTTTTATGGGAATATTCCTAGGTGGGGTTATCTGATGATTTCATACTTGTGGTTTATCATTGTTGGTTTTGTGAGACCATAAGGGTCTCAGGGTCCCTAATGAGTATCATTATACTCACCCATGCACGGGCTATGCCTTCACCTAATTGTGTTGGTTGCAGACAATGGGCAGCACTGACTGAGGCAGAGAGTACCAGGACTAGACCGTACCCGGAGGTAGACTATACGACGTGTCAGTACATGAAGGACATCGAGAGGCATGGATTTCTGTGGAGGATATCTATAACTACCATTTAGGTAGGAATCCCGGAGGACGACCCAACAACTATTTTACACTTCTTCTATTGTACTTGTTTTTCAGTTGTACTTGAACTTCCTTGTTGAACTTGTATTCCACCCCCTCTACTTTCAGCACTCTTTTGTATACGGTTTCACATAGTGTTTTGCATTCAGCTCGTACTCTGTTGTGTGTTTTTTCATGTTTTAAAGAAAATGCCTTCCCAGTTTAGGGATTAATGCCTTTGGTGCTAGTCTCCAGCCCTTGTCCAATGGATGACGGGCTTGGGGTAGTCACAGAATGGCCCCCGGGTGATGGGTCACGACAAATTGGTATAAGAGGAGTCAGTTACACCCCAGAACATAGGACTGTGATCTTTTTTTCTGTGTAGCAATAGTGTTAAGGGTACTAATTGTGGTTTTTATTTCAGGGAGTCCATTGTTGGTGCAGAATCCAACATATCCATACACCAAGACCTTGACTACTGATTTCCAACTCCGTTCACAAAAACACTGATTGTACGTGTGTTTTCAAATACTTTTCTTTAAGTCAGCTCAACAAGGTCAGCTCACCTGGTAAAATCATTGACTGTGTCACATCTGTTTCTTTCAGGATGCCTCCCTACAGACAAAATGTGAGGGTCCTTAGAGTTTAATGCAATGATATCACACTGATCGATGAGGCCTCAGTGTAGGGCCCTTTTCCTACAGAGGCACCAGTGGTACCACTCCCCGTTGGGCAACTGATTCCACCAGCCCTAGTAGAAGACAATGCATGCCACATGAGTGTGTTGCACGAGTTCCAATGCCAGAGGCCACCAAGGATCAGGGGAGAGATGGACCCACAGGCGGCTGAGGATTGGCTGGAGGCTCTGGTGAGAGTCTTCCGACTGGTTGGGACACCAGTAGAATTCATGGTTATTATTGATGCTAGCCTTCAGTAGGCAGAAGTGGGAAGATGGTAGAGCTTGATTTTCTAGGTTCACAGCGAGATGATGCAACTATGAATAGACTTTGAGAGTCTACTTTTGGTGGATTTTTTCCCATCCACCCTATGTGCAGTATAGATACAGGAGCTACTTCATCTATAACATGGTAGCAAGACAGCGGCATAGTACTCAGTGAGGTTCACCGACCACTCATGCCACTCCACAGATATTGTGCGAGACCCATTTCTTCTGGTCCTGGACCGTTGAGCAGGGGCTCAGGTGAGAGATCAGGGCTTCGATGATCTCCCTCAGCATACTGACATAGGCTGGGGTGTTGTTGCGAGCCCTCATAGTGGAGAGTATTCTTTATTTGCAGTCTCTAGCTACGAGACCCACCACTAGCTGACATGCAGCGATGTCTTCTACAGCTAGCAGTAGACAGATGACGCAGAGCTCCAAGAGAACCATACCCATGGGTGGATGATCACATGACTCAAGATCCGTTGTAAGGGGCACCCAGGGTAGAGATACACATTCCAAAAGAGGTAAGTGTTACTCATGTGGCGGGCATGGTCACATGGCTCGGGACGATCTGAACCGCCATTCGGATTATCAACAGATGGTCGAAGGACTACCTAGGCAGAGAAATAGATTCAATCGAGGCGGTTTGCAGGGAGCAGGCAGACATGGAAGAGGAGCTAGTTGTGGAGCTGGTGGTGGGTGACGTTTCGAGGTGTTACCGCCTCCACCACCATGAGGTCCACCCTGCCCGCAGTGAGCAGGTAGACATGGAAGAGCACTGATCCAGGCAGCTGAGGATTATGATCATGGTGCTCCTGAGATTATTCGAGGTATGATCTATGTCTACTCCACCTTAGATGAAGTTATTATAGACACATGTTCCAATAACTCTTTTATTTCCACTGCCCACGTTCAGAGCTCGGAGATTCTGACGGAGCCGTTGGCTCGATCCTTACGGCAAGAGACTCCTAAGGGAGCTGACTCGAAGATTACGCAATGGTGCCCGCAGTGTGAGATTACTCAAGGAGGTGAGAGCTTCGTCTAGGATCTCCACTTAGTGGCATCGAGGTCTTACAACCTCATCTTGAGTATGGTCTAGTTATCTACAGTCCATGCTCAGATCGCATGTAATAGGAACAAAGTGAGGTGTTTCTGTATGGACGGGACCATTTTTACCTACACCGATGAGAAGGGAGCCTTTTCAGCACAGGACAGACTTACTCAGAGGAGGGTGCAGCCGATCACTCATCATTTGGCCTGCCTTAACCTCAGTGTAGTTGATGTGGAGAGTACGAGCTATCCTGTAGTGGTGGACTAGTACCCGTATGTTTTCCCTAATAATGTTCTAGGACTACCAACTTGTAGAGAGATGGACATCTACATTGAACGGTACCCCAAGAAGACAATAATATCTACACCATCATATCAGATGGCTCCCACTGATATTTTTGAGCTATCGGTATAGCTAGAGGACTTGTAGGGGAAAGGATTCATCTGACCCATTGTTTCTTCCTGGGCAACCCCGATTCTATTCGCCAAGATGGAGGATTAGAGCTTGAGTCATTGTGTCGACTATTGTCACCTAAACTAGGAGACCGTGAAGAAAAAGTACCCACTCCAGAGAATTTAAGACCTCTTTGATCAGCTGATGGGGTCACAATGGTTCTCGAAGTTTGACCTCATATCAGGTGAACACCATCTCATAGTTCGATACGAGGATGTGCAGAAGACGTCTTTCAAATGTCGCTATAGACCCTATGAGTTCTTGGTTATGCTTTTCGGCGTAACCAATGCTCCAGAACTGTTCAAGGGATTCATGAATGGGATCTTCTAGCTATACCTCGATCGCTTTGTCGTTTTCTTCACTGACGACATTCTGATCTACTCGACTACTAAGGACGAGCCTGACTACCATTTGTGTGTAGTACTGGACACACTCCGAGAGCACCAGCTTTATGGTAAGCTCTCGAAGTGCCATTTTTGGATCTGAGAGGTTTAGTTTTTGGGACATGTAATCTCGGAAGCTAGATTTGCAGGGGATCCAGTAAGATTGAGGTAGTACTTTTTTGGGATCCACCCAAGAGTGTGACGGAGGTATGAAGTTTCCTGGGATTGGCTTGTTACTACCGGTGATTTGTGCCTGAATTTTCTAGAGTTACTGCACCATTATCATCCTTGACGATGAAGTGGCAACCCTTTGTGTGGTCGGAGATATACCAGCAGAGCATTGAAGAGATGAGACAGAGGCTGACTAGTGCCCCCCATCTTCTGGCTTCCAAAGGAAGGTGTAGGGTATGTAGTCTACTCCGACACATTAGGGACCAGACACATGTTTGTCCTAATGAATGAGTGAACAGTGATCGCATATGGTTCTCAGCATTTGAGAGAAAATGTGCAAAACTACGCAACCCATGACCTGGAGTTAGCAGCATTGGACTTTTCCAAGAAGATGTGGAAAAACTAATTGATGGTCAAGCAATTTACTGTGTACTCTAATCAAAAGAGTCACAAGTATTTCTTCTCTCAGAAGGACCTGATCCTAAGACATCGGTGATGGATGGAGTTCAACCAGGACTATGACTTCGAGATAGTCTATACTCTTGGAAGGGGAACATAGTAGCTGATGCACTCAGTAGGAGATCTGGTATACAACTGCCATGAGAGGAGACATAGTATCTAGGTACCTTACAGATATCCTTTGTGGATAGACACGGATCAGCCTTTCTATAGTCTCTTATAGTCACTCCCCCACAACATCATGGAGTAAGGGATCCACAACGTGGAGATTCTGACTGAGAGACACTACGTGCTCAGATATCCACAGGGCATGCACCTAAAGGATTTTTTGAAGGTGGGGAGCATGTCATCCTTTTTAGAGGACAAACATTGGTTCTAGTTTCACTTAAATATGATGTGTTGAGGCAGTTCCACACATCTCCTTTAGCGGTAAATTCAAGAGTGGCTAAAATGTACATGGACCTTTGACGACAGAACTAGTGGATAGGTATGAACAAAGGCAGTAGTATTGTATGACTCTCGATGCCTCACTTGTTTGCAAGTGAAGGAAGAGCACTGGGTACCAACAGGCTTGGTTCAGACATTAAAGGTACTAGAGTGGATGTGGGATGGTATATTCGTCGACATCATGATTGGAATTCCACATACATCCAGGGGTCACAACTTGATTTTGGTGATCGTTGACTGACTCAACATGCCAGGCCAATTCTTAATGATCAGAGAGCAGGGTTCAGTAGATAGCATGGGACGCCTCTATGTGTGGGAAATTGAGAGGATACATGGAGTACATTCTTTTATTGTCTACAATCATGACGCACAGTTTACTTCCCGGCTATGGAAGGGGTTTTAGGAGGCTTTTGGGATGCATCTTTTTCTGATTTACCCCTTTCCATCCTTAGGAGGATTGCCGGAGTGAGAGTACCATTCAGACATTCGAGGGGATGCTCCGTACAAGCATCCTCAACTTTTATCGCAGCTAGGAGGACCACATACCGTTGGTGGATTATTCATAAAAGAATAACTATCACATCACCATTGGGATGGAACCTTTTCATCCGTTATATGAGAGACCTTTCATATCACCCTTGTGCTTGACTGACCCGAGGGAGTCAGCACTAGTGGGACCATAGATGGTATGAGGTACCATGGAGAAGGTTCAGATCATTCAAGAGAAGATGAAGACTATACAAAAAAACATTAGTCATATACTGATAGGCGGAGCAGACTTTTAGAGTTAGATGATGGCGACCATGTCTTCCTACAGGTCTCGCCTCGATAAGGTTTAAGGTGATTTATCCAAGGCAGAAAGTTAACTCTATGATTCATCGGACCTTTTTAGGTCCTTAGCATAGTTTTTGAGGTGGCTTACCGCTTAGCTCTTCTACCTCAGTTGCACCGAGTGCACGACGTCATCCATGTATCTCAGCTGAGGAGATACGTGCATGACCCTTCTCACATCATCGACCATGGAGAGCTGTACGTCAACGATGGGAAAACTTTTACGGAGGTTCTAGTGGAGATTGAGGATCGACAGGAGCCGGTCCTACGGGGACAATCGATACCTCTAGTGCATGTTTGCTGGCAGTATAGGAACCTACAGGAGAGCACAGTGGAGCGGGAGGCTCAAGTCTATGCTCAGTACCCCACTTGTTTCCTTAGTTTGAGTTGTAGATCTTGGGGATGTAAATCCTTGAGTGGGAGGATATAAAGACCCAGAAATTCCATGGATTTTTTTTAAATGCATGGGAATTTTACAAGTCCACAAAAATTAACGGCGCATGATTCTGTGGCCTAGTGTTCCTTGAATAAAATAATGAAGTTTTGTTCTGGAACATTTAGTAAGTGTACGAGCATGTTTTTATAACTTTTGAACCAGTGCTCGGAACTAAAATCTGAGGGCACCATTGAACTCGAAGCCCTGATATTCACTTAAGAAGACTTTCACATCGATGATAGTGAGTCATGAATAATAGTTATTTTGGGTTTTCATGGAATGTAATAAAATAAAGTGACCTTCAATTTATTTTATTTGAGACACCATGTGGGTGATTGGTGGATGAAAACTCCCCATTGAAGTTTGAGTTGGGACCACCACACCTTAACCTCCCATGAGAGGTTATGGTGGTGGTGCCCTCCCGAACATAACCTCCCGTGAGAGGTTAAGACATGAGGAGCACATGGGGCTTAACCCCTATTGATGGAAGAGAGTGAAACCTCTCAACTATCCCTCATTAATGAGAGAGAGCCTCTGGACCTTCCGTTTAATTCAATTCTACCAACTCCCCTAATTAATTTTTTTTCCAAACATTCACATTTTTTAGGTGGAGCCATGTAATTCAATTCATTCTATTTGAATTATTTACAATGAAATAATAGATACTCTAATATATTATTTGGCACCACTTTGGCATTTGGGTGGATGTTGGAGAGGAGGGGAGATTGGGAGGATTAGATCTCTCCCAAAGAAGAATAAAAAACGACGAACGCATTATTCCAACAAAGAATGTCGGCAAATATACTTCTTCGACTTCCTCCCTCGGATCCTACTGATATGGAGCATCTTCCACAGCTGATGAAACTTGGGATTTCATGAATTCAACGGATGCAATGAACGATGAACTACTTCGTCCTCTTCTCTCGACTTCAACGTCGATGACCGACAATCAAGGGTAAGGGGTTTTATTTGTGAAATAATCCTTTTGTTTTCTCATATTATGTTGGAACAGAATTGATGCATATATTGTAAAATAAGTGTTTTTCATCGGACTTCTTTGATGAAACAAATGATACCAACCTAAACGTAGAGGGATCGAGCCAAACCAACATGGACCGACCCCTCCACCGATCCTGTTTTTGATGAAAATTGGAATGATGATGAGGCGACAGAATGATGATGGTGGTGGTGAAAAAGGTCACGCTACCCATGGCCTCTGCGAACCATGCCACCCCCACGGTGCTCCGGTGATCTCGGCCGACCACCGTCGGTCTGCGCCGCGCCGAACTGGCAAGCCTGGCCGCCTCCCAGCTGTCGGCCTGCCCAGCCACACCCTGCCTGGCCGAACGCCATCAGCCCGCCTATCTGCCATAATGCGCACATTGTGGGCTACACAAAAAGGACCCCTACCAGCCTCTGCATGCCCCGCGGGCCTCCCCGAGCCGGACCCCTCACGGCCTCCCCGTGGAGCCGGCTTCCCGAATCCCTCGCGACCACCTAGCCGAGCTGGTGTCCCGGCCACCCCATGATCTCCCGGTCGAGCCGATGTCCCAGCCCCCTCGTGGCGCCCTAGCCAAATCGGCCCAGCCATGCCTTCTGGGTCGAGCCACATCAGGTCGCGCCCTCGTGACACCCCGAGCCAAACTATCCTTGTGGCCTGCTGGGCTGGGCCCTGCGGGGCAATCCGAACCTAATAGGTTGGCCCTCTCAATGGTCGGGCGAAACCCCGAAGATCTTACTGGGGTGAACCAAATCGGGTCAGCCCTGATTGGGTTGGGCTGGGTCGCTCCTACCGGGTTGGACCAAACCTGGGCCCACCATGACCCTTTACATTCTTTTGGCCATATCTTTGGCACTGGGAGACCATTTGATGAACTGTCAGTGGTGCTAGTATTCATGGATCATGATGGTCCATTTGAGTATACCCCACTAGAGTTCAGGGTAATGTTGAGATACGGTCAGGTTGGATCGTTCATGAATCCAACTGGGCCCCCGAGACTAAAAGGCTAATAACTCATAGAGATGGCATCTGATTGACGCACCTTCAGTTGCGTTGAGACCTTTCTGACGTGGAAGACCATTGAGTTACTTCTTCTTGGGACTTTGTGGTAGTTGGAGGATCAACTAGTAGCTTATGGAGCAGATCTACCAAGAACATGTGATCATTTGTGTGAGAGCCTAGTAGCTGGCTGAGACCTGATGACTCCTGATTATTTGACTCAGAGTGATTCTACTAACCCAACAGGGAGCACCATGGTGTCACGGAAATCCCACAGTGTAGAGCGCCTCGGTGTCGCTGTAGACCCACGGTACTCAATATGAGAAGTACCTCAGCAAGCTACGATGGAGAGCTCCTCTGTGTGAGAGCGGAAGACCCACGGTACTCGATAGGAGGAGTACCTCCGCAGACCAAGGTTTGTGGGAAGCGCCTTAGTGTGATGCGGTAGGCCCACTGTACTCTATAGAGGAGGAGTTATCCAGCAGCCAAGGGTTCATATTGATACTATCACTATAATAAAATCATGGTTGAGGTATGTCAGTAAATATTGTGTTTACCTCATGATTGAGATGGATTACTTGATATCTTTGGTACATGTATGGGTATATACATAGGTGGGTTTATCTGTTGATTTCATACTTGTGGATTATCCTTGTTGGTTTTTGTGAGACCTTGAGGGTCTTAGGGTCCCAAATGAGTATCGTTATACTCACCCCTGCATGGGCTATGCCCGCACCTAATTGTGTTGGTTGCAGACGACAGAAAACACTGACTAAGGTATTGTGTACGAGGACTGGACGGTAATTGTAGGTAGACCATACGACATGTCGGTACATGGAGGAGAATGACAGGAATGGAGTGTTGTAGAGTCTATCTGTACCTACCCTTCAGGTAGGAATCACGAAGGACGAACCAACAGCTATATTACTCTTCGTTTGTTGTACATGTTTTTCAGTTGTACTTGTACTTTCCTGTTGGGCTTGTATTCCAACCCCTCTACTTTCAGCACTCTTTTGAATATAGTTTTACTTAGTGTTTTTCTTCCAGCTCGCACTCTATTGTGTGTGTTTTCATGTTTTAATGGAAATCCCATCCCAGTTTAGGGATTTATGCCTTTGGTGATAGTCCCCAACCCCAGGGCTATGGGAGGTAGTCTTGGGGTAGTCACAGCACGGGCCCTTGGGGATGGGTCATGACATAAGACATATCTATATCAAAAATATTTTTTTATGATGATTTTATAATTTCAAAATATTTCATCATCAATTATATAGTTAAATTCAAAGAAATATCATTTGATGAATTAAATTCATCCATCACTCCTATAAAGTAATGGTTTGATAAAAATATGTTGTCTCTCACATGTTATTTATTGAGTTTTTATCAAAGATACATATATAATTCTATATTCAATAATATATTTACATTAAAAATTTATTTTCAAATGGGGGAAACAAAAGGACATGAACTAAAATTATATATATATGAATTTTAAGATGATATATTTTTTTCAAAATAACAATAAAATTTTTCATAAGAATTTTTATGATCGAATGTAGTCTAGTATACTCTAAATAAAAACAAATATATAGTTTCTCAAAACATATTTTTCTCCATTATCTAAAATGTCAGCCAAATTCCCTATTTCCATGTTTTTTTATTACAATACATCTTTAATGTATTAAAGATTACATTATTTTTCAATAAAATGATATAATTAATAATATAATATAACTAATTGTAATATAAAATTAATATGGTAATAAATATGTTTATATGGATTACACCCATAATTAAACATATAATATAGTGGATGGATATAAAATGGTTGTGATCCCTCCTATTATATGATGAATGGTTTCTTTTAACACAACCAAATATATATTCCCTTAATGTATCATTTATCACACCATGAAGGCAGTAATGATATGATCGATGACCTATAAGTTATTGTAAAACCTTGGATAGAGAAGCATGATTTTGTTTTTACTATTATTTTATTTCAAGGACACCGTGAAGAGTAAAATATAGATCACACAATGATAATGGTATATTGTATTCTTTAAATGAAAAATGATGATTTTTTTTAAAAAATATATCATGTAGAGCTGGGCTTTGCTCCACTCTCATGTTCTACTGATGAACACCCGTAATGTTGTAATAGATAATTTAGTCATTTAAATTTATTAATCAACATTTTTACATTTTTTTTGAAAAATATATTTTAAGACCTCTAAACATTATTTTCTCCACTTCAAATTATGTAGTGTGTTATTTTAATGTCAATTTAGTCTGTATGTATAAAATAATATGATAACATAACATTAATATTATCTTTTACGTTGAATTGAATTGAAAACAAATCTTTTATCAGGATGTGAAATTATGATAAGAAGATAAAGTAAAATAGAACTGTAGGAAATCAATACATTTTTTTCATTACGTTTTCTTCATTATGTTCTATGAATGATAATGTATTTTTATACATTAAACTAGGATTAATGTGAATGTAATATTCTGAGTCTTATGAAATTACATTAACCCTTAATGTAAAGTGATGTACCAATGCCATAATTTTGACATATATCCAAATAATGTAAAACACTAACTCTATATTTCATTGATTACAAAATTAATTTTATATATTTTGGTAGATAATATAGTTTATGAAAATAGAGTGACATGTGTAACTTGAATGGTGACACTATGATTTCACATATTATATTGGGGGGAACTAACCTAAATTTTTTTTGAGGGTTAACTTATTTCAATATAGAAGCATAAAAATGTTTTTAATGTAATAGGTATTTTAGATATAATTTATTATTAACATATAAATGATACATTTTATTATTTCAATAAAAATATTTTTATAAGCCTAAATTAAATATAAATATATCATATTAATATATCATATATTGGAAAATAATAATATAATTATATATTTTTAGGTTCTATTATTCTTCTTGGATAGAAATTTTATTGGTTTATTATAATATAGGTTATGAAAATATAAATTAAAAAATTATTTCTAGAGATAGTGACCACCATTATATAATAGTTGGACTTCTATAAAATGTAATTTTAGTATACCTTATCAATAGACAGTTTTATATTGTTTTCTACTGGATAATAATTGTATAATACATATTATGTATTTTTGTAACATAGTTTATTAATTTAAATTGATTTTGACTAATTTATCATGTGGGAGAGTGAATGGGGATCATACAACTCATCAACCAAGAGGCTTATGGATTGTACTTGAAAGTAGATTGGTTAGGTTTCTATCACTCTATGCTCATTCGTGTTGAAGTTTTATGAGTTATATAACTCTATTCCATAACATGGAAGGGTTATATTTTTTCTGAATGATGTATTTATATATGTGTGAATATATTTTTATTTTTATTTTGGGTGTTTAATATAGAAATTATGGTTTTTTTATGATTAACACATTAATTTGGTGTAACCACATTAATTTATTGGATGGAATATGGTTCAAAACCAAATTAATAAAATGTTAGATACAAAAATGAATGGATCATATGACAATAATTATTTCATGATATGTAATGTGTTCAATAACAATTATATTTATAATACAGAAGTTAAATTTTTATGAAAATTCATCGATATTTATATGTTATATTGATTAAAAAGAAAACCATAGGGAGATCTTGATCAGTAAATATGGGTGACCCTAGTTGAATATTTCCAATGAATACATTATTTGGGAATAATGGTAATAAGTTCACATAAAAGGTTAAATGACTTGTTTTTTGAATTTTTATTGTGTTACACTATCTTGTAATCCCTGAGGTTAGATAACTATTGGAATTGAGTTAATAGAATCCATATAATTAATTTCGATTATGATTTTATCAAAATAGATATCCAATAATATTATATGATATTATTTATAAAGTGTTTGTGTTCTAGATGTAGTTCTTGATTATTTTCATTCTCAAGATGGTGTTAATTGTTAGGAAATATATATATTTTCATACTAACGTGTTATAATATATGAGGTTATTAATTTTACTATGATTAAATTATTTAAAGGGCAATATGTGAAGATATAATACATGTTGATAACCAATATATATGCATATATTATTCGTTATGGCTTATTTACTGATAATTGTTTTGATATAACTTTTAGGTTTGACATATTGTTTAGTTTAATATGCGAATTTCATTCACACTTAGGACAATACTTTTCTTTTATATATGAATTACATGTTTTATTTCACTAGGAAAGTGGTGTATTTTTTATATAATATTGATTTGGATAATCCTATTTATAATGTCCATAATATGATGGTCATAGATGATTCCAATCTTTCCAATATATGACATTTTCACTACTGATGAATTAATGATAAATATCCGTAGAATCAATAAATTTGGATTATTGAAACCATTGAATATTAAATCATATGATTTTAAAAAACTAATTTATAATAAAATATTATCAAAGAATAATATTATGGAAATTTTTGAATTGTATCTTTTCCTTTTGTATCGCATATATAGTTATACTTTAAACGAATTAGCACAAATTAATGTATTAGTTTTAGGTACAAAATTTTATTCATTAAGGATTTTATAAAGAAATATATTTTCTTCTCATGATACACAAGTATAATAATTTTGAAAAGGTTAAAATATTCTTGAATGGATAATATAATCAATATAGGGAATGCATATATATCCACCAATATGAATTAGGCAGTGAAGACATAATCAGGGAATTAGTTTATCATTTATTATATTGGGAAATATTTTTACAAATTAAATTTATTATAATACCACGTTGGAATGGTATGTTTGAGATGAATAATCACATCTTTTTTGTATGTGGTAAGATATAAGAAATGTATATTTGATTAAATAATTTAATTATATTTTTATGCTCTTGATGAATATTAATTTCTACTAAAAAATCATCCATATAATTTAGTTATTATGAAACTACATTACATTCAGTCATTTAAATTTCACGGTATGTATTTTATTTAATGATTTTGGGATATTTTTCTGTCATATAAAATTTGGCTTCTTATAATATTATGTCAAAAAATTTGAAATGGTTATTCATTTATTTCAAGAAAACTATTGATCATGAGAGGGAAGACATAATTTTACAACCTAGTTAGAGGAATATTGATCATGGAGATCTTTATGACCAAAATATAAGAAGTGGTCCTAAGTTATATTTTCAGGCGGTGGCACAAATATTTGTCGTAGAATAACATAATAATGTTAAAAAATAATAATGATAAACTAGTAATATTCATCAAGACCATATTAGATATATATTTCATTTAGCTACGGTTTTTTTTTCAATGATCAAAACATATTAACATACCAACAGTATGAAGTCTATAAATCATTCTGATATTGGGAAATTGATAAAAATATATGGAATTATAAATAGAATCCATATACAACCATTCTATTTTCATATATGGGGATAAACCATTAGTTTTTATACTATTTGAATAAAATGTGGGTTTATAAAAAGAAATAAAAATGGATGGTAGTTTTTCAACCTATAAATAGCTATATTTAAAATGCAAAAGGTAAAATTAATGTTATTGTCTATCTGATGAAACTAGTTCACCCATTGAGATGATAGTTTCCATTCATATATTATCATCATATAATTGTTTTTTATCTATTAATGATATCATTTGGATGTAAAAACAACATTACATTATTTAATTTTAGTTGAAAATGTGTATATGTTTAATCCAAAAGATTTTTAATTTCTATATGATGATTCTATTGATTTCAAATTACAATTATCTCTAAATATAAATAATTATTATTATTAGAGTAGAAATATATTGTTATATGATGCAATAAATGAGTTTGGTTTTGTTAAAAAAAATATATGAATACTAAAAATACTATGTTATTAGAGGAATCATTTTAGTGTTTCTGATATTTCTTGTAGATAGCATGGAAAATATCAAAAATAATATCCTTACAATAAATCAATGAAGTCATGGTTAGGTAAATTCTTCTCAGTGAATTTAATGAGTGGATCATCTTACTTAATATGTTTCATGATTTGTAGATATAGATTTATGTGGTTTATATACCTTTTTAAGGACACATGCTTTGGTAATGTGATAAAACAATTTCGTGTTTGAATTCTAGGAAGGGGTATTTATAAGTATTACATTGCATGAATCATATGACTGAATGGCCTAAAGGCCTTCTTTTTTATTGATTTTTTGATAACCCCCATTTTAAGGGATGAGGGGGAACCCTTACAAAGCCTGTAGGCTTAGGAATCACATTGTATGTAGGCTTGGATACATTAAATTACACTTAGGTCTTAAAGAAATCAAATAGACTATGACTATATGAAACTGATCCTCCCCAGCATATGCATCGTGGTCAGCTCTCCACCTCTAGATGACTGTTTAGCTACCATGTCCATGTGCAGTGGTGCATAGGCGTGGTACCAATGGAAAATGCCATACCCTATCATTCTTCCAAAGTGCGTTTAGACCTACTCTGGTGGATATGACCTACTCTTTCCTCCTCTAGAGTGGTTCCTTGTAGAATATGTCTGTGCAACTACAAATTAGGTGGCTCTAAGGGCCTTAAGGTTTCCTGAAAGCCTTACTGACCTGAAGGCCTTGGGTGGCCCGAAGGCCTTAACGACTCCAAGCCCAAACCAATGGCCCAAGTTGAATAGTTATAGATGATACAATACCGAATAGTAACTCCTACAGTGCATAGTACTGTGATTCTACAATAATTGCTAGAGTGCTGGATATTGTACCTGCGACAGTACCCCTGAAATTATGCCTCCACCTTGTTTTGAACCCGGGTCTCATGAATTCACATAGAGAGACCTCACTGATTGGGTTGAGGCTTATGTGTGACATGAATCATATGAAGAATCACGATCTTCTAAATGTGTTTTAAAGGATTGGTAAGATTCCGTATCCATATACCACAGGACCTATCAAGTATGAAATGTTTCCTAATTGATATTATTTAACATATAATATATGTATAAATATATATACCTATATATTCTGGGTGAGATCCAAAGGATTTTCATGAAGAAAACATTATACACATCAGAAATATTAATGATAAGCTCTTCATATTTAATGGATAGAATGAGATATGTTAAAATAGTTACATCGATCCATGTTTCCTTTCTAAATGATAAGATATAAAATATCAAAAAAAATTAGGTTTTTTCTTTATGGGGTTGCTATTAATTGTTAGAGTTTAAAATAAGCAGTGATTTAATACTATACTATATATATATAGTAAAATAGTACAATAATTATTGTTTCAGAGATTTTGGACTATGGACCAATATTAAGACTTCTGTAATATTTTTTTTCAAAAAGAATAGGTTTGTATAAAACCATATTAAGGAGTTTTGGAATGATACATATTGTTGTTGTTTTTTTTTGTTTTTTATAGATTATTTATCTATTTTAGATCATATATAAGATGTTTGGTTTTTCACAAAAAATAATTTTATTATAATTATTGTGAAAAATGTATATATTTCAATAAACATATCCATATTCAGAATTCCTAGCAATGTATTAATGTTGATGTAGTCTAGTGTTTATTATATTGATTCATATAATATATATCACCAAATATAGTGTGATCTTTTATAGGTAATTCACACAACCTATCCTTCATAATGGTTCTATATTTACAAATAATTATGACTGAATTAATAAGTTAAAGTGTATGAATACCTTGAGATATAACATGATATATTAAACATATAAAATTATATTTAATATTTTAAGAGTATCAATTAAAGATATATTAATTGATTTTATCCCTCATATTGGTTATATCCTATTATTATGAAATCCCACTAATTTTATCTTCTCTTGTAGAATAATTTATCAAATATTGAAAGTTATGATGATTCAATAATATGTCATTAGACTAATGCATTCCCAGAAAGGCATAATGTGTATATTCACTCTTATTATGTTCCTCACCAAGTATTATATGGATATTAAAATATGTAACACTCTTTGATAATGATTTGAGGTATTTTTCATATAACCACTCACATTAATTCTATCACTAATAAATCATACATACATTGTTTTTTCCATTCCCATATTAATTATATAGAATCCCCCATTCCAATAACTAATTAAAAAAGGTATGTATCTAGATATATAATTTTAAATTATTGGGGTTATAACATGTATGGGTGTGTATTTAGAAATATATATAAATTTTTTAAAATTTTATCTTTAGAAAGTAGGTGTGAGAAATTTGTTTTTTTAAATACTATTAAATGTTTGGTGAAAGTATTTGTAATAATATTTTATGCATATGATAATGGTATAGAGTTTTATAAATGGATGTGGAGATTTTTCTAGTAGGAATTAAGTGTAATCATTTAAAAAAAGAAATATTATGAAATTTATTTTAATCGATATTTTGATATTGTGTTTCTATTTTTTTCTAAAATGAGATTTATCATTTGGGATTGAAATAATTTACGGATGAAACCTTTTTTTGTGCAATTTTTTTGAAGGTGATGTGTATAACTAGGATGAAAACAGAATTCGATGTAGATTCGTAATCAGGCAATGATAATAATGGAGAGATTCGAGATCCCATTAATTAGTGGCACTAACCATAAAGAGATTATTTATACCAATAAAAAATTTCATAAAATTTACATTTGAATATATTTATTCTTAGATTAGTTTATTTTTACAAAGAATAAAAACCAAGGGGAAGGAGAATTTGATTTTTTTAGGTTTTCATTGATTATAAATAAATATATCATATTCTATGAAAAACAATTATGTCATATGAGATGATACACAATCCATTGTATTTGAGTGTTTGATTTTGTGTTGAATTATTTATGATATTTTTTATGTGATATGAATGTGTTTATGGAGGTGAGTAGAAGTTTTAAAGAAAATAAAATATTTTTCATTAATCATAAATGTATGATTCCTTAATCTATATTTTTTAAAATTAGTCCATCTCGATATAGTGTAAGTGTACCTAAATTTTATCACATGAGTAGTTTTTCATATAAATTAGAAAATTGAAAAAGTTCACAATGACTACACAGTATTCATATGATTCAATTTGAAGTAAATAGTATGGAAATATGGTAGTGTATACAAATATATGATTGATTCTCAGAATTCATAACAGTCAACTATGAGAAAAACCCATTGTTTAATACTAAATAATAGTACATAATAAGAAAATTGACTACCTTGAATAGATTGGGTCCAAATATGTCAAATTATTGTTTTATTATTATTTCAAGAAAATTATTGAATATTATTATATAATTAAACTGAACAAATTTTTTTCCTCAATATGATTTTTTCCATGAGGGCGAAAACATAATTTGAAAATTTACTGAGAAAAATTTTGTTCATGGAGATCTTAATGTCTAAAATATTGGATGTATTTTGAAGTAATATTTTTAGGAAATGGAAAAAAGAGTTGTAAGAAAATAACATAATAATGTTAAGATTAACATTAAGAAACGGGTAATATTCATCAAGATTATGTTATATATATTTATTATAACAGTGTATGTTGTTGTAATGAATATAAAATATTTAAATACAATCTATATGAAGTCTATATGTCATTCTGATATTGGGAAACGGATAAAATACATGGAATCATAAATGGACTCCATGTACCACCACTATATTTTCATATATGGGGACACACCATTAGTTGTAATACTTTGTGGATAAAAGTTGGTTTTATGAATGATAATAAACTTGTATGGTAGTGTGTCTACCAATAAATCACACCCGATTGCAAATGAATATAATAAAATTTAAGGTATAGACTATATGATAAAACCATTTCACACATTGAGATAATAAATTCCATTCTTATATACCTCACTATAGAATATTGGATTACTTATAAATGATATCAAATGGATATTAAAAAACCTAACATAATTAAAATTTAGCTTAAAATATTTACATGATTAATCCAAAATGATTTAAATTTCCAAATGAGGCTTCTACATTTTTAAAATTACAATGCTCTCTAGATTTATTGAATAAGTATTATTAGATTTGTAATATATAGTTCATTGATGCAAAAAATGAGTGAGGATTTGTTAAAAATTTATATGAAAACCAAAAATCAAATATAATTAGTGGAATTATAATAATTTTTATAATATTTGTTGTAGATAGATTGAAAATTATTGAAAATAATATCCCGACTATAAATCAATGATGTCATTGTTGGGAAAATCATTATCAATGAATGTCATGGGTGAACCATCATACATAATTGTGTTTAATGATCTATAGATGCTGATTTAAGTTTATTATTTTCTTCTTTAAATACATAAGCATTTTTACAGTGATAAAACAATTTAGCATAGGAATTAAAATAATGGGTATTTACTAGTATTACATGGATAGAATCATATGAGGACTCAAGATCCTCTTAATATATTCGAATGGATTAATATGAATTCGTTTAAATCCATTATATGACCCATCATGTATAAAATGTTATCTACAATATATATCATCACTTATAATCAATGTATTACTAATAAATACAAATACATTTTGGGTGAGAGTCAATTATTTTTTATGAAAAAATCAGTATGCACGTCAGAAATTCTAATTATATTTTCTAAATATAGAGTATGGAATGAGCATTGTTAAAATAATTACATAGTTGAATTTATACTTTTCGAACGAGATGATAAAAAATAAAAATCACATTTAGGCTTCTTAAAAAATGGTGTTGCTATCAATTTGAAGTGATTTAAATAAACCATGATTGTAGATTTGACTATATCTGTAGTGTAAAAAAGTAAAACAAATACACTGTCACAGTGTTTGAAATTTGTAAAATTATTTAGACATGGATTAACTAATTTTTCAAAAATAATATGTTTTGATAAAAACATATAAAGATGTAGTTTTCATAGATTCATATTGTGTTTTTTAATTTTTAATTGATTCATTATCTATTTTAGTTCACATGGTAGATATATGGTTGTTTACAAAAAAGATTCTATAATAATTGATGTGAAAAAATTATACATTACTACCAATATATCCATATAATTAAATCATATCTAGAGTTAGTGTCTATAAGGCCCCAGCCTTAAACCTTACCTAATCTTGAGTTATTAAAAGATTACACATTGAGGATCTTTTCAGGTTTAGAGTTTTAGAGAATTAGATCATAAAACTTGCATTACATTCCACATTTAAACAAAGTGGTTACATAAAATATAGTATTCATTTTTCTCATCAACGGAAACATATTTAGAATAAAACATGGATTCTTTCTTGACACTTCCTTGACACTATCATCATATCATGTACCCTTCCCTTGACCTGTGAAAAACATTTCAAAAACTTGGGACGAGCATAAAAAGCTTAGTAAGGGATATAAAAATATGGAAAGGAAACATGAGTACATGTATACATAAGAATGAAATCATACTTTACCCATAAAACATAATCACTTTAACATACCTCATAAAATCATGAATAAATCATAGAAATCATAAGACATAAAGGTAACTTGAGGAATTCATAACATTATTACATAGGGAGTAACCCTCTTGGTTACATTTGGAATACCCATCATAGTATATTCCATAAATCTCTTCGGAGAAACCTTAACGTTTAACCCCTTCGCGTTACCCAATGCATTGGAGAGCTATATCGGGCTCACCCGCCCTTAGTTTATCACGGAACCACCCGTTTTCATAACAATTCCGAACAACCAGAACATAAACATATCACATAAAACATACATAAAGGAATCATAACATTTCCACATCACAATATAACATTTTATGATATTGAAATAATTAATCCATTCAAAAAAACCCATTTTCAAAACCATTTAAAACATTTAATAGAGTGATTTTTGAATCAAAGTGTCCCATACCACCTTGAAGCTTTTAACATTTTAAACCATTAATATCCATATAAATAAATCCTTAAAACCATTTTGAAAACATTGATATTAATAAGAACAAATCATTAATACATTTAAAGCGATATTTTGGTTAAATGGTTTTTACCAAAATTAGAGACACAAGAATACAATAATTGAGGAGTAACATTTAGTCATAACATTATAATATCATGAGAATAAATGGATTCATGATATAATATTCCAAAGGATAGTATATACACCATATAAGAGTTAATTGGTGCATACCAACAATGAAGTCTCAATAGAAATGTAAAATGTGATGAAATCCCTTATAAAGAATGTATCATTAAATTAAGGATTAATCAATATGAAAATTATATGTGACAAATATAAATAAACCCAATATAAGTGGATATTATGTGTAAAACAATAAAAGGTCACTCAAACATATTCAAAGGTTGACATATTCAATAACTACATGTTGAACCCAAAGAAATCAAAATTGGGTTAAAAAGTTCCCTTGGTAAATTCGACAGCCTAACAGCGTCACTTCAAAATTATAGAAAATGAGTTGATGAGAGATAAAAAGGGTATCTCATCACTTAGACATAAAATTTACATCAATAAGGATATATAATAACATATCCCAACATAATATTATGTTAATTAAAACACATAACAAAATACGTCTTTTAAAAAAATGAGTGTGAAAGGTTCCCTTACTGACATGGGTATCTTTCGAAACATACACCCCGTAAAAGAAGGAAAATACAACATTGATGTAAATACTCATAAATGAAAGTATATTACACAATGATTAAAATAATGGGCAGTACGTACACCAATCAATAGAAATTGTGGCAAATGTAGTATAAATCTCACAGGAATAAAAGTGAGATGAAAAATCTCTTACGAAAACTCGGCAGCCTAACAGCGCCACATAAAACTTACAAAAATGGATTGATGAGATCAAATAGGGTCTCTCATCATATTAAAATAATGTTTAAATCATGAGGAATACAAAATAACATCCCCCAACATAACAAAGAGGTGCTTAAAAGAAGTGACATAAAGGAGAGTACTTAAAAAGAAAGAGAGAGGTTGGATCTCTTACGTAAATTTTGTAGCCTAACAGCGCCACTCAAAACTTCCAAAATGGATTGATGAGAGAGAATAGGGTCTCTCATCATATGAAAATAAAAATTACAGTAATAGTAATATAAAAGAACTTCCCAGTCACCAGAATGATGAGCTTAGAAGGAATGACATAAAAGAGTGTACTTAAAAAGAAAGAGAGGAGTATGATCCCTTACCTCGGGTCCGACTTGACTCGATCGTTCTTTAACATCCTGAATAATAAACTTGAGTTAATTTATACTTTCTTAAGAACCATTTTCAAGGTCATTATTTTTTTTTATATCACTTATTGCCATGTCATAAACATTATGTAATCATTTAAGATAATAATGATTGTTTTGTCGATATTTGGTTCTTAAGTCGAAAGTGGACTTCTTACAATTACATGTTGTTCGTGTGGTCAAAGGTTCATTCTATCCAGAATTATATTCATGATTTGGATATCATATATATCATATATATCGATAATATAAATTTATTTATAATATTACATAATCATTTAGAGATAAGAAATGAAATGCACCGCTTATGGAGACGTTAAGTCGTACGTACGCATGAACGCTACTTTCATTTCTATGTCAGATTAATGGAATTAAAACCAAATGAGAGGTATGTATATTTTAATTCCAGAATTATATTCATAATTTATATGTAACAAACATCATATATAATAACTTTAAATACATCCTTTATACATCCCACATATGGCATTGACGAATCAAATCACTTTGAGGGGGCGATAGTCCGCACATCCTAAAATGAAATTATCGTGTTACCCACAATAAAAACCATAAAGGTATGCCATAAAAGAAATATAAAGAAGCTTAAGTAAAACATAATCATATTATATATCATATATAAATATAGTTACATCTTAATGGCCACCTTTTAAGGTGTTATATGAGTGTTGAACAATCATCGTTTCGTGAGGCAGAAATTCTCCATCCATAGAAACAGTATGTTCTTTAACCATTTGATGTAGGTGTGTGTAAGTGTAGAACGAATGATTATTATAAAAAAATCCTAGTATATTGAAGATACTGATGTTTTTACAAAAGAAATGAATAAAAATAGTTTAGGGGGTTGGAGAAGGAAAATAAAACAAAAGAACACAAGTGAAGACATTACCTTAAAATCGGGTAACTCTTTTTGATTTGAGCTCAAAGGCTTCCTTGGGAAGACTTCTGCCCAAAGTGAGGCTTCTAGGAGTAATAGAGGGATGTGTAGAGGCAAACTGGGCAGGGTTTGGCCGACCAAAAGGCTTGAGAGGTGTGGGAAAGGTGGTAGAGGTGTGGGCCTTTTATAAGAGGAGAGGAGGGGAACTCTTATAAAGTTACAAAATGTTACTTTATTTTCAAATGAGTTTCGGATTTTAAAGGTCCCAAATTGATGTATTTAGATGATAAGGAGGTAAGGGTTCGAAATATACTTATCCAATAGGTTTTTTACAAGTTTATGTTATAGTTTTAACATTATCTTTTCATTTTATTTAAATCCTTTATTAATGATGTAATCGCTGCATCATCATGATGTCATAAATAATTTAATTTATTTAATGTCTAAAAATTATAAAAAAAATATCATGATGTAGGAAATCTTTCTTTCTTTCTAATGAATATTTATAGTAAAAAATATGACTTGTATAACCCCATTTAAAAAAAAATTAGTGAAGAATCTCATGCTTGTGACATTTTTATTTTAACATTAAAGAAAAGGTTATTTATGTCATTTTCCAACCAAAGTGGCTCCATGGGGTCCCCAAGTTGACCCATTGATTTTTTTGGTCTGCCATGACACATCAAATGAGGGTAGGACATGTGTCTAGGTCATTTCACAATATTAAAACATTAATTTTACCTTAAATTACACTTATTACCTCTAATCGCGATTAAGAACATAAAAGTTACTATTCATCATAAAATTATTTTAATCCCATTGAACCACATTATACTTCCTAATGACATCCATGTATGTTGGATTTTTGAAATTCAAAACACAGAGGTGGCAATGTTTCTTTTAAACGAAAAATCAGTTTCTTTAACTACCACTTAGTGGTTTCACTATTCATCAAAAATTGAAGTTTTTCAGAAAAATACCAAAAATTCACCCTAAGCTATATTTGATATTCCGAACTCAAAAATGATGTCTATTTTACAAAATTAAAAAAATATAAGTTTCATTAATTAATTTAATAATTAATTTCCGCTGTTAAAACAAATAGCATGTTTTTATGAAACAATATCTATTAAAATATTGACACTAGTTTAAGACCAATTTCAAAGTGAAATTAATTCCAATGACCACTATTGGATTAATGGTAAAAATATATTCTAATTTTACTTTAAAAACAATTCAAAAAGACAATCTAATCATATAAATAAATTAGATTAAAAAGAGGTTTTGAATTAAAAGACAACATTTTTCACTATTCATTAAAAAAATGAACTTTATCGGAAAGATACCAAAAATTTACACAAAGTAAATTTTGATGTCTCTATTATAAAGAAGAATTTTATTTTTTCAAATATAACACATAAAATTGTCAAAAAGTGGATTTAAAATAGGTTTGCCATCAAAAGGCAGTTAATCGACCTTCTAAAGAACATTAGAATGTTTATGCTTAAAAATTGAATCCATTCACATTTTTAATCCTCTAACATTTATTGTAAAAAGTAAAAATATTTGACAAACATATATAATCATTTTGTAGTTAGTTTTGTTCATTCCCTCCATTACAATGGCTAGGCGTTAACTACCATTTAAAATAATATCATTTTATTATTAGAGTGCAACGTAAGACTCCCAGGAAACTCATTGTTGCATATTGAGTACGACATCGAGCATAGCGTCCCCTTTAATGTAATATTAATATTTTATTAACAAATATGGATAAATATAAAAATTTAATATTCTTTATTTACCTGGGGTGTTACATCTTTCCCCCCTTTTGGGAATTGCATCCTCGCAATTTTAAAATTGGGCACAAAAACATCCTTGAAAGTCCCACATCGGAACAAGAGTCGGTAAAACAATCACTTTAAAATAAAGAATGAGAAGTACAGAGGTCACCCGAGTTAACCCATACTAGGATTCCATGTAAGAAAACATGGACATAGAGGAGAAAACATAGGGTCATGTTCTGATGGAGAGTGATAGAAAACGTGTTTAGGAAAAAGTTAACCACAAGAAAATCACAAACTTGTGATGGGTTAAATGGTATTAGATTCCCCAGTAAGAAAAGTTGATAGAAAACATTTTTGTTTTTTTATTGAGGAATTTATTCATAAGGAAGCATAATTACTTATCACGTTGACTTTAAACTTTTATTAGATTTATTACAGAAACTCATACTTTCTCCAAAAGATGAGCATTTAGGAAGACTTGTTCATTATAATCAACTTCTAGAGAATCACCTAATCCACAAAAGAAAACTATTTACATCCCATTTATTTAGACTTTAACCCAAACCAAAACCAAAATGGTTAGTACAAGATCAGATAATCTAGAAAAGGATAACCCTTTATAAAAAGAAAATCTATTATTAATCTCTAAATTTTTTCCAACAAAACCCAAATTTCAACGAGGACCATTTGATAAACAATTTGTCCATAAAATTCTTCAAAGTAAAACAAACTATGATGGAAACCCAAATATTTGAAGGATTTAGTCACATAGTCTTCCAAGGTACAAATTATCTTTTATCTCCAAATAACATCAGTTGCTCTTAAATTCTCATATTGAAAAGTAATTAAACTAATCACATATCCTTGATGATAGGCTAATCATTTCCATAGATAACCCAAAATAAACTTACTCTTGATTCCTAAAATCATCTATCAAAAAAGAATTAGTCAAACTAACCAGGGACTTCACGTAGTCCAGTGGTAAGCGATAAATACCAGTAACACTTTGGTTGTGGGTTCGATTCCTACAGCTTTGTCCAACGCGACAGGTTGTCACACGGTCTGTGTGTTGTCCTTTTTCCAAAACTATATAATTCCTAAAACATTCCACAAAACGAGATAAAATCTTCAAAAATAATCATAACATATTTTAACCTCAAGTTTATCTCATTCCTTTCATTTTCCATCATAACATATAATAACCCATAATTACCTCAAAAGTAAGGATCATATAAACCCTAATGGTTACCTTTATAATTATTACCTGAACTTCCACATCGATTGGTCATCTCAAACCTGATGCATTACAGATCATACCAAGGTTCAAGTGGTTAATAATGACTCCTTGATAGTTGGTTTAGAACAACCACGAGTTTCCTCATTAAATCCCCCATTTTATCTAGTATCTTAATCTGAGAACCACCACAGTTTCCTTCAAACCTGTTGTCTCTTTGGTGACTGCTATATCCATCCATTCACTAAAAATAGAAATGTCAGTGTCAGTATATCAACAAAACCATCATGTACTAATGAGGAAGGTAAACACTAAGATATACTTAATCATTCACTTTATCTAAAACTAGGATTCTTTCAGAAATCCTAACCATTATGGTAATGTCACTTGTGCTTAGAGAATACCCTAACCCCTAAAGTTATATAAACCGACCATTGATACCAACTATAAGGACCCAACCTTAAACCTTACCAAATATTGAGTTATTACAAGATTAAACATTGAGGATCTTTTCAGGTTTAGAGTTTTAGAGAATTAGATCATAAAACTTGCATTACATTCCATATTTAAACAAAGTGGTTACATAAAAGATAGTATTCATTTTTTCCATCAACGGAATCATATTTAAAATAAAACATGGATACTTTCTTGACACTTCCTTGACATTATCATCATATCATGTACCCTTCCCTTGACCTGTGAAAAACATTTCAAAAACATGGGATGAGCATAAAAAGCTCAGTAAGGGATATAAAAATATGGAAAGGAAACATGAGTACATGTATACATAAGAATGAAATCATACTTTACCCATAAAACATAAGCACTTTAACATACCACATAAAATCATGAATAAATCATAGAAATAATAATACATAAAGGTAACTTGAGGAATTCAATACATTATTACATAGGGAGTAACCCTCTTGGTTACGTTTGGAATACCCATCACAGTATATTCCCTAAATCTCTTCGGAGAAACCTTAAAGTTTAACCCCTTCGCGTTACCCAATGCATTTGAGAGCTATATCAGGCTCACCCGCCCTTAGTTTATCACCGAACCACCCGTTTTCAAATCAATTCCCAAGAACCATAACATAAACGTATCACATAAAACATACATAAAGGAAACATAACATTTCCACATCACAATATAACATTTTAGGATATTGAAATAATGAATCCATTAAAAAAAACCCATTTTCAAAACCATTTAAAACAATTAATAGAGAGATTTTTTAATCAAAGTGTCCCATACCACCTTGAAGCTTTTAACATTTTAAACCACTAATATCCATATAAATAAATCCTTAAAACCATTTTGAAAACATGGATATTAATAAGAACAAATCATTAAAACATTTAAAGCGATATTTTGGTAAAAGGTTTTTACCAAAATTAGAGACACATGAAAACAATAATTGAAGAATCAAATTTAGTCAGAACTTTATAATATCATGAGAATAAATGGATTCATGATATAATATTCCAAAGGATATTATATACACCAGATAAGAGTGAATTGGTGCATAACAACAATGATGTCTCAATAGAAATGTAAAATGTGATGATATACCTTATAGTTTTCTATATAGATTTGGATTGTTTTGGTTTGTATAATGTATTATGTAGTGGAGGTGTATTATTATAGGTATGTATTTTAATGTATAATTTTAACGACATGAATATGAATGTGGAATTTGAAAAATAATATACTTATTTTCTTATTACTATGATTAATTACATGTAATATGTTTTATTTCGATTATATGTTCAGATAATATTAAAATGGTTATTAAAAAAATAATTTGATTGATGTTTTGTTTAATATATTTATATTTATAATAATATTCAAAAATTATTAAAGAATAATTATATTATATGAATAATTAATGTACAAAGTATTTAATGTAATTTTTGTTATGATAATATTCAGAGTAGTAATCATTATTTTTTTTGTTAAGATATCATGTATGATATAATGAATATTTTTTCTCAATTACCATAATGATTATTTTTTATAATATTTTTATACATGGCTATGTTTATTGAATCATGTTTGGATTTATATTAATATGATTTAGTTCATGGATCATAATAGTTCATATTATTTGAAAGCTTGTTATAATGACTCAAGGCATATGATTCACAGGGACATAGATATTGATATGAAATTCGTATTGGTGGTGGGGATTTGTAATAGCTATATGATGGATGGGATTTTGGTTTGATATTATAATAATTACCAGTTTATTGATAGGTTATTGAGTGGGTTGACTACCATATCAATCATTCTGGTTTGAATTTTTTTTAATCAAATAAATAATAAAAATAAAAAATATCTGGTCCCATTACCTATTTATACTATAAATGATATTTACCTTGATGAATAATGGTGATGATTTGTTAAATGAAGTACATGATTTTATAAAATATTTTTTATTTTATAAATTTTGATATAAAGAGATTTAATACATTACAATGGTTTAGAGTTTTTTAAAAAACTATTCTTGATTCAAGCTATTTGATAACCTATTTCATTTCCCACATGTCAATATAGTTATATTAATTTCACATGGATGTTTAATTGTTTATATTTATGATCCCACTCAATAATATAATTTTTTAAACATTAAAAAAATATATAGATTTGATTTTATGTATTTTCCTAGGGAGCTTGGTGATAATACTATTCAAGTTTCAAAAATAGAGATATATAAGGATGGTCGAACATTGAATCCCATTTTATTGTGTGGGTTGGTATGTATTGATAGTTTTGGTGTACAAAATAATTTCTTTTCAGTAAATTTATGTACTATATTGGTGAATCAATAATTTTTTAGTGGGAAAATTGATATGAATACTTTTATTAGGTTGAAAAGATAAAATTATTTTTAGTCATTAACACAAGGATTTTTTAGGATAGTCTTCTAGGGCCACCATGAATTCAGAATCTAATCAAGAGAGGCTTCAGTGAGGTTGGGTCATTAAAAATAAATAATTAATAAAATTTTAATGATGAATGATGGTGTTTTGTCATAGTCATTGGTGAGGTTTTCCATGGGTCTTATTTGGAAACATTTCTTTATAAACTAGAACAAAAACTCGGTAGAGAAGACTGAATATGCCTCAAGTATTTAGGACCCCCTATAACACAACACAATAACTTTAATTTTAATGAATCATGTTAAAATGAAAATGAATAGACTCATGTGACTAAACTCTTTGGAAAACTGCATGAATCCCCATTATATAATGTCATTATCATGAATATTTCATTAATGAGAATTTCCAGTGTCTCTATTTATATAAAATAATATAGACATCAAAAAACATTTATTTTTATGAAACATTAATTATATTAGGATGATTTTTGTTGGTTAATCATCTATTCATATAATCTACTTATATGTTATGATTCTTTATTATATTAATTTTCCAATTTTGGTTTTATAACATAATGTTATATTCATGATAACTAGAGAACATATATGATCATGTTAGGAATGAGAAGTGTTTTTGTTGTTTAATGATGTATAATATGAATACAATTACATTTATAACGAGGCATATATGTAATGCCATAACCCCACTTACGTAGAGTTGTTCCATTATTACATAGTATTTGCATGATACAAGGAATCTTATCCCGAATGGTCGATCAGTTTAGTAGATTTATAAGTACTAGATACATACATAATTTTTAAATGACATCATGAAATAAAGACAAAAACATTGTGTTCCCTTGGAACACTGTAATATCTCTTATCATGTTTCTGTAGGTTAATCTTATTATACTTTTTCACATCCTGTGAAAAATAAAACATTAGGGGAGAGCTTAGATGATCATTAAGGATAAAAATATAGTCAAACCTATAATAGAAAATAATAAAAATTAAAGGAAATTTACAAGAATATAACACAAGACTTTTAAACATAAACATTGGTATAATATGGAAAAGATAAATCCAATTATTCAAATAGCTTATTCACATGGATATTCTACTGGTCTAGTAATTACATGTAATATCAATAGCCAATTTCATAATGATGGAACACATAATGTCGGCCATCATAACCAAATAGTCCATACCATGTTATAAGACTACAAATAAGATTTTTTCCAGACCTTGTTCCAAAACACTAGTATATCTCATCAGACCTACCAATGCATCGAACAGCTATAGCGGGTTCCACCTATCACTTACTAAGTCCAATTCATTCCTCATATGAAAATGTTGGAACATAATATATATACATTCATATTAAAATATTCATAAAAAATTTAAATAATTTATAAATGACCCAATAAAGGTATAAAAATAACTTATCTACATCCAAATGTATCACAAAACCCTCAAAACGATATTGAAAACTGTATCATATCAAATAAAATTCAAACAAGTGTAAAATTTATCAAAGGATGTTGAAATAGATGAAATCCATACTATTTGGGAGAAATATCTCTTTCTATTTTGAAATCATTTATGGTCACTGAATTAAAAAAGAATCCATTTATTTTTAAAATATTATTAAAATTTTATAAGGGAATCTATGAAATTGTTATAATAGTAGAAAGTAGCCGCACATGCCTTATAAGTTAAAAACCATTCTTTCCTTAATTCGTCGAAAAGGATATAATGTACCCTTTAGGAAACAATGGAAAGTTTCCTTTCAAAACATTTTATAAAAATTAAAATAATGGTATAAATAAAATATGTCCATTTTATTGGATATAGTAAAATTGTTCTGAAATACATTTTTATGAAACACAAATGTGGATGATAAATAGGTCCCAATAGATACTCACATATAAACATCCTTGTATAATGAAAAGATTGTAGACATAACCCTTCCCTTGTACTTTACCTTGATCGATGGTAAATTAACATCTTGTATAATTGTTAAATACATTTTTAAAATTATTCTAGAACCTCATATATATATATGATATCATATATGATATTCTAATATTTCATTGTTAATATTTTTCCTATAGTATCATTATTTTAGGTGATAATTTATTCATTTTTTTTAATCATTACTATTTAAGAAAGGTTTTTTATTTATAGGATGTATATGATTCATATCTATAATTATTTTATGTTTTTAAACATTATTTGTAATCATAAATGGAATGAAATTCTTGAATGTTTATGATGGGGAATGAATTTCATCTCGTTCGTGGAGACAGTAATCTGTATGTATGCAGGAGTGACAATATCATTCTATTGATGGTTAAATCACATGTAATTGGATGGTATATCATATATATATAGTCAGTAACATGTTATAATTATTATTTAAATATGTTATTCTCATTATTATACCAAACCAAATAATTAATTGTTTGAATAATAAACTACCCCACGACGAGGAGACGGTAATCTGTAGGTACTCACATATGGTGACTCATCCTTCATAGGATGGAAAAATTAATGAATATAGATGTACACAATTTATAAAAATATCATTTATAGAAAAAATTTCTAGAGTTATTATTTTTTATATAAACAACAAATAAAAAGTATGTGGATGAATAAAAGAAATTTAGAAGAGGTGGTGAAATTATTACATCTTCTTTGGGTGTTTCTTTTTTATTTTATGAAAAGGGCTCCATAGGTTGAATTTATGATCAATGTAAGGCCTCTAAGAAAATTTTATGGTAGTTGAGATGTTTTTTGAGCATGGATTAGTAGAGGAAAATGGATTGGGAGGTGTTGTTTTGAGAGAAGTGGAAGTACCATTTTAAAAGAGAGGTGGGGGTCACTTTAGGAAAATATTGAAATATAATTTTATTATACAATCATATTCGGTTTATAATGGCTCCAAAAGGATTTATTTCAGTGCTAAGATGGGTATGGGTCGATAATATCTCAATAAATATCTTTAATAATGATTTAGGTCACCATATTAACATTATCATTTAAATTTAACTCTTAGTTAAATATATTATATTTTACCATGTATTCTTGTATTATTATAATAAATGGATAATAAACATACTATAAAAATTAAATAGAACCCCCAATGGTTCATTATTGAAATATATATCATTATCAAAGTCCATTGTCAAAGCCTTATATTTTTTTGACATATTATATCAAATAATAATTTAGTATTTGTTTTAAAAACTACATTTTTGTCAATTTTGATAGTATTTTGTTTTTTGTTTTTTTGAATGTTAGAAAAACTTTATCACCTCGAAAAAATTTATTTAATCAATCATAACATGTAATATTATCATATAAAATTAGTGAAATTCATAAAAACTCTCAATTTATATTTATTTGGATATTTATAATATCGGTTATTTTAATCATTTATTAATAAGGTTACAACGACATCATCATTGTGTTATAAATAAATTTAATTATTTAATATCTAAAAATTATAAATAAAAAACCATTATGTCAGAAATATTATTATCTTCCTAATAAATATTTATAGTGGAATTTATTTTATGAAAAATAATATATTAAAAAACTTTAGTTATTGAACATTGAATTTAACACTTTTAACTCTTCTTTAGATAAAATAATAACAAATGTCCTAATATATTCCGTGTGGAACAAAAAGATCATATTTTAATCCTATGGTGGATTATGGATGAATTACACATATCCAATAGAATTATGACATTTTATAGGGTAATTATAATATTATTTTATCCTTTAAATACCCTATTTACTTTTAATAATGATAAATAAAAGACAAAAGATAATATTCACCAAAAAAATATTTTTGTCTTATTGAACCAAATGTTACTTACTAATGTCAACTATGTATCACGTAATTTTGAAATTAAAATAAAAAAAGCTGCAAAATTATGTTTTATGAAAATGTTCTAATGTTCTAAGAAGGTGGTTAAATATGCTAAAAAATTCTATAAAATATTATACATTTAATCATATTATAAAATGACTCAAATGAATTACATTGAACTTATATAGGTATTACAATTCATAATCCCAAAAAAAGTGTGTATTACTATTAATAATAGCTGTTTTAATTAGTCATGGTGTTATAGAACTCAAAGTTTCTTAAAATGAAAGCTATTGCATTATTAAAAGAGATTTTTACCATGGAAGCTTGGGGTGCTACACTCTTCCCTCCATCAAGTAATTTCATCCTCCAAAATTCAAGAATATTACTACAAAAAATTCCCTGGGTCGTTTTTCATCATCTGTTCCTCGGGTTCCCACATTGCCTCTTCCATCTTATGGATTATCTATAGTACTTTTACCAAATGATTCGAATGGGTTTACCACAATTCTTCTCTCATATCAAGACTTCTGACAGGCTCTTCGCGATAAGAAAAATCGGGTTCCAGTTCTATTTCATCATAGTTGAGTACATGCGTGTGAATGATGCAAGTATTTTCACAACCGTGATACATTGAACACATCATGGACATTGGTTAGACATAGTGTCATTTCAAAATAGTAAGCTATAACTCAAATTAATTCTAGAATATTGAAAGTTCTGAAGACACATAATCATCAATATCCCTCTTCATGTTGTCCCGAAAAAATGTTTCTACAAATCACATTACATCATAGTGCTACTGTGGAGTATTTACAAATTCAAGCTATGATCATCATCCAACAATTCCCTTTTTCGATCAGTTATATCGGGAATACAATGTCTTTTGAAAAATTTTATAATTCCATTTTCATATTTGAATTCAATCAATCTCCCATCATTCATAGCTTTAATGTTATTTGGAAACTCCTCCTCATCAGTCTGAGAACATTTTATCCTTTCTAGTAATGATGGTTTTGAAACTATTGAAAAAATATCATTGTTTCACCTTCCAAGATTATTCTCATATCCATATTTATTAGATCTGTGAACATAGGATCCATGTCAACTCTAATCCTGTTTAGAACTCCATGATCCTTTTTACTCAAATCATCTGCCACAATATTTACCTTCCCTAGGTGGTAGTGAACAGTGAAATAATAATCTTTGAGTAGTTAAATCCATCATATTTTCCTCATGTTGTGTTCTTTCTGTGATAAAATATACTTCAAAATATTTTGATCGGTATATATCTCAAATTTTTCACCAAATAGATAGTGTATCCATATATTCAAAGCAATGATTATAGCTGTTAACTAAAGATAATCAGTAGTATAGTGTTTTTCATTTGTTTTTTGTTGTCGTGATGCATAATAAATAACCCTATCATTCTGCATAATAAAAAAACGAAGTCCTTTTTTGATGAATCACTATAAATAACAGACCAATCATTCCCTGATGATAGAGTCAATATTAGAGCATCGTATAATCTTCTCAAAAATTCTTCAAAACATTCTTCACACTCTAATGTCCAAAAAAATTTAACACCATTACGTGTGAGCTAGGTTAAAGGGTTAGCCAATTGTGAAAAATCATGGAAAAAATGCTGATAATAACCTACTAAACAAATAAAACTACGTACTTCTATTATACTTGTCAGTGCTTGCTAATCTTGTATTTCTATTGTCGTAGATAGATCAACAGATATTCCATCATTATAGACAACATGGACAAGAAATGAAATCTTCTGATGCCAGAATTCACAATTGATACAGTTCCCATATAATTCATTTCATATAAGAGCCTTTAGAATAGTGCACGAGTGATTTTCATGATCTTCGTAGGTTTTTGAGTATACCAAGATATCATCAATAAATACCACGAAAAAGTTCATAAAGATATTCCTTGAAAACTGAATTCATTAGATCCATGAAGAAATAAGGTGAATTAGTTAATCCAAAAGGCATTGTTGGAAACTCGTAATGCCCGTACCAATTCCGAAATGCTGTTTTAGAATTTCTTCCTTCTTCAAACACAATTAATGATATCCATATCAAAGGTAAGTCATTGAAAAATATTTATCTCCTTGAAGTTGATCGAATAAATCAACACTACGAGGTAAGGGATTATTTTTCATTGATGTTATATCATGTATCTCCATATAGTCAATGCACATCCTTATAGATCCATATTTATTCATAACCAAAAGAATAGGGGCTTCCAATGGAGAATAAATATGGAGAATAAATCCTTTATTACTCAATTATTCTTGTTTTCTATTTCGTTACACTAATTCTATAGTGGCCATTCTCTACGATATGGCCCTTGAACATGGAATTTAATCAATGGAAAACTCAATTTCTCATTCTGGATGATGTCTAGGTAAACCCTCTGGTAACACATCCAAATATTCTTTTACAATAGGTACATCCAATATTTGAGCATTCTTCTCCTCACTCATAACTATTCCACTCCCTCCTCCCAATAATTTAATTTAGTAGGGCTATTGACGGTTGGTCTTGATATGAATCAGATGGTGACATTTCTACTCAAATGATAAGGTACAACTTATCATCATTGAAAATTTTAACCACCTTCTTCCTACGATAAATTTTCACTTCATGGTTCAAAATAAAATCCATACAAATGATTATATCAAATTTAATATTTGCTTTGATGATGAGATCCATAGATAAAGAATGTTTATATTCCCTAATGGGAACTGAATCACAAAATATTATTGCAATGATACTTCCTTGAGGAGTTTTGACTGAAAACCCCCTTATTAAATACAAATTGTAAATATCTATTTTTTGTAGAAAATGGTATGATATGGAACAATGTTTTGATTCAGAATCAAATAAATAATTGGATAAATTTGAGGAAACCATTAAATTACCTACCAAAACATCATTTAGAACATAAACCTCAATAGTAGTGATCACATAAGCATGGACATTCTCCCTTGGCTTTTTTTAGGTAAGTCTCTTTGGCTCGTAGGACATTCATTTTCATAATACACCATTTCTACACAATTTTAGCATTCATCATTGAGAGCCTCTTTCATTCCCATGCAATCACGAGCACGGTGGCCTTTTTCACCACACTAGGGACATTCTTCTAGTCCCTTTAGGCATGTACCATGGTGTTTCATCCCACATATAGCATAGTATAGAAATTCAACTTTTCCCTTCATCCCTTAATTTCCATTTCTAGAGTGTTCAACAGATATCTCCTTCTTTTGCTTTGCTTTAAAATTTTAAGACATAGATTATAAGGCCCCAGCCTTAAACATTACTTAATATTGAGTTATTACAAGATTACACATTGAGGATCCTTTCAGGTTTTGATTTTTAGATAACTAGATCATAAAACATCCATTATATTCCACATTTAAACAAAGTGGTTACATAAAAGATAGTATTCATTTTTCCCATAAACGGAAACATATATAAAATAAAACATGGATTCTTTCTTGACACTTCCTTGACACTATCATCATATCATGTACCCTTCCCTTGACCTGTGAAAAACATTTCAAAAACATGGGATTAGCATAAAAAGCTCAGTAAGGGATATAAAAATATGGAAAGGAAATATGAGTACATGTATACATAAGAATGAAATCATACTTTACCCATAAAATATAATCACTTTAATATACCTCATAAAAATCATGAATAAATCATAGAAATCATAAGACATAAAGGTAACGTGAGGCATTCATTACATTCTTATGTAGATATTATCCCTCTTGGTTACGTTTCGAATACCCACCACAGTATATTCCCAAAATCTCTTCGGAGAAACCTTAACATTTAACCCCTTTGCGTTACCCAATGCATTGGAGAGCTATATCGAGCTCACCCGCCCTTAGTTTATCACATAACCACCCATTTTCATAACAATGCCCAAGAACCATAACATAAACGTATCACATAAAACATGCATAAAGGAAACCTAAAATTTCCACATCACAATATAACATTTTAGGATATTGAAATAATTAATCCATTAAAAAACCCCATTTTCAAAACAATTTAAAACATTTAATAAAGAGATTTTTGAATCAAAGTTTCACATACCACCTTGAAGATTTTAACATTTTAAACCATTAATATCCATATAAATAAATCCTTAAAACCATTTTGAAAACATGGATATTAATAAGAACAAATCATTAAAACATTTAAAGCGATATCTTGGTTAAAGGGTTTTTACCAAAATTAGAGACACTTGAATACAATAATTGAGGAAAAACATTTAGTAAGAACTTTATAATATCATGAGAATAAATGGATTCATGATATAATATTCCAAAGGACATTATATACACCATATACGAGTGAATTGTTGCATAACAACAATGAAGTCTCAATAGAAATGTAAAATGTGATGAAATCCCTTATAAAGAAGGTATCCTTAAATTAAGGATAAATCAATCTCAAAATTATGTGTGAAAAATATAAATACACCCAATATAAGTGGATATTAAGTGTAAAACAATAAAATGTCATTCACACATATTCAAAGGATGAAATATTCAATAACTACATGTTGAACCCAAAGAAATCGAAATTTTGTTAAAAAGTTCCCGTGGTAAAATTCGACAGCCTAACGGCGTCACCTCAAAATTCAGAAAATGAGTTAATGATAGATAAAAATGGTATCTAATCACTTGGACATAAAATTTACATCAATAAGGATACATAAGAACATATCCCAACATAATAGTATGTGAATTAAAAGACATAACAAAAGACGTCTTTTAAAAAGAGGAGGGTGAAAGGTTCCCTTACCGACATGGGTATCTTTCGAAACATACACCCTGTGAAAGAAGGAAAATACAAAATTGATGTAAATACTCATAAATAAAATTATAATACACAATGAGTAAAATAATGGTCAGTACATACACCACTCAAAAAAAATTGTGGAATATGTAGCATAAATCTCACAGGAATAAAAGTGAGACGAAAAATCCCTTATGAAAACTCGGCAGCCTAACGACGCCACTTAAAACATCCAAAAATGGAATGATGAGATCAAATAGGTTCTCTCATCATATTAACATAAAAATTACTGTAAGATAAATATAAAAGAACATCCCCAAACATAATGAAGATGAGCTTAATGGAAATTACATAAAAGAGATTGCTTAAAAAGAAAGAGAGGTAGGATCTCTTACGAAAATTCAGCAGCCTAACGGCGCCACTCAAAACTTCCAAAATGGATTGATGAGAGAGAATAGGGTCTCTCATCATATGAAAATAAAACTTACAGTAATATTAATATAAAATAATATCCCAATAACAAGAAATATGATCTTTAAAAGGAATGACATAAAATAGTGTACTTAAAAAGAAAGAGAGAAGTAGGATCCCTTACCTGGGGTCTGACTTGACTAGATCGTTCTTTAACGTCCCGAATAATAAACTTGAGTTGATTTCTACTTGCATAAGAACCATTTAAAAGTTAACTATTCCTTTTATATAACTTATTTCCATGTTATAAATATTATGTAATCATTTAAGTTAATAATGTTTGTTTTGTCGATATTTGGTTCTTAAGTTGAAAGTGGACTACTTACAATTACATGTTGATCGTGTGGTCAAAGGTTCATTATATACAGAATTATATTCATGATTTGGATATCATATATATCATATATATCCAGAATATACATGTATTTATAATATTACGTAATCATTTAGATGTAAGAAATGAAATGCACCGTTAATGGAGACGGTAAGCCGTACGTACGCATGAACGCTACTTTCATTTCTATGTCATATTAATGGAATTAAAACTAAATGAGATGTATGTATTTTTTAATTCCAGAATTATATTAATATTTTATATGTAACATAAATCATATATAATAACTTGAAATACTTCCTTTATACATCCCACATATGGAATTAACGAATCAAATCACTTTGAGGGGGCGGTAGTCCGCACTTCCTAAAATGAAATTATCGGGTTTACCCACAATGGAAACCATAAAGGTATGACACAAAAGATAAATACAGAACCTTAAGTAAAACATTAACATATTATATATCATATATAAATATACTTACATGTTAATGGCCACCATGAAAGGTGTTGAGATAAGATTGAACAATCATTGTTTCGTGAGGCAGTAATTCGCCATCTACAGAAACAGTGTGTTCTTTAACCATTAGACGAAGGTGTGTATAAGTGTAGCTCGAATACATAATATAAAAAAAATCCTAGTATATTGAAGATATTGTTGTTGTTACAAAATAAAGGAATAAAAAGATTTTAGGGGTGGAGAAGCAAAATAATAAAAAAGGACTCAAGTGAAGACATTACCTTAAAATCGGGTAACTCCATTTAGTTTGAGCTCAAAGGCTTCCTTGAGATGACTTATGCCCAAAGTGAGGATTCTAAGAGTTAGGAAGGGATGTGGAGAGACAAAATGGGTAGGGGTTGGCCGAGCCAAAGGCTTTGGAATTGTGGGTAAGGAGGTAGAGGTGGGGGCCTTTTATAAGAGGAGAGGAGGGGCACTCTTGGAAAGTAAAGAAATGTTACTTTATTTTAGAATTCTTTTCGGATTTTAATGGTCAAAAATTGATGTGTTTATATTATAAGGTGATAAGGGTTTTTAATCCACCAATTCAATAGTTTTTGTACGTGTTTAGGTCATAGATTTTACATTATCTTTTCATTTTATTTAAATCGTTGAATAATGAGGTCATTGCTGCATCATCATGATGTCATAAATAATTTAATTTATTTAATGTCTAAAAATTATAAAAAAATACTATGATGTATGAAATCGTTTTATTTTTCCAATTAATATTTATAGTAAAAAATATTACTTGTATTACCCCATGTAAAAAATTGTTTTAGTTAAACAACTCATGTTTGTGACATTTTAATTTTAACATTAAATAAAAAGGTATTTATGTCATTTTCCAACCAAAGTGGCTCCATGGGGTCCTCAAGTTGACCCATGGATTTTCTTGGTCTTCCATGACTCATCAAATGAGGGTAAGACATGTTTCTAGGTCATTTAATATTATTAAAACATTATTTTTACCATAAAATACACTAATTACCTCTAATCGCGATTAAAAACATAATAAGTTACTATTCAACAAAAAATTATTTTAATCCCATTGAACCACATTTTATTTCTTAATGAAAACCATGTATGTCGGATTTTTTGAAATTCAAAACACAAAGGTGGAAAATTTTCTTTTAAACGGAAAATCATTTTTTATAAGTACCACTTAGTGGTTTCACTATTCATCAAAATTGAAGTTTTTCAGAAAATTACCAAAAATTCACCCTAAGCTATATTTGATATTCCGAATTCAAAAATGATGTCTATTTTAAAAAATTCATAACATATAAGTTACATTAATTGATTTAATAATTAATTCCCGCTGTCAGAGCAAATAGCGTGTTTTTATGAAACAAAAAGTATCAAAAGATTGACACTAGTTCAAGTCCGATTTCAATGTGAATTTAATTCCAATGTCCACCATTGGATTACATGGTAAAAATATATTCTATTTACAAATTAAAACCAATTAAAAATATAATATAACTATATAAATAAATTTGATTAAAAAGTGGTTTTGAATTAAAATACAATACTTTTCACTATTTCTAAAAAAAATGAACATTATTAGAAAAATACCAAAAAATTATCCAAATTAAATTTCAATGTACCAATCATAAATAATAAGTTTATTTTGAAAAATATAGCTTATAACATTGTCAAAAGATATATTTAAACATGGTTCTCCATCAAAAGGCGGTAAAACAATCTTTAAAAAAATATTAGAATGTTTACGCTTAAAATTGGATTCATTCGCATTTTTAATCCTCTAACATTTATTGTAAAGAGTAAAAATATTTGACAAACATATATAATGATTTTATAGTTAGTTCTGTTCATTCTCTCTATTACAACGGCTAGGCGTTAACTACCATTTAAAATAATATTATTTTATTATTAGAGTGCAACGTAAGATTCCCAAGAAACTCGTTGTTGCGTATTGGGTATGCCATCGAGCATTGATTCCCCATTAAAGATATATTAATATTTTATTAAAAAATATGGATAAATGTGAAAATGTCATATTATTTATTTACCTGGGGTGTTACATCCTTCCCCCCTTTTTGGAATTGTGTCCTCGCAATTTCAAAATTGTGCTTGAAAACTCCATTGAAAGTCCCAAATCGGAAAATGAGTAAATTAAACTATCACTTTAAAAGAATGAAAGGGAAGTACAAAGGTCACCCTAGATAACCCATACTAGGATTCCATGTATGAAAATATATACATGGAGGAAAAAACAAAGGGTCGTGTTCTGATGGATAGTGATATTAAACATGTCTAGGAGAAAGTTAACCATAGGAAAATCACAAACTTGTGATGGGTTAAACGGTATTCTATTCCCCAGTAGGAAAAGTTAACATACAAATTTTTTTTTAATTTAATTTTTATTGAGGAATTTATTCATATGGAAACATCATTACTTATCATGTTGACTTTCAACTTTTATTATATTTCTTACACAAACTCATATTTTCTCCAAAAGATGAGTATTTAGGAAGACTTGTTCACTATAATCAACTTCTAGAGAATCACCTAATCTAGAAAAGATAACTATATACTTCCTATATATTTAGACCTTAACCAAAAACAAAATCAAAAAGGTCAGTATAAGATTAGATAATTCAGAAAAGGATAACCCTATATAAAAAGAAAATCTATTCTTAATCTCCAAAAATTGTCCAACAAAACCCAAAGTTCAACGAGGACCATTTGATAAACAATTTGTCCATAAAATTATTCAATGTAAACCAAACTAAGATTGAAACCCAAATATTTGAAGGATTTAGTCACATAGTCTTCCAATGTAAAAATTAACTTTTATCTCCAAATAACATCAGTTTCTCTTAAATTCCTATATTGAAAAGTAATTAACCTAATCACATATCCTTGATGATAGGTTAATCATTTCCATAGATAACCCAAAATAAACTAACCCTTGATTCCTAAAATCATCTAACTAAAAATAATTAGTCAAACTAACCAGGGACTTCACATAGTCCAGTGGTAGGCTATAAATACCAGTCTCACATTGGTTGTGGGTTCGATTCCCACAACTTTTTCCGACGCAACGGGTTGTCACACTGTCTGCATGTTGTCCTTTTTCGAAAACAATATAATTCTTACAACATTCACCAAAATTAGATAAAATATTCAAAAATAATAAAAACATATTTTAATCTCAAGTTTATCTCATTCCTTTCATTTTCCATCTTAACATATAATAACCCATAATTACCTCAATAGTAAGGATCATATAAATCCTAATGGTTACCTTTATAATTATTACCCAAACTTCCACATCAATTGGTCATCTTGTACATGATGCATTACAGAACATTCCAAGGTACAAGTGGTTGATCATGACTCTTGGATAGTTGGTTTAGAACAACCATGAGTTTCCTCATTGAATCCCCCATTTCATCTAGTCTCTTAATCAGATAACCACCACAGTTACCTTCAAACCTATTGTCACTTTGGTGCCAGCTAGATCCAGCCATTTACTAAAACCAAAAAGGTCAGTGTTAGTATATCAACAAAATCATCTTGTACTAATGAAGAAGATATACTTACTCACTCACTTTATCTAAAAACTATGACTCTTTCTGAAATCCTAACCATTATGGTAATGTAACATATGCTTAAAGAATACCCTAACCTTTAAAGTTATCTAAACAGACCTTTGATACCAACTATGAGGCCCCAGCCTTAAACCTTACTTAATCTTGAGTTATTACAAGATTACACATTGAGGACCTTTTCAGGTTTAGAGTTTTAGAGAATTAGATCATAAAACTTTCATTACATTCCACATTAAAACAAAGTGGTTACATAAAAGATAGAATTCTTTTTTCCCATCAACAAAAACATATTTAAAATAAAACATGGATTCTTTCTTGACACTTCCTTGACACTATCATCATATCATGTACCCTTCCCTTGACCTGTGAAAAACATTTCAAAAACTTTTGATGAGCATAAAAAGCTCAGTAAGGGATATAAAAATATGGAAAGGAAACATGAGTACATGTATACATAAGAATGAAATCATACTTTACCCATAAAACATAATCACTTTAATATACCTCATAAAAATCATGAATAAATCATAGAAATCATAAGACATAAAGCTAACATGAGGCATTCATAACATTATTACGTAGGGATTAACCCTCTTGGTTATGTTTGGAATACCCACCACAGTATATTCCATAAATCTCTTCGTAGAAACCTTAACGTTTAACCCCTTCACGTTATCCAATGCATTGGAGAGCTATATCGGGCTCACCCGCCCTTAGTATATCACAAAACCACCTGTTTTCATAACAATGCCCAAGAAACATAACATAAACGTATCACATAAAACATGCATAAAGGAAACATAACATTTCCACATCACAATATAACATTTTAGGATATTGAAATAATGAATCCATTCAAAAAAATCCCATTTTCAAAACCATTTAAAACATTTAATAAAGAGATTTTTGAATCAAAGTGTCCCATACCACCTTGAAGCTTCTAACATTTTAAACCATTAATATCCATATAAATAAATCCTTAAAACCATTTTGAAAACATGGATATTAATAAGAACAAATCATTAAAACATTTAAAGCGATATTTTGGTTAAAGGTTTTCTACCAAAATTAGAGACACTTGAATACAATAATTGAGGAATACCATTTAGTTAGAACTTTATGATATCATGAGAATAAATGGATTCATGATATAATATTCCAAAAGATAGTATATACACCATATAAGAGTGAATTGGTGCATAACAACAATGAAGTCTCAATAGAAATGTAAAATGTGATGAAATCCCTTATAAAGAATGTATCCTTAAATTAAGGATAAATCAATCTCAAAATTATGTGTGACAAATATAAATACACACAATATAAGTGGATATTAAGTGTAATACAATAAAAGGTCATTCAAAAATATTCAAAGGATGAAATATTCAATAACTACATGTTGAACCCAAAGAAATCAAAATTAGGTTAAAAAGATCCCTTGGTAAATTTTGACAGCCTAACGGTGTCACTTCAAAATTCATTAAATGAGTTGATGAGAGATAAAAAGGGTATCTCATCACTTGGAAATAAAATTTAAATCAATAAGGATATATAAGAACATATCCCAACATAATAGTATGTGAATTAAAAGACATAACAAAAGACATCTTTTAAAAAGAGGAGGGTGAAAGGTTCCCTTACCGACATGGGTATCTTTCGAAACATACACCCCGTGAAAGAAGGACAATACAACATTGTTGTAAATACTCATAAATGAAATTATATTACACAATGAGTAAAATAATGGGCAGTACATAAACCAATCAATGGAAATTGTGGAAAATGTAGCATAAATCTCACAGGAATAAAAGTGAGATGAAAAATCCCTTACGAAAACTCGGCAGCCTAACGACGCCACTTAAAACATCCAAAAATGGAATGATGAGATCAAATAGGGTCTCTCATCATATTAACATAAAAATTACAGTAATATTAATATAAAATAACATCCCCAAACATAAGAAATATGAGCGTAAAGGAAATGACATAAAAGAGAGTGCTTAAAAAGAAAGAGAGAGGTAGGATCTCTTACGAAAATTCGGCAACCTAACAGCGCCACTCAAAACTTCAAAAATGGGTTAATGAGAGAGAATAGGGTCTCTCATAATATGAATGGAAAAATTATAGTAATAGTAATATAAATAATATCCCAATAACAAGAAATATGAGCTTTAAAAGGAATGTCATAATAGAGTGTATTTAAAAAGAAAGAGAGGAGTAGGATCCCTTACCTCGGGTCCGACTTGACTCGATCGTTCTTTAAAATCCTGAATAATAAACTTGAGTTAATTTATAATTGCTTAAGAACCTTTTTATATTTCATTATTCCTTTTCTTTCACTTATTGACATGTTATAAACATTATGTAATCATTTAAGTTAATAATGTTTGGTTTGTCGATATTTGGTTCTAAGTCGAAAGTGGACTTCTTACAATTACATATTGTTCGTGTGGTCAAAGGTTCATTATATACAGAATGATATTCATGATTTGGATATCATATATATCATATATATCCATAATATACATGTATTTATAACATTACTTAATCATTTAGATGTAAGAAATGAAATGCACCATTCATGGAGACGGTAAGACGTACGTACGCATGAACACTACTTTCATTTTTATGTCATATTAATGGAATTATAACTAAATGAGAGGTATGTATATTTTAATTCAAGAATTATATTCATCATTAATATGTAACATACATCATATATAATAACTTTAAATACATCCTTTATACATCCCACATATGGCATTAACGAATCAAATCACTTTGAGGGGGCGGTAGTCCGCACTTCCTAAAATGAAATTATCGTGTTTACCCACAATGGAAACCATAAAGGGATGCCACAAAAGAAAAATACAGAACCTTAAGTAAAACATACAAATATTATATATCATATATAAATATAGTGACATCTTAATGGCCACCATGAAAGGTGTTAAGAGAAGATTGAACAATCATCGTTTCGTGAGGCAGTAATTCGCCATCCACAGAAACAGTATGTTATTTAACTATTAGACGAAGGTGTGTGTAAGTGTAGCTAGAATACTTAATATAACAACATCCTAGTATATTTACGATACTGGTGTTGGTACAAAATAAAGGAATAAAAAGATTTTAGGGGGTGGAGAATCTAAATAAAACAAAAGGACTAAAGTGAATACATTACCTTAAAATCGGGTAACTCCCTTTGGTTTGAGCTCAAAGGATTCCTTGGGAAGACTTATGCCAAAAGTGAGGATTCTAAGAGTTATGGAGGGATTTGGAGAGACAAAATGGGCAGGGGTTGGCCGAGCCAAAGGCTTTGGAAGTGTGGGTAAGGAGGTATTGGTGGGGGCCTTTTATAAGAGGAGAGGAGGGGCACTCTTGGAAAGTAAAGAAATGTTACTTTATTTTAGAATGATTTTCGGATTTTAATGGTCCCACATTGATGTGTTTCTAGTATAATGTGATAGGGGTTCGAAATCCACCCATAAAATAGTTTTTGGACATGTTTAGGTCATAGAGTTTACATTATCGTTTCATTTTATTTAAAACGTTGAATAATGAGGTCATCACTGTATGATCATGATGTCATAAATAATTTAATTTATTTAATGTCTAAAAATTATAAAAAAAATACTGTGATGTAGGAAATAGGTTTAGATTTCCAATGACTTTTTATAGTCAAAAATATGACTTTTATGTCCCCATGTAAAAATTTGTTTAGTTAAACAACTCATGTTTGTGACATTTTAATTTTAACATTAAATAAAAAGGTATTTATGTCATTTTCCAACCAAAGTTGCTCCATGGGGTCCCCAAGTTGGCCCATGGATTTTATTTGTCGTCCATGACTCATCCAATGTGGGTAGGACATGTTTATATGTCATTTAATATTATTAAAACATTATTTTTACCTTAAACTACACTAATTACCTCTAATCACGATTAAAAACATAATAACTTACTATTCACCAAAAAATTATTTTAATCCCATTGAACCACATTTTACTTCTTAAGGAAAACCATGTATGTCGGATTTTTTGAAATTAAAAACACAAAGGTGGAAAATTTTCATTTAAATGGAAAATCAGTTTTTATAAGTACCACTTAGTGGTTTCACTATTCATCAAAAATTGAAGTTTTTCAGAAAATTACCAAAAAATCACCCTAATCTATATTTGATATTCCGAATTCAAAAATGTTGTATATTTTACAAAACTCATAACATATAAGTTACATTAATTAATTTAATAATTAATTCCTGCTGTCAGAGAAAATAGCGTGTTTTTATGAAACAAAAAGTATCAAAAGATTGACACTAGTTCAGGTTCGATTTCAAAGTGAATTTAATTCCAATGTCCAAAATTGGATTACATGGCAAAAATATATTATATTTACACATTAAAAAAAATTAAATAGATAATATAACTATATAAATAAATTCGATTAAAAAGTGGGTTTGAATTAAAATACAACACTTTTCACTATTTCTAAAAAAATGAACATTATCATAAAAATACCAAAAAATTATCCAATGTAAATATCAATGTACCAATCATAAATAATAAGTTTATTTTGAAAAATATAGCTTATAAAATTTTCAAAATATAGATTTAAACATGGTTCACCATCAAAAGGCGGTAAAACAATATTTTAAAAAATATTAGAATGTTTACGCTCAAAATTTGATTCATTCGCATTTTCAATCCTCTAACATTTTTTGTAAAGAGTAAAAATATTTTACAAACATATATAATCATTTTTTAGTTTGTTCTGTTCATTCCCTCCATTAAAATGGCTAGGCGTTAACTACCATTTAAAATAATATTATTTTATTATTAGTGTGCAACGTACGATTCCCAAGAAACTCGTTGTTGCGTATTGGGTACGCCATCAAGCATAGCGTCCCCTTTAAAGTTATATTAATATTTTATTCACAAGTATGGATAAATGTGAAAATGTCATATTATTTATTTACCTGGTGTGTTACTTAGATAACACCTTTTCTAGCATGATAGCACATAAGACAATATCTTTGTATGATGAGAAGTATTTTGAGATTAATTCTTGACAGAGGAATGGTCTTAACCCATCAATGAAAATATCAGTCTTACTCCTTGGGTTATTTATATTATATGATGAATTCCTTGCTAACCTTGTAATATTAGCCTCATACTTTGTGACATTCTCATCCACCTTTTGCCTCGGAATCATAAATTGTCTTTCCATATCTGCTCGATGGTCAAGTGAAATATATTTTTCTAAGAAAATAAATTTAATCTCCATAAATTCTATATATGATACCTATTCATTCAACTCTATGTTTTGTATCAAGAACAACCATTGATCTTCATCACCCATGACGAAATTAATAGAAATGAAAACATTCTCCCTTTCAATACTCACCAAAGAATGAAATAATTTCTCTATAGAACTTATCAATTGGTCAAATACAAATGGATTTGAAGTCACATTGAATTTTGGTGGTTATTCCATCATGAATCATTCTAACATTGATCCTCTACATTGTTGAACATGTTTTTTCATACGGTTAAGGTTATTATTCGTAACTTTAGTGAGTTTTCAATGTATGGTTATAAGTTTTTCAACACCAGTTGGATCTCCAGATACACTATAATTATCTTGATTAGGAGGGAAATCCCTACATAGATTCTATGTAATGAGAGGGTTTCTATTCCTTCCACTAGGTTCCATTTGTAAACAATATAATACACTAGATTAGATTATGAATCGAAATACATAATTCCAAACTAGAAAAATATCAAACATAAATTGAACAGTTTATGCATATAATTCATAATCATAAAAAATGGTTTCTATGATGAAATATTTACTCATAAATCCTTCATAATGGTTTGTATTGAAAATGTGAATTATTTTAAGAATTACCCCTAGGAGTGTCGTAACCAAGAGTGCAGTAAGGCCCGTTGTCGTGTACCAAGTTACCTAGGGTCATGCCTGAAACACCTTGTTAGTTTTTTCACTCCTAGGTACATTGTTGCAAGATCCACATCTACATGATGGTATCCAGAAAGTGATGAATTTCTTTAAAAATACAGAAAATTTCTACATTACCAAAATTATAGGATGTTCTTCAATACTAATCCTCAATTTCTATCATAGGTAATTGTTCTATAATCTGAGTTTTTTTAAATCAAGCTTCCACAATTTGTTTTAAACATTCTAGGATGCCAACTATAAGACCTTTACCCTAGTTACTAAAAGTCAGTTCATTTTCACATAACATTGGAATGATAAAAGTTATCGTATCTCGAATTAGTAATACTTTAAGTATCCATGGAAGAACTAGATACATATATATGTTCTACATTACATCATGAAATAAATAAACTACATTGTGCCCCCTTTGAACAATCTTACATCCCTGATCATATTCCTACAGGTGAATCCTAATAAACATCTTTGCATCCTGGAAAAAATAAAACATAAGAATAGGGTAAGCTCAATTGCCCAGAAAGGATAACAATATAGAGAAAACTGTCATAAATATGAATAAAAATTTTAGACAATGTATAAGACTAAAACACAAGCCCTTTAAACATAGTATTCAGCATAATAAGTCAAAGATAAATCAAATAATTCCATTTATTTATTCACATGTATATTTAACAAGTTCAATAATCAAATGTAATATCAATATAAAATTTCATAATGATAGAATTCATAAAGACGAAAATCATGACCACATATTTAAGGCCTCATACCGAGATTTCTAATATGATTTTGTCAAGGCCTTGTGCGAAGACACTAGTTTTTATCATGAATCCTACTAATGCTACGAGGTGATATAGTCGGCTCCACCTATCACTTACTAAGTCCAATGCATTCCACATATGAAAAGGATGAAACATATCATAATCATTCGTATTAATACTAGCATATGAAATGTAAATACATTATCTATAATCCATGAATGGAATAAAAATAACACAACCATAGTAAAACATATAAAAAAACTTCAATACAATATTGAAGATTATATCATAATTAATCAACATCAAACAAGTATAATATTCATCAAAGGACGTTGACATATATAAAATCAATACTATTTGACATAAATATATTTTTATATTTTGAAATCATATTAATGTCTTATAATTATAAAAGAAATCATTTATTTTAAAAATATTCCTATAACTTTGTATGGGAAGCTTCAAAGGTGTTATAATGGAAGAAAATAGTGGCACTCTCCATATTAATTAAAAAATATTCATAATTTAATTCGTCGAAAAGGGAAAAAAGTACCTAGTTTTGAAAATGACGGAAAGATTCCATTCAAAATATTTTATAAAAAGTAAAAATGGGTATAAATGTCTTGAACAAATATAATATAAAATAGTAAAAATGTTTGGAAATATATTTTTACGAAACAAAAATGTGGATGATAAAGAAGTCCCAATTGATGCTCAGATATAAACAAAATCAGATAATGAGGAGATTGTAGAAATATCCCTTTCCTTGTACTTTACCATGATTGAGGTTACGTTAACCTCCTGTATAATAGTTTAATCATTTTTATTAAATTATACATGAAGCACATACATAAATATGATATCATATATGATCTTCTAATATTTATTTGTAAATTTGATTTTAGTAGTATCATTGTTTCAGGTGTTAACTGATTTCTTTTCCATCATATGCACGGTTACATAAGCCATGATTTTTATATATAGGATGTATTTGATTCATATCCAGAATGATATTATGTTCTTAAAAATTACTTTTAATCATAAAATTAAAATTATTCTTGAATGGTGATGATGGGGAATGAATTCCATCGCGTTTGTGGAGACGGTAATCTGTATGTACGCACGAGCGCTAATATCATTGTATTGATGATGAAATTGTTTTTAATTGGATGTTATATAATATATAAAGATTCATTAACATGTTACATTTATTATTTACATCAGTTATACTCATTATTATCCCAATCCAAATAATGAAGTGTTTGAATAACAAACCACACCACGACGTGGAGACGGTAAGTCATACGTACGCATGTATGGTGACTCGTCATTCATATGATGGATAAATTAATGAATATAATTGTACCCAATTTATATCAACATCAAAGAATTTATATGTTTCTAGAGTTATTATTTTGGAATGGAAACAAAAATATAAAGAGGAAGTGGAGGAAGAAAATAACTTTAAAAGAGGTGCAGAAATTATTACAGACTCTTCAGGGTTTTCTTTATTATTTTATAAAAATGGATCCATAGGATGGACTTCCGAACAATGTAAGGCATCAAGGTAAATGTTTTGATAGTTGGGAGAATATTTGAGATGGTATAGGTAGTGTCAAATGTCATGGGAAGAGTTATTTTGAGAGAAGAGGAAGTAACCTTTTATTCGAGAAGCGAGTGTCACTTTATGAAAATATTGAAATATAATTTTATTATACAATCATATTAGGTTTTTAATGGCTCGAAAATTATTTATTTCAAGGATAAGGTTTTTATGGGTTGAAAATATCTCAATAAATAGTTTTAAGACTTGTTTAGTTCACCATATTAACCTTTTCATTTAGATTTATCTCTTTGTTAAATAGTTTATCTTTTACCATGTATTCTTGAATTACTATAATAAATGGTGAATAAACATACTATAAAAAGCATAGAGAACCTGAAGTGGTTCATTATTGATATATTTAAACTTATCTATGTCCTTTTTCCCAACCTTATATTTTTTTGGAATATTATATCAATTGAAAATTTAGTATTTGTTTTAAAAACTCATTTTTGTCAATTTTGACAGTATTTGGTATTTTGATTTTCAGAAAGTCGTAAAAACATTATCACCATGAACAAAAGTTATTTAATAATTCATTACATGTAATATTAACATATAAAATTAGTTTAATAAATCAAAATTCTCAATTTACATTTATTTGGATATTTATAATATCAATTATTTTAATCATTAATTAATAAGCTAAGTACTACCACAACATTGTCTCATAAATAAATTTTATTATTTAATGTCTAAAATTAATAAATAAAATACCATTATACAGAAATTATTTTTCTATTTATAATGAATATTTATAGTTGATTTTATCTTCATTATTACACTATATTAAAAATAGTTTAGCTATTAAACATTGAATTTCACACTTTTAACTCTTTTGTAAATAAAATAATAATAAATGTCTTAATCTAATCCATGTGGACCAAAAGAATCTACTTTTTTACTATGGTTTATTTTGGTAGTTATAAATAGATCTAATTGAATTTTCACTTTTTCTATGGTAATTTTAATATCATTTGTACCTTTAATTACTGTATATACTTTTAACATTGGTAAATAATATTCACAACATACTATTCACCAAAAATTATTTGCATCCCATTGAACCATATTTTATTTACTGCTGTCAAGTACGCCTCTTGAATTTTTGAAATTCAATTCACAGATGTGGTAACATTATGTTTTATGAAAATTTTTAAATGTGCCTATAAGGTGGGTAAAAGATGTTGAAAAAATTCAATAAAACTTTATACATCTAATTTTATTATAAAACGAATCCAATGAATTAAATTGAACATATATATGTATTATTTATTTACTTTGACATTAAAATCAATTTAAATAAAAATAATAATTTATTAAATAATATATAGTTTTAAACAGTAATGTAATGTTTTTAAACTATTCATCAAAAATTGAATGTTTCCAAAAAATGAAAAAAAGTTACCCTAAGATAATTTTGATATTAAAAATCCAAAAATGAAGTCCATTTGGCAAAATAATCTTTATAAAATTTCAAAATGTGCGTATTACTATTCAAAACAACTAGATAGATTAGTCGTGGTGTGCTAGAACATGATGATGTGTACACCACAAGCAATTGCATTATTCAAAGAGAAGTGTACTGTGGAATCATGGGGTGTTACAGTATATTAATTTTTTTTATTTCAATAAAAACCAACATTAAATGTTATATTGATCAAGCATTCCATTTATTATAAATCTTATAAAAAACTTATGAAATAATTTCTCTTTTGGAATGTTTTAAATTCCAAAAATACTTAATAAGATGTGATTCCCATGTGTTATAACAAACTATTGTATAGAAATTTTATAGGATTAAATTACTGATGTGAATGATCATTCATTTGAATGACATTGATATTGGATTTATGAATAATTTTAATTTTAATTTAATGACATAATAATATTTTTTGAAGAATTAATAAAAATTATGAAACCAATATGGAATTATGGATACTTTATATGAATACATAATTTTTGTGATACACATGAATAAATATTTTCTTTAAACAATGTCAAATATAATTAAATTATATAAGTTATTATTCAAAAAATCATTCTAATATATATGAATTGTTTTTTTATTTCTATTTTATAAAAATGGCATTATACATATTTTATGGATTTATTTATGTAACATAAAAAATTATAAATAATAAATTTATCTTTTGATCATGTAATAAATAAATATTTATATATTGTTGTAGCTTAAATAACCTTTTCAATGTTAATAGAAAATTTGTATTATTCAATTATTATAATTTTTTAAGGCATGATAAAATTACAGATATTTTGTAATGAGGGACCCATGAATTTTTGTATAAAAATATGGATGAAGATTTTAGTATTCATATATGATAATTATCATGATTTGATTTGTGTTTATAATATGTTTTTCATTACGAATACAATTTATCATGACCTTATGAATGATTATCTATAAATTAGTAAGGATTCATGAAAGGAATTATTTTGATATTATTATTTCTAAATCATATATGATATTATATGGTAAAATGTGGTATGTTTGACAATTGGGGATTAATGGATAATATATGGGAGTATTTTGGGATGGAATGTGTATGAATTTTTATGGTGGGGTTTATTATGTCTTTATGAAGAGATATAATACATGTAATGAATTTAAATTATTTTAATATTTTGTGACATTATATTTGGTGTATCACTGTATTTTACAACATTTTTATCCCATAATAGGTATTTTTATGAAGGTGATGCTTGTGGATGGTTTATGACTAGAATTTTATTTCATTCTATTAAATTTTGATGGGATATAATGATCATATTTTCACCATTATGAGGGGTGGGATGTTATTTTTGTTTTCCTCTTTCGTTGTGCTTGTTTTCCTCTATATCATTCCATCCCATATGTTGATTTATTTAGTTTTCATTTATGGGTGAGAATTTATAGACACTTATATAATGTTATATTATTTTATGTCCATATAAGAGTTTGAATTACAAGATAAATTTCAATATTTCATTTAGTGAATGGTTAATATTTGGGATTTAGAATTGAATGTTAATTTATTGTCCCTGATAACCTAATTTTTGTTGTTTTTTCATTGTATGTGTATAAAGAGGAATTTACGGTGATGCTATGGTCTAAAAGAAATAATCAAGTGGATATTTTGACATTTGATATATTCCTCCACCATCTCTCTAGTGGAAAACACTTACTCAATGGCGATTTATAGTACTAGTATATGATACTCCCAAAAGACACTGAACAACCACTGGGCATTAAAAAGTAAAAAATTATAATTTTTCCCCATTGATTTGTTGGGGAGACACCTACCCACCTCGAATGTTTGGTCGTGTGACCTCGGATAATCCATTACTCATCCTCCCATGGTTCCCCACATATATATAGTGTTTTAGATGAATATTTCAATCTTTTTTATGTTAGTATCTAAAAATGGTTGTGTCTATTTTTCTAATCCTTATATTCATTCGAATTTATTATTTTATTATATTTGGTTTTGATTCTAATCCCACTAGATCAAGGTGAAATAATCTGATTCATTTGCATTATATGCTCAACCTAGGAAGTGGACTTCCTGAAACCCCATCTTCATAATGTCGCCTGATGATTTTATGAGGTATTTAAAATTATTTAATTTTATTATGTTTTTCAATAAAATTAATTTTATTTTATAGTTCAAATGGTTGGGTATACTGGGATATTGTTGTAGTTTAGGATCAACAGTGTTTTGAGAGTAGTCAAAAATACATTTCAGGACAAAACAATTATCCTTAGATTCGTAATGAGTTACTTGGTATCATTCATATAATGAAATATATTACTAAAATTAAATTAGGTTTTGAATAGTTGTAAAGGAGTTAAAAATCAATTATAACTCCATTATAAATAATTTTTTATATTTTGGTAGGATAATGATTCTTAAGATGTAGAATGAAAATGAATATCTAGGTGAGGCCTTGTAAGATCAATTGGCCTTGAATGTAAATGTTAAATGACTTTTAAAATATTTGGTGGTACACAATCATTCCCTATTGAATTTATTATTATTTTTCAAAGCTTGTGATGTGTGTCCACACCACTCAGGGAGTTGATGTGTTTTAATTATTTTAATTTTAAATTTAATCTAATTGGTTATAATAAATTTAGATGACATAATTAGGATTAAGAATGTTCCATGTCTCTAATTGACTTAAGTAATAAATGGGTTTTATTTCACACTGATGGATGAGGACTCAACAACCATAATACATCATATAGTTTGTAGACCAATACAAACATACAAATGATATTTTGTATAGAATATAACCTAAAGACCCTATGATTTTGAGCCTTGGGGAACTAATTATAGAAGATATTGATAGGATTTTATGAGTGTTATGGGTGTGGGGGATGTGAGACCCATGAGTTTCCCTTACAACTCTAGGAGAACAAGATAAATTTTGGTTGTTATTTCCTCCCTAATACATGGAATACTAAGAGAGGAAGACCCAAACTTGATGAATGGAAATGTAGGGATATCAGTCAAACCATGCTATTTTGGAGTGTGGATGGGCATGAGGCATCAATGGGACATGTATTGGCCTGAGTGATAGGTTCATATTTTGTGAAAAAGAATGAGGTATATCGTTCCTGATAAGACATTGGGGTCCTCGGTGGGTGCCTTAGTTATGGGATCAATTTGTGAGAGTTTTGTCATTGATTTATCATTGGACAAGGGATCATAATTCACTTGGTGGTGGGTTTTTCCTTATTATTATTATGTCTTTTTTTGTTTTAAAATTAATTAATAGGTAATGTTTAATATATAAATGAAATGAACACTTGTGACTGTGATATTTACCATTCCAATAAAACAATTTTAGTTGATATTAATGATTCATGTCTATGAATAGGGGAGTAATATGTTAATATTCTGGGGGTTTACATATATAGAAAGATATATATTATCTGATATAATCATATCATGATTTATCAGATAAAATTATTGGTTTGTAGTAAATATAGGTTCATCCCCTAACTGAAAAAAATACTATAGAGTAGTAATGTGCTACTTATCTATATAGCTGTTAGGCTTGAGGTTTTATATTGAGAAGAAATGACCTCAATTTTTTTTCAAGAATACCCAAATAATTATTGAATATCGAATAATTGATTAGGGTAATGAACACAATGATTTAAAACATTATATAATGTTTTAAAAGTTTTGTCATGGTATATGCGTTATTCTTAGAGTGATTTTAACATCATTCCAAATTTGGAATTTTTTGGTAGTTTGGTTTATCTATTTTCTATAGTTTATTTATTATTACTGTTCTTCATGTCACTAAAGCATTAAATATTATTTCATGTTATGTATGGGACCTCATTGGTGGCACCAAATTATGTTTTATACTTAAACCTTGCTCAAATAATCATTGGGAATGTGTTACCATGTAGCACACTCAAATTGCTTGCAATGTTTGGGATGAGGTTAATGATCAAGTTGGAAATGGTCATATAGGATAAAATGATGTATGTATCATTATGTGTAATGGATATTTGTTTTCAGATACTTGAGTCATGTTTATTTTATTCGTTATTTTGTATAGGATTTTTTCAAAGAGAGTGAAATGTCATGTTTGAAAAAATGAACCATGTTTCATTTATTATTTATTAATTGTTTTATTATTCTTCTTACACATTTTATTTAGTATTTTGGATTATGAATTTATATTTGGATATTATAATGCACTCTAATTCATGGTGTATAGTCTCTCAATGATACTACCTTATAACCTAAAGGCTAGTCCAAAGCATCCTGCATTTGGGGAGGCATGACTAATGTCATGTGGTGGTCTGGACAGTTTATTATTCACTATGCTACAGGATATTATAAATTTTTTTAGTATGTCCTAAAAAAAATTTTCTACTAGTTATGTTTAAAAGATATATCTTGGTATCATTTATCATCTAAGAGTGGTTTTTTGGAATATTATGAAGTTAACTACATATGTTTATGAGATGAGAGTGGGATGGTTTTAAAATTATTGTCTTAGTGGGGTTTTATCAATATAATAATTTAGATACATTGACATAAATATTTTCATATTTAAAGATCATGATTGGGAGTTTATAGTTTTGAATTATGAGTTATGTGGTGTATTAATTTCTGTATAAAAAACTAGTTCATTTATTAATATTAATTAAATGAATGTAAAAAATGAATTAATAAATTAATTACCCAAGATAAATTTATACTTATCTATATAAATGAAGATGTAATTAAAATTTAGGATCCATAATGGGAATAAATATTATATGTTATTAATTATTCTAATAGATTAAATAAAAATAAATTTTTTTAATGAGGCACTAGACTAATTATCATTATTGTAAATAATGAAATTGGTAAGAGTATAATTCTAATTATCATAATGAATTTTCTATTACTCGTAATATCATATTACATTTAATTGGATTCTTGTTACTCACTTACCACTATGCTTCAGGTTTAGAAATATTTATTTTTATGTTTATATTGAGTTTATAATTTTTATATTGTTTTTTGGAATTATGAGTTTATCAAGTTATATTATTTTTTATATTAAAATGAGTTGTAAAGACTCATGCATTAGTTTCCATAAAGAAACTGATGTGGCATAGATAGTGATATGGAAGTGGCTATGGGTTGTTTTTTGGTAGGGGTGATATGATGGTCTTGATATTGTGTTTATATTTTTCCTATTTAATTTTTCCCCTCTCTTATATTTAGTGATGGGTTTTCCTACCGTATCAATATTGTTTTGAGTTGGAATTTCCTCTAAACTAACATGAATTTTTTATTGTAATTTTCTAGAACCAATTCTCTTATTATAATATAAATGATAGTTTCAATGATGAATAGTGGATGTTATTTTTTAACATAAAGATATAATGGCCTTGAAAATAATATATATAAGAGTTTTTTATATTCATTGATTATATACATTACCAATTGTTTGTGGTTTTATAAAACCAATTCATTATTCTATGTTTAAAATTATTTAAATTATTTTTCGCATTCCAATCATAGAACATTTTCTTCGTGTGGATGTTAAATTATTTAGATGTTTATTAATCCTATCTTATCCCTTGTGAGATCCCATTTATAATTTTTCTATTTTTTCATATGATATATTGTGGGATATTGAAGATGTTAATTTGAAGGTGGATGGTGTGGTGCTCTATGAGGATTTCCTTGTATTGATCCTTATTATAAAATGTGTTTCTTCATGTCTATATAGTTTGGGTTACCGAATAATTCTTTTCATGGTTTTTATTTAATAATGATTGGTCTTCTTATTTGATTTCATATATAATTTATTAATGTAATTACAAATATACATTTAATATAAAACCTCTAGTCCATTCACCAACCCATGTAATATTTTTTTGGAGTATTAATGGGTTATAGTCATCATCGTTGTCGACCTAGAGAGGTTTTATTGGGGGTGGTCTCTAACAGATGATTAAAATAAAACAATGTTAAAATATCTTTTAATAATTTGTGTTGTTTTGAATAATATAATGATTTTTTATGGGTATATAATATTAGGATGTTTTACTATATGAACACTAATAAAAATGGATGAATTAATGGTTGAAGTATGTAAATTAATAGTGAAATGAATTAGAACATCGAATGGAAATGATTAGAATTAAGATAAAGTATGATCTATCAATATATTGGGAATCTCTACAAACATTTCTACATTAATTTCAATATATGTTAATATTTATTATTTCTTTATTTTTATAATAGTAATTAGATCCATATTAATTATATGGTCACGATCTTTGACCTATTGAAAATTAAAATGAGACCACTGATTTTAGGGAAAAAATTGAACATAATTTATATATATAGATAATTAAGAAGAAAACAAAAACATTGTAAAATTTTTATTAGTGTTTTTACATATATTTTTGATTTTATTTTAACTATAATTATTGAGTTAAATATAATATATTCCATAATTTATTAATGAAAATAAATCACAGTATTCAAAATTAATCATTGATTTTTTTATAATAAGTATGTTAAAAATTTGTTCTAGAATACGGACAAGAACAAATAGATAATAGATGACTGGTCCGAAATGTAATCCAATACAATGGAATACGAATATTATATATATGTGATTTAAAAATTTTTGTAAAAAAAAAATTAATAATGACATGTGACTTATATTTGATGTGATTTCACCCAAGGACCTACTCCACTATATCAATAATGAAATGAAATATATTGATCAAATGAAGTTGAATTTATGGATAATATCATGGAAGATAAAGCATATAAAATATTTTCGTATGAATATTAACATAATTTTTTAGGCATAAGAGTCAAATATGATATTTCCATAGATATTTTTTCAATATAGACAATTACACATTAAAAACACGACTAAGAAAAGAAAGATGTTTATTATTTTTATATCTAAAATGAATTATACATTATATAAATAACACATATTATATTATATTATTAATTCTAGAGTAATTATGAAAAAAACATAGATAGCCCCAAACATTGAAATGATATAATGTCAATAATGAATGAGATAAAAAATTAATTTTCTAAGAATATTTTAAGTAGAGGAAGGGGACATCTCAACTCAAATTTATAACATAATCTATGATTAATTATAAAATTTAACAAATATTAATTTTATGATCAACATAATTGAATAAAATAATAATTTAATATTGAATGATGGAAGCAATTCGTTAGTTCTTAACATAATATTTATAAATAATTATAACAAGTAAATAATTTCCTTATGACAAATAATTAATTCTTCATGGATCTAAAAAACATATATTTGTGAGAAAATCAATGTGTTATATTAATCAAGAGTATATTCCCTATATCTAAAATCCACATGTTTTCAAATATCCCCTTAATTTCACCATCAAAATCATCGAGTCCTAGTGCTTTAGATCAGGATTCCTACGCCATTATACATCGATAATTAGGAGATTCGTTTTTTAAAGGATACAATTTTTTCTCTATAGACATGGGAGTTGTGGTGGTGGATGATCACTCTTAATTAATTAGTGTGTAATTAGAGAGGAAACCCTCTATGATTTCAAGGGAACACTACCCAATTTTCATTCTTAAGAACAACTAAATTGGAAAACGAAAGGAAACATTGTAATTAGGTTTATATAATACTCGGGTAAAATAATAATAATTTCATATGTGTCCTTTTTAATATTCATAATTCCCATCAAACCCCATGAAAAAAATATATAATATTTCATTTCGTAAGATAATATCTGGAATTAAATTTAATATTATTTGACAAAATAATATTGAATATATATATTTATTCTCACCGGGCTGATAAAATCATTATATCATAGCCCCAAATACATTTATCAAACCATGAATAATGAATATTTGTTTACTAAAGAAGTATTATTTCATTAATCACTAATAATTTCTGAAATATTCTATTCACTGAATGTAAAATAAATATTTATCAAATATTCTTCTCCCAATATATTCTCTTCATTAACCAGTGATGAAAAATATAAGATAAATAAAAATATAAAATTATTAAAGCTTATGTGGGAATAATATTCATTGAACATATTTGTAAAATTTTAAAAAATTTATTAACAATTATAATGAATTCATCTATGGTAGACCACTAAAATAAAAAACATCAATTTCATATAGGTATTACATGTACATAATAGTACAGATTCATATATACATATCAATTATAAAAACATATAATTGTAAGACTAATTTTGTTTATTAAGATAATATGTATAACAAATGATCAAAACGATGGGAGTGGTTAAAGGAATGGAAAATGATGAAGGGTTATTGGGGTGGATTGTGATCCATCATGGTGGATACAGATAAAACTTAGTTAAGTGGATTTTTGGAGGAGAGAATTTTAGGGGTTAGGATTGAAAAATCAGTTTAAATAATAAAAATAAATAAATTATAAAGGGTGGATAAACATTTTTGAAGAAAAATTATCATGGTTTTTTATGGTAGTTGCATTATTTATAGAGGTTGAAAAAATGTTTTCATACACCAATAATTTTATTACTAATTTAGAAATACTATATATTTGTTATTGACATCATAAATAAAATAACTAATGATAATTTTTTAAAAAAATAAATATTTAAAAAATAAAACATAAAATTGGGTTATGAAAAAACATTTTTCAAATAAATTTAATTTGAAATAATAACAATCAAATGTCATAATTATTAAATAAGAATGTACATAATCCTTATATACTATATTTTTTTGGGGTTGTGGCACCAAAGTTATCGGGATGAATTAAAACAACTGCCATTTTTGTACATATTTGTCACGACCCATCCTTGGGGCCCGTGTTGTGACTACCCCAAGCATGCCTTCCATAGGCAAGGGGCTTACGACTAGAACCAAAGGCGTAATCCCAATAAAAAGGGATGAAATATAATTTTATCCTATAACACACACACAGTCTAAACACAAGTAGTAGAGGCAACAAGTACTAAAATAGAAAAGTAAGGTGTGTAGAAAGAAAGTTTTCCAGTATACAAACCCAATTGAACAACAAGTACAAGTACATGTAAAATGGGGAAAACAACTCTTGGATCACCCGCCAGGGAATCCCACCTGAACGGTAGGTATAGAACTCGATCAACTCATCCCTGCGGTATGTCCCATCTAGTAGAGCTCCGAGAAGCCTCTGTCTGTCACCCTCAGCCTTGATCACTATTGTCTATCATCTGCACAGAACACAACAAAGTGCGGGCGATGCCCGTGCAGGGGTGAGTATAAATATACATTGTAGGGGACCCCGAGACCCCCGAAGGTCTCCAAGAATCAACCAAGGATAAACCATAGAAGAAAGATACAATCACAAAGTATCAACCTACCAAACATAGGTATATGCCCATACATATACCAATGTTACCAGTCACAGTCCATCCCCAACTCTCGAGCCCAAACACAACCCAGTCCACAATGAAAGTAAGGTTAATCATATCGATGATAATGATTTAAAGTCAAGACTCAGCTCACACAAGAATACATCTTTCGTAGAGAGATAGAGATGATCAGATATAGTCACTAATTAATCTAGATGTCGGATTCACATAGGATACAGGACCAGCTAAGCTGTCTGAACCACACAGGATACAAGACTAGCTACTCTGTCAGACCCACACACGATACAGGAACAGAAGTCAGAATTGTCGGACCGACAGAGGATCCTTGTACAGTAGTCATCACTATTGAACCCATGGAGGATTTCAGTTCAGCAGTCACCATTGTCAAACCCACAGAGGATTCCAGCACAATAGTCATCGTTGTCCAAATCACGTAGGATTCCTGTACAGTAGTCGTCAATGTGGAACCCACGTAGGATTCCATTACAGTAGTCATTGTAGCCTTCTCTAGGGTTCCTGAACACATCACACTCGATTCCGGAAGGTTCTTCTCCTTGATTCAAGTGTTGATACATAAACTATAACAAAGCCTCAATTTTATTTATCCTGTAGTCTTGTCTCATCAAAAGGAACCCAACGCGAAAGACGGTGTGCCAATAGAACGCACAGTCTATAAGTTATTGACATTTCCGTTCCAGGGGCCCGGTTGGATTTAAGCTCATTCAAAACATGGACATTTTCCAATACACAATTAGAGTATTTCAAAAGGACCGCCTCATTTCACGAGTTCCAATGTCGCATATGGCGCGTCGAACGGACGCGCTATCTTGAAGTTAATCGTATTTATGCGAAGTTGGGCCCGACCTGTCAAACCCAGTGGGTTGGTGGGTCAGTCGGACCCGGCTAGGCGGGTCTGACCTGGAGGGGTTTCAGCTCATCTTGGCTCGGTGGGGCTGACTCAGCGGGGTGGTCGGCCCGGCCCAGCTGGGCGAGGCCCACATGTGGACTCGTCCCGCGCTGTGGTCCGGTCAAGTTCACCCGGTGGCGCCAAGCAGCGCATCCTCTCCCTTTCCCGTTCAGCCGTAGCCAGTCGGTTCTACCCGATGCACATGGCTCACATAGTGGGCCACAATTCTCATCTGATCAATGCCTGCGGGCGCCGTTGTCCTCTAGCATGGTTGGCCTTTGCAATCCGGTTCGCCTGGCCAAGCGGGCCGTAGTTACGGGCTAGTGTCTCCTCTGTGCGACACCTACAGGTGTCGCGGTACTCTAGCCCGGTAGGCCGCAGCCGGCCGGTTTTTCTAACTGAGTGTCCTATATTTGCGGACCGCGTCTTCCTCCATGTGGCGAGAGTGAAGGCGCCGGTCCTCCACTACCGCGTCCTGGCCTGGCCATGACCTTCGGCTCCACAGCGTGGTGCGACGGCACCGCGCCTCTTCATCCGCCGTAACCCTCCTGACCGCAGTTCCTCTTCCATCTTTCATGGTTATTCTCTGGCACGGTACGACTGCACCAAGCCATTTCATCTCGTCTTCTGACGTCATCAAATTGAAACAACAAAGGGGAGGTTCGGGCCGTGTTCATGCGGTTCGAACCCTCCTCGTCATTTGATAACATTTGGTTTTCCAAACCATAATTTTATATGATGAAGAACGAAGGAGTAATCTCATTTTTAAAATTAATACAAAAACCCCTTCCTTGATTTTGATGTTCCCTTGATGGTGTCGCGGGAAGAGAATTTGAAGACATCGTCGTAGGTTGGGCCTGTCACACACCACCAATCCTAGGCTTGAGAATCTTCCTCGTTCTTTATCAGAGAGGACATCGTTCTTCTTTGGTGATGATTTCCTTCCCCAAAAATATCCCAAGCCTTCTCAAAGTTCCACCCCACAAAATTAAGTAATAGGATCTGCCTATTATTTTATTAATAACAAGATTTTTTAAATATTTCAAAGGACATAATTAATTAAATTGAATAACATCAATTAATTAATTTAGATGGTTGGTACACTTAATGAGATATGGAAGGTGGAGAGTTCACCGAAATTAAATGAAGAGTGGCGACATAAATAAATTCAAAGGTAGTTAAATAGACTTCCACGAAAATATATTTACATGGGGATTAAGTGGGGGGTTAAACTAGTGGACCCCACCTAGTTATATCCTCCCATGGGAGGTTAGGTTATCCTGGGCCCCACCTCTAAACTCCAATTAGAGACATTAACCACCTAAAATAAAAATATTCAATAATTATTTTTATTTTACTGTTTTATAAAACCTAGAAAACTAACTTCCAAACCTGCTAAAACGCAACTGCGGTAATGTTTCCATTAAGATAATACAGGGGCTACGAGTTCAAAAGTTTTCTCGGATTTCAATTCTGAGCAAGGGTTCAAAATATATTAAATCTTGCATGTATGTTTACTGAATTTACCCAAACATAACATCAGAAATTGATTCTGTGCACACTGGGCCTCAGAATCATGCACCGTCTAAAACTACGGACTCGTAAAATTCCCTTGTACTTATGGAAAAAAATCACTGGATTTATGGGTATTTAAATTCTCACCACATTAGGACTTTTCGTCCCCATAATCTACAACTAAAACTATGAAAAAATGGGGGTACTGAGAACGCATCTGAGCCTCCCGCTCCCATGTGCTCTCCTGGAGGTTCCCATGCTGCCAGCGAATGCACAGTAGAGGAATCAACTATCCATGCATGAAACCGCTCTTTTCGATCCTCAATCTCTACTAGAGCCTCCATGAATATTGCCCCATCATCGATGTCCATCTCCCCATTGTCGATGATGTAGGACGGGTCATGCACGTATCTCCTCAGCTGAGAAACGTGGAAGATGTCATGTACCTACTGCAACTGAGGTGGAAGAGCCAGGAGGTAAGCCACCTTGCCTACTCTACTCAGAACCTGGAATTTTCCAATGAATCGTGGAGATAACATTCCGCCTTGGCCAAATCTTCATAGTTCTTATCATGGTGAGACCCGTAGAAAGACGTGGTCACCATCCTCAAACTCCAATGGTCTTCGTCTTCTATCTGCATTGGAATTCTGTTCGCTCTGTGCAGTCTTTGTCCACTCCTGGATGATCTGCACCTTCTTAGTTGTAGCTTACACAATCTTTGGTCCTACAAGTGTTGACTTTCCTAGGCCAGTCCAGCATAGAGGCGATCTGCAAGGTTGGTCGTACAGTGCATCATAAGGTTCCATCCCAATGGTAGAGTGGTATATGTTGTTATATGAAAACTCTATCGAGGGCATGTGATCCTCCCAGCTATGACCTAAGTCGAGGAAGCATGCACAGAGCATGTCCTCAAGAGTCTGAATGTTCCTCTCTATCTGGCCATCCTTATGTGGGAGGAAGGCTGTGCTTAAGTGAAGCTGCATCCCGAAAGCCTCTTGCAACCCCTTCCATAGCCGAGAAGTGAAATATACATCCCAATCGGAGACGATCGTCGATGGAACACCATGAAGTCGTATTATCTTCTGTATGTAGAGGCGTCCCAATCTCTCTACCCATCCCTTCTCTATAATTGGTAGGAAGTGGGCTGACATGGTGATTTGGTCGACAATCATCCAGATAGTGTCGTGTCCTTTAGATGTACATGGAAGTCCCGTCACGAAATCCATGGATATCTCATCCCACTTCCACTCTGGGACATCTAAGAGATAATCCAAGCATGCTGGAACCTGGTGCTCCACCTTCACTTGCTAATAAGTGAGGAATCGCGAGACAAACTCTGCTACCACCTTCTTCATACCCGGTCACCAATGCTATCATCTATGGTCCTGATACATCTTTTCCACTCATGGATATACCGCTAGAGGGGAAGTGTGGAACTCTCTCAACACTTCCTCCTATAGTGAATCTGGTACAATGTTACATCCTCTGAAGAGGATGACGTGATCCCCACCTTCAAAAAACCCATCAAGTTCCTACCTTGAGGATATCTGAGCACATCGCATCTCACAGTCATTTTCCCCATGCTATGCCTCTCTAACTTTTTGAAGAAGATGAGGAGTGACTATGAGAGACAGAAGAAAGGCTACTCCATCTCTATCCACAATCGATATGTGAAACGTGGCCATCTGGTGTGTTGCCTCTCCTAGCATCTGACTGCTTGATCTACTACTAAGATCATCTGCTACAAAGTTTACCTTCCAAGGAGTATAGACTCTATCAATGTCACAGTCCTGGAGGAACTCAAGTCATCTCCGCTGTCTTAGGTTCAGGTCCTTCTTTGTGAAGATGTACCTGAGACTCTAGTGGTCAGAGTAGACTGTAAAATGCTCACCCATCAGATAGTGCTGCCACATCTTCAAGTCGAAGACTACTACTTCTAACTCCAGGTCATGGGTAAAGTAGTTCTGTTCGTTTTGTCTCAAATGTAGTGAACCATACGTGATCACTACTCTCTCCTGCATTTGGAAACATCTGAGTCCAGTCCCTGATTCGTCATAGTCAACTACACACCCTACACCCTCCTCTGGTAGCCTCATGATGGGCGCACTAGTCAATATCTTCCCCATCTCCTGAAAGCTCTGCTAGCATCTATCTGACCACACGAAGAGTTTCCCCTTAATAATCAATTCTAAAAGCAGTGCTGCAACTCTAGAAGAGTCTAGAACAATTCATTGATAGTACCTAGCCAGTCACAGGATACTTCACACCTCTGTCACACTCCTGGGAGGCTCCCAAGAAAGTACTGCCTTGATCTTCGTAGGATCCACTGCATCTCCAGCCTTCAAGATGATATGTCCTAAGAAATGAACCCCTCGAATCTAGAACTGGCACTTAGGGAACTTACTATAAAGCTAGTACTCTTAGAGTGTGTCTAGTACTACCAAAAAATAGTAGGCATGCTCCTCCTTAGTAGCCAAATAAATCAGTATATCGTTGATGAATACTACGACAAAACGATCGAGGTAAGACTACAAGATCATGCTCATGAGACTCATGAACACTGCTGGAGTGTTGGTTTCACCGAAGGACATAACCAAGAACTTGTAGTGGCCATACTGTCACCTGAATTCTGTCTTCTACACATACTCATCTCTAACTCTGAGCTATTGATAGCCTGACCTAAGGTCTATCTTTGAAAACCATCGTGTGTTGAGTAAATAAGGTTTTCCTTATGACTTTTCCATTCCTTCTTGTTTTGAAAATCACAAACACCTTATATTTAAGTAAATATTATTATTACTCAAATAAGGAAAATTTACTTCCTTAAGAAAATTTACCTTAACCTATATTTTCTTATACTTATCCATTTTTTCTCCTTAAAATCAAAAACTGGAATCAAAACCAAATTGTCGGAGCCTTATAATGAAAAGTTGGAGTATTCTGTTTTTAGAATCCGAATCTTGGATGTGATCTGTAATATAGTTTTAATCCGAATTCTGGATTCCAAACTCTGAAGAAATTCTAATTCGAACTCTTTAGAAGTTCGACTCCAAAATCTTAAGAAGTTCGACTGCGAACTCTTTAGAAGTTCGATCTGAACTATTAAGAAGTTCGACTTCGAACTCCTAAGAAGATCGACTCCGAACTCTTAAGAAGTTCCACTCCGAAATCTTTAGAAGTTCGACTCTGAACTCTTTTAGAAGTTCGAATTCTAACTCTTAAGAAGTTCGACTCCGAACTCTTAAGAAGTTCGACTCTGAATTCTTTAGAAGTTCGACTCCGAACTCTTTAGAAGTTCAACTCCAAACTCTTAAGAAGTTTAACCCCGAACTCTTAAGAAGTTCGACTCTGAACTCTTAAGAAGTTCGACTCCGAACCCTTTAGAAGTTTGACTCCGAAATTTTAAGCAGTTCAACTCCGAACTCTACAGATTTAGAATCCAATTTCTGATGAAACCAGACTCTGATTTTCTATAAAATAGAATCCGAACATTTTTTAGCATAGACTTCGAACTTCATTTTGGTTAGACTCCAAACCATTGACATGCTTAACACTCCGAACTATTAATTAGTCTTTACTTACATTTTCTTTATTCCAAAACGATGTTGTACATTCAGTTATACAATGTTTTTTATAAAACAATGTCATCTATTCTGTTTCTTATTAACTGTTGGTTGAGTTACACATGTACATGTCCTTCCGAATTTCATGGAAAATATCACCGTTGGAAGAAGGAGTCGACCGTTGGAAATTTTCCTATAAATAGGAGCTCATTTGAAAGAGCTCAATACTGAAAGGCTGACTGATCTTCGACTCATGTGATTACATACTTGAAATGATTTCTAAAGAGAGAGGCTCTTATTAACTCTCAATTCTTCGTGCAACTCCGAATGTTGGTGATTACATTCGAGGACTTCCGAGGATAGGAAGACAGAGGTTCCGACTACCTTGAAGTTCGAGGGCTTCCTTGCTGAGGAAGACAGAGGTTGCCAACTACCTTGAAGTTGAGGGCTTGCGGGGATAGCAAGACAGAGTCACTCCGATCTTCGTATCGAGGGCTTACCCTGGTGTGGTTAAGATAGACTTTCTTGAAAGTATAAATCAAGGGACCTTTATCCATGGTTATTGGATACCCTTCTCTTTGGGTTAAAAGACTTTTATCTTGTTACTTGTTGTTCTACTACTTGTTTATTTCCGCTGCATTTTGTATTATAAGGAAAGTATAACTTTCTTATACTTTCTTACTTGTACTCTGTTTCATTTAGATTCTATATGATTTAAGGTAGAATCTCATATTGTAACTTTTGTTAAGGTTCAATTTCCGGAACCATATTTCCAGAACCTACTTTTGGAATCTCTTTCCAAGTTTGCATTCGGTGTTAGAGGTGTTGTGAATTTTCTTAGTTTAACTTTGTTAAACATAGCCATTTCCTTTGCTTAAGGAAAACATAGTTATTTGTAACTAACTTAAAGGTTCCAAAGGAATTTTTAAAATTATAAAATTCACCCCCCCCCCTCTTGTATATTGAGCATCTACATCACTATTTAGATCCTATAATTGGTATCAAATGAGGTTTCTGAAATACTTATACTTACGAATAAGTTTTTCTTGCTCACTTTTTCATTCCGAACTTTACCATTCCGAACATTCTCATTCCGAACTTTGTTATTACATAACTTTTTCTACTAACAAATTAGTGTGCCGAAGGTTATTATAAGTATGACCGGAATTATTGTTGGTTCAATTGATAATATGAATCCTACAGGACCACCTATCTTTGATGGTAATGATTATGAGTACTGGAGAGATCGAATGAAGACTTTTGTTATCAATACTGGAGTAGAAAATTTTGTTATGCTTACTGGTGATTATAAAATTCCTGACAAGGAAGTTAGAACTTTCACTAACCAGGAAAATCAAGAATATCAACTTAATTATAAGGTACGCAATAATCTACTATGTTCAATGACAAGAAATATATATATCCAAATTTCTTCTTGTGAAGCAGCCAACTGTATCTGGAAGAAGTTAGAGGTTACACACTTTGGGACTTCTAAAGTGATTGAGACTAGAAGAACTATGCTTAGAGCTGAATATCATGGCTTAAATTTTCCTTATGGAGAACCAATCTGTAACGTTCAACATAGATTTATGACTATCGTAAATAGCATACAGTCTATGGGAGAGAAAGGTTTAGATGATGAAGCTCTTGTGGATAAAATAATTGATATTATGCCCAATGAGTGGGAATCCAAAAGAACAGCTATAGATGAGAACAGGAAGGTCACTCAGATCTCTCTTGATGAGATTTTTGGAACTCTTCTACAACACGAAACCAGAATGAAGAGAGATGCAGACAACATCAAGAAGAAGAATGGAAATGGTACTATTGCTTTTACTATAACTTCAAATCAGATGAAAGCTAAGACTCCCGAGAGAGTAACCAGATCCAAGTCTAAGAAAGTTATTTTCCAATCTGAATCTAGTGAGAGAGAAGTCTCAGAAAATGAACTAGCAAATCTTGCTCGAAGGATGAACAAGATAGCTGGACAGAGAAATTTTCAATCTAAGTATAAGAAAATGGAATGGAAAGATAAGAAAGATGGAGAAGTTACTTGTTATGAATGCAAAAGAGATGGACATATTAGACCGGATTTCCCTATGCTCAAAAAGAAAGAAAGGAAAGATAGACATTCAGACAGGAATAGAAAGAAGTATTATAAAGCAAAAGCTAAGAAAGTTTTGAAAGCTAATGACACCTGGAGTGCCAGTGGTGGTGACTCTTCAGATGAATCTTCTGATTATGAATCTTCTGGACAGAAGAATCTTGGCCTTTTAGCTAGATTACCTATTGATAATCATTGTCTTATGGCTAAGGTACGAAATACTGAATCATTGACAAATGTTTCTTAAAATTATAATGATAGTAAGTATTATGAATCTTCTGATGAAAAATCTTCTTCTGATGAAGAAAATACTTTACCTACTTATGAAGAAGCCTCTAGGTTTGATGAACTTCTTGAAATTGATAATTCCAAACTCAATAAGAAACTTGATAAGGCAAACTCTAGGAATTCTATTCTTAAAAAAGAGAAGTCAGATCTTTCTAAATATCTTGATAAGAAAAATACTGATTTTGAAAATATTTCAAAGAATCTTGAGGAAGTAAGTTCTGAGAAGAATAAACTTTCTAAAGAATTAGAAAAAGTAATTTCTAATAAAAATGTTTTTGAGCCTAGCTCTAGTTCTAAAACTAATGATTTTGAGGATAAAAACTTGGTTGTAAAACTCAAGTCTGAAATTTTTTCCTTAAAGAAGTGTTTATCAAACATTACCCATGGTAAGGAAAATTTTGATAAAATGTATTCTCAAATATGACCTTTAAGAAATAAATCCGGATTTGGTTATACCCATGCAAAACCAATTTTCAGTAACAATTATTTTGTTCCTCAAAGTGCCCCATTTTGTACCAAGCTTCAATGTGGTGGTCACTGGGAAAAGAATTGTTCCTTAAACAAAACCCAATCTTTAGGATTTCACAAAGCTTACTTCTCTAAGAAGATGTGTGTTCCTAAAATTTTATTATCTGGAAATCTCAGATCCAAACAAGTTTTGATTTCGAAAGTATAATTTTCATCTTGATTTCAGGAAAATAAAGAAAGTACCATCAAAAATACATGGTACATGGATAGTGGATGGTCCCGGCACATGACTGGTAACAAAATCTTTTTTGAAAAGATTATCTAAACGAAAGGAGGAAAGGTAACTTTCGGAGATAATGCTAAGGGAGAGATTTTTGGTATTGGTAATATTGTTCTTCTTGGTAAAACCTTGATTTCAAATGTTCTTTTTGTTAAAGGTATTAAGCACAACCTCATTAGCATAAGTCAGTTATGTGATGATGGTTACCTTGTGAATTTTAGAAATGATAAGTGCTTAGTTCACAATTCCAAGGATGAATTTATTCTCTCAGCCAATAGGCAAGAGAATGTTTACACCCTGAACTTAGAAGACCTCAGAAGCCAAGATTTACCTTGCCTAAGTGAAATGGAAGATCACTCTTGGTTATGGAATAGAAGACTTGGTCACTGTAACCATAGGAACCTATGTAAACTCTCTAAGAAGAAACTAGTTAAGGATCTACCGGATCATAGATTTGATTCCTCTAAAGTTTGTAATCCTTGTCAATATGGAAAGAAACATAAATCTAGTTCTAAATCAATCGGTGAAGTCTCAACAACCAATGCATTACAGTTAGTTCACATGAATCTTTTTGTTCTAACACAAACTGGAAGTATTGGAGGCAAATACTATGTGTTTGTTCTAGTTGATGATTACACTAGGTTTACTTGGGTCTATTTTCTAGCAAAGAAGTCTGAAACTTTTTCAAATTTCAAAAGTTTTAGAGCTCAAGTTAAAAATGAGAAAAACCTTCCATTGAAAACTATTCATAGTGATCATGGAGGAGAATTTCAAAATTCTGATTTTGAAACTTTTTGTAGTAAGAAAGGTATTACTCAAAATTTTTCAGCACCTAGAACTCCTCAACAGAATGGTGTAGTTGAAAGAAGAAATATAATTCTTCATAAGATAACTAGAACCATGTTGAGTGAATATTCTATTTCTAGACATTTCTGGGATGAAGCTGTAAGTACTGCTTTCTATACTATAAATCGAGTTTTAATTAGACCTTTTCTTAATAAAACTCCTTATGAGTTATGGAATGGTAGAAAACCAAGACTTTCCTACTTCAAAGTTTTTGGTTGCAAGGTATTTATTTTGAATACTAAAGATAACCTACATAAATTCGCACCAAAATCTGATGAAGGGATTATCTTAGGATATTCCACAACCTCTAAGGCTTATAGAGTTTTTAATAAAAATACTTGCACTGTTGAAGAAACAGTACATGTAAAATTTGATGAGTCAGATCCTTTTGTTTTTAAACCATCCCTACCTTATTCCTCAGATGTGTTTTCAAAAACTGATTATCAACCTTTGATAAAAGAAAATTCTGATAAGGATAATTTTCAAGAAGATACTTCTGAAACATTTACCCCAGAAGACTTTCTACCCTATGTTGATGAAAAGGTTTTACAAAACCCAAATCAGGAGTTTCTTAAGAATCATCCCAGTGATAGTATCATTGGTGATGTAAATCAACCTGTAAGGACTAGAAGTTCCTTAAGAAATGAAGTAGAACATCTAGCATTTCTTTCCTAATTAGAACCTAAAAGCAATGATTAAGATTTAGGTAATGATGATTGGATTAAAGCCATGCAAGATGAACTAAATGAATTCAAAATGAATAAAGTCTGGGCCTTGGTTGAAAGACCTAAGGAGACTTCTATTGTTGGAGTAAAAAGGGTTTTCAGAAATAAATGTGATGAAAATGGAGTCATAGTAAGAACTAAAGCTAGACTTGTTGCTAAAGGCTATAATCAGCAAGGAGGAATAGACTATGAAGAAACCTATACTCCAGTATATAGACTTGAATCTATCCGTATTTTACTTGCCTTTAAAGTATTCTTTAATTTAAAACTTTTCCAAATGGATGTGAAATGTGATTTTCTTAACGGTTATGTTCAAGAGGAAGTATTTGTTGACCAACCTCAAGGTTTTGAAGATACAAAACATCCTGATCATGTTTTTAGACTTACCAAAGCTTTGTATGGTCTTAAACAAGCCCCACGAGCATGGTATGATAGACTCACTGTATTTTAGCTTCAAAATAACTATGTTAAGGGAAATGCAGATCCAACTCTTTTTATAAAGAAAGATAAGAAAAATGTTTTTATTGTTCAAATTTATGTTGATGACATCATATTTGGTTCAACTCAGCAATCTTTGACCGACTCTTTCGCAACTCTAATGAAATCTGAGTTTGAAATGAGTATGATGGGTGAGTTAAATTTTTTACTTGGTTTTCAAATTTCTCAAAAACCAGAAGGAACCTACATATCCAACATAAGTATATTAAAGATCTTCTTAAAAATCATGGTTCTGACAACACTAAGAGTTTAAGTACTCCTATTGGTACCTCAAACACTTTAGATCTTGATGAAGCTGGGAAACCAGTAGATCAAACATATTTTAGAGGTATGATAGGAAGTCTACTATACTTAACAGCTAGTTGACCATACTTAATGTTTTCAGTATGCTTATGTGCAAGATATGAATCGAATCCTAAGGAATCTCACTTAAAGGCAGTAAAAAATATTCGCTACCTTAAGGGAACCATGGATCTAGGATTATTTTATACTTCTGGAAATGATTTTATCCTAAAAAGTTTTTCTGATGCTGAATTTGGTGGATGTAGAATGGATAGAAAAAGTACATCCGGAACATTTCTTTTCTTAGGAGATTCACTAGTTTCTTGGTCCTGTAAGAAGCAACATTCTGTAGCACTCTCCACTGCTGAAGCTGAATATGTAGTAGCTGGAAGTTGTTGTGCTCAAGTGTTGTGGATGCAACACACACTCACAGACTATGGCTTGAGTTTTACTAAAACTCAAATTTTTTGTGATAACACAAGTGCCATTGCCCTTAGTAAGAGCCCTGCACATCACTCCTGTGCAAAACACATAGATATTAGGCATCACTTTCTTAGGGATCACACACTCAAAGGATATATCATTCTTCAATTTATCGGAACACAAGATCAACTTGCTAATATTTTCACAAAATCTATGCCTTCTGATAGATTTGAATACATTAAACAGAAGTTAGGTATGATAATTGTAAGGTAATCCTTCTTAATTAACCTTCTGTTGAAAAAGTCTCCTTACAGTAATAAACTCCTTTTCAAAGGGGGAGTACATTTCTTTATTAGAATAACAAATTTTTTTAAAGATTGTTTTCAAACTTTTTGGAACTACGATTTCCAGAATGGAAATTTCCAGAATTGAAATTTTCTAGATTGGATTTTTTTTATTAAAAAATTCCGGAATGGAATTCTCATACTGACAATTTTTAGAACGAAGATTTTCGGACTGGCCTTTTAATAATTTTTTTTCTATACTATTTGTAATAATGTTTTTTTAAGGAAGAATATTACCAATTTCAAATAATATTTCTTGTCAATCTGTTAGTTATGATTTTCCTATCTATAGTTTTATAATCAAATTTTGCTTACTGGTATCTTCTTTGTTTAGTTCGGATTCTAGTTTTGCCTCAATTCTGAATTTTTTTTTTAAAAACCTCAAAAGATCGGAGTCATTTTTTTTACGGGGTTATTCTCAACCGTTAGATCAGATCAAAGTATTTTCAACCATTAGGTGATCATTGGAATACCAACGGTCATTTTCCTTCCCTATAAAAAGGGGGTCCCGAGACTCATCCCACATCGGTTTTCAAGCTTTTGCATCTCGAAGCCCTGCTGCTCCTCTTAAGGCCAGTTCCGAACCCTATGAAGCTGATCTGAATCCTACAGTCTACATCACTCCGAATGTCTATTGAAGCAACATCACAAGATATGTCAACTATGAAACCAATTTCAAAGTGGTTAGTGTATAGATAAAGGTTAGTCCATCCGGATTTTTATAAGCTTAACTCTATTATTTCGAAAAATATTAGACTAAATGGATGGGAAGACGTCTGCATAGCCATGTCAGATAAACAGGATCCGGTTTACACTGATTTGTTGATAGAATTCTATGAGTCTGTTTCCTTCCTAGTGGAAGATGGCAGAGAAAAATTTTCTTTTAAGACTTATGGAAAGACTTATAAACTTTATTACACTAAGGGTGCAAGCCTGGTTGGTATATCATATAAGGAAGAAGATGAATTTTGCTCTCAAAAACTTCCGGATGTGCAAGGAAGTTTTGTTAAGGAAAAAGCACTGCAGTGTCTTGGGCTCAAGGATGATTCAACTACTAAGATTGCTCGGCTCGCTCCGAATAATAGAATACTGCAACTATGGGTGCAAGTTTTTCTGGTTCCAAGAAGAGGAGATAAAGACAATCTGAAGAAGAGTGATATCTATGTCTTAGATTTTTTGTTAAATCTAAGAAAGATAAATCTGATACGGCATGTCTTGGTTATGATCAAGAATATCAAAGAAGGAAATATAAGAGCTCAGATTATAATGTATCCATCCTTATTATCAAAGTTTATTGTTCGATGCTTAGAATCTTTCAAATTTTCCTGCAAATCAAAGATCCGAAATTGCAAGCTCATGCTTGTCAGTGATGATACGCTTAAGAGAATGAAGATGGGATTTTCTAGTGAATCCGGAGAATTTTTACCCCTATCTATGGAAGAATTTGAAGCAGCTGAAAAAGAAACACAATCTCTGAAACCTTTAAAAAAGCAAAGGAAGAAGAGAAAGTCTAAGGAAGTAGTTACTGATGAAGAATTTCCTCAGCCGAAGGAAACTGAATCTGCACCACCCAAACCGAAGAAGAAGAAAATCTATACAGATGAAGTAGCAGAAAAATGGAGGAAAGATAAGGAAATGAGGAAGGAAGGGGATCCTCAATTCGGACTCAACCCTACTGAGGCTAAGGCTTTAAAAGAAAAGGCTGCTGAGGAGCTGGAATGATAAACGAAGGAAAAGAAGTTGAGGAAGAAGATGACTGAAGCTGAACTAGTACAATCGTTTCTAAAAGGTACAGAGTTGGCTTCTGAAAGGCTTCCAGTTCCGAAAACTTTCGGAGTCGAACCTTCTTTACCAGAAACATCAGCGAAAAATTTTGTCACTCCAAAAAAGAACAAGGGTAAAGAACCTGCAGTAGAAGCTGAGAAACAAGGTGATGAAGCTGTTGAGGAAGAAGTAGAACAAGTAGAGGAAGAAGTAGAACAAGTAGAGGAAGAAGAAGAAGAAGAAGAAGAAGAGGATAGTGAAGATCTATATACCTTAATCAAACAATTTAAGGATTATAAGGATGAATCCCGAAAAATAGTATCTTTAGGGAAGGGAGATGAGGAAGCCGGCAAGCAACACCAAGAGGAAGAAGAAGAGAATGAGCTGTTTGATGAAGAAGAATCCTACCAAAGGAACTATCTTGAAGAAGGACAAGAAAGACAGCAACCAGATGAAGATCAGATTGTTCAAGTTTCTGAATCTGAGGAAGTTTCTCCAAATGTGCAATCCATTACGAAATCTGATAAAGGCAAGAAAACTTTAATGGAGACACCTATTAAATATATCATTAGAAAGAAAGAGGTTGGTGGTACCTCTAGAAGGAAGCTGATGCCAGTTGAAGAAGAGGAATCTCAAAAAGAAGTCTCTGATTCGGAATCATCATCCCACGTGCATGATTTTGTGGTTCAATCTTTGAGAAAGATGATGGACACAATACTGATTATTCCAACTATAGAATCTAGATGCCAGTTGCTGCAACAATATAGGAATCAAAAATCAGATTCCTTATCCATGGTAATGGATATGTTTGTGAAGTTGGAAGCTGAACAGAAAAGTTTTCTGATCGATTATGACGTGCATAGGAAATCTTGTAGTAAAGTAACCAAGTGGTCTAAAAGAGTGGACGAAGATTTAGTACACTTTGAAAATTTTCAGGCTGATGTTCAAAGTGCTTTTGGAATGGAGGACAAAAAGGATACTGAAATTTCTGTGAAGTTAACCCAGGAACAAAATGTCCGGAATCAACAGGTCAGGGATCTGAATGGAAAGCTTAACTCAGTATCTCAGAATTGGAAATATGAAAGAGATTTCCAGATTGAGTTTCAGAAGAGGATGTAAAAGCAGGATGAGTTATTGAATTTGCAAAAAGAAGCCTTGGAGGCTCAAGCACATCTGTTAAAAGCCCAAGAAGAAAAGATAAAATCCTTGGAAAGGCAACGAGAGGAATACCAAAGAGACCTGAAGAAACTCAAAGCCTTGTTGAAGTAGCTTATTCCAAAGGAAAAGGAAGACAAATGAACCCACTCCGATCTTTTTTTGTAGTTTTATTTCCTTGTATTTTTTTTTGCCCACAACTCTAATGAAATGATTATATGTTCGGTTTGTCTCTTCTTGTATACTAATGTTTCAGGTAGCATAAATTTTTTTCCATTCCCTTCAATTCTTTTTGAAAATCACAAAGGGGGAGAAGGAAAGAGAACTATTCTTGAGGAGGAGAAAAGAAAAATTTCTAAGAGAAATATCCTTAAGGAAAGGGGGAGTTTCCCACTATGTTTTGTTTCATTCTTACAATAATGAAAACTCTACTCTAGAAACCCAGAATACAATCCTTAGAGTTTCAATGCCTAAGGGGGAGTTAGATGTATTCACTTCTATCCATGAACGAAGGGAGATAAGTTTTAAATAGTCTAATGAAATTTTTCAAAATCCTTATATAATTTTTCAAAAGGATGTCTGTGCTTTCCAAAAAGGGGGAGATTGTTGAGTAAATAAGGTTTTCCTTATGAATTTTCTATTCCTTCTTGTTTTGAAAATCACAAACACATTATACTTAAGTGAAAATTATTATTACTCAAATAAGGAAAATTTACTTCCTTAAGAAAATTTACCTTGTCCTAGATTTTCTTATACTTAGCCATTTTTTTCTCCTTAAAATCAAAAACTGGAATCACAACCAAATTGTCGGAGCCTTATAATGAAAAGTTGGAGTATTCTATTTTTAGGATCCGAATCTTGGATGTGATCTGCAATATAGTTTTAATCTGAATTCTGGATTCCAAACTCTGAAGCAGTTCTAATTCGAACTCTTTAGAAGTTCGACTCCGAACTCTTAAGAAGTTCGACTCCGAACTCTTTAGAAGTTCGAGTCCGAACTCTTAAGAAGTTCGACTCTGAACTCTTAAGAAGTTAGACTCCGAACTCTTAAGAAGTTCGACTCCGAACTCTTTAGAAGTCCGACTCTGAACTCTTTTAGAAGTTTGACTCTGAACTCTTAATAAGTTCGACTCCAAACTCTTAAGAAGTTCGACTCCGAATTCTTCAGCAGTTCGACTCCGAACTCTTTAGAAGTTCAACTCCGAACTCTTAAGAAGTTAAACTCCAAACTCTTAAGAAGTTCGACTCTGAACTCTTAAGAAGTTCGACTCCGAACCCTTTAGAATTTTGACTCCGAACTTTTAAGCAGTTCGACTCCGAACTCTACAGATTTAGAATCCAATTTCTGATGAAACCAGACACTGATTTTCTATAAAATAGAATCCGAACATTTCTTAACATATACTTCGAACTTCATTTTGGTTAGAATCTGAACCTTTGACTTTCTTAACACTCCTAACTATTAATTAGTCTTTACTTACATTTTCTTCATTCCAAAATGATGTCATACATTCAATTATACAAAGTTTGTTATAAAACGATGTCGTCTATTCTGTTTCTTATTAACCGTTGGTTGAGTTACACGTGTACAGGTCCTTTCGAATTTCATGGAAAATATGACCGTTGGAAGAAGGAGCCGACCGTTGGAAATTTACCTATAAATAGGAGCTCATTTGGAAGAGCTCAATGCTGAAAGGCTGACTGATCTTCCACTCATGTGATTACATACTTGAAGTGATTTCTAGAGAGAGAGGCTCTTATTAACTCTCAATGCTTCGTGCGACTCCAAATGTTGGTGATTACATTCGTGTAATTCCGAGGATAGGAAGACAGAGGTGCCGACTACCTTGATGTTCGAGGGCTTCCTTGCTGAGGAAGACAGAGGTTGCCAACTACCTTGAAGTTGAGGGCTTGTGAGGATAGCAAGACAGAGTCACTCCGATCTTCGTATCGAGGGCTTACCCTGGTGTGGGTAAGACAAGACTTGCTTGAAAGTATAAATCAAGGGACCTTTATCCAAGGTTGTTGGATACCCTTCTCTTTGGGTTAAAAGACTTTTATCTTGTTACTTGTAGTTCTACTACTTGTTTATTTCTGCTGCATTTTGTATTATAAGGAAAGTATAACTTTCTTATACTTCCTTACTTGTACTCTGTTTCATTTAGAATCTATATGATTTAAGGTAGAATCTCATATTGTAACTTTTGTTAAGGATCAATTTCTGGAACCATATTTCTGGAACCTACTTTCGGAATCTCTTTCTAAGTTTGCATTCGGTGTTAGAGGTGTTGTGAATTTTCTTAGTTTAACTTTGTTAAACTTATCCCTTTCTTTTGGTTAAAGAAAACATAGTTATTTGTAACTAACTTTAAAGGTTCCAAAGGAATTTTTAAAAGTATACAATTCACCCCCCCCCCCCCCCTCTTGTATATTGAGCATCTACATCACTATTTTGATCCGACATCGTGCTCCCTTGAGCTGATCAAAGAGGTCGTCAATCCTCAGGAGTGGATACAGGTTCTTCACGGTCACCTGATTCAGGTAAAGATAGTCAACACAAGTCACAAGCTCCCATCTTCCTTCTTGGAGAACAAAATCGGAGACGCCTGGGGTGAAACACTATGTCGGATAAATCCCATCCCCTATAAGTCCTCCAGTTGTACCTGCAGCTCCCGATGCTCGGTGGGATCCATTCGATATGCTGGAGTAGATATCGATGATGTCCTAGGGTATAGGTAAATTTAGAACTCTACCTATCTATGAGAAGGTAGTCCTATAACGTTGTCAGGGAAAACATCCACATACTGATCCTCCACAACAGGAAAACTCAGACTCCGCACATAAACCGCTCTGAGGATGAGACTAGTAAACTGATTTGTGATCGGCTGCCACCTTCTCTGCGTAAGTCCATCCTACAGTGAAAATGATCCCTTCTCATGGGTGAAGGTGAACCTGGTCCCATCCGCGCGGACACACTGCACTTTGCGCCTAATATAGAAAATTTGAGCATGAACTGTGGATAACCAGTCCACACCCAAAATGATCCCGTAAGGCCTCGACACCACTACAAGAAGATCACAGTCGAAGCTCTTACCTCCTATAGTAAGCTCATATTGTTGGCACCAGTGCGTAATCATCTATCCTACTCTTATAGGAGTCTCTATACATAAGGATCGAACCAACAACTCCATCGGAATATCTGAGATCCGAACGAGGGAACTAAAAATAAAATAATTACTCGCACCTATGTTTATAAGTACTCCAGAAAAGTTGGAGTAGACATAGATAATACCTAGAATCATCTCAGGTGATCCGTGGTCGTAGGCCTTGACTTCATGGAGCTGAGCCCGCCTTTGTCTGCCATCTCCCTGTTGTTGGGGTGGACTTCCTTGTGGTGGTGTTGGTTGAGCCTTGAAACGTCATCCACCACCCTCTGCTCAGCCAACTCCTCTGCCACGTCCGCCTGCTCCTGGTGGACCACCATGGTTGAACCTATGCCTCTTCCTGGGAGGTCCCTCTACTTTCTGCTACTCATCTGCATGGTGGTTTAGGGAGTCACGATCCATGTGGCCCTACCCGCCGCATGCATAGAACTGCATGCTCCTCGTATAGCTGGCTCTGCTTCGTGTGCACACAAAACCAAACCTGTATCCTAGGGTTGCCCACCTGATGGCCTGGTCTGCTTGGACTTCTGCGTCATATGTTTACTACCGGCTACATAAGACTCTGCTATGTGTTTCCTTTTGGTGGTTCTTGCCGCAGGTGACTGCTCAGCGATAAAACTCTACAGTAGAAGGGCTCTCTCCTGTACCCCCACCTATGTCAGAATACTGAGGGGAGTCATCGAAGCCCGAATCTCATGCCTGAGTCCCTTCTCGAAGGTCTGGGCCCTGAAGAACGGGTCCCGTACCATATATGGGGAGTAGTGTGAGAGGTCAGTGAACCTTGCTGAGTACTGAGCTATTGTCATGCTTCCCTACTGTAGATGAAGTAACTACTGAATCTGCACCGCACCAAGGGTGGATGGAACAAACTCTGAGCGAAAGAGACTCTCGAATTCTGTGCATAGTAATGATTCCCCATCATGAAACTAGAGCATCAGGAACCACCATCATCCTACTTCTACATGCATGAGACTTGCGGAAAGGATCACTATGAGGTTGGCTAGTGTCCCTACCAATCTGAAAACTCTCACAATAGCTTCCAGCCAATCCTCAGTGGAATGTGGGTCTATCTCTCCCCATATCATAGGCAACCTCTGGCGCAGGAAGTTGTGCAACACACTCAGGTGGTGTGTACTCTCTGCTACTGGAGCAGTTGGTATCGGTGGCCCAGTGGCTAGTGGTACTACTGGTACCTCCACTGTGATAGGGCCCTGCACTGAGGCCTCATCGCTCTGTGGGGTTCCATCTCATACGAAACTCAAAACCCTAGCTGGAAACCTTAATGGGTCCATCCTAACAAGAAATATGTGTTCCATGGTTAAAATAGTATACCTAAGTAGCTGACACAAAATAATCATGACAAAAACGTTTTCAAAGGAAACACACATGCAATTGGTGTTTTTGTGCACTGAGTCGGAAATCAGAAGTCAGAGTCCTAGTGTATGGATATGTTGGCCGCCGCACCAACATCTATTTCCCTAAACTAATAACAACAACCAAAACACTTAAGACCATTTCCATTAAAATATTCTGAGTCTATGTTTTGCAGTAGAACCGACTCCTCTGATACTAATTTGTCACAACCCATCCATGGGGCCCGTGTCGTGACTACCCCAAGCCTGCCTTCTATAGTCCAGGGGCTAGTGACTACCACCAAAGGTGTAATCCCGATAAAAAGGGAAGGAATTTTCTTTTAACCTGTAATACACTCATAATATAAACACATGCAGTAGAGGCAACAAGTACTAAAATAGAAAAATAAGGTGTGTTGAAAGTAAGTAGGCCAGTATACAAACCCAAATGAACAACTTGTACATGTACAAGTAAAAAGGGAAAACAACTCCTAGATCACCCACCCGGGAATACTACCTGAAGGGTAGGTACAGAACTTCATCATCTCTTCCCTGCGGTACGTCCTGTCTAGTCTAGCTTTGAGCTTCCTCCATCCGTCACCCTCAACCTCGATAACTGCTCTATGTCGTCTACATAGAACACAACAAGGTGTGGGTGAAGCTCGTGCAGGGGTGTGTATAAAAATACTCATTTGGGCTTCTCAAGACCCCTAAAGGTCTCCTAGAATCCACAAAGGATAAACCACAGATGAAAGATACAATCACGATGTATCAACCAACCCTACTTAGGTGTATGCCCATACATATACCTATGTTACCAATCACAGTCTATCTCCAACTCTCGAGCCCAAACACAACTCAATACACAAAGTAAATAAGGTCAATCACATCGATGATAATGATTGAAGGACAAGATTCATCTTTCATAGGTATACATCTTTTGTAGAGTGATAGAGGTGATCAGATGTAGTCATTGATTCATCTATCTGTCAGACCCACAAAGGATATAGGACACACTGAGCTGTCGGACCCACACAAGATACAGGACCATCTACTCTGTTGGACCCACACATGATACATGAACAGAAGTCAAAACTGTCAGACACATGGAGGATCCTCGTGCAGTAGTCATCACTATCGAACCCACGGAGGATTCTGGTTCAAGAGTCATCGCTGTCAAACCCACAGAGGATTCCGGCACAATAGTCCTTGATGTTGATCCCACGTCAGATTCAAATATAGTAGTTGTCACTGTCAATCCCACCTATGATTCTGGTACAGTAGTCGTCGCAGCCAGCTCTAGGGTTCCCGCACACAACACCCTCGATTCCATGAGAGTCTTCTCCTCGAGTCATGTGTTGATACATCAACTATCATGAATTCTCATGTTGATGTATTCTGTAGTTTCGTCTTATCATAGGGAACCCAACGCGACAGACGACGTGTCAATTAGATACTCAGTCAGAGAGTCATTGAAATTTCCGTTCCAGGGGCCCTGTTTGATTTACGGTCGTTACAAACCCATACATTTTACAAATTTGTACAAAAATCACATAGAGTATCAAAAAGTACCATCTCATCGCACTAGTCATAGTTTCATAGACGGAGCATCGATCGAACATGCGATCTTGATGTTATTCACATTTAAGAGAAGTCAGTCCCGACCCGTCGATTCCGGTAGGGTCTGCTCTTCGAATCATGTGTTGATACATCACCTATCATGAAGTCTCATGTTGATGTATCACATAGTTATGTCTCATAAAAATAAACCCAACAGGATAGACGGCGCGTCAATCTGACGCTCGGTCTGAGAGTCATGGACATTTCCGTTCTATAGGCCCTATTGGAATTACGCTCATTCCAAACCCGACCATTTTACAAAGTTGTCAAAAACTCACCTAGAGTATCACAAAAGGACTCCTCATCATGTGAGTCCCAGTTCCGCAGACGGGGCATCGATCGGACGCGTGATCTTCATGTTATTCTCATTTAAGCGAAGTCGGGCTCGTCCCGTCAAACCCATTGGGATGGCTGCTCAGCCTAACCCGACATGGCGGGTCCGACCCGTCCCAGTGGGTCTGACCCGACTGGGAGTCGGCCCGACCTAGCTAGGCGTGTCAGAAATGGCTGGGGGTTCGGCCCGACCCGGTGGGGCGTGACACAACTGTGGACCCAGTCTGCACTGCAGGGTTGTCTGGTTCGCCCGGTGGCGCCAAGCAGCGCGACCTCTTCCTTGCCCGGTCGGCCATAGCCGGCCGCTTCTTCCCTATGCATACGGCCCATACAATGGGATGTGGTTCTCCTCCATGCAGCACATTTCAGTTTCGTGGTACTCCATCCTGGTTGGTTGTAGCCATTAGGTTCTCCCAGCCATGCGGGTCACGGTTGCGGGCCGCGGTCTCCTTCGCACGGCGCCTATGGGCGACGCAGTCCGCTAGACCTACCGGACAAAGCCGGCCGGTTTTTCCAGCCAAGAGGCCCATGGTTTTGGGCTGTGTATTCCTCCATAAGGCTAGCGCGGCGGCGCCCATCCTCCACCACCATGGCCCGGCCTGGCCGCGGCCTTCAACTCCACAGCATGGCGCGGTGACGCCATGCCTCTTCTTCCGATGCGGCCCTCCCGATCGTGGTTCCTCTTCCAACCGTCGCGCTTATTCTCCAGCGTGGTGTGACCGTACAATGCCCTTTCGGCTCTGCCTTCAACATCATCAAACAGAAACCAAAAAGGTGAGGGTTGGGCCATGTTCGTGCGGTCAGAACCCTCTTCGTCATTTGATAACATTTGGTTTTCAAAAACAATATTTTATAAGATGATGAACGAAGATGTAATCTCATTTTTAAAATTAATAAAAAATTCCCCTACGTTGATTTCGATGCTCTCTTTATGGTGTCGCTAGAAGAGAATTCAAATTCATCGTAGTACATTGCACCCATCAGATGTCGCCGATCAAGGGCTCGATCGTCATCTTTGTTCTTTATCGGAGTGGACGTCGTTCTTCGTTGGAGATGATGTCCTTCTCCAAAAATCTCCCAAGCCATCTCAATGTTCCACACCCCTATCTAAAATAATATGCTCTGCCTATTATTTTATTATTGAAAACCTTTTCAAAAGATTTCTAAAGTTAGAATTAATTAAATTGAATAAGTTAAATTCATTAATTTAGACGGTTGGCACACTTAAGGAGAGAAGGATGGTGGAGAGTTCACCAAATTTAAATGAAGAGTGGTGGATTTAATAAATTCAAGGGGAGTTAAATAGACTTCCCCACAAGAAATTTACATGGGGATTAAGTTGGGGCTTTAGACACATGGACCCCTCCAAGTTATGTCCTCCCAAGGGAGGTTAGGGTGTGCTGGGCCCCACTTCTAACCTCCTCTTAGATACTTTAACCACCTTCAAGAAAAATAAGCCATCACTTATTTTTATTTTACATTTTTTTGAAACCCAGAATACTAACATCAAAACATGCAAAAACGTGACTTTGGTAGTGGTTCCCTTAAGCGAATATCGGTGCTACAAGTTTAATAGTGTTCTCGGATTTCAATTTCAAGCACTAGTTCAAAAGATATAAAATCTCGCACATACGTTTAAGGAATGTACCCAAACAAAAAATTAGAAATTGATTCCTGGCACTCCGGGCCTCAGAATCAGGCACCATAAAAAACTACAGACTCGAAAAATTCCAATGTATTTATTAAAAAAATTTCCACAAGATTTCTGGGTCTTTACAATATTTACCTATTTATGTTTAAATAACCATCATAAAATTTATTTTGTTCTCAGATGTTTATGATATTCTTTGAAAACTATAATTAAATATGTATATTTCTATGTATATGCAACCATGAAGAATTTCCCCTTTAAAAGAAATTATTTTTCAATGGACCTAATATATTTACGTAGTTTGGATCCTATATGTAAACATGTATAATGACTTTGGGAATACCTACATGCACAAACCTGTGAATATTATATTATACCATTAAAACAAAATATTTAGTATATTAACATCACTTTATCCTCAAATATATATATATATATAATATTATACATTTACACATGTGTGTCATTCATTAAAACATGTTTTCATTTAATTATGTTCATGGGGTTAATACCTAATACAATATTGAATGAGATTATAAATGAATTATTAATATAGCCCTTTAAATTGGGTACACAAATTCTGATTTATCATTTACAGAATATTTTGGATGAGCCTATTTTATATTTTGTCTTTAAAAATCCATACATTAACTAAATAAAATAAAATCCACTTATAATGGCTCTCATATCTTATTTTTTACCTTCAAAACATTATCACATATATGATTATCCAAATATGTATTAAATATTCTATATTATAATCATAATAAGAATATAATTGAATATGAATATATTCCTAATAATCTACATTAATCATTTATCATCCTTCACTACACTAAACAATCCCTTATTCACAGGTCACTATACTAAAATAATTATTGATAATCATGGATACTCTATTGGTGGATGCCACATTTTACCAATTTTCAAAGAACCTTTTCTTTTTGAGAGTGAATTATTCCATTATTTTTATACCCATGAGTTGGTTCCTTTTAAATTTTTGTGTTATCTATAAAAACCATTCTTTGAAACATGTAAATTCATGTTCACTACCTAATTAACCTCCAAAATATTTAGTGAAACATTTTCGGATTCCCTCAATTAGCACATTTTAAAAAAATTATACCTCTATGATATAATTATTTCACACATTGGAAGTGTAAAAAAAGTAACTGAACCAATTTATAGTGTGATATTAGACATATAAAATGGATTCAAATTTGAAATTTTTTCAGGGTTATCAATTAGTAACTAAATAACATGGGAGTTACACATGTTCTTATAAAAATTCACATTGATATACTATGTCAAATAAAATACTATCATTATATCATGGTGAGACACTTACCTGATTTATCATAAACATCTATTTAAAATCCCTTTTAACATATGTATTTTCTCTCTATATTTTATAATAGATTCATTATGCATATAACCATACTACTTGTGATATGTGATACCATTTTCACATTTTTGTGATATCTCATCACATAATTTAATTCATCAATGTAGAAAAATTTTATTAATGATTAATTTCACCAATATTTATTAAATTTTCATTCTATCATTAAATCATGTAATGTATATTTTTATGTTTTAAATTACATTTATCAACATCGATTTTGTAACAATATTATTAAGGGATGGATGTCACTATGTAGACAATGTTGATTCTCTTATATCATCTTATGCATCTAAAATGTAATATCATGAAATAACCAAGTGAAATGTATTAAATAATCAATACAAACATCTATATACTATTGGAATTCAACATTATTCATCAAATTTCAATTTCTACATAACATAAATAGCAGAAGTATAAAATAAAATTATATTCATTTAATAAAATAAAAATACTTCTTCCATTAAATATGATTATTTTATTCTCCACTTATATTAAATCATCATAAATCTGATGGCAGGGTAATATAGAAAATATTACTTTATAAATTTATTATCCAAATATTTCATTCAACCAGAATGCAATGGAATTCTATATAACTTTTATTACATAGTTTTTTTGATCATGATATATTATAATTTATAATAAATAAAGTAGTCTCGTTTGTTCAATGAAATATGATTATAGTTTTTAGGAAAATGATACTCTTATAGGAATGTTCAATGATCATAAGAACTATAACATTAGTCAACAAAATTTTAGTCATTCAACAACTTGGAATCCTAGTCAAAACGACCTTTGATAATGGAAGTTATTCTATTAAATTATTTTGGATAAGTGGTGTTTTATGATGCAAAAAATGATAATTAACATAGTGTTCTATATAACAAAAGTATTATAGAGAGGCATAATGAGTTGGGTTCATTCATGTATTCGGATAGTCATCATAGCATAAAGGAATAAATATCAGTTATTTTCCAAAAGGATATAGCTAATTAATTAAAATAAGTAAGAGAAGAAATATTTAATATCATGAGGGGAATGACTATAAAAGAATCAAAAATTCATTGGGATTTATTTTTCCAATTTTATAAGTCATCATTTGATTTTATTTCTATTTAAAAATTAATTAATTTAAATATATTTTATGTTATATGTTACTAGGAAATTTATAAACTAATTTATTTTTCTTATATAGTTTTATTAATTTTTATTTTGAATATATATATATTACATTCCAAAAAAATATTTTCAAAAGGGTTCAGTGATTTTGTTATAAAGTAATCTTAAACCATCAATAATGAATTAAGAAAATTATCTTTGTAGAAATAATGTTACATTATTGGGGCAAAAAAACCAATAAATCATTAGTAACAATACTTATTTTTTATTGATAATAAATCTCTACAATGATATAGGGGAATTTATCCTCATAAATAAGTTCAAATGATAATTTCTATGTAATTAATAATTAACTATTTTATTCATAACATATATAACATGATTGGATGATATTTTAAATATTACATTTGATTTTATATGTTCTCTAGAAAATAGTACCCCTCCACTTATGACTTTTCCTTTTCATTAGTAACTAATTAATAATTCCAATTGTTTATTATTTTTTAAACATACAAAACTCATTAATGTGTAAATGTAGAACCTCATGAAAACAATATTGAATTTTTATAATTTTATAATTCATTATAACACTAATTTATTCCATTAGTATTATATTGAAAATTCCATTAGAGAAATTATTTAATCTAATGAATCAAATGTGATTTTTTTGGATAATGGACTCTATGATTTCATTTTTTTGGGAAGATTTAGAATTTATAGGACATTGTTTCTACCAACAATATGTATTAATATTTTCTTGAAGAATACATTTAAAAATTGGATAAAAAATATCTATGATAGTTTTTCAAAATGGAACTATGGTCCCTCAGGATATAGAACAATCTATCATGTTCGTAATTTGAAAATTTATGGATGATCCTTCGAATTATTAGGATTATTGTCATATATTGATGCTAATTTTCTTGGAGTCATCATGGTTTAATCCCTCTCAAAATTAAAAGGTATGAATAATATATCGATTGATTATGATTCCAATACCATTTTTCAATATTTAAGAAATGGGTTTTTCAAGTCATTCATGGAAGATCAAATCATGATGGATAGAATGTATGAACATTATCTATGACCTGAATTAAATTATCACAAATTTTTATGAGCATAGTAAATATGTGGAACATGGTTTTACCATCAAAAGGATTATATATGAATCTTACAATGTTATATGTTTTTCTTCTATATAGTTTTCTCATTGTGGAATATATTTTTTTTAATATCCATTTAAATTTTTTTTTACTTTTATATTAATAAATAACCCTGAGACATATTCTCTAGGGAACCCCCAAAAATAGATAAATTTCACAAGAAAATATAATTATAACAAAAATTTATGTCTTAGGGATGTAATAAAATATTAAAATAATTATTAATTATATAAAAATCCACACTATCTTTCAACATAATCAATCACATTTTATAACTTTTTTAGCACAATTTATTATATGTTTATTTTTTTAAAGTTGATGATAATTGAAAAATGAAAATATATTATTTTATGAATTATTACTAAAAAAATAAAATTTTGGAACCATTACTAGTTATAGGTTATTTTGATTTCAATTTATTTTATTGTTAAAGAAATAAAAAAAATTAATTATCATAAAAAATGAAAAAAAATACATATAAAACAATTCATAAAAACAAAAAGGATAACTATTGTCAGAACATTATTATTTTATGGTTATTGATTTTCATACATTCATTGTGTACCCTCTTAATAATGGTGTTGGATGTGTATATAACAATTTATTATGTTCATTGAATTACATGAAAAAAATATTTTATTATTTAATTTATATATTTTTTGTAATAATGTTAATGATAAATTATATATCATTTAAATACAAGATGTAATTAATACATATTTTGGATGTTATAAATACATAATAACGAAATATATTTATGATTATACTGAAAATTATCTATAGAGAAAACAAGATTATCAAATTTATAATGTGTTCAAATATAACAAAATATTTTTTGAATTCAATTAAATTTTAATAAACTCAACAAATATTACGAAAAATTACAACATGGTGGAAGATTATAATTGGTGGAGTTGTATATTAAAGTGTTGAACATTTAAATAGAAAATAAAATTTAATAGTTACATCAATTAGATCAAAATTTTGAATATAAAAATATTATGTGTAATATAACCAAGATGGATTCAATTATTTTTAAAAAATCATAATACATTTAAGATCTCATATAAATACGGCAATTATTGAAAATCATAATGTAACAAGAATTAAATAAAAATTTAATTGTGTGAAAATTCATATATATTCTATATAAATACTTTACTAAATGATTTTTCCATGTGATTTTTGTTAATTATGTGGTGGTTTTTGAGAAAAAAATTGTTTCCAAATAAATTAAATCTATCCCATAATATATTATGTTTTATAGAAACATTACCTGATTGAAATAACTTTACTGTTTGCAAAATAATGAAATTTAACATTAATAATAAAAAGTAATAATTATTTGTTGCCTAATCAAAATTATAATTCCAACTATATCACAATAATAATAAAATAAAATAATGGATATTTAATATCTCATGTGTTGGTTTGGATTATTTAGTAATTATTTGTTACATGTAATGTAATTTTACGTCATGTGGTAATCCCATATATCCCTTCTTACACAAATGGGTTTTCAATGGATCTTTTATTAGAAAAAACAGTTCTAGAATATATTATAAATTTTATTTTAATATTTCAACTCATGAAGAATAATTATATTAATGGAATAAATGTAATATTTATGATTTTTTTCAAGACTATGTAATATTAAAAATTGTTAAAAAATTGTCATAGTCACGTTTCATGGTTTACATTTATGCAACCACCACTTTCAATCGAATACTAATTGTATTCCATGAATTTTATATATAGATAATATACAATTTATTATTTTAGGATAAAACCAATTCTCTTCCATGAGTCATAATATGGTATAGTTATTTTTATTCATAAATTTTATTATTGGCCATGTTTCAAATTATATGGTATTGTTTATGAAATAATCAAATAAATAATTTTTTAACCCATATTATTTTAGAGGAATGTGTCAGTCGAAAATTTGTATTAAACTGTAATACATTTAGTGGAGTTAGAAAAAAAATAATGGAGATTATATATTCATACATAATTTTTACTCTAAATTTACTCAAAAAATCTATATTATTGTTTTTTTTATAATGATGTAATCTATAGGGTATGTGTCTGAGAAATGTGTCATAAAAATCATAGGATGAACATTGATATGATTATAAACTATTTTGACTAATTTTTGGATATTATATATGCACCATGAGACAAATTATATATCAAAATAATATGAAATTTACACCAAAAATCTTTCGTGATTTATTTTAATTGAAATATGAATTTAATTAAAAAACCATGACAATGATTAATAAATGAGTATTATTACGTTAAATATATCATAAATAAATTTTAAATGTAAAAATTAATATGATAATTAATCAAAACTATTGGAGAAATTAATGAAAATATTTTGATTTTATCTAATCTACTTAGTGGAATATATGTATATAATAAATAGTTTGAATGTTGAACTGAAAAATATATATCTGTGATTGACTATAATTGTATAATTATTGTAAATTTTTTAGTTCTTTTAGTTCATTCAATTTGAATATTTCACTATATTTAATTTATTATTTATTTATTAAAATTGTTGTCTTTTATTATAACACACTCCATTGATACATTAATGGAATAAAAAGTTTTATGAGAAGTTGTTTGTTTAAATCATATGACATGAAAGGTGAAAATCTAATACAAAAAATATTATAAAGATAAAAAGGAAATGAATAAAAACATTTCTATTTTTTTCAATATCATTGATAAAAATTAAATATGAGTGGTGGGAAAATTTAAAATAATGATTTAGAAATAAAAATCTGAATGAAATACTTTCCTGTGTTATTATGATATATATATATTATTTATGTTACAATTTTAGATTTCTTTTAGATGACATGAATTTATATCAAGACTTTTGTCATTGAAATGTTAATTGAACATAGTTTTTAATTCTATTTGTTATTTATTTTGATGGTCTATTTTTTTGATTTATTTTTTAGGATATTCCTTATGGGTAAAATGGGCTTATGTCAAGGGGTAATTTGTTAATATATGTCTGGTATATAATTTTTATATCATTGATCATGTATTTATAGTATCTAATAAAAAACCAGTCCAACTATTATATTAATATTCATAAATTTTATTTTTGGTATAGATTAGAATTTATAATGATTATTTAATTTATAATTTATATATTATATATAGTAAAAAAACATTACTATAAACTTTATATCTATATAAAAATTTAATATAATTTCAATTAATTATTTTATTTCATTAAAAATTTTCTAAATAGTGATAACTTTTCTAATTAAAGAATTGATTCATTCCCATATAATGATATCAAACTTAAAAAAATAAAAAAAATTAATATAATATTATAATGTTCCATATATAACTAATGAGATATTATGAGACATCATTGTCTTGTCATCTAGCCCTGATGTATGTAATAATATATGATGTGATAAATTTTCCATTAAAAAATAACTTATTTTGATGAATTAGATGTTGGATTAGAAAGTATATCCATTTTCAGAAAAACCCTGGGTTATATCACATAGCGTCTACATATGTCACATAATCAATAAAAAACGAGGTTTAATGATTGAAGATGAATCTAAAAAACAATAATTATAACTCATTATATTGGATAAAATTGATCGAGTTATCCATTAAAATGGTTATATATATTCATTATCTCATGAATATAAAATACTCCTTTATAAAAAACAATCATGGTAAATATTATTCTCAACATGCACTTTTCATTTAGGAATATGGAAATTTTAATGATCAAAAAGGGTTACATGGGAAAAAATATCCAATTATAAAAAATAATCTTATTTTCATTGAAATCCTTCATTTATTACAGACATCATTAATACCCACATTACCACTAAATCATATTTTTATTAACTAAATAATAAGATAGGATGAAAAATTACCCATAATGAAACTCAATGCATCAAATATAAAAATTTATGGATTCTTCATCCATAATATATTAATATTATAATGAAAATGTATATAAATAAATGAAGGAAGGGTTTAAAAGGCCATGATACTTGAGAGGGTATTTTTCAAAGTGTGGATCATGTAACACAGATCTTGATAGTTACAACCAAATGATATCTTGAACATTACAATAAATTATTTGTTTTCATATAGACTAATATGAAAGTCTCAATGATCCCTTCAAAAAGGTTATGATGTTAAAATTTATGAAAAAAATATTTATCATATTCTTATATTACTATGTAATTAACTTGGGCAGATAAAATTATTTATTGATAGGTATGAAGATATCAATTCAACTGATTGTGTAATTGCTTATTTAAATTGTCATTATTTTGAATGTTATTTTTATCACAAATAATAAAAGTCAATATAATTTAGTCAATGAAAAAATATAAGAAATATATGTTATTATAGTTAAGAGATAAATATTTTTTGAACATTTATAGATCATTGGAAATTTTATATACTCTATCACAAAGATCATTTAATGTTTTTGTGTTACTATTATGTTAATTTTATTGAATATTACATCCAAAAATATATCAATTATAAATTTTTTCAAATTAATAATTAGTTACATTTGTATATGTATTTATTTCAAAATTAACTCATTAAAATACCATTCTTTATCTAATTATATACCACAGTATTAAATAACAATGAAATCATATTAACTTTATTATCTATAAAAAATAAATATTATATAGATTTAGTAATTATTAAAAAAATTTAAGATTATTTAAATATAATAAAATTTGAACAATTTTCTATGATAGAAAACATGTTAAATTGAATATTGAGTTCAAAGAGATCATGTGATGCTAATACAATACAACCTTAAATCAAATTAAAAAATTTCCTTTATGTGTGTTGGATTTTAAACATGTTGTGTGATGGAATTTTATACAATATCCAATGACATCAAAAATACTAAATATATCCCTTTATTTATGATAAAATTATTATATTTATTAATATTGAGTTTTATTTGGGATTTGGATAGCCTCTTCTTTATCTTCACAATAAATATCCCAATTACCACGCAAAATTCATGGATAAATATCATATATGACTATGCTATATTTTTTAAAAACTTAATAATATTATTCATTTAGCATAAAAGTAAAAAAATGGTTGGAAAAAAATATTTTTTTTGGACCCTTATTTGGCCAACTTATTAAAATATCATGAAGTAACATAAAATTTTAAATTAATTATCATATTAAAAATTTATCTATTAAAATTGTTAAAACAAATCATATATCCATATATAAATGTGTCTTCTTTTATTATTAATAAAAAACAATGAAAATTCTGTTTTATCATTTTAATTAAATTAAAAAAACTAAAATATAATATAATAGGATGGGTTTTAAAATATTTTATTTTATACCATTTTCAATTAAAAAATAATAATAATTTATATACTGAAAATAATTTGGAATAAAATAATTTTTAATAATAATATATCAATTTAAATAATATATTATGTTTTCTTCCCATTAAATACCCCAATATTCATACATGTTTATATGGACACTTTTATTTATATATAAAAGTGTCATGACCCGGCCCTACCCGGGCTCGAGCCGCAACTGCCCCAAGCCCGCCTCCATAGGCCAGGGGCTGGTGACCAGTGCCGAAGGCACAACAACTTAGGGAGGCCTTTTCCTAAGCACCAGTACACAGACACTCATCACACTCAATGCAAAAGTGCAGAGTAAAAAAGAAAAGTAAAGGGAAACTGTTATATATATACCACAATTGTGCATCGACCTCTAAACAGTACAAGTAAAGTGATGAAAAGGAAAAAAGGGGAAAAACACGCACCCAACCCGATAGGGTGCCACAACCCAACGACAGGTAAACAAAAAAAGAAACAGCTGATGGGTCTCCCACCTTGAACCCAGCTACGACCACCGCATGCGGTCCAAGCTCCTGAACTCCTATGCTCCACTGAGGTAACGACCAACCTGTCCATCGTCTGCAAGGGCACACAAAGGGAGGGAAAATTCCTAGTGGGGTGAGTATAAAAATACTCAGTAGGATACCCCTAAGGCTCGAGGGAGCAACAAAGGAGGTAGCGAAGGGTGAGCAGTAGAGTGAACAAGGAAAAGTAAAGGAGTACAACCGAAGGTGCAGTAAAGAGTAACAGCTCAACCCAACAACAGAAACGTAGAAGACTCGTCCTAACACACGGAGCTAGGAATGGTGAGAAGATGAACTTATTGTTGAGCTTTCGCTGCCTATAGCAGGAGAGTAGACTCATCCAACCTTGAAAAGCTAGACACGGAAAGCACGTGGCATACCACGTGCATCTTCGCCTCTCCTGGAAGGAGAGCAACAAAACCAAAGAAGTGGGTACCAGAACATGGTATATACAAATCCATAATCTCTGTCAAGAAGCCCGAACAAAACCGTAAGGGATCTCTATCCCATAGCTCAACACAATAAAATGAGTAGCCAACAGTCCTAGAAGTATACTCCATCGATGCTCAGCATCTCGCACGTCTGCCCCGAATCGCAAGCCAAGGGGCTCAATCACCGCACTTCGACACTATCCGCGGGCGACACTGACTCACCCGTATGGTTTTAGATCACGTCACAAGAATGCGTCTCGGTGGGGAAAGTGCCCCTCGTACTTGAGAGTTCTAGGGAAAGTCAAATCACACCACGTCACTGCCCTGTAGTCAAGAGGTCTTCTCAAAGTCAAAGCTGTCACAACACTGACCCGTATGACCAAGGGTCCCGCTCTGGTAATCACAGAGGAAATCCACATGCTAGCCTAGTAGAAAGGACTGAGCCTGGAATGCCAACAGATAACCCACTACCCAGCCCTGCTGGAGTGTAATTCATAATATGATATCGGGTGACCCACTGCCCTGCCCTGCTGGAGGGTAAACCATAATAAATCATCAGGAAACCCACAGCCCATCCCCGCTGGAGGGTAGAACTTAATACAATATCAGGAGACCCACTACCCAGCCCCGCTTGAGGTTAGACCTGGAATAAGTCAACAGGTGACCCACTTCCCAGCCTTACTGGAGGGTAGACCTGGAACTAGACGACGGGCGACCAACTGCCTAGCCCTGGTGAAGGGTAGACCCTAAGAGGTCGTCGGGTGACCCACTGCCCAGTCTCTGCTGGAGGGTAGACCATAAGTGCATCAGGTGACCCACTGCCCAGTCACTTCTGGAGGGTAGAACCTAAGAGTGTCGGGTGACCCACTGCCCAGTCTCTACTTGAGGGTAGACCCTAGAAGCCGATGAGTAACCCACTGCCCAGCCCCGCTGGAGGGTAAAACTCAAAATTTCTATGTCCATCTCTACTAGAGGGTACAACACTGGACAACCAAACGCGGAGTGGGTATCGTGCAACCACCCAACTCCAGAACAACTCACCCAAAAGAGGTTCAACACCTGCTCCATCACTGGGGGTCACTAGCACTGCTACCGGATGATCCATTGAGAATGAAACCAGGGGGAGACCACTCAACCCTTCTGGTCAAACAAACAAGCACAAAGCCAGGGGAAAAACTCCACCCTTCTAGTCAAACAAACGAGCACAGCGGTACCCTCTACGTTGCGAGAGGTCAAAGTACGTAAAGCAGAGCCCGACATGCACGTGGGGCCCAGAAAACGTGTGGCCCCATCTCAACCCCAACCAAGCATACAAATGTTCTCAGGTACAAACATCTCCAATGTGTACCTCCAAGCATACATGTATACTCCCAGAGTATACCACGTCTCCAGCCCTAAGGCTATCATGCACACGACACCCAATTTCAACGCGAAGGCGTGACGTAAAATCTCCTACTTTTCGCCTCAATGACTGAGGTACAACCAACCACATCTCTTTAAACACCAACCTCACTCTCCCAGGAGTGCGCGCGATCACACGTCAAGTGTCTGCTATAAACACGGTAGAAGTATCGCCACCGGGACACATTTCATATTCCATGTTTAATAAGATAATGAATGAGGCTCTGCTCGCTTGAACAGATTACAGAGCTGTAATACTCACGGAAAAACATGCGAGATAGACTACTTACTCGCCTAAAATGGATATCTGACGGAAAAGTCGCCAACACCACCTCACGCCCGAATGGTATCCCGTGATCCCAATCCTCGGCCCCAAAAACCGTCGGGCGCATCACACTAATGCGATCCCCTTGGGAAATCACATCAAAAGCACTACTCACATGAGTGCAATGGATATATGGAGAAAAAGGTGCATTCTGGTGCACCGCACACGAGCGGGGATTTGTGGGACCCACAACCCGGTCCTGAAACATAATGAACGGATCACACCATTGCGATCCTTTTGAAAAATCACAAAAGATGGACTATTCACTTGTCCAAAATGGTCGCCCGGTGATAATGATGGAAAATCACTGTCGACGCCCAAACGGACATCATGGGCCCCGTACCATCATGTCGAATTAGAGAGGGCGGATTGAACCATTGCAATCCCCTCAGAAAAACATCCAAAAACGACTGCTCACTCACCCCGAACAGACGTCCGATGAAAAACTTGTGAAACGGTGCACGCAGCTCGAAAGACGGGCCATGGGGACCTCGCCTCAACTTCGACCTCAATGCCTGAAACCACCCTGGAATGCTCCGCCTCAGTGCCAGGGTCCCAACGCCACTGACGGCGGTTAAAACGGACATCGGACGCTTCTGCGCCGTCCAAAACAAGAATTCTGGAGAAGCCTGATTAGCTGCTTTACGCACGTGTCGTGCCCCCGAGCCCATCATCTCGAAAGTTAAAAATCTCAGAACAACCTTGAATTGTCTGCCTTGATGTCAGGTTTGCGCCACCGCAGACGGCGCACAAAACGGACGCCCGTAGAAAATGTTACGGGCGTCCAGAATCGAAGGGGGTGAAGCCCCTTTGGCCGAACCGGCCGGGGCCGGCCGGTTCGGCCGTTCCGGGCCGGGCCGCGCTGGCTGGCCCGACCTGCAGCGCCGGTCCGCGGTTCGGCCGCGCAGGCCGGCCGCGGTCCCGCGGTCCACCAACCTGGCAACTGGCCCCAGGTGGTCGGTCTTCGTTCCACGCGGAGACCCGCCGAAGGCGGGTCTCGGTTATCTCCGTGGGGTCGCGCGCCGTGACCCCGGTTTACTCGGCCGGCAGCCCCGCTCGGCCGACCTGCTGCGCCCGACGCCTACGAGCCGCGCCGCCGATGCCCGGGACCCCACTGCCGCCGCCTGGAAAGTCATTGGACCGCCGCTGGGAAGTCGCCGCCGCCACTGGGAAGCCGCCAGACCACCGCTGGGAAGCTGCCGCCGCCGCTGGGAAGCCGACGCTGCCGCTGGGAAGCCGCCGCCGCCACTGAAGCTCACCAGACCACCGCTGGAACCCGCTGGAAAACACCAAAAACCTCCCGGAACTTCGTCGGATCCTTGTGATCACCTCCGGACTCGTACTTTTGATCCAAAAAGTGCGACGGAAACCCCAGATCGAATCCTATGCAACTACGGTCTTCGCTCGATAGGAAAAACAGTTATTCGATGCAAATAAAACAATCCAAGGTAATTGTGGATATGAAAACGAAGAAAAACACAAACTCCTACCTCTTGGGTGGTGCCAGAGCTTCACGGGGAGTCTTCCGCCATGCCGCACCTCACTGGAGCTGCTTTACAGGAGCTGGAGGAGGAGAGGGAGGAGGAGCTGCCGCCTACCGCTATCCAGGGGAAGAAAAAGGAGAAACAGAGGGAGGGGTGGTTTAAGTGTTTAAATAGAAAACACATTACCACCCGCCCGTCGGCCCGAACCCAAACTCCCGACATGGTCAGGATTTATCCTCCCCTATGCCCAAAATCACTCCCTGAACGCAACGGCGGTCTCAGAATTTTAATCTGAGGCCCCATTCAAAAGTTATAAAACTGGACGTCTGAGGTTGCCAAATTACAAAAACACCCATGGGGCCATTTTTCACAGAAGGCCCGTGCCTGCAAAAAATATACCCCTCCTAGGGTAAGAGGCATGATCTGAACTCAACGGCGCCCTCAGTTTCCAAATTCGAGCCACCGTTTAAGAGATACTTGAGTTTCAATATTAAATGAATTAATTAATTAATTAATCTGTTTAACATTCCAAAAGTGGGCGAGGGTTCCAAACGTCCCGCGACAACTAGTTTTATGTTGTTCCTAGGGTACAAACCCCATTCCAGACCCATTCGTACACTCGTATCTCTTATCCAGATCATCGTTTATGTGTTATCCCATTTATCTTGAATTTCCAGTGTGAACGCACTAATATTTTAATTTCGGCCACTCTGGGGCTCAGAATCACACGCCGTCCGAAGGCGCTGCTCTGGAATGTCATCAAGAATATTCCAATGTATTTATATGAAAAAACCGGGTTCTTAAATCATTCACTCCTTCAATATTTTCATCCCTGAAAAGAAAAACTAGGGAGTAACACAGGGTACTAATCCTACAACCAGCTCTTCCGTACCCAAAAGAACTCTCGCACAACTCTGCGCCACCGCACACAGACCAAAGGATTGATCTGTTCATGCGAGGTCGGTCCTTTTCAATGTCGTGCACCCACTCTAGACTTTGGGGTTAGGGCATGGAGGTAGGGAACCTAGCCATCCCTTTTCACGGTCTCAAATGGCCTGAAGGCTCTCAGGGGTAGCTCACCTCCCCGACCGAACCTCCATGTCGCACGCCACGACAGGAATCACCGCCCGCACCTGGAATAAGGCCCGACGATTCCCTCCTTCAGAATATCCATATGGTGTAAAACCCAAGGATATCTGGTCACGTAAGATTCTACAGTCGATGTCCCAGAAACAAGGCTCTCTTACAGGCTCAAAAGGCGAAGGAGTCGACACCATCGACTAAAGGAAAAGGTCTCATGCCTTTTATCATACCAACACAGGGTTACACCAACGCCCTGCGCCACCCTGGTAACACCTCAAGCAAGGAGAAGGGTGGAAAGAATTCCACACACAAAGTATATCAATTCTACTGCAAGAAGTAGAATATGTGTTGAGCGTACCTCTTATCACCTCATGCTCTACAGGATCGTAGACATCCAAAGCTCGCAGTTGTCTGTGGTCCCAACTGTTAGCTCCCTGAGCTTGACGTGGACCACCTAGTGGTGATTGGAATTCCTCATAAAGTTGTTACCCACTACCATCTCATCCCTCTCCTCTACCCGCACCACCTCTTCGGGTAATACTCTGATCACGAAGCTGCCCCCGTCGTGGTGGTGCACCTGCTGCCTGCCTGAAGCTCTCTGCATGCCTGGTCGAGTAGTCTAGTGTCAGGTGACCTCGCCCATCACAAGAATATCACATACTCTCTCCTGGATGCACTGGTTCCCTATGATGCCACTGTGGTGTACGACCACACCCCTGAGTCCAGTCATCAGGAAGCCACCTGCGTCGAGGTTCTTCTTGCGGACGCCCACTAGCTCCAGCAGACGTCTCGGCTCCGACATGACTGCTGCCACTACCAACTATAGAACGTGACAGGAAGCCCATTGTCACCAGCGCCTGCTCTAGCACCCCAGCATATGTGGAAATTCCCAAGGTTACTATGACAGCATGAATCTCTCGGCGAAGACACTGCTCAAACTCCCGCGCTCGGAAGTTGTCATCATGGACCAAGTCTGGGTAAAGGCGTTCCTGGTCTGCAAAACTAGCCACGTACTCGGCCACCATCATCCCTCCCTGCTGAAACTACAGGAGCTCTTGAATCTGAACAGAGTGCAAGCGGGAGGGGAAAAACTCTTCATGAAACAAGAACTGAAAGTCTCCCAATGAAAGCGACGACTTGTCAAAAAGTTGAGTCACCAGACTCCACCAACGCAAAGCTTCTCCACGAAAAAGTTTGGATGCCAAAGTCACTCCTTGATCTGCCGGCGTCTGCACAAGCCTAAAAAGGCAAACCAATGCCTCTAGACAAACCTCTTTTGATTGAGGGTCTGGATCACTATTGAACCTCATTGGTCTTCACCGCTGGAACTCACGGAGCGCGCTCAACCTGCACTCAAGCCCCACCTGCTCTACTGAATCTGTCTGCTGCTCAACAGGTGGGGTGCTGCTACCGGCCCACCCGGAGAAAGGGGCTTGCATGATGGGTCCTGGACTGTGGCCTCATAGCTCATAGGGTTGTCGTCACGAACATAAACTGGTATCCTGGCTGGCTGTCTTCACGGAGACATCCTAAATATTATCAAGGAGTTCCGCGGTCAGATGTGCATATTTGTATATACCAATAACAACGATGTGGAGATGACTCAAGAAGGATAGTAAAAGACTCAATCCTATGTGATGCACAAACCAATTTTTCCCTGCAACTAGTGTCTCATCATGCTGAGTCGACAAACAGGTTATCAGGGACCTGGTGAATGGATATGTCGGTCGTTGCGCCATCACTGAACTCCCAGGCCTGAGAGCCTCTCCCGAGACACTTTAACAATGATTCCCTAAATCCCAACCAATTCCTCTTTTAGGGACGTCTGAACAACATCCCAAGGAATGAACCACCTCTGATACCACTTTGTCACGACCCGACCCTACCCAGGATCGAGCCGCAACTACCCCAAGCCCGCCTCCATAGACCAGGGGCTGGCGACCAGCACCGAAGGCACAACAACTTGGAGAGGCCTTTTCTTAAGAACCTATACACACACACACACACATCCAACTCAATGAAAAAGTGCAGAGTAAAAATAAAAGTAAAGGGAAACTTCTATATATATACCACAAATGTGCATCGACCTATAAATAGTACAAGTAAAGTGCTGAAAAGGAAAAAGGGAAAAAACACGCGCCCAACCAGAAAGGGTGCCAAAACCCGGCGATAGGTAAACAAAAAAATAAATAGCTGATGGGTCTCCCACCTGGAACCCGGCTAAGACCACCGCACGCGGTCCAAGATCCCGAAATCCTATGCTCCACTGAGGTCACGACCAACCTGTCCATCTTCTGCAAGGGCACACCATGTGCGGGCAAATCCCAAGAAGGGGTGAGTATAAAAATACTCAGTAGGATACCCCGAAGCCTCGAGGGAGATACAAAGGAGGTAATGAAGGTTTAGAAGTAGAGCGAACAGGGAAAAGTAAAGGAGTACAACCGAAGGTGCAGTAAAGAGTAACAGCTCATCCCAACAAGGGAAAGGTAGAAGACTCGTCCTAACACAAAGAGATAGGAACAGTGATAAGATGAATGTCTCATAGAGCTTTTGCTGCCTATAGCAGGAGAGTAGACTCATCCAACCACGAGAAGCTAGACGCGGAAAGCACGTGGCATACCCCGTGCGTCTTCACCTTTCCTGAAAGGAGAGCAACCAAACCCAAGGAGTGGGTACCGGAACATGGTATATACAAATCCATATGCTCTGTCAAGAAGCCCAAAAAGGTCCAGAAGGGGATCTACATCCTGTAGCTGAGCCTAAGAAAATGAGTATCCAACAGTCCCAGAAGTAAACTCTGTCGATGCCCAGCATCTCGCACGTCTGCTTCGAAACGCAAGCCAAGGGGCTCAATCACCGCACTTCGACACAATCCGCTTTGGGCGACACTGACTCACCCACACAATTTCAGATCTCTTCACAAGAACACGTCTCGGTGGGGAAAGCGCCCCTCGTACTTGAGAGTTCTAGGGAATGTCAAACCACACCTCGTCACTACCCTGCAGTCAAGAGGTCTTCTCAAAGTCAAAGACATCACAACACTGACCTGTATGACCAAGTGTCCCGCTCCGGTAATCACAGAGGAAAGACACAGGCTAGCCTAGTAGAAAGGACTGAGCCTGGAATGCCAACGGATGACCCACTACCCAGCCCTGCTGGAGAGTAATTCTAATATGATATCGGGGGACCCACTGCCTAGCCCTGCTGGAGGGTAAACCATAATACATCATCAGGCGACACACTGCTCAGCCCCGCTGGAGGGTAGACCTTAATACATCATCAGGAAACCCACTGCCTAGCCCCGCTAGAGGGTAGACCTGGAATAAGATGATAGGTTACCCACTTCCCAGCCTTACTAGAGGGTAGACCTGGAACTAGACGATGGGCGACCCACTGCCCAGACCTGCTGGAGGGTAGACCCTAAGAGGCCTTCGAGTGACCCAATGCCCAGTCTCTGCAGGAGGGTAGACCCTATGTGTGTCGAGTGACCCAAAGCCCAGTCTCTGCTAGAGGTTAGAACCTAAGAGCATCGGGTGACCCACTTCCTAGTCTCTGTTGGAGGGTAGACCCTAGAAGCCGATGAGTAACCCACTACCCAGCCCCGCTGGAGGGTAAAACTCAGAACTGCTCTGGTCATCTCCACTAAAGGGTACAACAATGGCCAACCGAACACTGAGTGGGTATCGTGCAACCAACCAACTCCATAACAACTCATCCAAAAGAGGTTCAGTGCCTACTCCATCACTGGGGGTTACTAGGACCACTACCGGCCGATCCATCGAGAATTAAACTAGGGGGAGACCACTCAACCCTACTGGTCAAACAAATGAGTACAGAGCTAGGGGAAAAACTCCACCTTGCTAGTCAAACAAATGAGCACAGAGGGACCCTCTACATCACGAGAGGTCAAAGTACGTAAAGAAGAGCCAGACACGCACGTGGAGCCTACACAACGTGTGGCCCCATCTCAACCCCAACCAAGATTACAAACATTCTCAGGTACAAACATCTCCAACATTTACCTCCAAGCATTCCCGTATACTCCCAGAGTATACCACGTCTCCAAACCTAAGGCTATCGTGAACACGGAACCCAACGTCAACGTGAAGGTGTGACGTAACATCTCATAGTTTCTGCCTCAATGACTAAGGTACAGCCAACCAAATCTCTTTAAACACCAACCTCACTCTCCCAGGAGTGCACGAGATCACACGTCAAGGGTCTGCTAAAGACACGGTAGAAGGACCACCACCAGGCCACCATTCATATTCCACATTTAATAAGATCGCGAATGAGGCTCTTCTCACCTGAACAGATTACACCGTTGTAATCCTCATGGAAAAACATGTGCGATAGACTACTTACTCACCTCAAAAGGATATCCGACGGAAAAGTCACCAACATCGCCTCACGCCCGAATGACATCCCGTGATCCTGAGCCTCAGCCCCGAAAATAGTCGGGCGCATCACACCAATGTAATCCCCTTGGGAAAACACGTCAAAAGCACTACCCACATGAGTGCAACGGATATCCGGAGAAAAAGGTGCATTCCGGTGCACCGCACATGAGCGGTGCTTCGTGGGACCGGAAAACCAGTCCCAAAACACATCGAATGGATCACACTGTTGTGATCCTCTCGAAAAACCACACAAGATGGACTATTCACTTGTCCAAAAAGGTCGTCCAGTGATAAAGATGGAAAATCACTGTCGACGCCCAAACAGATCTCATGGTCCCCGCACTATCGTGCCGAATTAGAGCGGGTGAATTGCACCATTGCAATCCCCTTGGAAAAACATCCCAAAACGTCTGCTCGCACGCCCCGAACAGACGTCCGATGAAAAAGTCGTGAAACGCTACACGTAGCTCAAAAGACGGGTCGTGGGGCCCTCACCTCAACTTCAGCCTCAACGCCTGAAACCACCCTAGAAAGCTTTGCCTCAGTGCCATGGTCCCAACGCCACTGATGGCTCTTAAAACAGACGTCGGACGCGTCCGCACCGTCCAAAAAAATAATTCCTGGGAAGCCCACTTAGCTGCTTTACGCACGTGTCGTGCGCCTGAGCCCCTCTTCTCGGAAGTTAAAACTCTTGGAACCACCTCAAAAAGTCCGCCTCGATGTCAGGTGCGCGCCGCCGCAGACGGCACGCAAAACGGACACCAGTAGAAAAAGTTACAGGTGTCCAAAATCGAAGGGGGCGAAGCCCCTTCGGCCGAACCGGTCGGGGCCGGCCGGTTCGGCCGGTCCGGGTCGGGCCGCGCCGGCTGGCCCGACTTGCAGCGTCGGTCCGCGGTTCAGCCGCACGGGCCGGCCACGGTCCCGCAGTCCACCGACCCGGCGACCGGCCCTGGGTGGCCGGTCATCGGTCCACGCGGAGACCCCCCGATGGCGGGTCTCAGTTCCTTCTGCGGGGTCGCGCTCCGCGACCGCGGTTCACCCGACCGGCAGCCCCGCTCGGCCGACCTGTTGCACCCGCCACCTACGAGTCGTGCCACCGACGCCCAGGACTCTGCTGCCGCTTCCTGGAAAGCCACCGGACCACCGCTGGGAAGCCGCCACCGCAGCTTGGAAGCCACCAGACCGCCGCTGGGAAGCCGCCGCCGCCGCTGGGAAGCCACTGCCACCGCTGAAGCTCGTCGGACCTCCGCTGGAACCCGTCGGAAAACACGAAAAACCTTTCGGAACTTCGTCGAATCCCTGTGATCACCTCCAGACTCGGAATTTTGATCCGAAAAGTGCGACGAAAACCCCAGATCGAATCCTACACAACTACGGGCTTCGCTTGATAGGAAAAACAACGATTCAATGCAAATAAAACAATCCAAGGGAGTTGTGGATATGAAAACGAAGAAAAAAACGAACTCCTACATCCTGGGCGGTGCCCAGAGCTTCACGGGGAGTCTACCTCTGTGTCGCGCCTTGCCGGAGCTACTTCGCCGGAGTTAGAGGAGGAGAGGGAGGAGGAGCTGCCGCCTGCGGCTGTCCAGGCGAAGAAGAATGAGAAATAGAGGGTGGTGTGGGTTATATGTTTAAATAGAAAACACTTAACCACCTGCCCGTCGACCTGAACCCGAACTCCCGACAGGGTCATGATTTTGCCTCCCCTAGGACAAAAACCATGCTCTGAACACAACGGCGGTCTCAGAATTTTAATCCGACGCCCCGTTAAAAAGTTATAAAACTGGACATCTGAGGCTGCCAAATTAAAAAAACACCCCTGGGGCCATTTTTCACATATGGCCTGTGCCTGCAAAACTTATTCCCCTCCTAGGGTAAACATCACGCTCCAAACTCAACGGTGCCCTCAGTTTCCAAACCCGAGCCACCGTTTAAGAGATACTTGCATTTCAACATTAAACGAATTAATTAATTAATTAATTAATCCGTTTAACGTTCCAGAAGCGGGCGAGGGGTCCAAACGTCCCTCCCCAACAATTTTTATGTCGTTCCTAGGGTAAACACGCCATTTTGGGCCCATCTGTACACTCGGATCTCTGATCTGGATCACCATTTAAGAGTTATCCCATTTATTTTGCGTTTCTAGTGTGAACCCACTGAAAATTTAATTCCGGCCACTCCGGGGCTCAGAATTGCATGTCGTCTGAATGCGCTGCTCTGGAATATCATCAAGAATATTCCAAAGTCTTTCACAGCAAAAACCGGGTTCTTACAAAAAGAGTAAAAAAAATTATTTCCACCAAATATTCTTATACCATGGATTTGGATAGGCGTATTGATGATTTAGTGGTTCAATCATGAATTTGAGTAGTATTCTTCTCATAGTTGTATGAATAATTTTCCTCATACTCTATGGTCCTATAATATATCACCCATTACCTCAATATCCTTGTTCTAGTGTCTAAATCATTATGATTACATCATACACAATATATCAAATCCCAAAGTTCTAAATAGTTTAGTATTTTTTGTAATTTAGTTACATATTTGAAATTCACAATTTTTTAAAACCTGCAAAAAATATTATTCGAGATTTCCATTATTCGACTTACTTTATCCTAACATATCAGTTTCAAAAGAAATCAATATAAAATTGAATGAATAAAACATTTGAAATTTGTGACATCGGCTGATCAGTATGTGTAACTATATAACATATGTGATGAATAATAATGAATAATCAATATCGAAAGGTAAATAACTGGGTCATTTTGAATTGAATCAAAAACATGGTCCTATTAAGTAATTAAAAAGTAATAATCAAATAATTCTATATAAATATTCAAATGATCATGAATCATTACAATTAATATTCTATTTAATCAAATGATCACATGGAATATCAATAAATGAATTCATTATGATGGAATGAACAATGATGTATTTAAAAAACATATTATCAATAAATTTTTTGAAGATATCTAATACCATTAATTATTTTTTTCCAATACATTTAATGCATTCTAGGAAATGTTCTTATACATCTAAAAAATTCTGTAATTCCTCACCCAAATATAAATTTAGTGTCTCATGAGACCTAATGATGAGTTGGGGGTAATTATAGTCCTCAACTATCACCTCAAATATATGATTCATTCTTTATCCCGAACACATGAATCATAACAGGCATGGAAATTTGTTTTAAAAAACTTGAATATGCAATGTTAATACATTCCCAAATCAGTGAATATAAATGTAATCCAACCAATGTAATATAGTAAATGGTAATAAAATGTTAAATCCTCGGTAAATAAAAATATAATCAATCCAAAAAAAATAATTATATCAATAAAACATATCACCAGGTGAAAATAGGTTTAAAAAAGGGCCGATTTATTAAATGTGAAAAAATACCATGTAAAAATTAATTACTTTCAGTTGTTATAAAATAATCATTTAACAATAAAAATATTTAAGATAAAATTTCTAAAAACAATAGTAAAAACAATTTTATTCAAAAATATAATTTGAAAACTATAAAAATAATCATTAAAATATTTACTTTTCATGATAGTGTAAGATTGTATTCATCCAATACTTGTTGAAATAAATATTCCATTCCCATTTCTAATTATAGTAAATTGGAAACTTTTTTGAAATTGAAACTAATATTTCATTGAAAAAATAGTTTTAAAAGTAATATGTGGTAAATATATTATAATAAAAGATTTTTAATAGGAATAAAATATTTTTGAAATCATTTTTCGAAATCATGGTGTTTTTTGAAATAATATTTCTGACTGAAGTCAGAAATGATGTAATGTTTTCTAAAACCAATTTTCTCTATCCTTTAATGTAAAATGGGGGTAGAATAGTACAATTACTTTAAAAATATCCTTAATAGATAGGGCTGAAAAAACAAGTTTCATTTTATGATAGAATTATAAGATAATTCCCCTATTGGAGACTCAATCAAAAACAATCACGAATAATGATGAAATATTTAAATAAATCCTTACTCTTTTGTTAACATTTGAATCATAAAATCCATTAATTAAATTACATTAAATTAAACAGTAGTAAAATAAAGATAAATTAATTCATCATATTGAAAAAAAATTGGGTAGTATGTACACCACACAAATAATATATGTGGTGGATATGGCATATGTCTCATTAATGTAAAAGTTAGAGGAGAAACTCGTACCTTGAATATGGATCATCCCATAAGTTATGTATCATATATTATTACAAAATGTATTAATTATTTACATTATTAAAAATTAAATTTTTATTATTCTTTTTATTTCGATTAACACCTTATTATATCTGATTAATTATTTATTTATTTTTACATCGAATTATTTGAAGATATATTTCATATATGTAAAATATTAATTTTGTCGGTCATATATGTTAAAATGATTATAATTTAAAATTATGAATTAAAGTGATAATCAAATAACAATTATTTTTACACCTCAATTAGTCTTTAAAATCTAATAAAGAATTCTGAATATGAAAAAAATAGACGACGTTGTAATTATAAATAAGGGAAGTTGCATATACACATGACAAGAGTTTTAATTTTTTGATGATCATTATGGAAATATGTTATGTAATATTTTACCTGTATATAATGATAAAATGTCATATATAAATATATATCATGATTTTCATTAATATATTCTTATATATATCATACATCGGTTATGTTGATGAAAATATATTCTCATTACTTTGTCACGATGGTAGTCCACACGTACACGAACAAAGTTGTCATTTTTCTGTCCAATATAAATAATTAAATTTTATATTTTATTAATGATTAATATGTAATTTATATAACAAAAATATGATTTATGTTGAATATATTAATTAAAAATTACCATATCAACTTCCATGTAAATTATTATTGAAAAACAAATCAAAACACCTTGTAAGGAGGTAGTCCACCGCACACATGAGAGACATTATAGTATCCCCTACAGAACAGATAGTAAATTGGTATATATTTTTTATTGTTTCCAAGGTTATTATTATTTTATAAATATACAATAATTTTTTTATAAACAAAATTATTCCCAACTATAAGTGGTTGTAATGGAAAAACTAATGATGCAGGTTTGTGAGGTGGTAGTCTGACATACAGATGAATGATGACTTCATAATCCATTTACTGGATATGAGGATGATTATATGACAATAACATAAAATAGAATGATTTATGTATAAATAAGATATGTTGTTATCAATTTTTATAACAATTTTTTAGGTATTTTGTGAAATAAACAAAAAATGTCATGGAAGAACGTTTCCTATTCTTCTAGTATATTCATTATATTAAAAAAAAAATTTGGATTGATTTTTCCCTAAAATTGGTTTATATTATTATTAGAGGCATCCTGGTAGGATATGTTGTTTTTTTATTTTTCAAACCAATAGGTTTAAGGGTTTGAAAAAGATAATAAATAGAGATTTCTTTCTATTTTTTTGGTGAATAATATATTTGTAATTTCATGAAATAAAAAGGTGTACCCATGTTTCCACAAGACAAAAAATAAAAAATAGGGTATTAATTATAAATATATTTTATATGGTACAAATATGTCCATATAATAGTTTTTTAAAATGATTTTATTTCATTTAAACCATTATATTTTTATATTAAACCCTTTTTAAACTCTTTTTTACCGTAAACATGGTAAATAATCTTTATTATATTTACTATTTATTACAGTAAAAAGTTATATTTAATTTATTTTATAATATATAAAATATTAATTCAAAATATGGAATCTAATTTCCCAAATACCATTCAGAATAGTATAAAAAATTAGACATATCCCATTGATGCGATAACAAAGAGGGTTTTCAAAGAGAAAATGTTCAAAAGATTATGATTTTGTTATTCCAAAATTCACTATGAAAATGATTCCAAATAAATAAATTGTATTAATTGATATATATTATAACTGATTTTACATTAATACCACATAAAAATGAAATATAACATTATATATAATTTAATCAAATAGTATGTCTTCTGTTAAAATTAATTATTTTTCAATTTTGATAAAAAAATAGAAATAATTACAATAATGAACACTAATATAATTTTGATAAGATACGTTTAATAATTATGTTAATTTTATAAAATACATTTTCTAAAAGTCATATAAATTAGTCATAAATATTGTTGGTAGATATTGAATAAACTATCATTTTGAAAAATTTGGGTTTTCATAAAATATTTTATTTTCATTACAATTGTTAAAATTTCATCTCTAATAAATATATATCCATTTTATAAAAACAACTATTATTGATTCTTTATAATTTTATAATATGTAATGTTTCATTTATTCTGGTTTTGTTTTATTTTACAATATATCAAAGATATTTAATTTTTAAGAAAAATAAATAAATATTAATGTCTGGGGATGTTATATTCCAATATATGTGTGGTGTTCTGTGTCATAATCACTATAAAATATGATTTGTATATATTATATTATTGATGTGTTACATTTTATCTAACTTAAATAAATTAAATCCTTGAAATATTATCTCAATTTTAGTTATCATTCATTTTCCATTTGAAAACACCCTTATAGAAATCACACATCATGAGAGTGGTTAGTGAAACCATATCTTAATGAGAAACAAAGTGATGTAATAAGGTCATATACAATAACACATAAATTTGTTTCTGAGTCTGATTTTTTTGGATGATATTGACAAGGGAGAAAAGGAAATATAATTATAGAGAGTGATAAAGGTCATTAATCAAAATAATGTGAATGATCAATGGAATATTCAGGTCCTAAAAACCCCACATTTGTGATGAATTAAAGGCCATGTGATTCCTTAGATAGAATGTTAATATGATACTATTTGTTAAAGAAAAATTTCTTATAGTTGATTATTTCTTCAATTATCAATGAATATAAGGAAATATAACTACCTGGTACAATTAAATTTTATATGGAAAATTTCACCATTTGGTTATGCCATAATAAATTTTAACATCATAAAATACTCAATTAAATGAATTTCATAGAATGAATTTTTTATGACCAAACTATAACAAATATCTTTTAATATATCTTTTCATCCATAGTATAATTATAAGTTAGTCCTCAAATCTCTATTCATTATTATAACAAAATGCTTCTTAGTGGTTATCCAATATTAATAAAATTTATTATGGGAAATAATACATTAATATTTAAATAATCTTTCCTGTTTCTACACAAACAATTTCATAAATGGTTACACATTTGACTCTTCCAAAATAATCAGATTAAAATATTATCAAAATGTCACTATTTTTTCAAAATTAACAAATCTTTAATCTTCCAATAAATTTGATGTAGTTCTTAATCGTTACACTCAAAACATATTAAAACTATCATAATTTATTTACATGAAACATGGTAGTAACATTAATTAATGGAAAATATAATTACAAAAACATCCATCTTCATTCTATAAAAAACATATATTATTTTATATATTCATTAAATCCAAAATTTAGGTAACTATATCAATGATAACATAAAAAACTATGTCAAAAAATAAATAATCATTTAAAATATATTCAACACTATCTAATTTACATTATCCATATCAATTATATATTTATTCAAACCTCAATACCTCAAATAAATGAATATATTTAGGGTTATATTTCTCATAATCTAGTGTTTTCCATGAATTTCATAATTCCATTCAATCATTTTTCTTGGTCATCTGTATAATTTTACATAGGATATCAATTCCATTATGAAATGATATTGTGGTATAGTTCATATATGTTTCATGATTATTCTAATGATGATTTCATTGATAATATAATCAAATGACATATTTAATGAAACCAAAAATAAGGACATTAATCATCCCACTTCTTCTATGGTATTATAATAAGCTTCACCATGATCTAGTAGATACATTTGAGGTATATTTTTTTGAAGCATGGGGTATTCATTTTCATAATTCCCAATATCTATACAGATGGGTAATTTAACATTTTATCCTTCTTATTCCACTTGAAATAATGACCATGGTTGTATTTCTATCCACAATTGTAGAAATATTGAATTCACATTAAGAAAGTACCAGTGTTTTTCATCTGATAATTATAGTGTGTCAAAATCCTTATCTACCATATTCCCATTATTTGTATTTTTCTCTTCCTTTATCTTCATCCATTTATTCACTTTGAAGACATGATAATTACATAATTTCATATGTGTATTGTTATCACATTATATTTTATACTCATTTGAGGAGTGTATTTAGGGGGAATATTCCCTTGGAAATAATTGTTTAAGTGATTCAATGAAATAAACATTTTTTATATTTTTATTACATTCATTGGCGTGGTAACAAATATTTTATCATGGAATTATTTATAAAATCTAGAATATAGTAGACTAAATGATATCATGATGAAACCTGACAAATAATCCCAAAACTAGGAAAATAATTTATATAAATTAAAAACATTATGCATAGTTAATCTCATAATCATTATAATGCATTTGTTAATGATATATTTATTTCCACATACGTCATAATTTTTTGTGAATAAAATATGAATTATCCAAAGAAAATCCCCGCAATTGGGTCAAAGCTGGTGTGTAGTAAGAATTATTATTGTAAACCATTATATGAATAGGTCATGTAAAATTATTCATCTATAGTTATTAACCAAATGAATTTTTTCCTATAAACCTCACAACTTTTAGTATCCATACATTTATTTATTTTTCTATAAGAAGAGAAATATTATATTACATTTTTGAAAATTATGATAATATCCTATAATTAGCCTAAAACTCTTTTATAGGGTTATGCTTCCTTGTATATGATATCTTAAATCAAGTACTAGTGGTTTCTACTACAATTCATGTTATTCCAACTATAGTTCCCCTTACACTAGTAGCCTAAAGATGGTGTCTTTTTTAATTTAGTGTCACAAGAGATAAGGAATCATATTCAAATTGACCTAATAGTTTATTAGTCTCAATAAAAATTAAAAATAATTAAAATTAACATTATTTTTTAGAACATAAAATATAAAAATAATATTCATTGTGAATTCCACGATTCAACATATATAATCCCTCCATAACAAAAAAACATCATCCTCAAATCTTGGGGAAAATTATATATAACGAATCGGGGAGTTCAGATGTGATGTAAAGGTATACAAAAGACAGATGCTATGAATATTTATGGAATAATCAATATGGAAGGGTCATGAACTACAACTTAAGAAATTTAATCAATAACTAGAGTATAGAATTAAAGCAACAAATTTTGATAAAATAATTCTATATAAATAATCACATGAGCATGAACCCTAACCATGTATATTCAAACATCCCAAATAATCCCATGGAATATCAATAACTAAAGTAATAATGACAGAATATTTAATTTTTGATAGCTAATACAAACCATAGGGTCCTCATCACAAGACATGTAATATATTATAGTAATTTTTCTAGGACACCTAATATCTTAGAAGCCTTACACAAATAAATCATTATAAATGTGTAAAGCCTCTATTAAAATGAAATATATTTTGTCCCAGGTGAACTATCGATGCGCCAAAGGGATCTAGTGGGACTTTACCAACACAGAAATATATAGATGTATCCTTCATATTCATGGGTTTAAACAATATCAATATATACATTTGTATTGGAAAACCCTAAAATGAAATGTTAATACATTCTTAATTCAATGATAATAGTCATAAACCATCCCTGGTAATATGAAAAATGGTAATAAAATTTTACATGAATAGTCTAACTAATAAAAATACATCCCAATAAATATAATGAATGATATACATACAACATATTTCAACTGGATTATAAGTTTACCAAGGTATTTATTTTTTTGTTAGGTATAAATACTATAAAAGATTCATTAAAACAATATTGAGGAAATTGAATTTTTGTATTTGACAATAATTTCAAAATAATATGTTAATAAATTATTTTCAATCCTCATGCATTTAAAAGTATAGATTAAAAAATATTAAATAAAATAAAAAATAATTATTAGTTATGATTTTTTGGAAAATCCAATTCATGTTGTACAAGTTAAAGACAATATTATTTTCATATCTTCAGTATAAGAAAAAAATACATTATTTTGAAAAATAGCAACATATTTCGTGAATTTTTTTACATAATAAATTCTTCAAAAATATTTAATTATTCCTTTTAAATATTATAAAATCATTTTTGAAATCATTTAAAAAAATGGTTAAAAAAATTACAACCTATGAGAAATAAATTCATGTTTTCTTTAATTAATTTTTGAAATAATTTTAAAAACCAATGAGATTAAAAAAGATAATTTTACATGAAAAATATCTTTAATATGTATGTGAGTGTAAAATATAATTTTATTATGATTAAAATAAATAATAATTTTCCTAAGATAAAAATAGATAGAATGGTATTTGAATAATGATGATATTGTAAAATAAACCCCTACATCTTGGGTAACATTTGAATCAAAATATCCATGAATGAAATAGTATTAAATAAATCAATAAAAACAATTTTGATAAATTATTTAATAATATAACATGATAAAATTGATATTATATACACCACATAAAAAAATATGCTATCAATATATCATACGTCTCCCGAAGGTGAATGTGAGATTACAAAACCATACCTTGAGTTTGATTTGTGAGATACGTTATTTGTCACCTTGAATAATAAAATTATTCTAATTATTATGATTCTTTATAAATATATATATATCATATTACTTTTATTTCACTTATTGAGTTGTTATATTTTTTATCATATTCAATTATGTTTATTCCAAATGATTCAATGATAAATATCTTTTCTGTCCAAAATGAATTTGGTTGGTAGACTATGGTCAATGTTTTCGTTATTTAAACATTTCCGAAATAATATTTATGAAATAATAATTTTTGTTATTAATGAATTATACTATTTAAATCAATCATTAATTACTGTCATGAAAAAACTTAGAATCATGGAACAATAAGTCGCTTGTACACAATTGAAATGTATCCATTTTTCAATTATCAATATAGAATGAAGTTAATTGATAATATATCATTCCATAATTATCATAATATAAAATATACCATATAATTTATATAAATATACATATTTAGATAATCCATGTGGGTTGGTGATGAAAATAGATTCATGTCGCTTGGGGAAGGTGGTATTGCACACATACATAAATGATGTTATCATGTTTACATGTCAGAATCACAATGATTTGGTGTATTTTATGAATGAAAATTTACATTAATATAATAATAATAAATTTATTTAAATAAATTTATTATCATTATCTTTATAATTATCTATGTAATTTTTTTGTTAAAAATGATCACATCCCATCCCGATGAGGTAGTCTGTTGTTCAGACCAGCGGCATTATCATATCCTCTAAAGAATGGATGTTCAAAAATAATATATTATATAAAATCAATATTGGGGAAAATATTTTATAAATATATTATATATATTTAATATCAATAATCATAACAAACCATCAGTGGTGATAATTGGAAAAAAAATGACATCAGTTCATGAGGAGGTAGTCTTATTTACACACGAGCTGTGATTTAGTAACACATTTCTTGTATATGAGGAAGGTGGAAGGATATTAAATTAACAATAAATCATTTAATTATATTTTTTATACTATTTTAATTGTATAATAATGTTTTAATAAAAATTAATGGGGTGGATGAGTAAATAAATAAACATAATGGTTGAAGAATATTACCTATGATTTGGTTATAATCCATTGGTTTGCACCAAAAGCGTAAACTGTGATTTATTTATTCCCAAATTATGTCCTGAAAAAATGTAAATAAAGAATGTAGGATGTTATGTTGTAGGTACTGGCCAGAATATATGTTTTATGTTGTGAATGGGGGAGGAGAGGTGCTGGCCTTTTATAGGTGAAGTGAGTGGAACATTTGTATGTCTTGGAAATAAAATTATGTACCCATAGTCATTAAATCAAAAAATGGTCTAAAATTAATTAAAATGATAAATAAAAATTATAATTTATAAATATTGCATAAAATTATTTCATAGAAATTTTTCTCAGCCATTTTAACCCTTATGGTTTTAGTTCCCCCCCCCCCTTATAAACCAATTTTTACCTTAACTGAGGTAAATAATTTTTACATTTTTACTATTATTTATGGTAATAAAATTATTTTTAAATTATTAGTTAATATAAAATATTTATTTTCCCAGTATTTAATTCATATTAAAAAATTAAATTGACATATGTTCAAAATTTAATTTGCAAATAATCCTACAAACGAGAAGATAATGCAAGGATTCAAAAGAAAATGTTCCAATGTAAAGAAATGATTTGCATAAAAGGAAATATAAAAATAGTTAAAATGAGCTAGATTGTATTAATTTATATATTATAGAACTAATTTTAATTTAAAAATATTATAGAATTTCAATTAAAATTAAAAATAAAAATAAACAAAAGGGACGTTTTCATTTTAAATTAAGTAGTTTTCTCTATTAAAAAAATTTAAAATTTCAAATAAGTCCAAAAAATCACCCTAATTTAATTTTGATATTTTTATTTTGAAAGACAGTTTTATTTTGGAAAATAAATTATTTAACAATGTTATAATTTTATTATATATTACAAGTGCAAACAAGATGAAACTATCTTTTAGTAAATTTTTGTTTTTCAGAAAACATTGAATTATCATTCAAATGGTTTTAATTTATCTCTAATAAATTGATAACCATTATATTTGTTTTATAAATTTGTAAAGAATATAATTTTATTAATTTTAATGTAATATTTACACTAAAAAATTTAAATTCTATTCTATAACAGTATTCCGTATTAAAGTTCATTTAGACCCAGGGTTTCTTGTTCTACAAGCCATCAAAATGGTAGAATTATTTTTAAAGATAAAATTATCATTATTTTTCAATATTTTATATTCTATTATACACTTGGTATTCTATGAAATACATGCTATCAAATATTGTTTTCATCTTTTAAAATCATATTTTTTACATATAGCACTATATTCAGTTATATGATTTAGCAGGGATAATAAGATATAATGAAATTCATTCATAGGGAATTTATTTTAATTTTTGATATAGAGGGATCCTCATAAACCAAATAAATTATATTCCACCACAGTCATATCATAGTTTTAAATATAACCACTAATTTTTAGAATTAAGTAACAATCATTATATATTATAGGCGTTTCTCTACTGTTGATGGATGATTGATTAATGATAATAAATAAACATGTAAAAGAGAGGGAAAATATTTAAATGTTATTAAAAAATAAATATAAAGGAATAATAATTATTAATATACAAATCATATTAAAAATACCATTTTTACTAGGGGAAAACTAAAACTTTATAAGTAATGTTATCTGAAAAATGCGACAAAATTCAAATTAAAAAACCACATCATTTTACACATTTGCTCACTCTTCCATAAATATTTATGATATCACTTTTTCATCATATTTTTTTAAGGAAACTAAATACAATATATCGAATAAAACCCAATTTTAAAATTTTAAAAAATTGAATATATAGTAAACCATGACTGAAATTTAACTGCTCAATAACATAAAAAGGTGGTAGAAAAAAAACTCCCAAAAACTTTTATACACGGTAATGTATATAAATATTGAAAATTATTAAATGATATGGATTTTTATGTTGATATTATTATGATATAAAAAATTATTTGAATTATAATTATCAAGTGGGATTAAAAAATGAAAAATAATAGTTCACAATACATCATTAAAAGAGTCTATATTATACATCATTATGAAATAAAACCTCTATTATATTAATGTAAAATGATATAAATTCCTTGGTGAATAAATATGTTGGGTATTAGATGAATAAGTAGTAGTGGAAATTATATAAATAATAATTGAATTATTTCTTGTTATCATTCAATAATTTTAGAAATGACACTCCATTAATCATATAATTTTACATGCAACTCATGACCAAATAATTATTAACTTACTTCACTAGTGTTTAATATGATTTTCGGAATTCATACAATTTTTTACCGTACTAAAATAGAATATTATATCAATTCATTGCAACATTAATTAGGTAATAATTGATTTAATTTTAGTCAATGGTTAATATATATATATATACATATATTATTTATTATGGATTTAAGAAAATAATATGGGAAATTTAAATCAAAATACACATTCAAAATTCATTAACATATTAAAAAATTAATAAAAAATGGGAAAAAATATTAAATATTTATCATTTAAAAATTAAGTGAAAAAATGAAAGAAAACAAAAAAAAGTTAACATTAAAAATATATAAACTAATTCATTAATTTATACCCCTCCCCCAAAAATTTAATTTACCTTTTTACAAATTTTATTAAGTAAAAATTTGAAAATATATTAATAATGTAACAACAATGTAAAATTCACAGGATTTTTTTGGGATAGAGATAACTTATTATTATTAATGGATTTGGTATTGGTTGATATTAACATTACTGTAGGTTTTCTTATATAAATATTCCATGTCATTTTTATTAGTTTTTCCATTTTAAAAAATTATATTTTCATCTATTCTCGTTATTCAAACATCACCATTAATAGAAACATGAGTACTGAAAAATGAAATGATCTAATGTGAATAAAATATTATTGATAATTAATTATAAAAAAGATGAACTGATAACATTATCCATTAAATTAAAATCTTTTATTCAACAAAAAATTTAAAATGAACTATTTGTTACATTATTTATATTCTATATTGTTTTTCTAGGTACCTATATAAATTTCATCAATAATCTAATAAATTAAAATCTATGTTACCATGATTATGTTTAATTACTTATACATTTCTTCACTTCTCAATATTTAATATACTCTACATTAATAATTATGTTAATTTAATCATCACAATAAGTAATATTGGTAAATATATATATATATAAGTTTCAAGAATCTAGTCTAAGAAGACCAAATTTAAATATCATTAGTTTTCATTAATAATTCATATTTAGTTTGATATAGTCCATTAATATTTTTAATATCTATATTCAATATTTCCACATAAAAATTCATTTTTTGATGGTAGAAGTGATTAATTTGTGAACAAGAAAATATTTTTGAAAGGAATATTTTATAATGTCTATAATAAGGTAGCCTAGTTTATCATATATATATGGGACTTCAAAATGAAAAAAAATATAAAATTGATTACCCTCTCAAAATAAAAAAACAAGGGAAGTGTCATAAGTCATGTTGAATTTAACATCAACATAATTATATGTAAAAACATCAGTTTCAATGTAGAGAGTGTTACCTGGTAAATTTTAACAATTGAGATAGTAGATGGAAAACCCGGACTTCTCATTCATCATAACATCATTTATTATGTTTCTCAGACCCCTGACCTTTTATAAGGACTTTTATATGGTTAGGATGATGTTACAAGAGTTTGGGATAACATTAGTGAACCATCAGGGTCATGAGATATTGTACCTAGATCCAATTGGAAATACACACCGTGTAAGTAATTTTCACAATGCGTAGTAGGGAATACGGTCTCAACGGTCCCTCCCAATGAATTAATGACTTGTAAATAGGTTACATGTTATTAGCATCATAAATGGTGTTTACAATTTATGCATCCTGAAAATTGTGAAAATGTATTTTAAGAGCTGGTGGATGGACTCTTTTAATACACAGAGTTGGGGGAACCCACTTGGCCACCCCTCCTCCCTCACATATGGTTCATTATATTCCCCCAATTCGATATCAATCATATTACCCATTGGTGTATATGGACATATATAAGTAAATGTATCGATCCACTACCATATTTTCTACTTTTCTCTTTCATTATAGAGTGATAAATCCATGGGAGCAGTTTTAAACTAATTTCGTAGATTCTATCTAAAATGAAAATATATTTTGACCAGGCTCAAGTTAGGTGAAAAAATCGAAAAATACTATATCTAGGAATGTGATGTTGGAGGTAAAAGTCATTAAAAAATATAAAATTGTTCTATATCCACAGTCTAAACCCATGTATATAGAATATATCAACAGTTTCAATGGGATATGGTATATATTTGTTTGGATATAGCCAAAACGTATAAACATGACTATAATGGGATACTTCCGTAGATTAAAATGTAGCTATAGAACATATAGATATAGTTTCTAGAACTATTGAAATTTCTAGTGTGGTTTTATACTGTGGGTATAGAGCTATATCCATGGTGATAAAAGGTGGCTATAGCATCTATAAACCGCAGATATATGTGTTAAATATACTACTTCCAGTAGAATTCGATCTCCTTGCATCTACTATAATTAATCATTTTCCTTACCATTATATCATAATCATCTAATGTTACATAAATATATATTTATTTATTTATATCATTAAAAACCATTTAAATATGAGGAATAACTATATCAATAGATTTTTTCCCAGAATCCCTTGAGAATTTTTCCCACTATTACTCAAGATTCATGTAGCCATGACATTCCTAAACTGTGGATATAGGTTATGTCTAAGGACATAGTTCTATGAATACCATTTCTATATCCTTTATAAAAACATCATGTGGCAACTGATTCCCTTAACTGTGGCTATAGTGACAGATATAGCCATAGTTTCATGAAAACCACGATTATAGCCATATGGAAAATAACTTATAACCAAGGTTCCATGAAAAACAACATTGTATTCATTCAAGAAATTACATATTGAAATATTTACCTGGGAAACGTGTCTATAGACATCGCAAAAATTCCCAATAGCCAATGTTCAATGAAAACTACATCTATAAACATCGAACAAAAACCTAGATCAAGGATTTATGAAAAACATGGTTATATGTTTAATATATAAACATAGTTTTTTAAAAACCATGGCTATAACATTTATATAAATAACTATATATATGGATTTGGAAAGTTATGGCATTAGATCTATGGTTACAGCTCAGTTCTCTAATATTTTTTCTCTTTGAATTCACTTGTGTTTTGGGGGGTGTGGCTTTGAGTGCACTATTGGGTAGGCTGAATGAGAACATAGTAATATAATTATTTTATTTTTATATTTAAATTGATAATATGAAATGAATATTGGCATGCTCAATCAATAATACTTGAGGTATTTGTCTAGTGAAAGGATTCAGACCATGGGCCTAATAGGTCAGTTTGTTAGTTATATTGAAATTAAATAATTTATATTAAATTTGATTCATTACATAGTTAGATGGGACTTTTATGGGATCAATATGAGGATTGAGATAATGTTTTCTATATTTTATGAGGTGATGTAATCATATTATTGGGATAACACAAGATTCTATGAGTGATGATAATCGTATGTCGGGTGAAAATATTGATTGACTTGGGAAAAAAGGTCACTGGGTTGAGGGCATGTCTTTAGTGACATGAGATAGAAATTGCCACTAGGTTGAGAGACATAGTCAAAGTGGAATGAGGTTCTCAAGGATGTTTCTCATACATTTATTTGGTGTCTCTTTTTCACCGGTGTTGGCGAATGCTCAGTTTCATGTCATGTTCACATAGTATGTCTTAGATGATAAGGTGGTACTGAAAACTCTTGTGGGTAGATACCTTCATTAGATAAGTATTAGGGAAATTTTTGGATGTTCATTCCATATAAATCAACATGGATAGTGAGGATAAATTGGTAGATAGTGTTGTGACTGTCAGTTGGGGGATGGGGCTCACCGTACTTGAGGGCAATGGGAAACAATGATTTGGAATTGTGTACATTTTCATTACATAGGTATTTCTATGGTGGGAATATTGTTATATTATTTATAGGGATGATATCAATGTTTGTTAGATGTTTTTATTCAATAAGGGATGGTTTCTTATAGGTTGGGGTCCAAGGGACGTGGTGTTGATTATTGGTAATTCCTTTAGGAAATCAGTTAAAAGATTTATACAAGAGGTTTTAATTGGAACATGTTGTGAGGGTACTATTATAAAAGGTTTCTAATTGATCTCAAGATTTATATACATCAAGATATTTCTTGGGATTTATGTTATGGATCCTATCTAGTAAAATTTTATAAACAATGGTTAAAGGAGGGGATTTTTTTCTATTGGAAATTGAGAACAAGGGATGTTTGTCATTTTATATGATATTTTTTTATACATTATTTGTTTTTATTACACATATACTATATTATATATATAAGATATAAAGACGTTGGTGGTTCCCTGCTGAGATTCTTTCAAACAACAGAAATAAGCCTTTAAGGATGAATGTAAATTTTGTAGATTTTTAATATAGAAAAGGTTCGATCTCATGAGCAATAAATTAGTGTTGGGATGTTAATAATGGGATGGAGGGAAAGGTAACATGTGGTCATTCCTCAATTAGAGTTTCCATTTTTATTTTCATTATCTATCATCATGATATTATATTTATAGACTAAGGTGTTCCCAAAGATACCCTCTTTTATTTATTGTCTAGTATATCCATACTCAGATTCACTCTTAGTTATAAATGTAATCATGTGATTTTATGTTATAAAAATGGTGTATTTTTAATTTTTCATTTTTATTTATTCTAGGGTTATATTTATACTTTCACCATGGGCTGGAGACTAGTCTGATATCTTTTGGTATTTCTTTTTCGATGTCATTTTTATTTAAGTTTGGTCACTATTATGTGATCACTAAACAATATTATATCCCCGCGCTGACGTCTTTGAACCCTCACTTCCAATCAAAATCCTTTGGAATACAGAGATTCATGGCTATGCCCTAGTGGAAATATAATGTAACACTATTTGGGTGGATAATCGAGTCGAGAAGCTATAATTGTTATCAAAGTTGTTTATTTTTTACCTTTTGGAAAATACTATTTGGGCTATGGTAGACCAGATTTTAGGATGTTTGGGAATATAGTTTTATAGATCATATTTGGGTTCATTCACCCCAATGAATGGGAGAAAAACAATGTTGTCATGGTGGGAAATTATTTTTATGATTTTCTATTTTATATTTTATGTGATATCCATCTAGAGTGGTTCACATGGATGGGATTATTATATATTATAACATATTACCCATTCCTAGTATGGTATGGTTAGAATATGTGACCTTATTCTATGTATGTTAAGGGGTTATTAATATGTTTTCTGATTAGGAACATATGATGCTTTAAATATATATATATATATATATATTCATGTTACATTATAAAATTATATTGATTATCATTGTGGATATAGATTTTGATAAGATGGGTTGGATTTTTGAAAATTACAACAAATGAAGATATGCAACATTTCCATCATATCCTCTCTTTGTTGGATTCTTACACATTCCACCCATGAAATTGGGTATAACAGAATCTTTATGTGTTTTCTATATATGTGTGTATAGGTTGGGCTCGAACAGGAGTATGCATGGATAATGGTATGGGGTGATATTGATCACCATGCTCGGTATTGTGGTAATCATATTGAGGTGAAATAGTTCATCATGGCGAGAATGACCTGAGGGATTTGGGGGTGATCTACATAAAACAACAACAATGGAAGATAAGAATAGATTTCCATCATAGTCAAATTTTGTGGCATCTTACATGAATACCTCAGATTGACAATTCATGCATGACTTCAATGACAGTATGAGATGAGTCATGAGGATGCATTTGTATATGATACCTGGATTTGATATGGTTATGTATGATTCCATGAGGCTGAATGTTGTGATATATGGGTGGGATGCAGGAGTGTAAGGGTGGTGAGATTGTTTTTCTTGTTACGAATTTCTTTATAAGTGTTGTATGTATATGTCGTTGTGGTTTTATATGCATGTATTGGTACTCAGTGGAATTCAATCTATAATTTCTCTAGTAGATCATTTAGAGGGTGGTGATGTAGTTTCACATGAGAATGCACAACTTTAAACCCCTGAGGACTAAGAATACCATGAGCGTTGGAACAGGATCATGTACATGCTCAGGTAAATGGTCTAGTTTAATCATGAAAACAATTGTATTTGACCATTTTTGGGCCATGCCAAGATGAGTAGCTCAGGTATAGTCTAGAACATGTTATATTGGGTTTTGATAGGATATTATAATGATAATATTTGTAAATTGAAAATTTTATTTGGGATGTCTAATCGTAGACCCCACTTCTACATCATGGAGAGGGTGGAACAAAGGTGGATTAAAACAATATATAGTATATGCAGCCCATATTTATGTTGATTCCAAGAAACTCAGGCTATGAGGTGATTCTTTTTGGGTATTTTCTCAGAGAACCAATAATGTATTTTTTGGGAATACATGTATATTAAATCATAAATTTGGGACTCTATTATTAATGTATTTAGGCTAGTTTTTTTGAGATATTCATCCTAGAGACATTGTGGAAGGAGAGAACCTATGAGTTCTTGAGGATACACCCAAGAGAGATATCTATCATAGAATATATAGCTTCTTTCATTGAGTGGACTCATTACAAACATGTCTTGGTAGGAGAATATACATTGAGTGTGCATGGTTTCGTGATCTTTTACGACATTCCATTTAGGTAAAGGTAATCATCTTTAGGTTATCCTCATTTACATTGGTAGAGAATCAGGTTCTGATGGACACATTTAATTTTATAGATCATTAATATATGACTTGGCTCACATCCTTAAGTGATAATAGTGGCGATTCTTGAGGTAGTAATAACTGTTTGTGATAGGAGTTATCGTATGGTATTCAAGCCATGGAATAAGGTAGACCACCTTTCACTGGGTCTTCAATAGTGTGACACAAGATTGGGGTATTCAAGATAAGCTCAAACACACTCAAAGTGTCCTGCAATGTAGTTCTCAGAGTGTGGATATATGGTAAAACAAGATATGTTCTACATGAAGGCTTATTTTTTCATCAGGGAGCCAAGGCCCAAAGAAGACTAATGGTTATGAGTTCAAACATGGAGTGGTACAAGGATCTGTTAACATAGATTCAGCTACATGCATAGGCCATGTTATAGATAGAGGGAACAATAAGTGGATTCAGTGTTTGGGGGATTGTGCAACACCATAGGGGGGTTAGGATTATAGAATTTGGGCTTCAGGCCTGGTGGAGGCCATGGAGCTACTTAGTTCAATTCATGTAGGTGAGGAAAAATGGACAGAGGTAAATAATGGGAATAAATGATGTTCAAAATATGTATTATTTTTTTGGTTTCATTTTTATGGAACTCCTATATTGGGTGAACTAGGTGAATGATATATATTTTTGACTAACTATATTCTAGTTAGTATGTTTGAATCATCTCAAATGTATTACATATTTATATATATGAGGTCTGTAGAACCATGTGTATTTATTGGAATTAATGAAATGAATGATTCTTTATTGTCTGTTTCCATCTGGCCATTGGTGAAATGGAGTCTCTATGTGAGGTGTCATTGAGAATGATTTAATATGGAAATATGTTTAGATATATGACCACAATGGGGCCGTGTTCGACATGTGAAGCATGTGGCATATGCTGGGATATTGAACTTGATGTTTTCAAGATGTGGTATGGGCTCAATTTGAAGAATGTGGTGAGGTTTTCTAGTGAATATGTTTCATGGTAAGCTATTTGGACTTGGGGATAATTAGATTGCCATATATTCATTTGAGTTTCAAGTCAGATAGGAAATGGGGTAGGTAACACCTGAGGTAGGGAGCACCTTGACCATGTTATCCTTTACCATTATGATGGGGGTATACTGGGGTGGTTTTAAATATATGGGTTTGTTCAATACCATTTCTTGATAGGACTTGATAGATCATGGATGATCTATAATACGTTGGGGGAGAGTGCAACATAATGGGTTTTTGGATCTGATACTTTCGAAGGTAAACTTGAACATTAGTGTTTCTTTGTCTAACCAACTATTTTCTTGATCATTAAAACCACTTTGTTGGTGTTTTTTACTCTTTGATTTTTCTAGAGAAATCACTCATTTGGTGGAGATCCTAGTTGTTTGAGAAAAAATTAGAGGATTAATGGAGGTCCTAGGATGTTGATAAAATATCCAACTTGAAATACACAACATTTAGGTCATTTACATGATGTGTTTTTGGGCATGATGTTTGATGCGACCTGGATGATAACATCATGACATGTAATTTGGTTACATGTCATGAACCAAATACCTTGATAATACTGTTTATACATCATTAACATTGAGGGAAATTATTTTTATTAGCTAGAGGGATCGATTTTTTTGATGCACAGATGCAGTGGGTCCCCGCTCAATAGTTCCTCTCCCTCCTTCATCTAGGGTATTTGATTTCTACACAATCTAGGCTATGCTTCATGATACATTAGTGGATATAGATCTTTCTTGGTATGTAACTTGATACACATCCCTCTGTTATTCTTTTCTCTATATTTATGTATCACTAAATCCATGTGGCCCATGTTATGTAATTTTATGGTCGTTCATAAAAATATTTGACATCTCTTGATCCTACACAATATATAGATTATATAATGTGATCCTTCATACATTAGTATGAGGTATGTTAGTCCTTCATTTCTCAATTTTTTCATATGTGTATTGGGGGTGTAGGTTTTAGAAAAAATTTTGTTAGCTATAGGGAGACCATAATAAATTTATTGTTTTCATTTAATTAATAAATTTAACTAATGATATTTCTATGGTCATTATCAACCAACACTAAATATATTATAATCCCAGCTAGAGATCTCAAAAATTGGGTAGAGTAGGCTGATACGTTTTTTTATTTAAATGAAATTATTTAAATGAAATGTTATTCAGTATTGAGTTTCATGTGAATATGACGGGATTAGCTTAATGATTGAGATGGTTTAAGCCATATAGTTTTAGTTAATTTAATTTTCATGTTGAGAGAGGAATCAATTCTATTAGTTTTGAAGATCACCAGTCAGGATACATGCTCAAGCGATTGAGGTGACGAGGTCTTCTGGTTACATTCGTGGAACGAGTGATTTGAGAAAGTGATGACCACAAGGTTGAGATAAATAGTTGTAGGTGATGATGTTGTTCAATGATGTCACTTATGGAATTATTTGGTGATTTCATTTCACCAATGTTATCCAGTTCACATTTTAGTGTTTTGTGAAAATAGTAGGACTCAGATGATGATGTGGTACAAATCACACATGTGGGAAGAGGCCTCCATTAGATTTGGCATATTGAAATGGTTAATTCTTGTAGTCAAATAAGTCAATGGGGATAATAAGGATCCACCTATTAATAGTTTTGAGAATATATATTAATTGATGACTCTCAATATATGTCAGGCCATTTGTCTATGATGATATGGGAGGATGGAAATAACTGTTCATTGGGATGTCGATTGTTGCATTATTGATTATATTATTTGGAGGCATGTATCATTGTTACTTGATATGAACCTTTTTTACTGTCGGGGTTTCTTATGAGATGAGTTATAAAGGAATTAGTATTTAATAATATAAATCGATTCTAGGCATTAGTTTCTTGATTTGGAAACATGTTTTAAGTTGGAACACAGTTCTTGTATACTATTATAGTGGGTTCATTAGAGCTATCAGAGTTTTTATACCTCAAAATATTCTTTTTAATTTGTGAAATGTATCCTCAACACTACTGTAATACCATTTATGGCCAAATAAAGTGAATGATTACATGTGGTTTTTTAGTATAATGGATTGTAATTATTTAATGTTGTTAGAACCCAGTTCTTATTCTTGAGGTATGGGTTTCTTATTTTCCTTTTCCATTATTTTTTTTTAATAAGGAAAATGGGGGAAAATTAAAAAAAAATTAGGGGTACACGCCGTGTACATTTGCACACGCTATGTACTTTGGTCGTGTGGGATGAGTACAAAGGGCGTGTAGGCCTGTCAGCAATGACAGGTGTAAAACCTGACTACATGCTGTGTACTGGGTATTTACATGCTGTTTAATCAATAGGTAGGTGAATAGTAAGGTGGTGGGAGTACCCTCCAGCTGAGTGACTGTACACACTGTGTATTCCGAAATACACGTCGTGTACTCATATCGACAGATAAACAATGTGGTGGAGAAAAGTAGCCACCAGTGGAATAGTTAAATGATAAAAATTATACACCATGTAGTTTCTTTTTTCCACTTAAAAAGGCCAGTAGCCTCCTCATTCGGTAGAGGAATATTTGAGTTCATTTTGAAGCTGGGAGAGGAGGACGGAGAATCGGAGATCTCCTGACCACACACCAGGTATCCAAATCCATCTCTGATGGTCTCGATTGAACTAGACGGGTGAGTTCTTCCTTCTTCTTGAGTAGTTCTTCCCAATTATTTCTCTATGGAAAGTAATTTGAGTTTGAATGAGTGAACATTTATCCCAGATCTACATCGTTCTTGGACGATTCAGGATGCTTCATTCACATATACCGATCAGAGACGATCGAGGTAGGTGTTCTGGTGTTCATTCCAACTATTGAGTTCAATTTTTTGTACTGTTGTGCTAAGAACACATGTTTGGGATGTCATATGGCAGAGGACGTTTCTGAAGTTTTCTATAATTGCATCGATAATCTAAAAATAAGTTTAAACTAATGTTTGGGATCACTACTTGGATCCAGGACCACCCCGAGGGTGCGTTCCTCTGTTTAGCGGTTTTTCTAGGATACCTGAGGGTATTCCATGATTATATTGTTGATTGAATTTTCTTGAGAGAATGTTTATATAATTTTTTGTTTATGCTTTGGGTTCGGCCCAGTTCAATTCGCCTGAGGATAGTGTTTCCTTTAGCCTGAGGGTAGTGTTCTATTATCCTGAGGGAAGTGTTTTCTTAGCCTGAGGGCAGTGGTCGGTTAGCCTGAGGGTAACATACGTTTATTCTTATGGGAAGTGGTCTATGAACCTAAGGGAAATATCATGTATTCATGAGTGCAATGATCGTATTCTTGAGGGAAATCACCTGCGGGTATCAAATTCTGTGACCTGAGGGTAAGGATAGTATGTGTGAGGACACAATTATTTAGAATATTTATTGTATTTTTTTTCTATGGGGTACCTTCCAAACCAAAGAATAATATTTGGGGTAATTTGTTACAATTAAAATGGAAATGAAACTGGTAGTGATAGTTACTTTTGAGTACATACTATTATAGTGCATTTACTTTTACACACTGATGTTGCACATTTTCACTAATTGTTGGGCACGGGCCTTTGGTGGGTGCCTTTTGGGATTTATTTCTCACAACTTGTTCAGGTCATGTCTTTGGCCAAAACAGACTATGTTGCTACTAGTGTCGATAGGGGAAAGGGTCTCTATATAGGTACATGATTGTAGCAGAGGAGTAGGAGGGCATGAGACCAAGCTTAGGCTTACGATGCAGCTGCGTTCTGTATACTCTACTTTGTTTTGTATGGCTGTAACTTGTACTTTGGGTTATATTGTATTGTATTATAGTGTATCCCGTTATGGATGCTTTCATAGAATTAGTGAGATGCTGCATCTTTATATACATGACAGCTGGTTCTCTTTTACTAGAGTTGTCCATTTCAGTTGTATATTATTAATTGCTTCTGCTGTTGTATGTTATATTTCTTTTCCGCCTCTCTACACTTTGAAAAATGAGGGAATAGTCTCCCCACTATCAGACATGGGCCCTCGTTTCCAGTTGGTGGCCTCTGGCGTTTGAGGGAATGCGCTTGAGGTCATCTGACCAACCGGGTTCGGGGCACCCGTTGAGTGGATTCATGATTCGGGACGTTACACAGTGGTATCAGAGGTATACTTTTCTTTGACATACTGTTTGGATCCTTAGTCAGGGATAGGATGAACATGGTAGTTGGTAATAAGCAGTGCCCAGGAGTAGCTAACCTTTGTACAAGGAAAATCCATTCCACCTCATTTTTGCAATTTTTCTGATTTTGAAAATTGGACAGTTGACTTGATTTTCATTGTTGGGTGACATACTTGTGATTGTCCTATTTATTTGTTATACATGGGTTCTATTTAGTTTCATCCCGCTGAGATGAGGGTATTCCATCTCATTCATCATCTAGGCACATGTTAGAAATCATTTGTCATGCATTCTTTCTATGCCATGTAGGAGCATTAGAAATTGCATGTTGTTGTGATAGTTGAGGTGCTAAAAAACATGTTGTTGTGATAGATACTTTGATAAATACCCAGAATTTGATAGGGTATTGTTGTGTGAGGTTTTTGATAGAATGAACTCCAATCTTTGGTTTTTTGTTAGTATGGGCCCTCAATGACTGGAATTTGGTGGATCATTGATGAGTTTAATTTTTTATAACTAGTGTAAGATGCCAAGCACAGATTCACAGGGAGTTTAGTCCCTCACAGATCGTAATTTGGCACTTAGGTGCTTGTTCTGTGATTTTATGGGTTCTGAAGTAGTTTCAGAGCCCTACTATCCAGAAAGCCTAGTATACACGCTGTGTAGTTCTATAGAAAGACGTTATGTGGTCTTCTGTTCGGGGTGAAATGAAAAAATTTTAAGTACACGCCATGAACCCTCAGTACACTCTGTGTAGTCTCTTCACTTGTTATAGGCCATGTGGGCGAGGGCACGAGGTAGGGAATGGCTTGGGGGAACACGCCATGTACCGGTCGTACACGCCGTGTAGTGTAGACCTGGTGTCCGCCCGTGTAACTAACAACACAGACGAAGGAAACCATAAGACATACACACTGTGTCTACCTCGAACATGCCTTGTAGTCTATCCCAGGTACCTGGCCGTGTCGCGAACAACACAGGTTGGTGTAATATTTCCTAATACATATCGTGTCCACTTGGAACATATTGTGTAGTGTCAGCCGTGTAGCTGGCCATGTAGTAAGCAAAACGGGTTGCTCTGGGGCTTCTTTAAACATGTCATGTCTTTTGGGAAATGTCGTGTAGTGTGACACAAGTACCCAGTCGTGTCACGAACAACATGGGTCCGTGTTATCTTTCTTAGTACATGCCTTGTCCACCTAGAACACGTCGTGTAGTGTCAGCCGTGTAGCCAACCGTGTAGTCAGCAACACGGGTCGGTCTGGGGATTCATTAAACATGTCGTGTCTTTTTGGGACACACTATGTAGTGTGACCTGGGTACACATTCCTTTTCATGAAAAACACAGGATGATGAAAGTATGTCAAGTGCATTCCGTGTTCCGGTGGGACACGCCGTTTAGTGTTGTTTTAAGAGATCCATGTTCCTTATACGTGTTAGAGGACTCGAATAGGGAAGGAGGATTCAAGTACACACCGTGTAGTTATAAGTACACGCCATGTATTTCGGGTGTTACATGAACAATTTTAGATGGGAGTACACGCCCATGTCGATGGCTAGTGAGAGGGGTTTTGTGCAGACTCTGCGTATGGGAGAAGGACCAGCAGCTTCTTACCAGTCGGGAAATTGGGGTATGTCTGGGCATGCAGGAAGAGATGGTGGTTGTGGAAATGGTAGCCAGACACCAGGATCTCTGAGGTAGTAGGGTGGGACAGCTCAGGGTAGCCAGTCTGTGTCGTAGGGCTGTGGCACTGGGCATACAAATGCAGTGCAACAGACCCAACAAGAGTAGAATCTCAGACCTTCCACTGTCAGAGGTACTATTATATTTGCCTCTATTTTATCTTCTGCACTTTTTGATACTGGTGCTACACATAGTTTTATATCTATGGTCATTGTGGTGATCCTAGAGCTCTGTGTTTCTTCTTATTTTGATGTCATGATGCTAGAAACACCATTGGCAGTAAGGATGGCAGGTGTGCATCAATGTAGGGAGTTCCCCCTAGAGGTTGGTGGGTGTCACTTTCTATGTGACCTCTATGTCTTGTAGTTGAAAAGCTATTATGCCATATTTGGGATGGACTGGTTGGTACCCTTCCAAGCATTTTTAGTTTTCTATCGTCGCAGGGTGAGTTTCACATCACTAGAGGGCGTAGAGTTTCTATACAAGGGCGAATGGGATGTCTAGGTGATCCAAGTTGGACCCGAGCATCGTGGACGAGGTGGACTGACAACCCAGATTGTGAGTTTATATATGGATTATCAGGGGACTTTTTAGAAGGATTTCCCTCCAGTAGTTGATCATTTCAGGGATGTCTTACTGGATTACTTTTTAGGTCTACCTCTAGTCCGTGAGTTGGATTTCTTTATTGAGCTAGTCCTAGGAGCATCGACGGTGTCCAATCCTCCTTATAGGATAGCCAAACTAGAGTTGCAGGAGATCCAGAGGATTTTAGAGGATCTTCAAGCAAAAGGTTCCATCCAACCCAATACTTCTCCTTGGGGTTCACCAGTTCTCTTTACAATGAAGGAAAATGGTACCCTCAGACTATGTGTGGATTATCGAAAGCTTAACCATCTGACGGTCAAGAACCGATATCCCATACCGTAGATTGATGCTCTTTTTGATCAACTTCGAGGAGCACGTGTGTTCTAAAAATTGAATATTGATTCAGATATCATTAGTTACGCGTTATACCATCATACATACCACCTACAACATTGATGAGTAGATATGGTCTATATGAGTAAATGGTTATGCCGTTCAGACTCACAAACATACCAGTAGTTTTCATGGCTCTAATGAATCGTGTTTTCCATCCTTATCTTGATTCATTTGTGGTAGTCTACATGGACGATATCTCGGTGTACTCTCACACTCAACATGACCATGAAACCCATCTTGAGATCATATGAATTACACTGAGAGAGAATCAACTATATGCTAATCCCTCAAAGTGCCACTTTGGATAGACTAGATTCACTTCTTGGGTCATATCATCTCAGAGGAAGGAGTGGCAGTGGACCCAAATAAGGTGAGAGCAATAGTTTCTTGGGTGAAACCTAATAATGTGTTTGAGATATAGAGTTTCATGGGATTGGATAGTTACTACAGAAATTTTATATAGAACTTCCCCCGCTTAGTAGCATCATTGACAGGTTTGAATAAGAAGGGTGTGAAGTTTGTTTGGTTAGTATCTCGTGAGAGAGCCTTTCAAGAGATGAAGGGTTGGTTGACATCAACAAAAAATCCTGATACATCCAGAGCTAGGGAAGAGCTATACAGTCTACTGTGATGCATCAGGTATTGGGATGGGTGTAGTGTTGATGTAGGGCGATCATGTTGTTTCTTACGGGTCTCAGCAGTTGAGGCCACTTGATAGGAATTACTTGACGCATGATCTTGAGTTTCCTACAATTGTTCATGCATTACGCTGTTGGATACATTATCTCTTGGGAATGAATTTTGTGTTGTTCACGGTCCAAAAAAGTCTCAAATATATCTTGATCTAGTGTGACCTGATTCTGAGGCAATGAAGGTGGGATGAATACCTTCAGTCCTTCGACTTTGAGCATTCCTATACACCTGGTAAGGGTATTTCCGTATCAGATTCACTGAGTAGGACTCAGACACAGGAAATGCAAGAGGCCAGTAGTGAGTGGAAGCTTATGGCTTTGTTCTTTAAGATTCATTTTGGAGGTTCCTGATAGCCAGGGGAAAACCTATCTTTTTTTCTTTAGCTGTGACTTCTACCCTCTTGGATAGAGTGAGGATGAGACATCTATCTAAATCAGAAGGCCTAGTTCTACGGGAGTTGGTGGCAAGTAAGGACCCTCCTCTTGGATGGATGATAGGCGATGATGAGGTATTGTGTTTCCATGGATGAGTGTGGGTTCCAAGGGATATACACGAGGAGATGATGTGGGAGTTTCATGCATCAGCTTGGGAAGGTCATCCTTGAGTTACCAAAATGTACCCTGACCTGAGACGTCAGTATTGGTGGCTGAGTATGAAGAGAGAGGTAGTTGGTTTTGTTACTGGATGTTCCACCTGTCACCAGGTGAAGGCAGAGCATCATAGGCCAGCCGTACTATTACAGAAGTTACCCATTCCAGAATGAAAATGGGATGATGTCGTGATGGACTTCATGACTAGGTTTCCGAGGTCCCTTCAAGGCAATGATGTTATATGGGTTGTTGTGGACAGACTCATGAAGTTATCTTACATTTTTCTGATCAAGGAGACCTTCGGTGTTGACGAGCTTGAAAAGATGTATATCCGAGAAGTAGTACGTCTTCATGGGGTCCCTTGTTCTAAAGTTTTAGATAGGGACGCCCGCTTCACATCTTGTTTCTGGTAGAGTTTGTAGAGGGCACTGGGTATACAGGTGATTCTGGGTACATCTTACCACCCTCAGGCCGATGACTAATCAGAGCATATGATATAGGTGCGTGAGGACATGCTACATGCATGCCTTATGGACTTTGGGGGCTCTTGGGAGAAGAACATACCCCAGGTCGAGTTTTCCTATAATAATAGTTTTCATGCAACTATTGAGATGGAAGCATATTAGGCTTTATATTGTAGTTCATGCTGATCACCCTTGTTCTTGTTGGAGGCAGGTGAGGAAGCTTTAATGGGACTAAGTCTCGTGCAGGAGACTTGGTAGTTCTTCTCTGACAGTCTTGATTTAACCGAGCGGGTGAGTTCATCCTTATCCTTCAGTAGTTCATGCCAATTTTTTCTTGAGGGAATTTTATTTTAGTTTGAATGAGTGAACATTTATATCAAATCTACGTCGTTATGGGATGATTCGGGAGGCGTCGTTCACGTATATTGATTCTAGACGATTGAGGTAGGTGGTCTGGTGTTCATTCCAACTGTTGAGTTGAATTTTTTGTATCGTTGTGCTACGAACCCATGTTTGGGGAGTCATATGTTTGAGGAATTTGCTGAAAGTTATCTAGAATTGCATAGATAATATAATAATAAGTTTAAACTACTATTTGGGGTCACTTCTTGGATCCAGGGCCACCACGGGGGTGCGTTCCTCTGTTTATCCATTTGGCTAGGATACCCAAGGGTATGCCATGATTATTTTGTGCATTGAATTTTCATGAGAGAATGTTTATATGGATTGTTATTTATGCTTTGGGATCGGCCCAGTTCTATTACCCTGAGGGAAGTAGTTCTTTTAGCCTGAGGAAAGTGTTCTATTAGCCCGAGGGTAGTGTTTTCTTTGCCTGAGGGAAGTGGTTGGTTATCTCGAGGGTAACCTTTGTTTATGCCTATGGGAAGTGGCCTCTATGCGAAAAGGGAATTATCACATATGCTTGAGGGAAATGATCGTGTGCTTGAGGGAAATCACCTGTGGGTATCAAATTCTGTTACTTGAGGGTAAAGATAGAATGTCTGAGGAAAAGACTATTTAGAATATTCACTGTAGTGTTTTTCTATGTGGTACCTACCAAGCCGAAGCACAATCTTGGAGGTGATAAGTAACAATTAAAATTTCATTGAAACTGGTAGTGATAGTTACTTTTGAGGACTTACTAGTATATTGCATTTACTTTTGCACACTGCTGCTGCACATTTTCACTAACAGTTGGGAACGGTCCTTTGGTGGGTTCCTATTGAGATTTATTTCTCACACCCTATTTTGGTCATGTCTTCAGCCCAAAAAGACTATATTTCTACAGGTGTCGACATGGGAAAGGGTCCTATTAAGGTACATGACTGTAGCAGAGGAGTATGAGGGCATGGGAACGAGCTTAGGCTTGCGATGCAGTTCTGTTATGTTTACTCTGCTTTGTTTTGTTTTCTTGTATCTTGTACTTTGAGTTGTATTGTATTGTATTGGAATGTATCCCATTCTGGATACATTCATAAAATTAGTGACATGAAACATCTTTATATAGATGACTGTTGGTTCTCTTTTACTTCATTTTTCTATTTCAGTTTTATATTTTTTATTGCTTATGCAGTTGTGTGTTATATTTGATTTCCTCAGTGCTACACTTTGACAAATGAGGGCACAGTTTCCCCTCTATCAGACCTAGGCCCTCGCTGCTAGTCGGCAACCTCTGGCATTTGGGGAAATGTTATTGGAGTCATGTGACCAACCGGGTTCAGGGCTCTCGTTGAGCGGCATTTGGATTCAGGACATTCCATATGTGATATATATTTATTAATTATTTATTGTTTTTAAAGACGTTCTTTATCATATATGTATAATAGACACACATTAGTGGTGGCCTACTGAGATTCATTTCAACGACCTAAACAATACATTCTAGATGTGTTTAGATTTTCGGTATTTTCATTCAGAAAAAGGTAATGTCTTTGGACTCAACTATGGTGTTTTGCTATTTAGAATGTGTTGATAGTTAACGGACAATAGGGTATTTCCTCAAGTGGATTTTCCCTTTTTCCTATTTTATCTTCATGCTATTATATTTAGATACTATTGTCTTCAATGCAAATAAGCCTCTAAAAAGAAACAATTTCACACTAAATAAATTAATTCAATAATATGATAAATTAATCCAGTATGAAAATTAATTAATCAAATAATAATTATTCATTGAACCACCTACCTCTAGGTCAAAAACCCCACAAATTGGTGTGAAATATTTAAATTGCAGCACATAACTTCAATCATGAGCCATTTTCTCCACAATGATCCTAAAGCAAAACCAAACTCATGAATTCGTACAAAAACCCATCCAATTAAAACCCAAAAATCAGAACATAGTCCCGCTGAAAAAAAACTCAAAGAAGTAGAATGAGGGACTTATCAGGGGGGGTTGCTAGTGCGGAAAGAGGGAAATTCGCCAGAGGTGTCGTCGGGGGTGTCGTCGGCCAGCAAGGGGAGGTCGCAGCTGGCGGGTGGTCCGGTGGATGGTTGGGTTGCAGTGCAAGGGAGGAAGGAAGTGGGAGAGCGGGTTGGCCGGGTAGGAGTTCAGCATTGGAGGAGGAAGGCTACAACACCAAGGTGTAGCTGTTCAGGATGGTAGCGCAGTGCGAGTCGCTAGAGGGAAGGCCAGCTAAGGCATCTGGGCCTGATTGTGGTGAGCAGCACGATGGGAAGAAGGGGTTCGGGTGAGAGTCAGTGTGGGTTGTCGCATCAAGAGGCCATGTAAGAAGGGGGGCGCCGCTTTGAGCTGGCTGGGAAAATAGGGTGTGCCGCGAAGCATGGAGGCCACCAGGGAGCTGGGTGGTGCGATGAGGGGAGAGTGGAGGTCCAGCATCCATGGGGTGGAGAGTGCTGTGCTACCCAGCCCATGGGGGGAGAGGAGCTGAAGACAGAAAATTGAGGGGGAACCCTAACACCAATATAATTAAAATTAAAATAATAATAAAGAGAAAAAAAAATTAAAGAGAATCCCAATATTAATAATAAAGGTAATTGATAATAATAATAAACTAAAATTAGAATAATAATGATAATAATAATAATAAATTAACAGTATCCTCAAATAATATTATTGATATTAACAATTAAATAATTCAATAACCCTTTTCTGTACTTAATTTTATTTATTTATTAACAATTCATTTTATTTATTTAATCAAAAAATGGTAGGGAACCCGGTGGACAAGGAAAGGTCGCACAATTTCAAAATTATGCCACGCCTGAGTGTCGGACGTTGCCAAGCCCCCACCCCCCAAAACTCATTTTTTGAAAAAATAAAAATTCATCCAGGACCTATCCCGCACCTCAATCGAATATTTCAAAACCAAGTAAATAAATAAAGTGACCGTAACATAATATTATATTAATAATAATATTAATAACAATATAATAGAATTTATATTCTTAGAACTATTAAAAATAAATATAGTATCTCCAAACAATAATATTATTATTATCATTAAAATAATTCTATAATTTTTTATTGCACTTATTATATTCATTTTATTTCAAATCCATTATTAATTACATTTTATTTATTTTTCATGGACATCAAGCGGATCGTGCGATGAACCATGCGAGGTCACACGGTGGCTTGGATTATGCCACATGGCTTCGACTATGGTGCACCTAACGTAATGATGGGAAAAACATTAGTTTTTTTAAGTAATCAAAATTTTTTGTCATTCTTCAAACCGAACTACCCCGATGCTGAAGACATTAATAAAATAAAAACTTTAAAAGAAACATCTGTGACAATTCTCCCCACCATAGTGCTTTCCATCCCCAGAATGTCTCAACTAAAACTGAACCCCGAGGTAGCAAATGATACCCCAGTAGGGTTCAAAATTGATCACTATGGGAAGAAAGTGAAAAGAGGAAAACACACCGTGCTCAGAAAAAGTGACACCAAATACCACATTAAGAAACTCGTAAAAGAGTTTCCAATATATGTTGTCTGCCCCGAAGAGCTAGAACACCCCCAGTTGATTACTCAAGGAAAGGGACTCCTGTAGTCACGGAAACCTACTTCACAATCCAAAACACCATGAGGACCATTGGACAAAAACAAATTTGTTTAAGTGGAGTGAACAAACATGATCAAAACACATCCAAATAAACTATTATCTCTTACCACCAAGCCATATTTATGAATGGAACCAAAAGGCCATCATGGGGAAGCCCAAAGGGGCTCCCTGCCATTCTAACGAAGGGCCAACCCGTTTCAATCCAATGAAATTTGAGCGATACCCACCGTGGGTCTCCCCACCATTATGAATCATGCAATTCCCAAGGCGATACTGGAAAACCGACACATTGAGGTCTGGATGGACTCCCCATCATTATGAAGAAGGGCCAACATGGATTTATCCTAGTGGAATTTGTGCGAGACTCATCATTAGAACTGACAGAAGATACAAACTTCTAATAATTTTTTGATGGAGAACAAACACCACACCACAAGGGATGGGGAGGGACGGGCCCATCTAACAGGGTGTCAAAACTGCAACTGAAGATAGACCAATATATCCACACCGCTAGATGAGCACTATTCAAATCTATGTCTGATTTACCTCACATACCCCATAAGGACCAGTAATAGAGATTAAACCTAGTGGGACACATCCACCGAGACATTAAGGTTTGAGGTGACCATGCATCCTCATAGCCCCGAGAAAAATCACGCTCTCAAATGGGTTGTTCAGGATGGAACAACTATAAGAAACGATTTAAACTGATTTGACATTTAACACCGATGAAAGAAATAAAGTCGAGGTCCCATACACTCTCGGGGTTCGTAACCATGTGTCAGCTTCACTCTGAGGCCTATGGAAGGAGCCCTGATGTTTGAAGCATCTCCTGCCTCGTAGTCAGGTATAAAAGACTCTCAAATGACACTTTTCCCTTTGAGATTTCATGCATACACACCCCAATCGAGAAAACACCAACAACCACCACATTCTCTGACTTTCAAATACTCGCTCGCGACACCATCCACCAAAACAGGGGATTAGACGATGCACATGAATCTCCTTTTTACCTTAACCAGGAAACATGATATTGAATGATGCATGACGAACACTCCTCTCAGAATAGAAAAATTCGAACTCCCTAGGAGGAGGATGAACTCCTATGAATATTCGGATTCCAAGAGGATACTACAATGTCCACCCTTGATCTTCAAAGAGGACCCATGCTACGATGTGTCATCAAACATGACCTTTGCGTTCGATGGAAGAACTACAAACATTTCAAGACACCGGTCAGCATTGATATTTCTAAACCACCATCACCCTTCCCTGCTAGAATTCCTTTCACTATTTCTGGGGGAATCTTCAGATGCAATGATGTCAAACATCATACCTGACAACTAAGACAACTCAAAGAGACCAAAGCTCCCTTCTACTCCTCTTGCATCTATCATCTTGCTGTGAGAGGATCCTCTTAACTGAAACGGATAAGGGACAAAATTAGAACCATCACTAAAAAGGGAGAGTCCTCACTTTAATCAACTGGAGGACCAACCAACGACAGATTTTCCACGTCCACACTTAAATCGCATGTCATTACTTTATGGGGGTGCAGACTAATTAAGAATGAAAACCATGGACCTTGTCTAACTGGTCCAATGGGAAAGACATATCACAAGTTAACCATAAACCTATAGAGGGGACCACTGCAAGGGCTTCCTGAAGAACTTATCAAAAGAATTCACTAATAGTGCTCTTGCACACCAGCTTACAAAAAAAATTCAATCTCAAGACACAAAGCAGTAAAAAGATTCTAGGCTCGAAATGCATCGCATCCAGCACATCCCAAAACACAAGGACACATCACACAATCACCGGTAATTATAACACCAATTTTTTTCTTAACCAATCTTTTTGAAAATAAACAAAGCCAGTGTGTCGCACAAACACTAATGTTGTCTTGTGGGCCTCATATATGCATGTTCCCATGACACACTAGAACTCTCCTCATATCTATCTAGGAATTCATCCCTTCATTCCATTAACCATTTCACATTCCATATACACTCATGCATGTGGTTTCCCACGAGAACACCAATTATCAAATCCAAACCTTCTGATCAACCCTCATACATCATTTCCTTTTTAAAGTGATTCATTTAAAAACATTTGTTTCCAAGACCAAATAATATTCCCTTAAAATCCAAATTTCAACAATTCCAAAACAAAGATATGAGGAACGACACAAGGGAAAACTGGTGTCAGTGGGTGAATAGAACATATGGCTGGCAGCCATATACCAATCACGCCACCACCATAGAGAGTATTCTAAGATAGCGTCCCTGGATCCACATGGCTGGCTAGACCCTGGGATCTCAGAAGGACCACTGACCCTACTCCCTTTTCATTTCCCTTAGACAAGATAACCGCAAAGAGCATTTACTCAAAAAAAGATCAACATAATTTGGTAACTCGAGTCCTGCCACAAGGTGTGCTGGCCATGCACCTTACTCGTATCTAGGTCATTTTGTTCTAACAACCTTAACACTAGTCTACAGTGACTCTATCCCAAATAAACATGACCCAAGAGATAAAACCTTACTCTGATACCATTTTTCATGAACCAGTCTGGGTCGCCATCTGACCCAGAGCCCGACCCGTTCTGCGACATGGCCTGAAGGGCGTTCCCAATCCCCACGGGCTAGAATAAGTTCCCGGTTATCAAAAAATTACACATGGGAACAATTTTCTCAAAATAATAAAAACTGAACCACTGACTTGTTAAATAAAATAAAACTATGAACTGAAAACCATACAGACCGTTAAAATAAAATCAAATTTATAGAGTTACAACCTAAACCAACATCCAAAAATAAATGACCACAAAATAAACTAACTCCAAATCAAACCTTCAAGCAATAAGATTGGTGCAACATCCACATGCCACAAACACCAACCTGCACGAGAAGACAATCAACGACCAAAACCACCATTGCTGAGTCGATGCCTCAATCTGGAATACACAAAAACAAGGTCTGCATATACCCAAAGGGGTTTTTATGATGTGATCCAAGATCCCAGTTGGAAGTCACCAAATAAAAATGTTCCACGCATAATTATTAAATGAAAAATACATTTTAAATAATAACTAATGAAAATAAATAAAATCATGAACAGTTTAAAAGAAAATAGAATTAATGAAAATTGTTTCAAATAGAATAACTTAAATTAAAATAGAAACACTCAATTTTTAAAATAATCAATGTGTCACACTGATGAGCATTAAGTAACCTATGAGAACCAAATATGGAAGAGGCCCCATGGGTGTAAGCTGGTTTCTGCCCCTAGATCTTCGTGTCATGGTGAAATGTGCCTTAGAAGGAAACAACCCTAAAAAAATGTGGATTAGAAGGCCACGACAATCATAAAATGCGGCGTAAATGTCCACGACCCTCAGAAAAGAATATTTTTAGTCAGTGTTGCAATCGCCAGTCCTGCTAGTGAAACTAGGCTGATTAACCACAGGAATACAAGCCCACGAGTCTAGTCCACCCTTCTAGCTACTCAGGGTTCTTAGTTTGTGCTCAAAAAAGTTTCAAGTTCATGTCACATGTCACAATAATGCATAAAATCTAAATTGGGTACCTACACATGAACAATAAAAATTTCACTCGCAAACCCGATTTTAAAACAAAACACAAACCAAAATCTTTTCAAAAATTAATCTGCATAGGTTATAAACTAAATTAAACCATATGCACAATTTAAAAGACACTCGTCACTAAACAAACCACCACTATCACATGTGAACACCATTTGGATATAAGGCGCACACTAAATCAATTTTCAAACATGTTTCAAACCATTTTCATAATTAAGTAAACCATAAAACATTATGAAGTAAGAGAAAAAGGGTGTCACATGTCCTTCCACAATCTAAGGTTACCATTTATAAATTCAAATGCATTCACACATCACACTGACTAATATAAAATTTTAATGTGTGACCTTCACAACCCAAATAGTTTTGTTGAAAAACCTTACACCATATGAAAAAACACAATTGCATAAACCACATAATTTAATAAGTGAAAAATAAAATCATATAAAACAATTTAAAATAAATCTCTTGGAATAAACCACTAAACCCACACAAACCATCTTTTATGACAAAACACACATGACGCCAGGTATAAAAATATAGTCCTCACCACATTTACAAATTAATAAGTCAATCACATAATTTAAAAACCATTAACTAAGTTCCCAGATGAAAACAAACGAATTATATATACAATCAATCTACTAAGCATTTTCAATGAAAATAAAACTCCTAAAAGAAACAATTTCAAATAACACAAATTAAATAAATAATATTATAAATTAATAAAACTTGAAAATTAATTAATCAAATAGTAATTAATCATTGAACAACCTACCTCGATGTCAAAACCCCACAAATTGGTGTGAATTCTTCACATTTCAGTGCATAACTTCAATCATGTGCCGTTTGCACCAAAATGAACCAAATGAAAACCCAAAATCATGAATTCGTATATAAATTTTTTCAATTAAAACCCCAAATCAGAACTCATTATCGCTGAAAAAAACGAAAACAGCACAAAAAAACTCAAAGAAGCGAAAGGAGGGACTTATCTAGAGGGGGGTTTCTTGCGTGGAAGGAGGGAAATGCACTGGAGGTTTCGTTTGGGGTGTCGCTAGCAAGTATCGGGAGGCCGTGGCTTGCAGGTGGTCTGGAGGTTGGTTGGGTTTCTGCACAAGGGAGGAGGTGAGTGGGTGAGTGGGCTAGCTGGGGAGGAGTTTGGCATGGGAGGAGGAAGGTTGTGGCACCATTGAGTAGCCGGTCGGGATGGTAGCGCGGTGCGAGTCGCTAGAGGGATGTTCAACAATGGTGGTTGGCCCTGAGGGTAGTGACCACCGCTATGGGAAGAAGTGGTTTGGGGGAGAGTCAGTGTGGGTTGTTGCAACAAGAGTCCTGGTAAGAAGGGGGGCGCTGCTTCGAGCTGGCTAGGAAACAAGGGTGTGCCGTGAAGCATGGAGGCCAATCGGGAGTTGGGTGGTGTGACGAGGGGAGAGGGGAGTTACGACGGTCATGGGGAGGGGAGTGATGTGCTACGCGGCTCAAGGGGGAGAGGTTATGAAGGATGAAAATTGAGTGGGAACCCTAACGCTAATCAAAATATTATAAAAATAATAATAAAGTGAAAAAAATTAAAGACAATCCCACTATTAATAATAATTCTAATTAACAATAGTAAAAAAGTAAAATTAGAAAAATAATGATAATAATAAGAAAAAATTATTAGTATCCCCCAATATTATTATTATTATTATAAATTAAATAATACATTAACTTTTTTTCTCACTTAATTTTATTTAGTCTTTAACAATTCATTTTATTTATTTAATCTAACATCGGCAGGGCACCGGATGGACTAGGCAAGTCCGCATGGTTTCAAAATCATGCGTCGCCCGAGTGTCGAACGTTGTAAAGCCCCGCAAAAAACTCATTTAACGAAAAAAATCGAAATTTATCTACGACTCGTCCCACACCTCAATCAAACATTTCGAAGCCATGTAAATTAGTAAAGTGGCTGTAACATAATATTATATTAAAAATAATATTAATAACGTCATAATACAATTTATATTCATATTACTATTAAAAATAATAATAGTATCTTGAAACAGTATTATTATTATTATTATTAAAATACATCCTTAAATTTTTATTAGACTTATTATCTTCATGTTATCTCCATCCCATTATTCGTTACATTTAATTTATTTTTCTTGTACATCAAGAAGGTCATGTTATGAAATAGGTGAGGTCGCACAGTGGCTCAAACGTGGTTTCCTGGCATCGACCACAGTGCGCTGAACTCAATGAAGAGCAAAACATTAGATTCTTTAAAACTAAAAAATTTTAAGTTGGTCTTCAACCCGAACAACCTGAAGCCAAAAACATTAATAAAATAATGAATTTAAAAGCAACATGTGTGACAATATCAATAAAATTTGGTAAATTATACAAATTATCAATTCTTTACACCGTCACTACTAGGGGGAACCATTGGCATATGAGGAGGCATACCTATGTTATTATGGAACTCACCCCATAAAATTGTTTGTGGGGATAATAAGTTAGAGGTACTAAATTATAGATATAATAAATATAAATTAATATGAAAAAACTACTCATAAAAATGAAATTATTTAATGTAATCTATTAATTATGATTTGGATTTGACGCTATTTTCTTGAAATTGAATTTAACCGATGCATGATCTGAGTAAGGACACACTTTAAATCCCAATAAATTAAATAACATTGCCCAAATAAAATAATTTCAATGAATTATTTATTATTATTATTTAATTATGTTTTTAGATATCCAATGTAATGAAAGATCAATATATCACACAAGAAAATATCCCCACTATCTGTGACAACAACATTCGCGCTATAAAATATGTTTCAACACATGTGATTTAAAATGGATCATTTCATAATGTATTTTTGATAGTTGAAGGTGTAGTGATTCTTCTTTAATTCTAAACAATGTATTTCCCTTTTAAAATGTGAGAAAATACATTATTATCTTTTAATTAAATTTTGGAATGGTGAAATCGAATCATACTAATGAAATATTGAACATCGTTTTAAAAATTTTCATGGATCATAAATTATGTCTATAACATGTTTTTGGTGGGAGAGGGATAATATAATGTTTACTAGTTTTTCATGATTAATCACCCAATTATAAATAACATGACATAAAATAAAGGGCTTCCCTATTATGAAAATAATTTTTTCTCCATAAAGTAAATATTTTAATCAAATGTATCTACATAAAAAAATATTGAGGCAACCTAAAAACTCATAAAATGACTATAAATATATTATAAATGAATTCATTAGTATTTCCATAAAATGAAAAATGAAATCAATGAATATAAAAAGAAGTAATCAATAGATGTTTATTCTTTAATTGTATTGATTCAATGTATTCTTGTGGCATTACAATGTCCCTAATAGACACATAGAGGAGGTTTTAGCTTAGTCCTATATTGTCAAGTACTTTTTTAATTCATTGAAAAACCTATAAAAAGAAAAAATAAAAATAAATTTGCATCTATGAGATAAATAATGTTTCAAATTAATCAAAGGTGAAATAATCTTTCATTATTTTTGATTTGATCAATATATAATAAATGGAAACACTACAAATTTTTTCAACAAAATATGGATAATATAATTAGTGTAATTACTAATCACAACAAATTTAATTGTCTGTGGAACAACCTAGGATGTACATACCCATAATATATTATAAATTAGACAAATAAATCCTCTAGTAAAGTCAAATAGTTATAAAACATTTTAAAACTATAATCTTTAGGTTATTTATCCTTATTTTGGATTACCTTACCATTTTTCAAACATCCTTTTATCGAATATGAATAAATCATATATAAGGGATAATTTGTAAAATATCCTCAATGGTATACCATATGTTATTTTTTTTAATAAATTAGAAATTATATTAATAATATCATTAGGTCCCAAAAAAGTGTCCATTAAAGGATTCTTGGAAACTCTCTCTCTATATTTCTCAGAAGCATATTTATAGATTAATGTGTATGGTTTTATCTCCACTTCATGTATTTTTTATAGATGTTTCTACCCACATATGTGTCAGTTTATTTATTAAAATGGACATACTATAAATATACTAAAAAATCTAAACATTAAAAAAAATTATTAATAAGATAATAAAATTCATAATCACTTGTGTCATCATTGTGTAATTTTATTATACTACATTAAATGAAACCATCATTTAATGGATTTTTAATGTCTGGAAAATAATATATCATATATTTTGAAACTTTTAATTTCATTAATATATAAATTTCATAGATGTTGAGGTTATAACTTTATTTCATCTCATTTCAACCTATATAAAATTTCATTTGATATACTCAACATGAAAAAACCTTATTTATTAAATTATTTAACATGTCATATAATCATGCCAAATAAAAGTTATATATTAAATAAATAAATTAAAATATTAATACATATTTAAGGAAATATATATTTATTTTAATAAAAAATCTATAAAAACTAATAATTACTAACCGAATAATCAATTCATATGTACCAATATAAATAAATTTATTTAAAAATAATATAATTTTTTTTCATAAAATATGTATATTCCTTTAAATTTTAGGTAACCATTTCATTTATTAGGTAACACCAAGATATTTTAAAAAACATTAAAATTATATGGGAATGTATCACCACAATAATTTATGATATATATAATTTTAAATAAATTCAATCTCTTCTATAACTTTAAAAACATGTAACAAAGGGTTTCAATGAAGTGTGATACTCTATTAAAATATTATTATGACCATTAGAATCGAGATGTAAAGTTGGAAGTTATGAATAGTAATAACTTAATTAAAAAAAATTATATATATTACTCATTTAGGAAACAAATTTAGTGGTTATATATTTTTTATATATAAAATAAGAACTCTTTGAATGAAAATGAAATGTTTTCTGAAAAAATGTATTTTTTCAAAAATCTATAATATCACATTTGGAAAAAATAATTTATAATTGTTTTTTAACACATTTATAAATATTATTTTAAAAAATAAAAATAAATTTTTAAATATTTATTTTGAAATATTATTTGAGGTTTTTTTAGAATTTTAATGAGAATTGTTTTTTCAGAATACTGAAAAATACTGCTTTTATTTGGATATATGCTTTTCCTTTATATTATTTAAAAAATTAAATCATATTTAAAATAGAATATAATGTAAAATTAGAAAAATTATATTAAAATATAACTAAATTCGGTCATTGGAGTCAATTTAATTTTTAAATTTGGTAAAACATATTCAAAATTAATATTAATATTAATTTGTATTATGTAATATATTTAAATTATTTTTTAACAATATTAATAGTGATAATAGTAAAAATTAATTTTCATTGTTAATGTAAAATGGGTTTACTAGGGGTTAGTCTAAGAAGATAAGAGTTAAAAAGACATGAAATTGTAAAAAAATAAATTTTATATAAATAATTATACCCTATAACATAGATGTTTCTAAAATAGCCTATTTTGGGGGATTTTTAAATAAAAAAATACGTGCAACACTAAATCTTTATAAAAATTTCATGGTTGTCCTATTCGTGATAATAAAAGGGCACCCCTCTCATTCCCTAGTCAAACATCCCAAATACAATGGATCATCAAATACCTTCAAAGATCATATATTTATATTCTTAAAAAGGTAATAGAGTCCTTAAATTGATTATAAATCTCTCTTAATAATGAATTTGGTATAATCTTAAAGTGGGTCTATGAAGAAGATGAAAAATGAAAAAATATTTTTATTTGTTTTATTTTTTCATAAAATTGGATAAAATAAACTTTTAAAAATAATATTATAAAAAAATGTATCCTATATACATATATTATTTATGTTAATTTAGTAACTGAGATCCATATCCCTTTCTATTTAATAGGAAATGATACTGTTGATCGTGAGCACGACAGACAACTGCCTCGGGAACCGATTCGATTATTTTTGAACAAAACCGTTGAAGGATGGATATAATGTAGTTATTAGTATAATTATTATAAATTATTGAAATAAATATTCTTATATAATTATTATATCATTCATTCATTCAAAATTTCCATTTTGTGGGGGATATGATAACGATTCTTATGTTTATGGTCGAATCCATCCTCATGAAGAGATGTGATTCATTTATCCATTATTATATACAAGAAAATAAGTAGGGTTAAGTTAATATATATATATATATATATATATATATTCTTACCATAAATATGTAAATATAATATCATATATAACATCATGACAACCACTTTGTTGGAAAATAAAATTATCGCTCGTGTGTACGGGTGGACTACCGCCTCTATATAGCGATGTGAAATGTTTTTTAGTATATATTTTCATGGCCTGTAAAAATGATGCATTTGAAAATATATATATATTAAATTTTAATTTAAATTTTATTATGAATTAATATTTTTTCCATTCATTCAATCTATAAGGGAAAATGGAAGGGCATATCATCTCCAAGAACAGTGTAGTCTATATTATACCTTAAACATTAATATATTACAATAGAAACATATATAATTAATATATATGATATTTTATTAATAATTATAATTTTTTAGATGATGTATCAACCCCATAATTTTATTCACTAAAATTACAGAATTAAAACCTAATTTAAAAATGATGTAATTATCACATGGAACCATTATTTTAAAATAAAATTACTAATAAACAAGTGATAAAATACTATAATTGAATCATATATGGTATGATATATATATTTGTATGTTTTTATAAATTATTTACAATAAAACAAAATTTATTATAAATTTGTTTTGAACACAGACGAATGAAGTTGCACATGTGGTAAGGGTTTCTCATCTCCCTTTTCCATCTGGGACACATATTCCATATTCACTAATTATTCCTTTGTGTATATACATTAAATTTTGATAATTTATATCATTAATCCCTTTAAATTAGCTGTTTTTAATGTTTCTTTTTTTTATTATAGATTTTATGGCTCTTTAAATTAAGAATATACCATTGTGGTAAGAGTTTCTTATCTCACTTCTACGACCATAAGACATAAACTAGATTCACCACATATAGTAGTGTGTGATGTATATTAAAATTCATCTAATATTATATATCTTGAATATATTTATATTCATGAAATTTAAATTTTATTTTTATGTTACTTATTTCATGGGACTTATGATTCAATGTTAGTAATGTGGTACAGTTTTATTTCAAAATATCATTATTTTTCAAGTTTGTTTTTATATATGGGCCCATAGGGTGAGAGATATTATATTTATATCCTAAGTTCAATATATTATCTTATTATATAGTTATTTTGATATATTTTTAATGTAATAGTACCATTTCCATCTCTTTGGTAAATATTTTTTTTTGGAAAATGATTTTAAGAAAATCAAAATTTATTTTCTTCTTCAACCATAAATCTATTTTCCTCCAAATTCATGTGTTCTAAAAATGGATTAAAAATATATAAAAAATTAAAATTGATTTATTAAATATTAATTTATCCATTTTTCATTTTTACATTTTTTAGCGATTCTTCATTACATTGTCAAAAGGGTGATTGTTATAATTTTATTGAAAATATTTAATGAAGCATTATTTTAATGTGTATAGTATGAACATAATTTTCAATTTTCTTGGATATATAATCTATTAATGATTATTTTAAAATATTTCAATGATTATTTTTGATGACATGAATTTTAAAATTTTTTTGAGATTATTTTTTTAAAATATTATTTTAGTATTCTCAAAAAAATCTAAAAAATGATTTTAATGACATTTTTTCGTAATTTAATTCATTAATAACATCATCACATTATTGATTTTATGATAAAATGGGGATACGTCATATTTAAATGATTTTTATTATTTTCTTGGAGGTTTTACAATAATAGTTATTTAGTATTGTAAATTTTACAATAATTTAACATGTTACATTATTTGGTTTAAGATTTGGTTTATTGGATTTGGGTTTGTATAAATTTTTCACATGTTAATTTTTTAGTCTAAATGTTTATGTTGAATATGTTTCACCCCTTTAAAATAAGGAGATTATTAGGCAATGTAACTCATGGGTCGGGCGTAGTTATAGATATGTCCTTTTTGAATCGATGGGTATCATGAGAAAAAAAATGTTGGCCTAATAAGATGGCTCTATACCCATATATTTAAAATCAATTTTGAAGTCATTGAATGTTTCAGATGTATGCTAAAATGAGTTGATTCATTATTAGATTAGTTGTTAATTTCCATGTGATTATAATATTACTTTTATTACTGCAGTATATGTTTCAAGATCATGGGATTATGTATATGGATTCGTCTGATCGTCTTTTATTTATGACATATTATGCTATGTTTATTAGTTCTGTGGACAGTGTTCCAGATAATTATCACAATATATTAATTATTCTAATTAACTCATCTCAGCATCCTCTGTAAGGATTATCTTACCGAGAAAATGAGCTTATCCACATTTCCCCCTTGTATAGGTTATATATATGAATCTTTTAAATGAGTTTCAAGGATACTGAGCATTTCCTTTTGTTATGTTTTTTTATTTTACTTATAAAAAATGGCTATCATATGTGTATCTGGTTCAATGAATATTATAATCTTGTCAATCCTTAGGTGTTTGAAATTTTTTCCCTATGCTAATGTATAGATTGGGCACCATATAAATTATTCTATAGTCAGGTTCGTCACAATTGATATCAGAGGATGTTTAGTAAAACCCATGAGAAATATATTTATGAAAACAGAGATTAAAGTATATAACAATATCATTGAAAAGAATGATATGTACATAAGATTGTCCTAATGTTTTGGTTATATAGATATTATAAGTTTTTCATCTTGAAATTTAACCATGTTTGGAATGTATAAGTGTGCGTGGTTCTGGCACATATGTGTCTAGGTGTAATAAATTTGAAAAGGGTGTATTGGGATTGACTCAAGAATTTTTTGATACATAATAATGGGAATTACTATGTACCTAGATCGATAATTCTATGGGACATTATTACCATACTTCACATTTTTTGTATACCATTTGGAGGTGTTTTTAAATATTTTAATGATATGATAATTTCCCCATGAAAACCATGTTTTTTTACTAGGAGAATAACTATAAATTTTTTATTAATATTTTGAAAAGTATTTCAATTGTATTTATATTATAGATAATGATTCCTAATGTTTTGAATGATTCTAGTAAATTAAATTGTTTGGAAATTGTGCCTAATGGATAGAATGAGAACCATATCAATCCAAATAACACATGTAGGGAATTCCCTTTTTGTAAAGACAAGGATTTTGGATTTGGAGATAAAACATGATCTAACCAAACTATAGGTATATTAGGGATGGATACCCTTTTAATAAAAAAACCATCCATATATGGAGAATAATTCTAATACACAATGTTGTTATGTAAAGACACGTAAAAATCAAGGAAATGTTTTTCTTAATTTTCTTTGGAATTTTACAAGAACACAGTTTCGGACGACACCTGATTCCGAGGCCCGGTGTGCCGGGAATCATTTTCCGATGTTTGGCTCAGGTACGTTCAATGAACGAATGGGCGGGTTTTTCTAACTTTTGAACTGGTGCTCGGAATCGAATTCTGAGGGCAACGATGGAATCGTAGTGCCGATTTTTGCTTAGAAACACCTTTTCTGCAGTGGCGTTTGCTCAATTGTGGTTTTTAGTTTTTGGGGTTAAGTTAAGAAATAAAATTAAAGTGGTGAAACACTTTTTTTTAATTCACTTAAAGCCACTTAAGCTGAGTTGAAGAGGATATGGTGGAACCCAAAATATCCTACCCACATGGTAGGATATTTGTGAGGTGGGGCCCGCACGAGCCCCACCATTTCTTTTCCTCTAAGTAACGCACCCGCGAAAACCTCTTTTAATTGAATTTCAACCGGTGCATTTTATTAAATTCTTAATGCCCCTTTTTAATTGGGCAGTTAAGTCGTTACCATTAATTCATCGAATTAATGGTTCGTTTTTTAACCTTGTTTTTCGTTTGTTGGCATAAGAATTAAATAAGACCAACTCATGTTTTTCTTGGGTGTGACTTTTTGAGACGATTTGGAGAAACCCTATCTTCATCCTCCTTTATGAAGAACGTGAAGGACGTGAAGAACACGAAGAACACGATGAACGCACCGTCGCCGACGAAGAACTCCGGCCTTCAATGAAAGGAGACGAAGAACGCCGAACCCTCGGAGATCGACGACGCGACACCGTGTACCGCGGCGCCGACGATTCTCCTTCCGCGACATTCTTCCATGGCATTCCTTCCCTGCAACAACCTTCGATCAACAACCGATTGAGATCGTCGACGAGATGCCATGTACCGCGACGACAGCGACGCCCCTTCCGCGACGCGACGATCCTCTCCTTCCGCGACTATCAATTCCACGAAGAACTCCTGTTCGACGACTACGTTGAGGTAGGGGTTTGATTTTTTTAAATCTTTGTGATTTATACCCGCAGCGTATGATTAAAATTGTTGTGAGACTTTTAAAACCACTAACGCGGTGGGTTCAGACTAACGAACATGTCTGAACACACCGCCCCTTTCGTTCTTGATGTGCGAAACGGTGGACGTCGAAAAAACAAGCCGCGCGGGCGATGAGAGGTCCTCGCAGTGAAGGAAGGACCCTGGGAGGGACTTTGACGAAGACTGCGTGAAATTCCGACCACTGGAAATCGTCCGGTGGTCCGCGGAGCAGCCCGCCGGCGCGCCTCGCCGGTACGGCGGCGCCGGCGACAGGAGGCGGCGGCGCCCGACGCGCCGTCGGAAGGAACCGTAGCGGCAGCACGCGGTCCCACGACCACGCGGGACCGGAGGAGGACGAGACGAGGTGGCCTGACCGCTTTCGCTGGCAAGGGTTGCCCCACTCGGGGCCGTGGTTCCCTCACGCGGGAGCAGCACGCCCCCTGCTCTGCTCGGCCGTAACCGGCCGAGCCGACCCGCCGACCAGGCCGGGCTGGGCCACCCCGGCCGGGCCGGTTCATGCCATCCGGTTCAGACCCGGACCCGGTTGGGTCGACCCAGTTCGGGCCGACCCGAGGGGGGGGGGGGGGGGGTTGGGCTGGGTCGGTCCGGGCCCAGACCCCCTCTTTTCAGACCTTTTCGGTCTGTTGCCCATAACTTGAGCTACGGGCCTCCGATCTACGTACTGTCAGCAGCGATACGATCCTTGGACCGAGACAGTCGTTTTGACATATCTCACTCAAGGTTTAGGAATACTTTGGGTTCATATGGGTTGGTTCGTACACAAAACCAACCGGGCCCTAGGAGCAGAAACACTCATAACTTGAGCTCCAGACGTCCAATTGACGTGCCGTCAACTTTGATGGTTTCCTCTTAGTGAGACGGATCTTTTGGCTTACTCCGCCCGAGGTTTGGATGTAGGTGGAGTATGGTCGGGTTGGTTTTGACTTAAAAACCAACCGGGCCCCTGGGACGAAAAAGCCTATAACTCTCAGACCATGCATCCGATTGACGCGCCGTCTGTGACTTTGAGTTCCTGTTGACGATACGAAACTTTTGGATACATCAACTCCGGATTATGCGTCAGTTGGTGTATCAGCCCCTTAGCTCGTGGAGCGGACCCTCCCGAACGAGCTTGCTGTGTGCGGGAACCCAAGAGCTGGCTGCGTCTACGACGATAATGAAGACAGTATGGGAATCCTCCGTGGGTTCGGTAGTGACCACTACGGTAATTTTTGGGATACATCAACTCCGGAATATATGTTAGTTGATGCATCAACCTCTTGGCTCGTGGAGTGGACCCTCCCGAAACGAGCATGTTGTGTGCGGAAACCCTGGAGCCAGTTGAGACTTGATGACTGCTGATCGAACGACTCGGTGTGTTACGAATAGCCCAGTGGGAAGCGCTTGGTTGTAGCAGCAGACCCACGGAGGAGGAGCGCTTGGTTGTAGCGGCAGACCCGCAGTACTCAACTGAAGGAGTACCTCTGGAGGCTATGAGGGGGGGGGGGGTGGCTTGGTTGTAGCGGCAGACCCACAGTACTCAACTGAAGGAGTACCTCTAGAGGCTATGAGGGGGGGGGGGGCGCTTGGTTGTAGCGGCAGACCCACGATGGAGGAGTGCTTGGTTGTAGCAGCAGACCTACGATGGAGGAGCGCTTGGTTGTAGCAGCATGGGGGAGCGCTTGGTTATAGCAGCAGATCCACGGAAGGGGAGCACTTGGTTGTAGCGGCAGACCCGTGGTACTCAACAGAAAGAGTACCTCTAGAGGCTATGAGGGGGAGCGCTTGGTTTTAGCGGCAGACCCATGGTGGGAAGCGCATGGTTGTAGCAGCAGGCCCACAGTACTCGATAGGTGGAGTACTACAACAGTCCAAGGATAGAGGGAGGCGCTTGGTTGTAGTGGCATACACACTGTACTTGATGGAGAAGGAGTTTTCCAATAGCTATGGTTTCAACTTCATGATCGATCCTTTGTGGGTCATTGTGGGGGTTAGTACCTATCGATACTTTGTGGATCCGACAACTTAGATGAATCAGTGGATATATATGATCATCTGTATCGTCATACGAAGAAGTTTACCTATGTTAGCTGAATCCTGTTTTGTTTTCCTTTGTGGATTGTGTTATGCTATCCTATGTGGATTACGTTTTTCTTTCCTGTGTGGACTGGGTTGTGTTTTCCTATGTGAATTGGGTTGTACTTGGGCTCAGATGTTAGAGCGTGCTGGATTTGATGACTTGGGTATATGTATGGGCATATACCTAAGCAGTTCCAGATGTTACTTCGTGATTGTATCTTTACATTGTGGATTCTGGGAGACCTTCAGGGGTCTCGGGGTCCCTACTGAGTAGCTTTTACTCACCGCTGCATGGGATATGCCTGCACTACGTTGTGTTGGTTGCAGACTACTGACAACGCTGATCATGTTTGAGGCTTGCGGAGCAAGACGATACCTGGAGGTGGACCACTGGGGGGGCGTACTCGGAGCGGACGGTTGGACCCGAGGAGCTTTGGAGGCTATCTGTACTCACCCTTCAGGTGGGACTTCCAGTGTGCGACTCGACGTTGCGGCTTTACTTTCAGTTGTTTTCCCTTTTCGAGTTGTACTTTACTTTCAGTTTGGGTTTGTATTCTGGCCCTCTTACTTTCCGCACTTATTGTTTTACTCAGTTTTTACTTAGTGTTTACTTCTACTGATTTCTTGCTCTGTGGTGTTTGATTACTTTTCAAAGGTAATGTCTTCCCTTTTTACCAGGATTTATGCCTTGGTGCTAGTCACCAGCCCCTGGCCTATGGAAGGCGGGATTGGGGTAGTCACGAAACGGGCTCTGAGGACGGGTCGTGTCAAATTGGTATCAGAGGGAGGTTCAGTTCTACTACAGAACTCATGACTCTGATATTTTTCTATGTGAAGCAATAGTGTTAAGCGTATTGGGTGTGGTTATCCATCCAAGGAGTCCAGTGTTGGGGCGGCGACCGACGTATCCGTACACCAGTACCCTGACTTCTGATTTCCGACTTAATGCACGAAAACATTGATTGCATGTGGGATTCAAGTTTTCTTTGTGATTACTTTATGTCAGCTCACTAGGTATAATGTTTTACCATGGTGCACCAGTTTCTTTTCAGGATGGTCCCGTGACGGCAGCCAGCTAGGGTTCCGAGAGTTGTGCGTGACGACAGCCCACCGAGCGATGATGCCTCGGTACAGGGCCCTTTGACAGCTGAGGCACCGGGTGTACCTCTACCCGCCGAGCCACCGATGCTTCTATCCCCAGCTGCTGAAGATGTACGTCGCCTTAGTGAACTGTACGAGTTCCAGCGCTAGTGACCGCCCAGGTTCCACGGGGAGACAGACCCCCAGGCAGCCGAGGACTGGTTGGAGGTAGTGGTGAGAGTTTTCAAGTTGGTGAGGACACCAGCAGACCTCATGGTGATCCTCGTAGTGAGCCTACTGCATGCGACAGTGGGCCGATGGTGGAGTTTGATTCTCCAGGTGAACGATGAGGCATTTCTCCTCTAGACGGACATTGAGAGCCTCTTCCGCTCGGAGTTCGTCCCGGCCACCCTCCGTGTAGTGCGCATCCAGGAGTTTCTTCAGCTGCGGCATAACAGCTTGACAGTAGCCCAGTACGCGGTGAGGTTTACCGATCTCTCCCTCTATTCGACGGACATGGTACATGACCCATTCTTCAGGGCCCGAACCTTAGAGCAGGGGCTCAGGCGAGAGTTCAGAGCTTCAGTTGTTTCCCACAACATTCCAACATAGACAAGAGTGTTGGAGAGAGCCCTCTTAGTAGAGAGTTTCCTTGCTGAGCAGTCTCTAGTAGCAGGACCCACCACTAGCCGGCATGCGGCAGAGTCTTCTACAGTGGGCAGTAGAGAGATGACGCAGGGGTCCAAGAGGAATAGACCTACAGGTGGTCGACCGCATGACACATGATCGTTTGTGCGAGGCACCCGGGGTGGGAAACGACTTACCATGAGCGGACAATGTTACTCATGCGGCGGGGTTGGTCACATGGCTCGTGACTATCCGACCTGCCATACGGATGACCAGCTGATAAACAAAGGACCTCCCAGGCAGAGGCAGAGGTTTGATCGAGGCGGACCGCATGGAGCAGGAGACTGCGATAGGGGAGCTGGCCATGCAGCTAGAGGTGGACGACGCTTCGAGGTGCTGCCACCACCACCACCAAGAGGTCCACCCCGACTGCAGGGAGCTGGTGGACATGGGAGAGCTCAGCTTCAGGCAGCTGAGGCCTACGATCAGAGAGCTCTGGGAGCAGATGGACAGGAGCGGAACTAGCTCCAGACCTAGAGACTTTTGTTTTTTTGCTGCTTCTAGCGTTGTTGATGTTTGTTTGTAGATGTTTTGTGTCCTTGTACATTGAGCTGCAGTAATAAAAGACACCTTTCTTTTGGCGTTTACCTTCTTGTCCTCTCTTTGTGTTGTTACTAGGATGTTCTAGTTTAAAAACCATTAACTTGACCCTCACTTTGAGATACCTACTGGAGGAGACCCAGTGACCACACACTGATGCCGACAGTGTGACTCAACCCTTGGAGGCGAGAGTAATGGTTGGATCTCTTGGTTGTAGCGTCGAGGCCTTACGCCATCATCCTTGTTATGGGTTGGTGTCATCCATGACGAGATTGACTGTATTAGGTGAACAAAGTGGTTCATCCAAGGGATGAGACCAGATTTCTATTCTCGGCAAAGAAGAAATCTCAGCAGCTCTTGTAGGACCAGAAAGGTCCAAGTCATCCAAGGGAAGATGAGGACAACTCAGACCCGGCAAAAGTCTTGTGCTGACAAGAGGCGGAGACCACTAGAGTTCGAGGTTGGTGACCACGTTTCCCTACGGGTATAACCTCGACGTGAGTTACAGAGATGTGGTCGAGGCGATGAGTTATCTCCAAGGTCCAACAGACCTTTTTAGTTCCTCGGTAGCGTAGGTGAGGTGGTTTTCCACTTGACCCACCCACCTCAGTTGCACCAGGTGCACGAAGACATCCATGTATCTCAACTGAGGAGATACGAGCTCGACCCGACGCATATCTTTTACCATGGGGAGCTAGACGTTGATGATGGGGCGACTTTTGCGGAGGTCCCGGTGGAGATCGAGGATCGAAAGGAGAGGGTCTGACGTGGACAGTCGATTCCTCTAGTGCACATCAGATGACAGCACGAGAACCTCCAGGAGAGAACTTGAGAACAGGAGGCTCAGATGCGTGCTCAGTACCCACATTTGTTTCCCTAGTTTATGATGTATCATTATGAGGACGTAAAGCCCTGAGGTGGGAGTTATGTAAAGACCCGTAAAATTCAAGTAATTGTTTTCTTAATTTTCTTTGAAATTTTACAAGAACGTAGTTTTTGACAGCACCTGATTCCGAGGCCCGGTGTGCCCGGAATCATTTTCCGAAGTTTGGCCCGGGTACGTTCAATGAACAAACGAGCGGGGTTCTCTAACTTTTGAACCCGTGCTCGGAATCGAATTCTGAGGGTACCGATGGAATCGCAGTTCCGATTGTTTCTTAGAAATGCCTTTTCTAGAGTTTCGTTTGCTCAGGTGTGGTTTTTATGTTTTGGGGTTAAGTTAAGAAATAAAATAAAAGTGGTGCAACACTTTATTTTATTTCACTTAAATCCACTTAAAGCCACTTAAGCTGAGTTGAAGCGGATAGGGTGGAACCCAAAATATCTTACCCACTTGGTAGGATATTTGTGAGGTGGGGCCCGCACGAGCCCCACCGTTTCTTTTCCTCTAAGTAACACACCCATAAAAACCTCTTTTAATTGAAAGTCAACCGGTGCATTTTATTAAACTCTTAACGCCTATTTTTAATTGGGTAGTTAAGTCGTTTCCATTAATTCATCGAATTAATGGTTCGTTTCTTAACCTTGTTTTTCGTTTGTTAGCATAAGAATAAAATAAGACCAACTCATGTTTTTCTTAGGTGTGACTTGTTGAGAGGATTTTGAGAAACACTGTCTTCATCCTCCTTCACGAAGAACGCGACGAATGCGAAGAACAAGAAGAACGCACTGTCGCCGACGAAGAACGTCGACCTTCGACGAAAGGCGACGAAGAATGCTGAACCCTCAGAGATCGACGACGTGACGCCATGTACCACGACACCGACGATTCTCCTTCCGCGACGTTCTTCCGCGACGTTCCTTTCCCACGACAACCTTCGATCAACAACCGATTGAGATCGTCGACGCGACGTCGTGTACCGCGACGACAGCGACACCCCTTCCACGACGCGCGATCCTCTCCTTCCACGACGGTCAATTCCACGAAGAACTCATACTCGACGACTACGTTGAGGTAGGGGTTTGATGTTTTTAAATCTTTGTGATTTATACCCGCGGTGTATGATTAAAATTGTTGGGAGACTTTTAAAACCGCTAACGCGGTGGGTGAAGACTATCAAACAAGTCCGAACCCACCGCCCCTTTCGTTCTTGGTGTGCGAAACGACGGACGTCAACAAAACAAGCCACGCGGGCGATGAGAGGTCCTCGCAGTGAACTAAGGACCCGGGGAGGGACTTTGGCGAAGACAATGTGAAATTACGACCACCGGAACTCGTCTGGTTGTCCGCGGAGCAGCTCGCCGGCGCGCCTCGCCGGCACAGTGGCGCTGGCGGTAGGAGGCGGCGGCGCCCGGTGCGCCGCCAGAAGGAACCACCGCAGCGGCAGCACGCAGTCCCACGACTGTGCGGGGTCGGTGGAGGACGGGACGCGGTGGCCCGGCCGCGTCTGCTGGCAAGGGCGGCCCCACGCGGGACCGCGGTTCCCTCACGCGGGGGCAGCACGCCCCCCGCTCTGCTCGGCTGTAACCTGCTGAGCCGACTCGCCGGCCAGGCCGGGTCGTGCCCAGGCCGGGCCGGGTCACGCCATCCGGGTCAGACCCGGACCCGGTCAGGTCGACCCTATTCGGGCCAACCCAGGGTGGGGAGGGGGGGGGGGGGGGTTGGGCCGGCTTGGTCCGGGCCCAGACCCCCTGTTTTCGGACCATTTCGTTCTGTTGCCCATAACTTGATCCACAGGCCTCCGATCGACGTACTGTCAGTGGTGATGTGATTCTTGGACTGAGACGGTCGTTTTGACATATCGTACTCAAGGATTCAAAATACTTTGGGTTCGTATATGAAACTAACCGGGCCCTCGGAGCGGAAACACTCGTAACTTGAGCTCCAGACATCTGATTGACGTGCCGTCGACTTTGATGGTTTCATCTTAGTGAGACGGATCATTTGGATTACTCCGCCCGAGGTTTGGACGCAAGTGGAGTATGTTCGGGTTGGTTTTGACTTAAAAACCAACCGGGCCCCTAGGACGAAAAAGCCTATAACTCTCAGACCGGGCGTCCGATTGACGTGCCCTCTGCGACGTTGAGTTCCTGTTGACGATACGGAACTTTTGGATACATCAACGCCGGATTATGCGTCATTTGGTGTATCAGCCCCTCAGCTCATGGAGCAGACCCTCCCGAATGAGCTTGCTGTGTGTGGGAACCCTAGAGCTAGCTGCGTCTGCAACGACAATGAAGACAGTACGGGAATCCTCCGTCGGTTCGGTAGTGACCACAACGGTACTTTTTGGGATACATCAACTCCGAACTATATGTCAGTTGATGCATCAACCTCTTGGTTCATGGAGTGGGCCCTCCCGGAACGAGCATGCTGTGTGCGGAAACCCTACAGCCAGTTGAGACTTGACGACTGCTGATTGAACGACTCGGTGTGTTACGGATAGCCCAGTGGGAAGCGCTTGGTTGTAGCAGCAGACCCACGGCGGAGGAGCACTTGGTTGTAGCGGTAGACCCGCGGTACTCAACCGAAGGAGTACATCTGGAGGCTATGAGGGGGAGCACTTGGTTGTAGCGGCAGACCCACGACGGAGGAGCGCTTGGTTGTAGCGGCAGACATACAACGGAGGAGCACTTGGTTGTAGCAGCATGGGAGAGCGCTTGGTTGTAGCAGCAGACCCACGGCAGGGGAGCGCTTGGTTGTAGCGACAGACCCATGGTACCCAATAGAAATAGTACCTCTAAAGTCTATGAGGGGGAGCTCTTAGTTTTAGCGGCAGACCCATGGTGGAAAGATCTTGGTTGTAGCAGCAGGCCCACAATACTCGATAGGTGGAGTACTACAATAGTCCAAGGTTAGAGGGAAGTGCTTGGTTGTAGCGGCATACCCACTGTATTTGATGGAGAAGGAGTTTCCCAATAGCTATGGTTTCAACTTCATGATCGATCATTTTTGGGTCATTGCGGGGGTTAGTACCTATCGATCCATTGTGGATCCGACGGCTTAGATGAATCAATGGCTATATCTGATCATCTCTATCATCATACGAAGAAGTTTACCTGTGTGAACTGAATCCTGTTTTGCTTTCCTATGTGGATTGTGTTATGCTATCCTGTGTGGATTACGTTTTTCATTCCTCTGTGGACTAGGTTGTGTTTTCCTGTGTGGATTGGGTTGTACTTGGGCTCAGATGTTGGAGCGTGCTGGATTTGATGACTTAGGTATATGTATGGGCATATACCTAAGCAGTGTCGGATGTTACTTCGTGGTTATATATTTCCTTTGTGGATTATCCTTTGTGGATTATGGGAGACCTTCGGGGGTCTTGGGGTCCCTACTGAGTAGCTTATACTCACCCCTTCATGAGCTATGCCCGCACTACGTTGTGTTGGTTGCAGATGACGAACATCACTGATCGTGGTTAAGGCTTGCGGAGCAGGATGGTACCTGGAGGTGGACCACTGGGGGGGGGAGACGTACTCGGAGAGGACGGTTGGACCCGAGGAGCTGTGGAGGCTATCTGTACTCACCCTTCAGGTTTGACTTCCAGTGGGAGGATCGACATTGCGGCTTTACTTTCAGTTGCTATTTTCCCTTTTTGAGTTTTCCTTTACTTTCAGTTTCAGTTTTTATTCTGGCCCACTTAATTTCCACACTAATTTTTGTACTTAGTTTTTAATTAGTGTTTACTTCTACTGCTTGCTTGCTCTGTGGTGTTTGATTACTTTACAAAGGAAATGCCTTCCCTTTTTACCGAGATTTACGCTTTGGTGCTAGTTGCCAGCCCCTGGCCTATGGAAGGCGGGCTTGGGGTAGTCATGGTACGGGCTCCGAGGACGGGTCTTGACATGTTAAACAATGTTGGAAAACATCATCCATCAACAACCTCCATCATTTAATGTTACAACCAATCAATTTTTAGCTCATCAATGGATAACTTCTATGGAGAAAATATTTATCCCTCTATGTAAAAATGAAATGGATACTAGTTTCAAGGAATTTTTTCATTTCCCAAGATATTATGATAAATTTTGATCACTTATTAGAAAGACTCAGAATGATGAAGTAAATAAATTTATGGAATGAAAGGATTTTAAGGTAATCTTATAGAAAATTTATCTTACTCAAACTAATCAACCAGATATGGGGAGGCAATCAAATAATCTAAGAAAAAATGATGTTGAAAATGATTCTCTTTATTAACATAAATTTATACAGTTATCATGGAATTATATAGGATTCCTATGTAATCCAAAGAGAATAATTTATTGTTTATTTGATTGTATTTCTCCAATTATTCAATGGGAGATAGTATCCAAACCATTCGATCATTCTAGGACATCATTTCATGTGGCAGAATGATACAAAAGGGTTTCTCCATTACTTATGTAATTAAATTGAAAAAATAGTAGAAGTTTACAATGGAGATAAATTTAAAAATATGATAAAAGTGAATGAAGGACATTTGCAACATGTGATAACTGATGAAAGTAACACTCTATTAATAACATGAATAATGTGTGTTTATTACGAGTGGAGAGATAAATTCAACAATTCTTTTAATTTCAAGGTAATGAAATACCTTTCCAATGTTCAATGATTTGACAATAAAGAGATTGTGAGAAATGAATATTAATTCCATAGGTTTAAATGGAATATACATTAGAAAAAGAAAATATATTATGATCAAGATTATTACAATACAATATATAAAGATGATTGATTATTCTGATTGTGTTTATATTAAATAATTTTGAGTAATACAATCAATTATATTATGGAAAAAGAATAATGTAGTGTGTAAGTTATTTACTAATGTAATTTAACATTAATTTTATGATAGAATATTCTGAATGGTATAGATGATTAGGAAATGTGATTTTTAGACCGGTTTACTATTATGGAAAAATGTGAATGTGGGAAGATTACCATTAATATATTATCTATGATAGGATAGTAATTAAAAATATATGTTTATGGGATGTTATTTTTGACCACAAAATATGTTATTGGTAAAATGGTTAATGTTATCATTTGTAGAGTTTAATACATTTTTTTGATTTACATAATATATCTTCCTACCTGGTATTTAATTTTGGTAGAATAATTTTTTTGGGAGAAAAATGTACTCACATATTTGATATGTGACATTAAGAAGCACTTTATACCTTCTATAGAATGTAATGATGATTTAGTGATCATCCATTAAATTCTGGTCCAAAATATTTTTGATGAGCCTTATGTTTAACTATTTTTGGAATAGATTATGTAAGAATTTTGGAATTATTGGATAACATGTGATAACAACACAGGTTTTCAAAAATATCAACATAATGGAGGAATGTCGTTTCATACTAATGATATTTAAAATCTTTTATAGGCATAAAAAATAATTTTTGAAATTTAATTCATGGTGTATAAAATTGTTTTGGAATTTATTAATCCCTAACCAAATGATTAAACAATTACAATGAAAAAGAAATATATAATGAAAGTAAAATTTCATTGGTTCTTAGTCAAATTAGTAATATAATACCTCTTTCATAAGACATGGTCATTGAAAAAAATTAATCATAAAACCATAATATCAATTGAACTGGTGGTATTTTCCTAAATCACATATTTATAGATATTTTGACATTATATTTTCATCATCATTCAGTTTTTTATCAATGACATCTACCACTCTATATAATTATTTATGATTTTCAGATATGTTAATATGTTGGCATTCCACCAATAATATACCATTTTAAACCTATTATGTTTTATTCTAGATTTACATTATTCTTCCTTTACTATCATTTAAATATTAATTTTCTGTAACCATATTTCTGAATTTGGATTTATAAAAGGTTATTTTCTAATATCAAACCCTCAATTACCAATAGTAAGATTATGTTTTGAGGAAATAATTTATTTTATGAGGGTAGAATGTAACACCTAGATATTTTAGAAGAGTTATATTATATATGATGGAATATATCACACCATAATGGAAATAGATGAAAAATGAGACACCACAAGACATTATGATATATTTATTTCTAAATAAATTCATTCTTGTCAATATCTTCCAACATATGAAACTACATGAATAGATTCTTTTTGAAACTCTGTTAAAATATTATTATGACAATTACAAATTTTCCCTTATAGTTGATGGAATCAATATTCATAAAAACATTTATGAACCATATCTATTTTACACTTGTATATAATATATTAAATATTTATCTATTTATTAAAAGAAAAATAAGAACCTTTTTAATGAAATATAAATTTTTCCTAAATGAAATATATTTTTCTAAAAGGAAATCTAGTGGTGTTTTCTAAATAAAATTAAAATAATTATAAAAAAATTAAGAAACATGTATTGAGAAAATAAACATCATTTTTGAAATAGAAATTTCAAATTTATATTTCAATGCATTTTTATTATTTTTCTAAAAATGTTTATTTTTGGAATATTGATAAGTTTTGATTTTTTATTGAAGACCACATTTTGTATTAATTTATTTACAAATTTCAATTATATTTAAATTTCATTAAATGTAAAATTAAATAAATTATATTTAATTTCAACTGATTTTGGTCATTGATATCAATTTAATTTTTTATTTCTTCATTAAAACATTTTAAACGTATGAGAATTTTATCTTTTTGAAAACTGCTAATATTTCACATTTACAGTTTAATATTAAATTAAATTCTGAAACTTATTTGAATTGATGTTGGAAAAAATTATTCAACATTTTAAATAATAATAAGAAATATTCTAAAATATGGTGATCTAAATAATGGACTACAATAAATAGTGTAAGTATTAAAAATTATTTATCACGAGTAAGGTAAAATAGGTTATTAATGGTTAAACTAAGTTAATAAGAGTAAAAAATGACAAAAAATATAAGAAACAAATTTTAGGGCCATATTTAGAACCTAAAATTTCTAATTATTGATACTAACCCTTTTATATTATTTTTTCTTGGAAAAAATGTGGGTACCAAAATATCATTTCAAAAAATCCATTTATGTAATCTCCCCTACTAAAAAAATCCTCCCACTCTCCTGCCCTCTTCCAAAATCCAACACAAATTTTATTATTAAATACCCTTATGAATAGCTACCTTTATTCCCAAAAAAATCCTAGAGACCCTATTTTTTTTTGTAATATCTCATGTCATGGATTTCAATTTAAAAGTAAAGAGTCTCTCCGAATATGAGGTAATATTAAAAAACATGTGTATTAATTTTATATAATATTATATCTCACAAAATCATAAAAATGTTTTATAATATAATAAAAAAAATACATCCTATATATTTAAAAAATATTTGTTAATTGTATGAACAATATTCATCTCCACTTCCAACATATGAATAATGAATCAAAATATCTTCTGTTTTACATACCACCTCCTCCCGAACTATTGTAACTCATTTTCCATCACCAATATTAATGGATAGATATAATAAAATAACTATCATATTTATATGATATTTAATATTTTATTGTACTTAAATACTTATTATATTGTATATACCTACTTAAATTTCATTCTATAGGGGAAATAATAACATCGCTCATATATATAGTAGACTACCACCATGCAAAATGATGTGATTTATTTTTCACAAGAACATTACATGAAAGGTATTAATGTTAAAGATAATGAATATATATTATATTTATGATCTAAAAATTCATCCCAAAATATAATATAACATATTCAATTTTAATATCAAATATGCTGGAAAATGATGACGTCGCATATCTATAAGTAAGGATTACCTTCTCAACATTATGATGTGATGTGTTTTTTATGTGGTAATGAGTATTTATTTCATTAATATACATGAAATATATGATATTATTCCGATTATATAAATATTAATTAATATATATATTATTTTTTTGTTCTATTTGTTGATAAAAAGGGAAACATCAGTTAGGCTTATATTCGACCAACCATCTCCATGAACGTTATAATCACTTTTATACTTATATAATGAATATATTACAATAAATAAATATATAATGAATATATATGATATTTATAATGGGGATAAAATTCTTTATATTATTTGACCATGATAAATTTGATGGGCCAACACTACCAAACAATAACAAACATGAAATTAGAAACAATTTTCAACCAAATTGAGATTTTATCAAAGTATTATTAAAAAAGGTAATAAATGACTACAATTAGATAATATATTGAATGAGACATATCATTATGTTTCTTTATAATATTTTTTATAAATATATATTTATTACAGAATTAGTTTAGAAACATTCGAATGATTTTAAACATGAGGTAACTATTTCTTCTCTCATTTTTACATTTGTCATATGGATATCATATTAACCACTTATTTAGTTGTGTGGTTTAAATAATTCCCCTTTTTATATATTTTTTCATGAATATCTTAATAATTATGGGATATGTTTTCATTTTTTTTATTTCTTTAATGGTCATACGATTCAGAATCTCAGAAAGTTTCCAGAGTTTCCCTCCTCACATTTACATCTCTGTAACATATGACATATTCAATAGTTATTCATTTTTTAATAAATAAAAAACAATTTTAATAAAATATATTTAGAATATACTTATTTTTAGGTTATTTAATGTTCCATTTCATGTTATTTATTTCATGGATACTATGATTCAATATTTCTGAAGTGCTAAGGTTTTATTTCACAATCTCATTATTATTCATTATTATTTCATTATGTATAAATTTTGGGAATTATTTTATATTTCTAAATTAAAATAAATTCACTAAATTATCCCTTTATAACCCATTATATTTTTCAATTATCACTTCCTTTTTTACACTCTTCATAAATTCAATTTTCTAGAAAATTTCCTTTAGAAAAACTTGACTTTATTTCTCTCTTCAATCAAAAATGTTTTTCATCATAAGAAATATATTAAAAAAAATTAATACATGTTTTAGAAAATTTTAAAAATGATTAATAAAATTTTTCATTACCCAATTCATCCTTATCAAAAATTACTTCAATTGAATATTCATGTCATTTTTAACACTAGTTCTATTCAACTTTTACTAAAAATGTGAATGTAATTTATGTCTTTATTTGTGTGATATAAAAATAATTTCCCACAACCATGTAAAATAATTATTTTATTGATTATTTTTTATATTTTAGAAGTTTATCCTTAATTAAAACTATTTTAAAAATGTATTCTGAATTTTTTTTAAGATCATTTTCAAATAAAAAATTATATTTTCTACAAAAATATTTTTAATAACATTTTCTTGTATTTGTATTTATCAATGCCATAGATAATATAATTTATTTTTGATCTACTAGGGGTACATATTATTTAAATCATCGTTATTTAATCTTTTTATGGTTTATGATCATTTTTATGAGGATGTGCAATTTTATTATAATACTCCATATTACACTAGATGGTTTATAATTATTTTTATTGATTGAAGTATGTATTGACATGTTATGTGATAGTTATTCAATATGAATGTTTATATCGATTATGTTTCACCACATTCATATGAGGAATGTGTTAAAATTTTTATTTGAAAGGTGATTCTATGTTATAGATATCCCTCTTAGGCATCGACTAGTCTAATGGGAAAAATAAATTTCCCAAATTAGAGGGGATTCACCACACAAATTTAAAATATCTTCTAAAAGGTTTTTAAGGTTTCTATTGTTCATAATTATTCAAACCCTAAATATAAAATTACTTATTGTTTTCCATGTCTTTTTACTATTACTTATATTATCCATGGACATGTTTCAATCTCAAGTGGTTATATTTATGTCCGTATTCGATCATATTATATTTCATTCATATTATACACATTTTTTTGAATAAATTGAATGTCTTTCAGCTATTTACCATTCCAAATTGATTATTATTATTTATTGATAATATATTATATTATTGATATACCAACACATCTAACATGAAATCACCATTATTTTGTTTAATTTTGTTAGATTATGAAGATCGATCCTATAAAAGGGTTTCTCGAATGCTACACATATTTATTTTCTATGATTTATAATATTTTACAATTGTAATACATATTCTACGTATGTATATGTTTCTCAAAAATTGACTTATTGATTGGACATTTGATATTTTATCCATTGTATGTATTCGAATGTAATAATTTAGGTTCCAGTTTTGGGTTTCTAGATTCGATGTCATTTTTTATCTTGTTTTATCATCATACAAACTTAACACAATTTTATCCAATTTATTAAGTATTTAATTTGGCTAATCTAACATATGTTTCATGTTAACATTTTTTGTCTCAAATTTCATCTTTCTAATGAATAATTAAATTTAAAATGTAAAACATCTTCTCCAAATTAATTATATACAGTCCAAAACAAACTATTATTTATTTTTTAGTAGTTTACACTACGTATTTATCAAAATATATGGTATATGTTCATATAGATTTTCATTCTCCAATTTTATGATATAGGATATTTTTGGATATATGATGTTTTTCACCATTTCCCAAAGTTACCAAATTTATATAACCATATATTTCATGTAAATATTTCAATACATAACAAAAAAAATAGCTAGCCTAAATTATAATATATACAAAGATAAAACACCATTTAAAAAATTATATTTTTTGAATCACATATATCAAAAAATTATATTTTAATCGAAACACATCTATTACTCATAGAATAGTTAATGTAATTAAATTGTTGAACGTTATATGCATTTATTAGTAAAAATAGTGTAGTGGAATTTATTCAAAATATAATATATTTATTTCTGTTGAGACTCCATTTTTGTTTATATTATTTTTAATTAAACATGAGACATTTTAAGTAATTTGGTTTTTTGATGAATAAGAATACTTATTTATAGTTGTTAATTAATGTTAATAAATTTAAAATCATAATTAATAATAACTATTTTTATAATACATCTGATTAAAATTACAAATGGGAACAATCATGTGGGAGTAATTTATATTCCATTTTCCATAAATTTTATATTCTTCGTTATTTTGAAGCCTTAATTGTAGTTGGTTATTTTTTTAATTATGATGCCTTGATCAGTCTATGATATCAAATCTTCTATACTCATAGTGAATTTTTCATTATATTGGGTTACTAAACTCTTATTCTTTCATTAGCTGAGTATTAGTTTGTTTATGAGTTTATTTAATACCTTTATCATTGATTAATTAATATTATGAACTAATTCAACTACATTATTCTGTAAATATTTATTATCATTAGTTATAAATAAAATTTTTATTTATTTTTATCTAGAATTATATGGATTTTTTTCAACTACATTACAAGTTATTCTTATCAATTTCATGGTTTAATGGTATGTTAGGTTTTATAATATCATATATGGGGATGGTTAAGAGGTGTATGTTATTAGTTTTTTTAGTTGTTTGTTTATAAAACATTCAACAACATTTTCATCTCAAGCGAGTATAGTACTTTTATCCTGGTTTACATAAGAAGGAAAAGTTAATTTATTTACTATTTTCTAGAAAATGGAATATTTATTATATTTAATTCAAAATAAAGTGTAAGAAAATGAATCCAAATTATTTTTAAATTTAAAATAAATATCATTATAGAAAAATTTGTAAAAAATCCCATATACTTGAAGTAGACGAAATGTTGAATGTTCCAATGTGATAAAACTAAAAAAGATTAAAATATCCTTGTGTAATGTCGAATCCAATTTAAAATCACTCATCTATTTTATTTCTATATATATACTCTTTTGGAGTAAACAGTTGTCCCCTAATGATAAATTGTTGTATATTATGATCTATATTCATAATCATGTTCCTTTCATCCAAGGTAGTTTTATTCAAATGTATTTAATTTACTATAATATCAATAATTATCTTATCTAGTGGATATAAACATTTATTATTTATTAAGATTTTTTTTGGGAAACCCAATACATGTTATAGTCTTAATATATCATAGTCTTATATTGAGTTATGACATTCATTTTTATGATGTATTTATGTTCATTACATTCCCCTTATGATGGATTTGTAGTACTCAATAATCCAATACTTATATTATATTGTGTTATATTTTAATATTCTATTTGAATTATCTAATACCAAATGATATGGGATTGTCTAGTATTTTTCAATGAGAATTTTCTCTAGTGGTAAAAATTAGAGTTCATTATTTATAGTACAATTTAATATTGATATCTCTAAATAAATATAGAATTTTAATATCCAATATGACCATTATGGTTAATGTGAAATAACATTGGACTGATTTTGTTAAAACCAATGATACTAAAAAATAAAATTTAGATTAGTAGTGTATGTAAAAACCTAGAATATTCCGTGTAATTTTTTTTAATTATATAGAAATTTTACATGTCTTCGAAAATTGAGGGCGCGTGATTCTAAGGCCCAATGTTCCTGTAATGAATTTTCAAAATTTTATTATTAATTTCAGTAAATGTGTGAGAGGGTTTTTCTATCTTATGAACTAGTGCTGAGAATTGAAATCCGAGGACACTGTTGAACTCACATCACCGGTATTCACTTTCACCTCGGCAGCGGTACGACAAGGGTGAAAGTTATTTTTCTTGTTTTTCGTGAAATAAAAATAAATTAAAGAACAATATTTTATTTTATTTTAATCCTCCCATTTGAATGCTCGGTGGTGGGGGCCACCCAAGCTAGAAAACACCCCAATTTGAAATTAATTACGGGGATCACCCAAACATTGAACTCCCTCTTTAATGAGGGGGTGAATCTTGGTTCTCTCCTAATTAATTGTGCCACATTCAATTAATTTATTAAGCCAACATCTAATTAATTCATTGAAAACTAAAATTAAATTAATAAAGCATAATATAATAAGTTTGATATTTTTTTTGGTAGAATTGGGGGGAGGTTTTTGAAAAATGTGAGAACATTTGAGAAACAACTTTCTCCAAGGAATAACACTTTCTCCAATAAAGAACACCATCTCTAATGAAGTACGCCCTCTCCAAAGAGGAATGTCTTTAATGAAAACAAACTGACATCTGCCTTTCCCTCACTGACATCAATGAGCCTTTGAGGTAGGGGTGTGATTTCGATTTATCTTCGTTAATTTTCTTTTACATCAAATATCTCCCCATGAGCGGCATACTACTGCTCTAAGGTGGAGGGTGTAGTCTTAATGAACATGGCCTGACCTCTCTGCAACCCTGGTGGTTTATGATATGATCTTTGTGATGGAGGAGGATGACGACTGGTGCCGACGATTGGCACCAGTTAGACTTAGGATTGGCGATCAGCACCACGGCCGGCCGCGAAGACGACAGTGGTACAACCGCACCACTATAGATGGGTCGCGTCCCGTTACCCATGGCAAAGCAAGTGTGACGGTCGTGTGCATCTTCACCACCGAGCAAGCAGGCACCACAGAGGTGAAGGGAGGGAGGGTGGTCGAGCCGGCCGCCGATGGTGGCATGGTGTGCGACCGCGTCGTGTGGAGGAGGCTGGCCATCCGGCCAACGACTGTGGGACAGCGTATAAGGTACCAGCCTTAAACCCTACTTAATCTTGAGATATTTCAAGAATACAAATTGAGGATATTTTCAGGTTTAGAGTTTTAGAGAATTAGATCATAAATCATACATTACATTCCACATTTAAACAAAGTGGTTACATAAAAGGTAGTACTCATTTTTCCCATCAACGGAAACATATTTAAAATAAAACATGGATTCTTTATTGACACTTCCTTGAAACTATCATCACATCATGTACCTTTCCCTTGACCTGTGAAAAAACATTTCAAAAACATGGGATGAGCATAAAAAATCTAGTAAAGGATATAAAAGTATGAAATGAAAACATTAGTCAATGTATGAAAACATACTTTACTCACAAAACATAAGCATTTTAACATACCTCATCAAATCATGAATAAATCATAGAAATCATAAGACATAATGGTAACTTGAGTCATTGATAACATTCTTACACAGGGAGTAACACTCATGGTTACGTTTGGAATACCCATCACAGTATATTCCCAAAATATCTTCAGAGAAACCATAACGTTCACCCCTTCACGTTACCCAATGCATTGGAGAGCTATATCGGGCTCACCCGCCCTTAGTTTATCATGGAACCACCAGTCTTCATAAACAATGCCCAAGAACCATAACACAATCGTATCACATAAAACATGCATAAAGGAAACATAACATTTCCACATTTCAATCACAAGATATCAAAAATACATTTATATAATAAAAACATTATCCAAACCATTTTCAATACCAAAATAAAAGAAAAGTAAAACATGGTATTTATTTTTCTTTAAAAAAATTTAGTGGCTTGTAGAGGAAGCCGAAACTCAAATAATGGTCATGGCGGTGGAGAAGTTGTTGTCGCCATATACATAAGAAAAAATCATTCCCTTTTTTCATTTAGTAAAATTGTTCGTATAAAAAATATTCCTTATGAATAAACATAAAAGTCAAAATGTTTTATATACCGTATAAAAGAAGGTCGTGTATAAAATAAAATATGCCTCAATGAAAGGAGATTGAGACGAAGTCCCATATCTCGGGTCCGACTTAAATTGATCATTCTTTAACCTCTTGAATAATAAACATGAGTTAATTTATAATTTCGTTAGAACCTTTTCCAAGTTTATTATTCCTTTTATATCACTTATTACCATGTTATGATCACTATGTAATTATTTAAGTTAATAATAGTCGTTTTGTCGATCATTAGTACTTGAGCCAAAAATAAACTCCTTATAATTACAAGTTGTTCATGTGGTAGAATATCCATTATATACAAAATTATATTCATGATTTAGATATCATATATATCATATATATCTAGTATATACATGCATTTATAGTATTACATAACATTTAGGGGTAAGAAATGAAATGCACCGTTCATGGAGACGGTAAGCCGTACGTACGCATGCACGCTACATTCATTCCTATTTCGTATTTTATGGAATGGAATCATAATTATATAAAGGTATATTATAATTTTAGTATAATATTATATATAATATCATTAACTCCATCCTTTATACGTCCCACATATGGCATTAACGAATCAAATCACTTTGAGGGGGCGGTAGTCTGCACTACCTAAAATAAAGATATCGTGATTACCTATAATGGAAGCCATAATGGTATACCATAAATGAAAAATACAGAAGCTTAAGGAAACATAAAAATATAATATATCATATATAAATGTAGTGACATCTTAATGTCCAACTTTTAAGGTGTTAGAAAAATATTGAACAATCATCGTTTCGTGAGGCAGAAATTCACCATCCACGGAAACAGTATGCTCTTTACCCATTAGTTGAATGTGTTTGTAAGTGTATCTCAAATATTTCTCATAAAAACATTCTAGAATATTTAATATACTTGTGTTATTACAAAATAAAGAAAAAAAGAGTTTAGGGGGCTGGAGAAGAAAAATAAAACAAAATAACATTAGAGAAGTCTTTACCTTTAAATCGGGTAACTCTTCTTGGTTTGAACCAAAAGGGTTTCTTGAAGAGCATTATGCCTAAGGTAAGGATTATAGGATGAAGAGAAGGATGTGGAGAGATGAAAGGAGTAGAGTTTGGCCAGGCCAATGGCTTGATAGGTGTGGTTAAGGGGGTAGAGGTGGGGGCTTTTTATAATGGGAGAGGAGGGGCACTCTTGGAAAGTTATAAAATGTTACATTATATTAAAATGAGTTTCCAATTTTTAAGGTCCCAAATTGATATATTTATCGGATAAGGTGATAAGGGTTCCAAATATACTCATCCAATAGGTCTTTTAGAAACATATTTCTTATATTTTACATTATCTTTTCATTTTATTTAAATCGTTCACTAATGAGGTAATCGCTGCATCATCATGATGACATAAATAATTTATTTTATTTAATGTCTAAAAAGTATAAAAAAATACTATCATATAGGAAATTTTTTTAGATTTCCAATTACTATTTATAGTCTAGAGATTATTTATTTTGGAAAAATTAAAATTGTTTTACTTTGGTGTTACATACTTTGTTATATTTAACTTTCTTTAAAAATAAAAAGATAAAGTGTCACTATTTCCCAAAAGTGATTCCATGGGGTCCCTAAGTTTGGCACAAGGAATCCCATGGTCATCCATGACACAACCAGTAGCATTAGGACACATTTTGGGGTCATTTTTTATTATTATGATATTATTTTATAACCCTTAACTACCAGATTACTAATTAATCACGATAATTAAACATAATTACTATCATTACTATTCATAATGTCCAAAAAACAAAAGAGTCTCAATTACATAATTTGGAAATTTTGATTCCAAATACGGAATCCATTTTACCAAATTCCAAACATAGAAATTCCATTAATTATTTTAAAAATAAACCCCATTGTCAAAAAAATAATGGGTATTTTGAAACAGTGTCTATGAAAAGTTTGGCACTTGTTTATGCCCAGTTCCAAAGTGAAATTAATTATAATGGCCAACATTGGATTAAATGGTACAGATATATTCTAATTACACTTTAATACCAATTAAAAAGACAATCTAACCATATAATTAAATTAGATAAAAAAGCAGTTTTGATGTAAAATGCAGTATTTTTCACTATTCATTTAAAAATGAATATTGTCAGAAAAATACCAAAAACTTATCCAAAGTAAATTTAAATGTATAAATCATAAATAATAAGTTTATTTTGACAAATAGAGAATATACATTTATCAAAAGATAGTTTTATAAGTGTTTCCCCATCAAAAGGCGGTAAAAACATCTTTTAAAAATATTAGAGTATTCTATGCTTATGATTGGATTTATTCTCACTTTAAGACTCTAAAACACTATATAATTCATGAATAGACATAGATATGAATATATATTATTCATTAATTACTTGGGATGTTACGTCCTTCCCCCCTTTAGAAAATTGAGTCCCCGTAATTTATTTACTTATCGAATAAATGGGGGTATTTATCCCTCATTGCATTTTAAGATTCCCATGTTGCCTCTTCACCCATGTGGGTTTTCCACAAAACCTTTACTTGATAAATCACCTGATTCCACAACACTTGCTCCGTGTGGTCAAGAATCTGGACTGGTTTTTCCTCATAAGATAGATTCTCTTCCAGCTGAACTACCTCTGGACTCAAAATATGAGATGGATCTGGCATGTACTTACTTAACAATGAAACATGAAAAACATTGTGTACCTGAGATAAACTCGGAGGTAAATCCACTTGGTATGAAACTGATCCAACTCTCTCCCGAATTTCATATGGTCCAATGAACCTTAGACTCAGCTTTCCGTTCTTACAAAATCACATCACACTTTTCCATGGTGAAACTTTGAGAAAAACATGATCACCTACCTCAAAAAAGAGATCCTTCCTCCTGTTGTTCGCATAACACTTCTACCTGCTCTGAGATGTTCTCATGTGTTTCTGTATCAGCTGAAATTTTTCTGCCAAATCTTCTACCAATTCCGGTCCCATCATCTTCCTTTCACCCACTTCAGCCTAGAAAGCTAGAGTTCGACACCGCTTCCCATATAATGCCTCAAATGGTGCCATCTGTATACTGGAATAAAAATTGTTATTATAAGAAAACTCAACCAAAGAAAGATGTTGGTCCAAAATTCCCTGATAATCCATCGAACAAGCACGTAGCATATCCTCTAATGTCTGAATTTTTCGTTCTGACTCCCCATCTGATTGAGGATGAAAAGATGTACTAAAATTTAATTCAGTACTCACCGACTTCTGAAGGCCTTTCCAAAAGTTAGATGTGAACCTGGGATCATGGTCAGATACAATGGAGAGAGGAACTCCATGTAACATGATTATCTCTTTAAGATACAAACGAGAAAGTTGATCTTGGGAAAAAGTATTTCATATAGCATGGAAAAGGGAAGATTTAGTCAAGCAATCAACAATAACCCATAATTCATTATTACCTTGAGGTTTCTTCTGCAATCCCACAACGAAGTCCATGGATATATTCTCCCATTTCCACTCTGGTACTGGTAAAGGTTGAAGCATCTCTTTTAGTAACTGCCGCTATGATTTTACCTATTGACAAGTCAAACACTTCATTGTAAAATCAGCAATATCTCTTTTCATTCCATCCCACCAGTAATACTCGCGAAGATCTCTATACATCTTAGTACTGCCTGGATGTATGGAAAATAGAGAACTATGAGCTTCACATAACAGCTCTCTCTTCAATTGTGAATCACAAGGCACACATAATTTCTTCCCAAATCTTAAAACACAATCATTATAAATGTTGAATTCATGCAACTTGCCCTTCTGAACCAGCTCGACCTTTTTCTGCAACTCACTGTCTTGCTTCTTTTTTTGCTTAATTCTGTCTAATAGAGAAGATTTCACTGATACCTGAAACAAAACAGAAGAACATCCTGCACCAACAACTTCTATTCCAATGTTCATCAAATACTTAACCAAAGGATCACGTTCTAAATGTAACACGGTTAATGTAGCATTACGTTTTCAACTCAAAGCATTAGCCACTTTATTTTCTTTTCTAGGATGGTAATGAATTGTACAATCATAATCCTTGATTAATTCTAGCCATATCCTCTCTCTCATGTCCAATTATTTCTGAGTTAATATATACTTTATACTTTTGCGATCAGTATATATTTCACACTTTACACCATAAAAATGATGCCTCCAAAATTCTAAAGCGAAAACAACAACAACTAATTCCAAATCATGTGTAGGGTAATTTACCTCATGAGTTTTCAAATGACGTGAAGCATAAGCAATTACCAAATCATTCTGCATTAGGACGCAACCAAGTCGTTTTAATGAAGAATCACTGTAGGTAACAAACACCCCATTCCTGGAAGGTAGTACCAAAACTGAAGCATTCACCAATCTTCTTTTCAATTCAGAAAACAATCATCACATTCTTTTGTCCAGATAAACTTTACACCCTTCTAAGTTAGCTTAGTCATTGGACTAGATAACCGTGAAAAATTTCTATCAAACCTTCTGCAATAGCCAGCCAAACTAAGAAAACTACAAATCTCAGTTACATTTGCGGGTCTTGGCCATTCTTCCACAACCTTTGTTTTTGTAGGATCAACAGTTATCCCATCTTTAGAAACAATGTGACCAAGGAAAGAAATTTTTTGTAACCAAAACTCACACTTGCTGAATTTCCCATACAATTTATTTTATTTTAACGTTTGCAAAATAACCCTTAAATGTCTTTCATGCTCCTCTTTACTTTTACAAAACACCAAAATATCATCAATGAAAACAACCACAAACTTATCCAAGAACTAATGGAAAATTCTATTCATAAGGTCTATGAATACAGCAGGTGCATTGGTTAGCCAAAAAGGCATAACTACAAATTCATAATGGCCATATCTTATAGGAAACACGGTCTTTGGAATATCTGTTTCAATTACCTTCAACTGATGGTACCCCGATCTCAGGTCAATCTTTGAAAAATACTGATCTCCTTGGAGCTGATCAAACAAATCATTGATATGAGGCAAAGGATACTTGTTATTAATAGTGATGTTATTCAAGGCTCCATAATCAATGCAAAGTCTCATTGAACCATCTTTCTTTTTAACAAATAAAATAGGAGCACCCCATGGTGATGTTCTAGGTCAAATGAAACCTTTCTCTAATAAATCTTGCAATTTGTCCTTCAACTCTAAAAGTTCAATTTGAGCTATTCGATAAGGGGGTTTTGAAATTGGATTATCATTAGGAACTAAGTCAACAGTAAATTCAACTTCCCGATCTTGTATTATTTCAGGAAACTCATCAGAAAAAACATCAGGATACCCATTTACCACTGGCACATCATTAATCTGGACAGTTCCTTTGTTTTCAACAATATGAGCAAGGTAACATTCATTTCCATCTTTTATAAGTTTCTCAGCCTCTTTATTTTTTATCAACAGTAAGGGTTCATTCTTGTACACAAACTGAAAGTATTTCTAAAAAGAAACTTCTTTATCTCTACAATCAATCTTAGCATGGTAAACAGAGATCCAATCCATACCCATGATAACCTCAAACTCTACTAGAGGTAAAACCATAAGTTTTGCAAGTAGTTTCTTTCCACGGATAAGGACAAGAAGATTCTAATAAATTATTTTTGCCTCAACATTTCCCCCAGGTGTTTTTACCACAAGTTTAGGAGTTATTTGTTGAGATTGTATTCCCATTTTACTAGAAATGTTTTCAGAGATGAAAGAATGTGTAGACCCCGAATCAAACAACACACTGGCATAACTTGAAAAAACAAAAAAAGTACCTGATACCACTTAATTTGATGGCCCAAAATCTTCTGAAGTAGATTCAAAGGATTTCACCACCCCTTTCTGCTTGTAGTCTAATTGCTTTCCATCACTAGAGGTCTTTGTTGGACACTCATTCGCATAGTGACCCATCTCATTGCACTTAAAAAATTTAACTAACTATAAATAAAATTTGGAATTACCATCACCTTGATCTGTTCCAGTGCAATCACGAGACTTATGTCCCATCTTACCACATCGGCAGCACTTTTTAGAATTCATAAGACATTCCCCAACATGCATTTTTCCACATTTATCACAAAATGGAAACTTAGTATTCTTACCATCAGACCTTTTTAAAGAATTCTTCCCTTTCTCCTTCCACCTCGGTCTCCTCTTCTGATGGTCGTTATAGAACACTTGATCATCGACAAACTCCATTTAAACCTTCTCAGCACATCTAACATGATTTTCATAACTATTGAACTCATGAGAAGACAATTCCCTTCGATATTTTGGCATTAATCTTGAGTAAAAATGATTGATTTTACTATCAAGGTCTTGGATAAATTTTGAGCATACCTTTCTAATCGAGTGAACCTTTATTCATAAGCAGCCAATGAGTCGTACTCTTTCCTCAATTCCAACAATTATTTTTTATCCTAATTCGAACAACTTTAGGAAAATACATCTCAAGAAACATACCTTTTAATTCATCCCAGTCGAGAGCATAAATCTCATCAGCGTCCCTGATATTTTTAACCATCGACCACCCCTGATCTGCTTCACACTCCAAACGAAAAATAGAAAGACTAACCTTTTGATTGTCTGAACACCCCATGAAAATGAAAATCATCTCCAGTGCATTAATACACCCTTCAGAAAGCACATGGTCAGATGATCCTCTGAATGATGGGGGATGTTGCCTCATTAAATGTTCCACCACAGACATGTTCCTCTACAGTTGATCTGGATGATCTCGTGCATGGATACCACCACCGTTTATCGCTTGAGTCAATTGTGCCATTACTACAACAAACTGTTCTGTTCGAATTCCGACTATCTCAGGATGCTGATTTGGAAGGTCATTTCCTTCTGTATGCCATCCTAGCACTGCTTCCCTGTTTCCTCTGTGGAAAACCATTCTGAAAAAAAATGTCTTAGATGAAGCAACATGGTGGTCTTCAAATGCTATATCATTTCAATTTGACCATAAAAAAATATTTTTGGATAATCATTTAATAGAATTCTAACTCCTAATGTTATCTGAACTGACCTCTCATACCAACTATAAGGCCCCAGCCTTAAACATTACTCAGTCTTGAGATATTTCAAGAATACAGATTGAGGATCTTTTCAGGTTTAGAGTTTTAGAGAATTAGATCATAAATAATGCATTACATTCCCCATTTAAACAAAGTGGTTACATAAAAGATAGTACTCATTTTTTCCATCAATGTAAACATATTTAAAATAAAACATGGATTTTTTCTTGACACTTCCTTGACACTATCATCACATCATGTACCTTTCCCTTGACCTGTGAATAACATTTCAAAAACATGGGATGATCATAAAAAGCTCAGTAAGGGATATAAAAGTACGAAATGAAAACATTAGTCTATGTATGAAATAATACTTTACTCATAAAACATAATCATTTTAACATACCTCATCAAATCATGAATAAATCATAGAAATCATAAGACATAAAGGTAACTTGAGGCATTCATAACATTCTTACGTAGGGAGTAACCCTCATGGTTACGTTTGGAATACCCATCACAGTATATTCCTTAAATCTCTTAGGAGAAACATTAATGTTTAACCCCTTCGCATTACCCAATGCATTAGAGATCTGTATCGGGCTCAGCCACCCTTAGTTTATCATGGAACCACCCGTTTTCATAATAAATTCCCAAGAACCATAACATAATCGTATCAAATAAAACATGCAATAAGGAAACATAAAATTTCCACATTTCAATCACAAGATATCAATAACAAATTGATATAATAAAAACATTATCAAAACAATTTTCAATACCAAAATAAAATAAAAGTAAAACATGGTATTTATTATTCATTAAAAAAAGTTGTGGCTTGTAGAGGAAGCCGAAACTCAAATAATGGTCACGGTGGAGGAGAAGTTTTTGTCGCCGTATACGTAAGACAAAAACATTCCCTTTTATCATTTAGTAAAACACTTCGTATAAAAAATATTCCATTTGAATAAACATAAATGTCAAAAGGGTTTATACACCTTATAAAATAAGGTTGGGTATAAAACAAAATATGCCTCAATGAAAGGAGATTGAGACGAAGTCCCATACCTCGGGTCTGACTTGACTTGATCATTTTTTAACCTCCTGAATAAGAAATGTGAGTTAATTTATACTTTATTAAGAACATTTTTCAAGTTAATTATTGCTTTTATATCACTTATTACCATGTTATGATCACTATGTAATTATTTAAGTTAATAACGGTCATTTTGTTGATCTTTGGTACTTGAGCCAAAAATAAACTCCTTATAATTACAAGTTGTTCATGTGGTAAAATATCCATTATATCCAGATTTATATTCATGATGTAGATATCATATATATCATATATATCTTGTATATACATGCATTTATAATATTACATAACATTTAGAGGTATGAAATGAAATGCACCGTTCATGGAGATGGTAAGCCGTACGTACAAATGAACGCTACGTTCATTTCTATTTCATATTTTATGGAATGGAATCATACTAATATAAAGGTATATTATAATTCTAGTATAATATCATAAAATCCATCTTTTATACATCCCACATATGGCATTAACGAATCAAATCACTTTGAGGGGGCGGTAATCCGCACTTCCTAAAACAAAGATATCGTGTTTACCCATAATGGAAGACATAAAGGTATGCCATAAATGAAAAATACAGAAGCTTGAGGAGAACATAAAAATATTATATATCATATATAAATAGAGTGACATATTAATGTCCACATTTGAAGGTGTTAGAAGAATATTGAACAATCATCGTTTCGTGAGGCAGAAATTCGCCATCCACGGAAACAATATTCTCTTTACTCATTTGATGAAGGTGTGTGTAAGTGTATCTAGAATACTTCTCATAACAACATCCTAGTATATTTATTATACAGGTGTTGTTACAAAAGAATTAAAAAAAGATTTTAGGGGGTTGGAGAAGCAAAATAAAACAAAAGAACATTTGAGAAGTCTTTACCTTTAAATCGGGTAACTCTTCTTGGTTTGAACCAAAAGGGATTCTTGAAGAGCATTATGCCTAATGTAAGGCTTCTAGGATTAATAGAGGGATGCGAAGAGATGAAAGGCGTAGATTTAGGCTGAGCCAATGGATTGAGAGTTGTGGGTAAGGAGGTAGAAGTGGGGGATTTTTATAAGAGGAGAGGACGAGCACTCATGGAATGTTATAAAATGTTACCTTATATTAAAATGAGTTTCGGATTTTCAAGGTCCCAAATTGATATATTTTGAGGATAAGGTGATAAGGGTTCGAAATATACTCATCCAATCGGTCTTTGAAAAGTGTAAGTCTTAGATTTTACATTTTTTTTCATTTTATTTCAATCGTTCATTAATGAGGTAATCGCTGCATCATCATGATGTCATAAATATTTTAATTTATTTAATGTCTAAAATTTATAAAAAAATACTATGATATAGGAAATCTTTTTCTATTTCCAATTAATATTTATAGTTCAAGATATTATTTATATAGTCAAAATTAAAATTGTTTTACTTTGGTGTTACATACTTTGTTATATTTAACTTTATTTAAAAATAAAAAGATAAAGTGTCACTATAACCCAAAAGTGATTCCATGGGGTCCCTAAGTTTGGCACATGGAATCCCATGGACGTACATGACACAACTAGTAGAATTAGGACACATTTTGGGGTCATTTTTGGTTATTATGATATTATTTTATTACCCTTAACTACCCGATTACTATTTAATCGCGATAATTAAAGATAATTACCGTCATTACAATTCAAAAAGTCCAAAATCAAAAGAGTATATATTAAATAATTTGGACCATTTGATTACAAATATGGAATAAATTTTACCAAATTCCAAACATAGAAATTGCAACAATTAATTTAAAAAAAATGCTGTTGTCAAAACAAAGAGCGGGTTTTTTGAAACAATATCTATGAATAGTTTGGCACTTTTTTATGCCCAATTCCAAAGTGAAATTAATTATAATTACCAACATTGGATTAAATGGTAAATATATATTCTAATTAAACTTTAATACCAATTAAAAAGATAATCTAACTATATTATTATATAAGATAAAAAAGCAGTTTTGATGTAAAATGCAGTATTTTTCACTATTGATTAAAAAATGAACATTGTAAGAAAAATACAAAAAATTTATCCAAAGTAAATTTCAATGTCTCAATAATAAATATTAAGTTTATTTTGAAAAATAGATTTTATAAAATTTTCAAAATATATATTTAAAAATGGTTTTCCATCCAAAGGTGGTAAAACAATCTTTTAAAAATATTAGAGAATTCTATGCTTAAGATTGGATTTATTCTAACTTTAAGCCTCTAAAACACTATATAATCTATAAATAGACATAGATATGAATATCTATTATTTATTAATTACTTGGGATGTTACACAGAGCACCGTGGGCCACCACACCGTAGGCCACACCATGGGCTGCCACAAAGCATGCCGCACCGCGGGCTGCCAAGCGGGCCACCCAGCGGGCCGAGTCGGACCCAGGGCCGGACCCAGACCAACTTCGACCCTTTTAATTATTTTATCTATATATTGAGCTATGGGAATCTTTTTGATGAGCCGTTAGTGTTTCAAAAAACCTTGAATCGAGGATGTACTTTTGGTATACACCACTTGTGTTTTGGAAAAGTTTGGTGTATGGCTAGGCTCGATCGGACATGAATCCATCCAGGCCCTTGGGACATGAAGGCCCCTAACTTATAGAATGGGTGTTCAATTGAGGCAATATCTATTGCGCAAGGATTCCTTTTATGTGGTGGTCCATTGGAATACTACTTCATGGGACTTCATGGCAGTTGGAGTATCGACCTGTGTCTTGAGAAGCGAGCCCACCCGGAATCAAGCGAGCATAGTGAATGAACCCTATAGCTGGCTGTAACAAGAGAAAAAGATCCTATGTGGGTCTGTGTTTTTTAGATCCTATGTGGGTCTGTGATTTGGGATCATACAAGTGCCTATGTTCGAGAGTCTCACTTGGATATGCTCTCAGAATCCACGTGATACTACTCTAGAATCCTACGTGGGTTTGCTGTACTAGGATCCTACGTGGGTCTGATGATTTAGGATCCTATGTGGGTCTTCCTCTTAAAAAAGTAAGATGATTTAGTAGTTACATATAATCATATTTTCTACCATACCTATGTTATACATTGTGTGAGTTGAGTCTTTACCTTAGTGATAATCTTCTCTATGGCATACCTTTGTGGCACATACCTTCATGGTGATACCTCTATGTTATTCTTCTGTGTGGTGTTACCTATGCGGTACTTACCTTTTTGGTGTTCCCTTCGTGGTACATATCATCTTGGTGGTACCCTTGTTGTATTCTTCTAAGGGGAGATACCTTTGTGGTACTTACATTTGTGGTGTTACCTTCATGGTATTAATTCCTTCATGGACAAATTGTACTTTGGCTAAGGCTTTGGGCCTAGTGTTTCCTTATGAATGAGATGGATATACTTGATAACATATGTATATGTAAGGGAATATACCTATGTAGGGATGAAAGAAGTTTTCATTCTTTTTGGTTTATCTATTGTGGTTTTTGTGATACCTTAGAGGATCTCGGGGTCCATATTGAGTATTGTTATATTCACCCCTGCACGGGCTATACCCGCACCTTGTTGTGTTTAACGCATATGACAGACTATTCTATCTGAGGATGAGAGTATCGGGACATGAGGTAGCGTGGAGTTGGATATTAGACAAGGCATACCACAGAGACAAACGTTCGAGAGCTGTACCAACCATTTAGGTAGAATCCTCGGCTTGTGTCCACATGAGCTATTCAGTTTACTTATATTTTCAATTTTCTTTTACTTACTAGTTGGTCTTCTATTCTGTCCCCTTTTACATATTGTACAAACTCTATATACTATATATTTTACTAGTGTTCGTTTCTTCTTGTGTGATTGGTTGAGTGTGATTACAGGATATAAAGGCAATGCCTTACCAGTTTTAGAGAATATGCCTTTCGATGCTAGTAGGCAGCCCTTGGCCTATGGAAGGCGGGATTGGGGTAGTCATGACATAGACGTCGAGGGACAGGTCGTGGCAAATTTGTATCGGAGGAGTCAGTTCTACCATAGAACATTGGAATCTGATATTTTTAATTACAATAGTGTTTAAAGTAGTGAGTTTGGTTATCTGTTTACGGAATCCATTGTTGGTGGGATGACTGAGGTATCCATACACCAGGACCCTGTCATCGGATTTCCAACTCAGTGCATGAAAACACTGATTTTTTATGTGTTTTGAAAAGTTTTCGTTGTGATCTCTTGGTGTCAGTCACCAGGTATAACATATTGACCATGGTACACCTACTTAATTTTAGGATACCTCCATACAGACATCCCTCTAGGGTTCTAGGTATAGGATTCAGTAATACCCGACTGAGCGACGAGGCATCGGTGCAGGGCCCTTTATCAGTAGGAGCACCAGCGGAGGCACCAGCAGTACCTGTAAGGACCTGGACCCCCCGAGTTCCTGGATCCGGTTCCCATGAGACACGATGTACCACAATTATTACATTACATTTACATTCATTAAATCATGTCTCATGCTACAAAGGATTGTGAGGTTCAGGTCCTAGGAAATCCAGCTGCATTCTGAAACTTCATTAAAGACATGATTGATACCTGAAAAATATCTGTTTAAAACGTAGGGTGAGAAATGAAATACTCAATAAGGGGTTTGAAAAACACTTAATACAACTTTTAAAAATTTCTTTCAGAAATAATTTCTCTTACTTAAAATAATTCCTTTAAAGAAAACACCAAGACATTTCAAAGGTTGTTATAATACCGTTAAAGAACTTCATATATAAGTAATTTAACATTTAATTAAATACCACTAGTTGAAAAAAGTTAGTATGCTTTTATAAAAGTTCATGAATTTTACTAAGTAAAATAAAAATAACATGAAAGGTATGAATGTACTACTGAGCATGTACATTATCAGAGTTTCATATAAACAATTTCACCACAACTTATAAAAATGCACATTATGACAAGATTAATGTAATGCTAACATTTTAAATAAAATTCTAGAAAGGTAAAATGATCATGCATTATCACTATCCCAACATATGACATGTGCACATTAATCTCATACTCATAGGCAATAGTTCTATAACCATGGATATTTATCTAGTCGAAATAATCACTAGGTTGGTCATATACAGAAACATAATGAGAAAATGTATACTGAAGGACTCATGGTATCTATGGAAATACCTTGTGCCATGACCTAGAGGTAATAACCCAATCTGACTATCTCGATAACTATCAGTGCATCAAGGATATTACTTTTACCGGTCTCCAACCTAGAGGACTTACTTTTATCAGCCCCTAACCTAGAGGGCTTACTTTTACCAGTCCCCAAACTGGTGAGATTTCTTTTAACTAGTCCCTAACCCGACAGTCCAATACATTTCTCATATGTCAAAATGGTCTAATATTCAAGTTTTCCCTTAACACATTAATATTTAATCTTTATTTCACATTACCCAAGGTGTCCCATACCACTTTGGGTAATTTAGTTATTAGTTCATTAACATGGTATGTCATATGCATGCATTATTTACCACAATAAATAAAACAAATAATGAAACCATTATACATTTAGTCTGAAAATACTTGATATAGCATTGTAAATATCGAAATAATTAATAAAAAGTGTACATATTATAGTGATCATTTTTTTCACATAAGGTAGCACATAAAATGAAGGATGGTTGGGGTTTTCCATATGAAATGATAACCTCTTAATTAAATAACCATATCCATGGAAATGAATTCTTACTAAAAATACATGTCATTTACTATGATGATAAAAGTGTCAATGAACATGAAATTAGATTCAAACAGAACTTGATTTATCAACAACATTCACTGCTTCTGGTAAAGGACTATATGGATATGTTACATTAAATCATTTTTAACATAACCTCATGAATTCAAAACATATGAAGTTAATATAATTAAATATTTTTAAATTAATGTACTTTTGACACAAATACATTCTAATTTAGCAGACATCAAAATTAACATTTATTAAATACCCTTAAAATACTAATTTCATTAAGAAAACCAATTATATTTTGATGATCATCATATTGAAATTAGGGTTTGGGAATTGTACAAATATTTATATATATACGTATATATGTATAAACGCAAGGTGTATACATTTAAGTTTTTCATAACTAAATAATTTCTTATATGTAATAAAAAATTCAATACATAATTAATCATTAATACTTCATAATTGAATGCCAATCAATATAAGATATATAACTTGTGTGACCGAATGTATATTCATATGTAAAAATTAGGGTTTCACATACTAAATATAAATCTGATTGAAATCAAAATATATTTTGCATCCAAACCATTATTTAATGATTTGTATTCACCCTTTTAAAAATAAAAACAGATTTTTTAATTAATTATCCATGTATATCCGAATATAAGTGTATACTTATATATAAAAATTGGGGTCTTACATAAATATCTAATCGAAAAAAAACATAATTCGCATCAAATACATTATTTGAGCATTGGACATTATCTTTTGAAATTTATAAAATAGATTTAGATTGAAACATATGTGTACTTGTATATACCCGATTACACATATTACATGTATGTATTTTTAGTTTTACAAAACTCATGTTAATGTACCCTTAAATTTTTCAAAACATGATAATCATAAAAAAAGACACATCTCTATATTGAGAATCTTTCAAACATAAAGGATTTGAATTGGATATATATATATATATATATTTATAGACTGCATAAACAAAAATATATTTATATTAGTGGTTTTGTATAATAAAACTAAATTAAAATAATCCCTTACTTGAGAACTCTTAATTAAAACTGTGATACGAAATTGTTTTTTGGAGAGGCTTGGAAACCAAGAGTTGTTAAATATATATATACATATACAATATATCTGATCATTCAAAAAGAATGTATAATCAGTTTACATAAAAAAATGAAATAATCCCTTACCTAAACAGAGGAGGAGGGTTTCAGCCTGGAAAAAGCATGCTGAAGGTCTTGGAGAGCTCGAGGGAGAGGTGAAGAGGTATTAGAGGATATGAACCTGTAGGGTTCATCCTCATGGGAGGGGTGTTTTAAAAGGATACCCATGTCTCAGATTAATCCTACCAAGGGTCCCTCTGCTTGACTACCAAAGGAGAAGAATTATATATATACAAATATATAAAGCTTACCCGAGTCGATGACCATCTGGTGGGATAAGTTAAGAGGTGATGGGGGTAGGCTCGTGGAAAGCTGATGCTGAAGAGGACCTCAGAGGGTCCCGGGATATCAAGGTGCAGTGGAGAGGAAGAGGGGGTGATGGGGATAGCCACAGGTTGGCTTGGCGAGGAAGATGACGACACACTTATTAAAATAAACCAGATAATTAATCATAATACCAATAAACATAGATTGACATAGACAGGAAGAGAAATATTAAATTCAGATAAACATTAAACAGTAAGAAAGGAACTGAAATTATAGATTTCTTCTTTCATAATCTAAAAACCGTTTTATGATAGATGAAACTTAAGAAGTTGACACAAAAACCAGTGATAACCAGATCTCATCAAGATTCAGATACACATAAATTTAGAATCTATGAAACAGAACCTACCTAGACATAGTAACTGAGAATAGAAAGAAGACAACACTTCTACCTCACATAGACTGAAGACCGTAAACACTGGCATCGATCTCCCTCCTCGTCGCACACGAAACCCTAACTGTAGCTCGGACCCTTGAATACCCATGGCTCCGACTTCACCTCGCGACGAGCACAACCTTGGATGCTCGGCCTCACCGTGAATCTATTCTGACGACTCCACCTCAGAGGAAGCCTCCTGTCACACGCGACTATCCCTGCTCAAACCGGCCTAGTAGCATGGCTTTCCTGGCCTATGTCCCTTCCCGAACAAAACCCACGAAGCCCCCCAAATTCTCACCCTAAACACCCGTGAAATCAAAAACCCTCTTTTCTCCCATTTCAATTTTATTACATTAATTTATTTTAACAATATTATACTATAATTTATTTATCATTTAATAATTATTATATTTATTATTACTATTTTTTATCCCACACAACACAACCCGTGAAAATAAGATTCCCTTCCCCCCTTATGTTCATTTTTATTTTATTATTCTTATAAAATTTAACCATGTTATTACTGTTATATTCATATCATTATATTTATAATATTGAAAGTCAAATATTTAATTATTTAGTCAATACCTTAAAAAGTAAAGATTTTATATAATAATCATTAATTTTTAAAAGAAAAGACTATAATATTTTTATTTAATAAATTTATATATATATATTTTTATATATAAATTATAATATAAATAATTTTAAAAGATAATTTTAATTAGACTTATTTGAAAAAAATAAAATGATTTTATTATAAAACATTTACATATTATTATTATTAATTTCATTATTTAAAATGATTATGTATTATTTATAAAGTAATAATTATTATAACAAAAATTTATCTAATATATATTATATAACATATCATTTAAATTGAAATGTTATAAAACAAATAAAAATCTATTTATATAAAAAAATTGGTTAAATTAAATAACTATAATTTTATTAATAAAATTACAAATTATTAATAATTATATAACAAATTAATCTAATCATAATTTGAAAACTAATATTTTGATTTATATCATTATCAACCTAATTAGGATAAGTCTATATTTTAATAAACAATTACATATATAAATAAAATACATTTCTTATTATTATTACTAAATATATTTTTATATGTAAACATATTACATACATTTATAACATATTTACTTAAATTATAATTTATTTAAAATTATTATTTTTTCAATTGGGACTCGGGTTGTTACAATATCCCCCTCTTAACAGAATTGTGTCCTCACAATTCGATTGGCATAAACCTACTGACTCACTAACACAGCCTCCCTAACATCCTTAGTGATGTCCCAACTCAAAAAATCTAGGATTTAGCAATTAAAAAAGAAAAGAACCTAAAGAAATGAGGTTGTACCTTTACAGAGCCCACCTCCATAACCAGTCTGCTGATGTCTTCAACTTTATTCCTAGGATGGTTCCTAGTTCCTCGATCTCTCCTGTCAAGATACACCTCGAGCAAGTGGGGTTAAACTCCCGCATAAAATAATTGGGCTTCCAGATAGAGGCATGAGCGGTGTAAATCTCATTGATATCTAGATGAACTTGGTCCCTACAGATTCATCGTACTACCTCAAAGTCGAGGAGTTTGATGTCAAATAGTCTCTCGTACAGAATTAAACTAAAGACTTGAAAATGATAGGCTGCATAGAGATTTCCCTCCTATGTTGCTTCCTGGAAAATCCTTAAAATCCATATAGTTTAAAGATAGGGTAAAACATAGGAAAAGACATTCATAATACTTCTTCCTTTGCATATTGTCTGCAAGTTGTGCATAAGTTATACGATAGTAAACATGACCCAATCCTTGGAAGATTTGAAGGACATTTGAGTTGTTCAACACCTGGTAAAAGAGCTTGTAGGATAGTCGGAGGTTCTCAGAGGTTTCATAGTCTTCCATACATGAATTAAAAATTATAGTCTCAAGGATTTCAGTGGGAAGGGACAAAAGACTTGTTAGTGATCCTTCTTTTTCAATCTAAAAGTTATAATAAAACCACATAGTAAGGTTTAGTCATAATTATATATTTCTATTACCTAGTTTTCCAGAATTGTCTAAGACTATCCTATGATACCAACTGTAAGGACCAGGACCCCCCGAGTGCCCGGAGCCGGTTCCCATGAGACATGATGTACCAAAATTATTACATTACATTTACATTCATTACATCATGTCTCATGATATAGAGGATTGTGAGGTTCAGGTCCAGGTAAAAACAGCTGCATTCTAAAACTTCATTGAATACATGATTGATACCTGAGAAATTTCATTTAAAACATAGGGTGAGCATTGAAATACTCAGTAAGGGGTTTGAAAAATACATAATACAACTTTTGAATATTTCATTCAGAAATAAATTCTCTTACATAAAATAATTCCTTTAATGAAAACCCCAAGACATTTCATAGGTTGATATAAAACTGTTATAACACTTCATATATAAGTAATTGAACATTTAGCTGAATACCAGTAGTTGAAAAAATTAAGAATTCTTGTATAAAAGTGTATGAATTCTACTATGTAAAATAAACATAACATTCAAGGTATGCAAGTACTACTGAGCATGTACATTATCAGAGTTGTGTATATACAATTTCACCACAACCTATAGAAATGAATATTATGACATGATTAAAGTAATGCTAAGATTTTCATTAAAATTTTTGAAAGGTAAATTGATCATACATCATCATTGTCTCATCATATTCCATGTGAAACTTAATCTCATACTCATAGGTAATGGTTCTATAACCAAGGATATTTTTCAAGTTGAAATAATCACTTGGTTGGTCATATACTGATACCTAATGAGAAAATGTATATTGAAGGACTCATGGTATATGTATTAAGCCTTGTGCCATGACCTAGGGGTAATAACCCAATCTGACTGTCTCGAGAACTATCAATGCATCGAGGAGCTTACTTTTACTAGCCTCCAACCTGGAGGGCTTAATTTTACCAGTCCCAAACCTGGAGGGTTTACTTTTACCAGTCCCCAAACTGGAAGGATTTATTTTAACCGGTCCATAACCCAGTCGTCCAATACATTTCTCATATTTCAAATTGTTTTAATCTTTATGTTGTCCCATACCACTTTGAATATTTAATTTTTATTTCACATTACCCAAGGTGTTCCATACCACTTTGGGTAATTTAGTTCTTAGTTCATTAACATGGTATGTCATATGAATGCATGATGTACAATAATAAATAAAAATAATTATTAAACCATTATACATTTAGTCTGAAAATACTTGATATAACATTTTAAATATGGAAATAATTAATAAAATGCATAAATAATATAGTGATCATTCTTTGCACATAAGGTAGCAAAAAATATGATGGATGATTAGGGTTTTCCACATCAAATGATAGATTCTTAATTAATGAACTTTATCCATGGAAACAAATTCTTACTAAAAATATATGTCATTCACTATAATGATAAAAGTGTCAATGAACATGAAATTAGATTCAAACATAACATGATTTATCAAAAAAATTCATAGCTTCTGGTAAAGGACCATATGGACATGTTACATTAAATCATTTTTAACATAACTTCACATATTCAAAAAATATGTTGTTAATATAATTAAAACTTTTAAAATTAATGTATGTTTGACACATATACATTCTAATTTAGCAGACATAAAAATTAAAATTTATTAAATACCCTTAAAATAGAAATTGCATTAAGAATACCAATTATATTTTTATGATCATCATATTGAAATTAGGGTTTGGGAATTATAAAAATATTTATATATATACATATTTCTGAATATACGCATGGTGTATACATTTATGTTTTTCGTAACCAAATAATTTATTATATGTAATAAATACTTCAAAACATAATTAATACTAAATTCTCCTTGATTGGAAGCCAAACTATGTAAGATATATAACTTGTGTGACTGAATGTATATTCATATGTAAAAATGAGGCTTTCACATACTAAATATAAATTTGATTTAATGAAAAATATATTTCACAACCAACCCATTATTTAAAGATTGTTATTCACCCATTTCAAAATAATAAACATATTTTTTAATTAATTACCCATGTATATCTGAATATAAGTTTATACATATATATATATAAATTGGGGTCTTGTATATAAATCCAATCGAACACAAAACATAATTTGCTTCAAAGACAGTATTTGAGGTATGGAAATTATCTTTTAAAAATTATAAAATTGATTTATATATAATTGTATGTATACTTGTACTTACCTGATAACACACACACACACACAGATATATATATATATATATATATATATATATTCAGTTTTACAAAACACATGTTAATGAACCCTAAAATTATTCAAAACCTGAAAATCAATAAATGACACATCTCCATTTTGTGAAACTTTCAAACATAATGGATTCGAATTGCATATATATATATATATTTGTAGACTACATAAACAGAAATATATTTATATTAGTGGTTTTTTATAAAAAAACTAAATTAAAATAATCCCTTACTTTAAAACCCTTAATTAAAACTGTGATAAACATTTTTTGGAGAGTGTTGAAAACAAGGAGTTGTTATATATATATATATACATATAAAATATATCTGATCATTCACAAATAAATAATAATAGGTTAACATAAAAAAAATGAAATAATCCCTTACCCTAATAGAGGAGGAGGGCTGTCTTGGCGAGGAAGACGATGACACACTTATTAAAATAAACCAGATAATTAATCATAATACAAATTAACATAGATTGACATAGATAGGTTGAGAAATATCAAATTCAGATAAATTTAAATAGTCATAAAGGAACTAAAATCATAGATTTTCTCTTTCATAATCCAAAAAACAATTTTATGATAGACGCAACTTATGAAATTGACACAAAAACAACAGATAACCGAATTTCATCAAGATTCGGATACATATAAATTTATAATCTATGAAACAGAACCTACCTAGACATGGTAACTGAGAATAGAAAGAAGACAACACTTCTACCTCACGTAGACTGAAGACCGTAAACACTGGCATCGATCTCCCTCCTCATCGCACATGAAACCCTAACTATAGCTCGGACCCTCAAATGCCCATGGCTCTGACATCGCCCTGCGATACACAAAACCTTAGACGCTCGGCCTCTCTGTGAATCTACCCCTATGACTCGACCTCAGAGGAAGCCTCCTATCACGCTCGAATCTCCCTGCTCGAACCGGCCTATCGTCGCGGCTTCCTTGGCCTCACGTCCTTTCCCAAAAAAACCCACAAAGCCCCCCAAATTCTCACCCTAAACACCTGTGAAATCAAATCCCTCATTTCTCCCATTTCAATTTTATTAAATTAATTTAGTTTAACATCATTATACTATAATTTATTTTTCATTTCATCTTTATTATATTTATTATTATTATTATTTTTAACCCAAACAACACAACCAGTGAAAACCAGATTCCCTTCCCCCTTATGTTCATTTTTCTTTTATTATTCTTATAAAAGATAACCATGTTATTACTATTATATTCATATCATTATATTAATAATATTGATATTCAAATGTTTGATTATTTAAACAATACTTTAAAAATTAAAGGTTTTATATAATAATCAATACCTTTTAAAAGAAAAGAATATAATTTTTTTATTTATAAAATTTATAAACATATATTTTTATATATAAATCATAATATAAATAATTTTAAAAGGAAATTTTAATTAAACTTATTTGAAAAGAATAAAATGTATTTATAATAAAACATTAACATATTATTATAATTAATTTCATTATTTAAAATGATTATTAATTATTTATAAAGTAATAATTTTTATTATCAAAATCTATCCAATATATTTTATATAACATATCACCTAAATTTAAAAGTTATAAAACAAATAAAAATATCTTTATATTACAAAATTGGTTAAATTAAATAGCTATAATTTTATTAAACAAAATACATATTATTAATAATAATATAATACATTAATCTAATCATAATTTGAAAACTATTATTTTTATTTATATCATTATCAACCTAATTAGGATAAGTCTGTATTTTAATATACAATTACATATATAAATAAAATCCATTGCTCATTATTATTACTAAATATATTTTTATTTGTAAACATATGAAATACATTTATAACATATTTACTTAGATTATAATCTATTTAAAATTATTATTTTTTAAATGAAACTCGGGGTGTAAAGTACCATTTCCGGTTTGGCCACCGATGCCATCAGCCCTAGTAGTAGAAGGTACATGACGCTTGAGCACATTGCATGAGTTCCAGCGGTAGAGGCCACCACTGTTCCAGGTGAGATAGACCCACAGGAGGATAAGGATTTGTTGGAGGCTGTGGTGAGAGTCTTCCGACCGGTAGGGACACAAGATGAAATCAATTTGATCCTTGAAGCCATCCTTCTACACAAAGCAACAGGAATATGGTGGAGATTTATTCTATTGGTTCACGATGAGGTGACACTTCTCTGCGTAGACTTTTTGAGCATGTTTCAAGAAGAGTTTTTCGCAATGACCCTTCACGCAGTATGCATACATGATCTTCTTTATCTGTAGTAGGGAAATATGATTGTGGATCAGTACTCAGGGATTCAATGATTTCCCTCTACATCCCAGCGCAAGCGGGGGTGTTAGAACGATCCCTCTTAGTGGGGAGTTTTCTTACAAAGCAGTCACCAGTAGCGAGACCCACCATTGAGCATCATGTTGCAGAGTCTTCTGCTGCTGGCTGCAGACTGATGTCCCAGAGGTCCCAGAAGACTAGACCTACATGGGGATGACTGCTAGATTTAGGATCAGTTGTGTGGGGCACCAGAGATAGATCCGGTTATGCAAGGAGCAGGTATTGTTACGCATGCGGCGGGCCGGGCCACATGGCTACTGACTACCCAAACGACCGTATGGATGATCAGCAGATGGGCGATGGAATGCCCAGGTAGTGATAGTGGTTCAACTGAGGATGTCTGTAGGGGGTAGGAGGATGTGGTAGAGGTGTTGTCCATGCATCTGGCGGTGGGAGACAATTCAAGATGTTACCACCACCACCACCAGTTAGTCCACCCCGACCATAGTGAGTAGGTGGATAGGGGCGAGCTCAACTCCAGGAAGCTAAGTCCTATGGCCACGACACTCTGGAGATGATATGAGTTACGATCTATGTCTACTCCTCCTTAGATACAGTACTTATATACATGGGTTCCAGTCATTCTTCTATTTCCACTGCCCTCGTTCGGAGCTCGGAGATTTCGGTGGAGCTGTTGGCTCTATCCTTAGGTCTAGAGACACCTACAATAGGGGATTTTACGATTACAAACTGGTCCCGGTAGTGTGATATTAATCTAGGAGGTGAGAGCTTCAGCTGGGATCTCTTAGTAGTGACGTTGAGGCCTTACGATGTCATCTTGGGTATAGATTCGTTATCTAAAGTCTATGCCCAAGTCGACTGTACTAGGCGCAAAGTGTGGTGTTTCTGCATGGATTGGACTAGGATTACCTTCACCGGTGAGAATGGAGCCTTTGCAGCAAAAGAAGGACTTACTCTGTAGAGAGTAAAGCTAATAATTCATCAATTGGCTAGCCTTACCCTTAGAGTGGATGTTGTGGAGAGTATGATCTATCCTATAGTGGTGGACCACTATGCGCATGTCTCCCCTGATGATGTTTTGGTCTACATCCTCGAAGAGAGACGGAATATTACCTTGACTGGTACATTGGGACGACACCAATATATACACCAGCATATCAGATGGCTCTTGCGGAGCTTCGTGAGCTACATGTATAGCTGGAGGACATACCTGGGAAGGGGTTCATCTGGTCTAGTGTTTCTCCTTGGGAAGCCCTGACTTTGTTTACAAAGAAGGCAGATGGGATCTTGAGACTTTGTGTTGACTATCGGTGCCTGAACCCAGTGACCGTGGAGAACAAGTACCCACTCTCAAGGATTGACGACCTCTTTGATCAGTTGAAGGGATCACGATGGTTCTCGAAGATAGAACTCAGATCAGGCTATCACCAACTCAGTGTACGAGACGGTTATGTAGAGAGGATGGCTTTTAGATGTTGGTATGGCACTACGAGTTCCTGGTTATGACATTTAGAGTGACCAATGCACCATAAGTGTTCATGAGACTCATGAATAGGATCTTCCAGCCATACCTTGATGTCTTTGTAATAGTCCTCATCGATGACATTCTGATCTACTCAGCTACCGAGGAGGAGCATGCCAATCATATACAAAAAGTTCTAGACACTTCGAGAGAACATGCTTTATGGTTTTCTCTCTATATTTCCATTTTTGATATGATAAGTTCACTTCCTAAGACATGTCATCTCTGATTCTGGAGTTGCGGTGGATCCATCAATGATTGAGGCAATACTTGACCAGGAACCACCCAAGAGTGTGATGGAGGTACGAAGTTTCCTAGGTTTGGCAGGATACAACTGGAGGTTTGTGGTAGATTTCTCCAGAGCTACAGCTCCTTTATCAGTGTTGAAAAAGATAGGGAGACCCTTTGTGTTCTTGGAGAGATGCCGGTAGAGTTTTTAAGAGCTGATACAGTGGATGAATAGTGCTCCCATCTTGAGGCTTCCAGAGGAGGGTGTTGGGTACATAGTCTACTGGGATGCATCAATGACCAGGCTCAAATGTGTTCGGATGCAGGAGCGAGTAGTTTTCACATATGGTTCTTGACAGTTGAGACAGAATGAGCAGAACTATGCTACCCATGACCTGGAGTTAGTAGCAGTGGTCATTGCCTTGAAGGTGTGGTGACATGACATGATGGGCGAATGTTTTACAGTCAACTCTGAGCATAAGAGTGTCAGGTATATCTTCTCTTATAAGGACCTGAACCTAAGATAGCGATGTTGACTTGAGTTCTCCCAGGACTATGAATTTGCGATTGTCTACACACCTAGAAAGGGGAACATTGTAGCATATGCACTCAGCAAGAGATCTGGTATAATGCTGCATGTTGAGTTGATGGGGAAGCTGGACACTTTGCAGATATCCATTGTGGATCGAGAAGGAGAATATTTTATTCAGTCTCTTAGAGTGACTCCCCCACTTCTTCAGCATGTCCGAGAGGTGATGCATGGTGACACTGACTGTGAGGATGAATGTGATCAGATATCCACAGGATAGGAACCTGTTGGATTTTTTGAAGGTGGGGAGTATGTCACCATATTCAAAGGATGTACCATGGTACCAGTGTCGCTTCAGGAGGTAGTGTTGAAGGATCTCCACACATCCACTATAGTGGTACATCCAAGAGTGGCGAAGATGTAACTAGATCTTCGACGCTAGCACTGGTGGCCAGGAATGATGAAATGATTAGAATAGTTTGTCGCCTAGTACCTCACTTTCCAGCAAGTGAAGGTGCAGCACCAGGTTCCAGTAGGCGTAGTTCAACCATTAGAGGTCCCAGAGTGGAAGTGGGCTGGGATATCCATGGACATCGTGACAGGACTTCCTTGTATATATAGGGGTCATGATTATATTAGGAAGATCGTCAACATACTCACCAAGTCGGCCCACTTCCTACTGATCAGAGAGAAGGGATCAGTAGAGAGCATGGGACGCCTCTATGTGCAGGATATTGTGTGGCTACATGGATTATCCTTGACGATTGTCTACGATTGTGATGCACGTTTCACATCCAATCTATGGAATGTGTTGCAGGAGGCTTTCAAGACACAACTTTTTTTAGCACCGCCTTCCAACCTCGGAAGGATGGCTAGACAGAGCATACCATTCAGATCCTTGAGGACATGTTTCATTCTTTCTTCCTCGACTTCAGTCGCAGCTTGTGGATCACATTCCTTTTGTTGAATTTTCATACACCAAAATCTATCACTCCACCATTGGGATGACAGCATTCGAGGCTATATTTGACCGACCATACAAATATTTTTATTGCTGGACTGACTCATGGGAGTAAGAAATCATGGGGACTAGATAAGGTACGGGCTACCACGATGAAGGTGATGATAATCCCAGAGCGGATGAAGACTTCACAGAGTATAAAAAAGTCTAATGCCGACAGGAGACCGAGACCTCTGGTGTTCGAGGATGGTGACCTTGTATTTCTACGGGTCACACCTTGATGAGGTTTGCAGAGATTTGGACAGGGCAGTAAGTTATGTCTGATGTTCATTGGACCCTTTCAGGTCCCTAGTAGAGTTGGCAAGGTGGATTACCACTTATCTCTTCCACCTCAATTGCACCGGGTGCACAACATCTTCCACATATCCCAGCTGAGTAGATACGTGCATAAACCTTCACACATCATTGACCCTGGCGAGTTGGACATCGATGATAGGGAAATGTTTATGGAGTTTCCAGAATAGATTGAGGATTGAATGGAGAGGGTCATTTGTGGGCAGTCAATTCCTTTGGTACAAGTATATTGGCAGCACGTGAACCTCCAGGAGAGCACATGGGTGCAGGAGGCCCAGATTCATGCTCAGTACCCCCACTTGTTTTCTTAGTTTGTGTTTTGGATTTTGGGGAAGATAATCCCAGTGGTGGGGAGAATGTAAAGTCCCAAGAAATTTCATCTACATTTTTTTAATTATATGGGAATTTTATGAGTCGGTGAAATTTGACGGCGCGTGATTCTGAGGCCCGATGTGCACATAATGAAATTATGAATATTTTTCAGTACATTTAGTAAACCTATGAGAAGGTTTTGGTAACATTTGAACCAGTGATCAAAATTTATATCAAAGGACATCGTTGAACTTGCAGTACTGGTATTCGCTTAATGATACCTTCACCTAGACCATAGTAGGATGAGGGTTAAAGTTAGTTATCATGTTTTTCATGGAAAGGAAAATAAATTAAAGAACAAACTTTTATTTTATTTTAAACATCCCATTTGAATGATCGGTGGTGGGGACCAACCGAGTAGGAAAACCCCAAGTTTGAAATTAATGCTGGGGACCACGCAGCCCTTGAACTCCCTCTTTAATGAGGGACATGACTCTTGGTTCTCTATTAAATTATTTTTGCCACCATCCATTAATTTATTATTCCAACATCAAATTAATTAATGGATAACTCTAATTAAAATAATTAATATTATTTTGATATGTTTTCTATTTCTTTTAGTAGAATTATGGGGAAGTGTTGGAAAAAGGAATAACTTTGGAGAAACAGCTTTCCCCAACGAAGAACACTTTATCAAATGAAGAACACCTTATCCAATGAAGAAGGCCATTTTCAAAGAGGAACATCTTCAATGATAATGAACTGACGTCCGTCTTTCCCTCCTCACTGAAATCAACTAAACTTTGAGGTAGTGGTGTGAATTTGATTTATCATTGTAAATTTTATTTTACGTTGAATCTCTCCCAATGAGACAATTTCTATCACTCTAAAGAGGAGGGTGAAGACCATATGAACATGGCCCGACATCTTCACAATGCTTGTGGTTTATGATGCGTTCTTCACAATGGAGGAGGATGACAACTAGTGCCGAAGATTGGAACTGGTGGGACTCGGGAGTGGCGGTCGGCACCACGGCTAGTCGTGAAGACGACGGCGGTGGAACCATGCCACCAGAGAAGCGTCACAACCCAACAACCATGATAGAGAAAGTGTGGCAGCCAGTGTCCATCGGTCACGTGAAGGGGAGGTGGCGACATGTGTTCGCGCCATCGAGTGAGCAGGACCTGAAGCCTTGTGCAACAACGATGATGGGAGGGCAGCCAGTAGAGTTGGACACCAGTGGGGGCACAGCGTGTGACCATGCTAAATGGAGGATGTGGGCCACTGCACCACAGGAAACCCAGCTGGTCGAGTTGGCCCAGGCTAGGTCGTGTGGGGTTGGTTCAACCAGGTCAGACCGCACCAGGGCCAAATTCGACCCTTTTAATTCTTTCGGCCATATCATGGGCTACATGTGTATGTTTGATGAACTGTCTACGGCGCTGTAAACCATGGATCAAGACAGTCATTTTGGAATACCCCACATGAGATTTGGATAAGGTTGGGGTAATGTGGTGTTGGATCATACACAAATCCAACCAGGCCCCTGGGACTAAAAGGCCAATATCATAAAAACTAGATATCTGATTGACGCACCAGCTATTATGTTGATATACCTTTTATGTGGAGTTCCTTTGGGATACTTCTTCATGGGACATCGTGGAAGTTGGAGTATTGACCTATAGCTTGAGGATCAGACCCTCCCAGAATCATGTGAGCTTAGTGCTGGAACCCTGTAGCTAGCAGTAACATGAGAAAAGGATCCTATATGGATCTCTGCTTTTTGGATCCTATGTGGGTCTATGTTTTAGGGTCCTAAATGGGTATGTGTTTGAGACTCTCACTTGTATCGACTCTAGGAATCCACAGGAGACTACTCAAGGATCCCACGTGGGTCTGGTGTACTAGGATCCAACGTGGGTCTGATGATTAAGGATCCTACGTTGGTCTGTCCCAAAACAGAGTAAGATGATTCAGTAGTTAAATTTAATCATCTTTGCCACCGTACCTATGTTCTAACTGGTGTGAGATGAGTCTTTTCATTTATGGTAATCATCGGTGTGGCCTACCTCTAGGGTACTTACCATTGTGGTGAAACCTTTGTGGTATTCTTCTATGTGGCGTTACGTAGGTGTTACTTACCATTGGGGTTTTATCTTCATGGTACATACCTTCATGGTGGAACCCTTGGGGGATTCTTATGTGTGGTGTTACCTTTGTGGTGTTACTATCATTGTATTCTTTCCTTCATGGAATAGTTTTACATTGGATAAAGATTTAAGGATTGAGTTTCTTCAGAAATGAGATGGGTATACTTGATAATTAAGGTATATGTATGGGAATATACCAATGTAGGGTTGATAGACCTTTTCATGCTTTGTGGTTTATCCTATGTGGGTTTAGTGGGACTGTCAAGGGTCTCGAGGTACTTATTGAGTATTGTTATACTCACCCATTCACAAGCTATGCCCACACCTTGTTGTATTTGATGCAGACGAAGGACAATGCTGACTGAGGACACGAGTACTAGGACTGGATGTAGCTTTGAGGTGGACATTAGATGAGGCACACCATAGAGACGATCATTCGAGAGCTGTACATACCCTTCATGTAGGATCCCTGGCAAGTGTCAACGAGAGCAATTCAGTTTACATGCACTTTCAGTTTTCTTGTACTTTCCTGTTGGGATTGTATTCTGGACACTTTTAAAAACTTTACACACTATTTTTACAATAGACTTTACTTTTGTTATTATCATGATTTGTTATTGGTTGAGTGTGTTTACATGATATAAAGGAAATGCCTTCTAGGTTTTTGGGAATACGCCATTCGGTGCTAGTCGTCGGCCCCCTGGCTATAGACGGCGGGCTTTGGGTAGTCACAACACGGGCCCCGAGGGACGGGTCCTGACCCTGTATATAAAATCAAATGTGGTGGTAAAATAATTAATGAAATATACTTCAATAAATTTATTCTCTTTTATATATTCTGAAACACGCAACCCCGAGCCTAAAATAAATGTAAATTGTATATATTTATATACTACTCACTAAATTGGACTATATATATAGTAATAACTATAATATTAATGTTATTTGTTTTTAGACATGTATAAAATAAATCCTAAGGTTATCAATTTATTAAAAAAAATTATTTGAAGGTAAATGAAATGTTCTTATAAAACCTTTTTAGGGGTGAAAAGTAATTTTATTTTATTAAATCAAATAAATCTTTTTGGTGATTAAATTTAATTAAATTCATAATATATATATAATAAATAATATTTTTTATCATTAAAATAATATTATTTCTAAACATGGGATTAGAATAAATCTATTTTATACTCAAAATTGGGTAATTCTAAAACAAGGTTTCACCGTGTTCTGTGTATTTCTTTTAATTTTTTTAAAATAATTTATAAATTTAATTTGATAAAATGAAAATCATTTTTAAAATCATTATATAAATGTTATCTTTTGGTTAATATTTTTTATTTTTCTGAAAATGTTTATTTTTCAGTTAATTTATAATAATTTCGAGTTCAACAATACTACTAGGTCTCTCATTTAATGAAAAAAATTGAACGTACATTTTTGCATAAAATTTTTATAAAAATGTAACAATAGTAGTTTTATTAATATTTATAATAAATAAGTAAATTTTATTCATCATTATACAACTTTTTTATATATGTAAATTATTAGGCATTATACCAAATTACATGAAAATAATTTGTAAATGAAAAATGTTCCTCTACTTTAATTAATTATGATAATAATAATTAATGAATGATTTAAACTAAAAATTCATATTATATATTTAAATATATAAACTTAAATCCACCTAATGATAATTACTTTCCTATAATTTATATATTATTATTTTATGATTAAAAAACACATTTCTGGATGAAAAAATTCGATATGTTTTACATGATTATCATTAAAATAACTTTTTACACTTCTATGGAAGGAATTTGGTATAAGTAGATATAAAATTTTAAATCATAATAATTAATATTACATGATATGGTCAACATAATTAAATAACAAAATTATTTATACATAATAAATAGATAATTAACACAATGGTATAATAATGGCTGAACATCATTCAGTGATGTGTGAGTCATCCCAAACAAACATCCTAAATCCAAAATAAAAAATTACTATACAAATAATATACAGTTTTCAATTAAATCAATTAAAATTATATAAAAAACACAAAATAAAAATTATATTAATCTCTTAAATCAATGAAAAATGTTAAAAATCATGTGTGTTCATCCTCTTGGAACCTCTTCTAGATATATAGTACCAAGACCCATCATGAAAATCATCTTCCATTGTAATGAGGTTTAATATTCACTAAATACATAAATTTGTTCCCAATGATTTTTTAGAGATGAATGTAATAGGGGAAGTGGGTCATGGTAGAGAAAACCAACATCAATGAACACATTAAACACTTCTAGATTGACAACCGTGAATAGTGCAATATGGGGAATGGATAGAGGTGTAGTTTACTAGCACTCTCAATGTGATTTCAATAACATTTTATCCATAAGTGGGTCCCTAATTAAATATAGTAGGGGTATCCAAATTATATTTTTTGGAACATTTATTAAAGAATACATTTAAGCTCTAATGGTCCCACTATACACCAAATAAGACTCACTACATGATTATGTCATTCCACTATGTTTCTAGTGGACCTAGTAGAGGGACACTAATTTCATTACTATGATGAACACTGGTGTATAACCATTGAACATCCTCTTCCATCTAGAGATATGTTTTTATCCCAATAGAGTTACAGTTGATTGTCCAATTCCCACTATATTAGACACCATAATTTATGTGGCCTCTACATTACGTTTTCTGATTGTTTCTATATCCACCACATGACTTATCATTCCTTAATTAAATTAAACCAACCCTTGTGCCACAACATCTCTGTAGAGACTAGGTTTTATATGATCAGTGGATGAGTAAATTTTTAATCATCGATGAATTTATATTCATCAAATGATTCGATTTAAATTAAATCTTTATGATATATTAAGATCATGATTCAAATAACTTATTTCAAATTTCCTTACCTAATTATGTATATTATTAATGTCTAAAGACATAGTTACTCACAATGATTATACAAGAAATCCCACTCATGTTATTTATTATTATTATAGATAATAAAATATTCTTTTACTAATAATGAATGTAATTAAAAAATTTCCTCACAACATGATTACATAATGTCAAAAAATCTTTTCTTATATATTCTTGCATAACTATTTACTCCCAACAAAATCATCAGCCCACTTATTTTATTAATATGTCACTTATCTCATCTCTCATAATTGGAATGTATGCCTCATATAATCGTTCAACTTCAGGGACTTCAAAAACATCCCTTAATATGTATTCAACCATTTCATTATAATATATAGAATTGTGCAGTTGTTTTCATTCATTATAGATTTATATCTAACCATATTCATGTTTATTATGTAACTTATCCTTGCACAATCTAGCTCTGCATTTGTATTTTTGGACATCTATCATGACATTCTATATTTATAGGAAATAGTTGAGTCTATTTTATTCATATTCTTCTTCTTATTTAATGAACTGGTGTTTCCTCAATGAATTGTGGTATATTCATTGATATAATAGATATCCTATTACACATTGAATATATTTTTATCATAATATTCAATTTATTAAATGAAAATAAAGGATTAAAATGGTATAATATATCATAATAGACAAAGCTACTAAGGTCTAACATAATGAAGCTCAGGGGATTCCCATATAACAAATTTCTTCCACTCTGGGGACATCTTATTCTCTAGTAAGGCAAGTAACACTAGTTCCTTTAACTATAATGGCTGTTATGTGGTTAGAAGCATTGTTACCCTCTCGAAAGGTGTGTAGTATCTACAGGGTTCCTCTTAGATAACTATTTCATCATCTAATGAAAAAGGATATTGACTATGAAATGGTACCATTTAGTTGTACAACATTACCAATTATTATTATATATTTTCCTATAGATGCAAAATAAATGTGAATTTTATTAAAAAGTTATATTCCATTAATCATTTCCATTGATTTGTCTTGTAGTAAGTTACCACCAAGAAATCTAGCTTCGAATAGAATACTAATGGAACCCTTGGTGTCACAATCACTTATGCCTAATTTCATGATGCACATAGAACATGACCCATCCCTATTATGCTAAGGTCAAGAGGTATGGGAGTTTCAGGGATCCCAGTGACACTTCCTTTCTCTAAGAGAGGGAGGATCATTTAAGTTTACCTCTATGGTCCGTATGATGGTTGGGGTGTCTATTCAATCCATGAGATTTTTCACCTAATGAAAAAAAAGTTTCAGGTTTCAAATGATCGATGTTTTCCCAGGGTAGTGGATCTTCTATTTCCGATTTTTATTCCGAGCTTCCCATATGCAACAGAATAATAATACAATCAGTAGATCTTGTGCCTATTTCTCAGTTTCAACAGCACATGTGCTAGAGAAAAAGCGTACTAGAAATGGAGGTTTTTGAAAACCCCTCTTGATTAAGGCGATATAAGTGTATGAAGAAACTTCAAAGAGAACACTCCCATTATCCTTTGATGAAAAAGTTGTCTAAACTATACTACATTCTCTTAATTCATCATAAAATATAGGAGCCATGTCAACTACCATTGTTTTATTAAAAACTACTAATTTCTTCTTCCATCTCCAACATATTTTATTTTTAATAGACTATGATTATTATTTTAATAGAAAATATATTTAATCTACATCCTTTAATATGTCATAATATTATAATTTTTAAACTCATTATAATATAGTCTTGGATTATATGTATGTCAAATTATTAAACATCCTTCCATTTTATCCTCTTTATGGTAGTTTAAAATATCATGATATTTTTCATCCACAAATTCCATGGGTTTATTACCCTTTGAAACTAGAAATTTTTTCATGGAAGAATGACATGAAACTGTATCTTGTGTGTTGAACACCATTCTCTTTTTTTAATTATATATGAGATGATTCTATTACACAACATGAATCATAATTTATTTGAATCACTCTAATATATTAATCATGAAGAACAACACTCAAGGGTCATCTAATTTGATTATTTGATACTTAGAAATATTAATATTTCATAGTTCGAAATGTAATTATGATATTCTATGTATTTTATACTTTTTTAAATATCTAAAACAAATATTACCCAACCTAACACTAATATTGTTATACCTATGTAATGAGGTACTCTTATAATGTTAATGGATACTATATTTATATCCTTGTTTAGTTTTTTAAATTGACATATAACTATAAAAAACTCTATATAGGAGTCTTATGATGTCTTCATTCACTCTTATGGAGTCACTATATATGCTTATATTGTTAGTGTTAATCCATTTTATATTATATATTAACTCTTACAAATTCTTATATGACACTTATGATACCAGGACTTAATATATTTCTTCTGTAGCTCTAAAATAATAAATTTCTTTAACATATCAACATAAATCCAAATCCAACTCATGACTTTTTATATAGTATAAATTACCTCAAAACCCTCTCATGGTATCCTCATAACATTCTACACATAATCAAATTCATTTTAGATTAATGGTTATATTTTCCATCATCAAGGATAGATCATTACCAATGAAAGACAAGTCATTAATATTTTCATTTTATCTACTATATTGAAAACACATTTTAAATATTTTATAAAATATATTTTTATTTCACTCCCCATTAACATGATAAAAAATACACAATCACGCATAACAAAATCCTTAAACTAATGTCACTATTGAATCATATATTATATAAAACCACATCATTAAATCATAATTATGAATAATGGAAGTATCCGACTCTTAAATTCTCATTCAACACACACATATTGAAAGAATCATCCTCATGTAATCCACATCATAAATTTCCAAAAGAAATTTAATTGTATTAAATGTGAATTTTTATGTTCCCAATTGTATTTTTTTGGAAATTTTATCATTTTTTTGAAAATATTTGTTCTTCTAAGATCTTTTTTCTCATCCTTTTTGATAAAAATTTAATTTTCATGTACGGTAGGAATCAAATTCTATTTGAATATATTATTATTCAAGAAATTTTTTTCCAAAAAATCTTCACCCTCTTTTGATATAAATAATTCCTTGATTCCATTATTTACAGAACAATGTATTCACATGATTTTATAGTAAATAACTTATTCAGGATCCATTATAATCATTTTTGGGATATTTTATCATAGAAAAAATGACTGAAAACCCATGGTTTTCAACTTTATCCAAACAATACATGCATTTTATACAACTATTAAATGGTTCTTCTAGTGGTTATACCAATTATTTAGGAAATTTATAAACAAGAGATAACTATGAAAATGATTATAAAAATAAAATGTGCATATAAAAGTACACAACTAAAATATTAGCTTAATCATCATCCAACAATACCCGTTGATAACCTGATTCGATAAGTTTTATAAAGGGGAAAAACTGATAGCAATACCTAAAAATTTGATTAATAATGTTGTATTGAAATTCCACATTCACCTAGTTGTAGTTATTATAGAAAAATCTGCATACATAAGATCCCTCTCAACGGATGAACTTTTCCCTTCATCATGGTTGATTTTCATTAGAAAAAAATTTTGATGAGACACTCTACCTTTATTTTACAGTGATCATAGATTAATTTTAATACCCTATTAATGACCATCCTTCAATTAGTGGAAATTGAATTCAAATAAATGAATGTTATTTAAGAGGAGAGGTTCCATGATCAATCAAGGAGGGTGGTTGGTTTTATTGTCACCAAACATATGAGATCCTGTAGTTATTATATATTGCACATTATATGATTAAATTAATATTTCTTCCCAAAATTTTATTCAAAATATTATATGGGAAGCATCAATTTCTTCTTCTCATCAATTATATACATAGAAGGATGCTCCATTTTTTTATGGACCACAAAATAAAATGTACATTAGTGTTAATTTAACTATTACATTATAATTCATTCTAGTTTAGAAAATAAATTCCATCAATATTTGGTATCAAGGAATATTTTTCCTTATCACCCATATAACCAAAAATTATCTTTAACTATTTTTTTTCTATTGGTTCAAATTCATTATATATGTTTTTTTTGTATGATGTTTTTAAATTTCCCATCTAAAAAGTGTTTTCTTCACTAAATATCCTTTCAATACATTTACGAACATCAATTATATTATTCAGTGGATCCCTCCCTTATAACATCTTAGTATAAAAAATATGTAATCTAATGTGGTTTCTTTTTATGAATGAATTATTTATTTCCTTTTTGTTATTTATCCACATTCATTCATTCCATCAGCAATATTATGGAATTTTTTACAAAAAAAATATCATTTAGTTCCATTTCCAACACATCACTAGGATATATATTTTATCTCTAATAATAGATGGTTTTTCATAATATTTTTATAAAAATATAATTTTTCATGAAAATTAATAGCTAATTTTTAAATTATATTGGCGTCTCATCCTTTTAAAACTCATATATGTCTCACCTTATTATAAGGTAAAATGTTTTATGATTTTATTTATTATAAAAACTTCTATATAGTATTTTCAAATGCACACATCTTAAGGAACAACAAATTGTTCTACTTGGTATGTCGCGATTAAACTATATCATTTTATTATGGTTTTTCATCTCAATATTTATAAATTCTACTTCCTTAACATCTATTTCCATGTAAAAAATTATTTCATATCCATGAAATTTCATTTCAAATATGGTACATCTATTGCACCTCTTTTCATTATTAATAATTTTTAGTCATTTTTTCATTGATATCACATATAATTTTTTATACGTTATCATTTGATACATTAGAATTCATGATTTAATTGCTGTCTAACTCCCCTTACTATACAGAACAGATTTTGTTTATCAATCCATTTTATTTTATTTTTGAGACATTTATTTTTTTCTCAAGTAACTCTTGTTTTTTATACTGCATTATATAATTACTAATGGTCATTTCACATTCCTCGTAACTTCTTGATTTCTCTACTTTTTATATATATGATATTTGACTTTATTTCTTTTAAAAAATACCATTGTCCTTATATTCACTCAAAGATAAATTGAAATCTTTGTCTTCTGTATTCCTCATAATATTAGTTTAATTATGTTATGATCTTCTTTTATTTCTAAAAATATAATATATATGTTTTCTATTTTATTATATATAATACTCACTACTATAGGTTTCTTCAAATTTTAATTTCAAATATATTATATTCCTCATTATTGGGTATTTTTCAACATAGTGAGTATTACTTTTACACATCTATCATTTAAGAGAACTTTTCTTTGTAGTTTATACACTTTTGACCATATTTGAAATTATATAAGTAAATATATAATGGTTTCAAACAATTTCCTCACATTTAGATATACAAGAATCAAAAGAAACTTCATATAATGAATTTTATTTCACTTATTCAAAATGGTTGATTTATCTATTCCATTATACATAAAAATTAGAAATTTCCTTATGTTAAAATTGATGACTGTGTTGGGTAGTTCATCATGTGTAAATGTACAATTTCAACAAGTAAAACCATATTTAGACCAAATATATTCAGAAATTTACTCATTAGGGTTTAATTATTGTTGTTTTCCTAAAGAATAAAAAAATTATTCATTTGATTACATTTTTATTTACATTATAACGTAATCATAAATAGTCTCATCATTATCCAATTATATTTTATCCAATATTTTTCAAAATATTTTACTTTTTTCTTTGGTAAAAAACTACTTCCTTCATACATATTATCATTCTTGGACAAATAATCCTTTTGTGTTCTGTGTCTTATTATATTGGTGTTTCCTTTATTAAATTTCGAAAAAAATAAAAATTAAAAATTTCCCATCCACATCTAGTTTTCATTTATAATAATATTTCTTAATAAAATTGCTTTTATTTCAAGAATATATGATCCCTATAATATCAGAAATTTCAATACATTGGGATAGAAATTATAGAATAATTAATATTCCAAAAAATAAAAATCATACCATCAAAAATAAAAAACACTCTTATATTCATTGGAATAAGATTCCTTATTCTTGTAAATAAGTATTTCATAAGAAACATGGATTATATTTCATAAAACATGTTCATATCATGTATTATGTTACAACTAAGAATGTGAGGGGTGGTTTTGAGATTCATTTTTCTTTTTCTATATATATATTTATAGTAATTAAAACTCTATTATGGGTTTTGGTCCCAATACAATTATTTATTCTCCATCACCCTTTTGAAAATAACATTATATAAAAGGAAAATGACATATTGGTTAAAATGGTAATCCAAGAAATCCAACTCCCTGTCATTATTTAATAGTACCACAAATCATGTAATCATAAACTATTAATGGCCAATGTTATAGGGTATTTCTACACAATAGGTTAATTTGGTATCCAATAATGTTCACTCATTTTAATCACAACACCATTTCCATTCACTATATCTTCCAGTTAGTAATTTTTATGTAATATTTCACACCTCAGTTCTTATGACTAAAATTTACACCTTTCATAGACAGTGATTTTCAATATCATCCACAACCTCCACGAATAGTTATTGAATCATTCTTACTTTATATAGTCGTATCATGTTAATTTTTCAGATTTTAAATTATAACTATACATCATTATTAATATTTCCTAGATCACTTCAACTTTAAATTTGAAAAAATACTATTGAAGTGTTGGTAATTCTGTAAAACATCTACCACAAAAAATAACCATTGTATACAGATAGATTATTCTACATATTCTCTAAAACACAAGTGTGTTTTTAATGCATTGTATTACCTCCTTTGACACATAAGTTACCTTTTTAAATTTTTGTATGATGTACTTGATATTAAATATTGAAATTCTAATCTATTATTCCTTATCTTTCATATTTTATATTCACAAGACCATGATAATTTTTTCCATAATCAATATATGGAAACACCATTACATATAAAAATAAGATATTGTTATGTTTAAAATCATTCAAATTGCATGAATAATAATATTTTAGTCTCATTTATTCTTATATTTACTTTTTCCCTATTTATGTGGGATTAAAATATAACAATATATTTTCAACACAAAATATAGGTGCTTATTCACATTTAAAAATATCCATGTGTGTATGGCACAATGACATGGAATTGTAGGTTGATGTGTGGAATTTCTTTTTCTCAATGTGATTATACTTTAGCATGATTTATCTTCTCAACAAGAACCAATGATTCCCTGAATCATTGTGAAACATTAATCATGACGAACAAAAACTAGGCATGGTTTTATTTTATTAATTATTATTTTAGATTATATTAAATATATATCTCTATATTTTTTTTATTAACAATACATTAGTTGATTGGAAATATATAAATAGAGATTTAGGAATATACACATATGAACTATTTTTCACTATTAGAAGATACCAATTTATTATATTAATGTTAATTGTTTCTCATACAATGTCCCTATTTACATTTTGGATCTCTCGTACAACTCTTATGAAGTCCACACAAGACACTTATAAATTAAACTTTTACTCATAGAGACATAAAAAATACTAATAATAAACTAGATCTCAAGATATTTAAATCACACATTAACACTTTTGATATTTGTAATGACTCTCCAAGAGTTAGGAAATTGAGAAATTCTATGTTAGCATTGTATTCCAAAATTCATACAAAAAAATTAAGAATAAATCCAAATCCACATATATCATCACATTTTTTCCAAACAACCTCATAATAATCATGAGGATTTCTAATATACATATAAACATCATCAAAATTATTTGTCCCATGGATGAATATTATTTCATTTAATATGTATTCTTGTTATGAAAACAATTTCATTATTACCTCCATATTATCTAGCTTATTCTGAAATCATTCTAAACAAATTTAACAACCACATATTCATAATAAATTTTTATATACATAAATAAAAACACCACAATCATCAAATATTATTTCTTCCATAATCTATTTAAATAAAATCTTCAAGTTTCATCTACATCTTCTATATTTATTATTTTTGATACATAATAGCAATCACGGAATACCCTAATCCAATATACCATATACTTGTTTGTGATTTTATCCACACAAGAATGACCTAACAAATTAATAAACTATATTATTATTCATTATAACATTAGACCCAAATAAAAATATAATAACCATATATATAGAAATTTAATATGCATCCCAAAATTTATATATTTTTTTATAACATAAAATTATATTTGTATTCGGTTACACTGTAATCAGAACAAAATATTCTTATGACACCACCAACATGAACATGTTATGGTCATTATAACCTTACCACTTTTAAAGTTATCTTCATTTTGTGGTCTCCACGTACAGATCATGTGAATCAAATCATTACCCAAAACCTGATTCATGATCCTAATACAAATATTGCACTATATAGGTTCATGTTAATACTACACTTGATCCAATGAAACATCCAACATCCTATTACACATAATTCATTGTATTATCATTAATTTAATCAAATTCACATATAGGGTGTTAAAATAAATAATTATTCCTTATCCATCGATCGTTCATGAAAATTTGCATCTATAACCTCACTAAACTAACTCATTTTAAAAAATACAGCAAACTGAGCAGCAAAATGACATCAAATCCCATAAAAAATAAAAACCATTATTCACTATCAGGGGAATTCATGGATTCCTAAAAACCTCATTATACAAATATAAATGATTTCATTAGTGTAAACTAGGCCACTACCCCTATAACTATATACTCAAGAACCTCTACAATAATCAGGCATGGAAGACACATTATCACACTTTAAACTCATATAATACGAAACTTGTCCTAATTACAAAATGACACATACTCCCTATGAGTATCATCATTAGAAAACCATTACCACTAACTAGTCATGATTTTGAATTTCTAACTATTGAGTCTCTTAATACACTAACCAACAAAATGTAGATAATCAAGTAGCAAAATCAAGCGATATCCAAAAATACATATGAACATCTATACACACATGATTCATGTATCCAATATATAACTTAAATCAAATAGTACTACATATCATTGATTACCATAATGATCATAACAGGAACATTCCACAAAACACTTGAATACGTGTTAAAATAAAACAATATCCTTGGCGGATTGCCATCATATAATTTCCAACCAATTAGGTTCTATATACCAATTTTTCCATATTATATAATCTATTGAACATTTTTACCCATGATCCTATAATTGATACATCCATAGAAACCTAAACAACAATCCCAATCCAAGGACTATATAACTATAGTAATCTATATGAACATGATATAAAATAACTTAATATTGGGGAAAAATAAGTCATATTAATAATAACCACAAAACATGTAATCTCCCTACTTATAATAAAACTCTTATAACCTATACATCTATTTAATTCCATTATGTTTTCTTGTAGTTCAAAATGGCATATGATCCCATCAATATGTGGTCATTGTTAGAGAACCAAGAAAAGTTCTACTAATAATGCATGTTGTTTAAAAACCTCTAAATAAATACAAGTAAATCAATGAACTTAGACTCCTAAAATAAAATTCATGACTATTTGTAATAGATTATTTATAATTAATAATAAAAAATAACAAGTGAGTAAACACCTAGATGGGAAATGGTGGCTACCTCTATTAAATCCATATATAGTTCGTAAGCATGTACCCTATGGTTATTTTTCAACAAGATGTAAAAATTTTCAGTCCTATCATGTGGAAGTCAAGAGGGATAAGTAGTCCTATACATCCCCATAATAGTAAGAAACCTTATATAGTCCTATATCTCATAAGGGTATCAATAGTATTTTCATGCATCTTAATCAACCTCACCGAATAATAGGATGGACGAAAAAAAAGATACAACAACCCTAAAAAATATCATCATGATATAGAAAAAAAATTTGTGTGACCTACAAACACACATTATTTAACCCAGACTCTAAAAAATCCTACTATTTTCTTATCACTATGTTATACATATCTTATTTTTTTATACCAACACTAGTCACATCATTCTGAGGCTGAGCTTAACTGATACACATGAAAAAGGGAACACACATTCCGTGAAAGAAATCCATCCTTTCCAAAATCAAGGAATTGTCTTATAAACAATACATATCATGGTTAAAAGGGACCCAATTGTCAATAAAAATAAAAAAATAAATAGGTTCACATCTTAGCTTCATCTTAAGAAAAAATAGTCAAACGTTAACATGATCAATAACTCAATGATACTATACACACAATCTTAATAAAACAACAAGGCTTACATTCTTGTGGGTCATGTAACCACATAAAACCTCACTCAAGATTCCACATCGATATGAGTCATCGAGTATTATATACAAAGTGAATATCCAAACATGAAACACATATGTGCCATAAATATAATAAAAATTATATAATTATATTCAAATCCTATTTTTCTAAAATGAAATTACAAGGCTGGGTTTTACCCCTCTCTCGTGATATTATTAACATATAAGGATATATAATGGGTTTAAATTGGAAAATAATCATATCACATGGATAAGAATAATATTTCCATCATATATATCTAATAAACTCATCAATAATCTCTCAAACATAGTCCGTAGACTAAATTCTATATAGGTATAAACCGATGAATCTTCTCCATTGTGTTTCGCTACTAAATATATATGCTGCATAATATTCCATCTCCCCATTCCATGTCATTTTAGCATTGGGAATTTCTTTTCATATCCCAAGCTACCTGTCTATGGAAAAAATATTCAATAGGTACCGAACATCAATATTATCCCATTGATGATCATTATCACATCTATTGGAATGTTGACAACAATACCCATATCTAATGAGATACATTATTAAATCATATAGTAGAAGATGGTAAAATATTAGGTTATGTGTCACACTACTCTATGCAAGATGTAAAACATCAATCTCATTCATCACAAGGTCATCATTCCAACTCATCCATCTCTGTCACAGGCTATGTGTTAAATACATTAAGGATTCACCTTACTTAATTAATAAATAGTAATAAAATAAGAAAAATATGAGTCATTTTTTATATAATTCGTCCATTATTTTATATAATTAAAATGATATATATGATTTAAGATACTATATTAAATAATCCGTCCTTGTATCATAGTCAATGTGAATAATTAAATGAAACCCAATTGATTTCAAGTCAATTAGAAAGTTTGAATACGATACATGATGCCCACATCTTGACACAACAAGGCAATAGAAAATCAAATATCAATTATTTGAAAAAAAACATACATAAAATAATAAAAAAACTAATCTAAAATTGAGAAAATATAAAAACAATACCAAATATTTGGTAAAATGTGTTCCATCTCATGGGAGTGTGGGCCATGATAATAGAATAAAATCAATTAGATGTTCTTACCATTCATAACAATTGTCTATGAATCGTAAAAATAAATGAATATAAAGTAGAATGATATAACCTTATAGGAACCTCAATCATGTTAAATAAAATCACGACTAAATTGGGCTCCATATTCATTATGTTCACCCCTTCTTATGCCCCAGAATTATAAATCCATCAAATAGCCACTTTCTGAACTACTGAAATATGGGACATAACACTATATGTTCCTATTACCAAATTATCAGTTGGGGTACCAGTATTCTTGAGATAAGTGTGAATACAACATAGTGGCGAAATAATAATGGTGTGCAATAATTTTATAGAATAAGAATGTGTCTGTAAATTTTGATATGGTCATAAATAAATGTATTATTGGAATTCAGTAATAATTAGTAATTCAAAATGAATGGTGAATCTTGATTACTCTATGCGATGAGTAAATTATTTAGATATTGTTGGGGTGTCCTTGAACATATCACATAAAAACTAACTATGAAGCACCCCCATGTGATCATCAATTGAAAGAATGTACCATAATTTAATCATGGATAATAAAAGAAATATAAATCCATATAACCTAAAAAATTGGTTCCCATTACTCCCCTAATAATTTATAATAAACATCATATTATAAGTTAATGAAGAAAATAATATTCAAATAGTACACATAGAATCCATAAAAATCACTAGACGATGTAATAAAATATTCATAACAATATAAAATGATGCTACAAAGTCCCTTACAGAGGAATTAAAAACTTGAGTGAAGGAATCATAGTTATAGGCTATGTCATGAGAATGGGAATCACATCCCACAGTTATAACACTACAATGTTTAAAAAAATAAACCAAAATTCATGAAAATTTGTTTTAAGAAGATATTTATAACTAGATATTAGAAACAGTTTTTCCTCTTCAATGATTTTAGTTTCAAAAAATGGCCATCTATAGTTGTGATCAGTAAGATATTTGGAGTCTGATAGAAAAAATTCTTTTTTTATAAATATAAGAATACGATAATTGCTAAATACTTTTTTTACTACATTATATGTGATAAAATGATGATTCAAGACCACTTGGTTCAAAATCACATGCGATTATTACTATTTGGGCTTATGTGAATGAAAAATATTCATAGTCATGAGGGAAAAATATTATAATAATTATTTAAATAATGTAAAATGTCTTCTATCATCCACTATAAATACAACATGCATTCACCTCTTCCCCTCACCCGTCTCTAGTCTTTAGAATTATCTAAGATCTTTTAAATTCCATCCCAAAGGCTATTCCTCTTGTCCATGACCTTATGGTCTCAAAAAATGACCAAAACAATATTCCATAAGGAGTACATTAAGGATACGAGATCAACATTGAGGATCATTTTATTTTTCATGTGTTTTCATTCCTTTTTATTTCATTTATTATACTCTCTTCCCCTCCACATATCCAAGAGGTATGAAATCTTCATAATAATATAAATTCTGAATTTTATCATGTTTATGTAAATGATTAATCATATTTATTTCTCCCATATCAATTTTTTTTTAAAAATAAACACACCATTCACGATGTGCTGTTTTACAAAAATCGTGGATGATTTGTTTCCAATTTTCATTACATATTTCAAAGTTGATCAAAAAAAACTATTTATTGGTTGAATCTGAATGTAAATTTTATTTTTAATAGATTTTACATTCTGTAATGATCTTCTATTCATGATATTAAATTATATTATGAAACAAGTTAACAATTACCAAGGAACCGTAAAAAATGATCTTAATAATCATCATTAATATTTAATCTAATGATCCATCATCATATATTATAAAAAATGATATAGGGAATAAATATATATTATATAATCAAATGAATATAATTTCATTCAAATTATGGTGTTTCATTTCCATACGACATGAAAATTAAATACAAATCAGCTATGGAAATCATGTATAGAATGCATGCAAACTAGTGAAAGAAACAAAATACTAACAATTAATGGGTGAAATGGTGAAATGAAATGATCTTCTATGGTACAGTAAATGTTAATATGTTTATGTAAGACATTAATAACCATCTTTTGACCATTAAACTGTAGTTTTAATCATGTATTAGGAATTAGAAACCCTTGGTAAGAAAATTATTAACCAAATTTCTATTCTTGGGATAACCTTATACATCATTATTTATGTGGCATTAAGATTGATTTTGTGGTGAACTTTTTTTATATTAGGTTTAATAATGAATATTTATAGTCTATATACATATTACATACACTCAATTAAGTCTCACTTCGATTATACCATATTAAAAGGTGTCTTGTATTTTAATGTTATATCTTAAAATTTAGTTTTACCAAATTCAATAGAAACTTTTTATTTAATTTTTTTATTTTAAGATTATGTTATGGTTATTGGTCATTATATAGGATTAAATATGGGACCTATATCTCCCTAAAATGAATTTGGTATGTGTATGTTAGAGTTCAGTCATATGGTTACTCCATGTGTATCTAGGATGGTTACACAATAATGTAGTCGTGATGGATATGTTGTAAGGTTTCTATGAAGGTTAAAAATTATAAGGTAATAGAGTGGGTCACAAGATTATATAATTAATTTCCCATGATACCTTTAAGGTTCTATTTATGTTCTATTTATTTTTTGGAAATCTTATGGAAATAACATGTATTAAAAATTATATATATATGGATAACAAGTATGTCTTTGTTGAAAATGATTGCATATTATATATGTTTTTGAGGAACAATGTATTCATTACTTCTATTTATATCCGTTTCAGAGTTTTTTTTCTCATCCAAATTTATTTATTTATTTTCATAGGATATAATGTTGTGTAGGAAAAAGAAAAAATCTCTATTAAATGTTATGGTGATTTTTCAATGAAAACATGTTTAATTTGAACAGTTATATATTTTTGAAGGAAGGGATATTGATTATTTTTGTTTCTACTCTATATGAATGAGGAATGTTATGTATGTATTATATCTTAATTAAATAAAATTATAAAACTTAAATGATAATAAAATATGAAATAAACTGTGTTCTTGAATAAATGTCAAAATTATCAATGTAGTAAGGCCAAGTCAGTATAGTTGGTATCAGATTATGGTTTAGATATCTTTTTTTAAGGTAATGATAATAGAATAACCAAAATAATTTTTTATCTATGGTTATTTTTAAATTATATAGAATTTTAGTATTTCAATGTTTCCAAAAATAAGATAAGTTCTTTTAAATTAGGTTTTCATTGAAGTAACATGAAAGGCGAAGAGGGGAACCAAAAGAATGATATCTATCTGAATCTGCCGAACAGAATGGTTGGGATTTATATTGAGTATTCTAGGATTGTAATTTCTTGGCTAACATATACAATAAATTTTGGGGGAATCTATTCATGAGAAATACTAGTGGTAGCACAACCTAACATGACAATAATGGAAAATATTATCCGATAACACCCTCTTACATTTAGTTGATCTTTAAACTCAATAATAGCTGAAGGATAAATTAATGCCATTGAAAAGAAATTATATCTTATGGGATATTTTTTAATAAAAAGTCAATTCTTTCCATTTATTATCTTGATGTTTAAGCTGATAAGTGGTGGTTAATGGTCCAAAGTGTCGCAGATGGAGAGGGGATTGATGGATTTGTGATGGAAGACTTCTACATTTTTTCCATGAAAAATATATTACCAATCTGCTGTGATTTAGTATAGGGAATAAATTCTTTGAATAAAAGAAAAATGAGGAAAATTTAGTGGCTCTATGTAAATATAACTCCACCCGAAAGGATTGGTATCACCAAAATAGTATACTAGATCATGATAGAAAAATCAACGGCTTTTACTCAGGATTAATACTATGGTATCGAAGCCCATTGGCCTCCCGTGAATTTAAAAGTTATGAGACACTTTTCCAACGATCTAAAATGGTATATATAATTATTTTGAAGACCACATGTACTTTGGAAACAAGGAGAAGAATAGGTCCATATGGAAATTTATGGGTAAGAATCAACCAATGAAATTTTATGGAACAAAATTCAAGTTTCCAGTTTGTGTAAAATGTGGAAAAAAGCTCCTTGGAGATTGACTAGCCAAAATAGTGAAGTGTTTTTAATGTGGTAAGTTTGGAAATATGGCACAGATTGTAATGAAACATATCATAAGACTAATCCTTATAACAATACTATTAATTGTTTTAATTGCATAGAGATAGGAGATTATGTGAGTGCATTCCCAAAGATAGATCTGAAGGATACAAAGAAGATATGCTATAAGAAAAAGGTGTTGTGAGATCCTTTGTGACTATGTTATAATAATTAGGGCCACCTAATGAAGATATATGATGTAAATTTTTTGTTTACATAATTTTTTTCTAATGTTTATTTCGATATGGGGTCTACACATTCCTTTATTTCTGAGGAATTGTTTGGTAAATTGGAAATATCACCCCAAAAAATGAGATTGAAACTTATTTTTAAAATACTAACGGGAAATAATATAGAAAAGATGAATTATAAGAGTCATTATATTATGGTTAGTAGAAAGGATTTTCCTGCAAACCTTGTAGTTCATTTCTTAGTAGTATTTGATGTCATTTTGGGAATTGATATGATTTCTGTTTATCATTCTATGATTGATTGTAGTGCTAAAGAAGTTGTTTTTAAGAAATAGTTTCCATTTTATACAAGAATGAAACCATAAAATAGATAACATATTATGATGTTTAGAAACAATAGATAGATGGGATTGAATATTATCTTGCTTATATTTTTAAGAACAATGGAAATATTCAGATTAATGATGTGCCAATGCTACATAATTACCATGATGTATTTTCTAAAGATATATATGGCGTCATACATAATCATGAAGTCTAATTCAAAATTGACTAAGTCGCAAATGCTGAGTAAAATTTAGAACACCCATATGGAATGCCCCAAATGGAAATTATTTATTAGAAAAATAACTTATAGATGTTTCCTGATAATGGATTCTTTCATCTTAGCAATTCACAATGGGGTGCTCCTATTTTGTTCGTTAAAAAGAAATGTGGTTCTATTAGACAATGTATTGATTATAGATCCGTGGATAACATCAATGTTAAAAACAAGTATTGTTGGCCACATTTAGATGAATATTTTGATGAGATCCATGAAGATCAATAATTTTCCCTTATTGACTTGTGATCTGGATACCAGTAGCATAAGGTGATGGAGGATTACATCCTAAAAATAGGATTTCATAATATATATGGGCATTAAAAATTTGTTGTTATGTATTTTGGGTAAACTAATTCACCCATTGTATTAATGGATCTTATGAATAGAATATTTCACGAGTTATTGGATTTGTTTGTGGTAGTGTTTATTGATGAAATTATAGTATTTTATATGAGTTAAGAGAAGAAGGAAAAAACATACAAGGGTTGTTTTTAAAACCTTATAGGAAAATAAACTGTATGGAAAATTCATCATGTGTGATTTTTGGTTGCAATAGATTTCTATTCTAGGTCAAATAGTAAATAGGGACAGAATAATAGTTGATCCTTCCAAAAAAGTTGTTGATGAATGGACAAGACCAAAAAAATTACATAAATTAATATTTTTATTCGATTAGAATGTAATTATAGATGGTTTGTTAAAAACCATTCATGGTTATATAGAATGCTAACTATGTAAAGGCTAAAATGGTTGAAATTAATTTTGATAGAAGAATGTGATGTTTGTAATTTGGAATTAAAGATTTGATTCGTGGATGATCAATTTTTGGCCTTGCCTTCCCGAAATAGTGAGTTTGTCATCAACATTGACGCTTCATTAATGGTACACGGTTTTGTTACAATGAATAATGATCAGTTAATAGATAATTCTTCATAAAAACTAAATCCTTATGAGTTAAATTATTCTACACCTGATATGGTATTGGAATTTTTTGTTTATTCTTTGAAAATTTGTGGGCCTCATATATAAGGATCCAGATATCAAATATATAGTTACCCAAAATGTCTGAACTATATATTCAATAAAGAAGGAACTAAACTTTATGTAAATAATATGTCTTGAACTAATAAAGTATTATGATTACAAAATCAATAACCATTTGTTACAAGAAATCATTGTGTTGGATTCCATAAGTCAAAAAAATTATTCAGTATTAACCATGTAACTGTAAGAAAATGATCCCTTGATTAATGATTTTATGAATTTTGTATAAGATTATTTTAGTGCAGGAAATAAATGTTTTTTTAGAATTCAATGCATTTATAGTTATCAAAAAAATAAGCAAGCATAGAAGGAAGACTAGGAGCAACATAAAAAGGTAGAATTGAATAAAATGGGTATGTTTCTAGAATTTATCCTTTATAATGATTTGGTATTAATATTTCATAAATGGTTGTGTGTGCCTATTGATTCCCAATTAAAGAAAAGATTGTTTGAAACTCAATTTTATCAATTTTCAGTTCATCATGGTTTTACTACGATAAGCACAGAACCTCAGGAAGATTATTTGTGGGAGAGAATGAGAAGAGATATATTAGATTTTACCATGAAAAGTTTGACATGTCAACTGGTTAATGCATAATGACATTTTCTGAAGGGGATGCTTTAGCCACATCTAGTTCCATAATGGAAATGAGAGAATATATCCATGGACTTCATGGTGGGACTACATAATAATTACAGAAGAAAAAATGTAATTTATGTTATTGTTGTTAGCCTATAAAAATATGCACATTTTTTTCTATTCAAGATACAATGTCTTTGGATCAACTTTCTCTACCATACCTCAAAAATACATGTCATGTTACATGGGGTTCCTCCTTCCATTGTCTCTGACCTGGATACCAGGTTCACTTATAACATTGTTAAGGGCCTTCCGAAGTCATTGGTAAGATTATTAAATATCAGTATATCTTTTCATCCTCAATCAGATAGTTAGTCCGAACGAAGGATTCATACTATTGACTATATATTTCTAGCTTTTTCATTGGACTGCCAAGGAATTCAGGATCATTATCATTCTATAGTTGAGTGTCCTTATAATAACAAATTTCATTCCAGTATATAGTTGGATTCTTTCTAGGAATTGTATTGGAATAAGTGTGGAAATCCAGATTATCGCATTGAATTCAGGGAAAAGATGTTGATGGGACCATAATTTGTAGAGGAAGTGGATGAAAAAGTGAAGATGATCCAGAAACACATGATTATAGCTTTGAGTAGTTAGAAAATTTATACAAACAATAATATGAAATTCTTTTATTTTGATGTAGGTGATCTTGTTTTTCATAAAATCTCACCTTGGAAATTTAGATATTTATTTTGGTATGAAAATTAATGTTAAGTCCATGGTTTATTGGACATTATGAAAATATAGAGTATGCTGGACTAGTCACCTATCGAATAGATTTTCTTTAGTGTTTTTCTCACGTACAAAATGTAGTTCATGTTTTGATGTTGAGAAAGTATGTGCTAGAATCATATCATTTTTTGACCCTAGAAGCATTTCATTTAGAAGAGAACCTATATAATGAATAGAAACTAGTTTAGATTTATAATCAAAGGGAACATGTATTGTGAAATAAGGTAATCCCCTAGGATAAATTTTAATGGAGAGACCGCATGGTTGAATAAGTAACATGGGAATATAAAAATTCAATGTGGGAAAATTACCCTTAATTGTCTAATAATTATATAAAACTAAGAGGGTCCAATTTCTAGAAGATAGGGATAATGTAACACCCCAAGGTCTCAAAAAAATATTTTGAAATTCATGAAACTTTATTTTTAGAATATTTTTATGGCTAGCCATTAAACATAATTTGGTCACTATTATAATTTGAATTTAAAAAAATAGTCTTATTTTGTTATGATCAGTATGTTTTTTGGAGTCTTATTAGACCAACTCAATTTTTTTGATAAATAGTCAAATATGATAAATTACGACAAATGATAAATACATGTTTTATTACATAATATCTAATGAAATAATAATGTAATCCTACTTGGCTCAAACTCAAATTCAATGATTAATATTTAGAACCACATGAATGATGACTATTCATTGTCTTGAGAAAAAATATTATAATAATGATTAAAATAATGTAAAATTCCACCTATCCTCCACTAAAAATATCACCCTCATTTCCATCTTCACATCACACCTCTCACGGCATGATACTTATCTAAGGTCTGCTGAATTCATTCCCAAAGGCTCTTACCTCGGTCAAAAGCCTTTTGGTCTCACTAAAATTAGATAAGCAAAGGCTTTATGGAGGATCTCAAGATGAAGATATCAACATTAATAATTCCATTCCTTTTCATGTGTTATCATTATAATTCCTTTCATTTCATATAATACCTTCCCATACACTTATAAATAGAGTATAAAATCCCCATAATCTAAAATATTTATATATTATCATGTTCATGAAAAATATTCATCCTCATTCTTTCTCCCCTCCACCTCTTATTCTAAAAAAATAAACTTCGTATGTGATGTGCCGATTTACCAAAATCTTGGATGGTGTGCTTCAAATTTATATTTCCTCCTTAAAATATAATCATAAAAAAATTAAATGGATGAATTATAATGAAAATTATATTTTGTAACATATTTTAGGTTTTTGAATGAAATTGTATGACTAAAATTAAATTATATAATGAAATATGTTCATGATTATCGAGGAACTGCCAAAAATGTTCTAAAAAAACATCTGTAATTGTTTATCTAATGATCCATCATAATATATGATAAAAAAGATTTATGGTATCATTATATATTTTGGAAACATATTAATACCATTTAATTCCACTACTATTATTTCATTTCTATATGACATCAAAATGAAATACAAACCGGGCATGGAAATCCTGAAAACAATGCTACAAAAATACTGGAAGTGACAAAATACTAACAATTAATGGGTGAAATGATGCAATCAAATTATCAGATAAAGTATTATAAATTGTAATACGTCTCTTTAAGATATTAATTACACACTTTTAAAGATTATACAATACTTTTAAAAGATGTTGATGTAAGAAAAATCTGATGTAAGGGAATTCTTGACACAATTTTTATTCTTTGGGATAACCATCTATATCATTATTTATATTGTATTAATATTTATTTTTTAATGAATGATGTTTATTTTATGTTTATTTTGTGTATTTAATATTTATATACATATTACATCCACTATATTATGCCCTACATCAATTATATGATATTTTAAAAGGATTTTCTTTTGGAAAATTCTCTCATAATCTTTTTATTTACAAAATTCAAATGAAATTTTTTTAGAAATTATTAATGTTGTATGATTATGTTATGGTTCATGGAAATAGTTTATGATGAAGGTAGGGACCTATATCTCAGTCTAATTCATTGGGTTTGTGTATATTGGAGGTTGGATATATTTTTACTCCATGTGTAACTGTGATGGTTACACAATAAGATAGTTGTGAGGGTTACGTTGTAAGGTTGCCGTGATAGTTTAAAATTATAAGGTAGCCGAGAGGGTTACAAGATTATGTTAGTAATTCCCCAATACACATTTACTATTATATTTTTGTTCTATATTAATTGTGTAAATATTTGGAAAATATGAAGACACAGAATGTATGATTTTGGTTAACAAGTATGTCATTTTTTAAAATGGTTCTATTTGTTAGCAGTATTCATGAGATAATGTTTTATTTACCTCTTTTTATATCCATTAATATTCTTTTCATTCTCATACATTATTTCTAAATTATTTTCATATGTTATGAGGATGTGTTGTACAATGATGAAATCCATGTTAAATGTTATAGTGATTTTTCAGAGAAAACATGTTTTATTTAAAATGTTTTATATTTTTGAATTAAGGGATATTTTTTTTAATTTCAGCTCTATGTGAATGTAAAATGTTATCTATGTTTTATATCAAAATTATCTCAAACTCTAAACCATAAAAGATACAAAAATATTAAAGGATGTAATTTCCTAACTAAAAGTTATGATTCTAAAATTTATTAATGGATGGTCATTATAATATGAAAAAATATCATACAGATATCTCATCTTGTTACATAGAAGAATCAAATCATAGACACCACATCCCACTCCCAATGTAATTAAAAAATAACTAAGATATTTATACAAGTAATCTCTTACCATTTTATGGAATTATAACATCATGGGAAGTACATCCCATTTCAATGATTAATAAAAACTAACTGGGCACATTATCTAAGGAATATCGACCACTTCCTTGGAAGTATCACATTATCAGTATTATATACCAATCACATTTTTGTAAACAGTTAAATGGTAAAATTATCCACTTCCTTTGGAATCATGTGCTTAACGGAAGATTCCACCCCTTTACCACTATCACAAGGGCCATGTGGGAAATATATTTCTTGGCCTAGTGGGAATCACATCCCTCTATTATTAGAAGAATATCCCACATCATTAGTTCATTATATAATGGGGATAATATCCCTTGACATTTAAAACCATACATGGTAAGGAAATACATAGAATCAGTCCATATCACGAGTGTAAGGGCATCGAATCCCACAAAATTTGTTGCACCCTAAAATTTAAACATGTTATTACCTTTCAAAAGGTGAATTTGTTCGATATCAATTTGTGTATACAACATTGAACATAAAATAATCCATGAGATATTTACATTAAATATAAATTCTTATGTATGTATATTAAAACCATGTTATCGAATTTCTAGGAATGAATTTGAGAAATATAATTAGGAATTATATGTATATCGAATGTAATGGCAACATAAATGTTAATGAAATTAAATAAATTTTAATAAAATTAATAATAGATTCATTTATTAATTAGAAAAATATTTTTCAATTAATTTTATTTTATAAATTATATATTTATACTTTATAAAAATAATTATTAATGATTAATTACATTTTACATTAAAAATTTATTATGTAAAAATTAGTTGGAAAATGATATGACATGTGATTAAAAAATGTGAATATTTCCAAGATTCAGTTTCTATTTAAAATGGTTATCACTGATATATTATGATATTATTCAAAAAATCTATATTTTTTTATTTTAAACTTCTAAATATGAAATTAATTTTCTAATTTTTCATATTATAATTGACATAGTATGATTATTAATATTTTTTAAAAATGATTATTGTTTGGGAAAAAATATAGTGCTCATGAAATATGTAATTTGTATGAGTTTACGGTTATATATGAATAAAATAGAAAATTTTAAAACCGTTTAATTATTCAAATATTATTTTTTAGAATATCATTCTTCATATAGAGATATTTTTGTGCATAGAAAATCAATGAAGTGAAATATTTTAACTAATTAAAACATTACATTAATATAAATATTTTTTAATTTTTTATTATCAATGTATTTTCAATTGAGATTTGGTTGAGTAAATAATTTAATGAATCATAACTATTAGTGTTATATAATAAATTGATTTATTTCATTAAAATTTCCAATCAAAATAATTTTTATTACATACATATATATATATTTCTAATTTTTTTTTTCCGAAATAATTATCTATACCCAAATAATTGTATATTCATTAAAATTAAATTTTCACACCATTATGAATTTTATTTGAAAAAAATATATTAATATTTTAATTCATATCTATAAAAATTAAAAAATTCTCAATTTTAATCTATATCATTATAATTACTTAATAATATTCAATTATTTTTGAAAGCTAAAGTTTGTTTGTGTAAAGTTACAGAATTTAAAACTATAATTTATAAAAATCTAAAATTTGTTTAAAAAATCAGTGATTGAATATATTTGTTAACATAATTCATTTTATCCTCATATTATATAAATTGTTTAACAATTGGTAGTATAATAATAACATTACATAATTTAATATGTATGTCTTACTACCAATACTACAATTTCATTCACTTGTTAAATTATAAAACTTTCACCACATCTAAACACACATCTCAATAAAAATTAAAATTGAAAATTTGTTTTTATTATCGTTCATGAACCTCATCCCTCTCTAAAAATAACATTTCCACCATTACATAGGACAATTCCTTTACTTCAGAAATATTTTCCTAAAAAGAATAAGTCCAAATTTATGTATTATCAATGAAATATCATTTCTATTTAGTAATATTTATTCGAATGTTTTATATACACATTATTTTAATGATATTAATATGATATGTATAGTATAATGTATCTATATTCATTTTATTATAATTTTTTATTAATATACCACTTCCATAAGAAAAATGTAACTGTTTTTCAATCATTTTAGGGACTAATAAATCTAATAAATAACATGTTTTGTTTTCCAACGCTCTGTTAAATGGTTTGATCTAAGAATGATAAAAAAGAGAAAATATGGTTTTTTTAAATCATTAATGCTCATTTATGAAAAAATTATGAACATATTAATAATTATATCAATTAAATATCATTATTAAATTAATTTTTTGAAATAAGCATTCTACGAGGATAGTATTTTACAGACAATAGGTAATTTTTACATATTAATTAAATATTCTTATTCCATACAGTTATGGAATATTAAGATAATTAATAATAAATAAGTTCATTATTATTTTGGTATAATGATATTACAACAAAACAAAAATATAATCATTCATTAAGATTGGAAAAGTTCATGTTTTGGGTGGGTTTAACAACATAATTGTTGAAAACTATAAATTTATATAATGATTGAACATGAATATTTAATAACATATAAAATATGATTTAAATTTTTAAATAATTTAATTCATGATTATTAATTTTTTGAAATGATATTTTGCTAACTATTAAAGAAAATATATATTGATCATAAAGAATCATAGAAACATTCTTGTTTTCTATTTCATTTTCATTAGTAATGATAAAGACACACATAAAAAGAGTTTATAACCTCATTAATTAATATAAATAATCCTTAATAGTGGAATTAATTTTATAGTAAGGAAAAAATGTAAAGAAATATGTAAAAGGGAACCTATATTGTTGAAACTAGTACCAATGATCAAGACTATTAAAACTCACTTCGAAAAATAAGATGAGATAATATGTAGAATGAAGAAATATGGTGATTATAAATTAAAATGGATATGAATAAGTATATTATTAAATTTAATATTAATGATATGTTTGGGATACATGATGTTATTTTATTCTTAGGGAAGATTGCTACAAGAGGTATGTGTTTTCATTCAAACTCTTCTATTTGAGGCATGATTTGTATAACACACTTAATTTAATTTATATACATCATATACATCCATTTTTATATATAATATCATGAATTATTTTATACAAATATAATATTAATCTCAATTTTATCCATATTATTTTAATTTTTTCTCATTCAAATTTTTATATTGTTAAATGAGTTTTTTGTATCTTTTCTAATTAATGTGTCATAATACATTTTCTACACCATGTTTTATTATTACAATTTATTAACATATCTTGGATATATTGGTTCATTAATATGTATTTCATAGGATTTAGTTGAAAAATCATGTTCTCTTATTCAAATGATTATTGATTCAGTCGATTTTATTGTAGTAACAGTTTTTGGTAACTCAATTTTCAATCATTGAGTTATGATCACTCCAATAAATTTATAACAAAATATTTGGGTATATTAATTTATTTCCTTGTATTATAGGGAATTCTATCATTGTATTATTGGGATATAACTTCCAACCATATAAAACCATTGAAAAATATTTCTCACCAATTTGGGTATGTTATATTAAATCCATCCACAATAATTTCTAAGAAGACATATAATCATTTTATACCAATATTTAATTAGTTGTATATATATAATTTTAACACCATATTTTACATAATTTTTATTGGATTATGTTCATCTAGAATGTAATTTTTTTATTGACATGAGGAAATGTGTTTGATTTTCATATATTGTTTTTATGATAGGATGTTCAATGAAAAATTGAAAATGTATTATTTGAAAAACCACCTTTATTATCTAGATAGGTTGCGATCATGTTAATCATTTATTGGGATGATGAATTTTATTATTAATTTACATTTTTTAAATTTATTATAATTTAACACATTTTGACCATGTTATACAATTTTATATTCTTCAATATACTAATAGTGATTTTTTGTTATCTTAAGTTTTACTTCGGTAATGATATTAAAGGTCTAAATTACTATTATGGTGTATGAATAATATTAATTCAGGTGATGGTTAAAACCTAGAATTTCAATTTTAATTGATAAATAAATGTGTCTCTTGAGATAATACAAATTATTTTATTTGGTGTATTCATTCTCAATTTATCAATATGTCGTGAAAATGATCTAGATGACAATAAAAGTTTCTTTATAGAAGGACTTGGTTTTAGGTTCTTAATTTCTATTATATCCATTAGTATGAGATTAGAATTTTCTTTTATATAGTTTTGTTATTTTTGAAGGATATATCATGCTCCCAGTATCATTGGAATATGGATTCTTGTTTAGATTTAATTAGTTATATATTTCCCTTGATAAAAATTTTGTATCATCAGTTATTATGTTTATATTTCCACACGATATAGATTATATTAGTAAATTTTTCATGTTTAGATATATAACTCATGTGAAATAATTTCAGGGATATTTTGAAGACTTATCATGAATCATGTACTTTAATATATGAATGGAAAATATCCCATTTGACACAATGAACCTGTGATTTAACATTTTTTATTTTTCTAATTATCCAAAACTCTAAACGTAAAATGATCCTTAGAATGTAATAGATTAAACATTCATGATTGGATTTTAATTATGGATTGTCATATATAGGATTTTGAAGATGGTATTATAAAATGACTCTAATGTATGAGTTTATGTGTACCAAATCCCTAACTCTGGGAATATGGAATCAAAGTTTGTATAAACTAAAAGGTTTAAATAATACTTGAGAATAAAATGCTTGTTGTGAAAAAATTATATTCTCATATGTTAATGTCGAATATAATAGATAAACCTTTAGGTAAGTATTTGATTTAATTTTAAGGTAATAATGAACATTTTATTTGGGGATTATGATAAGAAAACATACGTGAAAACACTTTTATTTTGTCTATGTATAGGATAACATCATGATGTTTTGAAATAGGTAAATATAAGTCTTAAATAAAATTGAGATTGTGGTAAAAAGTATTTATTGATTCGGATAAATGTGATTTAGATAGTACTAATAGACTTGTAAATTATTATTGATTCTAGAAAAAGATTATCCATGATAAATTTTATGGCATTTATATAATTTTTTGGATTATGAAATATATTGACTCTTCTATGTAATTATTAACTAGTAGTATTTACTATACAAGCGTAAAATATAAACATAATTTATGAAATTAATATATAATATCACAGTGTTTTGTAGACATGGTGATTCCAATAATATTTCATAAGTGTATGTTATTGAGAGTATATGATTACTCAATATACATAAATGATTATATTATTGTAATAATTACTATAATTTAGGAGGTATAAGTTAGTTTTATAGATCGTAAGTTATAATTTTTATTGGGAATTAATATTTTAAAGGAAATTCATGGTAATTTTGGATAATTATTTTTAGAATTAGGTAAATATGTACGAGAGAACCGAAATCAATGGTACATAGGATGAACATAATATTGGATTGTTTATGCTAAGAGTGATATATGTTTATTAGATTTTAATTCAAGTTGAGTTGTATGAACTTCACCCCTACATGATATACTAATAATTTGTTGAATCATGGGGTCAAATATTATTTTGGTTATTTAGGATATGTCACTTATTATGACCATTCATCCTGTTAAATAATTATCTTTTATAAAGGGAAGGAACCGGATTGACCATTAGTTTGAAGGGTATTACTAATGTTTCCTCAAAGTATAAACTATCAAAATCAGAGATTCAGTGATTAACCTTATTATTAAATGAAACCATATATCCCAAAATATTAATAACAATGTAAAAAAGTCAATGTCTGAAACACCCCAATGAAGGAAATGATGGAGCCTGATGAATTCTTGAGTGATGAAGATAATGAAAGTAAAAAATATTTAATTTCATATATGTCTTTAATGGTGGGAGAGTCATTGTGGAAATTTCATTAAATATACAGGTATGTTTTAAATGTTTGGAGTTTTTGGTTATCAGACTCAAATGTGTAAGGGAAAAAGAGAAGACAAAAATATTTGTTGCTTCAATTCCAATAGATTTGGGTATTATAAGAGTCAATTTCCTAATTCAATAACCAATAACAGATATAAACACTAATAACCAATTGAACAATGGAAATCGTATACGTCTACAACTAATGATTTTAATAGCTAGTTTGATATCTATATTTTGTTGAGTTATATGTCTTGTATTTATTCAAAGAATAATAGATGTTGTGTTTTAAATAAAAACAACTAGTGATATGATTATCAGATAAACCAATTTAATTTCTTGTGCGAAGTTATTTATTTTGGTACTAGATCGAAATACCGTATTAGAATTACCTGTGAATTTATGAATGGATTATCTATCTTTATAATGTAAATATAATAATTTTACATATATATAAATATCGTTCAATGTTACAAATAAACCCACGATCCAATAGTGTTTTATGATGAATTATGTGTTACATATTTAATTTAATTGAATATTATGATTCAAATTGAAAGGATGTAATTTATTAAAGGGAGGAGAATGTATGACTTCAAAATTATAATATATGATTACCTATAAGATAATAATTTCTTTGTTATCTTAATTTTCATCTAACACCAATCCTAAATAGAAAAATCATATATTTAGAAAAAAATTAATTTTTTATGTATGGCCATTAAACCCAATCATATGATTTTTTGGAATGATTAGACGATACCCCTTTATCAATTATATTTATATACAAAATATTGATTACATTTAATATGAATGAAATTCAATTATTTTATCCAAAATGACTAGTAATATAATTTATTATCTAGGAACATATTATTATAAACAATTTTATGTTATATTATATGAAATTATATTTGAATAATCATATAATGACACATAAACTATGAATGATAGTAATAAATTTTTTTAGAACCATATTATTTAATAAATGAAATCAAATAATAATACCAATATTTAATATTTGAAATTTTCTTTTTCAAATTTAAATGGGGCTTCAATTTTACATTTTGAATATATTTAAAACAAGATTTAATATTTTTTTGAATAGGATGTAAATAATATTTATATGATTTTTTAATTTCTCATATAAAATTATCTATTGTATGAATTTTTATTCTTTTTCTAAAAAATTCAGGTTTTGTCAAAATAATAATAGTTTCACTAAACATGCCATTTTTATGACATCATTGTTGTATAAAAAATTGACAATAAAATTTTAGAATAATTTTACAAGTCCAATATGTACTTTAGGAATAATAGTAAACATTTACACCAAATCTTTAAACTTTGAAAACCAATGGATATATATTTTAGAACTAATTTACATGTTTCTTTGATATAAAAACCACTTTTATGTATTTTTTTTAAATAATGTGATTTCCTAGGATATTTTGTTTTGGATTTCCATGATCCATTTATTTTTTATAACAAATAAATATTTTTCTTTAAAATTATTATCCTAAAGAAACATACCATATATATATATTTAATGCCTAAAAATTTTGTTTGTCTATATAAGTTTTTTACGAGATTATGTTTATTTATTATAAATATTAAATATTCAAAATATAAGAAATATATTTTGATAAAAATGTTTTACATATTTTTTATAATTCAATTATTTTTTAATGTCTAATACTGATATTTTTCATTAAAATTACCTTCAATAGTATAACGATTAATTATTAAGGTAAAAGTATGTTTTTGTAAAAAGTAAAAAAGATAAATGAAATAAAAAATAATGTCAATGATATATAAAATAGTTCTTGATGGAAAGATTATAAATTCATATTAATTTTAAGATGAAATTGTTTCTATTTTATGGACTTCTAAAAATAAATAGTAACCTTATAATATTTAAATTATAAGGGTTACACAACAAATTCAAATTTAAACCACTTATAAAAGGGTTGCAGCATCACCAATTCATTTCAACCGTCTAAATAAAATTTCTACATTATACACTTACATTTTTTCTCCTATAACCCTCAACTATGTGAAATGGATTCTGGTCACCAGAGGTAATATAACCCATTGTATCTAAGAGGATATATAACGAAAATACAACTCCTCCATGTTGGTATTATCAACTACCAAACTTTTCTTTTAAATAAATCTCTGTAAATTTTTTTATATCCTCACTAATATAATGATATTATCAGAGTTTTTATTATTTAATTTTTATATATTAATGTTATTTCCATTGTTTTTCAGATACCACATCAACTATAAGAAAATCATTGATCATGAATTATACACACTACCACAACCAAGACATAATTTTTTTTCATTCACCATAATACACAGATATAAATTTGGATGAAAATTAAAGAATAAATATTTTTTAGGATATCATTAAACAATTAGTGTAAATAATTTGTGAAACCATTAATGATATGGTCAATAAGAGATCATTGTTAATTTAATATTTTAAATAAATCATACAATTATGGTACTCTTGTGTAAAAATTATATAAAATTTTCATATATATTATATATTCTTATAAATAATTAATTTTATGATATGTTGTAGTATGAAACCATAACAGATATTAAAAATAAATTTTTTAATTATATTACAAAAACACCACATAATCATTCATTAATCCTGGTATGTTCATTTTTTGGTTCAGTTTATCGATCGAACTATACAATACTATGAAATCATATTATAAATATATTTTGGTAACATAATTAACTGAACATTATTATATTATTTCATCACAATATATCAATTATATTATAGAAATGTGTATGAATGGCTTGGTTAAAAGAATAATTTCAATAGTTTTACCTGATTAAAACACACTCATAAATAAGTACTCAAATTTCATGAACCACAATTTATTCCTTAAAAAATATTCTTTCTTAAAAATAGTTCTTATTATTCCCATGTGAAAAAATATATTTAAATAAAATCGGAATCTGAAAAAAAAAATCATAAAATAAAACATTATTTTTTTAATTCAAATTTTTAATATTATATTATAGTGAAATTTTCTTATTTTATTAAAAAATATATTTTTAATGAAATAATGAAATAAACTGTCTTTTATTAAAAATTATATTTTCAATCAACAAATAAAAAAAGATCCATTTTTTATAGAAACGTAAAAGTTACATTTGTTTAATAATATAATTAATAATCCTATTAAAGTAATTATATTTGTTTATTTTTTATTTTCGTATAAAAAAATTTATACATAAGAAAAAAATCTACAGATTTGGATTTAATTGAGTTTTATGAGTTCAATTTTAAATTTAATTATTACAGTTATAAAAATTTGATTTTATAATATCGATTCAATATTTATTATAGACATTTAGATAAAAATTATTTTTTCTGCTTTCATTTTTGATCATATAATATAGTAATAATAGTAAAACAAATATTGAATTTAAGGATAAAACAAGTTTACTAGGAAATAAACCAAGCTACCAGGATATTTTTTCCAATAAAAATTTTATAAATCATATTATTTGTCCATTTCTTGGCCTTATGACATTAAAAATTCTAATATATGGAAATTTTGATGTATTTGTCTTGAGAATATATTTATTATGTCATTATCCTTTATTGAGTTTAAAGCATGTCCCACACCATACATATAAAATAAAACACCTCCGTTCTCTTTTGAAAAAAATAGAAACATATACGTCTACAGAATCCTACCAAATTTTATTCTAATAGAATATTTCCCTAATGTAGTGGTTAATCAAAATCATAAAATATGATTACTAGGCTCCATAACAAATGATGAAAATAGGGAAAATTGAAGGATATATATTTATCATAGAAATATTCTTCCAAATAATATATTATAAAACATTCTATAAATATGAAGTATTGATCATAAAATATTATATTAAATTGATTAAATATAATTAAATTATAAGAATATTTGGGATCCACTATTTTTCACTATATTTTCCCTTGAATGGTATGTTAAAGTACGGTCTATGCATATGTGTGGACTACCGCCTACACCTATTGGTACAATTCATTTTCTCTCATCATCTCTATAGAAGTTTTGTTATGGTGGGTTTAATTCTTACACATGAAATTTGTGAAATAATTATTTCTATTGAATTATTACATAATATCTACCATTTTAACTACCAATCTATTGGGAACAAATAATGTTTATCGTGTGTGCATGTGAACTACCAACTGCAAAAAGAGAGGCAATTTTTTTCTATTACTTTTTATGTTGACATAAAATTGTTTTTAATTAACCAATATATTAGATATATATAACAGAAAAAATATTATAGTATGTTGAATTATTATTTTAATTTCATTAATTAAATCTATCAAAAACAGAAAAAATGTTCATATATGCGTACATACTACTATCACCCTGAATGATGTAATTAATTTTCAATATATATATATATTATTTATGGATATATATATTATTATATTTTTATCATGGAAAATATTTATGATATTATTTAATTATCATCAATGTACATGGACTATAATTATCCAAAAAAAGATTCCATGAAAAAATAAATTTCCAAACAATGATTTTAATAAGATTATTGTAATAATTGGACAATAAAATGATATAAGTGGAACATATATTATCATAAAATAATGTATATGATTATTATAAATAAGTATATTTAATTTTAATTTATTATAAATGATGTTTTAATGATTTTGAATAATTTCCAAATTGAGGTTTGGCATTATTACCAAACATTTATTTCCGTGAGACACATGCCTTTATTTTGGCATGTTTATTTTTTTGTTGTTTATACACTTCACATGCATTCATTTTTTGATTAATCTTATAAAATTATTTTTATTTTTTAATATTTATATACTTCTCTAATTAATGTTATTTTAATTCATATATTACAAATTTCATAATCTTTTATCATCAAAAACTTTCTTCTTTGGGGCATAACATATGTTACAAACCTATATTCCTTATCGAGGGGTCTATACTGCATACTAAATATGTAATATCATGAATATTATTATGTTCATGATATATAATTCTTCATTTGATGATATTTTTTTATTGTTATGTTTCAAAATTTTAAAAGTGTTATTGGATTTATGATTCCATCAAATTTTATTTGATATTATTTATGATTTCATTTACATTAAATGAAATTGTATGTTACATTACTAAAACCCACATTTTATTTTATACTCGATAATTTATTCATGAAAAATTAATGTAATTGTTCCTTATTCATATCTTTGGTGCATGAATGGTTTGAGGGATATTTTTATGAAATTTATTCCATATTTCCGACCTTGAGAATGAAATATTTTTTCTCTCATTTCATTTTTTATAAAAATAGGATGATGATTATTGTAGAAAATTAATAAGTGATTATTTAAATAAATTTAAAAATATGTATGGATTTTCAAAGAAAATATAATTTTATTTATTATATAATTAAAACTTTTAATAAGGTATGATGAGAATCATTAATTTAATAGTTATGATGGGAAATTCGTTTATTACCATCTTGATCACTCGATGCATTAAATATTACACTATTGTATTTCTTGTCTATTTTCTATGAATATTTTTACATTAATATTTTGGACGTATTAGGATTTTAAAGAAGTGATTTCTAAATTAAAATTTTTTTTCCTAATAAAATATTCACAGTGATCTTTCAAAATAATCTTTCATATATGATAACATGAAGTGATGTTAATTAATATTTTAGGGGGATATCATCCATTGATACCATCCAACATCATTATATTGTGGGATCAGGATTATAAAGATTAACATTTTACGAAACACAATTATTTTATATGGTATATTCACTAAATAACTGATAATTTTTTTATTAAATCCATTTTCTTTCAACAGGGGTTGATATGATGAAAAAAATGAATGCTGAAAAAACTTTTGGAACACATATAAATGGCTTAATATTATTTCAAGGGTGGCGAAACATTATGCATCCCTACATTACATTGATTAAATTATGATATATCATGAGATAATATAGACTCAATTGAGGTGTAGAACTAGTCCATTAAAGGAATATGACAACAATGACAGTCTTGGTTGTGAACCTTCAACCACAATATTATAGTATGGGTAGTGAATCCAATATATTTTGATAGTAATAGATGTTGGTTTAAAGTAGGAATTATTTCATCGAAATATGTGTATAAATACATATGTCTTATTGTATGGTTATTATCTCTTGGATCAGGTGGTTTGATTTTTTTGAGTAATGTCCTATAACAATCTAGATTAATCCACGAATCTTGATTATAACCTATGATACTAGGTACTATTTTTAAAATTTGAAACACTTGATCTCATTCCCTTATGATTCTGTTATGATTATGTGATCATTGATATATACATTTTTACGCTTATTGAGAATCTATGTTCACCCTTTATTTTGTTTCCTTTACCTAGGTTATGAAAAAATGGGTTTTGTATGATATATATGAGAACAATTCTAGTTATTAAGGACATATTGAGATATTATGTCAGTCACTTATGATTTTGTTGTGTTTCTGAGTATCCAAAGACAGTAATCCCAAAAAATTATTGTAGAGATTTGAATGTTATTTATCTAATACTCATATAATAATGTGTAATATTTTAGAATGAAATGTTTGGGTAATTATACATTAATCATCAACAATAATTGAATCACAATTTTTATTGAGTTCAACATTATGAATAAAGACTATGAAACATGTTATTTTATTTAAAAACATAATAAATAATTATAAATCATCCTTAATAATTACATTTATGACCTATTAATGTTGAAATGTTAATGGAGGATGAAAACTGACACCACTATAGTAAAACTAATATAAACAATCAAAAATCTAAAGACCTGAGGTGGAAAATAATTTGAATTTATATAGAGCATTCCAATTTTTTTTATTATAAATAATAATAGATATATGTATGGTTCATACTTATATTATTATGATATCTATTTAGGTGAAATAGTGGTATATAGTATTTTAATGAAGGTGTGGACTAGTTTGTATTTGTTTCTTATCTATGATTAATATCTTCGAGACATGTTTGGTAATATATGGATAATATTCATTAGGTATTCTATATATTTTTTATTATAGATAGAATACCATGAATTATATATTTACCAGGTTATATATTGTTCTACTAAAATCTTAATCATTCAAGGGATTTTGATTAAAATGTTTCAAAACCACTATGGGATTTCATATCCTCAATTATGATTCATTGAGATATAATAGTTTTTTTCACCATGATTTCATTTTATGGATAATTCACAACCCATGGATATATTTTTATCATGCTATTTGTATTTCATAGGAATTATTAGCTAAAAAATTCTTCTTAAATAAAATGGTTGTCGACCTAGTTTTTCCCAGTACTTAGAGTTTTTCGTAACTCAATTTTTTGGTCATTGTGATACGACGAAGATATTTAATTTATTTCAAAACTTTTGGATATATTCTTCAATAAGATAATATTATGTTGTATTATATTTTCATCTAGGATATAGATTTTAACATGTTAATACCTTTTATAAATATTTATCACCACATTGGTTGCGTCGTCATAAAATAATGTGACATCATTCCATGGAAGGGTTCAAATCATAATATTCTTGTATTAAATAATACATATACACATTTCTTAGTATTTTTTGTATATATTATTCTATTTAATTCATATTTATTTTTTATTATATATAATTATAATCATTATATTGAAATTATTAAATGTATTGTTGTTTAGTATGTTGTTATTCAAATTTAAATTATTATTATAGAATTGACTATGCATTGTTTTACTATCAACATTCATTTTTCAGATGGTTTATGGTCATTTTATCTCTTTTAATGACATGTGTAAAATTATTAGTTACCAATATATTATTTTTTCAATACATACAATTATTATCAACTTTACTATTTTTTTGTAAACATTCACCTTCTCTCTCACGATGGGTTATTATCATGTTATCACATAGGTCACATGGGGAAATCTATTGATATTTTTTATGAATACTATCTATTAACAAAAGGATGATTAGTTATTTATATTCTGTATTCATTATTATATAGACAACCATGTTTTAATTCAGTTCAATGTTACATAGGGAATGATATAAAGGTTCTTATTGACTCATATTATTAATGAATTCGGAGTAATAAATTGACTAGTGGGTATAAAAATATACACCCCTTTAATGCAGCAACATTTCTTGATCGAAGATACAGGTTTATGTATTGGGTGGTTTACATCATAATTCAATAACATATCATGAATGTGTTCATGATGATAAGTTGTGGGTCTTAGCACAAGTCCATAACAATATTTTGTAAATTTTAAAACATTCAAATTCTATCAACATGTTATCATTATCCTTGATATCCTTGTTTTCTATTTTTATCACTGATAAAGCATACTCCTAGATTCAAATTGATTAAATCTTCTTGTTCCGATTACATCAATTATATTTTCCCTTACTATGGATTAATGTAGTCCACTACTTTTTTCCATTTCACCATGTTATGGAGAAAAATGATACAAATGTCATGTCTAGTAGGATACCAAATGTTAAATAAATTTTGGGGGATATTAAAGAATGATCGTTAATTATTAATATTCATAAATAATGGTAATATTATCCATTTGATACAAAGATAAAGGAACTTATAAGTTATTTTTTTCCCAAAAATAACTAATATTCCAAACCTATAATACTATTTTGATATATAAGATTCAATAATAATTCTTGAATTTTAAATTATGGATGAAAATCTCTAGATTTTAACAATGGGTGTCAAAGAATGTGTTTAAAGAATCAGTGTATGATCTTTAGATTTGAGACTACGGGTTCCAGGAATCACAAGAATCCACGTAGGAAATCATAACAGTCACTTATAGATAAGAATGTCAATGTGTTAACTATATCAAACTTCAATGTATAATTACAAATATAAATAAAAATTACCATACATGATGTTCCATAAATTAAATGTGTAGTATGTCTAACACCATTTGGAGGATCACTACATTATAAAGGACATCCCATGCCATTAAAGTCATCAAAAAAGTGGAAATATTATCATAATCCATACGCATCATATATCGAAAGGTTCGGTCATGTAAAACCCTAAAATTCTAAAATTTGTTTACCTTTGGATAAATAAATAAATTTCTTCAAATTCAACACCTAACATAAATGAAATTTTGATATATTTTTATAAAATATAAATATAGATGTATGAAAATTAAATACCTATTTTACTGTTAACAATAATGAATATGAGTATCCTTATTTTGAATTATATGCATATAAGAAAATAAATTCTACATTTAATATAAATATAACTCTATCATTTTACCTAAAAGTCATATAAGATCATTAATTATTAAGGTAAAACATTTTTCTATAAATTTACTTTTAGGTAAATAATTTTCTATGTAAATACTCATATTCATAATGTAAAATTATGTTTTATATTAATATGTTTTTATTTCCACTCTAATTGTTAATTTATATGAATTAAAATATTAATAGATGATATTTGAAATATTGATTTTTAAAAAAATTGGTTTCGTTATATATTAGTTTTTTAGTCAAAAACCAAGTTTATAAATTTTTTAATATTCATTTAACAGAAATAAAAATACTTTTATATTAATTTATTTAAAATATTCTTACAATGATGTTTCAAATATTTTGGAAAATTATGGATTTATTTGAAAAATAAGTCTTTCCAGGATCTAATCATTTTTATTACATAAACCTCATATAAAAATGCTTGAAAAATTATTATATGATAATAATTAATAAAAATTTAATTTGATGAATTAAATTTTTCATTGTAAAAGATTCATGGATGATATTTATCTCATATAATTTTTTTATCTAATTAAAATGATACATCAATATAGAAAATTTTAGATCTATATTTTCATTAGATAATGTATTTTTAATGAAAATTTAGTTTTGTATTAACATAAAAAATCATAAAAATTGATTTTATTTTATAATTATTCAATTTATATCATTAATATAAGTATTAAATCTAATTATTCCATAGATTTTAATATATATCTTCAAAACAATATATCTTAAAAATATATTTAAATTTGATTATGAATACTTATATTAAATGTAACATTTAAAACAATCATAAATTTTAATTTATAAAATTAAATTAAATTTTTAATTTACATGTATCAAGTTATGTAATATTTCTAATGATATAATATTTCATTAAATGTAATTACTATTGTAAAAAAATTATCAAGGTAAAAATAAAAAGTGGTAATTTAGTTTATCTTAGTGAAAAAGTAATAAATTATTTACTATTGTTTATTGAATTTAATTTTTGATATTTGGGATGACCATGAAATGATTCCCCAACACTTCTTTCAATTTTATGTCATTTAAAAATTGATTAATAACATCAAATTATTGATAAATGTTCGGGTTACTCTTAAAATAACCCATACCATGACTTATAAATGGGTAACATATTCATCACCACCATACTCCCCTACCATTATAATTCTTCTTTGCCAATATGAAATTTAACTCTCCCAAAACCCCTATACTACTATCATAATCCCAAAATAAATCGTATCTATCCCAATACAATCATATCTAAGGAGACTTCAATGGAAAATTAATGTCTACGATCAATTTTATTAACAACTAAATAAATTTATCCATAATAGTCATCTTCCAAATATATATTCCATACACACTAATACAAATTTTATATTATCATTTCGAAATTATAATTACTAAATCAATGGTATTATCATTAGTTATTCATTTACCACATCCATTAAGATTTTTTTTCTATTATTGTGTAGACTATAACCTCCAATTGGTTACAAGTTAAATCACACTTCACTACGACATAAATGATTTGAATAAGTATAATATTAAATAATTAATATAAGTTTTACTATATAAGGATGTTTTCTGTATGAAAAATTATATAACCAATAATGTTTATGATCAATACAAGATCATTTATAAATTAATTGATTAAAATAAAAAAGTTACAATGTAAAAATTTTATCCAATTGGGAAATGTTTTCTTTAATTATAAATGTAATTCCTAAAAATTATACTATATATCACTTTTAAACATTATTTTATAATTTTTTTTTTGGTGTAGATATATTACAAAGATGCCACCTTGTGATCTTGAAATAAATAACTGTATGTTCTTGACTGGGTAGGTATAACAACATAATTGAAAAAAATTGGAATTATAAAATGAATTAATATAGTATCATGGAGTGACATTCCATTAGTTCCCAGCCAATTCTATTAATGGTTTTGGAGTTTTCGGTGTTGTAAGGATGTCCTAAGAGTACTTATTAGATGCAAGAGTTGTAGTGGAGCTGGTGAAGGATGTTCACATTGTGTATTTTTTTTACAGGATGCGTAATGGTGGAGCACAACATTTGTAGATACCGATTTCACAAAATATACAATGCTAATGGGGAATTAGTGACATAGATTACTCATCATATTAGTTGAATTCACGTTGTGTATTAAATAATTTCTAAGATGATGGTTTTTTCAAGGAATAGTAGATTTTTTCAATGTTCATGGAATTCATGTCATGGATAAATGTAATATGAATTCAATCGAGATGGTTTCTATATTTAAATTTCATTTCTAGGTCAATTATCGTCATTTAGATGATCCCTCCAACCTCTATTTTTATGGTGATCCCCAGTTAATTTTTAGGGATCTCCTAGCCATCTTTCTCCCATGTTGATGGGTTGGTTCCAGTCGATCTATGCAAGAAATATTTTCTCCCTTCTTAACAATCATGATGTTTATCCCTTGTTCTTGTTGCAAAAAATACTTCTATGGTATGTTTTGTTGTATTAGTATGACTTGGGAAATTATTTATGATCCTTGGGTATAGTCTTGGTTTATCCACAGTTTCCCATATGTGGTTGTGGTTGTTGGTTGTCTCTTATTTTCCATGTGGTGTATAATGATATAGGAATGCTTTGTTGAGATAGGGTATAAATCATTTCTATTTATAATGTATCATGATGGATGGTTTAACTCTTTTTTCTATCGGTTATAGTTTAGTATGCTTAATCAAAGATAAATAATCTATTATTCATATTTTATAAGAAAAAAAGAATGATTCATATTCATTTTTAGCAGTTTTATTATTGTATTATTGTTATGTAATGGATTGTATGGGCATGATTACATGCCTAAAATGATGTTCATTGGGGTATTTTTTATGTTGGATGATATATGTTGTCAATACTATTGATTTCTTTATTTTCTTCATATTAATCTAAAATATAATTTGGTTACAAACTATATTTGGATAATGAATTTTTTATCATTTTATTATGTATTATGCGATAAAAAAATAATGTGGAATGTGATAAAATAAAAATATTAAATCTATAAAACCGTGTTTCATGTGTTGTGATTTTTATTCGTGTTTTTGGGGATTTGATGTGTGTTTGAGATTTTATGTTGGGTAGATGGGTAAGATGTGGTCATGGTCATGGGTGATAGGATGATGGTGTGATGGAGATGTTGAAATTCTTGTGATGTGTGGTTGGTGTGAGATAGATTCTTTGGTATTGATGGAATACATAATTACTTATAAATAATTGAAATTTTTGGGGTTCTGTTTGGATAATGGAATAAAAATGTTATATTAATAAATAAATGATTGTCTCTGTGGATAAATGTGGGTAATGATTAATAATGAAATGAAAAAGTTAGATATATGAATTTGTTTGTGGTGTTATGTGGCTTCTTGTTAGTTTTTTGTTATGCATTGAAATCTGTTAGAAAAATAAATGTTGTTTCTAGTTTCTTCACAATTTTTTATAACCCCTTAAGTTGATATTGTGTTTGGATATATGTATAAACTTGAATATTCAACATTATTTCAATTAGAACCCCACACACATAAGGAAATATCTACTGATAGCTGCATAGTCACAGGGGGGTGTTTGTTGACATTTGGTGAGGTGGTTAAATAGTTGGGAAACAACTCTTTCATACTCTATATCTTTAATATAGTTAGGTATTTAATATGTAATGATATCTAGAGGTTTGATATTTAACAATATAGTTTTTGTGATATCCTTATTTTCATTTACTGATATGTGTATGTACAAGATTTTGGGTGAGATGAGAATAGATAGGTTGGTATTTGGTGGTGTTCTTGCATGGGTACAAGGTGTGATATTGATTTCCTTATAGTTCAATATACCCAAATTATTTGGATATAGTTTTGGTTGGATTTTCTCTTTTTGTTTTTGGGTGAAATGTTGTGTGGTTGAGCTAGTTGGGATATGTGATATCAAGAATATAATGGTTTGAATGGATTCACAATGTTGGTGTGTCAGAGTAGAATAATATAAAAAAATTATGTGGGGTTCCCTATATTAATATGTATCATAATATGTTACTATAGAAGGATGGATTTTTTTGGGAATTCCATAGTTAGTTTGGGTTTGGTCAGTATAACAATATATGTGTTATTTGGTTATTCTATTTTCTCATGATTGAATTTGTATTATAACACAATTGCAAGGGTGACATTGGATTTAATACAAGGTGTACCTATATTCCATACCTACCTATATAAATCATTTTTTAGGCTTTCAAGTGGATAATATAAACCATGTGGGACATTATGAGCTTGAACCTCAAGATAGTTGATATGTCACTACTTTAACATTTCTTTTGGATATTTACATTTGGATGTATTAATATATAAATAAATTACTTATACATTCATTATGGTATGGTTTTTGTTTCTTTATTATTATCTCATAGATTTTATTATGATTGATTCATCTTATTCCACAAAACTTTATTATTATAGTGGGAAATGATACATATTTATTGATATTTTTATACCCTCAATGATAGAATCCAACTCGGGCCTACCTTAGGTTTGACTCGTTGGATAATTACCTTTCTTCCCTCACTATAGTATCATTAGAGGGAGGTGGGTCATTAAAGAATGGTATCAGAGGATAATGGTTGAGGGGTAGGATAAATCATTGAGTTAGGAGAATTGAGTACTTTGTGGGCTTCTATGTAAAAGTTATATTAGACCTTTGGGCATGATGTATAGAAGGGATGGTATAATGGAAATTTGATTTAGGGCCCTTATGATCTAGTGGATGGGATCTGTCCTAATTGAACAAAATTTTGGGGTCAACCTATTGATATGATACAGACCTAAGAGATGTACGACAATTATGATGACTTGTGTTCTTATTTTAATTGGATGTTTTTATAGGATTAAAGTGGATAATTTAAATTAAAATGAATTTATATAAATTTCCATAAGACATGGTTTTTGGAATTTATCATATGATTTTCAGTTACGGGTCATATTCATTTTCCAGTGGTGTCACAGGGTGTTTAGGTTTAGTGGCATCATTTGTTTGATCGCCTTAGGGTTGATATAGCTGATAAGGATGTTTATTTATATGGGGAATTATGTTTTTTTCATCTGAAGGCATTGTGAAAAAATGAGGGATGTGTTTATTATGTGGACACATAGAGTTGGATTGGATATCTTGAGATCTAATTCTGTTTGATCAGCCCCATGGTGGCGTATTGGGTCTCCATTACTAGTAACTGAGATGTGAGGAAATGATTATAAATGTTTGGTTCTTTATCTTGGAGACAATATGGAGGTGTATGTTTGGTGGTTCGATATTCATATTTTGATCCTATAAGAGGTCCATTAATCGATCATGAGGGATGTGATGAAATTTAATATTTCTTCTCCTCAACCATAGAGTATGAACGTGTGGGAGTTCGGAATCATGTTTAATGATATTATGTGCATTTTAGTTTATATTTTTGCATATGTGGAGTCTCTTTCCTGATATATTTAGGAGCCACTTTATCCTTATATCTTATAATCATTAACTCCTTTTGTGTTTCCATCATATATATAGGATTATAATAACTAATAGATGATCATGTGGATTATCTCATGATGAGGATTTCCATGAGTGGGGAACCATTAGGGTATCTCAATGAGATGAGTTGTTAGTGGACGTTCTGAGAATACATGCCCTTTGATGTTTTTACCAATAGGGATTCTTCCAAAGTAGTTTCTCGTTCATCCTTATGGGACCATTTATTATCATTCACTTATTCGGGGGTTTGTAGCACTACTAATTCTTTGTGGTGTTCATTGCCATAGTCAGAACTAGTTCTTGTAGATCATTGATATCATTTTGGTAAATATTGATAGTTTTAGTCCCTTAGCAGTAGTTTCTTGTGAAACAATTTTAGTAAATAGGGATGTAGGTTTTTTCTAATTTTTTATTACATTACTATGATTACATGGTATCAAGTCCTGAAGGACCAAAGAATATAATAGTCTTGGAAAATCCAAATTATATAAATAATACCCATAATAAATTTGGAAATATAAAATACAAACAAGATACATATTAAAAATGAAATAAACTGCTTCCTTGAATTATTATTCAATTATTTCTTCTTCATAACCTAGTTAATGGAAACATAATAAGGGTGTTCTCAAATTCACAGTGATAATTAATACTACACGTGAAATAATTAATAAATGAGAATAAATTAACATGAAAATATAATTTAATAATATCACATTCCATTAAAAAAACTATACTAGTAAAAATCAATATAGAAAATTATGAAACTGTAACACATACCACTTTATCAAGGAACCTATAATTATAAGTATCTATAGATATGTCGATGAAAAATCTCAAGGCTCAATAATTACTGAAACCAAATGACGGAAATAAATAATTATTGCATGTATTGATTCCCAGGAACCTAGAACTAATACCATAAAGACTATTCATAAGGATACTTAGCTATCAAGTAAATACCCATATATTTGGGTCCACTATTTCATCTAATGAGATCGCTGATGCATCAATGGGATTTCATTAACTAGTCCCCAACCCATAAGGATTACCATAAAAGACCCAAACCTATGTATTGCATGAATATATGATTCATCTTATATCAAATAAATAATATGCTTTATCAAATATCCCTATCAAATAAAAAATATTTATTTATCAACAATATGTAGAGAAGGATAATTAACAAGAAGGGTTGTTTACCTTAAAAAATTCTTGAGGGAAAATAATATGTAAACTTTCTAGTATGCCCCATACCACATGGAATCATATAAATCATAATTACCCATGGATTAAAATAAAATTATAATATCATGAGAATATTTATATTCTTCAAATAACATGTCAAAGGCAAGTGTATACACTGATAAAATGTGAACTGGTGAGTAGAAAAAATAAGTCTTAGTAGAATGTAAATTTAGACGAAATCCCTTTACCTTAACCATTATTTTGTTGTGTGGTCATTATCATATTGTATAGAGGATTAAAATATTTTATTAACTAATACCAAAATAAATAATCATGTTTATAATACAATATATTAATTCCATATAATATTGTATTACCCCTTTGTGAATACTCTTTCATTATTCTAATTCTTTCAGTTGTTAATTTCCTAGTTTTCTCAAGTATGTTATGACATTTCATTTATCGATCCAATTAGTTAGATCATGATTTCATATTCTCTATAATGAGAACCATGAATTAATTATCATTTATTTTTAGTATATATTTATTTATAATAGTATATTGTATTTGGGTTTTAGAAATTAATTGCACTGTCCATGAAGATGGTAGGCTGTTAATACGCACGAGTGCTATAATCATTTATTGTTTTTAATTAAAAGAATGAAAAATAAGTGATACATATTTATGTTATAATATAGTATCTTATATATATCATATATGTTATATAGTTTTATTAGAACCATCCTTTATATGTTTTATGTATGGAAAGAATGAGACATATTGCTTTTAGGGGGGGGGGGGTGGCCCACACTTCCTAAAGAAAAATTATCATAATTACAAAAGATGGCAATCATATAAGTATGTTTCAAATGATAATTATAGTAGCATTAAAAAATTATAAATATCTTATATAACATATATAAATATATTTTCTAACATAGTGACCTTAATGACAGGTGGTATAGGAAAAATATGTGTTCGTCATTTTGTGATGTAGTAGTTCGTTGTATAGAAAAAAACAATATATTTGATACCAAATAGATAGAGTAGTATGTAATTGTATATATAAACCATAACATAACAACATCCAAGTATATTCATAATACTAGTTTTTTTATTATCATGGAATAAAGGGAATTTTGGTGTTGGACAATGGAAATAAACCTAGAGCGCATGAGAGAATATTTTACCTCTTAATCAGGTAACATATTTTGGTTTTTACCAAAAGGCATCCATGGAATAATGTTTTCCCAATGGGAGGATTCCAAGTTTTCAGAAGGTATTTTGGGAAGCAATAAGGGTATATATTGAAGGATGCAATGAGGATTCAGATCTGTGAGAAATGAAGAGTGGTGGTTGCATTTTACAAGGGAGGAAAATTGCTGAGTTAGTATTTCTAAAAAAATTTTATGTGTACCAATGTTATTAACTGAAAAATAATTCATATACCATAAATTCTATATAATTGATGGTTTGGGATGAATTATGGGTATACAATGTATTTTGGTAGTGTAGCTAGGTGGTTTTGTTCGTTAAATTTAAGGTTTAGTCCTCTATTATGCTTAATTGTACCATTATAATTATAATGAATTTAAATTATGTTCCCCAATTATTTTCGTAAAAAATATGTTATATTTATACATTATAAATTATGTCGATTCAAAATATGGATTCTTTTTGACAAATTCCATTCAAATCTGTGCATGAAATTAATGTAAAATTCACCATATAGACGGGATGACCATGCATGGTTTTAATGTAAAAGTATTTCAATGTTTTATATGTTTTTATAATTTATTTCCAAGTGAAAATGATTACAAATAACTAAATTATATTTTTTGATAAAAATATTTTATAACTAATTATTAAATAAAAATATTAATATATTTATCATTATTAATAAATTATAATAAAAAGAATTTTCGAATTGAAATTATTTATTTTTAATTATTCATTAAAAACGATATGTTTCATAAAAATATATGCAATTCACCATAACCTTTTTATTATGATTAGGTTTCAAATATTAGGTTTGTTGTTATATATTACATAATTAATGTTTTCAAATACAAATTTAATATGGGAACTGCATTATATGGTGGTAAAATTGACTATATAAAAATATGGTGTTTAGGTGTAATATTTCATTTGTTCTGATATTATACTTATAAAATCTATTTGATGAGATTAAAAATATTATATTTAATATAGGATATATATATATATTTCATTATTATAACCCACTAATTGTTATTAATTAAATCTATTGAGGCAATGAGACTTTGTGAAAATGATAATATTTTCATTTATATTCATTAAATATTCATACTAATTTATAATTTACTATAATCAATGATTTTTTTTAAACTTTTGATGAAAATATATTTTTCATAAATCTGTGACTACTTGTCATGTCTAATAATTTTAAGAATATTTCATATTTTATTATATTTAAAAATATATCTTTATTTGGTAAACCTTGTTCTTGTGTGTAACGTACTCTTTCCATGAATGTCTCCCTTTCACATAATAGAAGGTAACTCAATGTTGAGTTAATTACAATCTATTGAATACCTCAAATATATTTAAAATAGTGAATATATTTTTATGTATCATGGTATTATTTTCCCTTACATGCTTGTTCTCGCACATCATGCACACTATAAAATATAATTTTATTACTTTACAATTACATGGTGTCATATAATCCACAACTTAAATAAATTACTTCCTCATAATATAAAAATGATCAAAAAAAATGTAATGATTGAAAATAAAAAAAATGTGAAAAGGACCAAATTATAAAAATGTGTTAATATCACATCATATTAACAATATATAAATGAATTTTAATTAGTCATATAAATAGCTCCCTTAATATGATAAAAAAGGAGGCAATTAGAGACATGGATATTATAGAAAAAGTGAAAAAATCAATTTATAATGGAATGTTCTTGATAATGTGTTCAGGAAAATGCCTTTTATCCAGAAAAAATAAATCAATGTTATGAATTATGGACATTTGTATCATAAAAAATGGTGATAAAAAGAACATTTTTTCCATATCAAGACATATGTTTTCTTTATAATTTGGAATTTATCAATATATATGAATACGTGTAAATATACGATTCTATAAAAACAATATTATCCTTTATTTTTCCCTTAATGTATTTCTACTTTTCATCTTATATAGTTATGTAATATAAAAATCTATAAACCATCTCCAAATTCCAACTTAATACATTTCATAAATGGTTTGCATTTATAAAATATTAAAAATAATTTTGAATGAAGGGCACTGAATTTTCAAATTAACTTATCACAAGCCTGTAGTCACCCTCAAACTGTAATGAATTTTCACATTCCAAACATGTGAATAGCTTCATCACGTATCCTCTTGAAATATTTTAATATCTAGAATTAAAATAAAACATTTTTAGAAACATGTATTCTTTTTTATTCCTAATGTATGAAACATTTTATTGTATATATTCCTTAAATCCAAAATTATTATAAATTGAATCTATAAATGCTTAAACCACTTGTCAAAAAGGCATTAATCAGTTACAAGGTAGTCTGCACTTGGACAAATCATTCACTTCTTAATAATTAAATAAACATCAAGAACATAATAAGGCTTTTCCTTCCCTAGAAATGTTTTACATTATTCTAAATATTTTTTCATGGTACCATTCAATATATGATCTCAAATACATAATAAAAAACTATTTCATTAAAATAATTACATATTTCAGAAATAATATGATTAGGAAATAATAATCAAACTACCCTTAAAATATATTACATGGAAAAAATATTTATATTTATTAGTCATTCAACTTTAGTGGTATCAATAAAATATGCTGAACCATGATACCTTTGCTTTATCTGAGGTATATTATTTATATGCTCTTGGAATTAATTGGTGTATAACCACATATCCTAGATGTTGTAACATTGATATAAGTATTTTTCTTATTTCCTTTTCATTATTTTTCTTACAGAACCTCTTCTCCACACATTTAAAAATCTCTCAATCATTTTATGAATTTACTATAGTGATTCATTCCACAATTACAATATCTTCGAAAATCCTTCTTTCTATTCAACTTCATTGACTCATTCCACTTTTCATGGTTTTCAGAAGACCCATTATTCTCTAGGTTTCCCTTGAAGACATATGACTCAAAGTATTATTTCTATATTTTGATAGTACATAAAATTATTTGATCACATGAGGAATTTGTTTGAGATACTATCACACTTCAGAGACTTGTCTTAAGTCATCAAATGATGTTTTTGATCTTTCACTCCTTGTTTCATATATAATCCATAGAATACCTGGAAATCCCTATAGAAGTATATTCATAACTTGAAAAACTATTTCCATTATTTTTTTATCCAATGAACTTTATATTCTTCTCAATTTGTTGATTATGAGGAATTTATTTTTCAATGAATGTATCATTAAATTATACACATTATACAAGTTCAATTAATTTATCCACCTTTGTATTAAGTATCAGAGGCCACAACAAGTCAATGAACCCTTACAGACAATAGAATGCATCCGTATCCTTTTCCTTTCCACTACATTCCAATGAAGTAAATATCTTTTCTTGAGATATAAATAATTTCTACGATGAAATTTTATTATTAATCCCATTAAAATATGGATTATTTCTCCACAAAAAGAAATCCAACATAGTATATTCTCTACATAGAATAGTTTGATCCCTTCAAGAAAGGTTATTTTTCATTATCTGACTAAGATTCCATAATATACCCACAACTTTCTCAATTACAATACCTACAATCATTGTTTTCATGGTAGGGAAATATCTACATTTTATATGAGTACTGATACATATATTCCATCTATGATCTATTTGTAAATAGTTGAATACACTAAATTATGTCCTAATGTTTTGAAATTTCTATAACATTATATATGTAACATAATATAATCATGATTCCATAAATCATTAACATTGGTTACTTTGGGACAATCATTAATTTCATTTCCTTTATAGTGGTAGGTGAAGATAATTTGAATTATCCTTGGAATATCCCCCGGAAATGTCATTCCATGTTCAAACTAAGGAATTTTTTCATGTATAATGTTACCTTTATTTAGGAATGGAACACCATGACAGAGTTATTACATTGAGGTACATCATTTCCCTAACCACATCCACATGTAGCATCCATACAAGGTTGTATTTATTGGAATACCCAGATTATCACTACGTTACAAAATACATATATGTTCATGAATTATTATAATCAATTTAATACTTATGGTTGTGGTTATAATCTAGGTTTTCTAAATATAGTATCCCAGGATGCTTCAAAACATCATTTGATACAAATTACAACACCTCAACCCAAGAATCCCATATTCAGCACATTATTTCACTACAATGGAATGGTTACAAGGACTCAAATTTCAATGGACCGATCAAAATTTCATTATTGGAAAGCTATATTAGATACATGATACACATAATATAGAAGTAAATAGAAAATAAGAACATGTTACATAATAAAATGAAATAAATAGAATCCTTGAATGTTAATTCCAATAATTATTCTTCATAACCTAGGGAAAGGAAACATATCAAGGGTGATCTCGAATGCTCTAAAAAGTTTAATAAAGTCGAAGAAATAATGAATCAATGAGAATAAATTATCATGGTATGTTATATAACTGATAAAACCTGTCATTAAACAACCAGATAAGGAAATTTCAATATTCATTTGTATGAAACTAGAACACTTTCCACTAAATCAACGATATATAGTTATATGTATATACATAAAGGTTTATGAAAAATCTCTTTGATATATAATAATTGCAAATAAATGAGGAAAACTCATAATTATTGGATGACACTTTTCATAGGTGCAAGGAACATGTACCATCAATACCAGTCACAATATAGTATAGTTATCAAGTAAAAATCAATCTATTTTGGGGAGCTATTTCATCTAATATGACAACTGATGCATCGAGGGGGTTTCATTTACCAGTCCCCAACCTGTAGGTAATACATTACGTGGTCCCCAATCAGTGTATTTCATTTTCAAAGCATTACTCATATGTCAAATAAATAATGTTCCATATCAAATAACCATATTGAATAAAGACTATGTACTTCTCAATAATACTAAAAAAGATGATAAGTAACAATAAATTTTGTTGAAATCAAAATATTCTTTAGTAAAAATATTATTTAACATTTCTATGTGTCCTAAAACACATGGAAAAATTTAAATCAAAATTACCCATGATCTAAATGAAACATATAATATTATTAGAATAAGTACATTTTTGATATAGCATGTTAAAGGCCAGTACATACTCCAAATAAATTTGAACTGGTGCATAACCAAAATAATTCTCCATGGAACAAAATATGAGTCAAAATCCGATACCACAATCTTCATTTCATTGGGTGGTAATTATCCTCTAATTTAACATCATAATATATGGTACTAACATATTCTAGTACCACAATAAAGTTTATAATATCATTTATAAATTCTTTATAAAATTCTATTACCCCTTTGTTAACATTCATTCATTATTTTAACAATTTTAGTTATTAATTGCGTAGTTTTATGAAGTATGTTTTATTTTTTTGTTTTTTTTCCAATTAATTAAACCATGATTTCCAATGTGGATAATGATTCATATGATGGGTTACTAGTCATAAGAGGTACATGTAGAATCTTAGTAGGTTTTGAAGTTGTTTGATTACAGAGATTCACACTCTTTTTTACCCCCTCTAGTCTGTGCAATGGGATTTGACATAGAGTGTATTTTTTTCTATTGGTGTTGACTACCCCAGCCGAAGGAAAGAATTTAATTTTTTATGTGTTCCTTGGTGAAGGTTGAGATGGTGTGACATCATCATATTTGGGATATTTTCAAAAAAGAGAAACATCAATATGATGTTATCCCCATCATAAACATATTTAATTCTATATGTTATATTATCTATTTTCATTAGGGGAGGGTCATTTCAATTTATGGGGGTATATAGTATGTGGATTTTGACAGGGAGTTATGTTTTTAGGTGGGCAGTCAGAATTTAGATCAGCTTATTTCATTGATGGATGGGGTTTCTTTGGAATTAGTGAATGTTGGGATAGTTGATGTCCCTATAGTTATAGGGGAGTTTCTGGATGTTTTTACTAAGTTTTTTTATTCTGACCCTTAATGTGATATTGGTTTGTAGATAGACAAAGATCATATTTATTCTAAAATATCTATGGATACTTATTAGATGAAACCATCTGTTTTTTTGTAGTTGAGGATCCAGAATGATGATCTTACTTATAACAGTTTTATCAAGCCCAATGTGTCTATGTCGGGTGCTCCAGTGTTGTTTACCAAAATATCAAATGCAAGTTTGATGTTTTTTATATTTTACATGAGGATGAATAAAGTAATGGTTTTTTTAAAATTAAAATCTTCTGATGATATATGTTAATTTAGACTTGCTGAGAGTGGTGATTTTTTAAATGATCGATGTACATTTTGAATATCACGAATATTTAGTGAATGAGGTCAGTACCCCAAAGAGAGTGTTCATATCATGGAATGGGAACTTCGAGTTTATAGTGATGTATTTGTATGTTATGAACACATCATTCATATTAATGATTCTTATGAAATTTGTAATCTATGAATTCCTACAACAATTCACCATTGTTTTATTGGATGATATCTTGATCTACTCAAGGTAAGAAGTTGATCTTGTTGAGTTTCATAGAGATGTTTTATTTGTCCTTCAATGACACCTACTCCTTGGAATGATATACATGTGTAATTTTGGGACATGAGATATGTATTTACTAATTCATGTGGTGTCTCATCTAGGAGGGGCGTTAGACCCAAAATGGATGAGAATTTTGTTTCTTGGGAGGCACCCATATTCATGGAAAGGGTTTACTATTTTCATGGTTTTTTAGAATATTGTTGAATGTTATTCATCGATTTCTCTAATTTAATGGATCTATTTTATATTTTAATCATGAAAGACCATGCCTATATGTGTGCTGGAATATGTTAAAAAAAAGAGTCAATTATATGGAAAGGAATATGACTTGTGCTCTAGTGTTTCAATTTCCTGAGGAGGCTATGATCATTGAGGTGTTTTGTTATGCATCCCTTCCAAGATTGGGTTTTGTGTTGATTATTATGAGGGAGGTGATATATTTTTGTCCTAGAGTGTTATATAACCATGAGAAAAATATTTTCATCCATGATTTGGAGTTGGAATCAGTTTTGTTTTCATTGATGTTGGTAATGTAGGACCTCATTAGACACTACTTTTTTTTCTTCACAGATCACACAAGGGGGAGGTATATCTCATCTCAAACTGAACTAAATTTTATGATGTAGTTATGGATAATGTTTTTAACTTATTATATTTTTGGGATATCATAAACCTTGGGAAATTTGAATGTTGTGGATGAAATGTAGAGAATTATGTTGGGGAAATATGATATTCCTGAGTCTGGTGATTCTTAGAGAGAAATATATGATTTGGCATACTAGTATGTAGATTCAAGTGTTAGTCATGAGGAAGGATATTTTTGTGTGAATAAAGTGATATAATATATGATTTGGTAGGTGGGTGAGTATCCGTGGGAAGACTAAGAGGCAAAGGTGATGTGTGATCATGTTGGCCACACCTATTCATTAGAGGGATGGTCATAGGATTTTCAGAATATGTTATTTTTCTGTAGATATTCATGGGAGAATCCCTTTTAAATTTGAATAGTCCCCATTGGTCAAACACTGAGGAGTTTCCAAGATGTACCCTAGTTTGAGGATGTTGTTTTTGTGGCTATGGATGAAATGGGAAGTGGTGGTGTTTGTTGCAAATTTTTTCATTTTCAAATAGTCACTATCAAATAATAATGTTCCAAGCAGTTTTTCTAGCCATTGGATGTTCTTTAATAGAAATGGGATGAAATATTGATGGATTTCATCCTATAGTTACTTTGAGCTCTAGGAGTTTGTTTTCATATATGGGTGATCCGGTTATGGTTGGTGAAATAATCCCACATCTTATAGATAAAGAAGTTATCAACACAGTATGTTTTTGGCAACAAATATATGGATGATGTGGTATTATTGCATGAATTTCAGAGGTCCATTATCTAAAATTAGGAAACACATATTACCTCAGGATTCTAGAGTGGATTAAGATATTTTTGGTTGTCAATTACACCTCACCTCTACTTTCAATCCTTATATGGATGGATATATGTACCTGACCATTTAGGTATGGGAGGATATGTTATGGGTATAAATCTTCGACATTTGTGGAGACTTGATACAACAATGTCTGTTGGTTTATTTTTATTATAATAAAACACATCCATCATTCTTGGTAGGGACCCATTTGAGGCATTTTACATGAGGTTGTTAATTTCTATGTTGTGATGGATGGCGGATGGGGATGAATCAGTTCTATGTGATGATTTGGTGAAAATAATAATAGAGACAGTTTATCATGTTTTGGAGAGTATGAATATAGAACATTATTTATATACATATTATGATGATTTTAATGGAATTTTAATGGAGTTCGAGTTCATGAACCAAGTTTTCATGATGAGTTCCCCTCAAATAGGGAATTTAAGCATTAACATAGGGATTAAGATTTATCCCTTGTATATTTGTCCCCTTGATGTGTTGGTGTGATTTTGTGAGGTGGTGAAACATTTAGGATTTCCATTTTTGTGAGAGAGTATCTCCGATATCTTACATGACTCTTAACATTGACGGTAATTGATGATGACTCTCATATATTTAGCTTTGAAGAGTTGGATATCGAGGATGAAGAGACGTTCATTTAGTTGCGTGTAGGGATCTAAGATCTTATATTGAGGGTGCTAAATAGACATTAAATTTCATAGATTGATTTTTTGTAGTGTTATGGTGGGCTAGAGGTGAGTACTTGTATGAACGAGAAGTAGATTCATTCTTAGTCCTGATAATGTTTCAATAATTTTTTTCTATTATCTTATAAAGAAATGTTTAGATATTATTTTGATATGATATTTTTGTTTTATTTATGTATGATATGTGATAATGTTACAATATATGAATAGTGGAATAACTGATTCTTAATTCGAATTTATTTAACTATGATGTGATTGAACCCATGATATAATCTTAGTGATTCATATATAAGATAAAATCTAGAAATTGAGGATAAAATTTCTTAATTCTTGTGTTTAGGGTGATGTGTTTTGTTTGTTGCGGAAGTTGTTGGTTTGTGAGGTTTGGAGGCTGAATTTATTTTCATGATGTAACTATATAGTGATGTGGTATTGTGAGATTTTTTGTTGAAATTTGGTTTTATGTTTGGCTGGTCCTCGCCTCTAGTAGTAATGTTATCCTTGAGATATATCCCACGGGATGGTTGTTCGGGCACCTTTCTTTTTGGGAAAGATTTTTGATACTTGAGGGGGGGAATTTTTTTAATTGGGTATAATGTAACATCCCATGACTTCACAGTATATTACATTTATATTTTTGGTTGATTAATATGTTCATGGTAGGTTCCATGTGTTTTTAGTTAATGCTTCAACTGCATTAGAGGTGATTATGAAGTTTAAGTGGAGTATTTGTTTTAATATGACATGTAAATGTGTTTCACAACCTGTTTATCTAGATAGTAAACTACTTGTATGTGTCTAATATGGATTTATTAAAATGGATTAAATGACAATTCAGTGGAATCCCTAAAATGTATAGAATAAATATCATGATGACCTTCTTTTAGAGAATGTTGTCTTGTGTGAGTTCCCATTGAATTCCTTTCATGAATATATATTATATGAAGTGAAACCCATGTATTTACAATTTTTATGTTATTTTATCATTCAATTCTCATAATTCATCTAAAACCTCATAGATCTCTTTTTGTGGTGAGACCTTGGAAATTTTGATGGATTTTATATCCCACTTCATCCCTCTTAAATTCATTGGTTCTTGTTGATCTCACTAGAAATCAATGGTATGTTCTTCTACCTTACTTTTTGTCATACCCTTCTATTAATTCATAAACTCCCTAGAGTGTTTAATTAATAGTCTTGGGGGTGATTTCCATTTTATATTGATGATAATATGGTACATTTTTTGTTGATTTGAGGTTTCCTATGCGTGATTGTGGTTTGAAGGCCTTTATTCTTTATCATGTGATGCATATCCTTATTTAAAATCATCTTTCTGAAAGAAATCCATCATTTATCTTTTTGGGTATCATGTGGGATTTATTTACTGTTGTTCGTCTATGGGTTATGTTTTTCCATTCATAATAAATTTTAATGAATCATCTATTTGAAATTGATGGTGAAAAGGGGGGATTATTCATATTTTTTTACATCATTGTAGTTATTATGATATTGTGATAAGATATATTGTATGATCTTGATATCCCGTTGAAAATTCTGGTAATTTGGGTATTTTTTGGGCAGAATGATATGTGATGTGACTAATGTGTCTAATGTCATTGTGGTGATCACACTAAAATGGCCATTATTTGACCACATATATTTTTATACTAAAATGGTTTCCTTAGTATTAAGTATTGTGCGATAATTCCCCTAAAATAAATAGTAATATGATAAAATCCACTTTGTTGTATCTGCAAAATGGTTGTTGATGTGTTCTGATGTGTGTTCATTCTTGTGAGGTGAAGATGTCTGTTTGTGATCTGATATGGTGATTATCAGTGGGATGTGGTTGTGTTTTGTAGTGTTTAGGTTATGGTCTTTGGCAGTGATTTTGGGTTACCGAGGTGGTGATGATTTGGATATTCTATTAGCAAAGTGAGGTTGTGGTTTTTTAGGAAATGCTTTTCTGTAATGAAACTAAACCCAGTATCCCAAAACCAATTCCATACTTTGTTACACTGTAATAATAAACAATAAATCCATATCTTTATTCAAAAAATTGCATATTATTTTTTCAATTCCATATAAAACATATGTTATACATTACAACATGATAATAAAAACTACATCACAACTCCATTTGAAACATCCATAACTCATAGATTACCCCTATATGTAATTCATAATATATTTCTTCGTATCAGGGGGAAATATATAAAATAATAAAATTGTGAACTCAGATTCTCGGTAAGGGTATGAAATACAATAAAAGAAAATATAAATAATAAATCACGGTGAATGAAAAAAAACACATTCCATTAGAACTTAATCTTGAGCATAATATGTAATTAATAAAAACTAAATAAATATTTTCATTAAGATAATCACCATAGAATGATACTTGATCATGGATATTATAATAGTCAAATAATGGCATGAATTATAAATTAATAATATCCTGATTCGGTAATTCAAAATTTTGGACTTCATAAACATACCATCAATGCCTCTACCCAGACATCTAAAAATAAATGGTTACGACATTAACTGAATCCATTTATGTTTTTTATAGCGAGACATACCAATGCATCGAGTGGATATATAAATCCAAAAAATCACTTAATAAGTCGAATTAATTCTTCATATGAATGGTTTTAAGTATAAATAGTAGATACATATAAAATTTAAAAAACATTCCCCAATCTATAAACGTTATCACTAAACATTCTATGTAGTATGGTGAATTGTTAGGCAAAACATAGATAGTAAAATTGATCATAAACAATTTAATAAAATATGAAAGATGATAATTATAAGATTTAAATCCCACTAAATAAAAATATTCAATAGATTTATTGATGTAGATGATAATACACTAATAAAATCATTGGTGAAACCTTGAGAGAGATTACCATTTACATTGTAACAAATAGATCATTTGGAAAAATAATCTATATTTTTCATAATTGTTTTCAAAAAATAGAAATCAAAAAAATATAAATTTTGATGACAAAATTAATGATTTTATATAAAAAAATATTTTTAACATATTATTGATTCAACTTAATTATGTGTAAGCACATGAAGAGTTCCCTTTAATCTGGCTTGGTTATCCAGATAAATCAAAAAAGATAACATATAAAATATTTATTTCCCCATAAATGTAAAATGAAATGAACTAGATACAATCTATTAGAACATATAATCATAATTTGGATGATTCATATAAAATTAATGAATAATTACATTGGTCTAAATAGGGAGAAATCATTACATGAAGAAAAATTGGAGGTTTGGGAAGAAATCCAGACCTTATGTTTGAATGTGTAATTGACATGTAGTTATTTTACTGGATAATGAAAGAAAATAAAATAAATAATTTATTAAAATAAATTTCTACATGTATTTAATTTATTATAATTTTATTAAGATCATCTACGAACTTCTTAATTGAAATAAGATTTAAGTTTGTCATTCGGGATAGTTTCATCTCTTAGTTTTTCTGATTGGTTTATTTATATACCTCTATGGTGGTTTATTAAGAATATAATAGTGATTATCATTTAGATTATTTTTGTGGTTCTTTAGTCATCATGAACATGTTTTTTCATTAATTAATATCATGTATATATATTGGTTCTATAAAAAAAATACCATATTATATCTATAATAAAATTTAAATTAACCGTAATGATGGTTTTATAAACATCCATTGTGGTGTTAGTGAAAAATAATAAAAGCATCAACCATAGAGCTCGTAAATCCACACAACACAGATGATATTTTGATTTTTTTAATGAAAGGGAGAGGGAATACATTACGAATGTTAATTGTACAATTATCAAAATAAAATTATATTATATAAAAGTTATTGTAGTTTTCATTCCCTTTGATAGGAGGAGGCGAGGGGAGGATAATAAAATAAATGATAACCAAATTAAAATAAAAGGTACGATAAAATATTTAAAATTTTTAATTTATCCACCTTTACTTCCTCTTTATAAAAAAGGGTTTTGACTTTTCATTATAAAAAATGTATCATGAAAGTGTGGGATTTTCTTGCGAAGAGTATTTCGTCAAAAATGGGCTTGATTTAAGGCTTAAGAGGTGTGACATGAATATGTTGTGAGGGTTGGTATTCATATTGGTGGGGAGGGGTGTTTTGTTGCATATTTTATGCATTTTTTATTATTTTGGCTCAATAATATGAATAGTTTTTGAATTTTTACCAAATATATTAGAGTAATAAATCAGTGTTCTATAATTTGGTCTTAAATTTTCATCACATCATCTATGACAGAATATTTCATGTATTTATTAAAGATATTAAATTATATTATTTTACAATTCATAAAAATATCTATTATTTTAGAAAAATCACAAAAAAATATACATAACCATTATTCTACATGTAGAATTCATAAATGAACTCTATTTTAGGAATATAATTTTCCAAATATGAGAAATTAAATTTTAAAAACATCATTTACTTGGAAAATATTGATATTATTATTATAATGGGTTTTATTACATATTGGAAACATAACTATGGTATCATAAAAAAATATTGTCATAATAATACTAGAAATTAATAATTTATTTATGTATTTAATGAAGATAATTTTATTTTAAATTATAAAACTATTTTTAATTTTCAATATAATATTTATGAAATATAAAAACATAAATAATTATTTTAAGGACATTTAGTTACAAATATGATGATATAAATATATCATATTTTTAATTATAGGATACAAAAATATTATTTATAATTTAATAAGTTATGTAATAATTCTATTGGTCATATTACTATTTTGTATAGTCACATTACTATTCCAAATGTTGAGTTATGATTCCGTTGATATAGGTTTCATAACACCTAGAAATACTTTTTATTTCCTTAATACAATATTTATTAATATTTTATTATATTCTATAAGTTTTTCTTTGTGATCTATTCTATATAAAATTACAACGACAATGGAAATATCATTAATAGAATTATGGGTTTCTAAATTCTCCCTTTTTAAAAAATATGGTCCTCAACATTTCATGAATTTCACCTTATAAAAATATCAGGATTTTCTTATTTACAACATCTTCTGGTTCCCAATACACCTATTCAATTCTATGAGTTTTCCGAATTTTCTTTCGAAGTAGATTCATATTAATCCAAAAAACATGATCTGTGGTGTGTAGAATCCGGACATCTTCTTCATAGTAAGAAAAATCTAGTTCCATTTATATTTATTCAGAATTGAGAACACGCATTGGGTCTGGTGCATGCAGACTTAACAAAGAGACGTGGAACACACTATGAACCTTTTAATGGCTATGTGGAATTGTAATATGATAACCCACATCTCTAAGTTTCATTAAAATTTCACTAGTTTTGATGTAACTGGGGTTTACTTTTACATTCTAACCGAACCATATGCCACACTTCCATGGAAATACATTTCGAAACAAACATGATACCCCACCTCAATCACCAAATTATTTCTCCATTTATTGACATGTCTCTTTTTTCTATGACATTATTTAATATTTGATTGAATTATATTTTCCATTTTTAGTGATTTCTTAATATGAACTAGCCCTACAATCTTCCTTTCATCAACTTCATCCCAACATGTTGGTGTACGACATATCTTTCCACATAGTGATTCATATGGTTCTATTTTAATACTTGAAGGGAAACAATTTCTGATGGACAATTATACAAAATGAAGGTATGAATCCATTGTACCTTGAATTTAATGTGAGAATTTTCTTTGCATGACTTGTAATTATAAAATGGTCCATTAAGAATTTGTCTCGATGGGTTGTAAGAAATGATCAAATAATGATCTGTATCCCAAACATTGTGAATAGTCTTAAAAAATTTTCATGTGAATCATGGATCCCGATAATACACAATTTAATAGGGTGAAACACGAAGATTAAAATATCATTAATATAGAGTCATGTTAAACGCTCTAGTGGAACATCACTCCTAGTTGAATTTTTTTTCCACATTTTGTTAGTTGATCACCATGTACCCATATTAAATCATTATTTCTTGGGGTCCTTGGTAATCCAATAATAAATTCTGTAGTAATTTCAGACAAATTCAATTTAGGAATTTGGATATGTGTCATGAATCCTCTAGGATGTTTTCTTTCACCCTACACATGTTTAAAAACTAAACATATTGACACACAATCAGAAATTTCTAACATCATATTATCCAACTAGAAATGATCCATTATATCCCTATACAACTTAGTTTAAAGAGGGCATATAAAAAAATTCTATCAATAGGATCCATCCAATTAATTTCATTTATGATCTTTTATAGAGGGAACACAATGTTTCTTCCCAAATTTCCTAATTCCATTATTATACTGAACGTCTATGAAATTCCCATAATTAAAAGATTTATTTTCCTTTAAAATTTCTCATCTTCATAATACTAAAATATAATACATTTTAATAAAGTTAGTTGGAAAATTATTTGGATATGTATTTATGTTTCACCTTTCATGATAAAACCAATATTTATATTCATTAAATCCATGCATGCATGGTCCCTTTCAATCGTCATTTTGTTTAGAACTTCATGATCCATTCTATTCAATTCTATTATAACCTTATTTTCAATCCCTACTTGATAGTCTATTTAAAAATCATTATCCATGAGTAGTTTAATCCATTTATTTTGCCTCATGTTAATTTCTTTCTTTGAGAAGATATAATTAAATCACGTTAGATCATTACATATCCCACAACTTCTATGATAGAGATAGTTTCTCATTATTTCTTGAGAAATTATTATAGCTCCTAATTCAATATCATTAGATGGATCGTTCTATTAAAGAGTTCTTTATTTAGTTGAATCATAGAAAATATGTCTATCATTCAACATATGTACACATCCATATATTTTTTATGAATCACTATACATACCAAATTCTCCATTTCATGATTGTATAGTCATGATCGTAACGTTCACTAGTCCCTACTTCATTTCATCAAAATATTCTTCACATTATTCTGTGAACATGAAGTTAACCTCTTTAACAAAAATTTATGAAAATGTGTTATCTAATCGATAAAAATTCACAATGAAATGAGGATAATAAACTGATACTCTAGTGAAACTATATACATGGTCATGTTCTTTGGTGTACGCCATTTATGAACAACCTTTTTCTTCACAAGATAAACTGAAATTTCATTCATATATAAAATATAGTTATTAAAGAATCTTATTGAAGCCAAATTTCACATTTGTTAAACATTTCATCTAAATATTCTCTTTATTGAGTCTCCAGAACAACTATACTATGGTTTTCATGGTCCTTATATATAATGGAATATATCTATATATCAAAAATAGCTACTATAACAAAATAATCGAGATATTCTTTGACCACTAATATCATTAAATTCATAAATGCCGATGAAGAATTATTCACTCTAAAGGGGATTATTGTAAACTCGTAAAGTCGATACATGGTCAGAAATGTTGTCTTTAGAATATTTTACTTCTTCACATGCAATTACTGAGATCCAAATTGATTTTCAATCAGAAAATATTTTGATCTCAATGAATTCTATCAAATAAATCATTAATGTGTTATAGAGGATACTTGTTCATTATTATAATTTCATAGTTTTCTCTATAATCAATGCACATCATCATGGATCAATCATTGTTCTTGTCAAATAGTGGAAGTGATCCTTGTGTTGAAAAAAGGGGGAATGAATCTTTTACCACTAAATTCATCAATTTTCAATAATATTAAATAGTTCTATTGTGGTAATTGAATTAAGATTTTTTAATAAAGGTCTTTCACTGGGAATGAAATCATTTGAGAACTCATATTCCCCCTCTAGAGGATGTCTAGGTAAATCCTTGGGAATTACATTACAATATTATCCCACATTAGGTACATAATTATTTTGAAAATCCATATATTAGGATTTCTCTTCCTCCAATTGAATTTCATTTATAAGTGATACTATTTTTGGATTCGGATGTGAACCATAGGATGTCATTTCTTCTCTAATGATAAGGGACTCAACAACTTCCTCACAAATTTTGAAATCATTTTTCTTGTAATTGATTTTCAAATCATATTCTAAAATCCCAATAATGCCATGGATTATATAAAAATAAACCATTTGTATGATGAGATGGTTTTCATTCAAGTCACATTTATGGGTCCTAATGGGACAAACTAACACATAATTTTTTCAATTATACATCCCTATTGAGATTTTACTAACAAGTCATATTTTTAATCAAAAGTGGAATGTATAAGTTTCCTGGAAAATTGGGATGATATAAAATATTGTGATGATATACAATCAAATAAATATGTGGATATGTTTTAGGAGAAAACTAATGTACCCACCACCACATCAATATGAACATCAACCTCTATAGTTATGATCAGATAAGATTTGGCTTTCTCCCTTTCCGTTTTTAAGGGAATGATTCCATTACACATTAGTCAATAAGTAATATATTTTCCCATTTCCCTAAAATTGCTAATATGAACATTGGTATCTTCTTTGAATCCCATGAAATCATGGGATTGGTTGAATTTTTCTCAAAACCAATAAGAGACATCTTTTCTTTCTTAGGAGGAATGAGGTTGTTTCATTCTACAAGTATCACATGTTGGAAAATTACCTTATTTATTCTTCACATTAACCATTATTTCTTCCACCACAATATTCTGCTTTTCCCATTAAATTCAAAATACATAGTAAATTATTTCACTATCTTGATAGAATATGACACTAAATCTTCGTATGATACAAATTTCTTGTGACATGATACCTTCAAATCAATTGTTTTAAAACATTAAATAATCGATAAATCATGCTCCATGGATTACTTATGTTTTAAATGAAAATGAATTTCTGACCTTGTAAAGTTTTCTTCATACATCTCATTATTTTCGTCATCTTTTTTTTGAAACCCAATAATTTTCACACCATATTCTCTCGATATTTGTGATGGATATTTTTCTCAAAAAAATTCATCAATTAATTCCATTCCATATTGGAAATTTCATACTCATGCATTGTGGTTTTAATCAATGAGAATAATTTATCATTATCTCCCGAGTGTTGAGAAAATACCATGATAACCTTCCCCCTTTCATTACATCCCAAAACAATAACTATGTTCATTGAGGAAAAAATCCACTAAACTAATAAATGTTGGATTTTATTTTCATTCAATGATTTCTGATTTTATTGCATAATGTTTTATAATATTTCTCCACCGCCTTGTTGATAATTATACTCCATATATGAAAGTTTATTATTCATAACATGAGTCCCCTCTACCAGTATTGTTATATGTTTCTCATCATCAGTCAGTACTCCAGTACGAACAACATTATATTACATAATAAGTTAGTCTCTACTTGGGATAAGAATGTGTTAAGAAAATTAGTCCTTAATTTGTTTTGCATTCCATATTTATTCTAGATCACAAACACTTTTTCCATAAAAAATATTTTCCTTCTAGAATAAAATTTACATGTTTATCCTTTATCATTTTTTACATGTTTTAATTAACGTTACTTTTCCTAGCATAATCATATTTCCTTAATAAATAATTATATAATGTATTGCAAAATTAAAATATAATAATCATAACCTAATAGTTCCGTAGATACTGAATCTCAATGTTTTTGGACTCTGATTCCATCTGATTTAAGACTCTGTTTCATCCTGAATTTTCAATCATATTTTTATATAAATAAAATTCTGAGTTCTTTGATTTTCTGATTCCCATTTCACTTAAAATCAAGCTACGGGTTTCACAGAAATAGAATTCATAGTTCTCATGTTTTCTAATTCTATTATCTAAAAAAACAGACTTTGGGTTTCATAGAAATCAGATTCCATGTTTCCAAATATTATAACTCCAAATTGTCAAAAAATAATAATATTTCTTCTTTAAAATTTGAACTCTATTTTCTATCCAAAATATGACTCCATTTATTTCTTAAATTCAGACACAATTCCTATCTAATGTCATACTTAGTTTTTATCCAAAATCTGACATTGTTTCTATTTAATTTAAGAATATGTTTTTATCCAAAATTATAGTCCCATTCTATCTAAAATCATACTCCATTTCAATCTACATTCAAACTCTTTTTTCAAATATATTTAGAATCTCATTATTCATTCTTTATAATGTTACATATATTATTTAAATTTTTTTTCCAACGTTATCAAATCCATGTATGATTAATTTTATCAAACACAAAAGTGTTTTTTAAGCATTACTGTATCTTAAAAACGATAAGATTCTAATGTTTTAATATAAGAAATGATTCCGTACAATCTGTTTTATCTTCAACATTGACAGAATCTTACGTGTACAGATCCCTCTAGGATTTAAAGAAAAATATGATTGTTAAATGTGGGATCCAACCGTTGGATCCTTGTCCAATAAATAACCCATCCATTTGAAGAGATTGACACACATTGAGAAGCATTGTATGTGTTGATACTGTGCAAATACTTTTCTCAAACCATCTTTTTTTTAAATTGTGTGAACAAATTGATCATGATTTGAACATCTTTTTTACCCTGCATAGTGATATTCTGATTGTTGCTAATCAAACGAGGGATTTTGGGTATAGGAAGACAGAGGGGTTGATATCCTTAGAGATCTAGGGCTTATGTGGTTAGAAATTCAGATTCCAATACATGTGTTGAGGGATTACCTTGGAGTGGGTAAGAATGAATTTATTGAATTCTTAAATCAAGGGGACATTATCCAAGGTTGTTTGATACCATGATATTTTGGATAAAAATTTTATTATACATGTCTTTTTTTGTTACAAGAATTAATTGAGATTCATTTTGTTAAATAAAGAATGTGTACCTTTATTATACTTATATATACTCATATACTCTAATAAAAACAAGATTATATTTGATTTAATTGTGAATTGTAACTTATGTAATCTTTTATTATGTTTCTTTGTGAAATCCATTTTATCAGATCAGAAGGATGTTATTTTCAATGATAAAAAATAATGAGGCTTTGTTAATCAATCTTCTTAAACATTCAAAAACATTCATAAACATGGATTTTTTAAGGATAAAATCAAATGTTTTTAATCCAATAATTCACCCCCACTTGTAATTGAGTAATATACATATATATATATTTCAATCATTTAATTGGTATCAGATGAGGTCTCTAAAATACTTAAACTTTTATATATGTTTTCTTTCCCAACTTTATGTTCATGTATTTACTTTTTCAGGTTTTTCAGAAAAGTCTTATTTTTTATAAAAATTTACTAATAATATTTTTTTTTTAAAAGATCTTTTGAATTTTCTTATAAGATAGATGGAATGAAAATTGGATCTATAGTCAATTTAAATCATACCATATGACCAATCATTTATGGAAATTACTAGAAATATTAGAAATACTAACTAAAGAACATATTTATAAACACTGGTGTAAAAAAATTACAATTCCCATTAAAGATTACACGATTCCAGAAAATGGATTTAAATCCTTTACTAGTCAATAGAAATAAGAAGTATCAACTTAACTTTGAGTCAAAAAACAAAATATTATTCTCTATGACTAGTAATATCTATTTCCAAATTTTCACTTGTGATTCTTCATATTGCATTCTGATGAAACTTGATGTCACATCATCATCATCATCATGTAATTTTTTATTGTATTAATGAAAGAGTACACAGAGAATAAACAAATAACAAGGAAATAGAAAAACAGGAAAGAGACGAGGGAATTTCCCCCTAGCCCAGAAGAAATCTATGGAGGTCTGAAATGATGACAATCGAGTGCATCACTATTAATACATTCATTCTTATTGGGTTGGATACTACCCGTAGTGTGAAGTAAATCCTCCACCTAGCAATTATAGTTTACTGAATCTAAGTGCTTCGTGACTTTGTTCCCCTCTCTCTATGTGTAAATGATACTGACATTGGCATTGATAATTTTATACATTTTCTGATGACATAACTAATTTACCATAGGGATTCAACATACCCTTTAATGGAGTCTATTTCAATTTCAGATATTTCATGGTCCTTTTGCTTGCAAAGGCTGATCCCGTTGAGAATTGCCTTTAACTCCACATGCAGAGAAGAGCCATGGCCCGATCTGGCCAAGAAAGCTAAGTAAATCGAACCACGGTGGTCCCATACCACAGCTCCTCTACATAGGTTCCCTTGGACATACGAGCCATCAATATAGATTTTCAATACCACTGAGGGAGTATTCCCGTATACCTAGTTACCATCCCTTCTTCTAGATGAAACATCCTTGTTGGAGGATTCTTGGAACTGATGGAGAGTAAGAATAGACATCCATTCCCTCAATGTCATGTTCATGTCCAGTAGAAGGTTTTTCGCCCAAACAATATTGATATGAGTCGACACCCCCTCCCCCTTGTGCTTCAATTTATATCCCATTTGCCAGATTTTCCAGCACCCCACATGCAGTACTACCACTCAGAAATCTATGAGAAGAACTGTTGATGAGAATATTTAATTTTTTAACATCACTCTTGATGAGTTATTTAGGGCTCTTTTTATTTTGAAACTAGAATATAGATAGATGAAGCGATAAATAATATAATGAATGGTAATGAAATTTTTTCTTTCACTAAAACATATAATCATATGATATCCAAGAATTATGAAGGATTTATTAGATCAAATTCTAAAAAGCTGTAGTTTTTTTGGAATCAAGTGAAAGTGATCATTCTGGGAATGAACATTCCAATCATTCTATATAAATGAAAAATATTGGGAAAATAATTATTTCTAATAAATATGCAAGAAGAAAGACAGAAAAGATAATAATGATTCAGAAGTGACTATTGTGAATGCTACTGTATGTCATATCAGGCCAGATTGTCCTATTCTCCAGTAGAATGACATAAATGATAAGCATTTAGAATTAAACATAAGATGTATTACAAGTCGAGGTCTAATAATGTACACAAAGCTAATGACAAATTTAATTCTTGTGGTGGCAATTAATCTGATTAATCATTTGATATTGAATCTTCTGGAAAAATAATATTGGTCCTATATCTATAATTCCTATTGAAAATCAATGTTTCATGGATAAGTTAAATATAGTAGAATCAATAACCAGTATTTATTTAAATAAATATTTTTCTAATAAGGAATATTATGAAACATCATATTAATAATCATCATCATGAGAAGATAATATTTTTCCTTCATTTGAAGAAGTATTTAGAATTTCTATGTTAATTGAAAAAGAAAATTGTATGATCAATAAGAAACATAACCAGGAGAAGTCTATAATACCTATATTAACAAAAGAAGTATAAAATATATCAAATGATCTTGATCATGAAACTCTTTATTTGGATAATATTTCCAATAAACATAAGAATGTAAATTTTATGAAGCATAAACAATCTAATAACCTGAAAATATTATTCATTAGAAAAACGTTTTAGTGTCTAAAATATATTTTAAAACTAATGGCTATATGGATAAGAATATAGTCATTATACTGAAATATGAAATATTTTCCTTAAATAATCTTTTGTCAAACATTACACATGGTAAGGAAGGTTTTGAAAAATGTATTCATAACTTCCTCTACATAGAAATAGTTTTGGATTTGGTTATTCCCATTCAAAAAGTATTTTTATTCATAACTATTTAGTTCCCAAACATTTCCATTTTTCACTAACATTCAATGAGGTGGAAATTGGGATAAAAAAATTCATTAAACAAAATCAAATCCTTATGTTTAAATAAAGAATATTTTTCTATGAAAATGTTCATATCTATGATTTTACTTTTTAGAAATTCCTCATCCATGAAAGATTAGATTCTAAAAAATAACCTATTTTATTTTCAAGAAAACCCAAGAACTGCCAACAGAAATATATGGTAAATGGAGAGTAGACATTCCTAGAAACTGACTAGAAAAGAATCTTCTTTGAAATTACTATTATGATAAATTGTGTAAGAGTAACATTTGAAGATAATTCTTAGGGTAAAATTATTCATATAAGAAACATTATTCTTCTTAGTAATGCCTTAATTTCAAATGATTTACCGATTTGAGGTCTTAATCACAACCTTACAAAAAATAGAGAATTATTTGTTGAAGGTTACATTGTAAATTTTTAGAATGATAAATGTTTAGTACACAATTCCAAGGGTGAGTTTATTCTCTTGGCCCATTGGTACTATAATGTTTATACTCTTAACATAGAATACCATATGATCCAATACCTACTATGCCATATTGAAAAGTAAGATCAGTCAAGGTTATGATATAAGAAACTAGGACATTGTAACCATAGGAACTTATTTAAACTATCAAATAAAAAGACATCTTATGGATTTGATAGAGTATATATTTGATTCTTTAAAAGTCATTGATCCATTTTAATTTCAAAACAATATATGTAAAGCTTCAAATCAATTATTGTAGTCTCAACTGATTATGCATTATAGCTAGTGTATATGGATCTTCTTGGTCTAACACAAACTAGACGTATTGGATGAAAATACTGTATGTTTTTTACATGATGGATACACTATATTTACATGGTTCTATTTTCAAGAAATGAAATATGAAGACTTTTATTATTTTAAACCACTCTCATCAAAAGTTAAAAATGAGAAAAATAATCCATTAATAACATTTCATAGTGATCATCAGGGATAAATTAAAATTTTAGATTTTGAAACTTTTGTTCCTAAAAAGTAATTACCTCTAACATCTATGCTCCATGAACTCCCCAACTAGTTTGTGTTGTTTTAAGAAAAAACTAGATTCAAGAAAAGATAACTAGAACTATGTCGATTGAATATTCCGTTACTAAAAACTTTTGGGATGAAAAAACAAGTATTTTATTTTCTTTTATAAATATAGTTTTAATCAAACACTTTCATAATAAAACACCTTATGTGTTATGGACTGGTAAAAAACAATGAGTTTCTTACATAAAATTATTAGGATGCAATGTTTTCATGTCGAAAAATATTGATTAATTGCATATATTTTCTCCCAAATCTGATGAAGGGATTTTATTAGACTACTCAACTACGTCTAAATGTTAGAGAGTTTTTAACCAAAAATATTGCACTTTAAATGAAAAAGTACTTGTTACATTTGATGAAACAAATAATTTTGTTTTAAAAAACCCAACCAATAATTTCAAATGTTTTTTCAAAAAGAGATTATCTAAATTTGTTTGAATATTCTTCAAATAAGAAAAATACTCCAGAAAATATTTATGAAGTATTTACCCTAAATTTATTTTTAGCTTATGTTTATAAATACGATTTAAAAAAACCCAAATAAATTGTTTCTAAAAAATAATCCAATTATATTGTCATTGGTGATTTAATTCAACCTGTAACGATAATATGTTATTTACAAAATGAAGTATAACATCTACATTTCATTTCAAATTAGAACCTAAAGGAACGGATGAAGATTGGGGTGATGATGATTCATTAATTCTTTGAATGATTACCTAAATGAATTTTATTGGATCAATGTAGGGACTTTGGTTGAAAGACCAAAAAAACTTCTATAATTTGTGTAATGTGGGTTTGGATAAATAAATTTGACGAAACTGGAATAATTGTATGAAATAATGAACGAATATTTTGTAAAGGCTATAATCAACAAAATGTTATAGATTATGAAGAATCATTCTCTACAATAGCTAGACTTTAATCAATTTCTATTTTACTAGACTTCACGTAATTTTTCAATTTTATACTTTTTAAAATAGACATGATGTGTTATTTCCTTAATGGATATGTTCTAGTGGAAGTTTATTTTGAACAAAATCATGTTTTAAGGAAAAATCATCCTAAACATGTTTAAAAACATACAAAAGATTTATATGGATTTAAACAATCCATATATCCCAGTAGCATAGACATTTAATATTTCTGTTACAAAAAAATTTGGATAAGGGAAATGCCTATCCAACCCATTATATAAATAAATATAAGAAAAATGATTTCATTATTAAAATTTATGTTGATACAAATATATTTGGATCTAATTAGAAATACTAAATTGATTCATTTGTGAATCATACGAAATTTGAGTTTGAAATGAGTATGATGGGTGAGTTAACATTTTTCCTTAGTTTACAAATTTCTAAAAAACCAACAAGAAATAATATCTTACAACACAGGTACATCGATGAAATTATTAAGATGTATGTATATGACCAAACTAAATTTATAAGTACCCTAATGGATACCTCACACACTCTTGATCTTGATGAATATGGGAAACGAGTAGATCAAACATACATTAGAGGTATGGTAAGAAGTTTATTATACATAAAATCTAGTCATACATAATTAATCTTTTTAGCATTCTTAGTGAAAGGATATCATTATAATCTAAAAAATTCCATCGAAAATTAGTGAGAATTAATTTTTTTCTATTTAAAGGGAAGCATGAATTTAAGTCCTCTCTAAACTTCTAGAAATAATTTTGTTTTAAAAAACATTTCAGATTCTAAATATGGTGGATGATTAATGGATAAAAAATGTACATTTGGAACTTGTACATTCATAGGAGATTCATTAGATGCATTCTAATTAATGAAAAAACACATAGTAGAACATTCCACAATTGAAGATGAATATGTAGCACCTGGAAATGTTTGTTCTCAAGTGTCGTGGACACAACACACACTTACAGACTATGTCATAATCTTTACTAAAACATAGATAATGTGTGATAATAATTGTTTCATTTCCGTACTAAAAATCCATAAACATCAATATTGTGTAAAAAATATATATATTAGGTATCACATTCTTAGGGATCACAAATTTTAGTGAGATATAATTATTTTATTTTTTGGAATTCAAGAACAACTTTCTAATAAATTTGCAAAATCATTACCCTTTGTTAATTTTTTAATAAATTAATGAAACATTGTAATGATAAAAATATGGTAATATTCCATATTAAATTTTTTTTTGAAACCGTATCCTAACATTACGATACTCAATTTTATAGATGGAGTGTATATATTGAAACTTTTTTAATTTTCATAAATTTTAAAAAATATCCTTCATAATTTATATAGAATCTAAATTTTTGTTTCTCTACTTTATAAAATTATTAGAACCTAAAAAAATTTATTTCCTTAATTTAACACATAGAAACTAAAAAGTTTCAATCCCTAATAACACATTTCCAAACTTCGGTTCTATAAGTGGTGCGTTATCAATACTAATAAATCGTCCACCATTATTTGGATGGTATATTTCATTAATTATATCATAATAATTAAAACTTTTGTTTGTGTCATTTTCAATATTTTTTGACGAAAACGATTTTAGATTAACATTAAATGAATCTGATATTTCATTAAAACCAAAAAAATATCAGAAAATATAAAAATTGTTTCCATAAATCAACTCAATTGTCTTATCATTTTATGCTCATCTCAATACCTAGATTGATCCATGAATTTGAACCAACATTGCAAATCATTTTTAATGGGACCCCATGATCTTGTCCCAAAATGGTTATCTTCGATATTTTTATCTTATCCATTCCCTTCATTATCTATGTTGTTCCGTTTTTTTATTCACCTTATGATCCACATATTGGATGATATTTTCACTCAGTCATCAATGTAGTCTTAGTCATGCAAGTAAATAAAGGACTTTCTTATGTACATGTAAAGGATTATAGGTCAAAATTTATTCTCCAAGTCTTATTCACTGATTTCAAAGTTTATCAAGTTGAATGTATCAATAATATTATGTGTTTCTATGTAAAATAATCATGATTATGTGTATTCTAGCCTTAGAGTAGATTTTTTTTGATTCTGTTCATTTCTATGAACAAGGAGGAAAAAATGTTCATGTTTAGATGCTATGGGATGCCATATTATTTATCATTAATCAATTCCTATATCATTATTCACATTCTGTACGATGGTGAGGTAATTCTCTCCTCACATGGGTCTCCTAATAAAAAAGGCTGATTTGATAATAAAAAGGTAATAGATTTCCTTAGGCTGAACAATTTCAAGAAAACCCAATATTTTCCATCACTTGACAAACCACATATTGGTAGCTTTTTGGATGTACGGTTTTATTATCATAAGGAAGGGTTATAGGGATTCAATCAGGATTTTTGATTTCTTTCTCTTGGAATTTTTGGTGAACCAAAGGAAGATCAATTAGGTAATGTACATCCTTCTGAAAATCAGATAAATTAATAATGTAAATATCAATTCTTAGATTTTAATGTTTATTGTGACCATTTGTTTATTATACGCGCATGTTTGGAATCCTTAAAATCATTTAATCTTCATAAGAAAATATATTTATGATTATGGTGCTATGTGATGATACATTGAATAGAATGGTGATCTGTTTTAATGATGAATAAGGTGAGTTTGTAGATATTTCTTATAAGGTAGATCAAGTTATGAAATTTGAAGCAAGAGAAACTTGAAAACCTTTCCTAAAGAAAAGAAAAGTACCATAACCTCAGTTAGATGAATCAATCCCGGAATCTTAATCAACACCTTCAAAACTAAAGAACAAAATAATAATTCTCTGAAAAAGTAGTAGCTAAATGTAGAATGCATAAGACAAAGTAGAAGTAATGAGATGAAATCGTTTCCTTAGACCATGTTGATGAAAAGGACTTAAAAATTAAATGATTTGAAGAACTAGAGAGGACAAATAAAAAGAATAAACAAAGAGAAAATAGTTGAATGATCAGGGTGTCCAAAATATGTAAAATGATATTGAGAAAACATCAACATCGATTTATATACCAGAATCCATCATGAATGATAAATCACTTCTGGAATAGATTCTTGATGAAAAAGAAATTCATCAGAAAGAAGAAGAATAAAAATAAGAAGAATGTGAATTCTTGATCATAATGGTTGAAAAGATTCATGAGAAAGAGATTCCATCCGATAAACATTCATTAAGAACATCCCTAGCATCATCCACCAAATAATCTTCATAAATGTAGAACGAAATTTCTAAATAAGAGTAAGTCTACAAACGCAATTCCAATGGTGAAAGTGAAGATAATGATGATATTTTTTAATAATATGAATAGGAATTTAATGTTTAACAATAAGAACTTGATGTCATGATTGTTGATAAAAAGGCTGTTTCTAAAAGAGTGTTAGTCATTATTGATACACCTCCGAATGATTTAGCTAGAAAATCTAAGATAATGAATACTGAATATGTTAAGGATACTATTCTAGGGAGTCATTCCATAGACTCTTAATCATCCTCCTCCATGGGAAATTATTTTTTTGAATTGTATTTGAAAAATCTTGTTAATTCAATTTTGTTCTTTCCAAACATTTTACAATGGTTCTAGCAGAATAAAGATTCAATTAATACAAAATTTAAATCTATAAATCATTGGATGGAGAAGATAATAAAGGTAGATTTTGACATCAAAACATTCTTAACAAAGTATGATTCTCATAGGAATTATTTAAAGAATACAAATAACTTTATGAAGTCTGTTATTAATGATCTTAAAATAGATGACGATTTTATAGATTTAGTTAAAGAATATATTAAATAATCAGATTAAATTATGAAGAATCCTTTTGAGAGGCTAAATTAAAATAAAGCTTACTATATCTAAGAGGGTATATATGTTAATTGAAAACTCAATTCCTTTAATCTTAGCTGAAAGAGAGAAAGAGAATCCAAATAATAGTTTGAAGAAAAAGATAATTCTCAAGAGGAAGTGATCAAGGAAAAAGAAGAAAGGATTGAGACAATTTAAAAGAAGAACCAAGATTAGGAATAATTACTCAAGAAGTATCAAGATGATCATAAATAGATAAAGAAGCCTGAAGGAATTATCATGAAAAATCATAAGGAGTAGAAAAAGGATGAATAATGTTTAGTAGAACTAATCTTTTGATGTTCACAAACATTTTATTAGTAATTAATGAAATTTTCTATACATCTATGTGTATCATATGCATATTTCTGAACATATCAGGTTATAAAATATATTACTCCATTGCTTTAATGAAAATCATAAAGGGGTATAATTAATTATTTCAAAATAATATCATATTATGGGTGGAGATTACCACAAAAAGAAATTCATTATGAAATACAGAGATTATCATAAACAAAGATTTCTTATGAAATGGAAATCCATTTCATGTAAAATAACAAATCCATAGAATAAGATCCTTAAGGTGACATAACCAAAGGGGGAGTTAGTCCTATTAAATTTTCCACAATTATAAGGGATATGAGTTTTTATTTCATGTTTTACAAACATAAGATTATTTGTTTAAAGGGGTTTATGCTTTCAAAAAAATAGAATTTTTCTATGACTATATATCCCTTATGTCTTTTCCATTCCATTTTTTTGAAAATCAAAAACTCTTTGTCTGTCAAAATTATTTTCCAACTCTAAGGTATTTTACAGGCATAACATTTATCTTTATTTTAAATGTTTTTCATAATGTTCCTTATCCTATAATAATAAAATATCCTTAATAGTGAATTCCTTGAAGTATAATCAAATTCCAATCTAAGACTCAAAACAATATAGTTCCTTAGATACTGAGTCTCACTATTTTTAGAATATGATTGAAATAGATTTCGGAATGTGTTTTATCAGGAATTTTGAATATGAGTTTAATAGAAAACAAATTATAAGATATCAAATTTTTTTATTCTGATTGCTCATAAAATCAGACTCTGAGTTTCAATGTAATTATATCCTGAGTTCTCAGATATTCTAATTTTAATTTTCATAGAAAACCAGACATCGAGTTGCATAGAAATATGATTACATGTTCTCAGATTTTATAACTCATAATGTATAAAAACAGAAACTATTTTTTCTCTAATATTTGAATACTATTTTCAAACAAAAATAAAACTATGTTTCTTTCTTAATTAAAATCAATTTTTAGTCTGAATTTAGACTTTATTTCTATCCAAAATAAGACTCCTTTTCCATTTAAATTTAGAAACATTTTTCTATCCAAAGTCACACTCCATTAATATCTTAAATTAGACTCTATTTCTATCTAAATTCAAAATTTATTTCCATCTATATTTATAATATGATTATTCATACTTGTTAGTGTTTAATATTTTCAATAAAATATTATTCCAAATTTATCATATCCTAGTATAATTAAATCAATCCAACTTGAAATTTTTTTCTTACATTTTTTTTCTAACACATGATAATATTCACCATGTTTTCTTATGTAAAACGATTCCATACAATTTGTTATTCCTTAACCATTTCTTGAATTCAAGGTGTATGTGTCCCTCTAAGATTTACAGAAAAATATGATCGCTGAAAGAGGGAATTGACCATTGGAGCCTTTTCCTATAAATACCTCATCCATTTGAAGAGATCAAAACACATTAATAAGCACTGTATGTGTTAATAATTTGTGAAATCATTGCTCAAAAAATCCTTATGTAAATGTTGTGAAACAAAATTCCAAGCAATGAACATCTTGTTCATCGTACTTTGGGTGATTCTGATTATTTTTGATCAATCAAGGGATTCTGGGGATAGGAAGACAGAGGTACAAATAAAATTTGATATTGATGGCTTTAGGGATATTAAGAAAGATGCCTATACACATATCGAGGGCTTACCTTGGTGTCTGTGAGATAGACTTTTTGAAATTATAAATCAAGGGACCATTATCCATTGTTGTTAGATACACTTCTCTTTGGGTAAAAATATTTCTTATACATTCCTGGTTTTGTTTGATATTTTAATTCCACATAATTTTGTTAAGGAATGAATGTATAACTTCATTATACATTCATATACTGGTATACTCTTATATAAACATTATTCTATACGCTTTAAGATAGAATCATTCCATAAGTAAACATTTCTTATGATTCATTTTCGAATCCATATTATTGGATCCTTATTTATTTATTTTTTTGTTAAGAAATATAGAGTGTTTGTGAATCAAAATAGTTCAAATTTTTTAAACATCAATTTAGTTGAGGATAATATGGAATGTTTTAAACCATAATTTCATCCTATCTTGTAATTGAGAAATCTACATATACATTTCTATCTTATATCATGTTGAAACAGTTTCAATTCCTTTTACTCAGCCCTATTTCTAAATAATGTAATATATTAAATTATGTTATTAATCGTAATGCATATTTTTAAAAATTGAAAAAAACATATCATAAATTAAATGTTCATTCATAGATAGTCTTATAACCATAAACATGATTTCCTTAGGAACATGTTTACTTTTAAATACTTCATAATAGTATGTAAGAAGAATGTGAATTATCCTAAAAATATCATATTGGAGTGTCAATCCTAGTGTATATTATATCCATTTTTCATATACCTGGTCACCTCAAGTTAGGCTTGGGACAACTTGTCACTGTTGTTACCCCAAGGTACATTGGTGCCAGAATCACACCCACTTATAGTATCAAAAAAAGGATGTATTACTAGGAACACCCACATAATCTATACATTCTCAAAAATCTATTATGTCTTCTACTTTTATTCTAAAATTATATGTTATTTGCTTCATAACTAATGTTTTATAAATATAGTTTCTATGTTTTCTACTAAACATTTTCAGATACCCACTATAATGAGCCTAACAATACTTTCCCAGTGCAGGTGACTTATATTATTATATTGGTATAATATGAAAGGAAGTAACATTTTAAAGGACTTAATATTTTCATATTTTATAAAAACTAGATACAAATATAAGTTTTATATTAAAACATGAACTAAAAAACAACATCCATTTGAAACATCTATAACTCATAGATTGTCTGTACATGTCATTCATTATATAAATCATTGCATCATATGGAGAAACAAAACATAATAGGGGATCATATAGTCAGTATTGGAAAGTAAAATAGTGGAAGCTAATATAAACTGTAAGGCATGATGATTTAATTAAAACAAATTCTAATAGATCATAATCTTCAGGATATTATGACAAGAATACAAGAAAACTAATTAATTCAATATAAATAATAAAATGAAAATTAATATTATCCATGTATAATATAATTGTGAAATAATCAAATGGATTATCTATTACAAAAATCATAATGGGGGAATGCAAAATTTAGTACAACAAAAACATATTGTTTAAGCCTCATACATGACACATGAAAATAATTGTTTAAGGACTCATATAAATACATTCATGTTTTGTCTAATGAGATCTACTGATGCATCTATGGGTTATAGTAGTCCTCATACATCACTTTCTATGTCCAATTAATTTTTCAAATTAATGGGTTTAAACATAAATGACATATACATATTAAATGAAAATTACATTCACTAATTTGTAAACATAATCATGAATGATTTTGAGCAGTAAATTGAAAGGAAAGACAACACATCCACAGTCTAACAGATCATACACCATTTAATAAAATATTATAGAATATAATAAAAATAGGAAAATTTCAATAAATCATTTGACTCAACACAGTGATTGAATTATATGAAAATAATCCAATAAAATAATTCTGTAATTATTGATAGAAATTTCCTTTTTTTACTTTTAAATGAATAGTTTTTTTGGAAAATTAATTTTTATTTTTCAAAATTAATCATATATAACCAAAAATGAAAAAATATTGTATTTCATGTCAGAATTTTTTATTTTCGAAAACAACATTGTCATAAAATATATTATTTATGGTACTTTAAAATTAGAAAAAATTGAGATGTTCAACTTAATCGGGGTTGCTTATCAAGAGCAATAAAAATTGATTTTTTTTTGAAATATGTATTTCCCAATTAAATATTTTTGAACTGATATAGATACATGATTTTGTAACATATAATCTTAATTTATATGAATTACATAAAATTAATTAATAATTACAATGCTGTAATGTTGGAGAAATAATAACCCGAAAGAAAAAAACAGTGGTTCAGTAAGAAACCTTTCTTTATGTATTAAAGTGTTTTTTACATGTAATTAATGTCCATGATAATGAAATTAAGTCCTTCAATTAATTAATCCTTAAAAATAAAAAAATTATTTAATTGTGTAAAATTTTAGTATGTTATTTTATGTTCTTTTAATTATTTATATGATAAAATTCTATCGTTCAATAGTGTACCTTTCCTTTACTTTAATTACTTGTTTATGTGAAAGTAATTATGGAGGTTAATATAAAATGAGAATAACTATCTAAAACATAAATAATATGTTATTAATGATAATCAGGATTATAAATTTTATATATTAGAATTTTGGTTTTATGGGGTGAGGATGTATTATTTGTTATGCCAATTTTGATAATCATTTGGAGATTATATTCATATTTAGTTGATCATCAGAAAATAGTTTTGTTTTAGTATTTAATATCATGTATATATACTTCTTTCAGAACACTAAATGAATTATAATGTGTATCATTCTATATTATTCTAACATAATTATGGTTTTATTACTGCCCAAGATGGTTTTGGTGAAAAAAAAATAATCATCCATGGTGGTGGTAAATTGAAACATGATAGATGAAATTTTAAATTTTAGAATAAAATAGGGATGGAAGAGATAATAAGACTAATTCTTCCATTAACATAAAAAAATATTATACAAAATATTTTTTTATTATCACGACACATGGATAGGTGGATGTGAGAATAAAACAATAAATGAAATAAAATTGAAAAGAAAATAAAAAAAGAAATTGGATTTTACATCCTGAATTTATCCTTATTTAGAATATCTATTTGGAAATGGGTTTCATCATTTGATTATGTCACGATATCCCAGATGTGGTGGGAGAGTATAGGGAAGAGGTATAGGAATGAAATGGACAAGAATCAAGGCATAAGATGTTTTTGGATAAGAGGTGGTGACCGGTGGCATTTATTGTCGAGGAGTGGGGTGTTCTTTTTAAATATTTTATACATTTGTTTATTATTTTTCATCAATACTAAAAATAGTTTGAACACTGTTAGTAGATATATGAATATTTTTTTTTGATATTATGTTATAACATCATAGACACATCATTTATGACTCCGTAAATCATGTATTTTTCAAATTTATTAAATTACCATATTTCTATATTCAAGAACAATATCTGTATTTAAGAAAAAACACAAAAATTAACCATTTTTATTAATGTGTGGAATTTAAATATCAATTTTCTTAAAATAAATTTTTATCCAAGATAAATGTAATTTTTAAATAAAATCATTATTTAATCAAAAAATACATTTTTTTATAATATTTCTATTTTTATAACACATTGAATAATTAATTAAGGTCTTATAAAATCATCATATAATTATAAGGAAAAAAATTATTAATTTAGGAATCTATTTTATGAGAACAATTATCATTTTATATCATTACATTCATGGAAAATTGTTATTGAATTTGTATGAAATACCAATACTTAATTTTATATTTTGAAAACTTTTAGTTTTTTATATCAATATATAAATATATCATATTTTTATTTATAAGATACCCAAATTTATTTATGATCCACAATTTTTAAAATGCTCTGTACTATATAAAATATCAATAATATGGAAATTTTCATTCATATACTTTAGGTTCACTAAATTTTATGGTGTAAAGGTGATGGTATAATGGGGATTATGGGTTGCTTATGATGAGTAGGTTCATTAGGAAAGATTATATGGTTTTAATTGAATACATAATATTTTAATAATGATTGAAATGGTTGGAGTATGGTTGGGTTAATCGGAAAATTTCTGTAATTCATGAATAAATTATATGTTTTGTGGTTAAATGTTGTTAGGGTTAAATATGAAACAAATTTTTCAAATAATGGAATTGGAAGGTGGATTTATATGGAATGTGGTTTATCTAGTGTTGTTAAATTAAAGGTGGTAAAAGATGTGATGATATTGTGAGTTTGTTAGCAATTGGTTGTGAACCTCTTGGTTGGGATTGTGTGCTTCTATAAGAATATGCATGTATATTTCTTATGATTTCTATATACATTCCACCTACATCGAGAACAATGTACCAAAAATAGCATTGTCATGAGGATTCATTTTTATCAAAATTTGTTTTTTAGAAGGGAAAATAGTATCCCAACTCTATACTACACCCTGATCCATGAGAGACATCTATTGAACCGGTCAGGATGGATGATGTTTTGATCATTCACTAAATTTTTATTGTTGTAGCCTATGTGTCTTTATTTGAGATATGTTATAATCATGATTTTGGGGGAGTGAGCCCATTTTTTTCGAGAGAGATGTGACGTAGACCATATGTTTATGGAAGGAATGAAATGGTTTGAGGTAGCTAATAAAGGGGGCCATGAACAGTAGGAAGAGTTAATTTGCTGGATTTCATTCATGTTCATGATACCCAAGTATTCATGTTATAATTGGGGATATACTAAGGCCTGAGTGTTATTGGTATATACATGGTGTGGTAATGCTTGTTTAGTGGAGAGACTTTGTTTTTGCGAGCGTGATGTAATGTGACCATGATTCTGGGTTTGTGTGATTCTAGAAATATATTGGGACATCATGATGTGAAATATTGGGGTGAGAGTGTGAAATAAAAGTGGGGAAGCAGTGTGGGTTACCCTTTATCAGTATGAATCCTAATATTTTATTATAAATCTATTGTGTTATTTTTTAAAAGTTCCACCTTTATGTTAGTTTTAGTTAATATACATATATAAGTGCTATGTATTTCTCATATTTTCTATTGGTTTGACTAGTTCTCTTCATTCAAATGTACACATGACTCATTAAATTTCATTTTGAGAATACATGTATACACAACCTTTTTATAAAAATCTATTTTCAAATTTTCAAAATGATTATAGAGATCAAGGTTGTAATTATTGGATAAAACCATAAGATAGCTACCATGTCACCATAATGTATTTTTATTTTGTTTTTTACTTTTGGATACCCATAAATGTATCCGTTTTTTTACAAATTCATTTTGGTAGGGTTTTGGTTTCTTTTATATTATTTCATGGAGTTGTTTTTGGTAGATACATTTTATCTCATGATCCTATATTATTACCAATGGATAATTCCTCCCATTTCTTGATATTATTATACTGTGAGTTCCAGAAACTATATCGGGGCCAACATGAGCTATGACTCAGAGAGTCAGTATCTCTCTCCCATCAGGGTGGTATCTTTAGAGGTTGGGGGACATGTCACATATATACTAGTGAGATCTGATATAAATATTTTTTTCATGTAGGGTTACATCAAGATGAAACTCGTTAATTTAGAAAACACAATTTGATAGTCAAGAATCATTGAATCATTCTTTATATTGAATTCATCCTCAAGTATAAAGAACACATTATTCATAAAAATAATTTTAAAAATGATAGATTATTATAAATCATTCATAAGAGTTTAATTAATGAACTGATAATGATAAAATTTTAATTAACAATGAAAAAATTCATGGCAATTCTCCAACTATTGTAAACGATAAATATTATAAATAATTGCATGTAAAATAAAATTAATACATCTAGGGAATTATAATTTATGAATATTATGCAAAAAAAATTATATGAAAAAATAGAATCATTAAGTTATTAATTTATTTATTTTTCTAATATATTATATTATATTAAAATATTTTATTTCTGGACAATAATTAATGGATTTGTCTAATTTTTACGTGCATGTAACACATTTTATTACACATGAAATTTTATTTATACGGTGTGTATACTAAATATATAAGAAATAACATCACAACTTCTATTTTATTTAGGGTGTTTTAATTTATTGTATAACCCATGAATGAATGTTATATTTTAATCAAATGCTTCTATATCATTCAGGTTTTTTTTAGTTTGAATTGTAATTTATTGAGGCATAATATATTCCATACATCATGATTCTTTTTTATGGTATATAAATTACTCTAGGTGGTATACATATCCTTATCAATTTTATAATAGGGAATTTACAATCCAAATACATTTCAATTATTCTAATGTCCTTCAATTCAATGTTTCCAATGTTTAATAAGTATTTGGTAACTCAACATTCATTCATTAGGTTACGAACATTATCATTAACATATTTCATACATCTTGTGTAAAATAAACACATTAATTTATTTATTGTATTATTTCATATTTTTGGCATATACATTCCTAACACATAAACCCATTGACAGATAATCTTCGTATATTTTATTATGTTCCTCTGAAACCAAATATATTCCTTCTCTAGAAATATTATGATCAAATTATTCAATTATTTATTTATTTGTATTACCATTTCATAGTATGATGTGAACATAAAATATTATGACTATTTGTCAGTTGACTATTTATTGTTTGACCATCCACCTTATTTATCAATATGGGTTATGATCATGATATACCTTTTATTATCATGGGGAATTATATTCATATTCTATATTTTTTTATTTATAAATAAATTTAATCATGTATTGATATTTTATATTCAATATTGAATGTATATAAATGTTTTTTATTTAGCACGGGGTTCATGATGTTACGACATGAAAATTTGGGTTAAATCTTATGGTGAATTCATTTGATGTAATCATGTGATGAGTGGGGATAAGAATAATATTTTCCTTCAATGAATTGATGACATCATAGTAAAAAACAAGTCTCAATATTTTAGATATTCTTTTACAATTTTGTAATATATCTTGACTAGAGTCTCTTTGAAATGAAATGGTTATCTTAAAAATCAAAATACAACTGGTTTTTTCTGAAATTATTCATCTGATTATTATGAGAACATTATTATTTATATCCATTTTATAATTTACATTCTTAGATATTCCATGTTATTTGTCTTAGTGTAACAATAAAGTATCTTTGTTTAAGTGTTCCATCCATAATATTTATGTCATATTTGTTCAATTATTACTTTAGCTACGTGTTCCCCTTAATTAGTTTGTAAGGATGACATGTTTTTTATATTTCCAAATCTTATTATGAAATTTAGAAAATTTTCTATATTTATAATTTAGAAAATTTCTGAAAATATTTTTGGGAGACAATGAAGACTCATTGTGGATTAAGTAGTATTTTAGGTAATGTGAATGTTTCCTATTTAATAGAAAGAACCTATGATGTATTTTTATTTTTTATTTTTTCAAAATTCCATAAATCTCTAAATCAAAAATCAAAATTTTCATGAATTAGATAAATTTTTTTTATTTTTTAATTAAGGCTGATTATAACAACTTTGTTAAGTTTGGTATTAAAGAATATTTGTAAAATATATGTCTATGGACACTGAATCTGAATTTTCTATTCCGAGAAATCCTATTTGGTATTAGTTGATATTTATAGATATAACTAATTATTAGTATATTTGACGAGGATTACTTGTTGATTAATAAATAATGTTTTAGGAAAACCTCAGTGTTATATAAAACCCTATTTCATAAGTACATGAATTTTTTATGTGGTAATAATGAAAATTTATTGTTATATTATAACAAAAAAACATTAGTGAAAAAACACAAAATATGTCAATATGGTGGATGAAATATTTATTTTTTGGTAAAATAGGTACTATGTGGATGTTCCATGAAATACATCCCTTTAGTAATACTAGAATGCAGATGTGGAAATAGAAATTTGGAACTTTACAATAATTATCCTGAAAAATGATAGTTGATAATTAACTCAATCATCATTCTAAAGCACGATATTTGGGACTAAAACTAAATACATAAAGAGAAACTATTTGGGGTTATGCATGGGTTAAGGAAATTCTCATTATGAAACACTATGATGGATTTATTAATGATATCAACTAATGAGGTTAGGAAAACTAATATAAATTTTCAATCGATGACCAATGATTTATCAAATTGAGTTTGAAGTTGATATGATATTATCTCATTTCCACAAAATGGCATCATAAGTGAATAACTATTCATTTTTATGTTTTAATATCTATATATTTAAAATTATCCTAACTATTTTTGTTTTATTATTTGGATGAAATATGATCATGGATATGAAGCTAAGATTTGTATATAAATGGAAATCGGTGTATATTATAACTGAAAAAGGAATCATACTCATATACTTGATAATATTACTATATTACTGTTATGATGGAAAAGGTGAGTTTCATAGTCTTAAAAAATTCTTTGATATTGATATTTTATTAACAGTCTTATATATTTCAATGAATTACTATTATTTATAAATGATATAATAGATTATTCAAAAATTCATACAGTATATATGAAACTTATATATATTGATCGTTAGTACTATTACATTAATTAAATTATGACAGATATTAAATAGAATTATAACAATGGACGAAGAATTTATGACAATGTTATATTTTTGTGGAAAATAATTGATAAAACACATGACTAGGCTTCAAATAATTATTCTATTTTATATAAACATTATAATAAGATAATTATTAATGGTTTTATAATATATAGGTATGATAGAATGAATTTTCTAACCATGAGATAAATAACTGATTTAGGATTTTTTTGGAGATTTTCTTCTCATTATTTGGATTTTGATATATTGTGACTGGTGTGTGGCCTTATGAACAAGTGGTTATTATAATCGGTGGTTTAATGATATATTTAACTGCATAGAATAATATATAATATAATTTCTTCTTTATATCACTGATATTCCAATGTTTTTTTGAATGGTTTGTTTTCTAGGGTATATGATTAATGTATATACATGTGTTGGTGTATGATTGTACGATTAATTTTTGTTTTTTATGGAGGGATATGTTAAAATTTAAGAGTACTATTTTCAACTATTATTGGGGTTTTAAAAATTTTACAAAGATAATACTAAATTTCGATCCATGATATAAAGATTTGGTTTATATATATATTTAAAAGCAAATCATTTTAATGTATGATAAACTAAGAGTGTTATTGGATAAACCAAGTTTGATAAAAAAAGGATTGTAGAAACTATAGGTTGAAATGATACTGTTATATAGTGTGACATCATCAAGTAAAAACATCATATGGCTATTTATGATAATTCACATATAATAATCATCTCTCATGTTAGTTATTTTAAATTTATTAATAGTTGGAAGTCAAATTAACCAAGTGTTTTATGGAAAATATATTGATTACCACAATGAAGAAACCAAATTGATTTCAATCAAGAGTGTGGAATATTTATTTTATTATAAACCATCTATCATGAAAAATTATTAACTGGGTTAAAATAGTTGGTGTCCCAAACAAATCATATTAGGGAATGTTGAATTCTCATGAAATTTATAAATTTAAATATGATGAAGAAAAAATATTCAATTTCATATGTTTCTTAAATGTTTAAAAAATCAAAGTGGAATCTTCCATAAATGGATGGGAAAATAATATAATTATATGGTTTAAGGAAGTCAATCTCAGAAGTTTTTGTTAAAGAGAGAAGCTAGGAATTAAATTTCATGAATTCTAAGAGAGTTGGGAATTTTGTGTCATAACGTCCCAATTAAGTGTCCCCCATGAGAGATAGTCACCAAAAACCAGGACAAAAATTTAAATTAATATAAATCTATAGATAATAAATTTTAAAGTGAGTTATCAGGATCCACAATATAGTGTCCTATATCTAGTAATCTTTCACCATCTTTTAGATTTGGATATATAAATAAAGACTAATGTCTTTATGATTATCATATAAATCACATTTATGGTTTGTGGGAAGTTCTTTCATATATATAAACATATACATCTCATAGTATAAGTCCTTATAAAAAATATTATTTTTTTATTTATCTTTACAAACATATTATATTAATTTTTCATATAGGTAAATTGAATTCCACATTCTAAATAAACCCTTGATAATCTTGTTTTGTATGGGTAATTATGAGTTCACTAGAGAAAGTTATATGATATTATTATTAAAATGGTGATTCTATATTTTATATTTGGTGGGGATATTTTAACATATCAAAATTCAAATATATGAGTTCTTTTATAAATTATCACATCTTAATCAACATTAAACACCCAACCTAAACTAAACACTGATATATATAGGATAAATATAAATTTTTATTTGTAAATATTAAAAAAAATCCATTGAATTAGAGATAATTAATAAGAGTAGAATCATTATTAAATATATGTACATAGAAAATAATTTATACTTAATATGACTTTTAATTAATTAGTTGTTCTAAAATGAAATAATTTTTTTTGGAAATTCATTTTTCATAAAAAAATTTACCATTTTTTCGATACAAAAATAAATTTCCAAAAATACTAATAATGGTAAGTAATATTTTATGTTAATAAATATTTTTCACTAAATTAGTCTATAAATTATGTGAAATATGAATAACAACTATTAATATTTGATAATATCACTTTCCAAAAAAAAAATAGTTTGTCACTATGTTTTATTATTTTATTCAAAAAACAATATAAATATATTGAACTTTGAAATTACTAAAATATCACTTCATTTTAAAAAAAATAAACTTATAAAATTCAAACTAAAAATTCATGACATTTTTTGAAATTGATTATTTTATAGTCAAAACTTGTTTTCCCCATAACATCTAAATTGTAGAAAATACCTTTATATAAGAAAGATATTTAAACTATTAAAACCTTCAATGTTATGAAATATAAATCATATAATTTAAATTATTCACATAAAATATCATAAAACATATAAGCCCTATGGAATAATTTTTTTATAAATTATTAAAATGTTTCATAATTATTAAAAAAATAATGGTTGTTATTTTCATTAAATAATGTATATTCAAGGGAGATTATATTTTGGAAGGGATTAAATGATTTATCCCACTTATTTTTTATATAATAAATAAATTTTCTGTAATTTATTTTTGAATACAGTATAATTTAAACATAAATAAATATTTATCCCTCAAAAACATTATTTCTCTAACTTTTTTTTTAATCAATAATAATTATTTTTTTTAAATACCATTTATTAGATTTTATTTTTTTATTAGATAAATTGATAAATAAATTTTATATTATATTTATAATATTTTTTAAAATGATAAATCATAATCATTTTAATAAAATTAATTACTATGGTAAAAAATTAATTATCCATGTAAATTTAAAATGGGTAAATTGAGTTTATCCTTATGTAAATGAACTAAAACATTAAAAAAGTGAAAATAGATTTTAATTTTTTTAACCTTTATCAACGAGGACAACTTTTATATAATCTTTTTTTCCTTTTTTATTTATTGAAACATGAATAATATGCCTATATTATTGAAAATGATAGGGTTACTCCCAAAACTACACTTCTCTTCACTTATTAATGGGTAACATATTCACCACTTTAAGACCAACTTATCAATATAATTTTTCCTAGATAATAGGAAATTCACTTTCCTTTTATCTATTTATTTGTAACATAATCCATTTTTCATTCCAATTTTCCCTAATCCAAAAAATGTGAAGGTGACTTCCAAGAAAAATTCAAACGATGAACATGAGTATTTCCCACAACATAGTATTTTATATTATTATTACTTTTGAAATTAATTTTATTAGAAATTATATAATTATAATGTTATAAATTTTATACTCAAATGGAAATATATTAATAGTGTTATAACTATTTATTCATATACCCAATAAATTTATAATGAAATAATTGTTCGTGCATCTTGAAAATGACACCCTCCACGGAACGATGTGTATCAATTTCCATTATTACATTAACCAGTACACATAAGTATGGTATTAATGATTAAGTATTATATACATGAAATAATTATTGATATATTATAAATAATTTGGTAATATACTTGATGATATTATGGACATTTGACCAACATTAACAATATCATGTGAATTATGTTTTCATAGGAAGATAACATTATATTAAAATAATGTATGATTTTTAATTTTTATTCTCAAAATTAATTTCAATTCTGATATGTCTCACTAATAAGAATTGGATAATATATTTTTCACTTTTAAAACCAATATAAAAAATAATCAACCTTGTAAACATTCATAAAATCTTGGCATGTTTATGTCTACTTCAGTTTAAAAACATACTTGTAAAATAAGTTGAAAATATACCATTAATGAATATGGGAACCATAACACCCCATGTTTTTATAGTTCTTTATTCTCTAATAAGTTAGATGTTCATTTATTTCTCATGATACCCTATCTTAGATATTCCATTGAGGTTTCACTCACATGGTGTACATTACATGGAACAAATTTACGTTTGATACATAGAACATAAACGTAGCGTATATTACACGCAAAACTGATATTTCAATGAAACATCATTTTACTTTTATAATTATTTAAATAACATAATTATGGATTATAAATTAAAATTAGTTATAAATTTTTTAATAACAACTATTCATTTAATTTTCATAATTGTTTTATATAAATAAAACAAATTTGTAATGAAAGATATATTTTCTTTGCAATGCCCTTATATGTTTAGAAATAAAATTTTCCCATATTAAACATTTAATTTCCATATGTAAAAAAATTAAAATTTATTTTATATTACATAGAAATTTAATTATATAATATAACTTTCATATAGGAATTTACAGTGCTAAAATTATCTTATGATGAGTTTTTCATATTTTTCAATGAAACACAATTTTTTAGATAAATAGGGAAAATATAAAATTTTAATTTGGAACTATTGTTTCATATAATTTATTTATATAGATAAATTAAATTTTAAATTGGTTACAATGTTTATAAAGTAAAAAAATTTATCAATTAATATAATTTACTTTATTATTATAAATTTCTCATTAAACTTGTGTATAAAAACTTACCAATTTTTTGATTTTTTTTACTTTAAAAACATTATTGTCGAAAAAATTGTTGGATTAAATTTAATATAATTTTTTCCACATATATTATTGGAATTTTGAAAAATGGATTCAATATCTGGATTCATCAAAATTTATACTTTCTAATTATACAAGATTAGTTTTTGACCAAAACAATTGGGGGAAGAAATTAAAATTAATTATATAAATTAATGTAAAATTATTCATAACTAAGGAATAAACCATAAACATAAGATCCTAAATCCAAAATAAATTGGATGGACATATTAAGACACAATTTTAACTTTTATCGACATTGATCTGTTATTTTATCCACTTTCATCAGGACAAATGTTGATTTAATTATAACCTCAAATATTTACAAGAGTTCCACACCTCCTCCATTATTAAAAGGGGTATGTTCCTCAGACTTCCTACAACATATAAATCACTAAGGATCTAAAAAACTTTGCTCAAATATCTCCAAAAAATCCATCCATTCCACCATGAAGCCACCCTTTTGGAAAAAAATTATCAAAGGAAGCATTTTTTTCAAAACCAAAGTATTTTCCCAATTAAGTGATAATGTCTTCCCTTAATATCCTTTATTTTATTTTCATTCTCCACCCAGTACTCGATTAATTTTATTATTATATAAAACATTATTAGAAATATGTTAAGATATATTTATCCTATGGTTTTTCTTACAAAAATGCACACATTTATCTATTGTGTAACAATCGTGCTGTTTGTGTGTACGGCTAACTGTTGCCTCACTAAACAGTAATTGTTCATTTTTTATTACTTCTTCTTATTGTGGAAATTATGAGGGATACTATGCCTCTATAAGAAATATTTTATATTTATTATGTAATTATGCTTATTTTTTTACAATACATATCTTTTTTACATTCCATTTGGTGTAAATATGATAATTTTGTTTGAGTAATTATGGATTACCTCCACCTCGATGTAATGTGATTCATTCCCACACTACATGGAATGCATTACGTATAGGTTTAGTTAATATATATGCTAAGTTTTATTTAATAAAGCAAAATTATAAATTTTATATACGCATATATATCCATATTTTTCTTTTACATTGTTTTTTTAACATGAAAATTTAACAGAAATAGCGTTCATGTGTATGTATGACCAATCACCCACAAAAATTTCAAATTCAATTTCATCCTTATATTATATATATATTTTTATAATATATATATATTTAGTTAATATAAATGATATATATATATATATCATTATTTTCATTCTAGAAATCTTTAACTGTGTATAAGCACCCCTGATATAACAAATTAAGACACATCGAAGAACAAAGCGAATATTATATGAAGATAAACCATAATATAGGATTTTTAAAAATTGGGTAATGTAATGTCATGATAAAAATAAATATGGTATTAGATTTTATAATATTGTACTATAAAATATTTAATGATAAATTTTTATTTATCAAACATGTGGTTTGAAAGAGTAAAACGATAGTGAAGACATAATGAAAGGGAATTCTGTCTAACTTTTATTTTTGTAAGTTACAAGCATTCATCTTCCCTAAATTATTTTTTAGTTATTTGTAGTGCCCATGTATTTATTATATTAAAATTATAAATAAATTTATGTGTATTAATATATAAATTTTATGATATTAATTTCATGGGGATGATGTTCACAATTTTCTAAATCTTCAAAATAATTTTGTCTAAAATTTCCCTCCTAGAGCCTCTTATTTTGTTAGGAACCTGAATAAATTTTTTAGTTTATTATATCTGAATCTTATTATTTTCATGATATTTTAATATTAATGTAATTTAATATTCTTAAATTGCGTGTATGATCATATGTTTCCCTGTTATAAGAGTTTATTAAAACGATCACATCTCATGTCAATATTGTGCATGGTTATGATTCTATTGATGAAATATTATGACACATCACTCAAGAACAGTAATTAATTTAATTCCTCTCTATATAATCAAGATATCCTCATTTAATAGTACAAATTTTCTTCTCATTGTTACATTATATAGTATTCTATGTAAAATATGACAATCTCTCCATTATATCATAAATCTATTGTATTAAAAAACAATGTATTAAAAAATGGATACAACAATGTCATCAAAAGATATTTGAAACCCATTTTAGTGGAATAAGTATCTTGAAAATGATTTATATATTCTATGATTTCTATATATTATTATAATAGTTTCTAATGGAAATTTTTTTCAAATTGATTTATGTTTTGCAATGTTTTTTCAATAGAGAAATAATATTTTCATCATGAAATTTTTTTAAAAGGACAATCATATTTTTTTCCATCAATGATAACATCTATTATTGTTGCTCATGCATATCATTGGAAATTATTAAATGTTTACATTAATTTTATTTATTAGAATGGATTATGATATGTTGGAATGATATTGATGATACTTATTTCCCTTTCATAGGTTATATGAATCTAGAAATCCTCTTCATTTCATGGTTTGTGTTAATGATGTAATGATTCTAAAATATATATTTTCCAAAATTTATTATATGATTACCTGTTTAGGAAATCCTTTTCATTTCATGGGTTATGATATGATTATTTATGATATTGTGGAATATGTATGTAATATTTCACTGTAACATTGGTGGCCCTATATCTCCCTCTAATTCAATGGGTAATGATTTATATATCATGAGACAGATTAAGATGGTTTTTGGAGTGAACCTTGTCAACTATGAAGGACTTGGGAGAGAACCATGTCTACCAAGATAGTATACAGTGTGAAATGATGCTACAAATTTGGCCATGGGAGTGATCCATGACTACCATGATGGTACAGGGAGTGAACCCATGCTACTAAGATGGGATTGTAATATACTACTTGGCTACTTTCAAAATCATATGATATACATATTTTCCTACCAAAATTCCATGTTTAATATCCATATTATGCTTTCCTGGCTTATGTTCATTATTAACTTATGATTCATTTATTACTCACTATGAGGATTTATTCCATTATTAATGCATATGGTCTTTGATATTTAGGGATTGATCTTCTATTTTCATGATCATGTTCCCAAACCCTTATAAAAATAAATATGCTTACAAATCACCCTTGATTTCCCTTACTGAGATTTTGATCTCACCCATTTTTATGTTTCTTTCCTTAGGTAATGAAGATTTGTATTGTGTTTGATGTGTCTAATAAGGGTTTTAGTTATGTAGATTCAATTGGGAGATAATATATCTCACTTATGTAATAGTGTTTATGTTTATATGGTTCCAGAGAAACTAGACTAGTATGGTCTTTGGGAATCCATATATATAATATATTAAGTATTCTATATATGGTATTTAATGTTCATTAATGTAAATAGTGTGTAATTATATTTGATTTGAGAAAAATGGTTTATTTTACCCTTTGATGCTAGGGTGAGAAAACCTCACTGAGAACCCTAAGTAATTGATTAAGATTAACATTAAGGATATAAAAATTTATTAGAAAATGTCATCAAATTGTGATGAATGATAGAGTGTGTGGTTTACTAGAAACAAGTACCTTAAAAGATAATACAAGTTTATTTTGATGTGGAAAAGATTCACAAAGGGTTAACAACACCAAAAATATGCTTCAGGCCTGATTGAAGGTAATCTGGTATATGACAATGTGCCTTGCTGTGCACTGGGTTTGGCACTCCTGGGGGAAATGTTTTGGGAATTCAATAAATATTCTTGAACCATAATGATGAATTTAAATAGATGTTTCCTATTACATTCCTAAGATAAACCTTTGGTTTCATATATTAAGGAAGGTGTCATAACATAAACATAATATATGTGACTTTTCACAATATTGGGGTTCTTAGATATGAAACTATTTCCCATTTTATGCTTTTTTGGTTGAATTTAATGGTTTCAACTTGAAGGAACCAAATTAATAGTAAATGTGATGGATAATGCATCACTTTTAATCTTTAGAAAATGAATCCTATGGGATCTAGATGAAAACACTTATTTCAAATCTCATACTACATTTTGAAAATATGGGTCATGGTGGAATTCCCAATGAGAAATGAAAGGAAACCATTATGAGGATTAATTCATGAGGAGATGTCATCCTTCATTCATAGGGTATTTTAATACACTTATTGAGTAATAATGGATCAGTACTATAGAAATGATATTATCTATTATTTAAACATTGTATCATGAGAAAATAATTATGGATTTCTATATGTTAGATGAATAATAATTCCAATGGGGGATTACAATCCATAATATAGGAAAAAATTATGTGATTGTATCCTAGGATTGGTATGATTTCGAGAACTTATTTTTCAATATTAACATTACTTGGATTCTTCCTATAATGATAGGGAAATATTTTCTTGAGTTTACGTAAAATAAGGATGAATCTTTTTGTACTTATAAGGCTAATATTTTGAGACAATCACGATACTATACTAGAATTATCTTCAAAATGGAATTTTTTTGATAGGATCCTTAGTGGAATAATAAAAAGTATTACAATGTTGTTGTCCCTAATTAAATTATATAGTTATGAAGATATTTTGTTATGTAAAATCCAGGTTAACATTAAATATTGTTTCACGAATCAATATCTTGGTTTTGAAGTGAAGAGAAAGATGCAGATTAAAGGAAATACAAAAATTGTGAGGAAATGAATTTGAGATTTCCTTTAAGGATTAAGTTTTAAAAGAAGCATTTTGGAATTTTCATAAAGCATTATAATAAAAATTTTAAGTGTGGAAGGGAAATCCATTGAGAATTTGATTTCTGAAGTGGTGGGAAGAAGTTAGATAGCATTGAAATTGGGAAAAAGTGAAAAAATGAACCTCTCATGATTTAGAGGTATGTGTGTATGGAGAATGAGTAATATTATAACCACTTCTCATAGATAATAAATAGTTATAATGATTGACATTAATAACTTATTATGTTATTGTACAAGGGTTAATCTCATGAAATCACTATTTTTGATAAGGGTGTGATAATGACGTAATGAAAGGTACACTTAACATCCACTCAAGAACTTCAAATTTCATATTTTATTCCGGATCTACCCACTATTTCGTATATAAATAATATCCTATGCGTGTTATGATTCCACAAAAATAATTAAATGTGGAATTAGTCATGAAATACTGTAATGGTGCGATGATTGAATATCATGTCTATGATCCCTCTATGGTTTATGTTTATGGGAATGTTCTTACTAAAAATAATTTAATTCTTCCTTTTGGTTAAATTTAATGTCATCGTAGGAATAAATTGGATTTCTATACATAAATATCACATCAATTATCATGGAAGTGCAGTTAGTTTTGATATTTCCAACCCTCCCAAGATCGTCGACTAGTGTCATAATAAGTCGGAACATTCTATATATATTAAATCCATTATATGAGTCTTAATTCCAATTCAAAAGGGTTCTTAATCTCAAATTGTTTGGTAGAGAGTTTACATTACTGACATAGCTATTTTTTGGGTTTCTCAGATGTCTTTCTAGAATAGTTTCCTAGCCTTCCACCAAAATGTGATGTTGAGTTCTCAATAGTACTCATAGATGGTTCCAAAACAATTTCAAATACTTGTTATATAATGTCTCTGATTGAGTTGTAGGAATTGATGAATAAACTCCATGAAAACCATTATAAGGGATTCATTCGGCTAAGTGTGTAACCTTAGGGTGCACAAATTATTTGATGAAAATATATATGTATCAATGAGACTATAAATTTATTATCAATAGTTGAAAATTATCTCAATCAATAATATATACCCTCTTCCCCAAATTGAGATTCAATTTGATCAACATTGTGGAGGTCAATATATCCAGGATTAAAACTTATTCTCGATATCATTAATTTATTGAAAGAACAAATGATATAATATTAATGTAATTCAGTACAAGGCATGGAAACTATGAATATATAGTGATGAATTTGGGTCTTAATAATTATAATTCTATCTTTATAGATTTAATGAATAGAGTCTTTAAAGATAACTTCGATCAGTTTTTTAAGTCTTTATAGATTGTATTCTTAACTATTGAAAAAGAATGAATGGGCATGAGGATCACATGAAAATTATATGGAAGACCTAAGGATAGAAGATAAATATGTAAAATATTAAAATTGTGAATTTTTCTGGAAAGAGGTTTCATATTTGTGTTATAAAATCTCAAGATAGGGTGTAGCAGTATATCCATCAAAGATGGAGGCTATTGAATGATGTCCTAGAAAAACCAATCTGAATGAGATATATTGCATTCATGGTTTAACTGAATATGATAGATGGTTTTTGGATAATTTCTCATGACTATCAAATATTCCTACCATGTTAAATCTGAAGGGTTTCATGTTCTATTGAATTGATGAATGTGAGGAAAATTTCATGTAACTAACGAGAACCGTACTTAGTGCACCTGTTCATACCTGACCCTATACTGTAGAATGGTTTGGAATAAATATTTATTCACCTTGATAGTATTTAGATGTGATCTTAGGAAGAATTAGATGGTTATTTCCTCAAACTCATGGAATTTTATGATTCATGAGTAAAACTACCGAATTTATGATTCGGAGTTAGCAACGATAATTTTTTCCTTAAATATATGGTGGAATTATCTTTAGGGAGAAAAGTATAACATATATACCAATAAAAAGGTACTAGATATATATTCTCCCAAGTTTAGTTGAACATAAACTAGTGATGATAGTTAGAGTTGATAATGTATTTTCACACCTCAATACATTACCACTATAAGAAAGCAAACATGGTGTCCAATGCTTTGAGTCTGATGGAGCATGCTAGAATATCCATGATGAGCATAAAAAAAAGATTTAATATTTCTATATTTTCAAATAGTGGATCTAGAAATCATAGAGGTTGGGGGAAAGTATTATGTTTCAAAAATGAATTTTGAACCCTCAATCCAAGTGAGGATTAATGTGGCATAGAATGAATATGTATAACTAACAAAGAATGTCAAAATTTTTCCTAAGGATAACCATGGTCCGAAAGGAATGATTATGTTTAGGAACCATGTATGATTCCTTCCACACCATATTTTAAGAGCTATTTGTTAGAGGAAGCTCATAACAATCCATTATATATTAAATATAAAAGTGTGATAATGTATTTTGACTTGAAGGAATACATCTGGTGGGATTGAATGATGGGAGATATCATAGAGTTTGTATCTTTATGGTTGGTATTTTGACATGTTATGGATGAATGAAGAAATTAAAAGGTGAGGTTGTGTGAATCAACTATACTTGAATTGAAATGAGATAACATAATTATGTATTTTTTCATTGGACTACCCAAACCCTCTAAAGGGTATAATGCTATATGGATGGCAGTTGATCGTCATACGAAATCACCACACTTCATTATTATTTTGGAATAATTTTATTTGGATGAACATTACCAGATATATATATTATAGAATTGATAAGGTTGGATAGTTTTCCACATTCTATTGTATTATATAGAGATTTTGGTTTTACCTCAATGTCTTGGAGAGTTCAACAGTAAGAAGTACATACATAATTTAATTTCATAATTTCTTATCATCATTATATAGATGGTCAGTCTGAAAGAAGAAATAAATCCTTATAGTATAAATTAAGATTTATTCTCTAGATTTAAAAGATAGTTAGGATACAAATCTTGTTCTAGATGAGTTTTCCTACAATAATATTTTTCACTAATGAATTAAGGTGAAACATTATTAAGTCCTATATTTAATGAACTGTAGATCTCAAACATGCTTGTATGAGGTTGGGGAAATATAGCTCTTGGTACATGAAGTTTTTGTAGAAATTTTCAGCAAGGATATATCACTTCAGCAACATTTCATGGAATCTCAATGTTGGAAGAAAATTTATGATGATAACCATCTATGTGACATGGAAATTGATGTTTAGAAAAAGTTGTTTTTATGACCAACACTCAAGAAAAAATTATGAAATTTTGGAATAAAGGGAATCTAATCCCCATGTATATCAGTCACCTTATGATTCAAGATCGTATCGGGTTAATACAATATCGCTTGACACGTCCTCTAAATATCTCAAAATTCCACGATCTGTTGCATTTATCTCTCTTAATAAAGTACATACCTTATTCTTTACATTTACTAACTCATAGGTTATACTATCAGAGCATGATAATTCATACGAAGAACAACCAGTGAAAATATTGATCGTCAAGAGAATGTTCTATCAAACTAGACCACTCATCTAGTAAATGTTTTGTGTTGAAATCACTAGTATGATGAATCAACATGGGAATATAAGGATATGATGAAGCATTAGTGACCTAATTTATTTTTAATAGAGTGATAATTTTTTACGGATAAATTTATTTTTATAGGGGAATATTCTAACACCATATGTTTTTATGGACATATTTTCTCTTAAATAATTTAATTTTTATTTAATGTATTGTGAACTAGTAAGTCAGACATTTCATTCACATAGAACTGAGATGGATTACATTACATGGAACTATCTTGGTATACAATAAAAGGAACTTTGACTTGGTTTATGTTAAACACAACACTACTGTTTCAATGAAACATGATACTAAATTTACAATTATATAAATTATGTAATTAAAACCTAGTTATTTAATATAGTTATATGAATATTATTCACTAATTTTCAAATATTTTTTATAATTTTTTTTCTAAATAAAAAAATTGATAATGAAAGATATAATTTTTGGTAAAGTCTTTATCTGTTTTAAAATTTTATTTTCTAAAATTAATTACTTTTATTTTCCTTATGTTAAAAATAATAAATTTCATTTAGACTCATTTTGAAATATAATTTGATAATATAAACTTCATTTTAAAATTTATCTTGTCCAAATTATATTAGGGATTATTTTTGGTGTTTTTCTGAGAAACATCAGTTTTTGGATGAATAGTGAAAAGTACAAGATTTTAATTCAAAGATACCATTCCATGTAATTTATTTATAAGGATAAATTTATTTTAAATTGTTTTAAAGTTTTATAGAGATAATATTTTTATCAATTAATAATATTTAAGTCATTATTATAACATTATCATTAGACTTGTGTATAAAAACATATCCAACATTTGAATATTTTTACTTAAAAACCCTACATTGTCGACCCGACTATTGAATTGAATATAAATTAACTGCTACTACATATGTGATTGTCATTTGGAAAATGGATTCCATATTTGGAATAAAAATAATTTATAATTTAGAATAATTTCCACATAGATTTTGAACAAAACTATTTGTTGATGTAATTAAAATTAATTTATTCAATTAATGTAAAATTCAGCATACCAAAGGACAAAAACATAATTTTGAGGGCCTAAATGACCCAAAAAAATATACCAAATACCATAAATGGTCCTATTTATACCTTATAACAAATTCTCACCACTTTGTATTATTATTGAATCAAATATCAACATGAAAAACATGGGTGGAATTATCTCTTAAAATATTTTCAAGAGTGCCACTCCTCCTAATCATTCAAAATGGATCCCTCCTCGAACTTCCTCACACATCTCAACCAATTTAGATCAAAACAAAATATTACAATATATATAGATAACTTGATTATCTTCTTCCTTGAAGACTCAAATTGGCTTAACATCTTCCAAGGAAGCCTTTTGGCATAATCCAATTAGAGTTACCCGGTTAAATGACATTGTCCTCTCCCAATCTTATTTATATTAATTCCTTTTTCCGCCCACAACTATATTTATTCCAAAATTTCATAACAAAATCAGTGTATTATGTTTCTATAATTCATTTATTCTAAGGTTTAAAGCTACACATACACACAATTTCATTTATTCGTAGTAAATAAATTTTTTAAGTGAATGGTGAACTACAACCTCACTATACTATGATTGGTCGTTTTTTTAACCGCCTCACCTCGGGGACATTACGATGGAAAATATAATTATATATATGTTATATATTATAAATAATATATAATTAATATTATATATTTCTTCTAAGACACATGTCTTTTATCATTACATTTTGTGTAAATATGATAATTTTGATTGAGGAAGTGGGGACTACAACCCCATCAAAGAGATGTGATTCTTTCACACATTATATATAATGTATTAAAGATTTCATTTATGAGTATATATTATATATATGATATTAAAACCCCATTTTATTAATTATATATATACATATATATATTTTACATTAATACATTCAACATGACAATTAAACAAAAATAACATCCATTTGTACATAAGAACTACCGTCTCTATGAATATCATATTCTATGTCATAACACTATATTTTATAGATTTTTATTATAAAAATATATTGAATATAAATTATTTTTTTATCATGATTTTTATTTTGAAAATTATTATATATGTTCATGGACAAACCATATAACAAATTACGACACATGAAAAGAAGAAAGAGCATATTACCCGAAGTGAAACCATAAAAAAATATTATTAAAATTTTGGTAATATAAGGTCATAATAAAACCATTTATTGTATTAGATAAAAGAACATAGTTATTTAAAAAATATAACACAATTTTATATTTATTATATTGGTGGTATGACCGATTACGATGGGCGTCATGACACAAGGTAAGGGAATTTCATCGCACTTTTATTTCCGTTTGATATATGACTTAATCGCCACTCACTTCATTTGTGTGGTGTATGTACTGAAAATGAATGTATTTTATGAATATTATATATGAATTTTGGGGTATGAATATATCCATTTTATGATCGATCATACATGGGGTTTTGGTTTCAAAAGAATCCAAACCGAAAAAATCGTTTTGTCTCCATTTTCCTTCTTTAAGAGTAATTTTTTATTATACACCTTAATTATTTTTCAACCTATATATTATCAATAATTTCCATAATTTTATAATATTTTATTCATAATTTTTTTTCTTATATGGAGATTGTTATCCCATTTAAACATGTTATAAGATTTTATTATAACAATCTCATCACTTTTAAAGACTTTTTATGTTTATGATTCCTATGATGAAACCATATGATCAATATGTCAAAAAAACTCATTATGTTTCATCTCATATAGTTATTGAAGATGTTATCATGTATCAGTATCATTGTTTTCCAATCATTTTTACTTAAGATATAGTTTTCAGTATAATCTTATCATCTCTCTCTTCAGTTAGAAATCTATTGTATTCAAAAACAATATTTTCCTAAATATTTTTGTAAAAAAATTCAACAGATATTTGAATCCATTATTCAATGATTAAATATATTACTAATGTTTTATTCTATTTAATGTTTCATTTATTATATTTCAAAGCTATTATTGAAGGAAATTTTTTTATTAAATTTTATGTTTTAAAAAGGATTTTTCAATGTAGAAGTTATATTTTATGCCAGAAACTTTTATAAAAGATATTTTAAAATTATTTTCTATCTAAGATAACATCCATTGGTGTTACTCATTAAATTATTGGGAAATTAATTAATTTTTTCATTCATAGTCATTTCCTGAATGGATTATGTTTTGATGGCATGATATTAATGAAACCTATTTCTCTTTTATGGGTTATTTTATTTGGAAAAAAATTAATTTAACCAGTTAAAGATATTATAATGAGACATTTAATTTCTATATTATAATATATGATTAACTGTTTTGGACATCAATTTCATTTCATGGGTTATTATATTATTAATTATAATTTTCTGTAATATGTCTTTAATATTTCATTTGGGGATTGGTGGGACATATATCTCCCATTAATTCATTGGGTAATGATTTATATCTCATGATATATTATAAAAGGGTCTTTGGACTGAACTTTGAATGCTAAGATGATAGTGGGAGATAATCATGATTACCAAGATAGTATAATGAGTGAACTCATGATACTAATATGGAAATGTAAGTAAACATTGACAACTAATATGGTAGGGTGAGGGAACTTATACTACTAAGATGGTATTAGATGCAACCTCTTCCCTCTTTAAAAATCATATATATACGCCATAATAATACGATGGCATTTCTAGTGATGAATTGGTTACTATGAAAATCATATTATATTCTTATGTTTTTCCTGTAATTCCATGTCTTATTCCTATGTTGTGATTAAATTTCTTATTTTATATATTTCTATATGATTCATGTCTTAAAAACTACTAATATTTATTCCACGATTCTTGTATATTATCTTTGATATGAATTTCGTGATCTTTTATTTTTCACGATTTTGTTCTCAAACCATTACTCTCATGATTATTCTTTTATATCTCCCTTTTTAACCTTATTGTTCCATTGATATCACCCTTTTTGCGTTTCTTTCTAGAGGTTATGCTAATTTAATAATTCATTATGTGGCTAATAAGGGTTATGTCCATGTAGAACCTTTTATGAGTTAATATAGCACCCTTATGTTTTATTCTTAGGATTCCAAATTTTCAAAGGTACTAGACTAGTATAGTCGTTGGGTGGTTGTTTGTATAATGCTTTTAAGTATTTTGAATAATTTATGTAATGTTACTGTATGTAATGTGTGGGTTGTTATATGAAAATTATTACTAGGATAATATTATATATAAATATATATATATATCTCTGTGGGTATGTGAATGTAATTTTTTTATTATGGTTTTGATAAGATTATATCAACAATTATCTTTTTAAATATGAAAAAACCCTCCAATCCACATGAATCAGGGTAACATGTTTGTAATCTATTTGTAATCAATGATAATGAATAAAACAACACCAATTAAAGGTATTGAAAACATCATAAATGATTATTAATCCTCTTTAAATCAATCTATACTTATGTATTAATGATGATCATTTTCTGAATAATGAATTCAGGAACTATTGTTATTATACTAGTATAAATGATCCACACTAAAAATTCACAATGTGAAATATTTGCTGAATTTATTTAGATAATGAATATTTATTTATGATATGATTGAATATAGATATCAGTTTTTTCTAAAATAATATATTATTATATTGGTTTTAAATACAAGAGGTTAAACTGTGGTCATGAAATTCATGTAAATAGGTATGTGATAGGTGTAATATTTTCCATCTTTGAGAGGATCTTTTTTTTACACACAACTTTATTTAATTGGAATCAATAATTCCTAGTTGAGATATTATAACATTAATTTAATTTTAATAAAGGTATTTTAATTCCATTTACTTTCCCCCTCATGCAAATTGTTTTGATTAAAAAATTATATAGTCTTATGGGTTTTCTTGATCTCATTGCCAATTCATTGATACAGAATACATTTAATACACCATGATTCCTTTTCTATGTGAACTCCCCAAAAATGGTTACACTTTCATCATCATTATTTTATTTAATAATATTTACTATTCGAATGATTCTATTTTATTTAAAATTATTTTTTTGCACATGTAGTTATGTTTTTTGGTAACACAACAACCATTTATTGATTTATAATCATTCAATTGAACTTATTTCTTATAATTAGGGAATATAAATCATTGATTATATCATGTATAATTCATTTAAAATATAATAAAAATTTAATATAAGACTGTATGAAACATTTGAAAAATAATACTCACATCATAGTTTATGTTTATTTGAATTCATCCACCTTCATTCTTTGGATAAATTATGATCACTTTATTACTGTATTGTTTTATATATATTCTAATTGTTATATACATAGTTAACATAAAATTATACAATAATATGATTTGATGTCAATAACCTAGAAATTATGTTATTGTTTTTTCATGGTGAAATGTATTGGTATATCTTATATTTTAATTCAATGTGGATGATTATTAGCATGATGAAAATGTAGGGTTTGACTATTCACCTTCTTTCTAAAGATTATGTTTGATCATTTTATACATTTAATTGAAATGGGAAAACTATATACATATTGGTTTAAATTCCACTATTTGATTAGGTTTATTATGTAATATCCATATATTTTAATGGAATGAAAATGTTTGATAGCGTACAAGATACACAAATCAGTGTTTAAAGGAAAAATAAGATATTCTTATTTAAATATGATCTTTATAAAATATTAGATACATATGTGGGAATTAATATTATTAAATAAATTTTGAAATATTTAATTATTTAATTATTTAAATGTTAATAATTAATTCAATTTAACGAAGAACAATATTTCTAAAAAAATTGTGTTATTAATTAAAAATACGTTTTACTGAATGAAAATAATTTTGAAATATTTTATGTGTGAATATTATAATTAGTTTATAAATATTTAAAAATATTTTTCATTAAAAATAAATTTCAATTTTATTTATGCATTTTAATATTATATAAGGATTATTTGTTTTATAATTTTATGAAATGTATTATTTTATTAATCAATACTAGAAAAGAGAGATATTTATTGAAAAGTATATTTACCTTTTAATTATTTATAAAAAAATTCAAATTATTATTATTTTTAAAATTATATTAGTTTTTTTATTTAATTTAATGAAATTATGATTTTCGATTACATTTTATACTATAGTTAAACATACAATCTTTTAACACATAAAACAAAATTTTTCAGTGAAGGTATTTTTCAATTGTATTTTCTGGGATTATTTATCAACTAAATACTTCCAAATCATTTTTTTAATTTTATAAAATATATTCAACATTTATAATCTGTGGTCTGTATTTTTTTAAATAGAACCCATTTAGTTTTATCAATATGAATAGTAATCCTTGTAATTTTTCTTACTATAGTACAGGGTAACTCAAGTGACTATTTGTTGAAAATTATTTTATAATGACTATAAAATGAACATAACACATGAATTAATAAATGATATGTTCTGTTGTAAATATTTTTTATCATATATTAACTATTTATATTAGTTTAGATAAATTATTATTAATTTTTAGGGATGAAATAAATACCACATGTATTTAACCAACATTCACATCACAATTAGTCTATTAATGGAAAAATGAAATTAAATATACTAAAAATTTTAAAATAAATTTTTTTTTGATATATAATGTAATCAATAAATATTAGCTACAACATGAATTATTTGGGATATACTAAAATATTTTTTATTATACTTGTTCTCTTGATGTTATTAAAATCTAAAGAGTGGATAGTTTAAAAACTCAACAATAATTATACAATATAAAAAAATAATATATCAAAAAATGATATAATTTTATAAAAATCATAAAATAATAATATTAATTATTATATATTTTATAGTATATAAAATTATCAATTTATTTGAATTTTCACTTTATATAGTAAATTTAATGACCATAAAATAGTAAACATAGGTTTTGTTAGAGTTAGTATAAACAATGTTAATAATGAGTTTAATCCAAAATATTACGGTGAAAACACATTAAAAACATTTCCAAACCATATTGGATGATAACATTTAGATAAATCCTCATTATATATTGTAGAAAATCGTATTTTATCCATATGAATCTGAAAATTAATATACATTAATTTAATATTTTCTGCAATTCCACAAGTCATTTTTCCCACTATTATGAAATAGAACCACTTCATCTCAATCTATAAAAAATCAAAATACATTTTCTCTATACAATAAAAGTTTATATATCTTCATATAATCCATCCCCTAATTCTACATGTCTTATTTATAAGCATAACCCCAAATTTATTTTTCTTAAGTTTTTAATCAAAAGGGAATTTCCAAAGAAGGTGTATAGTCTTTAAACACATGTTTTAGTTTCTTTCCTCTTCCAAAACCATAAAATATTACATAAAAATTTAAATATAATAATATTTTTTACATATATGTAGGTTTTTTTATGTTATAGGAATAATGTATATCATTTTCCTCTATAATCAAATGGGAAATGAAACAACAATTTGTTTGTACAATAGACTACCACCTCAAAACATAGGTAATTAATTTTCCACAACCCTATATTATAGATATAATATAATGTACAAAAAATTAATATAATATATTCATTACTTATTCAATGTTATAAGAAGAAATTATATCATTTTCCATCATACTCGTCCGTTCACTCAAAAAATATAATGCCATTTGTGCATATGTGTAGACTACCAACTTCAACAGGCAATGTGATCTTATTCATTATGAAATCACGTGGATGATATATATAATTATATTTAAATAAATTATAATATTGTTTTTATATTATTATCATTTTAGATATAAAAAGTAATACTTACCTTCTTTCCATATTTTTTTTTGAAATTTGTAAATGTTACTCATGACAACATATGATATATTTTCCCAATGATTGAAACATAAATAACTTTTAATAAACCTAATAAATGGAAAGATTTATTGTAATAATAAACATATAAAATTTATAATTATTTCATTGTTATTGTTCAAGTGATGGTAGAGTAATGACCACATTAAACATAGTCAACATATATAATTCATTTAGGACTTATGAATCAAATATAATCCAAATTACTGATGTGAACATAAATGATTAATTTTTTGAATATAAAACAGTTATAATTGTTTCAAAATGCATAATAAACACGAATATTTTTCATAATAAACAAAATAATCAGGCCAATTTTATTATTCGGGAAGATAAATAAGGTATGTTGAGACTTAATTTCCTGGTAAGGGTGCTTCTTGAGTAATATCATTGAGTATTTACTTTAAAACATTGTTTTCTTCCAAATCAATATTTTATAAAAAAATAAATTTTTATAAATATTTTACTATAATTTTTTAGTTTCATATATATGAGTTTTTATCTATTTACAATATCGGTTAAAAAGAATAATTTAAATGTTTTCCCAATATGGATCTTTTTTTACTTTTCTAAGAAAAGAATATAATGAATTATTTTTAACATATGTGGCAAGAGAAACTTTTCCAAACATCATTAATAATATTTTAATTTTATAATACAATATAATTTTATTATTCTTATTTCAATGAAAATTATTTCTTTTATAATTCAACATATTCTGAGATTACTGATTTTAAAATTGAAAAGTTATTTTTATCAAAAAATGGTTTTCGACTTCATGATTTTGTATATCATTTCATGGTTTATGGGAAAATTTTATAATTAAGGTTTATTCTATAATAAAAAAATATTTGTAGCTTAATGATAACCCTATAATGAATTGTGTATGATATTTTATTGTAAGGTTATTCTAAATATGAGATAATGTAAATAAAGATAGTTTTTAAAAGTGATATTTTTTAATATATTATAATATTTATTCTAGGATTAACTGTGATTGTTAATTCATGAGAATATGTAATCACTTATATAAGGAAATGTTCATAGGTTAATAAATAATTTTTCCCATGAGTACATATGTTGATAATCCAAATTTAACAAATATGGCTCTTCAATATATATAAATAAATGAATAAAATTTTAAAAAACTAATAATTTTATTATCACATTTAAAAGAATATTTTGTGTATTGTATTTCCTTAGTGAATTCTAATGAAAAGTTTCTTATGATGTGATGGAATGCTAAGTATATTTCGTTGGAAATAATGCGGTTTATTTATAAGATAATGTTTATTTTGGAAATGGAAAATCATTATAATTAATCATGGACTACCAGTTTTATTATTTTATATTTTCCCTCAATGATATTTTTTTGTTATCCTATTTAATGATTTTTTTTCAGAGGGTTTAAGGAATGGTAATGTAAGAGAATATTCAACTAACCTTCCACAACAACATTATAGTCTCAAAATTCATATTACTCAATATTGTGGAAATAATATAGCTTCATAAGTATACTATCATTTGGATTTAAACTGGAAATATTTTCTTGATTCATCAATATAAAAACTATTAACATTAATTAATGGGTTGATTAATAAGGTAATTAAAATATCATTCATTGAAATTGACTATATAATGTAATTCCATTATGTGTAAGAGACAATAATGTTATGGATCACTGGATATGATCCAAAGAATATTTCTAAATCGAATATTTTTTGTATGATTCAATTTGTTCTTATCATTTTTTTAAATTTTAGTAATGACCTTCACTAAGAAATTTTTTTTTGCTATGAAAACATTAGTATTGGTTGTGTTTTTTGGTTGAAATATTTTTTACAGATGGTTATTTATGGATGTATTGATTTGTTGAAAAAATTAACAATTCTTGTAGAATTTGTAGCCATTTTATCTCTTTGAAATTATTAGACAAACCAATTTATGTATTTTAAATGGTAAACTATATTAGAGATTGTAGATCATTGATAAAATTCATAGGTGATATTTGTGTTCTGGAAGCATGAATATGTGATGGTTCTTCATGGGATTCTAATTTGGCTATCTTATCAATGTTAATTTACAATTTATGATTATATTATTTATTTCTAAGGAATTATATAATTATAAATTTAAGACCTGAAATGATATTTCAACAGTAAATAATGTCATGATGATATTATGGAGGAAAAATTATCATATTTATATTGTGGATTTTCATTAATTTGTGACTTTTCACTATGATTTACATATATTTGAGGAGTGTGATCAAAATTAAATTTTGTTTAGGTTTTCTTCGAGGTAGGAAATAGTTCAGGTTCCCACCTAATGTATTAAAGTGGTCTGTAAGAATATATATAAATACCAATACTAGAGGATGATGAACCTATGAATATATTAATTGACTAATTAAATTTAATTTACCAATTATTCTATTTAAATTTATAATAATATATACTAAATTAATTATGATAGTAGACACTTCATCCTTTATTGAAACAATTTTTATTTAAGAGATGTATGGTTGATAAAATAATTTCTTTAGAAAGATATTATAAAATGAATTGTATTTTTTATTATTGGGATTATATCATTCTTGATGATTGAAATATTTGTTGAAAAGTCTATACCATATTTTTTGATTATTTGGATTTGAAGTCTCCAATGATGATGACATATTATTGGCTACACTATAATATTTTTTATAATATATTATTTGATAAGTGAATAAATATAAATTTGTGGATTAATGTTATTAAACCATGCATAGAGTAGGGGATAATAATTATTGTAACTATTGATTCCCTTATTACAGTCTTTCTCAGTAATTGGTTGGAATAATAAATATTATCTTTTAGTTAATTATAAATCATTATATAATTCATGTGTGTTATGTTTTAGTTCTTTTTTAGATAAGATGTAAAAATACCTACCTATTATAAAACACTTTCAAAATGTCTACATGACATTTCCATGGGGCCTTAAGCATTCCTAACAATATACTTAAGTCTACCAAGTAACATCAATGTACTAGAGTGCTAATGTTTAGAGACTATACCTTCATATCAGAGTAATCGAAGAAAAAATAACCAAGAAAAAAGTTATAAAATAGCTAGAGCATAAATATGAAAATAAAGAAAACATGCTATATCAATTTGAATGTGGAAGAAAACAGTCATAGATACCTGTAAGGACACTATCAATAAATGAATCATGTATAGTTAATCATGAGTGTCATGTTTGAATTCTAGTAGAAGTAGGATCAATCCCAATAGTTATATAATAGAAATTGAATATAATGATTCCAAATTAGCATTCATATGAATTATAGTAGAAGTAGGATCTATGGATGAATTGTGGGAAACTTCCCATAAATCTCAGAATCAATACCTGAATATTTGTACCCCACTAGGTAATCTCATTAAGGGTAGTAGTTTATACCTAAAAATTTGAATATAATGAAGTCCCATGTAGTATATCGATAATTCTAGATTATTTTAAATCATAATGTAATGGTTTTTTCAGGGAATCCAATATTAATGGGATTCAACAAGAGTACATGTGGATTTAACAATACATTATAAATAGATATGAGTAAAAATTAAATCTAACGATTTTTTCATGTAAATAATTAATAAAGGATCAATGGGAAAGCATACATCATATTAATGTCTCGTACACTACATCTCAACTTGTTTTTCCCTATAAAAGAAATCCTCTTTCATAATCAATTTTATACTCCCTAGAGGTAGAATAATTATCGTCATTATTGACATATCAAGAGAAATTAATCAATATGGGTTCTATAGGGGCACACTCAATCATCTACATTGTTAACCAATTTAACCCTCTATCATTTTAGAATATCTTTAATTAGGCCTATGGGGGGACCAAGTCCACATGAGAACAATAACAACGTGCATGGTTTCATTTATCTCCATCAAATCAATCCGTTGATTATTAATCAAGTTAATTGTATTTAATCCCATAGTATCATCTTAATCATATTATTATCTCAAGGAAAATGTTGTATAATCCATTATAGAATAATTCTAATGATAATATATAATTCCATGGAGATTTTCCCAAGACATCACTAGCCAGTGCACTCCCCCATCTAATAAATAATTTATACATGGAATTATCACCTATGTGATCAAATACTTGTGGGAAATGAACACTAATCCCATGCTCATTTGAACTATAAATTTGGATAAAAAAATATCATCATGATTTGTAAAATCTTATATGGGTAAATCCTTTTCAACCTTCACACTAATCTAATAAAATTCCAATACAAAAATATACATAATCTAGAAACATCATTATTATTTCATTTCATTTAACTAACACCCTTTAGGGACCCTAAATAATATAGATTATGTTAATTATCAATACATCATCCATCATCAGGCAATACAACAATCTATTTCATAACAAAAGTGTATTGGTTGATTGACATTGTACATAACCAAGAATTTCATTTAAATGAAATAATTATTTTAAATTAAATATTGGTCACAAATAAATGGGATTCGATAAATCACATTCTACATAGGTAAATGTTTTATTAAACAATGTGTTCTTCTTAAGGGACCGCCAACCTCAAACTTATTTATTCCCTCAATAATAGCTTAAAAATATCTCCAACTCTCATATCAATCCCATCAATGACCAAACAAACACACCCTAAAAAAATAAAAATTGAACATGATCATTTAAATCAATTATAACACTTTTCAATAATTAATTAACGTAACAATAATAAAAAAAATAAAAAAATATAAGGAATAACATGTTCATCAACACCATGCAAAAAGGGGATTTTTTTCAATTTTGAAATGAATGTAGATCTAATCCATATGAGAGACCAGTTTATTACATTGATTTTAGTATCCATGTAAATTTAATTTTAGCACAATATGTAGAAAAATTTTCTAGGTGATGTTTATTCATTCCAAAGGTGAGAAACACCAATTAGTTATCCCCATGAGATATACATTCTCTTTATTCTGAAAATATACATCTACCATTCATTATTTAAAAGTTTTACATTAGAATCACTATCCCATACCGTAAAATAAATAGTCTAAATGCAATTATAATAGAGGGAAACTAATAAAAAATATCAGTTATAAATACATTATAATTGAAAGGAATCACCAGAAAACTACCCCTTTCTAGAGGAATTGATAGATATAACCACTCCTTACCTCCACTCATTGATACTGTTCAAAAATAATCATCTCTAAATTATTGGATTTGATACCAATAAACAAGGGACATTCATTAAATATAATATATATATATTAGAATGTATAAATGTTTTATCAATCAAATAGTCATTAACTTTTTTAGGTTTAGAGTTTTATTAAACTATGATAATGCATTCCATAATATTACCTATATATTTAACTGTGAATTTCTTCCCATGATTCCATACTTTCTTTTTTCCATATAATGTTTTCATTGTCACCAACATGAAATACATTTAAAAATAATTCAATTAAAAAAAATATTTTTATTGTGATATAGAGAACACATAATAACGGGAAATCTGAAATGCATAGTAAGTGTATAAATTATCATAAACAATTTAATATTGTTTATGGATTCATGATTTATAAAGAGTTATGAGAACATATTCATGGTGCTATTTCATAACATAATAAAATTTAACTCCACAAAATCAATGAACATAATCAAAGAGACATGAAAATATACTTTATTAAATTATGAGATATATAAGAGTGTGAGATGAAAATCCTTGGGAAAATAATCCATGAAAAATGGAAATATTAGAACCTATTAAAAGAATAAAAATAGTTTAGGTAACATGGAAAATAAAACCTTTTATCATGGAATTTCCTAAACTATATAATTATAACATTATCATAGATTAAATCACAACACATTCCACTCTCATATAATGTGACCTCTTTATATTCTAAAAACACTATTTTCATTTTTGAGTAACATGTAATATATAAAACAATATACTCATTTGAGTAAATTACAATAGTCAAATCATCCATAATACATATTGAATTGGATTTTAATAATGGATCCAATCATCCATGGTTTGTAATGGGAACAACAATAAGTCATTTATACATTCTAACACATAGAGTTGAATGATTTAAAAAAAATTAAACATTCACATTTCAGTATAACACCCATAAAAAATCAACATATCATTTTTTTCATGATAAACCTGTTGAAAAGAAACATTTTCATAGAAAATCTCTTCAAGCTGTCTTACGATTTCAATAGATAGAATAAATAATGAATTTATAGAAATTATCTTCATTAGAGCATTATAAAACAAAAATAAATATTTAATATTTTTTAATATATAATTAGAATAATATTTATGAATTTTCATTGATAATAGGAATATATCATCTACTTTTATAGAATTTGAAAAAAAAATTTAATGTATATTGTGAAGAATAATGTAGTTGAAAATAATAATGTAATAATTTTATGGCATCACCAATGAAAATAATTGTTATAAATAATTTATAATGAAATCCTTTGGGAAATAAAAAAACAAAATTTTCTTTCCTTTTCCCCCATACACTAGATATCATTAAATGATTCACGATTGTTTTTTGTTGATAAAATATTGCATATCCAGTGCTGACCAAGTATTTGTCCAATTGTTCATTATAGGGACATTCGATGTAGGTGTTCATGAAGATTCATTGTTGGGGTCATCGACATCCAGACACTAATGTAATCAATAGGGATGGGGACAATGGCCTACAAGTTTCTTCTCATCCATAGCCTGAACAGGTTGGGCTTATGCATGATGTTTGTTTTCTCTCTTTGAAGTAGTTTCTCAAGAGACTTATAACGGTTTAGTGGAATACTCCTTGCCGTGAATGGGTGGTTCCTCATGTTTAGACCTGGTGAGGGTTGTCTCGCCTTTACAGTTACCACACATTGCTTCATTCATTGGATATGGTCTCCTACCCTTCCAAATATGTATGGTTTTCCGTTTAGGATCATCCTAGGTCATGTTATTTATGAGGCCTATCACTTTGGCCTTATTCTATCACCTCCAACATCCTCAATCACTATAGTTCCTTATTTGGATGAGGTGGATGATGATTCTCTCAACCAAGGCTATCATATTTTTACACTTGAGCAGCCTCTTGAAACCTCTAAAGGCATTAAAACGGTGTTATCTCCCTAATTCTTACCACTAGAGAAAACTATCTGAAAAATAAATGAAATTATGGTAAATCTTTTTTGAGACTATTGTTATAAGATCCCATTCAATTAAGATGAGAGGGATTCCCTTGATGGTTCATTTATTCTATGACTCTCTGAAAAAATCAACTCTGTCACCAGTTAGTGGTGTCAGCACATGGGAAAGGATGTCTGAGATTCAGGAGTATTCATACTCCCAATAATCTATGACCAAGGCACATGGGGCCAAATCAAGGATAGTTTTGTTTCAATGATCCCAATCCTAAAATGGAACACATGGGGAATAGGTGATACGGTGATGTAGGACATCATTGATATGGAAATTCATAAACAAAAGGGGTGTATGGTTTTTTTTTCGAACACACACAAAACATAGTTAAGATTATTGATTTTACATTTAATCCTAGAATACATGAGGGAAGGAAGGAAGATCCATCCAATCAAAATATTATAATTTTTGGAAGAATGAGGTTGCATTGGATTTGGTTAGGGCTGGAGATCAACATTTAATTGGTTGATTGACACTGGGGTGCAGTCTTTATGTATGTATTTTGAATATGTGATTTTTGATGCTCTAAGGAGAGAAGACTTCAGCCCGTACATAAATTGGTTTGATCATGAGGATCGTATATGAATCGTGGGTAGGGATTTTAATATCAATGTGGATCCTCATGATAAAAAATGAAGGGGATGATTCTCTCATGTGGCAAGTACGAACTTCATCCAGTTTGTGGAAGGTTAGGCTCTCCTCAAATTGGGTTATTCTTGAGATAACTTCACTTGGTGAAATAACTAGAAGGGGTGACATAATGTATGGAGTAGGATGGATCAGTTTCTAAATAAAATTCATTAAATTTTTATGTTCACCCCAGATAAGGTTGAGAATCTTGTTCTGGGTCATTTTGTATCACTCTACTCTACTAGTCTATTAATCTACCAGGAATGAGGGTTATGATCAGTTTTGTTTCTTACCCCACCTACGTGGCATGTAGGGTTTTCAATATCCTGTCAATGAGATGTGGCAGGATTCCACACCAGCATACTTATGGGTGGCCATTCATAACAATATGAGGAAGGTGAAATGCAAGTTGCGACTCTGGGCGAAGGAATTTCCTCCCATCGATCATGAATTGGACATCATTATGCAGGAGGTTCAAAATTTGGATCTTAGCCTTGAGGATGTGTGTAATTATATGGTATTCGATTATCTATATATTAATAAAAACTCTATAGCATAACTTATTCTGAAGTAACCGTGCATGACCAGTGGTTGTATGGAGAGAGAAATGGTTACATGAAAGTTATTGAATATTTTAGAAACCCATTTTTTTTAAATTACTATTACATCATTTTAAAGATAAATAGCATAATATTATTTCAGATAGAGGTTACAAAGTTTTAGTGTCTTGGGAAAACTATGACCATAAATAAAAATTACAACATCAAGAGTAAACATTTATTTAATTCCTTATTCTCTAGCATCTCATTGGAACTTGACCTATCCTTAGTACATATAACATCCTGATTATATACATCAGAATAGGTGAGATAAAAGACCATTAATAGGATATATAAGATCAATATAAAAATGGGTGATCATAAACATAATATAGGAAAAGGTTCATAAAAATGAATGGAAGATTTAATCGAAGACTTGAAATGTGGCAACACATAATAATAAAACATCATGTCTTAGTGGATAACAACCACACATACCTGTGAACAAAGATAACATCTTTTTCACACATCATTTCACTTAACTCTTCATATTCATCACATTAACCAATGCATTGGAGCACTATTTAATTGTGTAAGCACCCGTCACATTGAAACATTCCTATTGCACTATATAAATCTGGGCACACTTGTCAGATTAAAACATTATCATTTATCTTACATTCCAAAATGAACATATATCATAAATAAGAATAACTAACTCCTGAAAAATAATGGTATTATCTCATAAGAAAACACTCATAAACATTGTGTCCCCAAAAGGAAGAGGGAATAACTTACATATTACAAGAACTATCATCCTTGAATTAGAAGAAAATGGTTTGTTCTTAAAAGAAGTGTTCTTTTAGAAAAAAAATCATTGGGAATAAACACCAGTAAAAATATGTATATCCCAAAAATGTAAATAAAATTATGAACAAATTATTTTTAAGGAGTAACCATATAAAAAAAAGAGTGATAGAGGGAGAACCCGAAGGATTAATGTTGGGTTTGAGAATTTCCCCTTACCTTATATCTGAATGCTTCCTTCACTTTAATGTATTGTATAACCATATTATATTAATTAAATAACAATTCCATAACCTTTTGTGCATTAATATGGTTCCTCACGGTTTCATTATGTTATTTTATGTGCCTTTGGATGAGTTATAGACTTTAAAATCATTGTTCTGGAATGTTTGTTTTAATGGTATTCTTGAGCGGTTCACTAGTATTCATAAATTGATGTTCGGGTAGAACATGGGTAAACATCCAGAATAGATATTACTCATTATTAATTATATTAATGGATTTTAAATGATCATATAATTTATTTTATTATATAACATGTGGATGAATCCTCAGATAAGAATTAAATGATGTTTGTTTGAGTTAATCTTTCCAGTTTTTCGACAACAACAATCTGGTTTTGATTAATCATTTAGAAATATGTAAATAAGTTAGTTACACAATGTTATAATGGAAATAAAACATATAAAATATTCTGGTTCAACCATAATAATTGTTTCATGACCATATCATAAATAATAAATGGAAAAAACAAAACATGTCGTTCTTGAAGGTGATATATTGACACCTCACGAACATCATTTTCATTAATTAAATAAAAGGAAGAGGTAAAGGGGGTTAGATGGTATACTATGACATTAGTATCATGAAATTATAGTATATGTATGATACTAGAGATATCATACCATGTGTATTAATATATGTTGGGAGATAATTAAGAAAGAACATGAAATGGAAAGAAAATTAAAGGAAAGAGGATGGGAAATTACCTCTGGAATCCTCTTATTGAGATCCTCCTTAAAATTCTTAGGCATGGTATTTTGATGAGGGAAAAAGCTCTTGGACGTGGGGAAGGGGCTAGGAATAATGTTTAGGCATAGTTTAGGAATTTCATGATTCTTGAGAGGTGTGATAAAATGGATGTGTGAAGGGTGGTTTTATAGTTGAGTGGAGAGGGGGTTTCTCAATATAAAATTCATTAATTTATTATTTCCCCAAAATAAAAGGAATATTGAGTCCTCCATGTCCACAAATAATACTTCTAACTTTTTATCCATAACCAATTGGTCTTAAATCAGTAGAACATCATACATGACTCTATAATTAGCTTATGTATCTTATTTAATAAATTATGTTATTTGACTATTCATTAAAAATTCATGTTTTTCAAAAAAATCCTAAAAATTCACCCCAACCATTTTTTGACGTGTAGAACCCAAAAATGAATTCCATTTTTCAAAATTAATTTTCTACATATTATTATTTTAATATTTAATAGAAATCCTAATTTATTATCAAAACCCAGTTTTAAAAGATTTATTAACTTATTTTAAATTATAGTTACTTCAAACTTTCAATTGTATATTATTTATATATTATCATATGTAAGGTTCCAATTAATTAGGGTATATCACTATTCATAATGCTATGTTACTATTCATATCTGTATGTTACTATTCACCAAAAATTGTGTTTTTATTATTGGACTCTAAACAACTTACTGATCACAACTGTGTGTGTCAAATTTTGAAATTCCAAACACATAAGTGGAAAACATATGTTTAAAGGTCACTTAGCACTTATTACATCATTATGTTTTTTTTCATGTGATTTTATGAAATATTTATATGAAGGGAATTTCCATTGAAAAACATTGGGTCATTACATTCTTCCCCCCTTATGAAATTTCGACATCAAAATTCAATTTTACATAAACTATTGAGGGTACTTTTCCTTCATCTCCTCTTCAAGATCTCAAATATAATATTCAAACTTATTTTTCCTCTATAACACATTGACATGGAGTGTTGTATTATTGCATAGAAAATTATATCTCCAGTCAAGAATCTCTATTGGTTGCTCCTCATAGGAGAGATCATTTTCCAGTTGTACCACCTCTGAGTTTAGTAAATGTTAGGGATCCAGTATGTACTTACTTAATAGTGATACATGAAACAAATCATGAACATGATCCATATTTGGGGGATGTTATTTCCCATTTCCTATGGATCCTATGCGGTCAAGGATCTCAAAGTGTCTAATGTACCATGGGCTTAACTTCCCTTTCATTATAAATAACATGTCTCTCTTACATGGGGACATTATAAGGAAGAATTTATCCCCAACGTCAAACTCCATGTCTCTTCAACGGTTATTAGCATATCTCTTTTTCCGACTCTGAGATGCTTTGATGTTTTTTGAGATAACATAAACCTTCTCAGTAATCTCTTGCACAAGATTGCGTACAAGTAGTTTTGTTCTCCAACTTCATCCCTACAGATTGGAGTTCGACATTGCTTTCCATTGAGAGCTCCATATGGAGCCATCCGAATAATTGATTGGAAGATATTGTTATATGAGAACTCAATCAATGGGAGATGATGATCCAATCAACATTTTAATTCTAGAGAGTAGGCTCTTAAAATATTTTCATGAATCTGAATAGTCTTTTACAGATTGGCCATTGGTTTGGGGGTGATAATCCATATAGAAATAGAATTTAGTACTCAATGAATGTTTAAGGCTTTTCTAGAATGTATATGTAATCCTTAGACCATGATCAAAGAAAATTGATGTGGGAACACCATACAGTCTCACCACTTCTTTCACATATATCATAACATGTTGTTCAAGTGAGATATTATTCCGAATAGCGATAAAATGGGTATTCATGGTGAGTCATTCAACCACAACCTATATCACATTCTTTCCCTTCGATGACTTTGGGAGACCCATGACAAAGTCCATAATAACATTCTCCCATTTCCACATGGGTATAGTCAATTGTTCCATCATCCCTTTCGTCTTTTGTCACTCTTATTTAACTTACTGACTTACTAAGCACCTTGAGATATATTCTACAATATTCTTTTTCATGTATCCCCCTAGAAGTGTTTGTGAATATCATGATACATCTTTGTACTCCCTGGATGAAAAAAAATGTTGAGCTACATGCATTTTCCAATAGTTCAATCTTTATTGAGGATGATGAATGCACACAAAACCACATTCGAACCCGAATAACAACATCATCGTTGATATGGAACTCTTGTAGGTTCTCTTCTGTTACTGCATTCACCCACTTTTGTATCTTAATGTCACCCCTTTGTGCTTCTTTAATCATTTATTGGATGGATTGTTATGCAATAATATGTGAAAGGTAGTATGTATCCCCAAACCTTATGATTTATAAATCCATCATTTTCATATCTAATACTTAACTATATTTATCAATCTGAAACATGGATAGAGTAGCTGGTTTATTTATATATAGAGAATCATCTACTTTGTTCCAATTTCTGGGATAGTAGTGAATAGAGCAATTTTAATACTAGATTGTCTCTAACCATCTCCACTGATGCATGTTGTTCTCCTTTTGGTTGAATATATACTTTACGATCTTTTGGTCAGTGTATATGTCCCACTTCTCACTATAAATCTAGGACTCCATATTTTTAGGGAAAAATCACGACTCCCAGCTCAAGATCAGGGGTCACGTAGTTCTTATCATGTCTCTTCAATTGTCGCAAGGCATAGGCTATCACATTTTCATTTTGAAAGACTACACAATCCAATCCTTTAATTGAAGAATCATTTTATATCACAAAACATTATCCACTTTTTGATATTGTGAGTACATGTGAAGTGATAAACCTTCTCATAAGTTCCTTGAAACATCCCTCACATTATTTTGTCAATACATACTTTACCACATTCCTTGTAACCTATTTATCAGGCTTTAAAATCATGACAAATTTCTCACAAAACATTTGTATTAGATATTTAATCCATGAAAACTAAATATTTCTATGAAACTAGAGAGCCTAGGCCAATTCTCAATCACCATTCTTATTTGAGGGTCCATAGAAACCCCCTCACCTGTGATAACATGTCCAAAGAATGTGACTTGCTTCATCCAAAAGTCACATTTTCTGAACAAGGTGTACAACAACTTCTTTCTTAATGTTTCGAACACATTTCTTAAAAGTTTTTCATGTTCCTCCTTTTTCTTGGAGTAAATGAGAGTATCATTAATAAACACGACCACAAGTTTTTAAAGGTAATGTCTAAAGACTCTATTCATCAAAAACCTAAATATTACAGGGGAATTAGAATGTCAGAAGGGGGTCACCTAAAACTCATAGTTCCCATACCTTTTAAAAAATAAATTCTTTTGAATATCAACCTTATTCACCTTGAACTGGAGATATCCAGAATTAAGATCCACCTTTGAGTAGTATTGATCCCCACTTAACTGATCGAACATTTCATCTATCCAAGGAAGATGATACTAGTCCTTTATCATGATCATGTTGAGTTATCTATAGTCGATACATAGCAGCATTGTTCAATACATATTCTTCATAATGGTCACTGGCGCACCCAAGGAGACGCACTAGGGCATATGAACCCTTTGTCTAGATGCTCTTATGTATGCTTCTTTAACTCTTCTAGTTTGATTGGACCCATAATATAATGACATTTTCAGATATGATTAGCTCTGGGTATGAGTTATGTTGAGAACTATACATCAAAATCTAGGGGAATTCTAGGAAAATCATTGGGAAATACATCACCATATTCTCTCACACTGGGCATTTCCTCAGGGTTGGAACTTTCTTATGACTCAACCATTTGGCCTATTAATAGTTCTTTAAAGGGAATCAAAACCCACAAAATTGAAGGAATTTTCAATGTAGATTCATGATCATCCTTGCATTTTTAGAAGAGTTTGGTATGGTTGGGAATAAAAAATTATATTTCCTTTTCCTTATAGTTGATATATGCTCTATATAAAGAAAACCAATCCATTCCCATTATAGCATCGAATTCAACCAAGGGAAATATTATAAGATTTGTTTGAAGAATCTTCCCACATACACCAACATAAGAAGATTCAAACACTTAGGCTAGAATGATTTAACCACTTGGTGTTTTTACAGATATCTCTACTTCAAGGTTTTGGGGCATCGATTCTATAGTTCTAGAAAACATGCAAGATATAAAGGAATGCATAAAACCAAAATCAAATAAGACATTTTACATTAATGATTTAATTGGATATGTACCTTGTAAAAATTAATTATATTTCTCCACATCTGTAGTTGTGATTTTTTAAGATATAATTTGTTCCTTTGGATTTGGTGGTTGTTGATGCTGATTACCATCAAGAACTCGAGGAGTAGTGCACTAGCTTGCATAGTGACCTAGTTCCAATCATTTGTAGCATTGAACTATGGGTACATCTCTCCTTTCTTGAGCTACATTATTTTTTATCATGTATTTTTGACACTCTTGTTCATGGTGTCCTTCATTCCCACACATGATGCACTTCCCCATCCCTTTGAGGTAGTTCCCATGGTGCAACACCCCACATATTCGGCTTGTTGGTCATTGAGTTTTCTTCCAACAATTGTCATTAGATATTCAATGTTGAAATTCCATCTTTTGTTTCTTATCACCACATCCATGGGACCATTCTCCAAAATCAATCTCTATTTTGAGAGCATATCAAACAACCTCTTCATAACATCCAAATTATCGAATTTCAATATCCCCTAGAAGGTGTGGATTTAATCCACTAAAAAACATTAAATTTTCCTATCACTATCGATAACAAAACCCAAAGCATGCCTAGAAAGGCTTGTGAAATTAGCCTCATAGGTTGTGATATATTCTTCTTCCTTTCGACTGAGCTCTATGAATTCTCTCTCCATCTTTGTGTAAAATAGTACTTGGGAAATACATGTTATGAAACATTATCTTAAAGTATTCCCATTACATCTCTTCTATTTCATTCCTTGGCTTGGTGTTCAATATCAAATACCACCATGGACTAGACTCACTATCTAGATAATAAACAGCTGGATTCACATTCTCTATCATAGTACTATGAAGAAAAAAATTATTTTCTCTATATAGTTGTCCCACTATTCTGCAACTTGTGGATTGGATGATCCACTAAACGTCAGTGGCCATTGCCACGTAAATCATTCGATATCCATTTGTTCCCTCTTTGGAGAAGGAGGGTGTTCCCCATTATTATGGTTATTGTTCATAACCTGAAATAGTTGGGTAAGAATCTTCATGAAATTATGAACTCCACCTCCCAAATCATTGGGGATGTAATTCGGGCAATCATTGCATTGACCATCGAAAACGTTGTTGGCCTAGTTACTCTTGGTTCCCACCATTCTCTACAATAGAAAAGGATATAAAAAATCACAAGTAAACAAATTATTAATTTGAGAAATTTATACTAAAAGAATAACATATAGGATCCCTATGTAAAGCCTCTTGATTTCATATTTGTACTTAGTCTCATACTAGGGGTTTTCTCTAGGGTTCATTAAACCTAATTCCTTAATTAACTAATCCTTTCCTCTGATAACAATAATAGAGACCCGACCATTTCTTACATTAATATTACATCATTTTAAATAAAGAAAAAAAATAGTACTTAACATAGAAGATCCAATGGTTTAGTGTCCTGGGAAAATTATGACCATATATAACAATTACAATATCTGGCATAAAAATAAATTTAATTCCTTCATCACTAGATTCTCATTGGAACTTGACCTATCCTTAGTATATGATACCACTAGAGGATATACATAAAAGGGGTGATTTAATATCCCTATAACAGGACATATAAGGGCCATATAATAACTTCTTAGCATAACCATAATACAGGAAAATGATCATAAAAATGAGAGGAAGCATTAATAAGAGACTAGAAATGTGGTAATGAATAAAAATGAAACATCATATCTTAGTGGTTAACTAACACACATACTTTTTAACAAAGCTAGAATCTTTTTCACAAATCATTTAACATAAATCATGATATTCATAACATTAACCATTTTATTTGTGCACTGTATAATTCTGGGCGCACCAGTCACATTGAAACATTTATATTGTGCTATATAATTCCAGTTGCACCAGTCACATCATAAAATTATCATTTATCATAAACGTCACAATGAACATATTTCAAAAATGAACATAACTAACCCATGAATGAGAATGATTTTCATATCATAAGAACACATTTATAAACATTGGGTTCCCAAAATAAATAAGGTATACCACACATGATTCTAGAACAGTCAACCTTGAAAGATAAATAAATGGCGTGTGGTTAAAACAAGTGTACTTTTAGAAAACATTTTTTGACATAAACACCAACTAAAAACATTTATATCCTAGAAAATTTAATAAAATTAAGAAAAAATGATTTTTTAGGAGTAAAAATAGCAAAAAAAGAGTGAAAGTGGGAGAACTCAAAGGATGATAGTTGGGTTTGAGAATTTCCCTTTACCTTATATCTTAACACTTCCATCGCATTAATGCCATGTATAACCATATATGATTCATTAATTAAAAATTACAGAACCTTTTAAAGATGAATATTCCCCATTAAGGTTTCATTATGTTATTTTATGTTCTTTTTGATGAGTTGTATCATTTAAAAACATCGTTTGAGAATGTTCATTTTTAGGGTTTTCATGAGGAATTTGCTTGTATTCATAGATTGATATTCAGGTAGAACGTGGGTAAAAATCCAGAAATAATATTACATGTTATTAATAATATTCCATGATTTTAAATGACCGTAAAATTGATTATATTGTATACCATGTGGATGAATCATTAGATATGAATTAAATGGTAGTTGTTTCCATTAATTTGGGCATTTTTTCGACCACAACAATCCTGTTTTGATTAATAATTTATTAATAAGTTCATAATTTAGTCACATGAAATTAAATGGGAAATAATACATATAATATATTCTGTTCCAACCAGAAAAATTGTTTCATGACCATATCAAAAAGTAGAAATTGAAAAATAAAACATGTCCTTCTTGAAGGCGATAAATTAACACCATAGGAACAAATTTTTCTTTTATAAAATAAAAGGTGGGGGAAAGGGTGTTGGATGGTATAATATCCAATTAGTATCAAAATATTCCCGTATATGTATGATAGTTGAGTAACCATAACATTTGGATGAAGATAGGTGGGGAGAGATTAAGAAAAGAAGTTGAAATTGATAGGAAATTAAAGGAAAGAAGATGGGAAATAACATCTTGAATCCTCCCCTTGAGATCCTTCTTAAATGACCTAGGCATGGTATTTTGATGATACCATAGCTCTTGGACATCGGGAATGTGATAGAGAAGATTTTTGGGTTGAATTTATTCAAATATTGATGCTTGAGAGGTGTAGGGAAATGAGGGTGTGAATGGCTGTTTTATACTAGAGTGGAGAGTGGGTTTCTCAATATAAAAGGCATTAATTTATTATATCCCACAGGAAAAGGAATAGTGAGTCTTCCATGACCAAGAATAATAATTTTATCATGTTATCCAGATTCAATTGGTCTTTCATTAGAATACATCATGCATGACTCTATAATTTTCTTGTTTAGATTATTTTATAAATTATGTTATTTAACTACTCATCATAATTTCAAGTATTTCAGAAAAATCCCAAATATTCACCCTGACCATTTTTCAACATGTATAATCCAAAAATTAAGACCATTTTTCAAAAATAATATGATAAATATTTTTTATTTTAATATTTAAATAAAATCATAATTTATTATCTAAAACCATTTTTAAAACATTCATTTACTTATTCTAAATTATAGGTATATCATAAATTAACATGAATATTATTTATATATTATCAAATGTAAGGTTGCTACTAATTATTGTATATCACTATTTATAAGGTTTTTTACTATTCATAAGGGTATGTTACTATTCACCAAAAAATATGTTTCTCTTATTGGACTCCAACCAACATACAAATCACAATCATGTATGTCATATTTTCGATATTCCAAACCCAGAAGTGGAAAACATATGTTTAATGGTCACTTAAAACTTAGTAGTTCATTATTTTGGGTTTTCATGTGATTTTTTTACATATTTATAAGAAGGTTATTTCAATTGAAAAACATTGGGTCATTATAGAACTTGACCTACATTCTTAAATGTATTAAACAAAATTTTTTATTATGAAGCATGAAATAGAGCTTGAGTATGGATCATATTCAGACAATATAGACATATTTGGGAGTATTTACTTTTACTAATTTTGTCAATATTCTTCCTCGACCTCATGCAAATTAGAGAAATGGGTATCTAAGTAGGAATTCAGAGTTGCTGGAGGGGATTTCCAACATGATTACCGATCAAGAATCTGCCTTTCTTGAAGAGATACATGAGGATATACATCTATTTTTTTTGATATGATGTCCCTTAATCTAGAGATTGCTCTAGGCACTGATGGATTCCTCATTTATTTCTATAATGGATCATGGGGATGATCAAAGATGATATTGTTATGGCCATCCAAGACTTCTTTCAGGGTGGATCTATTCCTATGTTAGTGGGAGCTACGACTCTGATCGTGTTACATAAGATCATGATTCCCTCTTCCATGCTTGATTATGGGCCTATAAGTATGTGAAATTTTATTATAAGTTTTTTTTCTACATTATCAACTCTAGGTTGTCCTTTCATATCCCTCAGTTGGTTTCTTTATAGCAGCATGGATTTGTTATGTTTTTTTTATGCAGGTAGCCATTTCTCAGGCTAATTAAATGTATTGTGATATTATTTTCACAACCCATGTATCTAACCTAGTGGTGAAGCTAAAAACAATAAGGCCCATGATATAATAGAACGAGGCTTCATTAACAGTGTTTTATTGGGTATGGGTATCTCGTCCTAGGAAACAAATAACACCTTCATGTGTGTTAATTATTCCTAGATGGCAGTTTCATTCATGGGAAATACACATGGTATCTTCAAATAATTTTGGGGTATTCGTCGAGGGGACCCCATGTCCCCATTCATATTTATACCCATTCCAAACAACCATAGTTTCCTTATTAATAAAAGGGTATTCATAGGGAACCTATCTCCCTACAATAGAAGATTGAACCATCCCATTATTTCACACTAAATGTTTGTAGATGAAACTATAATTTTCATTAATTCTAGGAAATGATCTGTTAGGTAAATCCAAAAAAATAATCGTTGAGTAATATTTATAGAGTTTCTAGGTTATCAATAGGTCCATGAGTACTGTATTTTTCATAGAAATATTTTTCAATAGGAAAGCTTCCTCCATCTGTAACAAGCTGGATAGGTGGAGAGGTTCTTTTCCTATAGATTACCATGAATTTACAATCTCTCCCAGGATGATTCATATTCATAAGATGGATATATTTTGAACAGTAAAATTAGAATATTTCTTAGCACGAAGAATATATATCCTTTCATCGGAGGTCAGATCACATTAGTGAATAGTTTGTTTTCGGTGATGCCTATTCATTCTCTTTTGGCATCCAGTGCTCCCTAGGAGGTTATTAATATTTTGGAAAATAATTCTCATATCATATTGGATGATTATAATAAGTGGGAGAAGCAAGGAGATTCATGGGCTAGGCTGGAGAGGCCAATGCTAGAAGGAATGATCAATGTCCAAAGTCTCGCAGATACGGTGTAGTGAATGCATCCAAATCATACATGGGATGTTGTGTAAAGGTGAACAATTTGGGTTATTATCCAATCAGGTAATTGTGGTGAACATGCATAATTCCATTGAAACTATGGTTTCCATTTCTAGTCATTATTTTAGGTGATTATTCCTACATTATGTGACCACTATCACTGGATTGTTGAGAATGGGTGATTGTTTTTTGGCACCACAATGGGTTGTGTGTGAACATCACCTTCCTAAGTTGAATTTCACCCCTTGTTATATTTTTAGAGGATATCTTAAATCATTTTTTCATAAATTATGAGCTTAATGAAAAAAAGGGTTTGTTTGAACTCATCTATTAAAATTTGATTCCATATATGTGTGTTTTTTTCACCTCTACAACAAGAAAATTTTCATCTATGGAGTACTGTTGTATTATGGTTCCCCATGAGCAATACAATACCTATAACAACATCATATGGTGTGGTAGAGTTCCTAACAAGTTGAAAATTTTAACTAAGAGGATGTGGAACTAGGATCTACCATCATATGATAAGGTGAGGATGATGGTTTTCTGGTTGTTTTTTAGATCCCATTGCTGCAATGTGTATAGGGAGGAGTCATCCAACCACCTCTTCTTCGAGGGGGAGAACTCCATGGCTCTATGGAAAGACTTTGGCGATATCACTTGTCTCCTATATATTAATAATCATGGAGAATTATTTATGGAGTGTTGGATCCATTAGACAATTGGTGAAAATGATGAAAGAATAGAATGGTCCTTTATTTTATGTGAGAGCTGTTGGTGTGTTTGGAAAGCTAGAAACATGGCCAGCATTGAAGGCATTGGGTCTATAGAAATGATTGTTGTCAAAATAATGTGGTCCCTATATATTGATATGGATTACGATATCAGTAATTAATAAAAATCCCCTTCAATGAGAAACCTGCATGTGAGTGTACCTACAGTTCATCAACCTAGTTCTGGGGTGAGGGGCCACTTGGTGCATTGGTTCTCACAATCAATGAGGATGAAAATGAACTTTGATGGTCCCGATAGTTTAGGAATCATGTGTAGTGGAGGGGTGGTTACAGACTATTAGGGGAGTTTCCTCCTATCATTTATGACCTATTACAAGAGATATAACTCTAATTAGGAAGAGTACATGGCTATGTTCATGGGGCTAAGCCTCAATACTCATAAACACATCACCATTCAATAGGTGGAGATTAGTTCTATGATCATTTATGATTCCATAAAAAAATTGTTCACACTATGGTAAAAAACATATATAATCAAGAAGATTAAATCCTCTATCAACAGAAAAAATATATAGGTGGTTCATACATGGAATAAGGGAAATAAGGTGGAAGATCGTCTCACATCGTTGGTAGTGATGGATCATGGTTACTATCTCCATCAAACATCATTTTGATCCGGAGGTTGTTAACCCAATCAGAGAGGATCATCATGGGATTTATTATATTAGTCCTCCCTATATTGTTGATCCATTGGCCTCTATTTTGCTATCCCATACTATGGGTTTTTAATTCATTTATCATTAATATAAATACCCAACATTGATGATGAAGTCATTTAAACATATATCAAACTTTTTTGATAAAATTTGTATAAAAAATCAATGAATTAATGAATATGATAGTCCTTATAATATATCAGTGATTATCTGAAATAAAAAAAATCATTTCTAGGGTACTATGTACACCATATAATGAAATCATTGTTCATAACATGAAGCATTTCTCATGAAATTGAGACTGTGACAAAGAAAACCTTTGAAATGATCATAAAAATTGAGGTGATAATTAATACATTAATTGATTATGTTTAATTTTTTATATACTTATAATAAATTTGGAAATAAGTCATAAATTAATTCATATATAAATTAGAACATAATTATGTCATAATCAAGTCAATGTATAAGTATTTTAACTCATTAAATAAGAAATTGAATTAAGAAATCCCTTATGTCTATTATAGAGTTTTAATGATTTTCATTTAACTCCTATATAATAAAATAATATTAATTGTGTACATATAAATGATTTTTTAAATATTATTGCATAATATTTAATAAAATGATTTATATTAATGCCATATTTAATGACATGATTGATTAAAATCATGTAATATGTTTTGATGTCGTTTGATTCATATTTTAAAAATTCCATTCTTATCTTAAAACTGGTCAAAGAGACCAATTTAATGTCATATCCATAATGATAATAATGACAGAACATTAATTTATATACATAAGTTAACAATTTATAGAAATTCATGAAATGATGAAAATAATAACAAAATTCCTTAGCTGCTGACGCAGTAGTCTATACATACCCAAGATCTATGTTTGTAAATATATTTGATTGAAAATAAGGAATGTTAAAAACTATTACACTCTTAAAATTTTTTGATGTAAAACAATGTAAATACATTATATAAATCCCCAAAACCATCTCTGATATGCGGTTTTGGAGAATCAATGATTATATGGATGTATAGACGGTAGTCCATATGTATGAACATGAAATGAATCCCTTTTAAGGATTGGTATGGTGTAGAGAGAGATAATATATTATGCATCCATAATCATAATTATATCATGAATAGAATATATGTTAGTTAATTCCATCATAATTACATTTCATGAATTGTAGTGATGTGAAATTAAATGCTTTAATTCCGGAGCTGGTACTATATACATACACAAGTGCAGAATTCATTTGTATTTTGATGGATAAAGAGATGAATAATTGTTGTACCATTAATATAATATCATATAAATATATTTATTATACCAATTGTTTGGTATTTCTATGTTTATTAAATAATATATGTAGTCAGATGATGAAGTAAAATGAAAATTCTCGGTTAAGAGGACTACAAATCCTTGAAAAACCTTATATTGATTACACATTAAGGATTTCAGATTGGCCTTTTAGTGATACCAATAAAACAAGGTAGTAGGGATTTGTTTTTATAATTAATTTTTTAAAATATTTTTCATGATAAATCGATTAAAAATAGTAAAGATTAGTTGAGTAATGGAGTATATTTATTGGAAAACTGCAGGGAACCCATCGAATGACATAAATAATTGTATAAATAAAAATTAATATTTTTTAAATGTTAAATAAATTTTATATATTTGGTAGACATTGTGAATAAAAGTTTTTATAAAAACATATAATAATATCCAGGATATTTTATAATATATTTTAACACATATATCTCAGTTTTAACACCTCATTATAACTTTATATGATTTCCATGATATCAATGAGGTTTAATAGTTTAGTGGTTATGAAATTTACAATCAAAGGAAAAGTGAACAATAAGTGGATAATGATTGAAATTATTTAATCTATCCCATTATATTGTCCAATTGTTACTTTTTTATCTTTAAGTCATTTAATAAATAAAAGTTAATATAGGACATCATTATAATATTTTGTAGCCCAATTTAATAAAATTATATTAATGAAATACTAAAATTTAAGTAACTTGAATATAAAAATATAAAAAAATCAGTACTATTATATAATTATAGTAAGCTGGAATGGAACAATATAAGGAAAACAAAACATATTAAATTTTCTGATTTTAAAGACTTAATTTATTTTTCTACTCATTCTCCAACAATTATGTTGATATTGTTCAAATATTTATGGTATTTATTTAATCATTAAAAATTAACAATAAAGTAGAGATGTTAAAAAAAATTCAAATTAAAATTTACATTCTACCAAAGGGAATGACTTATTTTTATACCTGTTAGAACATATTATAGATACTTAAAAAAGGAAACAAACAATTTTAAATTATTAAATACATTTAAAAATATTAGTGTATTTATAAAAAAATTCACCAATGATCCATAAGAAAAAATAAATTAATGTTTTGAAAAAACTCTTCACATGAAAATAAATAATAATAATAAATATTATTATTAAATACATTTTATTTTACTTTAAACTCTAGTTGTCCCAATTTATCCATTACTAAGGTGATAATTTCTATAATGGTTTTTATTAGTAATAAGTAAAAATAAAATGAACCTGTTAGAAAAATTGCAACCATGAGATTTTAAATATGTAATTTCATTTAAAAAATATGAATCATATAATTGGAATAAATTATTTTTGAAAAAAAATTTCAAAACTAGATGAAAAAGGGTTTTTAGAAAAATTCATTTCATATATAATAATGAGTTTATATCAAAGATAATCAGTAGGTTAATTTAAATAATATAAATTTTATTATTTTTATATAAATATTATATTAGAAATTTTGAAACTATTTCAAAATCAAATATTACTTTTTAAACAAGTGAAAATAAAAAATACAAAATTCTAGAAAATCTGTATTTCACAAAATTCACTAAAAATAAATCTCATTATACAACTCTCATATTTTTACTAGATGATAATTTTAATATTCTATGTTTAACAATGATATCATGTTTTTAAATGAAATTTCAAAAAGTGGAAGAAATTATTTATAATATTCTTTCAAAAAACCCCATAATTAAGTTAGATAAAAATTTGATGAATTAAATTAAATTATTAAATTAATAATTTCATATTTTCAAATATCTTTTGAACTCATTATTATTATTATAGACCATTTAATATTTATATTTATATTAAATTTGTTACTCAAATTTTTATACAATTCAATGAATATATTATAATAGTCATATTAAAATAAAAATCATTCATATTCCATAAATGATTGTGTTACATGTTTTTAAATAGTAAAAATACAATTATTCTTTTAAAAAAAATGGTAAATTAATACCCCTATAAATAAATTTCAACATTAAAAATTGATCTAAATTTTTTAATTTAGTGGATTAAAATTTGAAAATCTATTTGTTTTAAAATAAATTTAAATATGGTCATTCATTTAGGAAGAGAAAAATAGAAATATGAAAGTCATCTGAAATGACATAAAACTATGATTCTATAAGGATTAAATTATTGGGAATATAAAATTTAAAAAAATAGATAAAATATAATATCAATATATTGATGGAGAGTGAAATATAACATTAATGTAAAAGAGTGAATAATTTTGTGAATTAAATGACTAAAAAACCATAATCAAATGAGGTTTGAAAAATAAAATGATTTAAGTAGAAAGAATTTTATGAATGGAATTTTTTTTCATTTTCTAGATCATTTATCTAACAATTTGGAACAATTTTACCAGTTAGACAAATAAATAGAGGAAATATAAATTCTCTAGGTTACATAAGTCCATAAATGAAATTTTATCCATTAGCTTCTTGTTTAAACATGTTTTTGCCTATACCACATATCATAATCTAAAAAATTTGCAGCCATGATGAATAATTCAATTACGAAATAATAAATATCTAATTAAACATATGATTTTAATAGGGATAAAAAATAATAGACATGTCATTACTAAAAAAATTGTTAGGGTATTATAATAAAAAAATAATATTAATAAACCTTCATCTGGATAAATAGTACATTTAGATCAAAAATTATCATACCAACAACAAAGGATAAACTTATACAATTCAATAATTAAAGAGCCATAAATGTCAATTAATCTCAACAACATCGTCATTAATTAAATTTTAACATTAAAAGTAGTCTCATAACATTATCCAACATTCCAAAAAAATTATGAGCATTATTCGATAATGATCATACACATTAAATTAATGGGTCAAACATTCCTCAAACCAATGAAAATCTCACAAAATTACATCAATCAACATAAAATAAAATAAAAAAACCTAAAAAAGTGTTTCTATCCCCTTTTTGTTGTAATTAAAATATAACACCATAAACATATTATTGTATCCATACAATTTATTTAAACCTCATATAATATCATCCAAATATTAAAATTTATATAAAACCAAATATGCTATTTACAATAACAGCCTCAAAACCACACACCCACATCTAGTGTAGAAAATAGTTTTATTACATTATGGTTATTGATACTATTAATTATGACCAAATTCTATCCATAAATAATATAATACATAATGTAGAAAAATTTGATAATTTACATACCCAATGACCAATTACATTTATAATATTATATAATTATCAAATTATCAACGAAACCATTACTAGTATCCTTACATGGTCATTTTTGACTCTAACAAGATTTACCTATTCAATATTAATTATTAATCATCATGCATAAGAATCCCAAATAGACCTAACTCACATAAAATAATTTTTCATAAAATAGGGATGAGAAAATAAGGGAAATTATGTTCTTAGGTTAATATTTTTATTAAACAGTGGCATTAATAATCTAATATATTTTATGATTACAAGATAAGAATATGAGTTTGATAACATATTCAAAGTTCTTAAGCATTGAATACGGTACATTATACACATAAAATCATATAGAACAAATAACTAGACTTTGAATAAATACTTATCAAAATATTTGAGACATATGAGTTTGAAATAATGATTAGTGTGGAAGCATTCCTTGAAACAATTAAGCATTAGAACATATTACAAGCTTAGAGAAACATTGTTGGAAACATGAAATATAATATATTTATTGTATAATCACCTAAATATAATAATTCTATAATTCTCAAAGATTTTAATGAAAATATTTTACAAAGTCTTATCTTATGAGATACTCATGTTATGTTAACTTTAAAACCTCTCAGGATTAACATAGAATAATTAAATATATCATCTCTGATGAGTAACATAGAAACATTAACTCTATCACTTTACCCATTTCATTAGATGGTTATAAAAGAGCAATGAATTTTATTTTTATAATATAATTATCTTTTCATCATCTATACATGGGTTCATGTTCTATATAATGAACAATCATTTATAATCATTCACCTTTCAACATAACACCCTCAAGGAATTAAAAATTAAATTTTTCATTATTAACTCGCGAAATGGACATGGATTGCATGATAATATCATTATAATTTTTTTTTAAATCCTGAGAAAAAATAAAAACCGTATTATATGTGAATATCAAATAATATTATTAGAATATACATCATTATATTTTTTGTAATGGATAAATATAATTAAAAAAAATATTTAATCAATTTCTTGTAAATTAAGAAAAATATTCTACTATTTTTATTATGTATAAAAAATATTAATATAGTGAAAAATATTTTTTATAAAATAATCTATAGTTTTTTTGAAACATAAATAAAAATCATATTTATAATGTTGGGAAAAAATTAATTTTTTTAATGTTAAAACACTAACCCCATTCAATCTTCCAAAAAGATCACAAAAGTACATTGTTTTAAAAAATATTAATGTTTCATCTTAAAAATAATATAATGAAACTAAAATTTATTTGAAAATTAAATTAAACAATAATAAATTTTAGTAAAAAAATATTTATTTAATTTATTTAAAATATAAATCATATATAAGTGAGATGTTTTTAGGAAAATTATATAAATAAGATTGGGGTTCAATTAAAACTATTTATTTTGATGTCCTTCAGTTTCAAACTGTGAAAAATGAAAGAATCTGTTCTAAAGAATATAAATTTAAATTTGATATGAATGGAGATGTAGTTCAATAATATAATGTCACATAATATTCCCACGAAGAAAAGTGAACATAAAAATAATGAAAATTTATGATATTGAAACAAAATTTTATAATCCCTTTGATAACATTTGAATAAAAATTTACTAAAATAAATGTCACAATATGGACCTAAGAATTACATGAATTACATTATATAATATATAGAAATTCACTCAAGGTAAATAATATAGAACAAAAAACTAATCATGGTGCACGACATGAAATGTTTCTAAATCAAAAAATATTGTGAAAAAGAAATCCCATACGAAGATAATAACCTTTGATGTGCGAATTAATCCTGACATGATTATTTGAAAACATTAAAATATCAAAAAACAATGTCAAATAAGTCAAAATGAAATTAGAAGAAAACGTCATAACAATCATGGAATAATAAATATACTGAAGAAGTGTTATAGCCCAATGAAAGGAAATTGAGTGAAAAGGACTTTATCTCTAATATAGACATGCAATTTAGATTCAGTTACTCTTATATAATATGATCATAAAAAATATTTAACATTAAAAAATCATAGATTATTAATTTATAATTTAACATTATTTTTTGTCTTTTCATTTAAAATTTTGATTACGTAATTTGTCAACATTATGTCATGTATTTTGAGAGAGTTCAATTATTAATTACAAAATTACTTTAGTTTGTCACCAGGTATAAATAGTTTCTTTATTCCATCATCTATATTAGAAATATAATTAAATTTCTATAATTTTATACATAATTTATAACATTGTTTCATGTTGTGATTTTTTTAAATAGTTCATAACAGTAAACATAATTTATAGTAAATTGGTACGTGGATCTAGTACTCTATACGTAGACACATGTGATGATTATGTTTTTAATGATATGAATTGAAAGAAGATTGGATATATATTATATTACCAAAATGATAATAATTTCAGTAATATAATTTAAATAAATCAATCCACCATAATAAGAATTTAGAAAAGGAATTCATGAAAAATTGAACACATTGGTTCACTTGTTGGTATTCCACATGTACACAAAAAAATTGTTTTTTTCTTATTGGACAATGAATAAGATGTATAAATATTTTTTGATTAAAATATGTAAATATAAATATATGTAATATAAGTTTATTAATAAATTTATATTAATAGGGACCAATTTAACGAGGCTTAGGAATAATTAAAATAAAATTACATAGTGAACACAACTTTATCCTAATTGAATAACCACATTCATCTTACACGTCTAGATAACCGGGAAGCAATATTGGTGATAATATGACTTCAATAATGTGGGAATAAATGCTAAAATTTAATTTGGGTATTTATGGGACGACTAACACATTTCATAAAATGTGAGAAATAGTGGAGGTGTGGTGTGCTTGTATAAGAATGGAGAGTTTCAACCATTGAATTACATATTTTGTTAAATTTATATAAATCATTTTTATTGTTTATGTGTCCAAATAGTTTATTTTTTTTTGAATTTAGTGTGGTTATATGTCAAAATAATATAATATAATACAATATCTACAAGTTTATGTGATTTTTAACCAATTATACCTTAGTATTAACCACCATAAACATTTATTACAATTATAACAATATGAATGTTGTTTATAGTTTAGGGGTCATAAAATTACCAATAAATGTGATAGTTATAAATATGTTCATAATGGTTGATATTATATACCCTATATTATTCACCATGTGAATAATATTATTTTTATAAATTTTATGAAATTAAATAAAATGTTATTTAACATAAGATAAAATTATATCCATTTTTAAAACTGTTTACAAAATTGAAAATTTAAATATCAATATTTCAATTTTGATTGAATATAAACATTTTAAAAATAAATAATATGTTACTTTTCTCTAAAACATTATAATATCATAATTATTCTCTCACAAATGATTTCATTTTATGTATTTAAAATTATTTAATTCATTTTTCTAATACACATACAAGAACTATGTTAGCTTTGATTAATAATTTAAGGTAAATATTTCAACACTATAATATTAAAAAATGTATATACCCTAAAATATTTCCTATTAACAACAAAAATTTCAATCATTCATGAAAGGGGTTTATACTTTTTAAATCGTATTACAGATATTAAAATCTTGAAAGTGACTTTTGGGGATTAGTTTTTACATAAAATAATATAATGTTCTTTATAAAAGGAAAATTGAATAAAAGTACGATATGGTGGAGTATATATATGGATTATTAAATATCCATTTATAAAAATGAGTAAAATAATGTGATAATGTGATCTAAAACCCTCTTAAAATTATTTTTAACTGTAGTTATCCCAATTTACTGTTTATTATGTTAATTAATTATATAATGATTAATTTTCATTCTGAAAAAAGTAATAAAATATTCAAAAAAAATTTAAACATACTAATTATAATTGTTCAATCCATATTACCATATCATTTCCGATAACTTTCATAAATTAAATTAAAAAATATTTGGTAAAATGCAATGAAGAAACATTTTTCATGAAAAATGTATTCTAAATATAATAAACTTTTTTATTTGAATAAAGCATAGTTTTTATAGAAATAAAAATAAATTTATTATTTGTAGTAGTATTAAATAATTTATATTTTAAATCCAATCTATATTTATATCAAACTATTAAAATAATTGAAAAAAAAGATACATTTATCTATAAAATCTGTATTTTTTACTATTACCTAGAAAATAAATTATTTCCAAAAAATCCCCAAATTACACATTATGATAATACATAAATAAATATATAAAAAATAATTATCTTTTTTCCAAATTCATTTTCTAAATAGGTCTGAAATAAATTATAATTTTAACATAGAAAATTAAAAAAAAATATTATTGAGGAAAATATAATTTGGAAGCATAAAATAAATTTACTAAAAATTGACTAGTTATTTGCTAAGAATTAATAATTACAATTTTATTTAGTAGGAACTGTATATATATACAATTAATATTTATACACCTATTGATATCCTTCAATTCTATAAATGGATTATAATAGTCATATTCAAATAATATTATTTTATAGATGTTATAGATCGGTGTTTGAGTATCTTTGACTCTCTCGAACATAGAGTTCTTTTAAAACATATCATAATTATATTCTTCCCACATTAATAAAATTGTTTCCTTGAATGATTATCTATTTATTGATAATTACATGATCTATTATTTAAAAATATTGTTAAATAAATTCCTCAAAATATAAATTATAATAGAAACATCATTTCCAAAAGTGGAGAGATGGAAATATAAAGGTCATATGAATTAAAAATGAACTAGGTTTATAAATAAAGTGACAATTTTGGTTTGTGAAAATGAATATCTATATGTGACAAGTAATTTCTAAATAGTGATGGAGAGTGAAAATTAAAATTTATCACAATAAATTGAGTAACCATGAGAAAGTAATGACCACAAAAGGAGACACCTTTGAGTTGGGAAATGACCAAAATATACATATATTTAATTTTAACACAAGAAAAAAATTTAATTTAGAATATTTTTTATCAATATGAGAGGTATAATGATACTCTTATGATTGGGAACATGATAAACATAATTAATTGATTTCATTCAAACCCATAACACAAATTTTTTACATTGTATTCACGTTTTAACCGGTTTCCACCTATATCTCTACTGATATTCCAACAGATGGGTATCCATGATTAATCATTATTATTCCTAATTCTATAAAATTTAATATATAAAAGGATATAGACTTGGATAAATCGATAATTATCATAACTTCAATTAATTCAATATGGATTTCACATGACAGAAAAATACTCTAAATTAATAAACATTCGTTTGAATAAATAATTTATTAAACAAAATAATTTTTATATCAATACAAAATGTTCAAAATTGGCCATTCTATAAATAAAGAACTTAATTTCAAAATTTAACTCTGTAATGTAACCTTTAATGAGAGTATTAACCTAAATTATTCCTCTACATTACACCTTACATCCATAAAATTTAAATAACATTTTCAAAATTTTATCATTCATGTCTAACCTAATGGTTACATATATTTTAACCAAATAAAAGGTCTTTCAAAATGTCATTAATCACCTTTAAATCATTAACACAATTACATAAAATGTGTACTAATGCTTATAATATTTTGATCAGACATATACTTATAAACCCTTGATGGTATCTATAACTCTTAATTTAACAACACATGATGAAATATTAATTTCAAAAGTCTAATAAACTCATCATTGTTATTAATTAGGACCTTTAGAAACCCACTCTCATGGAATCCATTCTCATAAAATAATAATTAAATTTATGGTTTAAATACACATATACGTTACCCAATTTTATTTATATAATTCATAAAACAAAAATAAAAAATTGTGGATTACATTATTAACCAATGACATTTTAGTTTTATTTTATTATATAATTAAGAGAAACACTTACATAACATAAACCATGTATTTAAAAATGAAATTTTTGTTAGTTATAACATACTTTCCTAATTTAATATTATTACTTTATCATCACTCACATAAAACCCTTTTATAAATAACATAGATGACAGAAATCTTTATAAACTATGGATGATTAAAAATAAGAAATAAATATAAAAAAAATCATTAATTTTAAATATGTCCATTAATAATTTAAAATATTTGATAAAAAAGAGGATGATAATGGTATGAAAACATATAAAAAGTGTGTGAGAATAACATAATAGATTCAATAACTCTTAAAACCTGTAACATAAATATGAGACACTGTTTAAGGATTTAAAAAATATTATAGAAAAATGAGTCAAAATTCATGAGCCATTTACTCAAAAGAAGAATTGGATGATATTTAATGCATAACAAAATATTAATGGTAAAATGGAATAAGAAACATTCGACATTGAATCACCAAAAAATATTATTTGATAATTAAACTACAAGTAACATACAATAGTAAACTATATAATATGTAATGATCTAATCATATTTGTTAAACTTTATTTTATATTAGGAGTAAATTATAATAGTTAACAATGTAATCTCATAAGTGTAAAATATAAAAACTATCTTTATCGCTTTATCTAATATAATGGAGGGCTGTAGTGGAGCCGCATATCGTTATTTTTTAGGTAACCACCCATTAATAAACAAAAAATATGTACCATAAACATAATTTTAAAAAAAATTGATTATTTAACAATTCAACATATCACCCATTAAAAAAACATAATTTATTTTTTTCCCTTGAATAACTAGTGTGAGGGAATTAGGTTCCATGATAATCTATTTAACCATTTAACAATAAATCAAAAAAATTAATAAATATGGAATAATTTGAACATAGACCCATTGGATAACATATTAATAATAATAATGTATATTTATTTATATGGAAAATATATATAAAAGAACAGTAAATACATTTCCTTGAAATAAATGAAAATTTCATTTTATTTAGATAATGTTTAAAAAATATTATAATGACTATTTTGATTTTTTTTTAAATAACCATGGAAACTAGAGAATAAAACACCAAATAAAATAATATTTATATTGGTAATAAAATCCATTAATTTGGTAATGGTTAAAACAATTATCACATTCACACATTCAATAAAAACAAAAAGTATAATATTCAGAAAATAAAAACAAAATATTAGTTTGAAAATAAATTTATTAAAATTAAAATAATGATATCAATTAAATTAATAATTGACCTATGAATTGAAAAAAAATCATGTGAAAATTTTATAGATCATGGAAATGGAAGATAATACTTTTATTAGAAAAATAGAAATAAGCATGTTTTCCCTAAAAAATGTTATTTTGATATATTTACATAACAAAGAAAGAAAAATTAAATTAAATCATAAAAATAACATATATATACATATCATAGAAATATATATATGGTTAAGTTAGTTATGATGATATAATTTCCCATTAAGAAATATTAAACCTATAAACCATGAAATGAAATCAGATTCTAACATAAATCATTTACCTCTTTTTAAATTTTTTTGATAAATATTCATTGAAATAAAGAATATGATATGTAGCCACAATATCTATTATTTAAATCAATATATATTTAAAATTTAATTCATTTACACTTATGTACACCACACAATGAAATTATGGTGATCTATATCAAAATGTCTCATGGAAATTAAATTGAGACAAAAAATCCTTGAAAATATAATAACATTTGAATTTATAATTATTAAATGAAGTGATAATATAAAAATATATAAATAAGCATAAAAAAAATATATAATATAAATTAATTTGAAAAAAAAACAAAAAAAATCACTTCATAAATAGTTCAATAAATAATTATTATAACCCAATGAAAAGAAACTGAGTAAAGAAAACCCTTAAATCATGTCCAAAATGAACATGTATTCACATTAACTACTTTAGAGTAAAAATAAATTACTTATTTAAACTTATAATAAAACATTGTAGAATTATAAATTACAAATTATATATTTCATTTCACTTATTTCAATGAAATATTTAAACACAATTTGTATGTTCATGTAAGGATTATAGAGGATATTCAATTCATAAATATAGGATGAATTTAGTAATTTGAACATGGATAATCTGTAAATAGTTACATATTATAAAGAAATGTTTTAATTTATTAATTATATTCTTAAATAGAAAATCAATATTTATATTATTTTGTGAAAATCGATCATGAAACGACTATGATCAGCTCACGATGCAGTGGTACGCGTGTCCAAAAAAGTAATGTTTTTAAAATTGAATAGAAATAACCAAAATAATAAAAATAAAAACTTATCCTCCCAAAATTATTGTGATGTTATAAGAATCAAATAGCATCATTATATAAATTTCCATGACCATTCATGAGTGGAAAAATTGGAAAAATGAGGTACATAACTATTTATTGATGGTAGACCATATATATATATATGATGAATTTGTTTATAATGAAATATATTTTATTAATATATAGTATATACTATATTTTGAGAAAGATAATTAATCAATTTATATCGTAACTATAAATTAAATCCATCATAAAGACCATCTATGAAATCTAGTTATATGAAGTGAAATACTTCTAGTCATGAGGTTGTTGTTCACCCATCCAAAAGAATAATGGATTAGTTTTACATTTTTTGGTAGATGAATAATAGTATATTTTCATAAAAAAAATATGTAACATACTTATTTTATTACAATTGAATGTTTATGAATAAACAGAAGGTGCTATGAGAATATTTAAGATGAAATTACTCTGTTAATATGATAAAACCTTTTTGAAGAACCTAATATCAATTAAAACATAATAATTCATGGAAAGTGTTTTACTGAGACTATGAAACCTATATATTAGGTAGGAATATTTGGAATTTATTTGGTTGGATCATTCCTAACATAAAGGCCTTAAGAAATGCGACGAATAGAGGAGGTGTGGAATCTTTCTATAAAGTAGATAGGGGAACCATAGAAATTATAAACACTTTTAAATTAATATAAACTAGTTTCCATGTTATTTTGGAACTAAATAGATATAATTTAAATTTTTTGTGATGTTTTGATGAGATAACCTCATTTTAAATTAATTCATGACATATTTATGGGATTATTAACTATTACCATTTTGTTTGAACCCCCAGGTAACCCTTTTTTCTATAATCATGATAAGAATATATTTTAATATTATGGTTAAAGAATGATACTATAAAGGTAAAAATAACTCATAACTGGAAATTCTTTATATGATAACAAATAATATATAATTTATTTAAATTATTTATATTTTATAAATTATAAGTCATTCAATAATATATTATTTAACTAAAGAGACCATTAAATTAAATTTCAATACTATACAATTAAATAAATTTTAAAAACTATGAGGATAGTAATTTATTTCATAGGTAATTTTTTATGTATTAAATAATATGGTATATTTCTCTAAAATTATTATAAAGCACAAAAAATATCCCCCAAATAATAAATTTTTTTGATAATCATATATGTTATATTATAATTTTATTAGAAGCATTGTTCCAAAATAGGAAATTCAATTTTTATAATTATTTGATAAAATAAAATGTAATGATATATCAACAAAAGATAAATTACTCTAAAATAACCATTTTTAACCATTAATGAATAGTTATTTCAATTTGATAACATTTTAGAGAAATTATAATCAATACAGTAAAATTTTTAAATTATGTGTTACATTAACTTACATATAGGTCATTATGAAAGAAATATTCCCCCAATGTTCCATATTATTCAATATATGAATGTGTTGGTCATAATAAATTCCTTAAAAAAATAAAATAACTTGTTTCTGTTATTTTTAAGCTGTTTACAACAGATTTAACTCCTCATAACCAACTGTATCTAGTATTAATGCGATAAATTTTACCGTGGTTCCTATTTATTATGAAAAAACATAAAACAAACCTATTTATTGAATTTCGGACTCCTAATTAAGTCTATGAAATTATATTTATGAATATTAATTCTTATAAGTGGAAGAAAATATTTTTAATATATCAATACAAATATTATAAAAATATGATTTCACAAAAAATATATTTTAAATTGAAAAATGGGTTGAAATTAAAATTCAACATAATAATATTTTTAATATCATGAATTGGATTTTATTTAATGAAATATATTTTAAAATATTTTAAAAAAAATTCAAAATAATGCGTCTCTTCATAAATAATTAAAAATAAAATATCATCAATCTATGAAATCTATATTTTTCTGCATTCACTAAAAAATAATTATTTTAAAGGAAATGCCAAAGTCCCATGGAAAAAAATTGTTTATGCCTATATAATAAATGAAATATTTTTTATCAAATAGATGATTTATAAGTAATATACATAAATTATAATTTCCTATCAGAAAAAAACAATAAAATATTTATTGATAAAAATTATTTTTGTAGTAGAAAATTACATTACTAATAATTTATTGATTATTACAAAAATAATTTGAAATACATTTTTATTGAATTTGAAATTTATATATATGTATTTATATATATCATAATCTCTTAACTCTAATTCGTATATTACAATAATGTCACTAGGTTATATTTTTCAAATTTAAATAATAGTCATTCATAGTCTTTAATTTAGTGTGTTCTCTTTCATGTAATCTATAAAATATAATATTCTATGAAAATATCAGAGTATTACATTCTCCTCCATTATATAAAAGTTTCTTTCATAATATTACCTTGACCATATAAATATATTTTTTTAATATTATTTAATCAAATTATTAAAATCCCACATCTTAAAAATGGTTATTAAACATCTTTTTGAAAGGATAGAAGAAGAAATATGATGTTCGTCTTGAATATCACATAACTAGATTTTCAAATATAATAAAATTAATGGGAATCAATTATATTTACAATATGGATACTTGAAATTTCCAAATAATTTCAGATTGTGAAAGATAATATTGATCAAAACAAACTGAATGATTAGGATAAAGGTAGTGACTACAATACTAAACACCAATGCAGTGTGAAAAATCCATAAAAGAAATTGAAATTATTTTAAAAAAAGTAAAAAAATAATTATCCTAATGATTTATCTAATGATGGGAATCATTTTAATATTAATAAAACATAAATGAGAAAAAAATCTTACATGATTTTCTTGAACCCCATAAATTCATTCTCATCCATTGGAATCATATTTTATCAAGTTTCTACCTCAATGAAATACTATATTCCAAGTTATTAGTATCCACTTGAATTATTCAAATTCAAAAAGGGTAAAATTTTGATAGATTATATGATCCTGTTAATGATAAAAATGATAATATTTTGGTCTTTACTAAAACCAAAATGGCTATAATTAGATATGATAATACCTAAAAATATTAAACATTTTTATGAAGTAAAAAGAAAATTTACACTAAAAAATCCATAATAACACTAACTGATCAAAATATATCATTCCACGAATAAATTAAATTATATAAAAAACAACATCAATAACCAAAAGAATAATAATTATTTCAACCACAATGAATTTTTAATATATTTTCATATAATTTTCCAATATTTTAAATTATTTATTCAAAAATAATCTATTAGTTAAAAAAATTGTTATATATATCTCAACCAAATATAATGTCTCTAAAAATATCATTATTCACCTTAAAATAAATTCATATAAAGCATAAAAGGTTTTTGATTCCCTATAAAATTTGGGTAGACCGTGAACATATAAACATATGATAGTAATCATTTCTCTTATGTTATATAAATCCTTCTTTGATACATGTTATAATTGCAGTAAAATTGAACACTCATATTTTTTTATTAAAATGAAATCTTTACAATTATTATTTTAATACTAAAAAAATTAACCAATATTATCCCTAAAAACATACTTTATCAAAAAAATTATTTTATCATTAAAATACCAAAGGTGTATCTAGGTTTTGAGTATTATATAATTAAAAAGATCTATTCTATAACATTACATTTGATTTTATGTGAGAGTTTTTCCCCATTATGACCAAATTTTATTATTTTTTTTCTTCTTCATCTCCCACATGAAAATTTTCAAGAAATAAATTATTTAATATCTTTCATCATAATGTGGGGTTTAGGAAACATAAAATCGAGATATTAAATTATCTATAATGATAAACATAGTAATGAAAAATATAATTTCATCAATATGCTTTGGATGTTCATAATAGTATGAGAACACATTGAATGAGGATGGTATTAACATAAGACAATTCTGACATACAATAGCTAGAACCAAAAAAATGAAAATGGGAATGAATATTTAAAACAAATATTTGCACAAAAAGGTTCAATAATTATGAGCCATGAAAAAATATTTCTCAATAAATAGAAATACTAAACCATATTTCAAAAAAAATGAAGCTATACTGATACCATGAAAAATACATCATTTATCTTGTATTAGAATATATGGGATAATTAAAAAAAATTAAGAGTTACTTACACTATTTAACTCCATCAACTACTATGAAATACAGATATTCTATAAACGTCATTATATCTTATGAATAATAGACAATAGTTATCTTCATAATGTTATTAGAGTAATATAAAATAGTTTACTCTATCACATTACACATTTAATTGGATTGATATAGTGTCCCTAAAATCCTTTTTTATAATATAACCACTCATTAATCATCAAAAATATATATCAATGTATTGTTTTATTAATAAAACAATCATAATTTTTCACTTTTCAGCATAAAACCCTTAAGTACAATCCTAATATATTTATAGATTGATAAACCCATAGAAAAGTAATAAGATATGTCAAAATCACATTAAAAACATAATATATATACAGAAATAATAAAGATTGTATCATTGAAATATATCCCGAATTGAGAATATGATAAGATTAAAAACATTTTCATTGATAAAAATTTCATTTACCATAACATTTACGCTCATTTATTGAAAACATGCTGGAAATGATTTAATTTGTTATTTTTTTAATCACAATACAATGAATATTGAGAAAAATATTTTCAACTAATATAAACATTGAAAGCTGTTAAAGAAACCTCAAATAAATGAATAGTTTTGATATATGGAAAATATGATCAATTGTTAAATGTTAAAAATATATCTCCTTCTCAGTTCATGTAAAAACCCAAATGACCTTGTATGAAAACTAAAATAAATTCTTTTTAATCCATTTTAAATATATTAAATATATTTTAAAATAACATTAATAAGTTATTTATTCTTTCAAATGAACCCACATTAATACATTTAAACGTTCCCAGCTATAGATGTGAAAATATTCCCCACATAAAATATAAACAAAGGTCAAATTTTCTATTAAATTCTTAAATTAATGACATAAGTAAAACAATAGAAAAATGAAAGTAAATAAATAATTGATAATAAATAAACAGTGGGGATATATATATATTTAAAGAAATTAAAATCACATAATATCCCAAAGGAACCATGAATATTGTAATTCTTGAAATGATGTCAGATTGTAATATAAAAAGTTTACTTCTTCATTAATGATATAATAATAATAATTCAAATAAATTATTTGATATTTATATGTAAATAAAATTTATTACATGATTTAATATGTTAAAATTAATTCATGGAATAGTAATCACAACAAAAAATTAAATCATCGTGCATGATATGGAACAAGTCTTAAGAAGACGAGAGTAAGAGAATGAAAACCATTTGAAAGATCATAATTTTTATAGAGATAGTTATAGAATAAAGTGATGATTTTATCATATGGAAATAAAAAATGCATATGATTAAATAAAAAATAATATAATTTAGAGACCATTTCACATATAATGTTGGCATAATGAACTCATTGATGATGTTTTATAACCAGTGAAATGGAATTTTTTTATTAAAGTTTTTTCCCATTGTCCGGATTTTAAATGTATATTCATTAAATCCAATAGATTAAACTTATAAGAACTATTTAATTCAATTAAAACCTTATGTATGATTATGAATTTATATTATTACATTTATTTCAATGATAAATAAAATAAATAATTCATAAATTCATGTTGTGGGATTATATTGGATATTTGGATCATGATTACAAATTGATTTTATAGGTTAAATGTGGTCATATGTTTCATTTTTACATCATATATAGAACAATATTAATGAAAAAATTATTATTATTTAATATAAAGTAAAATTTTGTATTTAAACATGCAATTAAGTTATAAAGAAAATCTACTCGTGAGGAGGTGTTGCACACATACAATTATTTGTATAATTTATCTTTTGAAAGATATAAATTAATGAAGTAAAATAAAATATTGTATTTCAATAGTAATTATCATGTTAGAAACATCAAACAGATTCATTAAATCCATACCCATAAAAATCTATTATAGGCGGCTGGAATAAATAATTACATCGCTACGTGGGAAGGGTTATTTGTATGCACACAAGTGTGATGATTATGTTTTTAAATATAAAAATCCAATAATGATAGATAATATATCTAGCTTCCAAAATAATTAATCTCTCAAAAATATAAAATTTGTATACATATTAAATCAATCATAAAAAATATACATTAATAGCAGTGAGGGAAATCAAAAATCATATGTACCTGAGGTGGTAGTATGAACTGACACATGAATGGTGGTTTCATTTTCCATTTGGATTCAATGTATTGGAATAAAAGAGGTTCCCCAAACATAGTGACTTCTAAATATATGTATTATATGTATTTTTTATATATTTTTTTTTAAAATTAATAATTGTTTTAGAAAAATAAATAAAATTAAAATAATCGGGTATGAAGATAACCCCATTTATGAATAACCACCTTTCAGTTAAACATTACTACTTATCAGTTCAAAATTTCATGCCACGATGTGATATATGATGTGGGATGAAATATTTTGTACATTATTTGTGTAGATATTGGTTGAGCTATATTAACCAATAATGTTTTGAAAATGAGTAGGGGTGGTGTTTTTTATAAGATATTAGATGTTCAACCATCGAATTACATAATATCAAAATATAATAAAAATAATTTTAACTTTAAAATTCGAACAAATTGATTTATTTAGTGATAAACTGAATATTTGTACAAATAATATCATCAAAATAAAATTGATAATTTTAAGTACTTTTTTATCCCTTATCTTTTAGTTTAACCCCCCACCCCAATTATCACTATTGATAATTAATGTGAAATTAAATAATTTTACTATTTAGATATCACAAATGGTAAAATAAAAGAAAAATTTAGCAATAGTTTGAAATTGGTTGATATTTTATACTGTATCCAATTCACATTTCCAATGAAAATATTTATATAAATTGTAAATAATATAAATGATTTCTAGTTTAAACTAGATATCATTAATGTCATTTTCAAAACAATTTAGATATTTTAATTGATGAATATACTAAGATCATAATATAATTTGGATAAAAAAAATTATAAAATTAAAAATATGTTATATTTTTTTATAAAATTCATAAAATTTAGTAACAGGCTGACCATTATTAAATTTTAAAATTTTAAAATCATTTACCTGATTTTTCCACTACCTATACATGCACTGTGTTTGTATTGTATAACATTAATTTTAATAATTTTTTACAAAAAATTAAAATATCAATTTCCATATAAATTGCTTATTAATATTAAAAATATATTTTTATTCATTCATGACATGTTTTATACTTTCGAAAACCTATTTTAGATATTTAGTTCAATAAAGTTACATTTTCAGATTATTCATTACATAAAATAACATAATAAATATTATCAAATAAAAATGGAATGAAATTTTAACTTTCTATAATATATAAATATATGGAACCAAATCCTATAATACATAAGATTAAAATCATTTGTTATGTTGACTTAAAATCCATTTCATAATATTCTTTACCCTAGTTACATTAATCGATAATTTTCTGTGGTGGTAAATTTTTCGATGGTTACTATTCATAATAACAAAAACTAAAATGGATGTATTTAAAAATTTGGAAACTTTTAATTATATATATGGAAGATATTATATCAAACTTAATATTTATGTGTGGATTAGATTATTTTTAAAATAAACCTTCGAAATTGAAAAAAATGGTTTTCTAAAAAATAAATCTTATTTTTAAATGTGTTTTATTCAGAAGTTAATCATAATACTGATTTGAATAAAATTTATTTTATTATTATTAAAGAAAGGAGTAAATTAATTTTTTTAAAAAAAATAATAAATTGTCATTTTTAGATATATGAAAATAAAATACAATTTTTTATAGAATCAATAATTTTCCTTTTTCAATGAAAATTATCATTTCTCTTAGATATAAAATGTTTTATACAATTCAAACTCTTATTTCATTATATAAAAAATGATAAGAATTTTAGGAAATAAATATTCTAAAATTGGTTCAGTTTAATTAGAATATTATGTTACAAAAATCAAAATATCTATTTTTTGATGAAAATATATTTGTGAAGCATAAAATAATTTTACAAAAAAATAAGTGCAGGTTTCCTAAAAATTAACCTATATATTTAAATTGAGTTGGACTATTATATATATATATATCATAATTAATTTTCTCAAATTCAAATTCTCTATGCATAATAACATGTTATAATGGTCGTATTTAAAAAAAATTATTCATGGTCGTAAGAGCCCGTTGTTGCATGTCATTGAAAACAGTATTGATTGATAATCATGTGTTATTATCAAAGAGTAGGGGTGTGGAGGAGTTTAAAAAATTCCCTTCATGGTACTCCTATATTTTTCATAAAACCGAGGACACTTATAGGAATAGAATAAATCTTCTATCATATAATAATCTCTAATATATATTTCATGAGGTGATAATATAGTTAAATGGGTGACTATCCCTCTAGGCTGATGATTCCACAATATGTCTAGGGGTTATTATATTAACACCCTAGACAATGGCCCACAACATTATCCTACATAAGTCATATAATTGTTCCCCACACAATCTGTTTTTAGTTCCATTATGCCACCCAGTAGAGGGGTTATCCCATTGGCTATTCCAAAAGGTGTCTGACCCTCCCAACTCAATGTACAATGTTCCCATAATGTCCAACTTGACAAGAACTATTTTTTTGGATAATTTAAGAATAACACCATCATTTATGTTATATCAACCATAGAACATATTATTCCACATGGGACTTAATCTATTTAAAATAACATCTTCTATATATGTCTGAAAAGGTAAATTTCTAATTAAATCTTTGTTCTCATGTTGATCCCCCATCAAAATCCAAAAATAAATTTTATCCTAATTTTAAAACTCTCCAGTGGAATTGGGCTATATAAATTCCCTCTAATGTTACATTTCCCATCCCACTTATCCCCAAATTTGGGCATGTTGTAGTCCACAATTCATGTTCATCATGTCACATCTTTTTATCCGACTATAAATAATAATCTATTACATAAATCCAAACATAATTTGAATTATCAATTAGAAATATTGGCAATAGTTTACCATTATCAATTACATACATAGATGGTTATTATGTTCTCTTGTCTACAAAGAGATACAAAAGATTGATATTTAAGTTTTACTCTAGGTTTGTGTCACTCCCCATTGTACTAATCATTTCATAATGGTCGTTTATATGCCATGATTCTCCCCAACATGGAAATTTACATATGATATGAGTTACCATAAGTTTATCAACTCACTCAGTGTAGTTTCCATCCCATATAGAAAAATTGTATATAAAATTAACAATCGATGAGATTTACCTATAACGGCTCTATCTTTTTACCCAATTATAACACCTAAACATCTACTGTTATCTAGAGATTTTCCAAACACCTACTCAAATTATAATCCAGACTGATGATTTGATTACATTGTATCATCCCCATCAAACTAAGCTTGTATATATGATCTCTCTATAAGAACAACCATACCATCAATATGAAAAACCATTATATCATATACAACACCATGATCCCAACCATAATGTTTGACATTATCAAGTTCCACTATCCTGCTTCAAATAAATAATTATAGACGGGACTTGAAAAAATTATATCTACCAAATCACCGAAATCCATATTTCATTTTAATAGACTAATGACGAGTCACCAAAAAAATGACATGACCAATTCAATTATTATTTAACCATAGAAAGTTATCTATTAATCCCCACATGCAATGACTAAACATGAACGCATTTTTCATAACCATTCCTTAACAGTGAATGTAAAATAATTTTTATACACAACTATCTATTAATGTAATCAGAAACAGTCACCAATTTTTTTTGTAAAATGGGAGACACAATCCAATATCCAATGATGCACTCCTCGACATATGCTTTCCCTTTTACTACTCGTTGAGAAAAAACCAAATATTTTCATAAAACATTCATTCATAAAAATTATTCACAAGCAATGTATTTTGGGTATTCCATATCAGGACAAAATGACCGATATATGTTGTCATATCACTCCACTAAGGGAAATTTATAATTTTATTAATACTATTTTTAATCATGTGTTCTATTTTTTCAAAAAATACCACCTTCCCCAAACCACCCATGACCACACACTAATATACAATCAATAATAACTAATCATAACCAATGTGTATCACATCAATCTTATCTAAACCCAATAGGTGTATACACTTACACCACCTATTAAAATAAAAAAATTGATGCTCTCGTGTGTTCCATATCATCTACCGAAGAACATACACCTATAAAACAGACTATGTTCCTCTCGTATCAATCTAAAATATTTAAAATAAACTTGGTTCTTACTATAAAATGATCCTAAAACCCTTACCATTTTCAGGAAATTAGAATAATCACTTACCACTATCGGATTCATTAAAAATAGAAATGTAATCCTACTATCAATACATCCTTGATTTTACTATATAAGATCATGAGATGCTAGATATTCATTAATTATTCTTGAAATACATAGGGTCGTGTATTCCACTATTCCATCCCTCAAAACCTAACATTGATATAAAATCATGAGAAATTATTCACAATATGGTGAACAAGATATCATAATTCCTATACCATGTACCTATGAAAACATTCTATGTTTTAATAACATATCTCAATCATTCCTTTAATGATTTATATCTATATGTAATTCATAAAAATTAGTCTCTCCCTTCTCTTGAGTCACCATCGTACATATCACATGACCACTGAATTTGTTAAATTCTATTCCACTAACCAACTAAAAATCACTCCCGTGTATTCTCATCCCATGTCATAAGGGTATTGGGATCTCCCACCTTACCCATAAACCATACCTCACCAAATCTCTAACACTTTTGATTCACCTCTATTCCCAGACCAACTATCTTAGGAACACTGATACTAAAAACAAAAACACACTACTATTCTTAATATAAAATGAGTCTAAAAACACAAAACAAGTCATCATCCCACAGGGGAATCAATAATCAACTCATATTAAATACAATACTACCCACATGAGAACCACAATATCATCCATAAATTTAAAATTTTATCATTATATAGTAACCTTTTTTGAGAAATCATATTCAAATGTATTGATAATGTAGAATACCTTCTATAACCTATGTGATAAAATACCATTCAGGTAGTTATTAAAAATTTATGAAATAAAATATTTTCCACATTAAAAAATAAATAAGGAGTCATATTCTAATATAAACCCACAATAGGTCATTATATATCCCTTATTTAGAGGGACTTTATGTATTTCATCATAGTGTACCACCATATGAAATTCACTTGACCTTTCATAAGATAAAATATTTTTTGGTTCTATATGATTATAATTACACCAACATGTTATATATGAAAACCATATACAAGATGTTGATGACACATTAAACAATTAAACCCTCTATCATATGTGATATCAATCAATCAAAAGTTAATGCATGTCATTTGATACCAATATTCCAAATATGATACAATAACACTTCCCTCTTTCCCATGGTCAAAGAGTAAGAAAAGAATAAATTATTATCCAATAATCAATGTTTTCTAGATAGATGAAATGAAAACAAAAAATTGGAAACAAATCAAAATAATCTCATGCCAGGGTATTAAAGTACTTCTACTTCAAATGGTGTACAAAATGCACCAATCTGATTTCCATCACCTGTTATGAAATGACTATTTTACCATTAAACCTAATCATAAAATAGTTCGAAAATAGAAATATTATTATATACCACTTTTTATATCACTAGATTAGAGACCACTTGATAATTATCCCATAGAGATTCTCCACATGAAAAGATTTTTTACTCCCAATATTTCTGAGGATGCCAACTAATATTATTGATATGGTGTGTTAATATAGGATGAATAATCTATAATTTAGAAATTAAAATAATGTTAAAAAACTAAAAATAATCCATCATAAAATATCATAGTAAACATAAGGGAATAATCCTAGAATTGTATATATAATTAAACATAGAAACATATAGTCATATAAACCTACATTCATACAGTAATTTAATAAAACTGATCTCCCAATAGACAATAACATATTCAAGATAAATATAAGAATAAAAATATATTGATTTTCTATAACAATCGTCGAGCACCACCCATCTAGATATCTAATCTAGACTCTGCTATCCAACTGTATCATGGAACAAAGGTCCTATAGACAACCTAGACCTATAATTAGTGAATTATTACCCAGGTGTCTTGTCCAACTATATAAAATTATAGTAAAAATTAGTGGTGAACCAATAATGGTATATCTTAATAACTGGTCATACAGTGAATGAAAATTAGATATTCTCAACTAAATAAATAAAAATAGTATGGAAGAATAAATAAATATCTGTTGTTCATTCAGATGTCTTAATTTCAATGATTGGATTCACTGGACCCTTTATTACCCATTCTAATTATGTTGAATATAACACCGTCCAGTACCAAAACCATCATCCATATATTATTATCTGGAATATTTTATTAATAAAAGTTAATCATATGAAACATAATAGTACCAGGATCATAACCCAGTCATTTGTATCCTCCATATGAATTCAAAAACATTTACATGGGGTAAGGGTTACCCACCTAATTCTATTGTATAATTTACCCTTTATAAATAATTCCATTTATGGTAATATTATCCTGGAGAATGATTTATACATGTAAAATAGAAACAATTATTTATTTGAAGTAGTATCCCAATAATTATTGATTATCACATTGTCTAATCCATGAGTACTTCCAAGGGAATTCTAAATTGATCATTCAACAAAAATATAAATGGGGAATACTAATTTTATTCTATAAAGAAAATCAGTATGTCCCATATAGGTAAATTTCTCATGGAATTATAAATAAACATTTAAAATTTATTATTCCTAGGACGTATCTGAGGTTATCATTCCTACCCAATTAAGTGACGAGTACCCACATATATTATATCGTATAGTACATTTTAAAAGTTCTTTTTATCCGCTATGACCCTTCAACCGTAGTCATGTTCATATGTTGACATTAATGACCATTCATCATCACTATATCCTTGTCTTCATTATGTTATAGATTCATGTTCAATGGTAACATGAATATTCATCACTTCCGAATACTCCACACACCCACTCTTTTGTCAAAATATTATTAGGGGCCCTTTAGTTTAAATAGGTCAATTAAAAACCCTAACACCCTAAATGGGATCTTCGATCTCTATCTCATATCCCATGACATCACCCATCACTCAAATGGTATAACATCCCTCGAAATAATTCTAATCATCTTATAACCCCAAATTACATTTTTGATAATACATACATTCATTATTATATATATATGACATAATACATATCTTAACATCCCAAACCATCTTACATCGGGCCTCTACCAATCCAATATAAATTTGATCTACTGGATACCCACCTGGTAATCTCATAACATTAGGGGGTAACAATATTCACATGATAATTTCAGATATTCATATAGCTATAATATTTAATGAGGTTCCCTAAGGGCATAATATATACAATCCTTCCCATTCATAAAAATCATGTACTCATGGGTCACAAATGGAAGATATCTTATTGAAAAATATATGTTATTAATTTTCTATCAATTAATTCCCACCTATACAAGTCTATAAATATCTAAGAATATTTTAATAGTAATGACATTGATCATCGGTAGCTAGGTATCATGCTAGAGAATAAGGGACATTTTTTTCCCTTGAAACATTATCCATTTCAACAATTTTTATTTAAAAAACAATTCATTTAAATTTATTGTCTTTCATACATAATGGAAAGACCACATACCACTTTCCATTTATAAAAAAAATGAAAAAATGGGGTGTAACTAAGGGATCACATAACCCATATTAATTTACCCTTATAAGAATCCCAAAAATCTTTTAAAATGACTTTATAAGTCACAACCATGATCATACAAACAATGTAAAATCATGTTACGATATATTAGGTTCTCATCGACTGAATCTGTGATCTCTCTTTAGATAGGTCTCATTTACCACTTCATGAAGTGAATTTTTTATGTTTTTTGTGGGCTATTGGATTATACTTGTTTGGCTCACCATTTTAACCAACCATTGACAAACCTAGTGAAAAATAACCCACCCAAAGCTGTGTGGGTTTGCATAGTTGGCAGACAGTTTCAAAAATTGTGTTCCCAACTAGTAGAAACCTATCGTCCTGATATAGGGGTTCATGTACTAGGTGAAAAATTTTCATAGAGGGTGGATCATCTCAAAAATCAGTTCATATTATTATTTTTCACATCAATAATTAATTTACAAAATTTACCTACCACATTTTTAACACATGATCGACCATAACTCGAGGTATCTCAAAATAATATGTCATAGAGGCCTCCTAAAACACATTTGGGATACTGTAATCCAATTTATATTTGTATTGAAGCCTAGTGGATCTTGTTGATCCCTCCTAATTAAGTGATTCTTATTTCATTACATCTCTTCTACTCTCTCAATCTTTCTTCTGTATGGATTATTAAATCATTAAATGCTTGATGAAAATAAAATCAATTATTTTGGATCTTGAGTATAGGTTATATTTCAATATCATTATTCTGATCATCCATAATTATAATGTTCTACTATGGGTGTTGATTTTTGGTAATGTGAATAACATTAAGATGTTTTTTAATATTTTACAGGTAATAAACCCATAATTTTTTATTATTTAATAATGAATTATGTCAAATCAAGTTTGAATACCCAATTCAGTGATAATTGTAATTTTCAATTTAATTGGTATGGATTATAAATAAAACCACCAAACCTAGTGGAACATGAATTTGGGGGTACATTCGGAATTGATTGAAATTATAAATTTATTTTATAATTAAAAATATTATTGGTTTTATTTTGAAAGAGAATTAAATGATGAAATTTCTATGATTTGGATTTGAAATTAATTTTAGATATTGAAATGAAAATTTTTGAAAATGATTTGTAAATGATGTTGTAATTTAAATTGAAATGAATTTCTTAATATTGATTTATTGATTGTAGAACATGGGAGCTAGGTAGTTAGTTAGTGGTTGGGAAAAGCACTCTAGGAATGTAATTCACAAGAAATTGATTAATGATGAAAAATATAACAAAAAACATTTGTCTTATAATTTTCACTTAAATGGGGGGGGGGGTGATTTTAATTTTACATTATGTGGGAGTCTAAATTTTTCATGATCATAAATATGAGAGTTTGATTCTATCATTGCAAGTCACTAATGTACATCAATTTGTTGGACCATTGTTCTATAGATTGATGTGATTAAATATATATTTAATACATTGATTGTGAATTTTTTTATGATGAATAGTTTATTTTATAAGGAATGTTATAAAATTTATTTATTTTGACGTTGTTTTTGTTTATATACATCATTTTATAAATGAAATTATGATTCATTTTAAATATGTAAATATACTGAAGTGTGTGTCCCATTTAAAATTTAATGCATGATTTTCTCTAATTGTTGTGGAATCTTTTTATGGAACGTGTTGTGAGGGACCAGTGGGATTTTATCTTACACACTACCTTTTACAGTGTGCATTTGTATATTTTTATATACTAAGAATTAGTAAATCTTATGTTTCAATTTTTGGATTTGGATTTCCTTGACAATTTCATATAATAGTTTTAATTCCATTAGGAAGATTGAGTTTCAACAGGCCTGTATATGGTACGTTTTTTATCTCGGGGTTGGGTTTCTGATAAACATTTTTGTTTAGTGGTACATTCTAATTCATCAGTTTTTGAGAATATTGATTTTTATTTTTTCATTCACTATTTTTTGGGAATCTTTGTACCCACATTTATATTGTATGATTGAAGGCTATGGCCCGGATCCCATAGGGATCAGGAACTCCCTTCAAGATATCTTGATGTCAGATCAGGTATCGGTGTACAATGATATCAGGATGGGTCCATGAAATAGTGGTGTCAATGGTGTTGGGTTTTCATCGATCATCGATATTAGTATGTTTTTGTGAGATCATGGAAAGAAATAGTAGGATGTTTCAAGTGATTTTTATGCCAGATCTTATGCTAACGAGTCTTAAGTTACTATGGGTGGTTTTAGAAAGACATGTTAAGGATTAATTATAATATTTTCCCTCATTTAAATTTTGATATATTGGAGTCCATATCATAATATCTAACTGATGGTATGAATTCACATAATACCCTAGTTGAGTTTTTGATATCATTACTCAAATGATATATTTATTATGGTTTATTAATGTTTCATAGAATCATGTATCTCAGAAAATGTGTGAATATGATCAAGGAGAAAATTAAAATGAAACACAGCTAATGAATCTCCTCGTTGAAGGAAATAATGTTGATGTTATTGTTCAGGTGGTCCAAGAATTGGGTCATTTAGCAAAACCTATTCACATTTAAGCTCCAGTTGTGGAAGCTTATAGGGACAAATTATTAATTCCATCAGAATTTTTCCTTCACCAAGACCCGCCAATGTTCCATGGATCATATAATCATCATGATGATGTGGATTGGTTGAGTTGAATTAATCTTTTGGTTTTGGTCTTGGAGACACATGATGAGACCATGGTGACAAGTTCCACCATAATGCTAAAGTGATACATAATGATATGGTGGGAATCAATGGTGGCGTTAATGACTCAGGAGGTATTAGAGTGGAAGTAAATTAATGTTATTTTAATCAACCTATTATATAAAAATTTTATAAATCTTGATAATTCAATTGATTTTTTCAATCTTGAGAAATTCACAAGAACATAACATAATGTGTTAACCAATTCCCCACGATTTCTAATTTTACACATCTGATAGTATCAGATGAGAAAATGAAGAATATATGATTTCAAATGGGAATTCAATAACATAATTATTTTTTTGGTTTATTTCTTGAGATATATTATTATATTGTAGTGTTGGATATGGTGTTTTTGGTTGAGCATCATCTGGCTCATGAGTCATAGTTAATGGGAGTTATTTTTTCATCCTGTGGAATTTCAATGAGTTTCATCAAAGTAAATATATTGTGAAATGAGTTTAATAGTGGATCATTACAATAAGATTCTTATATTACACATAAAATTCAATGTATAAGCCCTTTTTATTTTCACCTAGTTTCATAAGAATGATATCTTGAAACAAATTTTCTCCAAATCACCCACTATAGGTGGTTCCTTTATATATTCAGAACACATGAAGATGTTATGTAATATCTATTATACTCTATGTAGTGTCAAAGGATCATAAAAAACCAAAACCAATGCAGTAAAAGTATACGCTTCTTGATTAATGTGGTTCCACCCACAATCATCTAGTACAAAGTATCTTCCAATTGTGGAATAGTATCTAGAGGTAGTAGATATGAGTCCAATGATCATGATACGTGACATCAATATAGATTCAAATTTATTTGGGGCTATATTATTTTACATTTCTACATCTCAATAATTGTTTATACTCTTATTTTGAATATTTTAAATCATCCTATGGAGATTTTCAAGATACCATATACATCAAGAGAATGTGATGGGTCATGCCAAGCATTTATTTTTGTCATGATCAATGATCAATCCAAGAATTATGTGGAGAAAAATTCAATGATCATCAAAATAGAATAAAATAAAATATAAAAATATAGAACACCATATCCTAGTAGAATATCATCATATATTATATATAATAAATTTAACCAATTAGTGAATCGACATGTGAAAATTCGTTCATTATTGAGTAATTTAATAATAGATATACATTGTACCATATTTTTGTAGTAGGAATCAAGAGTATATTCCCACCAGTGGTGATCTTAACATGTTCCAAGAATCTCCAATTATTCTCGTAGGAATCTATTTGTTCTAACATGGAAGATTCAATATCCTGTGTTTTTATCCATTGATCTCTATATGAATCACTTACAAAGTGTCCCAACTAATTTATCTATCCTTAAGAGTGGTAGACAAAGGAATATAAATCTATCTTCATGGGGTAATTCATGGATAATGTAGATCTTTATGGATTCTATGGGATTCTAAAAATTCATTGTGCATAACCAATCAAATGAATTGGATCACATGTAAAATAATATAATTGGTTATATAAAATTATATGGTTGAATTTTTATTAAAATATCAATTTCTAATTTATTTAATACATTTAGAACTACAAGTTAATAATAATATTATTATTATTATCATTTGATTACATGTATTAATATTTCAAATTAAATTAAATATTATTAAATCATATAATATTCAATATATAATATTTGTTATTACATCTCTATATTGGTATGTATTTCCATGACAATATTTTTCATTCCTGGTATAATTAAAATTAATTTATTAAAATAATATCACCATATTATTCTCCAATAAATATAAAATTATTATATTCACTAAATAGAAAATAAATAATTATTAAATATTTTTCTCACATAAGATTCTCTAGAATATTTGGTGATGGTATATATGTGATCAGGCCAAAATTAATAATAATTAATCCACATGTGAAAATAATATGTATTCAACATTTTAAATAATAAATAATAACGTATTATTTATTTGATATTTCGATACACTTAGTTCATGAACCTATAGGTCTCTTTCTCAGTTGAATTAGACAAAGCAACCTAAAGTCCAAGGTTAACGTCCAACAAAAAGTTATGGAACCCATAGAGGAAGAATATAATGCGGCAATAATATAATAACCCATGATGATGATTACTATGTAATACAATCCCTTTATTGGGATATTCTTAATCAAGTTGGTTATATACTTGTTCTGACATTCTTTGTGCTCTATGTCCCTTTCTTTGAATTTTAAGAAGTTGAATTTTACTATAGAACCCCTTCACCGTGGATTGATTTTGACAATATAATTTCTATCAGAGTGACTAAGAAATCAACATCTATTACATAACATATAGGATAAATATATTCTATTATTTTTCATTAATTAAATACTGATCATGATGGGTGCAATATATCCTTCCTCGCCATGAACATAATGCACCATAGTGTTCATAAATTCCTCAATCTACATGAATTATAAAACAAATTAATGATAATATAGAATTATATGTATCAATAAAAAAGTTCATGGATAGGAACATCCAATGACACATATAATGTGGATTTCCAACTAGCGGGTCTCGATCTCTTAATATTCTACACTAGATATTTCTAATGAAATACACCATGAAAAGGTTCATCAAATTCATATAAGTCTCCAAACCTAATTACATGTATCATTAGTGTCCCTAATGTGATAATATGGCTATAGAAGTCATATTTATGAATATTGTTACTGGAATTTCTAGGTTCTATGCATATAGGGGAAATACTATGAACTTTTATTGTGACAACTACTCTTAGGAAATTATCTGATAATATTTTAGATTGAATACAAATAAAAATGTGATAATAAATTTATTACTATTTAAAACTATGAATACATGTTATCATTAAGTACACATATGTTGGTTCTAGGGAACCATCTTCAATAGTATCCCATTTTCACTAGAGCCAACTGATAACAACCTTCAGTCCTCCAGCTCTCAAATAATATTCGTGGTTCTACTGATATATTCCATTAGGAAATTTTTCTTCTATATTCACTTCTATGGGTACTCTAGTTACAATAACATTAACCATTGGTTAAATATCATTCACAAGGTGGCGCTTTTGAAGTATGTGGTTTTCATTTTGGTGTGACCTTGACTATTTTGAGTGAGCCACCACTATCATATTATTATAATACGATGTTGTGGTATCATTGTTTCTAGTACCACATCAAGATCCATTAAAATGATTCATATAAAAAAGGATTCCTTGGCAACAGAATAAGTTTCTATATATTCAGAATCCATTATATAATTACAAAAAGTGGCTTCTTTGAAAACATTATTCTCCCTAATCCATAGTCGTGAGAGTAAACATATCCTGACTATTTTTTATATCATTTCAATATATTAGAAAACAATCATTATTAAAACCCTTGGTGTAGATATCCATAACTGTGTTTACTAGAGCCTTTTCCTCACATCATATCATTGGCATAATAATAATGTATCTTGTATCATGAATGTATGCATAGTTTATTAGTTTTGGAAATATAGATAAAATCATATGTTTTACTTTAAAATGTTGAAAGGAAAGACAATATAGAAATTTCATTGGAAACAACCATAACACCTAGATTTTATCGGTAATTCATTAATAATATTCATCTACGCATCGTAGTGAAAAATAAAACATAAATAAGGGGTAATCTCTGATTCTTAGTAATTGTATTTAATACATCAATATCTATTGTAAATATAAACACTAAAGCATGGTGAATGATTAAAACATAGGTTGATAAAGAATAATATTAATCATAAAATGAGTTTAATAAAAGATGAAAAAATAATTCCCTAATAATTTCATAATTATGGATATACTAATAGTCAAATAATTCCATTTACTAGAAATTAGTATCTTTATAATGAGATAATGCATTATTATTGACATCATAAACATGTTGTCAAGGCCTTGGCTAGGACACCGTATAGAATGGGTAAAAACCCATTATTGTTTAACACATTAGACCTACCGATGAATCAAGGGGATATATAGGGACCCACCAATCACATAATAAGTCAAATTAATTCCTCATATGAATGGGTATATGCATAAATTACATATATATATAAAATATTATTATCATTCTCCAATCTATAAATATAACCATGAACCATTAAGAGTTGTATGGTTAATGAAATCTAGATAGAACATCCATAGTCAAACATATAATAAACCATTTAATAAAAAATAGAAGATGATAAACTTAATATATAAATATCAATAAATCATAAAATTAAACAATTTAGTAGAAATAAATGAACATAATCTATTAAAAATAATCGTGAAATTCATCGGAGAAATCCAACTTTTACTTTTCAATGAAGAGTTCAATTTGAAAAAAAATAATTTCTATTTATCATAATTGTTGTTATAAAATAAACAATTGAACAGATATAGTTTTTATGAAAAAATTAGTTAATTATGGAAAAATGTAGTCTTAAAACAGATTATGGTTGGGATGTGTCAATAATTGTGAATTTAGGAAGTTCCCTTCAATCAGATTTGTTTATTAGTAAGAATTGAGATAGGAACCTTGTCAAACATGGATTTACCAATAAAATAAAGATGAAATAATATGGATATATGTTCCTAGAAATTAAAAATATAATATATTATAAGTGACAATAATGATATTTACATATGGGTAAAGTCAGGGAAGGAATAACACAATAGAAATATGAAGGTTGTGGTGGAATCCATTACCTTATTTTCAAATGAGTTTTTTATTGACCATAATATATTGTATAATAAAATTTAATCCATTAATTTAAGAATGTAAAAAAATTTACATATTTATATGATAAAGTATAGTTTTATTATATTCATTTATTTAATTATCAATGAGTTACTCTATTTAATGTAAGTGTTTGGGAGCATTCTTTTTCTGGGTTTTCATGATCGATTTTTTTTGTTTAAAAGTAATGTAGATAATGTAAAATGGGAATAATTCTACATAATTAGAATTACATGTTATTAATGAGCATAAATACATTTAAAAGTTCATACGTATGATTTTTTATGAGTATGAATCATTACACTATATATTTAGTGAATAGAATTTAGATTATTTCGACAAGTATTAATCATAATTAACTCCATTGGTTTGGTTATTAGATATTATGAAAATGTGTTACATCCTAAAAATTAAATTTTTATGATAAAAAATTTACTATATTGTTTTACCAATTTAAATGTATTAATAAACATCCTAGAAAATGGTGCAAGAAAATGAAAATATGCCATCCTTAAAGGCAATGAAACAACAATCACGAGCAACGTTTCCATGTTTAGAATAAAAAGAGAAGAGAATGGGCTTGATGTTGGATTATTCCATTATCATAATAAAAATTTCATGTATATTTATGTTACTGGAGTTAATATTCCATTTGGATTAGGGGAGTTTTGGAGAAAATGATAAAATAAAAGAACATGAAATGAAATGAAAAGAAAAGAATGTGGTTTTTATCACATTCGTTCTCCCCATTGAGAACATTAATAACAAGATTGGATTCTGTGTTTCGATGAGAAAAAAATCTCTTAGACATGGGGGTGGGGATTTGGATGAATATTGGGATGAAATTTGACAATGTTAAAAACTTGGATGGTGTGGGGAGAATAGGTGGTGAGGTTGATAATTATAGTGGATGATTGAAATGTTTTTTGAATATTTTTCAGTGGATTATTATTTAGGATCTATAATTATTATATATTGAGAATTATAATGTAATATATAAAAATAATGAATCAATGTTCTATATTGTCATACTTACATTACCAATTAATCACAGAACAATGTATTTACCTTGTAATGTATTCATACTGAAAATTAATGTATTTTACTATTCAAAAAAATCTTGTGTTTTAGAGAAATTTAGAAAATTCACCTTAACCACTGTTAGATGTGTATAATTAAAAAATGGACTCCATTTTATGAAAATAATTTTCCTATTATATGAAATTTTATTTTTAATTAAAATCCTCATTTAACCGACAATTACATTTTTAAAATTAAAAATGATTTTATAAAACTATGAACAAATAAATAAGGTATCATTAAATCATAATAAAATCATAATACAAAAAAATATTGATTTATGATTGCAATTTAGTAAAATTTATTATCTTTTAATTTTTTTTTATTAATTTTAAAATTATAATTAAATATTTATGACTCAAAAAAAATAATAACAATCAATTCATATTTTGTAAAATTTTTATTTACATACAATATGGTATAATTATATCGTTCATTCATTTACTATATATAAGGGTCATATAATATTTCTATGTTTATATTATTATTTCAATGCTATAGGTTCTTTAACATATCCCAATATCTCCTATTTCATTCATTAATCATTTTTAATTTTTATATTGTGTTCTCTATGTGGTTTTTTGTAATTTATACTATATAAAATAAACATAAGAAGAGATATCACATTGGTAGAATTTTTGGTCCTTGCATTCAATCCTACTATAAAAATTCTATCCTTGAAATTTCCACAATGTCACCTCATAAAAATATTTTTGTATTTCATAATCATAGGTTCATTATGCTGCTACGTCACCTCTTCAATTTTAAGATTTTTAAATGATCAATTACAATATGAGTCTTCCAATTATTCAACACATGTTCTTTAGTGTCCAGATTTTGGATAAGCTCTTCAAAGTAAGATAAATAAGGTTCTAAATGTATTAAATTATAAGTGACGACATTTATTAGGCATGAATTGTACTTTCATAATAAAGAGATGTGAAACAACTTGTGTATTTAGAAAGGGTGTGTGGCATTTCCAAATGATAAGACACAGATCCATATCTCTACATGATCTCAAAAGAACTAATGTACCTGGGGATCAGTTACCCTTTCATCCCATATTTTATAACACCCTTCCATGGATATATATTCATTAAAATGTTATCTCACACATGAAATTCAAAATCCTTCCTTCGATTATCATAATTGATCTTTTTTGTAATGTATTGGTTCAGGAATCTGCCCAGATTCACCCCGTACCAGGATGGTCACACAGCCTCAAGTGCAGTTCCCCAAACACTATAGGCTGCCAACTAGTATTGGGGGCCTTGGGTGTGATAGTGGGGAATCTATTCCTTCATTGGAAGAGTAACATAGCATAAGTAAAAAACAATGAAATTACAGAAGCAATAATATTACCATAAAAAAAAGAAACAATGGAAGACTAACGAAATAAACAGTTGGGGAACATATATAATGATGCATGATACATATGTCTAGGAATGAAGCCAAACAGGTCACAACGCTGAAATATAGTACTAACCCAAAGTATAAGAAAAACACAAAATAGTGCTACATCATCACATAACAATGCTTGGTCCCATTCTATCTTCCTCCAATGTTGTCAATTATATGAAGTAGAAGGGCGCATTCCCTTATCTATTCTCACAACAGTATAATATTTTTGCACCCAAAAGCATGGCGCATATAGGGTGTGAGACTAAATCCATGTAGCCAACCACCAAGAGATATGTGACTAACAGTCAGTGAATATATATTTCAGGCAATAAACAAATGAAGCCGTAAACAATGAAGTAATCAACATTAAACAATTCCTCTCTTTTAAAGCATTCAGTTCCACATAGCAAGTAAATAGATAATCAATAATAGTTAACACTTTAGGATGTACTTAGAGCCTAATCCCCTCTTATCCTTCCTAGAAAACACAAGAAACCCTCTGGGAAGTACACAATGTCTAACCCCTCTAGTTCAGCTATAGTATAGACTCTCTAGGGATTCACTCACAATCAAGTCACCCTATAGTCTCATATCAGCAACTAAAAGGTGCTCTGGGGAAGAACTTTCTTCTCATTCCCAATGGGTCCCACATTGAGGAACTAAAAATACTCTCAGGATGCACTTATATCAATTCCTTATATGGTCTCACATTGTAACAATAATAACATACATTCTTGAGAAGCCCATACGTCCATTATCTCTATGGTCTACTACACTAGGTTCTCAAACACCCATGAAAATCAAACAAGCATAGCAATGAAAGGAGGTCAAAGTAACTCTCAGGAACTACTTGGCTAACCAGTCTATAGTATAGCAGCAGGAAAAATAAGAATCACACCATCCTACAATACTTGTAATTGAAAGTAAATAGTATCATAACAGGAAAAGCTAGAACAAACAGTCAAAACAAGCAAACATGAATTGGAAAAACAATTCTAATGCATATAAATTAACCCTATTCCCAATTAACCTCTACTAAAAAATACAAGCATAATATGTAATAAACATGGCTAAAACTGTAAATACGCAATACTCCCATCAAGGGTATTGGGAAATTTTTCACATAAAATTCAAAGACTATCTATGGAGAGGCACAAACCACCTACCTCGGTGTCAGGGGATAAATATACTTGAGTCTTAGGCCTTGAATCACCTTATAACATTGTAGATCTACTAAACCCAAAAAACTCAACTGAGGATAACTCTTAATAGAAGAGAAATCAAAAAACAGAGATCTAAAATAAGACAGATATTATCATGGCGATCCCAATGCAATCAATTGTGGTCAAATCGGAGAACGGATGCTCGATCAGGGGCGAGAGGAAGAATCTCGGTCATATGGATGATCTCGAACAAAATTGGTCATGATGGAGGTGCTGATATCTATCATATGTGACCCCAGTACGTTTAATGAAAAAAATGTACAAGGTGTGTACTTTAGAAGAACATGGCGTGCACTTTATTTTATAGGCCCCCTCATTAGGCAGTCTCCAGATCAATACACATGGTCCTGTGCATGGTCATGACATGGACAACACCTGGCTATATGTGGTAAACAAGAACACGGTCTGTACTCCCAATGTACATGGAGTGTACTTATGATATTTCAAGTAAAACCACTTTTTCTCAAAAAAGACCATAAAATAAAAATATACCAGAAAAAAAGATCATGGGTCTTATAAACCACCCCCTTAAAGTAATATGTCCCTGAATTTCCCTAGCTTGGTGGCATAGAAGAAGAATCCTCACAAAACTCCAACCACTGTGATCGTACATCAGTCTCCCTCTACCAAATCTCATCTTGTACTCGTCCGTCTTGTCATAAAACTCAAACTAGAGGAACATACTATCCACAGAGAACCTTCGTACTGTGATCAACAATCCGTATAGGCTTCCCCTTGAATGAGGCATCCACCTCCAGCTCTCTACCTCCTTGGGTTGAAGACCATGAGACAGGTCTGAGAAGTAATGTCGAAGATGGAAAATGTGGAAGACATCGTGCATAGACTATAACCTATGAGGTAACTGTAGTTGATAGTAAACCATACCTACTCTCCCTAAAAACTCAATCGGTCTGGCATACCTTGGTGAAAGCTTACATTTTCACCTAATCCTCTTGTGACCCAATCTCGTTGTGACCCGCATGAAAACCTAATCTCGGACCTCAAACACCATAGGTCCTCTCCGTTGATCATCTTAATACATATGTCGAGACTGTGTAGTAGACATACACTTCCAAATCAACTCTATCTTCTCAGTGGTCTCCGGGACAAGATGAGGTCCAAGCATTGCCGCCTCTCCTTCCTCCAGCCAATATATGGGTGATCGGCATGGCCTACCTTACAAGGCCTCATATGGTGCCATATGAATAATTCCTTGAAAACTATTTTTGTAGGAAAACTTCACAAAAGGTATGTGCTTCTACCATGAACCTCCAAATTCAAGGATACATGCTCGAAACATATCCTCAAGCACTTAAATCATATGCTCAGACTGACCATCTATCTAGGGATGGTAAGGTGTACTCAAAATAACCTATGTACCCAAAGCTTTTTGAAGTTACTGCCAGAATGGATAAGTAAAACATGAATCCATATCTGGAACAATGTAGTGTGGAAACCCATATATACATACAATCTCTCGGATGTACAATTATCCTAGTTCCTCATAATAGAATATCTCCCTAATCGGAAAAAGTGAGAAACCTTCATGAGACTATCAATTACAACCCAAAATTCATCATTCCCTCTGGGAAACCTTGAAATCCTGTCATGAAATCCGTCGTGAAATCATACCACTTCCACTCAGGAATGGTTAACTACTGCAAATGCCCTGCTAGTAACGGATGCCCCACTTTCACCTGCTAACAGGTGGAACACCTAATGAAGACACCAGCAACATCTCCCTTCATACCTGGCCACCATTACTGAAGGTGTAGATCATGATACATCTTGGTGACCCAAAGAAGAACTACCCAAACTGAGGAATGAAAGTCCCACATCAATTCCTAGTGTATGTCTGCTGACACCCAAGCACACCCCTGGAAACACAAGATCTCATACTCACTTATAGTCCATCATGGAATAGTTTCATCTCCTGACATACTTTCCTATAGGACTAATCCTTCAGAATCTGATAGCTACCTCATTCCCACTGAGTCTTGAAAAGTAGAGCTAATAGCTAAAGAATAATGAAATTTTTCCCTTGTCTGTCATGCACCTCCAAATGCATCTCAGAGAACAGATCCATTAGTTTTCATTCACTATTTCCCTCTTGAAATGACTGTATCAGAGTCATCCTACTCAGCATATCAGCCACTGTGTGACCTTTCCTATGCATGTAGGCAAGGTCAAAGTCAAAAGACTGGAGGTACTCAACCCTCCTTTTTTTTCTCTCAAATTTAGAGCATGCCCAATGTAGATATTCTTGAGACATTTTTGGTTGGTGAAAACCACAAAATTCTCTCCCAGAAGTTAATTTCTCCAACAGTGTAAGGCATGAAAAACTATATCCAGCTCGAGATCATGTGTCGGTTAATTTCTCTCATGTGGACTCAACTGCCGAGACCCATACACAATGACTCATTCTCCCAGCATAAGCATAGCTCACAGACCAATACCTAAAGCATCACATGAAACAATGTAGATATTTCCTAGCTCTATATAAATGTGTATCAGGGATGAAGTCAACCTCCCTTTCAGCTCCAAAAAGGTGGAATCACAATAATATTTCCACAAGAACATCAAAACCTTATTAGTCATCACCATTAGTTGCGTTGGTAGGCATAAATAGTATTAGATGAAATGTCTATAGTAACCATCCTGCCCTAGAAAACATTATACCTCCATGATTTTCTTCAGATACTCCCCAGAAACAACCGCTCTCACTTTCTCTCGATCTACTGACACTCTTATCTCTAAGATAACATGACCCAATTAGTGCATCTGGTCTATCCAAAAGTTGCATTTTGAGAGCATAGAATATAACAGATGCTCTCTCAGTGTACTCAAAATGATCTCAAGATGGGTTGCATGGTTGTGTCATGTGTGAGAGTACACCAAGATATCATCAATGAAGACTACCACGAAAGTATCCATGTATTGGTGGAACACTCAATTCATCAGTTCCATAAAAAATGCAGGTGCGTTTGTGAGACCAAATGGCATAACCATATACTCATATAGACCATACCTACACTAGAATACTATAAGTGGTATATCATATGGTCTAATGTGAAACTAATGATAACCAGATCTCATGTAAATTTTCAAGAACACCCAATATCCTCGATGTTGATCAAAGAGATAATTAATCCTCAGCAAGGGATATTGGTTCTTGACCATAAACTAGTTCAATATTCGATAATCCACACAATGTAAGAGGGTATTGTCTACCTTTTTCAAAAAGAGGATAGGTGAAAACCAAGGAGAAGTACTGGTTTAGATATAACCATTTTCCTGTAACTCCTCCAAATTCTTCTTGAGCTCCTACAACTTAGGTGTATCCATCCTATAAGGAGGGATGTACAATGGTGTTGCCCCTAGCACAAGTTCAATAAGAATTTCTACCTCTGGCTCTAGAAGAAATCCTGAAAATTCCCTTCCAAACACATCTCTGAAACAATCCACCACTAGGGGAAAGTTTATCTGGGAAGTCCCCTAGTCATCTAGGTATAGACTAGCAATTTGGGTTGTAACTCCTCCAAACCCATTATGCCTGGGTCCTGCTCTGCTCGCCTTGACATCCCATTCTCCCATATGAAGAAACGATCCACCCTTTGGTGATGGGATACTTGCCATACCATGATATCAATCGACAAATACCAGGAAAGGAACAAAGTAGTCCATTCTGAGAATGAATTCACAGCCTATCATCTCTAGGTCATAAAGGTCCCATATGAAGTGAAATCCACCAACCTCTAGAGGGCACTCCTTGAACTGTCCCACACTAGTTGTTCTTCTCCCCAATAGAGTGTCTAGCATCTAGATATTAGTAGAAGATAAGATAAAGAGCCCATGTCTCTCCACAATAGCACCAAATATAAATCTATGGGAAGACCATTATCAAAAGGAGCAGAAACTAAAACCGAGGCAACTAAGATCGATCCATGAACATTAGAGGGTCTAAGATCCTCCTCCTACTGGGTGTGCTCCACTGGAAATGTGTGGCATGTACCATGGACCTATGACTCCGCCTGACCACTCAGAGCTAATCCTCCCTGTTGTCTTTGAATTAATGGTGACTGACTACCACAACCATGACCTCTACCTTAACCTAAACAGCTGGAAGAAATCTAGTTCCCAAAATAGTGAAAAAATGGTGGTGCTGCTCCAGTATAAGGAGTCATTGAAGAACCTATGTCACCAGCTGCTAGTGAAAGTAACTAAAAGAAGTGTTGGAGATGGCCCATATTTCCACAAGATTGGAACTCCACTAGGTCTCTTAGGTAATGTGGCCTCGTATGCCCACTCTTTCCACACTGGTAGCATAGCACCTGCCTACTAGAAGAGGTGTCTCACCTCCGTGGATAACTTCGTGATGACCCCATATAGAACTTCCATCTTTCATTTGAATTGATACTAACTCCAGATGTCTATCCAACCTATCTCAAAACTCCAGAATCCCTCAGATTATGCTATGTGATCAGCACTTGGTTGATGATAGAGGTGATAGTCCTCAACCTAATGATATTCACCTAAGATCAGATGAAATTACTCTAACCATCCTCAAACTTCATTTCCATGAATATCTCATCACCTTCAAGGATGGGTGTAAAGCAATGGAGCTCTTTTAATTAAGAAGAATTATAAATAATAGAAAGTGTACCCATCTCCAGACTCATGAACTCTCATGTTCGATCAACACTCAATGTCTCCATGTTGAAGTAGTCATAAAAGGCACACTAAAACTCATCCCAAGCCATAAACTGCTGGTGTCCTTCCTGTGAGATCTCATCCGACCATCTCTTGGTGGAATCCCAATGCATATATGTAGAAATATTGACCCTCCTATCTGGAGGCATCTCGAGGTGATTGAAGATAGACAACATGGCTTCTAAGCATAACTCTATAGCCTAAGGTCGTCTTTCCCCTATGAAGGTGGGAGGATGTTTCTACTATAAAACCAATGTCAGCTCTTCCATAGAAGGGGAAAGATGTGGTAATACTCATAAGGTCTATATGATCCTTATAAATCCCTCTCAAAATGATGCATCAACACCTGTGTCCGGAATGATGGTTGGTGACAGGATTGGCACAACTGGAGGATCAGCTGGAAGTCCATGATCAACAATTTCAGGTGTCTGATCTCTGCATTGCGTCTAGAGTACAACCAGTGGACGTCTTCGAGGCAAGAATCTAAAAAGTCAAACGCACAATTTTGATCAATATTATCACGGACTATGAATTGGAAGGTTAGGAAGGGAATAAGAGAAAGAAATCATTCATGTTTTTCAAAACATGGATACACTACATGTATACATAACTACACGGCATGTTCCTTTAATCCTTTCACATGGGCATGTACTTCTGCCAAAATTGGTCATATAACTCCCCAAACACACGACATGTTATCCTAACACATAGTGTGTACTCAACTTCCCCTACCTCAGTCATTATATATGAATAAGATACAAGGTTGTCCTAGAAAAAGACTACATGGCATGTTTGTGCCTGTAACGGAGGTTACAAGATGGTCTTCACTTACCTGTGTTGTTAGTGACACAGCTGGATACATGGATCACACTACATAGAGTGTTACAGATAGACAAGAAATGTACTAAAGGATTTCAATCGACCCTTGTTGTTAGTCACTTGGTAGGATACCTGGTCCACTCTGCACGGCATGTTGCAAAAGACACAATGTGTATAACTTCAGCTTTCATCCATCTGTGTCGTTAGTCACACGGTAGACAAATGGCTTAAACACACGACATGTACGTCTGTTACACGGTGTGTCGCCAAAAAAATTATCCTAACCCCTTGTCTATGCCCACAAAACCAGTGACATAGTTAATGACTACACTGTGTGTACATAGAGTACACGGCGTGTACTTAAGAAAAACAGTTTCCTCCCTAACAAAAGAACACTTGGAATGTATTCCATGCTACACTACATGTATTCATGGGTTCTACAGACAGTAAGCCTCAGAAACTACTCCGGAAGCCCATAAAACACTGAAATAGACATTAATTTACCAGATTCTATTCTGTGAGGGCCCATACTCCCTACGAATCAAATCCTGGAATCTTATACATGTCATAAACATGCATAATAGATCAATGATCTAGAAAATCCAAATCCATGAGGGTCTGTAAACTCAACAACCAAATTTTGGCATTCATTCAGACAAAATACAAATGTCATTACCCTATAAAACAAAAGGTACTTTATCAAGGAATCTATCACAAGAACATGCATTTCTAGCATAACATCAATCACAACTACATGAAATCTCTAATGCACCTAAAATGCAATGGCATGAATGAATGACATGTGATTCCTAGAAAGGGCCTATTTGATGCATGAGATGGAAGACCCTCATATCATCAGGTAGAAACTAAAATAGAACCTCAACAATATCAATGATAACAACACAAAACATGTGAATCACCCACTGGTGAAAACAAATCAACTGTAAAATTTCTAAACTAGAAAATTGAAAGAAATTACATAAATTGGATTTTCCCTGTACATGGGTTAGCTACTACCATGTAAATCTTATTACGATGTACATATTTTCATCCTATTCATGACTATAGGATAAAAAATAGTAAGTATAGAAGAAAAGAATCCCTCTGATACCACATAGTAACATCATGGTTCCAGAAGGCGCCCAGAGGCTCCCCAAACCCCGTTGGTCACACGGTCTCAAACGCATTTCCCCATACTCCAGAGGCTGCCGAATAGCTGTGAGGGCCTTGGGTGTGACAGTGGGGATTCTATTCCATCATTGGCAGAGTAACACAATGGATGTAAAAAAAAAAGCAATAGTTTAAGTAGTAATATTACCATACAAAATGAAATAGTGGAAAACTGAGAAAATAAAAAAATGGCATCACATATATAATGATGCAGGATACCTATGTGTAGGAATAAAGCCAAACAAGTCGAAATTCTGAAATACATTACTAAAAAAATGTACAAAGAAATAGTAAATATCTCCACATCATCGCATGAAAATGCTCGGTCCCATGCTCTCCAGCTCCAAAGCATTAAAGTAAATGAAGTAGAAGATCACATTCCCGTATCTATACGTTCAATAATACAATCAGTTTGGGCCCAAAACCATTTCCCAAAGAGGGTGTGTGACTAAATATCAATAGGAAACCACAATTATATTTGTGCATAATAGTTAGTGAATATATATTAAAGGAAATAAAATAAGCATTAAACAAGGAAGTACTCAACAGTAAACGATTCCACCATTTTAAATCATTCAGATCCACATATAAAGTAAACATATTATCAATAACAAATAACCATCTGGGATGTACATAGAGCCTAATCCCCTCTTGTCCTACCTATAAAACACAAGTAACCATCTAGGATGTACACACCGTCGAACCCCTATAGTTTAGCTATAGTATAGACTCTCTGGGGAAGCAATCACCATTAATTCCCCCTATAGTCTCGTATCAGCAATTAAAAGATGCTCTAGGGAAGAACTCACATCTCATTCCCCATGTGTCCCACATTGAGGAACTACAGAGACTCTGAGGATGCACTTATATCAATTCCATCCGTGGTATCACATCATAACAATAATAAATGACTCTCTAGAGAAGCCCATACATCCATTCTCCTTATGGGATACTACACTAGGTTCTCACAAACCTGTGTAAGTCAAATACGCCTAGAAATGAAAGACGGTAAAAGTAATCCTCAAGAACTAATTTGATAACAAGTCTTTAGCATAACATCATGATCGATAAGAATCACTCCATCCTACAATACTAGGTAAATAAAATAAACAACAGCCTAATGGGAAATGCTCGACCAAACGGTCAAAACATGAAAACAATAATGGGGAACACACTTCCAAAGCATAGGAATTAATCCTATTCAAATTCCATTAACCTCTAATCAAGAATACATTCATAGAAGAAAATTAACTGGGCTAAAACTGTAAGCACGCAATACCCCGATCAAGGATAATATGAAATTTTTCACATACAATTCATTGACTATCTAGGGAAAGGCACAAACCACCTACCTCGGCATCGGGGGATCAGTATACTTGTGTCTCAGGCAATGAATCACCTTAGAACATAGTCGATCTACAAAATGCTTAAAATGCTCAACTAAGGATTACTATTGAAAGAAGAGGCATTAGGAAATGAAGCTATAGAAGAAAGAAGATATTACCCTGGCTATCCCAATGCAATCAACAATAGTCAAATTAGAGAATGGATGCTCGATCGGGGGCTCGGGGAAGAATCAAAACCGTATGGATGCTCTCAGATGAACCAGGTCGATTTGGAAGTGTTTCTGTGTTTCATACGTGAACCAGGTATGTTTAATGAAAAAAGTACACAATATGTACATTATAAGTACACGACGTGTACTATCCTTTATCATCCCCCACATTAGGCGGTCTCTAGTTGACCACACATGGCCATGTGCAAGGCTGTGACATGGCTACCACCTGGCTACCTAATGTAACCATGTACATGGTGGGTACTCCCAATGTACACAGTCTGTACTCACAAAGTACATGGCTTGTACTTAATAAATTTCCTGAAAAACCTCTTTTTCTCAAAAATGACATGAAAAGAAAAATATACCTAAAAAGAAGATCTGGGTTCTTACATTTTTATTCTTTAATTTTCTTTGACATGGTATAGAATAGGATTTACCATTAATACTTTTTCTCCACAAGCATTGAACCCACAAGATTCCTTTCACCTACTTTATCACAACAAGTGGGTGTATGGCATCTCATTCCATACAATGATTCATATGGTTCCATGTGAATCCTTGAATGGAAAATATTATTATAGGAAATCTCCAAAAAATGTATATATTGATCCCACATTCCATGAATGTCAAAAATTCACGACCTCAACATGTCATCTAATGCTTCGATCATCCCTTTTTATTGTTCTTTTGTATGTTGGTGATAAAATAAATCACAGGAAGATCATTATCAAAAAATAATACAGATAATTTTCTCGAATTATGATGAAAATCATGGATCACAATCATAAAAAATTGAGAGAGGTTCTTCAGGAAGTCTTGAAACATCATTAATATAGAGTCGTGAATGTTTCTCTAGTGAAGAGACCTCCCTAATAGAAAGGAAGTGTCCAAATTTTGTAAGCCAATCAATAATCACCCATATTTAATCATTTTCCATTGATTTTTGGGCTATCCAATGACAAAATACATTGTGACATAATCCCATTCCCGTGTATAAATAGGACATAGTATCTTGACTCCTCTAAGATGTTGTATTTCAGTATTCATTTGTAAAAAAGTCAAACATCATTATACATACATAGAAATTTCTCATTTCATATTATCCCACCATAAATATTCCTTTAAATATTTATACTACAAATATATATAAAGGATCACAGGGAAATTAAAATTATTTTCATAATTTATGAACTCCATTTTTAGCTTAGGTATAGAAGGAACAAAAAAGACATTGAAAATTTCATAATTCCATCATCACACACGATGTCTTCTTAAATATCATCATTTAATGCTTTATTTTTCTTATTAATATTATCATCTTTAGACATATATTGTTTCAAACTCCCTAATCATTCATTCTCAATGCATCTTCTAACTTATTCTCCTTCCTGTTGTAGTAGTGTTTTGAAAATCATAATAAATTAGTAGTTAGATACAACACATTTTCTTCATGTTGACATCATTATTTGAGAAGAGATATTTCAAGGTCTTATGATCTGAATATATCTCACATATTTTACCATAGAGATTGAGACATCATATCTTTAGAGAAGAGATTACAACTAGTAATTCACTATCATGTATTGGATAGTTTTTTTATGAATTTTTAATTATCTTTATGCATAATAAATCATTGTATCATTCTATATAATAAAATTCTTAATTCATATATTTCATGCATGACTTTAAATAAAAAATCCCCCACATCCCAATCATACATTCTAGATGAGATAATTATCTAATATCATCTTGAATTAGTAAAAAACATTATTCACATTAATTATTCCATAATAGATTAATTTCTTTACGAGTATGATCCAATAACCAGATGGCTATTTGGGAATAGTGCGGAATGAAATGCTGATAATAATATGTAAACCTAATAAAACTATGTACCTTGGTTATGTTCATTGGTGTAAGACATTCATGAACAACTTTTTATTCATGGGATCTACTAGGATTCCATACTTAGAGAAAATATGGCCAACAAAAGAAACTATTTTAATCCCAAATTCACACTTGCTAAACATCCCATATTACTCTTTTCTTCTAAGATTCTACTGAATATCCCTGAAGTGGTTCTCATGGTCTTCATATCTACCGTAAAATATCAACATATCATCAATAATTACCCAAAAAATTCATCAATAATTTCCTTTAAAACACTATTAATTATATTCATAACGAAATAGAGTGAATTTTACTATCCAAATGGCATTACGCGAAACTCGTAATGTCTATACCTGGTACTAAATGATCTCTTGGAAATATATTCCTTCCACACACACAACTGATGAAATCCAGATCGATGGTAAATATTTTCAATTTATTTATATCCACGATGTTTATAAAATAAATCATCAATTCAAGGTATGGGACACTTCTTCATTATTGTAATAGCATTGATTTTTCTATATTCACAGTGCATCCGTAAGGATCTACCTTTCTTTTTGACAATGATGAAATGTTCTCCCAATAAAAAAACACTAGGGAAAATAAATACCTTATTAATATATTCCCCTTTATGTTTCTTCTTTTATAATAATTTAACATTGACCATTCTATATGTAGTCGTTGATATATATATTTCACCAGGAATTAAATTAAAATAGTACTCATCTTACCACTCTTGATGATGTCTAGGAAAATCATATGAAAACAAAATATTATATTCTTGTCAAATATTTAAATTTTCAATTAGAATATTTCATTCCTCATATATATATAATTTTTAACATCCCCCATAAGAATTTGAAACTCTAGGTGGATCCAGATAACAATCAGATGATATGCTTTCTTCTCTAATGAAAAGGGATTCCGCATCCTCCACACTAATCATAATTATTTCTTTTTTAAATATATATTCATATCATATTTTTGAAATATAGTCTATACTGAGGATCATGACAATGGAAATCATAGGTATGATGATATGGAAAAAAACTAAATCACATTTAGGATTCTTAAATGAGACTGATCGACAAATTGTTATTGTAATGATACATCTCTATGGAGTTTTGATTGAAAACTCCATTATTTAATCAAAATGAAAATGTAAATTATTCATTGAAAGTATGTGAAGATATTAATTAATGTGATGATCTATAATCAAATAATGCATTGAATTATATTGAGGAAATTTATAAATTACATACCACCACGTTATTAAGAACATTATACTCCTAATTTTTACTGTATAAGTCTGGCCTTGTTACCTCAACCGTAGTTGGGGAATGTTTCATTGACTCTTAGAACAATTATTTTTATTAATTTCCCATATTTATGAAATTGTATAATTAAACATTGGTAGATATTTTCATTACCCTGAAATCATGGTCATGGTTGCCATTATCTCCACACGTGTAACAAACATTCATACCCATTAGGAATGTACCTAGGTGTTTCTTCCCACAATTATCATAATATTTATAATGAGATATTCCCTTATTTACATTTTAATAATTCCCATATCCAGAGTGTTTAGAATCCATATTCTTCTATTTCGTTCCTTTAATGTCACATGGCCTAGGGAATTGTATTTTTATCTTGATTTCGCATGAGACTATATCATCATATGATGATAAATGTTTGGAGAACACATGCCTTCCAATGGATAGTTTTAATGCATAAATGAATAAACCCATCATGATCCTTGAATTTCATGATTAGTCTATTATATTCCTTGATAAACTTGTAAATTTGGATTTATAGTTCTCAAAATTTTCATCCTCTTTAATTCATAGACACAAGAATTATCACTCCATATGTGCTCATTGTTCACAGGGAAAATATTTTTCTAAAAAAAATCTATATAGATCCATTCATTCCATATTTCTAATTTATTTTGTACTCATTCAAAATTTTGATTAACAACCCCCATTGATCTAAATCTCTTGATAGTCCGTAAACCACCATTATAATTTTCTCTCTTTCATTACTAACATTGAGAGAAATATCTTATCTAACGGATATATCCACGACTCTTTTACAATTGGATATTTAGTCCCATTAAAGGATTTGGGTTGTGGTTGGATAATGTGGTCTAATAGTTCTCTTACATGTTGTGGATCATGGTGCTATATATGGGTATGGTTATTGTTCATAACATGAGTCAGTTTTAGTAGTATAGTTATAATTTTCTCGACACCAATCATAGATCCAATACCAACATCATTATCTGGGATATGAGGGAAATACCTACATGGGATACGTGTGATGAGGATATTTTTATTCTTTCAACTAGTCATCATTTATATAAATTAGAATACACTAGATTAGTGTAACGACCCAAAGATTCATTAATGGAAATCCCTCTGGATCTAGTTAAATGTCTTTTTTTGTAAAATTTTTATATAAAATGTCATCTTCTTTGGTTTTATGTTAAGAGTTATGACCGTTACTTTTATAGCCGTTGAAAAGTGATCTAATGATTATTATAAATATAAGGCTTTAACGAACCCAATTTACTCAGAAAAAAGAAGTGATGGCCTCATCCACTAGAAATGCTCCATACGAAGCCCATTTTTCGGAGATCAGAAAAGAGGTGGCATACTTGGGATTCTCTCTTGACCAAGCACAAGATGAGCTTCACCATGTCAAGCTCAAATGAGACCGTCTATGGTAAAAGTGGAAGTTGATTGAGATTACCACTCGAGCGATGTTATCTGAGCCACCCCAAGAGTCTGTCACCATCGCACACCTTACCCTTAGGTCTTATGCAGCTAATTTAAGGGGTTATGTAAAAAATAGCTAGTACTATGTTCATGTACATTATTTTTTTATATAATAATGAATATACATTCTTGTCATTATTGATACATTGTAAATAGTTTTTAAAGTGCAAATAGTGTTTTTAGTTATTATTTAATTAAGAATTCTATTTTATTATATTAAGGGAATTTTGAATTAAATAATATTTTAATAAAATATTATTATTATTATATTAATTTTATTATATATAAATGATCAAATAATTTTATCAATGCAATAGTACTTTTTATTAATGTTTGAAATCCATTTTTGTTAAAACCCATGAATTTTCGATTAAAGTCGATTTTTATTTTAAAAGATAAAATTAACATATCTAAATAATTATTTAGATAATATAAATGTTATTTCGGGAACTAGGAAGTCGAAATTATCCAACGGTGAATTTATCATAATTTTCTGAGACAATATAATTTTTGGGTAAAAATTAAATACTCTTTAAATATATAATGTGATTTATGACATCATAATGACCCAATAGTGATGTAATAAAATACTATAAGCTTTATGTTAGGCCAATATATGTTTTAAAATTAAAATAATGTGATTTTGGGTTTGTTTTAATTACTTTTTAAAGCATTAATGGACCCTTCAAAACATATTAACCACCTTGCCTTTTTAAATTATTTTCCATGGGACTGTGACTCACCTCCAAATAACCAACCCTATTATTTTAAGAAGTTCGGACTTTGGCCTTATAAAATATTTTTTTCCACTTCCCTTTTCCAAAAACCAAGGGCAAAAACCATGGGATGGTTTTTGGTTTGGAATAATTTAATATAAGGGGTCCCAAACCTAAATAATAAAGAAATTTATCACCTTTCCTATATAAACCAACCCAAGATCCCACTTCCTCCTCACTCAAAGCCTTCAGAGTTCATCCAAACTCTGCCTTACTCTCTCTAAAATCCTCTCAAGGTTCCCGAAGCTCCTAAGAAGCCTCTCTCAAGCCTCTCTCAAGCCTTTGGAAGCACACTTCCAAGTAAGGGTTTTTTCTTCCTTTCTCGTTTATGTCCAATTTTCATTAAGTTGTTTTGCCCTTTTAATTTCAATTATGAATGTTGGGGTATGGTTTTTCACCTCCCTCATACTTCCCTCTTTATGTTTTAATGATGGGAGACCCCTTTATCTCTCATACAATGCCTCCCATGTACACCCGTTACTATGCCTAAATTCAGAAAGGAACTTCTCCCTCCTCTTTTACATTCAAGAAATACTTTTGTATCATGAATGTAAATTACATTACAATTGTGGGGACATGTATCTATATTACCTACTTACTTTCCATTACATTTACATATGATGAGGAACCCCTTTCTCTCCCATCAACCATTTTTATGAATTCTTATGTCACGCTGTTACGCTGCTGAAATCGCACTGATTTTCTAAGCCTGTGTCATTGTGTAGTGAATACCATGCCCATTTATCCATAAAGGGTATTAAACTTTATGATAATTTACTAATTTATTATAAAGTTGCATTTATGATTTCCACATTCCTTTATCTTTGAATGAATGATTATCTTTTATGAATCCATGTTTTATGATCCTTGTGGTACACTTATGCATGAAATGAAATGTTTAAGAAGGGTGTGCCCTTATAGCACTCCAATGCATTGGGTAAAGTATAGTATCATGATATTTTATGTGCAATGAGTGTTGAATCATGCTAATTCATGTTCAATGACGGTTTACTTGTTCTTCATGTGAAATGAAGATTTACTCTTGCTCTATGTGCAATGAGCCTTGGCTCATGCTAATTCCATGTTAAGTGTTGTTGCCACATTTCCATTTTATGATTATCATGCTTTATCATGCTTTTATGTTCACGTTTCTGTTGTGCTCTATTGATATGCCTATTGTATTATTGTACTCCTCATGTATTCCATGTTTATTCCCTTACTGGGCTTTATAGCTCACCCTTTTTCTTATGCATGTCCTCAGGTTATCCGATTCAATGCTAAGTACGAACGAATGTAGTGGTCATGTAAAGGAAGTTTATGTTGTACTTCATGATTTAAGTTATTATGTAATGATCCAAATCCCCAAAGGCAGTATACCTCTCAATCATCCATGTGTATCAAGTGAATGGTTTATATAATAAATCATGTTTAGGTTTTTAATAAAAGTAGTGTTGTCATAGTTGGTATCAGAGGATAGGTTTAGTTATTTTTTGGATTAGGATTAGAAAACCCTAGTAAAGCCTTAGACACAAGACTATGTATATTAATAACATCCCCAAGTTTTGGTATGTACTAAGTAAGTGGTTTATCAAGAAAATACATCCCGGTCTGGATACAAGCAGGTAGAGGCGGCTCTGGCAGAGATGTATCCTAGGGGTAAATCCCAAAAAAACCACTTTGAGCTAAACTCGAATGGGAATTGGTGCACGAAAATGGGCCTTGATTCACTCTTGGTTACGACACTCTCGGGGGATATGTTTTGATAAATTTAGAAGCATAGTATGAACCCTTATTAAGGTAATTAAAAAATTTCCCCTAAGAATATATGTTAGAAAGCAGATCATGAAAACCCTAGATTGATGCCTATAGACTCATGAGTTAAGGAAATAAATATTTATTTATAATTCATAAAAATTTTTCTTTGGATTACCCTTTATATGTTACCCCCTAACTTTCCTTTTATTCTAGCCAATTGCCGATAATAGCAGGACTCAGGCTAACAATCGATGTGAAGATCATTGTGATGACTGTACTAATGAGATGCCTATTCCAATGGGATTGGGAATCACAAAATTTGTCACACTTCTTTCTCAACTAACTAATGCTTTGAATAGAAACATAGGTCAAGAGGAACGTTCAACCCCCCATGAAAAGAACAAGTCTCTATCAAGAGCTTCATGATACAAAGGCCTCCTACTTTTCGTGGATCATCAGATCCCATGATCTGTGAACAACGGATCAACTCCATTGAAATGTTGTTCTCCATACTTCAATGTTCTAAACAATAGAAGGTTATCATGGCGTCTTATCGTACGAAGGGTGATGCTGATCAGTGGTGGACGTTGATAAAAAAATACAAAGCCTAAAGAAGAGATCGAGGTGTTGGAATGGAAGGATTTCTCGAAGATGTTTTTCGATAAATATTTTCCATGCACCCTCTGGCATAAGATGGAAAGGGACTTCCTTTCCCTCAAACAAAAAAAAGAAGAATCTGTTGGAGCGTATGAGGCAAACATCACAAGGCTTTCACGATATGCTTCTAGCTTTTTCATTACCCCCGAATGCAAGGTTGACCGCTTCTTTGGTGGGATGAAGCCTAGCCTACGGAAAGCATTAGTGATTTGTGACTTCGACAGCCATGAGGAAATTTTTCAATGTGCCCTCAAGGTCGAAATGGAGATCGAGAAATCACATGGATATCATGGGTACAAGAAGCATAAGTCGGACATCAATACTGGTGGTCGGATGGATAAATCCAACGGTGCTAAGAAGATCCAGCACCCCACATTCCAAAAGTGTGGAAAGAAGAACCCTAGAAATTGCCTCAAGTAGAGGAGGAAATTCTTTAGGTATGGAAGAGAAGGGCACCTAGCTATTAACTATTGGAAAGAATGACATGTGGTTGCTATAGAGGAAAATAATGCTCCATTTGAACCTCAACGCATTGTTCATTGCTACAACTGCAAAGTACCGAGGCACTTTTCAAACAGTGCCCTAAACCAATGATATTCGTAGGCAACCAAAAACCTCCAAGGCAGCAAGGAAGAGCTTTTTCCATAACATCCGCCGAAGTGAACCCCGACAATGAAGTGGTGATAGGTACACTAGTTATTCATTCAGGAATAGCGAACGTACTTTTTGATTCAGGTTCTACGTGTTCTTTTATATGTCAAATGGTTAGTAGAAAAATCCCATAACTCCCACAAATCATGGATGAGAAGATGTCGGTGAGTATGAAAAACGGGGAAATCATTGCATCCCATGAACATAAGTCCTCCCCTATTATAATATGTGGATTGAATTTCCCGGTGAACCTCTTCATACTCCCTCTGGTGAAATTTTATGCAATTCTTGGCATGGATTGGCATTCTTTATATAGATCCAACATAAATTGTTTGGAGAGGGAAATCACACTCCATATGGAGAATCGATCACCGATTATTTACAAGTGTAAGGAGGAAGATGAATCTCCTTTAGCTCCATCATCTCAAACATGGATATTACTGCACTATGAGCATGCGTATCTGGCTCAGATGATTGATTCCATGGATGAAACCATCCTTGATGAAATGCCTATTGTGAGGGAATTCACTGAAGTGTTTCCCGAGGGACTGTCTGGTCTTCCTCCTAGAAGTGATGTTGAATTCTCAATTGAACATATACTAGGGGCGCTACCAATAGCCAAGAATCCATATAGAATGGCTGTCGTGGAGCTTGAAGAGTGAAAAAAAACTACAGGAGAATCTAGATAAAGGGTTTATACGTCCAAGTGCTTCACCCTGGGGTGCACCAGTCCTCTTCGTCAAGAAGAAGGATGGGTCAATGCGGATTTGCATCGATTATCATGAACTAAAAAAAATCATGATAAAGAACAAGTATCCTCTACCACAGATCGATGAATTGTTTGATCAGCTGCGTGAGGCACAATACTTCTCCAAGGTAGATTTGCGGTCAGGATATTATCAAGTAAGGGTGAAGAAGGGAGATGTCCCCAAGACTACTTTTCATACAAGAAACAGGCACAATGAATTTATAGTAATGCCTTTTGGACTCACCAATGATCTAGAAATCTTCATGGACATGATGAATAGAGACTATAGAAATTAACTTGACAAATTTGTGATAGTCTTTATAGATAATATTCTAATATACTCTAAAACCAAGGATGATCATGAGGAGAATTTAAGAACTGTACTAGAGACTTTGCACAAGGAGATTCTCTATGAAAAGTACAGCAAGTGTGTGTTCTGGTTGAAGGAGGTCTCATTCTTGGTCCATATCATCACAAGCAATGGGATATCTATGGATCCCTCCTAAATAGATGCAATTGAGGAATATCGTAGGCCAACATCGGTAATGGATATCCATAGCTTCATGGGGTTAGATGGATATTATCGATGATTTGTGAGAAATTTCTCACGATTGTCCAACCCTCTTACCAAGATAAATCGAAAGGGAGTAATGTTTTCATGGACTGATGAATGTGAATAAAGCTTCAAAGAGTTGACAATGAGGCTTATCACTTCTCCCATGCTCACTTTACCGACAAGTGGGGGAATTGTTGTCGTATTCAGTGATGCTTAGAAGAAGGGCTTAGGCTGTGTGCTGATGGAGAATGATAAAGTGATATCTTGTGATTCAAGGTAGTTGAAAATCCATGATCGAAACTATCCAACGCATGATCTGGAGTTGGCGGTGGTGATCTGGCGGCATTATCTCTATGGGTAGAAATTTGAGATATATACTGACCACAAGAGTCTTAAATATATATTCACACAGAAAGAGCATAATATGCGCCAGAGAGATGGATAGAGCTCATCAAGGTTTATGACTATTCAATACATTACCACCCTGGGAAAGCAAACAAGGTGGCAGCTACCATATGTAGAAAGGACCCAATGATTATATCAATGATGAGAATTGAAAAGGATCCAATCTTCTTAGACATGATGAAGATGGACATGGGAATCATAAATAAGGGAACATCATAAATCCTTTCACAAATGATTGGTCAACCGTCTCTTTTTGGAAAGGTTAAAGGATGCTAAAAAGGATGATGTAAGAATTCAGAAAAAAGTGGAAGCTATCAAAAAAGGGAAATCCTCTGAGATTAATGTTAATGAAGAAGTAATTGCGTAATTTGGGAAAAGGATATGTGTTTTATTACGTCCGGAGATGAAGAACGAACTTTTTTAATGACGGACATAGTTCAAATTTATCTATTCACCCAGCGAACCCAAAGATGTATCGAGATCTCTGAAAAAACTTTTAGTGGGATAATATGAAAAAGAGATCGCGGAATATACATCAACGTGCCTGGTGTGCCAGCAAGTGAAGGCAGAGAGGCAGAAGTCTAAGGGGATGATGCAACCATTTCCCATAACCGAATGGAAATGGGAGAACATCACCATGGACTTTTTCATTGGACTTCTAAGGACATCCAAAGGAAACAATGTAATATTGGTTGTGGTGGATCATCTTACATAAACTATACACTTCATTGATATTTAGGAGTATTTCACATTGGATCAACTGGCATTGATATATATCAGGGAAGTGGTAAGGCTGTATGGAGTACCACTATTTATTGTGTTTGACCGAGATCCAAGATTCACCTCTATGTTTTGGAATAGTCTTCAACATGCTCTGAATACTAAACTGATCTTTAGTACGACTTATCATCCCCAAACTGATGGCCAATCTGATAGGACTATCCAAACACTTGAGGACATGTTGAGAGCTTGCTCAATGGACATTAAAAAAAGATGGGATAAACATCTTCCTCTGGTTGAGTTCTAGGATAATAACAGTTTCCACTCGAGCATCCATATGGCACCATATTAATCCCTTTATGGGAAAAGGTGCAGAACACCGATGTGTTGGGATGAGGTCGGTGAATGTAAGCTGCTTGGATTGGAAATAGACAAGGAAATGGTGGTGATGGAGAAAACCATTCAGTAGCATATCAAGGCAGCCCAGAGTCAACAGAAGAGTTATGCAGATAAAAATCTATGAGACCTTGAGTTTAATGTTCGAGACATCGTTTTTCTACCCATATCTCTATGGAAGAAGGTCATGAGGTTTGGATAAAAAGGGAAGTTAATTCAAAGGTACATCGGCCCCTTCGATATTCTTGATCGTGTCAAGGCTGTGGCCTATCGACTAGCACTTCCACCTACCATGGCCAATGTACAAGATGTCTACCATGTATCCCTCTTAAAAAAGTACATACCTGACCCATCACATGTACTCTCGTATGAGGTGGTACAGTTAGAGGATGATCTTTATTATGAGGAGCAAATAGTGAATATCTTAGATCGTAGAGAAAAGGTTCTATGAAATAAGACAATTCCCCTTGTCAAGGTGTGTGGCGAAACCACAAGTTTGAAGAAGCGACATGGGAATCATAAGAAATGATGAAGCTGAGTTACCCACATCTGTTTTAGTGTGGGAAAAATGAAATTTCCATGGAAAAAATTTTATAAGGGGGAATATTATAACAACCCAAAGATTTATTAAGGGAAATCCCTCTTGATATTGTCAAATGTCTCTTTATGTAAAATGTTTATATAAAATGTCAACTTCTTTGGTATTATGTTAAGAATTGTGATAGATACTTTTATAGCTGTTGAAGAGTAATCAAATGATTGGTATAAATATAAGGCTTTAACAAACCGAATTTACTCATACAAATGAAGTGATGGCCTCATCCGGTAGAATTGCTCCATACGAATCCCATTTGTCGGAGCTCAGAAAAGAGGTGGCATCCTTGGGCTTCGCTCTTGACCAGGCCTAAGTTTAGCTTCACTATGTCAAGCTCGAATGTGTTCGTCTACAGGAAAGGTGGAAGTTGATAGAGATTACCACTCGAGCGATGTTATCGGAGCCACCCCTAGAGTCTGTCACTATCGCACACCTAACCCTTAGTTCTTATGCGACTGTTTTAAGGGTTCATGTGACAAATCGCTAGTACTTTTTTCATGTAGATTATTTTTTTGTATATAATAATGAATATAATTTCTTGTCATTATTGATATATTGTAAATAGTTTTAAATGTGCAAATAGTGTTTTTAGCTATTATTTAATTAAGAATTCTATTTTATTAAATTAAGGGGTTTTTGAATTAAATAATATTTTAATAGAATATTATTATTATCATTATTAAAATAATTTTATTATATATAAATGATTATTTTATTTTATAAACGCAATTGTAATTTTTATTAAGGTTTGAAAGCCATTTTTGTCAAAACCTATGAATTTTCGATAAATGTTTGTTTTTATTTTAAAAGTGATAATTAACATATTTAAAAAATTATTTAGATACAATAATGGTTATTTCTGGAATCAGGACATTGAAATTTTCCAACGGTGAATTTTTCATAATTTTCTGAGATAGTAAATTTTTTGTGTAAAAATTAAATACTGTTTAAATATATAATGTGATTTATGACATCATAATGAGCCAATAGTGAAGTAATAAAATACAATAAGCTTTATGTTCGGCCAATATATGTTTTAACATTAAAATAAATTGATTTTGGGTTTGTTTGACTTATTTTTCAAAGCATTAATGGACACTTCAAGACTTATTAAACACCTTGTCTTTTTAAATTGTTTTCCATGGGAGTGTGACTCACCTCCACATAAGAAACCCAATTATCTTAAGAAGTTCGGACTTTGGCCTTATAAAATATTTTTTTCCACTTCCCTTTGCCAAAAACGATGGAAAAACCATTGGATGGTTTGTGGTTTGGACTAATTTAATATAAGGGGTTCCAAACCTAAATAATAAATAATTCCCTCACATTTTCTATATAAACCCACCCAAGATCCCACTTCCTCTACATTCAAATACTTTTTATTTCATCAAACATCTGCCCAACTATCTCTAGAATCCTCTCAAGGTTCCCAATGCCTCCAAGAAGCCTCTCTCAAGCCTTTGGATGCAGACTTCCAAGTAAGGGTATTTTCTTCCTTTCGCGTTTTTGTATAATTTTCTTTAAGTAGTTTTGCCCTTTTAATTTAAATTATTAATGTCAGGGTATGGTTTCAAACCTACCTCACACTGCCCTCTTTATGTTTTAATGATGGGAGACTCCTTTCTCTCTCATTAAATGCCTCCCATGTACACCTGTTACTATGCCGAAATTCCGAAAGGAACTTCTCTCTTCTCTTTTACATTCAAGAAATACTTTTGTACCGTGAATATAAATTCCATTACAATTGATGGGACATGTATCTATATGACATCCTTATTTTCCAATAAATTTAAATATGATGAGGAACCCATTTCTCTCTCATCCTCCATTTTTATGAATTCTTATGTCACGACGTTACGCTGCCGAAATCACACCGATTTTCTAAGCTAGTGTAATTGTGTAGTGAATAACATTCCCATTTCTACATCAAGGGTATTAACCTTTATGCACATTTACTTATTTATTATAAAGATTCATTTATGAATTCCACCTTCCTTTATCATGGAATAAATGATTATTTTTTATGAATCCATGTTTTATGATCCATAGGGAAAACTTATGCATGAAACGAAATGTTTAAGAAGGTTGCACCCTTATAGCGCTCCAATGCATTGGATAAAGTATAGTATCATGATACGTCATGTGCAAGGAGTTTTGAATCATGCTAATTTAAGTGCAACGAGGGTTTACTCGTGCTTCATGTGCAATGAGGATTTACTCATGCTCTATGTGCAATGCACCTTGGCTCATACTAATTCAATGTTAAGTGTTGTTGCCACATTTCCGTGTTATGATTATCATGCTTTATCATGCCTTTATGTTCATGTTTCTCTTGTGCTCTATTGATATTCCTATTGTATAACAAGTATTGTACTCCTCATTTATACCATGTTTATTCCCTTACTGTGCTTTATAGCTCACCCCTTTTCTTATGCATGTCCTTAGGTTATCCCATGCAACGCTAAGTATGAGGGAATGTGGTGGTCATGTAAAGGACGTTTTAATTAAAGATTTTGTACTTCATGTTTTAAGTTGTTATGTAATGATCCAAAGACCTAATGATAGTGGTCCTCTCCATCATCAATGTTGTATCAAGTAAATGTTTTATGTAATAAATCATGTTTAAGTTTGCAGTAAAAGTAGGGTTGTCATAATTTGGTTCTGAATCAGAATGTATAATATCAAACTAGAAATATATTTGAATTACCTTATGCATATACCCTGGTAGTTTCAAATCATGGGCACAGTAAGGCCCAATGTTTAGTACTTTTTTACCGTGACTCTGGAATGAGAGATGTTATTGGAGTTTTTACACCTTTGTTAATATGTGCTATAGCCACATCCACTATTAGTATACTGACAAGGATGTATTTCAAGAAAAATCCACATAATCTATCATTAACCAAAAATATAGTATGTGATTATATTTTTTACCTAAAAGTTAATCTTAGTGTTATTTTCTGTAATATATGTCTTTTAAATCAACATTACTTGGATTATACATAACATCCACTAATACCAACTATAGAGATCCCTAGCCCAATTGCCTATATACATTTCCTTATTTTATTTCATTGGAATAATAAATAAGTTACAAGAATCTAGGAGGACCAAATTGTTTTGTTATTTTAGGAAAACAAGATAAAAACATAATTTTTACATTTCAACATTGAATTGAAATACAATATAAACATTCAATTGTAAATATCCATAACCCATAGATTATCCATGAATTTAATTCGTTATATTCATCTTTGAATCTTGGGGAAAAATAAAATATATGAAGTGGGATAACCTTGGTGCTTAGTAAGGGTATGGAATAGATCGGTAGATTTTAATAACATAAACAATATGGTATTGTGAAGGAATAAAAAATAGGTCAATAAAATATAACATTGAGCATAAAATTGATGTAATGAATGTTTATTAAATAATTCCATAATAAAATAAAACCATGGATATAATACTAGTTGACTAATCACATAGAAATTCCACTACTAGTTTCAAAATGAGGTAATGAAAAATTTCAAACATCATATACATACGACCAAGCCCTCATCTAAGACACAATACATAATGGGTAAAAACCTTGTGTAGTTTGTCTCATGAGATATACCAATGCATCGAGTGGATATAATGGGCTGCACCCAAAACATACTAAGTGTAAATAATTCCTCCTATGAATGGGTTTAAACATAATCAACATATACATATGAAATTTAAATAACATTATCCAATTTGTAGACATAATCAATAACCATTCTGAGTAGTATGGTGAATCGTATAATGATATTAGATCCATAGTAAAACTAATCACAAAACCTTTAATAAAACTTTGTAGATGATAAAAAGTAGATATAAATATAGATATTGCATAATATTCAATATAGGTTATGAAATAAATCAAAATACTCTAATAAAATCATTGAGACATTCATGAGAGAAATAAACCTTTTACTTAGAAAATAAGTATTCATTTTGAAAAATCAATTTATTTGGTCATAATAAAGGGTATAAGTCCATAAATGAAACAATATAGTTTTAGAGAAAAAATTAGTGAATTATGAATAATAATTGAGTTTTAAAACATATTATGGTTGGTATATGAAAATTGGAATGAAATCGGGAATTTCTAATTAATTGGGTTTTCTTAACGGGTTGAATTGAAAAGATAACATTGTAAAATGTGTAATTCATAAAAAAAGAAATATTAAGTTATCAATATATATTTTATAGAATATATAAATAGAATATAGAAGAAGAAAAAACTGAAAATGCATTAAAATTGGGTAATGGTTGTAAATGAATATCCCAAAGGAAATATGAAGGTTATTGTAGAATCATTTTCCTTCTGTATGAATAAGTTTTACAATTGTAACTAATTTACTATATAATCAAATGAAATAATTTAATTATATAATTAAGAATAAATTATATATATATATATATATTTGATATATTATTGGTTTATTATATTCATTTATGTTTTTATTAATGAGAAGTATAGTTTAATTTCATCGTCTCAGAGCATTAATGTTCTTGGTTTCCATGATGTGTTCACTTTTTTATATGTAATTATATTAATGAAAATTGGATATAATGCTTATGAATTAGAATAAAATGTTATTCATGATAATTTATATTTCTAAATGGGTATAATATTAATTTTTTATGAGTATTAATTATTAAATAATAAATTTTGTGCTAATGATTTAGATTATTAGGGTGACTATTGAACATAACAAACTAATTTTGTTCTATAATTTTGTATTATTTCTATATATTACTTCCATAACATAAAAAGGGATATAATATAAATTTTTTAATTAGGTCCAACCATTAATATTGTTTCGTGATCAACTTTGATTATCATGTAGGAAAATGAAAACTTGTCATCCTGGAAGGTGATGAAACAATACCTTATAATTGATGTTTACATTTTTAGAATTATAAAGAGGGGAGAAGTGGATTGGTGAGGGATTATTCCATTACTATAAAAAAATTACTGTATATATAAGTTAAGATATTTAATATTATATTGCTTTATTGTACGTTGGGGAGAGAATAAGATTATAAATAAATAAGAATAAAAATTAAAATAAAAGAAATAGGTTTTCATTCTTGATTTCTCCTCATTGAGAATCAAGTAAAGGGGATTTGTTTTGGTTATTTTATGGAAAAAATAAATTAGATGTTGGATAGGGGATTCGATATATTATTGGGGAGAAATTTCATAAGTCTCAATGCATGTAAGGTGGGAGGATGATAGGTGGTGATTAGTGGTATTCATAGAGGAAGAGTAGGGTTTTTATGAATATTTTATTAATTTATTTATTTTTGGGCTATATAATAAGAATTGTATGAGGATTATATTAAAATATAGTAAAATAATCAAGGGATGTTAGAGATTATGGTTCTTACACCATCCAATAATCATGGGATAATTTATACATGTTATATTGTATTTATAACATAAATTAATGTATTATACTATTAACAAAAATTAAAATATTTTAGGAAAATCCAAAAAAATCACCATTCCAATTTTTTATGGGTATAATTAAAAAATGTATTCCAGTTTATGAGAATAATTTTCTAAATAGGATAAACTAAAATTTTAATTAAATTTTTCATTTACACAAAAAATATTGTTTTTAAAATTATAATTTATTTCATAACATTCTTAAATGTTTAGTAAGGTATTTTTAAATTATCATAAAATCATTAGACTAAAAAATATTGATTTATAAATCAAATTTTTAAAAATTCATTATCTTTTAAAAATTTTATTGATTATAAAATTTTAATTAAATATTTATGACCCACACAAATACCAAAACATAATTATTAATTTTTATAATATTAATTTACTTATACTATGATATAATTATATCATACATTCCGTTATGATATACAGATATTTTATTTATACTTTCTAAGTGAGGTTATTATTTAATTGGTTAGTTTACTACTCATAATGGTCATATATTATTTCTATGGAAATGTTACTATTTGATGAGTGTAGGTTTGTTAACATTTAGAAAGACCTCTTATATTTTTTATTACATATTTATAATGTTCATATTTTGTTCTCTGTGTAATTTTCGATGATTTATACTATATAGGATAAAAATAATAAGGGAAATATCATTGAAATAATTTTGCATCATTACACCTGATTACTAGATTATTTTATCCTCCATACTCTTGGGATATAACCTAATTTCTTCTCAAATACAAATATATAGCCTTTACAACACACCCATTTTTTTTAATATATCAGCTGGATATCATCCTATCGTGGTCAATTCAGATACTACATCATGTCTAGTAAATAACATGTCATGTTTGTTTTATTCTATCATTGAATCATATGTGATCTTACAAATTCATTCATTCTAATTTGTTTTTTCTAAGAAGACATTTTCTTATAAAGATCATAACCATGTGGAACTGGAAATAATCCCATTTTGAATTATTCTATAAAAAATCTATTAATTATTTGGTCAAAATGTATACTTTTACATAGTCTATATAGCCTCTTGGATATGTCACGACTGATCTTGATCCATATACTATAAACTTATTCACATAACTCTTTGTGGAGAATCACTTTTTTAACATTTCTTTAAAATGGAATAAGATTTATATGTATTTTTCAAAAATTATTATGTCATCGACATATACTACTTGTGTAATAAATGAATTCCAACTAACCATCTTATGAAAATAGGGACCATATTTTTTCTTAATAGAAAATCATTTATAGCATCATCAATTTTTTTTCAACGATGTAGATATTTTCTAAATATATAAATGGATCTTTGAAACATGTAAATGTTTTCAAAATCACCAGGATTACCAAGCTCTTCCTGCTGTGTCATATAGATGACATCCTATGGGTTCCACATAATGAAAGTCGTTTGGTAAACCCTCTTCTAAACATAAATACTCATCATTATATATTATGGAATGTATAATTATGATTGTTTTAAACACGAGATTTGGTGAAAAGGTTTTATTGAATTCAATTCATTGAATTTATTTAAACCTATTATAAACTATAATTTTTATAGTTATTTATTTTAAATTACTTGTATAGTTTTTTCTTCAATAACCATTTTCACCCTAGAGGATTTACATTAACTATCCCATCCAATGGAACTGAATCATGGTTCTAATACATGGAATCCAATTCAGAATTCCTAGATTAATTTCCTATTGCCACTTCTGAGCTTTTAACAGTATCATTCTATATGTTATAATCATCATTTTTAACAAATAATGTGTAACCATCATTGGATACTATAAAAAAAATATCACTCTAGTTCTCTTACATCACTTGTGCTGATACATAGTACTCGTGTTTTAAGAACTGCTTCATCCATAACTACCTAGGGAATCTATCCCCTACCCAATCATAGGCATCGCATGAATCATCTTTAAAAAATTAAGTATGTTTCCCACTATCCTATTTGAGTATGTGCACCCTCTCTATAAAGGATACTATTCTAAAGAAATAAACATTCCTGTTTGGGGGGTTATATAGGTATTATGCCTTTGTTTCCTTGTGAAACCCTATAATGATACACTTTAAACCACAAGGTGCAAGTAATTTTCATGTTATAATATTGTCAAAATCCTCACAGCCCCATACTTTTGTATCACTAAAAAAATTAATACTCCATAACATGAATTTATTTACATTTTACGCTTTATATAGTACTCTGTATAATGTATATGTCCCAGTTTGTAAGGCATATCCCAATATTGAAAATCGAATATCTACATACCTCATTATCTATATTACCATGTCTAACAAGGAACAACCACTCCTTTAACTAACCCCATTACACTATGGTGTGTATGGTTGATTGAGTTTAAATAGAATCCAAAAATCTAGTAAAAAATGACCATAGTCTTTGTTAATAAATTCTCCAACTCTATATAATTAATATCGTTTATCCTCTTTCCATGTTCATTACCTAATTAATTATTGATTTCATTTAATTTCTCTATGCACTCATATGTATACCTCACTATATAGTTATATTCATATATACTCAATCCTTTAGTAATAATAATGTGGTAGGAATATCCTCTTTTAGATTCTACTAGAAATTATCCACACATAGCAGTGTGTAAAAATACTAGATGCTCTGTGTCCCTTTTAACCTGTCCATTGAATAGTGGTTTGGACATTTTCCATGAAAAAAAGAATGAATCTATTCATGTGGTTTTATATTAGAGGTGTCTAAATAAAAATCATGACATATATTTATCAAATTATTTTCATTTACATGCCTAATATAGTGATTCCATTACTGGGTATTATATGTGTCATGTGAAAATGATTTGTAATCTGTTACCAATAATTTTTGTAATTATATACATAAAGACCATTATTTAACGGTGTCATGTTGCAACATATGTTATATTTATAAAAGATAAAACATTAATTTTCCATCCTGAAAATAAAACCCTCAACATCAATTAATTATACATAATAAAATTTCATTGTAACATTTGGTACATAATATAAATCCTTTAAAACCAATATAAATCCAATTAAAAATTGTGTATTTTTGTTACTAATGAATAGAAAATACTTCTGCGTACCACATGAACATCTCTCTAGCAAATCAACATGGTTCTTGCATTTTGATACATTTGTCAGCTCCACAATATGTATCCAATTTCAAATATGAATATATCAAAATGTTACTTTTTTTGAAAAACACATCTTTAAATTACCATTACTAATGGGTAATGTTCCTCTTAAATTATTCTTGATTGACACAAGAAAAAAATACCTCCTTTTGTTTCACTGTCTGTAGATCTTCCACTTCTTGGTTATGTTTCCATAACAATATTCAAGTTACATTCTGATGGGTAGGGGTGAATTAACAATATATTTATTCTTTTCCTTACGTTATGAATGAAATATCCTTCAATTCATATTAAATATTAGTTTCCATATAGAAGAAAATTCAAAAACACACCAAGAAGATCATAATAATTTACAAGGTTCACTACTCAACAAGAGTATATACATCCGTGGAATGAATTGGAAATAAGGCAATACCACACAATCCACCTGAAATAAATTATTTTATGTGGAATATATTGATTATGATACACAATTACACTCACGTAAAACTATGTATACTATACAATAGATCATTCAAATAGCACACAATAAACAATCCAATAGTGTGTGTACTTTCTCGAGAACAAAATTTGTAATAAAATTTAGGTACCAAACATCATATTATGCTTCATGATAAACATTCAAAAAAATGATCATTGAGATCAATTCTTCACTATCATTCCAAGTAGCTGGTATAATCTTCCACAACATTATCATACACTTAGTCTAATTCCACTATATGATTCCCCCATATTATTTCTCGAAACTAAAATACCACCTTTCAATTTACAATTTTGTTACGGAAAAAGCCTTAATAACTATTTTAGGGAATTTGAAAACTTCTTTGATTCCACCATGAACTGTTATTCATACATCACAAACTTCATTTGCCATTTCAATAATGAGTTTCATAGCATGGCATGAGTGTTTCACATTAAGACTTCTGTCTGCTGACCACATCTACCTCACTAATATATAATTCTCCACGAACTATAGAGGCTTTGCAGTCACATTTTCTATGCAGAAAACAAAAACATGAAAACAACTTTTACGGAATTTACCCATGAACTGTATTCTTCATGAAAACTATTCCTCATGAACTACAATATATGATTGAATTCTACCCGGTATATTTCTTCTCCTTTATAGAATTTTCCCTTGTGAATTCTTCTCCTTCGTGGAATTATCCGACGAGAAATTATTTGAACATATCCGAATTATTCCATCATCGATGGTATCATATAATAAAATTATATGTTACTAATGATTTTATTAAGGTTATTTATATATTAAAAATATACCACAAAACATGAAAACCTGTTTTACCAAAATCATCATCGTGATAAAACATTCACTATGAACTGTTATGCGGTCCAAAAAGCCCATTAACCCTTTGTAGAGGATGTTATCTTCTGAAAACTAAAACATATTTTGGAAGTCATAATTAGGACCTAATTCCACAAAATACTTGACTCTGGTGAATTATTAGCCTCCCATGAACTATTTTCCCAACACGGTCAACATAGCGCGCTTTATAGTCTGCAAAGAACTACTATGTGGAAAATCCTTCCATTGCTGATTTTCCATCACCATGTCACATACCTCATGTGCAATCTACAAACTATGCTTCTTGTATCTTTAACTATAGTACATTAACCTATTTATAGAAACCCAACATTTTCTCCGAATCAAACTACTGATTTTGATGAATAGTATAAAATACTAAATTTTAATTGAAAACAACTTTTTCTATGGAAATTATTTATAGTGTTAATTTAAATTTTTATTGGATTAAAAGTATAATTAGATTAAATTAAAATCATTTAATATAATTTAGTTCATTATTAGTAAATTTTTTTTATTTGTGATATAAAAACATTTCCTGATTTTTCATGTTTTATATTTAATGACCCTTTTTCTCACCAAATTAATGAGGTTAATAATAATTTAATTTCTAGAACTTCAATTTTTTGGATTTTAAAAAAGGGATTCCATATTTTCTATAACATGGTTAAAATTTTGTAAATAGGATTCTTTTATTATTGAAGATTATGAATTTTTATTTTAAAAAGTTTACTTAACATGGTTAAGAGTAAATCAGATAATTAAAGGTAAAAATAATATTATTTTACTATAACATTACCGTTTCACATGTTATAAATTCCTTATTGGAGTATATTTCAACCAAAATCCACCATATTCTTAAAATATAACATTATTAATCCATATGAGCAAGATATGAATTGTATTATGTTTATTTAATGATTAGTTAAAAATGTCTTACTCATATTTTTAATAAGTAAATAATTTATAAAATTGGGTTATACAGAATATAAATTGTTTTATAAGTAGTATTTTGAAATATAATCAGTTGATATTCCTCATGAAATTTTATTCTTAATATTTAGAGAAAATAATTATTTTAAATCTTATATAATGATCATGCAGTAATTGTAAAATTAATTGAAATAATAAAATATTAAAAAATTTAAATAAATACTATTTAAAATAAAATAAAAAAATAAAAAATGTAGATATCATTGATATTTTATTGTTATATTAAATGTGTTGGTTTGATGTCATATTTTCTCCAGGCTATTGAAATAGACTATTAAACAGTATCAAAATTGATATAAATGCTGCTATAAAAGAAATAATATATTATTAAATGATATAAAACACAAAAAAATATATAAGTTATACAAATAAATATAATAAGGTTATAAATGTTATCAATTATCCCTTTATGGTTTTTATGGAATTTTATAGTAACTACATTAACCCTAAAGTGTAAAATTCCATGTTGTCATGGTAAATGTTAAAGAGTTTATCTAAGTGTTAAAATCCATAAGTAAAGGTTTTTATTGAATCCAAAACATATCTAAAAATAATTTATTGAGATTATGTTGTCCCTTACTCATCTTATCTTCTATATAAATTACATTGTAACTTTTTGAAATCTAATATCAATTTATATTGATTTAACATTTTGATAGTTTCCCATAGTTCCTCCCCAATATCTTATAAAAGTCAAATCCTCTCCCACATCATCACTACACTATGAGTCTTTTATATTGAGGAAAAAATTCCCATTTATCCTTTTAAATTTATTATCTCAAATCCGGACATTCTATCCTTCTCAAAAGATCATCTCTGGTGTCCTTGAGAAAATATATATAGGAAGTTCGCCAAAAAAGATGTAATTTCCATTACCAACTCTAGTGTGAGTATTTGTTCTCCTACATCCAATTAATGTGTTTTTTAATTATAAATTGATAAATATAGTATCAATTACATACTGAGATGTTGGTGTTATTGTTGAACAACCAGATTCAACCTTTTATCTAGCCTATGATAGGTAAAATTACCACGCGTGCATATGTATAGGAGACCACCTCTATGAGGTGGTGTAATCTTTCTCAATTACAACATTAAATGGGTAGGTATAATGAAATAAATAATGAATTAATATTATAATTATCAAATTATGTTTATTCTATAAAAAAATATATCATCCACTTTTATACCATTTAATAATTAAAGAAATGATATTTTCGCTCGTTTGTATGTATGACCTACCATCTTCATGATGCAATGTGATTCATTCTCCATGATCACCAATAATGAATTATTGTATAAATGTATATAATGGATAAATATGTTATCAGTTACATTAAAAATAGTATATAAAAGTAATAATGATATCCTACTCTCATAAAATAGGATTTACACAACAAAACATGCATAATAAAAGGAAGAAGTTAACACCCGAAAGAAGAGTAATAATCAAATACTATTAACAATAATGTTATAATATGAAAATATATGATATCAAATGAATATGGTTGGGGAATATTCTACTACCATTTATTAATACATTTTAAATTAGTTATAGATATGTGAGAAGGAATTAAAACCTCATGTAATGGTTAATTCCACATTCTAATTATTATTGGGATTGTTTCTATGTATGTATTTACTGTAAATATTTTTCATCTATGTTAATGTTCCTAAAAATATATTTCAAAATCTTATAAATATTCCTATACTAATTTTATAATTATTTTTTACCCATTTTTTGGTTTTTTTAAATGTTATAAATGAAAACTATTTTTATTTTTAAAAAGGTACCTTTTGTATTTTCCAGCGATTGGATGAGAGGAACTTTTATTTCTATCATACTAATCATGCTTATTCTTTTTATTTCATGATGTCATACTTCCATGTATCGAACTTTATATTTTTTAAATATAATTTTTATTGAAGTTTTTCTCCATAAATATTCCATGGTGTTTTTAAAAATAAAATTTTTTCTAAGAGGAAAGTATGTTTTTATTCATGAATCTTTTTAAGGGATATTTTCAAGTTTTTTAATATATAATAAGTAATCTATGGTTGTTACTCATTCCATTCATGGAAATAATACAAATAATCCATTCATATTCTTCCTTGGAATGGTTCAATTTTTATGGAGTGAGGTTTGTGAGATCCATTTGTTTTTCATGGGTTATATTCATGTGAAACCTGCTTCTTTTCATGGGTTATGATTTGATGAAATCATTATGAAACCTTCCTATTTTATGATGTCAATGTTATGATTACATATTTATGGTATCCATTTCAGATAATGGGTTATGAGATGATTATTTATAACCTTGTGGAACATGTGTGATTGATTTCATTATTAGAAGGGTGGGACCTATGTTTCTCTCCAATGCATTAGGTAAATGTTTATAATAAATGGGATAAAAATATAGGACATTGTCCACTAATATGGTAATCGGATTGATCCATGACTAAAACATGGTTTGTTATGTGAACCCATACTACTAAGATGTCCTTACAACTGATTCCTTCAATTCCATGGATATCATTGTTATATTCTTATGTTTCTACCATAATTCCATGTTTAATTATTATGTTATGATTTCATGGATTGTGTTCATTATTTCCATATAGTTAATGTATTATGAAAAATTGATATTTATTCCATGATATTTCTTATGATATTTCACATGTAGGGTATTACATTATAAATTCAAGATCATGTACTCATGTACTTATGCTCATGTTTTTTTTTAAAATCTCCCTACTTTACCCTTACTAAGCATCATAGATCACACATTTTTATGTTTCAGTTCACCCAGTTAATGAAGATATGTATTATATATGTTATTCTATTAATAAGTCTACTTAAGAAGAAGCCAGTGGTAGATAACATATATTACTTTACATACTGGTTTTTATGTATTCATGTTTATAAATGAATTAGAATACTTCAGTCATTGGGTGTTTGTTTGTGTAATGTATTATGAATTTGGAAAGAGTTATGTAATGTTAATTTATGAAAAGTGATGGTAATTATAGTTGGTATAAATGAAACATTTTAATTATCATTTAGAAAATATCATGATAAAACCTTTTTGATATCCTTAAAGACATTTCTATGGATAAGTCTAAGGATAAAGAATAATATTGGAAAATGTCTTAGAATTTTTGTTCAGGATAGAGTGAGTGGTTTCCTAGAAATAAATAATCAATATCTGGATACTAAAAATGGAGGTGGATCTAACAATGATGTACATGGAGGAAACAACTCTGACATAGTGCATCAGTTCTTACTCAGCATAACATGGTACACAAATAAGTTGTTAATATGAACATTGTATGACACTCCAATGGGATGTGCTTTTAAAATTAATAAACACTTCAAAAACCATCATGATGGAATTCAATATAATTTGATTATGAATAAACTTGGAGGAACCTAATATGTCATATCTTATGGATGGCGTCATAATTTAGAAATAATACAATTAAATTTCCATGATTATGGGGTTCTGAATTATGGTTAGTATTTCTATCTCCATGATTTTTGTTTTAGTCATGGTTATAACCTGAAGGAACCACATTAATGGTGATTGTGACTAACAATGAATGTACTTCCCCATAATCATCTGAAATCTATGGGACATTTAATGAAAAATAATTTTTCTATACACACACATCATTGTCAGTCTTTGGATCATGGTTGAATTCCTAATGAGAAAAAGAGGGATAAACGTTTCATTGAGTATTTCATGAGTAAAAATCAACCTTCATTTAGTGGGTACAATGATCAAATTATTTCTGAATAATGGATCATTAAAAATGAAATGATATTCTCTATAATCTAGTGTTCATAGCATGAGATATTAATTCTGGCTATTTATTACTTGTAAGGCTATGAGGACTTATGGTGGACCCTAATTAAGCATATAATGAAAAAATAGGAAATTGAATACAAGGATTTTGATATGTTCAAGAACATATTTTTCAATAAGTACTTTCCTTTGACTCTTTATACCAAGATAGATGATGTGTTCCTTGATATGAGGAAAATAAATGATGCATCTCTCAGAACCTTTGAGGGTAATTTCATGAGACTTTTGGTGTAAGCTTCAAGAACTATCATCAATTATGAATTTAAATTTGATATGTTATTTAGTGTCTTAATTCAAATCCTCAAAAATTAAATTGGACAAAAGAGACTACAGTTTCAATGAAGATATAGTCCACCATTCAATAAATTATGAAATAGAATCTAGATTATTATACCACTCTCATGGATTTTATAAGAAGAGGATGACATATTTTAAAGGTAAGTCTGAAAATATTGAAGAAAAAAAGAGAGGACTTCCACTATGTTTTACATGTGAGAAGAAGCAAGGAGTAAATTAAATTAAGGGATATACAAAATTTTTTACATTTATAAAGGAATTTCATCAGGCTTTGGATAGCCATTGTGATGGGAAAAAGTCAGCTAATAGTGAAAATGGAGATAAAGTGACACATAAAGTACCTCCCACGCTTCAGTGCGAATAGTTTGAGGAGAATGGGAATTATGCAAACTCGTGCCCATATCTAGGGTCTTGTGATGTTTACTGACATCAACAACCTCTTCATTTGGGGGAAAAGGAGAATTATCATGAGACCACTATTTTTGATGAGGGATGTGATAACCACATGATTAAATATACACTTACCATACATTTTAGAACAGGTAATTCTTATTTGATTCTTGATCTATAAAGTCTTTCATATTTAAAGAATTTTATATGGGTGTTATTATTACCTCCAAACTATTAGATGTGGAATTATTAGTGGAACCAACTATTGGTATTATGATTGTCTCCCATGTCTATTATTTCACATTGGTTGAATTTTGTGGGAATATGTTTCTGAATATTTTGACTCTTCCTCTAGTTGAATTTGATGTCCTCCCAGGCATGGATTGGCTTTGTTTGTATTTATAACACATCAATCTTCAAGTAAGGGATGTTATATTTAATTTTTCAATCCATAATATGATCTTAATTCATTGTAATGATAAATATTATCTTCTTATGGAGATTACATCTAGAATATGGGTATTAAATCCCATTTAGAATGGTTGTATATCTCAACTGGTTGGGGGAAAATTGACATTGACATTATCACTATTTTTTGTGATTTTTTGATGTATTTCAGGGATAATTTAAAATTATTAACAAAACACACGAATTTGAGTTTTCTATAGAGCACATAAATGGATCTAAAACAAATTACAAGTCTTATTTTAGAATGGACCCAATGGAGTTGTAGGAATTGAAAAAAAACTACATGAAAACATTTTAAGGGATTCATTCTTCAATGTGTGTCCCTCTGTGGGTGCATTGATTTTTTTGTAACAAAGAAATAAATATCAATTAGGCTATTCATTAATTATTGTGAGTAATACAGGATCCCTATCAAGAACAAGTATAACATTCTCCGTAATGATTATTTTTTTGAACAACAACTTGGAGCTCGATACATTTCCCAGATTAACATTCATTTTGGATATAATAAATTAACGATCAGGAAGGGGGATATACCCAAGATGTAATTCAGTATATGTTAAGATCACTATGAATATATTTTATGTCCTTCTGGTATTTTTAATTCCCTTGATATCTTCATGGATTTGGAGAATATATTCCATGGAAAATTCCAAGACTAGTTTGTGGTTTTTTTCTAGATGATATTATTATCTACTAAAAGATAACGGAATATAATGAATACAACATAATAATTGTGATAGAGACCAAAGGGATGGAGAAACTAAATAAATTTTTTACGTTTTCATTTAGGATGAAATGGGATTCATTTTTTGGGTCACATACTCCCAATTAAAGGTATAACTGTTGATCCATTATACAAGGATGGTACTGAATGCTCACATAGACCAAATACGATGTCATATATTCCTTCCACAGATGGTCTATCCTCATATTATAAAACTTTTATGGACAATTTATCGTGGTTATCTTATCATATCACCATGTTAACCCAAAAGGGATCCAGGTTCCTCTTGATAGAGAAATGTGAGGAAAATTTCAAATAACTCCATAGAAGGTTAGTCAGTACACCTATTCTTAGATTACCATGTTTTAGTGAACATTAGTTAGTATGTTATGGTTTTTCAATCTATTGTGAGTTAATGTTTTTTCTTGGAACATGGAATTAAAGTATGTTAAGGATGAAAGAAAAAAACATATTGTGATGTTACATTCATTACCTATACAATAATAGAAATTAGAGAACATCCCCATGGATTTATTCATTGAACTCTCCCTAAACTCTAAAGGGTTTAATGCTATATTGGTGGTAGTTTATCATCATTATTAGATAGAACATTTAATTCCAATTAGAGAATATGTCACTCTAGATAAAACTACCATGATATACATTAATCAAGAGGAAAGGTTTCATGGAGTATCACATTCGAATGTATATTATTAGGACCTAAGAATTAGCTCAAAATTCTAATCAAGTCTTCAGCAAGAACAAGAGACAGAATGGAGTTTTATCAATTTGTATCATCCACAAATGGATGGTTTTTCTAAAAAAATTAAAACCCTACATGATATATTGAGATCATTTTCTATGATTATAAAATGTATTTTGGATCAACACCTTCCTTGAGTTTTCATAAAACAATATCATTAAATCAAGAATACAAATGGATCATTTTGAAGACATTTATAAGAATAAATTTAAAGTTGCAACATGAAAGGATGAAGATGAATAAAGAATGTTTTTGGGATATCAGATCAATTAACATATGGATTTGAAGGTTAGAAGCATTCAACAACATATTATGGCAGCACAACATCAGAAGAAAATTTATGCTGAAAACCAATGGAATTATCTAGAAATTGATGTTGGTGAAAAGTGTCTCTATGAATTTAACCAAGGAAGAGTTTTATGAGATTCATGAATAAATTGAAACATAGCCCTTGGTATTTCAGTCTCTTTGAAATTATTGATTGTATCAAGACAATAACCTATCACTCAAAACATCCTATAAATCTCTCTCATGTCCATGAAGTGTTTCATGTATCTCTCTTGAAAAAGTACATAACTTATCCATCACAGGTACTAAAGTATGAGGTGATCAAATTTGTGCATGATCTCCCTTAAAATGAACAACCAGTTGAAATTCTGGACCATAGAGAGAATGTTCTCTTATAAAAGAGAACTCAGTTGGAATATGTCTTGTGACAAAATCACATGTTAGAGGAAACTATGGAGGATGTTGAGTATATAGTGAGGAAGATGTATCCTTATTTATTTTTATCATAATAACAAATTTCAAGGGTGAAATTCATTTAAAATGCGGTATAATGTGGCACCCCATGTTTTTTTGATCTTTTTTTCTAATAAATTAATATTCGTAAATTTCATAAATATCACTAAATCAATCATTCCATTCATAAAAAAACATGGATTTATCAACACACAACACTAACTAGGAGTATGTTTCACGCAACATAAAGATTAAATGAAACTTAATTTTATTATTATTTAAATAAGATAATAACATGGGTGTTAAATTAGTGGGTAGTAATAACATTAAATAACTTAAGAATAATATTTCACTTGTTACCAATTTACAAAAAATATATATATAACATTTAAATATAAATGAGATATTTTTTAAATTCATTGAATAAATTTTATAGTCCTAAGATAAGAAAGATCCTAATTTTATCTATGAAATCTAATATTTTATAAAAATAAATTTAATGAATTTTAAAGGAGAACACATTTTAAATCATATTTTTCAAAATATTAAATATTCAATTGGACAAAATAAACATCTTTTTTGAATGAAAGATAAACATATTTATATTTATTTAATTTTTGTTGTTTTTCTGATAAGTTTCTTATCATACTAAATAGTAAAAAATACTAATTTTTTATTGAAATAAACGGTTTCATTTAAATAATTTATTTTGTCAAATTATATTTTTATGGTCTTAAATTATAATTAGACTAATTTTTTTCAGCAAATATAATAAAGTCATTTTTCATGTCTATAATTTAATAACATGTTTTCTCCCCCTTCAATGAAACTAAATTGTAATTATTTACTGAAACTTTAGTGTTTAGAATATTAAAAAATTTATACCATATTTTGAATCACAGAATCAAATTTTTTTAATAAGTTTATTTTATTTTTTGAAATTATGCATACTAACTATAGTAATGTTTTATTCACCATTGTTAAGGGTAAATAAGGTTATTAAAGGTAAAAATAGTATTATAATTTTATAAAATTACCCTAACACGTGAAAATTTTAATAAGATGAGTGAATTAAATCAAAATAAAAGTTCGGACTAAATTACCGCATTTTATAGAAATTGTGTGGGAATATAGAATTTATTATATTTTATTTAAAAATAATTAAACAAATTATAGTCATATTTTTTATACATAAATAAATTTAATGTAGGATTGTACATAACATAAATTTGATAATAAATATTCATTTGGATTATAATAAAAATATTTTCCTCAGGATAATATAATTTTAATTTATAGAGAAGAAATGATTTAATTAAATGCATGTGTAATGATGATGAAGCAATTATACAATTATTTGAAATATTAATATAAATTTTGATAAAATAAAATAAAATAAACATAAATCGGCATAATAAATCACATTGATGAATTTTATTGATATATTTGATATATCTATGTTATATTAGAAGTGGTTTTTTAAATTTATGACATTGAAGATATATTTTTAAAAAGACAAATATTTAATACTATCAAAATTTCCAAAATTTATACTTTAAAACACATAATATTTGTATTAAATGACATTAATTTAATAAAAATAAATACTTTTTCTAATTGATTATAATAAGGTTAAAAATGTTAAAAATGATCCAGTTTTTGTTATTTTTGGCATTTGATAGTAACTATATTAACGATAAATTGTAAAAATCCATTTTTTCACTGTAAAAGTTAATGGGTTTAACTATAGGATATAGTCAAAATATATGGTTATTATTCTGAAAAAAAATATAATAAAAATGATTGGTTGATGTTATTTCAACCCATCCTAATATTATCTTTTAAATAATTCATTTTTTAAATATTCAAAATTGAAAATCAATTTATATTAATTTTATATATTGAAAGATTTAAAAGGCTCCCCTCACCCTCCTAAAAAGGTAATACCTCCCTCAATTACTCACACTATCATGATCTTTCTAGGAAGCCAAAACCCTTCTTATTTATCATCCTAACATTATTATACAAGTTATAGAGGTTCTTGTATTTTTAAATGACTAACTCTTATTTCATTAAAAGAAGATCTATAGGGATATCGCTGAAGAAGAGGTGGTCTACATTACTGACTCCCTTAAGGGTATTTATTCTTCTCCTTCAACTTTAGGTTTATTTTACATTGTCAATTATTAGCTCTAGCATAAAAAATATACTGAAATTTTATTATTATTATTATGGAACAACCATATTCTACATTTTATACATCCTACGAAACAAGAAATCAACAAGTGTGTGTACGTTTGACATACCATATCCACATCGTGGGGTAACATGTTATATATTAGCACATTAGAGAGTCTGTATAATGATATAAGTAATATAATTATATCATGATAATAATTCATTAAAGAATTATTTACAATCAACTCCCATATTGATTCACAATTAAGGGAATGAAATCATAACACATGCGTACAAACTACTTACCAACCCCACAACATGATGCGACCAATTCTCCATAGTCACTAAAAATAATGATTACATAAATTTATATAAGGAATAAATATTTCCACAATTACCTTTTGTTTTTATTTAAATTAAAGTACAAAATCTTTTATGTATAAACAATTACATATACAGAAAACCATTCATAAGAAAAAGACGTTGTTACACCTGAAAGAATAGTAATAATGAAATATTGTTAAAAATTGGTAATAATATAAAAATATATGATATCATATGAATATGGTTCTTGAATAATTTAATTTTATTATTAAATCTCTTATACATGAAGTTAACATACATAAGAATAAAATCATTCCAAATGTAAGGGTTAATTCCACAATCTCATTATTATCTAGATTGTTAAAATATTTGTATCCACATGGAAATATTTATCTTCAATGATCTTGTTTTTTAAAAAGGTATTTCATAATATTATTACTATTTGTAATGTCAAGACCCAACATACCATCTAACTAAAATCTAGACTAATCACCACATAAATTCAAACATTCCTCCACATACGCTAGATGCGGTAAAATAGTAGTGAGGGTGTAAGGATAGTCAGTGGGAAGATTATACACTCAGATCAGAGTATTTATTGTAGTTTAACAACATATAAATATATTAAAACATCAAAAGTAGAATAAAGAAATAACTAATGCAGTGGAAGTGAATTGTAATATCTACTCAAAAATTAAAATAGCATCCTCATTTCATAAAATGTATGCATGTTATGGTATACATATCTGAATGATGTAAACAAATCAACATGATTTAAATTTCATTAGAGTAAAAATGAAATGGCCCAAATCCCCATGGCTGATCTCCATGAACATCCAGAGCTCTAACTAATTCAGTTGCTCCTAAATCTCTATTACAATAACACAACAATCAATCAATATTCATGGTCCTGTAAACAAGTAGAGTCTACTTGGGTACCCCAGTGAAATGGTGGCCAAAATAGGGTGTCAAATTGAAATCTTACTAGTCCTGGACCACCACTTTCTAGTTGAATCTAGACAATGCAATAAAATTTAAAAGTTTGCAAGTATATCTAAGAAATAACATATTTAACCAACTAAACAACAACATGTCCATGTTTCTAAGGGACACCTGACATCGATACATACTACAGCCCATACCTGGTATGTCTGTACATGTAAATATGTATATATATATATAAATAGTGAGAGTGTGTATATATATAACTAGATAGATATGATTTGAATCCTCATATATGAACCAAGCATGTACCAACACCAAATGGACATATACCCATGAGACAATTTCTGACTGGACTATGATGTAATGCAAAAACAATCATTATTAAAAAATCACTCATGGTCTTTCCCCTAGTCCAAAATCTAAGATCTCTTATAGTATCATTGAAATCAACATGGAAGATCACATGATCTTACTACCCCATACTCTCATGTTCCATTAGAAAAATTATGTTGGATGGATTGGGAGGTAACACATAGACATCCATCACCAAGAGTAGTGCACTTGGTCTACCCCTAGCTCATCTCCACGAACTCTCACGGTCTCTGGAGGATCATCACAAAACTATTTTATTCATTCAACATAAGGGATCTCACGATCCGTTCTCTCCCCTACCAATACAAGGAATTACCATTGACTACATAAAATTCTTGATGAATTTAAACTATATTGAATTTTATTAGCCTATTTCAATTATTTGTAAGAATGAATATTCACATTTATAATTATTGAAAACCATCTTAAGTATTTAAATTAAAATAGTATAATGTGCATCACATTAAACTATAAAACATGACGCAAGGGACACACATTCATCTCATTGGACATAGTCAAATCTATTAGATAACTCATCAACTAACTAGGTACACAAATACAATTAATTAACTAATCAACAACACTATTTATATCTCATAAATAATTTTCAAGAATTAATTACCTCATTATAAATCTAAAATCTCCATTTTCAATCCCAAAATTAAATATATAGATGATAATATCAAAGGAACATAATTAATTCACAATAAATTATCTAAAATTTTCCAAATTCTATATCTCCTAATCAATCCCTATATTAATTATCTCAATATCAATTCAGAAAGCACAAAATTAATTTACAATTAATTATCTCCACTTAGCCAATTTAATATCTCATAGTTAATTCACCTGATTAATTATCTAAATTACCATTCTCAAAGTACATGATTATTTTACAATGAATTTTCTCAACATAGCCAATTTTATATCTAATAATTAATCCCCTGATTAATTATCTAAAATAAAAATATCAAAAGGCAAAAAATAATTCACAATTAATTATCTCAACTTATTTGGTTAATATATCATAATTAATTCACTGATTAATTATCTCAATTACAATTTTCAATGCATATAATTAATTAATAATTAATTATCTCAATATAGGCAAATTAATATCACATTTTAAATACCATGATTAATTATCTCAATTACAATTGTCAAAGAACATAATTAATTCACAATTAAGGATCTCAACATAGCTTCTTTTATGTCTCATAATTAATCTCCTGATTAATTAGTTCAATTAAAATAATTAAAAAATTCAAAATTAACAATATCAACATAACACATTCAATATATCATAATTAATCCCTTGATTAATTATCTCAATTATAATTCAAAAAGAACATAATTAATTCAAATACAATTATTTTAACATAGCCAATTAAATATCTCATAATAAAAACCCTAATTACATATAATTCACAAAGAACATAATTAATTCACAATTAATGATCTCAACTTAGGTAATTTTATATCTCATAATTAATACACAAATTAATTATCTCAGTTACAAATATCAATACACAGAATTAATTGACAATTTATTATTATAACAAAACAAAATTAATTTCTCATAATTAGTTCCTTAATTAATTATAATATCAAAGAACATAATTAATTTATATTTAATTATCTCAACATAAACAAAATAATTACTCATAATCAATTTCCTGATTAATTATCTATTTTACACGATCAAAGAATATAATTAATGTATAATTAATTATCTCATTCCCCCAATATAAAATTTAATACAACATTGCAGTATACATTATCAAATTGTTGTTAATAAAAAAAACTACATTTCAATAATTATGAAATGTATTGAACCATACCACGATGAATTTTTTCAAGACAAAACCTTAATTAAATAGATGATGTGAATAACGAATCACAAGCAGACAGACTCACCTCCCTGAGACGAACAATATTTGTGAAGAAACTGTCATGATCCATTGTCTGGAGAGGGGTCAGAGAGAAGGTGGTGGTGTGCCTCAACAAAGAAGAATGAGAGGAGGGTGGTCGCACCTCACCATGTTGTTTACACCTCCCTCTTGTACTCTCTATCTCCAACAAAAATAAAAATAATCCATAATTAAATATTGGGATTAATATGATATACAAATAATAACAATAATAATAATAATCAAAATTCTATTATAATTATTATCAAATAATTTAAAACACCTCATTGATAAACACCAAAACCAAATTGATCATCATTTAATTAAATGCATTCCAGTGAAATTTAATTCAATAATTTCTGTAATACAAATATTTAAATTAATTTCCGTAAGCACAATTTAATTAAATTTTAAACCCCAACTCATCAACATTATTTAATTAACTTCTAACATTCTCAATTTAATTAAATAATAATCACCATTTTAAAATGAATACTTAAATTCTTCTTAACCATGAATTTAATTAAATAAAACCTCGACTTCACATTTATTAAAAAAAATTGGCATTACCTTAAAAATAATTAAATTAAACCCCAACTACTCATTTACATACCATTAAATATTACTATATAATATTACCCTTCATTGATAACTCCCCAGTCATCATTTACATGTAATTTAATTGAAAACTTATCATCTGAATTTAATTAAAAAAAGACTCTAACACATCATCATTTAAAATAAATTTAATTCTTTTAATCTAAATTTAGTTAAATAAATTGTAAATATCAATTTATGTTAATAAAATTCTCTAAAAATTAATTTTATTAAGTGAAACCCCATAAATATTGTTCAATTAAATTCATTTCAACAATGAATTTAATTAAATTAATTTAATCCAAATCTCATAATTGTGTAAGCCACATGGTTTAACTCACACAATCTGATATACCTTGCATAGACCATGCATCTGCTACTGGATACCTATAGTATCTCTCAGGAATTCTTGCATGGTATGACTAATTGTGTGTAGCCAGAACAAATTATTATGCCTTTCTTTTTTTAAAATTGATTTTTCAGTTCCAGTACCACTTCAACCATCGAGCCACATGGGAAACTCCTAGAGCCTTTACTCAGACCAATATCAACAATTAACACAACCCCAGCATGCAGAAAATTATCTTGAAGAAATGTTTTACAATTGACTAGGGCATTAAACTGAAAATTTCAAAATAAAATTGTATTTTGACATAGTTAAAAACAATGGAGTTTACAATCTACTCACATTAAAAAATTATAGTCCTCGAGAAGCCATTAGGAGTTACTACAGTACTAGACAGCCCACCATAGTCAATATGTCTCATTTTAATGATCATGTTTCATTCCAAAACTTCCAATGCACATTTGACCATTTTAGTACCCCAAGCAATATCTCTTTCTTTGAAAGACAATGATGGCCCATTAATCCCATACTCATCATTAAACTAGTGATGTGTCATTAAAATGATTTCAAAACCAATAGAACATATATGAATCTATCTACAATTATTCTGGTGACCTTCCCAAGAAAAGACATTGCATGGATAATTCAAAAAATATTGTTACCTACCAAGAATAAAGGAACAACCCAAAGTACCATCCACCCCGCATAGAACCTAGATAACAACAACATAAATATTCCATTGACTTTCAAAATATTGTCAAGCATTATGACAAAAACAATCTTAGCGCCCCATGGATGAGGTCAGTATAAAAGACATGCCTATCTAGTTTAAAATAGAACACTAATATTAAGCCCATGTCACTAAGAAGATCAGTCAAACTATCACCAGTCAACTCTTTATAGAAATCTCAGCAACACCTATAGATGGGTCATCATACAAAACGTGATTCCTATTTCACCCAAGGAATCTGTGTTCATTAAAATCATAGCACATAAATCATTCTAAAAGGTATTGGAGTTTCCAAAATAATAACACTCCACCAACCGTATCATGTCGTTCTGCTAAAGAAGCACCAACAAATTTACCACAACAATTGTGACACTACCCACCTATAGATTTTCCATGTCATCGAAATGAATGAAAAGATGCTTTCTAGAAAACTATTTCAGAAACACCATAAACTATCATGTGATGCTCGATGAACCACAATCACCATGCTAACATCTCACATGAAATCTGTATGTTAAAAATAAAAGGGTGTAAAAACACGTGATTTCAAAAAAAATTCTCGATCAGTGAGATGATCTTACCTTAACGCCCCAAATCATCCACTTAGGAGTTAATCATAGAACATTATTAACCGTTAACCATGATTGTGGCATATCTAAAATAGAGACCAATGTATTTTTCAATTATAATTCCCACATCAAGAGTCAAGATACAAAGACCATCTATTCGAATAGGGGTCTCTTTCATTGAAACCCAAAATTCAACTATGGACAAATACACCAAAATTGGACCGCCATAAAATATTTCATAAAAAAACAAGAAATTTGACCTCAAAAGGTGATACCTACAATGGTATACTCCCTTGAAATGTATACACATAAATCTTACATCGTGGAAATGCATAATAGAAAACACTAGGCTCCAAAGTACTTTTTAATTTCATCCATATAATTAATTCATTTCATACTTTTAGATATTTGAATGAAATTTTTTATCAAACCCAAAAGTATTATTTCACAACATGGTACAAGGATTTCAATCTACTCACCTTGGTAAAAAAATTCAGTTTATAAAAAACATCCTCTTTAAATTATTATTATTCAGTTCCATTTAATCATAAATAATAAATTTAGCATCTAAATTTCTATTATTCAGAAGACAACCTCTCATGGTCCAATTTATTAAATCAAAGTTCATTAAAAAGCAACCCACAATAGTTTATTTCAGTGAATACACATCGTTTTTACACTTATTAACTTTTCAAGATAGAATATGTTTATACAAGGCCCCATCACATGGGAGGAAATATACCAATCGATAAGACACACACACACCTTACCAATGGAATTTGGCTCCCATTCATCACAATCACTGTTAATTTAAAATTTTATCTTTCATTTCCCTTTTTCAATCATTCAATTTCACAGTTTACCCTTTTCTAGATATAAGGAACCCATAAACTTTACAATTAATACTATCTCCCATCATAAATTCAAGAAATTAAATTATATCAAATTCATCCATTTGAACTTCAAACCATTTGTAGCATGTTATCACAATATGTATCACAGAATTATGGTATAACATTTAATAATGGAATAGTATAGAAGTTTTTCAATCACAATAAAAAAATTGTTCATAAACAATCAATAATGATAAATCTATCTCCCAAACATGATATCTATATAAGAATTCTAAATAAGATCAAAACATTGAATTAAACATAATGAACATGACCAAAATTAGCCATAATCATACTAATTCAACTAAGTGGAATGTAATCTTTAAGGAATGTGAATCACTAATTGCCTAAGATGATTCTTGAAAGGATACATCCCTATCATCTAAGCCACATAAAATTTCCGTCATTTTCATCATCGCTATGAATCCAAAACTACACCAGTCACAAAAAGTGAAATCCTATCAACTGCAATTGAAAATAATATTAACATCATTTACCAACCATGGTCACTTGGTCATTTCCCAAAATTGGGGTGAACAATCCCATAAATGGATATTTACCATGTGTTGACACTTTCCTAATCTTGAGTCTACTATCCCAAAATAGGAAGAAAATTCAAAAAAAGAAAGAAAACCACAAGCTTTAATACAACTTTTGTAACGTCCCGACATGGATAACCATCAAACTGGTAGACAAAACAATAGCCACATGACCTTATGCGCACCACCACATATTCCAGTGGCTATCGACTAGTGGAAAGGGTGTGACTATATTCATCGGAAACACTATACCCACATATCATAGTTTTCATAGTAGTATAAAAATATATAAATAGATAAAACATCAGAAGTAGTATAAATAAATAACTAATGATTCATTTGTAAATTGTAATATTTTCACTATCAAATCAATTAAAAAATTTAAACACCATTTTATATAATGTATACAAGTCATAGTGGTACATATATAAAAGTATTAAACAAATTAGCATTTTATACATCTTTGTAAAAAAAATAATAATGCATAAAGCCCCAAGGTAGATCCGCTAGTGCATCAGAGCCCATGCTCGTTCCATTTTTCTAACTCCTAGGTACAACCATAAAACAACTAGCAATGTCCATGGTTCTATAAACAAGTATCATATACTGAAGTATCCCAATGTAATGGATGACTGTATTGGTCAAGGGATATAACTCTTAGTAGGTCTGAACAATATGTGCCTACCTAAATATATAAAATGAAATAAAATTAAACATCATGCAAATATATCTAAGAAATAATAGTATTGAATAAATATTCAAAAACCCATCCAAGATCCTAAGGTAGACCTGAAGGATATACCTTCTTTATCCCATGACTAGTATGTCTAATTATGTCAATTATATATATATATTAACTGTATAAATATATATATTAAGATAGATACTCTTAGCATCATCTTATAAGTGCCAAGGACTTACCAACTCCAATTGAACATAAACCATGGATACTATTTCTGGCTGGACCAATACGTAATGTATAGACATTCATTATCAAGGGAATCAATCACGATCATTCCCTTAGTCGAAACTCAATGATCTCCCACGGTCTCATGGGAATAAACATGGAAGTTAATGTAGTCTTCTAACCCTAGGATATCATGGTCCTTTGGAACACGATGTGGAATGGATCAGGATCTAACACACATACATCCATCACATTGAGTAGCACACTCAGTTTATCCACTAGCTCAACTCTAGGAGCTCTCACGGTCTATGGAGGATCAGCATAAAAACTAACATATTCTTTCTCTCAAAGTTATCTATTGGTCCTTTGAATCCCCGACCTACACAATGAGTAACCCTTTACAACATATAGTTCATGAAACATTAATCCTCTCATGCATCCAATTAGACCATTTTAGTTACATATAAGAAAACAGATTCACGGTTATACTTAAAAAAACATCTTAATTCTTTCTATTAAAATATTATCATATGCATCAATTTCAACTAAAAAACATTAGGTAAAGGCCTCTCATTCATATCATTTTCCATACTCAAATCAATTAGTTAACTGAACAATTAAGTAGGATAAGAAATCCCATTAATTAATTAAATAATTAATTAATCAACAACACAAATTATATCTCACAATTAAATTTATAGATTTAATTAGCTAATTATAACTCTCAACACTCTATATTCAATTCCACTATTAAATATCTAGATCCTAAATTCTAAGGAATGTAATTAATTCACAATTAATTATCTAAATATAACGAAATTTTATATGTCTTAATTAATCACATAATTAATTATTCTAATTACAATTCTAATAAAAATAATTAATCAACAATTAATTATCTCAAAATAGATAATTTAATATATCATAATTAATTCCATCAATTAATTTTCTCAATTAAAATTATAAAAGAACATAATTAATTTTGAATAAATTATCTTAACTCTCCCAATTTTATATATCATAATAAATCTCCCGATTAGTTATCAAAATTAAAAATCTCTAAACACAAAATTAATTCAAAATTAATTATCTCAACATTGGAAATTTAAAATATCATAACTAGTCCATCGATTAATTATCTCAAGTAATATTGTCAAAGTACTTAATAAAATCCCATTTAATTATTTAAACTTAGCCAATTTAAAATCACATAATCATTCCTCCAAATTAATTATATTCTTTAAAATTCTCAAAGCATGTAATTAATTCACAATTAATAATCTCAGCTTAGCCAATTTTATATCTGATAAATAATCCCTCGATTAATTATCTCAATTTAAAAACTAAAAAAAAAATAATTCACAATTTATTATCACAACATAGCCAATTTAAAATCTCATAATTAATCTTCTATTTAATTTTATGAATTACACCTCCCAATGGCCAAAATTATTTCCCAATTTATTATCTCAACATATCTAATTTATTATCTAATAAATAATCCCACAAATAATTATCCCAATTACAATTCTCAAATCACATAATTTATTCACAACTAATTTTCTCAACTTATACAATTTTTTATTTCATAATTAATCCCGCAAATAATTTTTTCAATTAAAAATATAAAAACACAATATTAATTCACAATTAATTATATTTACTTTTCCAAATAAATTACTCATATTTAATCCCTCAATTAATTATCATCTTGAAGAACATAATTAATTAATAATTAATTATCTAAAAATTCAACAAAATAATTACTAATAATTAATCGCCTTATAAATTATCTATTTTATAACTTCAATGCATATTATTAAGTCATAATTAATTCTCTCTTACCCAGAATAATAAAAAAATCCAACATTGTAGTTAGCATTATCCAAGGATGTAAATCATAAAAAATGCATTTCATTAATTAGGCAATGTTAAGAACCCTACCATAATGTATTTGGCTGGGCCAAATCTTCATAACAAAAAAAATGACCCATTCGCGTACCCACAACTCATCAAAAGTGCATGCACACTCAGAATTTATCATCGCACTGAAAAAAAATAATCGGCACCCATAAGAAGTGTGGTTGGGACGTATACACACCAAAAACATTACCGCAACACTCAACAACCATATGAAACTAATTTTAATTTGTGTCAAACCAAATATTATGTTTCTTTCCTTAACCTGGATTGATGGAAACAAACCAAATCAAGGTGAACCTCAATTCCATTTGTGGAAGTAGCTGAAATATGGACCAACGAGTCTCAAGACATATTCTGTACCACCTAGTACAAGAAAAAAGAAAAAAACACTCTAAGTTATAGGGTTTTTGCCTATGGAGATCGGGTGAAAGAGAGCTAAAATAACTGATATGAATAATGGGACACATGCAGGTAGACTCACCTCACCATGAAAATCATGATTCATGAAGAAACCATCGTGATCAGATGTGAGGAAAATTTCTAAGAGAATTCTCTCAACCTCACCAAGCTGAACACGATTCATGTTATTTAATTAAATTCTCTGAACACAGTTTAATTAAGTTAAAAACACGAACTCATAAACATTATATAACTGAATTATATCAAGATCAATTTAATTAAATAATAACTGCTATTTCACATTGAATACTTACAGTCCTGTTAACCATTAATTTAATTAAATAAAAATACTATTTTTCATTAATTAAATAAATTCATCTTTACATTGATTTTAATAAAATGAAAGCCTAACCTCTCACTTGGACAAAATTAAATATTATCATATCATATTACTTTTTTTATGACTACCATATATTCATTTACATGTAATCTAATTAAATTCCACTTATCTCAATTTAATTAAATAATGAATCCATATCGTCATCAATTAAAATAAATTTAATTCTATGCATATCAATTTAATTAAATAACTTCTCAATCTAAATTCCATTTAATGAAATTATCTCATCATTAATTTAATTAAATGAATCACCGAACAATGAATTTAGATAAATTTCATTAAACCATGAATTTCATTAAATAAAATTAACTGCAAACTCCAAATTGGGTTCATCACATGGTTTAAATCACACAGTTTGATAGACCATGAGTAACCCATTATCCCACTATCGAATACCTAGAGTACCATGTATTCCTGACTTGCATGGTTTTCCTAACTATGAGAATCCGATGAGGAGGTCACTTCATTGAGTTTTTCAAACTGAGTTTCCTAGTCTGGTGATTCAGAAACCATCAAGCCACACAAGAAACTTGTAGATCCATTACTGAAGCCCAATATCAACACTTAATATGAACCCAACTTGTGATACATAAACACAAATCCTGGTTTTAAAATTGACCAAATCATTAAAGAAAATGTTTAAAAAATCAAATTTTAACATGGTTCAAAGACATTGTACATTACACTATTACTCTACTAGTTTTTCATGTGGTTTTTATCATGTATTACTTTTTTTTAATAGGTTTAATTGAATCATTTTTTTACGAGGTACCATTTGATATTATGAGTAAAAGTATGATAATAATGATTCTTTATATATTATAAGGAATGAATGGATTTATCTAGTTTCCTTACCCTAGAATGCCTTGAGACTTCCCTTATAATATTTCAACATTATTTTTAATAATGTTTTTAATACTGAATAGATTTTTTATGAAAGAAACTATTTTCCAATAAGTAATTATTTTTTCATCAAGAAATGTGTTTAAAATTTCTTTTCAAATTTTTTCCCATCATGGATGAAATAAATTGGTTCTAATCATACCTTTCATAGAAATAGTCCAATGAATACGTTCATATTAATTCTCAGAAGGATATATGTTTTATAGAATTATACTTAAAAAATTCGTTTCTTTTCATGGATTATACACTTATGAAAGTCTTTTTTTCATCGGTTCTGCTTTGATGACAAGATTATGAAACATTCCTCTTTTCTACAGTTTGTGATATGAATACATATTTGTGATACCCATTCCATTTGAGGGGTAATGATATTATTATTTACCATCTTTTGGAACATGTATGAATGGTTTAAATTATATTTTTTTGCGACATATATCACCATCCAATGCATTGGGTAATGAATAATATCTCAAGGGATTGACATAACTGAATTTTACATTAATATGGTCATGTGAGTGAAAAATAAATAACATGATGGTATCATATGTAAACACCTTCTAAAATGTTTTCCTTGGTCTATTTCCTTGAATACTATTGTAATCATTTGTATATGATTATGTGTTTGCCACAATTCCATGTCTTATTCTTATGTTAATCATTAATAGCTCATGTTATTTACTTCTATATGATTTATGTCTTATCAATTATCAAAAATCATTCCATGATTCTATTTATGATCTTTGATATCTATGTTATGATCTTATAATTTCTTGATCGTGTTTCCATACCCTTATTATGATCATTATGTTTATATATATCCCTTTTCACACATACTAAAAATCTGAGCTCACCATTTTTTATATATCCTTTTAACTAGGTTACATAGATTTGTATTAATTTTTATTGGTTGAAAAAGGGTTATAATAAATATAAACCTCGTGGGAGATAATGATGCTCACTTATGAAACAGTGTTTATGTCTCCATATTTCCATGGGGACTATACTAAAAAGGTATTTTGGTTTTTGATTTCATATTATATTAATTATTCTACAAGATTGATGTAATTTTAATTATTAAAAAATGGGGAACACTATAATACCTGAATATGATAATAATCTTTATCATATTGGTCTATACACTTGGACTGATTTTTCTCTATAGTATTAGAACTATTATAAGCCCTATTTCCCATTTCCTTGTTCATCATTTTCGTATTCACCATAAGATCCAAGGGTTTTACACACCCCATTTCCTTATCTACTTGTAAAATCAATTTATAATGTTTTGAATAAAACATATGATAAGTTCTCATATTATATGAAACAAAAAAAAACACGATATGGTATTTGGTGAGGAGGAAGTTATGATAACTATATAGAAATCATCATGGAATTTAATCCCTAACATTTATATGCTCTAAATGTAGAAAATAAGCATAGATAATTATGTCCCGTCTAGAACATACACCATGAAAACTGTTATAAAAAAGGTATTTGAGGTCACATATCTCTCTTATCATTCTTTATCTTGATAGATATCCAGAAGGTGAGACATCAAGATATACACATTCATGTCCTCATGTTTCTTCAAAGGCACATTGGTCATGGATGATATCATGAATCACTAAACATCTATAAAATTGGAAAAAAATTTACATAAAGAGTTAATGACACATCAATGGACTCATTATCTGGTGAAACTTGAATAGTCCCTTCCAATAGATACTATTTTATTTCATGAATATGGAAAACATGTAAGCCCAATTTTTTTTGAATTTTTCTTTTCTAGTGGGAAAGTTATCCTTTTCTAGTATATATGAATGTGATATGTTTGAAGATATTTTAATTACTAATTGTAAAAATATTACGAAATAAAATTTAGTAATTTATCTTATAAAATATAGAAAAATAAATAATAAAATTACTTGTTAATCTCCCAATGTATTATCAAAACCCAAAATCCCTAACCATTGGAATCAGAACAATATATTTCTTATGAATTATTATGTACAATCTCTATATTACCCTTCTCATTATCAAAAATATGGTTAGTTATGAAATGTGAATTTTTAAGGTAGGACTACCAAATTTTACTATATTAAATCAATGTTCCATTATCTATTGAGTAGACTACATAATCCTAAAATCCTCTAATTTTATTTCCCCAATAGTTGCATCTATGTTACATCATGTACAACTTTTTTTTTCAACCCCTGATGTAAAATCCATTATGCCAACCAAAAATTACATGTCATAATTCTTAAATAATTTAATGAAACCCCACATTGGCTAGCCAAGAACATTGAAATATTGTTATATTTTAATAGAAAGAGTGGAAGGCTATACTGATATAATATATATAATTGACAGATTTTAAACATTAATGCATAAATTTTCTATTAGTAATTATATTACATGCTTGATAATATTAATTGGATTTTATTAAGTGATTAACAGTTTCTTATAAAAAATTTATGCATAATTAAATTTATTTTAGTATTATATTGAATTATTCTTAATTAATTATTTCATGTGATCATTACTTAACATCCATTACAAAATAACCATATAAATTAATAGGATTAATATAATAATGAGGTCTAATCAAGAACTTTTACTAATGGTTACATTTTCTAGAATATATTCTACTAATCGTCGACTTCAAGGAAATCACCATGAACTAATTAATATTTATATTATAAAATTCCTCATATCCACTAATGTATCTTTCTAGGATTGGATTCATCTCATCCTCAAACATTAATTTCCACCACTAAAATGGGAGCATCATCAATTACATAAGCTTTTACTCAACAATATGTGATGAAAATGGGTTTATATAAATGATATTATGGTCACATAAAACCATACTTAATGAGATGAGATATGACATGCCTAGAAACAATATAATTTAATAATTAATTAAAATAAAATAACTATATTGAAATATATATTTAACTATTATGATCATCCACAAGAAACAAATTATGAATTTTATAAAGTTGTCACTTAATTCAATTTATTATTAATTATTATATTTTATGGTCAAATATACTAATTATATTCCATATATAATCAATTTGGTCTTTATATTCACTGGAGATTCCTTAAGATTCAAATCAGTAATAATATTAAAAAAATAAATTTATTTAAAATTAAAAATGTACATAAATGTACCTTGGATACTATATTTGGAGTACCAATCAGAATCTACCCATAATATATCATAATTCTATTTTTTAGTCATGTTAAATTTGAAATGATGGACTTGTCATGTTCTTTCAGAATGTAAACTGTCTACATAATGAAGATATGGATTGCATGATTTTCCAATCACATTTTATCCTTCAATATGTGTATTGTAACATATATAATACAATAAATACCTAACATACATATCGTAATATTACGTAAAAATTATTTAAACATGTATATACATTGTAACCCATCACATGGAGTGTCCTTTAAATTTTCAGACAAAATACAAGAACATGTTCAGACTGTTTTTTCCATATAATAAATAAATTTCAAATTCGGTATAATTCATTATAATTACACATCATGTAAAATAACTCAATATATAATGTAACTTTATCATATTCTATTTGAGAGACATGACTAGGGACATGGTATGTCAACTGTGCCTATCAAAAATGGAGTACATATAGTGTACATGTTATACAAAATGTTTCGTCTCTGAATTAATTGGTCATCGGTTATGTAGGCTGCGAAAAAAGATATATAGCCCACCTGTGAGTTAATAGAATTCACGCTACATATGTGTGCTACATGATATGTACTCCAAATGACCATACACCAGGCTGAACTTATCAACAAGTAGTGCACAATTAAATTCACCACATTTATTAGATGCACACTCTGTGAATCAATTCAAAATTAATTTTTGGATCATTGAATGGTAGTACATCGTGTTTAGATCCAATTTCACAACGTATGATCATTTGTAATGGATATTGGTTCCTCAACTCTTCTGGATGAGAACTTTGATATTATTTCAATTAGAAAATTAATTTATTAAATTCTATTTACATGAAACATTAGAGAATGAAGTAGATATACCAATTTAGATTAATAAAATATTAAAAATGAATTAAAAAACTAAATGAATACTCTGTAAAGTAATCAATGACATTTTAATAATTATAATCAGTTATTTGACAGATCTGATACCACTTATTGATTTTGATCGTAGCTGAAGTGTTAAATGGTCCATGTATAACATTTATTTTTTTTATGATAGATTATCAATATGGAATTTAGAGAAATATAAACAATGTGATATAAAAAATTTAATCAATAAAAACATACATATGAATGAACACAAGAACAACACATAAGATCATCACATATTACTTAAAATTAACGTAATCAGTTAAAGAATAACTTTGGGATAATTATTAATCCATTAACAGTCATAAAATAGATCTATGTTTCATTATTATTTCATTTCATCAATCAATATTAGAGTACCACTAGTAGTGATCTACAAGTGTTAAAAAATTATCATATTTTTTTGTATGTATCTTCGAGTTCTATCATTGGAGATCCTATACATTGTGTGGTTCTCCTTAAATTTCCATGTTAATCATTTATAATTATTTCTCATTGACATCTGTATACATGACATTGTGAAGTGTGTGATGATCTATCTCTGTAATTGGGATTATTCACAGATAAGGTATCCCTCTATGAATTCAAGTGGTTTCATTGGATTCATTGTGCATAACCAACCAAATTAATTTTCTTCCTTGAAAATTAATTTAATTGGGTCTATATAACACTATGGTTGAAATAAAATAATTTCAAAAATTCCACCTAATATTTATTTAATTCTTTTATAAGAACATGTTATTAAATTTAATAATATTATTATTATTAATATTCTCAACATGTTCTTAACATCGAGTATATGATATATATTATTTAATAAAATAAAATTCAATATCAAATTATTGTTCACAAATTACAAAAAAGGTCAACCATTCTTTAAAATATTTATTTGTCCTTTAATAAATTCTGTTTATCTATCAAATAAATATCACTACATTATTCACCAATAAATAAATAACTATACAAGTCTTTAAATTCCAAATAAATGTTTGTTAAATATTCAACTCACAAAATATTCTATTAAAAAACTTGTGATGAAATATATGATATCAATAAATTGTGAATAATTATTAAACCCCATTCTGGAAGAATAGTTATTCAACTTCTTAAATAATAAATAATAAAATATAATTTATCTGAGATTCTAGATATATTTAGTGTGTGGAAGTCTATTTATCTTTTTCAGTAGTATTAGGAGATGCCGCATAATGTCTATGGATTGAATCTGGAAACACACCAAGGAAACCAGTGAAAATTATTTTAAGGCCTCAATGACATAGTCCCTTATATAGACAGTAATAGTTGAATATAATCCATTTATCATGAATATCAATTCAATGTGGTTGATTGATGGTTCCACCAACCTCTGTTCTTAAGGTCTCTTTCATTTAATTTCTAAAAATTGTACACCTCTATAGAACCACATAGTCATTTATTTATTTAGGATATAGCATAAAATAATTTGTTATCATCTCTTATTAAGGACCCAAAGGGAGAAATCCTTTCTTGGATTATTTATTAATTCTATTTTACTAGTTAATTTCTTAACATATCATACCTCACAGGGAACATTAGTCTCTATGTTTTACATTAATACATCAAATTACTCACCTTGTGTTACTCATTTGTAAGAAGACTAAATTCTAATAATAAATACCCACATCTTCATATAGGAACATTAAATGACACATATAAATGTATATTTTATACTCGTGGGTTTTATTCTCTTAATATCCAACATTTGATATTAGTAATTGTGTATTTAATGAGAAGTTTTCTCAATGTCTATTGAGTCTACCCCCACGATATCTTATATCATTTATTCCCATCAAAATATATCATCTTGATATAGAACATATATTTTCAAATATTATCTTGGAGAATAGGCTTCTCATCATAGTAGTGAACTCTTATGTCCTTTTAGTGGGACAGCTATTGTTATAATATTATCACAGACTATGTTACAGAGAATAATAATAATGATATGATAATAAGTTTGTTAATAATAAAAAATATGAATAAATGTTATCATAATGTATAATGATGATGGTTTGGTGCCTCGAAATCCAATATATTTGGTCTTATGTGATGAACATTATACTATCAATCCGATTGAAGATAGGACAAGGTCTTAATTTTATTGTGATTTTTATTTATCAGTGATCGATCGTACATGGTATTTTTTGGCACTCGACGTGAAACTTGATTACGAAATTTTCCTGATGGAATGGGTAATTTATAATAAATCTTTAATTAACTATATTCTTTAATAGGCAGCCTTTACAACGCCTGGTGGGGTGTAACATATCATTCATGGAGAATGTGAATCGAGGTCGAATAAAGATGAACAATTTCATGCAATGTTTGAGAAAGTAATATTATTGGTTTTTACATGGAGTGTGAATCATAGGGTGATGATATCCTTCGAATTTTTCACTTTTCCTGTTTTTTATAAATTTCCTTCATTTCCACTAATAAGGTGTAGTGTTTTCTATTTATTTATTAATGTGTTTGTAGTAGGTATCTATTCCTTTTTTCATCAATGGACAAACTGAAGTTGTAGATTTGAAGATTCAGTTGGATGATCTGATAAATAGAGTTCTTACATGTCAGTGTGTTTCACCATGGGCGTCTCCTTTCCAAATTTCATTGAAAACTAATTGAACACATTTATATGTGTTGATAATGTTGAACACATTAATGTATCATTAATTAAAAACATTTTTTTTCATTTGATTTATGATTTGTTTGACGTGATGAAAGATGTGATTTTGTTCATGAAGATTAATGTTTTATCTGGTTATCACCATTTTAAAATAATGGAATATTACATTCATAAAACAAACTACTATAGAAATTATGGAAATTATATTTATCTTATCAAGGAATTTTTTATAACCCATGTTGCCACATTCATTATGGTGTTGATGTACATGATATTTCATGTGTATCTTCACACATTCATGGTGGTTTTTCTTGATGACATTATAGATCACTCTAAATCCAAGGCAGATCATATTCTCCTTCTAATAATAGTTTAGGAAATTTTGATAAGTCGTTGAATTTTTTCCAACCTATCAAAAAGTGTTTTTTAGGCTTTGTATGTGAATATCTAGGGACATGTTGTCTCAAAACATGGTTTTTTCTTGATTCTATGATGTTAACAGATCATATGATATGTGAAAAAATAGATAATGTTCTTGAGATTCTGAGATTATTAGGAATAGTTTTGTGTTATCATCAGTTCAAAAATAATTTATCAATAATATATTCTTTGACAGTGACCTTCTCTCAGAAGGGAGTGATGATTTTATGGGATTATAAATGTAATGTTGTTTTGTTGACCAAAAATAACATTTGGATTTTGTATCAGTGTTGACTTTTCCAGAGGATGGGAACAACTATGTGGTCTTTTATGATGCATCATGTTTGGATATGGGTTGTTTTATTATTCATGGTGATCATATTGATTCATATGTCTCATGACATATTAGGCCACATAAGAAGAATTACGCAACACATGACCTTTCAATTGTAGTTTTGATGCATCCACTTATGTGTTGGTGAAATAACAATTTAGGAGTAAGGTTTACCATGTCTTCCAACCAAAATAAGTTGATTTTTATACGATATTAAAAATAATTTAATCTTTAATAGAGGCTTTTGGTCGAGAACCATCAATCCTTTGATTTTGTCATCTTATAAGCCCTAGTCAAACTGAATTTCATTTGAGAATTTCAACCAGTGATATATCTTTATATTTGGAAGAATAATAATTAGAATATTGAATCATCATAGATATTTTTCATAGTTTTATATTTTATTTTTGCAAACAAAGGCTGAGGTTTCTTTGTGTACTATTCAATTGAACTCATACATTCTTAATGTACTTATAATGTAAAATAATCTTTAATTATTTTTTGTTAAAGACTCTATTTATGGGGGGAATCCAATGTTAAGTTGTTGTTCTATATGGACATTATTCTATGTTTTTGGAATTGGTTTGCTATTTCACTACCTATAAGAAAATATGTGGTTGGGGATTTAAATAATTCCCAGTGTAATGTTTACCCAATAAGCAAAATGATGTTCCATGAAATACGTGAAACATTATGGAGGCATGGTATTACTTGGTCATTTATAATTCATTCCCTTATTTTTATATCATCCAAAATATAAGGACTAAGAATTATAATTCTTTCAGATTTTTATAGCCACATCCAATGCCTACATGGGAGTTGGACGAGATCTATATGGTCTTTTTTATTTTGTTTACCCATAACCTAAGAAAGAATTTTGTTAAATGTGATGTTATTGATATGATGGAAAAATTTGATCACAATAGACCCATTCATAATATAACCCAATATTAGTTGTAGAGAAATTTCAATGTGAGAGTCCATGTTTGTTCTCATAGAGTTCAACAAAATATCGCCTCTAATATAGATAATTGTTTAACTTCTTTCTTCTAAAGAGGACTCTATGTAGAACAAGGATATTAGGTTCATTTGATTATTGGAAACCATCTATAGTTCGATGTCTAGATAGATAACACTATATATATTCAGGCATATATATATTATTCTGGCATCCTTTATTTTTTGTGAGCTTGGTATGATAATTTGGGTCTATTTGTGTTCTCATATAATAATATTTACTACTCTATGATAAAAATGCATCCTTTAGAGGCATTTTTTGGGTTACCATGTAAATCATTGTATTGTTGTTTGGAGATGGTTGAATGTTTCTTGGTTAAGTTGTGATTGGATAATGTTAGGTCCACAAGGCTGAATACCATGAGAGGGGGGGGGGGGTGAATCGTGGTGTGACTAATTTAAAAATAAATCCCATTGTGATCTTGTTTAGCTGTTAAGTAAAACACTCTTCTCTCACTTTCCTGTTGCGCAATATAAACAGAAAGTAATGCAAGCACAAGACAAACCAATTTTACAAGGTTCACCGCTATGGGCTACGTCCAAGGAGCATATGCCGATAGGTTGTCGGTCGTACCAAATTCTAGTAAACATCACTAGCTGTGGATTACAAGGTTCGGGCATAGTCACTCTATCCCAGGATCACTATATTTACAGGTTTTATGGTCATCTCAATGCTTTCCAAAGGGTCACTCCTGATTTCTCTCTTTCTAGCTCACTGTCGGAGGAGAGGATCACCTTCTTCCTCTTCCTTTGCTTACTACTTAGGAAAGGATCTCATCACAGTTTATAGACCTGTAGGTATCTTCATTATCATGATGAAATTCATCTTCCCTTGTATGTAGATTCTCTATTATAGTCGAACTTTCACCCGCAGATGAATCTCTCTTTACACCGAAGGAATTGGGCAAACTTCCAGCTTCCACGCAGCCCGAAAACACTACCAGAAATCATCCTTACCTGGCACGTATGTCAACCCTGGTGCGCAAGTCTCAGTGTGCAAGTCATAATTGGCACACAATTCCACCTCAGACAGTTTTTAAGACACAATATTTTTCAACTCCAAACTTCCCTTTACTCCCAAACCAATATTGGCGTGCAAAAAATAATAACCACCTTTCTTCAAATCTGGAACCCAAGTCCCACTTGCGCGACACTCCCCCACTTGCGTGACCACCACACCTACATGAAGGGAGCTATAATTTTTCAAAGTGTTGAACTCTGTTGAGAAATGAGGAGGGGTGGTCCAGTATTTATAGGTATTTTGGACACCATGCGCGATGCCATGCAAGTCACCCCCCGGTGTTCAAGTTTCGGCACCCAAGTCTGTTGTCCTCCTAGAACCTTGCGTGACCAAACCAAACACCTACGCGACCCTCTTTACTTTCCTATATTTTGATCATATGATCTTGAAAAACAATAGGCATGAATGTTTCCAAATCTCCTAGGCACCCACGTGCAATTCCTTTCTTCGGTGCGCACGTCACCTGTGCGACCAACCCCATACTTGCGCGACCCATATCCATTTTCGATATTTTGATGATCTGATCGTGAAAAACATATGATGTGAAAGTTTCCAAGACTTCAAGTATAGGATGCACAATTCCCTTTTCCAAAAACTACTTTTCCTCATTTTCCAATTTTTAGGCCCAAAAATTTGGTAAAAACTAGAAAACGGTGCCACCTTGTAACTGTTCTTTTTGTACCGCCTCCAGATCATCCATTCCGTTGTCTACATTCTTGAATAAAACATGGATCATTGACCACAACTCTTGATCTCGAAATTCCACCGTGAAATCCCCTTTGCCAACAAATTTTTATGTCATGGTTTGCTATTTCAACAATAACCACACAGATGTCCACATTGTCAACAAACACAATCAACTCAAAAATGCTTCAATGATATGTCGAGGAATTTTTTCCCAACAATCTCCCCCTTTCGGTTTGTTGAAAACTCTTCCATAAAAAGATTCATCGTTGATTCTTCAGCCACCATTCGCTTCATTAAGATTCTGATAGCGATCAGGGATTTACTCAACACATACTCTAAGCCCACATGAGTAATTATCGATGTGAGAAACAAGAGTAAATGAAAAGTTTATCAATGAATCACATCATCTCTTACAACCATTGTTGAAACCAAACTGATACCAATTTTTACCAAACGGATACCAATTTTTCGAAATATTCTTCCAACACTACTCTTCTGATTTTATCATGATCCTTAGCTATCGTGATATCTATTCTTTGATCGATCACTTCTAGCATCTTTAGATTTAACACTCTTCCCCATTCTACTCATATCTTCAACTCTTATCAGCTTCAAAACCACTTTAGCCCCATTTTTTATGTTGTCCAAGATATGCTCTGGCTAAGCACATTCAACTCCCCCTATCTGGATGCTCCTCCTGACAGCTTCTCCCCATATCATCCATGATTTCTCAAATAGCCACATTGTCTCCACCTTGAACAATCACTATTTTCTCCCCCTTGGGTAACCAAACCAAAGGACATGCCTTTGCAGTCTGTAACAGAGTAGAGAACACATATCAGTACAATAGGGAAAAACACACCTCATACCTCGAGGAGAAGGGGTGGTTTCACATCCAAACTATTTCAAGTGCAGGGAGTCGACTGAACTCCCAGAGCCAGCGATGAATTTCAAATTCTTCATTGGGTAAGGCCTTTGTCAGAATGTCTGCAACATATAGCTCTGTATGAACATACTCCAACTTCATGATTCCCTACTCAACTTTCCCCTTAATAAAATGATACATTATCTCAGTGTGCTTTGGCCATGATTTATGGATGGTATTTTTGCTAAGATTTACAGCACTTGAGTTATCACACTGGATTTCGATCGGAGACTTCACTTCAACTCCCATATCATCAAGCTACTATTTCATCCACAATAACTGTGTGCATGCTTGAGTGGCCACAATATATTCAGCTTCCGCGGTGCTCAATGAAATGAAATCTTGCTTCTCGATAAGCCGTGAAATACACAATCCACCAAGATAGAATGCAACACCTGACATTGATTTTCTGTCATCCGCTGAACCAGCCCAGTCTGCATCAGTATATCCCAATAACTCTGACCGAGATTTGTCAGTATATGTCAAGCTGAAATCCACTGTGCCCTGGATATACCGAAGTATTCTTTTCACTGCAAGCATGAGGATTTCCTTGGGATTACTCTAATATCTCGCTGATTGGAATTTTGTGAAAACAATATCAGGCCTTGTTGCGGTTAAGTACAACATAATTCCAATAATTTTCCTATATTCCGTGATATTAACTATCCTTCCATCCTCATATTTTGATAATTTCATCCGGGTAGCAACCAGAGTCTTCATACCCTTGAAATTATCCATCCCAAACCTTCTTAGAACCTCCTTTGAGTATTTGGATTGAGAAATTAAAGTTCCCTTCCTTCCTTGTGTCACCTATAGACTGAGGAAAAATGTTATTTCTCCAATCATTGACATTTCAAACTCATTTTTCATGAATTCAGAAAATTTTCTGCACTGAGCTTCATCAGATCCACCAAATTTTATGTCATCGACATAAATTAACACCATCATCCTTTGATTACCATTTTTTCTGAAATAGAGATTGTAATCAACTCCTCCATGTTGGAAACCAAGTTTATTCAAGTACTGATCAAGCCTTGAGTAACATGCCCTTGGTGCTTGTTTCATCCCATACAATGCCTTATTCTACCTACAAACTTTGTTCTCATCCACATGAATGAGAAAATGATCAAGCTTCTCAATATACACCTCCTATTCCAAAACTCCATTCAAGAATGCGGATTTGAAATCCATCTGGATCACTTTGAACTTTCTTTTCACTTCTATGGCCAAAAATAATCTGATTGTTTCCAGCCTTGAAACCAGTGCAAATGTCTCATCAATATCTATTCCCACTATCTGGGAGTATCCCTTGCACACTAGTTTTTCTTTGTTACGAATCATTGTTCTATCTTCATTCATCTTGTTGCGATAGACCCATTTACTCCCAATGACATTCTTGTCTTCTGGCCTCGAAACAATCTCTCTTGTCTGGTTCTTCTCAATCTGATCACGCTCGTCATTCATAGCCTGAACCATGTTTTCATCTTCAGCTGCATCACAAAAACATTTTGGATCCACCCGAGATAAAAACGATGTTTGCTTTAATGATTTAATTCTTTGAGTCTGAACAAGAGCTGTCTGATCACCAATGATATTCTTCCAATCAATTTCAGCTCGACTCTTTGGCTTCCTTGCAGACACAGACTTGACACTTTCTTGTTCATCATCAGTATCTTCTTCTTAGTTAGACTCTACCACTTCTGCTCCCCCTTTGTTTCTTACGTCATCATCACTTTCATCCAGTAACTGTTCACTAGTTCGTTGAGTATTCTATTCATTTTCAACTATAGTGACATCATTGCTCTCAAAAAAAATTCCCAGCCTCTTGTTGAAACATTTATATGTTTCAAAATAATTATAATTTCATACGAATTTTTTTTTTGAAAAATAAATATCATATTGAATGGAATTCGATTAAAAAATAATTATAACAGACATTGAAACCCTATATTAAGTTCAATCACATTGATGTGGAAGAAACATATACACATATGTATAATCACGAGTCACACTATCTATTCATTCTACTACTTGGAGATGTGTGTACATCCCTAATCCATGATCCTTATTGAAGTCAAGTTGACAGTGGATATAGGGTGATTCCATAGTAAACATAACCATGACCCCTATTATATTGGTAATATGGTTATATCAATAACAATATTCAACTCATGGATGCATATAAGCACCCATTAGAATAAACCGTGGATATAGATAAAAATCAATAGTAATTGACCATGGTAGTGTCATTGTACAACAGAAATTGACGAGAAAAATTTACATATAGGCATACATGATGATTGAGGATATGGACATATAAAAATGGATTCTTCCAATTTATATATAGTAATTTTGTTTTAGAATCCATTATTTTAATTTTGATGTATATGTGTGTGTGTGTGTGTGTGTATATAAAAATCTATAAATGTATATAAATTAGTGAAACATAACCAATATCTTAATGTAAAATTATCGAAAGGAAATATAATGTTTAATTTAATCCTTATTGAGAAAATTATATAGGGTATATAAAAAGTAATTTTAAAAATTAATATTAATAATATATTGAATCTCTATTTAACAAACAACATCATCTCTTTCATTTAAATTGACCACGAGACACTAACAATATCATATCTATAACTAACACCAAAACCATCCCTTACACCACAATTATCCTAATAATGAACAGAATACCTATACTTATCATAATCTAAATAATTTACAATAATAATGAATCATAACAAAATTAATATAACATCATCAATCAAGAATCAATCACTAATGCATGCTTTAGTGTATGTGGATAAATAGTAGTATATATAATAATCTTTATGTGTTCATTTATCATATTTTCCTCATTGTTGGGATAATTATTCCAATAATCATATTTATAGTTTGACAAAAGAATTCATCTTATCCTTTAAATGTGTATTTTAACATTTACTCATAGAAAATTATATGGAATACTAGTATATAGATTGTACAATCTTTTGATATGGTTGATAGAGAACCCTATAGATATTCTCATCACCTAAAATATTAATAATAAGACACTTTGGATAAAAAATTTCTTGTTAACTATCAACCAATGAATTAATAGATTTTTTAGATTAATATATTTCATTAATTGTGCTGATAAATAATATTAACATATATAAATTTAATCAAATTATACAAAATTGAGATATACATTCAATTTTTTCATAGGTATCCATGGATATTATTCTTATATATTTCAATTAGTTTATTGAAGAAAAACAAGCTCTATCAAGGAATTCAATCATCAATACTCATTATAGTTTCCAATAGAATATTATCAAACAATTAGGGAAGCTTCCATCCATAAACATAATTTATCATAGTAAAATATGATAAATTTCATACGATACTAAATTAAATAGAACCAATATAGCTAAAACATAATGAAATATGTTAGAAGATAAAAAATCAAAAAATATTTGAACCAAAAAACAATATTTTTATCCAAAATATATTAAACGTATTTAATAAATGTAACTTATTGAATTTACACAATTTTAGTTTGAATTAATAAACTCAATAAAGAAATCATCATTCTGAAAAATTTCAATTTTTATGTTCAACATGATTAATTTTAGTTCTACTATATATCGATAACATATTAAAAGCATTTTTTAGTTCAGTTTCATTTTGTATCATCATACTAGGAATAATTCCAATTTTATTGTGTAATTTTGATTATGTATTTTTAGATTTTTAATGCCATAAAACAGAATTATTGATTCCTTTTAAATTTTTTACTAATTTTTTATTTCATTACTTATTATTTTCGTTGATGTTGTTTCATTTAGTTCTTCTCTTATCATTACACATGGAAAATTTTTTATACATATCTTATTCTACTTTAGTCCATCTAATGAAATCACTCTATTTTCTAATATTTTTTTTCATGAAGATCCAATTCCCTACTTTTAAAATATTCATTTATTTTAATTTAAATAATGGATAAGATGATGATTGGTAATTATGTTTGATTCTAACGCATCTGGTGTATCTTAATTAATACAATATAATGTCTAAATTGTTTACAAAATATTGAATATTTATTCATTACTTTCAAATTCTATGTATTATATATCTATTAATATTTATTGTCTAACACACATGATAGACCCAATATATAAAATTAATTCATTTTATTTGTTGATAAAAAGTCAAAATGCCTCCAAAATCATTTTATTTTAATTATTATATATTACATGTATAGTATCATGGTTGATCTAAAAATGATAATCTAAGAAACAAATATTAAAAAATAAATGACAACTAAAATTATAGCTTGTAAATCCGTTAATAAAATATCTATTGAGGGTGAACCAAAAAATTGTCAGATGAGTTCATATCCCTTGTTATTAATTATGATTTAGATTATAAATTTCCTATCACTATGTGTGTATATATATTAATTATCACACACACTAATACAAACACACGTAGACACACACACACACATATATATTAATCATTGTATATAAATTTTTAATTGTATAAAAATGTACTAATCAATATTTTATAACATAATTTATATTTTTATGTTTACTAACTGACATGATTTACATTTATACATTCCTAATATAATTTTCTATTATTTTCTTTAGTGTTTATTTTATTAAAAACTGTTTTATCGCTAACTATATTTGATAATAATTATTTTGGAAAATGTAAATTTTATTTTAACTTCACTTTTTTAATTATAATTTTCATGGATAATTGTTTTTTTGTATTTCATAAAGGTTATATTTCAATATTATATATTCATTAAATATTTAACCATTTTCCTCAAACTACATGTTTATTGCATTCTTCATTTTATATTACAACATTGTTATTGTTAACATGGATAATTTTATTCAATGTATCAGTTTTGAGAATTTCAACAATTATAATATTCAAATTTAATGACATTTTCGCTATATAATGAAAACACATAATTGAGATGTGAATATTTTTTTAAAATATATAATGTAATGTCTTCAACTAGATCGCCACTAAGATTGTTGACAGATCATTACCCATATGGTTTCAAGAACACCTCCCTGTATGATAGAGGATGCCGACTAGTAGTGAGGTTCTTATGAGAAAATTTCGAGTAAACAATACCCTCTTATCAAAGATGTTCAAAGATATAATAGTGTAAATAACAATCAATATTAGAAACAGTAAATAGAAATAATAAAGCATCAGAAGAATAATATGATCAATTAAATAAAAGGGGCATGTGCCAGTTATATAGTGGACAAATTCATGACATAGTATTGATATATAGTTGAAAACAGTAAATAATAAAACATGCTTTTCAATAAAAAAATGAAAAGATAGTAATCCCCATGAGAAATATCCATGATCATCTAGAGCTCAAACCCTATCCTTTTATCCTAAATATAGGTACAATAAATAATGAAATAAAACATGGTCTTGAGTCCTACGAATAAGAAATGTCTTCTCTGGTACCCTGGTGCAATGTCGGCCCGAGTAGGGTGAGAGATATAAATCTTAGTAGGCGGACACCACTAGTGTCTAGCAAAATTTTGATAATGTGGAATAAATTAAATAATATAAATGCATCTAGAAATATGGTAAGTAGATTAATGTACTAAATATCCAAGTACCTTCTTCATCCCTCGACTGATTTCTGAACATGTAACCTGTTCATTAATTACGTAATTAACATTTTATATTTATTGTTCAAGTGAGGAATATATGGCACTGACATAACCTCTTGATTGTATAAATAATGAAGGTTCAATGACAGAATGATGAAAAATATAATGTTATTTCACAATGATGTTCCAAGGTAATAACCAAGACAATATAGACCACAATGGATACTATCTCAGTAGTAACTGGGTCTAGCTTAAGTGTAGGATTGTAATCCAAGGGGTATATTCTAAGGAAGTCCACAATGAGATTACTACCAAATCCCGGGTGATCATCTAAATTAAAATTGGGATAAGTAGTCACTATGTCCTTGGGTATATAACCATGTATCCTACATATCAATGCAGGATCTAGGGAGTGTATCCATGGAATCCCAATAATGGGTCCAAGTAGCTAATCTAAGGTAAAATGGTCTAAAAAATGAGTGGTCCCAATGGGGTGTAACCCTAGAACCAACTATCATTGGAGGATATAGTGAGGATAGTGTAAAGCATCCTACAGTAATACATGACAAGTCCTATAGTGTTATAAATGGTATGAAAACTAAGATAAGGATCAGGATCCAGTTTGGTCTTATCTTAATCAAGCCACATCCTTTAATTTATATTTGGGTCCTCAAGTTCCCAAGGAATTCCCTCTCGAATCCAAGCCGAGATCGAATCAGGACACTCTTATTTCATATTTGTTACTCGTAAATATTCAATTTGGTTCAAACCATGAATTTTATTAGTGTGACAATTTCCTATAACATGAAACCATTTAATCATTGCATAAGCAATTAAAAATCATGGTTCATTCTGTTTCCTTCCATTAATGTGGAAGAGGTGCTACAGACATGTACCGTATTACCTAATTACATTTAACACATCCAATTAATTTACCTAAGTATGTTTCCCAATTACATTTCATATTTAGTAATAAAATTGAAACACTTGTCTTAGGTTGGTCAAGTGGTGAGAATACAAGGAATGGTCAATTATGAAATTCAGAACGTTAAAACATTCTATTTAATATAGGAAATCTTAAATTTATAATGTTCAAACTGAGGAACACCCAAATGGTGACCTGAATTTTTCAAAACACTAAACCATAATTATTGAAAAAATCACACCTGAATTAAAATGAATTAAAACAATGTGAAGCACTTAGGTGGTGCCTTGGCACTTTTTTTTTTAAAGGTAACTCTATTTTTCTAATTCCATTAAATACATGTCCTAAACATTCTATATTTCCATGAAACACCAAGGAAGTATTAAAACCAATAGAAAAAGATAAGAAAGAATAATATTCTAATCACTACATTCATATTGAATACAACACGCCTCCATTGGCTAGGTTTAATTATAAAATCATTATATTGTATACCCAAAAATAACTATTCACATTTATCATTTAAAACATGAAATATACTGAATTCTTATTCAAGATGAATAAAATCTAACAACATCCTTGCAAAATTTTTAATGTATCAATAGTTTACTACGTAAATATTTTATCCATTCCTAGAATAAGAGGACATGGAAAGGGACCATGCATAAAGGTAGAACCAAAGCATCCACTTAGAATTTGATGCTTTCTATCTAAAAGAGTAAACAAATTGACATCATATACTTTCATATAAATACATATATAACCATAAACAACTTAATATATTCACCATGCCATGAGGGAATATGACCATGAAATATATATACATATATACATACTTGTGTGTATTATAATGAGTCTTCAAAAGGTACCAAAACTATATAAACACGACAACTGAAACACATAACCCTCTTATGGTTCTCAAATAAGAGGTGTAAAACCAAGAAGAAAGGAGAAAGACTCACCTCTGACGATGGTGGTGAACTAAAACAATGTGAACAGCTTCACCTTCAGAGGTGGTTGGTGGAACACACACCAAAACATCCGGAGATATTTTTCGCACAACCTATCATCAACAGGAAGAACCAAAAAACATGATAGACCTAAACGCTTGGTTTGGACGAGCAATGTAGGGTGGATTATAGGCTGAACTCTAACAAAAAATTTAGAGAAAAAGAAGGAAAAGGACTCACTGCGATGGATTACTTGATAAATCGAGAGAGATTCGGCCAAAAACAACATAGATCAGAGCATCCCTATGGAGGGTGTGTTCCAGTCGAAGGGGGAACCCCAAAATGGGATGAATTGAGAATTTATGGAGAGGGGTGTGAGTTTTTTTGTGTTTTAATTATATTTTTATTTGATTTTAATTTAATTTAATACTTTAAACATTCTTCTCAACCAAGTTTGACCTGCACTACATTCCAAACCGAGAGCTATCTACTACCACCTAATCACACCCTACATGATTTAGCTGCATGGTATAGTAAACATTGTGAATCATGTACTCAAATCAGTTTCCCCCCTTAAAAATGGATTCATGTTTACCTACAGTTGTCTGTATAGTTTCAGAAAACAGGTTTCCCTCAATAGAAATTAAAAACATGGATTTTCTCGTTCCCAAGAGCCCGAACCTCCTTGAGCTACCGAGGAAACCTAAAGGGCATTCACCCTAGTCTAAAAACATCAGTTTATGAGGTTACAACTCTCGTAAGTACATTCCTAAGATCAGTTTTAAAAATTACCTACAAAGCAAATGAAAAAGATCAATAACATTTATATTTTAGCCTTGTCCAAAAACACAGGACTCTACAATCTCCCCTCATTAAAACATCTCATCCAAGAGTATCCTTAAGATACAATGAAAGCATCTACCAACCTACAATATTCATCAATATTCATTCAAATAGTTGGATTGTGTTTCCAACGCCCACCCCCACATTAAGATTTTCTTATGCATTCCACCCAAATGCCATCACAACATGATCCAATGATATCATTCCAACTAGTACACTGAAACATATCTTAGATGATCCCATTATGATAGAGACATTAATCACATCATTTTTTCATTCCACATTTGATGGATAATTCACCCCAATTTAGTAATTATCTTAAGGAAGGGCCAAATACAATACACAATACCTTCACTATTATATTTTCAATACAATATTCCCCTCTAAGAATCATAATGACACTCATGTAATTACTTAAAAGAAAATTAATGGTCAAATATTTATTGACCAAATAGAAACTGGAAGCGAATTATATCTCAGAAGACTCTACAGACCTTAATATGACACTTTTCTTTTCATGGAAACGTTCATTAAAATAGATCATTGCAACAATTTACACTGAACAAGGAGAGAAACGAATGAGTCGAGACACTAGGTAGATTCATATCAAATATGTCCAGCTTTGGATAGGAAAACCATTTAAAATAAGCATCTTGAGTCATTGAGTTTGACCAAGTAATTCCTACATGGGAACCTTGGAATAACTCAAGAATTTCGGTGCCTCGATAAAAACCATGTGTCACCAAATAACACTTATACGGATCACCCAACAAGCTCAAAGTATTTTAATGAATTTAGTGCGACGTAAGATAGATTATAACATTGTTCATCTAGGAAAATTCCATGATATTGAAAATTTTCAAATCTTAAGAAGTGTAAACTAAGATGATATGGAATGATTTTTAGTCAAATACATAAAATAGTAGGGAGGAAAGATGGTTTAACCACAACTGGTAAACATTTCATATAAGGAAACCTTACTTCACCGGTTGATGCATCATTATATGATCATTAGCAATTATCGAATGATAAATTTTATAAACATTCAAGATAATCAACCAAATTTTATCTAAGACTGATGATGATTTCATGAGGGTTTTGTACAAAATGAAAAAGATAAAATCTATGTTTTCAGGAAATCATCAATAAGATTTAAGACAAATAATCCTAATTTGAATTAAAGTGATTCTAAATTTTTATTGTTTGTCATACTTTTGTTGTTATCCCTCTACATGGAAGGATACATTTACCATGTTCAATATGACAGTCCCCAACATAGGAGTGTCATAGTGAAAAAAATAATGAAACGAGATACTCATAACAGAGCTAGATCAAAACGAACATGTGGCGCTTCTATGAGAAACAATCATAGTGTGAGAACTTGAAAATAAGGTCATAATAGAATTCTGGGCATGTCAAAACACCCAAGCCTTTTGAAATCCATCCTGAGAAATGTGATGATCTGATTCATTAATCCTCAAGTAACTATACATGGAGATGACATGAGACTGTACCCATTTTCGCAAAAGACTAATTTCAGAGTTTTATTTCCCTAAACAACGATTTTTTCTAAACGACACCCTTCCAATTCATCCACCAATAAAATACAGACAAGGTAAAATGACACAAAAAACAATGAAACAAGCCAAATGCATGTATAACAATATGAAAACATGTATTACCTGATTGTAAATCCCAGAAAAAATTCCAGAATAACTTGTTAACCCATACGAACAAGGATGTCACTTTTTGAATAAAAGTTATCATTGGACCAATAACATCTCATAGACCCTAAATGTTATAAAGCTCATAATATAAGAATGGAAAAAATCTATAAGGATGAAACCAACCATGGGCTATCCCCTTATGAAGAACCAATGATAATCCTAACACTATGTCGTGGTAAAAGAAACCAATTTGCATAAAAGTTTATCATTAAGCCATTTCAATAGAAATGGACGCCTACAGAAATGCTCAAGCTTTTGTTCCATGGAAACATAAAAGATAAACTCAACCAGCCCATACACGAGGGTCATAAATGGAGGACACCACTATAAGAGATATTTCTAATCCCTTTATATTTAATATACTTTATCATTAATAACTAAAATATTTAATCACAACACCAAGTACCACATTTCTATACTAAATAGAACTTACTTGATTTTTGAAAAATCACAAACATTCATGACATAAATGTTCAACAAAACAACCCTTTTTAATCATTTACATATTACATACATCCCATATTTACAAATCATTATATAAAACTAAAAATAATTTAAAAATTATGATGACCTACAAGGGGCCCACAATCCATCATGGGTTTATTATCATGAAACCTAAAAGAACATGCTAAAATCATTAATTTTAAAATACCAAATGGGTCACCTCATATAAACATTCACCAACTAAACTACATGGGTCCAGTTTCACTTTTAAGAATTTAAGAAATTTACTTCATGATAAATCTAAACAAAAAAACTTTTTCAAATCATCATTCCCTTACATTTAACACGGGTTGCAATTTCCAAATTAATAAAGTGACTATACACTTAATGGATTGATTGTTCAAAACCATCAATTGATAGTAATGTTAATTCAGAATTAAAAATGATCAAACATTGTGGTACAATTTATATGGGTTCACATCGACCAAGCTTCAATGTTCCCATTCACATTACACTTTGGAATTTGGATCCATTCAATCAAAACCAACATACTTAGAAACATAATTTAGCCTCCTTTATACTATGTTTCAATTAAACTAGTTACTATTTTGTAGTTATAAGGTTCCCATAAACATAAAAACATAAAACTATCTTTCTTCATAACCCCAACCAATTAAATATCCCATGAAACCATTTACATATATCAATATAAGATTTCATGTCACTGCATGTAGCTAATGCGGAGCAACAATCCAATACCACACATATAAGAAAATTTAATCACAAGATCATGTTATAACTAGTAGTAAGAAAGGAATGATAATATATTACCTAAATAGGTTTAAATATATGAATAGAAAACCATTAAGAAACATAATCATGCATAGCAGGAACCCTACTAATCCAACTACCAAGTATGCCATATATGCATGGAATGTGAATTTTTAATTTCCTAATATGATGCATGTATCATTAATCATTTCTATATCAGACCAAGGGTAATATTTTATAATTCCATAAATTATAAGCATCAAAATGTAAAACAATCACTTGAGGAGAAATCCAATCTTATGATATAGTGAATAGAATAAGAAACAATCCCAGCCCTGGCCATATGGTGATTTCCCATACATGGGTTGAACAATCCCAAGCACAACAATTAACCAAGGGAAGAAGCATTTCTTTTATCATGTATACCAACCTAGAATAATAAGACAGAAGATATGAAACAACCTATGATACCACTTTCTAACATCCCGAAGCAACTCGCCACCAAGGTTGTGGCCGAACTGGTTGCCATAGGGCCTCAAGTATGCCTCCCCATACACCAGGTGCTACCTACTCGAAGCTAGTGTCTTTGGAGTTGATAGTCGAGATTCTATACACTGTTATTTGAGTTTCATAGCAGTGTAACAGTGTAAATATAAATTAGTAGTATAATCAAAAAATAACAACAATAAATTAAACTAGGAATAATATATTAAATTTAATAAATGTATTCAATTCCTATTTATATAATGGATGAATGCCTAACATGGTATTGATACATATTTAAAAATATTAAAGATTAAAACATGGTTTTAATTTTAGTACAATATGAAAAGGAAGAAATCACAATGGGCGATCTCCATGAGCTTCCCGAGCTCCAGCTAAGTCCTTTCCCATCAACTCATGGAACAAGAAATGGAGTAAACACCAATTTTCCACAGTCCTAATAACATTAAAGGTCTACATGAGAATGCTAGTAAAATGTCGGGCCAAGTAGGGTGTGAGATAAAAATCTCAGTAAGCCAGCACCACTGGTGTCTTGCCCAATCCTGACTGTGTGGTATAAATTATACAGTGTACAAACATTAAAAAATTATGTAAGCAGTAAAATTGAACAAAATACACATGTTCCTATTCCATCCCTCGGTTGTTGTCTGAACATGTAACTAGTTCATTAATTATGTAATTACCAATTAATATTAACAGATCATGTGAGGCATATCCATCACTCACACAATCTCGTGATAGTATAAATAGGGAAGGATTGAATATGTAACTAGGATACCTATAAAAGTATTTTATAAATAAGTTCCATGGTAATAAAAATGGAAGTGTAGACCTTGTGGGAAGCTACCTCAGTAGTAATTAGGTATAACTAAAGGGTAAGAGTTTAATCCAAGGATCATATTACACGGTATTCCACAATGACATGCCTACCGAATCCAAGAGATTATCCAAGGTAAAACGATCCTAAGTAGTAACTGGGTCCTATGGTATGTATCCATGGAACCTACATGTCAATGTTGTATCTAAGGAGTGTATCCATGGAATCACAATACCATTTCCATGTAAATAATCCCAGATAAAATGGTCCATGAAAATGACTGGGCACATTGGGGTGTTACTATGTAACCAACATGTCATTGCTAAATCAATGGAGAATAGTCCAGGAAATCCAATAGTACTACATGAGGGATCCTAATGTGTCATATTAGGCATCCAATGTAAGACAAGAGTCAGAATCTAGGTGGTTCTCATTCTATGCATGTTGTATTCTGGAATATAAAATGGTTTCCTCAAGTTCCCAATGAATTCCCTCAGGAATCAAAGGTGAGCTTGAGTTAGGACAATCTTACTTAATATTGAATTCATATTCAAATTCCATTTGATTCATGTATTTCCTTTCATTATCAATACAATTCCATGTAACAAGAAATCATTTAATAATTTCATAAGAAATTAGTAATCACATGCCATTTTGCTACATTCAAACAATGTGATGGGGGTGCTACAGAGATGAAACCTATAATGTAATTACATTTAACATGGCCAAGTCATATACTTATGTATGTTTTCCAATTCCATTTCATATTTATCAATCAAACTGAAAAACATTCCCTATGTGGGTCATGTTGTGAGCATATATGGTACAAGATATTATACAATTAAAATTTTTAAAATAATCTATTTAATAAGGGACTTCTTAGATTTAGAAAATCCAAGATGAGGGACAACCAAACAATGGCCCAAATGTGTCAGAACACAAAACAACAATTATAGAAAACATCACGAATGGATAAATCCTATTTAAAACTAGACCGAATACTTTGTGAGTGACACAACCCCTAAATTATATTAAAAATGTGCCTCTTTTTTTCTAATTCATTTAGGTCCATGTTTTAAACATTCTATATTTCAATAAATCATCATTGAATTATGAAAACCAATAAAAAAATCCATGTAAGCATAAATTCCTATGCACTACTTTTCACATGAAGGCATTTCTCTTTAATTTAAGGGGTTTTATTATAAAATAATTTTATTATTTACCAAAAAACCACTATTTAAATTCATCATTTAAAAAATGAAACATAATTAATTAATATTCAAGAGGAATTACATATAAAAACATCACTATATTAGTTTAAACATCACAAATGTATAGTACGTAATTATTTAATTCATTTGTTGAATTAAATGGCATGGAAGGGGACCACACCTCAGGGTGGATCAAAACCATCCACCTGGAATTTGATGCTTTCTATCTCAGCTAATTGACAACTAAAAAACACATACTCCCATATACATACATATATACCATTAAACCACTACATGTATTACCTCACCAAGAGGGAATTCATGCATGGAAGATATATACATATCTACATATATATACCGGTGTATATGCTCCCGAGTCATCCTAAGGTACTAAATCTCACTAAAAATGTCAACTGAAACCCTAAAAACGTTAAGGTTCTCAAATAGGAGGTGTTAAACCATTGAACAACGAGAAAGAATTATCTCATATAATGGATCTGAAACCAAACAAGGTGAACTACTTCGCCTTCTGCGACAGTTTCCAGATAACACACCAACAAATCCCGAGATATCATTCACATGATAGAGAATCATAGCGAAGAACAGAGAAATTGGTTACCCCTAAAACCTAGATTTTGTTACGCTATTTATAGATAATGTTATGCTAAAATCATGTTAGAAATAAGTAGACGATGGTTTAAGAGGACTCACTAGGATAAATTATGCATGAAATTGAGAGAGATTTGGCCAGAAATCGAAGATTAGACGAGGCCCAAAGATGGGTTCGTGCACATTAAAGGGGGCACCCCCCTGTGGTGAATTACAAAATCTGGGGAGTGGTGCGATGGCTTGTGTGGTTTATTTAAATTTTAGTATTACGTTGATTAAATTTGATTCTATAAACATATCCATCAGCACAGGGTCACCCACACAGGTTTCTAAACCATGATAAACCGTATAGTGTATACTACATCCTAGACACACCTTTCATGGGATTGGAGCACCATTTAGGAAACTATGTGCGACCTATTTGCAAATACACTGCCTCCCTTAAAAAGGGTCCCATAGTAACCTGTAATGGGCCACATGGTTTGAAAACAACCTTGTGCCCCCACCATCATTTCAAACCATGTTTTTTCTAGCTCTAAAACTTCTCAAGACACTACAGAAATATAATATTCATTCATCAAAGTATAAAAACATCATTTTAAGATGATCCAACACACAAGATTACATTCTAAATCTTAGTTTTAAAAATGACCCTCTCAATAAATGAAAAAGTTCAAAAACTAATGTATATTATTCTAATTAAAAATCACGGGACTCATCGTATAAATTTTCAATAACATATTATTTATATTTTGTTTTATTTATATTAATTTACCCCATTATTATAATTACAATTTTATTTATTTATATTAATTTACATCCATATAATCTTCTACAAATATCAATCATGTTCCCCTAATTGGTCAAATATATTTTACAATAATGAATATTTATTTTCAGATTTCATCATCCTATTCCATATAGAAATGTTTGTAGAAGTTAAAGAAGGGGTTTTTTTTAGAATATATCTTCCATTGTAATGAAATTAATCATTATTATGTACTAATACTTTGTCTATTATTCATGGATTCATGTCATTCAAAACAATAGATTTTGCTAAAAATATATCATGAATGAAATTAAATAACCAATATATACTGATAATTGTTAATTATGTAGTATTCATGAAATATTAACATATAAACATAACAACTTAACCATATCACCAGTGTTTGAACTGAATATTACTTCACATGGATAAAAATACAAAAAATAAAAGTACATCAAAATAATGATAAATTTGGAAAAAATGATAAAACTAGAAAACCTGAATTACTAAATTATAAATTACAACACATGTTTAAAAGTATATATTCATCTAAAAGTATAAACAGATTACATGGATCATTCATTTCATTATTTATTATAATATTTTCTCATAAAAATAATTACATTTTTAAATATCAATAATCAGATTAACATTAATTCACTATTAAAATAATAGTATGAAAATTAAAAAATAATTACATATAAAAATATTTAAAATCAAAAAATAAAGAATGATATAATATATAAAGACCTATATATATTCAAAAAATTTATAATCATCAAGAACATGTATATATTAAATATGAATTCTGATTCTAATTTTTGAACCTACAAAAAAATCAAACATGTATGATCTCCACATATATCCCAACTTTTTGGTATTCATATAATGAGAGAAATTTTACAATTTTTCATAATATTCCTCAAAAATATATTACATTATTTATTATTACCTCTAATTTTATCAATATTCTCATTTTCATTAACCATATGATGAGTGTAGTATCCCTAAATATCTAGCATTATTTTGAGACATACCAATATTTCAGAACAGGAGTAGATTATGTATATTGTATAAAATATGGTGGGATATATAAATCATCAAATTCATGTAGAATTGATTAAAGATTCATTACATTTATACATATGGAAATTGAAAAAAAAAATCTAAGAGGGTATCATAGAGTTTAAAAACAATCAATAGAAGATGTGGAAGCAATTAAAACCAATTTCCCTAATATTATCTTGAAAGATAATATGAATCCTATATAAAAACTAAAATGATTTTTTTTTAATTGAATTACCTTATAAATAATAATATACAACAACCAGTGTTCATATATTTAGGTGTTTGTTTAAGATTATAGAGTGGAAATCAAAATCTAATCAACTCTGTATGATATCAACATGTCGTGTAGAATTAAAAATCACATGTGAATAAATCATCATTATATAATATGATATAGAATCATATGTGTCGAGCATTTTGGATAAATGGAGGTTGGAGTTCCCAAAAGGTTCTTTTTTGAAATATATATGAATTCCACACACACAACCATCTCATGGAAGTATTATAAATAAGATATTATGTTGGTTCTATAATTGTTGTCTCATTAATTCATTCCTTATAATGAATGTATTTATTCTAGGTATGGTTCATGTATTTTATGAATTTATTCCATTATGTTATATCTTAGTTAACATTTAATTATATACTTTATTTGATAATTAACAAATGATTACTATTTATATATTTTCTAAAACCATAAATTTCATTATAATTGATGTCATAATTTTTAGAAAATGTGATATATATATATATATATATATTCATGTATATCCTTAAGGATTATTCTCATAAATCTCCTAATTTCACTAATCCCCAAATGTAATTGATGAATTTATCTTTATATGATATCATATATAATATGTTGTAAAATTATATCAAAAAATCCATTTTGGTTATCCTCGAAAACACATTCGGATTTTTTTCATCAACATCACCTTATATAACATCATTTATATTACCTTTCCAATAGCCATCTAAAACATGTTTTTTACAATCTAAATCACATGTATTGTAAATAACCAATTCCAAATAAATACCCATTCCATTGATGAAAATGTATGACCCCATAGTCCTTTAAATTATTGGAATGAAATTTGAATATTGAGATCGAAATATTTAGCAAAGATCAACATTTAGAAAAACATAAATGATACTAAATATATAAATTGATCTAGAATGATCTACATTAAATAAATCTATCTCTATACGTGTGTCCTCTAAACTAAATCATATAAGAAATTTCATCCATATATCTTCCCTTCAAACAAGGCACCGAGTGTCCATGGGATATGAAACATGTAAATCCCCTCAATTCTCAGTGTGTAAACTACACTAATGGGTGAATTTATCATATTCCATTCATACTTTTGTATGAGAACATCACTTTTATCATATCTAGATGAATATAAAATATCAAGGTGTGGTTGCACACTCCTATCATAGATCTCATTCGAGGGACCATATTTCATACTCATTGTAAGAGAGGAAAAATATAATCTTGGATGATATCTAACCAAAAACATTATAGTATATAATTCCTACAATTTTATTGGATTACTTATTTTGAGATATATATTTGTGTTCCTCTAGTTTTAGAGATGTTATTGGGTGTCTACAGACCCATGAAATAATATATTAAATATATTTATAAATTTCAATTCATGTTAAGGAATCATCTTGGTATAATTGGTTTTACCTTTGATTGGGGTCAAATATTTAATATTTAAGTCTATAGATGATTGTGGATCATGAGGATTTCATTTTGTGAGCCCAAATAATGGTCATCATCAGATTGTTAGCTGATGAATTTATTGGCGGTCATGTTAAGTGATTTAATTAATATATTTAATTATACTAAACCAACAATACCATGTTAAATAACATGTATTTGAAATTTTTTCATCTTATCCACATAAACCTGTGTGACTACAGAGGTGAATAAAATCATTTATCAGGGATGATCAAGACTAGAGTATTATGACAATAAAATAATGGTGAATCGAGAAGATGTAAGTGAACCTTGCATATCTTCTTTGTCACTACAAACCATTATCTTCACCAATGATATATCATTAACCATGTTAGGTTTCATTATTATATTATTTTTATAATCCATGAATATCAAACAAGGATTTTTTATTATCAACATACTTAATATTCGATTATTTGAATTTCATGAACCGAATTTACTCTTGTTGAATCTAGATTAATAATTTTTATTTTTAATGAAATGATTCCCCATTTTAATCATCATATTAGGTTTGTTAGACATGATCACAATGGTAATCAAAGGATTTAACTCTTTATTTTCCTATTCCCTATGTTTTCTTCATGTTATTGATTATTGACTCATGGAGGTGTGGTATGACGTTGTGAAAGAGGGTTATAGGATTATCAAACCCTTGGATTCATAGCTGTTATGAAAAAATGTAAGGATATATAGATTGTGAATGGATCAATAAAAAAGTGGGTTGAATTTTATGGATCCCTGTATTAGGAATTTAGATCAGTTATGGGAGGCAATATGTGGTGTTACACTTAGAATTGCGGGTGATATGATTATTTATTTTATGCCTCCACAGGCTAAACAATGATGTTCAGATTCATCCCCTATTATTGTATAATGTAAAATAGTATGATTTTTTTGTTAGCCAAGATATGGTGTATGATTCAAGATTATTCTTTACTACTTGGGAATATAAAACAATAATCCACATAGTGTAGAAGGACACACACTGTGAATATCAGTTTCTATGGGTGCTATCCATTTATCCAAGTCAAGGATCATATGTCATATGGCTAGTCCGACACAAAATTTGATCAATACAAGGTAGATACATAGTGAATCAACTATACACACAACAGAACATAGGTCGTTTAGACACATTGTGTCCCCATGGGTAAATTCCATGCAGTTGAATATGTGTAGTCATGCTTTGTGCCACACTAACATTCCCAAGACCCTAGGTAGACATACCAATTGTGTGATAGTCTGAGAATGACATGTATTATGAATTGGATTCTGTTTCCATTTATAGTGGATAACATTCCCATGTGATGAGTCTAGGTCAAATTCCATGGGTCCCATGTACACATCATTTACATCTCCCATGAACTCATGCATTTTGTTTCACCTTCATCAAGACATGTATTTTGGCCTTTTTGATTCCTATCCTATGTATTTTTACTCATGATATCTGACTATAGAGCTCTTTTTGGCATATAATATATTACGATAGTTTTTTATCACTGTGCTTATTCATGGAATTCTTGACAATGGAAGTGATCAGACATGACCATTAGAAAGATATCAGTGCGTGTACTCCTCAGTTGCACCAGTGTGTGAGTCCCCCCATGGTATTTTTATTGGTAGAGTTTGTAATCTCTAGATCCATATTAAGGAATGGGTACTCTATATAAGAAGTGATAATCCGAATTGTAATGATTCTATGGGGAGAATTTCTTCCAATGTAGTTGTGTCCCCATCGGTTGTTGAGCATAGTGGTGAGGGCAGGCCCCTCCACACAGATTCATGTGAGGTTTCACGTCATGCTAAGAATCATATATAAACCATTGGAACTGATGGAACACTCACTATACATATTTGGGTTTTGGACATTGTGATCCCATTTCCCTCTCAGATGGTTTTCTTTATGAGAATAGATTTTTTGTTGTTTCCCACATTATTGGGCTTAAAAATACATATATTTTATATTTCTATTTCTCCATTTGTTTTTATTGGATAATCACTAGGTATATAAATACCCAATAATACATGGTTTTTTTCAAACACAATTTATTTATTATATAGATGATAAGAAGATCACTGTTAAATTCAGTGGAGCCAGAATAACATAGGATAACTTATCATGCATGGTGATCAGATAGTTAGTTTAGGAGACGAGCTCTCTCTAGTTTCCTCTTTCTCTAAATGTTGTTAAAATTGGAGTTCGATTATGGGGTTTCATGTAATTTTCTTATTAAGAATTGTTTTTAAATAGTCTAACTCTGATATATTCCCTTTATGTTATTGTACTCATTTATATACTAAAGATTTTTCAATATTCTATACTTCCTCTACAATTTTTGATGGATATAGCTTTGTTTGTGAGTATTTGTTCAATTTAATAAGGCCAATAATTTCATTTTATACATTCATAGGTCTTTTTTCTATCCCATGCCCAATTGGATGTGTGCTTTTGGCTGTCACATTTCATGTATTTCCATCCACAAAGACCAAAATGGGTCAGTTTGTGATAATATGGTGTCAAAGAAGTTCATCCATAGGCCGGTGTTGGAGTGAGATCCATGTTGGAGAATGGTTTATTATCATATAGGAAATTGATTCAAACAATATCGGATGTGACATTCAGACCATGTAAATTATTATTATTGAAATAGTTGACGTATCGATTCAGTAGTTCTCGGATTACCTTATTAATGACTCTATATATCGAGATATCAGTTATAGGGCATCGTTAGTACATTTATTGTTTAGGAATGAGTAATTTTATTGTCCTTATTGATTCATCTACCAATTGTTTTTCTCATCTAAAGTGGATAATTCTTTAACACTTTTAGGATTCGTCTATAAAGAAATCTATCAATGTTACCAAAAGAGGGTCAGGATTATGATCATTTGAGTTATGAGACCTCAGTTCATTGGACATCCCAATATAGGTTTCCTCCATGTATGAATAGAGAAGCAATATAACCTATCGAGAAGTAGATAATACCAGTAGTCCATGATGAGAATAAATGTAGAATGGGTGAGCAATGAATGTTTTAGTGACAATCACCACTGAGTATTCATGTTAGGATGGACTTGCAGGATGTGGAGGATTTTCTTGAGGTAAAGATTCAAGACATCAGTAATTTTAGGTCACTAACAGATCAAATGGTTGTTAATTTTCAGATACATCTACTTGGTGTTGCAAGGCACCGGAGGAGAATGATGTTGTTGCCACAATATGGGATTATTATATAATATTCAAAATTCAGGTATTTGTTTCACAAAGATTATTTCCCTTCATGTGTTAGATATAATTTGATTTGATATCATATTGAGATGAAATAGGTAGATAAGTATGTTACGGAGTTAACCATGATGTTTACAGACTATACATTTTACTCCCTCGACATTGTAAAAAATTGTTACTTATAGAAATATATGTTTCACAAGGGATTTCATAGATATATTTGGTCTAATATTGTCTCATTTTTCCTTAGTGTCTATTCTAGATTACTAATCTGGGATTTTGTGATAGATAGTTTCTTAGAAAAGGGATTTATAGAAGATGGGATTCATAGTGGACATTATGTTGTTGAATAATCTCTACTGACTAAAATCCAAGGGATGTCATGGTCTCAAGAAACGAGGAACAATCATTCAATTATTATATGTAAAGATAGGTTTCTTTGTGATCTATTAGATAATATAATCAAAAAGGTGAGGGAAAATAGTATTATAATGATTGGTGAGGTCACATGTATCATGATTTTAAGACTGTACCTATTGAGGAGTGTAAAAAACAATGGATATAAAACCATGGTAGAGGTAGTGACATGATCAGGTGTCTCCAAGTTCTGTTCATGGTTTCTGTTATGGAGGTTGTTCTAACTGATGATAATATAGTAATCTAAATAATGGACCTATCGGTGGAGGTAGACGATGTTAGGTACCTACACCCAAATACAAGGTTGCTCATTCCAGTATCAAAGAGTCGGTAGTTGAGCCTATTGGTAGTTGTTGCCTACAGAGTGATATGAATAGGAATATTTTTTTATGATTCAAGATACAATCAATTTCTTTTATGATATTATTAGAATATTTGTAGACATAATATTAATTCATTGATTCATATATGTATTCCTTTTTTGAGAGATGGAGCATTAAATCAAGACTTTACCCTAATGGATATATCTAGAGGATCATAGATGAAGTTATTCTATTATATATCATATCTTCAAGAAGTGTGAGTTGTCACTCGTTAGAGAGATATTCTGGTGGGACCTCAGGAACATTTCAATGAAACCATATGAAATGATCATTGGTATAGACTATTTTTCTAGGGTTAATTACAATAATCACTATAATAACTTACGACTTTGAATCCATTAGATATATTGGATTATTTTCTACTTTTTAGATGAGAGAGATATCACGGTTGAGAACGTGAGACTTGTGAGATAGAAGACGCAAACCATGGTCCTTTGTTGGAGATTTTATACCTTAGTGCAGCTAGAACATCAAGAATATTTTTTCCTTCAATAACATAGGACTACATGGATGTGTTCCACAAGAATATTCGGGGAATTAATTTTGAGGTGGGAGGAAAAATGTTTCATTTAATTTCACCTTATGACATTTCCAATATCTTATGTGGCATATCAGATGGGTTAAACCTTGATCTAGGAGTTGAAGTTATAGTTGTAGGGCCTTTGGGAAAATGGTTTTATTAGAAGTGTTTTTCGATCTCGGAAGATATAATCTTTCCATGAAAAGAGATTACAATAGTCTATTTCTTTCTGCTCCTTATCAATTACTCAATTAAGAAAAAAAATTATAGCTATTGAAGGGGGTTGATGGCACCATCAACAACTTGGGATGTGCAAGTTGGTTCTCAATTATTGATTTTACTAATAACTAATACCAGTTGATGGTTTATGAGTATGATATTATAAACATGATATTTTAATGATTCTAGAAACAGTAAGAGTTACAGGTGATTCCATACACTATAATGGTTTTCCCAAATATTTTCATAAAACATCGGAACATTATCTTCTTATACATACACTGATTGATTTATTCTTTTCCTAATTGATGATATACTAAATTACCCAGTTTAAGATGAAGAGAATGTATAAAACTTGGTGATGTTCCTAGACATACAATGGGGGAAATGGATTTGTGGTAAGATCTTGAAGTGCGCATTTTGGATGCATGATATATACATTTTAAGGCATATCATCTATATACAAGGTTTTATCTATTGAATCAGTGATGAATGATGTGTTGATATTATGGGAGGCACCCTGCTGGCAGTTATAGGTGTAGAGTTTCCTTATTTTGGCATGGTAGTAAATGATATTTGTGGATGATGTATCTTGGATTTAAGCCACATTGACCACCCATATGGCTAAAGGGTATTTTTTTACAATTCTTGATGGGTTTTAGATATCCTTTAATCTTTTTAGGTTTTGGTTCACCGATAATCATTTGTTGGGACTACCAGAGGTATATGTGAATTTTCTATGGATTTTATTGGATATTGGAGCTAGTATTAGTTGTGTTTTGACGATAAGGGAAGAAATTATTGATTATTAGTTGTGGAAGTTGACACCCAATGAGAATAAATTTCTGAATAGTGATTTATAGTTTGTAGTATTGGTATTTCTATTATAGTTTTTTATGTACTTTTTCTAGTTTAGTGTGGTGTTGTTTACATATACCACTAGAGTATATTTTATTTAATTACTCTCATAGATATTAACATGAGACGAATGCATTGTATGGAGATCCTATTGGAAAATTACATTGAAAGACTATTTATTCTAGGGAAAAAGAATGCGGGTTTAGATTCCCTATGTTGGTTGTATAATTCATGTTTCGTATAAATAGTGTTTGAGTTGTAGACATCATTTTAGATGAACCTGAAAGAGATGAGTGCAGAAGTTTTTATTCTACTGATATTGTTGAGTACTCCGCCTCATCAGTGTTTTGAAGATGCTAAGTTTGGAAACATCTATTATGATGTTATATTTGAAAATATATCCTTATTATATGCACATGATGAATTTTATGAAGGAGCGGATAACATCACCATTTTCTGGAGATAGGTGATGGTTTTGGTAATGTCTTGAGATGAGGTGATGAGGTATTTCAATGCATCCGACTTATATGTTCAACCTGATATGGAAAAATGTAAATAGATATTCTGAGGTATTTTTCATGGGTTGGTATGAGTCATAGTTTCATTGATTTCATCTCTCAGTGTCTTACATGACAGGAGGTAATGGTTAGGCATCCAGTTTTGGTTTTTTCTAACATTGCCTCTTGATTTTCAAGAGTGGAAATAGAAGAGAATATTTTAAGAAATTTTCATAGGGATTCAATGGATAGTGAAAGGATATGATAATATATGGGTAATTTTTGAATGAATTGGGATGTTGGTACATTTTATTTCTATCGATATGTACAACATGATTCAGAGTGAGGGGAAGTTTTATGGGGAGAATATCATCATACTTCATTGGGTACCCTCGACGATCATCTCTGGCCCGAATGCCTTCTTCACATAATTTATTACTAAAATATTTTTGATGGTCTCTAGGATCTATTTTAGAATTACAATGGAATTTCAACTTTATAAAAATGATAGATGGAGCATAAAATCTAGGTTTTGGTGGATATTCAATGATCATTCATGTTGGACTTCCATTGAAAAATACTCAAGCACAACTTAGAGATGACAAAAATATTAGGCATATTAATGACATAGGTCCATGGAGTTTGGGATATGGAACCATAATTTCTTGAGATTCCACACATTATAAGGTTGATATAGATTTGGGTTAGGAAGGATGTTATCCTAGTGGTTCATCAGTCCATTACAGATCCTATGGAGGGTTAGCGAAGATTCTTGCAGCATTGCCTGACCCCCAAATTTTTATTTAGTTTATGAAATATTCCATGTTACACAATTGATGTGAACCAATATTGAACCTACACATGTTATTAAATTTGGTGAGGTGGAAATTGATGATTGATTAACATCATGGAATACTTGATGTTGATCATGTATCAACTGGAGAGAATATTTCATGGATGCACCATACCAATGGATTTTGTTCTTTAGTAGCATCAGAGCATAATGGAGATCTCCAATGATATTGAGAGCTAGATGTGGGCTATGTACCGCCACATAATTTTATATCATTTTTTACAGGTATAAATTCCTTGAATGTTAGAATAATTCAACAACACTAGTGTTTTGATTAGTTTTTTAGATGTATATATATATGGATTTTTCTTGGATTCAGTAGTATTTTTGGGAATCTCAGGACACAAAAATTAAAATTTTTTAAAAAATATTTTATTTGAGTTCATGACCATGAATAATTTTTATATAAATTTTTCTCATTATCATATTGGAACTCAGATGGAAACAATGAATCCATGGTAGATTTTGTAACATATGCTTTATCCTAGGAGTGACAAAATGTTGGTTAGTATAGGGAATTCAGTTGAGGCATCTATTGTAGGTCGTGTTAGGTAAATTATTTATTTTAATTGTTATTTTTTTTAAATTAATGAGTTCCTGAAAACACTCTTTAGATACCATGTTTTAGAAAATTTATAGGGTTATCCACAAAACTGTGGGATATTAGACTGGGGGAAGGAATCACTCATCATTAAAGGATCAGAATTAGAGATTGACTATGATCTAGTGAACGTGAATTGAGAGGTAAATAATGAAAAAAATTGAGCTTATTCATTGCTAGAATGAATTATATTCACAAAAAATTGATCCATTACAGTGGTGGGACTCATTATTTTATGGATTCAACCAACAATGATTATCAAGAATGGATTTTTTTTATTGTCATATTAATTTAAATTAAAATTTTAAATAATGAGAACAAAATTTTATAATGTTTAATCATGATTATTGTTTTATTTTATTTATCTCATTCCACCTCCATTATTTCCACATATTCTGTTTTTAAGACAATTTATAATCAGGAAAAATGAATTTACCAATTTATTTTACATTCCCATACCATTTTTTGTTCATACCCTTTCTCACATGGGGATAAAGTTTTTCATTTCCCGGGATGCTTTAGGCATCAAATAACCATCATATTCATGTTGCTTGTGTAAAAAATTATAGATATCAATAGTTTTTTATGGAAGGAGGACAAATGTGGGATATGGGTTATGGTTCCATGGATTTGGTAACTATAACATCAATAAGAGGTACTTTGCCTCTGAATTTGGTTGACTTGATCTCCTATTTATAGCCACTGATGTCTGGGTATCGATGATTATTGATGGACCTTATATTGTAGGTTGTAAAATTTTTAGATTTTTAAAGGTGAGGTTGGATCCTGAAGCAAAATTAATAAAATTATTTACTACTCAATAAAAGCTAGAAAATATGTTGTGATGTATAGAAGATCACTTGTGGTGTAATTTGGTTTCTACAGTGCAATGTTTTATTCCTTGTTATGGATCACATTCCACGTGTACAGGCCATGAAGCCTTATGACTCGTATAAGGTAGAGAAAATTTTTTCTGTATAAACATTTATAGGGTCCTCAGATTTCCAGAAATGTTATTCATGTTAGGGATACACTATATGGATATACATGGCAAGTCAAGTAGTGTTCAACATGTACACAACCAGGACCCCTTGATGATATACAATTCATGTGCCAATGTGCACACACCATATAGTACATTGTGTCTCCCTAATGAAAGACCGTGGGAATATTATCCAACGATAGGAGGTGGGTTCGCAGATCATGTTAACATATATCCATATCATGTATATATTCCCTGAACTTATACAACCAATGTCTCCTTCTCTGAGACTCAGTATTTTTTATGAATATATTAGCCTTTGATATTTTTCTGGAAGCATGTATTTGTATTATTCATTATGTTATATTTGATATGGTTAGAATTTTTCTATGAATGTTTACAATTTAGGTGAATCTTGAAGATGGTAGTGATTGGGAATGATCATTATAAATTTGATGGGGTTAGTATTCTTGTGTTTTAGAAGGGTGAAATTCCAAAATAAATCATTATTAATAATGATTAGGTACTTCTTTGAAAAATATAAGGATGTTAATACTATATAAATAGTGTCATATTACACTATATTTTTGCTCTTGCGGGTGAAGGTCCACCACTAGAGTCGTGTCCCTCTCAGTTTTGGTGTGCAATAGCATGGTGTGGGCCCCTCAACATAGGAGCTTTTGACAATGATCTTGATATTGGGAATATGATATGGAACCTTGGATCTCTAGGTGGTTAAAATAAATTTTTTGGGAGTAGAGATAGATATCACTTTTCTCCATCAATTAGGATTCATTATGAGCATATATGACCGATTTCATTTCCCTCTAACATGGGGTTGAAAATAATTTTTTTGTGTCATTCTATTGCTCCATTTTTTATTTTCAATGCTCCCTACTGGGTATGTATATACTCACCCATACATGGTATTTTCCATAATTTTTCCTGAATTATGTTGGTACTATGATATTCTATGGTGACTTTATTGGATCATAGTGATACTTCGGTGTACTAACAATGAATAGTGGTTATTCAAGGAAATTGGGAGTTGGTCTCTCTTAGTATTTCTATTTATTAATGTTTTATTGGGTTTGGACTTCATTTCATTTTGAACATGTATTTTTTCAATTTTCTATTTGGTTTAATATTATCTTACATTTATATATTCCAATGAGTTTTTTACGTTCATTTTATACTCTAGATTTTGCATTTGGTAATTATTCTTCTACACATTTTCATCGATGTATTTGGAGTTTTGGGTACATGTACATTTGGCTATTTCCTACAATTTCATTTTATGCATTCTATGTTCTTATCACTATCACCTTCCTTATTAATGGTCGACATGAGTTTTTCACATTAGTATTTTATCTTTCCAGGCGGGCCTTGGTGGGTCGATTTGTGACATAAATAACAAACCCAACCACCCCTATATTATCAATGTCAATATGTAAACATATGTATGTATTTTATCAAATAATGAACGTTCTCATTCCAGTTATATTACTATCCTCAAATAGTGGGGACTAAAATATTATACATGCACCACTAGGACACCAAATACATTTATGCGACACTCCATGTGGTGTACCTAGAATGTTATCCCACACCCAAAAAAAATAATATAGTTTTTATGTAACTCTTTTGAATATTATATATCACTTTTTCATGTTACAAAACATCATAACCATAAAATTTCGACAAAAACAATAGATCTCCACGATGTACATCAGTTGGGGGAAAAACCAAAACAATACATTTTGAGTTATTTTATCACCACATGTCAGGAAATGTAAATCTATACAAAAAATTATGAATCAAACATTTATGAATAATAAAATGTAGGTGACCATTGAAAATATAGAGTTAAATATTCTTAATGACTTTAATAATGTTTACAAAAACAATATAATCGCTAAATTATCATATTACATATAATAAAATTTAATATTACTCAAATATATTCTGTATATTATATGTTAAATAACTCTTTATATCGTATGTAATTTATGTCGCATCTCTATATGTCGACATGATAAATCCATCCCAGTTAATTTTTTAATGAGAATCATCAACAATTTATGATGGGTTTAATAATTTTTTATCCTAGGAATAATATTTTTATTGGTATACTTATTTAATATATTAAAATATATGTGCGACATCAAATTTTATGATGAAAAATTTTATTTTCTACTTATAACTATTTCTTAGTTCATTATCATCATTCTAGGAACTTTATTCTGAAAAAAATGTACCATTATCTGTTACAAATATTTACATTATTGTTTAATAATACCTCCAAAATCTCATTGGGTGTTATGTACATTATATTTGTATTGTTTTATTCCGTTTATTTTATATCGATATATGTATTGAATTAAAAAAAATACTCTCAATATTCTCTTATAAATTATATTGTATTTATAATATCATTTTATGATAGACAATCCCTTTTCTGTTATGAAAAGAATTTATTTCTCTTTATTAGTGATATTAAAAGAATAAACAATTCTTTCCATATCATATATAATATTATCTGGGTTTTTGAACATCTTCATTTAAAAAAATATTTATAAAGTTATACCTTTTGGGTGATGGGGATTTATTCTCAAATAATTTAACAAAAATATGGAAAAATCTTTTAACATAGATAAAATAATTTTACCACAATATTTTTCACTAAATTTGTCATATAAATTGATTATTCATAAAAATTTGTATATAATTATTCCTCTATTAGTGGTTCAAAAAAATAATTTTAATCAAACAATTTATCTTATAACATATGGGAAATTAGATTAAAATTCATATCATTTATTTAGATTCATTAAATATTGTTGGGGAAAAATCCCTCAAGGTAACATTGAAGTATTTTGGGTTGATTGTGTTTGTTGACAAAGCAGGTCTCCATGGAGAATTGTCGAGTTCCTGAGAATTTGTTGACAATCCTTGTTGACAAAGAACGGTGAAAAAGGAAAGGACGATCTGGAGGCTGTACAACAGAGTGGTACAAGGTGGCGCTGTTTCCCAGTGTTTGCCAAATTTTTGGGGTCCAAAATTTGGAGTTTGGTGAGCATCGCGAAAATAGGAATTCCATGATGATCGTAATTTAATAAGGAAAAGGGGTGAATTTCATGAAGATAAGATGCATGGTTTGGAAATCGAGAAGACTAGAAGAATGGAGGCGGTGAGACTTCGCGATTACGACAAGCTTCGCGAACGGCAGAGGCTGAAGCGCAACACGGCAGTGAAGGGCTTTGCATGGGAGCTTCGCGGGGATGAAGGGCATTGTGAGGGGGCTTTGCGTGGAAGGTGCGAAGGAATTGATAGGATGATCCGCGATTATGATGAGCTCCATGAATGGGAAATTTCTGTGGTGCTTCGCGATTTTGACATAATTCTGGCAGAAACTTCGGAACATCGCGATTTGAGATGACGTGGTGTTGACTTCGTGCGAAAAGTTCGAGGGTTGGTGGAATCTCCTATAAATAGAGGCCGACCCCGTCAAGAGAAGTAGAGAGAATTTTTAGAGAAACTATTTTGCTCTCGTATTGCGAAGGTGGTTCGTGGAGCTAGTGTACTTCGTGAAAGAGGAGCTTCGCGGCGGCTATTGTAGCTCCGCGAAAGTTGTGAGCTCCGCATTGGCTCAGTGAGCTTCGCGAAGAAAGTTGCTCTGCAACGTCTTTAGCTTCATGGTAGTGCTTCGCGAGAGTGCTTCGCGAGAGAGCTTCGCGAAAAGGCAGGAGCTTCGTGAAGGCTTGTTTGAGCTTTGCAAAATTGTAAGCCTCACAAAGTAGGGTACTTTACAAAGGTAATTTCGAAAGGTAGTTTCCCAGTGGTTAGAGGCAAAGTGGTATTCATCAATGGATGAAATTTGGACTTCAATAGAGCATCTATCAATAGTTGAAGATGCATTATTTCATGCAAATGAAGAGACCTACAGGTCTATAAACTGTGAGTGGATTCCCTTCCAGAGCAGTGAGCTTAGGAAGAGGAAGTAGGTGATCCTCTCCACCGTCAGTGAGCCAGAGAGAGAGAGAGAAATAGGGAGTGACCCTTGGTAAAGCAGTGAGCTGACCCTAAACCTTGCAAAGGCAGTGAGCCTGGGACAGAGTGACTGTACCCGAACATTGTAATCTACAACTAGTGATGTATAGTGGAATTTGGTACGACTGGAAACATGTCGGCGTATGCTCCTTGGACGTAGCCCAGTGATGGTGAAGCAAGTAAAAATATTTGTGTCTGCATGTTTGCTTCCCTGCATTACATTCAAAGTATCATCATCAGATAAAGAAGAATAGAAGTGGTCATAATAATCACACGAGTGCAAACAAAGTGACCCTTGTAATAAAGAGGTCAAGATCCAGTGGGGCAGGAAGAAAATTGCGAAAGAATATCCATAACCAGATTCACCCCCCCTCTCAGGGTATATGGTCCACTATTGGTCCTAACAATTGGTATCAGAGGGAAGGTTGCTTTTATCAGATTTGTTTTCTCTGACTTGGTGTAGTCGATCTGTGTGTTTAAAGAATCAGTCTGTTCATATCTCGGTGAGCCATGAAAAAGGAAAAAACATCCAAGAAGAAGCAGAAGTCAGGTGGTATTCCTCAGTGTGGAAGTGTGTATGGAAAAAGTGTGATTCAATTAAAAGTATCGAACAATTTACTGAAGGAAGGTCTAGATGAATCTGACAGGGAAAAGATTGATTCACTCAAGCATGATGTAGGAATGAGTGAAGTACATGAACTTCAAAGTGATATTGAAACAAGTGATGATGAAGAATAAAGAATTGAAGGTAGAGTAGATATGAAAGCTGAGTTAGAGGCTACTCTTGAAGAAATAGATGTTTGGAGAGACAAAACCAAGAAAGCTAACAAAGTTGTTTACGATGCCAAACTCTATATGCAGCAGCAGGAAGAAGACAAGTCTTAGTTGATGGATAAAATTGAGGAACTCAAGTTATCAGCACCAGAGAACTCAGAAACAGTTGGTGAGTATAGGCTTAAGATTGAAGAACAGAAAAGGGAGATCGATGGCTTGAATATAAAAGTGAAAGATCAAGTCAACTGCATCGAAGAACCTGATATTCCAAGTGATGTTGGAAACACCGAAGAAGTCAAATCTAAAGATATCCGGATCAAATTATTGGAGATTGAGGTCAACAAGCTAAGTGGCTTAAATCAAAGGCTTATTGGTGTGGAAACAGACCTAAAGTAGAAGAATGATTCTCAAGGTGAGGAACTACAAAAGCTGGCTAAAATAAAAGGAAAACAAAAGGGTGGTGATTATGAAGAGAGTCAAAAGTCAGATGAAGTTCAGAATCTGAAATCTAGAAATGTTGATCTTGCTACACAGCTATCTGAGCTAGTTCAGAAGAATAAAATACTACAACAAGACAATCCATGTTGTTTTGATTTTTTTTCTCAAGAAAAATTGAATGTAATGGAGCAAAGTGACATGGTGGATAAGCTGATACGTGAATTGGAAGATGAGATGGGTAGTGGGAAGTCTCTCAAGGGAGAACTTGATGTCCAACTTGAATCAAGGGATATGAAGATTCAAAAGTTAGAAGAAGAGCTAGAATCAGTCAAGAAGGAAATGGAGAAGTCTAAATCCAACGATAATCCCATTTTGAAGGATGAACTGCACTTATTATTTGATTATACTTTGGCAGGTGATGATCAAATGAAAGCCAAATATGCTACATTAGAAGAGAAGCATGAAAGGATTGTATCATCCCAAAGGCCATCCATGTTGGGAAAATCTATAATTGGATATGATGATCTCACTCCTATGCGTGATAGAAAATGTATAGTGAAAATATCTAGAGATATTAAAAACCTTGCAGGTGCTAGAGATAGACCTAAAAGGGCTTTTACAGGAAGAAATGATAGCATGTTCTATTTCTATGGGATTCATGGCCACACATCAAGCTTCTGTCCAGATGATCTGGAATACATTTCAGGCTGTTAAACTATAAACATTGATAAACCCAAGGATAAAAAGAAGTATCATGAGAAATCCGAGAGAAGAGTCTCTTAGATGAAAGCATTCATAAGATGCTATTACTGTGGAATAATGTGACACACCATGAATATGTGTCAGGAAGCTCAAGATCTCAGTGTCAGGGGTATAACTCAAGCTGCATCAACATCTTGGCTAAGAGATGATGAAATGAGGAATGCCTTTAATGGAAGTTGTTTCATATGTTCTAATCATGGGCATTTGGCAAGACATTGCAGCAAGAAGAAGGCAGGAAAGAAAAAGGAACTCCAAAGGAGATTCTCAACTCCAGTGGTGTATAATGAGAAATCATACACTCGGAGAGAAAGTGGTATGTTGAAGAATAAGCTTAGAGTACCTGGAGAATCACAAGGAGCTAAACAAAAAGTGTATCAATCATACTCACAACCGCTCTCTAAGGATGAACATGAAAAAATATGGAAGAAAAAGGGAGGAAACACTAAAGCTATGAATAAGAAGAGTGAACATTCAATGGAGGACTCACCACCAGTGAAAAAGAGTGTGGTGATTCAGACATCTGATAAGAGGCAGATAAATAAGGAATGCGTTGAAAAATTCACAAGTCAAGTTCCACGGAGAGGACTGGAAGAAAAAGGAAAATCCCTGCAATGGTGGAAGAAACAAGGGAAGATGACAAGAAAGGAGATTCCTGCTCAGAGAAATAATCAAGGAAAATGGAATTTTAGAAGAACCTCAGAGAAGGAAATGAGTACTAGTTGGTCTATACCCCAAGTTGTGAAAAAGTTCGGGCCTACAGAATCTACATATCAGAAAAAGGCTCAGCATGTGGGTAATGAATGCTTAGTCATATGGCCAAAGCAGTTGAAGTTCGCTAGGAAACTGGAGGAATCAAGAAAGGAGTGTGATTCCCTCCAAGAAAGAATCAAATGGTTGACCCATCAAGAACAAACACTATCCTCTTCTTGAGGATTTGAGAAGAAACCCCTCTCCCTATGAATATAAATGCTATTAACTGATGATTCATGTGTTTTAGGTGTTAGGGAGATACGATCCAAGGGGAAGTGGCATCTAAAGATGCTAAGTGAATATGTGATATGCTCTACAGTTTCAATTGATTCAAATTAGGTACCAGAGTGGAAGAAGAAAGGGAGCAACAGAGCACAATAGAATGTGATTTTGTTGTTAACTTTTTCTCTTGTTTCCTACACCGAGTTTCAACTCAGTAGGCATAGATATTTTGTTAATGGATCAACTCTGAGTGGAATATGAGAAAAAATGATGGAGGAGGAAAAGACTAGTTATGGGTCTAAACTGTTGGGCCTAACTACGGGAAGAGTTGCATAACACAGGGAGAGCATTCTATATCCTAATCAGATGCATGATCTCAATATGATATGAAGGATGAATGTTTATGCTCATGAAGAATGATTGGTGGAAAATCAGCAACACACAGGTTTTCATGATTATCAATTGTGTTCTAACCATGTGGTATCTGCTGACTGATTTCAGGATACCAAGAAGATGCGAGAGAAAATCAAAAGCGTGTCAAAAAAAATCTGAGAGAAGATGTTCAAAGAAATGACATCATTGAACAATGACACAGAGAAAAGTAGCTAAAAGAAATGAAGCCACTAAAGAATGAGTCAGTGAAAAATTTCTGGATGAATGTTATAAGGAAGAAAGCAACACAATGGAGAGCAGAAGTGGCTGATACTGATTCAGAAGAAGACACTGAAGATGAACAAGAAATTTTCAAGTCTGTGTCTACAAGGAATCCAAAGAGATAAACCGAAATTGATAGACTGAATGTCATTGGTGGTCAGTCAGATTCAGTTCAGACAAGGAAAATGGAATCACTATAGCAGGCATCTTTTATATCTCAGGTTGAGATGAAATGATTTTCTGATGCTGCTGAAGATGAAAACCTGCGTTAAGGCCATGAATTAAGAGCTAGATCAGAATTAAGAAGAATCAGACATGGGAAATTATTTAGAGGCCAGCAGACAATAAATTCTTCGGGACTAAATGTGTCTATCGCAACAAGATTAATGACGATGGAACTGTGATTCGAAAAAAATCACAACTAGTGTGCAAGGGATACTTCCAAATAGAGGGAATAGATGTTGATGAGACATTTTCACTAGTTGCAAGGCTGGAGACAATCAGATTATTCTTGGCCATAGCAGTGCAAATAAAGTTCAAAGTGTTCCAGATGGATGTCGAATCCTCATTCTTGAATGGGGTTCTGGAAGAAGGGCTGTACATTGAGCAGCCAGATGGTTTTTTCATTCATGAGGATGAGAACTTTCATTTCTCAATCCAAATATGCCAAGGAGGTGTTAAGAAGGTTTGTCATGGAAAATTCCAAGGAGATGAAAACTTTGGTTGCTACCCGAATGAAATTATCAAAATATGAGGATGGAAAGGTAGTTAATATCACAGAATATAGGCAAATTATTGGACGTTTGTTTTACTTGACCGCGACAAGGCCTGATATTGTTTTCTCCACATTCCAAGCAGCGAGATATCAGAGTAATCCCAAGGAAAGTCACATGATCATTGGGAAAAGAATACTTCGGTATATCAAAGGCACGGTGGACTTCGGCTTGACATATAACGACAAATCTCAGATTGATTTATTGGGATATACTGATGCAGACTGGGCCGATTCAGTGGATGACCAGATATCAACATCTGGAGGTACATTCTATCTTGGAAAACTTTTTATTGCTTGTTTTAGCAATAAGCAGGATTGTATTTCATTAAGCACCGTAGAGGCTGAGTATAATGCGGCCACTCAAGCATGCACACAGTTATTGTGGATGAAGCAGTAGCTTGAATATATGGGAGCTGAAGTGAATTATCCGATCGAAATCTAGTGTGATAACTCAAGTGCTATAAATCTCATCAAAAATCTCATCCATCACTAAAGGACAAAGCACAATGAGATAAAATATCATTTTATCAAGGAGAAAGTTGAGCAGGGAATTGTGAAGTTGGAGTATGTGCCTACAGAACTCCAGGTTGCAGACATTCTAACAAAGGCCTTACCCAAGGAAGCTTTTGAGAGGCATCGACTGGCTCTGTGAGTTTAGTCAACTCCCCGTGCTTGAAAGAATGTGGATATGGAAACCCCCCCTCTACCCGAGGTATGATGTGTTTTTCCATAATCTGCTGATATGTGTTCTCTACTATGTTACAGACTACAAAGGAGTGACCTTTGGGTTCATTGACAAAGGGGGAGAAAATAGTGATTGTTCAAGGGGGAGAATGTGTGGCTATATGAGAAATCATGACAGTTACGGGGAGAAGCTGACCAGTGGAGCAGCCAGATTGGGGGAGAAATGAGAAAGGGGGAGGGTTTTAAATCTGACGATGCTAGAAGTGATCGATCAAAGCATAGATATCACAATAGATGAGGATCATGATAAAAGCAGAAGAGTAATGTTGGAATGGTGGGAAAAGTTGTCCAGCTATCACCAATTGGAATAAGTGTGGTTCAACAATTGGCATCAATTTATGAATTGGTATGAGGTTGGAATCGACAATTGGTGTTTGCCATGAAGTGATTCATTGATGAACTTTTCATACTACTCTTGTTTCTCATGCCGAGCATTGCTCCTGGGGGCTTAGAGTACGTGTTAAGTGAACCCTTGAATGCTATTAGAATCACAAGAGCCGAATTGTGGTAGTGACTGGAAGAAGACTCAGTGAGGTGTCAAAGTGGAGAAAATCATTCTGAGTAAAGTTGTGAAAAGTTGTCAACAAACCCAAAGGAGGAGATTGTTGGGCAAAAATCCCTCAAGGTAACATTGAAGTATATTGGGTTGATTGTGTTTGTTGACAAAGCAGGTTTCCATGGAGAATTTTCGAGTTCCTGAGAATTTGTTGACAATCCTTGTTGACAATGAACGATGACAAAGGAATGGATGATCTGGAGGCGGTACAAAAGAGCAGTAAAAGGTGGCGACGTTTCCCAGTGTTTGCCAAATTTTTGGGGTCCAAAATTTGGAGTTTGGTGAGCATCGTGAAAATAGAAATTCTATGAAGATCATAATTTAATATGGAAAAGGCATGAATTTCATGATGATAGGATGCATGATTTGGAAATCGCGAAGACCAGAAGAATGGAGGCGGGGAGTCTTTGAATTACGACAAGCTTTGCGAATGGAAGAGGCTGAAGCGCAACACGGCGGTGAAGGGATTTTCAAGGGAGCTTCATGGCGATGAACGTCATTGTGAGGGAGCTTTGTTGTGAAGGCATGAAGGAATTGACGGGATGCTCCGTGATTACGACGAGCTCCGCGAATGGAAATTTGCCGTGGTGCTTCACAATTTGGACAGAATTCTGGTGGAAACTTCGGAGCTTTGCGATTTGAGATGACGTGGTGTTGACTTCGCGCGAAAAGTTCGAGGGTCGGTGGAATCGCCTATAAATAGAGGCCGACCCCCTCAAGAGAAGTAGAGAGAATTTTCAGAGAAAATATTTTGCTCTCGTATTGTGAAGGTGGTTCGTGGAGCCAGTGCGCTTCGTGAAAGAGGAGCATCGCGGCGACTATTGTAGCTCCACGAAAGTTTTGAGCTCCGCGTTGGCTCAGTGAGCTTCACGAGGGAAGTTTCTCTGCAACGTCTTTCGCTTCGTGGGAGTGCTTCGCAAGATTGCTTCGCGAGAGAGCTTCGCGAAAAGGCAGGAGCTTCGTAAAGGCTTGTTTGAGCTTCGTGAAATTGGAAGCCTCACAAAGTAGGGTACTTTGCGAAGGTACATTGCAAAGGTAGTTGCCCAGTGGTCAGAGGCAAATTGGTATTCATCAGTCGATGAAAGTTGGACTTCAACAGAGCATCTATCAACAGGTGAAGATGCATTATTTCACTCAAATGAAGAGACCTACATGTCTATAAACTGTGAGTGGATTCCCTTCCAGAGAAGTGAGCTTAGGAAGAGGAAGTAGGTGATCCTCTCTACCGGTAGTGAGCCAGAGAAAGAGAAATAGGGAGTGACCCTTGGGAAAGCAGTGAGCTGACCCTAAACCATGCAAAGGCAGTGAGACTGGGATAGAGTGAATGTACCCGAACATTGTAATCCACAGCTAGTAATGTATAGTAGAATTTGGTACGTCCGGTAACCTATCGGCGTATGCTCCTTGGACGCATCCCAGTGAGGGTGAACCAAGTAAAAATCATTGTGTCTGCCTGTTTGCTTCCCTGCATTAAATTCAAAGTATCATCATCAGATAAAGAAGAAAAGAAGTGGTAATAATAGTCACACGAGTGCAAACAAAGTGACCCTTGTAATAAAGAGGTCAAGATCCAGTGGGGCAGGAAGAACTTTGCGAAAGAATATCCATACCCTGATTCATCCCCCCTCTTAGGGTATATAGGCCCCTATTGGTCCTAACATAAATATTGATCAAATTCATTTCATTCAAAACATGTATAATGTAACTATTTAGTCATCTAATGAATATAAACTATAATATTATAATATTTTCCTTTGATTTTGAAATCTTGTATATTATCAAAAAATACAAAATATAAATTCAACATTAGATATATATTTCTAATCTACGAAATTAATTTCTATAACAACTATTCATGACATGGAAAATCATTAGTGTTTTAAAAAACCCTTTCTGTAAATCATGGAGAATAAAATCCTACTAAATTATTACTCATCCTTCACAAAAACTTTAGGTTTTGATGAATTTTATTCTCTACAAAACAAATATTTCTAAATTTCTAAAATATAACACCCAAAAATTAAATTATATATTTATTTTTAATGAAATTTTAATTTTGTTGATATATTGTGTAACATGAAACACTGAATTTAAATGAACCAAACTAGGCAATTAAATTTTTTCGTATTTATTATAAAATATCCATTTTAATTTGAATGTATGTATATGGATAACTTAATTAAGTAACATTTATGTTTTATACATATATAAAATGAATTTAATATTTATTAATTGAATATTAATAAAAATATAACATCATTTGAAGGTAATAGAGGTGATCATAAAAGACAAAATTTTTTATGTATAAAATGTGTTTGTAATATAAGAGATTAAATTAATCACTAATGGATTATTATTATAATAAAATTTATATTTTAAATATTCAATAAAAAAATTTGATTCCTCTGTTCTTTTCTATGCATGATATATAATTAAATCCAATTTTATTTTTCATAACATAATTCTTAAAAAGGATATTTTCATCACATGGTGTGTTATTATATTAAAAGTCTTTTCATCATATTATTGGAATTAAATATTGAAAATTTGATTCAATATTTGGAATCTGGGTGATCATATTTTTTAAATCGGTTTCATTTTTTTTCAATATGAATAGTAATTATTGTAAATATCCCTCACATATTTTATTGTAAAATGTGTAAAATAGGGTGAAAACATAGGTATAATGATTTATTATTTCCTTAAAAATAATTTTTTCCTTTTGGATGAGTTTATTTCTCCTATTTAAAAATAGTTCTCCAATATATAGTCCATTTCTTTAATTTTACTTCGATTATCGCATTTTTTTATTTTATGTAATGAAAAATATAAAATTTGACACTCTTCACATTAATAACACACAATCATTATAATACCTATAATAATAGGATGGTTTCATATATAATTTTCTGTTTTAATAACACAAAAAATTTATCATGGTAATTAATTTAAAATATTTAATTAATAAATATTTAAATTAAATTCTTACAAAATAGTGATATATTAAATATACAATTTTTTGAAAAAAAGTAATGATATTTTAAAAAATTTAATATTAATATAAATTTGATGAATTACTGTGTCCCCTAATTTTTTATATAAAAATATTATATTAGTGATGTTTTAATGGTTTATATTTGTATTCAATATTTTTTCAGGACGTTATGAAATTCAAATTATGTGAATAGTGAAAAAATTAAATTAATTATATTTTTTGAAAATTTTAATTTATTAAATTAAACCAAATTTTTAATAATAATAACTATGGGAAATATTTGTGAGAAATGGTGAAATTTTCAACCATTGAAAATTTATCAGCTAATTGAACATTAAGAGTAAAATTATAACCCTTTGTTTGACTGAATATAATTTTCCATGTGTAATTTATGGATGTTATGTGGATTGTTTTTAGGGATGTGAATTGATATGATGTGTCATTCTAATGCCTGATGCACCAATAAATATCATTTGAAATATACTAAAATATATTAAATAAATCAGGTGTAAATGTTTTTTGAATAAATATTATAATTTTTTAACAGATTCTCTGATAGGAAAGAGAAGGAAATTTATGAGTTAATAAGATGGATTTTTTCCAAAGCATGATATATCTATGGAGCACAGCAGACATCCGAGTTGGGTGGTGTAGTTGGTGGACATTTGAATAAATTAATTTTTTAGTTAATTACTGTAGCTTATTATAATTTTTATATAAATGCTGTTATGGTGGATTTTAAGGGATATCCATATAACCCATTAAATTTAGTGAAGCCATTAGAGAGAGAGATAAGAGATTCTGTTAGTTAGCGATGATCGAATCATATATCATTGATTATCATATGACAGAAATCAATGATCCTTCCAAATATAACATGATAAAATGGTTATTCCCTAAAGATTATTCCAAATAATAGTATGATTTTTTTAAATAAAATTCATTCACCATTTCTATATTTATACGAGGAATGGGAATCAATCGACCAATATATTGATTCAAAAATTTATGTGTAGTATGTATGGGATTGTCTGAGGTGATTTTAAGAGAATTGATTTTTTTTGGTTCAGAAATCAATTAGAAATGAATCAAGGCCAACTAGACTAGAACAATGTTATATCCACTATTTTTTGTTCATGATTTATCCTGCCATTAATAATTTATACTTCGAAATTCCATTGGCATGTAGTTTTAAAAATACCAAATAAAAAATCATTTCTCACCTGATTCATGGTGAAAAGGATTGTTATTGTTGGCTTGGTTTAGGATCAACATCGGGATCGATATAGCATGTTGGTTACAATGAATTGTGGTTGGACTGATGATTCCTCTTCATTATGGTTTGATGGAATGGCTATAGACGTTGCATCCATCCATTTCCCAAGTTCTTTAAAAGGTTAGGATCTTGATAATGGTGACAAAAATATTTTTCAGGACTACATCATTGATTTTGTGAATGATTGACAGAGGAATCAGAGATGATAATTGGGTGGGAATATACAGCATAATAATCTATGATTTTGTGACGTCTCATATGAATCATCATGTAATCAGGTATTACATGGTTTGTGGGACTTTATCTACAGTGCAAGGTGTTCCATGAAAAAATTCAATATCGCATGGAATGTGACACCTACATCATGGCCTATGATCCTTACCGGGTAGCTCGTCATGTACCTACAAAGGTACAAAAATAGGGCTAGTGTCACACAAGCATTGGAATGGCGTGTTCTCAAGAATGGGCACAACCATAGGGATACAAACACATTTATGAGTACATGGTATTGGAAATGAAATTTACATGGAAATAGACACAATCACATTTTGTTTCACATTGTAATGGTCCTGTTCTGAATGGATATACTATTAACTACTTGTACATGTTGTGTATCCCTTCGAATATAGATTTATAAATATGTTCTATTTATCATTGACTTTATTATTTAGGGTTATATGCCTTGATCCTTTCTATGGGATTGTCATGGAGTCATATCCATTTCATATGATGATGATCCCTTTATATGGTTATCATTATCAATGGTGTAGTTGGAATCCTTCCATGAGTCCTGAAGGGAGATCCATTATCATCATCATTTCATAGGGGTGTTCTTAGTATATTCATGTCCACCATTATGCATGTGTCTATACACTACAAAGAGTGTTATTACAACATAAATTTTTTGTATACCCCATGGCCTTCGGGGTGGTCTTTATATGTATTGTTCTCTTCGTATATTTAGTGCATAATTTTTAGGGTGACACCATATGATCATTACATATATGAAGGACATTATTTGTGCTTTATGAGTCATGGGATGTTTTCTCCAAGTTGAGTGTTATGTAAACATTTGTGTAGGAATCCTATGTTGGAAATATGGTTGGGACATTAAATTGGGGCATTATGTCATTGTTGATTAAATCAGAATACTATTATTTTCTTTTATTTGGATATATATAAATATTATGATAAATATGTTATTATGATTCTATATTATTAGTGATTTCATTGTGTGATATTTTTTATTTTTGTGCTCACTCATTCATGGGAATTTATAGCACGAGTTGGGTCTTCTGAAAATGATCGACTTTATAGGAATACCTAGAGGGTCTAAGATTTGGTGGATCTTAGTGATGTGGATTGATATTGGTGTGTTCATGTGGTTACTGTGACAACAATCCACATCTATTACTTCATCTTTGATGTGTTCTTAGATCAATTTTGTTGGATTATTTATGGACATTTTTCTTTATAATACGTATTTTTGTACTTTGATTGTGGGATTTTTGACGCCTACATCCATTTATAGTAATTGAATTAATTCCTAATATTTTGTGGGAATTTATTACAGGGTGTGTGTGGACATGAACATTAGTCTAAGGCCTCCCATTTGTTTGATATTCCTACTCAACAGTAGTCTCCCACCCCTAGTCTAACAGATGTGGTCTTGGGGTAGTCGCGACATGCATCCCATTGGTACGAGTCGTGAAAAAGTGATATCAACTGTGTATGTTATACCTTAGTATTGGATTTTGAGAGATTTTTCTATGGAAATTTTGTTATGAGTTTTGAGTTTATATTATAGGACATGGTCTCTAGTGTTGGTGGAGTAGCTAAACTATCCCTACAATGGACTCTGATCACTAGTCTTTTGAACATTTATATATCGACACATGTTGTAGTATAAAAATTTGTGGTTGATTAATAAAATAATTGGTAGTTGTTTCCAATACCTTCTTGATTCATCTATCTTGATATACCAATTGATCATGTAAGTCTTATCTATATCAGGGTTCCACTATATTATATGAAAAATAAAATTTGTTATTTGGATAACCTGGATGATCTTCCTGATGATGATGAGTTGATATAATGTACTATTTAGGAGGTGTAACCTCCACGTTATGAAAATATCATACCAATACGTTTCTTGTTGTAGATGCTACTCACATTACCAAAAGGTGAGGTGTGTATGCTGAGAATACATCATGAGCTTCAGTGACATGACCCCTCATGTTCCTAGGAAAGCCCGACCAATATTTTTATGAGGTTAGGTTTGATGTGGGGACATGATTTTTTAATCTTGCAAGGAAACCGATAGATCTGATGGTGGTTATGGAATTGATCATTATCCATGGCTTATTAGAACAATGGTGCGGTCAAGTTTTTATAAACCAAGTGGGTGTTTCATTCAACCTAACACCCAACCCATCCCGTAGAAGGGCATGAAGGGTTTCCCTGATCACCACTGGCTAGTAATAATTGCATGGGTATTAAAAATGAAAAAAGGGAATGATTTAACACATATAAATAATCATAAAAAATCAATTGTGTTAAATAAACCAAAATTAAATTGTGACGACCAATTGTGGAAATACACTTTTATGGTTCAATGGTTACAAAATTTAAAAAATCCCAAAGGGATTCACCAAAAAGGGAACATGACACTATATAAAAAAAGAAACATGAGGAGAATCATCCTCACACCACCACAAAAAAAACTTATAGGAATAAGTCCACTGGAAATTAAAACAACTATAATGATACATATGAACATTACCGAAGTCAAATATAACCATGTCTATATAAACCTAGAATCTTATGTAGGTTTTGATCCAAAGCCCATTGGGATTTGGACAAATAAATTAATACATTATTTAAACATTATAATAACGAATAATGTGAGTCTCTATAAAAATTAAACCATGAAACCTTATTTAAGGAATTTTTTTAGCAAAACATGTATTTCATTATAAATAAAAAACTAGGTACACCATAATTCAATGGTAGTAGAAATATCAATAAATTAAAATTTCTCATGGAATACCCATGTAGGAACTAACTCAATTGGACTCTATGTGCATCATATCTTAATGAAAAATGGTATATCCACCATTATCAAAAAAAATCATGAATAAGCCAGTAGTCGGGGACACACCATGAGCCTAGTGGTCTCCAATAATCATTATCATTTTGATAGTGTTTTATTGTCTATCTTGTTAGATGAATCCAGGATGATCTAGTTCAATATCAACTAGTGTATTAGTCCTTTTCCACCCCACTATATACCCAGGCCTCCCATCGTGCCCAAATTGTTTTCACATATAACATATAAAATCACATCCACATAAACATATCCCAAACAATATAACCATGAATGAAAAAACCTAATTTCACATAAAAACCACTTTTAAATTTCAATTCATAGGAAAACAATTCTAAATCCTATTTCACATCACATTCAAATTTTATTAAAAATGTTAAATAATGTATAAAGCACATTCCAATTTATCTACAATAGTTCACCCATGAAATAAACCTCATTTCTGTTAAAAATATATCTTTTAAGCCATTCCCATATAAAAATCAGTCATAAACACCTTTTTCACTACAGCCTTAAGATGTATAATACATTTAAACTCTTAAGAATGAAATTATTGTTCTTTGAATATTGTTTACCCACAGAACCACCTACCTTGTGTAAAGAAACTTCTAGAAAACAGGGAAAAACATCAACGACCCCTCAATTAAACCCTATATAGGAAACATCATCACATAAAATTAAATATCACATCATAAAAATCAAGATATGATCATTAACAGGACACCCAACCATCTATAAAAAGTAGTACCCAAGAAAGAATATAAGGATCCAAGGAAAAGAGGAAGAAAGTCAGAAAAGAGAGGCTTGCCTAAATAATTGAGGAGAAACCACAAGAAAATAAGCTAAAAATGGATGTCTAAGGGTTTTAATGAAGGGAGGAGGCTCCTAGGGTAGAGGAAAAAATGTGGGTGAAGAAATGAGTGTTTAAAGATTAAAACAAGGTATAGATAAAACATAAATCAACAATTTTTAATAACATGCACACGACGTATAGTTTTCTAAACCGTGCGGAAACTGTGTTCCCATTTCTGTTCTAGAAGTACATTCATCATGGTAATCCCATAGGGTATGCTGACATTGCACTAACCTTGTCATAATAATATTTCCAAAAAACACCACTATGTCACTCAGTTACCTTGTCAATGAAACATTGTTTTCTTAATCATTCACAAACTGCTATTTACCCCAACAGTATCATTTTTCTACAAAAAATGAATGAAATCCCAAAGTGGAAAATCTATGAAAAAAAATAAACATAAACGTACCTTGAAAAGGAATCACATTTGTGCTCATTACCCCCAGCATGAAAACTTCCCACCCTATAAAATATACTCGAAAAATATCCAGTGAATAGAAATGGGTACTCATGTTCAACTAAAAACATCTTCTCCCAAGAATAATTCAAATCATTTTGATGCATCAAAATAATACAAACCAATGGAATATAATTATCATTAAAAAAATTCTCTTTAGTATCAATTATTTGTACATTCTTCTCAAACACATATAGATGAGGCTCTATTTTCAACTCGTCCCAATCCATCATAGTAGACAAATCTTGGTTATACAAAATCAATTGGGAGACATGAAATATATCATGATGCTACATCAACTACGGGGAAATACGGACATGTATTCAAACTTACTGATCTTCCGAATGACCTCAATTGTTTAGAAATCCCTCTTCATTTTCTTCCCCTTCCTTCCAAAATACTGATGACACAAGCAAGGTGCCACTTTCATGAACTCCCATTCACTAACAGATCACTCGCGATCTATGTGTAAATGATGAGCATGATGTTTATGGTTACTCTGAGTTATCCTCAAACACAACCTTCTCAGGATTTGAAACTATTGTTATAAGAAAAATAATCCAATCCCCAATGGTTATCCCATGAACCCACTATGTCCAAAACACATTATCATAATGTTGCTTCCATGACATGATTTTCTTGCTATGTATGACCTACTATTTGAGGATGGTATGTAAATATTAACATGAATGGTGATCCCATTTCCTTCTAAAGGTACTAAAAAAGGCGTAAAACATGGGCCCCTTTACAAAACAATTACAATCCTCACACAATGGATCCTCCATATCTCTCATAAAAACATGTTGAACACATCTACCATAGATTAATTGCAATGAATAATTAAATGAGATTATTTGGTTAGACAATAAATAAATACCCATATAGAATTCCTCCCCTAGGGTGTATGAGGAAGACAAATAATGATGTCCATAGAAATGACCTCCAACTTGTAGTTTGGAATGGGTAGTGGCTGATGAAACCTAGAGGGCCTTTGATGCTGTTATTTCACATGCTGGAATGAATAAAACATTCATAAGATGTCAGCAACATCATGTATCAAACCTTGATGACAAAATATCGAATGAACATCATAATACTTCATGGTAGCACCGCATTGATAGCCCACTAAGATTGGTGGATATCCTGAATCACTACCATTCTCAAAACAATGGAACCACAGATCTTCCCATAAAGAATAATTTTTCATCAAGAGAAAATGGGAAATAACAGTTTGTCTACACACCATGAAGGTACTACATAAACTATTAGAGATAACCATCACTAGGCTTATGATTCTGAATAAATTCCTAATGGAAAGGATTCAACTAAATATTGGCCATGAATATTCTTCTTCAATGCCCCTTGGTTTCTTGGTGACTCTGAGAAAACAGTCCCATCAAAGTCCACTCATCACTATACTCTTTCAAGACATAAACTAGAACTTTACTACTCAGATCGTCTTCCACCACATGACCATTACATAAGTTATAGACTATATCAAATTCACAACCCTTATGGTACTCCACAAAATGATGCTACCTTAAATTTTGAACATTTTAGAGAAAATTAATTCCAAAATATTATGATTGGATTAATCTAAAAATATCATCCCAAAATAGATAACATCGCCAAGTCTTCAAGGAACACATTACCACTATTAAATCCAAGTAATGGGTTGGTTAATTAATTCTATGTGGTTGGAGTTTGAAAAAACCATAAGAAACCACATGATCATTTTGCAAAATAACATACTAAGACCCGTGTCTGAGGCATTAGAATAAACCACATACCAATTTTTTGATTCCAAAAGGATTATAAAAGGGGTGGTATTAATTCGTCACTTCAGCTCTTCCAAGGACTATTGGAATTCAAATATCCATTAAAACATCACCCCTTGTTGGGTGAGTACTTTCATGGATAAGGAAATATAACATAAATCATGAAAAACCAACCTATAATTTTCATGGAGCCCTAAAAATCTATTGATATCAAACATATTAATTAGACTATCCCATGATATAAATGCACTGATCTTCATGGTGTCTATAGTAAATCCTCGCTCTGAGATCACATGACCTAGAAATAGGACCTCCATCATCTAGAAGATGTATTTAGAAAACATGGAATAGATATGTTGATCTTGATGAGTTCCCAATACCATTTTCAAATGACACTCATGGTCCTACATAGATATAGAATAGATTGGGATGTCATCCACAGACACAACAAAGAAGGTGTCGAGATACCGATGACCGAACCTATTCATAATCTCCATATAGACCATTTGATCATTTTTAACATGGTTGGCATTAAATAATACTAGAATGATCGTACCTACATCAAAATTCTGTTAACAGATCATCTGCCTCAAACTTAAACATGGTGATAACTAGAACATATGCCAGTCTTAGAGAACCACCTTTTCCAGTATTTTTATAAAAAAGGCTATCAACGTGAGGCAAATGATACATTTTATTTATCATCACCTTATTCTGATTTTGGTAATCAATATGTGATCAGAAAGATCCATAAACCTTTTTTACAAATATGACTGCGGCAACCCAAGGAGAGATGGTCGAGATAATAAATACATTGGATTACACATAATCCAGTAATACTATAAATTCAATCAACTCAGTGGGGGATCTACAATACGATGGAAGTGATATCAGTTGTTTCCCTGGTTCCTAATCAGTCAATAACACCGCATCATGTTTTAGTGGATAACTAGAAAAATCCTCGGGGAATCCTATTGGAACTCATCCATCATAAGAGGTATTATACCCTCAGGTGAACAACCATCATCCTCCAAGAAATACAATGATAACTGAAGAACATAACATCTCAATTTCTACAATGTAGGTCTTGCACAACCTGACCGAGGATTTCATTGTCCTTGAACATCTTGGTTACATCCATCAGGTGCCACAAAACTCACCTACTTCCTGTAGAAGTCGATATACAACTAAATTATCACCATCCAATCCATGTCGAGTATTACATAAAAGTGGTCCAACTATAAATACATTTAATCCCATTTTAACTAAACTCTAACATAATGAGTGGACAAGGTAGACCCTAAGACCCTTTTCTCAGTTTTTACAGAGTGAAGTTTCCAATTAAATCACATACAACAAAAACTCATTTGGAAAATTGGATAGGATCGCAATACTAGAAGTTATAAATGAAATAGAAGTACCAGTATTAAAAACCATATATGATTAAATCAAAATGGTACCTAGAAATATTGATTACCCAGCATATATTTCTGTTGGTGCTTGGTCCACAACATAGAGATTCCTCATTTCGTCCTGAGTTTGAGTGTGACCACAGACCTCTAGATCTTACCTCTACAAGAACTGAACCGATGAGGATCCATAGCTTATGACAGGACAACCCAATCAATATCCCACCTCCATCGAAGCATCTATATATAATGGAATCCCTCTAGAAGCCACATATCCTACCCCACTATGATATGGGGGGGTTACATTGAAAAAATGTTGCAGGTGTCCCATATATATGCACTAATTGAATTTTTTGGGAGGAGTTCTGAACAAAATAAATATTTATCCTTCCTTCCTATATTGATGGAACACAACTGAACCCACACCCAAATCCAATAAATAAGACTATCAAAAAGGATGTCCTGAACTACCACCTACATTCTTCTCCTACTCACCATACTTCTTTTCTATCATATTAAAAACTATTACCTTTTTATGATAGAATACGTGAGGGATAATAATATTTCATCCTTTGGAAGATGCACTATGAAAGAAAATTCAACCACTTTATAATAGGTCTTTATCTTAAAAAAATGTACATGAGAATACATCTCTCGATGCAACCCCCTCTTGAACCACTAACCCTTCATCTTCATGTATGAATCAATTTCATGTTTGTATTGAAATAACTCAACAAAATAGTTGGAATACTCAAGAAGATACTGTTCCAATTAAAAATAGCTACAAACTCTCAGGATCTGGAATATTAAAGTACCATAGGATAATACTAATCAGTAGAAAAACCATTGATGTCATTCCATTTCATCTTTTAAATCCTTACAATTTAGACCACTAAGTCCCACCACATCCGGCAGGGATGTTCTAGTATGAAAAAAACACATTTCACCCTGACTTCTTCAAGAGTGTTAATATATTAAAATCTCTACTTTAAATTATCAGGAAACTCTTTTACCACTCGGGGATCTATGGGACATCAGAAGGAAGGATTCTTGTTCTTATGAACGAGTAGAGCATTCTCCTTCCTAGGACCAGGTTAAGATTCTCTAACTGAAGTAACATTAAAACTTTCTCCCTATAACAATGGATAAACAACCCGATCTTAGATTCAACTGATCTAAAACCAATTCATTGGGGAGAACTATCTATATCCCCCTCTCATGGCGACACAAGAATTATATAGGGACACAATTTTTTACAAAAAGCAATAACCATTGGAAAAAATTTCAATATGACCATTCTAAAAACTTCCCTAATTATCAAAAAATCTTAAACACATCCACAATTCAATTCATAAAAAAAACCATTCCAATAAATAGAACAAATATGAAAACCACTCTACCCCCACCAAGTATACATATACAATATGCAATATATATATATATATATCTCACAAGTAGGGGACGTCACACAAAATCCCAAAATACCATGGTGACTCCAGATCTGTCACGAGGTGTCCTTTCCATGCACCCTAGTCACAACCAGAACCTCTTGTACCCAAAATCCTAGATCCAATCCATCTAGACTCATCCTAAATAGGTTAACAAAATAAATTGATTCCCATATTGATATAATTATTTCACAAACCAATTCATAGTTCTATTCAAGTCGACACTGAACCCAACCTATGATATGACTCGAAAGTCAATCCTCATATTGTCGAGTAGGTAACTATTGTGTGGTTACAAACAACACAACTTGGTAATGATTTCACAAATGAAAATAATCATAGGCAATAAAAAATAGTAAAAATAATAGTTAAAACCCAACAATACATGCCAATTTTCTTGTTCAATATCTACAGTATTTAAAAAAAACCCAAAAGTGTTCTATGTATATTTAACTGGACACTATCCCAAAAAACCACAATTAAAGATGAGTATAATCATAACTAATCCACCCCCAGCAACAACTGCATGAATAATACCACCATAAATCCAAAACAGCATCATGATACATCTTACCTTTACCTGAGTAAAAAAATTAATTCTACTTACACCTAATGGTGTAAGTTGGGTGTGATCCAAGTCCTAGTAGGATGAAACTAAATAAACATATTACATGCTATAAAAATTATAAGACATTATAATTTTATTTTGTTATAAAAATGAAATATTGAAACATTATTTATAGAAATAAAATATAAGGAAAACAAAATTTTCTTTTGAAATTACCATAAAAAAACACAACATCCCTATGGTAAGAGAAATATCAATGAAGATAAAAAATTCATGATAAAAACTATAGAAAATAGATCAATTGGAAACTAGTAAAATCGTATATTTGTGAAAAACTGGTATAGTAACCACAACCAATAGTCTTCTCATGGATGGTCCACGATGAGGGGACTAGCCATGGGCATAGTGGTCTCGAATCATCATCATCATTTAGTTCGGGTTGTTTCGTTAATCATATAAGATGAAAACAAGTCAAGCTACTTCCATGTAAACTAGAGTACTTTTCCTAGTGCATCCATCTATTTACCAAAGCTTCCTTTTGTACCCAATTTTCATTCCACATATCAAATTTAACATCCCATTCACACAAACATATTCCAAACAATAAAACTATGCTTGATAAACCACTACATTCACAACTAAAACAAATTTTAAATCCCAACATACTCAAAAACTATTCTAAAACATGTTTTCACCAGTTTTACAAAATATTAAACCTGATATAAAATTTACAAAGAACCTTCAAATTTCACAATAATTTTTTACACGCGAAATACACATGACTTCCTTCATAAAGACCACTTACATGCTATACACATATAAAAACCCATCATAAACTCCATTTTACCACAATCCTAAATCATAGAATACATTTATACCCACATTCCAGAATATAAAATTCATCATATAATTTTTATGCATAGAAGCACTTATATCGAGTTAAGAAACCTCATGAAAATGGTGGAAAATATCATCCACACCTCAACATATCCCTAGAGATGGAATATCAATCGATAAAAATTAATTTTACACTATTAAAATCATGAAATAGCCATAAATAAAACTCCTATGATGATGGAAAATTCAAACCCAATCAAAGAAGATAAGATTCCCAAGAAAAGTTGAATAAACTAGGGAAAGAGAGACTTACGTGAATAACTGAGAAGAACCCGCACCAAAATGACCTAAAAATAGGGGTTAAATGGTGCCAATAGAAAGGGGAGAGGATCCTAGGGTGGAGGAACCCATGCGTGGGAATAAATGATGGTTTATGGTTATAAATAGGTTTTAAAAAATACGTAAAACCCAAATTATAATGACCAAGAAAGGCCCCATAGTTTAACTGCAATGCTTCTCAAACCATTTGGAAATCTAACAACCCTGGTTATCCATGAAGGATATACAACATGTATAGCCTGCATGAAAAAAAACCCTTCTTCTAACTATTTGACAATCCTCTATCCAAAAATAATACTTCGCCATATAGTTACCTGTTCATGAGCACATGGTTTTCCAAACTTAGCGCCACTCATACGCCACATGATAGTTACCAATTTTTTTTTCATTTTTATCAATAAAATTAAAGGAATACTAAAGGGGAAATGATATAAGAATAATAAACAAAAAAATAACACAAAAAGGAATCAAAATTATGACACAAGTGACCTGGTCATACAATTAAGATACACTATCATGGTTACAGTTTGAGCACCTATTCAGATATGATTTTTCTCTAAATACATTGAGGGATGTGTGAATCCATTAGCTTGTACAACCATAGTAGGTTAATGAGGCAGTGTCTACATAATCATTGAGGTTCACCAACCTCTTTATATTTTCAATGGATATAGTTCATGATCTATTATTTCATTCTCATTCCTTTGAGTGATGAATGCATATAAACTTCTTATATTGTGATATACCTCTATGAACTACTACCAATTCTGGGGTTCTAGATCATGCTTTCATGGTTGAGCTTATGCATTCAGTTCATGTAATGATCCAAAATTTTACCAAATGATATTCAATTATAATAATTATATCATATATTATAAACCACCTAAAATCACATTGTGAACAAAATTTCATCATTTTAAATGAACAATGAATAAAATAAGAGGTATTTCTATAAGTAAAGCAACCTATATAGATTGAATAGTTACATGAACATTGGAATAGTAATCTAACTATTGGAAATAACCATTTGGGTAATATAATAGTAACCTCATCTATGAAATTGTAAATATAATTTATGCATCTTATAAATGATAATATGATATATTTATATCATAGTATAAGTACATAAATTATTTAAAAATAATTATTTAGGTGTTGGTATTTTTATGAAACCTAATTTTGTATTTTTAATTTTACAATTTTTACTATTATTAAAAAAATATATATTTTAATAATGTTTATTCATAAAGTAGTATTTTTTGTCTTATGATTAGAAGATAATTTTATGATACATTGATTAATTTTTCATTGTGTTATAAAATCAGTTATCATTTTAAAATCTATATTTGAAGACTAAATGATAATGTTAATTATAAATTAAAATTAACAGAAATATAAATTTATTTTAATAAAATGGATTTTATCATTGAATTAAACAAATTTAAAGATAGTTATTGTGAATTTTGTATATTTTTTTAAAATACATCGATTTTATGAATAGTAAAATATAGTAATTTATGGCATATGTACATTATAAGTTATATTCAAATTTATATGATTAATCACTAAAATAAGGACTATAATCTATATATTCCCTTTATTATTATAAAATATTTACTGATAATGCTCAAACTATTCATATTCATGATGAAAAATAATAAATTAATGAATAAAATATTGAAAAAACAGCATCTTTTTCCCTATAAATAACACCCCTCACTACATATTCTCCTCATAACTTCTAAGACTTCAGACTTGTCCTAATTATTCCCATTAATCTTATGAATATCCTTACATATGTCTAGGATCTCTTTTTATCATCAAAATACCAAATCCTTTCCCCTAACGAGGTTCTACAGAAGAAGGATTCAAGAGTTAAAATCCACTTTAATTTCTTTCAATTTCCTTTCATGTTCTCTCTGTTTATTATTAACTCTTGACCTCTCCTTTGCAAAATGGTATTATAACTCTATTACCTTCAATATGATATAATTTTTTAATTCTAATTCAATAATCACTCATCAATCCCCTTCTCATATCCCTTTTATTCTTAAAATTAAAGCATGATCTATGAGGTGTTGATTTATGGCCTTCTACAACATTGTGTCTCATTTTCCCTTAAAGGAATTAAAGCAGGTCTTTAAATACTTTTAATGGTTAAAAAAAATTTACGGTCTATTTTATAAACATTTTACATTCTAGATGTAGCCTATTTACATAATACTATATGATAAAACAAAATGTGTTCATTGTGATAAAAACCCAGCGTAATAATCTAAATGATTATCACTAATATATTATCTAATTATTCATCATCACACTATATATAGAAATGATATATATAACCATTTACATATCATTATGATCCTTTTTAACCTATAATTTCAATTCCAAATAATTTTTCCAAATATATATTAACTTTCATACTCATATGTAAGATAAATAATCATTAAAAACAAGAACAAAACAGTCCCAAACAATGAAATATAACATTTTAATTCATCAAAACTCTCATAAATGAACATAGTAAGACTATAAAAAATCAAATGAATTTATAAATGTTTCTAGATTTTTAATCTAATGAATTTAAGTTTTTCATCCAATATAATAGAATTAAATAAAAAATTCAGACAAAATTTATTGAAAATTCATGAATCCAAATATATTCCGTTGGGTTTTCAATCATTCACTCCATCATTAGTATGGATGTTCCTTTATTTTTCAATGAATATAAATTTTTTCCATTCCTTCAATTTTGGGGTATATAAATGTTTCTATTCTGTTTGAATAAAATTTAATGATATTATCAAAATAAATCATCTTCAAAAATAATCTTGTTTTACTTCTCATGATTTAATTTCTTCTTCAATCAAGATTAGTACCAAGAATCTTATAACATTTTTACCTTGTGAACTCCAATGTTTTTCAATGTATTCTATTTGAAGTGAACCCCTTTACCTTCTATGGGTTATATTATGTCAAATATTGATATATTTTCTTTGTGTCATTCATGGTAGTGTAAATGTTATGATGTTACTGGAGAAACTATAAATATAGAGATATAATGAATTCGGTACTGTGATGATTATCAAGAGATAATGTGAATTATGCATCAACATGATGCTAGCTTTCTTCAAAAATATGTGTGTTATTTTATCACTAAGACATGGTGTTTCATTTTTAGGCATTTATACATTCTAAGAAATAATAGAATGTTTCCTCCCATATTTATGGATATGATTGCATTATTATATTATGATGATGATCACAATGCTCGCCCATGTTTCATATCACTTATTCATCCTCTTAGTGGGTGTTAATATTACCCCTTTCTAATGTATATCTGCATGTTAATAATATTTCTGAGGAAAACACAATGGCCAATAAGAATCTAGAAATGAAAGAATTAAATCAATTTTTACGTTTTTTTATATAACAGTTTTTTGTGGTCTATATTTTCCCAAGATATGATTCTTATGGACCATGTATTTGTGGAAATATAATATTGTTAAGCATTTATATAATGTAATAGTAATTTACTAAAATGAAGGGCCTCTGTATTTGTTATTTAATGTGAGTCCATAGGTGTATAGACATCATATGTACTGAGATGACATCAGTATAGGGACACCTAGGTGGGATATATTTTAGAAGGAAATTATAAGAGTGAGGGTTTTTGGTTCATGTCTCACAAGATGGGTCTTTTCATCTGATGGAGAGGTGATGGAACTCTTATAATGTTTGGGGATATAGTGCATGAGAATGTCAAAAACATCATATGAATGAAGGAGATAAAGTTGATGGGATACCTATGAATAGGATGTTAAAGGAGTAAAAATTCCAATAAGGTCAGAGGACATGAAATGGGATATGGGAAAGAAGTTGGATGTGGTATATGTTTTCCTTGTTTCCACCACCACCCCTTGGTGGGCCATGGTAGCCCCAGTGATCTAGTGTATAGGGGATAGGAAAATGATAGGCAGTTATGGATTATGACCAAAATGCTCTAGGAATGATACAATTTTAGATCTATATCTTTTATGACATAGATATAGTACTCATAGACACATGTTTGAGTCATTCCTTTATTTTGACATATCTTGATTGAAGCATAGAGACTTCAAATGAGCCCATAGATTGAACCCTACATTTTTAGACTCTTACGAGATTTGAATAAATGATCACACAATTTTTCCCACATTGTGACATGAATCTTGGATGTGAGAGTTTCATTTGGGGTGTCTTAGTTAATGTGAATAGGCCTTACGATATGATCTTATATATGTACTAATTATATATATTTCATGCCCATATATACGAATTTATATAGAGGATGTGGTGTGTCCATAGGGATTGGATGATTTATATTATTATCAATGCTATGGAATCCCATATTGAGAAGGATTTTCTCATATGTTGTATGGTGCAATAGATTACACACAAGTCATTTATCATGACCTCTGGGGCAGTTGATGATATAATATCCTAGTTTCTTGTAATTGTGGAAGAGTTCAAGAATGTGTTTCCTAAGGATGTTTGGGGATTTTCCCCCTTGAGAGATAGGATTCTTCATTTATCTACACCCTAGGAAGGCCCCAATTCCATTACCAATGTATCAATAGGCTCCCACATTTCTTTTTAACTTATGGTGCAGTTGATAATATATCAAGGATGGGATTTGTTGGACCCAACAATTCAGAATGGAAATCCCCTATATTATTTTCCATGAAAGAGAATGATACATTGAGGAAGTGTTTGGATTTCCATCTCTTAAATTAGGTGAATAGGAAGAACAAATATCAACTATTGAGGATACATGAAATATTTGATCTGCGGAGAGGGTCATGATGGTTCTTGAATATTGACTTGAGATCAAGCTATATCCCTTTTCAATTATAGTAAGAGTATATAATAATGCCAAAAATTTTATTTCACTATGATAATTGTTAGTACTTATTGATACATGCTGTCATAATGAATTCGCCCTCAGTATTCAGGGGAATCATATAAAAATTCTTATAATCATCCTATGATCAGATCATGGTATTCTTCATAAATGATTTTCTAGGGTATAATGTGTCTAAGGAGGTGTACGTGAGACACTTGGGGATTGTTTCGATCATTTGAAGAGAGCACCTACAATATTGAAATTGCTCAAAGTCATAGTTCTAGCTTTTATTAGGGTCATTGTCAAGGATTATTATATTAATGGATAATGTAGAAATGGACCTGGAAAAAGTTGAGGTAGTGAAATCTTGGGATCCACCCAAGAGTGTTATAGAGGTTCAAAGAACCCTTGGGTTAGTAGGGTATTATTAGAGAATTTTTCTATAATTATCAAGGATGTTGTCTCTCAAGATATATTTGACATTAAAGGGGAATACATTAATAATTCCTAAAAGATGATATCATGAATTTAATGAGCTGAGAATGGGGATGATGTGCACCCAAATCTTGAGATTTCTATTGGAGGGTGTCAAATATGTAGTCTTATACAATGAATAAGGTACCAAGAAAAGTACTATTCAGATGCAGATGCAAGAGATAACATCCAATGGTAAATTTTAGTTGATTCCACATAATAAGAATTATACTACCCATTTTCTAATGTTTTAAATGGTATTCGTTAAACTATTGATTTTGTGATAGCAGACAATGGTGAGAAATTTATTATATATTCTGACCACAATTGTCTCATGTATATATTCTTTAAAAAATATCATTACATGAGATTGATATGATGTTTATAGATCATCTTGGCAGATGACTATCAGATTTTATATACCCATAAGGATGGAAATGTTTTATTAAATTGTCTCAACAAGATAACTTGTTCGATGTTATTTTGTGAGGCGTCAGATTGGTTTTCTCTATTGTAGTTATCCATAGATTATGGATATAGAGCATCTCACCTCCAGTCCAAGGTGTTACCTATGCACTTTTATAGTGTCACGGGGCTGAAAGACATATGGAAATCGAGTGTGGGAACCTACATACTAATATATCCTTTGGAAATTCTTATGATGGATTTCTTTTGAAGTGGAGGATCATGTAATCTTTTTATATGATTCCCTATAGAAGAATAGATGTTGCATAAGTAGGTTATGAGAGACTGTCAAAAACTCTATTGGTCGTGTATCTTGGTAAAAAAAAGATGTACCTGAACCTTATTCATAATTTTTGTTGACTAGGGATAAAGAAAGGTGTTAAATAGATTGTTTCTTTATTCCATACATATCTTCACATGATTGTTGAACGCCAGGTTCCATAGAGTTTACCTAAACATCTTTACGTTCTATAGAAGATGTGGGGTGGGATATCCATTCGAATTATGATAGGTTTACCAATTATGTCTTGAAGATGTGCTACCATATTGGTGATCATAGACCGACACACCATTTTATCCAAATTCATAGCTATTTTAGAGTGGAGTTTAGTAGAGAACCTAGGACACATTTACTTGAATGAGTTTTCCTGACTCCAAAGAGTTTCCATGAAGGTCATTTAAATCCATGATCCTCAGTTCCCATAAGGGTTTTGGATTGGATTAAATGATTTATTTGGGGATCAATAGATTATGACCAGGGGTTATCACCACATGAATAATGGTGAAAAGATGAAGATTATTCACGTTCTTCAGATATGCAGTGCGCTTTAATGATGGATATCGGTCGTAGTTGGGAGGATCACCCACCCTTGGTAGAGTATGCACACAACAATAGAAACCATTCAAATATAAGTAAAGAACCAATATATTAATTATAATATATATGCTAATAGTAACAACTATGTTGGACCAACCCAGGATAGTCAGTACACATTAATCGAAAGCTTGTGTGATCCATAATAGACAACGTGAAGATCATACAAGATTAGATGAGGACATCAAATTACAGTCATATGTATTATGAGTACTAATTAAGCATGCCATTGGAGTTAGAGGAGGGTGACCATGTTTTCCATAGGGTCTCACCTCAATGAGGGTTGTAGAGATTTGGATTTGGGAGAAAGTTGACTCTGAAATTCATTGGCCGGTTGAGATCCTATATAGAGATCACAATTTTCATTACTCCTTTGCTCAAACACTATAGTTTGACCACGTACATGACAAATTCCATGTTTTGTAGAATAGAAATTACATTAATGACAAACTTCACTTCGTTAATTTCAGTAATATATACAATGATTATGTAGTAACCTTTATGGATTACTCAGTGGGGATCGAGGATTTACATGAGTGGGTCGATCATGGGTGATTGATTCACAAAGTTCATGTCCAATAGTAGCATGAGAATCTTTAATCGAAAACAAGACAGATGTAGACATATATTAATGATCAATACACACATATCATTATGTAGCCTTTTATTGTATAATTTTATGACTGTAATGAGCAAGGTGGAAAGAATTTATTGACTCATATTATTCATTTCTTAATTTTTTAAAATATATGTATTATTCACTAAACTAGGTTCTAAGACAATGTTTTTTTTTCGAGGCTCTGTACAACTTGAATTCATTTTTTAAATATATTAATTATATTAAATAAAAAAAGTACACTATTTTCAAAAAAAGTATAATAAATTCTTAATGTAGGGTTGGATCTGAAATATTTGTCCTATTTTGAGTTTAGAGTGTGTGTTTCTACTAGGCATGATGTAACCGTAGAGAACATTGAATTGTCAGGTGGGGTGCGGTCATGGGATGAATTTCAAATGAACTAATTTAATAAATAAATAAATTTCAATAATTTCCACGACATACTAAAAAATTTATATAAACACTTCTATTTTGGATTTTTTGGGAAACCTACATGCCCCATAAAATTGAGAGGATCTATTATAGAGTGTTGGAGTACCCTCTTTTGATGACCAATAACTTGATCATTGATAATCGATCAATGTATTATAAAACTCAAGGATGTTTATAATGATAAAGTGAAAGATTTTTTTTCACACAAATAATTACCAAAATTGATATATGTTTTATTTATATTGATTCATTATAATTTTTTTTACTTCTATGATTAATGTGAATCAATAGACCAATGGATTGATTTATGCATTTAAAATTTTAAGACATCATATTATCAATCAGATTTTTAAAGAATTGATTAATTTTTATTGGATCATAATTCATGGATCTAATCGAAATGGATCAAGAGAAGACAAACACGGCCGAGGTTCGTTCACTCTTTGATATTTTGGATTTATTCTACTATTTATCATTCAACATGATTAATTCCATTAGCCCGTGGTTAAAAACATATGGTAAAATAAATTGTTTCATACTGGATTCAAGTTATAATTGATTGTTATCACAGTTCCATATTTGTATCGACATCAATAAAAATCTAAAAAATGGTGAGAATATATTTTTGGTAGTGAAACCATTCTGATTCATTAATGTAGAATGGTGTGGAAAAGAAGGAACATAAGGACTTTTCATGAGTGGTCTCATTTGATGAGTTTTGTGGAGTGGTTATATGAAGGCTCTATAAGACCAGATCCATTCTTACTTGAAAATCAATGGAGAAATTAGATATGATGGGGGTGCATGCGTACATAGAGGAATATTTTCTATTACGGTAAATACTATAAAACATGGTGTGTAATTTTGGATTTAATGGCTTGTGGGACCCCAACTATGGTGTTCTGGTTTCTGTGATAATGATAAATATCAAATCACTGGTGACCCCTATCACAAGGTGTATTTCCTTTACCAACAAGTATGTATATAACTAAAAAGTGAAATGAACATGACCCTGATAACATGGCCTTGGACATTCCTCGTACTTGGTATATGACAATATTCAGAGGGAATTAAGTCAGACATTCCATGTTTTCAAACACAAACATAGGAACATGATGTTTTACATCGGAAGGATGTTGTGCCTAATGGACATGACATGTAATTCTAGTTCAAACTGCGTACCACTTCAATGGTTTCTTAGATCCCTTTTCCACTTTATATTAGACATGTTTCCATAAAATTTATTCCTTTAATTCATTCACTACAGATTTTTATTTAATCACATATATTGAATTGGATGGTGATCACATCAGAGGGACATAAGTATGGATTGACTTGTTTGAATTATTCATTGACTCTCAGATTGAGATCCCCTACAATCAACATTCCCAAGGTTGATTTTTTTTTGTTTCCTAATGACCAATGCTATATGTGTTTTGATCCTATACATAGCATGATTATTCCGATTGCATTGTTAGTATACCCCACAACCTTTGGTGAGATCTTCATTTTTGGTTCATTCTCAACAGACTTCCAACGTATATTTTATTTGGAAAGACCTAATGAGAAGTACATCTCATTCAGAAGCCATCAATTCTATCAGATTCATGGATTGTGATTTCCCAATTTAGTGAAATGTGGATCCTTTGAGTTGGAATCCTAGGTTTTAAAAATAGATGGGAAATTTCCTTGAAAAAATGTTTATTTTTTAGAATATATTTATAATCATCTTATATATGTTGTAGATATATATACCTATGATGATCTATCTTCTATATGATTATGGGTTTTAGGGTATCCTACTGTGTAGTTTTCTTTCCAACCCATGCTTGGTCGGTTGTCAAATGTCTAGTGTCTAATATAGAGGATCTACATTTTAATGGATACCTAGAGGGGATATGAAAAGGAGATGTTTATTGAGCCCAACAAATCGTGGTGTTTTCCTATAGTTATCATGAAATAATTCACCTTCTCTTACATTAGATTAAACTTTCTCTCAGTTTCATTGTGATTGGATTATAATTGTCCCTTTTTCTTTCATTTACATTTTCGTTTACTCCAATTGTAGTAATTAGATGTATTCAGCCCGTGTTACTACTTTTTTTACATTTCATCATTGTGTGGGCCTATATATGCGTGTGCATGTACATGTAAAATAGAATTTTCCTCCCATGTTTATAATATTGCTACAAAACAAGGGTCTCCAACCCTTTAACTAATATAGGTGGGCTTGGGGTAGTCAAGGAAAGGGCCCCATAGTTATGGGTCCTGAAATTTAATAATTAAAATTCATTAGCATGGTTGTGATTGTATTTTTTTAACCACGGAGTTAGACACAATGATAAGGTATAATACGAAACCATGGCATGTCAAAATTTCCTTGGATAATTTTATTTTGAACCCAAATTTTTTAATTAAAATATCATTCAATTTCGATGAATATATCTTGATAATTACTCAATTAAATCTCAAAAAAATTTAGAATTCTAATTATGTCCATTTCACACTTTCAAAAGGCACCCCTTCTCGTAGTTCATTACCCAAATTTGAGAATTGTAAATCAATAATTCCCTAGAATTATATATTAATATAGTTTTATACATGGTCTATAGGTTATGCTCTTAAAACAATTACTACACAATGATAGATAAGGGGATATTTAATTTTGTTCATTCAGATAATAGGTAATTGCCTAAACCAAACAGTTTATTTTTTTACATATTATTTTACATCCTATAAATAAAATGTATTTATCATAAAATAATAACTTATATGTATAATATATAATATAATTTTATTATTATAATTTAATCACCATTATAAACCCAATTTTCCATAAAATGGGATGTTAAACTATCACTCGTCTTTAAATATGGCCCAGGTTCTCCACATAACAATACATTTAAATTGTTATCATAATATTTTATTGATGTAAATTTAAATTGAATGGATGATTATATATGATATTTATTAAATAATTATTCAACAATAATTATATTATGATATCTTCTTTGTTAATTTCAAATCCATTGTAAAATGATAACATCTCTTGGGAATATGTGTGGACTACCACCTCCACAAAGTGATGTGATTCGTTATACATTTCCTCTTAAAATGGATGAAGAAAAGGATGATTTTAATATTTATATTTGACATATAGGAAAAAAATAATAATTATTTAATGGTGAATTACTATTTATCTTTATTTCATTCCATTTTTTGACAAGTGAATAAATGTTCATCCATGCATATGAGAAACAGTCTCAATGAAATGTTTAATACATTTTATTATCTATTAATTTTATTGATTAATATAGATACCTATAAAATGAAGATATTTTAAATTTATATAAATATTTATTTTTTTATTATTTAACAATTATCAACATATAATGTGTAAATGTAATGAGGAAAAACATATAGAAAAAATGGTGTTGTTATCAGTAGAAATAATGATTTTATCATAGAACCATTAATAAAAGTGTTATGAAGGTTAATAAGTAAATAATATATGGAATGATATAGTTTATTATTGTTATGGTATATATTATTTATAAATACATATTTATTTATAAATGTGGATCAAACAGATGATAAAGAATATGGACATTTGGTAACAGTTTATTTCAATATCTCATTATTATTCAGGATTAATTGCATTTAAATATCAATTAGGGGAATTATTTTATCATCAATATTAAAACCATTTTGTTACTCTGAATTATTAATATTTGTAAAATATATTTTCTCATTTCATTTAAATCATTTTATATACTCAATAGTCTAGATGAGTCTTTTTTTAATAAAATTAATTTATTTCCCTCTTTGGCCAAAAAATATTTTTACTCCATACCAATTTTTTATAATTTAATTGACAATACTTTCTATATTATAATATGATATTTATGTAATTATGACCCATGGATATATTTTAAAAAAATTTTAAACTTTAATCTTATATCGATTTTCTAAACAAGGTACATTTTGACATTTTTTAAAAAGGATGAAAGGAATGTTTTTCTGAAATATACTTTATTAACAGATTTTTTAAGAAAAATGAACACAAAATGAATTCAATCATTATTTAAATTTTCATAAGGATCCTTTAAAGTATTATCCTTTACTTCGTATATTTGGAAATTGTTTTCATTTAAGATAGTGGATTCAAAATAAAAATGAAATTTTCCCCAACCGGATTACCCATGTTAAATTTAATGTGTTTTCAACAATTTTAGAATAATTTTTAGTATAAAATGATTTATTTATGATATACTCAAAAAATAAAATCCACAATATTTTTTAGATGGTTTTCTCTCATTTTACTAGGGAATGTATGTATATTATTTTTCATAGTTCATCAATTATTTAAAGTTATTGATTCTGAAGTAATGTTTATTATTATGTATTGATTGTTAATAATCTGAATATATTATAATTTTCATTGGATGGGGACCCATAATTATATATCCCCTATATTTATCTGTATGTATCCTGAGAATGATTATATTGGGTATTTGGTTGTGTCCTTACTCAATTATGTAGATGTCCAGGACAAGCCCATGATGGAAAGTTTAGGTTGTCTGAAACATTTAATTTTATAATTATGTAACCTGATATTAATTTCCATGTGTTTATTTAAATAGTTTTTATATACATGTATTTGTTTCAAGTTTATGGTATTATTTATATAGTACTATTTGATCTTCATGTTTTCTAGTTATATTATTTGGGCCCTATTTACGATGGTTGTGTGGATAACTTTATTATGTAGTTTTACTCTCACCATTTTTATGTTTTCTTTCCTTTGGAGTTAAATTTGTGAATAATTTATGAAAATAATGGAAATGATAGAGGAAAAATCATTATCTAATAGAATTTTTTTCTATTTATGTTTTGAATAAAAAAAATTATTCCATAATGTATCATGTTTAACACATCATCTAAACTATTTGCTACATTCTTGTGAGACCAATTGTATCATATAAAAATATAATTAAGTATAAAAGTAAAATAGGATACTAGTTTTGGATCCATTATAGTTATTATTAGAGTAATTATAGTTGAAACATTGGGAAAAAATATTTTGGAAAACAGAGATTATGAAACATAACCTTATGGTCGAAATTGATAATAAATTTTTATTTAAGATAAGATCAAATATTTTTGGTATAGTAAATAATATGTGGTTTTCGTTGAAATTAATATCTATATGGATACTAAAAGTGGATACTATTTTCAAAGAGAAGTATCATGGGGTTATCACCTTGAAAAAATAGGTTGAGTGTCTCCTGGTAATCAGTCTACAACAAGTTTAGTGTGGCCTTATTACATACCTTGGATGGAACTCCTTGGGAATATTATTAGGTGAATTTAAATTTTCATTATAAACCCTTATTATAGATTTTAATATATTACATTCATTTTATTATATTTTCCTAGAATTAATTTTTATGATTCTGGGATTCATTATGTATAAATTATTATTTAATGTAATGTATTTATCTTGTTGAAAAATTATATATTTTTCTATAAAATGTTATAAAATTTTATAGCGTACAACATTTTTTAGAAATTATTCTTGAAAAAATGAATAGAATCTATTTCAATTCATATATCCTATATAGAAATGTTCCTCCTCGGAAATATAATGATGTTGTAGCTAAAGATGGAGAAATTAGAACTATATTGGGGTAGTTGAATCATGTAATCAAAAATATAATTGTTTATATAAAGTATCCATATTATCCAAAATATTGTGTGACAATGTTATACCACCTCATATGTCAAAAACCTACTCCAATAAATGATACTACAAATCCCAATGTAGATAAACAAATAAAATGTTCCATAGAAATTATATTTATTGCATTTGGAAGTAATGAGAGAGATAATGTTCTAATGGAAATTTATCATCTCTCTTGGGATTCTGATAAATGATAGCCATTGATTCAAAACATTATGGATGAGCACAAATTAATGAGCATGGAATTAATGGATTATATCATACTTTTTCGTGAAAGTATATTTTTATCCTGAATAATGAGCTATTTTAGAGACAAAATTGTCGAGATCATGAAAAATTAATGTGGAAAATGGTAATAAGTACAAATCTAACATTATAAAGAAATAAATACATATTATATACTAGATACATAATGTCAAGATAAATATTATTCATTTTATTGTTAGTATTAATCCAATCATTTGAATGGAACTATTCTCCAAAACATTCTCATTAGATGATTATATAGTGTCATGTTTTACTATGATACATAAATAAATCTCCATGTTGTATGGATTAGATAGAAAGAAAGATAAAAATAGGATGGTAGAGAAAAAATCATAATGGGGAAAAATAGAAATTATAATTTTTCATTATAAGGTTCTTTTATCAAGGAAAAATGAATAAAGTTGTTTGAAATTAAAATTAATTTGTTTCATGAGTTGATGAAAGGATATCATGCTCTTAAATATAAGATTCAAAGAGAAACTATCGATGTATAGTCGTTTTACGGTTAGTGGATTGTATACTATTCCAACCAATTCATTGAACATCATGGGACTATACAAAAAATATTCCAATGGCATGAGACCATGTTTCTAAAATTACTATAGATGAAGAGAATGTTCCAAGAGACATGCTGAAAGGTACACTTATTATCCAATCTAGCATTGAAAATAATTTATTTGAAACTTGTTCAACATAATATTTTACATCTAATTAATTTTTAAAGGTATACTATAACACCCCGACCCTAGTTACCCATAGTCGGTGCATTCATACATTAAATTTGAATGATCACAACAAATCAAGTCTCAAAATACTGACTAGTATAGTATCATTGGTTGTTCTAGATACATTCATAAGTTTTACATTACATCGTAAAATAAAGAAAAACTACATTGTGTCCCTTTGATAAAAATCATATATTTTGGCCTATTTCTGTAGCTTAATCATAATATACATCTTAACATCAGGGGAACAAATACAAATAAGAAAGGGGTGAGATCATATTCTATGTAGGTAAAACAATAGATTATAAACTGTCATAAATAATAATAAATATTTATTTCAATGATTAAGACTAAGTCACAAGACTTATAATATTATACTTCTGCATAATACAGAAAAGATAAATCAAATAATTTCATTGAATTATTCACATGGATATTGTACTAGTTGAATAATTACATGTAATATCAATTGATAATTTCATAATTATAGAACACATAATTCTGAACATCATAACCACATAGTCAAGGACTCATGCCAAGCCAAAAAATAAGATTTTTTTGAGGCCTTGTGACAAGAAACTTGTTTGTCTCATTAGAAATATAGATGTATTAAGGGGCTATAGAGGGCACATCCCATCACTTATTAAGTCCAATGAACTCCTCTAATAAAATTTTAAAACATAATCTAAACATTCGTATTAAAAATAGCATATGAAATATCAATACTTTAAAAACAAACCATGAATGGTAACAAAATAGAAATTACACATTCAAACATAACTCATTCAATATAATTTTGAACATTGAATTATAATAAATCAACCTCAATGAATAATAGAATAGAATGAATTATATTTAAATATATGAAAATAATCCGAAAAACTATTTGAGTGAAATATCCTAATTTCTTGAAAACATTTAGAGGTCACACTATTTATCAAAGAACTCGTTTAAAATATATTATTGAAGAAACATTTCCCATACCGCTTTGAAACATTTGATTGGAATTTTAATTATAAAACATTAAAGTTCATGTAAATAAATCCTTCAAACCATTTCTAAAATATGGATACTAATGATAAATATTTAGATGAGTAATCTTTGAAAACATTTAAAACGATATTTTAGTTAAATATTTCTATCTCAATGAAAGACGCATGAATAAAAATAGTTGAGGAAAAAAATTAATGAAAATTTAATAATATCATGAGAATAAATGGATTTATGATATAATATGTCAAAGGACTATATATACAACATATAAATGTGAATTGGTGCATAACATCCAAAAAGACTCAATGAAATGTAAATTGAGACGAAATCCCTTATTAAGACCATATCCTTAGATTAGGGATAAATCAATGACATAATAATGTGTGAAAATATAAATAAACTCAAAATTATGGGATATTATATGTAAATCAATTAGTAGACATTCACACATATTTTTGTAAAAACAAAACCAATTACGTGGATGATTAACTCAACGAATTGAAATTGAGTTATGATTACCCTTATCAAGTTCATATCAATGACATTAGAATTTATAAATGGATTCATTATGTGTATCAAATGTAAATCCACACAAAGGGGAGTGGAAATTACTACGTAAATAAATAGACAGTGATTTCACCCATAATCTTAGAGTAAAATAATCAATGATGTGTGCGTAAAACATAATGAGTGGAAATTGAAAATAGAAATTCCCTTGATAATTAGATAACCTACGAAACATGCACCCCAAGAAAGAAGTATCATAAAATAAATATGTAAATACCCATAAATTAAAGCATATTACACAAATAAAACAATCATGGGCAGTATATACACCACACAAAAGTAAATAGTGGAAAAGATAGCATGAATCTTGCAGGAATAAAAGGTTAGATGAATACCCCTTACCTTGTAAATTTATTTATTATAGGGTATGTTAATATCCTTTATAATGGTGAAATAATGTTTATTAAATTATACTATAACCACATACATAAATATGATATCATTAATGACATTTCTTGTAGTATCCCTTTTTTCTGTGTTTACTGATTTTTCTGCCTTTATTTTTTTTGATACATAAGTCATCGTTACAACGGATAAGATGTATTGGATTGAAATCAAAAATTATATTATATTCCTAAACATTATTTTTAATCATTAAATGAAAATTATTCTTGAATGGTTACGATGTGGAATGAAATCCCAACGCGTCGTGGAGACGGTAATTCGAACATACTTACGAGCAACAATGTCATTCAATTTGTGGTGAAATAGTATGTAATTTGATTGTATATTGTATATACAGAATAATTATCATGTAATATTTATTATTAACATAAATTATACTCATTATTATACCCATACAAATAATTAAGTGTTGAATTAAAAACTATAATATGATGTGGAGATTGTGAGTCATACGTATGCACGTATGGTGAGTTTTCCAGTCAGAGGATGGAAAAAATAATGTATATGGTTGTACCATTTTTATAATAACATCACATTATATATAAGTAATTGGATTTATTATTTTTTTATGGTGAAAAAATTAAAGAGGATGAGAATAAGGAAAATAAATTTGAAAGATGTGATGAAATTCTTATCTCTTCTTCGAGGGCTTCCTCTTGATTTTGTCCGAAGGGATCCTTAGGTTAGATTTCAGATCAAATTAAGGCTTGTAGGTTCACATGAGGGTAGTTGTGAGATTATTTGACCTAGGTTTGGCATAGCCAAATGGCTTCATAGGTGTGATTTCGAGAGAAGGGGAAGTAGCCTTTTATAGAGAGGTGAGGGTAACTTTAGAAAAATCATGAAATATGATTTTATTAGAAAATTATTATCTGTTTAAAATCACTTGAAATTAATTTATTTGGATTTTAAGGTAGTGATGGTTCGAAATACTCTCAGCCAATAGGTTTTAGACAAGTATAAGTCACCATATTAACCTTATCTTTTAGATTTAATTATTAGTTAAATAGTTTAACTTTTACCAAGTCTTCTTTTATTTTTGTAATATATGGTTGATAAACATACTATAAAATGAAAATAGAACCAAAATTGGTTCATTAATGACATATTTATCATTATATAAGTCCTTTGTCTGATCCTAATATTTTAAGGAATATAATATCATTTTATAATATAGTATTTGTTTTAAATACCCATTTATGTCCATGTTGAAAATATTTAGTATTTGGTTTTTTTGAAACTAAAAAAAAACTTGATTATTTTAACAAAGTATATTAAATCATCCCTAACATGTCATATTAACCTATAAAATTGGTCGTATGCATCAAAAGTCTAAATTTTCATTTATTTAGATATGTGTAATATCGATTTTTTAAATGTTTTGTTAATAAGGTAATTACTGCATTATCATTGTGTCATAAATAAATTTATTTATTTAATGTCTATAAATTCTAAATAAAATACCATGATATAGGAAACATTTTTATCTTACTAAAAAATATTTATAGTCAAGTTTATCTTATGTATAACCCTATCTTGAAACTAGTTTAAATATTAAACGTTGAATTTAACACTTTTAACTCTTCCTTAAATAAAATTATATTAAATGTCCTAATCTAATCCAAGGGGATCAAAAGGATCATATTTTAATCCTAAGGCTGTTTTAATTTGAAATAACTTAATCCAATAGAATTAGGACATGTGTTGCGGTAATTATAATATCATTTATAACAATAATTACCCTGCTTACTTTTAACCGTGATAAATAAAATTCAAAATATACTATTCAAAAAAACTATTTTCAACCAATTGAACCAAATTTTACTTATTAATGTCTAACATGTCTCTTAGTTTTTTAAAATTCAACTCACAGAAGTGGTAAAATGATGATTTATTCCAATTTTCAAAAGTTGCTAGAAGTTGAGTAAAATATGGTAAAAAGTTCAATATATTTATATATATATATATAATATTATTATAAAATTACATCAATGAATTAAATTGGAATAAATATGTATTATTTATCTATATTGACTTAAAATTAAAAATAATTATTTAAATAAAATGTCGTCTTTAAACTACAACGCAATGTTTTTTTACTATTCATCAAAAAATGAATGTTTTTAGAAAAATACAAAAAAGTCACCCAAAGCTAATTTTGATATTAAAAATAAAAAATGATGACTATTTTAACAAATTCAAAAAATATAATTGGTATTAATATATTGATTAAAATATTCCTGTTGTCAAAACCAGGAAGTGGGTTTTTGAGAAGTAAACAATTTCAAAATATAGATATGTGTTTATAACCAATTTTAATGTCAAATTATATACAATGACAAAATTTGGAATAAATTATAAAAATATAATAAAGTTATACACCAAAACCATTCAAATTTATAATATAACACAATAAACTATTTTTATTAAAAGAGTTCTTTTCAATTAAAATTTAATGTTTCAAACTATTCACCAAAATATGAATGTTATTCGAAAATGACCCTAAATTCATCCAAAAAAACTTTTTATGTCCCTCATATAAATAAGATGTTTAATTTGTCCAATTTATTTAATAAAAGTGTCAAATATTGTATTTAAAAATTTTTTTCCATTAAAAGGTGGCGAAATTGCAATTTTTTTTAAAAATACTTCTTTTGTCTGAATAATGGAATTTGTTCTTATATTATGTCTGAGTAAAATATAATATGGATGTTAAAATAATATGGATTATATAAAGTTCAAAATTCTGTTAATACTATTTATAAATGTTCTTTGAAAATCTATTTTAGTAAGTCATGGTGTGATTAAACTCAGTGTTGTGTGTAGCGCTTTCTATTGAATTACTTTAAAGATAATAAGTTAATATGAAATCTTTCAAAGTTACATATCCCATCATCAACTCAATGATTATATACTATGATAACTGTAAAATTTCTTAATTGTAGGATTACTGTATCCCAAGTCTATAGATCATTAAAAACAAAAGTTTGTGGGAATGTTCTTCCTAAGAAATGTGTTTTTATTCCTCTAGTTGAATTTAACATAATTTTGGGTATGGCTTGTCTATTGTAGTATAGAGACCATATCAATGGTAAAGTAATGGAAGAATAGTTTGATATTCAGAATACGCTTATGAACATATATTACTGTGATGATGAAGTAGAACACACAATTCAAATTACTTCAATAATATGTTTTATTGTACCTATTCATGAAATATATTAATCTCAAATAGTTTGGGAGATTCTCAACATTGAAAATATGCCTATTTTCATAAATATGTTGATTAGTATCCTAGATACATTCATTATATTCCATTAAATTGGGTTTTGAGTTTTTAATATAACCCATACATGATACTATAACTATTTCAATGTCTCAACAAACAATTTCCATGATTATGTTGTACGAATTGAAGAAAAAAACCTCAAGAATCTAGATAATCAATTCATTCCAACTAGTGATTCTCCATGGGTTTAAACTATTATTTCTTATAAGAAGATGAATGTTTAATGCACCATTGTATTGACTATTAGGTACTTAAAAAGGTCACTGTTAAGAAAATGTAGTATCTAGCCCATATCAGTGATCTCTTTGATCAATTATAAAGAGATTTATAATTTACAAAAATTAAATTTGATCTCGATATCATTAGTTGAGAATCAAGAGGAAGGATACACATAATAAAACGTCATGCATGAATTATGTCCAGTATTAATATGTAGTAAATAATTATAGACAAATGAATTATCACGATATCATCATATTTTTATTTAATATAGAATTTAAGGATCACCTTGATAAGTTTAAGGTAGTCATCAAAAAAGTATTTTTTTATATATTCCAAGATTAATAAAATTAATTAATAATATTTGTGAAATGTGATAAATTCTATAAGGAATGATAATTTGTTAGATAAATTTAAACACTGTGATTTTTTAATTCATTATATTTCATCGATGGGTCATATATTCTAATGTGAGTGTATATTATTGGATCCTTAAAAAATGTAAGTTATTGTGAAATGGTATTAACCACCAATAGTAAATTTGTTTCATATCTTTCTTCGATTATCTGGATACAACTTATTTTTGCGAGTGATTTCTCATGATCACTGAATCCACTAATTGATTAGACTTGAATAGTGGTTTGTTTTTCTATAAGAAGTTGAATGTGAAGATAGTTTCAAATAATTGAAAATAAGATTAGTCAGTGGTCCTCTACATATTCTTCTATAGTGTAGAGAAGGGTTTTTGGCTAATAGATATATATCAATAAATAGAACCGGTTGTAGCCTCATTATGAAGGATATGGTTATAGCATACTCCACATGAAAATTATATGATCGTGTAAAATACTAACTAACCCTTGATTTTGGGTAGCCGAGAGTGACGTTTCCATTTATGATATGGAGGAAATTTTATTACTGAGAAAGGTATTATATATAAATTGATCAAAAATTAATTAGTTATATATTTACAATGATATATTTGAATATATTCTGCATAAGATGGTTGGAAATTGTTAATTATTATTATTTCACAATAAATTACCACTGAGGGAAGGATAATAAGGTGATTGATTCTTTTAGTTAAAAATACATGCATGTTATTCAATGATGCGAATTGAATGAGAATAAATTCTTATTGACATGTAGAAGATTTCTCTTGAAGTCATCCGGAAATGGCATAAATTTAATCTTTCTCAAATGAATGTTCATTTATCCATCAATTTGAGGATTAACAAGGTTTAATATGATGATTTAGAATTAAAGTTACTTTTTAAAGTTTGTTACAGATTTCAATCAAGATCATTATGGAATTTTGTGATATAGAAACCCATGAATACTATACATAAAGACGAATTCGTTGGAAAATTTGCATAGTTCATTATTCTATTTTCACTAAAAAATTATGAATATATATATATATATATATATAATTGAAGAGTATTGGTAGGAAAAAATGTGAAGAGAGACATTAAAGTCTATGTATCACACTGATTAGTATGTCTGTAAGCTATGTATAAGAGATCTAACTCAAAGGGTATTTCATAATATTTACCAATACCATAATAGGAATGGTTTAAATTGATCATTTATTTCATCATCATACTAACCAAAACATTTAAATGGATCAATTATATATGGGTTCTATTCTAACTCCATGTGACTTCAATGCATTTTATGAAATTACAGTATGTTATTTATATTGACAAAATTACATGATTTTATGTTAAGGAGGTGGTTTTATTTCATAGAGTACCACTCTAAAATTTATATTATATGTATCTAATGATTACCTCAATATTTTGGTCAAGAAATCAGAATTTCATTTATAAATATTGAGTTTTAGAACATTTTAATATCCTCTAACATATGTTTAATATTATAGGCCCAATAAAACTCTTGAAAACATGTTGACATAATTCCCTATAAATTTCTATGGTGGTCAGGATGAACACCTTCATTTGGGGGAATTTACTTATGAAAATTGATTTCAATCGATCATTCAAATTGCTCATTATGAAATAAACCAAAGAAGGATGTGGTGAACATCAATGTGTTGGGATGAGTGGGGAGGAATAAATCTATCATGGACTGATCTATTTTATGAAATTGAAGAGGATCCTAGATAAATTCTATAATATAGATGCGATTCTTAGAGTTGATAAAAAATTATGATAACAATCATTGATGAGATCTAAGTTTCAATGTTGGTGGCAAGGTATTCTAATTAATATCTTGCTAGAAGAAATATATGAGCTATTGAGATAATGGTAAGAGGATACATATATTTATCGACCCGTTTAAATTTATTAAGCATGTCAGGATAGAATCTTACAGCTTAGATCATCAACTAAATAACTCTCATGTTCGTTATGAGTTCCATGAATTTTTCCTAATAATTTACTAAATAAGTCTATATCAATTTTCAAACTCAAAATTCCTAGTAATGGGTTAAGATCAATCATATGAGGAACAACTTGGGGAGATTCTAGATCGTTGAGAAGATCACCAACAAAACAACACCACTCTCATGGTCAATGTTTTATAGAGAAATCATAAAAATGAAGATACTACATAAGAACTTGAGGATGTGATGGTCCATAAATATCCAAAGTTATTTCTATCGTAGTGATATAATTTATAGGGAGAAATTATTTTTTTGGTAAATTTTAACTCCTCGAGATATTATGATATAATTATTTTTAAACAAATTTAATCTATTTGATACCTTCAGTAACATTAAACACCAAAAAAGCTAGAATATTCTATTGAAATATAATGTGACCATTTGAATAGATCCATAAAAACTAGAGGGTATCAATAGGACTAATATTTATTAAATATTTATATCTAATATATTTATAATATTAATTCATTAGTTGTTTGTTTTTTGAAAATAAAAATATAAATCGTTTGAATATAAAAGTGTTTTCATTTTAAAATATTTTCTATACAAAATGCTATTTAACCATAATAAATTAAATTAATCACTGTTTGAGAACTAATTGAAGGAAATAAACATTTTTATGTAGTCTATAAATTGTTTTATCATTTCATGTATATTTTTTCTAGGAGATTTGTAAGAATAAAATGACTTTTATTCATAAAATTTTATTTTCCAAAGTCTTTGTTTTCGTCACGTGATTCCGGATTATTTTAAAACAAATTATTCCCACTAATAGAAATTGTATCTTGAAAAATGGATTCCATAATTTTAATCCATAACATAAAATATTGTAAATTAGTATATTTTATTTGTGGTCATTATTAATGGTGACATTCATAACTAATTTTAACCTCGGTATGGGTAATATTTGTAAATCTCTGTTCAAACTTAAGAATAAAAATTTTAAAATTGAATAACATATTATTTTATACTATTAGATGAGTATATTTCATCAATGGACATCCAAGTCTCAACTATACGGTTATTAGGTGTCATTTTTTGTTTATTATAACAATAATATTATTCTATGTAAATAATAATAATAAATTTAAAACTCTATCCATTAATAAATATAAAATATTTTGTTACGATAAAAATAGGATAAGTAAAATTATTAATTATTTTTTAAAAGATAAACTAATTTTCTAATAAATTAAATTAATTTATAATTTTTAGTGATTGAATAGTTATCTAAAATTCATACACATAATTTATATAGTATTTATACAAATAATAAATAATATAAATTATTTTTTTACTTACTATATGCAACATAATTATAATGAATATCCTTTCCCAAATATAATTGATAAAAAAACAACATATTAAAAATATTTAAATTATTATATTCAAATTACCGATTTTTTATGATTTCTTTAATGTCAAAAAAAGTTAATAATATCAACAATAAAATAATTGATATTTTAAAAAAATATTATTTGTTAAAATTATTTCATAATCGTGAAAATAATAAAAGAATGAAATTTGGGAGAAAATTTTCTAAAATATCATACATTGACCATTTCTATTTTAATTTTATCATTATCAGTAAAATTATAACACTTTAATAATTAAAATCTTTAACCATGGTTATGATTAATATTTTCTAAACAAGGGGTCAATCTAAATGATAAGTTTTAAAAAGAAAAAAAACATGTATAAATATTATATTCAGATTAAATTTGCACCATCTGAACTTTTTTACATGTCCTAAATCTATTTAGAATCATTTTTCATGAATATAGCCTCATTATATTTTTTGGTTTTTCAAAATTCCAATTGTGTCATTTCCCTTCCTTATAAATGGACACCCCTTACCCCTCTTCTTTGCACAAAATTTTACACCCTATTTCTACAAGTATGTTTGAATTTATCTTATTGACATTACTACCGTGATTATATGGGTTATGCTCATCCAAAAATTCCAACCCATGAGTCTCTAACTAGACATCTAAAAGGGATCTTTTAATGAATAAGTAATCACATTAAATTTTGACATTCTTTTTAATTCTTAGTTTTCCTTCCACAAATATATTTTATTTAACATATAATAATAACATTAATTTCCTAAATATACTTATCTTTTATTATGATTATAAATCCATCACTATACACATTATTTTTTTTATTAAATGGGATAGGTGATTATCACTCATGCGTGTGTATGACCTTTCATCTATGCATAGAGATACAATTCTTCTTTCAATATTCCTTAAACGATAACGCGTATCTTTTTCTATATTGATAATATATTTTTCACTAGGGACTTAAATAAATAAATGTTAAAATTTATAATTCAAACTTTATTAATAACTCTTTGATGGGACTGGATATTATAGATAATATTAATAGTGATGAATTCCTCTGTATATTTTGTCAAAATATATCCAATGTATTTTTATAAATAAAATTTCAATAAACTCATTGTGATTTCCACCAAAAAAAATATATATAGTAACCAACCACACTGACCTATAGATGATGACTTCATTTTTTGGTTTTCATTAGATTCATGTAATTTCATCATAAATGAATGAATTTATTAGTAGTATTGGTAAACATACTAAATGCATGAGCCCTGAATTACTTTTGAAACAATACATTATGACATAATTTTTTACAAGAATATAAATATTTCATTGGGAATATCATTTCAAATCAATCATAGTAGGCTTCTCAAATTCATGGGGTAATGAAACAAAATAGGGGATAGCATAAATTCCCAGTATGGGTTATGTACAATGGAATCTAACATGAATCAATAAGAATAAATGACATTTAAAAGAAAAAACCTAACAAAAATACAAATTATATAAAATTACTTCAATTATTATATAAGGTATAAACAATATTTAATGTTATATAACTGATAACATATTTCATTTAATCAATAACTTGATTATCTTAACTGGATAATAAATAGTCATTATGGAAGGGTAAATAACATAAAACACATGAAATTTCATCAATATAATGTTAATTGAATGCGTCATTGGATAATATCATTGTTAAAATTTCAAGGAGAATAATAAATTAATTATCAATGAAGGAAATTCTTAGTTTGTGTATGTTATGTTCTCATGAATCATGATACCTCTACATTTAATATCAGTCCTCAATAATCTTTACAACTGAGGGGTATAAACCTAATTAACTAGTGTTATCCAACTTATTCATCTTATGATAATAATGATTCTTTAATGGAAATTATAATTCTAGCCCCCACCCATCAAAAATTGTTAAAAACATTCCTCATATACCGAATAATCAATTAAATCCAAGATTAATATTTCTTAACATGAAATATTCATATTTAAGAAATAATATGAATTTTATATATTTCTCCAGTCAATAAAATAAAATTTAAACTAAAAAAACACATTTCAAACATTTTTTATCAAATAAGCATATCCATGATAAATATTGTGGATATTTAGGGGAAATTTAATGTCTAATGATCATGGGAATGAGAATAATTCTATAGAAATTAGACGACACAATTAATGAATCTAGTAAACGAATGTCAATACTATCCTTGATAAAATATAATCATAAAACATACAGAGTGATTAAAATTATGGTATCAATAGATCATCTCTCCAATTTATTCTATTAAATAGTAAGGTTGTTTTCATGGATGAATTTAAAAACACTAAAACGTTGTTTATTAATAAATTTGGTGAAAATATCCTTTTAAATCAGAAAATATTTTTTCTAAATCTAAATTTTCAAAAAATATTTTTTAAATACATTTTCCTAAATAATCACCATTTATAATTATAAAATAATAATTAAAATTATTAGTGGTCATTGAAAATTGAAATTTTGTTCTTTCTGTACAAGATAAATCAAATATTCCTTTCATGTTATCCTTAAAATCTAAATGGGAATTGTTTTCAGAACTAAATAAATATCAATTTAATAATATTTTGTAAAAAATAAAAAAAGTGAAAAAATTTATATAATATATAATTTTTAAAATTTTAAACATTTTTTTAATTTTTTTTACAAAACTTGTTTTAGGATGAAAATGTATTTCATGTCGTAGAGATAAATGGTGTGTGATTTTTTTTTTAAAACGCAATCATTTTAGGCAACATAGATTGGAAAGATTGAACTATTTCATGAAATAGTTCATGTATTACTAGATTAAATGAAAATGAAAATTTTGTATTATCCAGTTATAAATTAATTTCCTTCAATACAAATTTGAGCATAAAAATACCAATTAAATGAGATTATGAAAGAAACCATAACAAAGATCATTACATTTAAGTGATAATTAACCAATGTATTGATTATGTGCTTGACATATAAATGAAAATAAAATTAGTTGATATAGAACATAACAATGTAAATATTGTATATACACATAATCAAAGAACATCATATAAATTGAAGAAGTAATATATGTTGATAGAAAAATTATGTTATGAAAATCATTAACAGTTGGATAATTTAATGTCAAACCCCTATGGAAAAAATTATTCAAACAAAAACATAAAATATAATAAAGTATTTTATAATCATGATATTATAGGTAAAAGTGATCTTATATACACCATATAAATGAAATTGGGTAAATAATTTTATAATAAGACTTAAGGAATAAAAATTGAGATAAAGACCCTTACCTCAAACATACTTTTGGTTGAATGTGGTTTAATATCTTCCACAGTGATTTAAACATGTTATTAAGATATTCAAAAAATGTTTTTAATATTTATAATTCCATAGATTATTCTTTTTGAACATCTTATACCATATTCATTAACAATAATTCATTTGATTTATTGTTCAGGTGTAAATATACTTCTTTTCAAATTCGTGCATCATCATGATTTTTTCAGTTAATCTAAATACTATATATTTTTTTCATATCCAGAATAAAAATGATGAAAAATAGATAATATATATTATTAAATTATATATTTTATATAAATCAGGAATGTTGTTTTTGAGAAATGATATATTTTATTACCATAGTGATTGTAGGTCATACGTACACATTAGTAACCTTAAAATTTTTCAATACTCATTATAGAAAACAACTTTGTTATATATTATCATTCATAAATAGTAATAATGTAACACCCTAATGATTTAAAAATAAATTTAATATAAAATGAAATTCATGAAACACGTAGCCTCTACAAAATATAACTTTCTTTTAAGGATATAGATATGACCTTGTCATTAATCTTAATTTTTCCGCTTCTATGATTAGAATTTCAAAAAATAGACCCACATAGTGACGATAAGTATGATTTTTAGAGACTTATAAGATGAATATTATTTTTGGTTAATACTAACATAACCCATATGAATATTAATATGATTAAATGAATTGTATCCTTACCCATGAATGTATAAATAAAATTTATGCATATTTTATGTGACAATATATTCATAGTATAAGAATTAGTATTTTTGTAATTTTTTATTATTTAATTCCATTTTAGTGAATAATTTAATAAATAAAATGAAAATTTATTTTTATATAATGTAATAATGAATTATTATTTTATTTTATTTTGTTTATAATATAATTATATGAGGCCTTGATAAGTTTTTCACGGTGTTATAAAATCAGTTATTGCATTAAATATTTAATTTTCCTATTAAAATATTACATTATATAAAAACTAAATTAATCATTAATTTAAAATTATTATTAAAAAATTAATTATTTTTTTATTTCTAATCATTTTAAAATATAGAAGTATATTTTTCTGGGATTTTTATGGAATTCATAATTTTTTTGGTGAATTGTGAAATTTGGTAATTTACTGTATATAACATTAAATGTTAAATTCACTATTACTAGCATCATGGTTGATGTAATTAGCCTTGGTTTAAACTCACTTGATATTTTTAATATTTTTATACACAAGATCCATCATTATGGCTTGTATTGAGAATAATAATAAAATACTGATTAAAATAATGGAAAACCCTCCCTCTCCACCACCATAAATACCACCCCTAACCCCCTCTTCTCCTCACACACCACAAGAATTAAAAAATGTCTAAATTATGAGAAATACTATTCTAAAAATTGATTCCCCATTTTCAACACCTATTGGACTCACAAAAAGGCCAAAACTAAAGGACTTGTGGAGGATCATAATGAGAAGAGATCAAGAGGTAGAAAACCCATTTCATTTTATTTTATTTTCATTTCAATTTTTTTTTTCTTTTCTTATAATCGCTTAAACAATCTTATCTAGTTGGAATGAAAAATAAAATATATTATATATACTTTATTTTTTTCATGATTATATTGAAATTTGTTACCATACGTCTTCTACTCTCCCTCTTATTCTAAAAATAAAAACAATATCAATGATTTGTTAAATTACAGAAATCAGGAATGATGTGTTTTCAATTTCCACCAACCCATTAAAATTTGGTTATTAAATAATTTTAATGGTATAAATATATTTTATTTTTTATTATATAAGTATCTTCAGGTTCTGTAATTTACATATAAATATTATATTAAATTATATAATGAAACTACTCTGTGCTTATTAAAGAACATACATATTGATCTAAACAAATATCATTAATGTTATTTCTAATTATTCAACATAATATATTATAAAATGACTTAAGATATAATTACATATTATGGAAACATATTAATACCCTTTAGTTCAACTTTTGTAGATAATCTTTTATTTGACATGAAATTTATTTGTGAACCAACCATGGAACCCATGTAATGCACGCACCAATAACAATAGAAATAAAAAATATTATTGTTAATTGGGTGGAATGTTGTTATAAAATGATCATATAATGAGTTATGAACATGAATATATTAATTTAAAATATTAATAACACTATTTTAACAACCACACATGTGTTTTAAAGAGATTTTATTTATGATGATCCCATGGTAAAGGGATTCTTAACCCAATTCCCCTTCCTTGGGATAACCTTATACTTTGATGATTTTATCAAGATAATATTTTTTATTGAAATTAAAATTCATTATATAATTTTTTATTTTGTGTATTTATATTGAATATAAATATTTCATTCATTTTTTGAAATCAATCATCAATGATATGGTATTAGTAAGAGCATTTTCTTAAAAAATTCTCTTTAAAATTTATATTTTTAAAAAAATCAAAAGGATTGTTTTTATGAAAATTTTCATGTTTTATGGTTATGTTATGGCTCATGGGAGTTATATATAAAGAATATTGGGAACTATATTACCTTCCTCTTTATTGGGTATGTTTATGTGGGAGGTTATACATATGGTTACTCCATGTGTGACTGTGATCATTACACTATAAGGTATCTGTGAGGGTTACAACATTAGGTAGATGTGAGGGTTACATTGTAAGGTAGTTGTGAGGGTTAAAAATCACATGGCATCCCTGAGGGCTAAAATGAAGAATAAATTAATTACCTAATATACTATTATGGTTTTATTTATGTTTTCTACATTTTATTGAAATCTCATGTTTTTTACAAGTATGTATGTGATACATTTTGGGAGAGAAGAATGTTTTTTTTTGAAAGTGAATTAACATGTTTATAAGTATTCATGTACTAATGATTTATATCATAATTTGATATCCCTTAGTGAGTTTTTTATTCTCATACTATGTTTTAAAATTAATTTCATAGGGTTGAAGGATGAGTAATAGAAAAGAGAAGCCAAGATGAATGTCATGAAGTCTTTTCATTAAAATATTTCATGGTTTCATTAAAAACATTAGTATTATTGAAGAATTGGATACATAATTATTAATAAAAACTTTTTATTTATGTTGTACAATATGTATGAACTATTTCATAACATTATGTAACTCTTTTTTGGGAAAATCCTTAGGAATATAGAGAGGTTAATTCGAAATCAATTTATAATCTTTTGTAATGTTTATGGCTGGGTCCTTATATTTTGTATCAGAGGCTAATTTAGAGAAATATAGGGGTTGTGATGATGTTAATATAATAACATAAAGAAATATTGACTTATTTTTATGTATAAATGATATATTATTACATATTACAATGATTCTTAATCTAATATATGTTTGCTCAGAATTGTTTTCTGTAGAAGAAACATGGAACCTGATGTAGGAAGGCACTTAGACGATGATATTTTTCTGAATATGCAACCTGGAATGGGTGGAATATAAACTAAATAACATTTTATAGCTATGGATCAGATAATGTAGGATATATACTAAGTTGTAATCCATAATAGATAAAAACCAGAGCTACCACCAAAGAATATGACAATAGTGGAAGATTTTATGATGGAACACCCAACACTATTTAATAGATCATCTAAACTAGTGGTAGCTGAATGAAGTATTATAGAGCATGAAATGATTTTAGATGTCATGGTTTGTTTAAATAATCAGAAGGTTAGTCTTTACATTTATCATTTTTAATGTGATATTATCCAAGGGAGGTTAATGGTACAGAATATCATGGGAAGTCATGAGATTTATTTTTTGGAGTGGGATGAATTTAAAAATATGCTCCTTGAAAACTATTTTCCTAAGGAGATCTAATATATGATAGATAACAAATTCAACGAATATAATGAAACAGATTAGGATTCAGTGGAATTGTATGAATCATACATCAGTCGATTGGAAAGGTATGCTCCAAATATTATTTGGGATCTTGATAGAAAAATAAATTGTTTTTACTCTGGATTGTAGCAAAAAAATTTAATGACATTTAAGTCCATTGAATAAAAGTGTTTTGCGAAACTTTTATTTTTTGCGGAGAGTGTAGAAATGAAGTTTTATGATGATCATGTGTACATTTACAAGAAGAATAAGACTATATGAAATATGATGGGAAAGCATCAATTAATGGAATATGAAGGTAAGAATGTTTAGTTTCCAGATTGTGAAATGTTTCGTAATATGAACCCTCAATAATGATTTACTAAAATAGGTAATTGTTTTATATGTTGTATGTTTTGACATATGAAATCAGATTTTAAATAAAATGATTTCATGATTAATCAGGTGAAGAAAACATTAATCTGTTTTAAATGTGGGGAGATGGGTCATTATGGAGATACATTCTCAAAGAATGATATGAATGATCTAAAAATTATGATTATAAGCAGAAAGGTGGAGTGAAATACTTTGTGACTACATAAGTAGATATATGCACATACAAGGAGGGGGTATCATGTTCTTTGTTTGTCTACTCATATTTTGGTGATGTTTTGTTTGATATGGGTTTTTCATACTATTTTCTTTGTGATATGTTTTCTAGTAAATTGTAAATTTCATTTAAATAAATGAGACCATAAAATATGGTTAGAACACAATGGGAAATACTTCAAAAATTGTACTATAAAAATTATCCTACTATTTTCTGTGGAATAAAATTAACTAAAAAACCATATTCTTTTTCCATTTTAGAGTTTGAGGTTATTCTGTATATAGATTGACATTCTTTTTACTATGATATGATTGAATTTAAAGCTAATGAAGTTGTTTTCAGAATGATTTTATGATTATATAAGAGAATGAATCTATATAACTGATAATATATTAGGTACCTGGAAAAATATTAAAATAAGAAAATGATCGTTATCTTTCACATATAGTTGAAAAAAGGGAACTATTCTCTTTAATGACATACTAGTGGTTAATGAATACCTAAATTTTCTTTCTACTAAATTTCCAACTGTTATATTTGATTGGTATGTTGACTTTACAGTTGAATTGTTTTATGATACTATGTGAATTTCAAAAAAACCCATATCAAATGGCTCATGTGGAACTTTTTGAATGAAAAAATCAGTTGTCAGAGTTTCTTGAAAAAGGATTCATTCATCCTAGCACTTCACCATGGGGTGATCCAGTTTTGTTCGTTAAAAATAAATATGGTTCCGTGAGACATTTCATTGATTATAAATCATTGAAAACATTATTATTCATTAGTATCATATGTGTTATATTGATGATTTGTTTGATCAGCTTTTGGGAGAAAAAATCATTCCACGATTAACATTAGATCCGATTATAAACAACTATAGGTGATGGAAGATTTCATCTTAAAAAACTTTTCATACAAGATATGTTTACTACGAGTTCTTTGTTATGATATTTTTGTTTAAAAACACCTACAATATTCATGGATCTTATGAATAAAATATTCGATGAATATTTGGATAAGATTGTTTTTTATTGATGATATTTTTATCTTATCAAAAAGTTATGTGGATCATGAAAAATATTTATGTACTTTATTTCAAAATCATTAATAAAAGATGTTATACCTAAAATTTAGCTAATGTGATTTTTTGTTGCTATAATATTTTTGGGAAGATTTTAAATAATGGCTGAATAATAATTGATCCCCCAAAAACAAAAGTGTTTGATGAATATAAAAAAAATACAAATGTAACTGAGATTCACACTTTTATTGGATTAGTAGGTTATTGTTGAAAGTTTGTTAAAAACAGTGCACAGTTACCAATTACAGTAACAGAGTTAACACGAAAGGGGTTTAAAATTATTTGGATACAAGAATGTGATTTTTGTATTTAGGAACATGGGAGAAGATTGGTGATTTTATAGTATGGGAAATTCATTCCAAATTTCTTATTGTCATATAATGTGATGCTTCATTAAAGGGAATTGGTTATGTTTTGATGAAAAATGATCTGGTAGTTACTTATGCTTCAAGAGAAATGAAACCTCATGATTTAAATTATCCCATACATGATCTCGATATAGCTGATGTGGTTTTCAATTTAAAAGACTTGAGGCATCATTTATATAGACCCGAATTTGAAATATATACTCACCGTAAAAGATTTATGTATATATTTACTAAAATAAAATTTAACACGAGGTAGATTATATGCATACAACTGATAATGTATTACGATTTCATGATTAATTACCATTATAGAAAATAAAAAAAGCATAAGATTCTTTGATTGTAAAATAGGATGCATCTTAAACAATTTAATGATTTGGAAATAACACATTGATAAATAAATTGATGAATTATTTCATAGAAGTTGTTGGTGTAGGAAATTTATATGTTTTTTTGGTGTCAGTGTGGTCATCTCTATCAAACATCGTTAATCAAGCGCATAAGGAAGACAATGAGTTTTAGAAAAAAAATTAGATTGGTTAAAGTGGATAGTATACCTGAATTTAATGATGATATATATTACTTTATGAGATTGGGAAAGTGATTTTCAGTTACTTTTGATCCCTAGATAAAGAATGAATTATTTTGTGATGCTAATAGTTCTCTATTTTCAATTCATCATGACAGAAATAACACATATAGTAAATATTTAGAGTATTTCCAGTGTAATGAAATGAAAAAATATATTATAAATTTTATAAAAACATGTTAAACATGTAATTAGATTAATGAAGAGAAACAATTACAAATGGGATTGCACAATCTTTTTTCAGTAGTTGGTTGGAAATGAAAATGTGTATCCATGGAAATCCTAGTGGCACTACCAAAGATTTCTAGAGACAATAAGGTGATTTGGGTTATTTTTGAATGATTGAATTAATATGAACATTTCATTCAAATTCGAGATAATATATCTTTGGATCATATTTCTCGATAGTAACTAAATGATATTTTCATGTTACATGGAGTTCCTATTTCCATTGTAGATGAACATGATCATAGGTTCACATTAAATTTTGGGAAAGTCTATCAAAAGTCATTAGGAATAAAATTAAATATCAGTAATGATTTTCATTCCCAATTAGATGTATAAACCAAGATAATAAATCATATATTTGAGGATATTATTAGAGATTATATAATGGACTACTAGGGATGTTGGGATAATTTTCTTTTATTAGTATAGATTTCATATAATAATAGTTTTCATTATAGTATACAGATGAAACCTTTTGAGGCACTGTATGGGAAGTAGTGTTGAACTCCAGTGTTTTGGGATGAGTTTGGGGAAAGGAAGTTTAGGGTGGTAGAATTAGAAGAATAAGTCACCATGAAAGATAATATGTCTCAAAACCCAATGTGGATATCATATAGTAGGTAGAAACATTATATAGATAAAATGAGAGAACACTTTTTTTCCAAGTAGGTGATCATGTTTTTCATCAAATCTCATCAGTGAATGTGTTATGAGTTGTGGTATGAATTGAATTCTATGTTAATGGTTCGTTAGACCTTATTATATCATTGAGAATTATCGAACAGTCTTCTAATGGGTAGATTTTCCCTTGAGTTTATCTCATGTGAATAGTGATTTTCATTTTTTGATATTCTGAATGAATGTGCCATATTCATCTCATCTTTTGTGCCCAAAAGTAGTTTAGATAGAAGAGAACCATTATTATGAAGAGATTGATGTTCATATTCATGATCATAGAGAGAAAGTATTGTGGAATATGGTAATCCTATATGTTATGGATATAGTTATAACTAAGCCAATAAACATATTTTTGTGACTTCTATGATTTGAATTTGGAAAAACGGGCATACACAGTTTTGTTCAGTATGATTTTTAGAGTCTAATTGGATCAACATAATTTTTAGTGAATAGTAATGACCCACATGAATAGTAATATGGCCAAATGAATGGTTTCCTCAACAATTAACAAATAAATAAAATTTAGGCTTCTTATTAGTGAATATATGATCATAGTATTAGTGTTGGTATTTTGGAATGTCATTAATATTTATAAAAAATATCATGATTAATTTAATAATTATAGGAAAATTTATATTATTACAATTTAATCAAAAATTATTATTTTATTTATTAGGTTTATTAGAAAATTATATGAGATATTGATAAAATTTTCAAGGTGTTATATAATTAGTCGTTGTTTTAAATTTTTTATTTTTCTAATAAATTGTGATTTCATTTACAAAATAAATATATCATTAATAGATAATTATTTAAATAAATAGTAATTATTTTTGAATTTTACATGTGTAATATTTAATGGATAAATTTTTTTGATTTTTTTTAAAAACATGAATTTTTTCTAAATGGTTATATACTATAATTATCCATATATGCACATTATATGTTAAATACAATATTCATAACTTCGTGGATGATTTTAGTACCCTTTTGTCAAACTAGAATTCTCTCCTTATTGTTTTTAGTCACATGAACCAACACTTTATCTTGTTTTCTTCCAAATAATAATCTAAATATTAAAATAATTAACCACCCCCCCCCCCCCCGCCACGACTATAAATACCACCCCTCTTTCTCTCTTCACTTCACACCCATCAAGTCTTGAGAATTGTATTAATTCATCCCAATCCATATCCCAAGACTCTTCCCATGACAAAGAATTATGGATCTCACCAAATTTCCAAAACCAAATTTATTAATGAGGATCTCAAGGATAAGAGATCAAGAGTTAAAAAAATACTATTTCAATTTCTATTATTTTAATATCTATTCTCTTTGGTTACCTATTCTCTCTTCATATACCCTTATCCAAGAGGCATTAAAACTATATTATATTATATATACTTTAATTTTGTAATTTTTATGAAGAATTCATCATCATACTTCTTCTCCTCTCCCTCTTATTATAAAAATATAATCATTATATGGGACGTGTTGAATTACCGACATCATGGATGATGTGTTTTCAATTTCCTTCACATCCATAATATGTAGATATAAAACCATTTTTGTGATTGAAAAATATTTTAGAGTTTATTATATAAATTATTCCGTTTTATAGAATTAACATATATACATAATATTAACTTTTATAATAAAAGTGGTTAGGAATTATCGATGAACTACCAAAATGAATCAAAAAAATTCCATTAATGTTTTATCTAATTATTCTTCATATTATATGAAAAAATATATGTATGTTATACTTTAGTATTCTTGAAACATATTAATACCATTTCATTCTACATCTAGTGTTTCTCTTCTATTTGACTTTTTAATTATTTATGAACCAACCATGGAATCCATGTGAAGCACCCAACTAAAATAATGGAAATAACAAAATATTATTTATAAAGGGTGGAATGATGGTTTGAAAGGACCACATAAGTTGTTAAAAATTGAATAAGTTTTTGTAAAATTTTAATGACCTTATTTTAACCATTATACATGAGTTTTAAAAATAATTTAAATAAGAAGAACGCAAGGTATGAAAATTATTAATCCAATTTCCATTCTTTGGGTTAACCTTATATATCAATGATTATCTCATGGTAATATTAATTTTGTAATTTATTTTTATTATATCGTGTTTTATTATGTGAATTTATATTGAATAAACATATTACTTTTATTTTATCAATTCTTGCTTCAATTATATGGTATTTTAAGGGTGTTTTCAGTAATAATACTCTTTTATATTTATATGTTTACAAAATTAAAAAGGTGTTATTTTATGATTGTATTCATGTTTTATAGTTTTTTACGGTTCTTGGAAATTTTTTATTATTATGGGTTGGACCAATATAACCCTCCAATACATTAGGTATGATTATGTGGGAGGTCAACTGTATGGTTACTACAAGTGTAACTACGATGGTTACACTATATGGTTGTCGTGATGGTTACATCATAAGGTAGCTGTGTGGGTTACATTTCACAGTATCAATGAGGGATAAAAATAAAATGGATGTCATAAGGGCTAAAAATAATATTTAATTCTCCATGATACCATTACGGTTTTCTTTATGGTTTCTACATTTTATCGAAATTACATATTTTCCACAAGTATGTATATGATACCTTACTAGGTTGATGTATATAATTTTGAAAATGAAATCATATGACTATATGTATTTGTGGACAAATAATTTATCTACTTATATTATATCCCCTACTAAATTTTTTATGTCCATCATAGTTTTTAAAATGTATTCATATTGTTTAAGTATTAGGAAGGGATAAATGAAAGGTAAGTTGAATGTCATGAATTATTTTCATTAAATGAATTCATGTTTTTATTAAAATAATTTGTTTTATAGACTAAATGTATATTAAATGTTTAATAACCACTTTTTATGCATGTGGGTTGATATGTATGAATTATGTCCAATCATTATGAAAATCAAAACTGAAAAATTCCTTAGGACTGAAAAGAAGTGAATTCTAATAGAATTTACTAGATTATGTAATTTTCAAGGATGCATCCATATAAATACTATCCTATATATAACACTATTTTATTACATATACTAATATATATTATTCACATTTTTTGGTCATGAAAATGGAGTCATATAACTTCATGAATGAACTAGTTCACATGTACATGAACATTGTTATTATATTTACGTCAATTAAATTATAAGAAATAAATAAATACAGTATCGTTTTAGATTGATAAATAAGTAATTAATAAAATAATTATTAAATTTTCATCTCATATAATAATTTTCATTATAATTTTCACATTCTACGTAAAGTGTTAGTGAAAGAAAAATCACATCACTTTGGTAGGCGGTAGTCCTCTATTCACTTGAGATACTTTATTATATCCTATAAGTAATTGAATATAGAAATTTATATATTTTATAATTAAATAAAATATAAAAATATGTCACAAAAATTGTATAAATAGTTTATATCCATCATAAAACTCATCCAGTAGTTGTTTTATTGAAAAAATGAATGATAATGGTTTGCAGGACTGTGGTTCACTATACACCAGAATTATGATCTTATAATCCTACTGATGGATGTGAGTATAGTTTTTGGTCAATAAATAAATATAATTTTTTTATTATATTAAATATACTGAGGTCATTATATAATGATTGTTAAATTATAATTTATGGAGGTGGAGGAAGAAATGAAATAAATACACTCATTAAAAACAATGAATATTTTTTTGTTATCCTCCATAGGATTGCATATAAATCCTTCCAATGATGGATATCTTCCAAAAACAAGACTTTTAAAGTGAGGGTATGGATTTTGGTACGTTATTGGGGGAGGTAATATCAGAACCAAAATGTTTTTGATGTGCAAAGATGAGTTAAGTGGGGGTGGCCTTTTATAACTAATGTGATGGGAAAATTTGAAATAATTGAAAAAAATTGTTAATCCAACATTTTTCAAATGTCACTATGATAAATATGGAGTTTTATATATCATTATAAATTATATGTTAAAAATATTTCCATAAAATAGTTATTGTTATTTTTAACCCTTATCTTTCCTTTTTACCCATGGTAAGACCATTTTTCCCCACAAACATGGTTTATAATTATTACTATTTTATTATTCATTTTTGTCCAAATTTAAAATGAAATTATTAGAATATATAAATTAATATGATTCCAAGTATGGAATCAATTTTTTAAAATTAATTCCACCTAACTGTAAAAATATTATTCAAAATTTATCCTTTAGAAATGAGAAGAAATCTAGTTTTCAATGATAAAATATTCAAATGTTTCTAATGCTTATATAAAGAAATTTAGTAGGAAAATAATTAAAATAATCATAATTTTATTAATAAATGTATTCATAATTTTACTAATTATTCTTTAAAGCCAATTTTATTTATAATTTGTCATTATATATAATTTAAATTAATTTGTATCTTTTAATAAATTTAATTATTTTTCATTATTCATCAAAATACTAAACATTTAAAAAAATTGAAATATCACCCTATGATATTTTTTATATGATTATTTTAATAATTATGTTGATTTTTAATAAAAAAACAAAAAAATGTAAAAATTAGTTTTAAATTATGTGAAAAACGTACCAGTAAACTACCTTTTAGAAAAAATGAGTTTTTTATAATAATTATTTTCATTTTAAAAAAATAATAATTTATTTTTAATCAATAAATAAAAATAATTTTCATAATTTATTTATAAATATTCTTACTAACCTATTTATGGGTTATGATATAAAAAATATACAATATGGGGTTTCATTTAGACTCATGGTTGTGTGTTTCATAAACAATCGAAGAGGTTAAATTTAAGTAAATATATTTTATGGTTAGTTAAATATCAATGATATGCGTCACATAAACTATCTAGAAATATTTTCTAATTTTAATATATTAGGATGTCACATTATAGCCATTTTAATTAAATTTCCTCATAAAAAATAAAATTTGTTCATGGTAATCGAGGGTTTTGATTTTATAAATACCATTTTTTAAAACCCCACATTTTAAAAGGGTTCATATAACATCATCTTTATATAGGGGAATGGGATATACATCGATTAATTGTAATAACACAGAACTAATATTTTACATATGATACCATTGATGCTAAAAGAAAATATATATGTGGTAGAAGTGAATAACTAATCATAATTAATGATAGAATCCATTGACTACATTTAATGGTATCATCAATGGATAATTAAGTAACTCGAAACCAAAAATATTTGATTATTTGGAATACTATATGATTCATCATATATGAGGGTAATGTGATAACAAAATTAAATATCCTAATCATAAACTTGAATAATTCTATAATTTCCTTTCAATATAAGAAAATATACTAAAATGATATCTTCCTATTTCGTAAGCACAATTTTATCATTTTGTCTTGTTTCGTTAAAATTCATATTCTTATCAGACACCATGAAATAAGAAAATTGAATTTTTTAAGCATGAAGCACTAAATGTAACATTTAAAAGATCATGTGATCTATAAATGTGTGAACTATATTTCAATAAATATCTAACTAATTTTATAAATCCAATATTGTTATAAAAATTCATACAATATAATAAATTATTCTTTAAACATAAAAAGTAACACCACTTGTTCATCCTTAATATTTATTTTTCAAGCCATTTAACAAAATTAAATATTAAATATTATATCACATTGGATAGTGGTAGGAATTAAACCCTTATCATCTTTTTGTTATAAGTTCAAGCCCCATGGAATTTCTAGATATGATGTGTTTCACATATTCTTCAAGTTTGACATTTCTAGAACTATATTAACATAATTATGATAGTGAACCCCCAAAATAAGTTGTATATCCTTGATTTAAAATTAATAATCAAATAACTCTTTTATTGTGGTTTTCAATTTATTTAATTTTTGCGGAATGTCTAGTATATATTTTTTGAGTATCATTACAATGTAATTAATGATCGTATCATCACTAAAGTTTATCAGTACCTTTATACATATATATCAAACACGTAAAGGCATTATACCTCAAAAAAGTATTCAAATGTATACAAAACCAATGGGTTCTATTCACATAATTTTTTCCCTAAATATTTATAATCATGTTACATTCCTACCACCCAAATTTCTAATCATTGTTTTTAATAATCTGGATTTATGATAAATTTTAAACTCCTAAACCTATGTTTGTTATCCATAACCATTATATTAATGAATATTTATATTATTCTAATATTAAAAAAATATTCATATGATTCCTGATTCTTATAAACAAAAAATTTCATCGTTAAAAACACTTCTAAAATTTAATTATTGATTCCAGAAAGATAAATAAATCAATAATTTTATTTTGATATATGTCCTTACATATAAAATTAGATAACTTCTTGATGATGAAATTACCTCATGTAATTCCCAGGTCCCCTACATTTAAGAAAACGAACTATAAATGGATCTGTAAAATGATATTTACTTACTTCCATTATAATATTTTTTTTATCGCAAATCATTATATATTGCAATAAAAATCTACACATAATGACTTTTCTCATTCCATTGAGAAAAATTCATGCGTTTCTATTTCAAAATTTCCCTCATTAATAAAATAAATCCTTCATTCCACCATGGTATTCATCACTAATGCTCTTTGAAAACCACATCCATCTCTTCTTTAAAGAGTTTGACAGTTGGTCAATGTATCATTAGTTATTTATATTTCTGGAAAAATTATTACGAATAATAATAATATCATTTACTATAGCAATTATTTTATTTTATTTCTCATATTCACCACACTTTCAGTCATCTTCATATGTAACATGATTCCTTCAGGTTTCAAAAATTGACTAAATCCAAGATGTATAGTGTGATTAACAGTTATTATAGTGGGAGAATCATAAATTTATTCATATAATGATAAAACCCTGGAACATTATTTTCAATATAATTATCCTTATTAATATCATAGTTAATTAATTTTATTTATTTAATCAAATCCTTCTTAATGGGTTTAAATGAAAATGCGAATTATCCTAAATATATCATTTGAGAGTGTTAAAACAGGTTCATAGTAAGCCATGTCTTATACACCCTGTGATGATCGATTCAAGTCTAATGGACCAATTTTGGAATTATTACACCAAGGTACAATGTTTGTTATACCACATAAAATTTTATTATCAATATAAGTATTAATTTAATTGAAAAGCCACGAAATATTTTCCTTAAAAAAAGAAATGAGTGTTCTTATATACTTATATTCAAATAATATCATAGGTTTATGATACCAAATCTGTTTTTTCCTCAATCTAGTTACCAGGGATTTTATTAAACAGCCATTGATACTAATTTTTATGGCCCCAATCACAGAAACACAAAGCTATAACTTCTTTATTTAATTGGTATAAAATACAAGGAATCAAAACCCATAGGGCCAAACGGTTTAGTAGTCATGGTAAATTATTCATACAATTATGTCTTTTATAAAATTGTAATACATAAAGTAAAACATTAATTTTTATCATGAAAATATATTTAGAATCTAAATCATATGATTTCATATGAATCGTATTACATTCATAGATTTCTATAAAATGTAAAAAATAAGGGTCATCTCAAATAATCAGTAATGGTTATGTATAATAGAAGCTAACATTAATCAATATCAATAAATGAAATTTAATCATAATTAAATGAACATTAATTAAATTTGAATAATCATACATCATGGTTAGATATACCATGATCAACATGCCATGGAAAATACCTAAAGACGGGTTGAATTGAATGTATAACCTGAATATAATTACAATAAAATGAATAATCAATATTAAAAAATAAATAACAGAAAAAATTAAGTTAAATCCATAAGCTAACATTTAAATCTTTCCAAAGATAATATTATTTTTATAATATCATAGATAAAAATAATTGAATTTAGAATTAAGGAATTTTTTATTTATTATACAATGGTATTTCATGCATCATCATACATCTTCCATCATGAACTTCATCATGATAGATTAAACATTTTGGGTAAAAATACGTTTAGCAATGGTTATCCAAATGAAAATCCACATGATACTACCAATCCATCTATGGGTTATATAATTCTGAGCCCCTACAGTCATTATATCTCCATAACTTTAAAAATATTTCAAAATATATATTTAATTCACTATAAAATTTACTTAGCATTAAATATCAATAGTGATGAAATAATATTGATTGTCAATACTTCCCCAATAAATCAAATAAATTTAAATGTAAAAATATATTTATAAATGAGATATATATTAGTAACTAATTATTTGCATTATAAATAATATATAAATTTAATTGAAATTTAACATCCAATAGTCATAGGAATGTGAGTAATTAATGGGAATGTTAAAGTCTAGAAATGAATCAAGCCAGTGAGTTACAATACTATATAGGGTCAAAATAGTCAAAACCCATTCATCAGAACAATAATTATTTTATTAATAAACAATATCATAACTAGAATATATATATACAACGATTTTATAAATTTGATGAATAAAGAAGCCCTAAAAAGTTCTATAAACACATTCATCAGGAAAATATACATTAAATTTTGATAATATATTTTTGACAAAAAGAACATCATTTTTTGAAAAATTTAATCAGAGAAAGTAAAAATTAAATAGTTTTAAATATGCTATAATATTTTTAGTGGAAAGGACTTCTATAACTTTTTTTCACAACATACGTGTTAAAATAATACATCACGTTTTTCAAAAAATCAAAACCCTAATAGTTTTAAAAAACATGGTGATAATTTTAAAAAAATTAATAAATTAATAAATTGATCGAAATTTCATTAATAAATAATTTGAAAAATTAAAATGAAATTTTTGAAATTAATTTTATAAATCATGACTTTGAATCGAAATTGATTACATAATGATGATATAAATGAAGTCAGATTTTGTAAAAACATTTTATAAATATTTTTATGTACAAAGAGTGGAATAATTGTACTATTAATTGAAAAAAAAATATTTATAACCATTAGAGAATAAAATTAATGGATTTTATTATACAATGGTCAAATAATTATCTTCAATGGGAATTCATTTATAAATAGTCATTTTTAAATTATGTGTGGACCAAAACAATACAATGATCATAAAGATGATGTGATATTAATCCAACAAATCGATTTTCAATTTTATAAGTTAGTAAAAATAAAAAAGATTTATATACGATATGATATATACCAAATTCAATATATACATAATCATATAATATCATGGACAATGGTGATGTGATATAACCCAATTAATATAAATTGAGTTATGAAATAATTTAGCACTTTAATATTTTCCATTCAAATTATGCTGGATAAATCAATTCATATTGAATAATAAAACACCATTATTAAACAATTATTCATGATACAATTGGTCAAATTGGAATCGTATAAATCAAATAAATTAAACAAGGCACATATGCTTACAATATGACATAATGAAGTGAAATTGAGATGAAGTCGCTTACCTCACACTACCTACTAGTTTAACATGATCAATTCTAATGTATAGTGGTTTTAAACATTTTATGGACTTATTATAGAACCATATTAATATTTATAATATCATAAAATATAATTTTATACCATATTATCTTCTATTATTTAAAATTCATTAATTATATTCAATGATTTAGTTGTTAATTTCCATATTTTCTCATTACAACTTTTTCATGAAAATTCAGGTTCTTTTGAGAAATATGTAGTAACAAAATCAACATAATAAAAATCCTAAAATAATTTCCCCACATAATTATCAATTATACCTATAATATCAATCTAGAAATATGGTTTTGAGAAATTATGTATGATATGATCATGGAGATGGTAGGGTATATGTTCACATGAGTATCACTTCCATTTTTCAACCATCATTTTGGGAAAATGGTATGTAATATTTTAATTGTAACAACCCATCCCCTGGGTCCCATACCGTGACTACCCCAAGACGGCCATCCATAGGCCATGGGTCGGCGTCTAGCACTGAATGGCATATTCCCTAAAACGGGCAGGCATTTCTATTAAAATTGTACCAACACACGGTCCGAGAACACAACAAGAAGCAACTGTGAAGTAAACTACTGTAGAAATATTGTGATGAATGTAAAGGGGCCAGAATACAATCCCAACTAGAAGATTACAAGTTCATTTGAAATGTAAAAAACAGCTAAAAAGTGAAAAGCATCTCCTAGAGCGGCCACCACATATCATACTAGAATGGAAGGTACAACACACAATCAGTAGTCCCTACATCACATCACATAAGATGGTCCACCCTGGATCCTACCTTAAGGGTAGGTACACATAGACTTCTCATCACTCAAAGTCCATCTGTGTCTTCGATGTACCACTATATCCTAGCTCCCTCAAACCTCATCCTAGCTACTCATCGTCTGCACAAGATAGAACAAGGTGCAGACGAAGCTTTTTCATGGGTGAGTATAATTATACTCAGTAGGGACCCCGAGACCCCAAATCTCACCTAGAATTCCATAAGTAAAACCACAAGTTAATACCATGATGATAATGTACCACACAGGTAATGTACCACTTAGCACAACCTCAATCATAATCACAAAGTAAAGACAACTCACAGTAGGATTTATTCTAGGGTTAGTAACAAGTAACATCCCCAGTCAAAATGTTGAATTCTTCAACTGCTGGAGAACTCCTCAAATATCGAGTATAGTGGGCCTCCCGGGTTACTCCAAGCCACATCCCACTAACCTTAAATAGCTGAGGTACTGCTCCACATCATGTATTATGGGTCTGCAGGGTCACAAATAGTTATCCCCCCAACGATGTCTGCTAAGGTACTCCTCCCCATCGTGTACCACGACTGCTCCCCACTGTGGCCCTCCAGGTCACATAGAACCACCCAACCCCATCGTGGTCTACCAAGGTACTCTTCCCCATCACATACCATGGCCTTCGATTCACTCTGAGATGAAATTTCCATAGTCATCTGGTCTCAGGTAGTCATAGGGTTCTGTATGTAGTGTGCATTAGAGAACCGCTCCCCAAGCCATCATCTGTATCTCAACCTATACAATTTCTCACAAAGAAGTTACCTAATGATTTTCTATGTCATAAGGGTTCTAATGTGATAGACGAAACTTCATATGGACTCTTTGTTTGTGCATTATTGGAATTTTAAGGCCGAGGGCCAGGTTGGATTTGGGTGTGATCCAAAACAGCCACACTCCACGTTTCTCTAAATCTCTAATAGAGATGGAAAAAGTAATTTCTCACTCTAAGGGTCTCAATTCCGTAGAAGTTTTTTCAAATGCGTTTCCATACCTCAAGATAAACAACTTTGACTGTTTTTGGGTGCAGGTCCGGTCTGACCCAGTATGATTGTCCCTGCCCGACATGGTCTAGAAAGTGCCAATGTCATGATCGGCCCACAAGAGGGGTGGCCCAGCCGGAATAGGGTGGCCCGCAAATAGATTCTCCCAACCACGTGGGGTGGTGGCCTTCTATCGCGGTAGCTCTCTGGGGAGGCGGCCTACTGGGGCGGCGGCCCGCTCGGTCGGCTACCCAGTCTGGGGGTGGCAGCCCACCACCGAGGTCAGTGGCCCAGCTCCGAGAACGGCGTCCCTACTTCGAGGTCCTCACCCTGGTGCGAGGGTGGCTACCCAGGGAGAGGTAGGCGGCCAGCTCCGATGGGGGTAGCTCGTCTCAAGGGTGGCTGCCCAATAAGGTTTGATGAGGGTTGCGGGTGTAACAACCTGGTCTACTAGATTCCCAAATGGACCGACGACCGTTTGGTTCGTGAGGTGACATTGTCGCGTGGGCACTGCTCGGTCGTTGAAGAAACCACTGGAGGTAGGTTCATCCTCCTCCGCGTCTTCCATTCACTGGTGTCATAGTAGTCGTGCTTCATTCCTTCCTAGGGTTGGCCATTGTGTCGGATGCCTCCTTCGTTCGCCACGACTGACGTGTTGTGGCCTTCCTCTTGTACATTGCATTGACGTGCTCCTGATATTCGATGTTGGCGCACATTTAGAAAGATAGTGGAGGGTTTAGGCTATGCTCGTTTTTCCCACACCCTCCTCCATAGCTTGTAAACCTGAGTGGGGTTAACTGTTTAATTTTAATTGAATTAAACAAAAAAAATTCCCCACAAAGATTCCCTGCAATAACCTCCCGCAAAGACAAATGAATCGCGGGTCAACCTATTAGTCGGTTGACCCATATGTTTCGTATACTTTCAAGAATGGGAAAAGGGGATCAAAAACAAACAAATGAATATAACCCCTACCCCGAAAACCCATTGGAGAGTGTCTGAGATTGATGTGTGGTCGAAATTATTCATCCCCACAACCGGTTCCCAATGACACCACTCGTACATCACCTATCAGTTCGTGGTTCAGTGATTCTTGTCACCTTCTGCCGGGACACCTTCATATTCTAGGGGACTGGCATCGTGGTGCTCCTTCAGTAATCGTTTCATGGAAATGCTATGCTGGTAACTCCTCCCAAGGTCCATATATATAGGAGAGGGGGAGGGTAAGTAACAACTTTGTAATTTAATGGTTGCACATTAATTAAAATGCATCCTAATTTTACTCAACATTGTTGATACATGGATTGGAGGGTAAAGACATTTATTGGCCTATCACATCACCAGTCCCACCATACCGCTTGTCCGTTGGAGAAATAGAATAAAAATAAAAAATGATGTTATTATATTTATTCTATTAAAATGTTCCAAAAACAAACTTTTTCTCTGGACCTAATGAGGTCAAAGTGAACCCTCCCATAAGTGAATCCCAGCACTGAGGATTCAACGGTGTCCTCATATTTTCAATCCGAGAAATGGTTCATAAGTTAGAAAATAACGCTCATGAGTTTATTGAACGTACCCGAAAAAAGTTCAGTAAATTCTTAACAGTCTCCCTTGAACCGCACCGGTCAAGGTTTGGCTCTGCCTAAGTGAAACACGCCCCAAAAAACAAAACAGTACTCTGGGATTTCAATACGAGTTACGATTTAGAAGTTATGGATTTTATAATAAAATAATTGTAACATAATTATTTTATTTATAGCCAAAAACTAACTTTCACTGGTGTCCTGCACAGGACCATGTTAGTATCTGCCTAAAGATAGCATACCATCACAAGATTGGTAGTGTTCTCGGAGTTTTAATTAGAGTTACCATTCTTGAGTTATAAAAATTTGATAAATAAAATAATATTATTTAATTATTTTTATTTAAAGTTTTTCATTTTTGTGTTTTCTCGCAGAAGGCCCACGCAGACTAAACAATAGTCGCCCTTAGGGTAAACTCATGATCAGGAGAACAACAGTGCACTTAGATATCAGATATGGGAAAATTTTTAAGAGTTAATCCACTTTTTCAGGAAAACTAATTACACGCGCTATTTAAATTTTAACAAAACATTGATAGATCATTTCAGGAACTCCGGGACTCAGAATCATGCACCGTCAGATATCCTGGTCATAAAATAATTCCAAATAACTTTAAAATATTATACAGAAATTCCAGGAAATTAAATTCTTAAACCTTATTGAATTATGTCCCCGAAATCCATAACATAGACTAAGGAATAAAATGAGGGTAGTAAGCACAAATCTGAGCCTCCCGCTTCCGTGTGTTCTCTTGTAGATTCCCATTCTGCCAGCGAACGCGCACCAAATCTACCGGCAACCCATGAAGGACCAGTACTTTTTGATCCTCAAACTCTACTGGGAACCATGTAAACATCACCCCACCATCTAAGAACAACTTTACCTGGTTGATAACTTTTGATGGATTATGCATGCATCTCCATAGCTGCAACACATTTAAAACATTATTCACACGGTGCATCTATAGAAAAAGATACAGATGGTACACCACCTCGCCCACTCTTCTGAAAATCATGAAAGGTCTGATGAACCTCAGAGATAACATGCCACCCCTTCCAAATCTCTACAAACCCCATCTTGGTGTTACCCATAGGAAGACATGATCTCCCTCCTCCTGTCTGCATAATAATTCTAATCGTTCGTAGTTATTTTCACTTGCTAACAAGTGAGGCATTGTGATATAAACTATACCACTGTTTCCTTCATCCCAACCACCAGTACCCATGCTGGAAGTCCTGGTAAATCTTCTCTACTCCAGGATTTACAATTTAATGGTATGGATGGATGTCCCTCAACACCACCTTTTAAAGTGTCACCTACACTATGGTGCATTATGTAACGAGGATGATGTGCTCCCCACCATCAGAAAATCCTTCAGTAGACCATCGTAAATATATCTGAGCACGTTGGGCCTCATAGTCAACATATCAAGTTGTGCCCCCCCCCCCCCCCCCCGCAATTTGTTTATGAATTGGGGGGTGTGACAGTCATAGACTGGATGTACCTGCTCTATCATTATACACGAAGGATATACGCAGTGCGACTAGATATTCTGACACATCACTCAACAGTTGTAGACCAGACCTCTAGATGAGTGTGTCTAATTCAAAGTTCCCCTTCCCCTGAGATTGAATATCTAAAAGTCATAGTCCTGGAGGAAATCTATCCATCGTTGTTGTCTCAGGTTTAGGTATTTCTGTGAGAAGATACAACTGAGACATTTGTGATCAAATTTTTCCATAAATCTTTCACCCATCAAGTACTGCAACCACATCATCAGCACAAAGACCACTATTTCTCACTCTAGGTCATGGGAAGTGTAGTTCTACTTTTCAGTCTCTATCTCAAATCCCGAATTCTCTAGTGAAATTTCTTCATCGACGGGAAGGGCCCCACCTTTTCATCAAAGATGAAATGGGTGCTACTACCGTGGAGAAGATATGTAAAATTATCTGAAAGTACCTATGTAAATTAGATGTCCCTCTTCCTTCAAAAAGGTAATCCTAGAAAAATATTTTGAAAATATGTCCTCATGCTCTACCACTCTTGTTTTGAACTAAAAACTAAAAACTCCTACTGCCACGTGGGTATGTCAAGCCGACTCAAGAGTGATAGGTTGAACCCTCATATGCATGTGTTTATCCTGTTCTGCCTTGGTTTTATTTTTTTCACTGACCAAGGAAAAATCCATTCCTATGTTGTAGATAAACCACAAACTTTTTTCCTACTACAGTCACTCTTTGTATGAACTGTGGATGCCAAGTCCATACCCAAACTAACATTGTAAGGCCTTGATGATTCCACCATGAGGTTCCAACCAAAACTATAACCTCAAGGGTTAGATCACATCGTCGGTGTAAGTTTTATTATCAGGACTCCTCCCAATAGTATCTCATGATGTGAGGGCCAGGTCAATGGTTTAATCAGAAACTATTGGTCTTAGACAATAATCATTGAAGGATGGAATGATTTCTACCTATGTCTATTGATAGGGTAGAAAGTAGTAGACACATACCATACCTCAAATCATTCCTAGAGTCCTTAGGTCACACTTCATTACTGCATTCAGCTACTCCCATCCCTTTACCTCTAGATCCCTGAGCCTGGTGGGGACCACATTGAGGTGGTGGTTGTATCATGTAAAAATGTATACCAGATAATGCTGCTCTCCTACCTCCACTCCCACATCTGATGCCCTGCTGATTCATATGTCCATATCAATTCCACTTCTCGAAACATATTACACGCCCAAGTCACTAAGACTAGCGTCAGTTTCCTGATTTCATACTACTAACATTATCTAGATGTATTCGCTCAGCCAATAAACATTCAACCAGAAAGGTTCTCTATGTCAACCTAAAAAAATTAGGAATGCATAAGGGATTAGGGCTGGCTTGGATGTCCCTAAACCCACCTCATTCAGAGGTCCAAGCCCCGAAGCACTGATTTTACTTGTCTATATTGAGTACCTAGGAATGGTCAGTACACCTCAACGAATACTCAACTACCGATATTTCATCCTGCAAAAGATGTAGAATCTCTAGAGAACTCTCATACCTTAGCTCTTTATGGTAAGATACCCCCTTCTCTGAGAAAGGTTCTCAAGCAGGTGCATATAAATGTCACCTCTTTATAAGATTAGGGTATCCTAAACCCTATCATCATCCTGATGATCCACATAGAAGGCTCACAATCCGGACCTCCATCTGATGGAAAGGTTCCTTGTCTTGATGGAAACTCGACCACCTCCTCAAGCCATTCTTTATCCACCTGGGAGTCGGGCTCTCCTCAGAACATGAGGTGTATCTGATACTTAAACTCGTGTAAAGCACTAATCATAAATGTATCCTCTACCAGTAACGCCGATTGTAAATACTATCCAATAGACATTGATATAGCTGACACACTACTCGAAGGTACTATCTCGGGAAATGGACTATGTACTGAGGGGTCATCATTATATGGACCATCCTTCTGGTCACTCATTGGAAAAGACTAGCAGCAAAGATCACAATCTACTCTACTGGTGTCTCAACTAGGTGGCAAACACTATCCAAATCCTCCATATCATTTTAAACTGCTTGTGGGTCTATCTCTCCTCGGATCCTCGGATCCCTCTACCACTAAATCCTGTACAATTCACTCAGTCAGCATTCACCCTCTGCTGGTGGGCTAGTGGAAATGGTTTTCCAATAGGTAGTGGTGCTACTGGTACACCTCCTAAAGGTGCTAACACCGTAAGAGGGCCCTACACCGAGTCTGCATTGCTCGGTAGGCCATCATCGCATACTCTCTATGGAAACCTGGGTGGCTGTGCTGGTGGAGTCATCCTGTTAAGGAACAAGTGCCCAATAATCATTATGTTATACCTGGTGAGATGACCCTAAAGAAATCAAAAGAAAACCTTTTCAAAAACACACTCAATTAGTGTTTTCATGTGCTAAGTCAGAAATTATATTTTTGGGTCCTTGTGTATGGATACGTAAACTGCCGCCCAAACATGGGATTCCCCAAACTCAAAACCACACTTATAAAACTTAACATTATTTCCACATAGAAAAGATCAGTGTCACATGTTCGTTGGTTGAACGGAACACCTCTGATACCACATTGTCATGACCTATCCCCCAGGGCCTATACCGTGACAACCCCAATCCCGCCATCCATAGGCTAGGGTGTGATGACTAGAAAAGAATGGTGTATTCCCTAAAATGGGAAGTCATTACCTTTAAACCTGTACAATCTCAAGGTCTGAGAACACAGCAAGTAGAAAAACTGTTAAGTAAACAGTTGTAGAAAAACTATGCGGAAACTATAGGGTCTAGAATACAAGCCCAAATAGAAGAGTACAAGTATAATTAAAAAGTTCAAAACAGTTGAAAATGTGAAAAGCATAGCCTAGATCATCCACCACATATCCTGCATGAACGGTAGGTACAACCCACGATCGGTAGTTTGGGCGTCGCATCACACTAAACTGTCCACCCCAAATCCTAACTAAAGGGTAGGTACAGATCGCCTCCTCAACACTCCATGTCCGTCCATCTTCTCTGTGTAACACAGGACCTGGCTCTCTCAAACCTCGGCCTAGCTACTCATTTTCTGCACAAGATAAAACAAGGTGCGAGCGAAGCCCATGCAGTAGTGAGTATAAAGATACTTAGTTTGGACCTAAGACCATGATGGTCTCCTAGAATTCCACAAGAAAAAACCACGGGGTAACACCACGAAGGTAAATTACCACACTATTAAATTACCACATAGCATAAATTCAATCACAAGCAGAATGTAAAGACATCTCATACATTGATTTATTCTTGGGGTTGTAACAATTTACTTCGCCAGTCAAAACATTGAACACCTCAACTACTGGAGAACACCTCTATCGAGTATAGTGGGCCTACCTAGTCACTCCAAGACACTTCCCACTAATATTGAACTGCTGAAGTATTTCACCCCATCATGAATTGTGGGTCTGCAGGGTCCCACAAAGCCCCCCCCCCCAACACGGTCTGCTAAGGTATCTCTCCCCAATGCGTATGGCGATTGTTCCCACCGTGGCCAACCAGGTCAGATTGAACCACCCACTCCCATTGTTATCTGTTAAGGTACTCATCTACTTCACGTACCACAGTTGTGCAGTCACTCAGAGTTTAAAAGTCAGTAGTCTCCAGGTCTCATTCAGTCACATGGTTCTGTACTTAGTGGGCTTGGGAGAACCAATACCCACGCCACCAGTCAAATCTCAACTAGAAGTAAGACTCAAAATTAAATAAACTGATGAATGAACTCGTGATAAGGGTTCCTTCATGACATACGGTGAGTTAGTTGACGCCCGGTCTCTATGTTATTGGCATTTTGGTGTCGAGGGCCTAGTTGAATTTGGGTGCGATCCAACCTGGCCGAAATCCAACTTTCTTTGAAAATCAAATGAAGTAATGAAAAAAGGATCGTCCTGCCCTAGGGTTCCCAATTTCATAGAAGGTTCATTAAACATGAATTTGGTCCTCAAGATAACCCCCTTTGAGTGTTTCTGGGTCCGGTTGGACCCGGGTTCGGTCTGACCCAGTCAGACTGATATTGCCTGACCCGGTATAGGAGGGACTAAGGTGGGCATGGCTTTCTGGGTAGTTGTTTGGTCCTTCCCACTAGAGGGGTAGTTCGTCCCGAATATGGCTGCCTGCAAGGGCGGCCTGTCTGTAATAGGGCGACCTGCAAATGGGATGCCCGACCCACGTAGGCCGGCAACCTACTAGGGTGGTGTCCTAGTCCGGGGGTGACATCTTACGAGGGTTGTGGCCTGCATGGGTGGTAGCCCACTCAGGAGACAGCCAGGTTCGAGGGCGGAGGCCCACTAGGGCGGCTGCCCAATCTGAGGTTGGAGACCAGCTCTGAGGGCGGCGGCCCGACTTGGGGGTGGCGTTCTGGTCTGTGGGTGACATCCCACTCTAAGCGCGGCGGCCTGGCTCTAAGTGCGGTAGCCCAGCTCCGAGGGTGGCAGCCCTGATCTAGGGGCAGCGACCCGGTGCATTGGTTGAGGCCTACTCTGAGGATGGTGGCCCACTCTGAGGGTAGGGGCCTGAGTAGAAGGAGGCGGCCCAACTCGAGGGTGGCGACCCGGTTTGGTCTGATGTTGGGGGTGAGGGGGTATAACCCCCCGGTCTCCTAGATTCCAGAATCACCAGAAGGGTGTTCGGTTGGTGAAGCGGCGGTGCCACATGGGCATCACTCGGTTACTGCGAATCCGTTAGAGGATGGTTCGACCTCTTTCATGGCTTCGGCCGTGGCTTCCGTTCACCGACGGCACGACGGTCGCGCCACCTTCTTTCCCATGGCTGATTATCATGTCGTCTACCAACTTCATTCGCTAGGGAGGAGAAGCCGTGTCATTCCTATTGTGGTGTGCGTTGATGTGGTCATTGTCTTCCATGGTGGCGCAATGATAGTAAGACGGAAGAGGGTTTGATCCAGGTTCGTTAGGCACGCGCCCTCTGTGTTAGCTCAAAAACATGTGGGGGGAAAACGGTATAATAATAATGCAATTAAATAACAATATTTACCCCCACAATATTTTCCACAATTACCTCTCACAATGAAGAATGAATCACGGGTCAACCCGTTTTTCGGATGAACAACATTTTTCATATAATTTCATGAATGGGGAAGAGGGAATAAAAAATGCCCAAACAAAAAAACCCCTACCTAGAAAACCCATTAGGGAGTTTCTGTTCTTGAAGTTGGATCAGCGTTCTTCATACCCACAAAAGGTTCCAAATGACGCCACTCGTACGTCTCCATCATGTTCATAGTTCGGTGTTGCCCATCACCTCTTGATAAGTTGCCTCCATCTTCTAAGGGTCCAGCAACATGGAACTTCTTCATCACTGCGTACCTTGGAGAAACTATGCTGGTACCTCCCCCTAGCTACTTATATATATTATAGAGGGAGGGTAAGTAACAAGGTTGGAATTTAATGGTGGCTTATTAGTAAGGAACCTTCATAATATCCCCTAACATTGCAGTTACAAAGATTAGAGGGTCATGAATTTATTGGCCTATCACATCGCCAGTCCCACCTTACCACTTGTCCGTTGTAGGAATATAATAAAAATTCATTTATAATGTTATTTTATTTATTCTATTCAAATGTTCCAAATAACTATCTCTTTTCCAGACCTACTGCAGTCAAAGTAAAGCCTCCCTTTTGTGAATCATAGTGCCATGGATTCAATGGTGGCCTTAGATATTTAATCTATGCCATGGTTCCAAATTTAGAAAATTTTTCTACCGTGTTTACTGAAAATAACCGGAAAATGTTCAGTAAATTACTAACAGTCACCCTCGACCTTTGCTGGTCAAGGTTAGGCTTTATCTTAGTGAAACATTCCCCATCAAACCCAATGGTACACTCAGATTTCCAATCTATGTTACAATTTATATGCCATGTATTTTACAATGAAATAATTTTCACATAATTATTTTATTTATGGCAAAAAATAACTTTCACTGGTGGCCCACACTGGATAATGTTAGTATCTCCCTAAAGGGGGCATACACTCATGCGTTCTGCAGTGGTCTATGATTTTTAATCCAATTTACCTTTGTGAGTTATAAGAATTTTAAAAATAAAATAATTTTATTTATTATTTTATTTACAGTTATGTCATTTTTGGGTTTTCTTACAGGAGGCTCGTGTTGACATAACATAAGGCGTGCCTATGTTAAACCTGCCATCCTAAACGCAACGGTTCCCTCAGATTTCTGATCCAATAAACTGTTTAAGTGTTATTCAACTTTTTAAGAAAAACTACTTACACACTCTATTTAATGTTTTACAAAACTTCGACGGATCATTCCGGGCACCCCAGGCCTCGGAATCACGCACTGTCAAATTTCACTGTCTCAAAATAATTTAATATAATAAAAAATTTAAAAAAAATATAGGGACATTAAATTTATGTATTATAATGATAATAATATAATATCTTTATATCTACTTCTATATATCATTCATGTGTTGTGGTTAAGAAAAGAGAGTCACAACGGTTTGTTTCCATGGTAGACCACACATAAAAGTGTTATGTTATCAACATTGTGTGAGTTAAAATATTAGAAGTAAAATTATATATTATACATTAAGAATCATAACTGATACATTAATATCATAATTATTAAATTTTTATAAAGTATAATAATTTTGATAAACCTTATCGCCTTCTATGTAATGAGTTAGTGAATGATTAATCACATCACATCATGAGGACCTATACTGATGTACACACAAGTGGTGTTACCATATCTTCGATGAAATGGAAATTTTAAAATAGATATATAATAAAATGAATAAAAATGTATAATTATGTTATATAAATAATATTTATTTTATATATCCATCATTATACACAACTGTGATATGTGGTAATGGAAAAACGAATAACATCTGTTTGCTATGAGATAGCTCATCATACACATGAATACTGATTTCGTAACCCATTCGATGGAATTGTGTGTGGTTGTAGGTCATGAACATAGCATAAATATATATCATCAATTTTAGTGAATTGTTTTTTATATCATATTTATTTAATAATAATTGATGTCTATGGAAGAGGAAATAGTATAGAAACGCTCGATAAAAAACACTATCCCTTATTCAATTATCCTCTAAATGATTACACTAAAAACATTCATAGTTTGGAAGTCTTCCCAAACTGAGAATTCTAGGATTAGGTGATATAATATTTTATTATATATTGTTAGGTATTTCTTAATCCAAAATGGAGTGAATGCTTGAAGAAAAGAGATGTTAGGGTGACCATTTATAAATGAGGTGACTGGAACATTTGTATTATTTAATGTTAAAAATGTGCTCTTCTTTTTACCTTAACAATATTAAATAATTTTTACAATTTTTACTATTAATTATGGTAAAAAAATAAGATAGAATTATTATGTAATATATTTTATTACAATTCCATATATGGAACCCATTTTAAAAAAATCCATTAAGATAAGTGGAAAATTATAATATTAAATAAATCTCACTAATTTGATGAGAAAAAGTGGTTTCTATAAAAAATTGATAAAATTTTAACAATTTTTTTATTTCACAATATATTATGAATTTTTTTCCAATAAACTAAATTGGATTAATGAATATATAATTTTGATAATTTTACTTAAAAATCATTTTATAATATCATTTTACCTTATAAATAATTTAACAAAATTTATTTTAAATTAAAATTGTGTATTTTTTTTACTATTAATAAAAAACTGATACATTTCAATAATATCCCAAAACATCAAAGTATGATAATTTCGATATTATGATATAAAATTAAATTTCATATAATAATATTTATTTTTTTATTGTGGTAAAAATTACTTTTAAATTACAAGAGCAAGGCCTGACTATAGCATCTTTTAGACGAAAAGATAGTTTTTCAGAAAATATTTATATTTATGTAAAGTTATTATTATTATTTAATAATATTTTGATGAACATACTTTTAATAATTTTTTTATTATTATTCATAGAGGACTATTTATTACTTAGGGTATAATGATATATAATATTATTGTTCATTTTGAATCGATGTTTCATGGTTAGCAAGCTATCAAAATAGATTAAATTTAACAAAATATATTTCTTGATTGTTTTTTATTAGTGATTGTGTCACATATGAAATGAAAAAGTTTTTATTATTTTAAATTTTATTATAAGAAAAAACAGACACCAATTTTATTTTATAATTCAGTTTTTCTAAATAAAACAAGAATTTAAAATAAGGAGAATGAAAATTTATCACAAAATGTCTATTATAATCAATAAAATATATCATATTTAAATTAAAAAAAAGGTTTCTTCAAATTCTCTCAATTTTTTGGTATCCACAATTTGAATATAATCTATAAATCAGGTGGCTCCTCTCAATTAAAATAAATTATGTAAATATTTAGACATTTTAGTTCAAAATAATATTTTTAACTAATATCATTTATTCATAAAAACACACAAAAACATTGAATATTCTATATGTTAATTTTTTAAACAAAATATTATCCCATTGGAAATGAAAATTTTAATATTAAATAATTAATATTGTTTTAAAATAATTAATTCTATTCACCATTAAATTACTACACTAACATTATTAGTATGAAAATTGAAATTTTCTTTTACATTTCATGTGGTATTCAACTAAACAACATGATATTTTTTTAAAAATATTTCCATAGTTTCTAAGATAAAAAAATTTAGATTGTGATAAAAATAATCAATATAAAAAAGAAAATAAAAGATATATAAACAAAATAACAAAAACAAACATGCCCTATCCATGTAACCCCACTGATGATTCATATTGTGGGATAAACAAGATACATACATCATTAATGAACCACCACCTTGAGCCTTTAGCGGGATAAACAAAAATGACATATCAATATTTTATGACTTTAAAAAAATAGTCAGAGTCAATAAAAAAGGTAAGTAAATAATTCAACCCATGTTTATTTAGATATATATTAGGTTTGAGATCCAATAAAATCCTTTCATATAAATAAATTTTTACCACTGAATTAATAATTCATGGAGAAATAAATGAATCATAAAGGTAAAAAAATTATAATTGAAAATAAAAATATCCAATACATAGAGATTAATGGAGTATCCTATAATCCACTACCAAGTAGTATGATGTTGAGAACTCCCCCAAGGGGAAGATGCAACCTGGAACAACGTTAATTGAATGGACATTATAGTGGGTGACCCATTCATACATCATTAACAAAAAAAATCTTTTAGGTGTAATAAATTATATCACACTAATACAAATTATTATGGGAACCACTTATCTTAACTGATTTAAATGGATGTCTCCTGGACTTATAGAGGAAGAATAAGGCATCACATTTAATGGACAAATTAATGAAGTGGTATAATGGAGATATTTTTTTTAAAATAGAAATTTTACCACACCAGAGGATGGATTGCATCAGAGATAAAAGTGATTATCAAAGAGAACCCTACAACCTTATTTTTAGGATAATATAGATACCATTTTTATAGTTAAGAGATTTATATTGATTAAAAACTTGGAATATAATTCTCAGGTATCCCAAAAAATATTTTCAATCTAAGGAACGTAATTTAATTTTAATTATTATGAAAAAAATAAATTATAATTAATAGAGTCTTAAATTATTTGTTTAGTTAAAATCATCCTTAATTAAAAATTGATACAATAAAATTCATCAATCCTTAAATCTATTGGTCCCTAAAAATATTACACACCATATTTATCCATATTAACAAAATAATTTCACTAAAACATTCTTTTGTAAAGGGTGAAAGTGTACATAAAACACATAATAAACAAAATGTAAATCAATACCAAGAGTTATTCACATTAATAAAATCCCATAACCTATTGGATGGAAAAATACATTCACTAATGGAAAACTATTAAAATTCATGATACCTATTTTGACAACAATAATAATAAAACAACATTACTGTGTGAGTTTAGAATAAAATATTTTTTCATATGTCATAATAAATGAATATTATATTTTTGAAAAGATTATTAATGTCACTATTTAAAATGATATACTCCAGTATTCCACTTAAACACATAATATAATGAGATATAACAATTAGAATAATATCATATAAGGTAATACAATAAATCATAATCATCATCCCTCATGGAATCCAAAAATGATATGGGCTCAAAATATTTGGATGATGGATGCTCACATGGTCAACCTGATAAAAAAATTCATCCATTTTATAATGAATCATGGTAACTAATTGAATTTACATAATATTTATATATTGTATGAATTATATTATTTATCCATTAATGGATTACTTAAATGAGTCATATATATTTGAATCGCAAAATAAAATATCATTTCCTTGAAAAAAATAAAATTATTTTATAAATCTATGATAAAACAAATAATTAATGATCATTGAGTTCATAGGAAGATAATTATATATTCCCATGATTACATATTAAAAATTTATAACAAATAATTTATATATTGTATTGATTTTTAAAATATTCTTATAGAAAAACGTAAACTTTATCATCACTATGTATTCACTCTATATAAATATATGATTATTTCAGCAAATATTAGTCATTTTAGAAATTTATTCTAATTGTATATATCTCATAACCTTAGTTCATCATCAAACTACATAAAACAACATCAAAACCCAATGGTTTTATCCCACATAAAACTATGATAGTAAATTTCCAATGACTTTTGGACATAACATTCATATGATAAACATTTCAATATACCTATACACAAATATTCTCAAAGTCATTCAACAACATTTTATAATGATCTAGAATACATCAAAAACAAATTACAGAAATCACTAATTGCTCTCTTCCACAACTATCATCATACTAATTATTTAATGAAAACATGTCTGTGAAAAATATTGACTCACTATATATAATTAATAAAATTTACATTTAAATTGGCATGCTATCATTTCCACAATAAGAAATCAAACCCACATCAAAGATTGTCTTAGCTTGAAAATCATGTATTACAATAAATATGCAATTATAATATGCACATATAAAAATTGAGATTACTACACTAATTTTTTTAATATTTGATATTCACTTTTTTGCAATTTTTTCAATAAAATTAAAAAATCACCATTCATTAGTTAAGATAATCATAAGACAATAGGTTTACCGTTTCAAAATAAACATCAATTAAGACATTAATTATTATAAAATTATTTCCATATCGTTATACATCATAGAGATTAATATATAATTCAAAAAACTTTTAATGAAAGAGTTCAAAATTAAAATCACCGATATGAAAATTTTGTTATAAATTCATTACATATAGATTAATATTTATATCCATATAAATGTAATATAAAACAACAAAAATACTAGATGTTATCTTAAACTTCTTGGGATTTTATAATTCTCCATCCCCATGGAATGTCACAATATTTTAATTTTTTAGCACTATATATACACATTTTCACAACCACATATGTATAACGAAACATCCTAATCATAGAAAATATTTCATACATTCATCCTAAAATCATCATGAAATTGATCTTACAATATATGATATTCATATAAATAAATATCCCTTCTGTCCATTCTATCTAGACTATCAACATATTCATTCAAATAAATTATAAAATCATAGAATATTGATAACATTTTACATGATTCACTATCATTTCCATTAACAATGGGTTTTATGTGATTAAATCAAACATATTAAATAATAAAAGATATAATAATACATTTCAAATATCATATATGATGTATAAACAAAAAAATAACTAAATTTAAATAAAGACAACATTGTGTATCAATGTTGGAAGAGGATACTATATAAAATCACAAGAATGATGTTTATCTATAAAAAGTAGAAGAGGGAAACTATTCTCATTGTGTTTTCATGGGTTGATGAACTCCACTATGCTTGAGAGTGATTATCCTTACAACTATGTTATGCTAGTATCATAGTTTTAATTAAAGTATATATGTTATTTATTAAGGTAAAGTTAATATAAATCCTTAAAACATACCCAATCCATTAGAAAAATTATTTTGGCCTCTGGGTTTCTAACAAATCCTATCATTAATTAAATAAAAATTTATAAAATATCACATTAATTTCTATAGTCTCAAACCATATGTATAATATTTCCCTTCATGATTTTTATAGTTAATAAATTCTATTTGATTCTCCCATAAATTAATATATAGGCATATATGAAAGATATCCTATATTTATTACTTATAATTACAGATCAATATATGACATTAAGTTAAATTTAATATATATCATAACAATATTTTCATAATCATATCATCTAATACAATATTACATTATGGATGTCATTCAACATCCCCATATCACTCATTAAAATATTACAGTCTAATACATAATCTATTCCATGTCTTCATCAATTCCATACATTAAGACATAACAAACAGTATGATATATATTAGTAACACACTATGTCATATATATATATATAGATTTATTTCGTATCTCAAGAATTATTAAAATAGTTACCATATTTCAGTTTCAACAAGGATAAATCATTAAAAGTTATTCTATGGAATACATAATCCACTTGTAACATTTATGTTATCCTCTTTTATTAATATAAAAACAAAATTAATATATTAAAAATATTATAAAAAACACCAACCTATACTCATGAGAAAATAACACCATATGAATACTAACTAGTTTTATACCAAACTATCACACTGAATTATTTTGATAAACAAACTCCCCATGCCATCCACCAATAAACTAGATGTTATTTACTAAATTTGATGTATTCGAAAAAATGGAATCATGATTAATGATTATATAGATTTATAAAAAAGTGTTCAATATATGATATGATTGTATAACAAAATATCCCTAATATAATATATTATTTTCATATAATTCATTATATACAAATATTGTATCACAAAAAATTAAACATTAAATTAAAATAACATGAATATGGTTGTAAATGTAATTAAAGACAATCAAACTGATCATTTGACACAAATAACATATCACATACAATGTAAGAGGGATTTTAATAAATAAAAACGTGTTCAACATGTTAAAAAATCCAGGACATCACCTACCATGACAACTATCCATATCCATAATATTAATCATTCATGTTCTATATCCATTTATTATCCAATATAAAAATGAATTATATACATGAGTTCACATTTTGGGGTCAGAAATAATACTCATTTTAGTTTTCATATGCAAGGGCCCGACTACATTAATAACTAGTTACCATGTGCATCATCAATATAAAATATAAAGGAAAAACCATTATTACAACATGTCTTCAATAAATTATATCAATATACATGATCAATACATATCTTTCTACTCATCGAACACATTCATAATTTCCCCCAAATTAAAATATTAACATATTTATATATAGTTCTTATGATTCTAAAATATAATATAAAGATGTTTTATTGAGAATTTTGAAACAATAATGGTTTCTAAATTCACAGACCCTAATCCCCATTTATATTTGAGTTAGGTCCTCTATCTTTAATATGATTAATAATAACTAGGTATTATGTGCTACTATATGATAATTAAATTATTTAGAAAGGACTTACTGTCATAAAGAATTGTCTATTTAAAGAATCATTATACTCCTGCTATAATATATTGTGGATCCATTTAAATCACATTAGGATAGTGGTCATATAATTAATAAAACTTCAAGAATAATAAAATCTTCTCTTGTCACAAATTTATAGTCCATCCAAGTGATTTAGTCTTGATTTATTATCATGAGATACTAGTGGAACAACTCTATTACTATTGTATACTGTATTTTTAGAAACATTTCTAGTATAAATCATTACAGAGCTATGGGTGGTACCATATATAGAAATCTATACTCCATTTAAAAAAGTTTATGTTGGTTAGTAACTGCAATTATACTATGGTTAATTTTCTTACATGTCCGCCATGATATTGGAGAGGAAGAGATTAATACCATGAGTTATTCTTATCTTTACCAATGTCATGTATTTTAAATATCATCTAATATTGAAGTATTTCTTGAGTGGTAATTAGTACATTTTATGTATTTACCCAGACCTTTCTGGTCCATTCCATTGTGAAAATGTGGTGCTATAGGTGTTTCAGGAAGTTAAGGTGACTTGGGGGTGCATTTGGGTGGACTTTTAAGGAAAGCTAAAGGGTAATAGCTTTCGCATGGTTGGCACATGGTTTTCCTAAACTGTGCGGCTTAACCGTGCAAGTTTGGTGTTGGATGCAGTGGCTAACACACAGTTAGCGCACGGTTTGTCTAACCATGCAGAGTAACCATACGTGGAGTGTTTGGTGAGGTAGAATCTAACGCACGGTTAGCGCACAGTTTGTTAACCCGTGTGGACTAACCATGCGGGAACTTAATGTTAGATCCTAAAATTGTGGAAGTAACTCGTTTTTCCATTAATCTCCACATTTAAGCCCCTAAGCGGCCATAACTTGGGATTACCCTTCCTTTGAGGTAGGTGAACCTCTCCCATGCATTTTGGAGGTGATCCAGAGGCTTATCTATGCAAATCGAAGTCGGTTTCTTGAGGTATGTGATCATTCATTCTTGGTTACTTAGATCTACTTAGATCTACTCCTCCTCTTCTCTAGGTTTCATAGATCTACTCCTGTTATGGGTAGATCTAAGTGTTTGGATGTCGATTATGATGATCTTTGGTCTTGGATATGTTAGGAGAAGAGATCTAAGGAGGATTCGTGGAGAATCAGCCCGGTTTTTTGGGCATTCATTGACCGTTGTGGTTTTCCTCAAAAACCGTTGCGGTAAGATATTTGTGGCTTCTCTAATTGTTTATGTGCAATCTTATAGTTTTCATGATTTAACCCTTTGGATCATAATGAAATTGACCTAATTAAATACTTGAACCGGATTAATAGAATTGATTGGATTGCATGTTGTTGTTTTGTACCGTGAATATGGTTTTCCAATTTATTTGCTAAATAGTGTGATATCTATGCCTTACTTGTTAGTATGGTGTTCTTGATGAATTGATAAAGATTTTAAATTCGGAATTAGTTGATAATTAATTGGCTAAAGATAAATAGGCATGTCAATGAATTCGGTTGTTGCCGTTGTGGTAGTTTTTCTGATTTGATGTTAATCAAATTGGGACAGTAAACATATAAAATCTTTTGTGATAGCTTACTAATTAGGTTTTCCAAAATTGGAACATATGAATTGAAACTGTTAATTAAAGAGTGATTAAAGAACTATTTGGGTGATAAAAGATAATTCCTGGAAGAGTTTTTAGTTACCCTCTTGTTCGTAAGCCTGAGTGCCTTGTGATTTAGATCCATGAGTGCTAATTATGTATGAAGGTTAGATGCCTTGTTAAACGGCCAAGAGGCCATTTGATGTGATGATTGTTTTTCCTACTGCTTGTGCTATGATGTGACCCTGGAGGGGTATTGTGATATGTGGAGGCAGGGAGGCCTTGTGGTTGTGGTAGCGTATGTCACCTAGAGTGGCGAGATGCATCAGTTTATGCATGTGGGTGTCTGGGAGGACACCAGGGAAGATGGAATGGTATGGATGTGGTTGTTGGATGCTTGTGTATTCACTGGTTTTTTATCTACTATATGTTTCCCCACTTCTCAAGGCATATGTTCTTGCTTACCCTTCTTTCGAAAGAGCTGAAGACACGCGAGGTATTCCACATGCTTTCTGTGTTTAGCCTCTCTAGGGAGAATGGTTCTACGCTCTTACTATAGGTGGAAAAGACTCGATGGGTAGTACATCTACTCACCGTGTTGAGCCCCTTATGTTTAGTATCATAGGTTACTTTTCTCTAATGCATGGGAATATGGGAAGGTGAATTTCTATGATGAAATATTGATTAAATGGTGATAATATGCAGGGATGGAGTTGCTGGAATTTAAAGGTGATGTTGAATCATTAATGGAACAATTGAATTTGAATGTGATGCTAATGAAGTTAATGTGGTTGTGTTCATGGTTAATTAATGAAAAAATAATTAATTAACGTAATGCGGAACTGATGGAAAAGGGGATGAAGTAACCTAATTAAGTACTTTGATTGGTTGTGTGCTTATAAGATACCTAGTCTTAGAAATAACAGCCCGGAGCCCGAGAGACATTAGAAGTTGTTGAGTCTAAGACTTGGTTATGCCCCTAGTGTGGTTGTGAGATATAATATATTCTGTACTATTTGTTTTTCTATACGTTACTCCACCCTGTGAGTAAGGTAAACTGTCACCCTGAGGATTTTGAGCCCTGGGGGTGTGTTTTCCACAAAATGTTTGTGGGAGGATGAATGATTGACTACCCCCTTTGACCATGCTCTCTTCTCTTGGTATATACTTGTGCTCGTAGTCATAGTGGTTAGTTTTTCCCATATATGTTTGTAGAGGGATGTAAAGGCTTCTGGTTATTCACACACATATATTTTGGATATAGTATCCTATGGACTACTATAGGTGTAACATGTATAGGCTCTGATGGCTTGAGGATCCTTACTCGTCATGTGGGATGTAATGGCTTGAGGTATAATACGCGACGTATGATACATGTAATGTGAGCTATGTTGGCTCTCGGAAACTACTTGGTTACTTTTGGTTGTGAGGATGGTGTGGTGCTTAGCCCAGGTGTCTGCAAGCAAGCCTTTCTGGTGAACGTGGTGCATATTGTGAAGCATAGACTAGGTATATATGGGAAATCATTTAGAGAGAGATATACATGACGTATATTGTTGGGGAAAACCGACAAACTAGTGGGGAATTAGTAGCGGGGTACCCTTGATATTATTTACTATATAATATATTCTTGTATGCGTTACTTGGTGAGAGTAGCCATGGCGAGGTTGGGAACTTAGTATACCTATTTAGGTGATGAGTTAGTTTCACTTGTTGTTCACTGTGCTTTAGAATGCTTTATTTACCTTTGAATGAGAGGGTTCTGAAAGGATCCTACTGTGTATACCGTTATACTCAACCTACGTTTATATAAACAATTTTTCAGCTCCCTTGGAGCAGGTTGAAGATCAAGCTGGTTTCTACTAGCTTGTGGTTGGAGGAGCTGTTCGGGCTTGTGGTCGCTGCTGTTTTACTTTCTTTTGGGTACCTATAGTTTTCCATTTCAGATGAATTACATTTGCATGTCATTTCATATATGTGCTTCGGTTTCTTTTAGATTTCAGTTCTGAGTTGAATTTGGTTGGTATATATCTTATCTCCCTCTTCTGAATGTGATCTCTAAGAGGCTAATGCCTCCTATTTGTGTGTTTATTATACCCTCCATGCTAGTCGCCAACCCAGGGCCTACTAGAGGCGAGAATCAGGGGTCATTATCTCCCTTCTCACATTTCCAGCCTAGGAGGGGTTCACTTTGTGGGGAGGGGGTTGGGACAGAGTGGTATCAGAGGTCTGGTTGAGGGATATGATGGATTTTGGAGATTGGCACATGTGAGGTTGCATGGGTTGGTAGAGAAACAGTTTCATTCATGTTTAGCATGTGCGGTAAAAAATGGAGACCAGCTGAGACATATGCATTTAGGGCCCCCTATGATCTGATGTACGTACCATTATGTTTACAATGGATACTAAACAAGGTGATACTATTTGCAGGGTACAGACCTAGGAAAGGATCATGCATCATTCTTCTTTGTTCTTGTGTTTGAATGGGTAGACCTTGGGACAGGATAACCTAAATAGAATGAAAGAAAACAATTAAATAATTAATTTTGAGTCTTCCATATTCCATGATTAGGAGCTCTATGTGTTTGTTATTTTGCAGGTATGGCTCCAGGTCGACATCCTCTTCAGGACTGCGTAGAAGATGTCTAGTAGGCTATTTCAGCAGGTCACCGCATGGTAAAGGTTGACGAAGAAGACACTTGGAGGAAGACACTCTGAGAGTTTCAGTGCCAGAGACTGAAGAAGTACGAGGGCTCCATTTCAGATGCAATCAAGGAAGACTAGTTGGAGGAGGTCGAGATAGGCTTCAATTTGATCCCTGCTCGGAAAGAGCACTGGGTGTCCTTAGCTGTGACGATGCTGCATGGAGCAGTAAGGCAGTGGTGGTTCTTGTTCTACGGGGAGCGTGAGGATTCAGCGATCCCTCTGGAGGAGTTCCGAGACAAGTTTAGAGCCGAGTTCCTTTCATCGACTACAAAGGCATCCAGTAGCCAGGAGCTTCATACCCTTCAATAGGGGAACTCTAGTTTTCAGGAGTTTGGGATCCATTTTAGGAACCTTTTATGATATGATTCGGACCTGTTACCAGATGAGGTGGCCAGAGCAAGGCATTTTGAGGAGGCTTTGCGTCCAGAGATCCTACGTCAGGTCCCCCCATTTATGTTAAACACATATATTGATGTACTGGAGAGGGCATGGGTTGTTGATAGGACTTTGGCCAGGACAAGATCATCACGATAGGGGAATCATCATGATTCATCACGAAGCCGAGATGCGGTCCAGGGTTCCCTGTTTTCAGGGTAGAAGAGTTTCCGTTTAGCCAGGGGTAGGTCCCAGCCCTTCAAATTTATTTTCTTCGGAGGAAGAAACTCTTAGGACTATGCCAATGGATCAGGCTCTTGTTTTTCTTGTGGTGCTCATGGCCATTGGAATCATGAGTGCCCATCCTTTTAGAGCAGCCATCGTGCACCGGGGGCTATGATCCAGGTTCCTCCTTTGATGCAATTCCAGCCGAGGCAGCAACAGCTAGTTGCACTTGCTTTAGATCAGTGGAGGATAGATGGGGTGGGCAGAGGACATCCCCATGATGATCCCCATCCTCAAAGAGAAGAGTGCGGCCATGGTGGTGGTCGTCATCAGGGTCAGAGAGGCCGTGGGGGAGGTCGTGGTTAGCTTCATGCTCTAGCGTTGCAATCAACAGATGAGCCAGATGTCGTTCGAGGTGCCCCTTGCTTGTTTTCTACCTATGTGTATGCCTTTTTTGATTCAGGAGCGACACACTCTTTCATATCACCTACCATTTTCCATGCTTTGGGACTTGAGGTAGAGAGGCTTCTAGTTCCCTTGACGTTGACTACGCCAGTTGGAGGTCAAGCTAGCTTGTTTGAAGTATGTAGAGACTGTGAGGTAGTGTTGGGGAAACACCTCTCTTGAGGAGATTTCTTATGTTTATGGATACAACCATATGATTTCATCCTCAGTATGGATTGGTTGTATTCGGTGTAGGATATCGTTGATTGCTTCAGGAAGAAGGTCATCTACATCGGTGCGGATGGAGAGCAGGTGGTGTTTAATGGTGAAATAGATCCACATATGGGTCATAGGTGCGTTCCATTCTTATCATCCATGGATGCTGAGATGATGCTATGTTCTTCAGAGGTTCAATAGTTGGCGTTTCCTAGGGTCATAGAGGAGTACCCTGATGTTTTTCGAGAAGAGGTTTTAGCATTACCCCCTCGACGAGAGATCGAGTTTGGGATCAAGCTACTGCCAGGAGCGTCTCCTATCTCTATGTCTCTGTATAGGATGGCCCCTTCCGAGTTATGAGAGCTATGTATACAGCTTGATGGTCTGTTGCAGTGCATTTTTGTTCGCCCAGGTGTGTCCCCATGGGGTGCACCAGTTTTTTTCGTGAAGAAGGCCGACAACAGTTTTCAGTTGTGTGTCGATTATCGGTGCTTAAAAAAAGTGACAATAATGAACTGCTATCCTCTTCCATGGACTGATGATTTATTAGATGAACTGAAGGGTGAAAGATGGTACTCATAGATCGACTTATGGTTAGGATATCATCAGATGCATGTGAAGGATGAGGATATCCCAAAGACTGCTTTCTGTTGTCGTCATGGGCATTATGAGTTCTTTGTCATGCCGTTTGGTGTGACGACTGCTCAAGCTGTGTTTATGGGTTTTATGAATGTTGTGTTCCGTGAGTTCCTTGAAATGTTCTTGGTAGTTTTCATCGACGACATCCTTGTGTAATCTACATCTGAAGGGGAGCATGCAGAGCATCTACAAGCCATTTTGGGAGTTCTTCATCGACATCAGCTGTTCAAGAAGTTGTCGAAGTGTGATTTTTGGGCTCGAGAAGTCTGTTTCGTGGGGCATGTTGTGTCCCAACATGGAGTAGATGTGGGTCCATCGAATATTGAATTAGTTGTGTCTTGGGTAGCTCCCAAGACAATGTCAGAGGTGCGAAGTTTCCTTGGTATTGTAGGCTACAACACAAGGTTTGTAGAAAATTTCTCACGAGTTGTGACTCCTCTGACATCTTTGACCTAGAAAGATCATGCTTTCATATGGACTGATCAGTGTCAGGAATCATTCGAGTATCTAAAAGAGATGTTAGTAAGTGCTCCAGTCCTTTGTCTTCCAGTTGAAGGAGTTCAGTTTGATATTTTCTGTGATGCTTCACATCTGGGTCTAGGTTGTGTTCTTAGGCAATAGAGGTTTGTTGTTTCTTACGGGTCTCAGAATTTGTGTCTCCATGAACACAACTATGACACCCATGATCTCTAGTTGGCATCCATGGTGTTTTCTATGAAGTTGTGGATACATTACCTCATTGGTGAGCGCTTTGTGGTTTTCAATGATCATAAGAGTTTGAGGTATGTTTTCTCCCAGCATGGCTTGAACATACGACAGCGCCAATGGATGGAGTTCTTATAGGAATACAACTTTGAAATATCGTATTCAACTGGAAAGGGGAATTTTGTTGCCGATGCACTATGCTGAAAGTCACGTAGTGATGCTGTGCATGAATCCGGTGATTCCTGGAGAGTAATGGAATAACTGTCAGCATTAAATCTTGATAAGGGAGAAGTCTAAGGTGAGGATGTATTTTTTAGATGATGGTACAATCATCCCTGGTGTAGAAGGTGGAAGAGTCCTAGTTGGGGGATCTTGAAGTGGAGGTCTGGAGAGATCAGGTTGTTTGCGGTGAGGCCCCTTATGGTTGGTCTCAGGGTGAACAACATAGATTGTTGTGTCTTGGAAGGCTTTTTGTTCCCTTGGCGATGTGCGAGATGTTCCTCAGAGAGTTACATGGTTCTCCTTTAGCAGTGCATCCGTGTGTGACAATTATGTACCGATCCTTGAGGAGTTGGTTTTGGTGGCCAGGGCTGAAGCATGCAGTTGTGGAGTCTGTGTCTCGATGTTTAGTCTTCCAGAAGGTAAAGACTGAACACCTTGTTCCTGGTGGTCTTCTCCATCCATTAGAGATTCCATAGTGGAAGTGGGAGTACATCTCAATGGACATTGTCACTGGGTTACCACGAGCTCTGGGAGGTTATCGTGCTATTTGAGTGGTAGTGGATCATTTAACGAAATCAGCCCACTTTATAGCAATCAAGGACTCCAAATCAGTGGAAGTGTTGTCAAAGAAGTATCTAGAGGAGGTGGTGAGACTTCATGGAGTCCCAAGGAAGATAATTTCTGATTGAGATCCTTATTTTACCTCCAGGGGGTGGATAGTTCTACAAAAGGATTTCGATTCTCAAATATTCCTTAGCACTGCTTTTGATCCCCAAATGGATTGTCAGACGGAGTGAACCATCCATACTCTTGAAGACACATTGCGCTCTTGTGTTCTTGATTTTGGAGGTTCATGGATGAGTCACTTACACTTGGTGGAGTTTTTCTACAATTATAGTTTTCCCTCCACCATCGGTATGGCACCGTTTGAAGCCTTGTATGGCCGGCCATTCCATTCTACGTTGTGCTGGGCTGGGGTCAGAGAGTCAGTAATTCTCAAACTGCATGTAGTGCAGAATAAAAGAGATATGGTTCAGGTGATTCATGAGAGAATGAAGGTAGCGCAAGATCGTCAAAAATCCTATGCCAATCAAAGGAGGAGACCCATGGAGTTTAATGTTGGGGATCATGTGTTTTTGAAGGTGACTCCCCATCGTGGGAAGAGAAGGTTTGGTTGTGGGAGTAAGATTTCTCCCAACATTGTTGGGCCTTTCGAGGTGTGATCTCATGTTGTAGCTATGGTGTACTGAGTATCACTTCCCCCTCAGATGAGTCGGGTACATGATGTTTTCCATGTATCACAACTATGTCATTACCTTCATGACGACTCCCACATCATCGATTAGGGAGATATCAATGTTGATGACGATTACACCTTTGAGGAGTGACCTGTGGAGATCCAAGACCACAAGGAGAAGGTGTTGTGCGGATGTTCCATCCCCTTAGTTCGTATCTCGTGGCAACACTATGGCATGGAGGAGAGTACATGGGAACGTGAGTCACAAATACGTGATCAGTACCCAGAGTTGTTTAATTTTTAAATCTTTCATTTAATAATGATTCATTATGTTGTTAAGAAACATTACTGTTTATGAAATGACACCATTTGTTGCTTTGGTTTCTTTCAATATTTTGATAGGTATCTCGGTGGGTGGTTGTTCAGACCCTGTTTCGTTTTCTCTATAGGTTGTTTTTGGATTCTTGAGGATGAGATTTTTTTGAGAGGTATCTGATGTAATGGCTCAAACCTCTCCGGTCCATTCCATTATGAAAATGTGGTGCAAGAGTTGTTCTGGGAGGACAAGGTGTAACACCTCGACCCTAGTTACCCCGAGTCGGTGCATTATTACATAACATTGGCATGATCACACCAGATCATGTCTTGAAAGACTGAATAGTTTAGTATCCTTGGAATCACTATATATATTCATAAATTTACATTACATCATAAAATGAAAACTAAAACAATATACTCTCCATAGTCCAAACTCTTATCCCCTCATACTGTCCCTACAGGCCATTCATAAAATACTTCTTCACATCCTGGGAAAAATAAAACATAAAAAGGGGTGAGCTCAAATGCTCAGTAAGGATAACAATATAGCAGAAAATTTCATAAATAAGCATAAACATTTAAGGAAATGTATAACTAAAACCAAATCCTTTTAAAATTGTACTTCAGTATAATATGGCAGAGATAAAATGAAATAACTCCATTTACTTATTCACATGGATATTAAACTAGTCAAATAATCACATACAATATCAATAACCACTTTCATAATGATGTAATGCATAATGCCAGACTATCATAACCACATAGCTATGGCCTCATGCAAAAACTACAAATAAGATTTTGTCAAAGCCTTGTTCAAGACACTAATTTGTCTCATGAGACCTACCGATGTATCGAGGAGCTATATCGGGCACCACTCATCACTTATTAAGTCCAATGCATTCCACATATGAACAGGTTTTAACATAATATGAACATTCTTATTAAAACTGACATACGAAATGTCAATTCTTTCTCCATAAACCATGAATGGTATAAAAATTACACATCCATAGTCAAACATGTCAAAAAACCTTCAATACAATATGTATGTTTTGTATCATAATAATTAAACTTCAAATAAGCTTAAAATCCATCAAAGGATGTTGACATAGATGAAATCAATACTATTTGAGAAATATCTCTTTTTTTTGAAATCATTTATGAGTCACATAATTATAATAGGAAAAATTTACTTTGAAAATATTCTTAAAATTGTTTAATGGAAGCTTCAACGATTTTATAACGGCATAAAATAGCCGCACCCATTGTATAAGTTAAAAAAAAGACATTCTTACCTTAAATCTGTCGAAAAGGTTAAAAATTACCTTGTTTGGAAAACGACAGAAAGATTACTTTATAAACATCTTATAAAAATTTCACAAGGGTATAAATGAAATTAAACCATAGTCTTTAAAATAGTAATAATGAATTGAAATACATTTTTAAGAAACATGGATGTGGATGATAAAGAGTTCCTAGTACATAATTACATTTAAACAACCTCGGATAATGAAGAGATTGTGAAATATAACCTTACCTTGTACTTTTCCTTGGTTGGGGGTAGGTTAACATCCTACATAATGGTGAAATAATTGTTATTAAATTATACAAGAATCATATACATTAATATGATATCGTATATGATCTTTTAACATTTATTTGTTAATAATATCTTAGTATTATCATCGTTTGGGGTGTTAACGGATTCGTTTTACTTTATAATCATTGTTATGTGAGCCATATTTATTATGGATGGGATGTATATTATTCATATCCTGAATGATATCATGTCTCTAAGAATTATTTTTAATCATAAAATGAGAATTAGACTTTAATGGATACGATGGAGATTGAATCTCATCGCGTTCATGGAGACGGTAGTCCGTACGTACGCACGTGCGAAAATTTCATTCTTTTGATATTAAAATAATATATAATTGGATGGTATATCATATATACAGAATAATTATAATGTTATATTTATTATTTACCTGAATTACACATCATTTTTATACCGATCCAAATAATAATATATTGAATAACAATTACACCATGACGTGGAGACGGTAAGTCCTACGTACGCATGTATGGTGACATGTCATTCAAAGGATGGATAGAATACCGAATATGGGTGTACCATATTTATAATAACATCACAGTATATATAAGATACTAGAGTTATTATTTTATAATGGGAGTAACAAAGAAAGAAGACGTTGAAGAAGAAAAAACCTTGAAAGAGGGTGGTGAAAACATTACATCTTAATCGGGTTCTTCGTTTTAATTTGATCAAAATGGCTCCTTAAGTTGTCTTTATAATAAAACTAAGCCCTCCAGGTCTAATTGAGGGAAGTTGGGAGAGTATTTGGGAAGGTTTTGTCCAAGCCAAAAGGCTTTGAATGTGTGAATTAGTTAGAAGGGGGAGTTCCCTTTTATAAGAGGGGTGAGGGGCACCTTTGGAAAAGCTAGAAATATTATTTTATAATTAATTTATATTAGGTTTATAATGGCTCCAAAGTAGATTATTTAAAGGTTAAGGTAGTGATGGGTAGAAAACCACTCAACCAATAGGTTTTGGACATGTTTGGGTCACTATATTAACCTTATATTTTAGTTTTAACTATTAATTAATTAGTTTGACATTTACCATGTCACTTTGTATTTTTATATTATATAGTTGATAATCAAAAAATAAACTTCCAAGAGACCCCCAAGTGGTCAATTAATGATAAAACTATCATTATATAAGTCTTTTTTCCAATACTTATATTTTTAGTAATAGAATATCAACTAATAATATAATATTTGTTTTAAAAACTCTTTTACGTCAATTTTGACACTATTGGGTATTTCGTTTTTGATAATTTCATAACGGAATTATTACATCGAATTTTTTTTATAACCAATAATAATATGTCATAATAACGTATAATATTAGTGCAACTCATAAAAAGTCTGAAATTATATTTATTTTGATAATTATAAAATCAATAATTTTTATATTCCATTAATTAGGTAATTACTGCATCACTAGTGTGTCATATATAAATTAAAATATTTAATGTCTAAAAATTATAAATAAAATATAATTATGTAGGAAATATTTTTATCTTTCTAATGAATATTTAAAATCGATATTATCATATGTATAACCCTATATTAAAAATGTTTTAGTAATTAAACATTGATTTTAACTCTTTTAACTCTTCTTTGAATTAAATAATAATTAATTTCCTAATCTAACCCAAGTGGACCTAAATGATAATATTTTATTCCTAAGGTTGTTTTTGGTCACGATACACTTGTCCAATAGAATTAGGACATGTGTTAGGGTAATGTTAATATCATTTTTCCCTTAATTACCTTATTTACTTTTAACCGTGGTAAATAAAAGTAAAAATCTATTATTCACCAAAAAATTATTTTCATCTCATTGAACCACATTTTACTCCTTGATATTAACCATGTCTCTTGAATTTTCAAAATTTCACTCACAGAATTGGTAAAATTAAGTTTTTTTTGAATTTCTAAATTCTCCTAGGAGGTGGGTAAAAGATGGTGAAAAGTTCAATAAATTTTTTATATATCTAAAATTATTCTGAACTATCTCCAATTAATTTCATTGAACATATATAGGTATTATGTATATATTTTGACCTTAATTAAATTTAAATAAAATAAATAATTTTTAAATAAAAATTGGGTTTTAAACTATAACTCGGTGTTCTTTCACTATTCATCAAAAATTGAATGTTTTCAGAAAAATACCAAAATTTCACCCTAGGCTAATTTCAATATTAAGAATCCAAAAATGAAGTCCATTTTAAAGATAAAAATTATTAAATTTCAAAAAGTGTGTATTATGATTCAAAACGGCTAGTTTGATTGGTTGTGGTGTGTGTTAGAACTCAAAGTTGTGTGCAACACATGCTACTGTATTATTCAAATAGAAGCGTACCGTGGAAGATTGGGGTGTTACATTCTCCCCTCCTTCAAATAATTTCATCCTCGAAATTTTTAGAATACTACCACATGAAAAGACTTGAGTAATTCTTCATCATAAGTTCCCCGGGTTCCCACATTGCCTCTTCCATGTTATGGTTTCTCCATAAAACTATTACCAGATGATACGTTCGGTTTCTCAGCACTTGTTATCTTGTATCAAGAATCCTGGTGGACTCTTCACAATAAGATAGATTAGGTTTGAGTTATAATTCCTCATAGGTGAGTACATGTGTTGGGTCAGGCATGTATTTCCTCAATAGTGATACGTGTAACACATCATGAACTTTGGAGAGACTTGGCGGCATTGCCAAATGGTAAGCTACAACCCCAATTCATTATATAATTTTGAAAGGTCTGATTTACCTAGGACTCAATAAACCCTTCTTACCAAAATGTATAACTCCCTTCCATTGAGATACCTTCAAGAAAACATGATCTCCAATATGAAATTCCAAATCATTCCTTCGGTTATTGGCATTGCTTTTTTGCCTACTTTGAGCTGCTTTGATGTGGTTTTGGATTACCCTTACCTTTTCCATTATTTCCTCCACTAGTTCTGGGCCAAACAATTTTCTTTCACCAACGTCTTCCTATCAGGTTGGTGTGCGATATCTCTTTTGGTAAAACTCTTTAAATGGTGACATATGAATACTCGAATGGAAGCTATTCTTATAGGAAAATTCTACCAGAGGTAAATATTGATCCCACATACCCTGAAAGTTAAGTGATCAAGATCTAAACATGTCTTCTAAGGTTTTAATAGTTCGTTCTGATAGTCCATCTGTTTGAGGGTGGTAGGCAGAGCTCAAACAAAGTTCAGTATCCAGGGCTTTCAGAAGACTCCTCCAGAATGATGATGTAAAATGGGGATCACGATCAGAAACAATCGATATGGGTACTCCATGAAGTCTCACAACTTCCTTAATATATAGCGTTTCGAGACGTTCAAGTGTTAAATCTTCCCTTATAGCAAAAAAACGTGCTGTCATGATAAGACAATCAATAATGACACATATTGAATCGTTCTTTCTAGGAGTCTTTGGTTGTCCCATGACAATGTCCATAGTGATTTCATCCCATTTCCACTCTGGTATGGGAAGTGGTTGCATGACTCTTCCAGGTTGTCGCCTTCCAGCATTCACTTTTTGAAAAACCATACATTTTGACACAAAATCATAAATCTCCCTCTCCATGTTGTCCCACCAAAAATGTTCCATCAAGTCTCTATACATATTGGTGCTCCCATGGTGTATAAAGAAATTGGAACTATGAGAATTGTCCAACAATTCCCTTTTTAGATCAGGTATATTGGGAACACAAAGACTCTTCCAATTTTTTAGAATTCCATCTTCATACACAATGTCTCTCAGTTTCCCATATTTCACAGCTTTAATATTCTTTTGAAACTCTTAATCAACGGTCTGAGAACTCTTTATCCTTTCTAGTAATGATGGTTTGGAAACCCTTTGAAAAATCATTGATGTTTCACCTTCCATAGTGATTCCTATATCCATCTTCACTAGATCCATAAAAATAGGATCCCTTTCAATTCTCATCATGTTCAAAACTCCATGATCATTTCTACTCAAAGCATCTTCCACCTTATTTTCCTTCCCCAAGTGGTAGTGTATCATGCAATCATAATCCTTGAGAAATTCGAGCCATCTCTTTTGCCTCATGTTGAGTTCTTTTTGTGAGAAAATATACTACAAACTCTTGTGATCAGTATAAATCTCACATTTTTTTCCATAAAGGTTGTGTATCAATATCTTCAAAGAAATGATCATAGCTGCTAACTTGAGATCATGAGTAGGATAGTTTTGCTCATGAATTTTCAACTATTGTGATGCATAGGCAATAACCCTATCATTCTGTATAATGACACAACCAAGTCCTTTCTTTGATGCATCACTATAAATAACGGACCTATACTTTCCCGATGGTAGAGTCAATATATGAGCATTGACTAATCTTCTCTTTAGTTCTTCGAAACATTCTTCACACTCTTTTGTCCAAAAAAATTTAACCCCTTTATGTGTGAGCTTTATTAATGGGTTAGCCAACCAAGAAAAATTCTGGACGAAACGACGATAATAACCTACTAAACCAATAAAACTGTGTACCACAGTTATACTCATTAGTTCAGGCTATTCTTGGATTGCCCTGGTCTTAGAGGATCAATAGCGACTCCATATTTAGAGACAACATGGCCATGAAAAGAAATCTCCTGAAGCCAGAATTCACACTTGATAAACTTCCCATATAATTCATGTCTTCTCAGAGTCTTCAGGATTAAGCACATGTGATTTTCCTGATCTTCGTTGCTTTTGGAGTATACCATGATATCATCAATATATACCACCAAAAATACATAAAGATATTCCTTGAAAACACTATTCATTAGATCCATTAATACAGAGGGTGCATTAGTCAATCCAAAAGGCATTACTGTAAACTCATAATGCCCGTACCTGGTTCAAACTGATGTCTTTGGAATGTCTTCCTTCTTCACACACAACTGATGATATCCTGATCGAATGTAAATCGTTGAAAAGTATTGAGCTCCATGCAGTTGGTCAAATAAATAATCAATACGAGGTTGGGGATACTTGTTCTTTATTTTTATTGTATTGATCTCCATGTAGTTGATATAGAACCTCATAGATCCATCTTTCTTTTTAACAAAAAGAACATGGGCTCGCCATGGAAAAACACTAAGTAGAATAAATCCCTTATTAATCAATTCCATTATTTGTTTCTTTAGTTCATCTAATTTCACAGTGGCCATTCTATAAGGGGACTTCGATATAGGCATTGATCCCGGAATTAAATAAATGGAAAACTCAACTTCTCGTTCTGGAGGATGTCCAGGTAAATATTTCAAAAACACATCTACATATTTTTTCTCAATAGGGACATCCTCTATTTGAACATTTCATTCCTCACCCACAGTCATTTCATTCTCTTCCTCCCCAATAATTGAATTTAGTTGAGCTATTAGTAATGGATCTAGGTAAGAATTAGGGGGTGACGATTCTGCTCTAATGATAAGGTGTTCTTTATCATCATCATCGAAAATAGTAACCTCATTTTTCTTACAATAATTTTTTGCATCATGGTCTGAAAGCCAATACATACCAATGATTATATGAAATTAAATCATAGGTATGCTGATGAGATCAAAGGATACAGAAAATTTATGCGCACTAATGAGGACTGATTCACAAAACATTGTTGCAATGATACTTACCTTAAGATTTTTAACTGACAACTCTGCTTTTAAATCAAATTGGAAATATCTAATTTTCATGGAAAACTGGGTAGATATGAAACAATGCGATGATCCCGAATCAAATAATGCATTTTCTAAACTTGAGGAATCCATTAAATTACCTGCCACCACATATTTCAGAGTATCTACCTCAGCAGTAGTGATAGCATATTCTTGGCCTTGATCCCTTGGCCTTTTCTGGGGTAATATCCCCTAACGCTTAGGACATTCATTTGCATAATGTCCCATCTCCCTGTAATTGTATCATTGGAAATCGATAGCTTCTTTCTTCCCCTTGCAATCCCGAGCTTGGTGGCCTTTTTCACCACACTTGTAACAGACTCCCATTCCCTTCAAGAAAGTACCAGGGGGTGTCCTCCCAAATTTACTACAAGATGGATATTCAACTATTCCCTTCTTCCCCTTATTTCCATTCCCAGAGTTATTAGTAGATCTCTTCTTCTCTTGCTTTGCTTTAAAGTCGTAAGACATAGAGAATTCCTTTTCTTTATTCATTGCGCATAAGACAATATCTTCGTACAAAGAGAAGGTTTGTGAGACTAATGATCGATGAAGAAGTGGTTTTAACCCATGAAAGAAACGATCAAACTTACTTCTTGGGTTACGTATATAATCTCCAGCATGCCTTGATAACCTTGTAAAGTTAGCCTCATACATTGTGACATTCTCATCCTCCTTTTTCCTCAGACTCAGAAATTGACTTTCCATATCTCCTCGATGGTCATGGGGAAAGTATTTTTCTATGAAAATATCATTGAACTCTCTCCATTCCATAATTGATACAACATCATCTTCCTTGGTGTTTTGTATCAATGACCACCATTGATCAGCATCTCCAGTGAGGCGATAAACTGCCAAGATAACTTTTACCCTTTAACTACTCCCCAAAGCCTCAAATATTTTCTCTAGGGAACTTATCCATTCCTCAGAAACTAAGTTATTTGTACTCCCATTGAAAATTGGTGGCTGTTGCCTCATGAAGAAATCTAACATTGATCCTCCACGGTGCAGATCAGGGTGCTCCATACTAGTAATGTTATTATTCATAACCTGAGTGAGTTGTCCCAGTATGGTGATTAGTTGATCAGCACCAGTTGAATCACCAGTTCCACTATAATTATCTTGAGCAGGAGGGAAATCCCCACATGGAGTGTGTGCATTGATACAATTTCCATTTCTTCCACTAGGTTACATTTCTAAACAATGGCATAAACTAGATCAGTTTATGGATCAAAATACATAATTCCATACTTGTAAAACACTTAACATATATTGAACTATTTATGGATATAATCCATAATCATAAAAATGTTTTCTTTGAGTAAGTATATACTCATAAACCCTTAATAATGGTTTGTAAAGAAATTGAGAATTATCCTAAGCATATCCCCCAGGAGGGTTGTAACTAAGAATGCAGCAAGGGACGTTGTCATGCACCAGTTCCCATTCGAGTCTATCTCAAAGCGGTGTTTTCAGGTTTTACCCCTAGGTACATCTGTGCAAGAGCCACGTCTACCAGATCATATCATGACAGGGATGTATTTCTTGGAAAACTCACAAAATCTATACAATACCGAAATTCGTGGAAGTTCTTCTATACAAATCCTCAAAGTCTATCTTAGGTCTATGTGCTCTAATCAGAGTTTATCTAAATTTAGCTTCCAAGGATTGTACTAAACATCTTTTGATACCAACTGTAACACCCCGACCCTAGTTACCCAGAGTTAGTGAATTATTACATAACATTGGCATGATCACAAAATATCAAGTCTCGATAGACCGGTTAGTTTAGTATCCTTGGAATCATTATAAATATTCATAAGGTATACATTACATCATAAAATGAAAACTAGAACAATATAGTCTCAATATTCCACACTATTATCCCCTCATATTATACTTGTAGGTCATTCATAAAATACTTCTTCCCATCCTGGGAAAAATAAAACATAAAAAGGGGTGAGATCAGATGCTCAATAAGGATAACAATATAAAGGAAACTTTCATAAATAAGCATAAACATTTATGACAATGTATAACTAAAACAAAATAATTTTAAACTTTAACATCAGCATAATATGGAAAAGTTAAAATGAAATAATTCCATTTACTTATTCTCATGGATATTCTACTATCCAAATAATCACATGCAATATCAACAAACACTTTCATAATGAAGGAATGCATAATGCCTGACTATCATAACCACATAGCCAAGGCCTCGTGCCAAGACTACAAATAATATTTTGTCAAGGAATTCTTCCAAGATACTAGTTTGTCTCATGAGACCTACCGATGGATCGAGGAGCTATAGCGGGCTCCAACCGTCACTTATTAAGTCCAATGCAATACTCATATGAATAGTTTTAAACATAATATAAAAATTCCTATTAAAACTGAAATATGAAATGTCAATAATTTCTCTATAAACCATGAATGGTATAAAAATAGCACATACATAGTCAAACATATCAAAAAACCTTCAATACAATATGGAATTTTGGTATCATAATAATTAAACTTCAAATAAGCTTAAAATCCATCAAAGGATGTTGACATAGATGAAATCAAAACTATTTGAGAGAAATATCTCTTTCATTGAATCATTGAAGAGTCACATAATTATAAAAAAAATTTACTTTGAAAATATTCTTATAAGCTTGTAAGGGAAGCTTCTAAAATTTTATAACTATGGAAAAAAGTCGCACCCACCGTATAAGTTAAAAAAAGACATTCATTCCTTAATTCTGTCAAAAAGGATAAAAAGGACCTTATTTGGAAAACGACATAAAGATTTCATTATAAACTTCTTATAAAAAGTCAACAAGGTTATAAATGACATTATCCCATAGTCTTTAAAATAGTAATAATTATTTGAAATAAATTTTTAAGAAACATGGATGTGGATGATAAAGAGGTCCCAGTAGATAATTATGTATAAACAACATCAGATAATGAAGAGATTGTAAAATAAACCCTTACCCTGTAATTTTCCTTAGTTGGGGGTAAGTTAACTTCCTGTATAATTGTTAAATAATTTTTATTAAATTATTCAAGAATAATATACATTAATATGATATCATATATGATCTATTAACATTGATTTCTTAAAAATATCTTAGTATTATCATCGTTTCGGGTGCTAACAGATTCATTTTTCTTTATGTTCTTTGTTATGTGAGCCATATTTATTGTGGATGGGATGTATATTATTCATATCTATAATTATATCATCTCTCTAAAAATTATTTTTAATCATAAAATGAGAATTAGTCTTGAATGGATACAATGGATAATGAATCTTATCGCGTTCGTGGAGACGGTTGTCCGTACGTACGCACGAGCGACAATATCATTCTTTTGATATTAAAATAATATATAATTGGATGTTATATCATATATAAATAATCATTATAATTTTATATTTATTATTTCAATGAATTACATATCATTATTATACCCATCCAAATAATAATATATTGAATAACAATTACACCACGAGATGGAGACGGTAATCCATACGTACGCTCGTATAGTGACATTTCATTCAAAGGATTGATAGAATACCGAATATGGTTGTACCATATTTATAATAACATCACAATATATATAAGATACTGGAGTTATTATTTTAGAATGATAGTAGCAAAGAATGACGATGTTGAAGAAGAAAGGAACTTGAAAGAGGGTGGTGAAAACATTACCTCTAAATCGGGTTCTTCCTTTTGATTTGATCAAAATGTCTCCTTAGGTTGGCTTTATGATCAAACTAAGGCCTCTAAGTCGATGTGAGGGAAGTTGAGAGTTTATTTTTTTCGGGGTTGTCTGAGCCAAAAGGCTTTTAATGTGTGAATTAGTGAGAAGGGGGAGTGCCCGTTTATAAGAGGGGTGAGTAGAACCTTTGGAAAAGTTAGAATTATTATTTTATAATAAATTCATATTCAGTTTATAATGGCCCCAATGTCGATTATTTAAAGTTTAAGGTGGGGATGGGTCGAATACCACTCATCCAAAAGGTTTTAGACATGTTTGGGTCACTATATTAACCTTATCATTTAGTTTTAACTCTTAGTTAATTAGTTTGACATTTACCATGTCACATTTTATTTTTATATTATCTAGTTAATAGACTTACAATAAACTTTTAAGCGACCCCCAAGTGGCCAATTAATGGTACACCTATTGTGATATAAGACTTTTGGTCTAACATTAGAAATTTAATAATGGAATATCAATTAATAATATAATATTTGTTTTAAATACTCATTTATGTCTATTTTGACACTATTGGGTATTTTGTTTTTGATAATTTTATAACAGCATTATTACTTCGAAAAAAATATATATAACCAATAATAATATGTCATATTAAAATAGAAAATTAGTGGAATTCATTAAAAGTTGAAAATTACATTTATTTTGATATTTATAATATCAATCATTTTAATATTTCATTAGTTAGGTAATTACTGCATCACCATCGTGTCATAAATAAATTAAATTATTAAATTTCTAAAAATTATAAATAAAATAAATATATTTAAGAAATTTTATTATCTTTCTAATGAATATTTACAAGCGATTTTATCATATGTATAACCCTATATTAAAAATGTTTTAGTAATTAAACTTTGATTTTAACTCTTTTAACTCTTCTTTGAATTAAATAATAATTAATGTCCTAATCTAATACAAGTAGACCTAAATGATAATATTTAATTCCTAAGGTTGTTTTTGGTCGAGATACACTTGTCCAATCAAATTAGGATATGTGTTAGGGTAATATTAATATCATTTTTACCCTTAATTACCCTATTTACTTTTAACTGTGGAAAATAAAAGTAAAAAGTTACTATTCAACAAAACATTATTTTCATCTCATTGAACCACATTTTACACCTTGATATTAACTGTGTCTCTCAAATTTTCAAAATTCCACTCACAGAAGCAGTAAAATTATGTTTTATGTGAATTTCCAAATTCTCATAGGAGGTGGGTAAAAGACGGTGAAAAGTTCCATAAAAATTTTATATATCTAAAATTATTCTGAACTTACTCCAATGAATTACATTGAAATTATATAAGTATTATGTATCTATTTTGACCTTAATAAAATTTAAATAAAATAAATAATTATTTAAATAAAAATTCGGTTTTAAACTATAACTCAGTGTTTTTTCACTATTCATCAAAAAATTTAAAGTTTTCAGAAAAATAACAAAATTTCACCCTAAGTTAATTTTGATATTCTGAATCCAAAAATGATGTCTATTTTGAAAGATAAAATTTATAAAATTTCAAAAATTGGGTATTATTATTTATAACGGCTTATTTGATTGGTTGTGGTGTGTGTTTGAACTCGAAGTTGCGTACAACACACGCTACTGTATTATTCAACGGGAAGCGTACCATGGAAGCTTGGGGTATTCCACAAGGTGACTTGGGGGGTGCGTTTGGGTGGACATTTAAGGAAATCTAATGTGTAATAGCTTTCGCATGGTTGGCGCATGGTTTTCCTAAACCGTACGGCCAAACCGTGCAAGGTTAGTGTTGGAGGCCGTGGCTAACCCACAGTTAGCAAACGGTTTGTCTAACCGTGCAGACTAACTGTGTGAGGAATGTTTAGCGAGGCAGAAGCTAACGCACAATTAGTGCACAGTTTGTTAAACGTGTGGTCTAACCGTGCGGGAACTTAAAGTTAGATCCTAAAATTATGGATCTAACTCATTTTTCATTAAATCACATCGTTTAAGCCCCTATGTGGCCATAACTCTGTATTACCCCTCCCTAGAGGTAGAAGAACCTCTCCCAATCATTTTTGAGGCGATCTGGAAGCTTGTCTTCTCGAATCGAAGCTAGTTTCTTGAGGTATTTGATCGATTTTTCTTGGTTTCTTAGATCTACATAGATCTAATCCTCCGCTTCTCTCGGTTTCTTAGATCTATGCCTGTCATGGGTAGATCTATGTGTATGAATGTTGATTATGATGAGATTTGGTCTTGGTTGTGTTAGGAGAATAGATCTAAGGAGGATTCATGGAGAATCAGCCCAGTTACTTAGGCGTTCATCGACTATTGTGGTTTTCCTCGAGAACCATTGAGGTAAGAGATTTGTGGATTCTCTAATTGTTTATGTGAAATCGTAGAGTTTTCATGATTTAGCCCTTAGGATTTAAATTAAATTGACCTAATTAAATACTTGAACCAGATTAAAAGAATTGGTTTGATCGCTTGTTGTTGTTTTGTACCGTGATAACAGTTTGCCTCTTGATTTTCTAGATAGTGTAATATCTATGAATTTCTTGTTATCATGTGGTTCTTGATAAATTAATAAAGAACGTAAAGCTGGAATTAGTTGATAATTAATTTTAAAAATATAATGAGGCATGTAAATGAATCCGGTTGTTGTCATTGTGGTAGTTGTTCTGATTTGATGTTAATCAAATTGGAATAGTAAGAATGTTAAATGTTTTGTGATAGCTTACTGATTAGGTTTTCTAAAATTAGAGCCTACGAATTGAATATTTTAATTCAAGATGGATTAAAGAACTGGTTCAGTGATAACAGATAATTCCTTGTAGAGTTCTTAGTTACCCTCTTGTTCGTATTCCAGAGTGCTTTGTGCTTTAGATCCATGAGTGATCATTATGTATGAAGGCTGGATGCCTTGTTAAAGGGCCAAGAGCCCATTTTATGTGATGATTGTTTTTCCTTCTTCTTGTGCTGCGATGTGACCCTAGAGGGGTATTGTGATATGTGGAGGCAGGGAAGCCTTGGGGATGTTACAGTGGATGATGCCAAGAGTGGCGAGACGCATTAGTTTATGCATGTGGGTGTCGGGGGTGACACTAGGGATGATGGAATGTGATGGATGTGGTAGTTGGATGCTTGTTTATTCATTGGTTGTTTATCTACATTACATTTACCCAATTCTCAAGGAAGATAGTCTTCCTTACCCTTCTTCCGAAAGAGGTGAAGACACATGGGGTATTCTTTGTGCTTTCCGTGTTTATCCTCTCTAGGGATAATGGGTCTAAGCTCTTACTATTGACAGCAAATACTCGATGGGTAGTACATCCACTCACCGTGTTGAACCCCTTATGTTTAGTATCATAGGATGCTTTTCTAGAATGCCTGGGAATATGGGAAAGTAAATGTGTGTGATGAATGATTGATTAAATGGTGATAATCCGCGGGGATGGAGTCGCTGGAATTTAAAGGTGATGTTGAATCATTAAAGGAACATTTGACTTTGAATTTGATGCCAATGATGTTAATGAGGTTGTGTTCATGGTTAATTAATGCACAAATAATAAATTTATGTAAAGTGGAACTAATGAAAAAGGGGACGATGTAACCTAATGATGTTCTTTGATTGGTTGTGTGATTATAGGATACCTAGTCTTAGAAATGGCAGCCCGGTGTATGAGAGTCGTTAGCTGCAGTTGAGACTAAGACTAGGTTATGCCCCTAGTGTGGTTGTGAGATATAATATATTCTGTACTTTTTTTGTTTCTATACGCTACTCCACCCTATCAGTAAGGGCAACTGGCACCCTAGGGATTTTGAGCCCTGGGGGGTGTTTTCCCCAACATTCCAATGGGAGGATGAATGTCTCACTACCACTTTTGACCCCGCTCTCTTTTCTTGGTAGAAACTTGTGCGGGTAGGCACAGTGGTTAGTTTTTACCATAAATGTGTGTAGAGGGCTATAAAGGCTTGTGGTTATTCAGACATATTTATTTTGGATATAGTATCCTACGGACTACTCTAGGTGTAACGTGTATTGGTTGTGATGGCCTGAGGATCCTTACTCGGCGTATGGGCTGTAATGGATTGAGGTATAATACCTGATGTATGATACACGTTATGTGAGATTTGGTGGTTCCTGGAAACTACTTGGTTACTTTTTTTTGTGAGGATGGTGTGGTGCTTAGCCTTGGTGTTTGTGAGCAAGCCTTTGTGGTGCACGTGGGGCAGATTGTGGTGCTTAGCCCAAGTATATATGGTCAAGCCTTTGGAGACAGATGGACATGACGTATGTCGTTGGGGAAAAGCGGAAAACCAGTGGGGAATTAGTAGCAATGTACCCTGGATATTCTTTACTATATGATATATTCTTGTATGCGTTACATGGTGAGAGTAGCCATAGTGAGGTTGGGAACTTAGTATAACTTTTTAGGTGATGTGTTAGTTTCCCTTGTTCTTCAATATGATTTATCATGCTTTCTTTACCTTTTCACGAGAGGCTTTAGAAAGGATCCTGATGAGTATACCGTTATACTCACCCTACGTTTATATAAACTGTTTTTTAGGTCCCTTGTAGAAGGTTAGAGATCAAGATGGTTACTTCTAGCTTATGGTTGGAGGAGCTATTCGGGCTTCTGGTCGCTGTCGTTTTACTTTATTTTGGGTACCTGTAGTTTTCCCTTTTAGTTTTAATACTTTTGTAGGGAATTTCATATATGTGCTTGGGATTCTTTTAGATTTCAGTTCTGAATTGGAGTTGGTTGGTGTCTATCTTTTCTCTCTCTTATGAATGTCTTCTCTTAGAGGGTAATGCCTCCCATTTGTGTGTTTATTATACCCTCGGTGCTAGTCGCCAACCTGGGGAGTACTGGAGGTGGGACTCATGGGTCTTTATCTCCCTTCTCACGTTGTCGGCCCAGGAGGGGTACACTTTGAGGGGAGGGGGTCGTAACATGTGTAATTCATCATATATATCTACTTGGATCAATGTGTGAGGACGGATATGGTCTCTACTATCTCACTCTAACCTAATATATGGGGTATTAAAAAAGAAAAACAAATAACTATATATTTCTATTCATATCCTCAAATGATTTACATTGACACATGTTATGAAACTCTTTTCAGTGCATTGACATTTCCATGTACTAAAAATAATACTATCAAAATCTATTTTCATTATTTTATTCTCCTCAATACCCATACTCTTAGCCCATTGTAATTTAATGTCTAATAAATTATTTTTATGGGATTATTCATTTTATCATAATATACTCCTAATTATAAGTTCCCCAACATTCTAATATTGTTTTTATGTTTTCTTCAAGTCATTAACAGGATCATAAAATTACTGGATCAGTTGAAATTAGCTTATAAGGTTGAATCCATTATTAAATATAAAATTTACATTTTTTATAAATCATCTATAAAATACATATGTCTATTTAAATATAGTAAATTTTAATTTTAAGTGTATTCTCTTATCATCAGTAGTCATATTATTTCATTCCTTTTAGTATTGTATAACAAAATTACTGAGTTTCACTATCTTTGACATCTTAATCAACATTTTTTGGATTTAAATGAATTACATCATGTTATATATATATATATATCTGATTAAGCCTCATTTTACATAGCTAATGTTGACTCTACTACACACTCATAATTAATCATTTTTAATTCCATTAGTAAAAACTTTAATTAGTAATTCTTTCCATATGATGCTATAATATTCTAGAATCATTCAATCAGAGCTTAATAGTTTCCCAACCATCCATAAATTCCTTTTTAAATAAATTGTGCTGATGATGGTAATTTTGAAATGTCAATAATTTCATATGAAATATAATTATATTTTTATATTTGGTTTCTTTTTTTATGGTCATCAATCAAGGTATTCACTATTTAATTATTTTTAGAGGTTCATATTATGTTTCATTTATTTTACTTCATGACTATATGAATTTATTGATTAGGATTTTTGTGGAATGCGATTTCTATTAATGTTGTAAATCATCTTCGTGGAGAAATAGAGTGTTTAGAATAGTGGTTAAAATATGGGAATTATATTTTGAATTAATGATTGATTCACCACTCTTACCCAAATTAGTTTATATCTCAGGGTTTTATGATAATATTTCCATGAATTATAATTTGGTATTTATTAATATTACTATTGGAAATATATAAATAATCCATGCACATTAACCGAATTTAAATAGACCATTATTGAATTTATTTTGTCGTGAGTTTTATGTTCCATGACTGGTTCATCTGAAAATTTGGTTTTATAATCATAGTCATTATTTAATTTATGATTTATTCATGGAATATTTTTGTCAATATGTGTTGAAATTTAGGCCCAGATATACACTATGAAAAAAGTAATATTAAAAAATAGGTTCATTTAGACATTTGTATAAGTAAGATCATTGAGGTATACACTAACTCTATGGTTTCATAAACCTATCCCCAAAATGTTTACCCCTCATAGGCTAACAATGAGAGGAGATAGGAAGTAACACCTTAGTCCTACCTCTAGTAGGCATGAGGTTGAATACTGGCACTGAGGGTATAGTAAACACACAAATAGTAGGGTTTACCCTCTAAGAGATCACATGCGAAATAGAGAGATAAGATAGACATAAACTATCTCCAACTCATAATTCAATGTAAAAAAACATACACACATCTAATTTCATGCATGAACTACTCCAACTAGAATGGGGAACTACAAGTACCTAAAAAAGTAAAATGACAGTTACCATGAACCTAGAAAAGATTCGGAAACCCCAAGCTAGTAGTAACAAGACTAATATCCAACTAGATCTATGTGAACTAATAACTGTTGATATATACATAGGATTAATATAACAGTATACTCAGTAGGATCGTCCCTAGAGACTCTCATACAAATGTAATGAATGAATGATAAAGCACAACAAAGGACAAGTGAAACTAATGCATCACCAAAACTCATATACTATGTTCCAAGTCCCACCATGTATAATCCCCCCACGTATCATATAAAGGATTATATAATTTAATAAATAATATCAAGTGTTCCTCTACTTCCACTTCCCTTCAGGTTTTCGGACATTCACCATCATTTCACACCTAAATACATTTTTTCAAAAATTTATTTCCCATAGACACCTGGGTGTAACCCCATGACATTCACCTCATTCAACACAACAACTACGTCCACATAACAAATGTAAACATATAGTTTCATGGACCCCCCATAGATTGCATAACATGTATCATACCATGATTATTATACCTCAAGCCATTACAACCCATACAATTAGTAAAGACTCTCAGGCCATCACAATCTATATACGTTACACATGTAGTTGTCTATATGAAACTATATCCAGAATATATGTGTTTGAATAACCACTAGTTATTACAATCCTATACATACATATAGGTGGAAATCTAACTGTCATGCCTACCAGCACAAGTAACATACATGATAATTGAGTGGGGAGAAAGGGGGTAGTAATCCTTCCATCCTCCCACTAGGATATTGGGGAAAACACAAGCCCCCAGGTTCAGAATCCTTAGGGTGTCAGTAGAACTAAAAAAGAGGGTGTATTATAATATAGATACAAAAATGTTATAGAATATACAATATCTCACAAACACATTATTAGTATAACCTATTATTATACTCAACTATAGCGAATGTATCTCGGACTCCCAATTTTCACTACTATGACAACATATCCTATAAGCTCCCAACTATTTATAGAGATACATTATGAAACTATTCATAATTTTCAAATGAAATTTAAATTAATATATTTATTAGACCTTAATTATCCATTATCAATTTTTCATGAAAATATATTATCATCACAAAAATGTTCCATTCCCTCCAAGAATAATAGAACAGTGTCCAAATTTTCTTTAAAATGATAACTCCACATTGCAACCTAGAAAGCTCCAACCCCATGTGATAACTTCCTTTACTAATTCACTTATTAACATCATTATTAAATTCCTATATCCCCATGCATTCTAAAAAATAATTCGAAGCTAACATACACAACAAGCTCAAGACGGTGAGTAAGTGAACTACTCGTCTAGTCCTTCCACATACAATAAGTGAATAGTCTGATATGACTTCAAGAAGCTATGCATTGTAAGTATGTTTCGTATCTTGTGTGTGTTCACTTCTTTGGGAAAGAGATTAAGAAAAATAAGTAGCCTCAAGAAATGGGTAAAGAAAATATGATAACAAAATATAGGTTCTTCCTGCACCCATCCTTCACATTCAACCAATTTCCACATATCCAGTGTCCTCCCTAACACCCACATGCATAAACTGTTGCATCTCACCTCTATAGGCATCAATATCTTCCACAAAAACCATTGGGCCTCCCTACTCCCACATAACGTTACAGACCTCCGTGATCACCAATCCCATGATCTCACCACAACACAAGTAGCGTGAATAAAACAACATAGCAACTAGTCTCTTGTCCCTAAACATGGAATTCTTCCTTCTCACACAACGAACACTCAAGAATCCATACAATAAGGTGCATGGCCCGTAAAGGCAATATGGTAACTCATGAACCTACTAGTAATTATAATTATCACACAACAAAATCATTATTCCTTAAAAAATTAATTGATAAATTTAAAAATTCATAACTGCAACCATTTTATTATCATCAATTTGAAAAAACAATTGAATTCATTTACATGACTCTTAATCTTTAGAAAATTAATTTATAATTAATCCTAGCTTTACTATAACACCCTACCCCTATCTCATTGGCTTGAGGAGTCAGTGAGGGCTACTTGGCCTTAAGCGACGTTCCCACGATGCCAAAGGCTAGAAATAAATGTCGAGGGCTTCAAGATCCAGTTGGGGAACGATTTTCCCTTAAGAAAAAACCAACAAAACCAACAATTGATGATGCATGCACTTTCAAACCCAACATGTATTCCCAAAAGACAACAAATTAGTTCCACAATAAAACTCAAAACCAATATAACTAGACATGTCTACACAACATCCGAGTACACTACAGAAACTAAACAACCAAACACCACATGCTATGACACCACCACAGCTCCACACCAAGCACCAACTGCCAAGCTCCACCAAGGGATCACAATGCTCCACTAAAGGAGGGTGATGCCTTACCATTGCCCACATTACAGTACACAAGATCTGCAAACACACGACAGTGAAAAAGCATAGGGTTAGTACTAAAACTCTATTGGAGTTCCCCAAATGACTTCCCTACACATGCCACTAGGATAAAACTGTTAGCACATTTATATAAAACAGTTCATATAAAATAAAACACAAGTGAAACCATTTTCATAAGCCAAACGTGATCTTACCGGGCCATCACATCCAAACCATGCAACCAAGGGAATGCCCTTGCAAACATTCCACAAACCATTTCATCATTCACACGTTAGCACAACAACATCAATCTAGAAAATCAATGCACAACAAACAACCCAAAAAACCAAACAACTAAATGGTGGATCTTCCGTTCAGCTCGTTGTCCCATTCAAACTAAGCGGAACTTCCCGTCCACTTACCATTGATGGTGGCCCTTCCGTCCACTATCCAACCCCTTTTTATAGTGGTACTTCTCACCACTTCCACACAATATTCAAACAAGCCAAACAAAGCATATAACCCACCAAGGTCACAACCACATGCAATTAGCCAATTCCATTCCATATCAATAAATTTCAATAAATCATCCATTTATTGAAATCCATTTTCCATGCCAACAAAATTTATATAAAACAACACTTTTTATTGAAAACCATTTCCATCAATCATTTTCACAAATCAACCATATCATCCCATTTTAAAATCTCCATTTTGAAATTCACAGCAATAGTATTTCACCACAGAATCCTTGTTTTCCAAAAAAATCCCCAAAACATCACCCAATGTATTTATAATCAATTCCGCACATCAAAACACAATTAATTTCAAGAATATAAAATTTATTATAACCAAAACCCTTATCTCTAACCAAGTATAGTTGAGAGAGAAGCCACCTACCTTTAGGGTTCCCATGAAATTGACCAACAAGCCACCACACCTCAAATCTGGCGAACACACCACTGAAACCTCTTTAGACCCCCTTTCCATAACATCCACAAGCCGTAATGTTAACATAAAAGGAAACCACAACCCAAGATCTACACACAACAAGTGTAGATCTAGAAAACTACGAAAGAGAGGGATGTAGGTCAAGAGGAAAACACAAGGTAAACAAGAGTAGAGACTTACCCGGGAGAAACCACCTTCAAACTGTCGTGAAACCCATTTGAAACCCTTTCAAACATAGTGGGAGAGAATCCTTTACCCCTGAGAACCCAAAATCGTGAGTGAGGCTCGAGTGGGGGGAATATTGGAGTGAAATAGGTTAATCTCAATGGATCCCATAACTTATAATCCTATTTTTATGTGGCCGCACAGTTAGCCCACATGGTATGGAAAACCGCGCGCTAACCTTGCGCATGATACTGCCTCGGGAGAAAGGGTCTGCATGGTTTCCACACATGGTTTTGAAAATCGTGCCCAGGCTGTACAAAGCCTATTGTCTCCCCTGCACGGTTTCCTGGAGAACCCGCATGGTTTTCACTAAACGTGTTCAAACCTTGCACCCCTTTAAAGGCCTCCAAACGCATCCAAAACCATTCCAAACTCTCCCAACCTCTTCCCAAATCATTCAATGAACTAAAACAGAAAACAAATTCATTAAAAAATGCCACATACCTCAAACTGGGGGTACAACATTCTCCCTACCATTGGACTTTCCGTCCTCGGAATGTAGCGAACCTGCCATTTGCCGAAAGAGCTCGGGCCACTGCTCGACCCTCTCTTTCTCCCGCTCCCAAATCCCCTCTTTAATATTGACATGTTGCCACAAAACATGAACTAAACTGATGCTTTTACCATGAAAGACTTTCTCTTGTCTGTCCACAACCCGCACTGGAACGTGCACAAATGAAGCATCCAGTTCTAGCTCAACATGATCCCATTGAATCACATGGTCATGATCTCACTGATACTTTTTCAACTACGACACATAAAACACATTGTGCACCACACTGAACCTAGGTGGAAAATCCAAAAAATAAGCCACCTAACTAACCCGCTCAATAATATCAAAAGGTCCCATATACCTCAGAGATAACATTCCTTGATTTCCAAACCGATGATGTCACAACCTAGGAGAGATCCTCAAGAAATCATGATCACTCACCTCGAATGACAGTGGCCATCAAATATGATCTGCATATGATTTATGAAGATTCTGAGACACCTCCATTCTCTTCCTGATCAACATGATCTTCTCCATAGTTTCTTGGAAAAGGCTCGATCTAACCATCAAGGACTCGCCCATTTCCACCTAACATAGTGGAGAACGACATGGCCACCCATACAAAGCTTTAAATGGAGCCATATGTATGGATGCATGATAACTATTATTTTACAAGATCTCAACCAATGAAAAGATCTCCTCACACAAGCCACCAAAATCCATGACACAAGCCTGCAACTTATCTTATAGTGTTTTTATCGTCCTCTCAGATTGACCATCCATCTAAGGGGGATACGTCGTGCTCATGGTCCACTGTGTCCCAAGGGTTTGCGACAAAGAATTCCAGAAATGAGATGTAAACCTCAGATCTCTATCCGATACAATCGAAACTAGAACACCATGCCTCTTAACCACCTCCCAGATATAGATTTTGGACAGATCATCCACCGTATGAGATTCACGAATTGGAATGAAATTGGCCGACTTCGTTAGCCAATCAACTATTACCCAAATGGCATCATTCTTTCTGACCGTTCTTGGGAAACATGTAACAAAATCCATCACTATCTTCTCACACATACAAAAAGGTATTGGTAAAGACTGTAACATTCTTACTGGCCTCTTATGCTATGCCTTGACCTACTGACAAGTCAAGCATCTTGAAACAAACTCATCCACTATTATTTTCATACCAGCCCACTAGAACTGCGCTTTCAATGATTTATACATTTTCTGAATTCTATGATGAACAACCCACCTGGAATGATGATACAACCATAGAAGATCCTCCTGACATGAAACTGGTATAACTATCTGATTCTGAAAACACAAAAATTAATGTCCATTCATTTGCTAACCCTCAATGGTCTCCCCACCATTGAGTCTCGACCCCATGTTCAGACACTCCGAATCAGATATATGTGCCTCTCTTACCAGGACAACCAAGTTAGGAGTCAACAAAACCAGAATGAAGACCGTTCTATCATGCTGGTCATCACATTCCAACCACATATCGGCTATAACGGACATCAACGACCACTGGTCCGATGCCTGTTTCACCACCTGAGCATATGATTTTCTACTTAATGAATCCGCCACCAAATTTCCCTTACCTGGTGTGTACATTACGTCAAAATCAAACATCTGGAGATATTCTATACATCTCCTTTTCCACAAGTTCAAATCCCTTTGTGATAAAATGTGATTCAAGCTCTTATGATCTGTAAATACCGTGAATTTCTCACCGAAGAGATAATGACGCAATACTTTCAAAGCATGGACCACTAATGACAACTCCAAATCATGAGTTGGGTAGTTTTTCTCATGCAATCTCAATTTCCATGAGCTATATGCAACCACATGATTCCCTTTCTTGAGAATGTACCCCAACCCTAATCTAGAGGCATCGCAATAGACCATGTAACTGTTTCCTAGTTCTGAGAAAACCATGATTGGTGCTGATGTAAGACGACCCTTTGGCTCTTCAAAACACTGCTGACACTGCTAATTCCACTGTAATGGAGTATTCTTCCTTTTCAAAGATGTCAAAGGTGAATCCAATCATGAAAAATCGCGATCAAAATGATGATAATACCCAACTAGACCAAGAAAACTCTATATCTCAAACATATTCTTTGGCGGTTTCCATGAGTTAACAACCTCTATATTTTCTGGATCCACTAAAAAACCCCTTTCATAAATCACATGGCCATGAAAATGAACTTCCTGTATCCAAAATTCACACTTTTACAATTTGATGTACAACCAATGATCCCTCATGATCCCCAACACGGTAAGCAAGTGTTTCTCATGCTCCACCCTTGTCTTTGAATACACCGGAATATCATCTACAAACACCAGCACAAATGAATCTAGATATCTCTAAAATATCCAATTAATTAATTCCCTAAACACCACTGGTGCATTTGTTAGAACAATGGGAATAACCACATATTCATAATGGACATATCTAATTCTGAAAGTTGTTTTATGAATATCCTCTATCCTCACCCACAATTGATGATATCCTGACCTTAGTTCAATCTTGTAGAACCATTAGAGTCCCCTCAACTAGTCGAACAAATCATCAATTCATGTAATATGATATCTATTCATTATAATAACTTGGTTATGTCTACATTAATCAATACAGTGCCTCGTTGTTCCAACCACCTTTTTCACAAACAACACTGGCGCTACCCACGGAGACGTGCTAGGCCTGATAAACAATTTTCTTTCTAAATCATCCAACTAGATTTTCAATTCCCCCAATTCAGCTGGTGCGATATGATAAGATGGAAGTGAGATAGGACTGGTCCCCGGAAGGAGATCAATATTAAACTATACTTCTCTTACGGGAGGTAACCTAGAGAATTCTTTAGGAAAAACATCTATTAACATGATCTACCACTGTTGGAAGAACATTTTTCTCAACAACCTCTACTGATTCCAACAAAAAAACCACCAACTGATACGATAATGTACCCACTGCTGGTTCCAAAAAACCTGTTGCACCCTTCCATTCATGATTCTCTCCTCTAAAGAGATGTCAACTACCATCTTGTGTCGTAAAATCCATTGTCCGCGCATCACAATGGATTTGTGCCTTAAAAGCCACCAGCCAATCTATTCCCAGGATTACATCATATTCATCCATCTCAAGCACTACGAAATTCCACACTATCTCAACTTCACACACAATGATTCAACATTATCTACACAAGAAGGCTCGACACTCTCTTCGACCCATAGGATTTTGAAGTTTCAAAACCGAGTGCATCATTTCTACCCTTAAGTGTTGAAAATCAACCACACGTGCAGTAATAAATGTGTGTGAGACAACCATACCAATCAACACATGCATCAAGGTAGAATTTAAAATAATAGTACCTCACACCGTGGATAGTCCTGATAGATCACCCACCACAACATTTTCAGCTTCGAACACTTGTTTTCATGCCACACTCTACTCTTTATTGCCCTACTGAGGCGTCGTGGTATTCCAAGAATCACTATGACCCACTTTACTTTGATGATGAGGGCTGTGTTGCTGTCCCTGTCCCATCGAAGCATACGAAGTCTGCGATCCCGGAGGAGTGTCACACACACCTGAACATAGAGCATTCCGACAATAACGGTGCATATTCCACATCTGCTTACAATTATGACATGCTTGAGGTTGTGTTGTACAATACCACTTAATGTGGCTCGTAGAACCACACTGAAAACATCCCGGCTTTCTCTGGGGCTTCGGAGGAAGATTTACCGATCCTGCCATCGGATTATATTCCATATTCCCACCCTAGGAATAAGTGCCCCTCTTTCTTTTGAACCCAGAGTTAGAGTTCCCTCTATTCCCCATGGGTACCACCATGCTTCCTCCACCGGGATCGCCCAACAAATCCCACTCATCCACCACGGCTCTATTCACCATCTTTGTGTAATCATCAATACACAACACCGCTATCTATGAATGGATTTCTTTCTTTAACCCCGCTTAAAAGATCCTTTCCTTGAACGACGTGCTACCCACCTCCTCGGGTGAAAACCGCACTATGTTCATAAACATAGCTACATACTCCGTCAGAGACATAAGATCCTACTTCAAACTGAAAAAATTAGTCGTGCATTGAATTCTGAACATTTGTGGGTAGCATTATTTATTGAACAATTCTTCAAAGCCTTCCCACATTATACCCTGGTCCATCCCCTCTTGGACTACCAACTCCCACCACTGAAGGGAAAGATCTTCCAACATATTCATGGCCAACTTCACTTTTAAATCTATCGGTGTTCCCAAGAACTAGAATATCTTGTTCATTCTATTCAACCATGATTCTACCCTCTTTGGCTCTGAATCACCCCTGAAGATGGGTGGATTCTACTTTTGAAATTGAACCACATGATCCACATTCCTTGGTTCATCCATTTTATTTCCAAATTGTATAGCTTGGAATGCTTCTACTATGCTTTCCACTAACTGTTGGTTCACCTGAGGATCAGGTGCTACCACATTATCAGCAGCCTCCTTCAGTTGGTCTCTATGACGCCTACCCGATTCAATTTCTATAAACAAAAAAAACCATGAGTCTCAATTCTTTAGACATCACAAAATCCCATTTCTAATCACATTACACAATAATTTCACAACAAGGCTTTCCAGAAGTTCACATTTCCCATGCTTCACCATTTTGAAAATCATACCATTTTCAAAATATTCAAATTTATTCACATTTAAATTTCACACAAAAACCATTTATCTATTCATCCCATAGATCATTATACCCCAATGAAATATGAATCCTTGTGGGAAGTCATTAATACCATGCATTCCATTCTCATCTCATTGGCTACACCCAAGACAATGAGATATCCAATGCCTATAAGTGTCTCCAAAACACTTACGTACCCAACTCCCTGGTCATTTGAATTTCAGAATAAAAGGGTTAGATACGTCCTTTTATACTATACATTCCAAGTTCCATCAATCATATGCCTTGCTACCATCCCGACTCAAGGAATGTGACAGAACGAATGTCAACACCAAATCTGAGAATCAACTCCAAAGGACTGGACAAACTGATACCACTTGTAACACCCCGCCCCTACCTCATTGTCTTGAGGAGGAAGTGAGGGCTACTTGGCCATAACAGACATTCCCAAGATACCAATTACTGGCAGTAAATTCTAAGGGATTCATGATCAAGTTGGGGAACGATTTTCCTTTAAGACCAAACCAACCAAACCAAAAACTAATGATGCATGCACTTTCAATCCAAACATGTATTCCAAAAAGACAACCATGTTGTTCCACAATAAAACTCATATCCAATACAATTAGACATGTCCACACAACATCAGAGTACACTGTGGAAACTAAAAAACCAAACACCACAAGCCATGACACCACCACATCTCCAAGCCACGATCCATGTTCCAAGCTCCAAAAGGGTTCACAATGCTCCACTAAAGGAGGGTGATTCTGTACCATTGCCCATGTCATGGTACAAAACATCTGCAAAGACACCACAGTGCCAATGCAGGGGGTTAGTACTAAAACTCAGTAGGATTTCCCAAAATGACTTCCCTACACATGCCACTAGGATAAAACCATTACCACATTCATATAAAACCGTTCATATAAAATAAAACACAAGTGCAACCATTTTCATAAGCCAAACGTGCCATTAACAGGCCATCACATCCAAACCAAGCAACTAATGTAAATCCCAAGTAGACATGCCACAAACCTATTTATCATTCACACGTTAGCACAAAAACTTCCATCTTGTAAAGAAATGCACAAAAAACAACCAAAACTACCACATGAACAAACAGTGGAGCTTCTTTCCAACCTGTTCACCCATTCACACTAAGCGGCACTTCCGGTCCACTTACCATTGATGGAGGCCCTTCCATCCACTATCCGTCCCCTTTTATTGTGGTACTTCTTGACACTTCCACACAACATTCAATCAAGAAAAATCCTAGCATATAACTCACCATGGTCACAACCACATGCAATCAACAAATTCTAATGCATATCAATCCATTTCAATAAATCACCCATTTATTGAAAACCATTGTCCATACCAACAAAATTTCAATAAAACAACGCTTTTTTATTTCAAACAATTCCCATCAATAATTGTCACAAATAAACCATAGAATCCCATTTTAAAATCTAAATTTTAAAATCCACAACAATAGTATTTCACCACAAAATCCACCTTTTCCCAAAAAACCCCAAAACATCACCCAAGGGATTTCAAATCAATTTTTCACATAGAAACAGAATTAATTTCAAGCACAACAAATTAATTGAAACCAAAACCATTATCTCTAAACAAGTGGAGTCGACAAAGAAGCCATCTACCTTTAGGGTTCCTGAGAAATCGACCCACAAGCCATCACATGTCAAATCCGGAAAACACACCACCGAAACCCATCTAAACCCCCTTTCCCTGACATCTACAAGCCTTAATGTTAACATCCAAGGAAACTACAACACTAGATCCAAACACAACAAATGTAGATCTATAAAACCACGAAAGAGAGGGATGTAGATCTAGAGGAAAACACAAGAGAAACAAGAGTAGAGACTTACTTGTGAGAAAACACCTTTAAACTGCCTTGAAACCCCTTTGAAATGCTTCCAAACCGAGTGGGAGAGCACCCATAACCCCTGAGAAACAAAAATCCTAAGTGAGGCTCGATAGGGAGGAAGATTGGAGTGAAATAGGTTAAACCCAAGGGTGTGTGGTACTTATAAACATATTATTAAGTGGTCACATAGTTAGCCCGCATGGTGTGGAAAATCTTGGGCTATCCGTGCGCACGCTACTGCCTCAGGAGCATGGGTCTGCACGGTTCCCTCACACGGTTTAGAAAACCATGAGCATGTCATGCTACGCCTACTATCTCCACTACATGGTTTCCTGGATAACCCGCATGGTTTCCTCTAACTGTGCTCAAACTGTGCACCCCATTAAAAGCCACCAAACTCATCCAAAACCATTCCAATCTCTCCCAACCTCTTCCCAACAAATCCCATGAACTTTAAACACATAAAACTGCATAAACAAAGGCCACATACCTCAAACTGGGGTTACTACATTAACATTCATCAATAATTCCATCCATAAGGGCATGATAAAATTAAAATTATAGATATCATATGATCTAGCTATCAAGTGAAACCCCTTTATCCCAATATCAATTAATAACATATGATTTATTCTAATTCATTAATGTGGTTTAAATATTTATAAAGTCAATTTCATTACAATCCAAAGGCAGAAACATTTTATCATTGTGAATGGATGTTAAAGAATATAGAATACATGAATACCCTAGATCAAATATTTCATGACATTCTATATACGAGTAGAGGAAAACACAATGGTTCAGTATAACCTCTCATGGAAGACTGCATCCACTAGAGGATGCAGAGACAACCCCACACCAATAAACACCAATGAAAACTCCATTAGAATCATCCAGATCAAATTGGAAAAGAAGGAAATAATAAATAAAAAGAGAGGAACCCAAAAAAAAGACTGTATAACATACATTATATCAGAGACATATCGAGACTTCTTTATTGCACAAAAACATGGGGTGAAAATGTATCAGGAAGACTCCATGGAAAACAATCCAAGGATCATAGTTCGATCGCTTGAATACTATGGGGGGAGAACTATAAGTCTCCAGTTCTAGGTGGAAATAATGAATTATGGAAAAAGGAAAAAGGATTATCTAACTATTATAAATTAAAATAAATCATCTGATTAGAGAGGGTATTTAGATTTTTCATTAATGGGGGATCTGGTCATGATTAAGCAGTTTGACCAAGTAAACGATCTTATACACTTAGGAATATTAAGATAGGAGTTATGGTCATTAAGTCATCATTAATACTATTATAAAAATCCTTTAATTCATTTCACATCAAGGAAAACAATAAAGGGGAAAATGGTAGGACAATGGAAACACTATTTAGGTCTATCTCACTGACAACACTAGTCAAAAATTACTCACCGACAGCACTGTTCAAAAACAACTCACCAAAATCACTATTCAAAAATAACTAACTGAAACCACTATTAACATATTAATCACTAACAGAACAATTCAAAAATGAATAACTAACCACACTATTCAAAAACGACTCACTGACAACACTGTTCACTAATGACTCATAGATAGCACTGTTCACAAACTTCTCACTAACAACACAATTCTAAAAACTCTAATCATTGTTCACATATCTAGAAATATTGCAATTTGAAGGGAATATATCAAATTTAACTCCCATAAAACCCCAAATACCATATCTCAGTAATGGAAAGGACCAGAGATGTCTGGTCCATTACATTATATAACTCTCAAAACATTCTCATCATCATAATCCAAAACCAAAGTCAAGAAGAAAAAGAAAAAATGGTCCAAACAAAAAAACCATCAAGATACTTCTCAAGGCTCTCACCACCAAAGGAGATGAACTAATTCATCAATTTAATAACATAAAACCATGTGAATACTAAAACCTACTCCTAATTACTCTCTTGGGGTATATATTTATCCAGAGAGAGCTTCACACAACTAGAAACATTAGAATCCATATCATAAATAGTAAAGGTCTAGAACTACAAGTCAAAAATCATTATATGAATAGAGATAAAAATAAATCAACTCAGGGTACTAAGAATTTATCTATGACTCATGTTCCCACATAATCTCATCCACACCATCGTACCACCACAAGACAAGAACCAAGGGGATAGAAACCCCACAAAACACATTCTCCTTGTAGTATTGGATCTCTATAGGCCGCTCCCTGAAGGGCGTATCTTCGTCATCCTTGATATCACCCCAATCAACGAAGTTAATGTCTTCCTGAAGAAAACAAGGTTTCTGTGACAAGGGATGAAAATCACGTATCATCCTCATCTATGGGGGAAGTTGTACCTGATACGCCGCTACTCTAACATAATACAACACCTCGAATAGACCAAAAACATGGAAGAAAGCATACCCAAACAACCAATACTTCACTGCACATAATTGGGAGTCACCTTCAGAAACACATGATCCCTGAAATCAAACTCCAATGGACTCCTCCTATGATCATCATAAGATTTCAGATGATCCAGTGATGCCTTTATCCTCTCACAAATCAATAAAGTTATCTCTGTCGGGTTATATTCCAATTCCGACCTCAGAATTTCCAACTCTCTAACCCCATTCCAACGTAATGGTGAATGGGATGATTTTATATATAATGATTCAAAGGGAACCATACCAATGGTGGAGTGGAAACTATTTTTTCAGTGAGCACTATCAAGGGTAAGTGCCTCACTCATGAACATCCAAAATCCAGGCTACAGGAGCACAACATGTCTTCAGGAGTCTTGATGGTCTGCTCTATTTGACCATCCATCTATGTATGAAAAGTAGTGCTAAGGTACAGTTACGAACCAAAATCATGATCACGACCTCCCCAACCCTAAAGGTAAAATGAGGATCTCAAACAAAAATGATTTTCCTAGGGCCCTCGTAGAGTCTCACCACCTCTTCCAAACATTGCCTCAACAAAAACACAAATGAGCTAAACTACTAGATTGCTACAATGGGGGATAATTTCTTCATATGATCCAAAAAACCCATATATCATCATATCTTCCCTACGCTTGAGGAAAACTAGTATCAATGTCCCTATAGATGTCATCCCACATCTACTGAGGAACATATAACCACTGGAGAAATCCATCAGGAACACGGTGCTCGACCCTCACCTTGTGGAAGATCAAAAATCATGTCAAAAACAATGCAACTGCATGATTCAACCTAGGCCCCAAAACTAACTCATCAAATATCGGTAAATTTTTTCAAGCAAGGACATAATGATAAGCTATAACTATGGAAATCTCTAAAAAACTTATCATGCATCGCCAATGGAACAAAAAGCCCCCAATGAAACCACACACATTCTGTTTGATCCTTATAACAACCCTTAGGGGCCACAACCCAATAAATTTGGCCTCTCGAGACCTCCCCTTCAGAATTAACCAACATAGAATCATCCACCTACATCACCAAAGATGAATACACTATCATCTAAAAAATACAACCTCTTCCCCCCATATTCTCCCATATCAAGAGGTATTGTTGAAAGTTCTACCATTACTCTCCAGGAATCACCTTATTCACTCACTACATCACTACGCAACTTTTGTCTCAGTGCATTGTCAACAAAATCCCCTATACTAGGTGTATATGACACTTTAGTGTCATTATATTGTAAGAACATAATCCACTAATGTTGTTGCAAGTTCATGGCATACTGGAAGAAAACATTCCTCGGAATTTTATAATCGGCGAAGACTACAAAGATCTCCTAGATTTGGTAATGTATCCCCTTTTTTATGTAAAACATCACTATTTCCAACTAATGTTAGTTGGTTGAACAATTACACTCATTGGGATGAAACCACTATGAACTAAAATAAACGACTGATCTCTACTGTAGTAGAATCCAAACTAACCCCAGACATGAAGCATCATAGAAAATTTCAATATGAACACCTTCTTCAAGAAAATAATAATTGGTGAACCGAAAAACTTCTCCTTAAAAAACTCAATTGTTACCTCACAATATTAGTCCATAGAAATTCATGATCATTTATTGTAAATGTTTTCATAGGAGTCACAACCCAAGAAATGTTGGCTACAAACCTCCTGTAATAGCATGAAAGACCAAAGAAACATCACACCTCTGCACCTTCATGGGGGGGTTTCCATGAAAAAATATCTATACCTTTGAAAGATCCACATATACTCCCCATACGGTAAAACATTCCCTAATAAATGGAATTCTCAAGCCCAAAACTTCAACATTTAACACTTCCCAAACTGATGTTATCGATGAAGAACTCTCAAAACTACATGTAGATGCTCTGCATGCTCCTACTATGACATGGAGTACATAAATATGTCTTCTTTAAATACCCAAATTAACATATACAAGAACTCATAGAACACGGAATTCATCAACCCCATGGACACAGTGGTTGCATTCGTCACACCGATTGACATTATAACAAAATCATGATGCCCATGAGGACAACAGAATGTAGCCTTTTAGATATCATCATCCTTCACCTGAATCTAAAGTTATCCTAAACAAAAATTTATCTTTAGGTACCAACATACACCCTTCAGTTGATCGAATAAATAATCATTACATAAAAGATGATATCGATTCCTAATTTTTATTTTGTTCAAGAGACGATAATTGATACAAAACCACAAACATTATTCATCTTTCTTCATGAAAAAAATTGATGCACCCAACAAATGACACACTCCACTTACGAAAATGGACTACAACAAACCATTTCTCTATATACATAGCTCCCATAACTCAGAAGGATTCATCCTATATGAATACATCATGGTAGGAGATACACCATGTTGTAGCTTAATCATGAACTCGATTACTCTTTAATCGGGTTAAAATCATTTGGAAAGACATCAGTGTACTCATCCATGACCTTGTTAAATGACAATTGATGACCTTTTGGTGATCAAGGAATCAACTCATCCATCATGGATTTCAATTATGGAATAATACTTCGTCCCATCTGAGGTTCTCGATCGAAAAAAACACTGCTTACTCTCCATCAACATCGACGAACACCACCTGCCTCTTAAAGCTATATGTGCTGGCCTACAACAAATAAATCCAATCCATGACGAGGATGACACATATGGTTATATTCATAGACATAGGAAATATATCTTGGATATGTGTTTCACCAACAGTAGCTCACAGTCTCAACATAATTCAATCAAGTTAGTTCGGCCTCAAAAATCGTGTACTCAATGTCAAGGTAACTAGAGGCCTCTCTACCTCAACACACAATTAATGGGAAAGAGTAGGTGATTTGAAGGATTGTGTCTTCCAAAATAAATCATGGTATGCATCCATGTAGAAAACAAGTAATGGGTACCTCGAACAACATTTGGCTCACCTAATGCTGGCCACACTAAACCATGAAGCGGACCACAACCTACTCGACAACCTATTTGACCATACAGATGACCACCACCATGGACTCACTCTGCACTCTGAGAATGGAGAGTACCATGGGGTTGTCCTCTATCTACCCCATCTAATCACTTTTGATCTAGTGTTGGTGCAACCTGGTGATGCTACCTCGACTGAAAGTGCCACAATGGAGGAACATGAAGCGGAAGTCACAGTGCACGCTGAATGATCAAAAAGGTCAGAAAATACCTCTACTAATGACCTAAAAATCAATAATAAAAACCATCTTCTGAACCCTTGGTAGATTTCTAATGGATTCTTCCCTCATAGAAATGAGATACTGAGGGCTACAACCTACAAATGGATAAATAGGAACTATCCTTCCCTAAAAACCGAGAACCCCATACCATAGCTCAACATCATGAAGAATTATAACCACTCCCCATTCTGATGATCTAATTTTGGATAACATCCTCTTGATGACCTCTTCCCCCACCAGAACCTCCATATATGTCTTTAGCATAAATGGGGTCACCTAGAACTGGATTTTTGGATGAAAATCCTCTTTGAAATGCCTCGCCCAGCCACCTCATTTGGTAACTAGCCCATATCATGTTGTATAAGGTTCCTGAAATGGATTCCAAACTATCACACATGGGATACCCACTCACAAAACGTAATTAGATCCTGATGATTGGAAAATATCATGGTCGATGAGAGAAAGACAAAACTATACTGCTCTTAGATTTCAACCATTAGACTACAAACACATCGCAATCCCAATGGAACAAGAACCACAACTTCCATGCTTCTACATGCCACATCGTCACAACCAATGACATATGGTGATACATCAATGAACTGATCATGATGAAAGATATCTCATCGTCCACCTACCATCCTATTATGAATGCATCCAAAACCAAGACATCATACTACTACATACTCTAGCGCATAAACAATTGGAGTACCCACCTCCATGTGACGCCATTGTCAAACTCTAATCTGCAGCAATCAACTGGAACAAACCACAAAAAGTATTCCATAAAAATTTGATGAGGATGCCCACCAGGAGACATACCTAGAAAATAAGAAATAGTTAGAGCTACTAAAATTGGACTATGGATGACTTAAAATTATATAATTAACTTTATTATTTTATTAATTTAATGTTATCTTATACCATGTTCTACCCATTCAAACACATGTAGAAAAAAGATGATGCATGATCCCTTCATAGGTCTCTACCCTACTACCAGTATAACCTCATTTTGTTGGCACTATAAGCTTATATTTCCATCAATCATATTATTGGGGGCCCAAAATACCTATGTCTCATCCAGTCACCCGAGTTTATAGTGCTTTCTAATCTTTTATTTCATCGTTTCCCTACAATCCAATGAAACCTCACCAGAGCCTAACTCCTAAATTTTTCTTATCCCTCAACCGGGACTTCAATACCACTCAATCATGACCCCTCCCCACAAATTATACCCATCTAGTTCTTTAATTGAAAGGAACTTGATAGTCACACCTTAATCATGCATCGAGTAGGCTCTTGGTTAGAGAATAACATCATGTGTATAGTAAGAACACAAATGGGAGGCATAACCCTCTAAGGGAACTAATAAAAATGCTAGAGAATAGATATACCAAAATCCAATGCACCTCAAAATACAATGAAAAATTAAACCCATGTACTCATATGTAATTTCATTTAAGAACAACTAAAACTCAAATGGAAAGATACAAGTACCAAAAGAATGTAAAACGACAGTGACCAGGAATCCCAAATAACAACAACAACCCCAAGCTACTACAAACTATCCTAATCTCTAACCAGATTCAAGTGACTTGTAAACAGTTTATTCATATGTTCGGTGACTATAATAGTATACTTATTAAGATCCCATACACAAACTATTTGAAAAAATTAACAAAATGAAGACAAATCATAGTAAACCTAATTTGAAATTACTATGCTCCTAAATAAGTATACTATGTTCTCAGCCTCACAATAAATACTCTATAAAATTATCGCATTAAAGTCTATATAATATAATAAAGAATATCAAGGGTACCCCACTACCACTTACAAACTAGTTTTCCACTTTTTCCCTACATCACACGTCATAAGCCATTTCTCCCCAAAACAGATTTCCCACAGCCACTAGGGCGTAGCACCACAACATGAACCTCCTGAAACACAACCACTTTGTCCCTATAACCAATGGGACATGGTAGTTTCTAAGAGCCACAAAATCTCACACAACATTTATCATTCATCATGTATTATACCTCAATCCATTACCGGCCCTACACAATGTAAGGAACCTCAATCCATCACAACCTCTACATGTTAGCAATATAGTATTCAATGAAAAAATATATCAATAATATATTAGTTTGAATAACCAAAGTCCATTAAATCCCACTACACACATATATGGGTAATGATAACCACAATGCCTACCAGTATAACTAACTAAAAAGGGAAGAGAGCGGGGACAAAGGGGTAGTTTTCCATCCATCATCCCACTAGGATGTTGGGGAAAATACTCCTAGGGATCAAATTCCCTAGTGTGTCAGTTTCCATAACTGATATAGAGGTCTAGATCATTGAAACACAAAATGTAAATAATATATTATTGCTCACAACCACACTATAGGAATAACCAAGTCTTCAACACAACTGAAGCTAATGTCTCCCATAATTTCATATGTCACTTCTAGGACTACATATCCTATATGAACACAACCTTTTAATGAGATACTATATGTTACATATCATTTTTATTAGTTTCCATTATCATTAATTAATTCGTGTACAATTAATTAAAAATTATGAATTCCAAATTACATTCCATTAGCTTCAGAACAATTTTACATGCCATGTAGGCATAACCAAACAAAGTCCACAATACCTTTAAAATGTAACTACTGCATTTCATCCAATCAAGAACCAACCCCATGGGTTAACATCATTTATTCAATAATTTATAAATTTCATTATTACATTACCATGTATAAATGAAATCTAGAAATTTATTCTATAGTACCAAACACAAAGGGATCATTACAGTGAGTAAACGAACTATTTGTCGAGTCTTTTCCACATTAATTAAGAGTATATAACCATACAACATTAAAATTATAATCATGGAAATCACATGGAATACCTCAAATTTGGTCTCATGGAAGGATTGTCAAAAACCTATTGCCTCATGTAGTGCGAAAAGTAAACCAGATAACAATCTTTATGTGAACCAAGAATTCAACAATCACACTCAATGTATTTCATTATATTTGATGTCCTCTATAGATCCTACATGCATAAAACGATGGATCTTGCTGCTCTTGTCCTCAGCTATTTCCACTACAACCATTGGGCCTCCCTGCACCAACATACCACAATATACATCCAAGATCTTCCATCCCTTTCTCACATCACAACACAATAAGCGGTAAATAAACTACATAGAAATTGGTCTCTTGGTCCAAAACAATGCATTCATCCTTCTCACACAATGATCACTCATAGCTTTAATTAATATGGTGATTCACCCTTAAAATAAATACGATAAATCAGAACCCTTCTATCCATTATCATTATCAAACAACTGGTTCGTTATTCCACATTGAATTAACTGATTCAATTGAACATGCACTGCAACATCTATATTTTTATGATCAAATTACAACAAAAACTAGATTCATTTATATGAATCTTTATCTTTAACCAATTAATTTATAATTAATCTTGGATTTATGTGATTTAAAATTCCATTTTAGTTGACCTGATAACAAGAAAATGTTAGATATCACAATATATATAAATGAAGGGATAAACCATTGTTACACTATAAGGAGATAATATTAGATCGATTCTAATTATTTAATTCACTAAAAATATTTCTTATGTCAATTTGATTATTATTTAGTGGATAAAACTTCATAAATATGTTATTGCATGTAAATAAATATAGAATCCATGAATCACTATTGGAAAAGGTTCCAGGAATTATTTACAGGAGTACAAACCAACAAAATGGATTATGATCACCTCTCCTAGAAGACTGAATCCTCTTGATGATGTAGAGACACTGACACACCAACTGACACCCATGAAAACACCATTAGAATCATGTATATCACATTCCCTAATATGACAAGGAGAAATGAAATGAGGGGAAACTATATGAACTATGGTAAAACAAACCTTATATTATAGATAGATCACTAATTCCTTATTTCACTAAAACACGAGGTGCTCTTGTAGCTGGAAGGCTCCTTGGAAAATTAATCAAGGATCATAGTTCGATTGTATGAATCCTATAGGAGGTAAAACATTGGACATCTAGTGCTATGGGAAAATAAATAAGGAAGGATATGGCGGAAGGTATATTGGCCTTTTGAAAATCGTAACTGATCATCAGTATAGATAAAGTTTTTTGTTTTCCATTAATGGAATATCTAGTCAAGACTGCGTGGTTTCACCATGTAATGGTAGTTTGATACATATTAATATTAATATAGGGTTTATGTTATTTGAATTGGCCTTAAATACATTAAACAATCCCTTCAATGTGTTTGCCATAAAATGAAATGCTAAATAGGAGAAACAAAAGGATGCTGGAAACACTGTTCACATATGTCTCATGAAATGCAATATTTAGAAATGACTCATCGACATCACTGTTCAAAAATGACTCACTGACAACACTGCTCGTATCTTTCTCATTGACTATACTATTGGAAATGACTCACCGATATCATTGTCCCCAAATGACTCACTAACAACACTATTAAAAAATCACTCACCAACAACACTGCTCACAAATGATTCACCATTAACTTCATTCATAAATGACTCACCGAGAGTACTGTTCATAAGCGACTCATCGACATAAGTGGTCATAAACAACTAAATGAATGAAATTTTTACAAATGAATCACTGACATCATTATTCACAAATTACTCACTAACATAAATATTCACAAATGAGTCCCTAACAACCGTACTCAAAAAAACTGTAAACACTATTCACAAAGATGGTAATTTGGCAGTGTTGTGATTATGTCGACTTGACCACCTAGAACAACATAAACACCAAATTTCACCAAAGGAAGGGAAATGATAGATATATGAAATTATAATGGGATGATGTTAGTGAAAGGTCATATATCTAGGTACACTGTGGACCACACTGATTTTCTAAAATTTTATTCAGGTTATATCGATGTTGTTGTTAAAATAGTTCCATAATTATTTGAATAAAATTCTAAATCCATAGTGATTATTCAAGAACACGATGACTAGAAAATTGAATAATCAATGGCAACATCCCCTATATTTGTTTCATTTTTTTCTAATTTTTATGGATCCACCATTACATACTCATTTGTGTAAATTAAGTATTTCACATATAGTTGAGGAAGTATTTATAATATATGTATTTCACTAGGTTTATTACATCAGCTATTTAGAGAATGAAAATTGATAAGGGGAAAATTAAATAAATGTACTTGATTGATTCAAAATAGATCTATGGATGAAAACCTTTTATAATAATTAAATTCCATGTGTTCAATAGGATACATAATAAATTTCAACACCTTTTATAGATGTGATTAAGGATAATTAACCAATTGAATTGCTCTTATAAAGGAAAATTAAGGATAAAAGAGATCATAAAACATTAATGAATAACATATTGACTATAGAGAAGTTATGGAAAAATAATTTCATTTCCATGGACCTAAATAATACATTATTATAATCCATGAAAATAAAATTCCAATGGAAATTATTAAGAATCACTAAGTCCCATAAAACCTTGGGTCCATATCATACATCTGTGATTTAATGATAGAATGTTAACATTAGTTTAATATATTTTGATTTGGGAATAAATTTGTGTTTTGATTGATGAAATCATATAGGTTGATACATATATGTAAAATTTTATTATTTATTTTTTCCCATAATGATATATCTTGTTTAAAAATTTTATGCTTGTGCGGGCATGGTTCAACATATATTATTGAGTAATAGGTTTATGTCATGGATGCAGATATATTTTATAATTTAATGGGTATTCCTATAAATTTGTTTTATTTAATGAAATATTCATTTACTCTACCAATATGAGAATTTTATTTAATATTTTAATCTTTGAAAATAATTATAGATATATTATACATTTAAAATCATTGGATTTCATCCCTAACCATTCAATTACTAGTTTATCTATAAAACAATAAATTCCATTTATGAAATTGAGTAACATTAGGAATAATATATTTTTAATTATCATAAATCCTATGAAAAAAATGTTCAATATATTTAATAATAGGTATAATATTATTTAAATGAATTCATAATTTAACCCAAATTATTTTACATAAACCAACACATAAATTTTACTTATCCATTATGTATTTTAAAATCCTTCAATTTTCTAAAATTATTAGTAATAAAATACATATATAATTTAAATTATTTCTCTCATTCTATATATATATAATTCAATCATCTTATAAAATCAATTACCTTATCAACACAAATTTATTCAGAATGATTATTATGAAATATATTAATTATTATAATTAACATGAAATCCTAATTTTATTTTGATAAAATATCATATGTGGAATTATAATCAATTAGTAATTATAATAATATAATAAAAAAGTATCATAAAATAAATTTTACATACATTTTTTACAAAAAAAATATTAAATACACTTATTTAACTAATTTATTTCCCAATGTCAGTTAATATTATAGTCTTCCCAAAACATAATTACACCGGGGAATATTATTTATTATTTTAAAAAAACAAATCTCATACTCTTGACCCTATTAAAACCCAAACATCTATGATATGAATAAAAAACAATTTAATTCCGAGTATCGGGTTTGAATTAAACTCTAAATAATCATTTTATGCTGAAATTATAACTTCTATAAACCCCCTTATAAACAAAATAGAATTCACCAACCAAGAGATTCTTGATTTTTATCTCCATGAGTTTCCTTATATGGATCAATATTGTTTCACTACTATATTGTAGAAGACTCTTCATTTTAATATGAAAATCAATCTGATTTTAGTAACTACATGGCTCTTATGCCACTATTCATGTCCCTATAGGATTAAAAATTATCTTTATAGTCTAAAAATTTAAATGATTTCCGAAGATTTTCCACACACAATGAACAACCAAAAATGATTCAATACCGATGTAAACAAATAGTCTAATACAATCCACCCTACCATTTTAACTTTTTCCCTTATTTACCAGTTGGTATCTTGACGTAATTTTTTAATTACTCAACACTCACAGACATGAATAATGGTTTATTGTGTGTCTTTTATCATTGATGATGTCTATATTTCACCTATGTTATCTTATTGGTCTATGGATAATTAATATGGACTTATTTTTCTTGAATTCAACAACATTATATGTTAAATCAAAGATATAATGTAAATTTTATAGGGTCGTCTATCAATGATTTTTATTAAAATGTTAAAACAACTGTAATGATTATAGTCCATTGGCATTATCTCTTTAGGATCATTACATGGATACATTATAGGAATCATAATTTATATATATTAAGAGTTTATATCAACATTATCAAAACCAATACAGAAATATCACAAAATATTATCCAAAAATTATTACAATGGGTTTGAATATAAAAATAACATAATTATGTTATAATCAAAAAGAGAAACATGAAATTATTAGGATTCAACCATATTTTGACCTTATTTATTTAAAATATAAGAGATAATCATTGTTTACACAATAAATACCTCTAGGTTATCTTGTAAAATTATTGCTATATTTTAAAGATAAGATCACTATTAATATAATATTAAACAATGATTAATATACATTTCTTATATTGTGAAAAACTATTCTAATCCATCAAAATAATTAGAGATATTTTGTAATAAAAAAATTCTATAGTTTAGTTATAATACATAGATTGGATTTTGAAAATTTTAATTCCCTTACATAAATGATGATTTTTAAAATAAAATAGACAAATTTTATACCACTATACATTGACAATGAATAATATCATGAAGATATAAATGAAGGGTTTATAAATTATTATGAGTAGATCATCATAATAAAATTAGAAAACAACATTGTGAATTATTTTTGACAGTCCATCTAATTCTCTTTATTTGTTGGAGACACTTTAATGAGAGCATCACTACATCACCTCCCCCTTTATTATTATCTAAAAGATAAAAATACAGGGGGTGTATAATTTAATTTAACAATTTTACCAAATATTATTTATATTTATTAACCCACCATTTATATAAAATAGTTTCAACGATTATGGAAAATTTATTAAAAATTGTCTCAAATGAAACATCCCTTTCCAAAAGAAAGTCCAATGTTTTCTCGAAATCCAAATCCATAGTTTAAGAGGAAAATTGATTTCATACTATTTAATTAAAAATAATTATTACCTCTTAAAACAATATATAGAATATAATTATACCATTGTGGGACTTCATTTTACAAAAATTATTATTGTAAAATACAATGAAACTATAACATGTTACAAAATACTAGTTTATGTAAAATCATCCATTAGGGAAAACAACACAATTTTATATGTGTAATAATAAGAAAAAAAACATTTATTAGAATAAAAATTGAGAGTTTTTTATGAAATTTTTTTGTAATTCTAAATTTATTTATTTTTATAAAAAATTCATCAATTTTTTTTAGGAATTTATTATTATTATATTGATATATTTTAAAATAATGTTCTAAATAGATAAATAATAACACGACACTGAACTCACTCATATAAGATATTGATGTACAAAATAATTTTTTGGATTATAAAAATATTCCAACAATAGCGTTTTTAAGGAGGTGAACTTTAGAAAAAAAAAGATGCGGTGCAGGTATTGTAAAACCAGTTTCCACACTTGCATTAAAAATAATATTTTTTGTACCTATTTTTAACAACCCTCATAAAGATTAAGAAATTATTTGTATTCCAATCTCTAAAAATTATTTTATTATTTAACATGTTTTTTTATGATTATCATCGATATCAATATTTTTATGGTAACTATATGAATCAAAATTAGTGACGTATGTTGAATTGAATGTGTGAAATCAAATTTAAATTTCATAAATCAATTATTGTATTGTCATACAAGATGAATCATATCGTCAATTAAAATTTTATTTTTAAACTAATATCAATTAATAAGATTCTAATCATTTGGGGTATGGGAAATGAATTATAGATACATATTATTTATGATAAACCATCATGTGATAGTGGTTGGGAAGGGTACTATTTTCTAGACCTTATTTAGTGCAGAGAATTTATAATTGTAGAGGTTTTTGGAATATATCCTGTTATTATAGAGACCACTATATTTAATATATATATATATTAATTCATAATAGTTGAATATTCATTATATAACTTTTACATCCATTCTAAAATTTTTTGGTATAAAATATTTGGAAGCCATGAAACATGAATAATTGGACCATAAAATATCTACACCATCTCGCACATATTTCATAATTAATAAAATCCTTTTTGACATATCATACATGTTTAATTTCTTCATAACAAGATAAAATAAAACATAATAAGAGGGAGAGATCATTTTCTCAGTAAGCGTAATAAATAGAGATATCATTGATATTATATGAATCACATGAGAAAAATGTTTTTAAAAAATAATATTACCATTTGAAAATTATTCATTGTATATCATAGTTCATAATCTTGTGTCATGGAATAAATATTTGAAGGTTACGACACATTAATAAAAAATCATTTATCATGAGCCCTTAAATAATAATTTAGGAAATGTAAATGGAATTTTTTCATACACAGAAGAATAGAAAATAATTTAAATATATGAAAAGGATCTTTTACACTAGTATCATATGGGAATGGGTTAAGTCTCTAAACAATCATAGTAGTCACGGATCACTGCTAACGCTATAGTAGTGAAAGAGGTCAACTACTAAATTTAGATCACTCTCCATTCTAGTCATTTTTATCTCATGAGACACCAATATTTAACCAATGAATTGGAGAGAGATATAGGTCCCACCCGTCACAAAATAAATTTCATTCAATTTTTTTCAATGAACATAATGAAATAATCATATCATAACCCATGAAAATAAATGGGCATTGAAAAAATTTCACTGTTTCATAAAACTAGTAATAGTAAAAGATTTCATAAAAATCATGTTAACATATACATAAACCAATTAAATAAACAATACATATGGTATCATTGAATTATAAAACTATTAAATCATATGTGACATTATGTTTTGATGTCTTCTTAGAATAGAAATACCATTAAAATACCATTACGTTGTTCATGAATAAAATATCTATTCAAATTTTGATATCACATTTTCATAAAATTTATGCAGTTATAAATGAAAAATATTATTTGAAAAGATTCATGTATACTTGTAATGGAAGCCTCAATGTAATGATTTTTACGTAATGATACCTATTAATAATAGATTCTAGTGAATTGAAACAATAAATTCACATTCTTTAATTTAATAGGAAACATTTTAATATTCTTTTAGAGAGTTATGTAATAATTATGAAATTACATTCCCATATATTACAAAATGAAAACTTTTTATCTGTATCAATTTTTCATACCAAAGACATATTTTAAATGAAACATGCATTATTTTAATAAAATTTCTTCACTAATTTCATCTTAACTTCCTTATTTTCCATATTCATCCTTAACTCCCTATTAAAAAAAATTAAATCATGGTATGAGATAAAAAACCATTGTAAGGGGAATAAAATGAATTAAAATTGTTTGTCCATTGAAAAACATGATAACCAAAGAAATGTTTTCATGTATCTTAAATGTTCTCAAACTCTATAGAATATAACATTTTTAGATGAAAAACAATTAAACTTTATTTCCCAAGAATAATTTTAAAATCCATATTAAGAAAAAAAATTCAATTTATCGCATCCCGTTAAAATGAACCCTTTCAGAAACATTACAAGTTGAATTACTATTTGGTTGGATTGCATTATAATTCTCTATAGAAAAAAATAACATATAAATAAAATGGATAAATATAATGTGGATCAACCATTCTATTACATTTATAGGGGTCACAAAATTTTTAAGGATCTAAAAATTAAAGAAAATGTAATATCCCCGACTCGGGAGCCACTAAACCAGTGTCGCGTGTCGGTTCATCATATAAGATCAAGAACTCCTCCGCAAATTCCAGAGGCTTCCGACTTGCATCGAGGGTATATAAAGTCTCATGGGGATAATATACCCTCTTTAAGAGAGTAATCCACAATACTAAACTATAAAAATAGAATAAATAATATTATGCAACCAACGCTACAAATAAATAAACAAATACCAAACTGGGGACAATCAGTACCAGTAGTAAATACGTCATACCATGATACAAAGCATAGTGATCATGTAACATCCCAGGAAAATGAATAAAAAGATATATTTCATATTTATTAATATTTGTGAATTAAATATTAATTTTACCTTAAAAGGGTTACTATGCTTGATAACATACCTGATACGCAACAATGGGTTTCTTTGAAATCTTACGTTGCACACTAATAATATAATATTACTATTTTAAAATGGTCGTTAACTCCTAGTTGTTTTATTGGTGGGAATAAAAAACAAACTACAATATTATTATACAAGTATTTAATTTTATCGAATATATGTTAGAGGCTTAAAATGTGAATGAATCTAATTTTAAGCATAATTTACATTAAAAGGTTGATTTACCACCTTTTAATGGAGAACCCTTTTTAAATCAAGTTTTGGTCACTTTAATACCTTATATATGACCAAATAGAATCATTATTTATAATGGGCACATAAAAATATACTTTGGGCAATTTTTGGTATTTTTATGATAAAGTTCATTTTTTTAGAATAGTCAAAAATATTGTATTTTTATTAAAAAGATCCTTTTAATATAATTTATTTATTTGTTTAGATTAACTTTTTAATTGGTTTTTAAGTTTAATAAGAATATATTTTTACAATTTATTCCAATGTTTTTCATTTGAAGCAATTTCACTTTGAAATTGGACGTAATCAATTGTCCATCTTTTGATAGTTATTAATTCTTAAAAACATGCTCTTTGTTTTGACAGTGGGAATTAATTTTAAAATTAATTAATGCCACATATTTGTTTTTAATTTGGAAAAATAAACATCATTTTTGATTTTGTAATGTCAAATATAGCTTAGGCTGAATTTTTGGTATTTTTCTGAAAAACATCAATTTTTGATGAATAGTAAAACCACTTACTAGTAGTTAAAAAACTGACTTTTTCATTTAAATGAAATTTTACCATTTCTATGAATTGAATTTAAAAAATCTGACATATATGGTTGTTATCAACATGTAAAATTTGGTTCATTAAGATGATAATAATTTTTGGTGAATTGTAACTTTTGACTTTTATTTACCGCGGTTAAAGGTAAATAATGTAATTCAATGTTAATAGAATATTATAATAATTCAAAATTACCATAACACTTGTACAAACCTTATTGGTTGAGTCATTTACGACCATGGGAATATTTGTATTGCTTTTGGGAACCCATTGAGCCACTTGGGAGTGATAATGTCAATTTAGATTAATTAATTTAATGTGAAGACAAAATTGACATTAACAAAACTATTTTAGTAATTAATTTTTCTATGCTGTTATGTAAGTCCTATTTTCAACAATAAATATTTATTGTAAAGGTAAAACTATTTCATACATTATAGTATTTTTGGGATAATTTTTAGTCTTCAAAAAAATTATATTATAAATGACACAATAATGATGCAGTATTTACCTCATTAATAAATGATTTAAATAAATAAGATTATAATGATTAAAATATTATCCAAAACATGTCCAATTATGATTTTATGATTTTATTTGGACCATTATTCATCTTATCCTTGACTATAATGATTTTTTGAACCATTATAAACTGAATATCAGTATATTGTAAAATAATATTTTCACACTTTTTTAAAGAGCCCATCCTCTCCCTTATAAAAGGAGGCCACTTCTAACCAATTCCTCACATCTCTCAATCCATTTGGCTCGTCCAAAATCTCCCAAATTAAGCTCCCTACATCCCACTCCTCCTTTTAGAAGCCTTACCTTAAGCATAAGGTACTTCAAGAAGTCTTTTGGTTCAAACAAAAGGGAGTTACCCAAATTAAAGGTAACTGTTTCTCTTAAATTGTTTTATTTTATTTTACTTCTCGAACCCGTAAACTCTTTTTATTCCTTTATTTTGTAACACAACTAGTATCTTCAATATACTAGGAAGTTTTTTTGAGAAATATTCTAACTAAACTTACACACACCTCCATATAATCGATAATGAACATAATGTTTCTGTCGATGGAAAACTAACGCCTCACGAAACGATGATTGTTCAATTACATATTACCACCTCTCATGGTGGCCATTATGATGGAACTATACTTATTTATCATATATATTATGTTTATGATTCCATTATTCTTCTGTACATCCAAATTATATCAAGCCATTATGGTTTCTATAGTGCGTAAATACGATGATCTCATTTGAGATAGTGCGGACTACCGCCCATCAAAGTGATGTGATTCGTTAATGCCTTATGTGGTATTTGTAAAGGATGGTTTTAATGTTATTATATATGATATTATACTGTTATTATAATATACCTGTGTATCATTATGTTTTTATTCCATTAAAATAAGAAAAATAAATGAAAGTAGCGTTAATGCGTACGTACGACTTACCATTTCCATGAATGGTGCATTTCATTTCATACCTCCAAATGTTATGTACTATTAAAAATACATGTATATACTGGAAATATATGATATATATGATATCTAATAAATGATTCTCATTCTGGATATAATGGACTATTGACCACATGGACAACTTTTAAATATAAGGTGTTCCATTTTGACTCAAACACCAAATATCGACGAAATGAACCTTATTAATTTAAATGATTGAAAAATGTTTATAACATGGTAATAAGTGATATATATGGAATAATAAACTTGAAAAAGGTTCTTAATCATATACAAATTTACATTAGTTTATTATTCAAGAGATTAAATAATGATCGAGTCAAGTCGGACACGAGGTAAGGGACTTCATCTCAATCTCTATTCATTGAGTCATTTTTAGTTTTATACCCAACTTTATTTTAAATGGTGTATAAAACCCTTTGAATATTCATTTTATTCAAAGGGAATATTTTTATATGAAGCATTTTACAAAACTAAAAAGGAATTATTTTTTAACGTAAGAGGTGACAATGACCTTTCCGCCACCACGAGTAATATTTGATCTTTGGCATCCTTAACAAGTCAGAATGTTTTTAAAAGGAAAAAATACCATATACTATTTTTACGTATTTTTGTATTGGAAATGATTTTGACAATGGATTTGTTATTTCAATATCTAGAAATGATATTGCAATGTGGATATGTTATCTTTCCAAAATTCTTATGTTATGTGTTATGATCATGTTATGCTTCCTATGTATTTTTATGTATACGGGTGGTTCCGTGATAAAACTAGGGTGGGTGAGCCCGAGATAGCTATCCAATGCATTGGGTGACATGACAGAGGTAAACATGAATGTATTTACTAACAGATTAAGGGAATATACTATGATGGGTATTCCAAAGTAACTCCCTATATATCTATGATCGCTACAATGTAAGTATGATATGGATGACACAAGTTACATTTATGATTTATGATTTCAATGCGTCTTTCATAAATCTTTTGATTTCATGAGGTAAGTAAAAAAGTTCATGTTTTGTAAGTATTTATGAACAAATATTTTCATTCATTGTTTTGTAACCCTTACTGCGCCTTTTATGCTAATCCCATGTCTTGAAATGTTTTCACAGGACATAAAGATGAATAAGGTCAAGGATGGGATCAAGGAAAAGACATGCTATATTTAACAAGGAACTTCAAATGAATCTTTTTTTAAGAGTTCATGTTTTATAAGAAAAAGAAAACTATGTAGAAGTGTCTACTTTTTATTCTTTTGAGATGTAATAGTTATGTCCTAATTTTCTAAAACTGTAAACCTGAAAAGATCCTCAAAGTGAATTAGTCATTAAATTAAATATTATATAATGTTTAAGGACGAGTCCATATTGTTTGTATCAGAGGTCGGTTTAGATAACTATAGGTGTTAGGGTATTGTCAATGTAATATCCATAAAGTAATTTATGTTAATATTGACATCATATAGCATTTCAAGATCACTATTTTGCTTCACCAAAGATATTTTTGTTATTAGAATAGTTTTCCACAGAGGAAACAGGGCAGCTCTATTGGGATGACATTAGGTGGAAGACAAACTTCCAAATAAGCAACATGAGATGGTTGGAATCAGAACTGAACAGTTTGTTACAGTGATGCAGCAGTTGACTCAGGCTATAAATGGTGGCGGTATCCATGTACAAGATCATCCAGATCAACCACAAAGGAACATGTAAGTAGTGGGGCATTTCATGAGGCAACATCCCCCATCATTTAGAGGATCATCTGACCATGTGCTTGCTGAAGGGTGGATTAAAGCACTGGAGAAGATTGTTGATGTCATGGGTTGTTCGGAACATCAAAAGGTTAGCCTTGCTATTTACCATTTTGAAGGTGAAGCCGATCAGTGGTGGTCGATGATGAAAAATATCAGGGATAGTGAGGAGATTGATTCTCTTGATTGGGATGAGGTCAAAGGGATGTTTCTTGAGAAATAGTTTCTTAATGTGGTTCATCTTAGGATGAAAAAACAATCCCTTGAATTGAGGTAGGAGGATACCTCAGTGGATACTTATGAAGAAAAATTCACTCTACTAGTAAGGTATGCTCCCAATTTCAAATGAGATATTGATAGTAAAATCAACTGTTTTTACTCAGGATTAAATCCAAATTATCTATGGGCTTTAGCTTCTCATGAGTTCAAAAATTATGAAAAACATGTTTGTTGTGCAGAGAAGGTGGAAATGGATTTTTTGATGATCAGGTATTCTTTGACAAACAACAGAATAAGAGGTCGAGGTGGCAGGCGAAAGGAAATAACTCTTCAAAAAAGACTGATGGTAAGAAACTTAAGTTTAATTATTGTGAAAATTGTGGTAAAAATCATACTGGGGAATGTCTTTTGAATTCTGGTAAGTGCTACCAATGTGGTAAAATGGGACATAAGGCTCGTAATTGCACTGAAAAAGATCAGGGTGATGGTAAGAAAAAATATGATTTACAGTCTGTAAAATGTTTTAAGTGCACTGAAATGGGTCATTATGCAAATGAGTGTCCAACAAAGAACTCAACCGAAGGAAACTTTCCAGAATAAAAGCATAAAGGGGAGGTGAAATCCTTTGCAACTACTTCAGCATATGTTGGGACAACAAATTATGTTGTGTCAGGTATACTATTTGTTTGTTTAGATTATGTGAATTTGTTTTTTTGATTCAGGGTCTACACACTCTTTCTTTTCTGAGAAGTTTTCTAGTAAATTGGGAATTCCATCTCAAGATATGAATACTAAACATACAGTAAAAACACTGGAGGAAATGTTTAGACAAACAGAAAACATAATAACATTCTTATCCTTGTGTGCGGAAGGAATATACTTTAAAACCTTATTGGTTTGCCTCTAGTATATTTTGATGTTATTTGGGTCATGGATTGGATTTCTATTTATCATACTATGATTGAATTTAGAGCTAAAGAGGTTTTTTTCAGAAATATTTTTAGTTTGAATACAAAAATGAACCATTTATTTTGATAACATATCAAGAAGCTGAGAAACTAGTAATAAATAGAAATGAATGTTACCTTGCACATATTATTGAAAAAAATGAACTGTTCAGATTAATGATGTGAAAGTGGTAATAGAGTACATTGATGTATTTCCTGATGAGTTTACTGGAATTATACCTGATCGGGAAGTTGAATTTACTGTTGACTTAGTTCCTAATGCTAAGCCAATTTCTAACCCCCTAATCGAATGGCTCGAATTGAACTTTTATTGTTAAAGAAGCAATTATAAGAGTCATTAGATAAAGGTTTCATTCAACCTCTCACATCACCCTGGGGTTCTCCTGTCTTGTTTGATATAAAGAAAAATGGTTCAATGAGACTTTTCATTGATTATAGAGCATTGAATAACATCACTGTTAAGAATAAGTATCCTTTTCCTCGTATCGATGATTTGTTTGATCAGCTCCCTGAAGCACATTATTTTTCAATGATTTACCTATGGTCGGGGTACCATCAGTTGAAAGTAAAGGAAGAAGACGTTTCGAAGACCGCGTTTCATACTAGATATGGCCATTATGAATTTGTAGTAATGCCTTTTGGGTTAACCAACGCACCTACTGTATTCATGGATCTTATGAGTGGAATTTTCTGTGAGTTCATGGACATGTTTGTGGTTGTGTTCATTGATGATATTTTGGTTTATTCTAAAAGTAAGGAGGAACATGAAAGTCATTTAAGGGTTGTCTTACAAACCTTAAAAGAAAAGAAACTTTATGGTGAATTTATCAAGTGTGAGTTTTGGTTACAAAAAATTTCTTTCCTTGGTCACATTGTTTCAAAAAATTGCATAACTGTTGATCCCGCTAAAACAAAATTTGATGAAGAATGGACAAGACCCACAAATATAACTGAGATTTGTAGATTTCTTGGTTTGGCAGGTTATTACTAGAGGTTTTTTGAAACTTTTGCACAGTTATCTAGTCCACTGACTATGTTAACTCGAAAAGGTGTTAAGTTCATTTGGAAAAAAGAATCTGATGATTTTTTTTAGGAATTGAAATGAATATTGGTGAATGCTTCAATTTTGGAACTATCTTCCAGAAATGGTGAGTTTTTTATCTAAAGTTACTCTTCATTGAAAGTACTTGGTTGTCTCCTAATGCAGAATGATCAGGTAATTTCTTATGCTTTACGTCAGTTGAAACCACATGATTTAAATTAACCTAGACATGATTTGGAATTAGTTGCTATTGTTTTTTGTTTTTAAATTTGGAGGCATAATTTGTATGGATTGAAGTATGAAATGTATAATGATAAAAAAAATTTGAAGTATATACTCAGTCAGAAAGAATTGAACATGAGACAGATGAGATGGTTGGAATTAATCAAGGATTATGATTGCACGATCAATTACCATCCGAGTAAAGAAAATAAAGTGGATGATGCTTTGAGTCGAAAAAGTAATACTTCATTAACCATGAAACATTTGGAATGATATCCTTTGAATTTTGATTTTATGAATTATCACATAGAATTTGTTGGTGTAATAAAATTCTTCTATTTTGTATCAGGTGACAGTGAGATCATCTCTATCAGAGAGAATATAGAAAGCATAGAAAGAAGACAATGAGTTGCAGAAAAAGTTCGAGTTTGTTCAGAAGGGTAATTGTCTGATTTTAAAGTTGATAATGATTGTGTTTTGAGATTTGGAAATATATTATGTGTTCCTTGTGATTCACAGTTGAAGAATGAGTTTTTATGTGAAGCTCACAGTTCTCTGTTTTCAGTTCATCCTGGCAGTTCTAAGATGTACAGATATCTTCGATAGTATTACTGATGGGATGGAATGAAAAGAGATATTTCTGATTTTACTGTGAAGTGTTTGACTTGTCAAGAGGTTAAAGAAGTGTGACAGTTACTAAAAGGAATGATTCAGCATTTACCAGTGCCAGAGTGGAAATGGGAAAATATATCAATGGACATCGTTGTGGGTGTAGGACCCCAGGACACCCTGAGAGGGGAGGGGTGAATCAGGGTGACAACATTTTCTTTTAAAAACAAGGATCTTTTTCCCACGTTGGTAGGAACTAGTTTATCCTATATGAATAATATGATCAGCAATGAAGCATTCACAGGTAAAGAGATGATAGATTAATTTTCACTTGGTTCACCACTAATGGCTACGTCCAAGGGGCATACGCCGACAAGTTATCGGTCATACCAAATTCTAATAATCTTCACAAGTTGTGAATTACAATGGTTCGGGAATAGTCACTTAGCCCTAGGCTCACTGGCTTTACAAAGGTTCGGGGATAGCTCACTGCTTCCCTCGGGTCACTACCATTAACTCCCCTAGCTCACAGCCTTTGGTTAAGTCCCACTCAGTTTATAGACAAGAAGGTATCTTCATCATTGAAAAATAATGCATCCTATTTTGAATGTAGATGCTCTGTTGAAGTCCAACATTAACTCGTATACTAATCCCCATTTTCACCAAATGTATTGGGCAATCATCTAGTTTTCGTGAAGCTTCAAAAGGACCAGCCTACAATAACCTCACCAGGCGCGCTTCTCCATGACCGGTGCACAAGTTTCATGTACGTCACGAAAGTCACTAGCGTGGTAAAAAATTGTCGTGTAGGTGACAGCAACACACTTCCACGACACTGCCTCCTTCAACTCGAAGATAGCGCGGCTCGACACCTTTAACTCCCAAACTGCCTTGGTCGCGCAGCCAACAACCGGTGTGCAGCCTTTACCTGCGCGACCCAACTTCCAATTGCGCGACTCAACCCCTTGCACGACAAGAGCTTGAAAAATCTCTAAGTCTGTAAATCTCATTACAAATGAGGAGGGGTGGTCCTCTATTTATAGGCAAACATGGCCCTCTTCATGGTGGCACACAAGTATTCCCTAGAAGCGGAGGTTCTGGCGCGCATCTCATCCACCCTAGCCTCTGTCACACTACTGACTTGCGCGACCACACCAATAATTGCACGACCCTCTTTCCATTTCCAGATTTTGAAGTTCTGATCATGAAAAACAATAGGTGCGCCAGTTTCCAAACCTCCTAGGCACCGGCGCGCAAGTTCCTTCTTGGCGTGCAGGTCACTTGCGCGACCCAACCAATACATGCGCGACACTTATCCCTTTTCCATTTTTACATTTTCTGATCTTGAAAAACTATAGGCGTGCAAGTTTACTCTCCTTCAAGTACACTGCGCGCAAGACTCTTTTCCAAAAACACTTTTCTCCATTTGTTGATTTTTAGGCCCAAAAATTTGGCAAACACTGCGAAACGGTGCCACCTTCAATACCATTGTCTACTTAAACTGTATGATCTCTTTGCTGCTACACATTCTGAACATCCACTAAGGATTGAAAACAAACAAAAACTATACTCCAAATCATGAATTGAAGACCATGGTTCCAATAGTGGTATTACCAATGACATCTTGAGGTAATAATGCAATATGGGTTATAGTTGATTGATTGACTAAATGTTCTCGTTTCCTTCCTATTCGAGATACTTTGTTTCTAGGACAACATTATTAGTTATATGTAAAATAGATAGTCTGGTTGCATGGAGTTCCCCTCTCCATTGTATCTGATCATGATCCCAGGTTCTCTTTTAAATTTTGGAAAGGCCTTAAAAAGTCATTGGGTCTTGAATTAAATTTTAGTTCAGATTTTCATCCTCAATAAGATGGGTAGTAAAAATGAACAATTCAGACCTTGGAGAATATGTTATGTGATTACTCGATAGAATACTAGGGAAATTGAGACCAAAATCTTTCTTTGGTTGAATTTTCTTATAATAACAGCTTTCATTCCAGTATACAGATGGCTCCATTTGAGGCATTATATGGAAAGAATTGTCGAACTCCGGCATTCTGGGATGAAGTCGGTGAAAGGAAGCTGATGGGACCAGAATTGGTAGAAGAGATGGTAGAGAAAGTTCAGTTGATTTATAAGCACATTAGAACAGCTCAGAGAAGACAGAAAATTTATGCAGATAACCGGAGGAAGGATCTTTTTTTTGAGGTAGGTGATCATGTTTTTCTCAAAGTTTCTCCATGGAAAGGTGTGATGTGTTTTGGTAAGAAGGGAAAGTTGAGTCTGAGGATCATTGGACCTTATGAAATTCTCGAGAATGTTGGATCAGTTGCGTATAGAGTGGATTTATGTCCATGTTTATCCCAGGTACACAATTTTTTTAATGTTTCGATGTTGAGAAATTATATTCCAGATCCATCTCATGTTTTGAGCCCATAAGTAGTTCTGTTGGAAGAGAATCTCTATTATGAAGAAAAACCAGTTCAGATTCTTGACTGTGGAGAGAAAGTGATGCGGAATAAGGTAATTCACCAAGTAATGATTTTGTGGAAAACCCATATGGTTGAAGAGGCAATGTGGGAATCTGAAAATGCTGTGAGGTATTAATACCCCCTCTTATTTTGATAAGTGAATAAAAATTGTGAGGACACAATTTCTAAAAGGGGAAAGGAAGTAAAATCCTAGGTAAATGAAGAATAAGAAGTATTTCATATTTATTTATATTTGTGAATTAAATATTAAATTTACCTTAAAAGGGTTTATATGTTCGATAGCGTACCTGATATGCAACAAAGAGTTTCATTGAAATTATACATTGCACACTAATGATATAATATTATTATTTTAAAATGGTTATTAAATCCAAGATGTTGTATTGGAGGGAATGAAAAAAAACTAACTACAATATGATTATACAAGTATTTACATTAATCCAATAAATGTTAGAGGTTTAAAATGTGAACAAATCTAATTTTAAGCGTAATTTACATTAAAAGGTCGATTTACCACCTTTTAATGGAAAAACCTTTTTAAATCTATTATTGGTCACTTTAATAAATTCTATATGACCAAATAAAATCCTTCATTAGAATGGGGACATCCAAATTTACTTTGGGAAATTTTTTGGTATTTTTCTGATAAAGATCATTTTTAAATGAATAATAAAAAATATTGTTTTTTAATTTAAAAGTGCCTTTTAATATAACATATTTATATGGATATATTAACTTATTAATTGGGTTTAAAGTGTAATTAGAATATATTTTTACAATTTAATGCAATGTTGGCCATTGGAAGCAATTTCACTTTGAAATTGGACTTAATCAACTGTCCATCTTTTGATAGTGATTAATTCTTAAAAACACGCTCTTTGTTTTGACAGCGGGAATTAATATTAAAATTAATAATTCAACATCTACGTTTTGAATTTGAAAAAATAGTCATCATTTTTGAATTCAGAATTTTAAATATAGCTTAGGCTGAATTTTTGTTATTTTTCTGAAAAACATCAATTTTTGATGAATAGTGAAACCACTTAGTGGTAGTTTAAAAAACTGACTTTTTCATTTAAATGAATTTTTACCACTTCTGTTAGTTGAATTTTGAAAATCCGACATACATTGTTTTTATCAAGAAATAAAATTTGGTTCATTAAGATGAAAATAATTTTTGGTGAATATTATATTTTGACTTTTATTTACCGCGGTTAAATGTATATATGGTAATTCAAGGTTAAAGGAATATTATAATAATTCAAAATTACCTTTACACTTGTCCAAACCCTATTGGTTGACTCATTTACGACCATTGGAATCTTTGGGTCGATTTTAGGACTCCATTGAGCCACATGGGAGTGATAAATGAATTTTTACCACTTCTGGTAGTTTTTTGATAATTTTTAGACATCGAATATATTAAATTATTTATAACACAATAATGATGCAGTATTTACCTCATTAATAAATGATTTAAATAAATAAGATTATGATGCTGAAAATATTATCCAAAACATGTCCAATTCGGATTGGATGATTTTTTTAGACCAAGAATCATCTTATCTAAGAATATAATGTTTTTTGAACCATTAAAAACTGAATATCATTATATTATAAAATAATATTTTCACAATTTTTTAAAGAGCCCCTCCTCTCCCTTATAAAAGGAGACCACTTCTAAAAAAATATTCACACCTCTCAAGACATTTGTCTCGTCCAAGAATCTAACCAATTAAGCTCACTACGTCCCTCTACTATTCTTATAATCCTTACCTTAGGAAGAAGGCACTTCAAGGATTCCTTTAGTTCAAACCAAAGGGAGTCACTCAAATTAAAGGTAACAATTTCTCTTAAATTGTTTTATTTTATTTCACTTCTCCAACCCATAAACTCGTTTTATTCCTTTATTTTGTAACAACAAAAGAATCCTAAATGTACTAGGATGTTGTAATGATATGTATTAGAACCACACTTACACACACCACCATCTAATGGATAATGAACATAATGTTTCTGTGGATGGCAAACTAACGTCTCACGAAATGATGATTGTTCAATTACATCTTACCGCCTCTTATGGTGGACATTATGATGGAACTATATTTATATATGATATATATTATTTTTATGATTCCCTTAGTATTCTTTACTTCCAAATTATATAAAGCCTTTATGGTTTCCATAGTGGGTAAATATGATAATCTCATTTGAGGAAGTGCAGACTACTGCCCCCTCAAAGTGATGTGATTCGTTAATGCCTTATATGGGATGTATAAAATAAGGATTTAATAATATTATATGTGATATTATACTGTAATTATAATATGCCTATGTATAATTATACTTTAATTTTATTAAAATAGGAAATAGAAATGAAATTAGCATTTATTCGTACGTAAGGTGTACCGTCTCCATGAACGGTGCATTTCATTTCTTACATCCAAATGTTATGTACTATTATAAATACATGTATATATGGGATATATATATGATATATATATGATATCTAAATAATGATTTTCATTCGGGATATAATGGACTATTGACCACATGGACAACTTGTAAATATAAGGTGTTCATTTTTTACTCTAGTACCAAATATCGATGAAATGAACATTATTAACTTAAATGATTGCATAATGTTTCTAACAGGGTAATAAGTGATATAAAATGAATAATAAACTTGAAAACGGTTCTTAAGCCAGTAGAAATTAACAATAGTTTATTATACAGTAGATTAAAGAATGATCGAGTCAAGTCAGACATGAGGTAAAGGACTTCGTCTCAATCACCTTTCATTGAGACATTTTATGTTTTATACACGAGTTTATTTTATACGGTGTATAAATCCCTTTGACATTTTTATTAAAAGGGAATATTTTTATATGAATTGTTTTACTAAATGACAAAAAAGAATTTTTTTAACATAGGCGATGACAACGACCTTTCCGCCGCCGTGATTAATATTTGATCTTTGGCTTCCTTAACAAGCCCAAATGTTTTTAAAAGGAAAAATAAATACCATATTATCTTTTTATGTATTTTGGTATTGAAAATGATTTTGAAAATGGATTTATTATTTCAATATATTGAAATGATATTTCAATGTGGAAATGTTATCTTTCCTTTATGCTTATGTTATGTGTTATGATTATGTTATGGTTCTTGGGCATTATTTACGTATATGGGTGGTTCCGTGATAACCCTAGGGTGACTGAGCCTGAGATAGCTCTCCAATGCATTGGGTAACATGAAGGAGGTAAATGTTAATGTTCCTACTAAGAGATTTAGGGAATATACTGTGATGGGTATTCCAGAGTAACTCCCTATGTATATGTGATAGCTATAATGTAATTATGATATGGATGCCACAAGTTACCTTTATGATTTATGATTTCTATGCGTCTTTCATAAATCTTATGTTTTCATGAGCTAAGTAAAGGAGTTCATGTTTTGTATGTATTTATGAACAAATGATTTCATTCATTATTTTGTAACCTTTACTAATCCTTTTATTCTCATCCCATGTTTTGAAATGTTTTCATAGTACTTAAAGATGAATAGGGTCAAGGATGAGATCAAGGAAATGTCGTGATGTCTTTAACATGGAACTAGACAGGACACTTTTTTAAGATTTCATGTTTTGTAAAAAAAGGAAACTTTGTAGAAGTGTCAACATTGTATTCTTTTGAGATGTAATAGTTATGTCCAAATTCTCTAAAAATATAATCCTAAAAATATCCTCAAAGTGAATTATTCATTTAATTTAATATTATGTAATGTTTAAGGCCGGGTCCTTATAGATCGAAACATACAGATGAAGACAACAGTAGAATCCCCATAATGGTCCAAACACTATACCTCAAACCTCGACCATGCTCATCTCGAACCTTACTCAATTCCCTAGCATTTGGCCCATTCCCTTCTCTTGACCTCCAACAATAAAATCCACTCGGGTACCCAATGTATTCTTGTGAAGGGTGTGAGTAGAACTCAGTAGGCCACCACCAATGGTTTCTATAAAATATCTAGTCGAAAGATAGTGCATGAAAAAGATAAACAATGTCATGTAAGGAAAACAATTCAAATAGTCATTCTTCATTATGATCCTTGAAGTTAACTAACAAAAAACCAATGTTCATTTCTAAGACATTTCATTTCTCAAGTAACCATTTTTATTTTTTCAATGTATTAGGCTTGATCAACATTCTCAAAAATATAGGAATTAAATAAGTCCTATCTCACTAGGTATCATATCATATAAGTTCAAAATATCCTCACCTCAATGCCTCAATTTTGGTGTATTGAAACTTTTAGGGGAATAGAACTCCATTCCATTCCCTATCCTCTTGTACTTAGAGAGTGGAGCTTGGAACCATAGTAAAACAATTACGTATGGGTATGGAACCAAATGTCTATATCCCACTCTACTACACCAAGTGCACATGCTAATTTATTAAATTCCAGAACAACCATATTAGATCCTACAATAACCAATATCATCGGCAACAACACAACAAAAAAACAATGGGAAATATAACATTATGGAACAGATCATTAACTCATTCCTCATTTATAACCAATAAATATTTATCCCCATTTCCCATTTTCAATGCCTATCATGTTACACATATTCCTGTATAAATCTAATCGCCTAGAATTTTCCCATAAATACATTTAAACACTTTCATGTCAACAAAACAACCCCTTTGTACATTACCCAACATAAGTGTATTACTAATACTAAAATTGGACAACCTTAAAAAATTTTAAAATGTTCATGATGGGATATATGTTCTCACACAATGGCCTTACACTTACATCGTTAAATTCTTTGTCTGGGAAATATCCACAAAGACCATGCGTGGCCCTAATCTTCTTTTTCTTTCCTATATGCATCCCACAGGGATCATGAAGTGTTCAATTTACAATTTAGTCACCAACTATGGAAAATCTATAAAAGGGAATCATGAATAAAATAATATAAAAATTATGAACATAACTCTACATGCAGAAATTCACTTGAAACCTAATGGAAACAACATTTAGACCACCTTCGAGGAATGGGTTGGTGAACACACCCACAATGGAGGACTTATATACTGATTCAACACACCCATGAACCCTCAACCAAACTCTTACAAAAAATATGGGTTTGTGATCTTTATACGGATATATCTGAAGAATGAAACTCCTAAACCAAAAATAGAAACAGGAAGGAGATTACCCATACCTAAATCATAAATCCACAACCAATGACACTCCAGTGGTCCAAAGATGAGGGAGATTGATCCCTGGATACTCTTGGAGGTTTTGGGGTGTCACTAGAAATGAATGTGGAAGAAAGACTGGGAATAAAAACTGGTATAATAAATCTTGTAATGGAATTTATTTAATTGTTTAAAAGTTTGTAGTTGCATAGGTTAACTACATGTTATTCCAAACCATGTTGAGGCTATTGATTGAAAAAAAACCTTCTTCTACAAAATCTACCTAGGTTGTCCGCACAGTGAGGACTAACCGTACGTAGACCATGCGGTATGACCAAAAAACTTCTTTTATCCCCTCTTTCATGTCTTCAACCTCCGGAACACCATTGATCCATCATAAGGACTTCTTAAAACACTTAATTGACCAAAATAATGGGTTAATCTAAAAATTAAACATGAACATAGCTAATAGAGAAATACCAGATCAAACAATATCCCCACCTTATGATTGCTCTTCCTCAAGCCGCTATTCTTGAGCATCCTTGAGATTCTGAAGAAACGTGTTAAGGCCACTGGGCCCGTATATCTGATTCTTAGTCCCATGACTCTTCCTGTACCTTCATCTGTTACCATGGGAAATGAATAAAATATACAACCATTCCATGAAAAACTTTCTAACATTAGTCCACATGAATCTGATTATCCTCAAAGATGCATCAAATCAAGATCAACATCATAATAATCTATCAACTGATATGGATCAGGGTAATATCTCTGATGTTGTGAAACATGAAGCACAACAAGCATCACACTATACCACTCTGGAAGATCAAATCGATAATACATTTTTATGATCCACTCCACGATCTCAAATAGCCTTACATACCAAGGTACTGACTTACCCTACATCTGAATTAGATGGTGAACCAACCTTGAAACCACCCGAATAAACACACTACCACCCACCTTGAACTCAAGAGGACTACAACACAAATCTATGAAATACATATGCCTAATCTAAGTCATCACTATATGCTTCCAAATCAAACTAAACTTCTCTAACATATATTTCCCGAGATTCATCCCTTACAACTCATACTCTCCTACCTCCATCCAATATGGTGGAAATGTGTATGGTCTCCCATAGAGTTACTCAAATCTATCCATCTGCATCATGGCCTAGAAGCTTTTATTGAAAGAGAACTCCACAAGAACCATGTTCTTTTCCTAAAATCCAAACACCGGGGGCCAAGAGCCTTCTATAGACCCTTTAAAAAAATGAATATGTGAAATGTGGAACATGATCTGAAACTATTATTCTTTTCACCACATTCCTGTTCACTAACTCTCAAACATACAACTCTATAAACTAGTAAACTTTGAAGGTGTTGTTTATAAGAAATAAATGGTCTTCCTTCATTAATCGATCTACATTTAACCAAATTTCATCATTCTTTGGGGGAATCCTCAGAAGACCAACCAAAAATTCCATCATCACATAATTCGTTTTCTACTACAGAATTCAAATTGATGATAACAACCCACCAGAGAAATGATGTTTGTACTTCTCCTTCTTAAAGGTAAGGAACTTTTCCACAAATCATGGGACATAATTTTTTATTCCTGACCACCGATAGTGCATGATAGGGTCACATAATATCTTAGTCAATCCATAGTGTAAAACCCACATCATCACATGTGACTCACACAACAACTCTTCCCGTATGTCTATAGGTACCCCAATATGAACATGAACATGAGAAACACAATCGGTGCCAGAAACCCAACTACAAGGTGAAACTCTAACTTTAATATATTCATTCATAAAAAAACACTCTATATGACCAAATAAATCTCAGGGATATGGCTCAAAATTTTAGAATCAACTACTATAGATGCAATAGTCATCTAACCAAGGCCATATTGTACCTCCATGTGCATATCATCAAACAAACTCATCAATCTCCATTGTAAATATGATTCTAGAACAAACTGATTTTGATTCATTTGTCTCAGAGCATCAACAATGCTATTCCCACTACCTAGTGTTTACACCAACTAAAAATCAATGGATTGAAGGTACTCAACCCACCTTTGTTGTTGAAGACTAAAATCCCACTATGATAATATGTATTTGAGACTTTTATGTTTGGTAAACACTCTGAATTATTATCCTAACAAGTATCATCTCCAACACATCAAGGAATGAACAACATCAGCTAGCTCAAGGTAAGGGGTAGAATATTTTTTCTCAAGTGGTCTAAACTTCCTTGACATGTAAACAACATCTTCATCACCCTGCAAAAAACAATTCCCCAAGATCTATGTTGATGGAATCATAAAAAACATTAACTTTATACCTGGTTCTGGTAAAACTAGAATTGGTGTGGTAGTCAGATGCTTCATAATATATTAAGAAGAACCCTCAGAAGCCTCAACCACTCAAACATCACTCCATTCATTGTTTGGATGGAGAGTGGTTCTTCCAAATGATAGATGTCATTAATGAACCTCTGGTAGTAATCGACAAAACCGATAAAACTCTAAACATCAGAAATTTTCTTCGGGTATTCACAAGACACCACAACCTAGAGAATCTTTGGATCCACTAACCTAACTCCCTCAGAAATGGTGTGCTAAAAAATGTTCACCTCTTCGATCCAAAACTGACACATTAATTGTTTGGTGTAAATCTTATTCCCTCTTAGTGTACTCAAGAAGATATCATGATGTTGGTAATGTCCCTCATGGATCTTAGAGTACACTAAGATATCTTCAACAAAGACAACAATGAACAAGTCATGATATGGTTGAAATATTTGGTTCATTAGGGCCATGAACATATCTGTTGAATTAGTCAATCTAAATGGATTCCCCACGAATTAATACAACTCATACTGTATTCAAAAGGATATATGTGGTATGTAAGATGGTATCACCATTAACTGACGGTATGATGACCTAAAATTAATCTTAGAAAACACTGAGAAACCTCTAATATAGTAAAAAAGATTATCTATTCTTATAAGAGGGTATTGAATCTTTACAGTCATCTTGTTTAACATCCTATAATCGACACCTTTCCTCAAGGATCTGTCATCATTTTTAGAAAAAATCAAAGTAGATCCCCAAAGAGGTATACTAGGATGATTAAACCCATTATGTTCCAATTCTTCCAAATGAAGCATCAGTTCTTGGATTTCTACTTTATCCATTTGATATGGCCGAATTAAGACTATCTCCACTCCCAAAAACAACCCAATCACAAACTCGACATCTCTCTCGGATTGTAACCCAGAGAAACCATTAGGAAACACATCCCAAAACCGTTCTACTGTAGGTTGGAAGACTAGATGTACATTCTCCACATCATCTAACATAAGTCATGACACATGGGTTATGAGTTCTCCCAATTACTAGGAATGTGGTCCTGCAAAGCCTGATCGAGTATCCAACTCACCATGATGGACATAAGTGTCTCTATCGAGAGAGATAAATATTACCCAACACTGGTAGCAGTTGATATGGGATTGATACCACCATAACCAATCCATGCCCAAGATCTAGTAAAAAATGAAATTTCTAGAACAAACAGATCTTGATGAAAATGGAACCCACCAATTTATAGAGCACCACTCTTACATTGCCTTTTATTCACTATGCGTATTCATAACGGTGTATTAGGGGAAATTATTCAACACAAACTCTCCACGGTCAAACTGAAAAGATATTTGGATAGAGTAGAAATAAAAAAATAGGTGGCACCTGTATCAAAAAAGTAACTTGCAAGCGTGGAAGATATCAAAATCGTACCTCGACCAGTAGAATGTCAAGCCTCACCACCTTAAGGTGCAGTCTAAACTTCATGGATATTACCTTCGCCCTTACCCTATCCTCCAACCTATGTACCGCATGTTGCACTACCCTGATGGTATGAATGGTCTCTCCCTCGAGTTGCACATCCACCACCTCAACTGGTACAATATGTTGTGCTCCAAAATCCATCTAGATAGAGGGTATCTAACCCCCTGCCTTCACTAGGCATCTACCTCTGACTTTGTTCAGGTCTTGCATGCCATGAGTCCCTACAGAACCTCTATACATTGCCTCATCGGCCGCATTCTCGACACTCGACTAGTGGTATGGGACACTATCCCTCCAAGTTCCCCAGTATTCCACACAGATATAAAAATATCTAGTCACCATTCTGAGAGGTCGGTCCCCTCTTCTGTATGCTCTTTGAATTTACACACTGCTGGATGTTTCCAAAACGATGCTTCGTTCCCTTGGAAGCCGCACTACTGGTCCACTCATCTGTCACCATCTGTTCACTACATGAGGCTCATATGATGTTTCCCTCTGAGTATAACATGCTAATATTTCATTGTACATTATTTTCATTAATTTAATTTAATAGCTTGCGTTACACACAACACCAAGTTCGAGCGCACCACGATTTACCAAACCAACCGTTCAAATAGAAGTTATGAATAATAATAACTGAATTTTGAATTTTATATACTCCATATCATTTTAGAATCCAAATTATGTGTTTATTAGGAATAATATTAGAACAATTTCATTTTTTAGATAAAATAATTATTTTAAAAAAATGCAATTTTACCACATTTTAATGGAAAAAATTTATAAAACCAATATTTGACATATTTATATATTAAATTTAATGAAATTAAATTATTATTTAGAATAGGGATATAAAAATTTATTTTGGATAAATTTTTTGTACTTTTCTGATAACTTTCATATTTTGTTGAATTCTGAAAAATACTAAATATTAATTGAAAACCACTTTTTTAATCGAAACAGTTTATATTGTTAATTTATGAATTTTAATGGTTTATAAGAATAATTTGATTATATTTTTATCACTTAATAAAATATATATGTTTATAAGTAATTTCACTTTAAAATTTGATATAAGCACATGTCAATATTTGGATTGTTTTTACTTTTTAAAAACCCAACTATTCTGTTTTGACAACAAGAATGAATTTTAAATTAATTTATACAACTTCTATGTTTTTAAATTGTTAATATAGAATTCCTTTTTGAATTCGGAATATCAAATTTATTTTAGGGTAAATTTTTTTAATATTTATGAAAACATTCAATTTTTGATGAATAGTGAAAAACACACTATTATTGTATAAAATCGACTTTTTAAAATAATTATTTATGTTATTTAAATTTATATTAAGTTAAAATAGATAAATAATACCTATATATGTTCAATTTAAAGTCATTTTATAATAAAATTAGATGTGTATAATTTTATTAAATTTTTTACTGTCTTTTACCCATCTTCCAAGAGCATTTGCAAATTTGCATAAGACATAATTTTACGGCTTATGTGTATTGAATATAAAAAATACAAGAGACATGGTTAATATAAGTTTTTATAGTGTGGTTGAATAAAATGAAAATAATTTTTGGTGAATAGTATGTTTTGACTTATTTTCCACGATTAAAATAAACAAGGATAATTTAAGTTAAAAATGATATTATAATTATGATAACAAATGTCCTAATTCAAACGGATAGGTGTAATTTGACCAAAATGTGCAATATAAATAAAATATGATCCTTTAGGGTCACATATATCAGATTAGAATATTTATTTTCATTTAATCTAAAGATGAATTAAAAGTATTAAATTTTATGTTTATTAACTAAACCATTTAAAATATAGGATTATAATTAAGATAAATTTATAAATAAATATTCATTATAAAGATAAATATATTTCCTATATAATTTTTTTATAATTTATAGAGATTATATAATTAAATTTATTTATGACACAATGATGATGTAGTAATTACTTTTTTAATGAAATATTAAAATAGTGATCATTATAAATATAAAAATAAAAATAATTTAAAAGTTTTGATTCCATCCATGTATTTTATAGGTTAAAATGATATGTTAGGGTTGATTAGATAATTTTTTTCTATGTGATAAGGTTTTTATGACTTCCAAAAAAAATACCAAATAATGTCAAACTTGACATAAATTAGTTTTTAAAACAATGACTTTATTCAAGGTTGATATAATATTCCTAAAAATCTAAGGATCTTCCAAAAGGAATGAAAATAAATATATATGTCATTAATGAACCACATCATGTTCCCTTTGAAGTATATAGTTTGTTTATTAACCATATAGTGTTAGAATACAAGAAGACATTGTAAAAGTTAAACTATTTAACTAAGAGTTAAATATAAAAGATAAGGTTAAAATGGTAACAAAAACATGTCTAAAACAAATTGGTTTAGGGGATAGTGACCCAGCCACCACTTAGCTTTGAAAAAAATTATTTTGGATCTATTAAAAACCAAAAAATTATTATAATAAAATTATATTTCAAGGGTTTCCTAAAGTGACCCTCACCTCTATTATAAAAAGGTACTTCCCCTTCTCTCACAATCACACTTCCCAAGCTATTTGGTTGGCCAACCCCAGCCCCAATATACTCCCAAACTTCCTCCCATCAACCTAGAGTCCTTTATTTGATCAGAATTACAACCTAAGGAACCCTTTTGATCAACTCAAAAGAAAACACCTGATGAAGAGGTAATAATTTCACCACCCTCTTCCAAGTTCTTTTCATCTTCCACTTCCACTTTATTTGTTGTTTCCAACCCAAAAATAAAAATCTCATAACTCCTAAATACATTTATTTTATTTTAAATATTGTACAACCATATTCGTTATTCGGCCCATCGTATGAATGACAAAGTCACCATACGTGCATATGTTTGGCTAACTATCTCCACGTCGTGGTGTACTTTGTTACTCAAAAAAATCATTATTTGGATGGTTATAATAATTCTTATATATTATTTAAGTAAGAAATATATCATTATATGATTATGTATATATGATATATCATCCAATTATATAAAAATTCACCATCAATACAATGATATTGTTGCTCATGCGTATGTGCGACATTCCATCTCCACGAACTCAATGAGATTCATTCCCCATCATAATAATTAAAGAATAATTTTCTTTTTTATTATTAAAAATATTTTTTAAGATCTTAATATCATTATGGATATTAATAAAATACAAACTATATATAAAAAACATGACTTAAGTATGAAAACATATAAATGAAAATGGATCAGTTAACAATCAAAATAATGATACTACTGAAATATCATTAACAAAGCAATATTTGAAGATCATATATGATATCATATTTATGTATTTGGTTCTTTTTTAATTTAATAATAATTATTTCACCATTATAAATGGATATAACCTACCCTATACTATGGAAATGTAAAAGGTAAGGGGTTTCTTATCTGACTTTTAATTCAATGAAATTTCCATTGTTCAACACTTATTTATTGCATGTGGTGTATTGTGTACATGAATTTGATATATATTATCATTATTGTTTTAATATTAATGGTATTATATAATTTATTTGGTGGTTATTTACTTCTGTTCATATAACTCGATTGATTACAACGTTGCAAGGGGTTTCTTGTCTCACTTTTAATTCTGTGATATTTTCATTGTTCACCACTTATTTATTTTATACGGTATATTGTGTACTAACAATTGATATATATTATCATTATTCCATTTATATTCATATTATTCTGTGATTTATTTAGTGGTTAATAACTTTTTGTCACACGTCTCGATTGATTACAACTTGGTATGGTGTTTTCATCTCCCTTCGTATTCCCGTGAGATTCATGCTATATTGAGCCTATTTCCTTTTGTGTGGTGTATTTACTACCCATCATTGTATTATTTTTTAATATACATTAATTTATGGGTATTTACATATTCATTTTATGATACTTATTTCATGGGGTTTGTGTTTCTTAAGTTACCAAATCGGTAAGGAAATATCAAATTTTAATTTCCACTCACTGGGCTTTACGCATACTTAAGTGATTATTTTAGAAAAAGATTATCTATGGAATCCCAATTTTTTATTAATGTGGTAAACTCCACTACCCTTTATGTGAATATAACTTTTATACACAGAATCACTCCATGGATAAATTCACATTCCATTGATATGAACTATTTAAGGGTACTCTTAACTCAATTTCCGCTCATTGAGTTAAACATCCAAGGCTTTGGTTTTGTTTTTAAAAGAATATGTGTGAATGTAACTGGAATGATTTAAATTGAATATAAAATTATATTGAGTGTATTTATATTTATAAAACATAAATATATCATTGATTTATCCTTAATCGAAGGATATGGACTTTATATGGTATTTCATCTGAAATTACATTCCTTTAGAGACCTCTTTGTTGATATGAACCAATTCACATTTATATGGTGTATATATTGTACATTGACTTATTATATCAGTAATCCCTTTATTCTCATGATATTATAATATTTCAATTAATTTTATTCCACAATTTCTTGTATCCAAGCGTCTTTTACTTGTTTAGGAACTCTTTAACTGAAATATTGTTTTAATCGTTTTAATTATTTATTCTTCTAAATCATTCACATTAATGTCCTTGTTTTAAAATTGCCTTTAAGTATTAATTTATATGTACATGATTGATTTGAAATAAAAATTCCTTTTAAATGTTTCAATGTGTTTTGGGACACTTTGATTCAAAAATCATTTTTAAACAACATCTTTGATAAATATTACGACATTTAAATGTTTTCAAGAGAAAGGGATATTTCTCTCAAATTTTATTAATGACTATTTTCATAAATTTAAATATCCATTAGTTTAATTTATTCTTTAATGCTGTTGATTTATTATAAAAAAATCATCTTTATAGCATTGAATGAGTTATGTTTGATCGTGAATGTGCTATTTTTATGCAATTCATGGTTTGTGGTTAAATTATTGACATTTCGTATGGTAGTTTTAATAAGAATGATTACATTATGTTTCAAATATTTTATATGAGAAATTTATTTGATTTAGTATGTAATGGGTGGATCCCACTATAGCTCCTCGATGTTGTGTTTGGTCTCATTATAAAAATAAGTGTCCTGTCACATGGCCTTGAATGAATCTTATTTGAAGTCTTGTCACAAGGCCTTGAATATGTAGTTATGATGTCTTGCATTATGAAATAAATCATTCGGAAATTGACTATTGATATTACATGTGATTATATGACTAGTACAATATCCATGTGAATAAGTGAATGGAATTATCTGATTTAACTTTTCTATATTTTGTTAAAGTTTATATTTAATATGATTGTGTTCTATCCTAACAAATTTCCTTAAATGTTTATTATTATTTATGATTGTTTCCTCTATGTTTTTATCCTCAGTGAGAATCTTTGAACACCCTTTTCTTATGTTTTATTTTTCCTAGGATGCAATGAAGTTTTTTATGATTAATCTACTAGAATTGGCTAAGGGATATAAGAGTGTTCAACGGGAACACAACGATTTTTTTTTATTTCATTATGTTATGTAAATTTTATTAATATATCTAGTAATTCCAAGGATACTAAATTGTTTGGTCTTTTGGGACATGATACCTTATATCATGCCAATGTTATGTAATAATGAACCTATTCTGTGTAACTGGGGTTGGGGAATTATTGTTTTTATCAGAGATATTTAATACAAACATTAGAAGCAAGGTTTAGAAAAAAACTCTAATTTGGAAAAAGTACCCTAAGATAGACATTGTGGATTAGTATAGAGAAACATCTGAAATTTTTGGTAATATAGATATTATGTGGGATTTACTAGCAATACATACCTTTATGGATTCAAGTAGGTAAAGGTGACTCTGACATAAATGTACCTAGAAGTGAAACCATTGACAAGAAGTTTCAGTTTTGACCCAGCGTATCCTATTGCACGACAATGGGTCTTGCTTCACTCCTGGTTACGACATTCCCATGGGATATTACATAAGATAATTTACATTTTCATTACAAACCGATTTAAATAACTATAATATATGATGAGATTAAATAACATTTGTTTATCCTAAGGAGTTTTTGATTGAAAATAATGTGTTATGATATTATCAAAATGATTTTATGACTCACACTATGCTTCCTTGGGTTAGTCAGTGGCTGGATTCAAAGGAAGTCGTAGTGAAATTGAACATGATGTAAATGGTGGTCACAGTGGGGTAAATGAGAAAAAAAAATGGAATGTTTATAAGTGTAAATGATATCGTGTTCATGCCAAATCAGTTTTTCAAAAATATGATGAACAACATATATATTATCCAACACTCAGACTAAACAAAGAAGAGATATGTGGTGACTGTTAATAGTTCCAGTAGTGGAGACCATGGAGAAATGAAAGCTCAAATTCCATCATGTAGGAAATGTGGAATGATACACCACGAAAAGTTTCTCAATAGAATAAAGAAAGTAATTATTAGTGGTAAATAATGACATTATGTAAATAATTGGCATGGGAAAATGATGAGTACAATGGAAGAAGATAAAAATGTTCCCACAAATATATTTAGAGTCATTTTCTGTAAATATCGTGGAACTAGGAATTACCTGAGTGAATTCCCAATTTTATAAGATAACCTCTTTGTCAAGGAAGATCCTATGTGGAATAAATGGATGGAAATTTTTTTAAAAGTATTAGTGATATTTTTTTATGGGATAACGTTGGATGAATTTTCTCATATATGTGATACACTGTAGTTTGTTATGTGAAAATTCTATTTTTGGAAGAATTGTGATTTTGATTATTGATATTGTTATAAATAACCAATTGGGTTTATATGATCCTTGAATTTCTGGCAATTACAAGTTATTAAATTTTTCGATGAAAATGTGAGGTATGAGATTACATTTGTGGTGAAATTATGTTATTATTATTCTAAAAAATTTATCTCATTTTGGGAATGTTAAAAAATATATAGTTTTTGAAAAAGGACAACATGAAGACCATGTAACAACCCCTATCGTCAGAAAAACCTTATTTTATTGATAAATAATATATTGATTTGGGATCTTATGTCTTATCTAATGGATATACGTATATTAGAAAAAGATTTAGGTGTTAAGTGATAAATGTTATTTTTCAAGATGTTCTCTCTGTTGGGAACACTATATGCCTATGGAAAATAGAATACTACGGGATTTCTTTTGATTAGTATCATTGGATTTTAATCAATGTTTTTGTTGTCAATTTATAGTGATTTGGGTTATATATAGAAATGATTAACCTATCTTAGATAATGTGTGATTAATTTAATTACATTTAAGTATGTGACTTTAATAGTATTCAATGTTATTTGGAGATACAATTTAACATGGAAGACTATGTTATCAAATTCTTCTATGTTTTTTGTTTCAATCTTTGTTTGGATTATATTGAAGGATTTAATGGACAATTCTTTATTGAATGGTATTTATTGATCATTGGGTATTGTTGGTTTAATTTTAAAAATTATGATTAGAAATTATTTCTCTAAATGATTATCCTTTATGGGGTTCATATGATCTTTTACTAACCATTTTGGTTTTGGTTAATCTATAAAGACAAGGTAAATATATAGTTTATCCTTCATAGATAATTTGATTATCTAGAAGTTGATTATAGAACATCAGGTGTGACCAAGTCATCTGGAATACTCATTTTTGGAAAAATGATGAGTAAGTGGTAAAAATATATTAAAAGATGATACTCAACTAAAAAAGTAATTATATATCATTATGTTCTTAGTCATTCACATGTATAAATACAATTTTTGTTGAATAGTTAAAAACAATACGTTATTATTTAAAAACAAATATTTATTTAAATGATTATTTATTTAATTTAAATTTATTTTAATTCAAAATAGATATATAATACTTAAATAGGTCCATAGTAATTCACTGGAGTCATTTTATAGTAAAATTAGATCAATAAAATGTTTTTGATCTTTTTATTGTCTTTTTTCCAATCTTCAAGGAGCATTTGAAAATTTGCCTAAAATTTAATTTCACCAGTTCTATGAATTGAATTTCTAAAATTCCAGATACATAGTTAACATTAGTATGTAAAATGTGGTTTAATAAGATGAAATTATTTTTGGGAGAATAGTATCTTTTTACTTTTATTTACCACGGTAAAAAGTATACCGGGTTATTAAAGGTAAAAATGATATTATAATAACACTAAAACAGGTCTTAACTGTATTAGATAAGTGTAATTTGATCATAAACAACATTAGGAATAAAATATTATCCTTTAGGATCGGTTGGATTAGATTAGGTCATTTGTTATTATTTTATTTAAAGAAGAGTTAAAAGTGTTAAATTCAACACATATTAACTAAACCATTTTTAATATAGGGTTATACATAAGATAAAACTAGACTATAAATATTAATTTGAAATATAAAAAGATTTTCTATATAATTGTATTTTATTTACAATTTTTAGAGATTAAATAATTGACTTTATTTATGACAAAATGATACTGCAGTAATTACCTTCTTAATGAAATATTAAAATAGTTTATATTATAAATATTAAAATAAGTAGAATTTATAAGTTTTTATGACATCCACGAATATTATAGAGTAATATGACATGTTATGGTTGATTAGATTATTTTTTGTCCATGTGATAAGGTTTTTATGACTATCCCAAAAACAAAATAACAAATAGTGTCAAAATTGACATAAATTATTTTTTAAAACAAACACTATATTATTGGTTTATTTCTTATTCCTACAAAACTAAGTTTTAGACCACTGTATTAAATAATATTATAAATGACATTAAGGAGATATTTGAGGTTCTCTAGGATGTATTGAGTATGTTTATAAACCATGTAGCGTAAGAATACAAAAAGACACTTTAAAAGTTAATCTATTAAATTTAGTGTTTAATCTAAATGATAAAGATAAAATGATATCCTAAACATGTTTAAAACCCATTTCATGAGTGTAATTAGACCCATAAACACCTTATCTTAGAAATAAATCATTTATCATATATTAGAAACCAAAAATGATTTATAATAAAATAATATTTCACAGAATTCCTAAGGTGACCCTCACCTCTCTTATAAAAGGGTACTTCCCCTTCTCAAGAAATCACAACTCCAAAGCCATTTGTCTCAGCCAAAACAATCCCAAATATCCTACTGTATTAACTCACATCATTTTGGAGTTCTTACATTGATCAAGAATCCATCCTAAGAAGCCCTTTTGATCAACTCTATTGGAAACTCCCAAAGAAGAGGTAATAATTTCAAAGCCCTCTATGAAGTTCATTTCTTCTTCCGCTTCTTATTTCTTTATTGTTTCCATACCAAAATAATTACTCTAGTAAATAATACATATTGTGATTTAATTATTAATATGGTACAACCATATTCATTATTCAACCCTTCCTATAAATGACAAAGTCACCATACATGCGTACGTATGACTTACCGTCTCCACGTCGTGGTGTAGTTTGTTATTCAAACACATTATTTTTTTATGTTTATAATAATGAGTATAACTGATTTAACTAATAAATATAACATGTTAATGATTCAGTATATACGATATACCATCAAATTACAAGTCATTTCACCCTCAATATAATGATAGTGTCGCTCGTGCGTACGTACGACTTACAGTCTCCACGAACACGATGAGATTCATTCCCCATCATAATAAATCAAGAATAATTTTCATTTTATGATTAAAATTAATGTTTAATAACTTAATATCATTCTGAATATGAATCAAATACAACATATACATAAAAAACATGACTTATGTAAAAAATATATAAAAATGATCAGTTAACAACCAAAATAATGATACTACTAAAATATAATTAACAAGTCAATATTAAAAGATCATATATGATTTCATATTTATGTATTTGGTTCTTTTATAATTTAAAAACAATGATCTCAAAATTATAAATGAGGTTAACATACACTATATAAAGAAATGTACAAGGTAAAGTGTTTCTTATCAAACTTTTAATTCCATGTGATTTCCATTGTTCGCCACATATTTATTACATGGGGTGTACGGTATACTTCTATTTGATACATATTATCAATATTTTCTTTATATTCAATGTGTTTTGGGGTTCATTTTGTGGTTATTAACTTTTGGTCATACAACTCTATTGATTACAACTTGGTGAGGGGTTTTTATCTCACTTTTAATTCCGTGGGATATCCATTGTTCGCCACTTATTTATTGCATGTGGTGTATTGTGTACTTCCATTTGATATATATTATCATGATTATCTTTATATTCATGATATTCTATGATTTATTTGGTGGTTATTAAATTTTGGTCACATGACTCGATTGATTACAATGTGTTAAGTTGTATTCATCCCACTTCATATTCACATGAGATTAATAGTATATTTCCACTATTTTTGTGTGTGTGGTATGTAATACATGTGATTGTATTATTGGTGTAATATACATTAATTTATGGGTATCTACATATTCATTGTACGATTCTTCTTTCATGGGTTGTATGTTTTGTATGTTACTAAATCGGTAAGGGAGTTTCTAATTTCAGTTTCCAATCATTGGGTTTTATGCATTCTTTATTGATTATTTTACTCCAAGATTATGTGTGGAATAACTATTTATTATTTATGTAATAATCTACACTCCCCTGTCTATGGATATACATTTGACACATGTAATCACTCCATCGATAATTTCACATTCCATTTATATGAACTTATTAAGGTAATCATAACTCAATTTCTGTTCATTGAGTTAAACACCAAAGTCCTTGGTATGGTTTTTAAAAGAATATGTTTGAATGTACCCAGATTGATTTACAAAAAATATCCAATTATATTGAGTTTATTTATATTTTTCATTCATAATTATTTCATTGATTTATCCTTGATATATGGATACGATCTTTCTAAGGTATTTTGTCTTAATTTATTTTTCCTCAGAGACGTCTTTGTCATTATACGCCAATTTACTTTTATATGGTTTATATGTTGTACTTTGACATATTATATCCTGAATCCCTTTATTCTCATGATAATATAATGTTTCTATTAATGTTATTTTTCAATTAATTGTTTTGAAGCATCTCTTTTTTGGTTGGGAACTCTTTAACTAAAATATTGTTTTAAATGTTTTAAATGTTTATTCTTCTAAACTTTCTCATTTATGTCCATGTTTTAATAAATTCTTTTAATTATTTATTTATAATGACATGAATGTTTTTAAATAAAAATTCCTTTTAAATGTTTCAATGTGATATGTGAAACTTTGATTCAAAAATTTCTTTTAAACGTTTTCTTTGATAAATAGTGCAACATTTATATTTTTTCATGAAAAAGGGACATTTCTCTCAAATATTTTGAATGACAATTTTAATCTATATCAACATCCTTAAGTGTATTTTATTCTTGATTGAGTTTGATTTTTTATTATAAAATCATGCATATTGTATTGAATGAGTTATGTTGGACTGTGGTTGTGCTATTTTTTTGTTGTTCATGGTTAGTGGTTAAAATATTGACATTTCATGTGTTAGTTATAATACGAATGTTGGGATTATGTTTCAACCTTTTCATATGTGGAATTAATTAGATTTAGTATGTGAAAAGTGGAGCCTGTTATAGGTCCACGATGCATCGATAGGTTTAATGAGATAAATTAGTGTCTCGGAACATAGGCTTGAGAAAATATTTTTTGTAGTCATGGCATAAGGCTTTGACTATGTGGTTATGAAGTCTGGCATTATGCATTCAATCATTATTTAATTAGTTATTGATATAACATGTGATTATTCATCTAGTAGAATATCCACGTGAATAAGTAAGTGGAATTATCTAATTTATCTATTTCGTATTATGTTGATGTTTAAATTTAAAACGCTTGTGTTCTAATCTTATACATTGCCTTAAATGTTTATTCTTATTTATGATAGTTTCTACTATATTGTTTTCCTTACAGGGAATCTGAGCTCACCCATTTGTTATGTTTTATTTATCCCTGGATGAAAAAAAGTATATTACGATTAACCTACAGGAATAGGATAAGGGATATAAGAGTGTTAAAAGGGGGCACAATGAATTTTTTTTCATTATGTAATATAAAACTTATGTATATATCTAGTACATCTAAGGCTACTAAACTAATATGACGTTCAGGACATGATTACATGTATCACGAAAATGTTATGTAATAATGCACTGATTCTTGGTAACTAGTGTCGGGGCGTTACACTGAGATAGGGGCTTCATCCACCACTTCAGCAAACATCTTAAAATGACTAATATTTAACTGAGACGTCATCTCGTGTCTCAGTTCCTCTTGGAAACATTTCCCCATGAACACCTTATCTCCAGTCAATGTCAGAATGAAACGACACATGTTATTAAAACGACTAGTTTAGTCCATCGCCAACATCGCCCCTTTGACCATGCCCATAAAATCTTCCACCTTTCTGGTCTCAGGGTCGCTGGGTAGAGGTTATAAAGAAACTGATCATGTATGTCCTTCCATATCATTTCTTTAACATGTACCATTTAAACCAAAATTCCCCAACAACGCTACGCTTGACCACTCCACATATAAGAAACCAACATGAATTGATTCTCGATATGAATCTCTATATGGAAAATGATGGTTTGGATGGACTTGATACAGAACTCTACTACTTCTGGCCCACCCTCTCAAGTAATGTTTGAAGGGTGCTGTAGCTAAAACTCTCTGGTTAACTAAAACATGCTCGGTACAATGCGCGCTTAGTCCCATTCCATAATCTGCATAAAACAATGAATTTTATAATTAAACTACTCTTCCCTATCACCATAAACCATTTGGTTCCTCTGCTCATTGCCAGATGAGAACTCATGGTAATGTTTTCTGGTTCCCCAATGGGCATGCATCTTTGTTGTGGAATTTCTCTACAATGCCCAACACAACATTAGAATGAAGAAATAAGTTAATCATGAGGTGAAAGGATAACATAGTAAGGATAATCACTATCTATAAAATAACATTTTTATACAATATCCAACCACACCCATCGCATTCGGAACACTGCCCTTAGCCATCCCTCCTACAACCTTGGACAACACAGTTTCCTAAACCACACTTTTACAAGCTTACCTCATAAACCTTTTCAAACCATTTCTTCAACCAATGATTAGTTAACAACATCTTAATCCACATAACTTATTTATTAAACACATTCTCCGATCATCACCCAACATTTTCATATCCCCTTGTTTCCCATTCATATCATTTAATTAGGAAAAATTGCATTACGTTTAAGATGAATAATGCATATGAAACACTACATCCCACACACTAATCTCCAATGAGTTATTACAATGATGAATGTCACTCAAGTGACGAGAATGATGCATAAATGCCCAATTTCATTCCATTCCAACCACAAGATAAATATCACAATGTCATAAAATTACAAAATAACGTCATCACATGAAAGTGAGATATCATCAAATGTGACCACACACAACAACAACAACACTTACCATTAACGGTTACTAGGGTTTTCCCTTGTTCCTGGGTTATCTACTCCCTAGCATGAGCTCATTACCAAGGAGCGACACATCCTAACCTTGATCTGCCATCCCAAAATAGTTTGAAAGTGAGGGGAACTCCTCTAATACAGCTTTGTAACATCCCCGACCTCGGAGAGACTAACACGATGGTCCGAGCTGTATCGTCACATGACCTCAAGTGAAACTCCCCATTTTCAAGAGGTTGCCGACTAGATGAGAGGGTCTAAATAGTCATTTTGGGTGACTATAGCATCTATACAAGAGTAATCCACAATAGTAAATAATATAATTAGCTGAAACAATACAAAGAAAACCAGACTACTTCAAAATAATCTACTCCCAAACTAGGTAAAATCATAACCAACAACAAATTTGTCATTCCATGCAATAGTGCAGAGTGAACAAAACCAAAAAATGATGAAAATAACAGAATCACAAAAATTTCCCGTGAAATATATCCCAAACCACTACCATTATCATACCAAACCAATATCTATTCCAAGTCATTGGTCCCATGGCCTTCGCTGGACCTGTAACCATGAAATCAGCTTAGGTACCTAACGACTGCCCAAGTAGGGTGTGAGTATAACTCAGTTGGCCACCACAAACAGTGTCTACCACTACGAAAAAATAGCCCTTTGCGATAGTCTATTTGAGACAGGACTAATTCTCATCGCATATAGTCTTTCCTATAGGTTATTTGCGACAGGGAGTTTGACTTGTCACAAGAAGTAAAGCGCGGCTGGGTGGATGCTGTGCTCAAAAGTGCAGGATGGTAATTTGTGACGGGGAATCCCCCTTCCCAAATAGTGAGTCGGTCATAGGGTATTTGTGATGGGACCCATTGCAAAAACCGGTGGTGGTAAATGTGTTTTTGCAACGGGATGTTGTCCCATCGCAAAAAGTGTGTCGGCAGGAATATTTTTGCGACGAGACCCATCACAAATGCCCTTTTAATCACCGACATCAATTAATGCGGGCAAATGTATTTGCGATGGATCCCGTCACAAATAGTCCCGTTTCAACTAGTCTAACCTATATATACCCCTTCCATTTTTGTTTCTCTTCCCCTCAATTCTCACTTCCTCTCTCTCTCTCTCTCTTTAAATTCAGTTTTTAGAGTGAAACTTTCTTTGAGTTAGTTTTTTTGATGAAGTCGTGAAGTCGTCTACATCAATAGATGATAATCTTTAAAGGTATTTATATTTTATTAAATTTATTATTTATTTCATTTTTATGTTAACTTTGATTATTGTTGATTAGTTGTAATTAAATTAGATTTAAATTTTTTTGTTATCAGTATTTATTTACAATAATAAATTGAAATTATCAGTACTAATTCTTAATAATTAGTAATAATTAATAATTAGTGATAACTATTAATTATTAACCAAAATTAGAAATGTGTATAAATAATTAGTGGTAATTTGTAATTAGTGGTTGTTAATTGTGGTTTTTGATATCAATTAATGATAATTTGTAGTAGTTATGGGAAATTAGTAATAATTACGAGTAATTAGTAACACTAACAGGTAATTAGTAATAATTACGGATAATTAGTAATAATTAAGGATAATTAAAAATAATTGGGGTTAATTAGTAATAATTAGGGGTAATTAGTAATAATTATGAATAATTTTTATCAATTTGGGGTAATTATTAATAATTGGGCATAAATAGTAATAATTGGGAATAATTTGTAATCAATAGGAATAATTAGTAATAAATAGGAATAATTTGTAATAAATAGGAATAATTAGTAATAATTATGAATAATTAGTAATAAATAGAAATAATTAGTAATAAATTGGGATAATTAGTAATAAATAAGAATAATTAGTAACAAATAAGATTAATTAGTAATGAATAGTAATAATTAGTAATAAATAGAAATAATTAGTAATAAATAGGAATAATTAGTAAAAAATAGGAATAATTAGTAATAAATAGGAATAATGAGCAATTAATAGGAATAATTAATAATAAATAAGAATAACTAGTATTAAATAGGAATAATTTGTAATAAATAGTTATAATCAATAATAAATAAGTATAATTTTTAATAAATATGAATAATTAGTAATAAATAAGAATAAGTATTAATAATTGAGAATAATTAGTAACAAATAATTATAATTAGTAACAATTGGGAATTATTTCTATTAAATACAAATGATTTGTAATAAATACAACTAATTACAAATAAATAGGAATAATTTGTTGTAATTTGGGGGTAATTAGTAATAATTTTAGGTAAATAGTAATAATTAGGGGTAAATAGTAATAAATAGGACTAAAATGTAATAAATAAAACTAAATAGTAATAAATGGGAGTAATTATCAATAATTATGTATTATTAGAAATAATTAGTAATAATTATGAATAATTAATAATAATTAGTAATAAATAGGAATAATTAGTAATAAATAGGAAAAATTATTAATAAATAGGAATAATTAGCAAAAAGTAGGAACAATTAGTACTAAATAGGAATAATTAGTAATAAATTTGAATAATTAGTAATAAATAGAAATAATTTCAATTAAATTAAAATAATTAGTAATAAATATGAATAATTAGAAATAAATAAGAAATATTAGCAATAAATAAGAGTAATTTGTAATAAATAAAAATAATTAGTAATAAATATGAATAATTAGTAATAAATAGGAATAATTATTAATAAAGAGGAATAATTAGTACGAAATAGGAATAATATGTAATTAATAGGAATTATTTGTAATAAATAGGAATATTTAGTTATAAATAAGAATAATTAGTAATAATTAGTAATAATTAATAATAATTAGAAACAATTAGTAATAATTAGTAATAATTAGTAATAATTAGAAATAAAATAGTAATAATTAGTAATAATAAGTAATAATTAGTAATAATTTGTAAATATTTGTAATAATTATTAATAAATAGTAATAAATAGTAATAAATTGTAATAAATAGTAAGAAATAGTAATAAATAGTAATAAATTGTAATAAATTGTACTAAATTTTAATAAATTGCAATAATTGTTAATAAATTATAATAAATTTTAATTTTTTTGAAAATAATTGTAATAAATTTGTACTAAATTGTACAAATTGTAATAAATTGTAATATATTGTAGTAAATTACAATAAATTGTAATAAACTGTAACAAATTGTAATAAATTGTAATAAATTGTAATAAATAGTAATAAATTTTAGTAAAGTGTAGTAAACTGTAATAATTTTTAATAAATTCTAATAATTTGTATATTTTGAAATAATTTGTAATAATTAGTAATAAATTGTAATAAATACTAATAAATTGTAATAAATTGTAATAAATTATAATAATTCATAATAACTAGTAATTATTTGTAATAAATTGTAATAAATTGTTATAAATTGTAATAAATTGTAATAATTGATAATGAATTTTTAATTATTAGTAACAATTAGTAACAATTAGTAACAATTGGTAACAATTAGTAATAATTAGTAACAATTAGTAATAATTAGAAACAATTCGTAACAATCATATACAATTATTGAAAATTAATTACAATTAGAAACAATTAGTAAGAAATTGTAAGAATTAGTAAGAATTAGTAAGAATTAGTAATAATTATTAATAATTAATAACAATTACAAACAATTATTAACAATTAGTTACAATTTGTAACATTTTGTAACAATGTGTAACAATTAGCAACAATTTATAATAATTGGTAAAAATTTGTAACAATTTGTAACAATTTGTACCAATTAGTAACAATTAATAACAATTAGTAACAATTAGTAATAATTAGAAACAATTAGTAATAATTACTAACAATTACTAAGAAATTTTATGAATTAGTCACAATTAGTAATAATTAGTAATAATTAGTAACTATTAGTAACAATTTGAATTTTTTTTAACAATTAGTAACAATTTGTAAAAATTTGTAACAGTTTGTAAAAATCTCTAACAATTAGTAACATTAGTAACAATTAGTAATAATTAGTAACAATTAGTAACAATTATTATCCATTAGTAACAGTTAGTAACAATTAGTATGAAATTGTAACAATTAGTAACATTTAGTTATGAAGTAAATCAATTGAAATAAATTATAATAATTAGTAAAATTGGTAACAATTTGTAAAAATTAGTAAAAATTAGGAACCATTTGTAACAAATAGTAATAATTAGAATCAATTAGTAACAATTTGTTAGAATTAGTTATAATTAGTAACAATTAGTAACAATTAGAATAAATGAAAAACAATTAGTAATAATTAGTACGAAATTGTAAGAATTAGTTACAATTAGTAATAATTAGTAATAATTAGTAACAATTGGTAACAATTAATAACAATTAGTAACAAGTAGTAACAATTAGTAACCATTTATAACAATTTGTAAAAATTAGCAACAATTTGTAAATATTTGTAAAAATTTGTAAAAATTAGTAAAAATTAGTAACAATTAGTAACAATTAGTAAAAATTTGTAAGAAATTGTAAAAATTAGTGAAAATTAGTTATTTAGAAAATCAAATATAATAAATTACAATAACTTGTAATAATAATTATATTTTTTAATATATGTTCATTTTACTAACAAAAATAATTTTTTATAATTTTTTTATAATTTTTTTAATATTGAGAATTTTAATAATTTTAATTTTATTACTTTAATAATATTAATATTTATTTGTCATTAATCATAATTTTATTAAATATATTTTTTAGTATTATATTTTTTAATGTTTTTTTATTTTACTAAAAATAATATATATAATATTTTATGATTTTTGTATAATTTTTTGAGAATATTGAGAATCAAATTATTATTTTTTTTAATAATATAAGTATTATTTTTTCATTAATCTTAATTTCATTAAATTGTTTTGACATTGTTTAGAATTATCGAGGGGAGATTTAGAGATGGGCTCCTATCGCAAATAGTTTAAATATATATTTTTAAGAAACGTATTTGTGACGGGACGACGAGCACGTTGCAAATAGTATTTGTGGCGGGGCCATTGAAAAAAGTTATATATATATATAATGTATATAATCAGAGACTTATTTGCGATATGAAACACTCCCGTCGAAAAAATAGTATCTGCGACGTTGTTTTTTTCAATGGGCTATTTGCGACGGGGCCCCGATGCTAAAGCTTATTTGCAACGAGATCCCATCACAAATATCCCTTTGCAAATAAATCTAATTCCAGTACCGTAAAAATATATGGTCAATAAATAGTGCATTCAAAAGGAAAAAATAATTATGTTAGTAAAAAAGTTCAAAAATCCATTCTTTATTATGTCCCTTTATGTTAACTTACCAAATATCCCAATTTCATATCCCCGACATTTTATTTACCTATTCACTGTTTTCATGTGTTAAATGGATTATGAATGATCAACATTATCAATCATATTGGAATTAAACAAGTCCTATCTGTCTAGGAATTATATCACAACAATTCCCAATATCCACATCTCAAAGCCCATTTCTATGTGGAATGCAACAGTTTGGGGAATAGAACCCTCTCCCCATCCATAATTCATTCATTTAGAGGGTGGAGATTGGAACCTTATTAAAAATGTGACCTCTAGGCATAGAAATTAATGTCTATACACCACCCTAATATTCCATGTGCACATGCTTATTTATTTAATTCCACAACAACCACATTACATCCAAACATAGCCAATATCATCGACAACACCACAAAAAATAAATAATGGGAGAAATAACATTATTCCACAATCCATTAACTCATTAATCATTTATTATCTATATCTATTTTGGAATATTTCCAATTTTCCATGCCTATCAAACTAAGAGTATTTGAGTGTTAATCCATTCCCCTAGAATTTTTTCATTAATCCATTTAAACATTTTTCATGCCAACCAAACAACACCATAGGCAATAACCCAAAAAGTGTATTTCTATAACTCAATGTTCAAATCCTTTAAGCATATTAACATATTCATTATGGGATTTCTTCTCTCACACAATGGCCTTACACTTACAGAGATAAATGTTATGTTCGGAAAATATCGGCACACCCCATGGGTGGAACTAATCTCATTTGTCCGTCCTCCATGAATCCCATGGGATCAAGAGGAGTTCAATTTAACATTTAGACACCCATAGTATTGAATCTATCAAAGGAAAACTAGATCACAATAATGGAAAAATTAATAACATTACCATACAAGCACGAATCCTCTAGAAACCCACGCGATACAACTTGTAGACCACATACCATGAATCTATTAGTGAAAAAACACTTAATTATGGAATAAGATCCTGATTCAACACACACTTTAATGCACAACCTAAATCTAACAAAAAAAATTGGATTTGAGTGTTGTTGATGGAGATATAATAAGAAATAAAACACTAATCCAATAACAGAACAAGAGGGAGATTTGCCAAAACTGAATAATTAATTCACTGCCAATGACACTCCAAATGTCCCAAAGATGTGGGAGATTGAATCTTGGAATCTCATAAATATTTAGGGGCGTCACTAGGGAAGAAGGAGTAAGAATGTTGGAAAATCCAAAGTGGTAATGGAAATCCTGTAATGGGATTTTTTATAATTTTATAAATGATTCTGGGACCCATGGTTTACTCGCACAGTTTCCCAAACTCTACTCATACCGTGCAGAGCTTACTATCTGAAAAAACCTTTCTTCAACATGGATTACCTAGGATGTCCGTACAGTTAGGACTAGCTGTGCACAGACCATCCAGATTTATTGGAAAGCACTTTTCCCCCACTTTCATGTTTTGAACCTCCCGAACACCCCTGTTCCTATTTAAGGAATTGGAAAAAAACATAAATGAATAAAATAACTGACTTAAACTGAATCATGAACACAAAAATACATTACAGATATATCCTATATCATTGAGAACCCCCTCATATAAGCTATATTGGCCTCACATGTGCACTATATTAGTGTTGAACCCATTACATAATCTATATAAAGTACACCCATGAAATATAATGGGTATCAACCCATTATATAAGCTTTGTTTGGATCAACTATGAGCTACTATCGGGAAAAACCATGTTTGAATAATTTCTAATGGTCGTATCATTGGGGAACATTACCCAATGATATACATTTAGTGTATATATATATAGAATAAAATCCTTAATTTTTCTAATGAATATCATATCTGTTAATTCCATGATAAGAATCTTGGTATGCATACTAAAAATTTGTGTGGTTCAGGAAAAGGGGTACCTAGGTGTAATGACTCTAAAATTGGAGCATTGTTCATGACATGATCAATACCTGGCAAAAAATATCCTTCATACACACCTAGTTTGATAATATATGTGATATTCTTATGATAATTTACATTTTAATTACATTCCATTATGAAGGATTTGATATGAATGATATCCAAGAAAAACCACATTTAATATTACAAGATTAACAATTCATCAATTAGTGATTATGTTAATTTTTTTCCATTTATTGAATTATATAGTATGATTTATAATTCGTAATTATATATCCTAATATATTATATTCCATTACATTGAAAATGAAATCGGGTGGATGACTGGAATTGATTCTCATGGCCAGTGTTTAGATTTTCAGTTTCAAGGAATCAAATAAAGCTGGTAGTAGAACCATGAAAATTATAGATAAAAATTCGGCAGATTAATCAGGTTATGAAAAATAATCTGTCTTGGTGGGAGAAAATCATTCCACATAAGGATTATATTATTTTGGAATAACTCATTCAATAGAGTCCCAATTATTCAGTGGGGATACTAATAGAATGTTATCTAAGAAGTTGATTTAGCCAATGGAGAATATAGTTATCACCTATGGATGCTGTGAAATGGAAAAAGAGACACATTCAATGTATTATCTCAAAAAATATGATAATTAATGTTTTTAATTGATCAATAATATTATATAAGAATATAAACTAGACTCATAGAAGGAATTCTTTCATGGATACAGTCTTAAATAAATATTTCCTTTGTGAGGAACTAATTGAGATGAATAGAATGATCTTTAACGTAAACCAAAAGGAATAATAATAAAATTTGGGGTGAATTTATTATTTTACATGTTTATCATGGTATCATACAAATTTCATACTCATTAAAGAGTGCAAGATTGAACATTTTTTTAGAGGTGTATGTCAAGTCATCTAAGGGAACTAGGTTGTCAAATATTTTCATCATACGATGAAATAGTTTTCTATTCCATCTAAAAAGAGAATAAATTTTACAGATAATTCATATTAAAGGTAAATGAACATGATGATATTAAATAAAAATACTATGAAAAAGTGAATGGTTAAAATAATAATAATTGAATAATTTTCATTAAATAATGTAAAATTTATGTATGGAATCACTCAAGGAAATACTTGAAGTTTTTGGGAGTTTTTAATAAGTGATAAGATAATGGACACTAGAAATAATAATGTAACTGGAATAATGAGCACACTTTTATTCATTTTTTAAACTATATGGGGATGGGGCACTATGAAATTGAATTCCCCAATAATCAAGGTAAACCACTATAGAAGATACTAGGGAGATAATGTAACACATATGCGATCACTACATGTGAGATGGAAGTAACCAATGATGTGGTGGGATGAAATTTAAAAGTACCTTTAAATTTTACTAATTATTTATTTGATAATGTATCCTCTCACTTTTTTATATATAGCCCATTATCTAATAAAATTTTATATTTCAATTTTAATTTAAGAAGGGATTGTTCAATAAAACTCCAAAGGGGAAGTATCAATGCAATAATGAAGTGTAACGAAGTTTGTATTATAATACATAAACATTATTTCCATTCTAAAAATATTTTCAAAAATATGGTTGAATTTTCAATATTATATGGTTTCAACAAATATTCAAAATATGATAAAATTATTTATTACAAGATGATGGAAATTAGGATTTTTTTTTGAAGATATAGGAATTATTTTCTTCAGAGAGGAGACATCATTAGCTGAGTCATATCTTGATCCACCCTCAGTTAATCAAAAAAAATGAAATTATAAGGGAATAAGATAATGAAATTTAGGTATAGGGAAGGTGATCTTAATATTGAGTATTTAACTAATGTATAGTGATAATTTGATTTTTTTCTAAAGGAAATACATGGTCACCCCCCCCCAGTATGGGAATTTGAGTTTTCTATTTATATGATCTTGGATGAAAGACCAATATCATTGACTTCCTATATAATTTAAAGTAATAAATTTGTGAGGTTGATGAAAAAACTAGAGGAGTTTTGTGATAATTTATTTATTTTCCCTGATTTATCACTATGGAGATCCCATTATCTCTTCATTTAAAAATGGTAGTTCCAAGATTTTGTCAATTCATTATAGGAAAATGATTGAATGTATGGTGATGTGAAAGTATAATCATTCTCACATTGATGATTTATTCATTCAACTTCATTGATCCCAATACTTTTCATTTTTTACCTCCATTAAATGTTTCAAACAATGTGAGTAAATTATGATGAAATTAGAAAGGTATTTATTTGAATATGGTATAGACATAATGTGTTTACAATAATTCTATTTGGATTAACTTATTCACACTCCATTTTTATGCATCTAATGAATTGTTTATTCAAGGTATATCTGGATGATATATTCCTAGTTTTCAATGATGATATTTTCATTTATTAATAATTATATGAGGACTATGAGAATAAATTTTACTGTTATTGTTAGTACTCTAAAAGGGATAGAGTTATCTCGGAAATTTAGTGAGTGGGATTTATGGCATTAAGAAATTTATTTTCTGTGTATTATTGTCTAAATGTGTAGAATTTCAGTTGATCTCACAAAGATTATGTATGTTAGATAATTTCATATAAAAATTAAAATGAGGTATATAGTTTCATTATTTTTTAGTGTACTATAAATTATTCATTCATAAAATTTACTGGTTATATAACATGTTAAAAAAGATAACACATAATGGGCTTAATTTTATATATACAAAAGAATGTAAAAAATTAATTGATGAACTAAATTAATGATTGGTAAATAATATTATTTGGACTCTACCATCTGGAAATTATTGGCTTGTAATATATGTTGATGAATCCATAAAATTTCATGGTTTTTTCATATTCAAATGTTAATGTTATTTTATATAAATCATGGAAATTAAAGAATCATGAATAGAACTATCTAACCCATAATTTACAGTTGGCTGCTGAAATCTTTTAATTGATTATATAGATACATTATATCTATGATCAATTAAGAAAGATATAAACTTAACATTAAAGGCTAAAATACATATTTTCGTATATTTTTCTTAACCAGAGGTAAAGATGATGGATTGAGAAACTATGTGATTTTTATTTCTCAATACAAAATCTCCTTTGGAAATAAAATATTGAAGTTGATGCATTGATTATGAAAGATCATGTAATTATGAACTGAATGAGGATTCAGATATATCATATAATCTTGGATCTATTAAATATTGATATTTAAATTATTAACAAAGGGTAGGCAACATTTATTTTTCATAATATTGTGAATCCATATTTATTTGAAAAGATTTAAATTTATTAATATGTTGATGAGAACATTTATAATAAATTTAATGTTTTCAATGATGATAAATTAGCATAATTGTTTAAAAAATATGGTGTTCTATAATTTGAAAAGTGATATGGGTTCCATATAAACATCATCCATAAAAATTAATTCTTAGATGATAGGCATTGCAAAATTGTTTTTACACCACGGATGCACCACAATGTATATAGATTAGAAGTATAAAAATTTATTAGATAACATTAAGAGGGAATTATTGATTATGTGAGCAAATTTTTATTTTTACAACTAGTTAAATATGTAGGAAAAAATACTAGAGGGTTCATACAGCCTAATAATGTTCCAATGTAGAGATATAAAGACATTATAGTAGAATTTGTTATAAGACTACCAATGACTCCAAAAAAGAATGATTCAATATCTGTTATCATTGGTCACATACCAAAGTATTCACATTTTCTTCATATAATATAATATGCACCTGCTTAGAGCCTCAAAAGGCTCATTGTTAATGTTTTTGTAAAAACAATATATGTCACATCATTCAATTATGTCTGATCGTGATTTTATTTTTACTTTAAAATACATGTAAAAAACTACCGAAGGGATGGGGACCTAAGATTTATTTGACAACTACCTACCATCCTCTAACTAATAGAAATTCCAAAATGACTATGTATAAAATAGAGGAAATGCTAAGGTCATTACCGCTTTAATTTCAGGTAATGTGGGATCACTGCATAACATTTTCATAGATTTATTATAAAAATAATCTCAATTCAAAAATTCGAATGCTACCATTTTAAGCCTTATATGGAAATATATGTCTCACTCCACCATTTTTGAATAAATTTGAAAATAGGTAACTCAATGGATCATAACATGGTAATGATAATACGAAAACTCTATTTTCTATTCAGGCTCAAATTAATGAATTTCAATGTAGAAAAATGATTTATTCTGACAATCGGAGGGATGATTTTGAATTATAAGTTGTAGATCACATTTTCATAAAAATAATCATGGAAGGCTGTTATAAGGTTCAGTAATAAAGGTCAGCTTCTCCCCAAGTATATCTTCCTCTTATTTATCTTTGAAATAATCAGAGTGTTTTGTTATCATTTAGAAAATGTCCTGAAGTACTTCAAAATTGCATGAGGTATCCATATACAATTGTTATGAAAGTACATGATAAACCAAATGAATCTCGTAACCTATGATGAAATTTAATTGGAAAATTATTTGTCATACTTTGAAGAACCCATTCATATTATTGATAATCATGTGGATATGTGGTGGAATAAGACCAATCGACATGAATTGATATTTTGAATAAATAAAAAAATGGAGGATGAAATGTGTGAACCTGAGGATATTGAGACGAAGAACTAAGATCACCTGTTTATATGGAAATATCTTTGAAATTTCAAGGCTGTATTTTTTTTGGATGTAAGAATTCATCTTTATCAACTAGAACTTTTTATTGCATCATTTCCCATCCAAAAAATATCCATCGAGTGTTGGATTTCTAGGTACCACCTATCGTCCCATAAAAAGGAGGTCCCCTACCTGGGTCCCACCCATGTACTTGAACGTGTCAACGTACAAATGACTGTTCCCAAACACCAAAATATGTCCTTTTAGTGTGATTTTTAATCACTCAAACACACCCTAGAAAACATACCAATGGCCACCCATATTTACCACTACTCCTAGACAAGAACTCCTAACATTGAATTTATAATTAGGTCGACACTAGAAATTAAAGTATTCCTTTGTGGACATAAGTTATATCATTTAGTCATTTTAACCTTTATCAATCTCGGGTGTTTTATCACACCCAAAAAAATAACACCCTCCTTGTGGACCCTATATCTCAACCCATGAAGTGCCACCACGCTTAAGGATCAATTTCACCTTTGATACCAATGTAACAACTAAGAATAATTGATACCACATTCACCTATCCCTAACATGGTCATCTGGTCAGGGGGTCTATGTGCCACAAGATACCCCACAGGCACTTGGTCGCCTATTGAGGGCCCAACCATGTGTCCAAATGGTTTATCAGACGAATGAATACTCCCAAATTCCAACACATGTTCTTTCCAGGTTTATTTTTCATCACTCACACACACCCTGTGAAATGTCCTTGATAGTCATCCATCATGATCACTATTCTAGACCAAGTATGATTTACTATGGATTCTATTCAGGTAGACTACCAAAAAGAATTCTACACCTTGGTTTCATGATTTATATAATTTATTAATATAAACCTATATAATTCTATAGTGTTACAGTAACACCCAAATACCATACACTATATTTAAATTATAATATATTTAATTCGGCAAATAACATGAAATTCACGCAACAATGGGTTTAAATGAAACACAATACTCAATTAAAATATAATTTATGAACACTATAACCAAGAAAAAAATTATGGATTATGAATAAAATTAACGACCATAGGGTAAATATATAATTTTCAAGCATATATATTTTTTTTATTGATTATAAATTATTTTAAGAATCAGTATGACGAAAAAGAGTTTTTTCCAAGAATTTTTTTTTCTAAAAGCTTGTTTATTCAAACATTACCCCCATAATTTAATTTTTTTTTAATAATATTAGAAAATTTATTTTAGAAAATAAACATTTTTTTAAATTAGAATATCAAAATTATATTAGGATAAATGATCGAGATTTTTCTAAAATGATTCAATTTTCAATGAATAGTTAAAAAATAATGAAATATAATTGAAATATCACTTTTAGTTTAAATTAATTATAAAGTTAAAAAATATATTAAAATGATTTGAAAATAATATTATGCACAATATATATCTATTAAACCAATTTAGGTTATTGTATTTTTTTCATTCTAAATATGTAGATTAATACAATTTAAACATTTGAGAATTTTCTCTTCGAAAGCACGCTTTTTCTTGGACTATATTAGATTAATTTTAAATTTAAATTTTCTACCTAGGTGAATTCAATTTTCAGAGAGGGATTCCATATTTTTAATTAGAATAAATTATATTTTCAAATAATTATAATTTAAAATTTTTCCATGTTGATTAGAGAAAATAATAAAAATAAAAAATAACACTAAATGTAAAATTGTGCTTACCATAGGGTTAAACAGGGATGATAAGTGTCACAATTTCCTACACACATGTCATAAAATAATTGGATAGACATATTTAAAAAATTTATTTGAATACTTTTATTTTAGGATCACTCAGATTTTCTTCATGTTCAATAGTTTATAATTTGGGATTCTTTTTTATAAATTTACAAGAAATTTCTAAGGATAACCACTTTCACAACATACAAAATGGCACTCCCTATCCTAAATTATTCACACATAATAGGAAAATTTGGTTGAAAAAAAATTAAATATTCTCTCTACATCATCTTTATTCAAATTTAATAGATTACAGTCTTCACAATATTAAATCATAGGGCCATTAAGAGGATATTAAATGAAATTTTCTCTTAGTGAAGGTAATGAACTTTATGATGCCCTTTCATTTTATTTATTATTTATCTAATATAAATTTTGTATTAAAGCATAATATGTTATAAAAAAGTGTATATAATATACATATATGTTAATTTTTTTGGAATAATAATTATAAATCTCCACAAAATTCATATAGGAAACAAATTCATTGATCGTCTGTATAGTGGACAACCACCTGGAAAACCTATGTAGTTCATTTTATAACACTGCATGTTTAAAAATTTGATATAATTATGTATTTTCCATATATTTATGATTTTAATTGTGTTATTATAATTATTGAATTTTAATACCACATATTCATGTCTACATTACATTCTTTGTCAAATACGATCACATCGTCTGTCTGTATTGCGGTCTACCACCTCAAAAAACAATGTGAATCAATTTTCACATAATATTTACATGGAATATAACATGGATTAAATTAATGAATATAAGTTATATATCATTGATTAAATTTATTATGGAAAATTAATATATTGTGTCACTCTTTTCCCATCCACTTATAAAGTGAATGATATTGTCCCTCGTGTGTATGTACGACGAACCATACCCACAAAGTGATGCAATTCATTTTCCATGCCCATTATTTAAGATTGGTTCTAAAATTATATATATAAAATAAATATTATATTTCTACAATTAATATAATTTTTTTGATGATGTAATGATATCATCTATATAATAACTACAACATTCACTATAAAACATGGATTTGAAAACGAGGAAATTAACACCTAAAACAATGAATATAGTGGAATATTGTACTAAAAATTATGTAATATATTAAAATAAAATAATATATTATATTATAAATATTATTATTGTTCTATTATAAAATAATCACAAGATTAAATCCATTAGACGTGTGGCAAAATCACTTGAAAAAAAAATAAAGCATGATTTAAGGGACGTCATCTCAATTTCCCTTCGTTGAGAAATATTATAATGATATGAACCAAAATTCCCTTATATGTTTTATATAAGTCCCCAAAGATATATAATAACACTATTAATTACTAACTAATGGAATTCATTTTTACATATTCAATTATATCATCCAAGTAGATTGTACTTTAAAATTAATATGTGGTAAATGTTATTATAAAATCTGACCATCTGATGTTATTGATGAATTTCTCTTGAAAAATCAATTTCTTGTGATAATTTTCCATTTGAAATTACATTAATCCAGAATATTGTTATTATTTTATAATTACAATTATTATTTATTAAATATTATACAATTTTTACATATGGTGTTTACTTTGATTGTTTTTCGACAAGGGAAATATTGATAAATCAATATCCTTTACTCAACATGTTTATAAAATGGTATGGATTGTTGAATCATGATTTATATTTATCATTATATATGTGAGTAATTAATTAGAGCTTCAGTGATGTGTGAGGACCAAAATCATATATACCCTTTATGAATTCATAGTTATAATTTCACAAATTAGTAGGCCAAATTAAATTTGTTTCTACATGTAGTTTTAAACCACCGTGTGAAATATATTGATGTTAGAGGTATCATGATACCTAATATCTTGAAGTCCCATAATAATGATTTTAATTGACTGATAATGAATTTATTTTTATTATCCATGAAATATTTCTAGTGATATTATCTCTATAAGTAATTCATTCTTAGTTATTTATTAAATGGTGTGTGTTTTCATTGATTTACATTCCCGTATTGATTGGCCCTTATCTTATCATTATAGTCATGTTATTTAAATGGAATTTTAGTTTTATTATTTAAATTCCCATTATTTTTATTATTATTTATTCATGATGCATTCTTCTCTATATAACACTTACTGACCATATGATCTCACCATTATTTTGATTCCTTTCCCTATCATATGAAGATTAATTATTTAAATGAGTTCATTGATAAAAAATTTATTTTATTTCTATTAATTTTTTATACATATAAAAAATTTCAACCGTTTATGTTTTTGGTTTCTCAATACTACCAAACTAATTGGTCCCAATGAATTTCATTAATTTCATCCAATCTAATGATATAAAGTAGACACCGGATCTGGGAGGCAAAATTTTGGATCATTATAAATGATGTTATCCTTAGAAGCTGTGTGGAAATATATGAAGGGAAATTATATTTTTTGTTTTGACTATTAATTTAATATATAAAAATTAATTTAATTATTAAAACCTTCGTTGAGAGGTTTTTTTTGGAATAATATATACATTGATTCACAAGGCAATAGTCTTCCATACACACAATAGATGGGTTTGCTTTCCATTTTTTGAAGATGATATGGATAAAAGTTATTAAATTAACATAATAACATATAATTACAGTAATAATAATTATGTTATTAGTTTATCATGTTGGAAGAATATTTTAAATGTTTGGAAGAAGAATCCATACTAAATCATGATTTTGGAAAAGTACATCTGCTTTGGAATCCCTTCGTCTCTTAACACCTTATGACATATATGTTTGGAATTGTTCACAAAAAGGCCTCTATATCGAGGTTATGTATTATTAGAAGGTATTTGGGGTATTCATTGCTTATGAAAAATCTATTTTTATGTTTGGAAGGGCTGAGAATATTTGGTAACAATTTATAAGACATGGTAGGGGCACTCTTGGAATTCTGCAAAATATTAAATTAATATTAATTAAATTCAAATTAAAAATGGATCCAAACACACAGAATATGAATATATGATTTAATAGGTGAAATACACATATTAAATAATTTTTGGACAACTTTAGGTCACATTACTACGCTTGTCAATTGGTTTTATCCCCATGTAAACTCTTTAAAAACATTCTCTAACAACATAGATTTTAACACTTTGGGGGTAAATATAGTTACAACAAATCAAAATATCCCATAAATGAACCAAGGATGATATTATAAACTATTTACTAATTAATTATAAAAATATAGTATATTTAGAAATTTTATGGTATTTATTAAAATATTATTTATTATAAAATATCAATAATTATAATTTTAAGATATATTCCTTACATGGACTTAAAAAATATCAACCTATAACATATAATCAGAAATATTTATTTTTAAACATACCTAAAATGTAATTTTCAACTATATAATATTTTCAATAGGTTAATTATCTCAAATTATAACACATTCAATATTTTTTAAAATCATTTAATTTCTATTATCCATTAATTAAATTATTAAAATGTCAGTTTAGTTTAATAATTAATTGTAAATATATATTAAATATAAATTAAAAACAAATTACAATGATAAGTAACGGAATTTTATATTTTAACAGTATATTTATATTAAATCATTTACTTTAGATCACACCATTTTAAAATTTTATTTTTATTATAAACAAGAATGTGTTATTTTGGGATTTTATTGAAATAATATTCTATAAAAGTCATAATCTCACCCATATGGACATAAAATTACCTATACCTGAATTTTTTTAAATATTGATGAAATTAAATCTTTTAGAAAATTTAAGGAATGTTTTGGTGTCATTTTATAGTCTTTATCATTTTATTTTTTATAATAATTATTGATGTATACCTTACCATGATAACGAAAATTACAAACGTATTTATTCATACTCATCCAAAATAAAATACAACAATATAAGAAAATTTTGAACTATATATTTGATATATGTAATCCCATTTTCAACATTCAAAATATATAATTTGAATAATCTATGTTAAAATTAATCCTTTAAAATTCAACCAAAAATAGTTTTCTTGAAAAATATTATTTAATGACAAAATATACGTATACCCAAATGAAGTAAATGGATGATTAATATTTAATTATTTAAAATATATATAACTAAATGTTAATTAGGTTACATGGAAATTTAATTCAAATAAAATTGTACTTTTTAACATAATGAATATGATAATTTAGTAAGCCTCAGTATTTTTTATTATAAATTAAAAATAAATTATTTTATGACAAATATATTAATATATTAATATAATTTTAAAATAACTAATTAAAAATGAAATTACATTTCTCAGATAAAATATCTAAAATGCAAATAAATTAGTTATAATATTACCTCATAAAATTAAAGAAATCACTTTTTTGAAGAATTTTTTTAATAAAATAAAATGAATTCTCCAAAAAATTTGTGTTTGTTTCATATTAATTTTCAAAACGTTTTTATTGACTATGAACAATATAGTTATTTTTAAAATGTATAACTCTTATTCACATCTTCTCATCTAATGTCTATGTTATAATAGTAAAATTTATGTAATAGTATTTTGTTGTTCATTTTTGTTCTGTGTTGTGTAGCATGAATGTTATCGAGCATAGACGTTCATTTTAATATATTACGTGATATTACATTCTACCGTTTGAAAAAAAATTACTTCATAATTTGTACTTAGTTTTTGGTAACCGGGTTATTTAATTTTAATCCTATCTTTGATGAGAACCCTCATCAGAAAAATGTATTAATAAAACATCGATTTGATTCGAGGGAAAAGAGAACTATGAAGTTCATCTAAAATAACACATATTATGCTTCTAAGTAGGATAAAAATGGTGGTAGGTGAAAATATGGACATAGATGATAAATGATAATGTCCAAGGGTAGATAGTTACAGATAGAGAACATGTTCATTGGAAAACTAACCATCACAATACTGTAAATCAGTGAAGAGTTAAAAATAAATTTATTTCTCGATAATAAAAGTAAATGAATATCTTTTTTATTCTGAAATTAATTTCTTATAGTTGAGTAATTACATTATATCATTTTGTATAATCATATGGAAATATACTTACATGACATGTAGTGCTTCATTATTTTAAACATTTCTACGAAGATATTATAATTTTTCCGAAAATGAATCGTGTTTAATATGATTTTTTAATGCTGGATATTGTATAATCCAATTATAATGAATCATATTATTCAAAAATATTATTAAAATATAATATTAATTTCAAAACATGTTTACAAAATCAAAATTAGTTTGTACAATATATGAAAATTATACAGAATAATAAACCTTTATAGGTAAAAAATTACTTTAATCACCAAAATTGAACAACACTTCAAAAATTTTAATATAGACCATTAAATAAATAGTTATCCTTATATTTACCCACCAATATTAAACACACATATTAAAAACCCATAAAATAGATGTATTTGAAGACATAAACCTCCTTGATTTGTTTCTTAAAATTTATCTCTAAATAACATTAATTACTCAAAATGTATGATACCAAAATGTGCAGTCCCTCATCATATAATCTCAATGATATGCTATCTATTACTATAAACAACTAGAAAACCCATTAGTAAAAAATAAAATCATATAAGCTTCAAAATTATAATTATACCTTAATTCCTCAAAATATTTCCCATAATATCATATATATTGTTTTAAAAATAGTAAGCTTATTCTGAAATAACATTAATAACCTAAAGACCAAATAAATTTTCAATCCCATGGATATGAACATGATTTAAAATATTTACCCAAAAATTAACTTAAACATTATCTATGAGGTCATTTAAATAATAAATACAATGACATACTATTCAGTATGCATCAAAATCTTATTGTAGGTGATGCAACATTGTCTTCATTTAGTTTTGGGATCAAACCTCACTACCTAGCAGGATGTGAGGTGTTGTCGCCAAGATTTTGGGTAGTCAATTTTATAATGTTTATAAAGATAACTCTTATAAAAATCATATAAATCTTGAATAAAAATTCTAGAAAATTACATTTATATATCAAATATTAATGAAAAATAATTGACCACATTTTTTGTCACATACCCTTCATTTTCATTACAAAAATATGGAATACAACATAATTAATTCAAAATAAAAGATCATATAAACCATCATGACTATCCATACCATTAAAAATATTTCTATTAACTGAAAAAATAATTATTTATAAAATTTCATTTTTACAGGATAAAATTAAGGGTTTTATAAACATAAACCCCAAGTCATTATTCGAAAAGAACATTGGTCACCATAAAATATCATCACATAAATTGTCAAAAGGGGTTCATAAAATTTCAATTATAATCAAATAAATTTTTTTTAAACAAATGGTGGAATCCATAATAGTGAAGTCATTCTCTCTTAAAACATCATATTATTAATTGTTATATAATGCCCCATCTGATACAAATTGTTTTTACCCAACCTTAATCATTTCCTATTTTAGTAAAATTGAACTCTAATTCACTATCTTTCATTACTGATGATATTTTAGGAATGTAATTATAGAGATTTCTATCATAATTCATACATAGAAATACCATATATTATAATTTGTAGACTTATACAAAGTGTTTATTTCACATAAAACAGAACTTCTAAAATAAATATGTTTTATTTTCATGATATATAATCAGAAATATGATATTTTACCACATTATAGACCATAATAATACTAAAATACCTATGAAAAAAATGTTATAATGTTTTCTGAGAAAAAAATCATAAAAAGGGAATGAAAATTAAGGAAATATCCTTAATCTAATAAAAACCGAAAATTACATAAAATTGTTATATTTACATAAAAATTTATCTAACTCTGTGAATTAGAATACTTCCACATGAAAAACACACTCAATTTTTAGTAATATAAAATCATAAAATCCCATAACAATAAACATGAATCACTTTTTAAAATCATACAACATCACATTATTAAATCCCCTTGAAACCCTTGATATTGGATTAACCATACGAAGGATATCCAATATAATTCTGTAGAGAAGATAATATTTTCTCAATGAATTAGACAGATATAATGGTGATAACCCTTCACAAATGATATAGGAGGCTCACTAATTTTTCATGATCTATAATTGGTAACAACCCTTCATATAAGTATTTTCAGGCACACCCATGAGAAATACTATAGATAAACCATTATATAAGTTGTATCGAGATAAACTATTAGATATAATGGCTATTAATCCATAATATATTCTATATCAGTCACACATGTTATCTCTATTGGGTCTCAACCTTATGTTAATAATGTAAAAGGGACATATATTGAATAAATTACTAGAAATTTTTTAATCCCTTGTGAAAAACACTTATTTAATTTCAATATAAACCATTCTTCTAAAAATCACCATAAATACCTATACACATAAAAAATAATGAAGAATAGGTTTTAGTTTATAAGAAATGTTAAAACATTTAATTATTTATTCAAATAATTTATAAATCATGATAGAATAAAAAGTAAATCATTCCATATTTTTAAAACCAATTATTTCATATTCTTATAAGAAATGTGACAAAGTACATCATTTGGAGAATGAAAAAATTACATTAAAAAATAATTAAAAAATAAAACAATCATAAAAAATATTTTATTTATTTATAGGAGAATTTTAAGATCTATTTTTAATAATTTTTCCAAAATATGCATACGGAATGAAAACCATGTTTAAAAGTAAAAATTAAAAAGTATTTTTAAATGAATGCACCATACCTCCATTCTAACTCATCAAGCACCTAATTTATCTTAATGAATAATACAAATAGTTTAATCTTATAATTTCATATGAAATTTTTTCTTTTCTATTACTTATTACCTTTCTCTTGCACATGAGCCTCTGCCCGGTTGGTGAGGACTCCACGGGTGCATCCAAGAGACCTAGATCAAATCAAGGTGGTAGTGAATTTCAAGTTGTTTCTCCAGGACATCAGGCCACCTTAAGGCCTTAGGGACACCCCAAGGCCATCGAGCCAGATGAATGAAGAAGTACCAATCAGACTACAAGGGACAAGGCATTGGATAAAGATTCAGGGCAGGCGCATTCACTGGAGAAGAGCTAGAAGGAATTGGAAGAATGAGAGGGTATGGCTTTTCCATTAGTACCAGGTCTGTGAAAAATTGAATTGGATAGCTATCTGACCATACCTGTGATGGTGGAGTGCTGATTTCATTACATATGCTGAAGAGGAGTAGTTCCAAGTTGTCCAATCTGGGGGATTCCTACTAAGACCTACGGGTTATGTAATTGTCTCTAAGCCTTCGGGCCTGGTAAGGGTTCCACCTCAGCCCTTGAAATGTGGATGATCATTAATAATAAAAATATAAATGCCTTCGAGCCATTCCGATTGACCCTTCAACATAAAATTAATTAATCATTATAGATTACATCATATGTTTTGACAGCGCCAGTTCATTAGTCCAAAAAGTCATAGTTACGCTAACTCTGGTCAAAGTGGTCAATAATATACTATTTCTAGAATAATATTCAATACATAATTTGGATTTTTATATAAAAAATAAAAAATTTAAATCCATCAATAAAATATGCTAATGAAAAATGAACTACATTACAGTTATCGGGATTATATGCTATAGGTTCACATGAGTAATGATTTCATTTTTCAAGGATAATTATAGAAATATGGAATATATTGTTTTATATTTTAAGACTAAAATAATATAGAAAAATATCATAATTGTTATATAAATATACTTATATATTTAATACATGTATAGTGGTGATGAAAGAAGAATCAAATCACTTCATAGAGATTTTATTGAATAAATACCCACACAAAAACAGTATCATTCTCAATTACATGCAAAAAAATAAAGTAAATATTATTTTATATATCAAAAATAAATATTACTTAAAAAATATAATTTGATCATCCTAACCATCGATGAGAAGTGTTGAAAAAGAATAATTAAAATTGTTCGTTATGTGTTAGTCTGTTGGACACGTGAATAGTGGTTACATTTCTAATTTGATAGAAGAAGAGATCGATATTAGTTATTTTGTAAACATAATATCCTCCTATAATTTTTTATACAAAACATGTGATTCTATATCATTACAATTAATAAGATATTAAGTATGTGGAAGAAAAAATAAACATAATCATGTAGTTAAAAACTATACATCTATTTTGGAAAACCTCATTTCCTTAACAACCTAAGGACAATATAATCGGTTTTATGCCTACAATAAAGACTATAGAATTATTTTTTATCATAAAAATGAATTTTAGTTTGTATTTTCCAATATAATTTGGATTTTTAACCATGGATGATTAAGAAGAAGCTATATCATTTAATTAGAGATAGGTGGTAAACTCCATTAATTTAAGGGAAAATTTAATAAATATATTTTTGATTAATTTTCATATGTCAGTAGACAATTTTTTACAATACATGATAACATTAAGTCTAAATTTTTTCATAATAATGTTTTTGATTTTTTATGATTCACAATTACGATTATCCTTTAGGTTTAACCAGTTATTAATCTTGTCAAAACTAATCATTGCATTAATGGTGATATTACAATTTGAGGGGAAAAATAGTTTTTATAAATGGGAAAAACCACATAAATAGACTATTTATTATGTTATAAACCATATAATAATAAATTGTAAATATTTTAGATATAATGAAATTTTATATCAATAAGTAATAAATTAGTTTTTAAAATATATCGTTGATGTCAATTTTTTTATCAATTCATTAAATTGAAATTAATAATAACAATATTACAAATAAACAAATAAAAAATTATGTTTTAACTTCCCTATCATGTCAAGGTGATCTATAAAATTCTTTTATTTAATTAAAATATTATAGTTATTGAAAACAAGATTAGATATGTTCGACTTTTCTTGAAATAAAATATTATAAAATCCATAATCTCATCCAAATGACCATAAAATAACATATAAACGAATATTGATATAATATGGATAAAATGGAATCATAAAATAATTTTAACTTAAGTCTTGTAATCATTTAATTAAAAATATAATTATATTTCTAAATATAATTATATGATTTACCATTCATAATGGTCATAAACGTTTCTAAGGTTACTATTAATATTAATAACCAAAAAAATGATCCAATTTACTAAATTTGTGCCCACTAGTTAAAAATTTCGAATCCTATTTAAATTGTAAAAATATATAAGTGAAATAGTTTAATGTAAAATTAATCACACAACACATAATAAAAAACAATTTTCTTGAAACTTTTGATTGTATACACAAATTTGTACTTATAATAAAATAATGTATATAGATGATTATATTTTAATTAATTATATTATATAATATATATTATTAATTTAGTTAAATTTATGTAAAATTTAAATCATATATAACTATTTAACAAAATGAGAATGATAATTTTATTGAAATATGTATTTCATACGATTCACTAAAGAATAATTTTGTTCAGAAATATCTCAATAGTAATTCCTTATAAAATTTTGAAAAGGTGAATTAATATAGTAAATTAATTTTACCAAATAATTTTTCAATAACATTTATTAATTTCTTATAATATTTACTAATAAAAACTAAGAGAAAACATTTTTGAAGAAAATGTATTTTTCAATATTAAAATGACTTTTCTAAAAATTGAGGGATTATTTTCTAGTAATTTTTCTATCTATTTATATTGGATAAAAAATATATTTATTTCTTAAATAAACGTTTCGATTTTATATAAGAATTTTTAATGGGTAGTTTATCATTGTCAAAATTAAATAATAATATTTCATTACCCCGTGAATCTCGTAGTGTTTTATATTGTATGCTATCAAACGAAGTATTTCTTAATCCAATTGTCATATAAAATGATACATAATAGAATGAAATGACATTAATTTCATATATGATAAAAAAATACCATCCCTTATTTTTTCAAAATATTCCTAAACTACGTCATTCAGAAACTGTCAAAATGATGCATTTTAACCCGTTTTGTAAAAATTCATACATGTGATAAAATTAAATTAAAAAAATATATATAACTAAAGAACTTCCTTAAAAATATATTTAGAAAATATGGCTATGAAATAAAAGTTTTTTATACAAAAGAAAGAAACTATCTTTATTTTCTATAAAGTAATATTTCCATAATTTTTATATTTTAATTAAATTAGATAGAATTTAATTAGTATATTGTTAAAAATATCATATGAATTTATCAATAAATCATAAAAAAAAAATTTTAAATAATTATATTGTAACATAAAAACTTTACCACATTATTAACATTTTATTCATAAGACCCCTGAAATAAAGAACCATATATCGATATATATATATATATATCATAACTTTTATGAAGAAGATTCATCAGATTCATTCATGGGTATTATATATTCCAAATAGAACAAGGTGTTTATAATTCAACTGTCCCAGTGAAATAAAATATTTTAAAATCCTTTTCCTCAAGTTCACCTCTTATATAATGAACACTATCATTGTATAAAAAAAATCAAATTAATAAAAATTATATAATAATGTACTTTTTATAGATCCAATGGCCTTAAGGACTTCATTTTTATTGATTTTTGATAATCCACATTTCAATAGGTGAGGTAGAACCCTTACAATGCTCATAGGCATAAATATTACATGGACCTATAGCCCTTCGAGGAATTCATTTCTCGTAGGATTCAAACATTACATACAACCCCGAATAACTATTTGGAACTGCTCCCCCTAGAATCTTTATTATGATATCAGCTCCCCACCTTCGCATGGATATTCAGCTAGGGCATCTCATGCATGCAATGGCTTGTCCCATTGGCCAGTTCCATACCCTCTCATTCTTTCAATCTGTGTAGCTTCTGTTGTGTTTAAGGTTCATTGCTCATCCTCTTATAGTGCTTGTTTCTTGTAGGTTGTCTGGTTTTCATATGTAGTAATGGTAGCCCGACTTCTTGGAGGTGGCCCGAATGCCTTACTAGAGCAAAGTATTGGGTGGCCCGAAGGCCTTAAAGGAATCAGAGATCAAATCTGTGGGCCGATGGCCAAAATGGGGGAAAATTCCTGGATGCTACAGTGCCAAACAGTTCCTGCTAGAGTAACCGGTATAGTACTTGCTATAGTACCATACGGTTCCCACTACTGTACTGCTACAGTACCTATTTAATTCATCATGAACATTACAGTTCAGTAGTTCCAATCATCTAAAAATAACTTCGGTTAATTAATATAATAAATATTAATCATGTAATAAATATCATATATATTAATAATGAACGTATTTATCCTAATCCATGAGTTTTATATTTAGAAAAATTAATTTTGTCTTTTATAGATGTGGTAGGTCGTATGTAAACATGAATAATATTTTTATTTACGGACAGATGAAAAATAATTGTTTTAAATATCAATTAACCCTTAAATTGTCATAATTATATTATATATATCATATAAACTCACCATAATCATCATTATTACAACCCAACTAAAAAATCCACCGCTACCTGGAGGTAGTAGTATACATATATGCACGAGCAACAATATCATGTCCAAAATTATTCGATGGTAAGAAGGATGACATGATATTATCATTATAGAAGTATTATTTTATCATAAATATCATATATAAATATTAAACACATCATAATACTAGTCATTAATCTTTTATGATGAAAAATTAATTGTATCACTATGCTGAGAAGGTAATATGTAAATATGAACGAGTGATACTTTTACTTCAGGATTGATATTAAAGATGGATTATAATGGATTAACCATAATCATAATAAAATTTATATATATTTAGTTCTATAAACCAATTAGTTTCTGATAAAAACTATATATTTATATGAGGTAATAAATATTTGAAAAAAAATTAATCAGTTAAGGCTATTACATCATCCTTGAAACAACTCCTTTATACCACCTATAAAGGGTTCTAGAGTTGGTCTTATAACAAGAAAAAAACAATATAATTTCGATACGGAAGATGAAAATAGAAATGTATATGGATTTTTCAATATATATGGCTCAATATATTCTATCAAAATGACTGAAGAGGTTACCGTTTATAATATACGTGAGTATCAATTTTGTAATTTGTTGGAACATTAAAAGATAAAAAATTATTCTTCATTCCAAATTTATACAAATGATATAGGAAAAATTTTAAGTAAGTATAGGGTTCTGATCCTATATAATAATATATTTTAGACATGATTTTTTTAATTTTATACCACATAAATATTATTAACCACTTATTAATAAATTTTAGTTTTATCTTTGGTTATAAATATTTCAATACTAATGGTTGGTAATTTTTATGTATAAAGATATAATTGGACCATAAATAGAACACTAATGATCTTTTAGACCATATAATAACCAAATTTCATTATGTAATAATAATTTTTATTTTTAGGTAATTTGATAGCATATTATTTTGATAAAATATCATTTCGATAATTTCTGATACTATTTATTTAATTTGAAATAAAGGACATGAAAACTCATACTCACTTTTTAAAATCGATAATAAAAATACTCACCACATGGATTTCAAATATTATCTATTGAACCAACACTAATATCTCATAACCACCTATTAAAATATTGCAAATTTCTTAATTACTATAATTATATCACTTATATTTTTAAAAAAATCATTTATTTAATTTTCATTTTAATTGAATTAATAAAATATTTTCATTGAACATGTATTTAATATAAATTTATAGTACAATAAAAATAAAATAAATAACCATCATGAATAAAATTTTATCAATAAAAATAATTAGAATAGTATTTTTAAATAAAAAAATCATATATAAACATATAATGGATATTTCAATCTAATAGTGTGTCATTTTGTAACATTCATTAATTTAAATAAAATATAAATCATTTCCCTTGACAGAAATCCATATAAATAATTATTCTTGTTCATGAGGTAATAGAAATATAATTATATTCTTCTAATATCAATTAGAATTAATGATTTGGGATTTATAAGGTTCTCTTAATACATATTAACCTATATAACCCTTATTTGTTGTGATAAATTTTACCATAGTTAGTATTTTTATTGAAAAACTTATTATATGAATATTTATAAAATTTCATCCTCATGATTCTAAATAGATAATTAATTTTTTCTAAATAAATACCAATAAAATTAATAAAGTAATTTTAGTTTATGATCACAAAATTTGATAAAAGAAGAATTTTTTAATTGATATTTTTTAAGCAGAAAACTATATTAGTTATTAATCTCTACCTTGAAAAATATTTTTTTGATGTTTAAAACATGTTAGAATGTAAATATTATATAAATTTTATTAAATTCATTCACTTCAAGTGATAAATTTAATTTTGATAATATAATATATATTTTGAATGTAAAAACAAATTTCTAGAAAAACTTCACAATTAACTTCAAATAATATTTGTTTTTAATTATAATCATTTAATAACATATGAATTAATTTTAAAAACATTAAGGAAATAAAATTTTTATAATTAATTTATTTGATTCATTCAAAGAAATATAATGGTAATGTGATAATAAAATTTTAAAATTTTAATAATTTTTTATTCAGATCACTTAAAATGGTTGTTCCGTGTAATGAAAACTGTCAATGAAATCAAATTATTTTAAATAAAATATTTTATAAAATTATAATGGAATCATATTTTAAACCCTATAAAATGAATAATTTCCATGAATTTTTCCCTGCTCATACAAAAAATATGATTATATATCTACCTCATAACATATTTAGCTTCAAATATAGAATCCTTAAATTGGAGGTATCCCCATAAAATTTTGACATATAAGGTGATATTGTTTTCTAGAACATTGTCTATACGACCTAAATTTTCTACTCAATATTGTGAAAAAGTAAAATCATTCTCTAGTGGTTCAACATCTGATTTTAGTACATGTAAAAGATCATGGTTTTACTTCCATATGAGAGGTAAACGGAACACCTCATGGGCACGCGAGAGACTTATTGGATGCACAGATCGATAATCTATCATCCAGATAGAATTTAAAATTTCAAAAGAACTGATATACCTAGGACTTAGCATCCGATTATTTAAACATATTATAAACCTTTTATATGGAGGTATTCATAGAAATACCATGTCACCATCTAGAAATTGTATACCATTATATAGACCATCATTACTATTTTTCTATATATTGGGTGACAATCATGTGTTGTTGACTAGATCAAACAATCTATACCATTTCCTATACATGATATGGCCCAAATTGATTTTATTATACAACATAATTATTCTTTACTAATGTTTGAAATTACCTACCATACATGGATTTATAAGGATCTATCTGAATACTGGAGTGAAAGGTAATGTTTTGAAAAGATTATATTAATAGTAGATGTTAATCACAATCACATCTGAAATCCATGAAAAATACTAATAACATTCCTTCTAGTGTATTAATGTTATTTTTTGACTAACCATCTATAAGAGGATGACTTGTATTAAGAAACATAACTCAATATCTAGCACCTCCTTAAGTCTTTTATAAAAAATTATTGTTTTCCTAAAATATCAATCAGATATAATTGATATTTTTACACAATGAAATAATACCAGTTACATATTATATAAATTGGTAAACTGATGAAGTGATAAATCATCTCTAATGGAAATAATTTTTTTTCACATCATATGGTGACTTACTACAACCCTAACACCATTAGTCCCTCTAAAATATTTTAATAGTCTAACAATAAACCCATTATTTTTGTTTTCACATTTCAATTCTTGTTTGGGTAATTTTTTTTATATCAAATTAGATGTATGTATTAAAATTTTATCTAAATATCATAATAGCACTGAGAAATAGAATCCACAATACTATTCTTTAGTCCTTTCTACGATAAGTATTGTTTCCAATATTGAAACATATTTACACATCCAAGATGAACATATAATCAAGTATTATGACCATCATCCATCATCTCCTACTTCAAATATTCTACCGAAGGGAAAAAACCCTATTCATGAATCTTATTATTCCATCACAATAGAGGTCAAAATTCAGAAGACGTATCCCCTTATTTTCCTACTCTATATCATCCTATTTTTCCTTTTTAAAATTTACTTGAATAGAAGGTTAAACGCTTATTTTTGAAATATAATTTTAATCCTATTCCATCATGATTTCAATATCCATACAATGAAATCCCTAAAATATTGCATATATTATAATCCTCAACATAAAATATCATACATGATCCTTTCAACTTCGATCATCGAAAACTTATCGTATTTCCTATTTTGTGAACATATAGAGTTTTCATAATCATTAATCATATCCAACATTCTTGGTTTCATCATTTCCATCTCTATTTGATAGAAAATATACATAAAACATTTGTGATCAGTATATATGTCACACTATTATTAATAGATATAATACATCAATATAATTAATGACGTAATACCACAGCTAACTCCCAATCATAAGTTTTATAATTTTTCTCATTGTCCATCTATTATTGTGGGGAATAATCTATATCCATGTTATTCTACATGAGGAAACATCCTTGTATATTCATTGGTTTATTACTATATACTATAAACCATTCTCCACTATAAGTTAATGTAAGAACTAGTTTACTCACTTTCTTATTCTTTTATTCCTTAAAACATTCTACACATTCATTCATCCAAATTAACATGGCTCCCATCCAATTCAACATGGTTTGTGGATTTTATATCAATGAAATACTCTCCAAAAATTATTGATAATATCCAACAAAACTATAAAAAGAATACATCTTAAGCACATTGGTTAGACCTTTCCAATGCTTAATGACTTTTTTATTTAAATGTTCTACTAATATAACCTCATTTGATATTATGTGACCCAATAATGAAAAGTCCATAATTAAAGTTTCTTAAATTTTTCATAAATATTGTAATTCCATAGGGCATTTGTAACAATTTTTAATGATCTTCATACTATTTTTTCCCTTTAAATAAAGAAGAATATTTTTATTAAATATGATCCGAAACTGATCAAGTCAATATTTAAATACATTATTCCTTAATTCCAAGAAGATATAGGGGAAATTAAAACATTTTATTGTCCTCGCAAAACATTCATATTGTCCACAACTTGTTTAGAAAGTTTTCAATGTTTTATATATCTTATTTATCCTTAATTAATGATATATAGAATTAATGAAAATCATGGAAATCATTCAACATCTATATAGATTTTTAAAATAGTCATCAATATGTGGTAGATGGTACCTATTCATGATAATTATCATGTTATGTTTTAGATAACCAATTTTTTGTCACATTATTCAATTTTTATTCTCAAGAAAGAAAATAGTTGTACCCCAAGGTAACTGACGTCCTCGAATTAGTACCTTTTCCACATTCTATTACTGTTTCTTTTTATAATATAGAAACTAAATCACGACCATTTTGTATAGATTTTCGGAAAAATGATATTAACCATGATTGAGTTCTATTAAAAATTTAAATTCGTGAATCAATGGAAGACCATGAAACTATCTCAGAAAGAAAACAATAAAATATAACACAATTTTAATATCCTCAATGATGTGTCTCATAATAAAAAACCGAGATAAACTCCCAATTTTAATTGGAATCATGATCCATACGAGGGAAGTAATTTCAATTGGATGCTTATTTTTTACATCACACTAATATGAAGTCCGAAGTTGGATTAGAAAATCAAACGTAACATTCCATCCACATCCATTGATGTGGGATTTATATCAAGAAATCAAATCACAGAAAATGGTGACATCAGATTCCAATATTAAAAAATGAGGTGTTTTAAAGGAAACACATTCCCCAAACATTAATAGGAGAAAAATTATGGACTTTAGATATGGTCATCTTTACATTGTGGGTTTTTACTACTAACAGAACATTAAATTTTTGTAGTGGTAATATAATATCATTATAAAATCCTTTAAAAAAGAATGTGTGTTTTGAAAGATAATAAAATAATATATTAGCATTTATGGTGTAACATCCAGAATTTTTATGAAAGAGACCATATGTTTAGTAGTGTACATGATACGCTAGATCGAGCATAAATGAACAACTAAATATTATTTTATAAAATTTTACTATTATAACCAAGATATTATAATTAAGGTAATTAAATATATTAAAGTAATTTTGAAAATATTGATTACAAATTTTTATATAATGATTTATTTGTAAAAATTTATTATAAATAGAAATAAAAACTGATAGAATATATAAGATGTGTTTTTATGAAAAACTCTTTAAATTCGAATAATCATGTTTTTACAATCATATATTATATTAATGAGATATAAAATAAATGGGATTTTTTAAATTCATAATATATGTTTTCTAGAGAATATATAAGAACAAAATCAATTTTACGTATTTAAAAAATATTCTTCAGAAAAGGAATTTCTACTACCTATCGACGGAGAAACCATTTTAAATATATTGTATGACAATTTTAAATTTTCTATTTGATAAAATAAATTTCTTAATAGTAATTGGAACATAAAAATTTACATAGGAGGATTTTTTGGATATTTTCTAAAATTTTTTATTTTGAAATGAATAGTGAATGGTGTTGAATTTTAATTGAAAACCACATTTTCGTCCAATTTATTTATATATTTTTGTTATAATTTTCATTGGTTTTAATGTAAAATTGAATATTGTTTTTTATATTTTAATCCAATTGTGGTCATTATATTTAATTTTTCATTCAAATTAGATATAAACAAATGTCATTATTTTGATTAATTTTACCTTAAAAAACATGTTTTCTAGTTATGATAATGGGGACTAATTTTGAAATAATTACTGAAACTTCTATGTTTTGAATTAGGAAATATGTATTTTTTATTTGGAATCAAAAGGTACATATTACGTAAATATGATCATTTTATTTTTGGATATTATGAATTGTGACTTTAGTAATAATTCTTATTTACCATGGCTAAAGGGTAAATTTGGTAAATAAGGGTAAAAATAATATTATATTAATATAAAACAACTCTAACACTTGATCTAATAATATTGTATGATCCATGGGAGAACAAAAATATTCCTGGGAAGAACTTTTCGCATTTGGGATCTAGTTCGTTGTGATAATGACATGTAATAATAATTATTTTAAAGTAAATATAAATATAAAATAAAAAGGTATCTTTTCACTAGAACAATTTTAATATAGGGATATAAAATGGAAATATTTTAAAATAAATATTCATTATAAATATATTAATTTTTAATACATCATGGTAATTTATTTATAATTTATATACAATACAATACATATATAAACTTATTTATGACATAATAATTATACAGTGAATACCTTATTGATGAAAGATAAAAATAACACATATTATAAATATTAAAATAAATGTAATATTAAACTTATAATGCCATTAATTAATATTATGTATTATTATGACATGTTTTTATTAAGTTAATTCAATTTTTTGATTAATCACATTGCTATGAATTTAAAAAAATCAATTACAAAACAAATCAAAATTTACATAAATGTGTTTTTAAAAGAAATTCTATTTTATTAAATGATATAATATTCATAAATATATATGATTAAAAAATTAAATATATAATGTAAAAAATTTCATTAATTATCCACTTCATGTTCTCTTTGTATTTTATAGTAATTATATAAACCATATAGTGTAAAAATATAATAAAACATGATAAGAGTTAATTAATTTAACTAACGTTTAAATCCAAAAGACAAGGTAAACTTATTGACCTAAAAATTTTAAAAACCATATTAATTAAGAGTATTTAGATATGTATTCATCTTATAATCTATATATATATCACATTTAATCTATTATAATTAGACAATAAATTTATAATAAAATAATATTCCAAGACATCCCAAAAGTGCCCCTCCTCCATCTTATAAAAGGCCACCACCTCTACCCACTTACTCAAACCTCTAAAGCCACATTGATCATCCCAATTCGGCTCAAATAATCTCTAATCATCCCTAAATTCCTCATATAAGACTTCACATAGAATTATGGAAATTAATGGAAGCCTTTTGGCTCAAATCATAAAAAAGATACCCTATTTAGAGGCAATGTCTTCTCTCAAGGTCCATTCATTTATTTGGTTTCATTCTCCAAACCCCTAAACAATTTTTTCCATTATTTTATATAAAAATATATATACACAATATACTATAATGTTTTTAAGATAAGGTTTTTTCCTACAATCACAGACACCCCCATCTATTGTTTATAAAACATACTATTTTACTGAACGATGAACCACTATGTCACAAAACAATGATTTTTCAATTCAATTATACCACATATCATGGTGGAAATTATGAAGGAATTGTATTTATGAATTATATATATTAATTTTATATTGCATATATTATTCTATATTTTTTATTATAAAGTACCTTTATTCTTTTCATAATGTGTAAAAACTATAATTTCATTTGAGGATGTGTTAAATATTGCCCCCGCAAAGTGATATGACTCATCCACAACATATATAGAGCTTATAAAGGATTGATTTAATGAATATATGTAACATATATATCATATATATTATTATATAATTATAATATACATTTTTAAATTTTATTTTTTATTCTTTTAATATGACAAATTAATTAAAGTAGCGTTCATGCATACGTACGGCATACTGTCTCCATGAACAATGAATTTCATTTTTTATCTTCAAATATTATTGATATTATTAATAAATATATTCTGAAAATATATTATATTTAAATAATGAATAATAATTTAGAGATGTACTTTGTATCATGTGGATAATTTATATCAAAAGAAGTTAAAAAATTCCATTTTCACTCAAGTACCGAATATCGACCAAATATTGGACATGAATATAAAAAATTATGTAATTTTTATAACATGGTAATAAGTGATATAAAAGAAATAATAAAATTGAAAAAAATTTCAGAAAATTATAAATTAACCAACCTTTATTATTTAGGGATATAATGATTGTATGTGATGATTCTGACTCAATGTATTGGAATTCATCTCAATCTAATTTCACTGAGGCATATTTTAATTTATAAAAGACCTTCTTTATACAATTAATAATAAACATATTTTATTTTAATTTAACTCAAAAGGAATACTTTCCTAAAAACTATTTTAATAAATAACAAAAAAAATTAATGTATGCAATGACAATGAACTCTCCACCACCATAACCATTATTTGAAATTTGGATTCCTCCCTAAGAATTATGTTTTTTTAAATAGAAATGAAATACCTTATTCCATTTTTAGGGATTTTGGTATTGATAATATTTTTAAATGTCTATGTACTATTTCAATATCTTGAAATAATTTCATGCTATTTCAAATGAAATATTATTAGTGAAATGTTCATAATTTCAATTTTTATGTTTTCTGATTATATATTAGTACTTGAAAATTTGTTAGGTGGTTACGTGATAATCCAAAGTCAGTGGTTAAATGATAAAATAACAATAGAGGTATCCATGATAAACCTATTCTGGGTGGTAAAATTATAACCTCCAAATCATTTGTATGAAATTAAGATGTATGGATATTCAATTTGTAAGAATGATATGTTTGGAAGTTGACCATATGATTATTTTTATAATGTATTATTATGTCCCATGTGACCTTTTATATTTTTTACCTTCTTTAATTGGGGTTTAGATTAATATTTTGGTTACAAAAAGGGTATGGAAATAGATTATATAATTTGATGACTATGTAATAATTCATGAATGTTAATACTTTTACTTTATGATAATGTATTCATTGTATACATGGTTCTGAAAGAAAAATAATATTACATTATTTGTGTATCCCTTACAGAGATTGATATGATCATACAAGGTTTCGAATTGATTTTCACTAGATTTTTAAATATAATAATGTCGTGGATGGGACCAAAAAAAATATATGATGTTTAAACCTGAAACAAAACCATGTTTCTTTTAATTGATTTTGTTTTTAAAAAAATGGATAGGATGTAGTGGTGTCTATGTTGAAATAATAATGTTGTTATGTATAAGTGATTGATTAATTCTATAAATATCAAAACATGAAAGATCCTAAATGTGAGAAAAATGAAAATAATTGACTTAACATTAGATTATGTAAAGTTTTAGGAAACTACTTTAAAATTGTTATCAAATATTGGTTTAGATAACAACAGAGGCCATGAAGTTATCTGGGTGTAGGTTAAAGATCCTATATAAAAAAGAGGGTCGTTATTATATGAATTTATTAGAGGATTTTTGTAAATTTGGTGAATAGTACAAAAACATAATAAACTGATATATAAAAACGTTGATGGATTAGATAATTGATAAAAAATTTATGCTTTCTAAACACTATAGAGGTATATTCATTTTATAACTCATTTCAGGTTTATGAGATAGTTATTTTTAAAAATCGAAAGGTAATCTGTGAAGATGGAAGGAACATGCTATTTTAAAACCTTCTTATCTCTCATTGATGATTTTATCATCACTATAATTGCAAAATCATGTTCAAATAATTTTAATATATTATTTAGTATTCAAATAATAGACAATTAATTTTTTGACTTATCCATCACCTACATATTTCTGAAACAATTTTATGGGTCATGATATCATTTAATATGAATTAAGCATCTCAACCAATACAAATATTTATAATGGTGAAATTATAGATGTGGTACGAATTTTTCCTTACTAAAAGTAGAAAAATATGTCGAATGAGAAAATAAACATCATGATGATCATTAAATCTGAAATCAAGGTATGAATTATCATCTTTCCTATAAATTATAAAACATGATGTCATTACTATTCTTGAATATTGAGGATATAATCCATTATATTATTTTCTGGAGTGAGGAAGTATGCGATTCAGATTTTAAGATTACTTACTAGATTATAAAGATCATATAAATATTAAGATGTCTGCACTTAAAGGATACAAGAGATATTGTAGATTGTTGGGTGATAAAATGTTTAAAATTATTAATTCTTTTGGATTATGGAATTACATTAGAATAATTTTTCTAGTATGTGTATCACAAATGTTTGTTATATGAAAACTTCATTCAAGGAATAATTATCTTTTTTTTGTGGAATAAATTATAAAATAGTGGATAACGTTTAAATGATATTTTATTTTGAGTCAATTAGGTAATAAAACTATTTCAGATGAAAATTTTTGGACATGAGATAAATATTAGATTAAAATATGTTATCATTATTTTCAAATATTTTCACTAGTTTTTTTGGAGTGATATATTAATTATATAGTCTTAGATAAATGATAGCCTATAGGATGGGTGAAACCCCGTCATGTTTGGAAAGGCAGTTGAAATCAAACCCACAACCAAAGGGTGACAAGATGTATCAATTATCACTAGACTATGTTATGTCCCGGGTTATTATGGATTTTCCTTTAAAATAAAGAGTTTACGGAGTAAGAATAAGTTGATTTTGTGAAATTGTGTTTAAATTAAATGGATATCCTTAGTATTGGAAAATGATTTAGTGATTAAGTGATAAATTGTGTTTTAAAAGATGTCCATTATTTTTGTATCTTTATTTTATTAAGGAAAATATAATTCTATGTTATGTCAATTTTGGAGTAATGGAAAAATTATATTTGGGAATAATCTATGATTTTAATTATGGACTTATAAGGAATTAGGTTATTTATGGAATTTATTAACATATAATGGATAATATGTTATTAGGTTAATTACATTTCATTATGAGACATTAACAGTGCTTGATGTTATTTGGTGATAAATTTTATCATTTATCTATGTAGACTATGTGATCAAATACTTCTCAATTTTGGGCATCATTTTTATTTTTTTTTATTTTAATGAAATTTAAGGATGATAATTTGTAGAAAGTTATTTGTAGAACTTTTTGTATTCCTACTTAATTTTGAAGATTAAAAAATTTACATATCTTTATAAAGGATTATTATTTTTCAAAAAATGTTACCCTATACTAACATATTTTTGATAATATTTCAAGACCTGATAAATATATAGTTAATATTTTGGGTATTAGTTCATCCCCTAGTAGTTGTTTATAGTGCTTAATGTGTGATCAAATAATTTTGAACACTCATCATTTGGAGAAAATATTAGTTTGTGGTTGAAACATCTTAAAGTATTAAGCAATACATTACAAGTAAGTATATTTCTTTATGTTATTATTCTAATTAGTAAAATAATTCATCAATTTTCCGAAAAGGATCTTAAAAAAAAATATTTACGTTATTCTTTACCTAAAATGAAATCCAATAATGTTTAACACATCACATGTTTGTGTTTTTTTATTTTTAACAATCTTCTGATCATGTTTTCTATCAGTCTCCGTCTAAACATGGCATTTAGTTTTTCATTTATATCCATGTTTTCTTACATGGAATCCTTGTATGTGTTTTCTTAGGTGGCCTTTGTAATTATCCTTCATTCATTTAAATTGAATGTTTTATGAAGCCTTTTTCCAATGTGGTATTATAATAATTCTATTTGAAAAATTCATAACCTATTTACCGAAACAAAATTCAAATTGAAAATATGCAATTTTTAAAGGGGTGAGGTAACATCCCATGTTTTTAACAAAGAAACATTATGTCCAATAGCGTATATGATACACTACATTGAGCCCAAACGAATAACTAACTATTAATATTTAAATGTGACCCTTATAAACTAGTTGTTGTAATGGAGTAAATTAATTGAATTAATAGAAATATAAATTTATGGTTTACACATATTAATTTAATTATTCATTGGTTAACCAATTTATTTGAAATGGAAATAAAAACCGCTTGAATATAAAGGATGTGTTTTTTAAAAAAATATTTAAAGGAGATTAATTTTGTTTATAAAATCATTAATTATATTAATGAAATATAAAAATAATGTGATGTTAGAAATTATGATTATATATTTTTTAAAAAATATATAATCACAAAATCAATTTTACGCAAAAGATATATTTTTTAAAGGAAATTTTACCTCCTGTTGATGTAGAACCCTTTTAAAATATAGATTTTGACAATTTTATACGTTATATCTATCAAAATATACTACTTCTTTATAATAAAAGAATAAAAATTTAGTTTGGATATGTTTGTGGTATTTTTTAATATAATTTAATTTTTAATTAATAGTGAAAAATACTGCAATTAAATTCTAAATTGACTTCTCTATAAATTTATTTATATAGTTAGGTTATAAATCTAATTTTTTACAGCGCAATTGATTTAATTTTTTATTATTTAATATAATTATGGTTATTGCAAACAATTTGACATATAAATTAGATAGAAACACATGTCAATCTTTTGATGGTTTTTAATTATTAATAAAAATCCAGTTTTATTGTTTTGAAAGTGGGGATTTATTTTAAATTAATTACACCAAAATTTGTTTATTGAATTTGGAAAAATTCATTCACTATTAATAATGATAAGGAATAAATAATTTAAATATGTACCTTTTATTTTTGGATATTATGATAATTAATTTGATTAATTATTTATATTTACCACATTTATGTGTAATTTTGCTAAATAAGGATTGAAATAATATTATAATAATGAAAAAATACTCTACCATATGTCCTAACATGATTGGACGAGTGACGGGTGACCCAAAAAATACCAAATCTGAACTTTTGGAATTTGTGTGGCACTTGGGTGTGACAATGGCATATTATAAAAATTAATTTATAGTAATGAAAACTTTAACATAAATATGTATATTTTTAGTAATTTTTTTTAATATAGTGTTACTTAACTTATATCTATGACTATAAATATAAATTATAAATATAAAAATATTTCTAACTTCGTTGTATTGTATTTTTTGTTTTTTGACCTTAAATAATTTAATTTATTTACGACACAATAATTATTCAGTGAATACATTATTAAAGAAAGATTCCAATAAATGATATTATAAATATTCAAATAAATGTAAATTAAAATAATTTATGCCATACACAAATTTTATATATGATTATAACATGTTTCATTTATATAATGTTATTTTAAAATTGAATATTTATTTATAACATTAAAATATAAAATACTAAATAGTGTCAAACTTTACATAAATGTGTTTTTAAAACATTTAAAATTTTCTCATATGATATAATAGCCATAAATGGATAATATTCGTCCAATACACTTAGATAATGTCACAAATGTCATTAATGATCCACTTGAGGATACCTTGGAGTTTTATATTAAATATATTAACCATATATTGTAAAAAATACAAGAAGAAATGTTAGGTGTAAATTTATTTAACAAAGGGTTAATGCTAATAAAATTAGGAATGATTTGTGATATAAACATGGAGTAAACCTATAGGTTGAGATGATTTTGAAATTTACTAATCTTATCCATTAAATATATAACATTTTAGCTAATATATTTCAAAAATAAATTTATAATAAAATAATATTTCAAGACTTTCCTAATGTTCCCCTCCCCTATTATAAAAGGCCACCACTCAACAAACATAATCACAGCACAATGCCACTTCTCTCATCCAATGTTTTCTCTAATAAGTTTCCAATATCTCTCACTTTCCCGAATAGTCCTTACCTTTATTAGAAGAAAAATCAATAAATCCTTTTTGGTAAAATAAAAACGAGTTACCTGAGTTAGAGGTTAACTCTACTCTCATTCTCCTTTCATTTATTTTCCCGTTTTCCTGCCCCATAACATATTTTATTGAATTATATTACAAAAAAACTAGTAGAATCCATAAACTAGGATTCTTCTATGCTATTAATTTGTGCTACACTTACACACACCTCCATCTAATCAATATAAGACATAAGATTTCTTTGTACAATGAACCACTACCTCACTAATTGATGATTGTTTAATTTTCTTTTACCACCTTTCATAGTGGCTATTATGATGGAAAAATATTTATATATGATATATATTTTATTTATATTATCTCTATTATTGTATAACTTTTATTATTATATACCTTAATGATTTCTATAATGTGTAAATATGATAATCTCATTAGAGATTGTGTAGACTAAAACCCCTTCATTGTGATATGACTCATTTTTTCTATACATGTAACATATAAAAGATGGAGTTAAGGAACATATATAATATATATATTATATTGGAGTTATAATATAGCTATTTATCTTTTATTTTTCATTCCATTAATATGACACAGATGTGGAAGTATTGTCCCTGTGTATGTACTACAAACCCTCTCCTTGAATTGTGGATTTCATTTAATCTCAAAATATTATAGATATTATATATAAATATATACTATATATATATATTATTTAAATAAATGATAATAAGAATAAAATGGAATTTTGACCACATAGAGTATTTAAATCAAAAAATGTTCAACAACTTCATTTTCAACTCAAGTACTGAATATCGACAACACATCCAATATGAACATAAATAAATATTTTATTTTTAATACAGGGTAATAATTGATATAAAATAAATAATAAACTTAAAGAAGGTTCTAAAGCAAGACTAAATTAACATATGTTTATTATTTAAGAATATATCGATTGTATGTGACGAGTCAGACAAAAGGTATGGGACTTCGTCTCAATATTCATTCACTAAGACATATTATAAATTATACATGACCATCATCATACAGTGTATAATAAACCCTTTTGAAATTTAATTTCATTCAAAATGAATATTTTTCAAAAAATTGTTTTACTAATAAAAAAAGTAATTTTTTTAATGCACGTGACAATAACGACTTCTTCACTGCTATATTAGTTATTTGATATTTCCCTTCCACTAAAAGCCTTAAATTTCATAAAATAAAAAATATATCTATTTTTACCTTATTGGGTAGTTTTATTGGAATATGGTTTTAAAATAGGATTTTATAACTCAATATCTTGAAATTAATTCATGTGATTGAAAATGAAATTTTATTAGTGAAATGTTCATAATTGTAATCATTTATGTGTAATGATTATATAATGGTACTTAGACATTTGACGAGAGGTTATGTGATAAAACAAAGATGGGTTATTATGAGATAAACAAAATATGGGTTTTTTTGTTACAAACAAAGTATGGTTGGTTACATTATAATCTCCAATGCATTGGGTTTAAAATTTGGTCATATGGCTAATCCATTTATAAGTAATATATTAGTGAAAGTTGATCTTATGGTTATTCTATTTAAGTATGATTGTGTCCAAAATTACCTTTTATATGTTATATGTTATTTCTATTCCGGTTATGGTAATATTTTGGAAACAATAAGAGTAATAAATGATCAAATATTCAGTGATGAGTATTTAATGCTTCATAGATGTGAAAAATTTTACATTACAATAATGTATTATTGTTTTATATGGTTTCAAGAGGTTAACAGTTTTTTGTATCCTGCAATAATATTTTTATGACAATACCATGTTTTTAATTTTTCTTCAATGGATATAAATGAATAATAGTTTCATGGATGGTATAAAGGAAAATTTATGACATTTAAACAAGTAATAATACCATTTTAGTTTTAATAGTTTTTGTTTTATTAAAAAAATGTATAGTGTGTAGACTTTTATACATTATAATATTTGATAAGTTACATAATAGTCATGGAATAATTATCTAAACCTCTATTCCAAAATAGATAATACATATGAATTAAATTCAAATTACCTTCTTACCTCAATATTAAGTAATTTTTATATTCAATGCCTCATATCTAGACTAGATGGTATGTGTATGTATCACCACGTCATTATTATTCCCCTAATCCTATATACTAATCACATTAGATTTCCCATTTTCTTTTGGATGAAGATGATTTTCAAGTTTATCATCATCACCATACTCCATATTTAGTTATTAGTTAGCATAATTCACATTCTCCCTCAATTTAAAACATTGGAGTATGTGTATTATATTCTGTGGACATTTCGCTTTATTCAAATCATTTTCTAACTTATTCTCATAACTAGATTTTATTATTTCCCAATGAAGTTCTTTATCATAGATTAAAAATTTACTAGTTCCCTTAAGTGAATTTACTTGATGTTTACTAACACAAAATGAGTCCAATGGATGGATCATCTTTATCCCACTATGGGTTTTAGAATTCCATAAGAGGTATAAATTTATTTACTAAAAATTATGAGATGCATTGGTAACTCAAATATATTTAAACCCCTTGAGATAACATCAATATATTTCTTCATCACTATTGAATTATTTTAAGGATTATAACTTACATGTAATTTTTTATGCCACTAAGATATTTATTAACATTATGTTCACTTAATATGATAATATAATAATCATAACACCTAGAATTGAGATATATTTCTCATAAGTACTGATAGATTCATCATACCACTTCTTGAGCTCATGTAATTCACTATCCATTTTTATATGAAGAACAATATGAAAATATTTATTTACAAATAAGTTCTTATTGTCATCCAACTCTATAAATTCAATTTATTCTTATTCTCACATGTTCTTAATAATATTTATCCACTAATATGACTATCATTCCAAATGTTAATTATCTCAAAAAACCATTCCATGTCTAAATAAAATAGATCTAAAAATATGATTCCCCTATTAATGATCAATTTTTCAATAACTAGTTGGTTAGTAGACCCTCTAAAAGATGGCGTGAATTACCTATTTATGGACACAACATAATTACCATCCCTCCATTTATTGTTTGGAAGCATAGTGTGGTTCATATGTTGCGAATGTCATGTGAGAATATAAAAAAATATTATATATCCCAAAACATCCCATTTCACATGATGAAAATTATTAAATTGTACTAAGAATTTAGTACTAATAATATTCAATCAGATTCCATCCTTCAATTAAATAAATTAAAAATGTATACTTTTAAATACATTAATTGTGGTGGGAAAACACATGAACATGAAAAAAATTAAGAGGATATATAAATCATTAAACTATATTCAAAGAAATTATAAATTTAATCTCTTTAATACATGATCATTACTGAAAAATAATGATTTTACCATATATATTGACTTATCCCTGGTGTTTCTAAAAAGTTCTATTATTATTAGTGTCCAAATGATAACTAAATCATGATATTATACCAACCATAGGGACACATATATTTCATAAATAGACAGTACATATTAATAAAAGAATATTAATTATATAACATTTTGATCCAAATCCGAATATTTTAGATCAAGTATCATTTGAAAAATAGAAATATTAAACAAAATAACATATCTACATCATATAAAACTTCTTATTTCATAACTATGACCATTAATGTAAATTTCATATTTAATAGATTTATTTAAAACGTCGTAATACGAAATATAAAAAATAATAAACTCAGATTACCTTTAAGGATAAACATGGGAGCTATTGGTGAACATATTAAATGAACATGAGAAAAAGTATATGATAACATGAAATTAAAATTTCAAAATTATAAAATGTATATCATAGATCATAATCATGTGTCATGGACAAAATCATTGTAGTTCATAATATATAATCTTGAATAGAATCAAACAACCTGAAACATGAGGACATAATACAGGAATAAGACATAAAAAATTAGTGTAAAAATAAGTATAGAAAATAGTTTACATAGTAGTTACTTCCCTTTTTCAAAACTATCATAATAAAATGGGTTTACTCCATAAACCATATTAGTAGTCATGGTTCACTTCCAATACTATCATAGTGACAAAATTACCTTATTGACCTAAGTTCACTCCACATTCTAGTCCATTTTATCACATAACATGACAACATTTATATAATTAATTTGAGATAGATAATTGTCCCATTACAAATAATTAAAATTATTAATTTCTATTCCAAAATATCAAAATGAATTTATCTTATCAAAATGCATGAAATGTAATGTGTTTAATAAATATTTTATTATTAAATAACCTATGAAAAAAATGTATTCTATAATAAAATATCCTAAAAACACCAGCCATCCAGATAAAGAATAAATGTGGTGTAAGTTGATAATATTCCTATTAGATCATAATTTAATCAATTGGTACTTTCACTGATGAATATAAAAACCATTAAAATAACGTAAAATCATTCTTTAAGGAAATAATTATTCCATTTTTTTATTCACTTATTGAAAAAATGTTCTATTTTAATAGAAAAATATGATTGAAAATATCATGAAAATAATTTAAAATAATAATTATATTATTCCATATTTATGATTTTTGGAAATTTTATTCATGGCCGAGGTGAAAACAAATTATTCCTTGCATACTTTTTTTCATAAATGTGACATTGTACCTTAATGGGAAAATCAAAAAAAAATATTACATTAAAAACATTTTTAAAAAATTAAAATGTGGGAAAAGTAATTTTAAACAATAATAATATAATATTGAAACTAATTAAAAAAAACTCAGAAATCATGGAAATAGAAGACAATGTTTTATGAGTCAAAAAATCCAATGATGTTAATTATACCAAAAAACGTTTTCAATAATTTTAGTATATATGTTATAGAATATGAAAGGAAAAAATGTATTTTAATTATGTAAATATAGAATAATAAATTTCATGAGAAACATGAGATTTTTATAATAATATTCCATCATAATTACATAATCATAAATAACCCTGATAAATAATAATATTGTAACATAAAACCCTTACCACATTGGTAAATTTTAAATCCTATGCCCCCTGAATGGAAAAAAATTAATCAAATCTGTATGTGGCATAATCTTCAAAATTATAATATTAATATTCCTTCATGGGAATTGTAAAGACCAAAAAAAACATATACCATATAAGACATGATTCCTACAAAAATAAAGCTGACACAAAAATCCCTTACCTAGAGTACTCTTTCTAAAAAGAACTATAATATTATCTATAATAATTTAAATTTATTATAACAATCTAAAAGTGTTTTTTTCTTTACATATAATAACATATATGTTCCCATTATAACATTTCCACACTCTTAATATCAATAACTTCTTATAAAATTAATTATTTATAGGTGTTAATTGTATAGTTTATCTTGAGTATTTTAGCGTAGTAATACTAGACCTTAAAAATTTATCATTATAATATATTCTCTAGATTATTAGTATATATATATATATATTCATTTTAAAATTTTAGACATAGAATAATAAATTACACCACTAATAGAGACAATAGGTGTCACATACACATGCATGCTGTTTTTATTTTTTGATAGATAGAATAAAAGAAAGGTAAATATTAATTTATCATTAGAAAAAAATTATTATATAATATATATGTATATATATATATAATACCTAACAAATTCATCTTTATTAAAATCAATGTAAAATAGAAATAGAAATTATTACATCACATTATGGAGGTGGTATTCCACACATACAAACACGAAATGTTATCATTTCCCAAGGGTTTGGATGGTAAGTGGTTGAAATTATATTATAAATCATTCAGTCTATTGGTGTCATAAAAATAATATATAAATAAGAATTTATTCATATTAACAATGAATAATAAAGGAAGATATTTGATGAATTGTATCACTGTATATAAACTGTATGACCTAGGTTTGAATGAGATATAATTTTACTTCTCATTTGATGGGAGAAAGGAGTTATAATATGGTTTTCGTAAAAACAATTTAAAAGTTAGGATACTATATTTATTGTTTAATAAAAAATGGAATGTATTTACTGGATGAAATGAATAGTAGAAAAAAGAAGTTGGTTAAGGTGAAAGAAATTTCATTGAAATGACTCTATTAAATCACCTATAAATGGATATGAGGTTCAGATTTTTGGAAAATGAGAACCTATATAATATATATAAGAGATTTTTGAAGGGAAATTGATAGTGTTTTTAAATACATAATCCACCATGTCATATAATTATGTGAGTTGGGAGGTTTCAATTTGTAATGGTGTTTAGAGGAACTTTTATCATTTTAGAAAAGATGAAATTATTATAAATTCTTTCTCATGAGAAATTACTTGAAGTTTATATGGTTGAAATCCCCATAAAAAATATTACATAGACATTTTTTGGTTTTTTTAAACCTTTTCATTTGGGCCAATTATTAGTTAATCATTTATAAATTTAACTATCATGACATATTTTTCAAAATTTAAGGGAGTTAGTTTTTACTTATAAAGTGAAAATTGTCACATAAATGGAAAAATTATGACCTTGTCATACTTACATATTTTAATTACCTTAAAATAATTAATGAAAATAATATTTGGATAAAATATCATTAATTTCAATTTTGACCTTGTTTATGTATTTTGAATTCGAAGGCATAAATAATTATTTTTAATTTAACTATAATATATTAATAGATCACTGATATGTATGATTCGCTTATAATATTAATGTAACAATATATCATACTAAATAAGATAACATTAAATATATTTAATTTCATTTATATTATTTCTCTGTTATTTAAATATATATTTTACGATCATTACACATGTATTTAAAGTAGTTATATAATCCATAAAAAAATATTTAAATAACCATAATTAATATAATTATTTTCACAATGAAACTATTAATATTCCATAATAACAAAATTTTATCTATATTTGAAAACATAATGGATATCTGAAACTAAGAGTGTAAATTTTTTACCCTCAATGAATTAAATAATATTTAAATAATTTTCATAGTGAACTATCAATTAAGATAATATATTTTTGAGCCTATGGTGATAAGGGATAAATTAAATTAATAAAATAATTATTTTTATTAAAAATGATGGTATAATCAAAAATTTTTAATCAATATTAACATAATTTATCCATTACATAGCATATAAATTTTACCATAGTTGGTATTCATATTGACCAATAACAAAAATTAAAAATTTATGAAATTAAAAAATCTATTTTTTAAATATGTAATTCATTTTTTATATTTCAAGACCTATAAATGTGTGATATGAATTTTTCTCTAATAGTACAATATGTGAAAAAAACACCTCAATTGAAAAACTATATTTTAAGCAAAGAACCTAAATTTATTCTTATTCTATGCATAGAGAAATATTTTTCAAATGTTTATATAAATTGTAAATGTAAATAAAATATTAATTTAATTAAAATCATTCAATTGTAGGGATTGTTTTATTTAATTATTTTAAAATATATTGTTCCCATGAAAAAAAATTTCATAGATAAAAAATAATTTTATTTTCATATAATATTTGTTTTTAATTATAATAATATTATAACTAATAAATAATATATATAAATTTCTAAACACTATTTTTTACATAATTTATTCATTTATATCCAGACCCACCAATCCAATGGCTAAAATAAAATAAAAATATAATATTTGTAGTTATGTTATTGGGTTCTTTTAAACTCGTTATTGGGTGCAATGTAATATATCGATGAAATAAATTTTTTAATATAGAAATATTTAATACAAAATATCAAACAATTACATCGATTATGGAACATAATGGTATATTTTTTTTCGAATCTCCTATGTGATGATGGATAATAAAGGTACAATTTTTGGACATATCTTAATTGGGCATGGATGAATGGAGAATATTATTTTTGAATGTCTTGAGATACCAAGGATGTATATTTGATCAAATTTCATACGCAAAAATGAGTATAAAATGGTACTATTTTATTTTGGGATTGTTATATTTGATGATTAATGACTATTGTATTATGTTTTAATTTATTGAGTGCGCATAGATTACCATGGTGGTATTTACTATGCACCCTCTGAGTATGTATGGATGACTAGGTTACTAGTTCTTCAACATCTTTGGATTGAGTTGGGATGACAACGATACTTTATATGTGACCTCCCATAAGGGGACTGGTTTTGAATGTATTGGTAAGCAACCAATAATATGGTTGGGTTTTATACTCAGTATGGACCATTCCCTTAAGAGGAGGGTATAGGTAGACACCAGAGATGAAACCCTACAATGAATCTTTTTTAAAAATTTGGTATTTTTGATAACAGAAGAATATAATAGAATTTTTTGAAAAAACAAATATGGTTAAATGTTATGATGATCTGGTTTTCACACATCAAACATACACAAATCCTTGTGTGAGAATTTTTTATTAACCTTCAATGTGGGATTCTTTATAGTGACCCAATAATTTCATATTTAAATATTATAACTAAATATAGTATTATTCATATCATACCTTAAAAATTCATAACAAACCCATAAAATATTAGTATAATTAGATATATGAAAACATAAATAATAGTTTTATAAAACAAGTACGTAGTCTACTATTATATTATTTACAACTATAACCATTCATCGAAATATAATACAAAAAATAATCTTTAGTATCCATGTGAAAATGAAGTATAAGAAAGGGTGAGTTTAGATTCTCATTAATTTTATACATCAGATTTATTGTTGATAATTTAAGGATATAAAAATTATATTTTTATTAATAAATAATCATAAAATGAGAAAAAATACCCATAAATTATTATATCGTAATCATGATTCGCGGAAAAATTATTTGTAGTTCAAAATATATAGATCAAAAGAGAATCAAAACTCATTATCCATGAAAAATGTAATATTCCAAGGATCAGTTCATAAGATCGTGGAATAACCCTAATAATAGAAAAACTACTTTATTTCTCACTAAGATGATATTAATCACATTTCATGATCATGAAAAACCCCGACATTCTTACATTATGTATGAGATAACAACAATGGTACCCTTTTTTGGGAAGTGGTTAACCACCAATGTACCCACTTTTGTGCATCGGATATCCTATCATGTTCTCTATTTTGATATTTAGATACAATATCATTAACCCTTACTTGGGTGTGGTATAATGTCTTGGGTACATGAAAACTGTATTTTTTATTTTATTGCTGATTTTAATTGCAATATTTGATAGTTCACATGTAATGTGCTGTATTTTTTAAAAATGATTCTTTTATGCTTCCAAAGTGTAAAATGTAGGAAAATAGAAATACTATCACATTAAAATTTAAAAAAACCACAGTACATGATTTGTAGAATGGTTTAACCGAATCTAGAATGTCATGAAGCTTTTTGTGACCCAAGTCATGAAGATTGAAAGAGGATAATCCATTACATGTCATGAGTGGAAAACCCATATTTTAATTCATTTAAACTCGAAATTCACCTGAATTATATAACTAGAAAGTTGTTATACATTACGATTCTTGGATACACTGTGTGACAGCAGTCAAATTTTCAAATCTCTGACAAGATAGTTTTATGATATACATTGAATCGAAATCTGTGGAGAATCACATATATCATCCAATAAACGATGTGAATCTCATTACATGTCGTGTAATTATTCTCCTATAAATAAAACCGATGGGTATCATATTTGGAGAGTTTATAAAGAATATGTATTGTATGATTTCTATCAATTTCCCATTCCCTTCAATTCCCAATCCACTAAACTCAAAATTTTATGTCACCTTTTGTTATTTTATTTTAATACTAGCATCCTAGATTGTGTATCAACATAATATTCTCCCCAATTCATCATAACAACCTTATTAAATCATCAATCATAGACTCTCTCTTGTGGTATTCCTTTCCTCGATCATTTTATGTAAGCATTTAATTAAATTTTAATATACATTTTTTAATTGTAGTTGCATGTTCATCCCATTTAGTGAATCTAAATAGTCACACATGTGTTATCCATTTAAATTAGATCATTGTATTTTATTTTTGTATATTGTCTATTATTCATACACTCAATAATACCATATGGGGTTAAATCACATGGGGTAGGAATTTATACTAAGATAACAAGAATGTAATATGACTTTAATTCTCAATTTGTAAACCTAATTTATTAGTAATCATGAAACATAATATTTTTTTATTTAATTCAATTGAACACCCCTGACAAATGGATATTTGAGTGAAGGGCCCTATCCAGGTTGGAGTAGATTTAGTTATCACCAATATCCTAAAATACATTATGCTTTAGAATCAAAGAATAATGATTTTGGTTGTCTCAATTTCAGGAACAAGGAAAAGTTACCTCTTTGGTCAATCATGTTCATTTGAGCAAAAAAACTTGTGAACTCCACTTGATTAGTTTCATAAACCTTATGATCCTACCATGTTGGAATTAAGATAACCTTTTTTACAAATACCAATAATATATCCCAATATCTATCTAATTTATCTAGAATACTCTCTACTCTCCTTTTATATAATTCTCAAATAAAAACTACCTGAAAAGAATCTTTCACCAAAAGGTCCCATGTCATTGATTTATAGTTCTTATATCTTACCTGATGAGATCGACTTAAAAAATTAACTATACTATAACCTTTTAGCATGTGATTTTTTGTAATACAATACAATTATAATCTGACCATATCCCATGTGATTTCAAAGATGTGTGAAGGCACATTATTAACTTATTATGGGCTTATAGTTATCTAATATAAAAAAATTAATCTAAAAAATATTAATTAATACCCAAGGGATTGGAGTAAATTAATGGACCATGATGTCACAATGAAAAATTTCATTGATAGTTATGTCCCAAGAATATAATAAATTATCATATAACCATAACATTTCCCCTAGAAACTAAATATATTATATAAAAATATCTTCAACTTAATCATAAAAGTATTCATCGTGGTGGAATAGACCATTTGAATAAAATAGATTTCATATAAATTCCCACATATTCATAATCCTTCTACAGAAACAACATATATGGAATTATAAATATCCCTATAGGATCATAAAGAATATAAAATCATGTTTAAATAGATTAAAAACCCAATAAAAGAGCTTCTAATAAATTTCATTGAAAAGATAGAAAGTATAATTTCTATTCAATATTCGGAAAACAAAAAATTTACACAATTTTGATAAAATTATTTTATTTAAAAATTACCTAGGAAACATATAATTTGTTATTGAAAAATAATAATTGTCCTGATGGTGGGAAATCTCCAATTTTGATTTATGTTATGAAATCATTTTTTCTATCATTAAAAAAAGGTAAAAAATGATTCATTTAGAAAATGAGACGGTGATTAATTTGAAAACATTTTGAAAAAATTATCACATAGATGAGAATGATTTGATGATACAATTTGACTATATAAATGAAAATTCTATACAAATATTTGGAAATACGGGAATTGATGAAAATGATTACAAGTGAAAAAGATAAATATGTGCAGTTTCCCAAAAAAACATTATTTTCGCTCTCTCTAGGTAAAAGTAACATATAAATGAAAATAAATCCCTAAAAGGCCATAATAAACTATATTATAATATTGTTTACGGGGTTTATATATGTGAAATCATATAATTTCCCAATATAAAAAGTAGCTATTAAGGACACCAATTAAAATTGAGATCAAATAATTAATCCTTACCACTTTTGTATCTTTTAAATAACATTACCCAAGAAATAATAAAATAAAATGAGGCTTAATGTATCATTAAAATAATTATATTAATTATATATCAATTTAAATTGGAGGTATTTCCACCTAATAAATGAATATAGTTGGAAAAATATCCTTAAAAGATTAATTTAGATAATAACATTTTCCATGTTAGTAACATCTGAATTGAAACCCTTCAGAACAAATTAGAACAAAATTAAATTTAAATAATATTAATAAAGGAAGAAAATTAAAAAACTTGTAAAAGGTTTAGTATATACATATCATAATGATAAATTGTTTCATAAAATCAATGTTGTCCCAACGGGAAAATATTGACATGAAGGACCTATAAAAATTTTCTATTATTCCAATAAAAACATCATAAAATAATGAAAATTATATGGATCTGTAAATAACTATAATTTTAATTAAATTTATTATAAATAAGATTCGTGGGTATTATATATAGCACAAAAATCACAAAAAACTAGTTATATAATCTATCACATATAAAAAAACGTGATATTTGAAACCTTTTCCTCTTGTCCAAGATTCTTCTTAATTGCTCTATTATACTGTATGAAACATATAAATTTACAGTAATTATATTATATAACCATAAAAAACTAAAAATATATTATATAATGAAATTATATCATTTTAACCATAATCATATTATAGTTTTTTTATTAAAATATCCATTTTTTATTTCCAACTATTTCATTTTTATCATAATGTTCATTTTAGATGTTTCGGTACCAATAACGTGATCATTTTAAGATCATCTACATAATGTTAATAATTTTAAAATTATAATTTGAAATCATTATATATGAATTTATTAATACCGATTTAATTTTTTATGGGGAATGAATTACATCACTTCGTGGATATTGTTATTGATTCATGAACAGTATTAATCATCACTGTTTTGATGGATTATTGGAAAGAAATTTAGTTAATGCTTAAAATTTTTGGAACTAAAATAATAGAATTTATTTTAATTTCATATATATATATATATGTATATTACAATAATCATTTTTAATTTTTTTGTGAAGATGTTTTGGAAAACAAATCATATCGCTTCATGGAGGTAATAGTCCACATGTATAAATTAACTGTACAATCATTTCCAATTTCAAGGGAAAATGATATAAATTTAGTTATTACATTAATACGAAAAATTCCCATAATATAGATGACAATGATGTTGTTATATTGTAATATTTGTGATTTAATTGAGGGAGTTATAATAAAAAGTAAATTGAAAATGATCTCTTAAGATGCTCCCTCCAATTTAAAGAAATAAATTTGGATCTCAACTAAATGATCATATTGATGGTATATTTATTAAACTATATTATATGAAATTTATATAATTGATTTAGTGATAATATTTTATGTGTTTGGAAAATTTTATTGGATAATAAATTGTAATGTACAGAGGATAATTTTTGTTCTTATATAATTGATGATGTGGGAGCCCTTATAATTACAAAAGGCATGAATTTAATATAATTTAATTTTCATATTCATGTGGATACAAATATATATATATATATATATTAGGATAATGATATGTCAAATTTCTTTCTATAATAAAACTAATACTAGTTTTTTTATGGTTTAACCATTATCTATTTGTTTTATCCCCCATTAATAAATCGTTTTGATGATTACCACAATATCATTTTTTTAACTCTATATGTGTTAAAATATTACTATAAAGGATAAGTGAATCACTATTGGAAAATGGTTGGTATTACAAAACGTATCCCATGCACTTGGCTAAATTAACGTATTTTATGAATTTTATTCATTTATTATCATATTAAACAAAATAGGGTACCATTAAATTCATTTTCAAGACTATTAACATTGTTTTATTTTAAGAAATCATGTCAATAACTTTCTTCAAAATATAAAAACATAAAACATCACTAATACAATATATTTATCAATAATATTACTTTGATTAAATAAATCACCAAAAAATATTATGCAATATGTTTTTTTAATTATTTAATTTGTTCTTCTACAACTTGAACAATTATTGCGTAAGCATTTCATAACCATTTAAAGTAGTAATTCTATCATTAAATTTTAAAAATAAATTACCACAAGAAAAATTAATTATGTTTCAAAAATAATTCTATTTTTTAAATATTATAATCCTTTTTTAATATATATGGGTAATTTAAACATGTTGAATGAGTTTTTGAAATATTCATTTAAATAATATAAAATCACAGACAATATGATTGAAAAATGGCACTAAATTACAATGTCTTTGAATATTGGATGAGGATTGTTGAAATAGAAACATATGATTGAAGTGAGGTTGGTATTATATATATTTTTAAGGCTATATCACATTACTTCTATACTTAATAACTGGACATACCCTTATCAAGGTGATAAATTTTTACACTAGTTACTATTCATACTGAATAAAAATAATGTCCATCAATTTCTAAAAATTAAATTTAGAATAAATATATAGAATCCATTTCTAACGATTAAATTTAAATAATTAATTGAAATTTATTTTAATATAATCTTGAAAAACATAACGAAAAGATGACATTCAGGAAAAAATTACATTTATGTATGAATTGTTTTTGTTCCAAAATTAATGCTTAATGTCATTTAGAATAAAAATAATTGGAATTATTTTAAGAAACTATCAAATTTATGTTTAAAAAATTTATAACGACATTTATATATATAGAATTGTTAATTGGAAAATCATTTTTTAATAAGAGAAATACTAATAACTATTTAATGAAAATTAAATCTGTTCCGAAAAATCACAAAATTTAATAAGAAAATAACATTCTATACTGATTTCAAATATAGAATCTCTTTTAAAAATTATACTTTTAAGATTTTGTGAAAAAAATTTATTATATTGACTAAAAAATCGAAAAAAGTTAATTATCTGAAGAAAAATGATTTTTAATGCATAAAATGATTTTACAAAAAATTGAGTTCCAATTCTCAAATTGTCGATCAATAAATCTGTATTGAGTATGACCATTATAAAAATATATCATTGTTTAATTAATCTTATGGTAAAATAATATTTAAATGTAGTGTTATAATTATCATATTTAAATAATAATAGTTTTTATTATATCACAACTATTTTAAAGCATAGTGTTGCATGTTGATAAATCTATCTAGCTAATTTTTATTTTTAACAACATTTTCACGATGTTGTATTATCCACCCATAAATAATTTATTTAATCTCAATTTTTTTCACTTATAAAAGTATCATCACTTAAAAATACGATTTCTGAAAACCCGAATCACCCAAAAAGAAAATAAATGATCCTTGGAAAAATGGAAGTGACAAACATAATGGTAACCTAAAATTAAAACACAAACTGGTTCTTAGATAATGATAACATTGGAAGAATGTAAAACGATGGACATGGGGGAGAGAAATAATGGATAAGGAATAATAGAGAGTTATAGAGAAAATCATCATGATAATGGAAATGACTAGAAAATCACTATACCTTATGGGTGGAAAAGCCTATAAATTAATTTTAAATGATAATAAAAGTGTAACATTTTTATTTTAAGATCATTTTTCTAAAGTGGGTGGATTATTTTTCTTTTATAATAGTGAGCATGAGAATGTATAATTATTTAAATTATTTCAATTTCATAATATCAATTTCCACATTTGTTTATGATTAAGTCAATTTCCTCTTCATTTATAATAATGAGAAATGAATATCGATTAGGAATTATTCTTTATTATTTTTGTAAATTAAATTTTTTTCATATCATAATTTTAGTAGAATAATAATTGTTTACTAGTCATATCTCAATATATTTAAAAAATCATTTAATAGGTCTCCCAAAATGGAAAAATCATAATATTACCCTAGATGGTCGTTGTCAATAAATGCTCACACTAAACATATGAATGATATATCCAGGTTAATTATAAATTTATATCCATCATAAAGGTTCACACTAAACATATGAATTATCCAAATTATATATCATGGGAGTGCCTGTGATTGTGTGTAGAGTTATGCCCACTTATCATAGAGTATGGATGATTTATTTCATGTCAATTCATCATGTTATAATGTTTTTTAATTAGATCAGTTGTCCTATACCTATATCGACATACCATTATCCAAATATTGATGTATTTTCTAGGAAAACCACAATCCTTTATTTAAAATAAAATTTGATTTTCTCAAATTCTAGGACATATAAAAAGTGTTCTAAAAGATTTTTTTGTTCATAATATCCAACTCTTACATATCCCATCTCTAATACCGACTATAGCTAAACAATCATTTCATTCCAAACAAACATTATATTATATATATATTTTTATTTAATAACATTATGATCCACCCTATAACCACAAATATGTTTTGAATTTGGAATCATTGATATATAATAATTGGTTCAAAATTAATTATATAATCTCTTATTACATTTTTTGTAACTATCAACCATTGTAGACATATCAAAATTAAAAGCTTTCTTAATATACATTGGAAAAAACATAAAAAACATTGATCCCAAATACATTTTTGGGTAGTCATGGAAATTTCAATTACCATTTAATCATAACATGAGTATTATTCTATTATAAAATGACATTAACATTTTAATGTCATAACAATAATTTCTAATATGATAATCATGATTCATGAAATAATGATTTTTTATTTATGATATATGAATCACAAGAAAATTAAACTTCATTATCCATGAGAACATAAAATAATCAAATGATCCACTCATATAATAGTGGAAGAATTATTTTCATTAAAAAATGATATAATTTATATATATTGAACCACTTCCATGACATTCATCACATATTATACATGGGCTAACCACCAGTGTACCTTCATCGGGTTTTGGATAACCTTTATTTTTCTCTCTCTTTGGTTGGGGATAACGTCTACTGTACCATATTTTTGGATTGGGTTAACCATACATGTTATCTCATTTGGGCTTATGATAACCTCACGTGTACCCTATTTTTCTATTTTAATAACATTCCATGTAAAATATTTTGGTATTTCTATAATGATTCATATAACCTTCGATCTCATAAAACAATGATATTTTTATGATCAATTAGTGGGATAAAATCGATCAAGAAAATAAATAATCCTAATATATTCAATTATATTACACAATGTCAAAAAAGGATCATATATTCATTGCATATCCCATAGATAAAAATATGTTTTGTAAAAATTTCTTCATCGTATTCAAAATAGAATTCATAATGGTTTAATAAACTCAAAGAAAGAACCATGTTTCATATAAATTCTATATTATTATAAAAAAAATAACAAAAAAATATTGATTATATCATAAGAATGTATCTAGTTAGAAGTATATGAATCATAGATCATTCTTAACATTGGTGAAGATTTTCTTTAAATGATCATTTAATGAAATAATTTGAAAAAACTAAAATTATCTTTTGATTTTGAAATTATGAAAAAAATTATTATAAATTATGAAATATATTTCATTGAAAATATCATTTGAAACATGTTAAATATGCTTCAATTAATTTAATTCCCTTTATTTCTACAAAATCCTCTCAATCCTTGTGTGATAAAAAAACATTTTTACACTTTGGAAACTATTAAATGTTTTGATTTTAGAAAATGTAAATAATATTCATTTTATAAGATTTTATTCAATTAAAAACATATATAAAATAACTTTAAACTATAATTATATAATATAAAAAATCATTCTTTATAATAATTTGGAAATAATTGACATAAGTGATATATATTTCAAAGCAAAAAATGAAATTAGGTCATTTTTCATTACAAACATTCCTCTTGTTATTTTTCAGTTCCATGTCATAAAAAGTGATAATAAAACTATAAAAATATATATATATATAACTATAGAAGAATTAATTACACATGAATTTATAATAATGAAATCCTTAAATTCGAAAAAATTAAAATTTATAAATCAAAAATCTCAAATAAATGTGAGATCGTAGAATTAATCCATAACTCATTGGTATGTTGTGAATAAAAAAAACATGAAATAATAAAAATGAAAAAAATATTTTAATATTTTTAACATAAGGATTTTAATGATATAACATGTCCCAAAAAATTATTTACACCTTATAAAATAATACATCTGTATAAGTTATGCTGCATAGAAGACGATTTTAGAAGAAAATTCATTACAAAATTGGTACCATACTTATTAAAACTAATGTAATTTAATTATCTAAAATTTATCCTTAAATACCATAAATTTAGAAGTTTAAATTATATAACATGTCGATTAATTGGTATATAATCCTCATAAACATAAATATTTTCATAACATCAATATTTTCTCAATGAAACAGTATTGAGACAAAGAACCCTTTCTATAATGGAAATCAATGAATTAAATCCCCATGAAATATAGAACCATATATATAATTTTAAAGGAAAAAAATGAAAAGACTTATAAATTTAATATATTGTTAGTATAACTATAACATAATATAAAATAATGGGGAATATTACATATCGCTCCTTAAAAAAAGCGATATATGAAACTCTTACCTCACACATGAATTTATTCATAAGTATACTAACCTACTATATAATAAAAATAACGTTATTAAAAAATATATACGATATAGTTAATAATAAATATAAAATCATATGTTATTCAATTATAAAATTTCAACTTTCATTTATTAATATTTATTTTTTAATACATTTTTTATGGGGGTTAATAGTTTTTTTAATGTAGGGTTTTGGTTTTGTAGTTTCGATCCAGATATATTGACCAAGGTTCCATCCTATGCCAAATTTTAATCAATGAATGATTATTATAATTAACCATTATATAAATATTTATGATTATTCATATAATGAAGTGATAAAAAATTAATTTCGTCACATTAGGTTTCTGATTTTCTTTACATACATATGGGCGATGCATCAATAATTAAATGGCTGGAATTAGATAATGGTAACTAATAAATCACCATTATAGAAACAATATATTAAAATAAAAAGTATATATATATATATATTATATTCATCATTATAAACAACCATGTAAGGCTGTGATGTTAGATAAATCATATCACCTCGTGGGAGTGGTAATACACACATATGCATGAGTGATACTTTAAATATCATTTTATATGAAAAAGAATATGAAAAATGTTATTACATTTACTTAATAACATCTTTTTATATGGGATATAGTTAGGTTATTATAAATAAATGATTATAAAAAAATTGAAGGACATAGTTGATGAATAAAAATGGAAATTATTGGATACAACTATTAGCTAATTTGGATATCTTGTTAAGGACCCAAGGTAGGTAATTTCATGAAGTACATAATATCAAAAAATATTTACGTGGTAGTTAATTAATCAGTTTTTAGGTTTTGTTGTGGTAATTATCACGGTATTTGTATGGAATAGAGGATAGGTTGTCTCCATGTATAATATAGGAGAGGGGAACACATGAAATTATATGAAGTATGAATTAATATAAATTTGTTTTCATATTAAAGTGGATAACAATAGATATATTAAAAATTTAGGAGGAATATATGCCAACATTATCTCATCAAATTAATTTTTTACATGTTTATTATTAACACTTTTGATGATTACCAAGACCTTAGTGTTTCATACTATATAAGGGAAAATAATTTATGAATAAATTTTAAATAAAAAAATATAATTAGTTTTTTTATTTAATCAGGTATATCTAATTCACTTGTAGGTATGTAACATTTTTTCAGATATTAATTATTTTATTAAAACAATTATATAACATATAATTCCATTAATATTATTTTATTGACTATTCACATGGCTATCATTTAAAAATTGATGAAATTTTATTTAAAATATTAAAATTTAAAATTAGATAATAATTTATATTTATAATAAAAATTCATAGATAAAAATAACTCAACATAAAAATTATACATATTATTATTTTTAAAACCATTTACATGATGTTTTAACTTCTTAAACATGAATATTGTTAGAGTTTAGTAATATTAAAAGAAAAATATTTCATTAATAGAAATTAAAATAAAATTTTCATGAAAAATTATAAATTATTTATATTAAAGATAAAGATTTATATTAATTAGAAACATATTCCTATCTATATGATTTCATATATAAGATGTTTAAACATAGAGAGTGATTATTTCAAATTTTCATTTACTTAGATTATTATAAAGTTCAATATCACCAAAAAATGGCACAAAGTTTCCATATATTAAAATATATAATTATTATCATCTTACCAAATTCATATAATATAAATATATAATGTTATGTATAATTTTTATGCCTTATGAAATCATTTAAACTTAATCACATGGACTACCACTACCAATGTGAAAAATATTTAAATGGTAACTATCTAGGAAAACCAATAATAACGTTGACCAATATAGAATGTTTTTACAAGTTGATTTAAAAAATGTATATAAATTTTCATTATTAAATTTAATGAATTGGAAACAATTACTTTAAAAATAATTCTGAATAATGTGATGGAAAAGGGTAATGAAAAATGTATTTTTTTGCATAAAAATAGTGTTCTACAAAAACTAAGCTAAATATTTAAAAAAATGAAACTAATTATATAATTTTTAAGGAATTGTAACAAATGAATACTTGTAACATATTAAAAGCACCGTGGTTCATTTGGAATACTAGGGAAAAATACACTTGTCTATAAAATCATTATTCTTCAATATTTAGTTGAAAATCAAAAAATTTAGATGACTTCAAAAATTTCACCATTTGATAAGTTTCATATCATACATTATAATTAGTTTATAAAAATTTATTTTATAATTTATAATAAATTATTTATAATACTATCACGCAAAAATCAATAAAAAAACTTTTATGAAAATAGATTTTCCAATCATTAAATTACATTAATAAAAATTTAGTATTAATTTATATGTCATTAATCATTTAAGTAATTTTAAGTATAAACACTGCAAAAATATTTCAAATAATATTTTCTCATATTCTTATAAACCAATATGATTAATAGGTTATAATGATCCTATTTTAATGAAAATATTGTTATATTATTTAAAAATAATTATGAGGCATTGTGTTTCTTGGTAAGAATGAAATGAATCTAGTTATTAATATATAATAAATTTTTGGATGTTATAGTGTTTCAAAATCACACCTGAATCACTTTATATACATATAAATAGTGCATTCATATCCATTTAATCATATCAACTAACAATTTTGTAAACATATTGGTTATTCCTGTTGGATTGTTGGACTTAGACAGTACATGAGTAAAATATATGAGATTATATATAAGTGTGCAGACATTAATATTTCCTTTTATTCCTCATTTACTACTATGATATCGTCAAATGAATGTTTTATGGGTAATTACAGTCAAGGATTCAACAGCTTGCATTACATGAGTTGGGCTAGAGTTCTGTGTATTTTATTTTTTATTATTGATCAGCATATATACAAGTTAATGTGTATGTTTTTATTTATATGATAATTCCACGTTATATTCTTCTTCTATTATATTTTTTAATTCATCAAATATATATTTCTATAGGTTTCTATTTGGGGCAATGGGGAATCTTTGGGATATGGGATTTTTTTCTATTTGTTTTTGGTATATCTATTATATGAATGTGTTATAATAAATGTTTTGTAAACTAATACATGAAACTAGTTATTTAAATATTAGAGTATAATATAACCCTAATTTTTTAATCAATTCGTTATATTCAGTGTACTTTTTTGGGGTTGGCTTCTTATTGTTGTGTGGTCTTCCTGATCCATTGAAGTTTGGATGTACCAAGATATGGAATCACAAAATGATACCATATACTTTTTTTGGATGCGTAATTATTAGTTAAAGGTATAAATAGTCATTCAATAATTATTATTTAGACCGTGTATATTCAAGACAATCTTAACATTGGGTGAAACTAACGTTTCTATAGGAAATCCAATATTGGGACCAATCACTCTAGTATTAGTGAGTTATTGGATCTTGAAATCCATAGTAGGATATATGATAGTTTTGATACGTCTAGAGGATATTTATGTAGTTTTTTATTCATTCATATAGTTCTATTATGGAATTTATCACATCATACATGTGCTTAGGGGTTGTGTTGTTTGACATGATTCCTTTTTAGGATCCAGTATTATCATAGAAATTTTAATTATTACATTGGTATTCACTATTACAATATATCTGGTTTTTATCAATATATATAAAAATATATATATGATGGGGTTTTATAATTTATTTTTACAGTATTGTGTTCATTCACCATAACATAATGATTTCTAGAAAGATGGTTGTGAGAAAACCCTATTTGATAAGATAAATCATGTAGCGTTATGGGGTGTGAATACAATGGGGTTTAATGATGAGTTTTATTGGAATGGCTCATAGAGTTTTCCACTATGAATTGGATTTTTCAATTTAAAATATTTATTAGAAATGAGTAAAAAGTTTTTATAAATAGTATTTCAAAATAGATTTTGATAAAAATAGTATTTCTTGTAAAGTATGATGTATAGGCCATTATGTTTTGTGATTTATCATTTAATGAAAATATATTTTATGGAAAGATGTTATCTGAAAAGTTATTTTTGTTTCTTGAGTGAAAAAATGATTGATATTATTTTTAGAATTATTATACAGTGCCTTTGTAAACCATTTTTCTTGTCATTTATTATTTTGAATAAGAGTGTCCAATATGATTGGATTTTTAAAAAGGATTATTAATCATGTTTTCCAATTCCACAAGTGTATTAATATGATTGAACCTTGATTTATTTAATATTTTGAAAATAAAACATGTGCTATTATATTTAGGGTTTGATTTGTTTTAATGGATAACCTACTTGGATTGATTATAAATTCATCAGCAATTTTATTTTTGTTTTTAAGAGATGTGTTAATTGGATAATGTGAATGATGTTTCGGGATGGGATTCAGTATCCATGTAAGAGATTAATGGTTAGGCAGATTAGGATATTTAATTTTTCTTTGTAAAAATTATATTATGGGGACAATGATTAGTCTAAATTAGTTTTCAACAACGGAGTCTTGTAGTGAGGAGAAAATTTCTCATATATGTGAATCAATAGTTATATAATCATTATCAAGGGATTTGTGGGTGATGTTGAGAATTCTCAATAAATTTTGTGATCTATGTTTCATGATTTCACTCACTTGTGAATAGGGAGATCACATGAGGAGTTTATTATATGATATGGATAGAATATGTGTTGTGAAAATCAAATTATTTGATGTGATGATGTGATTATAAGGATTTCCCCAGAGTTTTTTGAATCATGCATTTCTTATACATATAAACCTCATTTTAGTTATGTTTATCATTCCATTGTAATTTTATAGATGAGTATGATCTGAGACAAGTCATTAATCAGTTATGAAGTAAATTAGTTGATTTAGTTGGCTGAGGATCCAAAAATATAATAACAATGGACATAATTTTCTGAATTCAAGTAGGATGGATAGATGGTACTACAATGCCTCTTGAAATGAACACATTGTGATTTATATATGTGTAGGTGTGTCAGAAAACAAAATTAAGTTATTTCTCTTAATTTTATCTCAAAAGGGAATGAAATATGATGTTTTTGAAAAATATATTTAATGTTTTGAGAACCAAATATGATTTATTTATTTAAATATCAAAGTGATGTGTTGTCAAATATATTGAATAAATCATAGAAAAATATATGAGGAGATTGATGAACATTTTTGGAATTTCATTCATTTTTAGATGTAGTTTCATAGTAGATATTTCTTTCCGGATTTTTTATGAATCATGGTTTTTATAGAAATTAAGTCTATGTTTGGTTTGGGTTTCTTTATAACATCCAATGATTCTTAAGGATGTATAAAATTTTGGTTTTTTTTAAAAAATATCTTCCAGGATTGGTTGTTGAAGACCATTGTAAATTTAAATTTTTGTCTTTTTGTATGGGAATGGATTTTTATCATTATTTAAATAATTTAAGAGATGTGTGAAGTAATAGAATGGTGGAATAGTACCCAAAAGAGTTACTAGTTATTTTTGGATGAATTAAATTCCTAGAAAATAATCATAACATAAATAATGTGCCTCACAACCAGGAATTTTGTTAATGGATAAGGTGAAGGTGGGGTACTATTTTGTTTAGTCGATATCATGATGTAATTGTCTGTGGATAAAGTTCATGTCATATATCCATGAAAACACATCCTATAATCTAGAGAAGATAGATGATGATATTTTTTTATTTGGGCCAACATCATGTCCATGAGAATCCATACTACAATGGGATCTTGGCATTGAAAAATCATGGTGTGGCCTTCTAGGTCATTCAGATAACACTATAATGTAATGCTTTTATCGTAGATACTACATTTATATTTACATGGGGTCCTATTTGAAACCCCTTAATATACATTTTTTTTGGTTGAGTGGTGGAAGATGGAGATCCCACTTCGGTGGTCCATTAAGCATCCTTTCACCCCCTATGATTCATGATTTTTAGGAGAGTTTCATCATGCTAGTTCAATTTACAATCTCTAGTATTATTCACTTTAAATTATACACTTTGTTATCATATGATTATTTTCACCCATTTAATCTCATTGGGGGATGATTCCACAAAATAATGGAGTAATGAACCAACATCAAGTTATTTTATGTGTATATAATGAAGTTTGTTTTGAGATTCATTATTCATTTATCCATTTTCCTTTTATAATACATTATATTTCAATATTGTTATATTTTAGGATTTTTTAAGATTGGTTAAATGTGATTTTTTATTTTTTGAATAATTTGTGTATTTTTGTGGACTAGGTTTATGTATGTATTATTAATATGCCACACGTTATTACTCATGGATTCATTTATGTCGCACTTAATGGTGGGTTTTTTATGATTATTCCTTCTTGAGTTTTTTATGATTATTCCTTCATTGGTTTTTTTGATTGAATGTTTAAAATTTTATGTTGTGTGTGTTTATTATATACATAGGTTCCAAATGAATCAATGGAGATTGGTATGATTCTTTGATTTATTTATTGATCATTGGTTGAGGTAGTTGTCCATGAAATTGTTGAATATCCTAGAAATTTGATTAATTTATCTTCATATAGAAATATTTTAAATATTTTAATTACATTTCATTTTTTTATAATTTATTTAGAAATACTAGGACATGTTTTTTAGAGATTAACAATTAATAAAAACATCAAATATTACTACTATTTGATGTTGGTACTTTCGAAAAATGAGTGTCAGCTTCCTTATATATGGTTTGAATAGTAGTGTCTGTTCAATAAAAATGAGAAATAGTTTTTTATTTTGAAAATATATCTTTTAATGATGGCTGAATTAAATTTGACTTAAAAATAATTTGGGTTTTTGAATAATGTTTTTTGTAATGGTATTTTGAAATATGTTTGGGTTTTTCTATTGAATGTTTTTGTTGGAAATTCTAGAAATGTTCCTGGAGTAATTAATTATAATATATAATTCATTCCTGTGTAGTTTAAAAATGGGAATTTGGTGTATTATATAATGAATCATCAGATGTTATTATGTTGATAATGTTTTTCCCAATGATATTGTAAAGACCCGTAAAATTCAAGGGAATGTTTTTTCTTAATTTTCTTTGAATTTTACAAGAACGCGGTTTAAGACTGCACTTGATTCCGAGGCCCGGAGTGCCCGGAATTTCAATCCGAAATTTAGCTCGGGTACGTTCAGTGAACGAATGAGCGGGAATTTCTAACTTTTGAACCGGTGCCCGGAATCGAATTCTGAGGACATCGATGGAACCGCAGCACCGGTAACTGCTTAGGAATTCCTGTTCCGGAGTTGCGTTGTCACGAGTGTGGGTGATAAAAATTGTGGAAGTTATTTTATAATTATTCTACAAATTTTTATCTTTTTCTAAGTGTTTAGTTCTTGATGGATGTTGGGTAACCACCCAACCTCCCTTGGGAGGTTATGAGGGTGGTGGGGCCTACACGAACCCCACCCCTTCATATCCTCTAACCCCTCTCAACTCCCATTAAATGTTGATAACTTAAGTTTACTTAACTTATGAAATTAATATGGTGAGTTACATGTATGTTTTTGAAATTCAAAAAATTGAATTTCAAAAGCCTTCTTGTGTTACTAAAATAAGTTGAGAACTTATTTTATTTGGGGTTGGTGTTGGGTTGTTTGAGAGATTTTTGGAGAAAAATCTATGTGACATATTCGTCTTCGACGGAGAATGCGAAGAACCAACGATCTCCGACGTGGAGCGCCGAGCCCTCGGAGACCGTCTTCCGTGACACCGACCCGCGACACGACGTCTTCTTCTACGACGTTCTTCTTCCGCATCATCTCTTCCGCGACGGTTCTCCGCGACAAAATCTCCGTCAATGAATTCAAATCCTTGCTTCGCAACGTCGACATTCATTTTCCGCAATGCCCGACCTCTGCGACACTCATCTTCGGTGGCTCGTTGACGTGCACCGTTCTTGAAACCGAGGTAGGGGTTTTATTTATTTATTTTGTTCGTGAATACCAACATGATTATCTTCATGGATTAAAACCAATTATTATCGAGTAACGTGAGGGGGATGGACTGCACAAACACAGCCGACCATCCTCCTTATTTCATTATTGATTACTTTGTGGTTTGGTACGGGAAGGCGTGGTGCCGTCGCACCACGCAGAATCAAGAGAAAGGAAATTGTGAGGCTCCGTCGCGCCGCGCCGTGGAAAGAAGACCAAGGACGCGACGCTGTCGCGCCGCGCCGCGAATTAATCCAAGGACACGACACCATCACGCCACGTCGGAGACACCCGAAATACCGCAGCCGGTTCCGGGGCCGCGGTGGAGGGGCGCGGCGTCGTCGCGCCGCGCCGGACGACAAGGGTCGCAGACGGTTCCTGGCCACGGCGGAGCAAGGTGACCGGCGGCCGGACCGGGCTGCCAGCGTCAGAGCTGGAAGGGGACAGGCCATCGCCGGTCCCGTTGAGCAGGAACCGTCCGGCCAGGTCGGGCTGGCCAGACAGGGAGGAGCCTGGGAAATTAAATTCCCCCGGCCGGACGTCAACCGGCCCCCCATAAATGGGGGGGGGTTACACAGGGGGTAGGCGCCCCCCCCCCCCCCTTGTTGAAACAGCTCGGCCACTAGCCGAGCCGGCCAGCGTGCTGGGCACGCTGTGCCCAGCCGGTCCACCATGCCGGGCCGCGCCGGGCCGGGCCGATCGGGGGGGTCTCGGGCCGGGTCAGTCCGGGCCCGAAACCCCCGTTTGCAGACCGCTTGGGTTCAATTTCCCATATCTCGGGCTACGGACTTCCGATCGACATTCCGTCAGTGGAAAAACGATCCTTGGAACGAGACAGCTGTTTCTTTATATCACACTCAAGGTTTCAGAATACTTTGAGTTTGGCCGGGTTGGTTCGTACACAGAACCAACCGGGCCCTCGGAGCAGAAACACTCATATCTTGAGCTACGGACGTCTGATTGACGTGTCGTCGACTTTGTTTGTTCCCTCTTAGTGAGACTAATCTTTTGGAATACTCCGTCCGAGGTTTGGATGCAGGTGGAGTACGGTCGGGTTGGTTTTGCTTTAAAACCCAACCGGGCTCCTGGGACGAAAAAGCCAATAACTCTCAGACCGGGCGTCCGATTGACGCGCCGTCTGCGACGTTGAGTTCCTGTTGATGATACAGAACATTTGGATACATCAACTATGGACTATGTGCAGTTGATGTATCAGCCTCTCGGCTCGTGGAGCGGACCCTCCCGAACGAGCTTGTTGTGTGCGGCAACCCTAGTGCTAGCTGCGACTGCTACTGTGACTGCGACGACGACAGTGCAGAGATCCTCAGTGGATTCAATGACGACGACTACAGCACTCAGCGATCCTGTGTTGATCAGTGTTACTGATCCTGTGTGGGTCCGATCCTGTGTGGGTCTGTGCTCAGCGGTTCTGTGTGAGCCAGCGCCTACAGATCCTCTGTGGGTCCGATCCTGTGTGGGTCATTGCGGGGGTTAGTACCTATCGATCCTTTGTGGGTCCGATGACTAAGATGGATTAGTGATCATCTCTATCATCATTCGAAGAAGTATACATGTGTGAGGTGAATCCTATTTGCTTTCCTGTGTGGATTGTGTTGTGATATCCTGTGTGGATTACGTTTTGCTTTCATGTGTGGAATATGTATACTTTCTTGTGTGGACTGGGTTGTTCTTGGGCGTGGAGGTTGGAGCGTATTGGAATTGATGACTTAGGTATATGTATTGGCATATACCTAAGCATTGTCGGTTGTTACTTCATGATTGTATCTTTCCTTTTTGGTTTATCCTTTGTGGATTTTGGGAGACCTTCGGGGGTCTCGGGGTCCCAACTGAGTAGCTTATACTATCCCCTGCACAGGCTATTCCCGCACTACGTTGTGTTGGTTGTAGAAAACCGACAGCTTTGATCTTGGTTGAGGCTTGCAGAGCAGGACGGTACCTGGAGGTGGACCACTGGGCGGGACGTACTCGGAGCGGACGGCGGGACCGAGGAGCAGTGGAGCTATCTGTACCCACCCTTCAGGTGGGATTTCCAGTGGACAGCTCGGCGTAGCGGATTTTACTTTCAGTTTTTTTCCCTTTAGAGTTGTACATTACTTATAGTTTGGGTTTGTATACTGGCCCACTTACTTTCCGCACTTACAGTTGTACTCTATTTTCACTTAGCGTTTTCTTTTTCCACTGGCTTACTCTGTGGTACTTGTTTACTTTACAAAGGCAATGCCTCCCCTTTTTACCAGGATTTACGCCTTGGTGCTAGTCGCCAGCCCCTGTCCTATGGAAGGCGGGCTTGGGGTAGTCACGGCACGGGCCCCGAGGATGGGTCGTGACAAATTGGTATCAGAGGAGTTTGGTTCTACCGCAAACATTGATCTTTCTTCTATGTGAAGCAATAGTGTTAAGCGTATTGGGTGTGGTTATCAGTCCAGGGAGTCCATTATTGGTGCGGCAGCCGACGTATCCGTACACCAGGACCCTGACTTCTGATTTCTGACTTAATGCACGAAAACATTGATTGCCTGTGTGTTTCAAGTTTTCTTTGTGATTACTTTGTATCAGCTCACCAGGTATACTGTTCTGACCGTGATGCACCTGTTTCCTTTTCAGGATGGCCCCAAGATGGAAGCCATCTAGGGTACCGAGATTCGAGCGTGACGACAGCCCACCGAACGATGAGGCCTCGGTGCAGGGCCCTTTGTCAGTAGTGGCACCGGCGGTAGCTCTACCAGCCGAGCAACCGATGATTCCAACACCAGCCGCTGACGATGCACGTCGCCTCAGTGAACTGCATGAGTTCCAGCGCCTGCGACCGCCCAGGTTCCGCGGGGAGATGGACCCCCAGGCAGCCGAGGACTGGCTGGAGGTAGTCGTATGAGTTTTTAGGCTAGTGAGGACACCAGCAGACCTCATGGTGATCCTCGCTGCGAGCCTACTGCACGCAGCAATGGGCCGATGGTGGAGCTTGATACTCCAGGTGCACGATGAGGCATCTCTACTTTGGACGGACCATGAGAGCCTCGTCCGCTTGGAGTCTGTCCTAGCCACCCTCCGTGCGGTGCACATTCAGGAGCTTCTTCAGCTGCGGCAGGGAAGCATGACGGTGGCCCAGTACTCGGCAAGATTTACCGATCTCTCGCGCTACTCGACCGACATGGTATGAGACCCATTATTCCGGGCCCCGACCTTTGAGCCGTGATTGAGACATGAGATCAGGGCATCGCTGATCTCCCTCAGCATTCCGACTTAGGCAGGAGTACTGGAGTGATCTCTTTTGATCGAGAGCTTCCTTGCTGAGCCTTCATCAGCAGCGAGACCTACCTCAGGGCGATAGGTAGTAGAGTCTTCTGCAGCAGGCAGCCGACGGATGACTCAGGGCTCTAAGCAGACCATACCCTCAGGCAGATGACCTCAGGACACTGGCTCAGCAGTGCGGAGCACATAGCGTGAAGCCAGTCTTTCAAGAGGTAAACAGTGCTACTCGTGCGGGGGGCAGGGCCACATGGCTCATGATTGCCCGACCCGCCGTGCCGAGGAGCAACAGACGGTTGAGGGACCACCAAGGTAGAGGCATAGGGTCAACCGTGGCGGTCCGCAGGGAGGAGACGGACAAGGTAGAGGAGCTGGCCGAGCAACAGGTGGTGGGAGACGCTTTGAGGCTCTACCACCACCACCACCAGGAGGTCCACCCAGACCACATGGAGCTGGGGGGTAGAGACAGGCACAAATCCGGGCAGCAGAGGCCTACGACCACGGCACGCCCGAGATGATTCGAGGTACTATCTGTGTCTATTACACCCTTGCGGCAGTACTTATAGACATAAGAGCGAGTCATTCTTTCATAACCGCTACCCTTGTTCGGAGCTCAGAGATTCCGATAGAGCCGTTGGCTCGATCCTTACGGCTAGAGACTCCTACGGGAGCAGACTCAACGATTACGCACTGCTACCAGCCGTGTGAGATTACTTTAGGAGGCGAGAGCTTCGGCTTTGATCTTCTTGTAGCGGCATCGAGGCCTTACGACGTCATTTTGGGCATGGATTGGTTGTCTACGGTCCATGCACAGATTGACTGTTTTAGGCACAAGGTGCGATGTGTACGCACCGACGGGAGTAGGTTCACCTTCACCGGCGAGAAGGGAGCCTTTGTAGCACAAGATGGACTTTCGCAGAGGAGAGGACATCCCATCACTCATCAGTTGGCTATCCTCATCCTAGGAGCAGTTGACGTGTAGAGTCCTGGTTTTCCTGTAGTGGTGGATCAGTTTGCAGACGTTTTTCCCGACGACGTTACAGGGTTACCTCCTCGCAGAGAGGTAGACTTTTATATTGACCTGTACCCTGGGATAGCCCCGATATCGACTCCAGAGTATCGGATGGCCCCCTCTGAGCTTCGAGAGCTACGGGTACAGTTGGAGGACTTGCAGGGCAAGGGGTTTATCTGATCCAGTGTTTCACCCTGGGATTCCCCTATATTATTCGCCAAGAAGGCGGACAGGAGCTTGCGACTTTGTGTTGACTATCATCCCTTGAAATAGGTGACAATGAGGAACAAGTATCCACTACCGAGGATTGATGACCTCTTTGATCAGATGAAGGGAGCACGGTGGTTCTCGAAGATAGACCTCAAGTCAGGCTATCACTAGCTCAGATTTCGAGACGAGGACGTGCAGAAGACGGCCTTCAGGTGTCGGTATGGCCACTATGAGTTTGTGGTTATGCCCTTCAGCGTAACCAATGCTCCATCAGTGTTCATGGCCCTCATGAACAAGATCTTTCATCCATACCTCGATCGATTTGTCATGGTCTTCATCGACAACATCTTGATATACTTGATGACTGAGGAGAAGCACCCCTACCACTTGCGTGTTGTTCTAGACACACTCCAAGAGCACCAGCTTTATGGCAAGCTCTTGAAGTGTCAGTTCTGGATATGTGAGGTCCACTTCTTAGGGCACATCATTTCTGAGGCGGGAGTTGCGGTGGATCCCACGAAGATCGAGGTAGTGCTAGCTTGGGAGCCACCCAGGAGCGTGACAGAGGTTCGGAGTTTCATGGGACTAGCTGGATACTACCAGAGATTTGTGCTAGACTTCTCCAGAGTTGCGGAACCACTCTCCGCTTTGACGAAGAAGGGGAAACCCTTCATGTGGTCAGAAAGATGTCAGCAGAGCTTTCAGGAGGTGAGACAGAGATTCACCAGCTCACCTATCTTGAGGTTTCCTGAGGAGGGAGTAGGGTACGTAGTCTACTGCGATGCATCAGGAACCAGACTCGGATGTGTCCAGATGCAGGAGTGGGTAGTGATCGCCTATGGATCACATCAGTTGAGGCCACATGAGCAGAACTATGCTACCCATGACCTGGAGTTAGCAGCAGTGGTCTTCACCCTGAAGACGTGGCGACACAATCTGATGGGAGAGCGATTTACAGTCTTTTCTGTCAATCAGAGTCTCATATACATCTTCTCTCAGAAGGATCTGAATCTGAGACAGCGGTGATGGCTCGAGTTCCTCCAGGACTATGAATTTTAGATAGTCTATACTCCTGGAAAGGGGAACATGGTATCTGATTCCCTCAGTAGGAGGACGGGCATTCAACTACTTGAGGAGGCGACACAACAGCTAGCCTCTTTGCAGATATCCTTCATGGATAGAGATGGAGCATCCTTCCTTCAGTCTCTCACAGTCACTCCTCCACTACTACAGCAGGTCAGAGAGGCACATCGTAGGGACACTGACTGTGAGACGTGGCGTGCACAGATATCCTCGGGACATGCACCTGATGGTTTCTCCTTTGGAGGAGAGCACAGAATTCTTTTTAGAGGACGTACCTTGGTACCAATTGCTTTACGGGAGGAGGTGCTTAGAGAGTTTCACATTTTTCCCTTGGCGGTATATCCCGGAGTGGCGAAGTTATTCCAGGATCTCAGACGACAACACTGGTGGCCAGGCATGAAGAAGGCTCTGGCAGAGTTTGTTTCTCGATGCCTCACCTGCCAGCAGGTGAAGGCAGAGCATCAGGTACCAGTAGGCGTGGTATATCCCTTGGAGGTCCTAGAGTGGAAGTGGGACGGGATATCTATAGACTTCGTGACTGGACTTCCACACACTTCCAGAGGTCACGACTCCATCTGGGTGATTGTCGACCGACTCACCAAGTCGGCTCAATTATTACCCATCAGAGAGCAGGGCTCAGTGGAGATCTTGGGACGTCTTTACGTTTAGGAGATTTTTCGGCTTCATGGTGTGCCATCTTCTATCGTCTCCGATCGAGATACTTGTTTTTCTTCCCGGCTATAGAAGGGATTGCAGGAGGCATTCGGGACGCAACTACGTCTGAGCACAGCCTTTCACCCTCAGACGGATGGTCAGATGGAGAGGACCATTCAGAATCTCGAGGACATGCTCCGCGCATGTGTCCTCGACTTTGGTCGCAGCTGGGAGGACCACCTACCCTTGGTGGAGTTCGCGTATAGCAACAAATACCACTCCTCCATCGGGATGGAACCATTCGAGGCGTTGTATGGCCGACCTTGTAGATCTCCTTTGTGCTGGACATACCCTGGGGGGTCAGCACTTGTGGGGCCGGAGATGGTCCAGGCCACGACAGGGAAGGTCCAGGTCATCCAGGAGCGGATGAGGATAGCTCAGAGCCGACAGAAGTGATATGCTAACAGGAGACGGAGGCTACTAGAGTTCAAGGATGGCGACCACGTCTTCTTGCGTGTCTCACCTCGACGCGGATTACAGAGATTTGGCCGAGGTGGCAAGTGATCTCCGCACTTCATCGGACCCTTCCAGGTCCTCAGTAGGATTGGCGAGGTGGCTTATCTCCTAGCTCTACCACCTCAGTTTCACAGGGTGCACGACGTCTTCCACGTATCTCAGCTGAGGAGATACGTGCACGACCCGACACAAATCATTGACCATGGGGAGCTAGACGTTGATGATGGGGAGTATTTTGTGGAGGTCCCGATGGAGATCAAGGATCGACAAGAGCGGGTCCTACGTGGATGGTCGATTCCTCTAGTGCACATCAGATGGTAGCACGGGAACCTCCAGGAGAGCACTTGAGAGCGGGAGGCTCATATGCGTGCTTAGTACCAACATTTGTTTCCCTAGTTATGATGTATCATTATGGGGACATAAAGCCCTGAGGTGGGAGTAATGTAAATACTAGTAGAATTCAAGGGGAATTTTTTTCTTAATTTTTTTTGTAATTTTACAAGAACGCAGTTTCATACGGCACTTGATTCCGAGGCCCGGAGTGCATGGAATTTCAATCCGAAATTTAGCTTGGGTACGTTCAGTGAACGAACGAGCGGGAATTTATATCTTTTGAACCGGTGCCCGGAATCGAATTCTAAGGACACCGATGGAACTGCAACACCGGTAATTGCTTAGGAACCCCTGTTCCAGAGTTGCGTTGTCACGAGTGTGGATGATAAAAATTGTGGAAGTTATTTTATAATTATTCTACAATTTTTTATCTTTTTCTAAGTGTTTAGTTCTTGATGGAAGTTGGGTAACCACCCAACCTCCCATGGGAGGTTATGAGGGTGGTGGGGCCCACACGAACCCCACCCCTTCATATCCTCTAACCCCTCTCAACTCCCATTAAATTTTGATAACATAAGTTTACATAACTTATGAAATTAATATGGTGAGTTACATGTAAGTTTTTGAAATTCAAACAATTGAATTTCAAAAGCCCTGTTGTATTAATAAAATAAGTTGAGAACTTATTTTATTTGGGGTTGGTGTTGGGTTGTTTGAGTGATTTTTGGAGAAAAATCTATGTGACATCTTCCTCTTCGACGAAGAATGCGAAGAACCAACGATCTCCGACGTGGAGCGCCGAGCCCTCGGAGACCGTCTTCCGCGACACCGACCCGCGACGCGACGTCTTCTTCCACGAAGTTCTTATTCCGCGTCATCTCTTCCACGAAGGTTCTCCTTGACAAAATCTCCGTCAACGACTTCAAATCCTCGCTTCACGATGTCGACGTTCGTTTTCCGCAACTCCCGACCTCCGCGACGCTCGTCTTCCGCGGCTCGTTGACGTGCACCGTTCTTGAAACCGAGGTAGGGGTTTTATTTATTTATTTTTTTCGTGAATACCAACTTGACGATCTTCATGGATTAAAACCAATTGTTATCGAATAACGCGAGGGGGCCGGACCGCACAAACACGGCCGACCATCCTCCTTATTTCATGATTGATTCCTTTGTGGTTTGGTACGGGAATGCATGGTGCCGTCACACCACGTGGAATCAAGAGAAAGGAAAATGTACGGCGCCGTCACACCGCGCCGTGGAATGAAGAACAAGGAAGTGATGTCGTCGCGCCGCGCCGCGAATTAATCCAAGGACGCGACGCCATCGCACCGCGTCGGAGACACCCAAAATACCGCCGCCGGTTCCGGGGCCACGGCGGAGGGGCGCGGTGTCGACGCGCCGCCCGGACGACAAGGGCCGCGGCCGGGTCCATGTCGTGGCGGAGCAAGGTGACCAGCGGCCGGACCGGGCCGCCGGCGTCGGAGCTGGAAGGGGACCGGCCATTGCCGGTCCCGTTGAGTAGGAACCGTCCTGCCAGGTCGGGCTGGCCGGACAGGGAGGAGTCGGGGGAATTAAATTCCCCCGGCCGGACTTCAAATAGCCCCCCCATAAAGGGGGGGGCGCAGTTACAGAGGGGGGCAGGTGGCCCCCGGTGCCCAAACTGCTCGGCCAGTGGCCGAGCCGGCCAGCGTGCTGGGCGCGCTGTGCCCAGCCAGTCCGCCAGGACGGGCCGCACCCAGGTCGGGCCGGGCCTGGACGGGCCATGCCGGGTCGGGCCACGCCGTGCCGGGCCGCGCCGCGCCGACCCAGACCCTGGGCAGGTCGACCCGGTTTGGGCCGACCGGGGGGTCTCGGGCCGGGTCGGTCCAGGCCCGAAACCCCCGTTTTCATATCGCTTGGGTTCAATTGCCCATATCTTTGGCTACAGATCTCTGATCGACGCACCATCAGTGGCGACACGATCCTTGGAACGAGAAGGTCGTTTCGGTATATCGTACTCAAATTTTTGGAATACATTGAGTTTGGCCTGGTTGGTTTGTACACGAAACCAACCGGGCCCTCGGAGAGGAAACACTCATATCTTGAGCTACAGACGTCCGATTGACGTTCCGTCGACTTTGTTGGTTTCCTCTTAGTGAGAAGAATTTTTTGGCATACTCCGCACAAGGTTTGGATGCATGTGGAGTACGGTCGAGTTGGTTTTTCCTTAAAAACCAACCGGGCCCCTAGGCCGAAAAAGCCAATAACTCTCAGACCGGGTGTCCGATTGACGCGCCGTCTACGACGTTGAGTTCCTGTTGACGATACAGAACATTTTGATACATAAACTCTGGACTATGTGTCAGTTTATGTATCAGCCTCATGGCTCGTGGAGCGGACCCTCCCAAACGAGCTTGCTATGTGCGGGAACCCTAGTGCTGGCTGCGACTGCAACTGTGACTATGACGACGACTTTGCAGAGATCCTCAGTGGATTCGACGACGACGACTACAACACTCATCGATCCTGTGTGGATCAGTGCTACCGATCCTGTGTGGGTCCGATCCTGTGTGGTTCAGCGCTCAGCGGTTCTGTGTGATCCAGCGCCTACAGATTCTGTGTGGGTCCGATCCTGTGTGGGTCATTGCGGGGGTTAGTACCTATCGATCCTTTGTGGGTCCGACGACTGAGATGGATCAGTGATCATCTCTATCGTCATTCGAATAAGTATACCTGTGTGAGCTGAATATTGTTTTCTTTCATGTGTGGATTGTATTGTGCTATCCTGTGTGGATTACATTTTTCTTTCCTGTGTGGAATACGTATACTTTCCTGTGTGGACTAGGTTGTTCTTGGGCTCGGAGGTTGGAGCGTATTGGAATTGATGACTTAGGTATATGTATGGGCATATACCTAAGAAGTGTCGGTTGTAACATCATGATTGTATCTTTCCTTTGTGGTTTATCCTTTGTGGATTTTGGGAGACCTTCGGGGGTCTCGGGGTCCCTACTGAGTAGCTTATACTCACCCCTGCACGGGATATGCCCGCACTACATTGTGTTGGTTGCAGACGATGGATAGCGTTGATCGTGGTTGAGGATTACAGAGCAGGATGGTACCTGGAGGTGGACCACTGGGCGGGACGTACTCGGAGCGGACGACGGGACCGAGGAGCAGTGGAGCTATCTATACCCACCCTTCAAGTGGGATTTCTAGAGGACAACTCGGCGTAGCGGATTTTACTTTCAGTTTCTGTTTTCCCTTTCGAGTTGTACTTTACTTACAGTTTGGGTTAGTATACTGGCCCACTTACTTTCCGCACTTACAGTTGTACTCTGTTTTTTCTTAGTGTTTTCTTTTTCCGCTTCCTTACTCTGTGATGCTTGTTTACTTTACAAAGGCAATGCCTCCCCTTTTTACCAGGATTTACACCTTGGTGCTAGTCGCCAGCCCCTGGCCTATGGAAGGCGGGCTTGGGGTAGTCACGACACGGGCCCCGAGGACAGGTCGTGGCAGATATTATGAAGGAATTATCATATTTTATGAAATGATTGTTTCTTATTGTGTTTGATTGTTGAATTTTTTCAGGATGATTAATGAATTTGTTTATTTTCAAAATATATGGTTTTAATATCAAGGTGTTTGAATACTGTGGATTAATTATATTGGACCCTTACATGAGATAAATGCAGAGAGAGTTCCGTGTTTGAGATAGTTGGGCTTAAATGAGGCTTAGTAATCATAATAGTCAATTTGTGGGTACAGAAAACTGAATATATTCATTATAAGAATTATGGTAACATCAATGCGGTCAATGAGTGATAACATGTATGACAAGATCTAGTATTGTGAGATTCTCTCATGTGGATATATGTGAGTTATGAGCAGTTTGATATTTGGGGATAGGCCCCGAGTCACTAGCATACATGGATGAGCTAATGAGTTTATAAGAGAGTCTGTATAACAGGATTTTTGGATTATGCATTTACTTAGTTTTATTAGGTAATATATTGATAAATGGATATCATTATGGTTGAGTGTAATGTCTATGCCTTATTATTTAATCAACCTTAAGTATGTTTGGTTAGGATACAGTATGATTAGCATCACATGAATGATATAGGTTGAATGTGGTATTATTTTTTCATCATATATTAAGTGATAGATTATTGGCGTAATATTTGTGTTTCATATTAAAATTTAGAAAGTATTATTATGGTAGTGTAAAATTTCTATGTTCTAAAATATCATGGATGATTTGGGTGATATTTTTTCAAGATTGCAAGAGTGATTAGAGATGAAGAGGGAACTATTTGTTTTATATCTCAATATTATGTAAGGGTGTCGACATTATTACATTTTTAGCATCTATTGAGTGATAAAGTCTAGTTAGAGTAATATTTATTTGGAATCTCCAAAGACTGAATGAAGCACTAGGCTGTAATTTTTTTAGCAGCAAAGGAGTGATCAGGGACAACCACTGTACTATTTTTATGGAATCTAATAAGTTCCCAAGGATGAAAAGGATAGTTTTTGTTCCCCTTCCCTTATGAAATATTGGTGAGGATCATGTCATTTCAATCCATTTAGTGGGATGCTTTTGGTACTTATTTCGGACCCAAATGAAAGAAAAAGGGCAGTGGTCATGGCATGGTATGTCATCCTAGTTTGAATAATTGGGTAAGAGTTGGTATTAGTAGCACAATAAGACTCCCATACTAGAATTTATTACAAAATTTATGGTTTGGTCTCGTGGAGTCCCATATAATTCATGACTACCTAACATTTATTCTTTTTTTTAATTATTTTTATTTTTCCTGGATTTTTTAACTCACGAGTGAGAATTATTAATTTTATATAAATATATTTCCAATGAATTAAATTTATAACAACATAATTTTTTTTATAATTGTATTTCGAAATATGTTATCAGATTTATGAACTACCCATATCCATTTAATGTGATATTATGTAAATTGTATGACCATCATGTTTTCATCTAGGGCCCTAGTACAACATTGAGATATACTTGCAGTTCAGTATTACATGTTTTTGGGGTTAAGGATACATTATATCTAGTAAGGCGAGTTGGGTTGTAGACAAGTCAATTTTATTTTGGAATATTGTTCATCATATTTAATAGTCTACAAGACATTGTTTAGTCAACATGATTAGTCAATGTGATCTGATGTAGATGTGTATAATTTTAATGCATCAGATAATATTTTTTACTCATATTTTTGACTATGTGGGGAATTTTGGTTCCCCCATTCATGTACAAATGTTTTTTTCATTTTTTTATATGAATAGGTTATTCCAAAAGATTGGTTATCTTGAGAAAAACCCAAGGTATTTTCCAGTGATTTAAATGTCTACCCTATTACTATTTTACTCCCTCTTTGTAAATTATCATACATTAGTTTATGTGGTGTCAAAAATTAAGTCATGTGGCATCCATGCTTGGTTTTCTCTTGTTTACTAGGATTCAATATCACAATTTCACTCTTTAAAGTTGGTAGAACGATGATACACAACTAATTGATGGTAAAAATGGTTGTAATATGTCTATAAAATTAGTGGATAATTATGTTCCAAAATAAGAATTTTCCAGATTTGACAAATGTGTTACTATTAAAGCACTATGGTTTTTTACTCTATCATTGTATAATATTTGAAAAATATCCAATTAAAATTTTCAGTTTCATATTTCTATTTATTGAAGGTCCATAGGATGACAAAAGACTATTAAATTTAGAAGTTGATACAATAGAGGAAGCAATGGTATGGGGGTCTCAAGATGAACACTCATTAAACCTATTAAATCTAAAGAACATTATCCATTTCTATATAAATATAGATTATCCTTTGATGAATATTAATTTCAATTAATAAGTAATGATAAATAAAATATGAGAATAGAATGTCATTTTAGAATACATCTATAGTTAGAAACTCAAAAATACAAAATTGATTTCTACATTTCATAATTATGGTTTAATGATAAAAAATTAAAGGATCATAATATTTTATTATAATAAATTTGAAAAAAAAATCATGAATATAACATTTAGAAGATAAATTATTAATATGATTAGTGTATAAGATTAGTTGTGGTTGATAAAAGTATCATCAACATAATGTGTCTCGAGAATGAATTCATAATCATACATTTTTATATAATGTGAGAATAACATTACCAAGAAAATGAGTATAAATATTTCTCCATCAAGGATTATGAAATGCTTCATATTTCCCAATATAATCATTCTAGAGTAAAAAATGTTTTTGAAATATTTTGAACATACATAAACTAAAAAATCATATAGAAGGTTTATCCTTTTCCCTGATGAATTTATTCACTAATATTATTCCAATTTAATTTATAGGTTAGAAATTAAATTTTGGGAATACATGGATTTATAAAAATAGTGATATTTTACCTCATTACCCCTGGTTATTGTTATAAATAATTATTGAAATAGTTCCCCAATAGTTATATAGAATTAATTTTTTACTCAAAACTATAAATTCATACATGAAGACCATAATTAATACCAAAATAAAATTTAATGTCTTTCAAATGAATTTCAGAGTTTTGAAAAAAATTCTTCTTCCTATTTATTTTTGGACTAAAATGTTATTAATTTCAAGACAAATATGGACATCATTATTGTGGAAAAATATGAGGTAATTATATAAACTACAATGTTAATTATAAGGATATAGAAAAATATATATCTATTTTGGTCACATATATTTTAAAATCATGAGAAATTATTTAAAAATTAGAATATTGTTTTTCAATGGGAAGATGAATTATGGTTTATATATAATAGACATTATTCACATTGTCATGTGTAAATAAGGCTATATAATTAATTAATGAAGTATGGTAATTATACTATGCAGGGTAGCCAAAATAAATGTTTTAAAAAACATACCTAAGAAGAATTATAGGATGGATACTACAACAAGAAAGGTATTCTTTTTCTATGGAAGGAAAAGTGACATGATGGATAAATGAAACAATATTAGAAACGTGAATGAAAATGGAATCATGATAGATCAATAAAGAGAATAAAACAATGGAATTTATATAATTATTTTTTTATATGATGAAATCAATAGGGGAAAATCCAAATTTTGTGTGAGTTTTCTAACAAAAGGTTACTCTATGGATCCAAGTAGATGACATAAAAATGAATCTAATATTTTGAAGGATTTATCAACTATTTATCAATATACTCATTAATTATAAATAATAATTTAACAAGATAAATAGAATGTGTATAATCTTTCTCCTGGTGTGATGTTTCCAATTCTACATGAAGAGAATATTAAAAGAAGTGAAAATATTGTACATCCAAAATAATATTTTTTGAACAATAAACTCATTAGTACGGAATATGAGATTAGGTATATTTTGATCTGATTTCAATAGTGTTTTAGGGTTTAGAAACACATATAAACTTTGTTTCAATAACTACATAGAAATTATGAATCCAACATATACTAACATATTTGATTTCATTTTTTTCATAAAATAATTGACGTTGGAGCACCTTTTTGTGAGGAGAATTGATGAATTATTTTGAGGATTCATACAATGAAAAGTATTATAATTATGGAATTATTTGAAAATAATAATTTATTACATATGTGAAATATTCAATATTGTATTAACTATGATGAATTTGACATATGAGATTTTCCAATTGTTGGTGATTTAATTTGATAAGATTTTAGATATTATAATTTTAAGTGGAAATATAAAGAATCATGAATATAACATGTTGAATATCATTTCCACAGATTTCCCATCATAGATTTTTTTAAAATCAATTCTAACTATTTGAGGTGAGAATGTTTTAATTTGGATAATAATGAGATGTTACATAAAAGGGGAAGAAATAAAATGGTAAAGTATACTTTTATTGTATTTGTTAAAATGAGTATAAAAGAATTATTAAAAAAATTATGATCCCCCAAACTTAGATTTTTTTCGAGTCACTTATAATATTATTGATAGAAAAGAATTATATTTGAGTTAGTATCTTTTCCTCACTACACCACACATTTCTCACATATAAATTAATTTTCAGTATATTATTCCCATGAACATAGGAAAAGTGATACTATACTTTTTGCCTGTGAATATTGTATTAATCTTGGGTATATGTTGTTTCAATCACTAATGAATTATTTGATGAGTATCATTATCCATTACGGATGCAATATTTAAATTATTATCATTAAGTGGTGGATAAAAATTGAAATTATGTGAAAATATTCACATGTTTTTATAAGGTGATTAATGGTATTGATAAAAAATCATAGTATAGAGATAACATATTTTAATAACCTTTGATGATGATGGTTGGATTTTATTTCATCATGTGAGACTATCATTTTCTTTTGGGTGATGATTAAGAATAAAAATAAAAATTTTATTTATATATTACGTGATTTAAGATTTTTATCAATCAATGGGTGGATTGATGGGATCATATGTTTGAGATAAAATTTTCAGTTCCTATGTTTTGTGCCATTATATATTATTATACTATTATCTGATCATAGAAAAATACACTAAATGAGGGGGTGAATAGAGGTATTAAATTTTAAAAAAACTCTTCCATCCTTTTACCATATAAATGTATGTGTTAAAATGAAATAATGAAGGATGTGTGATACTTTTATGTGGTTCAATAGCATTGTTCTATATACAAGGATCATACATAGATAATTATCTTAAATACCAAATACACCAAAGCATGCTACTACTATAATTTTTTTAGAAGTCTAACAACACCCCCGGTTTTACAACCTATCAATATTTCAAAACTGATTTCTCTATTTAAAAGTGTGTTCTTAGAACTCCATTGTAGTATTTTTTGGACACTAAAATTAATATTATTTACACCTAATTTTTTCATCCTTAATATCAATATTAATCCAATATATTAAATCAAATGTTTTCAAATAAACTCAATTAAATTACATCTAATTCTCATATGAATCACAATCACATGACATTGTCAAAACATTCATTTAAATATAAAATTACTCGCAAATCATTGAAAAAAATCCAAAAAACATCCTCTTTGGTGAAACATTGAACAATTATTGAAACATTCTAAGAATCTAGGAATCATCTTTCCTTCAATAAACTGATATTCAAATGAATCATTTGTTCAGGGAACCCTTTCATGAAATTATTTTATGGATTTTGATCCTTTTAATTTTCATTAATCCGTTTTCTATTCAAATGTAGGGTGGGGGGGCTTAATAATATATTTTACCTCCCTTTCATGATGCATTCGAAATCTACACTACATTATCCTGAATGTCGTCATTCTTTTTGGGGAAACCCCCCATTCTAACTAAAGCCTCAAACAATTTTTACATGGTCTCTAAATATTCTATATTTCATGAAATTTATGAGGATCATTCGTAAAAAAGAATATTAATGAATTATTCCTTGATGGATTGGAACCATTTCACCATGAATTATTTTTTGAATCTCCAAAAATTATTTACAGAAAACATTTTTTAATTTCATTCCTTCCCAATATTTTAATAATGCATCCCTAAAAAATAAACACTCATGGTATCGATCCACCTTATAGACCAAATTTTCTATACCACATATATAGCTTATATACCCTATCATGAGTATTTTTCTATATAATTTGTCAATAATAATTCTAGAAATCTACAACATGTGTTGTCAACCTTATTTTTCAGAAAAAAAAATTAACAAAAATTTGAAAATATTTATTCTTGGATTTTCCTAACATAAAAAATTTTATTGATGATTTTAAAATATATTACTATAATAGAAATGTAGAAAGCCATTGGCATTGTAAAAAATGGGTGACTCTATATATGGTTGATTGGCTAATAAATGTAATGAATATTTAACAAGGACAAAGATGAATAAATGATAAGAATTTACCATTTATCAAATGACTATCTATATTATGAACATGATGAGTTTGATAATATTTTTTTGTTATTGAATAATGAATTAATGTGGTTGTTTATTTAGAATAAAAACATATATTTTGAACACAACAATATATATTAAAACTTCATTGAAGAGTATAATGTTTAATGAGTTGTACAACGAAAGTTGAAATCAATTAGTGGGCACTACAGAATCTATATCAATAAGATACACTTGTAAAATATGACTACAAGGTACTACAAAATATATATATATATCCAAATATGTATCTATATGAATTTTATATAAATGATAAATCAGTGATATTGAAATAATAAAAATTTAATGTAGAAGAAGATGGATGAATTTATAATTAGAATGTGATTATGTGATGAAGTGAATGCGAGTAACATACTAAAAGAAATCATATACTACAAAAGAAACATTTCCTTGTAAAACAAGAATGATTTTTTTGGATATGTCTTTTTGATCATGAGATAATAACAACGTGAATTTGAAAGACTATTGTGATATTATGCAATAGTATTTTTTCAAATGATGACATCATGATACAATTTATGAGAATGATGAAAAGGTTTCAAAGATCTTGGCAATTTATAATGTTTCAAGTTGAATTAATCTATTATTTCATTCTATATAAAATTTATAAATTATCTAGTTTCGAATAAATTTTATATATCATTAATTTTCCCAACACCAATATGATATTGAAGATGAATAAATGAATTGGAATGTAACATGTTTGAGATGGTGGAGACAATAGTTGGATAACCTAAATAAGGAAAAATAAGTCTATGGAAGCAGTTAGAGATTCTGAGAGATCTGAAAGATTTAATATTATGAAATAATTAGAATATTGAAAGTGATATAGAATGTTCCGTATGATAATCATTGATAAAAGTGGAAGAATTATTATTCAGACAATAATAATACCATATGTGGAAGAAGATATAAGAACTACATGTTTTAGATGATGTTGGATGCTAATATGTAATTCTGAAGAAGGTAAAAAAATCTATATCTATAAGTTTAATATAAGGAAATAAATGATAATATGATGATTTAATTTAATATTTATGTAAAATTTCATCATAGGTTGAATCCTCACGATGTAGTGGATTGAGAATTGAAGATCTATTGCATTGCATGGATGCACTGTATGACGATCAGAAGAATCATTACTTCTCATTAATTCATAAAATTATGATTATATATGTGGATATTATGCATTATAATTACAAAAAAATTATTAAAACTACACAATATTTCATCTACATTTTTCTATGTATCTATTAGAGAAATCTACGGGTTTCATATGGATAACATGAATATATAGAAGACAATATAATGAAGTTTTATGATTAAATCTATGGATTATTCGATATAATTCATGAATAAATATCACATTGACTATCATTTTTTCTGAATGTAATTTAATAAATATGTAAATCATGGTATAAATTTAAAATACTTCATTGATGTGAAGTCCGAATATTTGAAAGGGAGAAAATTATAGAACACATGTTGTCTCATTTAATAGATGTTTTACAATATACATTTTTTATAAAAGAATGAAATCTCACAAAAAATAGAGTGATGAGAGAATGAGAGTCACCCTTCATGTACTAGAATTTCAATTTTAGTCAATGTATAATGAATATTCCACCTAGTATTTTTAGTAAATAATTGGAGTCAAAGATAAATTATCATTTGACCTATATTTATCGATAGATCATTTTCATTGAGTAAGAATTGAAATTATCATCTAGATTTAATGAATAACACTAATGTTGATAATGAATGTGATACAATAAAAGTACATATTATATAATATTTTTTATAAAATCATATAATATTCTGAATTAATATCAGTTCTGCTAAATGTGAAAATATAGATATAAAGTCATTTATAAGAGGAGATGATTCCAAAGTAATGTTTGTTGATATGATTTAGTATAATTTGATCGAGCAAAAAAATACAAAAATATTGAAAATATATATAGATTTATGAGACAATTAATTATGGAGAAACATATAGATACTTTTGTTGGCCATTCTGAGGATTGTTAGAAGAATTTTGACTTGTATGCTGATGAATTATATTAGCTATTGGGAGTTGATGACATACTATTGACAATGATGGTCTACTATTGTGAAGAAGTGATGTATAATAAATTAATTATGAATTTATTTATGTATATTAATGACAATAGGTTCTCTATTTGTGTTGCATAAGGGATAAGGATGACACTTTCCCAACATGAGGTTAAATCTCCCCTATTTAAATTAACATTATAATATTATAGAATAATATAGGTCTCTAACACAAATGGATTAGAATAAGGATATAGTAACCCATATTTTTGTATAAACATTTAAATATATTGCGTAATGTGATCATTTTTACATTATTTATTATGTAGACCATGAATCTATTTTATAATTAGTATAGGATCCATTCATCCTAATTAGTGTAGGGGTTTGAATTAATAGGTCAACAAAAATTATAGTATCAAATTAATAACAATTAATAATTCTCCATTTTAAATTATTTCACTAAATCATAAGGAATATTATATATAATAATGACAAATACGATTACTTTTATAAACAATACTAATATAATTCTGGACATTTATATCACATTTCGTGGATATATGAAAATGTTGTGTATGGATGCTTATTATACATTAAAAAAACTTGAAATTAGAATCTATATGGAGAAGTATTTCATTATTTTAAGGAATTTAATTTTTAATGATACCACAAGATATGTACAAGAGGTTTGTTTAATAAAAACGGTTTTGGTCATTGGATTTTGAATTAAACTCTATACCATAACTAATGTCTATAATATAATAATTATATTAAGATAATGTACCCATAATAAATTATAAACTATAATATTTTATTTGTGAATATATGATATATCGACCAAAAAATTTTAGGAGATCATGTATGGGTTAATCCTATGTTTTTAGAAGAAATAATTTAATAGATGGTATTATGTACCATAGTTTTTATGAGCCCAAGGCCTTTTTGGTATTTCATAAATTGGAAACCATGAAATTTTTTTAAATATGATAACACAAGATTTTATTTCATTGTTTTTCATTGGTTGTTGAAACTAGTTTTAGATAATAATCATTCTGTGGAAAATGGAATATGATGAAAGATATTTACGTTAAATAAATTTATTGGGGTTAAAATCTGATGATGAGAAAAAATATAAAATATGAGATACAATAGACACCATTAAGATATTCACATTCACATCATGTTTTTATAGGAACACGACGACAAGATAATTTTTAAGATCTTGATTTGGACATGTAAACTCTGCTAAAGTTAAATTCCATTAAATTGATCATGCCATTATTATTATCTATTATAAATTTTGAGTGAAGTATTGTTTAACAATCCATGAAGATCTATATAAATGTAATGTGTGTATATGTAAAAATAATATGAAACCTGGTTTTTTGAGTGAGCCTAAAAATTTATAATCTAACTAATTCATATGGGGATTCCATTCAACCTAAAGAGATCCCTGTGGACTTCTCCTTAATGAAACAATATTTTGATGAACCAACTATTATTCCCATAGACTCTCATTTTTTTTTAATTTTATTTTTTGATTTATTGTTTAGTATTGATAAGAATATAGAGGTCCTTATAATGTTAAGGTAATATATTCATTTGGAGAACATATTTCAATGAAAAATTCCACCCTCTATTTGGGTGTTTTGGGACTTCTTTTTAAAACCAAAATCTTTTAAATATGTATATGTTATTTCTTGTACACATGTAGCTATTAAATTTAATACCAAAATTCTATGATCCAGCCAACAATGTGAAAATATATAATTTTATAATAAATAAATATAGGAAATGTAGTTCAAATGACCAAAAAAATTCAATTTTAAAAAAGTTGATTCACATGAATATAGTGAATATTTCAAATTGAGAAAACCAATAATCAATGAGTAATTTCCCCAACAATCTTGGTTAGTTAATTAAATCATGAAAAATAAACCAATATTATAACTCTCATTATCATGTAACATTTATTTATCATTTAAAATGAAATTATTACATCGGTGTTTCAAGCATAATATATAGTAGTAATTGAAATTAATCTTATGATAGAAAATATTTTATATTATAAATATTTTATAGTAAATTTTAAATTATTTTTGTTATAATTTTTATAAAATAATAAATTTAAATGATATATATAGAAAGATTTCATATACATGCTATGATAAAATCTACCATATGATATTATTATTCCATTATATACCTTCCATTAAGTTATTTACAATGAATCCATATATTTATGTTCCAATTAGAGAATTTATTGGAAAAATATATTTTTTTGGGTGTTCTAGTGATAATAATTAGTGAACTAAACTAAATTAGCATTAAGATGAGTTTTTATTCCCATCATGCTATATTTTTTAGGAATGAATTGATAAAATCAATTTAAATAATTTAAACAATTGGGACTCCACTCAAAAGATTAAGGTAAAATAACTTAATATAATTGGAAAGATTTTATCATATCTAAATATATTTGACTCATGTTTAATTTTGATATTTCATTTTAAAAAATAAATATATGGAATATTTCTACTAGAATATCCAGTGTGCAATTTACTCTGAAGCTAATGGTGATACATATTTTATGGTGAAAAAATTTCTAGATTCGTTAATGATATATTAATCAATAATATTTTATTATATCTTCATAATTTGAATAATTTTCTATACTAATTTTTTATATATTTTAGAAAATATTATCAAATACCATAAATATATTATCACTTAGATTAAATATATAAATATATAATGCATTTATTATTTCAAATTACATGTAGTGCGATATATTCTTCTATAATGTGTTGTAACGAAAGAAAACATTTATGAAATATAATTGAAACTAACTACATATAATCCTTCAAAAAAATTTATAGATAATATTGATGTCCAATATAGATATATAAATGATTCAATGGATTATAAATGAATAATGATATCATTAATGCCATCTAACATATAATGGAAACATGATTACAATGATGCATAACATACGGTCTATCATCTATATGAGTTATACATAGATTGATATATAAATATCAATATGTGGGTTATAGTTGAATGAAATGGAGCATGATACTAGAACCAAAATAGTGGTTAAGGACGAAGATCCACATCATCCAGGAGTATTCATCTTGGTTCCTATTCAAGATGGATGTATTTCTAAGTATGATTGATTATTCGTGAAATATTTAGCTCAAAAATATGACATCCTTATAGGAAACCATTATTTTTCAAGAAAATATTGTTTGGAAGGATTTAATTTAGGGAATTATTGATCTAGTAGATACCCAAGAGGATCTATTGGAATGGTTGGAAACATTCTCCCTCTAGGAAATATATTTGTAGTGGTGGTGTATTATAAATTATGGTGGGTGATGATAATGTTTTAATGAGGTGAACATAAAATACCTATTTTGAGAATCATTTCTATCGATGCTGACTTTATAAATATCATAGGAGTTCAATATGATTTATTAGGGCCCAATGATGGTCTCTGGATACATGACATGTTTCATGTAATTAGTATAGTTTTCTCCACCCTATTCAAGGAATGATGTTTAGAAGGCCATGATGTTTGAGGTCAACTTCCGACCCATAAAGTGGTGTTATATTGTGACCATAAACCTAGCGCCCCATAATGATTTTCTTCAAAATAGTTGAATGATCTATATTTATTTTAAAGAAGTAATAGAATCAAGTCTTCTTCCAACCATTAGTAAACTTCCATGTAACACTTCTGGGGGTAAGAAGATAATTGAAGATAATTCGTAGTGAAGTAGCAGAATACATACAATATTTATTATAGATTCATTGGTGTATTTTATATTATGTTGAGATCCTCAAATTTTACTAATGTCGTCATCAGGTGAATGATGTCAATTATTTTCATAACCTCCTATCATGTTTAATTTGTGTGGAATGGTATGGAATCATTAGATTTTTTTCTAAATGGAATCGTGGATGAGGTCATATGGGAGTTTTATTTAGATGTAGGAAGCGATCCATGATACTATTTGAGTCCTCAATAAAAGGTTAATACTCATCATATGATGATGTGTCAAGAGATTCATGCATATTTTTGATGAGTAAATAGAGTTTATGAATATAATGTTCATGTTATATACCAGGTTTCCACTTTCTATGGAGAGGAACCATTGAAAATTTGTTGTACGGACATGAACACTTATTATTTTACAACTCCAATTAACAATGGTTTTCTCCTTTAATTTTTATCTGTCCAAATTATTACTAGTATTTTCTTGAAAATCAGGTTATATTTCTAGTTTTTATCTCTTGGTACACTCTTAGGGGGGGAGTTGGATCATCTATCGAGATGTCCTAGATAGCATATAACTATTGATAATTATATAAATCTATGAGATTTCATGATTCCATATATTCCTATATTAAATTTCTTCATTGGATTAGACTACTTGACTATTTTTCAGGTACCCATCAATGAAAATAGAATTTTTTCATCCTTTACTAAACTCATGGGGAGAAGTTTGTGATAAATGATAAATGTGAACTTACAGAAGGAAAAATGGGACCAAACAAGAGATAGAAAATCGAAATTACAATACAATGGGTTGTCATTGTTCTTGTAGTAGATCCCTTAGTGACAATCTCTTATTTTCTTCGTGTAGTGGACTATATGAGTATCATTTCATTTCATCTGAGATAAAATATACACTCCCTCAGTATTCATAACACTTATAAAATGGATATTATATTATTACAAAAACAACTTTGTTTATGTTTATGAATATGATATCTAAAAAACTCTAAGAAATCATAAATTCATTCTCAGCTCTATGAGATTGTAAACAGTATACCATAAGAATTTATGGTTTTTGAAAAAAATTCATAGTATCACTTTTGGATTCAAGGAGTGTGGTTCGATGGTCATGTAATCTCAAAGGTGAATAATATGATAGACTAGTTGGAGGTTGGGTCATCAATTTCATTGAACTGACCCATATATGTTTCTAAGATGCAGAGTTTCTTTAGTTTAGTTGTGTACTATAGATGGTTCATGCATGACATCCCTTGATTTGTAGAACACATGAAAATTATCAAAATAATTGAAGAGAATATTTAGTCGATAGATTATTCTAATGAATCCTTATTATTTAAAATTTTAATATTTACAATTACAATGATTCTGAAATTTCTAGAGTGCAGGATTGAATATATAGTTTATTATGATTAATTAGTTGTTGGGTTGGTAGATATGTTGATATATAGGTAAATTTTAGTATTAAATGGTTCCCATCATCTAATTCCCCAAGGGATTATCTTCTTTACATATGACATTGATTTGGAAGAAACTCTCCTTTCCATTCAGTGACGGATAAATTTTCTCATTGATTATAGATTTCAAACATACATTAAAAATATAATGTTGAGAGACATCACAATTAACGGTGATTTATTTTCAAGGAAGATGCATTGGGGGATTATCTTTAGATATTTAATTTTCATATATAATTTTCTCCATGTAATGATAATTTTTTTTGTAAATTATATTATAATAAAATACCTAGAGATGTGGGATATGGTAGAGGGATTTTTAAATGAATATAGAAGTTTGATGAGTTTTATGGTATAGTGGATAGAGGATGGGTTATAGGATGATTAATTGTGGATACGTATGAATTTAGTGATCATGTATTCTTTTATAGATCAGCCGAATGTGTTCCAAGAGTCAAACAATATGTTCATAGAGATGTGGGAATACTATGAAGGGGATTCTTATATACCAAGATGGATAAAAAATGGTCAAGATGTGACTAGTTTACATGGGATGACTGTAGTGTTTTCCTTTTTGAGAATATATATGATGAGATATTCACATGTTCAAAAATGAGAAGTGGATCATGAGTGTATGAAAATGTACCCATAATTAGTTTTAGTGGCGTGTTATGAATTGTGAGATTGATGCTTTTGTTTCGTGATACCTCACCTGTTAGAGGATAAAAGTAGATCATTAGAAAATTGGTGTTTTTTTACCACTTCTCATGGTGATTTTTATGTATGATGTTTTTATGATATAATTAGTAAAATTTACATCTAGAACCCCAAGTATTCATGATATCTTTTGGGTGATTCTTGATTAGCGGTGAATATTTCCCATTTCATGCGAATCCTAGAGACTAACACTATAGATTGGTTGAGAAAGTTGTGCATGTTAGAGATTTTACATCATTATGGAGTGAAATCTAGTATCACATCATATAGGTTCAATCCTTTCAATTCGTTGTTTCTGTATTTAATATTGACGTATTTGGGGAATTTGTTGAAACTCAGTACATTATATCATCCACTAGCCCTTGAAAAATCATACATGAATATTTGGATAATTATAGATATGAAATATTGATTCATCCAATACATAGATATATCATGGGAGGAGTACCAATAATTGGGTTCATTCACATACAATAATAGATTCCAATATTGAATTCAAATAAAACCATTAGGTATCTCAATAAATAGTTATATCACCAACTGTTGTGTTGGCCTGAGGTGGATGAGTTTTTAGTTCATAGGCTAGGTATGGTGACAAATATTTCAATGTGAGTATAGTGGATATGGAATTAGATTAATACCACACAAAAGAGGTATTCATTAACTGTGTACCAATGGAGATGAGCTTGGATGTTCTTTATTGGCATCCTGATTTTCTTATGAGTATAACATAAATTTGGGAATCATCATTTGATAATGTAAGAGAGGATGGGATCATGATCTGTGGGACTATTTGAGATCACTGAACATATCAATGGAATTAAATAGTTACTAAAAAAATTCCTTACATTATTGAGTAATTCCACATTTTTTGAACATTCCTCAACATTGGAGGTACACACCATATAATGAAAATATGATTGAATATGTGAAAATTGAGTTGGAAATATATACATTTCTTATGGATCTCCTAGTATAGGTTTTATATTATATTGATAAGGTGTTTTTAGAGAAGTCAATTCCAAATTTCATGTAATATGGTATCAAGGATGGATAGAAGATGAATCATGGGATCGAGGGTATGATGTGCGGGCATAGTGTCAAGTGATTTTTAAGTAGAATAGTAATATATGAATATAATGTATAAGAATCACAATTGGGGGATATTTTATGGCCTAAGAACATTTTTCCTTGTATATAAAACCTTTTCTCTATCCATTACTTATGAGTATCTATGTTTTCCCATTTTTTGGTGAAGTGTTATGAGTTTCTAAAAGACTCTTTGGTGTTTTGAATTATTCTACATCAATGTGGGAAACACCTCAGTGGTGGTGTAATCTAGGGGAGACCATGTTGAGGACTTATAAAAAACAAGAGTGGTGTAAAATATGTGTTTCCATATTCATAGAGTGCTGGTGGGTCTTTAGTGAACCAAAAAATATCAAGATCACCATTCTTATGGTATAATCCATTGTTAGATAAAATTACCTATGATTTAAGAAAACAATACAGTTTTAATGAAACTAAAATTTAAAAACAATATTCCATTGGGACTGAAAATTTTCATGTTATGTATTGTAGTTACCTAATAAAATTGAATTACAATAATTATTTTGTATAGTTATAGTATATTGGATTTAATAAAACATTAAAAATAATATCATAAGATAATATAACTATTTTATATTGATCATTAGTATTTGAATATATTGTTGGTTATGATAAAGACTAATTGAAAAAGATTAATGAAATTATGTCTTCGACCAGTACGTTAGTTTCTTATGATGTGTATTTATTAATGATTACAAGGGAGGTCGAATCTTGTACTTTACCCATGACCATACAATAGTCATATTCTATAACTAAAATAATTGAGAAACTTCAACCTATAGATGTTTAAAAATATTGAGTTCTGTGCCAAAACTATGTACACTAGACCACACCAAGAGTGATCCACCATCGCACACCATACCGTTAGGAAATATGATGGTGTAATAAGGGGTTATGTATCCAAAACCTTGTAGAATGTATTTTTATATTTTTAATTTAAATTGAAAAAATATTATATTATTCCATTTTTATTATTTTTTAATATTGATGGTTGAATAAAGAGATTGATAGATATTATATTTTGATATGAAGAAAAATAAACTGTTTTTAGTGAAATATATAGTTTGGGTTATTACAATATATTTTTACTGTTAGTAATTTTAAAATAAGTGTCATATTAATTAAAAAAATTATTCAATAATATAAATTTTATTATAAATTATAATTTAATTTAATGCTATCTAGTATAATTTAAATTATTGGTAGAAAGTTGAAAGTGTCATAAAAACAAGTAGGTTACACAAAATTGGGAATTTTCATTAAAAGTGTAATTCCCCATATTCAAAAAAAAATTAAAACAAATATTAATTTTTAAGTCAAAATATTGAAATTTTACAACGGTAATTTTATCCCTAATTTTTGGATACATTCAAATTTTTAATAAAACACTAAATATTATATTAATATATAGAATGCATTGTTACATAATAATAAAAATGTATGATATAATTAATATTATAAAAGGAATATCTGATGAAATATATATTTATCCATTCAAATAATGTTGTTGATGTTGTTTTATTATTTTTATAGTACATTAATAAATCCATCAAAAACAATATTATATATTTAGATTTTAAAATCATTTATTTGTGAACAAGACTCACTTTAATAAAAAATACTGTAATATTAATAGATCTGTTATAAAATAAAGAAATTATGAAATAATAAATATCCTTTCTAGAAAAACCTTTTCAAAATATTTTATTTCGATTATTTTTGATTCTTTTATATTATAGAGTCTGAAACCTATATTTTGAAGTTAATTGAGAATTACTATATTTTTGTTCAACAAATACTGAAACAACCTCTATATCATTTTCAATAAAAATCTATTGATGAATAATTTATTATCTATATATATCTATATATCCCTAAAAAATATTTATTAGTCCTTCAATAATCACATCCCCAGCTTTTATATGTTCTATCTCAACATAACAGATTCTATCCTCCCCCAATTTTTTCGAGAACATTCATTGAATTATTCCATTTTATTTCCACTTTTATTTGAGGTTGATTGTTTTCAGACACCCATTTTAGTACCCATATTATATAAAATTAACGAGATTCAATCATTTCCCCAAATTAAACATTTTTATAAATCAATATGTACAACTACAATGCTGACAATGATATCTATTGATTTTCCATACCAACCATTTTCATACTGAATACACATCCCCATTTCCACTAAATTGTATTCCCATAGGTGTAAATATTATTAATTGAATGGGGAAATACATGTATATAACATATTTTAATAAATATTGACATTAAATATGATGGAATAAGTTATTATATTTTTTTATATATGTGGATAAAAATTCAGGTACAAGACAAGAATGTGATGGGTGGGACTGTAATTATATATATCCCTCTAATATATAATTTAATCTATTTATATCATGTGATTAATAATATAATGATATATGACTATGTGAAGAATAGTATATTTTTATTTTTCTAAGGATATCCTTGGATTATTTTAGTGATTTCACGTTTAATGATGTATTTATTGCCTTATGTTTCATTAAGATTATCATATAATATCATGATTTCATGGTTGTGATTATGATTACAATTTGTTTCACCATTATTAGCCTATGGAATCATATGTATTTATTTTAGTCATGTTTTTATTTTATTTTCCCATTACCGGGATTTAATGCTCAAATGATTCTTATATACATACCCCAGTTATCCCATATATTATATGAAGATCAATGTATTTTCATGTCATATTGAGGAGCTTATAAATAATGTATTTATATATATATTTTTTATTCTTATACTCTTCATCTGATTTTGAAAATCTACTAGGACACTCAATTTTCTGGCATTGAATTGAACGTGTCATTATATATTGAATAATTTAATAAAGGGTATAAATTACATGGGTTTCCATATTTTCTATTTGAGGAAATGTTTATTTTTTTGAGAATTTGATTGATATGTATTAGGGAAAACCCATTTGAAAAGCTAATACATTGAAATAATAGCAATTAATTTTTATTCAATATAGATTCATTGGTTTCCATGTATTAGAATCCCTATATTGAATCTATTATTGCATTTCTATCCATTTTATTTCTACCTAAGGGAAATAACCCCCAAAAAAATCATTGTGTATTAAATTAATCACCACCTAGTGCACATGAAAGCAGCATTTTTGAACCTCTACTTTAACCCAAGCATTTATCATGATTCAGTAAACTAACAAGCTCTGTATTTAACAGTTTCAGTAGAACAAAAATGTGTATCTAAATTTCTTTATGGAAGTAAAGTAGGGATAAAATGGATTAATTCCTAAAAATTCCAACCATAAATAAATCATAAAAAAATTTCCCCGCAATGATCATATTTTTTCTTTATATTCCTAATAGTTTGAAAATTCAAATCCCAAAATCAAAACTAGATTAATTAAATAATTATAAAAGAAATCAAATAGTGAAACACTCTAAAATCATGCAATCATGAGAAAAAATATTGTCTATGGTTTTTGTTCTACAAAATATTTCATATTAAGAACATTTAGTACAAATATTCAAACAACACCTTTGAAAATGAAAATCTATTCATCTATGAAGATGTAAAATGGGTCAATTATTACATCATAGACACATAACTCCTCCCCATTCATTATTTTGTGGAATAATTTTCTATTGATCATTGTGAGACTCAATTAAGGGTAATTATATGCAATTTTAGTTTGGGATTAATTGTATATTTATTGATCAAAAATAAATTTCAATAATAATAAAATCACCTTATTTAGCACAAATTTCTCTCTAATTCTATAAAATTGCAAGAAGGATGATTAATCATATATGGAATCATCATTTAAAGAAATGATATTATTTCATTTGAGAAACCATATATTGATACTAAGAAAAATATAATCCTGATTGAAAAACGCATTATGCTGGAAAACAAAAATTTGTATCATAATTAATTGGATGGTCTTAATCCAAGTGTTGAGGTTGAGTTTTCAATAAAACATATACTTATATATTTCCTAATATCCAAGACCCCATATAGAATGTACATTGTTGAACATAACTAAAAAATCAGACCCCTTTCGGAAATCTTGAAAAGTGTTTCACTAGCTGAACTCATTCAAAGAAGGTTGTGTTTGTCCCTTTTGTCAAGGATAAGGATGGAAAATTCACTTATATATTGATTATTTCTATCCTAAATGGATCCTTATAATGAAAAAGTATGAACTAACACATATTAGCGACTTATTTTATATTCTATGTACATCCCAACACTTCTATATGGTGGATATTTAGTTTGGATATTATTAAGTAAAGGTGAAGAAGATTAATATCACCATGATTTTGTTTACATGGTATACGAAATAAGACATAATAGTGATGATATATGGACTCACTAATGATCTATATATCGTCATGTAATGAATTTTTAGTGACTTTATAGATTACCACACAAATTCGTTATAATTTTTATAGATGATATCAGTTTAAAATCTATATGTATCGACGAAAATTAGGTTAATTTTAAGGTTGTACTGAAGATAGTAAGAAATTAAAATATATATCTTAATTATAGTAAATGTGACTTATCAATGGAGCTAGAAATATTCTGGAAGAACATTATCACTAGAAAAGTAATATTTGTTGATTCTTAAAATATGAGGGCAATTGATGGATTCCCTAAAATGATATCTATAATTTATATCCATTGGATCCATGTATTATCAAGGTACTCTCATTGATTTTTGAGAAGATTCTAAATATTTTTAATACCTCTAATAAAATTTACTATGAGGTTTGTGAAGTTAATCTGGACTATGAAATGTGAATATAAGATTAAAGTGTAAATGAAGATGTTGAACATTGCACTTAGGATCACATTACCCACCAGTGGGAAAGAAATATTGATCTCCATCAATGAATCCAAAATGTTCTTTGGTCATGTACTCATACAGTATAAAAAAATTATAGAATATTTTTCCTTATAATTAATGATCTATGAGAATATCTATAGGACCCTTATTTCTGAAATAGCTAAAACAATCATCGCATTGAATATATATAGACATTATCTATCTTGGGAGAAGTGTGAAAAGATATACAGATCATAAAATCCTCAATTTAACATTCAGGAAAAGGATATCAATATGTTCCAATGATTATTATTATAACTGATCATAGATTATTATTTTCTAAAACAATGCATTATACTAAAAGTGAAAATTGGAAAATGCTCTGTGTGGAAACTGTCATGTATTTATATCATTGCGCAAGACTCACATTGTAAAAATATTATTGGAAATACAATGGATAGAAAATTGATTTATAAAATGAGATCCATCCTAACATTATCAAATAACATACCAAACATACATTTATTATATGATTAAAGTGGCTTAACAAGATTATGAGGTTCCATAAAAAACAGTATCAGATATTCCACAATTCAACATTTGTGATGTTGTAGTTTTATTGTTTTGATATCAGATATATGACCCCTCAAAACCAAAACATAAGTGTTATCTTTTGTATGATTCAAATAAATAATCTTTTTCTATTCATCCATGAATCACAAATATGAATATATATTTGAATATAAAAATCAAGTTGGATATCATGGGGAGGGAGACTATAGAATTTCAAAATTGAGTCATTGTAATCCATGAAAACAAGGATGAATAATATATGTATAAGGGTCTGATGAATCCATTTAACATACATGTGTAGAAATTGAAAGAGGAACTCCATGTAACCTGATAGTCATTGGGACGTGCAGTCGAGAAAGCGGATCCAAAGACATTGTATCTTGAATAGAAAGAAAATGTGTATATTTTTCCAGTTGATCAATAATAACCCAAATTTTATTATTACCTCGAGAAGTATTTGGTATTCCCACATCGATGTCCATGGATATATTCTCCAATTTCCACTATGTCCCAGTAAAAAGTTGTAGTATCTCCTTCGGTAACTACCACTCTACTTTAACTTGTTGACATGTCAAAACATTCTAGGTAAAATAAGTAATATAGCTTTTTATTCCATCCCACCATTAATACTCCTGAATGACTCTATACATCATAGTACTTCTAGGATGAACTAAAAATATGGAACTATGAGAACCACACAAAAATTAATTATTCAACTAGGAACCACAAGACACACACAACCTTTTACCAAATCTTCAAACACAATCTTCAACAAGGTTAAATTCAGTAAAATTACCCATTTTAACTAATTATACCTTTTTCTGTTGCTCATGGTTTTCTTTCTGCACTCACATAATTTCATCTAATGATGATGATTGCATAGAAACCAGAGACATAGTAGAGGTATTTCTTGCAACAATAATTTCTATTCCAAAATTCATCAAATCAGTAATCAAGGGATCATGTTCCAAATGTAACAATGTTAATGATGCAAGATGTTTTCCACTCAAGGCATCAGCCACATTGTTTTCATTTCAGGGATGGTAATTAATCATGGAATCTAAATCCTTTATCAGTTCAAGACATCTTCTCTACGTCATGTTAAATTTCTTCTAAGTGAATATAAAATTCCAACTTTTATTGTGAGTATATATTTGACATTTGGAACCATATAAATGATGCCTCTAGATTTTCAATGCAAAACCCATAGATTCCAATTCCAAATCATGTGTGGGAAAATTTAACTAATGAGGTTTAAGTTCCCTTGAAGCATAAGAAATTACCTGATCATTCAGCATCAAAACACAACCATTTCCCTTAAATGAAACATTAATGTAGATAAAAAACTCACCATTTCGGGAAGGTAATGCCAAAACAAGAGCATTCACCAATCTCATCTTTAGTACCATGAAATAAGAATAAAATTCTTCTATCCAAAAAATTATATCCACATTTCATGTTAATTTATTTATCCGTGATTTATAACCATGAAAATTTCTTACCAACCCGATGGTAATAACCTACCAATCCATGAAAACTATGAATTTGTGTAACAGTTGAAGGTCTTGGCCATTAATCAACCAATTTTTTGACTGGATAAACTTTTATTCCTCCTTATTTACCGTTTTCCAATTAAAAAAATACTTATTTCATCGAAAAATCACAGTTTCTGAATATTCCATATAGTTTATTTTCCTTTATGATTCATAAAACAACCCTTAGTTGTTTTTCATGCTTTTCCTTACACTTAGAAAATACCAGAATGTCATCAATAAACACAACAAAAAATTTATCCAACGACTCATTAAATATTTTATTCATAAGATTCATCAATATATAATATTCATTAGTTAACACAAATGGCATAACAAAAAATTCTTAATTCCCATATCTAGTACGAAAAGAAATTTTCACGATGTAATCCTCCTCCATCTTTAGTTGATGGTATCCGAATCTCATGTCAATCATGGAAATGTACTAAGCTCCCTAGAGATGATAATACAATTCATCGATATAAGTCAAAGGACAAATTTTGTTGACATTGATTTTGTTAAATACTCTATAATCAACACAATGTCACATGGAACCATCATTCATTTTAACAAAGAAAATAGGATATCCCCATGGTGAAGTGCCAAGACCAATAAAGCATTTATTAAGAAAATCTTGCAATTGAAATTTCAATTCAGGAAGACTATTTGAGCCATATGATATGTGGGTTTTTTAAATTAGTTTTTATTAGGAATATAGTCAACAGTGAAATAAACTTCTTGATCAGGTGTGAACCTTGGTAACTCATCAAAAAAAACATTAAGGTTTTCATTTTCTAATGGAACATCATTAATCTGAATTGTTCCCTTGTTTTCAACAATATGATGAAGATAAAATTCATTTCCGTTGGTCAAATACATTTGATCATCCTGGTATGTTATCAATTGTATAAGTTCTTTCTTATATAAAAACATAAATTCATTTTTAAAAACAATTTATTTATCTCTATAGTCAATAATAACATGATAAATAGAAAGAAAATCCATTTCTAGAATAACATTAAACTTGAATAAGGGTAAAACAACATCGTTTTTAGTTAAATTCTTTCCAAATACCATAATAGAAAGATTCTTATAATTACCCTTTTCTATAATATTTCCCCCTGGTGTTTACCAACTACTTTCTGTCTCATTTGATGGTGTGATATTTACAAAATACGGAAAAATTTCTCAGAGATGAAGGAATTTTTAAACAACATATCAAAATTAAATAGAAAAATCCATGTAAACAAAAAATGTAACTGATCCAACTTCATTGAATGGTTCAACATCTACTGATGTAGTCATAAAAGATCTCACTAGATCTTTATTCTTATTGTCTGGTTTCTTTGCTTCTTTCAAATATCTCTTTTTGAAGGCATTTCCATGATGACCCATCTCACCCCACTTAAAACAATTTACAGTTTCCATATCTAGATTAGTATTGGGGTCATATTCATTACAATCTCAGGTCATATGTTACCACTTACTACATGAAAATCACTTCCTTGTTTGGCTATGAAATTCTCTAGGGTGATTCTTTCCACACTTTTCACAAACTAGAAACTAGATTTTCATACCATCTGATTTCCTTGGATGATTATTACCCATCACTGGCCATCTGGCCCTCTTCTTCTCTTTGTTGTTAAAGTTCACATGATCTTCATAAAACTCCATCTCTACCCTATCGCACATCAAACCAGTTTATAATAAATTTAAATTTCCTGAGTGGAAAATTCACATCAATACCTCGGCCTCAATACATAGTAAATACGGTTGATTTTTATACCAATATCCAAAATAATATTTTAAGCATACCACGCCAGTTAGGTGAGGCTAACTTCTTACACAGCCACTGAATATTAATCCTTTTTAATCTATTCAAGGAATATCTTCTCAATTTTACGTCGCATCACCTTAGGAAATTATTTTTCAAGGAAAAGACTTTTTTCTTTATCACACTCTATGGTTACAATATCCTATCTATCCCTGATATTCATTACCATTGACCACCACTGATATGATTGACCTTCAAAATGATAAATGGAAAGACATGCCTCTTGATTCTATAAACAACTCATTACCTAAAATATCATTTCAAGGTATTTAATCTATCCATCAGCTACTACTAGCCCGTAAGATCCATTGAATGCAAGAGGGTGTTGTCTCATTAAATGTTTAACTATTGACATGTTCCATTTTGGAACCACTGGTTGTTATCCTGAATGGATACCACGACCATTTTTTCTAAAATTAGTAGAGCCATTACGGTCATGAACTACTCGTTTCCAATCCCATCCATTCTGGGATGCAGATTCGTAATGATTTTGTTCATTTGGTGCCGCTCCTCCTCAGCTTCACTATTTTTTCTACGGAAAACCATTCTAAAATATTATATCTTAGTCAAATAAACATGGTAATATTTAAAGGCTATATCATTTAAAATTGACCCTAGCATAAAAAAACATTTACGGAAATAAATTAACATCATCTTACCCTAAAGTTATCAAAACCATCCTCTGATACCTATTATAAAGACTTAGCCTTATTACATTTCATAATATTGAATTTAGTCAATAATTTACTTACTTTCACATTAAGGGTACTTTTCGAGTTTAGAGCTGTAGAGAATAAGGGACATTAGAGATTCATGACATTACAAATTAATACAGTGTGGTTACCATTAAAACATTACTCATTTCTTCCAAAATAAAAACTATTCAAATAAAACATCATTTCATTGACAATTCATAAAACATTTAACATGGATTACATCATTGTCCTGCACATCCTTATAGCCTATAAAAATCATTTAAAAACATGGGATGAGCAAAAAATGCTCATAAATGGATTGAAAAATAATGAAATAACACATTAGTTAATTAACACTTGTAACGTATGAAATCATTTTCTAAAGACATACTTGTCACCCAAATATACTTACTGTGGGAAACCTGAGATTTATAAAAGTTCCACAAAAAACATAATAACATAAATATAACCAAAAATGCATTTTGTATAAATTATTTACATAATCCTGTAACCCACTCATCTATATTATAATTTGTAACCCTGAAAACTACCTAACAATTTGGGTAACCATCACAGTTACACGTACATCAACCATACAACAGAACTCCAACATACAGATACCCAATGCATTATAAGGAGATATAGGACCCACCCTTTATCAAAATCAATTTCCAAGAACTAGAACACACTTATAAAACAATCATAATTTCATAAAGACATTACCTTTAAAATTTCGTAAAATAGAACTTTAATAGAGGGGTTTAAAAGGATAGCCCCATAAATATATAATATAATTAAAGTGAGACTTAATATATTGGATGTAATATGTATATACACTATAAATAAACATTATCACCATAATATAAACAATTTTAATCACATGAACAATTTTAATACCACATGAATAATGAAGTAGAATGTTAACCCAAAGAATGGATATCAGGTTAAAAAATACCTTACCTTGGGAATGTATTACTTACAACTAATTTAATCCTTTTTTATAATGGTTAAAATATTAGTATTACTATATTACAGAAAAATATAAATCTTTACAAAACCAAATATGATCAACTAGTTACATCATTTCATCGTTTAATTGTTGAGTCAATAAGGTTTTCCTTATGACTTTTCCATTCCTTCTTTTTTTAAAAATCACAAACACATTATCTTTAAAAAAATTGCTTTCTTAAGAAAAATTGCTTTTATAAGGAAAATTACTTTCTTGAGGAAAATCGCTTTTATAAGAAAAATTATTCTTATCATATATTCATCCATATTTTTCTTAAGTATGAGATTCAGATTCATTTTCTCGGAATCATTGAAACTTTGATATAAATTATTCTGTTTTAGGATTCAGATTCTGGATAAGAACTATAAGGAAGTCTCATTCCGAATTCCGGATATGAACTCTGACTAAGTTCTATTCCAGATTCAGGATACGAATTCTGAAGAAGAATTCTCATTACGAATTCTAATGAAGAAATCTCATTCCGAAATCTCATTACGAATTTTGATGAAGAAATCTCATTACTAATTCTAATGAAGAAATCTCATTCCGAATTCCCATTACGAATTTTGATGAAGAATTCTCATTACGAATCCTGATGATGAATTCCCATTATGATTTCTGATGACGAATTCTTATTCCGAATTCACATTCTGAATTCACCTATTAAACAGAATTTGAGTATCTTTGTTTTACACACTCTGAATAAATTCAGACTCCGAAAAATATTTTTGTTAGACTCCGAACTTTTATATTGCTTACATTTCTATAATGTGTCTACTCTTTATTATTTTCATTACACTCCGAATCTTCACTCCAAAGTTTTCATTCCGAACTTTTATGTTAGAACTAAAACGATGTCGTACATTCTGTTACACTTGTTTTGTTATAAAACGATGTCGTCCATTCTGTTTCTTATTAACCGTTGTCTAAGTGACACGTGTACAGGTCCCTCCGATCTTTAAGAAAAATATGACCATTGGAGAAGGAGCCGACCTTACCTATAAATAGGAGCTCATTTGATAGAGATCCATACTTATGACAGATGAACAATTTGGTTTTGTGCATACATGCTGTTGAAGTGATTTCTAGAGAGAGAGGCTCTCATTAACTCTCAAAGCTTCGTGCGACTCCGAATGTTGGTGATTACATTCGAGGGCTTCCGGGGATAGGAAGATAGAGGTGCCGACTACCTTGAAGTTCGAGGGCTTTCTTGCTGAGGAAGATAGAGGTTGCCAACTACCTTGAAGTTGAGGGCTTGCGGGGATAGCAAGACAGAGACTCTGATCTTCGTATCGAGGGCTTACCCTGGTGTGGGTAAGACAGACTTGCTTGAAAGTATAAATCAAGGGACATTTATCCAAGGTTGTTGGATACCCTTATCTTTGGGTTAAAAGACTTATATCTTGTTACTTATAGTTTAACTACTTGTTTTATTTCCGCTGCATTTTGTAATATAAGGAAAGTATAACTTTATTATACTTCCCTACTTGTACTCTGTTTTATTCAGATTCTATACGCTTTAAGGTAGAATCTCATATTGTAACCTTTTGTTAAGGTTCAATTTCCGGAACCATATTTCCGGAACCCTCATTCGGAATCTCTTTCCTAGTTTGCATTAGTTGTTAAGAGGTGTTGTGAATTTTCTTAGTTTAACTTTGTTAAACTTATCCTTTTCCTTTGCTTAAGGAAAACATAGTTATTCTTAACTAACTTTAAAGGTTCCAAAGGAATTTTTAAAGTATACAATTCACCCCCCCCCCTCTTGTATATTGAGCATCTACATAACTATTTCGATCCTACAATTGGTATCAGAGGTTGGAAACCTCTTACTCTATACCAATCTTACATTTGGTATCAGAGCAGGTCTCTGAAATACTTGTACTCACATAAAAGTTTTTCTTGCTCACTTTATCATTACGAACTTTCCCATTCCGAAATATTCCCATTACGAACATTTCTCATTCCGAACTTTGTTATTACGATTCTTTTCTATTAACAAGTTTGTGTGCAAAGTTATTATAAGTATGGCAGGAATCAATGCTGGATCAATTGATAATCTAAATCCAACAAGACCACCAATCATTGATGGTAATGACTATGAATTCTGGAGAGATCGTATGAAGACTTTTGTTATCAATACTGGAGTAGACAACTTTGTTACGCTTACTGGTGATTATAAAATTCCTGACAAGGAAGTCAGATCTCTCACTAACCAGGAAAAGCAAGAATATCTACTCAACTATAAGGTACACAACACTTTACTATGTTCAATGGCCAGAAATATATATATCCAAATTTCTTCTTATGAAGCAGCTAATTGTATATGGAAGAAGTTAGAGGTTACACACTTTGGAACTTCTAAAGTGATTGAGACTAGAAGAGCTATGCTTAGAGCTGAATATCATGGCTTCAACTTTCCTTATGGAGAACCTATCTGTAAAGTTCAACAAAGATTTATGACTATTGTCAACATTCTACAATATATGGGAGAGAAAGGTTTAGATGATGAAGCTCTTGTGGAAAAGATAATTGATATTATGCCCAATGAGTGGGAATCCAAGAGAACAACTATAGATGTGAACAGAAAGGTTACCCAAATTACTCTTGATGAATTATTTGGAACTCTTCTACAACATGAAACCAGAATGAAGAGAGATGCTGACAACATCAAGAAAAAGAATGGAAATGGTACTGTTGCTTTTACTACAACCTCAAATCAGATGAAAGGTAAGACTCCTGAATGAGTAACCAGATCCAAGTCTAAGAAAGTTGTTTTCCAATCCAAATCTCGTGAGAGTGAAGTCTCAGAAAATGAATTAGCCAATCTTGCTCGAAGGATGAACAAGATAGATGGACAGAGAAATTTCCAATCTAAGTATAAGAAAAAGGATAGGAAAGATAATAAAGATGGGGAAGTTACTTGTTATGAATGAAAAAGAGCTGGACATATTAGACCAGATTTCCCTATGCTCAAAAAGAAAGAAAGGAAGGAAAGACATTCAGACAGGAACAAAAAGAAGTCTTATAAAGCCAAAGCTAAGAAAGTTCTGAAAGCTAATGACACCTGGAGTGCTAGTGGTGGTGACTCTTCAGATGAATCTTCTGATTATGAATCTTCAGGACAGAAGAATCTTGGTCTTATAGCCAGATTACCTATTGATAATCATTGTCTTATGGATAAGGTACGAAATGATGAATCATTGACCAATGTTTCTTTAAATTATAATGATAGTAAGTATTATAACTCTTCTGATGAAGAATCATCTTCTGATGAGGAAAATACTTTACCTACTTATGAATAAGTCTCTAGGTTTGCTGAACTTCTTGAGATTGAGAATTCCAAACTCAATGAGAAACTTGATAAGGCAAAATCTAGGAATTCTATTCTTACAAAAGAGATATCAGATCTTTCTAAAGATCTTGATAAGAAAAATGCAGATTTTGAAAATATTTCAAAAAATCTTGAGGAAGTAAGTTCTGAGAAGAATAAACTTTCTAAAGAATTAGAAAAAGTAATTTCTAAGAAAAATGTTTTCGATCCTAAATCTAGTTCTAAAACTAATAATTAAGAGGATAAAAACTTGGTTGTAAAAATCAAATCCGAAATTTTTTCCTTAAAGAAGTGTTTATTAAACTTTACCCATGGTAAGGAAAATTTTGATAAAATGTATTCCCAAATACGACATTTAATAAATAAATCTGGATTTGGTTATACCCATGCAAAACCTATTTTCATAAACAATTATTTTGTTCCTCAAAGTGCCCAATTCTGTACCAAGTGTCAATGTGGTGGTCACTGGGCAAAGAATTGTTCCTTAAATAAAACCCAATCTCTAGGATTTCACAAGGATTACTTTTCTAAGAAAATGTGGGTTCCTAAAATTTTATTGTCTGGAAATCTCGGATCCAAAAAAGTTTGGATTCCGAAAGTCTAATTTTCTTCTTGATTTCAGGAAAATAAAGAATGTACTAGCAACAATACATGGTACATGGACAGTGGATGTTCCCAGCACATGACTGGTAACAAAAGCTATTTTGAAAAGATTATCAAAACGAAAGGAGGAAAGATAACTTTCGGAGACAATGCTAAGGGAGAGATTGTTGGTATTGGTAATATTGTTCTTTTAGGTAAAACCATGATTTCAAATGTTCTTTTTGTTAAGGGTCTTAAGCACAACCTCATTAGCATAAGTCAGTTATGTGATGAAGGTTGCCTTGTGAATTTTAGGAATGATAAGTGTTTAGTTCACAATTCCAAGGAAGAATTTATTCTCTCAGCCAATAGGCAAGAGAATGTCTACACCTTGAACTTAGAAGATCTTAGAAGCCATGATCTACCTTGTCTAAGTGCAATGGAAGATCATTCTTGGTTATGGCATAGAAGACTAGGTCACTGTAATCTTAGGAACCTATGTAAACTCTCTAAGAAGAAACTAGTTAAGGATCTACCAGAGCTTAGATTTGATTCTTCTAAAGTTTGTGATCCTTGTCAATATGGAAAGAAACATAAATCTAGGTTTAAGTCAATCGGTGAAGTCTCAACAACTGATGCATTACAGTTAGTACACATGGATCTTTTTGGTCCAACACAAACTGGAAGTATTGGAGGAAAATACTATGTGTTTGTTCTAGTTGATGATTACACCAGATTTACTTGGGTCTATTTTCTAGCAAAGAAATCTGATGCTTTTTCTTATTTCAAAAGATTTAGAGCTCAAGTTAAAAATGAGAAAAACCTTCCATTGAAAACAATTCATAGTGATCATGGAGGAGAATTTCAAAATTCTGATTTTGAAAATATTTGTAGTAAGAAAGGTATTACTCACAATTTTTCAGCACCTAGAACTCCTCAACAGAATGGTGTAGTTGAAAGAAGAAATATAATTCTTCAAGAAATAACTAGAAACGTGCAGAGTGAATATTCTATTGCTAGACATTTCTGGGCTGAAGCTGTAAGTACTGCTTGTTATACTATAAATCGAGTTTTGATTAGACCTTTTCTTAATAAAACTCCTTATGAGTTATGGAATGGTAGAAAACCAAGACTTTCCTACATCAAGGTTTTTGGTTGCAAAGTATTAATTTTGAATACTAAAGATAACTTACATAAATTCGCACCAATGTCTGATGAAGGAATTTTCTTAGGATATTCCACAACTTCTAAGGCTTATAGAGTTTTTAATAAAAATACATGCACTGTTGAGGAAATAGTACATGTAAAATTTGATGAGTCAGATCCTTTTGTTTTTAAACCATCTCAACTTACATCTTCAGATGTGTTTTCAAAAACTTATTGTCAACCTTTGATAGAAGAACCTTCTGATAAGGAAATTGTTCTAGAAGATACTTCTGAAACATTTATCCCAAAAGACTTTATACCTTATGTTGATGAACAGGTTTTACAAAACCCAAATCAGGTGTTTCTTAAGAATCATCCCAGTGATAGTATCATTGGAGATGTAAATCAACCTGTAAGGACTAGAAGTTCCTTAAGAAATGAAGTAGAACATCTAGCATTTCTTTCCCAATTAGAACCTAAAAGCACTGTCGAAGCTTTAGGTGATGATGATTAGATTAAATCCATGCAAGATGAACTAAATGAATTCGAAAGGAATAAAGTCTGGACCTTGGTTGAAAGACCTAAGGAAACTTCTGTTATTGGAATAAATGGGTCTTCAGAAATAAATGTGACGAAAATGGAATCATTGTTAGAAATAAAGCTAGACTTGTTGCTAAAGGCTATAATCAGCAAGAAGGAATAGACTATGAAGAAACCTATGCTCCAGTAGCTAGACTTGAATCTATCCGTATTCTACTTGCCTTTGCAGTATTCTTTAATTTCAAACTTTTCCAAATGGATGTGAAATGTGCTTTTCTTAACGGTTATGTTCAAGAGGACGTTTTTGTTGAACAACCTCCTGGCTTTGAAGATACAAAACATCCTGATCATGTTTTTAGACTTACCAAAGCTTTGTATGGCCTTAAACAAGCCCCACGAGCATGGTATGATAGACTTACTGGATTTTTGCTTCAAAATAACTATGTTAAGGGAAATGCAGATCCATCCCTTTTTATAATGAAAGATAAAAAAAATGTTTTGATTGTTCAAATTTATGTTGATGACATTATATTTGGTTCAACTCAGCAATCTTTGACTGACTCTTTTGCTAGTCTAATGAAATCTGAGTTTGAAATGAGTATGATGGGCGAGTTAACATTTTTCCTTGGTTTTCAAATTTCTCAAAAACCAGAAGGAACCTACATATCTCAACATAAGTATATTAAAGATCTTCTTAAAAAGAATGGTTATGAATACACTAAGAGTATAAGTACTCCCATTGGTACCTCAAACTCCTTAGATCTTGACGAAGCTAGGAAACCAGTAGATCAAACATCTTTTAGAGGTATGATAGGAAGTCTACTTTACTTAACAGCTAGTCGACCAAACTTAATGTTTTCAGTATGCTTATGTGCAAGATATCAATCCAATCCTAAGGAATCTCACTTAAAGGCAGTAAAAAGAATTTTTTGCTACCTTAAGGGAACCATGGATCTAGGAATATTTTATACTTCTGGAAATGATTTTGTTCTAAAATGATTTTCTGATGCTGACTTTGGTGGATGTAGAATGGATAGAAAAATTACATCCGGAACTTGTCATTTATTAGGATATTCTTTAGTTTCTTGGTCCTGCAAGAAGCAACATTTTGTAGCACTTTCCACTGCTGAAGCTGAATATGTAGCAGCTGGACGTTGTTGTGCTCAAGTGTTATGGATGCAACACACACTCACAGACTATGGCTTGAGTTTTACTAGAACTCAAATTTTGTGTGATAACACAAGTGCCATTGCCCTCAGTAAGAACCCTGCACATCACTCCCTTGCAAAACACATAGATATTAGGCATCACTTTCTTAGGGATCACACACTCAAAGGGGATATTATTCTTCAGTTTATTGGAACGCAAGATGAACTTGCTGATATTTTCACAAAATCATTGCCTTCTGATAGATTTGAATATATTAAAGAGAAGTTAGGAATGATAACCGTAAGGTAATCTTTCTTAATTAACTTTCTGATAAAAAAGTCTCTTTACAGTAATAAACTCCTTTTCATAGGGGTAGTACATTTTCTTGTCGGTTTAACAAATTTTTTTTTTTTTGTTTTCAAATTTTTTGGAAAGAATATTTCCGGAATGGAATTTCCGGAACTACAAATTTTCAAATTGGACATTCTCGTACAGAATACTTCTAGAATGGAAATATTCGTATTGAAAATTTCCGGAATGAAAATTTACGTACTGGCAGTTTCATACCAGATTTTTGTACCGATTTTTTTACCCATAATGTGTTTTTCGTATTGAATTTTTCGTACTAAGTTTTTCCCTTACTAGGTTTTTTTTCCATACTGAGTTTTCTGAAATTTTTTTTCCGTAATGAGTTTTCCGTAATGAGTGTTTTCGTACTGAGATAGTTTTCCGTAGTAAATTTTTGAGAACTTTGTCTATTCATAATAAAGTTTTTTTTGTAATCATCTTTTTATATTACCCATTACGAATAATCCTCCTAATCCAATCCGAAAGGTATGATTTCCTTACTCAAGTTTTCGTAGTCATATTTTACTTGCTGGAATTCTCTTATATTATGTTTTCATATTATAGTTTTCTTAAATCTTTACTTTAATAAAAACCTCAAAAAGATCGGATTCAAGTTATCAATAGTCAGATTTGATCTCAGTTCATTCTAAACCGTTAGATCAACTGTAGAAGGTGAACCGTCATCTCGTAGCCTATATAAAGGGGACCCAAATTCTTGTCCCATGTCGGTTTCAAGCTCTTGCGTCCTGAAGCTCTGCCCCTCTGTTTTAAGGCCGTTCCGAACTACAGTTGTCTCCATTCTGAACTTCTCAAAGGATTACAAATCCGAATGTCTGCGGATTTATCGTCTCAAGAAATGTCTTCAACCAAGCCTATTTCTCAATGGTTAGTTTACAGAGAAAGGTTACCCCATCCGGATTTATTCAACAACTATGATTCCCTTATCTCAAAGAACATTAAGTTGAATGGCTGGGAAGATGTTGCGGTGTCAAAAACCAGAAATCAAGATGAAGTATATTCAGATTTACTTGTCGAGTTATATTAATCAGTTTCCTTCTTTAAGGAAGATGATAGGGAGAAGTTTTCTTTCAAGATGTATGGCAATACCTACAAACTTTCTTACACCAAGGCTACAAGCTTGGTAGGATTGTCTTATGAAGGAGAAGCAGAATTTATTTCGCACGTTTTACTGGACTATAAGGGTATCTTTGACAAGGAAAAAGCCTTAGAAACTCTCGGACTGGCTGATGACAAGGCTCTGAAGATTGCAAGTCTATCCACAAACTTCCAGATTCTAGAGTTGTCGGTGAAAGGACTTATCGTACCGAGGAAAGGCGATAAATACAGCTTGAAGAAGAGTGAGATCTATATCCTAGATTTTCTGATAAATCTAAGAAAGTTCAATTTCATGAGGCATATTCTTATAACCATTGAGAATCTTAAGAAAGGAAATCTCAGAGCACAGATTGTAATGTACCCAGCAATATTATCAATGTTGATAGTTCGGTGCCTTGAATCCTTCAAGGAGGCTTGCAGATCTAAGCCGAGGGTATGCAAAATTTTTTTGGTTAGTGATGAAACTCTTAAAATAATGGATGCAGCTTTTGACAAGATGTCTGGAATGTTTATTGATCTACCCGCTCAAGAAGAAACCGTTCTGAAAGCTACTGATCCAGAATCCTCTAAGCCGGTAAGGAAGAGAAAGCTGAAAGAAGTGCTAGTAGAAGCTGAGAATCCCAAGTCTAAGGAAGTCCACTCTGCACCTCCAAAGCCAAAGAAGAAGAAAGCCTATCCTGATGAGGTTGTTACAAACTGGAGAGCTGATAAAGAGAAAAGGAAAGAAGGGGATCCACAGTTCGGATTGGACCCTGCGGAGGCTAAGGCCTTGAAGGAGAGAACTGCTGATGAGCTTGAAAAACAAGCAAAACAAAAGAAGCTCAAGAAGAAGATGTCTGAGGCCGAGGTAGCTCAGGCTTTGTTAAAATTCAATGAAATGGTTTCAGCAACTATTCCAGTTCTGAGAACTTTCTCCTTGGAATCTCTACCTGAGACTCCAGGAAGGAATTTCGCTGCTCCGGAAGAGGTTGCTGCTAAGAATACTGAGGAAGTTGAGCAAGTGGAACAAGTAGAAGAGGGTGCTGAAGGAAGTGGTGAAACCGAAGATGTGATGAAACAAGTAGATGATTGCAAGGGAACACCTTCGGAACACTTATCACTTCGAACTTCTGAAGCTGAATCTTCAAAGCTAGCTACTCCAGCAATGGAAGAAGAGAAAGGAGAAGAATAAGTTTCTTATCATAGAGATGAACAACATCTTTTACTTGATGTTACTCAGAAAGAAATCGTAGGGGTTCAGGAAGTCGCTAATGAAGATATTGTCGTTCAAGTTTCTGATAGTGAGAAGAGAACTCCGGAACAGGACAAAATTCCGAAAAAAGATAAGGGGAAGCAAATTCTTGCTGATACTCCGAGCTCAGAAGAAAAGAAGAGAAAGGAAGCTGGTAGTTCTTCAAAGAGAAAGTTGGAGCTTATTGAGGAAGAAAACTCTCCAAGAAAGATTTCAGATTCGGAGTCATCCTAGGTGGGGCATGATTTTGTTGTCCAGTCTATAAAAAGTTGGTAGGGTCCATTCCGACCTTCTCTAGTATCGACTCAAGATGCCAGATGCTCCAACATGCGTTGAATCAGAAAACAGACTCCGTATCTATGGTTATGGATAAGTGCGTTGATATTGAGGATCAGTTCAAAACCTTCTTTGTTGGTTACGAAGCTCATAAAAGGTCTTGCAAGAGGATGACAAGTTGGTCAAAGAAGATTATGGAAGAAATGAGGTTTTTCGATGAGTTTCAAGAAAATGTAAAAGATGCTTTTGACAAACGAGGACAAGAAGATAAACGAGCTGACTTCCTCCTTTGAAGAAAAGCTGACAGAAGAAAAGAACTTCCGGATCCAAGAAGTCAGGGATCTGAATGGGAAACTAAATTCTGTTTCTCAGAATTGGAAATTTGAAAGGGATCATAGGATTGATTTTGAAGAATGTATGAAGGCTTGGGAAGAAAAGATCAACGCTCAGGAAGAAAATCTGAAAGCCCAGGAAGAAAAGATTGAAGCTCAATCAGCCAGAATATTTATCTTAGAGAAGAAACCTGAAGAAGATCCTAAAGACCTAAAGAAGATCAAGACTATTCTAAAGGGGCTCATGTCAAAGGAAAAAGATCCGAAATAACCTAATCCTATCTTTTTGTTGTAATTTTTTTCTTTGTTGTCGATATTTCAAATTTAATGAAAGTTGTACTTCTTGTTTCGTTTGTTGTCATTACTAATATCTCTGGTACTTTGTTAAGTTTTTCCATTCCCTCCAATTCTTTTTGAAAATCACAAAGGGGGAGAAGGAAAAGATCCTTAAGAAAAAGAATAACTATAATAAGAGTTTATCAAAGGGGGAGAAGAAAAAGATCTTTAAGAAAAAGAAAAACTCTAATAAGATTTTGTATAAGGGGGAGCTTTTTCATTAAATAAGACATTATTATTTTTCACTCCGGAAATCGGAATACGATCCTTAGAGTTTCAAAGCCTAAGGGGGAGTTAGTCGTATTCATCAATATCCTTAAAGCAAAGGGAGATAAGCCTTAATGTTTTTTCTTTCTTCTTAGAATAGATTTTTCGTAAGGATGTTTGTGCTTTTCAAAAAGGGAGAGATTGTTGAGTCAATAAGGTTTTCTTTATGACTTTTCCATTCCTTCTTGTTTTGAAAATCACAAACACCTTACCTTTAAGAAAAATTGCTTTCTTAAGGAAAATTGCTTTTATAAGGAAAATTACTTTCTTAAGGAAAAGCGCTTTTATAAGAAAAATTATTCTTATCATATATTCATCCATATTTTTCGTAAGTATGAGATTCAGATTCATTTTCTCAGAATCATTGAAACTTTGATATAAAGTATTCTGTTTTAGGATTCAGATTCTGGATAAGAACAATAAGGAAGTCTCATTCCGAATTCCGGATATGAACTCTGACTAAGTTCTATTCCAGATTCAGGATACGAATTCTGAAGAAGAATTCTCATTACGAATTCTAATGAAGAAATTTCATTCCGAATTCTCATTACGAATTCTGATGAAGAAATCTCATTACGAATTCTAATGAAGAAATCTCATTCCGAATTTCCATTACGAATTCTGATGAAGAATTCTCATTACGAATCCTGATGATGAATTCTCATTACGATTTCTAATGATGAATTTCTATTCCGAATTCACATTCCGAATTCACCTATTAAACAGAATTTGAGTATCTTTGTTTTATACACTCTGAATAAATTCAGACTCCGAAAAATATTTTTGTTACACTCCGAATCTTAACTCCGAAGTTTTCATTCCGAACATTTATGTTAGAACTAAAACGATGCCGTACATTCTGTTACACTTGTTTTGTTATAAAACGATGTCGTCCATTCTGTTTCTTATTAACCGTTGTCTAAGGGACACGTGTACAGGTCCCTCCGATCTTTAAGGAAAATATGACCGTTGGAGAAGGAGCCGACCTTACCTATAAATAGGAGATCATTTGAAAGAGTTCCATATTATGACAGATGAACAATTTGGTTTTGTGCATACATGCTATTGAAGTGATTTCTAGAGAGAGAGGCTCACATTAACTCTCAACGCTTCGTGCGACTCCGAATGTTGGTGATTACATTCGAGGGCTTCCGGGGATAGGAAGACAGAGGTGCCGACTACCTTGAAGTTCGAGGACTTTCTTGCTGAGGAAGATAGAGGTTGCCAACTACCTTGAAGTTGAGGGCTTGCGGGGATAGCAAGATAGAGACTCTGATCTTCGTATCGAGGGCTTACCCTGGTGTGGGTAAGACAGACTTTCATGAAAGTATAAATCAAGGGACCTTTATCCAAGGTTGTTGGATACCCTTCTCTTTGGGTTAAAAGACTTATATATTGTTACTCGTAGTTTAACTACTTGTTTTATTTCCGCTGCATTTTGTAATATAAGGAAAGTATAACTTTCTTATACTTCCCTACTTGTACTCTGTTTTATTCAGATTCTATACGCTTTAAGGTAGAATCTCATAATGTAACCTTTTGTTAAGTTTCAATTTCCGGAACCATATTTCCGGAACCCTCATTCAGAATCTCTTTCCTAGTTTGCATTCGTTGTTAAGAGGTGTTGTGAATTTGCTTAGTTTAACTTTGTTAAACATAGCCTTTTCCTTTTCTTAAGGAAAACATAGTTATTCTTAACTAACTTTAAAGGTTCCAAAGGAATTTTTAAAGTATACAATTCACCCCCCTCTTGTATATTGAGCGTCTAAATAACTATTTCGATCCTACAATTGGTATCAGAGGTTGGAAACCTCTTACTCTATACCAATATTACATTAATTGTTTGTATTTGGTTCCTTGCATTGTTTTCAGTGAGTTCTTTACATGATTTTCATGATAGGTTCATGATGGATTGTTTTTTGTCGATTGGAAGTGAATATCAAGAATTTTAATAGAGAAGTATTTACATATTTCAAAAAAAATAAATTAAACCATTTAACATTTTTAATTCTTACATAAATATGATTTGTAAGCTAAAACATTAATGATGTTTGTTAAGATCATTTTAGTGGATCTTTGTTAACAACAACCTCGTTTTCTTTTTCAAATTATAAACATGTGTAAAAAATAATTCTACAAACATAGATGAGGAATAATAAATATATTACAACCTGGTTCAACAATAAATATGGTTTCATGGCCATCCATGATTTAATTAATGTAGATTGAAATAAAATCATCCACGATGTTGGTAATTCGACACATCACAGAAAATGTATTTAATTACTTGAATTAGTTGGGGAGAAGGAGAAGACATTTAAGGAGTTTTACTTGAATATTAGAACATCTGAAATATACTAGATTTTGGAGATTTGATTCATCATATATAAGAGGAGGTGATGAAATAAGAATTAAATAATGAAACTCAAAGTAAAAGAAAATATAAGAAATCCTTTACATAAATTCGACATCCTAACAATATCTCGTAAAATTTCATAAAAACATTTGATGAGATAAAAGGGGTCTTTAATAATTATTACATAATATTGGATGTAAGGGGGATATATAATGAAATATCCCATCATAATCCAAAGGGAATGGAAAAGAATAACATAAAATGAAAGAAAAGAAATAAAATCAAAGAGTATGATTACCTATTGAACGCTTCTCCTTGAGATCCTTCTTAAGGCCTTTGGTTTTGGACTTTTGGTGAGACCATTAGCTCTACAATTTAGGGAAGGGAATTGTGAGGAGAGTTGGAAAAAACATATGTAAGGATCAGGGCTTGATATGTTTGGTGGAAATAGGGGAATGAGGGTGGAATTTATAGTGGATGATAGGGGGTATTTTTCATTATTTAAATCATTATTATAATATTTTTTCTCAGGCCTAAGAATAATCTTAATTCATGTATCCACAAATAGTAATAATGGAATGTGAGTTCGAACCAAGCAGGCTTACATTACTAATGATGTCATAAATAGTATATTTTCCTGATAATTTGAATATACCGTATTTTACCATATTTAATTATTCATTGAAAATTCAAGAATTTCTGAAAAATCTAAAACATTTACCCTTGTCGTTTCTTGATGTGTCGAATTCAAAAATGAACACCATTTTTTTGAAAATAATTTTCTTAATATTATTAATTTCATTTTACGTAAAATCATTCTTAATTTAAAAATTAACAATTTGTAAAATATTAGAGCATTCTATCACATTGAAAAATCAATCGAAATACCATTATATCCAAAACAGAAGAAAATAAACTAATATTACAATTTACTATTAATTAGGGTCATATTACTATCTATAAGGGTATGTTACTATTCACAAAAAATCAAGTTGGTTTCATTAGCCTCTAAATAAAATTCTGAACACAATTATAGATAAATGGTTTAATAAATTCTAAACATAAAAGTAGAAGAATTATTTTTAAATGGTAGTTAAAAATATCTAGTAAAAACAAAGTTTCATGCATTTTAACTTATTTTTAAAAATACTTGGGGTGATTATCATTCAGCATGTTATGGATACAGTTTTGGGATTCAGTACTACTTATCAACCATATAAAGATTGAATGTCTAATAGAAAAATTAAAAATCTAGTAAATATTTTGATATCATGTTCAATTGATTTCCTATGATTTATTTATCATTACCTTCTCTTAGTGTTATTATCATATCACATTATTTTTCACTATATCACTCTAATGGAACATTAAGAGGCTTTATTTGAGATGTGTTTTCTGAATCAATCTTATTTCCTCTATATTGGAGAGTGAAAGATTATGAGACAATATCAAATTCAAGAGATGATAGAGAATAATTAAATAATTAAATTTCATATGAAAAAATCGTAAATTATACATGAAATCATTGGATACCATAATTAATGATAGCTAGAGTTTAAGGTTGTAGGTAATGTGTTCAATCCTATATTTCCAATGAAGAATGTCATGATGTTTTGGAACATGCATATCATAGTCCAAGATACATTATCCCCTTGAGATCCATGATCACATCTAATATATAAATAACATATTGTATCTCTAACCTGGTGAATATCAATTATATGTTGTGTCCCATACACCCATATTGAGGAAGTGTTTACTAGACCCCTCATAGGTACCTAATCCAAAGGTGATTCACAAAGATATTAAACATTAATATGATGAGTTTTCGATCTATATCTTAAATCAAATAGACAAGTTTCAATGAAATAAGACAACTATATTATTTAATAACTCTAGAGGAACCAAAATATTAAGTAATAAACATAGGAACCATAAGAGTCTATAAAATACATATAGCCTCATCTATTTCAATGTATAAAATGAAATTTATATGGTGGCATTTTGTAAGGTGAATTTTTGTAATTACCTAGAATTTAATAAATGATATTCCATATTGCATCAATAAATTTCACATTATGTAATGTATTTATTGAAAACGCATACACTACATTAGTTATTTTAGATCATTTTTTACAAATAGATGTTAATGATCATCAAATGTCGTAACCATTTATAATATTCCTTTTTTACAATTACAGTTTATATTTTTATGTATTATGGGTTATGATAATTTCTAATTGATGTGGAAGATTGAAATGATGGACTTTAAAAATTGGATATTTCCTACTGATTTATCGGAGATTCTGGGGGATATTGCATCATTTGTATTTTCTCTTTTTCAAGTCCAAATCCAAGGTTCAATGTCTAAATAAAGTGTGAAAAAATTTATAAGAGATGTTCAAGCTTACCTAGAACATGGAACAAACCGAACCAACCTAAAACTGTGGCACCATCACACACCATATTCTTAGGGTTTACACTGGTGTAATAAGGATTTATATATCTAAACCCAACTTATTTGGATTTTTATATATTAATTTAAATAAAATTTTCATTAAATTTATCTATTTTTATTAATAAATCATATATATTATTGGATAAATAAAACTGTAAAAATTGGATTTTGATATAAAGTAAATAAAATTGTGTTTTTGGCAAATATTTATTTTCAATTAAAAGTTTATTTTTTAAGAATTCATTAATTTTAATTTAAAATTTATATTTATCAATTATTATTAGTAAATATTATATATTTTACATCTAATGATAATATAATTTAATGAACTAAAATATATTTTTTATTAGGGTCCCAAAGTTTTTACTATTGTAAAAATAATAATTTTATAATTAGTATTTTTTAAAATATTTTTTTAATCATGTTAAGAAAATTGTTTTGGAAAAAAGTAATTTCTTTGAGATCAACACATCAAAATTAGTCATTAATGAAATTTTCATTATTTTTTGTGACAACTGAATTTATGGGTAAAACTAAAATAAGATATAAATATATAAAATATATTATGACATTATGATTTACACAAAGTCATTTCATAAATTATATAAAAAGAATATATATCCTATTATTGTTTTACCCTCCAAAATAACATATTTTATATAATCTATTATTTAATCCTCCAAAACCTATATTTTATTTATATATTTTATTATCAATTCATTATGAAAATTACATACTTCCAAATCACTAATGTTATTTTTTTAATATGTTACAATATTATTTATATAAAATTATAATAATGAATTACATTTATTTGAAAACATGGTCAATAAAAATTGGATGGTTTGTGGTTTTTATTATATTTTTATATAGTTCCAAATATAATGATTATACAATAATTAAGAATTCCACTTTCATTTTCATTAAATTCCCACCCTACCTCCCTCTTTATTTCACTTAAACCCCATTAAAAAATTACTCTCTATTTACCTCCCTATATCCCTTCCAATCTGTTTCTTTGATATCAATAAGTTACAACCAAGAAATTATAATTTCCCTCTCAATGTATGAGATTTACTACTCATACTCAGTATGATGAACATTCCATGAATAATTTCTTTTGATTTAAGGTTGTCAAATTTTTATTTTTTATACTTCCCATTTAATATTCTTACCATGTACAATAAATGAGTGTCGACTTTTCACTCTAATTAAACCAATATATAATACATTATGTACAACCATTATGATACGGAAATGATCCTTCAATTTATCATGAAAATCATCTGGGTATTGAATACCCATCCCCATTTTGTTAATGGATATTCACCTAGAAATTACTATCCTTAAATCGATTGGTAAATCCATATATTTAACCATATATATGTAATAATGGAAAGAAAATTTGAGAAATAAATTCTAATGTTGTATTATATTTTTTGAAAACAAACATATATACATGAAATGATTGTTATTGATGGGCATAGAATTATAAACCCCTATAGTGCATCAGGTAACTTTATTATCTTGTGATATAACATGTACGGTTCATTAAAGGTTATCTAAATAGCATTTTGTAATGAAGCCCTGATGGTTAACCTTATCTTATTCTTATGATTTATTTTTTTTATGTTGTAACCACATTCTTAGGATGCCATTAGGTAATCATCACATATCATCTTGTGATATACATAATTATCACCCTTTTATGTCACTATGATATACTTCATGTCTCACATGTATTTAATACCTTCATGTTATGATTTTATTATTTCATTATTGGGATATATACAAGATCCCGTTCTTATAAAAATACCATGGTTATCTCATCGAGTATTATATGATTGGTGGATTTTGAGGTAATTTTGAGGAGTTTTTATATAATGTAATTATATATGTATTTAAATAATTTATTCTACATAAATAATTTCCCAAAAATAGCAGGCCTCTCATTCTTAGGATATTGTATTGAGTTTGAAATTATGTTCAAAATTATTAAATAATGTTTATAAAATTCTAGAGTTATCATAATAGTGGCTAGCCATGTTTGGATTGAATGTTTTATGCCACACTGGCCTTGCAAAGGTTGTGGTGGGGTTTCATGGGTTTAGAGATAGGAAAAAAATAATTTTTATTCATGGATATCAACCATTTAAAAAATGAAAAATCCTGAAATTTTATGAGTTTTTATAGTTTGATTACAATTTATTCATATACCTATTAATTAAATTAAAAAATTTCTCTCGATTAGTCCTTTGATCTAGATATTATATGGGAAGACATATGGTGAGATTAGTATAACTGTATTGTTTTTATGGTTCTTCCTTGTAAAACCGTATTCATATAAGTCCACTTTGATAAATCTTTATTGAACATTCGAACCAAATACAATTGTCGATATTCTATATGATTCTGAACTATGGGATCCAAAATTATTCTCCATTGTTCTCCATTACTGGGTGATAGATTCATCATCCCTTAGCTAGATTCTAATTCCTCAATTGATGTTGTTAAACATTATCTAATAGATAAATCTACAAATGTAATGACTTTCTTCCTTTGTATCATTCCAGAATCATTATTAGGAAACATTTTAATTTGTTCTTTACATTATTATCATGAGGTCTTGATCTAGTTGTATTGAAAACATGGTTTAAATAATGAATCTCATGGTGAAAATTTCTTTTTACATCAACACACATGTAGTAGGTAGTAGAAGACCCTGTAGAGGTTGTTCATATGGTTTTTATCTTGATATTTCTTTTTTTGCTGTAACAAAGATCATTTTTAATGATTGAAAATATGTTTTTGTGTGATTGTATCTTATGAGACTCATGTTTGAGTTTGAACACATGTTTTTATTGGATGATATTACAAATGATTTTTATGTAATCCCATTATATATTTATGATTGATCTGAAAGGACTATTTCTATTGATTTATTTGGTATAAGTTATTTTATAGTTGTTCTATACATTGGAAGTAAGTGAAAAGTGACCCTTTTTTTATTAGTTACCCTATAGGTGGGGTATGTTTAAAATGATCATGTGACATGATGATGGGACTATGATTGATGATGTGATAAGATGGAAATTTGTTTCTTGAACTGGGGGAATGATAAGCTTAGATAATCTTACTCATGTTTTAAAATTAAGGCATGATATTCTATTTAGACCTGACATAATACACGGTTATATATATATGACCTTTTGGTGTGACTAGAGGAAAAGTTCAGCCTTACATTAGACTATAGTTCATGATTTATAGTATGAATACATTATTATATGGATGTGAAGTAGTTATGTCTTGGTGTTTATAGTTGTTTGGACAATGGACGACTAATCAGTACAAGGTTATACGTTATTTCTTATGAATATATTCATTGTCCCAAAATTAACTCTTATGGATGTGAAATTTGATTAAGGGAACATATGTGGTTTCATATTAGGTTTATAAACACTCCATACATATACCAATCAATGCACAATGAGATATAATTCTTAGGGGTAGAGGAACAGGAAATTCCCCATAGACTTAAAGCAATTAGGCAATGCATGGTCAATATAGGTGGTATCGGGATTGAATACATAGTTATCCCATAATTTTTTATTAAATTACACATCTTTCCAAAACACATTTTCAACTTACCTCTTTAGGATTATTTGGATTAATAACTTGTAATACTTAACATAAATGTCATGACATTTTTTGTCAAAGTTCTTTTATTCCACTCTTTTTTGTGTGTTATATTTTTATACTTGTCTCTATGGCTACTACGGGTATAATATCTCCAATAATAGTATTTAATAAATAACTAAAAGTTAAAAACATCCATTATATGGGGATGTATTCATGAGTTCATGTGGAACTCCAACATAGACCATGTGAATCTAGTTGGTGAGTTATAGAGATATGGTTTTAAATGTCATTCCTTACAAATTGTCCCCATTGGTATATATATAATATTTTTTACTATAAGTCCCCTTACCATATATATTAATAATATTGTTTAAGGATATTCCCAGAAAATCAAGAATTTTAAAGCCTCCCTAAACTCAGATATAACTGTTTTTCACTTCTTGATAAAATAATTTTTTTATAAACAGTTTAGTGATAAAAAATAAGATATCATTCTTATTTTCAAAATAGAAACATAGGGGATGACAACCATTACAGAAGGGTATAAAATATGTAACTACTTTTTTCATTCACTAATATGTTTTATAACATATTAATTAAAGAATAAACAGTCAAGGTGTTTCCTTGGTGAGATATATAATGGGACTCACTCAATATAATAAGGATGATATTTATATGTTAACATAGATAAGTCTTTCAATACCCAAAAGCTCTCATACTATCCTTCATTTACATCTACAATATTTATCATTCATGAGTTTGAATGGGGGAATTTCATAACATGTTATATTTTTTAGAGTATCCTATGGATACATCATGAATAAATACGTCTTTTTTATACCTATTAGGTGATATTTATCAAGAATACAATGAACCGGTCATGGAATCTCATAGATATATAGTACATATATTCATTCATGATTTATAGTTCATGAATTATTTTCTCATTAACCCATGGATTTTTATAGATTAAGGGGTTTTATTTAAATCCATTTTATTAAATGAATGTATTCATATCCCTAAAATTGTTGTAGTGTTACTGTTGAATTACCATATTAAATTAATTATGAATTCAGATCATAAATAGATATTATAATTTTTTAGTAATAAAGAAGTAGTGTTCCATCTTTATGATTAATTTTATAATAAAATAGAAGATATATGATTATTGGGGTTATATTGATTCATATTATAGATATGAGTTGGCCTAAAAATATATATACCTCTAATTAATTCATTAATGAAGGAAATCTCAATATATAATATAGACCTGATGGTCGAGTGAACCCATTTCATTGAGGGAAGATTCTTAAAAATATATTCATGGGAGTGAACCATGAGCAATGTTTGACATAATGGGGAGTGGACCCAATCGAATTTGATAGTACTGGATGTGATACTTGACTAAAGAAATGATTTTATATGATTATGTGCATTAAAAGAATAAATTATTATATTTATGATATGTCTTCATGCATAATGATGTTTTATTAATGATGCTACATAGTAATGTATTTTGGTTCCAAATTAATATAACATTATTCCACGATTTCTGATTATGTTATATGAATTGATGAATATTATTTTACAGTATTCACCTCCTATTTTCATGAAATTAGGCATATCTTATTGTCACACCCCGACCAATCTATATTTTTTATTTTATTATTATCATTGGTTTTTAAAAAAAATTGATGTTTGAGTTAAATCTCGAATGAAGTTTTTTAGAGTTTTTTAAAAAAAGCACACATTTGGAGTTGACGCCATTGAGTGCACGGATAGGGCGCATTTTGGGAAACCCCACATGGCTTTTCTTATGCAACGTCACAGTCCGCCTGCCTTCAAAATTTTAAATGAGTAAATTCTGTAATATATTGATGGATTTAAAAATTTTATGGTTGATAATACTTTTACGATTATTATTATTATTATTCTTATAATTATCATTATAATTATGTTTTTTTTTGTTTTTGTTATTATTATTATTTAAATTATTATGCTTATTTATATATTTAGTTATCTATCTTATTATTATTTTTAATAGAAATGTAATTATTTTATTTATTTAGGTAAAAACATAATTTGTTTTAAATTTTAGTATTATGATTATTTATGTTATTTTTTGGATTATTCCTAATATTATTATTTTATTTCTATTATTTATGTTTTTTTGTTATTTGTCTTGTTTTTTTCTTTACATTTATTTCTCTCTTCCTTCTCCTAACCCTAGCGCTACACTCTCCCCTCTCTCAACTCATCCCCTTCTCACCACATGTGTCGCTACCATACCCATTTCAATCTAGTGTGAGACGTCCTGGTGCCCATGCCTTCTACTTCCATCACCCCTCCCAATCTGGTGGCCCCCCTCTAGATCCTGCTAACTCTGCACTCTGGCCCTCCCTTCTATGCCTGTGCACCACGTGATACCCCAGCCCTCCTACCCTGCGCTGTTCCATCCAAACCAGCCCTCGCCCTGGCCATCCAACCCTCTACCTATCACCCAGCCACCCTCGGTCCACCTCCCATCCCCCCATTGCAGTGCCTAGTAGCTGTATCCAGCCTCATTATTGGCCTCCTGTGGCCCTTCTACAGGTGTCATCTTGTGCATGCCCTAGCTGGCCAGCACCGGCCTCCTGCATCCAGTAGTGAACCCCCCCTTAGCCTCCTTGTTTGGAGACCTTTTCCCTCTCAAGTGGCCCTCTCCCTTTTCCTATTAGGTGTGTAGCCCATACTCTGGTCACAGAGGACCCCTCTTCTCCCCTTCAGGCATAGCACACCTCCACACCTCCCAATCGTGAGCAGCCCCTTCTAAATTGGGGTGACAGCCTTCCTCCTCCCCCTACGGTGGAATTGTTTTTTCTCTACTCTTTACTTCAGTTCTGGCATATCCAAGGTTTTTTTAGGATTACCCAATAAGTTTTGGGTTCATATTGATTTTCAAGGTTGGTTTGAGACTCTTTTAGGAGCGGTGATAGAGCAATTGATGTTCTGGGTCGAATCTAGGAAGATCTTCTTCATTTGATTTAGTTCTATTCTTTTATGTTATTGAACGAGTTTGTGTTCCTTGTATGATTATTTACATGAGTTCTATAAATTAATTACGTGGTTTGAAACATGAAATGGAATGGTTTTGTGATGCACATCTGATGAAGATGATTTTTCTGAAGAAAAGTGTTTATGTTTCAGGTGTGCTTCGATGAGTGCACAATTATTTTGTTTAATCTTCTGGTCAATATATGACGGGTTTGTATGCAAATTCCTAATTAGTCCCACTGTCCCTTGATCATAGTTTGATGTTATTATAATTAAATAAATGATTCTTGAGTTTGTTATAGGTTTTTAATGCTGCGATGTACTTTTCAAAATTGTATTATAAATTTTTAATGGTTTTATTAAATAATATGGGTGTTTTGAGCCAGGTTTTGAAAAAGTGTTTAGGCGCACGTTTTCTTAAATGTTGATCTCATCGTGTCATTATCTTCTATCAGATTGTGCATATAAGTGTTCTCTTAAAATGGGTTGTTTCCTCTTTGAAATTATTAGCGAGTTATTTCGGCATTGTGTGGTTTTTGTAAACACTTCGTGGATTTTAAAGGAGTTTAATAAATAGTGTTAATGGTGCGAGCTGTGTTTTGAAATCATGTCAATGTGTTGTTTGCAGTGTTTGTTTATTTGAAATGTTTTGAGTCTGTTTTTATGCGTTTTTCGTTGTGCGGTTGTGGCAGTGTGTTGGTGGGGTAACCTCGTGTTACTACGATCATCGTCTGGTGCGTGCTTCTGCTCCTGGGCGAGGCGTGTCGTGTTGTCATGTTTGAGATGTGAGTGGAGCTAGGTCCCCCACTACACTAACCATTAAATTATAAATTTATTAATTTGTTGATATTTTTTTAATTTTAATAAAGGGGAAATAAAAAATGATAATAAATTTTTTTAATGATTATTTGGTGTAAAAAGATCCGTTTATTTCATACACGACAATTGAAATATTTTCAGGATGAACTGACACCCTGTAGTGAAGTAATGCATGATTGGCCTTTAAACATAATTAACAGAATTTCAAATGTAGTTCTGGTTTATTGATAAATGATATCTTTTGAATCATGAACAAGTGACTTGGTTCTCTTGAGAAATGAGGATTTCCATTAAAATTGGTGAAGGCCCGTTTAACACTTTAATAAAATAAATTATTTTTAAAAACTCATTTTGGGGTGAATCAGTGGTGATCTTTGTTGTACGCTGACTTCATGAGTTGTGTGTGATGTTTGTGAAACATGATTGACTTTGTTAACTCACCCATTTCCTTTTTACTACACGTGTTGACATGGGAACCTAGCATTGTAAGTGAATCTTCGGAGAATGATTGTTGCACTAGTTTAGATTACATACTGGCTAGTGCACCTTAGTATAGATTATACTCTGATAGGGGATTGGGCCCCTTGGTTATGCCGTGTAGGGAAACATCAGGCATTAGGATGTTATGACACCATTGAGAATGTGCTTTCTTTCAGGATGATTCACAAGTATTGTAAATTCTATATTGTTCACGAGCTCCTAGGTTTGACACTTTTTTCTTTTAGTGTTTGTTTGTATGTGGCGGACGATTGAGAGTAATAGTTTGGTTGTTGGCCCATATGTGCAACTTTTTCTGTCTTCCTTAGTGTGTTTTATGTTTGGCGTGTGGTTTTCCATTTTACTAACAACTAAAATTCATATTTCTAAATTGTTCGCAAAAATGATTTAAAATGAAATTCTAATGTTTCATTAAAAAATTAAACATGAAATTAAATTAAAAAGGGAATTGGGAAGTTAGTTTTTTTTTAAATTAAAGTGTGTGTGGAAACCAATATTATTTATAATTTAGTTCCAACCCGAAATTAGTAAATTTATTATTTAAAGGTAGTGCCTTTGGAATAGTTTTTTGGGAATGCATGCTGAGTTTTAATGCTCACGCATACAGTGTTTTCTAGATTTTAGTTTTGCTTCCAGTTTGGATCGATCTCACTCATTGTTGGCTAGACATAGTTGTGGTTTGGAGAGTAACTATCATATTCTCTTGGAGTTTTGGTCATGGTAAGGTTAGTTGGTTGTTGTTGGTCGTTCTTTTTTCTGTGTTGATTATTTACATTGTATTTTATTTTATTTACGCTGCATTTTTTGTTATCATTGGGAGAAATCATTCCCTATTGCTCTTGTTTGATGCCCTGGTGCTTTTCACTAGGACGGGAGGATCGGGAACACCTCTCAGTCCATTTCATGAACCGGCTTGGGTGACCTCTTCAAGGTTGACCTGGGATGGTTCGTGAAAAAATGGAATCAAAGCAGGCTGGCTATTGAGAAGGCCTTACTTTTTTAGCACCCATCGTTATTTGGGGTTGTAATAGAAGATGGAGTAGACTTTTCATGTCTCGAGGTGTAAGAATGAAAAAGACGTGATGAACCCTTTCTCATTCCGAACCTCAAAATACAATGGGATGTTCATGTTTTCGATGTCCTTGACTCCTATGATTTTTTTGGTATTGGGAAATGAAATGGGAGACAGACAAGTGACCTTCATAAGCTTTCAGGGTCTTTCAATCCATGTGGAGCTGGGGACATTACCCTAATGTGAACCTTGTGATGGTGGTGTGACTGGTGTATGGCCGCCAACCGTGTGACTAATCCACCCACCGACACTTTTTTCACCTTGTAAATTGTTTGGATCATTCTCATTTGTGAAAATTATTTTGTAAATCATTATTTTGGAAATGTGAAAAGTTGAATATAAAATGGTGATGACCATTTTTATATTATGTTCTTTGTTTCCATGTTTCATAGTGTTTTCCCCCACAACGGTTTGATGGATGCCCAAGGTACAACTTCGGGTGGTATGCCCTTTGAAAACCCTGTAGTTGATCAACCAATAGAGAGTGTTTTGGAATCATGAATTTTGGGTCCCCCACTCTTATATGGTCAAGAATATCCTCTTATCATAGAGGAGTGGTTGTAGAATATTGAGAGGAAGTTATGTTTCATTGGGCTACTTGAGTCATTAAAGGTGAAGATGGATACCTTTATGCTTGAAGTCCCAACTTGGAAATGGTGGAAGTCCATGTCTCAGAATAATCCTCGAGAAGATCTTACATGGGAGTTCTTCAAGTGGACGGTCATCCAACAATACTTCTCTGAGTTGATAAAGATGAGGAAGATGATGGAGTTGTGTCGTTTTCAGCAAGGTGTTGAATCGGTACTAGAATCCTATCGACATTTCACAGACCATGTTCCGTATGACCATTGGATTGTTGAAAATGATCTCGGGGAGGCTCTGCAATTTGAGTTTGGACTCCAACTTTAACTGTAATCCAAAGTTACAGAGCTCAAATTAAACACCTTCATGAATGTTTTGGGGCATGCCTTTCTTGATAAAGTTGAGTTAGTAGGGGGCATGAGGTGGAGAATCCTTTCCCGACCATGGGAGGCCGTGAAGGGGGTGGAGATAGAAAGAATGATAGGATCCCTAATGCTGGTGGGTCTACTAGAAAATTAAGTGGCATTCAGACCTGCAATCAACACCTTCAGATCATAACACTATGAACTGTCAATAATGTGGTAGGCAGGGTCACAAGAGGCCAATGTGCCCAAGTGCTCCAAGACCCTACCATGTCTGTGGACGTCTGAGTCACTTGCAACATTTCTACCATGATGTTTCCCAGAAGCATGCTAAAACTAGGCCTGGCTCATTAAAGGTCACCTCAGTCTGTCAGTAGGAGAAGGGTGATGTTTGTGGATTAGTTTGTGGTTTTCTCTTTGTAGTGTTTCTTGGATATAGTAATTATCTTTTGTAGCATATTTTACTGTTTATTTTCCTTCATTTCTAAGAATGGTTGTTGTTGAACCTCCATGATACTTTAATTTTGAATATATTTGTGTTTGGTAAAACTCTAATTTTTTGTGGTGTTTGGGGGTTTCTGAAGCCTGACTGCGAGGCAGGAGATGCTTCAATCATCTAAGCTCCAACAATAGTGACCAAAGTGAAGTTGGCACGTAGTCAAGAGAACCCCAATGGTCAAAAAGGGCCTAGGATTAACCTTTTTCCTTAGTGTGGCATGGTTGGTTTTCATCTGAGGGTGTGATGTCATTTATATAGTAATGGTGGCAATTTTGATGCTCTACCAGTTCGGCCCTTCCCTTCACCCCCCTCATGGTGGGGGGTTTTGGTCTTTGTGGGATGTCTTCATGTTTGGTTAATCTCATCTGATCTTATGATGGGGAGACCCACAATGGGTCTCGTATAGTTACACCTGAAATAATTTATTGTTAGCCCAATACTTATGGTGGGGAGTCCATTTAGGCATCCTCGTGTCAATATCAATGTTTCATTCATGTATCTTTTGGTTATAGGTGGTCTCATGCAGAACCAACTAATATAGAGTTCTTCCTCTTGAGTTAATATTGAGATTGGAGTGCACCCAACGATTTTGTTGGACTAAGATAATGGGAATAAGTGTCAGAGGTAGTTTGTGTTCGTTCATTCCTTGGTTGAGATGGATGGTTTGGGTTACTCTTGGTGACTTTTAAGGTGATACTATTTTGAGGATGAGTTTTTTGTTATGGGTTTTCAGTGTATGTTTGGATCGATCAACTGGGGGTTCATAAACATTTGTAAGTGGGTGACACTTGTTAAGTTTTATCTTTGAGTTTAGATCTAATTGTGGGTTTCCGTGGGTGGATGGTGTTATAGTGGGGAGAAATGTAACACCCTGACCTATCAATTATTTTTATTTTATTATTTTCTTTTGTTTTATTATTTTTTGCTCAATTTCATGTTAAAAAATGAATGAGTTTTTTTAGTTTTCTGAAAGAAGTGCACATTTTTTAGTTCATGTCGTTGAGCGCATGGGCATGGAGCATTTTGGTAATCCCCTCTCAGCTTCACCCAGAAAACATGAAAGTCATCCTACCTTCGAAAATTTAAATGTATAAATTATGTAATTTATTGCGGGATTTTAAAATTTTATGGCTGATAATATTTATTACCATTATTATTTTTATCGTTATCTTTATGATGTTGTTGTTGTTATTATTATCTAAATTATTAGTGCTATTTATATATTTAGTTATTTATTTTATTTTTATTCCTTAGAAAATTATAATTCAATTTATTTATGTATAAACTTAATTTTTTAAAATTTTAGTATTATGAATATTTATGTTATTATTCTGATTATTCATAATATTATTATTTTATGTTTTTTACATTTGTTTTTATTTTATATTTCTTGTGTTTACAATTATTTTTATTCTTTCCTTTTATTCTCTCTTATTTATCCTGACCCTAGAACTACCCTCTCCCCTCTCTCATCTCATCCCTTTATCTCTGCGCGAGCCGCCACATTCCCCTATACACTCCAGCGCGAGCCATCCTGGCGCCCCTACCTTCTCCTTGCAGTGCCCCTCCCTATCTGAATCCACCCTCAGGATCCTGCTGTCTCCGCACCCAGGACCTTCCATCCCTCCTGCGCACCACACGATGCCTCGTTCCTACTGCCATGCACACTCCTAGCCGCACCAGCCCTCACCCCGACAATCAGAACCACTACATGTCACCCAACCACCTTTGGTCCCCCTCCCTTCCACCCTGTTGCAGCACTTAGAATCTGCCTCCACCCTCCACATCGGCCGCCTTCCACCCTCCTGCTGGAGTCAACTTACGTATGCCCCATTCGGCCAACACTGGCCTCCTTCTTCAAGAAGCGAACCCCCCTTTGCCTCCCTATTTGGATACCTTTTTCATCCCGAGCGGCCCTCCCCCTCCCCCTCTCCAGTGCACATCCCCTGCTCCGGTGTCAACATACCCCTCCTCTTTCCTTCTTACATAGCACACCTCTACCTCCCCCAATCCCATGCAGCCCCTTCCAATTCCATCAACAACCTTCCTCCTCCCTCTCTGGTGGTATAGTTTTTTTTCTCCAGTCATTACATTAGTTCTACCATGTCCAAGGGTTTTTTAGGTTTATCCTTAAAATGATTGGTCTAATTTGATTTTCAAGGTTGGATTCAGACTCTTTTAGGTGCGACAATGGTTCAATTGATGTTATATACCAGTTCTAAAAATATCTCCATCATTTGAGGTAGTTATATTATTTTATGCTATTGGACGAGTTTGGGTTTCTTGTTTGATTATTTACATGAGTTCTATAGATTAATTATGTGGTGTGAAATATTATTTGGAAATTTATTGTGATGAAAATGTGATGAAAAGGTGTATTCTATAGAAAATTGATTATGTTTCATGTGGGCTTCACTGTGTGCACAATTACATTGTATTAACATATGGCCTGAATTTGACGGGTTCACTTGTAAAGGTCTAATTAGTCCCGAAGGCCCTTTCTCATAGTTTGATGTTTTTAGAAATAATTAAATGATGCTTGATTTGTTTTCACGTGTTTAAAGTTTTGTAATACTTTTCAAAAAAGATTTATAAATTTTTTTAGGATTTATTAAATAATTGTGGCGTTGTGAGCCTGGTGTTGAAAATGGGTTTAGTCGCACATGTTTTTAAATAATTATCTCATCGTTTCAGGAAATTTTTTCGGGTTGTGAACTCTAATTGTTTTCTTAAAATTGTATGTTGTCTCTTTAAAATTGTTAGTGAGTTATTTTGGTAGTTTTTGGTTTTTGAAAACACTTTGTGTATTTTGAATAAGTTTAATAAATAGTGTTGATGGTGCGAGCTGTGTTTTGAAATCATATTGAGGTTGTGTTTGTGCTGTATGTTTATTCGAATTATTTTGAGTCCGTGTTTATGCTCATTAGTTGTGCGGTTCTTGCAGAGTGTTGGTGGTATAACCTCACGTTACCGTGATCATCGGTTTGCACATGCTTCTGCACCTGGGTGAGGCGTGTCGCATTGTCATCATCGAGTTATGATTTGAGGTAGGTCCCCCACTGTACTCGCCTTAAAATTCAGAATTTATTATTTTTTTCATATTTTATTAATTTTAATAAATGGGAAATAATATTATATAATTAATTTTTAAATTATTATTTGGTGTAAAAAGTTCCGTTTATTTTATACCCGACGCTTGAAATATTTTCCTGATTAATGGACCCCCAGTAGTGAAAGAATGCATGTTTTTCCTATAAACAGAACTCATGGAATTTCAAATTCAGTTCTGGCTTATTGATAAATGATCTCTTTTGAAGCGTGAACAAGTGCTTCGTTTCTATTAAGAAATGAGGATTTTCTTTAAAATAGGTGAAGGCCCATTTGGCACTATAATAAAATAAATTATTTTGGAAAACACTCTTTGGGGTGAATTAGGAGTGATCTTTGGGGTACATTGACTGCATGAGTTGTGTGTGATGTTTGTGATACTTGATTTACTTTGATTACTCACCAAATTCATTTTTCTAACACTTGTTGACATGGGAACCCAGCTTAATAGGTGAATCTTCTATGAATGATTTGTACACTAGATTAAATTACACATTGGCTCGTGGACCTTAGTACATATTATACTCTACTTGGAGATTGGGCCCCTAGGTTAGGCCATGTATGGAAACACTAGGCATAATTTCGTTACGACGTCATCAAGAGTAGGCATTCCTTAAATATGAGTCATATGTATGGTATGTTCTAGAATTTTCATGAGCTCTTTGGTTCCAACCATATTTCCTTTAGTGTTTGTTTTAATGTGGCAGATGATTGAGAGGTCTAGTTCGGTTTCTAGACCATGTGTGCCATTTTTTCTATTTCACATAGTGCATGTTGTGTTTTGTGTGTGGTTTTACTTTTTAACTAACAACTAAAATTCAGATTTTTTAATTGTTCACAAAAATGTTTTAAAATGAAATGAACCTGTTTTATTCAAACATTAAACATTATTTAAAATTAAATAGGGAAATGGAATGTTACTTGTTTTGAAATGAAAGTGTGTGTGGAGACCAATATTTTATATAATTTAGTTCAAACCCGAAATTGGTAAATTTATTATTTGAAGCTTGTGTGTTGGGAATAGTTTGTTGATCATGCCTATTGAATTATAATACTCACTCCTATCATGTTTTCTGGTTTTTACTTTGGTTATAGGTTTGGATCGAAATCGCTCGCTCGCTTTGGGAAAGACATGGTTGTGGTTTAGAGAGTGACTCTTGGAGTCTCGAGGAGATTTGGTCATGGTCTTGTTAGTTGGTTTTTGTTTGTAGTTCTTTTTTTGTGTTTTTTATTTACTTTGATTATTATTTTCTTTATGTTTCTTTATTTCTTTTCAATAGCCGAAAGCATTCCCACTTTCTCTCGTTTAATGCCCTAGCGCTTGTCGCCTTCTTGGGAGGATCTGGAATGCCTCTCGGGCGATGTCGCAGACCGGCTTGGGTGAGTGGTTTAGGGTCGACCCGGGTTGGTTCGTGACACTTATAGTCACTTATGGTCATTTATTGATATCTATAATGTTTACACATACTATGAATCATATCTTAACCATTCTTAGTTTTCCCTTATTATGGTTATAAATAATGGTTATTATTATTATATGTCTAATAAAGGTGATCGTTATAGTGATCATAATCATAAATGATGATGTTATTTTATATACTAATATTTTACATATTTATGTTTCAAATGAGATGAGTCTTCAATAGTCCTCTGGGGTGTATTATTGATAAATATATCGACTATTCATAAAATGTGATGTAATATTTATAAAATAAATTTAAGGTTCCCTATAAATATCAATTAGGGGAAATCCATGTGTGAGACCCCATGCCTACATCCAATAGGCCAGGGTATGGGCACATGCTTAATGATGGAACATGGAATCATGGATGAAGTTATCATAAAAATCCTTATGTCATAAAAGTAACCTATCCATTAGGAGAACCACAACCCCTTATGATATAAAAGTATAGCTCAAAATTAAAAATATTAATGTACATGTCAAGTGGATTGGAGTGAAAATTCGTTGGTCAATGGTGTCTACAACGATAACTCGGATGACTCCGAGATACTATCTTCTCCACCATGCTTTAAATCAAGTATTCAAACCCCAAAAGGTCAGATATCTATACTCTATGTATAGAAAAAATGACAGTTCCATTGCCCCATCCATGGGTGAGTATAATTAAAACTATAAGGGAACTCTAAAAGGTGAAATCTTTGAATCATGATAGCATTTAAAAAGGGTTGAAGCATAGTAACAACCAAAAAACCCAAAATAATTAATCCAAGATAATTCAACACAAAAATACCCAAAATCACAGGACACCCTAACCCAGAGGGATACAAATTCAAACTCTAGAAACTCTCGCAACCACACCATAGAGAACCCCTTGATTGTCTTCTTGACATGTGGTAAGAAACCTACTAATGAAACATTCACCATAAAAGATTCACTCAATCGGTATAAAAATGTGAAACTCCACACAGTGACATCCACATACCCAATGGGGAATTGATGAGACCCTACCAATTATGGTACACTTGATAGTGAACATCATTTTCCACACCCAAACCACCACTAATTGACATTGTGAGTAACTTGGAGTACCACCACCTGATCATTTCTTAAACAAGGAATCACTCTACATAATTATTAACAAGGTAAGCAACTGACATATCCCATTAATCTAGAAAATGTGAAGAGGAGACCATTCTTGAGACCACCCGAAGTAAGAACACACCATAGGAATCAATGGAATGATGATCCTCTTTCATTTAGTAAAATATCAGATCCTATCATTTTTTATACATTGTAGGGTAATGGATAAAATCCATTATAAGGTTAATTGCTTGTATAAAATACTCATCTCTATAAGAAAATGGGGACAAAATTAATATAGGAACCTCATGGAGAAAAAAACTTATATTTTAAAATTAATCTCTAAAATAAATCCATCATCTCCAAAAAAAACCATGTTAAACATTTTCATTATTAATCTAATAAGATGAATACTCTATCATTGATATAGAATTTAACCTCAATATGTATCAATGTCCATATTTTTAATTTCAATTGATACCTAAGAATATCCCCTAACAGTTTGGTGAGGGGGATCATTGAGAATTTTTACTAACCACTACTCTATATACATAGATAAAATATCAAGATGCAATATATGAGATATGGGTGGTGCTGGAAATATTCCATTGAACATAGATTGTCATATGAGGTAGTTGCTATTTTGGAGGTTGATAAAAACACCATAATCATTATAATACAAGATGCATGCACTAATACTAGAAATAATTTTCACAGGTATAATGATATAATCTTTATGATTCATATGTACCAATATGACCCATAAAACAATTGAATGATGAAGACAATATTTTTAATGCATAGGTTTGCACAAAAACCTGTGACCTGTCAACCTCTGTGGAATCCATAAATAATAATAACTATTGGAGGGTCCCAAATTAATAATAAAACATTAGGATATCCAACCCTTAATTTTGATCATTATATAGAAGTCCAAAACCCATTTGCTTTACCGTCTCCATCATTATTATCCTATCATTATATACAAGATATTGGAAAATGATACAAGTATTGAATCTTATCATAAAAAACATAGAATAGTGAAGTGAACCCCGTTGTCTTGTACTCTATATAAGGATAATAAAAATTGACTACTTATTATTCCAAAATTATATTTGAGGAATTTTGATACACAAATAATAGTATACTATTTTGATGTTTGTTGTTTCATAAGAGTACACATCAATCCACCTTTGACCCTCCCTCTTTTTGTGTCCTTAGAAATATCCAATGTGTTCATATCATGCACTTTGGGAATTATTTTTATACACTAGGTGTGGGAGTGTATGTGTAACTTTCTATATTCCAACATTAAGTCATGACATGTCACTTGGTATGGTTTGTTTATGTATACACCCTTTTGTTTCACATGGGGGTGTCTAGTTGAAGACCTAGTAAAACAATGTTTCAAGTTCCTTAGGTTCCCACTAGGTGGGTAAATCATACTAACACAATATCAATCCCTTATATCATACATATTATGAATAGAAGAAGTATAAGAAATGTTTCCATGAAACCAAATGGATTATATTATAGAATTCCATTTTCATAGATCATAATGTTTTTTCAAATTCAATTTTAACACCCATATTCGATTCATGCTCAATGGGAAAATGAAAATCTGAATGGTCATTTTCCAAATGAATGGTGGGATCAAAAATAATATTGAAAACCAGTGACAACTAAAATAATAATTACTCATTCATGGATGATATTATGATTTTCAGAATCTAATATTTTGGATTCTTAAATCCATGATACTTATATCAAGATCATAATATGTATCAGCCAAAGATGGTGGTTCCCCTCTCAGAAACCCTTGATGAACTCTTTGTCTCTAAATTCAGAGGGGATTGGATGGATTAATGCATATGATGAGATATGATAAATTTATGGTTAGTGAAAACCATATTTAATTAAATTTAATACCCATTTAAGGATAATAACACATGCCCAAACTGGAATGGGGAATACACCTCATCTGGGTAAATGCCTCTTTTGCGGAACCATCACTAATGAGGCAATTCAAATTTTGTGTTCAGTTTTAGGGATATTAATGAAAAAACTACTAAATATAATTAATATTTTTTAAATAAATATTAAATATTATGAATAAACTTTTAGGCTTGGAATCACACCAAACACCTTCCATTGGGTAAACACAACATTCCTAATTCAGTGAAATCATCAGAAAAATATTTGAGGATGTTTGATAGATAAAATACTCATTACACCCTTCTAACAATTATAGGGATTGGAAGCACCAAATTATGAAAAGGTCTCCACATAGTAAAACAAGAATAATTTCATTCTCCAAATCAAATGGATTTTTATCCTTGAAAAGGATCAATGACGATGACCCTCTTAATGTACACCTAATTACCTCAAGAAAGAGGCAAGTACCACACAACATGAACTCCTCCATATTTTAATGTAACTACAAAAATCAATCTATAATAGATCTCACATGATAGAGAAACCAATCCAAAAACCCTTAACAAATATTCTACATCCAAAATATTCATTGAACCACATCCAACCATGAGCAAACAATTTTTGGGGAAGGTTTCAACCTATGTGAATGTATACTCTCAAATACTCAGTAAGGATTCCTACTAACCTACATTATTTTTACTTTGATGGAGACTCTCAGTAGCCCTAGAAATCTATAAATCCATGATATAATTTTATCTATTGAATAATGTTCAAAAAATTTATTTTTAGGGATTTCACTCTCCCTCATTAATTAGGGGGAACCCCTTTAAGTTACGTTCAAAAAAACATTAAACTCCACCAACTTATATTCTTAATCTTCTTAATAGGTGTTCAAAACCAATACTCCACTAGAAAAAAATAATACAAACATAGAATTTAACTATTTTAGGTATCTAGGTTAATAAGAAATACCTAATTTTGACCTCACAAAGAGCCGAATGGGTTCAATTTCAACAAAATTTTACTCAATTAGGTCATATCCCACTATATATAAACTGATGCATTCACACTAAACCAAAATTTTAATACCAAAATTACCATGTACTCTATCATTTGATCATTCAAAATGGATAGTCACACCCACATCTGCAAAGAGTTTGTCAATGATCTCCACCAAAACAAACACGATGATGACAATGTGGCATGAAATCAAGATGATTTAGGGATAGTCATCATGACTTATGGTTCTCATGAATGTACATAGTCCAAAATCCTTATACCATAATACATTTAAAGGACTAATGTTATGTTAATAAGAGGGTATTCTGTATAATGCGCCATTAATGCACACGAAAAAATAGAATAATAGATTATACCCAGGTTTGGCTCCTCAAAACATCCAGTATATTGTAAAAACCATGGACTCAAGATCTGGTTACCTTATATCATCGATAACTCCCATAATGAAAATATAAGAGATTATCTTTATTTATATTTTTTGGTTTGATACTCTAAAAATAATAACATTTAAAATTATACATTAAAACTTAATAATGATTTGGTCAAAGCCTCTTAGAGCTAGTCTAACACACACGGTACATCCCACTACCAACAGAGTTAAACTCATCATATTCACCTTATTTACATGATGTGCTGAAAAATCATTCACACTCCAAACTTGTATTTGGGGTAACATATACTAATGTGGAATATCTATTAGGTCCCTCATTTCCATTGTATAATTCCTAAAGAGTTCACTAACCTAATACATCTCTCTCAACTAAAAGAATCAATGATAATGGTTTACTTAGATGTGGCCAATGTATACTCACTAATCTCATCTAATGGTCCACAAAGGATATAGGGAACCCTGATTGGATTATAATCCTAATGAGAAATAAATAATGATTGAGTGAAAATATACACTCCCAACTAGTGTAATGAATTTTTATTTATTCATCTCAAGCCCTTCTTGGTCTGTCAATTTATCGCTCTCACTATGAACATATCATCATAGTGATCACCATATACACCTAAATACATCATTGAGATCGGTCTTGGGAAAAAAATACTAAAATTCTAGAGTAAATGATCTATCTACCCAACGTCCCCTCTCTTTTATTCCATCTAACAATTTATACAAGACTGAATAAATGATCCTATTATACAAAAACCTATGATATGGGGTCCAATAAAACATTTTCCCGATCCAAAATCATATCAGTTATTATTCTATAGTGAATTTACCTAAACATGTTTCCTTCCAATAAACTAGTTAAGGGGGTTGATGACCATAATATAATTGGATCTCATTCCATTGAACATGGGGAAGTATCGTGATATAATAGAAGAATGATAATACATCTCATTGTAATAAATTCTATCCATGATAGATGGAGAACACATAATATGTAATATATTGGTTTATCCATCCCCAATGCATCTTGAAAGAACCACACCCTATCCCACAATGGGCTCTTTAACCCAACGATTGCAAGTGGGATCCAAACCTCTTTGAGATATTGGGGGTATTGACCTCATTTCAAAAAAGCATGAATCTCATCAATGGGTGATACTACCTCTCCTATAGATGGCCCCACCCTACCTATATGGTTTTTACAAAAAATATTCTTTCAAGTAACACCCTATCTCATGAAACCACTAATCTATAAAGAAGGAAAACCCATGCCCTCTTGGTAGAGGGTGGAGACAAAAACCTATATTACATAGGACCCACACATCATCAAAATCGAGGGGGTATAGAACCAAATCACAAATGAAGCACTCAAATCCCTTGAATAGTCGTCTACTAAAATAAAATAATGGTGGATATGAACTAAAAATATGGAGGACCCATTATTCATAAGATATTACATAATAATCAAGGATTGTATCACCCCAATGTATGGTCCCTATCCTTTTTGATCTATTTTATGGGAAGAATAATAGCCCCATAAATATATGATCAAATACTACCATGAATGGTGAACTATAGGGAATACAAATCCAATATAAATATTAAAATAACTATTTAATTAATGGGATATCTTTTCCAAGAAATGCCACATTTCTACAACTAGGCTTATAGATATCTTCATCTGTAATAGGGATATTTTTCACTTAAGTTGAAAGAATATTTATGAAGTAATCCAACGTCATAATAAAAAACTTCAACATTATAGGTATGATTTCATTCAATAAATTCAAGAAAATCATACACTTAAATTATGCAAGGAACTATAGAAAAATACATTGTAACTTATTCCAAAATTGTATAAGTTACTCACCCATATTATCATTCTCCTTGAACATAAATACATCATTAAAATTACCATTGTTTGTTTCCTGGGTCTTCCGGCTAATGATAATCACCCTTATAGTTATTCTCTATGTGTCTCAAAATAACAACTCAATATCACTATATAAAACCTCTATCCCAATAAATGAAAATCTCTAATATCACTCTGTTATTACCCAACCCACATGAGTTGAACATGGGTTAGAAGTAATACATGACTGACACCATATGACAACTTTATATAGTCCATGGTATGAGGAATATTTCTAATAATACATTAAAAATAGCTGGAGTTCATTTAATTAGAATAATTCTATCATAACATCCAACAATACAATATGAGAACCATTAAAGTATAGGATATAAATATCAAACTGGAATGTAAGATATATCACTGAATTCTTCTCAAGTTGTTGGGAGAAGAAATACACCAAATTTTTTTTCTCTAATATGAAATATTCTAGATCATAAACACTTTCATCTCCACTAATATTATTCCCCATAACAAATTATTTTAATGTTATCTATTACATATTTTTTAGGAATATGAACAACAATTTTGGGCCCGAGCCACATCCATGACTGAGTATTAATATACACTGTATGAGTCTCTAATTAGGGGACATATGGTCATAGGATAGAATAAAAAAAAAGGAATAATCATACTACCACCCAAAACAAAAAAATGTATCTAATATGATGAAAATAAAACATAAAAAAACAAAAATCTCAAAAGCCATCTTTCATGGGAGGGAATCCATTTCAAACTCTAATAACTCACTCAACCACACAATGTATATACCGTAAATATCATTAATACCTTAGGGGATGACACATACATCCTAAATACAACCCACATGATATTATCTTGTCAGTTAAAAAAATTAATACCCCTCATAATTCCATCAATAAACCCCATGTAAACCCCACGAGTTCTACAACAAATGTTTTCATTCTAATAAATGATCTAAATATTCCTCACTATAACTTCTCGTGACTGACTAGGTGAGAAAACAAGTCTACCATCATGAAATTATTCCACAAATGGTCCCCTAAATACATATATATCTCTTAAGTACCCATATGACAAAACAATTTTATCTCATCACAACCATTGGGAGTCCACTTACCAGAACACCAAATGAAGAATATGACCCACATAATAAAAATAATTATTTCCCCCAAAGAATATGTAAAATATAGGAATGATAATCTCACATATTTTAAATGGTTGAAGGAATAAAATAGTAATAAAAATAAACACTTCTATAACTCAATGCTTTCTAGAAGAAAACTATGAATAATTGAATTATAGAACCACATATTCATCTAACCTCTATATGAAAAAACAATCATAGAATCCAACGATCATCTCCACTAAGACATGTGAAAATGAAATAATTATGGGATACACAATCTTTAAGGGTTAGAAAATTGGGTTGTGGTGGTCCCACTTCTAACTCTGATCTATCCCATCTGAATAATGAATGACAATACAAACCAATAATGTGAGTGCTTCTCAGATCTTACACCACACAAATGTGTAAAATCAGTACCTATGAAAATTTCCAATTTTAAAAAAATATAGTCCCACACCATATGAGATCAGATCAAATAATACTACACTAAGAATAGATGATAATTTCCCTACATAATAGAAGGCTCTGTCTCCATTCACTCAGATGACTACAATATCCTTGACCTGTAATGATGACTTAAAAAAGTATCCATTACATGATACCACGAAAAAAATATCTATGAATTGAAATGAAGAATATTATTTTGTGAACCATAAATAATATTATACAACTTATACTCTATCACTCTAGATAACAAAACATGGTCTAACATGGGAGAGGGAGAGCGATAGAGATGTACAAAGAGAGTGTATGGGTGCGTGAAGACATATCATTAAATAGATACAATACATGGATTTTTTTATGACCAACTAATATTTCCATGAATAAATCCTGAATCCAATGATACTAACTTTGTTGTTTATAGGGGAAGGTGATTGACTCTAATAATCATACGTCATAAATAGACCTATCAACCCACAATATGATGAAATTTGTACTTCTCACACTTACCTGCACAATAGAAAATTGAATCCTTCATCCAATATGGAATCTAAAACAAAAAACAACTCCATGATGGTTATCAACCACTGTGAACATGAATGAATTTATAAACCCCAGTTATGATTACACAATGGGTTGTCTAAAACCTACATTATTGATTAAATTCACCATCAATATCATATCTTCATTTCCAACTGATTTTAATGTGAAATATACTTGAAATAAACATTATAATACCCTATAATAGTAATATGGGCCCCACCATCATGTTCTATGGGGAAGGATACAAAAACATACACAACTAATTTATGAAAGATTCATCTCCAACAAGATAAGATACGAAAATCTATTTAAATTTGGATTGAACAAGTTGTGTACTCAGAATAAATGGCATATCCATAAAAATCTTAATATTTGGTGCTTTCCCAACCCATCATTGTTTATAATTCTCCATGAAATGGTATTTCACTCAACTACAAGGGTTTTGAGGGTTTAAGGGTACCTGTAAATTTTACCCACCATAGGTTATGTAGTGTCACCTAGCAAGATGTGTAAAAGAAGAATCACATGTGTTGCACGCATGTGATTAGAAATGTGTATAGAAAATCCTCGTGTAATGTCCCAATGGTCATACTCGATGTATAAAACATACATATACACTAGTAATACAATGTAATTACCCTAAGATGATCAAAAAAGGTAAATAGTTTTTGTTCAAGTGACTAACCTCATGTTGTTGGTTATAGATTTAAATATCTATAAATTTTCCAAAATCTATATTAAACACATTGATTAGAATCAAGGAGAAATGTAAAATTAAACTATGTCAATAGATCATCATAAATTAGAGGCATTAACAATATTGAATAATAAAGAGGTAAAAAATAAATAATGAGTCAGACAAATTTTTGTATCATCACACCTTAAAAAACATGAATATTTTTTTCCTTTTAGATAACCGATGAATACTAATTCATGACTGGATAATCCTTGTATAATGGTTCCTACCTCTACAACATCCTCTTAGATTCATATCCTTGTAGTGGGAGAAGAGTGTCCTCATACATGAATAGTTAAAGATATGAGAATTTTGGGATGAATTAAAACCCATTTATATTAAAATAGATGAACAAATAAATTTTTTGAACCATTTATCAACCCAAAATAGTTATTATACCACAATAATATTAAATCCAGATTTTTAGAACAAATAAATTGGCCATTATTTCAATTTATCGTTCAATTTTGAAGATATTACCATTAAAACACAATGATTATATTTAGTCAATATTTATATAATATTACATACTAAACATAAGGTCTTAAATTTATAATCCAATAAAATCTTTCCCTCAGGTAAATTTCATATTTTAATGTTTGAAAAATCATTAATTTTTTATAGGAATATTGTTCGGAAAAATTATTTTTTTACCGTTCAATAGTGTTTATAATTCAGAAACACAAATGAATTCATTGGTTTTCATATGGGAACCCCCAAATTATTGAATGATTTTTATAATCATTCTAAGTTCCCCTTATAGTAATCATTTTATATATTTGTAATGAAAATTTCCATTTTTTCATCACCCTCCCCCCTCTAATAATTTTTTCAATTAATAGTTGTTGTAAATTCCTAATATTTGTTCAACTAGCTGTTGAATTTGAAATTACATATACCCCTTCATTCAATATATGGGTTGAAGATATGTGTTCCCACCAATCAATATTCTCTTAGAAAATAAAATTCATGATCTTCAAGATTCATTTCTCAATGTCGTTCATTATATAATTCATTTTTAATAAATAGAAAAGTAGTGGTATGGATTTTAATATATGATTAATGGAAAAATTTATATATGTATAAAAGCCCCAATACTGTAATTGGTAAATAAAAATCAGAACCACGAAGGAAATATAAATTTACAGGGAATGATATTAAATATAATTCTATTATAGTTTTGTGATAATTAAATTTTTCTAGTTCTTTTTTTAGGTCAAAATTTGATACCTTTTTCAATTTTTGTGTTTTATGGTCGGAATGACATCGTCATTGATAAAAGAAATGTAATTTCAAGAGTTTCATCACCAGATTCCATGTTATTAGATATGTATTAATAAATAACATGTGAACTTGGGTTTTAGACATTTTTCAATTGAGTAAATCTTTGGAAACTATGTTTTAGGAATGTACATACAAAGGAAAATAGTTTAATCTAACCGTATAGCCTCTCATGAGTAATGGTGAAACCCACTTATACATTAGATAAGTGTTTTCAAACCATTTTTATTGGGGAATAAGGAATTTTAGAATTATCATATATTATGAGAGATGAGATACACACATTTTGGAAAACAATGTGTCAAACCATACAAGGTGTTGTTCTTGGTCTGTGAGAACCACATAACTAAAGGATGGTTACCCAAACCATTATGTTCATTAAAATGTGAGACATAACAATATTTCACATCCCAAAATTTTATGTTTTCATCTTATTTCTCCTCAATTTACACTTCATTCACAATTAGGGGTCGCTATTTCTCCCCCACCAAGGCTTTCTACTCTTTTACTCCTCCAATTTCAAATTCATGAACTATTAGTATTTTTGAAAGATATCACTAAGGTCTTAAATTCTCTTTATTTATTTTCTTGTTTATATACCCATATTGAACTTAAATTTAATTTGAACATTTTTTCTTTTTTTTCGTGGTGTTTGTGTAAATATCTAATATCTCTCGTATATGCTCAAGTAGGAGTCCGATATTTAATGAACGAGTGCTTATGGGTCCAATGTTGGTTGTGTTTACATTTACATTTAATTTTATTTTTGTTTCAAGGTTAATTCCAAATTATGTACTTTGTGTTGACCAAGAGATACCCTATATAAAATGATTGGTGAAATTTAATAATTTTATTGATAATATAATTTTTTATTGAAAATCCCTTGAATCATATATATGGATTACTCCGGGTAAGTGGATTTTGACTACTATGATGATTTGTCTAGTTTCTTTATATTAAATTAATAATATGTGACATCAATGATATGGTTCCAAGAAAACATCATGTGCATGGCCTGAAGATTAGTGTGATATTTATCATCTAGTCTGTGGCCACATTGTTGTCAGCCTTAATTATTGGCCCATGATACATGGGGTTATGATGATCTCCAGGTTAAGGTGACATGGTTATCATTTTAAAGAGATGATTTCATCTAGATGAGGGCATGTATATTATAGCGTGCGATAGTGTTCACCATCAAAATTTAGCAACATGGTCATAGTGGAATAATGTTCCAGATGATGTATCATTGGTATGTCTGGTGATTTCCATTTATCATCGTTAGAAAATAAATTGTGGGATTCAAATGAATATAGATGATATATAATGACACATACTTATTATACACTGATGTTTCATCTAAATAAATTATTACTAATTCGATAACCTAATGATACCACCATTGATTGAAATTGTTTTACTTACATACGAAAATGGAACATAAAAAACACGTTCAAAATATATCAACAAATTCTCTCACCTATTTATTTACAACTAGAAACTTTTTTTAAATTTCATACTTATTACAAATGATCATGTACTTGGAAAAATAAACACAATAATGGGAGAGAAAATATTATCAACAATGGTAATCAAGGGAGAGATTTAAGAATAACATGTACATAATAGTATTAGAAAATAAGAAAACTAATTGAAGATCATACACATAATGTGAATGGTTATATACATGAATCACGGTATATAGATTGGTAGTTCATCAAGCATGAATCATATGATAATCAATAAACATGCTCCATGATACTATAAAAATAGAATAAGACTTAGATTTTTGGGCATACAAATATATTTTGAAAATCATATTCCAATTATACCTACCAACACATAAACAACATGTTAGTATTAGGCTAATCACAAAAATAAATACTTTGGAATTGTGATGAACTCTAATGTACACTCTTGTTTTTGAAATAGGATGACCTCTAATGTATCATATTGTTCTTATCATAGGATGACCTACCTTGTATGATTTCATTATGGGAATATAATGACCACCTGTGTACCTTCTAATAGTGGTCCTAGGATGTCCTCTAGTGTACCCTTTTGTTACAGGATTAGGATGACCTCTCGTATACCCACTCTTTGTCTGATTTAGATAACTTCCCATGTACACTTTGATATCATCGAATATTTTTCATTACCCAATGCATTAGAGGTAGATATTTGTTCCACCATTCACTTAATTAAAACCTTACATATGTGTTACACATAAATATAATCCATTAATCCTATTAGAACCATTAAAAAAGGGGTTTTATCCAAACATTACTCTTGTAAATGAAACCTAACATATAAACATCATAAACCAATTAGTGAAATAATACAGATTATATAAATGGGTCAAATCAATATTAATGATTGAATAATACTAGTGGAAGTCATATAATGTGAAATATAATTTTGAAATATCTTAGAAAAACATTTCTTGATTAAAATATCATTTCCCCTTGAAAAAAAATAAATCATAAAATAGTTAGAAAAAGTTATCATTGAAAATAACCAGTAAAACTTTTAAAGGTGCCATATAAAACCATTTTAAACATTTTTATATCCTTGTCCTTTAAAATGGGTGAAAGAAATGTTTTTGAAAAAATTTGTACAAATAATAGTTTTTTGAATAAAAATATATTCAACAAAAAAGAGAAATACATTAAATGAAACATTTAATTTCATAAAATGAAGGATACTCATGATACAAAATATAAAAGTAATGTATATAATCCTCCATAAAATAGAGGTTCATAACATATCTTGTGTCTAAAAGAAGGCATGTTGAGACAAAATTACCTTACAGATTTGGTAAATTTTGAAACATAAGACACATTAAATAGAGTTCACCAAATTGATATTTAAATAAAAATAAATTAAAAGATAATGATAATATAATATATTGATGGGTGGTATATACACCAAAGAAAATTAATATGTGGTGAATATGACATAAGTCTCATAAGAATAATTGTGTGACTATAAAACTTTTAACAACATTGTAATTCTTCGAATAGTTTTCCCCATAAATAAATAATTATAAAAAATGCATTTAATACCATAAATATAATTGAATTTATTATATGATATCTGAATGGGTAGTATATAAAAAAAGCATAAAATATTTATGGTGTGAAAAATGATTATATTTCATAGAACAAAAGGTGAGATGAGAAACCCATGACATAGGCTTATATTATGTTTTTTGTACATAACACTACATAAAAATTGTAAAAATATAGTTATTTATGGATTAAATACAATATTCATATTTATAAATCCTGATATGATATTTATATAAAACATTACCTCTCATTCATTAAAAATATATTATAATGTTCATTCTTTTGGGCGTGTTCATTCCATGAATTTCATGGTTCTATCATTAGTGTATAATAATGGGACTTCATGTCGAATAGAAATTAAACTCCACTGGATAAATGAAATATAATTATAGAACATAATGAATTTTAAATGGTCTCGTGTATCTTTTTTTATTATAAAATTGTGATTATTTATTAGATAAAATGTTTATGATAAATGTTAAAATTTAATTGGAGGGTTTTTTCTGACCAACAAGAACTAGATTTATTTTATTTAATATAATGTCAATATATTGGTTCCATTACACGATACATGTTATAATATAACTTATAAAATCTTATTCAACCATAATAATTATTTTATAACCATCCATGATGGAATTACTATATGATGAACCAAATCATTATTCAGATAGGTGATTAACCATCCTAACATGGACAACAACTCATTTATTTTAATAAGATGACTATAAAATAGAAGTAGTTTTGAAAAATTACCTTATAATGATAAAACAAACCAATATAAATTATTAAAGAGTTACAATTAAATGATGGAAGTTGTTTTTTAGGAGACAGTATGATAAGAAAAATAATAAAAAATCAGTTTTTTGAGAAAATTAAATCTTCAATATCACCTCATTGGATGTTCCCATGTGAACATTGGATTCATTTTTTTGATACCACAAACACATAGACATGGTGATATTTAGGTGGAAAATGGTTTTATGAATTATCATATTATTAATTTAATGTTAGGGTAAATGGTGTGGTGAGGGGAGGTTGTTATTCTTGAGGTGGGTTGGGTTTAAGTGATTAAATAATGAATACACTTTATTAAAAATACAAATTGAGGTGTCATTAATATAAATTAATTTAGATTATAATATATAATTTAATAGATTTTTTATTATATAAATACCTCAAACTCTCATTTAATTTTATATTATTTATTTATTTTCATCCATTATCTTTGAACATTACCATGTTTCATTATTTTTCCAATACCACGGTAAACTATTCTTTTTTTCAAGATAAATTTTTTATTCCCAAAATTGGAAAATGTATTTATATAGAATTTTTAAATTATTATACCAAATATTTAACCCATTTTAAAATATTTATTTCACTAAATATTTAAAATTATATTTCAAAAAAATCCAATACTTGTAATAGGAATGATATTTTTTAAAGTGAAATGATAAAAAGCATGAAATATTTTTATATACAATGTAATTGTGAAATTGATTAGTATGAACCATAATGTATTTAATTATGAATAATGGAACTAGTTATAGTTAGAAACAAATCTAAAAAATAAATTACCTAAACATGTAAATTAGATGAGATTGCAATTCAGAATTAAAATGAAGTATTTTTATCTATTCATCAAAAAATGAACATATTCCAAAAAAATCACCATATGATAAATTTAAAAAACCTTATCTAGAAATGAAGATTAGTTATCAATATAAAACTTATAAAATGGAGAATTTTTCAAAAAACATATGTTTTCCACTAAAATATGGAATCATTTATTTTAGATAAATATAGTTTTTTATGCTTAAAATTTAATTTTATTATAATATTATGAATATAATGTCAATTATCTGAATTAAATTAAATTTTATTGAATAAATAACACATAAATTTCATTAATATATTTAAATTAAAGATAATAATGTATTTAGTAAAGATAAACTGTCAATATTAGAACAAAAATAGTTTTTCATAATAATATATCATCTATATTAAATTAGATTTTATTTTCATTTCCAATTAAATATAAAACAAGGATCATTTTATAAAAGTATGTAAAATGTATTTTGATAATTTTTTAATTCACATTTAGTCCCACTATTATATTGTCCATGAGATAACTACCTCATTTAAAAAAACTTTTACATTTCTTTTATTATAGATGTTTTGTGTAATGTAAATTATTGATGTGGTTAAATTTTTTAAGAGACATAGCATAAAATATTGGGGTGTTACATTATACCACCTATAAAATGAATTTATCCCTCAAAAATAATTACTCAAATATAAAAAGTTAGGATGCATCTTCATCAACACATTCTAATGTTCTCATATAGCTTCTTTATATTTTATAGTTTGTCCACAAAACCATAATCAGAAGTATGAGAATGTTTCTTAAAACATTATCTCTAGGATCAAGGATCTACACTGGTTTTTCTTTATCAGAAATATCATTTCACAATGGAATGACCAATGAGTCATGTAAATGTGTACGATCAAGTACATACATCCTCATAAGATATACATGGAACACTTCATGAACATGATATAGACATGGTGGAAGAGTCTATCGATAAAAACCTTCCAGATGTGATAACAAAGATAAAAAAAGTTCATCCTCACAAATTTAAAATTTTCCATGAAAATAAATTATTTTCGTTTCAAAATTTCTATTGTTGGCATCACACATTAGGAAAAATGTATAAATTAAAATTCCTCTAAAAAATATGGAATGTTAATGTTGATGACCACCACATAAATCTGGAATATTGTCCTTATAAGGTCAATTACCATAATACAATATACCAAAGATGTATAAATATTAACATTTATATCATCCAAAAAATGATAATATGATGAAATTTTATTTCAAAATCTATTGAGAAATATTCTTAGTTAATTTCATCTCAAAATAATAAACTATATCTTTGGTTAGGACTTGATAAATTTCCACTTCATTTATTACATAAAGAAACAAATTTGATATTGTAGAGGTAGTAGAAATACAAAATCATAAGATCCATAATGGAATAATTGTTCGTTCCATTTATCCATAATTAACATCATAACAAAATAGTAAGAACATTTTACCCCATAACCATAAATATTCCTATTTTTAATTAATTTAGTAATCTATAAAACTTCATCCAGTGATCAAAATAAAAAATTTCCAAATGGTTTCCCCTATGAACCTTTCAAAATATTAAAATCCATGAAATTTGAATAATGTTTAATAAATTTTCAAAATTGGATTATCCTTAATCCCACGAAAATGATGATGTAGCTCTTAATTTTTACATACTAGTCTTGTAAAGATCATTATATTGCATTCTCTTGAAAAATGGAAATAAACTATTTTACCATAAAACATTAGTGATAATAATCATTATATACAAAAATAAATCTATACTCTTATGATGAATCCTAAAATTTATTTAAAATAAATTCACAAACCTCCTTGATATCATATTAATATTCAGTTACATGGTCATAAGTATTATCCCATTTATTTTATCATAATCAAATAACTATTTATATTACTATTATCTAATCATCATGAAGATATTATGGGTTACTATTCCTTTCCAATATAATTATACAACCTCAATTTGTTTTCAGGTTTACTAGTACGATTCAAAATTTCCTTTCAAACATATAAAAATCACTTATGTGTACCAATACATTGATGTTTAATTATACCAAATTTATTATATTTCAATACATAAACACATAATAATTCCATAACATTTTATTCTCACTCCACATAAACAATAGCTATCACATGGAACATAAATTTTCCATTAGAATTAACTGGCTTCAAATGTCGATCATCATTTCTAACCCTTGGATTCGAGTGCTTGTTAGATTAATTCACATTTTCTTTATACATGTGCAATTAAAGCATTGGGGAGCATTTTATGAAAAAATATATCTGATTTTATTTTTATGTAACTTCATCCTATCAAATCAGAACATAGTTTCCTAATGACCATACCTTGAACTCTACAATATTTTACCTGTTCCTTTATAACAATTTACACCATGCTTTTTCTGATAGATTGAACATATATTTAAAATCATCTTTTTTCTATTCTTTTTAGATATTCCCAAAAATTCCATTTATCTTTTCTTATCATGTCAATGAAATTCATTGGTAAATCTGATTTCCATGTGTTTGTTGAGGGAATATAAAACAATTTCTTTATAGGTACCAGAGTCTCTTTAAAAATTCCCCTTTAATTTTTTTTCAAACCCCAAAATAATCAATCAATTTACATTCCGAACTGATAATTAATATCAAGGATTACCTTGGAAGCCTTGTAAATTTAATCTCGGTTATCTTGATGGATTTATGATACTTTTTCTTCATCTCACTAAATTCATTCTACATCGTCGTATGTATTATATGATGGAAGTAATTTATAATGAATACCCCCTCAAACACCTCTCATTCCATCGATTCAATTTCATCTTCTTCCATTAGGTTCTTAAAAATATCCCACCACTAATCTACATCACCATCAGAATGACAAGCAGAAAAACATGTTTTGTCCTGACCCATACCCTAAAGAACAGAAAATATCTCTCCAGCCATTCTAATCAACTTCTTTAAAACACGGGTTGCAAGGAAATTACTAAATGAAGGTGGATGTTTCAACATGACGGACCCAACATGTCATTGTTGTATCCTTTCCTTATTATTAGTTCAACATGATTCATATTTTATGAATTTTGTTTGAGAGAAGAAATAATTTTTTTAATTCAGGGCCAATATCATCTATTTTCCCAATAAGAATATCAATGAATTCTCTATTGCATTTAGTCTTCACAAGGTTCTTTTAGGTTCTACACATTATCTAAAATAGAATGAATACTATGAAAATCACAAATCATTCATTGAAACCTCATAAAGAATAAAAATAACTTATAAACTGTCAATATTAGACATCATAGGATTAATCCTCTGTTTTTTATAAACATTATAAAATATCTTATTAACGTAACATATACATTCTCATAGGGTTCATTCTAAGGTTTTCTCATCCTAGTTTTTAATTGATGACTAAAACCATTCTATGATACCAAATATATGTAATGACAATTTTTAAACAAATATATTATATTTAAATATATTATTATTCATTAAATAATAGAAAAAAACTATGTAAATGTATGGGTTTAGTGTCTTTGGATGCATGGAAACATAGAAAAAGGTTCTTAATTCATCAACATCTTCTCGTTCATATTTCATTATAACCAGATCCATTTTTTAAATATCATAAATAATATCATTCTTTATATAAAGGGGAAAATACATGTAAGAAATTATGAGATTAGATTCATAGTATGAGTAAATAAAAGAGAGGCGTAATCATAAACTGATCCTTAGTGTATGAGAACATAAGAAAACATTTGGATATCATATACATGATTTATAGATTAATGATTATTAGTTCATAAGATATGAACCATATGATAATAAAATGAAGTGAGACATGTTACTATAATAATGGAATAAGACATGAATTTTTTTTAATAAAAATAAATTTTAGAAAACATATGTCAATGATACTTACTATGATATTCATAACATGTTAGGCTAGATCTAATAACATGTTTTTGGAACTTGTAGGACACCCAAGAGGAGGTGAATTGAGTTTTCTTATCAAAATTTCTATAAAAAACCCTTATTTAAAAATTCCCCCAATTTATTGTATTACAATATAGTTATCCAAAGTTGTAGATTTATAATATATTTTAATGTTTAATTAATTTCTCAAAGGATTGATTAATTTCTAGTTACATTAGGTTGAAAACTTGATATAACTTTTGAAGGTAATTTAATAATTCATAAAAGGATTAAAAACTAACTAAGATTAACTATCAAAGTAATATTTTGTTTTTCTAAGATTTTATTGAAAACCTAGAAAACCATATTTGATAAACACAATGGACACAAACAAGTGTTTCTATATCAAGAAGGGACCTACTCCTATTCACATGTTTATCTATTTATACCATATATTTTTTGTAAATAATCATGATCCACAAGCTGGATTGGGAATTACCACAACACACAAGGTTGTCCAGGTCTATAATAACTCTACCATAGTTATTCATGAGAAAAAATACAACAATCCCACACTCATACCTCCTCCATAGTTATAAGTGGGAGAAAAATGATGAAAAAGATGAGTGAATGAGGATATCATGTATCCTACTTCTTTGATCATAAGATAGTCTGTGTTTATGATAAAGATACACACACTACTCAAAAGTATTGAATATGTACAAAAGAGATAAGAAATAATGAGAAAGGTTTTATAATTCTATGTATAATGTTCTTGATGCTTTTGGACTTTTTGTATGTGTTAAATCAGATTCTTGAGACCACTACTGAAAACAAACACCAAAAAATATAGTGTCTTGGATACAAGGTGTTCTGGTTTCTAGTGAGGTGAGACACTCCTTGAAAATCCTCTTCATGTGGATATGATTTTGTAATAATTCTCTCACTTCAGTTCATAGAAAGTTCATCCATGTTCACTTCTAGAAGTATGAGTTTATTTTGTGTTTTTTCTGGGTCTCATGGGTGTATTTATCTTCTCGTGCTCCACCTTATATATAATTCAGAAATTTTCTTTTCCCGACAATGAGAATGATCATGATCATGTGCAGTTACCACATGTCTCATAAATCCTACTAAAATGGTCATTAATATTGTATGAAAATGATCAATAAGAAAATAAATATCATTTAATAAAAAAATTATGTCTGTTAGTAAAGATATTTAATTAAAATTGTAATGGAAAAAATTACAATGTTTGGAATGGTTCCTTGAGAAAGGTGAAACTGGGGTGGTGACATGTCTATTGCCACTAAACAATGTCTTTATAATGAATTCTTATACTTATTAGGAATTTGGTAGTTCTATACTGGTTTCCTAAGAATGGAATCTTAGATATTGAAAATTCATGAATTTAAGAAGGTTTTTTTTTTAACAGTGACACATACATTGAAAAAATTAAGAATTTTGGAACGATGTCTTAAGAATGGTGGCAGAGACTGAACGGTGTCCATTATTTTGTAAAAATATATAATCCTGGCCCATATCAATGGTTTCCATACCTTTGGGAAAAATTTTAACCAGTAGGTGACTACAATGGTGACTCATACATTTTATATTTTCAGACTGAATGGTGATTGTGAGTTCTCTGATTGATGACTCATTCATTGTCAAATACTTGTATACTATCTTATGAATTAATACATAACCAAATAGTTTATGATTATAAAAAACATTGTGACACCAAATAAAACTTGATTAATCTTTATTTATGAGCATTATAACAAGATGATTCCAATAATATCTCCCGTTTTGATGATAAAAAATTATCGCATTTATAATCCATACATAATGATCATAGTAAATGATATGTATTTTTGTTAACATATTAGAAAGGTTATTTGAAATCAAAACAGAAACAAATACCATTTAAATTATTCATAGATCGAATAATATCAGTGAAATACACAATAGTATTAGATCATATATATGAAATATCAGATATCATACCCATATAATGGTATTGGAGAATATATTATTAATAACAGATCATCATATAGTAGAGTATTTGAATACCATAATGATTGTTAGGCGAGATAAATTCCATCTCTAAGTTATCCACATTTTGGGATTATCAAAAAAATATATGGAAATAAAAATAAATAATAATCACAAAAGGTCTTCAACATGAGAATAAAATTGTGATAAATTATCATTAAATACATTAATACAGTACAAGAACAAAAAAGTAAAGTATATACCAATCAAAATTAATCCAATCCCTTCGACTCTATGTCGAAAAGCTCTATTCCCTTGGGAGATACATTTGGTGTAGACGCAGTAGAAGAATATGTAGTAATGGTTGGATGGTTAGAACGAATACAGAGAGGATGTAGATGAACATGTTCAAGAATTGAATGATCAAAGTATTGATTTTGAGGAAGACCAAGGTAACATTAGCTCATTAGTGACTAGTTTTATTTGGCTTAGAGCCTATACAGGGATCATGGTGACAAGTGCAAAGGAAGTAGAGGATGAATAAATTATGCCAGGTCTCAGAGGGGTAACTTCTGGAGCAATAAGTTCTGTGTTGTGAGGGTTTAAGTTAGGATTCCATAGATTTATGAATTCCTTGATGACCTCCTTACCATATCCCATTTATTTATTAAATTCATAATGGTATTCCATGTACTTTTCTAGTGTAGGGGCGAAGTCATTCCACTTATTGACTAGATTCTTTAAATTATCAGTCACTAGAGGTAGCCTCAAATTCTTTACTAAATAATTTAAATTATTGGTCAAATGGTTCTTAATATAGATATTATTAAAATACAAATCCACTTTCAATGAATTTTATTCTTGAACATCAGTGGCATCATTTTAGTTAAATAATTCCATTTTATGCATTATTTATTTGGGATTTTTAATCTTATAATGGAATTCCAGATTAGAATCACCAATCTAATGATTAAGATATTCTTTAATTTCAGATCTCATTATTGCGTTGTTTGATGACTGAAATGTCTGTAAAGATTCTAATTGAGCTGGTGTAGCTGAGATGAAGGAATTTATATTTTTAAAAACTATCTCTAATGATCCTTTATATTCATCCTTATGTCGATTGATAGTATAGAGAATCCCACAAATTTATTTTTCTAATTTAGTTTAGTTATTGAATAATTCTTCAAACCTTAAAATAAAATTAGGTTTTATCAAAGATACAACCTTTCTTGAGAGAATATTAGAATAAACCCCACATAGACTAGAAAACAGAGCTGGAGGAAGAGAATCTTACTTGTCCACAATCATCTCCTCAACCAATGATTATAAGGACATAAATTCATCATTCACCTATTTATTATCAATCCTTATTTATTGGATGTCATGAAGAATCTAAGGTTGGGTTTTTCATATAAACATATCCAAAAAAATTTCAGCATCCCTTTGACTATGTTTTGTCTAAGGAGCAGATTGTGACTCCAAAATATAGCCAGTAATAGATAAAATATTTTCATGAAAACATTTTAAATATTTATGAGACACATAGTTTGGGGTTGTTTTAGAAAGATTAGAAACATGTACGAGCTATTGAATAGAATCCACTTATTTATATGGGAAGGGTTTGAGTTGAAACACTTTTGAAATGTCATTTTCCATAACGTAGCATCTCTGAGCGACCTCAACAAAAAAATAGTCAAGAAACTCGTAATATGAATCTATTGAACATGGATCAAGTGTATGTTAAACTTCAATACATACCAAAATGTGGTTTTGATCCCCCTTAACTGATGCTTCTCTTTCAGAGTTAAGAGACTCCAAATCTTGAAGTCTTTCCAAAGTATCTTCTATCTCCTAGTGGACTTTAGTCTCAACTAAATTTCATTTTAATTACTTATTCTTATCAATAGACTTTCAATCTGGTAAAGATACTTCTTGATTATCATATTATTTTTAATTAATAATAGTGGCATATCCTTCTACAATTTCTCATTCTACCCATTTCTATTTAATAACATTTTAATCCATAGTAGCCTCTTCATCATTAGCAGCTCCACCCTTAGCTATTTTTTATTCACATTCATCAGCTTCTTCTTCAATACCATTCCTATCCGAAATATTCTCTTTTTCAACATCATCTTATATTTATTAATTTGAATATTTAACTATTTCATCTTGTTCTAAACTTGGTTTAGTGATATATTTCTGTCTTTAGGGATGATCTATAAGAATAAAATCCTCTAAAATCATTTCATTGACATCAGCCCATGTCTTTGTCTAGGGATTCCAACTAATCTTCATCAGTTGGCATATTTTCATAGACAAAAAATAATAATCCTTATTAATTTATTAATTTGCCCATCCTAATCATTTGCCTTGCAGTATTTTAGAGATAAACCTTAAATAGAATAATGAGGGGGATTTTGGGCTGGTTTTGATCATATCTCACGTATGAAGGACAATAAATTTCCACAAATTTATGTTAAGTACACGTATAAAGTGATGTCTCAAGAATCCATCTTGATACATAAATATAGAAAAATAACATTTTCCATGGATATATAATCTTCTAACTGAACATAAATTGCAATCATGTTTCTCCATCCAACCCGGCAGAAATAGTTCTTCTCTTCATTCAATTACTTGATAAATCACACAAATCCTCTTTTATGGTGAATATATCACTTGGAGGTGGACGCCCACCTCAATGATCCTCAATGATACCTTTATGAGGTATCTTTAAAAAAAATCCATAGCCTCGGTAACACCCTGACCATAGAAGCCTTGTGTTGGTGCATTATTACATAGCATTGGCATGATTATAAATAATCAGGTCCCGAAGGACCAATCAATTTAGAAGTATAAGAAAATATAATACATACATGAAAATTACATTAAAATTTATAACATAATATATGGAATATATAATCCTTTGAATACTCCTTTATTCCCCTATCATAACCTTTCATATAAATCCTTTGACACTTCTTGGTATCCTGGGAAAATAAAACATAAGAAAGGGGTGAGCTCAAATTCATAGTATGGATGAAATTAATAGAAGAAGTTACCATAAATGATCATAAACTTTAATGGAATGTTTTAAAATTGAATCATAATCCCTTTAAACAAAAAATTCAATATTGTTTCGTAAAGATAAATCAAATGATTCTATTTAACTATTCACATGGATATTCTTCTTGTCGAATAATCACATGTAACAGTGATATGAAATCTCATAATGATGTCGGACATCTAAACCACAAAGTAATAGCCTCATGAAATGAACCTAAATATAAATTTTTTCAAGGCACTGTTCCAAGACACTAGTTTGTCTAATGAGTCCTACCATTGCATGCAGGGGCTATAGCTGTCATTTCTTATCACTTACTAAGTCCAGTGCATTTCTCATATGAAAAAATTGAATCATAACACAAACATTCATAATAAAATTAGCATAAAAATTTCAATACATTAACCATAGACCATGAATGATATAAAAATAGCACATCTATAGTTAAACTTTTCCTAACTCATTGACTATAATATTGGAGAATTTATTATAATAAATCAACATAAATCAAGAATAATATCTAGTAAAGTATGTTGACATAGTCAAAAATGAACAATAAAACACTTTGAGAGAAACATAAATTTTTTTGTGAACTATTTTAATTGTAACACAATTATAGAGGAAGAAATTTTAAAGGTATTTTTTAATGAAATTGTCCCATTCATCGTTGAATCCTTTGAAAGGAATTAAAATTTTCAAATAATCAAGTCCATATAAATAAATCCTTAAAATCTTTTAGAAAACATATACAATAATTAAAAATATTTAGAAAAAAAATAATTAAAACATTTAATATAATGATCTTGCTAAAGGGCCCCTTCCGAAAAATACTATAATATTACATTTGAAAAAAAATATAATGGAACATTGATATGGATGATAAATATTTCCCAATAAATACCTACACATAAACAATCTTGGATAATAATGATATTGAGGAATTAACTCTTACCTTGAACTTTCATTGAGTTGAGGATACGTTAAACCACTGTTATAATGACCATGATATGTCATTAAATTATACTACGACCGTATTAATATATATGATATCATATATTATACTTTTATTACATTATACATCCCATTTAATAATAATTTTAATATAAAATTATCATTTTAGGTAATAATCAGTTTTATTATTGTACGTGTTTTAACTTGTTATTCTTGATCGTATCAAATAGATCATGATTTTTATACTTATATAATAAAAAAATGATTTATATATCATATATATTTAGAATATAACTAATTATAATAGATATATATATGAAATGGATACACCATTCAGGGAGACAGTTGTTAGTACATACGCATGAATGTTGTTTCTGTTTTCTTATCATATAGTGTAAAAGTAAATAAACAACCTATTTTTATCTATGTAAATATATATTATTAAATTAGAAATATTATTTCATTTTTCTCATACTTAATCAAAATATATATTTTCAAAAAAGTTCTTTAATTGTTAGCATTGAAGTTAAATCCCATCGCATCGTCGAGACGTTAAGCCGTACGTACACACGAGAGACAATATCATTCTATTGATAGTGGAAAAATGTTTAATTGGATGGTATATTATATATGAAGAATAATTAACATGTTATATTAATTATTATCATTAATTATACCCATTATTATATCCATCCAAATAATAAATCAGTGAATAACAAACTACACCATGCCATGGAGACGGTAAGCCGTGTGTATGCACATTTGGTGACTTTTTCATTCATAGGTTTGATAGAATCATGAATATGTTTTTACCATATTTACAATAACATAAAAGTACGTAGAAGGTAATGGAGTTATTATTTTGGTATGGAAATAACAATGAAGGAGGAAGTGGTAGAAGAAAAGAACTTTGAAAGGGGTGATAAAATAGTTAACTCTTCTTTGGATGCTTCCTTTTGATTTGAAGAAAAGGGCTCCATAGGATGGCTTTTTGATCAATGTATGGCCTTTGGGATGAATTAAGGGTAGTTGGAAGGTGATTTTGTAAGGTATTGGATTATCCAAAGGTCTTTGGAGGTCTGAATTTAAGATAAGAGGAAGTACCCATTTATAAGAAAGGTGAGGGGCACTTTAGGACATGCTTGAATTATTAATTAATTATAAACTAATTTTCGGTTTATATATCTCAAAAAGGATTTATTTCTTAGATAAGGTGGGTATAGGTCAAAATAATCGTAACCAATTGGTTTTAGATATGTTTATGGAACCCTAATAACTTTATCTTGTAGATTTAACTCTTAGTTAAATAATTTACCTTTTACCTTGTCTTCTTGTATTACTACACTACATTGTTAATAAACATACTTTAAAATTACAAGATAACAATTAGTGGTACATCAATTAAATGTATAAATTCATTTATTTCTTTTTTCCGAATAATTGATCTATAGGAATATTATATCCTTCAATAATATAGTATTTTTTAAAAAAACTCATTTATTTCAATCTTGATAAATATTTAGTTTTTAGTTTTTGTGAAATCATCACAAATTAATTACTTCAAAAAAATTCATGGAATCGAACATAACATGTCATATTCACCTAAAAATTTCGTGGATGTTATAAAATTTTTTCATTTACATTTATTAATATATTTACAAATATCAATTATTTTAATCATTCATTAATAAGGTAATTACTGCATCCTCATTATAACATAAATAAATTTAATTATTTATTGTCAAAAAATTATAAAAAAAAATAATATGATGTATTAAATATTCTTATATATTTATCTAACATTTATAGTAGAATTTATCTTATGTATAACTATTTATAAAAAATATTTAGTTAATAAAATTTGAATTTACCACTATTAACACTTATTTTAATATAATTAATGTCTAAATCTAATTCATGTGGATCAAATAAGAACATATTTTTGTCCTATGGTCGATTTTGGTCGAAAAAAAGTTATCCAATGGAATTAGGACATTTGTTTGGGTTATTTAATATTATTATAATATTTTTTTAAAGATAATGACTCTATTTACTTTTTACCATGTTAAATAAAATTCATAAGTTACTATTCTTTGAAAAATATATTCATCCTATTGAACCATATTTTACCTACTGATTTCAACCATGTCTATCATACTATTCAAAGTCAATTCACTTAAATGTTAAAAATTCATTTTATTCTAATTTTCAAATGAGCCCTGGAGGTGGGTAAAAAATGTTAAAAAGTTTAATAAAATTTCATATATCAAATCATATTTTTAAATGACACCAATGAATTAAATTGGGATAATATAGGTATTATGAATCTATTTTTACATTAAAATAAAATTAGATAAAATAAATAATTTTTTAAATAAAATGTTGATGTTAAAGCACAATGCATAGATGTTTCATTACTCATCAAAAATTAAATGTCTTCTAAAAAATAACAAAAATCACAGTAAAGTAATTTTGATACTCCGAATTCAAAAATGATGTCTATTTTACCAAATTAAATTCATAAGAGTGTCTGAAATTAATTTTATTATTTTTCACAAATGGACATAAATAATAGTTATTTTAAGAAAATGTTTTTTCTAAATATGAAACCAATTTAACCAAACATAAATATTTCATTATAAATATCTGTTACTAATGTGAAAAAATTATAAATAACATTTAAAATTTAGTTTTTATTATTCATATTACTATATTTTATTTATAAATAAATATATCGTTTAAATAATTATAATACTAATGTGTTTTTTCACAGAAACACAATCTTTCATATAATACAAGCCAAGTCAATGTTTCAAAAAATATAATCTATAAAATTAATTTAATGAGATAACATACACTAAAATATTTTGGGTGTCACATCCTCTTAGAAAAGGAAAATCATTTTCTGTTTACCATACTTCTCACTACGAAATCATCATTGAAAAAAACACTCAACATACTAATGAAACACAAGAAAAAATTCATTATAAGGATATATTGTCATTGTTAAATCTATCTAGACGTCCATTATCTTAAAATACCCAGATAACAACATACATACTCTAAAGAATAAACTATACAAATAATTTATCCTCTGGCACGATCGTTCGATTTGAGAGACCAGATGTGAAATGATACTTAGGAGTTTTGATCAGTTCTATTTTCTATATATTCATCGATCCACATTTCATTAGTGTCTAAGAAGATTTATGATTCATTCTCACCATTGTAAACATGTTTTGGGTGATAAAATGACAATGATGGGTTTAAGTGATAATTATTTTTATTAAGGAGTTTGAGAGTATTATTGATGTGTGATGTGATATAGAGTGACCGATTTTTATCATTTGGGGTTTTTAATGTATTAAATTTAAAATGAAGAATAAAATAAAATTAAATCAAGTATTTAAAAAATTGAATCTTGAAAAATTACTAAGTATAAAATAGTGAGGCCTTACAGTGAGACATCAACTACTGGGATCACAAACTATGAGACCGAAACTGGTGAGACATCAATTGGTGAGACAACAACTGGTGATACATAAAATGGGGAGAGTTTAACCAGTGAGACAGAAATAGATGATATTTCAATAAATTACTCAATATTGATGAACCCTAATTCATACCTAATGTATCTCATTATTTCATAATTTAATTGCTTAATGACAATGTTATCATGATGATGTTCTGTGGTATTTATATCAAATGTAATATCGCCTTTTTTAATAATGATATCGAAAAAAGAGATGTCTTGAATCTATATGTTTTTTCCATGACTGAGAAATATTTTGTTTAGTGATTTTAATAGCACTTGTGTTATCACGATATATAGGAACATGTCTAAATTGATATCCATAATCTAGAAAAGTGTGTTTCATCCACAAAACCTGAGCATATAAATTAATAGTAACACTGTGTTGAGCTTAAAAAGTAGATAATGGAACATTTATTTTCTTTTTTATACCTCATGATACTAGTGAATTTTGAGAATAGGGACATTTTCTAGAGGTGCTTTATCTATCAAACATTCAACCACCAAAAACTAAATCTAAGTAGCTACCTAAACCAAGTGATTTTCCTCTAAGATGGAACAATCCTAAATCGGTTGTATGTTTGATGTATTTCAGAATTATTTTAACAACAAGAGGTTGTGACTCTTTATGATTTTCATGAAAACTACCACACATACAAAAACATAACATAATATCCGCACAACTAGTAGTCAAGTTTATTAGATATCCAATCATCCATATATAATGGGTTTGATCAATAGGATTTCCATGTTAATCAAGATCCAACATACAGGTGTTACTCGGTGGAGTATCAGTAAATTTTTTACTATAAAAAACAGACATTTTTATATTATATTTAGTGCATTAACTTCTTAATTAGATAATACCTTCCTTATTCTAATATATTATAATACAATAAGGAATTTATGCTCACCCATTAAACTCATTTCAAACTCATTTTTCATTATTTTTTACAAATAAAAACATATAGAAACTTTTGATGATCCCAAAATAATAACATACATATTGATTCAAACATACAATATATCATTATAAATTTTTTAATAGTTGGATGTTATATAACTTCTATACAACCCATAAGAATATGAAAAGTTTGTATCACGTCATACCAAGATCCTGGAGCCTATTTTAAACCATAATAATATTGTGTTACAGTAGTCACAAGATTTGGAAAATGAGGGTTTGTAAAACAAAGGCTTGGTAAAATAAATACATCCTCAACTGTTTACCCATATTGAAATGAATTGTCGACATCCATTTCATATATCATTAAATTAAAATGTGTTGTATTGCATAACCAGATTATACTGGATTGATGTCTTGGTATAGGTGAAAATGATTATTCATAGGGAATTCTTCTTCTTCTTTATTATATCCTTGTGAACCCATTCTTTCCTTATTTATTACTATGTTTCCAGCATCATCCACATTATTTTAAAACACCCATATAGTGACTATGGTGAAGATATATTTGGGTCTATTTAATAGTTTCCAAAACTTATTTCTTTAAAAATCAATTAACTCATTATGAATTGACATCACCCAAAATTCATCATTGACTGGATTATTAATGTTTTTAGGTTCAAGAAATGACAAGAAGGCTAGATGATCATCTTGGTATCTAAGAGAATATCTAGTCTGAAAAAAATTATCAATGTTTCCTACTATTGAATCTAAATAATTGTTCTTAAGGGTTCTAATAGATCAATAAAATGAAAAACTAGTCATTTCAGGTTCATTCGTAGGTTTAGGTTCAATATGATTAGTCAGGATATTTTACAAATCTGGATGATTTTATAGTTTTCTTAATATAAAGGTCAGAGGGTTTAGTGTTTATGTCGAGATTGGAGAGATAAACCTCAATATTTTCAAAATGGGTTTCATATTTATATGGATCTATTTCCTCAAATTTGATATGTACAGATTATTCCTCACATTTTGTATTGTTATTAAAATCTATATTTTCTTCTCTAGAGAATTCATAACATTGTAAAATACAGTCATCACTTTTGGATAAAATTTTTCCACTATTTTCCATATTATTGAGAATATAAACCTTTCAGCCGAAAGCATTATACTATCTATCATTGGATTTCTTATTTTCAAATAACTCATAGTGAGTTTTCTTAAGAAAATTTCTAATTAAGACTCCATTATTAATATAATAATATGTATTCAATGATTCAACAGAAAATAGGTATGTCATAATCATTAAGCATGCTCATTGACATATCTTGTAAGGTTCTATGAATTCATTTTACAACTCCATTCGGTTAGGGTTTCCTAGGAGTAGATAAGTTATGACAATTACCATTTATCGGAGAAAATGAATCAAACTCCAAGTTCTCAAACTGATTTCCAGGGTCACTTCCTAAGGATTTATTTCTAAAACCACTTAGGTTTTTACTATTCAAGCATACCTGATAAAATGAGTACAAGATCTACTTTTCTAAACTATGAAAATTTTACATCTTTGACTAGAAAAGTCATCTACTAGGACGAATACATATTGCTTCCCACATAATATTTACTCTAGAAAATCCAAAAAAATACATGTGAACCAATATTTGTTTCATGGGTTTCTTATAAATTGTTTTTTAAAATTTTGAAAAATGAATAATTTTTGGTATAGAAAAATAAAAAAGTAAACTATTGTCCACTTTTGAAACTTGAAGTAGATTTTCCAAATCTAGGTACGAAGCCTAATTTTACATTTTTTTTTTAAAAAAAAAATTTAATGAATTTTCATTTTTGTGAATGATATCCTATACCCATTGTACATACTAATGAAAGCAGTTTACCAAGAGTTTGCGAGAAAATATTCATTTCATTGGTAATATTTTCTATGTAAATTTTCAAATGATCATTATATAGTTTGATTTGATTATTTTCTTTAAGAAATTGAGAATTATTTTATTTCTCTATAGTCAGCTAGGATATAATATTAGAGGTATGATCATGTTATTTCATTAAAAATGTATATATATTTTAACACATTTCATATATCCATAAGCATTCTAAAATATTAAAACATTTATTCATTAAACATTTTATTAGAATTATATTAATATACATAATAGTAATAATTATGTATATAAGATTCTAGTGATACCTCAGATGTGTTTGTTATCAAACACATGTTGGATATATTAACCTTTTCATCATTTGAGAATTCAATCTCACTTAAGCTATATTCAAAAGCACTCCTTGTTTTCTTTTATTTACATTTTTTTCTTATCTCCATATCATAATATTTAATTTATTTAATTTAATTTTATGAAACATTATTTTATATGTCTTTTCCCCTTGAACTCACACAAAACTATCTCATTACCATTTTAACTTCTTTTATAGTCCTTTTTTCAATTTCCCTTATTGTGAAACATTCCTTTGTTGGTGGGATTTATAGAAAAAATATTCTTTCTGTATAATTTTGTAATCTTTCTAAAAATTGATCCACTTCCCCATCACTATCATATTTTGGTTATTCATTTCTTGAACTAACATAATTAGTTTGTTCCTTCTCCATTACGTTGTGTTTAGAAGCTGTGGTCTTGAATGCCAGTTACATTATCTTTGGTTCATCATCCTCTCCTGTTTACATTAAATTCCCCCTCGTACATCATTATATTACATATCATCGCCTTTTCGTGAAACTTTCTGATATCACAAGATTCTATAATTGACACTGAGGTTCCCCTCTATCGGTCTTGTAGACATATGATAATTGACATAATTTTTTCCTTAGATGTAACATCCTTTCCTAGAGTGACCATGGTGTTTAAAATATCATTAATATTCATATAATTGTTAGGGATATGGTCACCATGATTTATCTTGGTGAAATCATATTCAATATTATATGTATTATGTATCATTTCCTCAGCATTACTGGTTCCTTCATGTGAATTATCTACAGTTTCCCAAATTTCATGGGATATTATACAAGTAGAAATCATGTTGAATTCTTCATCTCCTAATGAACAATATAATAAATTCATTTAATTGTAGTTATTATTATAAGATACTATAAATGGGTCATCCCATGTATTTTGGGTACTTGTAGTAATCATATAATCATTGACAATTTGATGAACAGATTCCAAAACACATTTTTCTGAATGCATTTTCATTTAAAATTTCCACTAATCAAAATTATTTCCATTTCAAAATAAAGGTCTGCTGGTATTAAGACCTTCTAGTTATTTTATACATATTGGAAAAAATGAACTATAATTTTAAGGAACTCACAATTTTGAACTATTATAAATTTAGAGATCATTAAAAGTACAACTAAAATCATAGTTTAAAAGGTGTTTGAAATAAATTTTACAACTACTTTTGATACCAAATCTTGGTCAGAGTAGGGCACTCAAGAGGGGGGGTGAACTAAGTTCCTATAAAAAATTATATAGAAAAATTATTTAAAAAATTACCCAATAAAATGTATAAACCTCCTAGTTAACTAATGTAGTAGATTTATAATAGTTTTGAATGTTCATCTAATTTCACCAAAGATGGATTAAATATCAGTTTCAGCTATGTGAAATATATATATATCTTTTGAAATTAATTTAAAAAATTAAAAAAAATATCAAAACTAACTATTATTAAAGATTAATTTAATATATACTATATCTAAAATATGTGTTAAAATAGATAAAAATAAATTTGAAAAACTCAGTGGATAAAAAAAATAGTCTCAAGAAGAGACACAGTCCCCTCCACATTGTGGTGACCAACCAAAAATTAGTTTATATTTATTAACATGATCAACACCCTAAACCAGGGTTTACAAAAGAACAATAGACTATCAAGGTCAATAATAACTCTACCATAGTTATTCCTATTAAAAAAATACAATCAAGAAACACATGGACCTCTTATATAGTTATACCTAGGGGAACATGATTTTGAAAGGTGGGAGAGTGAGAATTTCTTGTATCTTCCTTATTTGCTCAGGAGATAGTGTGTGTTTATGATAAAAATACACATAATACTTGAAAAGTAGTAGAAACGTAAGGAATAGTGAAGAAATAATGAGAATAGTTTTAGAATTCCTTGTGTGATGTACATGATGCTTCTGGACTTCTTGTATTTTCTTTATTATAATCTCATGTCAACTTCTGGAATTATACACCAAAAACATACTGTCATGGATGCTCTATGTTATATTTTCTAGTAAGGTGAGAAACACCTCAGAAATCCTCTTCACGTAGCTATTTTTCTATAAGGATTTTTTCACTTTGGGTCACAACAAGTTCATACGTGTTCACTTCTAGGAGGATGAATATATTATGTGTTTTTACAACATGGTCCCATGTTTTTATTGATCTTCTCATGCACCATCCAATTTATTTTTTGGTTTTTTTATTTCACTAACAAGAAACATGATCAACAACATATTCAGGTACCTCGTACCTCATACATCATACTAACTGGGTCAGTAATATTTTCTATGAATGATCATTAATAAAATAAATATTATTATATAACTAAAATTGGAATGTTAGTAATAATTTTGAATTTAAATTGTAAATAATTAAATGTCAATGTATTGAACAGTGCCACAGGTGCAGTGACTTGTTCTTTGCCTCTAAATAGTGTATTCAGGATGGTGAAATTTATTTTATGAGAATTCTCTAATTCTGGATCATTTTCATTAGAACATTGTCTTAGACTATGTGAAAATTTGGAATTATAAAATGATGATTTAATAATGGTGAAATGAACTTTTCAAAAATCTAGTATTATGGAACAGTGTATTATGTATCATGACATAGATTATACAAAAATATGAACCACTATACTGATGATATGGTTACATTTCTATAACAACATTGTCAAGTCCATTTTGAAAATTCAGAACTAGTAGGTCACTGCAACAGTGACTGATACTTTGCAAATTTTTAGACATAAAAGTTACTATGAGTTCCCCGACTTATGACTCAATCATTTTGAAATATTTATAACATGTCTTATGAAGTAAATCATAATGAAAAAAATTAATATTTTATATGTACATAATTAAACATAATTAAAAAAATTTAATCATCATTTCTACTTATTAAATCTAAAGAAGTCCATAAACCATTATACCAACTTCGGGCATGGGATGACCTCCATTGTACACCCTTGTGGTGGGATTAGGATGACCTCCTATGTACCCTCTTATTGGGGGATTCGGATGACCTCCCATGTACCATATTTTTTAGGTATTTTGATGACCTCCCATGTAAATGCGTGTTGCGGTATTAGGTTGACATCCCATGTACACTCCTGTTGCAAGATTCAGATGACCTCCCATGTACCCTCTTGTCATGGGATTAGGATGACCACCCACATACCCATTTATCTCATACAACATTTATGATTACTCAATGAATTGCAGGTATATATACGTCCCATCAATCAATTCATTAAAACTATATATATGTTTTCCATAATAATATAATTTATTCATCGTGTCAAAATGGGAAAATATGCTTTTCCTAAAAATATAAATCATGGAAAATAAATAATTCATATAAATCATTTTATAATGAACATAATCTATAATATAAAAAATAATAATTTTACACTCAGCTCATATCCCCTATAATCCATGTGTAATTCCATTGGAATACTTCATAGATGAGAAATAATTATGAATGTTATTTTAAAAATAATTATTGAGGATAATAATATTTCCACTATAAGAAAATATATTTTTAAGTAATAAAACATTTTTCAAATATTTTAGTTTAATACTATAATGACATAGTGATAATCATTAGATAGTCATGAGTTATTTCATGATTTCACAAGGAGGATCTTTTTAGGTTTTCATATTTAGAGAATCAGGCCATAACTATTACTTTTCATTTAAAAAATATCAAACTATACTATTCTACTTAGTTTCAATTTTTTTCATAAAATGAAAACTCGTATAAAAGAAGCATGTCTAGATCTATGTTTTAGATAACATTACTTTTCCTAGATCTCATCCATGACCATATTCATCATTAAGACCTGTGAAAAAACATTTCAAAACATGTGATGAGCATAAAAATCACTTTAAGGGTTATAAAACATGGAATGAAAAAAATTTGTCCATCAATATATACAAGTCAATAAAATCATACTTTTCCAAATTTAACATACTACACAATAACATAAGAATCATTAATAACACATGGAAATCATAATTCATTAAGGTAAATTGTGGAATCCATATCATACTTACATTGTAGTATTCATAGCTACAAATAGAGTTACATTTGAAATACCCCTAAAAGTATATTCAATAAATCTCTTAGGCGAAACATTAACATTTACCTCTTTCACATTACCCAGTGCATTAGAGATCTATCTAGGGATCAGATACCCTAGGTTTATCACATAACCACCCATATACATAAACAATTCCCAATAACCAAAACGTATTCATAACACATAAACAAAAATAAATGAATGATAAAATATCCACATTTAATTCACAATATATCATTTAAATATATTGACATAACCAATCCATTACCAAAACCATTTTCAAAACCAAAATACGGAAAAGAGTATATGGTATTTATTTTCCTTTTAAAAACATTATATCTTTTTATTATATCCATATATCAAATAATGCTCGTGGTGGCGTAAAGGTCATTTTCACCGTATACGTAAAAATAAAACAGTACCTTTATCATTTAGTAAAATGCTTTGTAGAAAAATATTCCCTTTGAATGAAATAAAAAGTCAAATGGTTCCATACACCGTATAACCGAATGTTGTGTATACATCAAAACATGCCTTAATGAAATGAGATTGAGATAATGTATCTTACAATTATTGTATCATTATATTAAGGATAAATAGGTGACATAATTTTGTGTTAAAAATATTAATACACCTAATATATTTGGATATTATGTGTAAAAATATCATAGATCATTCCTACATATTCATAGGAAAAGATAATCAAGAAGTGTAATTTTATCATAAAGAATGGAAATTGGGTTAAGGAGTTCCCTTACCTCTTGTCCAACTAGAGTCGTTTGATCCTTGTTCCTCCTGAATAATAAACACAAGTTGATTTATAATTTATTAAAATCCATTTCAAGATTATTTTTCCTTCTATATCACTTATTACCATTCTATTAAAATTATCAATTATTTGATTTCATATCATACATTTTGTCGATGTTCGGAACCTAAGTAAAAAATGAACTAATTATAATAAAAAATTGTCCATATGGTCAAAAGATAATTATCTCCATAATGATATTCCTATAACAGATAACATATATATCATAAATTTAAGGTATTTATGTATTTAGAATAGTCCATAACATTTTGACCTAATAAATGAAAATCACTGTTTATAGAGACAGTAAGTCATATGTATGCATGAACAATACTTTCATTTATTTTTCAATTTTAAATGAATGAGAAATACATGATACATAAGTATATTAGAATTATAGTATAATATATATGTTATATATTTAACATAATGTTTTCAATTCCATCATTTATATGTTCCATGTACAACATTAATGAGTCATATCACATTGAGGGGGCGGTAGTCGGCACTTCCTCATATGAAATTACCGTATTTACGCATCATGGAAAGCATAAAGGAATGATTTAAATGAAAAATAAAGAATCATAGAGACAATATAAATATATTATATTTCACACATAAATACAGTTCCATAACAATGGCCAAAATAAGAGGCAATGGTGGATAATCGAACAATCGTCGTATTGTGAGCCAGTAGTTCGATATGCATAGAAATAGTATGTTTATATCCATTAGATGGGGGTGTGTGTAAGTGCAGTTTGAATCCTTCTCATAACTACATAAAAGTATATTTAGGACTCTGTTGTTGTTATAAAGTAATGTAATAATTATTTTTAGGGGGTTGGAGAAAGAAAATAAAAGAAATTAACTTTAGATAAGACGTTACCTTTAAATCGGGTAACTCCCTTTGGTTTGAAACAAAAGGCTTTCATGAATTTTTTTCTACCTAGGGTAAGGCTTTTAGGAGGAATATAGGGATGTTGTGAGATTCTTGAATCATTTTTTTGATGTTCCATGGGGCATGAGAGGTTTCATTAATGGGATAGAGGTGGTGGCCTTTTATTAGATGAAGGACAGGCTCTTTAGGAATGATTGAATGTAATTTTTCATTATTAAATTACATTTGGTTTCAAAAAGGCCAAAAAATATTTTATTCAATGATAAGGTGCATATATGTCTAAAAATTCATCCAATAAGAATTGGATAGGGATTGAATATTTTTTAATACTTATCATTATTTATTTAACCCTTTCAAAACTTATTTACCTTTTACCATGTCCTCTTATATATTCATACAATATCATTAATATAATTACTATAAAATTATAATCTACACAAAATGGATCATTTAAGTCATTTTTAAAATTATTTATGTCATTGGTCTGAATATTAGATTATTAAGAATATTTTACCATTTAATAAAATATTAATTACTTTAAAAACTCATTTATTTTAATTTCTAAATTATTCATATCTAGACTTTTTAAAAAACTATAACATGATTATTTCAAACTACATTCATTAATTGAAAGCTAACAAGTAATTATTATCACTATAATTCATGGATGGATAAAAAATTTCAATATAAATTTATTTTTATATTTATAATTTCATTTAATTGAATCCTTCATTAATGAAGCAATTAATACATCACCATTGTGTCGTAATTAATATTTTCTATTTAATGTCTAAAAATTAATAATAAAATTCCATGATGTAGGAAATATTTTTAGATTTTAAATTAATTTCTATAGTCGAATAGATCACTTATATAACCACATATAAATTTTTTATACTAAAAGATATAATTTTATGTTAATTTTATATTTACATTAAATTAATTAATGTAAAGTGTCATTATCACTGCCATGTTCCTCCATAGAGTCCCAAACTTGACCGAAGGATGACCATGATAAGCAATAAATGTAAGGAAATTTAGCAAATATATAGAATCATATTTTAGTTAGTTCTGTTAATTCCCACCAATAGAACGACTAGTTGTTAACGACCATTTAAAATAATAATATATTATTATTTTTCTTTATGGATCATACTTATGTGCCACATGAGATTTTTGGAGAAATCCATAGTTGTGTGTCAGGTATGCCATCGAATATAGAATACCCTTTTAATGTAAAATTAATATTTAATTAGAGAATAATAATAAATATAAAAATTTGTTAATCTTTATTTACCTGGGACGTTTCAAAAACTCCATTTAAATATTATATAATAATATATTAAAAAAATTAAATATATTTGTAATCATTATCCTTGAAAATTTGTAAGTGATCATTTTTTAAAACATTTTTAGAATACATGGTTTTTGAATAAAAAAATTCTAACATGTGATAGAATAAAAAATTATGAAACATATATAATAATTAATACAAGTAAATTAAATATAAAAAATTATTACAAGGAAGTATATAAACATTGTAAAATAACAAAGGTGTAGAACATTACATGTGTCTCAATGAAGAAATTTTCAAAAAACAAATTACAATACCGACTTAGTAAATTTTTAAATGTGAACCCCATTAAAGAGATATCATAAAATGGAAATGTAAATATCCAATACTTTAAGGAAAATGATCATATAATAAATTAATAGACTGTATATATTCCATAGAAAAGAAAAATTTCGTGAATATGGAAGAAGTCTTGTAGAAATAAATGTGATACTAGAAATCCCCTTACATATTTACAAATAGTCGAATCATTTTCCCATTATAAGTAATAATAATCAAATAAAATAATTTAACACCATAAAGATAATGATATTAATGGAATTATATGTCAAGGTTCAGTTTATAAACACCACATAAAAGAATTATGTTGGGAATAAAGCGTTTATCTCATAGAATAAAAAAATAAATGAAAAAACCATTACCTAATGCTTCCCGTTAATTAATTATCGTTAAAAGTCCATTATAATGGATTAAATATCGTTATTAATTCATTAAAAATAATATTATTATTTATAAAACTATAAAATTAATTTGTTATCATTTTTCCTCCCATTCATTAATTATATTTCATTATTTTCATTGTTTTTGCCGCATTAGTTTCTTTATTTTCATGGTCGATTCATTTTTGTATAATTATTGGTTTCAGTGTAAAATAGAAATAAAACATCACATGTGAAATTAAATCGAATAAATAAACTTATATATCATTATATTGTCTTTCATTTCATTTTTCTTTCATACATGAGTGTGATTTATTTGATAAAAATGTTATTGATAAATGTTTAGTTTAATTTGGAGGTTTTTTGACAATCATATTCTAGTTTCTTTTTAATTATTCTTATTTATATATATTTGATCCGTGAACTATAATATTTTATAGTATACCTATTTCAATATCTTTTAATAATATTAATATTATCATGAATTTCCTTTAATAAGGTGATTGGAAAAAACAAAATCATTATTTATAGAGACGAATAACTGTCATAACATGGTAAATACGTTCACATCATTAAATAAGATCATATGAGAAATGAAATGGTTATAATATTTTACATTAGAAACATAAAACTCTATTATATACCCCATCATGTATTTATCATTCCATTATGGATGAAGAAGGTGGGGACAAAGTAGAATAAGAAAATAAAATAAGAGAGGTTTCTTGAGAAAATTACATCTTAAACATCATCTCCTCTGAGAACCTATTAAAGAACATGGATTTTTTATTTTTGTGAGAAAAATATTGAATGAATGTGGTTATATTTAGAAATATATATTTTCTTGAAATTACATGATCTTCAATGTTTCATAATAGAAATTCTACGGTGATGGTTTGTATTTATACTTCAGTACGTGAGGGATTATGGGATTAAATAATGAATAAATTTTGATTAAACCCATAAAAATGAGGTGGAAATAATATACATGAATATGGGTTATAATTAATGTTTCAAAGGATTATTATGATATATGAAAACCTTAACCACTAATTCAATTTTAAACTATTTAGTTATTTTATTCTTATTCCTTTTAACATCAACTAGTTTCATTATTTTACATATACCAAAGTAAATCTTTAAATTTTCCATGGTACGTATTTATGCCTAGAATGGAAAATCACCATATAACCTAGTTTATAAATTATGATTCCAAAATTTTAATCTGTTTTTTTAAATTCAACTCACATAATTTAAAATAATAAATTTCAAACAAATCCCACTGTAGAAATAAAACACATGTTTTTAATGTGAAAAGATCAATACATAGAAATGATCTTTATAAAATTAAAATGTGAAATTGATTATAATGACCTAAATAATATGTATTTATATATAATTTAGCTAATTTATCTTCAAAACTAATTGAATATATTAAATAAATATAGTAATTTTTTGAAATATCTGATGCCAATTAAAATTTTGTTTGTATCACTATTAATAAAAAAATAAATCTTTTATGAAAAACACCAAAAATTCATGACAAAATATTTTTGACATTCTTATTTCAGAAATAAGTCTATTTGGTAAAATAAAAAATGGAAAACATATAAAATTGACAATTTTTTTAAAATGGGCCCTCTATTATAAGGCTGAATTAGCACCTTTTAGAAATTTACATAATCTTATGCTTAAAATGGGATTTTATTCTTCCCAAAGTACTATAAAACGTTGTGTATGAATTAAAAAAAATTGGTTAAATATATAATCAATAAATTTTATAAATATCATACAAATATTGTGATCAATTTAATTTTTTCATATAAAATAACATTATTAACATAAAAATAGTTTTTTACAAAAAAATAAATCCTTTGTACTCAATTAGTGTTTATTTTCATTTCCAATTATATTGGACCTATGAATTCCTTTTTTAACGAAGTGAAAAATATATTTTATTAATATATTTAATGTGATTTATTTTCACTTTTCCAATATCTAGGTGATAACTACTGAAATAAATTAATAATATTTTGGAAATCATTTAAGAAAATATTTTGGTGAAAATCACGTTATCAATGGGATTAAAATTATTTTAAAAGGTAACATAAAGAAAAATATTAAGGTTTCAAATTAGAAGCAGTTGAGTTGGGGTTGGCCACTTTTTGAGGGTGGATAAATCCATGTATATTTTGTCTTAAGTGATGGTGTTGACCGTAAATTAATTTTGGTGTTCTCTCAATAGAATGTCTTTCGAGTGTTGATCGAAAATCGGGTGATTTTGTTTAGTCCTATTGTTGGGATTGAGTATTTCGATTGTAATTATTGATGATGGTAAGATATTGTTGAATGAATTATATCTTTGTTCCTATTTATGTCATGTTTTTGAGAATAATATGATCATTCATATATTAGAGGACATACATCACAATGTCTTCTAAGGTAGGAATGTTGAGAAGATGTGGTTAATATTAGAAAGGGCCTAAGGGTTTCTGGAGATAATGTGTGTGCCATTTTAAATTTGGGTCCTTGATTGATGGTACATGAACTATTGGTTTTCAAATTTTTTGATTGATATGTTTATGGGTGGAAACTTACAGTTCACCAGACATTATCTTCTTCAGGGGATGTCAGGGCACTATGCCATGTTTTCTCACCAATATATATATATATATATATATATATATGCATACATATATTATATGATATATATAAATATATATATTTGGGAACATAATCAGCTATATAATGACAATGGCTAAAAAAGTTGAATTATTCCTTATCGATGTTCAACATAAGGGATGAAAGAAAATTATTACCTTTTTGTGAATTTCAATTTTATTATATTTTTCATACCCCTCTATAATTATGGATGTCAGAAAGTGACATGGTGGGGTGTCATAATAAATCCATATTCACAACTGAAAATGGTACATCAAGATGTTTATAGAAGTTATGTCCTCCAAATCACATATGTTATCAATCATGGGAGTTGGACTATGGTGATTGTATATATACCTTTTTCATGGGTTGGTTGGTAGTAGAATATAAGGTTCCTAGACAAGGAGCCAAAGTTATTTTGGCCATTTCTTGATTTATATATATGTACTCTACTGGAAAACAATGAGTGACATTGTTTATCTTTATTGTTTTACTGATTGTGACATGTTAATCTTCTAATGATTGTATAATTCCATTGGGCTTATATATAACTACTATTTATTTTATTCTCTTGATGGATTCTATTTGTTATTTATTCTATTATGGTTTTCTTACCCTAAGTTTCATTTAGTAATTCCATTATTATTATCACCATCATATGTTAAATTATCCATACTCTCACCTCTTTATACCCTCACAACTACTCAATAACCATTGAAATATGGGGAGGCACAAATAAGGCATCGTCGCCAAACAACCAAGAGATCATGTTTTGTGGAAAACATGGTTGAGATGCTATTAATGGTATCATAAGAGATTAATTATCATTTTCACCTTATTGTTTATAATATTGAATACCTTATACTTGATCATAGTTATATATGGTAATTGAACTCGTGTTTGGGTGCATGTTTCCCCATGCAAGGGAGAGAGACCAAGTTTCTTGAGGTGTGAAATTGGTGTTCTACTATATTAATTAACATATGTTTTTATTTCTAACTCGTGTGGTGCCCATGGTTGTGATGTTATTGGATTCTATAGTTTATACTGTTGGAATGGTCTGGAAATGGGGGATTTTTTATGCATCATGGTTGGTACATAGGGTGACATAATATATATAAGTGATAGTAAATAATTTCTTTTTAACCGAACAATGAAAATAGGTATTGGGTTGATTAATTTGTAAAAATGAAGTTAAATATAGTTTTTCAACTATTCCATGTTTGTGGAATTCTACTCATCATTCATGGTACATGGATCCTAGTGAGAGTTGTATGTGATATTTGGGCATTAATATATTCTGTCTATGAAGGAATAGTTAAAAGGGTGTGATTTGTTTTATGTTTTAACAATGAATCTAAACAATATTTTTTTTGTATAGACATTCTGGTGGAATTCAACTCATTATCCCCAAGTTGATGATATCTTATGTAGATAATATGTGATTCATTACTCTTGTACATGTAATAATGGGACTATGAAACTGAATTTTGTGTAATACCTGACCCTGATATGGGTATTTAAGGGATGGTGTGGATGGATTTCATGTGACATGAGGATGGTAGGGTTGTGTTAGTGTGGTGAGATATGATTCATTTTTCATTTATATTTATTTGTGATATATATACTATTTTGGATGTTTTATGATTGTTTTTTGTCTTTAGAGGGATTCCACAGAAATATATTTTTTGGAGAATTGGGAGTGTTGAGGTAAAGTTTCACATGGTCATATACAGAATGAAGCCCTTGTGGGTTGGGATAATTTTCTAGGTGTTTAGGTTGATCATGGGAAACATGAAGAGGATTCATAATACACTCGGTAGCTACATCATTTGGAATCATTTTTCCATGGACTACTGATAAAATCAGGGTGAGGTTTGTTCCGGTAATACATAACCTTAACAGGGGCTCAGGGATATTGTCCAACCATGGTGTACCTAACTCATGATTTCTAGTATTGTCTTCCACCTTTCTTCAGGGTTAGGGTAGACCATAGGAAGATGATAACATAATCACTTAATTATAATCTATATTTTTTCAACATGATACACTTATATGTTGGAGGGAGAAGATGGAAATTTATAAGCTTAGTGGGATAACTTTGAAATTCTAGTACATATAGGTTCAGGTTGGAAGAAATGAGGGACATGATTTGAAGGACTTCATGGTATGGTTTATTGATGTCTTCTTCTTAAGGACAATGGGGGGAGGACCAGGCTTATCAGTTCATGAACCTCAAGTAGTTAGACACATCTGTACTATATTATGTTTCAAAATTCACACAGATCTCCCATTTTTCAACTTCTAATTATGTGTGTTGATATCACAAGGGTGGGTCATTTTGAGGATTGTTTATAGAATACATATTGGGTAAATGTAAACATCTTCATGGTAACCTCATTATTAGAAGAATTAAATCATGATTTTGTATTGAGGGAAATATGAATAAATGATCATATTTGAACTTGGTGATGACATTAGTTGAACATAGCGGTGATGCATCAGGTAGATGTAAGTGAGACAATGATGTGTTTTGGTATGGATGTAAATCTATAGATTCTTCTAGGCCCCTGAGGACAGGTCATTGGAAGGTGTCATTCTAGTTTTTGAATTAACTATTTTTTAGCCTTAGTGCATGCATACTCTGAGTGAGTTCCTATCATGTGGTCATATAGGCTACCTTGTGATGTTATGTAGGAATATTTATTGGTTAGATGGGTGCAATAGATTGGGTTGAAATCTTTTATATGCGGTATGACCTTGAGTAGTACCATGAGCTCGTAGATGATATTTAAAAGAATGTAGAGGTTGTCAAAGATATTAAGAGACCTAGTAGTGCGTCTAATGCCTAGTAGTATGGGAAACTTCATAGGGATGATTGGTTGTGGGTTTTTAGACATCCGTATACATCTATATTGTTGTATTAGATTGTTAATATCATGTTTCTGACTCAAATATAATTATGGGTACATCATGGGTGTGAGTGAGTTTTCATTTGTTTTGACATGGCAATTTTTGGCGAATGAGGTGCACGCGTATCTTTATTTACACTAACTATGTACTGGTTAATATTTTTACATTAGTTATAAACTATTATATATATATATAATTCGTAGGAATCAGGACTTATTATGGGAATGACTGAGATATAATTTTTGAATGAGGTGTGTAAGAATAGATATTTTGATTAGAATGCATATATATATTATAGGTTAATTTTAAAGGATCTATTGAGATGTATGAATTATGGTAATCTAATTAGATAGGGTTTTTCATGATATTCATGCATGGAATATGTATGTCATAGGAATCTGATGAGATGTGGGACATGATGGGTTTCTGGTATGACACATGAGTGATTTTAGAAGCTAATAAGGTTCTGGAATAACAGTGCATCATGGGAGGACTTTTATGTCCATTCATATTCATTCAAAACCATAATAATCTATGTTCTGTGTTTGTGAGGTGACCAAATAGTTAATTATTAAGGTGGGGATCTATAAAAGAAATAAGAATGTAATTAATAATCTGGGTAGAACATGTTAATATAAATTCAATGGGTATGTTCATTAGCAAATCAAGGGATATAATTATATCTTAGTGATCAGATACCTTATGGTGAGTAGGTTTCAATGTACTGGGTTTTTTAGTAGATTGAAACTACAATCAATTTTGAGTATTTGGGTTTTGAGTTTAGATAATTATAAATTTTCAGCTTCAGAACATAATTATGAGATAATTATTGTCCCAAATACAAATTCATACACCATCTTTACTTCCGATAATGTTAATTATGGATTTGGATGAGTAATAGGAATGTTAGACCCCAAAAACTCAGTTTCGTGAAAGTACAGAAAGAGGTTCATTTTTTGAAGGAACTATATGACATTGATGGAGTAAACACACATCCCACTTTTGAACTGGACATGGTTTGTAAAACCATGTTCTTGGTGGCTTGTGAAATTTTTGGGAACTCTATAGTTTTTAATATCGGTGATATGCATGGTCTTCACATGGATTAGAAAACTGTGTGCCTAACAATGTGGTGTATGGTGCTTGGAAAGTTATCACTACATAAATATCACATAGTTAGAAAAGATATGCGGCCAACCCAAGAGGGTTATTAAAATGTGTTATATAAACATATTCCCCAACCCTATTTATTAGGTGTTCTCCCTATATGTACTCGGTTTCCAGTGAATCATAATGGGAGTATCCATTTACCTCCAACCTATCCGTCGGCCCCCTCTCAAAATCCAAAATCTAATTCTTATTCTATGGGTTTTGTAAAAAACATATTGGTAAGGCCATCAATATTATTGATAAATTTATATTTTTTCTCTCCATAGAATGGTAAATCAGTTCGATGTATTTTACTTTATATTTATTGAATTTTATTAATCATTGATTTTTCACATTTTCCATGATTAAGAGGATGATACTCAAAACATGAGGTCCAATTAGTTCTACAGTACATGTGACTATCTTAATACTTTATTTTTTAGATGTTTTCGGGTGAAATAATAATTACACACATTGGTTCGACCCCATTAGAACATTAATAAAAAAAAATTGTCATTTAATTAGTTATTAAATGAATTGAGATACATATAGTCATGAACTTTCATAGTATATATTGAATAATATGAGTAATAATATTTCCACTAGTATGTTGATTAGGAATGTTGCATTATTTTAAATTATATTAATGTGATATGATTGTTATGGTATAGTGGGAACATGTAGGTGTGTCCTGAAGCATTGAAGTGATTTTGATCAATTGTACTGAGGTGACACGATCATCATGTTGAAGGATTGTCGTGGGATTCATGGGGTGATGATCATCATAAGGTTGAGTCAACAATTTCATAAGTTTGAGGCAATGAAGTCATTAGGTTGGGGGAGTGACTCTGGAATCTAGGGATGCTCATTAACATTTAGGATTTAGTGACATATTTTCTGGGGAACATGCTTCCATAAGAGTATTCTTATGTATATTTGGTGATTTTCTCTCAAAAGTGTTGGTTGAAACATTATTGGAGTCCTGTGTACAATGATAATACTCATTTGATGTTTTTTTACCACTCATTGTGGGTGGCGTCCCCTGTAGGTATAGATAATTTGGTGATGGATTTTACCATTAGTTATGTTCGGGGTTCTCACTATAGAATTACATGTGGATTATAATGGTCCATTAGGTAATGGTGTTAGTGACATCAGTGGGTGTATGTGGCTCAACGTTTTATTTGATTCTGATGGTGCAAGATTATAGAGGATGGATATAACAATTCATCTGGATATTGGGAGGTCTCACTAATGTTGATCGTTTCTATGTAGTTGGAATAACATCACCATGCCTTGTGACATCAAACTATTTAGCCGTAAAGTATTATTAGAAAAATTAATGATGTCCTAGGGTGTTGATCAACATGCATTTTGAATGTCCGGTACTTGATTAATGAAATTCGACATTTCCGATAGAATATGGTGCTATGTGATATATTTTTTGGTAGAACCTAGAAGTTCACCATATATTATCTTTTTTAAGGGATTCCTGGGTATGTAGACATGTGTTATTTCTATATATATATTTATGAAGACATGTACTATATTCCATATATTAATTTTTTGACACATATTCAAAGATATATTATCCATGGATGAAGCGGGTAAACAATTTGTTATGGATATTTAGAAGAATGGAATTGATTAATTTATTAAATGTTTGAGAATTTACATTTAATTATACTTTTATGAACATTCATAATTATTAATGTAATATAAGAATATATTGAAAATGGACCATAGAGTTCATGCTCAAACCTAACACGGGCCCCTCAGGGATGCATGTAGAATATATATTCTTGATAACAACTATGGGATTTGGCACATGATATAGAACTTTATGGTCGTAGATGTACCTTTTCATGGTATGGATTGCAGTGGACTAGATGGTTCCTCTACCATGAGATAGAGTGTCGTTTGATATTGCTCATTCTTTATATATATTTACTATTATGTTTGGCCACATGAGACATTTTTTATATATATTTTATTACTTATTATTACATGTAAACACTCTTCACATGGAATTGTAAATTTGGGATTAATTTGTAATGCTTATACTAATTAAGCAATCGCTGAGTTATATTTGTTTCTTCTACAATTTTAGTCTTCTTTTGCTGTATTATATATATATATATCATTATTATAATCTCCAATAGAGAATATTTTGTTCCCAATATATTCTATTCACTCACTCACTTCTATTCAATTTAATTTTCAAAATGAAGTGGCATACTTACGATGTAGTGGAAAACAAACATGGACCACTATTTTGGTGGAAATTGTGGTGAGGATGCTAAAGTATTTTCATTTTCCTTTTAGCTATATTTGAGATGCCTTTAACATCTAATCCTGATCCAAATTCGGTAAAAACATCATTTAAATATAATCATTGATAACATATATTGATTATTTCCCATAATTATACCACAAATAAAATAATTTAAAGAAAATATATCATTCAATACATTCTCAATAACTTTTATGATACAATATTTATTGATTTAGGGTGAAAATAAAATTAAAATTCTGAGGCCTTTCTCAAAAAAATGGGAAATATTTTATTATATAAACAACTAAATAATGAAGAATAAAACTTCAAAATCTCAAACAACTTCATCAGAAAATCTATTATGCTAGGAATATCATGTGAGAAAAAATTTCATCATACCATAGGGAAATCGAAATGTAAGAATCAGTGATATATAATGATTAGTAATGAAAAAATAAAACTGAGGAAATAAATATATAAAAATTTGATAAAAATTATCGAAAAATTAATTAACAACATGAAGTTATATTTAACTGTAACTAAGAGAGTTTTATATACATTATAACAAATAAAAAGACATATAAAAGTAATAAAGATCTCATTCAGATGGAATATATAATGCAGAATTAAAACAATTATTGTTTCTAGGAATTTATCCTAGAAACAATATTGTTGTGGGATGAGGTATACACCTAGTCTGAACAGGTTTTGTGATTGATGTCTTTTATAGTCATTGGGATATATACTATTGGCCCCACAAGCTACTTGATTAAATCTAATGAATTTACCATAAGAGTTAAAAGTCTTTTAATACTTTTACCTAAGAAACCACTTTTTGAATACTAGTATGTCAATCCATAATATATATATATATATATATATATATATATATAATATCAATACATATTCAAAAAATATTAGCATTTAATATTCATCATGAATATCAAAATTTGTTCCACTGTTAAAAAAATAAAATACATATTTATAATACTTCCTTATAAAGAAGATTGATTTCAAATAATAACTATTCCCCTTTTTAATAATAATACATGTGGAAATAAAAACATACAGAACAATAATACATTGCCTTATATTGATAAATAGAAGTTTCTTCTATGAAAACACCACCCTATCAAGACTTTAAAATGATATGTTCACATTAAATAGTTTAAAGAGTGTATAGTTATGTTAATGATTAAATATCATGTTCATAATTTATCCATAAATTAAATTTTGACGGTTTCCAAATAGAATATCTATACTATTTCTATTGACAAAGTTGGCGTAATTAATTCAAATGAAAAAAATATCACAAAATAATACATAAATAAGTATCACAAAATAAGGGATGAATAATTAAATAGTTTGATACGACATGTTCAATCTACAAAATTCAAATATATATATATATATGTATATATATATATAATAGGATAAATCCTGAAACATAAACTCAAGTATGATAAATACTTTTGAAAATGATAAGGTAAATGGATGAAAATAAATTACCTTTTAAATAAATTTTAGACATTAGCATGAAATGATAATTTACATTTCCCTATAACAGGTAATTTTTAATAATTTCATGTTGAAGAAATTCAAAACCATTAATTTTTATTGTAATCACTAAAAGTTGTGACATGATGGGTTATAATATTTATCATTAATAAAATGATGGATGGTGAGAAGACATCTGAATGTGAATGGAAATATCCTTTTTATTATTTTTAATACACATTTTCATAAAACCCTCCACTTAAGAAGATTAATAAAAAATTATTTTTTATTGGAACATCATTTTCCCTAATATGTTATAAAATATAATATATAAAATTTTACAGAGGGATAACCCAAAATTAAAAAATCAATGTTCAATTAGAATCATTATTACTCAAGGAAATGATATTTTTCTTTTCAAGATCACTAATGGGGAACATACTCAATGAAAAATAGCACATTGGGATATGATTTTTTGAGATAAACATTTATATAATTTTACAATAATGCACAAAACTATCAACGGGAATTATTTACAAACATATATGAAATAATTTACCTTTAATGATCATAACCTAAGAAATAAAAAATGTGTTCCAAAAAAACTCATTCAACAGTGGTGTCACTTAATCCAAAAGACATTTGAAGAAAGTAACATGATTAAACTTCTTTATCCTATTAAATAACAAGAAATAAAAAATATAAATTTAATCATAATTTAATTGAGTATAACAACATACTAAGGAAACAAACATCATAATTTGTATAATGACTCAAATAATTTGAATTGGGACAAAGAGATTCATTACAGCTTGAGTAATACATTACTAGAAACCCCTTCAAAAGGGGGGATTTAATTAAACATAATAATTCGTTATTAAAACTTAATTCATGATATTATATGTAAAATAGAAGGTATATACATGACATTAATGAAATTTTTTCCTTAACACAAAATATATCTCCAATATAGTAATTTTAGATGAAAAACCTTTAATCAGTCTTGATTAACTCTAAACATCCTCCCAACATTCAAAATAATTTAATTTATATAAAAAAATTCATAATAATGAACCTTAATCATAATTTTAAATATTTATATTCATAATTATTGAAAAATATATATATATTTATAGTATTCAGCTTTATTAAATTTATAACTGTGTTTATAAGTAATTAATATTTCATTGAAAACATTTTTTAAGAGAGGTTTAGGTATCTATTGTTTTTACAAATTAAAAAAAAAATATTATGTAAGGTAATATAATATATATCCTATGGTCCTATATAATTAGATAATATCTTTTCATTTTCTTTTTTATGATCCATGATGTTGAAATCAATATTGATCATGTTTCAATGTTTCTTAATGAGTGAAAGGTGAAATTTTCATTTTTGTGTTACATATTCATATAAACATACCGAAACCAAAAAACATAACATAAATAATTAAATAATATTATATTATAAAAATTTTTCATATATTCATCCCTGATATAAATAACAAGTAATTTACATGTGTGTAGTAAAGATGACCCAAATATGAACCTACCATGATTAATTATTGATTATAAGAAGGTTAAGTTGTAATATTTATAAATTAGAAGGATAATGATATTATTTGCTGATTATGTATATGATATAGGTTGTACTCTGTATATACACAAGGTTGATGATTTCATTTTCCATATATCATTAGAAAAGAGTATATAGATTATAGATTTTAAATAATCTAAATGATATAGATATAACCATTATATATTAAATCCACCAATTATAGGTATCTCTTAAGGTGGAAGAGAAAAGTGAAACTTATTAGGTAGTGAAGGAAGTACATCATAGAATGCATGAATTTTGGTTTTGATCGTATAAATAGAAATCTGAAAAAGAGATTATATATTATAACCATAGAAGAATAACATTAATTATATGACCAATAAATATTTATTTTCATAGTGCATTCAAAATATTAAAATGAAGTTAAATATATAAGTAAAAATTATTACTCATATTGAAAACTTTAATACTTCCTTGTATGATCACATGAAAATAGATGGAATTGGATAATATAATTTTACCAAAAGATCATGACAGTAAACAATTATTATATACGATTTTAACATTTTATGTTCCAAGTGGAAACTTAATTTTTATGAATTCCTTAAAGGGGTGGTGACAAGATCCTATTATAAGTGGGGAGAAATATTTTCTGTAAATATTTCAACTTAAGATTACATGAGATCATATTAATCATTTCTACAGGATCCCAAATAGATAAGTAATTTAGTGGGAATGATATAGCGTCTTTCTACACCTCTTACCCTCAATTATATGTATTCATTTTTCATGTTTTAACATTATTACCCCTGAATGATTACTATTACCATTTTAAATTTTATAGTAGTAACTAGTTTATACATAATTTATAATTTTCTATATGATTTAAAATAAAGTTTCAATTTTCATATAATTTAAACCCTTTGATAGAAAAGATGAAATAAATTTTTTTGATTAAATTTATGAATTTAATTAAACAAAATTTCAACATTAAAAGTTTTAATGTATAGAAAAATTAAAATATTATTTATATTCAATAATATAAATAACTTGTTTGTAAATTAAATGCTGAATTTATAAAAATACAATATCACATATTAAATAAATATCTTCTCTTAAAAATGTTTCATGAATTTAATTTTTAGAATTATTTAACAATAATGAAAATAAATTAGTGTTATTTTTTAAATTGACATATTTCACAATTAATAATAATATAATTCTGTTTATAAATGCCACTAAATATCATCTTATCCTAATATCAAAATTTTTAATCCATATTTTTTCATTTTTTTTAATTTAATTTTTTTAATATTGATTATTAAAATTATAAAGAAAATCACATATAGAGTTGAAAATTGTTCATTTTTAAAAATAGACCCTTAAAATGTTTACTATTATTTATTAATATTTCATATCAATTATAAATTAAATTATTATTATTTTAATATTATATTATTAATATATTTTATTATCATCTAACATTAATATATTTTGTTTCTAGATATAAATTCTTAATTTTTGGAAAATATATTTTAATGTATACATGGTTCTTCATTGTTTTTCAACTATTCTAATTGAATTCAGTTTAAATTAAACCTATCATTTATTTTCATTAAAAATTCATTTATTAATATAATTACTCATATTAAGTCTTGTTTTTTCAATATATACATTTTAAATTTCAAAAATGGATATTTATATTTTATATGAAAATTTTGTGATTTCTCTTATGTTCGTTGCTGTATGTGGGAAAAGATGATTACCACATTGACTTATTCAAAAGTAATCATTAATTTAGATTATGGTGTGTTATATACTCCCACATTAAATATGTTTCCTCCATATAATTTTAATTATTTCCCATAGAAGAAATATATTTAGGGTATTCTTAACATATTCATAATTCAGAGAGTAACTTCCAATATGATATCTATAATTCTCATAGAGGCTCTTTCATGTGAATTATCATTATTTATAAAAATTATCCATTAATACAGTCATATACCCAAATATGTTTAGTACCTAATCATATATTATCTATAACACACATTTCCCATTCCATTTGAATATCTATGAAAATAAACGACTTTGAAGTCATATATTCCTCAAAAAAACTATGTCTATTATTAACCGATAAATATTATTAAACACTTGTTCATAATTTCACAGACAATAAATATTTATCATAATGTAGAAAATTATATTTAATTCACCAAAAATATCATGGATCACTTTTTCATTTAATCAATACCAACTTTCGAGGATATGAATGATATATCTATAACTTTTCACACTATAAATAAATCCTTTATCACTTAATTTTTTTACATATTTTCAATATAAGATTTATAAATCACTCAATCTTGCGTTCTCTAAAAATTATCAAAAAATGTATTCCACTATCATAAAAATAACCTTTTAATGATATTCATACCTAAATTTTTTTATAAACCATTAAATAGAACTACTAAAGAAAAATTATTATATATTTTACATTATCCTCATAAAATATGAAATATTATAGAATTTCATTGATATATATAACTCAATAATGAAATTAGGTAATAATATCCAGGGAATATTAAACTCAACACACTACACAAGACTATATATCTAACATATTCCATGGTAATATGAATCTAATATAATCTATAACAATTTATGTTTGTTCCATGATTTAATTATAAAAATTAGTGGTTTAAGTTAACAAACCTTTCTAAAAATAAATCTTTTGATCAAATTTCAACCAAATAAAAAATGGTCATGATTATGTATTTAATGTGAAAATAAATAAATCAATATGAATACGTCATCCTTTATGAGACCATTATTTTTAACTTATTATATATTTCATTCAATATGTGACATTTTTTTAATCCTTTGTTATTGTTGATAATTTTTCCAATATGCTCTCTAAACTAATTAGGAAACACCATCCAAAAAAACGTTATAAAGTTTCAAAATGAAATTTTTATTAAACAGAGCATATCCCAAGATAGTTTCAAACTATTTTAGATGTTAAGCCACATTATCGTGTTCCATGCAATGATTGAGATTATATAATATCATACCTTTTGGGGTTATTACCCCTGTGTACTTTTATACCATAGCCTTTATCCACATTTAGCATCAGGAAAGGGTGTAATATCAGGACGTCCACATAATTTAGGATTTATCAAACACTATAGATTTCATCATATACCTATAATTACTCCAAAATTATAAAAAAACAGATAAAATAATGGTGATTCATATCTTATAAACCCTTACATGTTCCCCAATATATTTCATATTATCCAATGTTACACAAACACTTATCTGATACTGGTTGTGACACTAGAACCATCACTACTATGGTCATTCCCATGAAAACATGCTTTACATACAATCTTTGATACCAAATATGAATTCATAGTCATAAAAATCCTGAAAATTAAATTATATAAAGAAAAATATTGAGTTACCAACATTATAAAGTCTTTTTATGATTAGATATTTAATGAACATTTATGAACATTATCTGACAAATATAATTTCCTTCTCTTCTAATAGAGGTTTCTTTTTAAACCACATATGAAACTACTATATCCACAATATTTGTTATACAGATCACTAAAATTAATTAAAAATGCATCTTTTTAGAAATATTTTGAGTAAGTCATTTTTCGTAAAAGAGGGAAATGTAAAAATAATAAAAATTGATCTCAAAATCCCAAAAAGGGGAAACATGTTATTATATTTTTACGGAAAAAATAGGATGTAAATATTATTTAAGGAATCGATAGAAAATTAATAATTAATGTACTAAAAATGATAAAATTATACAAAAATTTAAATAAATGAATACATAGAAATTAATAATAATGAACTCATACTGATTGAATGAATAATTTCTAACATCAAAGACGTGATTTCTAGTACTTTAATGATGACACTCTCATGTTATGGATAGTGTTATACACTAAAACGTATCAGATTTTGTCTCATTAGAAAATTTAATGTATCTTGGATGAATATATATTTTTTCACACACATCACCTGAGTATGTCTGATTCATTCTCCATACCATTCAAGAATACTTTTTGTTCCTCTCCCTTGGGAACCACCTAGTAAAAAAAATATTGGTTATCCATTAATGAAATATGCATAAATTCAATATATTACTAACATATATCATTCTCCATTAATAAACACAAATTTATTTACATCTCCCAATTTCAATTAAATAGATAACATGATCATAAATATGTTTACGAAAGAACGTCTATTTGAAGAAATACATATTATGCATTCTAATAATCACCCATGTTAGAATAAAATAAAACATTTCCCCAAAAAATACATAGGTCAATAAATCATTGTTCATTCTTGGTAAACATATTCTAATTTTTGTTTATAAAATTATATCACCAGACCATATATGGTAATGAGTATATAGTTAATTAAATACTTGATTAACATGAACATATGGCATCTAGAGAATGAAAATTTATTTTTACGAAAGATTATATCCCTAGTTTGATAAATGAATCTTTGGAGGGTTTTAATATAAATTAAAACACCCATCTAAAGGAAGGTATCAAACATTATCACAAATGAATGGATCATGAATGAAAATAGTTGATTCCACATATTCAATCCCAAAAAAATATATTATAGGATAAATCATGAAACATGAAAACCATTATGGTAAAACCTTTGTAAAATTATAAGGGAAATAGAAGAAATATTTTTAAACACAGTTATGAAAATATTTTTATGGTTAACATAGAATAAAAATTTCAAATTGTATTTTAATGGAATATTTTGACAATGATACGTGAAAAACAATGAAATTTTTTAAATTTAAAAATACTATTCAATAGAGGTAATCTAGAAAGGAATAAATATTATGTTTGATAAATTGGTAGAGAAAGAAAAAACATGATATGTTGGAATGAAAACTATTTATTATTATTTTGAAAATACCTATTTGTAAAACTCATATTATAAGAACAGTAAAAATATTTTTTTTAAATATCAAATATAAAGAAAGATATTATAAATTACTATATGTTAAAATTTTTGGTTCATTGAATCAAAAAATGTAAAATAAATGGTGAAGATTAATCATTATAACACAATCAATATATTTTTGATTTATCAATATCCGTTAAGGGAAACATACACCAACTAGAATAAAATATATGCTTTGGTTTTTATATATTTAAAATTTAATAAATGAGATAATATCTTAGGAAAAAACATTATACCCAAATTATATGAAATAACATTAAGTGAACGTTCATAACTCAATGATTGAAAATAGATGTGATAAAACATCATTTTCATTTGGTAACACATGAGTCAAAATACAATTAAAAAAATAATTCGATTGAGATAATTTTTTCTGATTACATAAAAAGTTATAATCTATATAACATATATGGTATAGTTAATTAATATTACAAAATAAAAACAAAACATGGGGAATTCCTTGTATTATGTCTCAACGAGTCAATATTATTACCAATGAAAACCATCAAGCTTTAGTAACACATTAATAAAAACCCCTTGAAATAGAGGGAATTTAATTGAACTAAAAATAATATGTTTAAAACTTAAATCTTGATATTATAACTCATATATGATGTATATAAAATATGAAATTTAGTGCATAGTACTAAACTGTTGCCAAAGAGATGAATTTGAGGTGAAAAATCATACCTTTGTCATGGTATATTATGAAATTTCACTAAACATAATTAATAATTAAATTATATAACATAAATAAAGGCATTTATAATTATTCATAACAATAAAAATTTACACTCTTTATTTATAATCATTTGTACACATATATATTAAATTTTTTTGCACATATTTTAAATATTTGGTGTTAGTAAATGTTGTATTTCTAATTATAGTTTAATAAGAGATTTGCTAGTATCAATAAAATTTTCAATGTACATATATATTATGTACTATATAGTAATGTAATTTAGGTTACAAGTTATTTTATAAAATATATACTATTATTTCATGGTATATTTTTTTAGGTTTCATGAGGTTGATATTAGTGATGAGCATTGATCTCGGTTGTTAATGAGAAAAGGTAATTTATAAATTATAGAGTTAAATATTAATATACCCTTTATAGAACAAAACATTATTTATATATGTATGTTATATTATATTAGTAATTGAGTTCTCATATGAGTCCGTGATATAAATGAATAATATTGTTCAAGTATACTGTTAAACCAACCTAAAGCTAAAGCTCCCTTGATTAATTGGTTTTCACAATGTGGTTTATCAGTAATATCAATATAAAAAAATTTACCTTATATTTTTATTATTAATTTTATATATCATAATTTTAATGAATTCTAAAAAATATGTTTCTATAAAGTCATTATATAGGAAGAAGAGACTGTTTTCCTCTTACTTCACTCATTTTAAATAATTAAATAAAAAATAATAATTTTATTATCATATAATTCATAGGATTTATCATTTTTCATACAGTAACATTAATAATATCTTAAAAATAATATTTCATCTCTAATAACCTCATTATAGACAACCTTGTATGGATGTGATGAAAAGATGATCAAAAATCAATTGAATCAAGGAGTTATTACTCCAAACCTATGAATATTGTGTCATTTCATTTCCTATAGAAAATTTGAAAAGAATAATTTCGGTATTTTTAATATATTCTCTATTCAGATATAAAAAGAATAAATATTTTTTAAATAACCCTTTTATAATATAATTTCACGGTAGTGGACAAAAATGATACGCATTGCATCGTAGAGGTGGTAGTCCACTCAATGTATGAATTATAGTATCATTTTTCATACTATAAAGGAGAAAATTAGATTGATTATTATTCAAAGTGAATATTAAAAAAATAACATGAAAATGAAAAATATAATTATATAGGGATTTGAAAATTAAATTTCAAAAAAATCCAAAAATCAAATACTTAAGTATTCAAGATTACTCATGAAGAGCGCATTGATGTTTCCCTAGAAAATTCATAGGGGGTGGATTAGGATATCCCACTGTGATTGGAAACTACATATATTTAATAGTAATCAAATTGGAAGGTAAAATATTAGGTTTTTTATAAAAATTACTAATTTCAATGATTATATTTAATGGGTGGTGAGAGGCCTCTTAATTTAGTGGCAGGAATATAATTAAAATAAATTATTAAACATAAATATTGTGATTTAATTATGAAAAGGTCTTGTTTTGGAAAAAATGAAAAATAATTTAGTGGAGAAGAAATAAGGAATAATAACACCTCATCCACTCAATTATAGGGATTTTTAACAGGTTTCTATATCATTTCCCATTGAGTTTTTACTATTTCATTTATGATTTTTGTGCATTAAGTAGTTTTAACCTAAGGTGATATAATATTTAGGCCTTAAAATTAAGTTGTCCATATTAGATAATTTGGTACCAATAATTGAACATTTAAAATTAATTTCATTTTATTCAATTTATGATTTTCATTAAAATTAAATGTAAATTAATAATATATAACTTCTTATAAATTTTTTTAAGAAACTATTACATATGTTTTAAAATTACATATAAGTGTTTATAAATTTATACCCAATTTGTTAAAAATATTTTTTCACATATTGAATATAAATTTTTTCCTAAAAGTTATTCAAGACATTCTAGCTCATAATTATTTATTAATAACAACATAAATGTAATATTATTTGTACAAACAATATTCTTAAAAATTCACATAAAATGATGTTTTTTAAAAAAACCCCAAAAATTAAACATCTAGTTATTTTTTATTAATATAAATTAATATTCATTTTCTTAAAATAAATTTATAATATTTAATAATTTAATAAATAAGTAATATTCAAATTTATAGTGTAAATCTATTCATATTATCAAAATATCTACTTAAAAAAGATAAATATGAATTATTCTGATTTCTTATCAATTATTATTTAATTTATTGGTAATATATTCTTACTATTATCAGCGTATATTATCATTATATATTCTAAATACACATATATTTTTATAATAAAATGAAAATTTTTATTATTAAAATTTTAATCCCAAATTGGATTTCGTAGTGGTTTTAGTTATTAAAATTAAATTTCTATTATATTTAATGATACATTTTTATTTGTACATATATTTGATAAACCAGTTACTTTGATTCATTCCGGTTAAATCAATGGCGCTATATTAAGAGGCATACTGAAAATTTTATGATTGTTCATTTAGTCTATTGTTTTTGTTAATGGTTGTTGTTTCATATGGTTTATGATATCAAACACATATATTCTTTTAATGATAATAAAATATTAAGATTCCAAGATGTTACACACTCCCTCATTTTCAAGAATTTGGTGTTGAGTTATCGTAGTGTATTCATCAATGTATTTATGTTTTATACTCAATTTTCCAAACATATCTAATAACATGATGCAAATGAAATTTAGGGGATCTACTATGTACCCCATGTAGGCACCATTTTCACTCTTGCTATCTCACTGGGGTGGTTGATCCAAAATAAGGGATTTCGTCCCCTAATAAAAAAAATATGTATTAATGCAGTGATTAAATTTCTATAATACTCTTTCAAATTAGTGTTGTTGAGGAAATTCTTTTTTTATAGAAATGATTCTTGTGTATCTGTTATTTTACATTCTATTTTCAACTATATATTAATGATGATTTTAGTACTTTACCCTGAGTATGGAAGGGGTTTTATGATATTTATTTTATCTATATTTTTCTATTTTCTAAAACACCAAAAACTACCACCATTCAATTATGAATATTATATTGCAATGTTATTCTTGTAGAAATGATCTATATTCCCTTTGAAATAACACAAAAAAGGTCCTAGTCAAATTATATAAATTTATTTACGTAGGTAACCTTTTTCATTTTAACTAACACTTATTTAGTTAATATGTTGAAATGAATCCCAATCTCAAATACCTAATTTAAAATTTCATCATCTATTTCCACCAATTTAAACAATGTTTCATGCCGAACAACTGATGATGTTATCTAGGTAATATAAACCAACCAAATTCATCAGAAATCCATAATAAATGAATGTTCCCTCACAAAGTCCAAACCCATTCTATGATCTAAGGTTTCATTTTAACTTAACTAAAGGAAGGCTATTACTGATATAATATTCAGAGTGATTGGTTTTTACTTATTCATTAATATTTTTTTCCTAAAACATTATTTCGTGGAATACATAGAATAATTTATTAATGTATCATAACATAATTTATGATTAGTAATATTTTATTACTTCAACAGACATGTTGATTTTTTGTTTACAATATTTCAAAAAATTTGATAATCAAATAAATATGAATCAGTTAAATATGTAACATTGTTTTAAAAAATAAAAACATTATGTGATATTATCATTGTAATATGATATATTGGTTTTTTATCATGTGTAAGATAATATAACCATTACCCTTTCTGAAATAACTCCATTAGGTGATAACATAGTTTTATTTTTAACATTGCACCATTAACATGGGTATCACCTTAGTGTGTTTCACATAATCTCTAGTCCTAATCCAAATCATCCCACTTAGATATCTATCAATTATAATTGGAAATCACTCATAACTGTGGGGGGATAGGGGTTTATGGTTACATAAAATAAATTATTTTTATGCATTCCTATATATCACAAGGTGAATGAGAAGATTCTTTGATGAACCTAACGAATTTAAAAATAAATTTTTCTCAAAGACAAATGAACTAAATAATCAAATTATATAGAATCCCAAAATATACACAGGTTAATCAAGATCTTGATCATTAAAAAAATTAAATAAATGTGGATTATAAAATTATAACTTATATAAATTTCATAAATTTTACATATAAATTCCTTTGAAAGGTAAATTAACTATCAAATTAGTTAAATAAGTCATTATATTAATTATTTTCCTAAGTATTACTTTCGAATATAATCCTCTATTATATGAATATATTAGATAAATTTGAATGAATTTAGATACTAATTCACACAAAAGAGATGTACAGATAGGGAACACAGAGTGTACATTCACTGACATGTTAAATTCTGTGAAGAATTAATAGTACTTGACATTTATTTGATATAAGACAATATATTCTACTCGGTGTCTAATTAATTATATTTAAAGTGTTTAACACCTAGAGGACATTTATATTCACTCATCATATCTTGTAACTTATGTTGGGTATGGTCACTTTCTTGTACAGTGTTCTTATATATAAAATATGACTATTTGACATGTTGAGATATTACGTAGTGTTTTGATTCAAAGGTCGATCTGTGATGTTGGCGTAACATGTATGATTACAGAACAATAAATGAATACATATGTTGTGTACCTTTGGTGATGTTCGTAAACTAAAAGACATTTTTAATGAATATAAATAGGATGTATGTATAGAATATATTTTATTGTAATTGTTAATTAAATTAAAATCATATATCATTTCAAAGATCACACTTCTTGTACCTACTATAAAAAAACTATCACATTGAATTTATTTCTAGCTGTATCTTATATAGTAATTATTATTTTTATTTACATGAATGTAACTCACTAACGCAATAATCTCCTCTTAGTTTGTGTCCTACCTAGTTTTCTCATTGATAATTATCATGTATAAATTTCTACACATCATGTAATTCATTACACGTCCCTCAAACAAAACATCAGAGTACATAAAATGTATCTTGTTTGGGATATCATGTGTTTCATTGAATCTATTTCCAACTAAACACCAAGTCCTACTCATACCACCATGTGTCAATTTGGAATCAATATTTGGTGTGAAATGATGTCTCTACTAAACCCCCTCACGAAATGCTGATATTTTTTTGACATGAATTAAATGGGTTGAAAAGAGTTCCATGAAATTTAATTTCTATTACACATTAGTATTTGTGTCACTCGATCAGCATCATGGGCACCTCATCATGGGATCCTTGAAAATTATTAATATACACGAGTTCATTTATCGGTAATATGAATTATGATGAATTCATTCTCTCATCATTTACATTAAACTAAAAACCCACTAAATGAAATAATAAAAAATGTTTTTAAATTTTATCATCATAATAATAAATAATTTATAATTTTTATATATCTTCTCTCGTACTAGTTAATGCATAAAAGGAATGGTTGAATCACATCAGCTAAATCCCAATAATATTATAATCTATTTAGAAGGACAAATAAAAAAATTTGGATGAAAAAATAGGATTCTTTATAGAGAAAATCATTTTCTGTTATATATAAAATAAATTTAAAATAATAATAATCAGTTCATGACATTTCAATTTATTGTTCACTAATTCAATAGCCACACTCAATGATTTATAATTATCATTTTGAATCCAAACTAACATTCTACTAATTAATTCATAATTTGCTCTATGAATCTCGATAAATTACTAACGATTTTCCATTTACAAACATGGAACAAAAATGATTCTATCGTTATTCACAGATAGTCAAATAAATTAATATTTTTATTTTAAAATATTATTTTTTTTCTCTCTTATTCGTGAGATGGATTTGGAGGATTATTCTCTCATCCCTAAAATATTTCACTAGAGATGTTATGTTGTGTATAACCATTCCACAATACTAAAAAAATATAAATTAAATTAAATACTAAGGGTTAAACAATTAGTAACTCTGAAATGGAACCTCACTTGATTTTTATATTATCTAATAACCAGATCATATGAAAATAATTATATAATCATTTAATACAATGATATACACAAACTAATAGATATTATAATTTTAAATATTAAATATATAAATCAATATTTATTTAAATATATTAAAATAAATACACCATTTTCATTTGGCCCTTATTTAAAATATTCAACCCATTCATAAATTTATCCAACCATGTATTATAATTATCATCAAAAATAAATAACATTAAATTATTCTTTCTATTTTTTTATGATGGTGGTGCATCAGTCAAATACTAACACTAAATTTAAACAATAAAATTAATTAAATTACATAATTCTGAAGGATGTGATTTTATTACAAACTTTTTCATAAAGATGGAGATGATAGACCGATAGATCATCCATCCATGTATGCCCTAGATGACACCCTTATTTTCAATAACGTCAACAACCATGTTCGCTTCATGGAAGGCATGAGTGTAAATGTATATAATCTTCAAAAGTTAATCATGGTAGCTCTTCCAGAGGGTAGTAAGTGGCCATGGAAAGTGAACCATACCATTCTAGATAACATGTAAATAGTGGTTCAGTCACTTTCATTCCAAATGTTGTTCCAGCCTTTTTGTTTGAAAAGTCGACCTCAAGAATCACAATCATCATTACTTCTTCTAAAGCAGTGGTGACACCGCAACTACTGAAGAAGAATCATTGAAAATGGAAAAGGGAGTCTTGGAAGACAACACCACATCCCACAGGTCTCGAGTAGCATTTGGAATCTCCATCAACATTAATTTTGATCGATCCTATGAGTAGGTCTTGCTAGAACACCTCAAGGGTGTGCCCCAGTTTTCTATATAGACCATCAATCCTATGTTGATGAAGGATCACATAGTTTCCAATAGTGTTTCCATAATAGGATTTCAAAATCTAGGATCAATCTCTACTGGCGATCAGAGTCATCAACTGACCTGAATTAAGATTGAATGAGAACTTATTGTGAATATTCTCATTTCTATCATACCAGATCACAAGAAGGAGCCCAGCAATGCCAGAAAAGAATTGGTTGTTGATTTTTTTGATGTTTCAAGCTCCACACATCCTTTCAATTGCATGAAAATAGAGTCAAGTAATAACCATCTACAATGAAACATGCCAGCAATATAAATACAGGGAGATGAAGCCATTGCACAAGACAAAAAAAGATGGTTAGTATCCTCTATATGTTGGTGACACAAATGTTAATTAGAGCAGAGTTGGATACCAAGATATTAAAGATAAAACTCGAAAGGAATACAATTTTTAGTAATACGCCAATGAAGATTGAGTCTTGAGGGTTTAATCTAGTGTTTATTAAAAGGATTCAACCAACCAAAGATAGATCCTGAATTTTTGATTGTAAAGTTTTCAAAACATTTTGACTCAAACTCACCATTACAAGATGAATCCCAAATATGAAAATCACTAGTATTTGTGAAAGAATAATTATCAATAACATACATGTTTCTATTAGGAAAGTTGAAATTATGAGACAAAATTATTAAATTAATATCATATCGCATATGACACATCTAGTGGATAATAAATTTTGATGATCATATATTAGTATAGTTTTTGTCAATACATCCTTGTACATGAATCATGGAATACATAAATAAAAATTACATGTCAAAGGACCAATAAGAAGGGTCAAAATGGAATATCTAATTTGATATATATTATATGGTATTCATATTTGTGGGGTTTTCATCATAAAATCATTTTAATGAGATAATTATTTGTGAAAATTCTAAGAATATTTTTCATGTAGTTATGATATATTTCCACCAAATAGAAAAACATCATATCAATCCTATAAGATTGATTCCTTCTTGTTAATATGATATAATTTTAGGGATATTATTATAGCACTTCTTAGTTAACATTATATCATTGTACTACAATCACATTCCAATTTGATAGAAGATGTAATAAAATTGTCACATTCATTTTATTCAAAATAAGTCTTAACATTCGATATGATATTTATTACAATTAATATTTGTGTAAAAATTGTAAATAATTAGTTGGTTCTGGTGAAAAATCTCCCTCAACTATTAAATTTTTTGTATATAATTATGAAGAATATTAATCATGATTACAATGGTTATATTTTCTCAATGTATATAATAATTTATAGATTTTTTTCTATTAGGATATTAGATATTAATTTTTCAGCATATTTCGTAAAAATTTTCATACAAAAAATCATTATCATAAGATGACGAATAGTTTGAATTATCATAGAAATATTATTATCTAATATACACATAACACATAGAATTTAAATCCACATATACATGTAAATAATATTATTTCAGTAAATGGTCTTACTATAAACCATTTTTAGTGACACGACTAAAGGATTTGTCATTATAGTAGGATAGAATAATAGTATGATATCATTCATAAAATAAAAAATTTCCCCCATTTTATAGAATCCAATTTTGAGGAAACATTTTCTATTTCCTCTTTTATAATGTCAAATAATAAATGTTTCCATATTATTTGATTACATGATAATTAATAAATTTATTACTCGTGAAAATAAATTATTCAAATACTATTTTTAATAAATGTTTGATATCATTATTCCACCTAACAATATGAAGAGTAAGATATATATTAAAAATACTTATATTTGTTAAGATTATGTCAACGTTTTCTATGTAATTATTAAAAATTATTCTGATTAACAAAACTCTTTTTAGACTATAAAAACAAAGATCAAATTTCAATAGAATATAAAAAAATATAAAATTTATAATATATAGATTACATTGAACTATTGTATTTTAATTTCATTCATTATGGTCCCGATAAAGATGACAAAAGATCTAGTTTAAAAAATTAACTACAAATTGTATCCATGATTTACATTTAACTCCCCAAATAATTTGGGCAGGACCTTTTGATCCTCTGTGATATAATAGTATGTCGGTATGTTAATGAGAATGTATGAATGGAGCATTTGGTGGGAATGAGTAATGGACCTATATCTATTAAGGAGATCCCATACATTGCTAAGGATAATAATCCATTTAATAGGATACAATAATATTTAAATAATATGAATTTAAAAAAAATATTACACATATATATGAGTAAAGTCATGAGTTACATCTATCGTAACCCTCACTAAACAATAGTACCATATACATCATCCTAGGAAATGAATTATTAAATGATAGACTGTGGATAAAAAATTGACATGTTATCTTATTGACACTACACATACTTTCATGAATCACATTAATTACAAATGAATCAAAATATATGATTTGTGAAACAATGATTCACCTTTTCATATAATATAACTCATAGAGGAAAATGAGATGATATCATCATATCATAAAATATGATATACCCAAAGGCCTAAATTTTTTTTCTACTTGTATTTCATAATTATTACCACTTTATAACGCAGCATGTGATATCATATATCATCAAAAAAAATTAGTTAAAATATACCACTTATAGTAAATACTAATTGGTTATTATTCTATTTAACCATATATAATATTATATAATATTACATGTGAAAAAATAAACAGAATCCTTTTTCATATCATCAATAACACTTTTGTATGTAATAATCAATATCTCAATTTTCCCCATAAAATGAAATAAATTTTGAATATCTATTGATTTTTTTGATATAATAGAAAAAAAATTACATTATCCGTAACAGTCTCACAAATTCCCTCAATATTCAGTTATATAGATTATGTAACCCCAAGGACCGATGTAATGTTTTTATAAAAATAATAAATCACTACATCTCCAAATTTTTTAACTAACAGTCATCCAGTGAAGAATCTATGTTTAGGAATCTACATAGGGATCTAGCGTGATCTAATTAAAAACAAGTATCTATATAAATGATCCAACCAATTGTATCATATGTAGGTGAAGATTTTCATGGAATCCATTTCACTAATTAAACAAATGAAAATGGATTATAATGGAAGTTAATCCCATTAAACCTCTCATATTTTTATGATTATCTGAGTACGAACATACCATGCCAACAAATACATCCCATGTCTTTCATCTAGAAGATGATCTCATTACATGTACCTCATCGAATTAGAAAATAAAATACCATGTACCTAAAATGTATGGATATAATTTAACGCATCCTATCTCAATCAAATTCCATGTTTTCATTCTCTTTAGAAAATAGAAAAATTAAAATCATTGTTAACAAACCACTGATACATTGATGAGAAACATACACAAGTACACAATCATTAGCGAACACTCAAGGCCTACCTAATAATTTTATCAAATTGTGAAGGTTCTTATGCTTAGTATCTCATAATACTAAATTATTAGGGACTGTAAATATGTACCTATAACCCCTTGATTTCTAAATATGTAGTGTTTGACACCCCATGTGGAACTCTTAAGGGTTTACCTAACATAAAAAAACTCTTCCTAATATTATTATATATCTCAATATAGGAATCATACTCACATTAGCCCTAAAAATTCATCATAACCATTAATGTTCCATGAAGAAAAATAATTATGGATAAATTAATGTTGTATATTTATTATTTATTTATCATTACAATTCCAAATATTTATATCAATATATATATATATATATATATATATATTCAATATTTATGGGTGATAAATATAGATTACATTTTGTATTAAAAGATATATATAAAATTATTAAACACTTAATTCTATTATAAATACTTCTAAATAAGAACCTTCATAAAAAATCATATAATAAATAATACTATATTATCCATAAGTTTTCTAAACATTCATAGATATTGTACAAATTGATACATCAAAATATAATTCCTACAAATTTTCTATGTGTTTTCCCTATAAAATCCTATCATTGGATTATTTATTGAATAAAATATATAATGAATCTGGGTGTGATTAATATAGATATTAAAAATCACACTCATAATATATAACTTCTGGAACATATTAAAACACCATAACTAAATAATAATGTAGATAACAAATATTAAAACATATGTGGTATATTAATAATAGCGTTAAAGTTATTAATTATCATCACTAAAACACCATACTATAATATTTTTATATGAATTGCATTGGTAACTGATATATATATATTAATTGTTTCCTTACCAATATATTATATACACTTTTTAAGACATTATAAGAAATTCACATTATAATGGTAAATAAATGTAACTCCATAAATTTTTTTCATTCAAAACTAAAAAAATGATAGAATATCTGGGGAAATTTAATATGAAAATAGAATAATATAATCTTATAATTATAAAATTTGAGCACTTCTATTCCAACAATACTATATACAGACTATATTAAGCTACATAACTTATAAAATATCATTAAAATAAAAAAGACCACAGTGTTTAAATAATAAATCTTATTTACTTCTATCAGAAAACATAATAAATGAACTATAACATACATATCTAATGTGGTATTTATTCTATTTAGAGTAATCTCTAAAAAATAATATTGTAAATTAATATATGAAACTTATAATGGTTAAATATCATTAAAATATAATTTAAAAACATATAGATAAATACATTTAACTTAAACAAAAAATTACCATTTTCGATTATAAAAAACATGGTATTGTATTAGATGAATCATAAAACAACTTTATTGAATGGACTATCCTTTTTTTATAATGATAAATTTTTATAAGAAATTCTCTTCTCAGATTATAGAAATGATATAAATATTAACATCTATTAATTTGATCTATATTGGCCTGATATATTCCATAACATTAAAATAATCGATGTAAAAACCCATTTCATCATAATTTGAATGAAAAATATAGGATTTATCAAAACATACATTGATTTCAAATATGTATTGATTCAATTTTTTGTTTAAAAATATGCATTGGTATCACACATATTTCATATCCTAGAAATAAATTTATTTACGAAAGTTCCTAGATATGAAACTGAATTCATTTTATTTTACCCCATTATATATTATAAAAAATTAAAATATTGGTATTAGTTATTATTCCTTCCTAATAAAAAATCTAGGATTCAATTTAAAGGACTATAAATTCATAGAATCAATATTATATTTTATATTGAAATAATCACCACCATGTTTTAAATTTCTCCCAAATGTACACTAGAAACACCAAAAAAAGGCATAACACAAAAAGACATGACTCATTAGGTCCCCGCAGTCACAACCCACCTTCACCAAAAAGAGGGAAAGGTCAGCAAGTTTCTAGGACCGTCCTTCTTTAAGTTGGAGGAGAGATAATGACCCCCGAAACCCGCCTTCAATAGGACCAGGAGTGGCGACCAGCACCAAGGGTATAGAATCACACACTAAATGGAAGGCATTACCCTTTTTCTTTTAATAAGATCGGGAGATAAGATAGTAAGTCTCACAACACCAAAACTAAAAGTACAAGTATGGATGAAAGTAAACCATTCCAATATGCATGTTACAAAAGTAAAAGATACAAGTCAAAAAACTCCAAAGGTGAAAAGATACCAAGAAATTGAAAACAACAACAGCAAATGCCCCAAAGGTCCTTGCTAGTACGGCTCTGCACGATCCATGATGTCCTCTTGGAAACCTGAAAGTAGTTTATACACATAGGGTGAGCATACAAGTATACTCAGTACCGAAAAACCAAAGACTCTCATGCACAAGTGGGGAGGTATACTAATTCCCTTTAAGAAAAGAGATAACCCAGCACCTAGCAAGGAAACTAACCACCCAATCCCCACCAAGGCACACTCCCCAAATAACGCAAATCAAGTAATGTATAGTTATATCCCATCGATGTTTGGGTACCCCACGCCACTATCTCACTTGTTATTGGAGATATCTTACGCATCAGACCAATCCTGCCATTCTCATCGTAGTCCCACTTCCAAACCCCGCTCGCACACACCTGGTCAAGAACCACTATCTCAGCCGTAGACACCTGGGCCACAACCACCACACACAACCACACATGAAAACACCTGGGTAACAACAACTACATCATGCCCGAAGACACCTAGGCCTCATCCCGAAGACACATGGGAAACAAACTGCCCACAAACACATGGCCCAACCACCATAAACTCCCTCCCTGAAGATTAGTGGGCTAATAATGGACCTCATGCCATCATAGCCTACCCGAAGATAATTGGGATATCCGGGAAAGGGAGAAGAAAAGAGAAAATAAGCAGCCACTAATAGAAGTGTTGGAAAAAACACCCTCCCCTTTGAAATGGAGGGGTTCAACACTATGTTCTCAAATTGGGTGGAGCATGAATATGAAACAGAAAAACTACAGGTATATGTATAGGTAATAAGCACTCACCCAATCTAGGTTTTTCTTTAGCCAGCCTAAAGAACACTATCCTTACTATTCATTCATAAGAGAGAAGAACAACGCCCATGCCCAAGTCAGAACTCAAATCAAACCATATCCGAAATTGTCCCATCCTTGTATTCATGTTCAGTAATAATGTTTAAATAAGTTTATCCACCTACTTGGGAAACTAGTAAGCATAAGCATAAGCCATGGAATGAAGTTACAGCCAATTGCAATTTAAGCATTCACACCCGGTTCTATGTAATGTCACAACAACAAATGGATAGGGGAGATCCCTCGAAGTACTGGAACCAAAGAAAACCCCAAGATTTAGCCCCATGTTCTCAAAATCCAGGATCCAACAGTTTCTCAACAATAGAGGATCCCACCACAATTCATTATATAAGTAGAGAAAATCACATAGCCTCAAATTCACATCCAGCGAAAGTATAGCAACCGGGGATCACATCCCCACCCACATCACCCCGCAATCTAAGCCCACCATCCAAGAAAACAATAAGGTCACTCACAAACCGCCCATGAAAATAACCAAACCACTACCACCAACACAAGGCATACTCAACATGTATTTTAAGATTTAAAAGTTTTAACACAGTCCATGATTTCAACTCCACTGGGCTTAAACTTGTGTTATCATAGAAAAGGAGTTGATCCTGGTGCTTTCAATTTATTTGACCGAGTATACATAATTAAAAAATTCCATGTTAAGATTATTTAAAATATCCAAAAACACTGAGGTTTATTAGTTCACAGAGAAAGACCACCAATGATAATGATTTTCAGTGGGCATAAGCCCACAACATTCAGAAATATTTAATCATGAAAAGGATAAAAATAGAGAAGCATCATCGATCACACCCCTCCCTTCATTCATTATAATCCGTTTAATTATCTTTATAAAATTTTGGTTCATTCAATTCTATGAAAACATTAGCCTACCCACCCTGCAAGATACACTGAAAGGATAGAAGAAGGTGAAATCCCTACCTTGTTGATCAAGGATCGACGTTAAGTCCTCCTGTGGAAACTAGAAAATAGGTGTGGTAGGACTCCCATGGAACGGGATCAAGGAAAAATTGACAGGGGTACAACTCATCGTGATCGAGAAAAAGAAACGTAGGGAAAAACCATTAGGTTATAATGGCTGATAAGGGCTGAGATACAGCATGCCTGGGACGATTAATATGCGGAGAGAAAACTCGAAACTGTGTAAGGAGTGGGATCTTGTGTTGACCATGCGGTTGAGACACCCCACACGTCCCTGCCTTTCGGGGCAGTTTAAACCGACACACACCTCATGGTTTTTCATTTAAGGGTTCATCACCAGGCATTAATTGTCATTAAAACACTCATAAAGGGGTAAAAACATGGTATAAAAAACAATTTGTGCAAAAAGGAGGTGCTACTGGAAAAACCCGTTGGGGTAGGCGACTGCTACCGGTTGCCGAGAGATACCGATTGGAGAAAGCTACCGGTAGCTAAGAGCTACTAGTTCTTGATAGCTACGGGTAGTATAGAGATACCAGTTGGCGACAGCTACCGGTAGCTGAGAGATACAGGTTGCTGATAGCTACCGGTAGCTCTCAGCTACCAGTAGCGTGGAGGTACCGGTAGCCGAGAGATACCAGTAGCCGAGAGCTACCGGTAGCTGAGAGCTAGCGATAGCTCATTGCTACCGGTAGCCGAGAGCTACCTGTAGCCGAGAGATACCGGTAGCCTAGAGCCACGAGTAGTCAAGGGCTACGGGTACCCCAAGGTCACCAGTATGCTAGGTCCACCGGTAGGCCGAGGCTACCGGTGGTCCAAGGCTACCGCTAAGAGTAACCTAAAGCTGGGATGGTCTTCCAGGCCACCCAGAACACCTCAAGAATCAGATTTTAACATTGTAATGGACCCCAAAAACACGGTCCATTACATCAAATACTTCTCAAACTATTCTCGTCCCCGAGAATATAAGAACAAACCAGAAAGCAGAAAAGTGGGGTATAAACAACCACCCTCTAAAGATACTTCTCTAGGGAAAACCCCAGAGTTGTTGGAAATCTAGAACATAACCCTACCCCTACATCCAGGAATACTCCCCCAAGTTCCACAAGGATCACACTATCCAACACATGTGTTAGGGAGTCCCCTCTTACATGTGAGGATATTATCCACTTTGGGTGGCACTGACTTGCCCGCACGGGTTTAATCGCATCCACATTAATGAGTCCTGGTTAGGAGTCAGGCTTTCCCATCATCACACATTCGTACACACACACAGTGAACACGGAATTGATTATCTAATAGAAAAGAAAATCAAGTATTTCATATATTAAAATACAAGGTACTATATCTCAAGGATCAGAACAAAACATCGAGGAAGGCAAAACAGCTCTGGGTACTGAACACGTAACTAGGCCTCCCACTCCCAAGTGCTCTCTTCCAGGCCACCATGCCTCCACAACACACGAACCAAGGGGATGGTTCATCCACGACGCACTTTCTCATTATGATCCTCGATTTTGATTGGTCATTCTATGAAGGCCGCATCGTCTTTGACATCTAACTCTCCCCAATCGATGACGTGGAAGTCATCGTGTAGATATCGACGAAGCTGGGATAAATGGAATACCTCATGTATCCTTAGTAGTGGTGGTGGTAGCGCTAGCTAATAAGCCACATCACCGACCCACCTCAATATGTCGAAGGGCCCGATGAACCTGGGAGAAAGCTTACTTCCCCTTCTGAACCTCTGCTGTCCACGCCGAGGAGAGACCTTCAAGAACACATGGTCCTCAACCTCGAACTCCAAGGGTCTCCTCCTATAATTGGTATATGACTTCTGCCCACCCTGAGCAGCCTTCATCCTTTCTCATATAAGCCAATCCTTCTCTATCGTGATCTGCCTCACCTCCGGGCCAAGAACACCTGCTTCCCCAACCTCAGTCCAGCACACGGTTGAGCGATAAAGCCGTCTATATAGGGCTCTGAATTGAGCCATGCCAATGGTGGAGTGATGGATGTTATTGTAGATGAACTCTTCCAGAGGAAAGTGTCACACCCATGATCCCCCAAATTCTAGAATACATGCCTGCAGCATGTCCTCCAAGGTCTGGATGGTGTGCTCCGTCTACCCATCTGTCTGGGGGTGGAAAGCAATGCTAAGACATAGCTGGGTGCCAAAAGCATGTTGTAGTCCCTTACAGACTCGTGAGGTAAAACATGTGTCCCTATCCGAGACTATGGAACTCGGAACTCCATGCAACCGCACTACCTCGTCCACATACTCCCATACTAGAGTGTCCACTACACTCGACTCCTTAATCGCCAGAAAGGGATCCGACTTCATCAAGCGGTCCACTACTACCCAGATGGCATCACAAAACCCTTGCACCTTGGGTAGTCTGGTGACAAAATCCATCGATATGTCGTCCCACTTCCACTCAGGGACATCTAAAAGTTCAACAACCCACTGGAACACGGTGTTCAACCATTACCTACTGACACACTAAGCACTAGGCCACAAATTCTGCCACTGCTTGCTTTACTCCAGGCCACCGAAGACGTCTCCTCAAACCCTGGTACATATTGGAAACTCATGGGTGTATCTCTTGGGTGAGTTTAGATACTCACTATGAACCTTTAAACGTATCACCTCTGGAACAAACATCTTTCCCTAGAAGACCATCCTATTTTGACCATCTTCCATCCACCATTCTGGAGCATCGCCCTAGTCAACTCGGTCGTGCATCACTTCGCACTCTGGGTCTCCCCATTGAGACTCCTCCATTTGCTACAAAATAGAAAACTGAATTGTCATATGATAAAGGCAACCTCCACCACTACCCATCCTCGCATCTAGGAGCAAGACGACCAACTCCTCCATCTCCTTCCAAGCGTCTGCTGACTCTCAGACCACATCCTTCTGCGACCTCCTGTTCAAAGCATTGGCCACTAAATTCTCTTTTCCTGAAGTGTAGGAAATATCGAAGTCATAATCCTGGAGGAACTCCATCTACCTTCACTGTCATAAGTTTAGGTCCCACTGGGAGAAGACAAACCTCATGATTTTGTGATCTTTGAAGACCACAAAGCATCCATCGATGACGTAATTTTGCCATAAATTCAGTGTGAAAACGACCACTGCATGTTCCAAATCGTGGGTGGAATAATTATTCTCATGAGGGAATAGCTTCCTAGACCCATAAGAGATCACCCGTTATTGCTAAATCAACAAACATCTGAGGCATTTCCCTGAAGCATCACATAACACCTCATACGCTTCCACTTCTTCTGGTAGTCTTAGCACTAGGGAACTAACCAAATTATCCTTAAGATAGCTGAAGGCTACCTCGTACTGCTTCCTCCACAAGAAAACATGGTCCTTCTTGGTCAAGGCCATCAAGGGCCCTGCAACTCGAGAGAAGTTGGGTATGAACCTCCAATATTAACCTGCCAGCCCGAGGAAACTACAATCCTCTGCCACGCTCTTGGGTGCTTCCCAAGAAACAACCACATCATCCTTTGATAGGTCCACCGCTACCCCTTGCTCGGACACCACGTGACCAAGGAAGTGCACTTCTCGCATCCATAACATGAACATGGACAACTTCCCATATAGTAGGTGTTGTCGGAGGACCTCCAAAACAGTCCTTAAGAGCTTAGCGCGGTCCTCCTCTGATCTTGAGTAGATCAGGATATCGTTGATGAAAACGACTACAAACCGATCTAGATACTCCCGAAAGACAGAGTCTATAAGCCCCACGAACACAGCCGGAGCATTCGTAATGCCGAAAGGCATGACTATAAACTCAAAGTACCCATATCTGCACCTGAATTCCATCTTTGAGATCTCGTCTCATTCACCCTTAACTGGTGATACCCAGACCGCAGGTCGATCATCGAGAACCATCCTGCACCTTTCAGCTGGTCTAAGAGATCGTCTATCCTTAGAAGAGGGTAGCGATTCTGGACCATTACCCGATTCAGCCTCCTGTAATCTATGCACAGCCTTAGACCGCCATCCGCCTTCTTCGCAAACAACCCAAGAGAACCCCACGGGGATGCACTCGGCCGAACAAACCCCTTCTTCATCAGATCATCAATATGAATCCGCAACACTCGTAGCTCCGAAGGTTCCATCCGGTAGGGAGCCATCAAAATTGGACAAGCACCAGGCTGCAGGTCTATCCCAAACTCAAGATCAGTTCGAGGGTGTAGAGTCGTTACTTCCTCAGGGAAGACGTCCATAAACTAACTAACGATTCATGGCACATCCACCATCTCAGCATCCACTGACTCTACTGACAGCTCTAATGACAAGGAGATGAGGGGTTCCTCTCTTCTGCTGCCCTTCTGGCCACTCTGCTCGCTGGTGAAAGTAACACATCAGTTGCCCAAGTCTGAGAACATAACCCTTCCTTGAAAGAAGTCAAAGATGGAACACACTGAAACAGCCAGTCGATGACTAGGATGACATCGTATGGGTGTATCTGTAGCAGTAGTAGATATTCGACTGACTGATGTGGCCCTATCATCATTCTGCATCCCCTAAAAACATATAACAAGTCGGTGTGACCTCTGACTGGTGTGCTCAGCACCATGGGAGCTGGAAGTCTCTCGACATCTAGACCAAGAGCACGGTCCAGACCAAGTGCAACAAAAGAGTGCGAATCTCGGGTATCGAACAAGGCATAAGAAAGGGTACTAAAAAAACTTATCGTACCTCGAACAACCTGTGGTCCCACAGTACATGTTGCCTCTGCAGCGTGCAACTATCCACACCCAGCTCCTCTACACTTCGGCTGTCAGCCACCTCCCTGACCAGGCCCTAGTCGAGGTCCTTGAGGAGCGCCCTGAGGTTGGCCTCACCATCTCTATCAGCCCTCTGCTGATCGGCCAATCCAACCTCCTGGGCCTCGATCGCCCGTACAACTCATGGTCGTCTCCTGGGTGCCATAGATACATGGTAAACAAAGAATTCCTAAGTCCAAGTAGTGGAGAATATCGTTATTAAAACTCTTTAAACTTCTTATTTATTTAAAATTCCCAAAACACCCCAGAAACACGAGAACACAAGTCATTTATGATGAATTTTCCTTTCCTAGGGTCCCCACCCAGCAATCAGCGTGGCCTCACTTGGTCATTCGGTAGGTCCAGAGTCCTTGAATTGGATCACGGGAGACCTAAAATCCCATAGCCAGTCCTCCCTGGCCTAATTTGCATACCAAGGTCACCTAACACTATTTTTCTACCATCCCATGCAATCCTCACTGTCCATAGCCCTAGACTCCATCTTATCTCTCAAACTTCCTTTGATACCATTCTATCATGACCCGCCTTCACCAAAAGGAGTGAAAGGTCAGCTGATTGTCAGGCTCTTCCTTTTTTAAGTTAAAGAAGAGATAATGACCCCCGAAACCCGCCTTCAATAGGTCACGGAGTGGAGACCAAAACCAAGGGTATAGAATCACACACTAAATAGAAGGCAATAACCTTTTTGTTTTAATAGAATCAGGAGATAAGATAGTAAGTCCCACAACACCAAAACTGAAAGTGCAAGTATGGCTGAAATTAAACCATTCCCATGTACATGTTACAAAAGTAAAAGATACAAGTCAAAAAACTCCAAAGGTGAAAAGATAGCAAGAAAAGGAAAAAAAATAGAAACTACCCCAAAGGTCCAAGCTAGTGCGGCACCGCACGATCCCTGAAGTCCTCCTAGAAACCAGAAAGAAGTTTATATACGTAGGGTGAGCATATAAGTATACTCAGTAGGGAAAAACCAAAGACTCTCATGCACCAGTGGGGATTCATACTAATGAATTGTAAGAAAAGAGATAACCCAGCACCTATCAAGGATACTACCCACCCAAGCCTCACCAAGGCACACTCCTCAAATAATGCAAGCCATGTAATGTATAGTAATAGAACATCGATTTTTGGGTACCACGTGCCACTTTCCCACAGGTTATTGAAGACATCCTCCGCATCGGACCAATATCAAAATTCTCATCGCAGTCCAACTGCCAAACCCCTCCCACACACAAATGGGCAAGAACCACTATCTCTCCCGCATACACCTAGGCCAAAACCACCACACACAACCATACCCGCAAACACTTGGGTCAGAACAACTACATCACACCCGAAGACACCTGGGCCTCAACCCGAAGACACTTGGAAAACAACCTACCCGCAAAAACCTGGTCCAACCACTTTAACCACCCCGCCTAATGATTCATGGGCTAATAATGGACCTCAGACCATCATAGCATGCCCGAAGATAATTGGCCTATCCAGGAAAGGGAGGAGAAAGGAGCTAATAACCAATCACAAATAAAAGTGTTGGGAAAAAACACCCTCCCCCATGAAATGGGGGTGTTAGACACTAATTTCTCAACATTAGTGGGGTGAGAATAATAAACACAAAAACTACAAGTATATGTATAGGTAACAATCACTCACCCAATCTAGTTTTTTCTTTATCCATCCTAAAGAACACTATCCTTACTATTCATTCATAAGAGAGAAGAACATCGCCCATTCCCAAGTCACAACTCACATCAAACCAAATCCCCAATTATCACATTCTTGTCTTCATGTTCAGTAATAATGTTTAAATAAGTTTTTTGCACCTACTTGGTCAACTATTAAGAATAAGAACAAGCCAAGGAAAGAAGTTATATCCAATAAAAACTTAAGCATCCACACCCGGTTCTATGTAAAGTCACAACAACAAAGGGATTGGGGAGATCCCTCAAAGTACTGAAACCAAAGAAAACCCCAAGATATAGCCCCATGTTCCCAAAATCCAGGATCCAATGGTTTCTCAACAATAAAGGATCCCACCCCAATTCATGATATATGCAGAGAAAATCAAATAGCCTCAACTTAATAACCAGTGAAAGTATAGAAATAGGGGATCCCATCCCCACCCACATCGCCCAACAATCTGAGCCCCCCATCCAAGAAACCCATAAGGTCACTCACAAACCGCCCGTGAAAACAACCAAACCACTACCACCAACACAAGGAAGACTCAACAGGTATTTTCATATTTAAAAGATTTGACACACTCCATGATTTCAATTCCACTGGGCTTAATCCGATGTTATCAGAGAAAAGGAGTTGAACCTGTTTCTTTCAATTTACATGACCAAGTATATGTAATTAACCAATTCCATGTTATGGTTATTTAGAATATCCAAAAACACTGAGGGTTATTAGTGCATAGAGAAATACCACCAACGACAATGATTTTCCGGGGGCATAAGCCCACAACATTCAGAAATCATTAGTCATGAAAAAGAGAAAAACTGAGCAACATCATCGATCACACCCCTCCCTTCATTATTTAGAATCCATTTAATTATCTTTATTAAAGTTTGGTTCATTTAATTCTATGAAAACATTAGCGTACCCACCCCACAAGATACAGTGAAAGGAGGGACAGAGGTGAAACCCCTACCTAGTTCATAAAGGATCGACATTAAGTCCTCGCATGGAAACTCAAAAACAGGTGTGGCAGGAACCCCATGGAACGGGATCAAGGAAAAATTCACAGGGGTATGACTCATCGTGATCAAGAAAAAGAAACATAGGGAGAAGCCTTTTGGTCATAAAGGATGATAAGGGCTGAGATACAGCATGCCTGGGACGGTTATGATACGGAGAGAAAACATGAAACCGTGTAAGGAGAGGGATCATGGGTTGACCATGCGGTTGAGACACCCCACACGTCCCCGCCTTTTGGGGCGGTTTAAAATGACGCAAACTTCATGGGTTTTCATTTAATAGTTCCTCACCGGGCATTAATGGGCATTAAAATAGGCTTAAAGGGGTCAAAACATGGATTAAAAAAACAATTTCTGCCAAAAGGAGGTGCTACTGGAAAAACCCGTGGGGGTAGGCGACAGCTACCCGTAGCCGAGAGCTATCGGTTGGTGATATCTACCTGTTCTCAACCGCTACCGGTAGCTAAGAGTTGGAGATAGCTACCGGTATCTAAGAGCTACCAGTATCCTAGAGATACCAGTAGCCAAGTGCTACGGGTATCCGAGAGCAACCAGTAGCCAGGAGCTACCGGTAGCCGAGTGCTACGGGTAGCCTGGAGCTACCAGTAGTTGAGAGCTATTGGTAGCCGAGAGCTACCAATAGCCATGGGATACCGGTACCCCAAGGTCACCAGTAGGCTTGGTCTACCAGTAGGCTGAGGCTACCGATAGGCCAAGTCTACCGCTAGGAGTAACCTAGAATCTTGGATGGTCTTCCAGGCCACCCAGAACACCTCCAACCTCAAATTTGTACTAAGTAATGGACCCCAAAATCCCAGGCCATTAATCCCACAATGAGATATGGTGTGTTTAGTGTTCCACCACAATCCCACATATAATATTAAATTGGATTTTGATGGGTATCATGAATCCATAACACCGAAATAGATCTCTTACACTATACATCCTATTGTATATTTACATCACCATCCAGATATATATCCACGTTAGGAATTGATATACATGTGAAAATGAAAATGAAATAATATTTCATACACCTAATACTTATTCTAGAGGTCTAAAATATATATTCTAGTAATAATGGGATAAATTTACCAAGATTATAATGAAAATTACCAACACATGTTATTTGGATGTAGGGGATATGCTATCATGAACACTAGCAGCCTAGAATCATTTGGTATCTAAAATTCTCTAACTCTATTTGATAGACTACCTCCAGGAAAATTAATATCCCAATAAACCTATGATATATCTTAATATACATAACATTTCTTGGTATAAGGATCAGGTGGGGTGAGTATCGAAATACCATGTATCAAAACACTAAAAACTAGCATGAAAATAAGACTTCTATAAAGAATTAAACCAAGGGATGAACAGTATGACATCCCAATACAATAAAATGATGAAGTAATATCTAAGGAATATATTGTAGCTTCACCTACCATTATAACCTTTTTCCTATCTCACCAGAAAACATGAGGGGAAACCCAAAACATCTACCAATTCATTATAACATCTATTTTTTGAAAAACAAATCTTACCTAAGGGATTCCCCATCCCCACCTATCAACATCAGATGATGAAATATCCTTTCATATCCAAGATTCATACAACTCTTTCCATATGTATAAAAACATACCTTCCCATATGTGGCATGGAAGATCAAATAACATATATCTACATTACACTATCTCAAAAAATACATGTATTATACATCGAGGAAAACATTTATAATTTTCCAAACTGAAGTGAAACTCACCAAATGATAGGATACATCATGACTTTTAACAACATGACTATCCCACCACATAGGTAATGAAGTTGAAATACATGGTGAAAAATTATTACTAAATAAATACATATAAAAAAATTCACATTCATAATATCTAACAATTGAAATTGTAAAATGGGTTTATATCAACATTGGGAACCCAAAAATATGGTGCGACATGATACCCATGGGGATGAAGATCTCTAAAATGGGAGACATATATCCCATTACTTGTGGTATTTTATTTTCGAATCCTATAATGATGTAAATTTCCCCCTCCAAAACCATTATAGGTCTAAAGGAACTCATATAACCCAATAATTATTTACGGGGTAGATAAAAAAATTAATTTGTATCCCAATCCAATCATTCCACCATCACTATAGGATCACAAAAAAGGGGGACTCAGAGACTCTCATTCACTAAAGCTCCCCAAACACAAAACATTGTCTAAGTATCATCAATAGAAACATCATTTTACCATTTATTTGATTCCACAATTGGGATATTTACCCCTCATTGGAGAACATAGATTTGTTTGGGGAGTTATAATCCCTAAAAATCATACCCGTGTTTAATTCATGATCTTCACAGCCATCATGTAATCAGTAGCAAATATATAAGTTTAATTACCTATTATCACTGTGTAAAAACCAACCTAGGGAGATACAAACCCCTTATCAAGAGCTAAAACCTCATTATATGACATGATTAATCCAGAATAATATAATCTTTATCCTTGTATGGGTATCTCATTCATTGATACGGACCGTAAAAACTATGTCTTTTATTTGGGTGAAACTTGTATAAAACTAATGGGAGTAATAACATTTCCAATGAACATGTAAATTTAAATTCACACCCATAAGAAATCCAAAATAAATCCAACATAGTATAGTAGACATGCACCCCGCATATTTTGGAAATATATAGAATACATTAGTGATTAGTATGAACCGAACATTTAAATAATTTATTATCCATAGGGAGATCTTGATTCTCATAGAAAAAATTATTTCATCCTCCGAATCATCAATATCTGTAGATTAAGGGAAGAAACACTTAGGATGATCTTAAATCACTATTATGCATCTCTTATGGACTAAACTATGGGATGTATCAAGGGATATAGAATACATACAGTTTTTACAATATTGATTTCTTATGAAGAAAAATCTTAGATAGATGTATATAACTAATTAAAAGTCCTCCAATCTAAACCAAATGATCATGATCTATCCATGGATTTTCTGAGAATAAGGGCATCTCCTTGAGTAACATTTATATCATTATATACATTTGGACCATCTATCCATAAATTTGGAATCACAGAGGAATGCCTTGTTCTCTTAAGTACATACATCGCTTTCATATGCGGATTTCGAAACAACAACAAACTATAGGAAAATATTGATCTACAAATAAAATAATATGGCCCATACCTCGATGTTAAAATGTTGATTGGGGTTTATCAACACTAGATCTTTGATAAAAAAATCACATTGTTTTATCATCATCTATATTGGGAGAATATCTCCAATAATCTATAAATAGTCTCTCCAAGGTCATCTAATCACAATTCTGACCCCTCAATAACATTCTTCATGGAAATAAACATAGAATTTGATACATAGAAGATGATATCTAACTCTTACGAGAGAATAATTGAAAATATCCTCTAATAAAATGTTTCACTACCTATACCATGGTGTACATGGTGTGTACCATGGGTTACATAGTGTGTAAACCCAACACATTAGTATGGAATGTACCTTTTCACATCATAACATGTCTTACAAAAATACATGTGGTACATCAAGTAATAAGAGATGTTTAAGACAAAATTTATACCACGCAATGTACTCTAGCTTAAGTCATGTCATTTATACTGACATGATGTGAACTTATACATGTCATGTACCAAAATAGAGGTTTTTGGATGTGTACATGACCCCACCCAATTTCATCTATCAAATTATCCATCATTGTTTATCTATATAGCCAGAAATCCATATAGAATCCTTCTTCAATATATTTCACATCATTCATACACATGATGTGTGCTATAGAAATAAAAGTGTTGTGATATGGAATTCCAGATGGAAGAACTCTATGATCTAGAAAAATTCAACTTTTTGACACCAAAAATAACCTCTATTACCTTTAATATGTACCTGTAAATGTGAATATATTTTAGATATATTTAAATTACAAGTGGAAAGAATTTTTAAGAAATAACAAAAACAATCCTTACCCAATAGTATGCCACAAACTAAATTAGGTCACATAGTGATGATATATTCCCCTATTCCATTATCTCCAAACCCATATCTGATTATAATTCTTGGATGAATCACCTCCTCCCTCGCCCTCTAACCCCCATTAATCCAAAAACGTCAATAAAGTGAAGAGCTTCATTTCTACACATTTGAATGTGGGAAACAATTAAGATATGCTATGAATAACTCCCTTTAAAAAGTCTTAATGACTGACCTAAAACTAAGAAAACTGTTATACCATTCCTAGATAAAATAGTTCATTTTAGATTAAACTAAAATATTAATTTTTTCATCAAGAGTTCCATTAAGTACATGCAAGAAATTATACCTATAGGAATAAATTGTTTATATATATTTAAGATATATTAAATATCCAGAAAAATTGATGAGGCAAAGAATTTCACCAAATGTTAGTCCAATGGAAAATGTATCATCCCCAAAACAATGAAACCATTTGAAAACATCATGAGTATATTTTCAAGGATAAGTTTCATGTATACCACACAGATATACCCATTGTTTCTGAACATAAAAATGAGAAACTTATTATGAATAGTAACCCTGTTGTGGAAACAACAAATTTATATTTCATCTATGATTATCAATAATAATATACGAAGTACTCATTTTCATGAAATACTGTAAATTTTAGAACATTTTTTTAAAATGTATTTTAGACCATGAAAATCATTGTATGAAACCTCCACTATCGCATTTCTATTATCATAGCTATTTTTATAGAAATTTCCAGAACTGCTAGTTCCAACAAACAGCACTACATAACGTCATTCTTGCATCCCCATTTTTAAGAGGATGTCAACTAGAAGAAAGGGTATGATCCCATAAATAAGGATAATATACCCTCAGTATCATTTCATATGATCAATGTTAAATAGTACAAAATATAATATTTATTCATAGAAAAAATTCAGAATCTATTTAATGGAAGACAAGTCCAATAAATAAATTATGTTATGAATGTGGACAGCTAATCTTATTTAACAATAAACTCCTAAATAAATGATTTAATTAGTAACATGGGTCTTATGTTTTTTATCCGAGTCCACCACCTTCATTTTTCTCCTCTAGTCAACCATCCACTATACATCCCCATCCCTTTATTGGATCCATCAAAAGATCTACCTACACATTGAAATTCTAGAGTAGGGTGTGAGTAAGAAAATGTTGTAGGACACCACCAATGCATCCATGACAAAGTGTGCTTATTTATAACTACACTATAATATTAAATGAATAAATTCACAAGAATATTAATGTAATAAAATACAATAAAAATTGTCATGCACTAACCAAGATTCCCCAAACCCCAATATTTACTATCATTAAACCTATATTGGGATAATAATATAAGATTCCAATAGGAATATAACATTCCCTAGTAATGAATTCTCATTGAGTCCTGTGAACATGATACATGGTTTCATGTATCCAAAAGGTAAGTCATGATTCCCTACATCTTCTATTGGTATACTAATATACGACAAGTGCATGATAGTCATCAAATTTCTTGAAAAATTAAGTGCATCCACGAAATTGTCTTTATGGATACCACAATCTTCCACCTAATGCTCTGGCACATGTTCACTATCATCAAAAAGAAGTTTCACCCCCATCTTTGGGATAGACATTCGATGATGGTGCACCTATCTCATGTACCCACAATAACTAGCATTACATTTTATCAAGCATTCCAAGAGAATCATTCAATGAACGAATATCATACCATCCTAGTATATATGATCACAAATAATATATTGTGATCATAATTAAACCCATAAATAAGATACTGCATTTTCAATCATTAAATTAAATATCACAAAGGGTTTCACCAACTATATGCACTCATATGATGTCATAGTCAAGTAAGATATCAATTATTCAAACACATAAATTAAAATATGGAAATGTGTTTTAACGAGAGACAAAGGGGTATAGAACTTCATAGCTCATTTTCTGACATCAACATCATGTTTTTTTTGGATTTGATAATAACTGAACAATATTGGAACAGAAAACATAAAGTTATTGACCATAAATTTCTCCTAGAACCATTTGAAATCAAACATGAAATGAGTTCTACAGTATATCTTGATTTAACAAGTGAAAGGGTATGAAAAAAGTATTACCTGGGCTTTATCTTCATCGAAGAAGTTATTATTATCAGTTTCTTGGCAGGAGATGGATGATCTATTGAATATTGTGAGACTCCACATCACATGGAAGGGTAAATGAAAGAGGGTTTCACTATAAACCACCACCATGATGTTTTAAAAGATGTTGTGTGTCACGACCCGTCCTCGGGGCCCGTGTCGTGACTACCCCAAGCCCGCCTTCCATAGGCTAGTGGTTGGGGACTAGCACCAATGGCGTAAATCCTGATAAAAAAGGAAGGCATTGCCTTTATAAAAGTAAACAAACACAACAGAGTACGCAATAGAAGTAAGCACTAAGTATTGATGAATAAAAAAGTAAGTGCAGAAAGGAATGAGGCCGAAATACAAGCCCAACAGTAAGTATAGTACAACTGAAAAGCTGGTACAACAGCCAAATAGTAAAACAACAACCACTGAGTCGTCCTCCAGGAATCCCACTTGATGGGTGGGTACTAATGGCCACCTCATCACCTCGGGTCTGTCTGTATGCTCTATGTACTTCTCACCAAGTGGTCCACCTCCGAGTACCGTCCACAGTAACAAGAATATACCTCGATGAGTGATGTTTGTCGTCTGCATCTAACACAACGTAGTGTGGGCATAGCCCGTGTAGGGGTGAGTATACGATACTCAGTAGAGATCCTGAGACACCCGAAGGACTCCCAGAATCCAGGAAGGATAAACCAAAAAATAAGGATAAAATAACAAAGTATCAATAAACACTACTTAAGTATATGCCCATACATATACCTAAGATATAAATCATAGTTCTGCTCCAACTCTCGAGCCCAATCACAACCCAATCTATACAGGATAGTAAGTCAAACACATCGATGATAATGATTGAAATTCATGACTCAGATCACACAAATATACACTTTTCGTATTGCGATAGAGATGATCAGATTCAGTCACTGATTCATCTATGTTGTTGGACCCACGTAGGATACTAGACCAACTTAGTTGTTGAACCCACGTACGATTCTACACTAGCAACACTATCGTACACACTCTATATACAAGTTCAAAAGTCAAACTGACGGACCCACTTAGGATACAAGTACAATAGTCACCGATGTCAAACCCACAAAGGATTCCAGTACATTTTTTGTCACAGTCGAACACACGGAGGATTCAAGTACAATAGTCGATGCAGTCGCATCCAACTCTAGGGTTCCCGAACACAGCACGCTTGATTCTGGGAAGGTCCACTCCTCGAGAAAAGGGTTTGACACATCAACTATCACAAATTTCAGAGTTGATGTATCCCAAAGTTCAGTCTCATCAAAAGGAACCCAATGAAATAGAAGACCTATCAATCGGACGCTCAGTTTGTGAGTAATTGGATTTTTTGTTCTAGGGGCCTGGTTGAAATTAGGCTCATTCCAAACCCATCCATTATCCAAAGTTGTCCAAAACTGACATAAATTATCTCAAAAGGACCGTCTCGTCGCAAGGGTCCGATATCCGCAGACGGCACGTCTATCAGATGCACGGTCAAGAAGTTATTCGCATTTAAGTGAAACGGGCTCGGCCCGTGAAACCTGGTGGGCTGGCTGGTCAGCCCATTCTAGATCAGCAGGTCTGGCCCGTCTAAGGGGTCGGCCCGACCTGTGGCTGTCCACGGCTCGGCCAGTCGACCGAGTTGATCGGGGGGCGTGACCCCCGATCATCTAAAATTGCGGCGCCGAGCAGCGCCCCCCTCCTGTCCGGCAGGCCGAAGCCGACCGATATTCCCGGTGCAAGCGGCCCGCATAGTCAGGCCACAGTTCTCCCGCGCGGAACCTACGGGTGCCCCAGACTCCTTCAAACCGGCTGGAACGTGGCCGACCAATTCTCCACCTATGTGGCCCCCGGTATGCGGGGCGCGGTTCTCCGTAGCACAGAGCCTTAGAGGCGACGTGGTCCCCCTATCCGGCTGGCTACGACTGGATGGTTATTCTTAAGCTGAGCAGCACAGTTGCGGGCCATAGTCTATTCCACCCACACGACACTCGGTGACGCGGTTCTCTAATGGGCCGGCACGCGGCCACCGTCTTCGGTCGTCACCAACTCTGGTCGCCACCGCCTCCCGTGGCCTCTGGCAAAATATTCAAGAACCATCGTAGGGTCGTCTAGCCATGTTCGTTTGTCCAGCACCCTCCATGTTAAGCGATATCAATTGGCTTATGATAATACAAGAATTCACTAAGGACAGAATATTATTTGATTCACTTAAAATTATATCCTACCCCTAACCTCTATTTCAAGAGTGGAGTACGTCAACGAATCATAGAAGACAAGTTTTGCAGAAAAAGGACGTTGATTTCCAAGACATCATGGTGCATCTGAAGAAGAAGCGCCATTTGTGACTTTGCGTTCTTCATCAGAGATATTCTTTGTTGAAGAACAGTGTTCTTCGTTGATAGGGGAACACCTTCTTCTAATTCTCTAGATGTTTCTCCAATGAAATATTTTCCAAGAAGATATTATAAAAGCTACCGAATTTTAAAAGAGTAGCCATGCAATTAAAAACAATTCAAATGAATTATTGACATCACAAATTAATAAATGAATTCATTAATTAATTGGGTTGGCATACTTAAAGAGAGGGAGGTGGAGAGGCTCCACCATAATAAAAGAGGGGTGTTGTCAAAATAAATAAAGGGGGTGTTAATGGGGAGTTTATGGGAGTTGAGGGGAGGTGAAAGGTTTTGGGTTCGTGTGGGCCTCACGACACTAAATCCTCTCATGGGAGGTTATGTGGGGTGTGGATACCACCCCTAACTTCTTCATGGAGGAAATAACCACCTCTTAAAATAAAATTTTGTATCACCATAATTTTATTTAATTTAAACAAAATCCCCAAATTATAACTTTCAACCGGCATAAAACGCAACTGCAGTAATGGTCCCCTTAAGCGTATAATGAAGCTACGAGTCCATCGGTGTCCTCGAATTTCAATTCCAAGCACCAGTTAAAAAGATATAAAAACCCTCACGTACGTTTACTGAACGTACTCGAACAAAACATCAGAAATTGATTTCGGGCACACCGGGCCTCAGAATCAGGTGCCGTTAGAAACCGAAGACTCGTAAAATTCTATATTAATTATGAAAAAAATTTCATCTAATTTCCTGGTCTTTACATTACCCGTACCTTAGGGATTTACCATCCATCCAGCCTTACGATTTTTATTAAGGAAGTAGAGACAACAAACAGAAAAGGGGGGGGGACAGGGTGGCCCACCTAGGGCTTTACATCCCCGTAAAGCTACAACACACACTATAGGAACAAATGTGGGTACTGAGCACGCATTTGAGCCTCCCGCTCCCAAGTGCTCTCCTTGAGGTTCTCGTGCTACCAGCGAACGCACACCAGAGGAAACCACCATCCATGTTGGTACCAGTCATGTCGATCCTCAATCTCTGTTGGGGCCTCTATGAATGTCTTCTTGGCATCAGTGTCTAGCTCCATGTGATCGATGATGTGGGCTGGGTCGTGCACATATCTCCTCAGATGAGATACGTGGAAGACGTCGTGCATCCGATGCAACTAAGCTGGAAGGGCCAGGTGGTAAGCCACCTTGCCTACTCTACAGACGACCTATAAGGGTCTGATGATTCGAAGAGACAACTTTCCACCTCGGCCAAATCTCCACAGACCTCGTCGAGGTGAGACCTGTAGGAAGACATGGTCGCCATCCTCGAACTCCAGTGGTCTCCGCCTCCTGTCAGCATTGGACTTCTATCTACTCTGTGTAGTCTTCATCCGCTCTTGGATGATCTGCACCTTCTCTGTCATAGCCCGAACCATCTCTGGTCCTACTAGTGCTGACTCCACTAGTTCAGCCAAGCACAGAGGCGACCTGCAAGGTCGACCATACAATGCCTCGTAAGCGGCCATCCAGATGGTGGAGTGGTAGCTGTTGTTGTACGCAAACTCCACCAAGGGTAAGTGATCCTCCCAAATGTGACCAAAGTTGAGAACACATGCACAGAGCATATCCTCAAGAGTCTGAATGGTTCTCTCAGTCTAGCCATCCATCTGAGGATTGAAGGTGGTGCTCAAGTGAAGCTAAGTCCCAAAAACCACTTGTATCCCCTTCCAAATCAGGGAAGTGAAACGAGCATCTCAATCAGAAATGATAGTCAATGGAACACCATGAAGTAGTATGATCTACCAAACATAGAGGCATCTGAAGCTCTCTACGGATCCCTGCTCTCTGATCGGTAGGAATTTGGATGACTTGGTGAGTCGGTCGACAATCACCCAGATAGACACGTGTCCTCTGGATGTATGTAAATCCCCATCATGAAATCCATGGATATCCCATACCACTTCCTCTATGGGACCTCTAAGGGTTGTACCAAGCCTGATGGTACCTGGTACACAACCTTCACTTGCTGACAAGTGAGGCATCTTGAAATGACCTCTACTACATCCTTCTACATACCCGACCACAAGTCTTATTGTCTGAGGTCCTAATACAACTTCGAAACTCCTGGATGTACCACTAGAGGAGTAGTGTGAAACTCCCTTAGCACTCCCCTTTGTAATGAAATTGGTACCATGGCACGTCCCCTAAAGAGGATGACGTTCTCCCCTCCTTCAGAAAATCCATAAGGCACCTTCCCTTTGGATATCTGAGCATGACGCATATCACAGTCAACATCCCCACAGTATGACTCTATGACTCACTGAAGAAGTGGTTGAGTGGCTGTGAGAGACTGATGAAAGGTGGCTCCATCTCTATCCACATAGGATATCTGCAATAGTGCCAGTTGCTCTGTCGCCTCTCCTAACATATGAATGCCTGATCTCCTACAAAGAGAATTTTCTAAAACTTTCCCCTTACCATGAGTATAGACTATCTCAAAGTCATAGTCCTGGGGGAACTCGAGCCAATGTCACTGTCTCAGGTTCAGGTCCTTCTGCAAAAAGATATACCTGAGACTCTGGTGGTCAGAGTAGACTATATAAGTGATATGAAATCAGATAGTACCACCACATCATCAAGTCGAAGACCACTGGCACTAACTCCAAATCATGGGTCGGATAGTTCTTCTCGTGATTCCTCAACTGTCATGAACCGTATGCAATCACCGATCGCTCCTATATTAGGACACACCCGAGTCCAGTCCCTGACGCGTCGCAGTAAACCAATTACCCTACACCCTCCATATATAGCCTCAATATGGGCACACTGGTCAATCTCTACCTCATCTCTTGGAAGATATGCTAACATCTATCGGACCCCACAAAGGGTTTCCCATTCTTCATCAAGCCTGAAAGTAGTGTTGCAACTCTGGAGAAGTCTGGCACAAATCTCCAATAGTACCCAGCCAGACCTAGGAAACTCTGAAAATCCATCACACTCCTGGGTGGCTCCCTGAAAATCACTTCTTAGATCTTCATAGGATCCACTGCTACTCTAGACTCCATTATGATGTTTCCCAATAAATGATGCTCTCGAATCTATAAATAACACTTTGAAAGCATACCATAAATGTAGAGCTCTCGGAGTGTATCAAGTACAATCTTCATGTGTTAGGCGTGCACCTCCTCAGTAGTCGAGTAAATCAGAATGTCTTCGATGAAAACTATGAAAAACCGATCTAGGTATGGTTGGAAGATCCAGTTCATGATACTCATGAACACGGCTGGACTATTTGTTACACCGAAGGGCATAACCAAGAACTCGTAGTGGCCATACCGACACTTGAAGGTTGTCTTCTACACATCCTCATGTTGAACTCTGAGCTGCTGATAGCCTGACCTAAGGTCTATCTTTGAGATCCATCATGCACCATTGAGATGATTAAATAGGTCGTCAATCCTTGGGAGTGGGTACATGTTCTTCACGGTCACATGATTCAGGCGACGGTAGTCGACACACAGTCGCAAGCTCCCATCCGCCTTCTTGGCATACAAAATTGGAGAAGCCCAAAATGAAACACTGGGTTAGAAAAATCCCTTTCCTTGCAAGTCCTCCAGCTGTACCAGTATCTCAGGAAGGTTAGCGGGAGCCATTTGATATGCTGGATTAGATATTGGTGTTGTCTCGGGGTACAAGTCTATGTAGAAGTATACCTATTTGGGAGGGGGTAGCCCAAGAATGTCATCAAGAAAACAATATGCATAATGATCCACCACAGCAAGAAAACTCAGACCCCGCACATCAACCACACTGAGGATGAGACTAGCCAACTGATGTGTGATAGGATGCCCTCTCCTCTGCGTAAGTCCATCATGTTCTACAACGGTTACCTTCTCACCGGTGAAAGAAATCCTGGTCCCATCCGTGCGGACACACTGCACCTTGCACCTAATACAGTCAATCTGAGCATGAAATATAGATAACCAGTCCATACCCAAGATGACATTGTAAGTCCTCGATGCCGGTACAAGAAGATCTCAGCCAAATCTCTCACCTCCTAGAGTAAGCTCACACTATCGGAACCAGTGCATAATCATCGAGTCTGCTTTATTAAAAGTCTCTAGCTGTAAGAATCGAGCCAACAACTCTGTCTGAATCTCTGAGATCCGAACAAGGGAAGTAGAAATAAAATAATCCCTTGCACCTGTGTCTATAAGTACTGCAACAAGGGTGGAGTAGACATAGATAGTACCTCGAATCATCTCATGTGCACCGTAGTCGTAGGCCTTGACTTCCTAGAGCTAAGCGTGCCTCTGACTGCCAGCTCCCTGTGGTCGGGGTGGACCTCCTGGTGGTGGTGGTGGTAAATCCTTGAAACTTCATCCACCACCCACTGCTCGGCCAACTCCTCTTCCATGCTCTCCTGATCTCGGTGGACCACCATGGTAGAACCTCTTCCTCTGCCTGGGAGATCCCTCTACTATCTGTTGTTCATCTTTATGGCGGTTCGGACAGTCTCGAGCCATGTAACCCTACTCACTACATGCATAGCACTACCTGCTCCTCGTATAGGAGGCTCTATTTTGGGTACCCTGCACAACCGAACCTGTATCCAGAGGATGACCTCTTGATGGCCTGGTCTGCTTGGACCACTGTGTCAACTGTCTACTGTTGGCTATAGGAGACTCTGCTACGTGTCGCATGTTGTAGGTCTCGCACTTGGTGACTGCTTCGTGAGAAAACTCTCCTCTAGAAGGGCTCGCTCTAGCACCCCCACCTACATCAGGATACTAAGCGATATCGTTGATGCCCTGATCTCATATTTGAGTCCCTACTCAAAGGTGCGAGCCCTGAATAATGGGTCTCGTACCATGTCTGTGGAGTAGTGTGAGAGGTCATTGAACCTCACTGAGTACTGAGCTACTTCCATGCTGCCCGGCTGCAAATGAAGTAACTCCTGAATCTGCACTGCACAGAGGGTGGCTGGAACAATCTCCGAGCGGACGAGACTCTCGAAGTTCCTCAAGTGTAAATATTCCTCCTCATGCAACTAGAGCATCAGGCTCTAGCATCTACATACTTCCGCATGCTGGAGGCTCGGGGAAAGGATCACCAAAAGGTTATCTGGTGTCCCTATCAATATGAAAACTCTGATGACAACCTCCAGCCCATCCTCAACTGCATGTGGGTCCGTCTCTCTGCAGAACTTGGGTGGCCTCTGTTGCTAGAACTCGTGCAACACACTCAGGAGTCATGCACTCTCTACTGTTGGAGCTGGTGTTATTGGTGGACCAGTAGGTAGTGGTACTACAGGTTCCTACGCTGTGATGGGGCCCTGCACCATGGCCTCATTGCTTGGTGGGCTGCCATATCATATGTAACTCAGAACCCTAGCTGGCTGCCTTCGTGAGGCCATCCTGAAAAGAAACAGATGTGCCATGGTCAAAAAAGTATACCTGGTGAGCTGACTCGAAGTAATCACAATGAAAACAGTTGAAACACGTATTCCATCAATGTTTTCGTGCACGAAGTCAGAATTCAGAGGTCAGGGTCCTGGTTTATAGATATGTCGGCCGCCACACCAATACTGGACTTTCTGGACTGAAAACCACACTCAATACTCTTAACACTATTGATTCACAGAAATGAATGATCAGAGTCCCATATTTTGCGGTATAACTGACTCCTCTGATACCTATTATTCATGACACATCCTCGGTGCTTGTGTTGTGACTACCCCAAGCCGGCCTTCCATAGGCCAAGGGATGGAAACTAGCACCAAACGCATAAATCCCAATAAAAAAAGGAAGGTATTGCCTTTAAATATGTAAAAAACACAACAGAGTATGCAACCGAAGTAAGCACTTAGTAATACTGAATACAAAAGTATATGCTGAAAGGATAGGGGCTGGAAATACAACCCCAACAGTATGTACAGTACAACTGCAAAGCTGATACTACTACAGAAAAGTAAATCAGCAACCACTGAGTCATACTCCAGGAATTCCACCTAAAGGGTGGGTACTGATGGCCTCCTCAGCCCCTCGGGTCCGTCGGTCTGCTCCGTGTATGTCTCACTAAGTGGTCCACCTCCAGGTACCATCCAGCTCGACAAGAATCTACCTCGATGAGTGATATCTGTCGTCTGCATCACACAAAACGTACTGTGGGCCTAGCCCATGCAGGGGTCAGTATACGATACTCAGTAGGGATCCTGAGACCCCCGACGGTCTCCAAAAATCCATGAAGGATAAACCAAAAAAGAAGTATACAATCACAAAGTATCAATAAACTCTACATATGTATATGCCCATACATATACCTAAGATATCAATCACAATTCGACTCCAACTCTCGAGCCCAATCACAACCCAGTCCATACAAGATAGTATGTCAATCACATCAATGATAATGATTGAAAGTCAAGACTCAGCTCACATATATATACATCATCCATATTGAAATAGATATGATCAGATGTAGTCACTGAATCATCTAAGATGTCGGTCCCACATAGGATACTAGACCAGCTAAGATGTTGAACCAATGTAGGATTCTAGACCAGCTACTCTGTCAGACACACTCCGGATACAACTACAAAAGTCAAATTGTCGGACCCACTTAGGATACAATTACAATAGTCATCACTGTCGAACCCATGGAGGATTATAGTATATTTGTCGTCACAGTCAAACCCACGAAGGATTCCAGTACAGTAGTCGACGTAGTCACAGCCGACTCTAGGGTTCCCGCACACAGCACGCTCGATTCCGGGAGGGTCCACTCCTCATGCAAAGGGTTCAATATATCAACCATCACAAATTCCCGAGTTGATGTATCCCGATGTTCCGTCTCATCAAAAGGAACACAATGCAATAGACGACTCGTCAATCGGACGCTCGGTTTGTGAGTTATTGGATTTTCGTTCCAGGGGCCCGGTTGAAATTATGCTCGTTCCAAAGATGGACTTTTTACAAAGTTCCCCAAAACTCACTTAGAGTATCACAAAAGGACTGTCTTGTCCCAACGGTCCCAGTGCCATAGACGACGTGTGGATTGGACGCACATTCAAGAAGTTATTCTCATTTAAGCGAAATGGGCTTGGCCCGTCAAACCGGGTGGGCTGGCGGGTGGGCCCGGCCCGCGGCTGGCCGCCGAACATCCAGTCGGTCGAGCAGATCGGGGGGTGCCACCCCCGGTCTTCCGAAATGGCAGCTCCGAGCAGCGCTTCTCTTCTCTCCAGACGGCCGAAGCCGGTCGATCATTCCACCGCAAGTGGCCCACACGGGCAGGCCAAAATTCTCTCGCGCGGCACCTGTCTGTGCCATGGTCTCCTTCAACCCAGATGGCAGGCGGTAGACCGGTTAACCGCCTAAGCGGACCACGGTGCACGGGCTACGGTTGGCCACAGCGCGGTGCCTTAGAGGCGTCGCGGTCCCCCGGTTCGGCCAGCTATGGCTGGTCGGTTCTTCTTCAGCCAAGCAGCACGGTTGCGGGCCGCAGTCTATTCCTTCCGTATGGCACCCGGTGCCACAGATCTCTATCAGGTCGGCGCCCGGACACCGCCTTCGGTCTTCGTGCTTTCTGGTCGCCACTTCCTCCCTTTGTCTCTGCCAAAATATTCATGAACCATCGGATTGTTGTCAGGCCATTTTCATTCGGCCCGCACCCTCCATGTTAGGCAATATCAATTGGCTTAAGATAATACAAGCATTCACCAGGGATGGAATATAATTTCATTCACATAAAATTATATCAAACCCCCTACCACAATTTCAAGAGCAGAGTACGTCAACGAGTCGTGGAATACTAGCATCGTAGAAAAAGGACGTTGATTACGTTGACGTCAAGGTGCATTCGAAGAAGAATCATTCTTTGTGACTTCGCGTTCATCGTCGGAGATATTCGTTGTTGAAGAATGGTGTTCTTCGTCGAGGGAGGAAATCCTTCTACTAATTCTCCAGATATTTCTCCACCAAAATATTTACCAAGAAAATATTACGAAAGCTACCCATTTTTAAAAGACTATCCATGCAATTCAAAACAATTCAAATGAATTGTTGACACCACAAAGTAATTAATAAAGACATTAATTAATTGTGTTTACATACTTAAAGAGACGGAGGTGGAGAGGCTCCACCATAATAAAATAGGGGTGTTGTGAAAATAAATAAAGGGGGCATTAATGGGGAGTTTAAGGGATTTGAGGGGAGGAGAAAGGGTTTGGGTTCGTGTGGGCCCCATGACAATAAATCCTCTCATGGGAGGTTATGTGGGGTGTGGGCCGCACCCCTAACATCTTCTTGGAGGAAATAAACATCTCATAAATTAAAAATGTGTATCACCACAATTTTATTTAATTTAAGCTAAATCCCTATATTATAACTTTTCACCCGCATAAAACGCAACTACGGTAAATGTCCCCTTATGGGAATGCCGGTGCTGCGAGTCCATCGTTGTCCTCATATTTCAATTCTGAGCACCACTTCAAAAAATAGAAAACCCTCACATACGTTTACTGAACATAGTCGAACAAAACTTCAAAAATTGATTCCGGGCGCACTGGGTCTTAGAATCAGGTGCCGTTAAAAACTGCAGACTCGTATAATTCCAAACTATTTAAGAAAAAAATTTTCTTGAAAGTTCCAGGTCTTTACGTTACCCCCAACTCAGGGCTTTACGTCCCCGTAAAGCTACAACACACACTAGAGGAAAAAATGGGGGTACTGAGAATGCATATGAGCCTCCCTCTCCCATGTGCTCTCCTGGAGGTTCACGTGCTGTCTGCGAACGTGCACTAGAGGAATCGACCATCCATGAAGGACATGCTCTTGTTGATCCTTGATCTCTACCGGGACCTCCGTGAATGTCGCCCCGTCATCGATGTCCCACACCCTATGATCAATGGTGTGGGTTGGGTCGTGCACGTCTCTCCTCTGCTGAGATACGTGGAAGACGTCATGCAACTGATGCAACTGAGGTGGAAGGGCCAGGCGGTAAGCCACCTTTCTTACTCTGGTGAGGACCTGGAAGGGTTTGATGAATCGAGGAGACAACATTCCACCTTGGCCAAATTTCTGCAGACCTCATCAAGGTGAGACCCGTAAGAAGATGTTGTCTCCATCCTCGAACTCTAGTTGTATCTGCCTCCTATCATCATTAGACATTTGTCTACTCTAGGGAGTCTTCATCCGCTCCTGGATGATTTGCACCTTCCCTGTCATAGCCTGAACCGTCTCTGGTCTTACTAGTGCTAACTCCCCTAGGTCAGTCAAGCATAGAGGTGACCTTCATGGTCGGAAGTACAAAGCCTCATAAGGGGCCATCCAAATGGTGGAGTGGTAGCTATTGTTGTATGCAAACTCTACCAAGGGTAAGTGATCCTCCCAACTATGACCAAAGTTGAGAACACATGCAGAAAGCATTTCCACATGTGTCTGAATGGTTTTCTCAATCTGGCCATCTGTCTGAGGATGGAAGGTGGAGCTCAAGTGAAGCTACATCCCAAAGCCTCTTGTAACCCCTTCCAAATATGGGAAGTGAAATTCTCATCTCGATCAGAAACGCTAGTCAATGGCATATCATGAAGCCGAAAGATCTCCCAAATGTAGAGGCATCCCAAGCTCTCTAATGATCCCTGCTCTCTACTCGGTAGGAAGTGGGCCAACATGGTGAGTCGGTCGACAATCACCCAGATAGAGTCATGACCTATGGATGTACGTGGAAGCTCTGTCATGAAATCCATGGATATCCCATCCCACATCCACTCTGGGACCTCTAAGGGCTGTGACAAGCCTGCTAGTATCTAGTGCTCCGCCTTTACTTACTGATAAGTGAGGCACCTTGAAACGAACTCTGCTACAACCTTCTATATACCCGGCCACCAGTGTTGTTGTCTGTGTTCTTGATACATCTTCGCCACTCCTGGATGTACCTCTAAAGGGGAATTGTGAAACTCCCTCATCACTCCCTCTTTTAATGCAACTGGTACCATGGTATGTCCCCTGAAGAGGAACACGTGCTCCCCTCCTTCAGAAAATCCATCAGGTGCCAGCCCTATGGATATTTTTGCACGTTGCATCACACAGTCAACGTCCCCACGTTGTGCCTCTCTGACTCACTGAAGAAGTGGTGGAGTGACTATGAGAGTATGATGAAAGGATTCTTCGTCTCTATCCACATAGGATATCTACAATGTTTTTAGCTGCTCTGTCGCCTCTCCTAGCAGCTGAATGCCCGATCTCTTGCTGATTTCATTTGCTACAATGTTCCCCTTCCCAGGAGTATAGACTATCTCAATGTCATAGTCCTGAAGGAACTGAAGCCAATGTCACTGTCTCAGGATCAGGTCCTTCTACGAGAAGATGTACCTGAGACTATAGTGGTTAGAGTAGATTGTAATGTGATCTCCCATCAGATAGTGCCACCACATCTTCAAGTCAAAGACCACAACCGCTAACAACATCTCATGGGTAGCGTAGTTATTTCTCATGATGCCTCAACAGTCGTGAACCGTATGCGATCACCATTCACTTTTTTATTAGGACACTCGATTCTAGTCCCTGACGTGTCACAGAAAACCACGTACCATACACCCTCCTCGAGTAGCCTCAACATGGGCACACTGGTCAATCTCTGACTCAGCTCTTGGAAGCTCCACAGGCATCTATCTGACCACACAGAGGGTTTCCCCTTCTTCGTAAAGGCTAAAAGTAGTGTTTCAACTCTAGAGAAGTCTGGAACAAATCTCCGATAGTACCCAGCCAGACCTAGGAAACTCCGATCTTCCTTCACACTCTTGGGTGGATACCAGAAATGCACAGCCTCAATCTTCGCTGGATCCACTACTACCCTAGTCTCCGAGATGACGTGTCCCAAGAAGTGAACCTCTCGAACCCAGAACTAGCACTTTAAGAGATTATCATAAAATTAGTTCTCTCAAGGTGTATCTAGTATAACCCGTATGTGGTAGATGTGCTCCTCCTCAGTAGTCTAGTAAATCAGTATGTCGTCAATAAAAACTATGAAAAATATATCAAAGTACGGTTGGAAGATCCATTTCATGAGACTCTTGAACACCGATGGACTATTGGTTACGCCGAAGGGTATAACCAAGAACTCATAGTGGCCATACAAACACCTGAAGGTCGTCTTCTACACATCCTCATCTCAAACTCTGAGTTGGTGATAGCCTTACCCGAGGTCTATCTTGGAGAACCATCATGCTCCATTGAGCTGATCAAAGTGGTCGTCAATCCTCGAATGTGTGTACTTGTTCTTCATGGTCACCTGATTCTGGTGACGGTAGTCGATACATAGTCGCAAGCTCCCATCCTCCTTCTTGGCGAACAAAATCGGAGAAGCACAGGGTGAAACAATGGGTCGGATAAATCCATTTCCCTAAAAGTCCTCTAACTGTACCAGAAGCTCACAGAGCTCAGCGGAAGCCATCCGAAATACTGGAGTACACATCGATGTTGGCTCGGGGTATATGTCTATGTAGAAGTATACCTCTATGCGAGGGGTTAGTCCGGGAACGTCATCATGAAAAACATATGCATAATGATCCACCACAACATGCAAACTCGGACTCCCCACATCAACAGCTTCGAGGATGAGACTAGCCAACTGATGTGTGATAGGCTTCCATATCCTCTACGTAAGTCAATCATGTGCTGCAAAGGCTCCCTTCTCGCCGGTGAAGGTTAACCTGGTCCCATCCATGCGGACACATTGCACCTTGTGCCTAATACATTCAATCTGAGCATGAACTGTAGATAACCAGTCCATACCCAAGATGACGTCATAAGGCCTCGATGCCGCTACATGAATAACCCAGCCAATGCTCTCGCCTCCTAGAGTAAGCTCACACTGCATGCACCAATGCGCAATTGTCAAGTCTTCTCTCAAAGGATTATCTAGCCGTAAGGATCGAGCCAACATCACCATCAGAATCTCCGAGCTCCGAACAAGGGCAACAAAAAAAAATTACTCGCACCTATGTATATAAGTAATGCAGCAAGGGTGGAGTAGACATAGATAGTACATTGAATCATCCTAGGTGCACCGTAGTTGTAGGCCTCAACTACCTATAGCTGAGCCCGCCTCTGTCCGCCAGCTCCCTGTGGTCGAGGTGGACCTCCTTGTGGGGGTGGTGGTAGACTCAAAACGTCATCCACCACCCGCTGCTCAGCCAGATCCTCTGCCACATCCGCCTCCTCCTCCACATCTGCCTCCTCCTAGAGGACCACGAAGGTCGAACCTCTACCTCTTCCTGGGAGGTCCTTATACTGTCTGCTGCTCGTCTGCATGGCGGGTCATACCGTCTCGAGCCATGTGACCCTACCCTCCGCATGCATAGCACTGCCTGCTCCTCGTATAGCAGGCACTATTTCGGGTGCCCCGCACAACTGAACCTGTATACAGAGGTCAACCTCCTAATGTCCTGGTCCGCTTCATCCACTGTGTCAACTATCAAATGTTGACTGCAGAAGACTCTGCTACGTGTCGTGCTGTTGAAGGTCTCACTACTGGTGACTGCTCTGTGAGAAAACTCTCCACTATAAGGTCTTGCTCCAGTACCCCTGCCTACATCGGGATACTAAGGGGAAACATCAATGCCCTGATCTCATGTCTGAGTCCCTTCTCAAAGGTTCGGGCCTTGAAGAATGGTTCTCGTACCATGTATGTGGAGTAGCGTGAGAGGTAAGTGAACCTCACTGAGTACTGAGCTATTTCCATGCTGCCCTACTACAGATGAAGTAACTCATGAATCAGCACTGCACAGAAGGTGGCTGGAACAAACACTGAGTGGAAGAGACTCTCGAAGTCAATCTAGAGTAAGGATACTCCATCATGCACCTGGAGAATCAGGCTCCACCATATACTTGTTGTCACATGCAGGAGGCTCGCGTCAAGGATCACCAAGAGGTCCGCTGGTGTCCCTACCAACAAGAAAACTCTGACGACAGCCTCCAGCCCATCCTCTGATGCCTGTGGTTCTGTCTCTCTACGGAACCTGGGTGGCCTCTATTGCTGGAACTCATGCAATGCACTCTGATGACATGCACTCTCTGCTACTGGAGCAGGTGGTATTAGTGGACCAGTGGGTAGTGGTACCACCGGGGCCTCTGCTGTGATGGGGCCCTGCACCGAAGCCTCGTCGCTCTGTGGGCTGCCATCTCATATGTAACTTAGAACCTTAGTTGGCTGCCTTTGTGGGGCCATCATGAAAAGAAACTGATGTTCCACAGTCAAAATAGTATACCTGGTGAGCTGACTCAAATTAATTACAAATAAAAATTTTGTAACACACATGCAATTAATGTTTTCGTGCACTGAGTCGGAAATCAAAGGTCAGGGTCCTGGTGTATTGATTAGTCGACCGTCGCACAAACACTGGACTCGATGGACTAAAAACCACACTCAATACTCATAACACTATTGCTTCATAGAAAAGAATGATCAGAATCCTAAGTTCTGCGGTAGAACTAACTCTTATAAAACCTATTTGTAATGACCCATCCTCGGGGCTCGTGTGGTGAGTACCCCAAGCCGGCCTTCCATAGGCCAGGGGCTGGCGACTAGCACCAGAGGCATAAATACCGATAAAAAAGGAATGCATTGCCTTTAAAAAATAAAACAAACACAACAGAGTATGCAACAAGAAGTAAGCACTAAGTAATACTAAATACAAAAGTATTTGATAAAAGGAAAGGGGCTTGAAATACAAGACCAACAGTAAGTATAGTACAACTGAAAAGCTAGTACAACTACAAAAAAGTAAAACAATAACCACTGAGTCATCCTCTGGGAATTCCAAATGAATGGTGGGTACTGATGGCCTCCCAGCACCTCAGGTCCATCTGTCTACTCCGTGTACGTCTCACAAAGTGGTCCAACTCCAGGTACCGTCCATCTCTACAAGACTCTACATCGATCAGTGTTGTCTGTCGTCTGCATCCAACACAACGTAGTCCAGGTGTAGCCCATGCAGGGGTCAGTATATGATACTCAGTAGACACCCTTATTCCCCTAAAGGTCTCCCATAATCCTCGATGGATAAACCACAAAAGAAGGATATAATCACGAAGTATCAATCAACTCTAATTAGGTATAAGCCCATACATATACCTAATTTATCAATCACAGTTCGGCTACAACTCTCGAGCCCAATCACAACCCAGTCCATACAAGATAGTAAGTTAATCCCATCGAGGATAATGATTAAAAGTCAATGCTCTGCTTATATAGATATACAACTTTCGTATTGCGATAGAGATGATCAGATGTAGTCACTAATTCAACTAAGCTTTCAGAACCCTGTAGGATACTAGAACAACTAAGCTATCGATCCCACGTAGGATTCTAGACCGGCTACTCTGTCAGACCCACTCAGGATACAAGTGCAGAAGTCAAACTGTCGGACCCACTTAGGATACAAGTACAATAGTTATCGCTGTCAAACCCACGGAGGATTCCATTATAGTAGTCATCGTTGTCGAACCCATGGGGGATTCCCGTAAAGTAGTCGATGCAGTAGCAGCCTTCTCAAGGGTTCCTGTACAAAACACGCTCTATTCCGGGAGGGTCCGCTTCTCGAACAAAGGATTTTATACATCAACTATCACGAATTCCAGATTTGATATATCCCATAGTTCTGTCTCATCAAAAGGAACCTAACACAATAGACGGCACATCAATTGGACGCACGGTCTGTGAGTTATTGGCTTTTCCGTTCAAGGGGCCCGGTTGGGGTTATTCTCGTTCCAAACCTGGCCATTTTCCAAGATTTTCCAAAACTCACATAGAGTATCGCAAAAGGCCAGTATCTTAGCGAGGATCTCAGTGCCGCATACAGCACATCGATCTGATGCACATTCAAGAAGTTATTCGCATTTAAGCGAAATGGGCCCAACCCGTCAAGACCGGTGGGCTGGCGAGTCGGCCTGTCCTGGCTCAGTGGGTCTGACCCGACTATGGGGTCAGACCGGCTTGATGGGGTGCGGCCCAGCCCGGTGGGGCACATCCCAGCCCGGCGGGCGCGGCCCGGTCCGGCCTGCGGCTGGCCTCGGCCCGGCCAGCCGGCCAAGCGAATCAGGGGGGGTCTTCCGAAATGGTGGCGTCAAGCGACGCTATCCTCTTGTTCGGCCAACCTAAGCCGAACTGTCTTTTCGGTGCAAGCAGGTTACGGTTCTCCCACGCGGAAAATGCGGCTGCCATGACCTCCTTCAACATGGATGGTCGGTTCTCCGTCGAAGTGGACCGCGGTGTGCGGGCCGCGGTTCCCCGTTGCATGGCGCCTTATTGGCACTGTGGTCCCCCTATCCGGCTGCCTATGGCTGGCCGGTTCTTCAGCTGAGCGGCCTGATTGCGTGCCATGGTCTATTCCACCCACGCGGCACCCAATGTCATGATTCTCTAATGGGCCGGAAAATGGCCTCCGCCTTTGGTCATGTCAACTCTGGTTGCAACCACCTCCCGTTGACTCCGCCAAAATATTCATCAACCATCAGAGGGTCGTCGGGCTGGGTTCATTCGGCCCACACCCTCCGCGTTAGGTGATATCAATTGGCTGAAGATAATACAATAATTCACCAAGGATGGAATATAATTTCATTCACATAAAAATATATCAAATCCCCTACCTCGATTTTAAGAGCGAAGTATGTCAACGAGTCACGGAGGACAAGCGTCAAAGAAAAATGACATCAATTTCGTTGACGTCAGGGTGCGTCCGATGAAGAATCGTTGTTGGTGACTTTGCAATCTTCGTCGGAGATATTTTTCGTTGAAGAACGACATTATTCATTGAGAGAGGAACACCCTATTCTAATTCTCCACAGGATTCTCCACCGAAATAATTTCCAAGAAAATAGTATAAATGCTACCCAATTTTAACAGAGTAGTCATGCAATTGAAAAAAATTCAAATGAATTGTTGACAACACAAATTAATTAATGAATTCATTAATTAATTGTGTTGGAATACTTAAAGAGAGGGAGGTGGAGAGGCTCCACCATAACAAAAGGGAGGTGTTTTCCAAATAAATAAAGGGGGTGTTAATGGGGTGTTTAAAAGAGTTGGGGGGAGGTGACAGGGTTTGGGTTCGTGTGGGCTCCACCACACTAAATCCTCTAATGGGAGGTTATGTGGGGTGGGGGACCTACCCCTAACTTCCCCTTGGATGAAATATCCACCTCCTAAAATAAAATTTTGCACCACCACAATTTTATTTAATTTGTGCTAAATCCCCAAATTATAACTTTCAACCCGCATAAAATGAAACAGTGGTAAATGTCCCCTTAAGTGAATACCGGTACTACGAGTCCATCGGTGTCCTCGGATTTCAATTCCGAGCACCATTTCAAAAGATTGAAAATCCCACACATACGTTTACTTAGCATACCTGAAAAAAACATTAGAAATTGATTCCGGGAACACCGAGCCTCGGAATCAGCTTCCATCAGAAACCTCAGACTTTTAAAATTCTAATGTATTTATGAATAAATTTTACTTCAAATTTCTGGGTCTTTACATTGTGTAGTGGAAAAAACCATAGGTTGACCTCCATAATATAGAATAGAGAACTATGATGTTGAAATAGTATTGGTTGTGATCCAATATAGTGAAAGGTATATGAATGTGGCATGGAATATCCTCAACATCACTTCATAGTCTAGGATCATTTTTAGTGAAAGAGTCAGAGACGATATTTTTAATCCTTCATGAATTCATTACATATAGTAAGACCTCACTAAAATATCAAAAAATTAATAATGAAGGAACTACTTAAATCCTAAAATGGTTTTCCATAAAGATGATTGTAATAATATATATAAAAATCATTAACCTCAAAATACATAAAGTTGAAATGATTTCAATAAAGATATAGTTAATAACACCGAAGATTGGTCATCCATCCCATTACACAAGTTCAGAAAACTTCCATCTATGGGGATACCTATGGTAAAAATTTGAGAGTAACAATGAGACACCCCTAACTCACAAGGCGTAACCACAACACATTAGCAAACTACAGTGTTGTAATTTCTGTTATGGAATAGTCCGACCTCTATTGTGTAGTCACAAGGGTCACTACATGGTCCCATATAATATACGTAATATTAGAATTGAATATAATTCTATATAATAAATTCCCTGATAGAAATATGGTTATAAAAATAAAAAAATTAATTAGGCATTTCATTAAGGAACAAAATATTTTAGAGACATATAATCACCCCTTTTAAATACCTCTAATACTCAAAAATAAAATTTTGTTTTCGCTATTTAAGAACCGAGGTCCCAAATCTCAAATATCATCCTCTCACTCCAATGCCTCCTCCTTCATACATCCATGCTTCCACAGAATCAAGAAATGTGGTACAATCTTACCACATTGTAAGATTATACAATGGTCTGCAATCTTCACCAAACACCACAAATATGGTGAATTATGATCCAACTCAATATCTTCATAATAAATGACATGTGTAGGATTGGAAATATACCACATGAGCTCAAACATATGGAACATCTAATACATATGATAGTAATGGGATGGATGATCATTGAGGTTTTTCATTACCATAATATTCATTGAGATATCAAATGGTAGAGAAAAAAATTGTTATAACTTTTCTTTCCACCAACGACTTCGAGTCCCTAACTGAGGATTCACACTAAATAAAACCCAGTTGCCTATCTGGAAATGTAGAGTTCTTCTCCTTCAGTCGGCATATAAACATTGTTTGATCTTAGTGGAAATTGATCTATTTCTATTCTTTTCACTCTTCATAAGGTCTTCTAAACCATAAATGGGACCAATACAACTAACTCTTCCTCCCTATGCCAATAGGGTGGTAAAGAAAATAGCCATTAGTAATAATACTTTTATAGTTCCATGTAAATGAAATCCATGTTGATTTTATTTATTAAAACTCCACCATTTCAAAGTGATCATCAGAATCTCTACCAAATTCATGGACATGTGATGAAATATTATCCTCTAATATGCATATAATCCTCTTCACATATCCCATAATTTGAGGATGGTACTCTATACTAAATCTCAACTAATTCAATAGGTCCATATTCATGACCATACAAAATTGAAACATAAAAATTGTTTCTCTATCCAAAATAATTGGCAATGGTTCTATATTAAAGTCAATGATCTCAAAAATATAGAACATTTCCAGTTCATCCACTGAGTCTCTTTGATCCGTAAGATGTGATCTATATTCATAAGTTGATCAAAAATCACCCAGATTGCATCATGGATCATCAGGTTCCTTTGTAACCCTGTTAAGAATGTCATTTTTGATGTACTCACATTTCCATATGAGTACATGAAGTGAAGAAATCCACCTCATGGTGATGGTTCTTGGCATTTACACTTTCACAAATAGGGTTTCATGAGATGTGACAAACTAAATCCCTCTAAATCATTAGCCATCATAAATGATGTCTAAATTCATGATAAATATTGGTCTCACTATAATTTTCTTCCCATATTAATTTAAGATATTATATAATTATCTCTACTATAATGGAAACAATTATAGCTACTATTCCATGTAACCAGATCATATCATCATTTTCTGTTTACCATCTGGAAATTGATTCACCACCATCCAGTTACATCCTCATTCCAAATAGTCTAGGTCTGACTCATATACAATAATCACCCTACATTAAAGTGAGTATATGATCACAAAATACATACATGTCAAATACCCTAGATCCTCAGAATAATGTAACGTCTTGTAGAAAAATAATCTCATCTTGTGCTAACTCTACACTAAAGGCCTCTTAACAACCTCCAAATCAACCTATGTCTTATAAAAAGGATCAGATAAAAGAACATTACCCTTACCCGATGCATATAGAAATTCAAATTGAAAAAGTAGTATGTTATAAAATCCGGGACATTGTATTGGGTTTGTGTCCCATTATGTAAATATCTAAAAACTCTCTTATGGAATTTGTAAACAACGTATATCAGACATAAGATATTGTGTTACAATTATAATAGAAAATGAAACAAATAACTGCTAGAAATTGATCATGTGTATCATAGTTCAACTCATGGTGTCTTAGATATCATGACATAAAGGCTATTACCTAATATATCTTCATTAACTCTTCACTGATACCAATTCCTGTTGTATCATAGTATTATACAAAAACAAACTATGCATATGGAGTTTAATTACTAGATCTATCATCAAACATATCATCCTCTCAAATAAGACCTCTTCAAATTACTCTACCCAATGAAATATCACACACTTATTTCTCATAACATTCATTTTTGTTGATATTTGGGATAAATCACAAATAAAATATCTATATTAGTCTTCTAGGAATTGAAATATGATGTTTTCAAAAACATTCTAAGGATGTTTCCATGAAATAAACTACCTAAATATTCTCTAGGTCCATGTAAATACCCATCTCAAACATGACATGTTAACGAAACATGACCCCTTGAATATGAAATTTACACTTCAACTAAATTTCATAAAGTTGATGTGCTTAATGTGTACTATGAATAGTCTCTATTATCCTAGAAAATTCAATGGTGTTGGTGAGTAGATAAGGATTTTGTATAAATAACTATAATTATTGATTCCATGTATATGTGGAATATATTATCCAAGAGAGATATTAAGGCTTCTGGTAAGTTATTTATTCTTAATAGTATCTCCATGTACAAATACATCACATACCACTTTCTAATGATCATCAGTATAATGTATAGAAATCATAGTCATTAAAAGTGATATAATTATTGAAGATCAATCTAGTAAAATCACAGATATCCCTAAAACTAGTTGAAATGATCATCGATCTAGGGTAATGATTATTCGTTCATCACCCTCACTATGTGGGGTTTCAATTAATCAATGCATTGTTTTAGATAGACATCCAACTTCTTAGTGAACAATATATATTTTCCCCAAAATAATGTACTCAACATGACATATCCCTTTTTCTCCATGAAATCTATTTGTACCATTATCTCATTCATTTCAGCATATTTCATACTATATTGTGCTATCAAAATAGAATGTGTAAGATAAAAGAGATCAAGTACAATTTTCGCTCACCTGTTAGGAGGGATTCCTATGAAATCATCATGGAACATATCCTTATAAAGATCCCTATCTAGAGGTAGTGGTAAGGAGTTGTAAGTGATCCTACTAAAATATCCCATCCCTAAATCTTTATTATGTTCATCCCAAGATAATTCATTTCTGGTTCAACCAAGTATAATCAGTGTTCACACTCTCCATTAATTAATAAAATCTATCCATTTAGAGAATTAAATGAATAATTCCTCCAAAATAACATTGTGATCACACATTATAGTTAAAAAATCCATGTGGAGGATCACATCTATGGTCATCCTCTCGAAAATCATGAATTCCAATTAATTTTCATAACCATCAACATATATAGTAAAGTTATGTATTTTATTGACATGAACTACTTTTTTTCCATAATATATATCAAGGAAAACTAATTCCATAGAAAACATGACATGTTGGTCATCTACAATAGCTAATTGAGAAGATATACATGACTTAGAAGAAGCAGTATCGAACAAAGAAGTAGAGAAAGAGGATGTCATCTATATGGTTCATCAAATAGTAGGACTCTCTCCCCAACCTATTGGTGTCTTTTCCACTATGTATACTTTATCTTCATCATCTATATATTCATGTATATTTGATGTATTACAAGTCCTAGTATACTGTAAAGGGCCCCAATCAGACCTTTAGCTCCCCAGTTGTGGCTTCCTCTACTTCCTAGTTGAGGTTCTGGGAAGAACAACAATTGATTTCCAACAATTATATATTGTTTGAACATTATTGAAGGAATTTCAGTTCACATAATATAGTATTGTAAAATCCGCATTTTCAAGAATTGTAGGTCACATTTAGAAGGAATCCAATATATAGAGCTATGAAACACTTGCTTGCAACTAATCAGTTCCATTTTATTTTCCTACATCACACATTTAGTGGAAGTGTTGTTTATTGAAACTATAGAAGGAACATCAATATGAGTAGATAATGGTAGGAAATTCCAATATTTCAATCAATCCTCAAAAAATATCTCGATATTTTGAGCCTTTCGTAAGACCGTCATATATGATGCTCGTTCAATGCTCTATTACAATTTTCTATTGTTATGAAGAATTTCCATTTCAATATTACTTGCCTTATAGGCCTCAATATTTACCTGATTCAATGTGAAATAGAATGTCATTGAATTTTTTTTACAGTATATCGAGATTCTCACGGGGCCTTGTAGATGTTTCTTGAACACATTTCATTGGTTGACATTCATTAGGTCATCATATAACATTTAAAAGTAAAAAACCTTATAATCTTACAATTTGAGACCAATAATTCATCCATCCCAACCAATATCATTATTCCAACTCCTTGAGTGTATATACAACCTGAACACTAAGAACCTCACCGTATTCATTGATAGAGTCTTCATGGGGTTGATGATGTTCTCAATGATACCCACAAAGTCTTCATAATTTTTTGGTCCTATATTTCCCTTAATGTATGGAAGATGATAGAGATAAAAATACCAAGAGTATTCTACCATGAATACCTATAGTACAATATAGGTAACTATTTACATACCCATTAGGGAGGAGAGGGAACATTCTCCCCAGGGGGCCAATTAATCTAGCAATCCCACCAAATGTATTTCAAGAGGAATCTTATAAAATTTAAATAAAATTTGTAATATATATAGATACTAAACACTCTATGGGATGGAAAAATGATTTTCCTAGGATTATATCCACAATACATGGTATAAACCTCATAAAACTAACCTAGCTCTCCAACCTACCACACTAGTCACAGTCATCATATATATACATATATAAACGCAGTAATGAACTCATTCTGTCTAGCTATATCAAACATGATTATATCATGAACACATGAATGAGATGATATATCATACAAGAGAAACTATTATGAATATATACCAGAACCAAGGTATTTAATTAAATAACTACTATGAAACACAACATCATATATATATATGGAATTCCAACCAATATTCTATGTCAAGATGTGGCATGTTCCTTAAATATAAAAAATAATATATCCAAAAAATGTACGTCACCCACATATAATATTATAAATGATAACATGAAAACATAATTTCTCTACATTTTGGAATCTTATAGGTCCCCTATAATCTGTTGTCTAGGAATTTTTATTGTTACATTACCTAAGTCCCAACCATCTTATCTACAGTCTTCCTTGACCCAAAATCTAGAAAAAGAAAATAACTTTTTTTGCAATTCATGAACTGTTGATACCATTTTGTAATGATGTGAATTGTTCCATCGAGATTAATCCTGAGTGCCATATGAACTCATCAGTGCCTCCCCTTGTCCAAGAGGTTATCGAATATCAGTGAGGGGATTAGTATATAAGTGTGTGGGGGAGGAAAATACCCTCATTATTAGCTACCAGGATCAATAAAAAATAAACATTATAATAAGTAGACATAGTACACATGTGGAAACAAATAAATTGAATTAATGTCATATAAATAATAGAGTCCCTCAATGTGGTATGAATATCCAGTGTAATGAGATTTAGGTAGGTAAATGAATAACTATGCAGTGGGAGTCTTTCAGAGTATGTGATATTCTACTACCTAATTTTTTCTCCTCTTCCTAATAATCCACCAAAGGGCCTTTTCACATCAACGGATCCCTCCTACAATATAAACTTTCACCGAAATTCCGAAGAAGCATTTGAGTAATAGACAAAGAAGGACCGAACCAATGCATCCATAACCATTTATTATAAAATATAATAGGTGTATTCAATAATAATAAAAAATTGAAAATAATCGTAATGTCATGAAATAAAACCCCAAGTGGCCTTGCGCTATCTAATATTCTACAAACTCACTACATAAGCATCTTTATCACCATATCATAATGATGAAGTATGATTTTTATTGTAGTGAAACCGGATCCAGTATGTCATTTTCATGGAATATTGTTAATATTATACTCAAAATACACTACCATCAAGTTGGTCTTGTTCCATGGTTTCCTATTGTTGTTGACATGGAAACCTTGATGTCATCTGACTGAGAAAATTTCACCAGACCTTGAGTGAATCCTCAACACAGTCTCCACGGATACCATGTACCTTTATAATATTCTCTGGTCTCTCCTTGTAATATTCATAATTCACACACACTACCCTAATATGTTTTAAATATATCATGATTATTAACGTGTCTCAACTACAAACAAAAACCAAAAATATGTGGAGACACACATATTGTGTGAATCATATAGGGTGTTCATAATATTTCATCATTACTATATAACAAAAAATAGCTAATGATGCAAATAAAATTTAGAAACAAGATACCCAAGAATCACTTGTGGAATAGATTTCACAATAGGCCTCACAAGATACAGACACCCCCATGGGAACACAATCAATCACTTAATCATATATTTAAACACATGAATAATAATCTGCAAACATTTGTACATGAGATTCCAATAGGTATGTTTTATCATACATCAATTCATTGACATCCACGTCGTTTTCTTTCAGATGTGTGGATAACCGAACCATTTTCTCAAGCCTTGTAGAACATGGTCACTTATCAAGGTCACCAACCACCTATTCTAATACGATGAATTGGTTTATAGAGTAGGGACTGAAGACAAAATTCAAATTTTAGGAACAATTCATACTGGGTCTGTTTTCCTTATGGAATTTGATAAGTTTAATATGGATAAGGTATGGGGGATCTCTTTAAAAAATTTGGTTGGATCCAATTAATAAGCATGGGGATGTGATTTGGGGGTGCATATAAAACCACCACTACAGTGTAGTAAAAGTGTACGCAGCATGAGAAACAATGGATATTGGCAACCACTATGAATAAGCAAGTGCATTAGTGTACAACCGAGTTGGGACATACACTGTTGTGGGATAAGGTGAAGTATTCTGTCTTTGGGTCTCCCCTAGATCTGCTTAGAAAAAAGGATCTATATCGATAAAGGAGGAGGACAAAGGTAGTGTGCATATTTTCATTTCTCTTGAGATTTTTGAGACCTCATAAACATACAAATGATATCCCCTCATAAAACTACACTAGGTTTACATGAATGAAGACATTAATGGTCTTTTTAAGAGGATTCAACAACCAATGATTGGAATATGGACAAAATTTTGAAATTGTTGAGTATAATATTTCCACAGTGTGGTCATCATTACCATGGTGAAACCTCAATAATCATCCCTCAACGGTGAAAACTACAGTGTATCCAAATGATTCACTATATAAAAAGACTCACTACAATTGTGTAGCCTTTACACCACATCAACCTATGAAAAAGTAATTCTATTGTGTTATAGCCCACTGTATATGGATTAGTCTCATTTACTATAATGTGGTCCCACATCATTTATATATAATAAACATTAATAATAATTATAAATCCCAAAATTCAACATCTAAACAAGGATCAATCCAAAAATAAGGTTAAAAATGAAATGATTATTTTAATTACAGTTTACAAACATTTAGGGCCTTACACCAATCAAATTGAGTATTTGAACAGAGACTAAAATGAAATTGGATATTTTGAATTTGAAGCCCTGTAAATGTATAATAAATCATTGTATTCTTCTTATAAGCAACTATTTTTTCATTTTTTATAATTTGAATATTTTTTATTATGGTTGGTTTTTTTGTTAACATTTATTGTTGAAATACATAAAATATTTTCTTAAGTTAATAATCTTTAGGGTTACATACATAATTATTAATATTCTAAAATATTGACATCCAAGTAAAAATTCATGATTATATCATTCATCTAATATAGAATATTTTATAACATGACTGTCATATTTTATAAATAATTAATAATATATTTTGTTTATTTAGATTCTACATAAATGATGACCCCTTTAAATTTATCACACCCATTTTTAGGCTTCAATACATATATGAAAAAATAATGATTCCTCTATAGATTTTTCATATATTTTTTTTCATATATGGTAATATTCCCAATTATATCATATATGAATCATGGAAATTATATTGGATTACTCATTGTCTAACAATAATATTGATATACTCTATTAAATTCCCTTCAATATCCTAATCCTATTAGGGACTTCCACCATTGTGTAACACAATGTATAATATAATTATAGAAATATTATCATATTTTTTCACAAATTTAATTACATCTATAAACATTTAATTTAGTATAACCCAGCTATAGTGTCACATTTCCAGTTGGATGATCTATGTATTGACATGTTTCGCTTTGAAAGAATTCGAATATTTAGTTATAGAATGTGGATTCAGTCTTTTTTAATCTCAAATTGATCACATTATGAATACATGAGTAATGTGATTTACATTGGAATAAATGTTTTTCTTCCAAATCAATATGTTAAAACCATAATGATTAACTATTTATGCTACACACAATTTGTGTTACTCCCAAAAAATAGAATATAAAAATATACAAACATATACAGATTCATTTTATCCATAACATACCTGAAAATTACATGTAATATATTATAATTTAATTAAATCATATATCCCACCATGAATAATCGTGGATCCATATATGGTAATTCCCCGCCATTATAAAACATGGCATAAGTTTCTAAGCCATTTCAAATGTTTACTCCATGTCCCACTACATCGGCAAACAATAGTCAAGAGTAATAAAATGCCAAAATAACACTAATACCAAGCACACACACACACACACATATACAATATCTAATAACAAAATTCATACTAATAATATTAATACAGACCAATGTAATGGTATATGGAATACTAAATATCTAATCATAACAATCACATTACTCCATAGATTCATGTATCTCATTCTCTAAACGCAATATAATATTTCAAATAATCGATACATAACAATTCAAAATATTACAATTATATCATTGAATTAGATGGAGAATAGAAAATGAATAAAATTAAAATTAATTTCAACATGATATAAATATTTATTAAATATTAATTAATTAAAAATTATAAACACATAATAATTAGTTATGTAAAATAAATAATTAGATAAGAGTAAACACATTATACAAATTCATCAATTTAAATTACTTTATATAAATCAATAAATGGAATTTATAATAAATAAAACAACTTTCATGAAATATAAAATTTTAAATTTTCAATTTTGACTGTTTATTTAATTTCCACAATCTAGTATCTCTAAAAAAAATTCTCTATGGTCAAAAAAATTTAAAATGAGGCCAAAAACATATTCAAATAAATCATTATGATTAATTCATAATTTAAAATATAATTTAAATTATCTCTAATATTTAATTTATTTAATATTAACAAATTACACTTATATTTCAAAATAAAAAATTTTCAACTAAAATATAAGTCAATACATTTAATTTTTAAAATGACATTGTAATACAATTATTTATTGGGGATAAAAGACAAGGAAACTAAAATGTGCACATGCACCCATAGGCTGGGATGACAAGTTATATCCCCTCGACCAGTGACAACCCTTCCACCCAAAACCTTCATAACAATTTTATGTCCCAATAACACACAAAAATTTAATATCAGAAAATATAATCATTTATAATATTATATTAAGATATTAACATATAATAATATGTTATATTAAATAATTTATAATTATTTAATGTATATACAAATTTATAAAATTATATATATCTTAAAATGCCTTATATAATTATTCAAAATAATATATAATTTCATTTATAATTTTATTTAAACGATAAAATTTTTAATCAAATTTTTTATGATATATGATGAATCACATAATATGATTAAAGGGTTTCAAGGCCTAAAACATTTGAGCGTTATAAGCCAGACATTTATACAAATAATACTATAAAAAAAATGGAAAGAGACATGGGTATGGATTTTTTGAATTCTCCATTAATAATTGAAAAATAAATTTATAGTGGTGCTGAATAATTTCCATTATGTATCAATAAAAAACAAAAAAAAATCATCAATCATATTTTACTATTCCCCTCGATTCCACTATGTGATAAGATGATATTTCACCAAACTATTAGGTAGTTATATTATCAAATATGATATTCTGATTTTATATTCTATAACTAAAAAAAATAGTGAGATTTAAACTATGTTGCAGAATATGATATTTGGTATCATAAGAAATTAATTAACTAGGAAGGAAAAAATATAATTTGTATTTCAAAAAGGGTAATACTAAAAGAAACCCAAAAAGAAAAACATCATTTTTATGGTGATTTTACAAATTCAAATGCATTATAAGGTTTGTATATAATAAACAGGTTTTTATATAATTTTCATTGATGAATCAAATCAATAAAAGAATTTTAAAACAATAAAACATATGATAAACTTTCTACTGAATGTGTAATCCTATCAAACTGATAAGATGCACATTACACAATAGTTAGATAATGAAACTGCATTCAATTTGTGCTATATGATTATCATGAAGAAATAATTAAATATATTTTTCCTCTAAGGAGTATCAATGTATTAAATCCAATCATCCAAATTCTTTAGTCATGACCTTTAAAACATACATGATATTTCAATAATGTTTGGTGTAAATAATGAAGGATGAAGGGAGATTCAAATGAGGGAGAAAGTAAACTAGAGATATAATTAGGATGTTTCAAAATATTTTACCTATAAATAATCCTTTATATAGGATATGATATTACTTTCTAAGCCCTTGCATGTAGTCACACATTTCCAGAAATATACAATTAATAACATATGTTACCTTTAAATAAACCCATTGATATAAATTCTATAATAAAATTTATAGTTTTAAAATGTTTAATTAATAATGTAAAATATTTATGGGAATCATGTATTAACTCATTAATTCCCACCTGCATTCAATGAATCATAATTTTCCCAATTAATCAAACAATATGTTTTATTACACTATGATTTACACTGATGTATAATATAAATCTCCTTGGAAGATGATATGATATCTCTATATCATAGAATATGTTAGAACCAAATATTTAAATATAATCTTTCATACATATTTATTTCATTCTATATGAAATAATATTTTGTTTCATAATATGTAAAAACGATTTTGAGAATAATACCTATAATAGGTTATAAAAAATTGTTTTATTTTAAATTATCAATGTTATGTTTAGTATGATTGATTTTTTATTTCTAAATTTGGATCATTTTGGTTAGTTTGGGATCAATTAAGTCATGTTTCTAATTTATTTTAGGATGAACTCCATTTTATATTTCTAGAAACTATTTTTTACTAATGTGAATTTAAACACATTAAATTCATACACAAGACAGAAGATGTGGGAAATAGGTTTCTGAATAAGATGAACCATATGGATATAGTGAATATAGGGGAGAGTAATGTTTTCGAATATTTTCTAAGTTATTTTATTCCCCTTTTTTAATAAATATTAAACTATTTTTATCAATGGAGTGTATGATTTATAACTATGAATTAATTTATGTTTTATAGCTAAATCTTATTTAGTGGTGCGATAAAAATTTACAAAATTTTGTATAAAATTTTAAAAATATTAAATATTTAGAATCAGTTTTTAAATTCACATTAAATATAGAACACTAGGATCAATATTTTTTGTGGTTTATGAAAACAACCAACAAATTAGAACAACCGTCTCAATTTATGTTACACAAATAAAAAATAAGGAAACAACTACTAAAAAAATATTTAGTAGTGATTGTAACATGCCAACCCAAGGTACCCAAAGCCTGTGCATTATTACATAACATCGGCATAATTCAATTAATCATGTCTTGAATGAATGATCAGTTTTGTAGCCTCTAAAGTACTAGATAAATACATATGTTTTACATTATATCATGAAATAAAGAAAAATAAAATTGTGTCCCCTTGAACACACTCATATACGTATCTTATCCCTAAAGGTTATTCATAATTTATTTCATCACATAATGGGAAAAATAAAACATAGAAAGGGGTGTGATAATATGCTCAGTAAGGATAACAATATAGCGGAAACATTCATCAATAATAATAATCATTTGAATCAATGTCTAAGACTACAAAAACGCATTTTAAAAAAACATCAGCATAATATGGAAAAGATAAATCCAATAATTCCATTTACTTATTCCCAATGATATTCTACTAGTCGAATAATCAAATGTTATATCAATAGCTAGTTTCATAATGATGGAATGCATAATGTCGGACATCATAAAACATAGTCAAGGACTCATGCCAAGACTACAAATAATATTTTTTTCAAGGCATTGTTCCAAGACACTAGTTTTTCTAATGAGACCTACCGATGCATCGAGGAGCTATAGCGAGATCCACTTGTCACTTACAAATTCCAATGAATTCATCATATGAAATGTTTAAAACATAACATAAATATTCATATTAAAACTAATATATGAACTGTTGATACTTTAACAGTAAACCATGAATTGAATAAAAATAAAACAACCATAGTCATACATATACCAAAACCTTCAATACAATATAAAATATTGTATCATAATAAATCAAAATATAATTTGTGTAAAATCCATCAAAGATGTTGAAATCGATGAAATCAAAACTATTTGAGTGAAATATCTCTTTCTATTTTGAAATTTAATTAAAGTCACATAATTTTAAAAGAACACATTTATTTTTAAAATGTTCTTATAAACATGAATGGGATGCATCGAGGGTGTTATAACATTGGAAAATAATTGAGCCCACCGTATAAGTAAAAACAAAAATTCTTACCTTAATTTATCAAAAATGTCCTAAAGTACCTTGTTTGGAAAAAAAGATTCCTTTCTAAACATTTTATAAAAATTAAAATTAGTGTATAAATTACTTTTACCCATATTATAGTGATTAATAAAAATGTTTTGAAATACATTTTTTACGAAACATGGGTGTGGATGATAAAGAGGTACCAGTAGATACATACGTAAAAACATAGACTGTAAGATTAACACTAACCTTGTACTTTTCCTTAGTAAAGTGTAAGTTAACCTCCTTTATAATTGTTAAATAATTATTATTAAAATATACATGAGCAACATACTTAAATATTATATCATATATGATATTCTAATATTGGGTTTTTAATAATATTTTAGTAGTATCATTATTTTGAGTGTTAACTGATTCGTTTTCCTTTATACATTTTGTTACGTAAGTTATGTTTCTTATGGATAGGACGTATTTTATTCAAATTCATAATAATATTATTTTTATAAATATTGTTTTTAATTATATAATGAAAATTATTCGTGAATGGTTATGATGGGGAATGAATCTAATCACGTTTGTGGAGACTGTAATTCGTACGAACGCACGAACGCAACATCAATTGCATTTTTTTATTTTAGAAGGAATGAAATCCAGATGATACATTGGTATATTATTATTTCAGTATAATATAATATTTTATATATGCTTTGTCTTTTCATTAAAAACATCCTTCAAACTTTCCATGTATGGTTTGAACGAGCCATATCACTTTAAGGGGCGACAATCTGCACTTCCTCAAATTAAATTATCTAACACATACAACATGAAAAGAATAATGGTATGCTATAAAAGATAATTTGAGAAACATATAGATAAAATAAATATCATAAATATCATATTTAATTTCAGATCCATCATAATGGCCCCCATAAGTTGTTGTAATATAATATTGAACAATCATTGTTCCATGAGGCAGTAGTTCGCCATACATAGAAACATTATGTTCTATACCCATTACGTGGTGGTGTTTTTAAGTGTAGTTCAAATAAATATCATATCAACAACATAGTATATTTAAGATACTATTGTTGTAATAAAATAAATTAATAAAGATAGTTTAGGGGGTAGGATAAGTAAAACAAAAGAAATTAACTTAAGAAGAGATGTTACCAATAAATCGTGTAACTCCATTTGGTTTGAACCAAAAGGCTTCTTAAAAGTGCCTTCTGTTTATGTCATGACATCTTGGAGGAATATAGGGATGTAGGGAGATTAATGGGTTAGAGTATGGATGATCCAAGGGGCTTGAAATGTGTTATATATTGGATAGAGGTGAGGGATTTTTATATGTGGGGAGGGGCTTTTTAGGAATGTTTTGAAAATATTATTCTATTATATAATTATTTTGGGTTTCTAAATGTCCAAAACTCATTAATTTCAAATATAAGATGACTAATGTTCTAAATAAATTCATCTAATAATAATTGGACATGTTTTATAAATTTTTTTAAATATTTTAATCTCATATATTTTAATCATTCATTAATGAGGTAAACACTACATCATTATTATATCATAAATTGTTTTTATTTATTTGATCTCTAAAATTATAAAAAAATACCATGATGTAGGAGATATTTTTAACTTTAAACAAATTATTTTTAGTAGAAGTGATAACTTATATAAAACCGAGTGAAAATTTTATTTACTAATAAATAAATGTTTATGTAATTTATGTCTTTAAATTATTTAATAGTGTATCGTTATAAGTTTCATGAGGCTCCATAGGGTCCCAAAATCGACACAAGAATTCCCATGGTTGGACATGTATCATTCAATATGGTTAAGACAAGATTTAGGGTAATTTAATAATATTATAACATTATTTTTACACTTATTTACCGGATTTACCCCTTTAACCATGTTAAATTAAATATTTACCAAAGTAATTATTCATAATGTATAAAAATAAAAGTCATCAATTTACACAATTTGTACCTCATGATTGCAAATATAGAATCAATTTTTCTAAATTCAAAATAGATAAGGGGAAGAAATTAATTTAAAATTAATTCCCGATTTTAAAAAATAAAAGTGTGTTTTTTAGAAATAATGATTATCAAATGATTGAGCATTGTTTATGTCCAGTTTAAATGTGAATTTACAACCAATGACCTAAATTATATTAAATGAAAAAAAATTAATCTAATTATACATAAAAACAATTAATATTTATGATTTATCACTATAAATTAATTTGATTAAAAAATTTGTTTTTAATTAAATTTTACTATTTACACTATTCACCAAAACATTGATGTTTTTAAAAGTGTGCCATAAATTAACCCAAAGATAATTTTGGTATTCCGAATCAAAATATGAAGTCCATTTAGAAAATAAAAAATTTATAAAATTTCAAAGAGTGTGTATTACTATTTATAATAGCTAGTTTGGTTGGTTATTGTTTGTTAGAATCTTGAAGTTGCGCACAATGCAGGCTATTGCAATATACAAATGGAAATGTCCCATGCAAACATGGGGTGTTACATTTTTCTCTCCTACAAATAATTTCATCCTAGAAATTTCTAGAATTATTCAATATAATATGATTGTAGTCATTCTACATCATAAGTTCCTCAGGTTCCCACATTGCATCTTCCATGTTATGATTTCTCCATAGAACTTTCACTAGATGAGTCGTCTAGCTTCTCACCACCTATTTTTTGGTATGAATAATTTTTCATGGCTCTTCATAACAAGATAGATCAGGTTCTAGTTCTATTTCTTCATTAGTGAGTACATGCATTGTGTTAGGCATGAATTTTCTCAACAGTACTATGTGGAACACATCATTAACATTAGAGAGACTTGGACACACTTCCAAATGATAAGATACAAATCCAATTTGTTCTCGAATTTCAAAAGGTCTGATGTACATGGGATGTAATTTTCCGTTCTTAAATAATCATATAACACCCTTCCATGGAGATACCTTCAAAAAACATGATCTCCTATTTGAAATTCCAAATCCTTTTTTCTATTATCGTTAAAACTTTTTTGCCTAGATTGAGCTTCATTGATGTGGGTTCGGATAACCTTCACCTTTTCTATCGTTTCCTCAATATGTTTAGGGCCTACGAGTTATCATTCACCAACATCATCCCAACATGTTGGTGTGTGACGTCTCTTTCTATATAATGCTTCACTTGGTGCCATCTGAGTACTTGAATAGAAACTATTATTATAGGAAAATTATAAAAGAGGTAAATATTGATCCAAAATACCTTGAATTCCATGTGAGAAAAATCTCACCATGTCTTCATATGGATGAATAGGATGTTCAGATTTTCCATTTATTTTAGGGTGGTAGGATGTTCTCAAACTAGGTTCAGTATCGAAGTACTTATCAATAATTTTCCGGAATATTGACCTTAAACTGGAATAACAATAAAAAAAATCAATATGGTTATTCCATGAAGTCTTACAACTTCATTAATATATATTATTATTAAACATTCAAGTGTTAAATCTTCTATTATAGTAAGAAAATGTGATGACATGGTAAGAAAATCAATATTGACAAATATTGCATCATTCCTTCTTGTAGTCTTTGTTTGTCCCATGAAAAAATCCATCGTAATATGATCCCATTTCCACTTAGGTATGGTAAGAGCTTTCATGACCCCTCCAGGATGTTTTCTTCTAGACATAACATGTTGAAAAACAATACATCTTCACACATAATCAACAATATCTCTCTTTATGTTTTCCCACAAAAAAATGTTCCTATAAATATATATACATCATAGTGATACCAGGGTGTATAGAGAAACTAGAGTTTTGAGAATCATCCAACAATTCACTTTTTAGATCAGGTATACCAAGAACACAAGTTATCTTCCCAAATTTAAAAATACAAACTTCATATAAGAATTCAATCAATCTATGATCATTTACAGCTTTAATTTTATTTTGAATCTCATCATCGCCAGTCAGATAAATATTTTTCATTTCTAGTAATGATGGATTTAAACTCATTTGAAAAGTATTGATGTTTCACCTTACAAGATTACTCTCATATCCACTTTTACTATATCCATGAACATATGATCCCATTCAACTCTCATATTGTTCAAAACTTCATGATAATTTTTAATCAAATTATATGCCACCTTATTTGCCTTCCCTGGATGGTAGTGTATAGTGAAATCATAATCCTTGAGTAGTTCGAGCCATCTCCATTGGCTCATGTTGTGTTATTTATATGAAAAAATATACTTCAAACTCTTGTGATCAGTATATATCTCACATTTTCACCATAGAGATAGTGTCTCCATATCTTTAATGAAAATATTACAGCTGCTAACTCAATATCATTAGTGGGATTGTTTTGTTCAGAAATTTTTACCTGCTGTGAAGCATAGGCAATGAATCTATCATTCTGTATTAGGACATAACCAGTTCCTTTCGTTGAAGCATCACTATAAATTACAAACCCATCATTCCCTTAAATGTAGTGTCAATATTGGAGCATTAACTAATCTTATATTCAGTTATTAAAAAAAAGTACACACACTTCTGTCCCAATAAATTTTACCCCTTTGCATGTGATCTTGGTTAATAGGTTATCTCATCAGGAAAAATTTTGGACAAACACTGATTATAACCTTCTAAACAAAAAAATATTATCCCTAGTTATACCAGTTGTGGCTGGACATTCTAGGATTTCTTTGGTCTTTGAAGGATCAACAGAGATTCTATGCTTAGAGACAATATTGCCCAGAAATGGAATATCCTGAAGCTAGAATTCCCACATGCTGAAATTCCCATACATTTTATTTAATCTAAGAGTCTTTAGAATAGTGCATATTTTATTTTCATGATATGTATATCTTTTTGAGTATAACAATATTTCATCAATAAATAACACTACAGAGTCATTAAGTTACTCATTAAAAATTATGTTCATTTTATCCATGAATATAGTGGGTGCATTAGTCAGTCCAAAATCATTACTATAATCTCATAATGCATGTACCTGCTTCAAAGTGTTGTCTTTGGAATGTATTCCTTCTTCACACGAAACTTATGTTATCCAAATTGAAGGAGGGTATTTGAAAAATACTGAGCTTCAAGAAGTTGATTGAATAAATCATCAATGTGAGGTAGGGTATACTATTTATTGTTGTTATAGCATTGACCTCACTATATTCAATGCACAACCTCATAGATACATCTTTTTTCTTAAACAAAAGAATAGGGGATCCCCATATAGATTCAGTAGGGAGAATAAATCCTTTATTACGATATTCCTATAGTTGTTTCTTTAGATCCACTAATTCCATAGTGGCAATTCTATAATGGGTATTTGATGTGCACCTTGAACCAATAATTAATTCAATGGAAAAATCAATTTCTTATTCTATAGGATGTTGAGGTAAATCATCTAGAAATACATCAACATATAATTTCACAATATAAACATATTCTATTTGAACATTCCTTTCCTCACCCATAGTTATTTCATTCTCTTCCATTTTGTTCCATTTCTAAATAATGGAATACAATAGATTAGTTTATGAATCAAAATACATAATTCCAAACATGTAAAACACATAGCATAAATTAAATAGTTTAGAGATATAATCCATAATCATAAAAATGTTCTTTAAGGAGTTATATACTCCTAAATCCTTCATAATGGTTTGTAACAAATATTTGAATTATCCTAAGCGTATCCCCTTGGAGTGTCGTAACCAAGAGTGCAGCAAGGCCCATTGATGTGTACTAGGATACATCAGGTCTAGCCTAAAACTCCTTTTCAGAGTTCTCACTCCTAGGTGCACCTGTTCCAAAGCTGCCTCTACATAATCATATCCAAATAGGTATGTATTTCATGGAAATTACACAAAATCTCTACATTTAAAAAATTCTATGAAGTTATTTTTTACTAATCCTCAAATTCTATCTTAGAGTTATTTTCTATAATCAAAGATTTATCTTAATATAGCTTTTAGGTTTTTTACTTAACATCCTATGATACAAACTATAACACCCCGACCCCAGTTACCTAGAGTCAGTGCATTATTACATAACATTGGCACGATACAAGGAATAATGTCTCGATAGACTGATCAGTTCAGTAGCTTTGGAAGTGCTAGATACATACATAGGTTTTACATTAAATAATGAAATAAAGAAAAAAACCTTTGCGTCTCCCTTGAACAAACTAATATCGGTGGCTTATACCTACAGGTTAATCATTATTTACTTCTTCTCTTCCTTGAAAAAATTGAACATAGAAAGGGGTGACCTCAAATGCTTAGTAAGGATACCAATATACGGAAAACATTCATAAATAAGTATAATAATTTAAATAAATGTATAATAACAAAATAAAGGCCTTTTAAAATTAACCATCGAAATTATATGGAAAATATAAATCAAATAATTACATTTACTTATTCACATTGATATTTATCTAGTTAAATAATCATATTTAATATGAATAGCTCATTTCATAATGATGTAATACATAATGTCGGACATCGTAACCACATAGTCAAGGCCTTTTTCCAATACTGAAAATAATATTTCTTCATGACCTTGTGCCATGAAAATATTCTATCTCAATAAACCTACTGATGCATCGAGGAACTATAGTGGGATCCACTTGTTTCTTACTTTTTCTAATGCATTCATCGTATGAAAATGTTGAATCATAACATAAAAATTCGTATTAAAACAAGAAAACGAAATGTTGATACCTTAACTATAAACAATGAATGGTATAAGAATTAAACATCCATTTTCAAAAACATCACAAAACCTTCAATAGAATATGTTGGATTTTATAGTAACAAATCAACTTCAAATAAGTCTAAAATTAGTCAAAGGATGTTGACATTGATGAAATCAAAAGAATTTGAGGGAAGTGGCTTTTTATATTTTGAAATTATTTAAAAGTCACCTAATTATAAAAGAAAATATTTTTTTAGAAAATATTATTATAAGATGGTAGGGGATTCATCAAAGGTGTTATAAGGGAAGATAATAACTGTAGACACCGTATAAGTTAAAAAAACATTCTTACTTTAATTTGTCAAAAAGGTCATAATGTACATTGTTTGGAAAATGATAGAATGATTATATTCAAACCATTTTATAAAAAATAAAAAAAGTGTATAAATTACATTATCCCGTAGTCTAGGAAATAGTAAAAATGTTTTGAAATACATTTTTACGAAATGCGGATGTGGATGATAAAGAGGTCCAAGTAGAAACTTACCCAAAAAAAACTACAGATATTAAAGAGATTGTGAAATGTAACTTTACCTTAAACTTTTCCTTGGATGAGGGTACGTTAACCACCAGTATAATAGTCAAATCACTGCTATTAAATTATAAATGAACTACATGCATAAATATGATATCAAATATAATCATCTAATATTGCATTGTTTATAATATTTTAGTAGTATCATTGTTTAGGGTGTTAATTGATGTGTTATCCTTTATATGTTGTGGTATGTAGATCATGTTTGTTAAGGATAAGAAGTTTTTTATTCATATTCACAATTATATTATGTTCTTAAATATTATTTTTTAAAATCAAAAGAAAATTATTATTCAATGGTTAGTATGGGGAATGAATCTCATCGCGTTTGTGGGGATGGTAATCCTTACGTCCGCAAGAAAGATACTTCCATTTCATATTTTTTATTTTAAATGGAATGAAAACCAAATGATACATAAATATATTATTATTCCAATATATTATAATATTTCATATATGTTACGTAATTTTATTAAAACCATCCATTATACATTCCATGTATTTTATGAACACAACATATCACTATGAGGGGAAGTTAGTCAACAAATCCATAAATGAAGTTATCATATATATAAAACATGGAAAGAATAATGATATTATATAAAAGAGAATTGAAGAATCTTATAGATAAAATAAATATCAAACATATGATATATAATTACAGTTCCATCATAATGTCCATCTTAAGTGGTGGTAGTAGAAGATTGAACAATCATCATTTTGTGAGGCAGTAGTTCGTCGTCCACATAAACATTATGTTCTATACCCATTAGTTGGAGGTGAGTTTAAGTGTAGTTCCCTTACATCTCATATCAAAATCTTATTTTATTTAGAATACTGTTGTTGTTATAAAAGAACTGAATAAATAGAGTTTATGGGGTTGGAGAAGTAAAATAAAAGAAAAGAACATAAGAGGAGATGTTACCTTTAAATTGGGTAAATCCCTTTGGATTGAACCAAAATTCTTCCTTGAAGCCTTATATGCATACATTATGGCTTCTAAGAGAACGATTGGAATGTAGGTAGCTTAATTGGGAAGATTTTGGTTGAACCAAGGGCTTGAGAGGTGTGACAAATTGGTTAGAGTACATGCGTTTTAAATGTGGGAGGACTGGATTTTTAGGAATGTTTAAAAATATTATATAATTATATAATGATTTTCAGTTACTAATGATCCAAAAACACATTAAGGACGATGTTAAGATGACTCATGTTTAAAATAAACTCATCCAATAAAAATTCGACAGGTTTTGGATATTTTTTTAATTATTATAATCAAATTTATTTAAATCATTCATTATTGAGGTAAACACTATATCATTATTGTGTCATAAATAAATTTATTTATCTGATGTATGATATTATAAAAAAGAAACATGTTGTCGGAAGTATTTTTACCAGTCAAATGGATTTTTATAGTCTAAGATATAACTTATAGAACCCCATGTAAAAATTCTTTTACTATAAGATATATGTTTATGTCATTTTTGTCTTTACCTTAAATTAATTAATATAATGTCTCATTATTAGTATCATGTGGCACCATGGGGTTCCATAATCATTGCATGGATGCCCATGGTTGGACATGTATCATTAAATGAGGTTAGGTTATGTGTTAGTGTAATTTAATATTATTAAAATATTATTTTTTACTCTTATTTACCGGATTTCCCATTTAACCATGGTAAATAAAATATTTACCGAAATTATTAATCCTAATGTACAAAAGTAAAAGTTACCTATTTACACAATTTGAACCTCTTGATTCTAAATGTGGAATCCATTTTTCCAAAATCAAAACACAGAAGTGGAATAATTTAATTTAAAATCAATTTTTGTTTTCAAAACAAAAATAATGTATTTTGAAAAATAATAACTATCAAAATATTGACACATGGTTATGTATTTTGTAAAGGTTAAATTAAATTAAATCACCCAAATTATATTAAATGGTAAAAATATAATATAATTATACTTAAAAACCATTCAAATGTATAATTTAACACTATCAATTATTTTTAAAAATAATATTTTTTAATTAAAATTTAGTATTTTTCACTATTTATCAAAATTTGATTGTTTTCAGAAGAGTACCATAAATTTACCCTACACTAATTTTTATATTCCAAATTCAATAAATGAAGTAAATTTTGAAAAAAAAAGTAATAAAATTTCTAGAATTGGGTATTACGATTCATAACAGATTGCTTGATTCGTCCTGGTGTGTTAGAATCTCGATGTTGGGTTCAACGCAAGATGTTGGAATATTGAATGGGAAACATGATGTGGATGCATGGGGTGTTATAGTGATTCTACACAAGCTTCTTGAAAAAATTTATCTATTGTCTTAATATAAAATAAACATGAAATATCTTCTTCAATTTATAAATATTACTATAAATACATCTAAATTTGAATAATCTACTCTGTGCTACAACCAATTAACTGATGATAGGAAATAATCAACAAAAAATGGGTACCCAAGTTACATTAATTCACCTATAAAAAATGGGTAGTGAGCGAGTTATTTTTCACGATTTAATCCCTAACAGACCATTTTGGGTCCATGGTAAAACCACGGGTGACCCTTTAATACCACCACTAATTTCTCACTATAAATTAACATTAATTGATGGTTTAAAACAAATAAAATGCGAGGTATTTGAATGTATATAATATAATATAATGTGTTTATATAAATTGTATACCGCCAAATATTGAATATTAAAAAATACCTGAAAAATGAAAACAAATACTTGTATAATTAATGAATGTCACATATCTAAAAAAATTCAGTATAGAAAAATCTATAAAAAACTTATAATACCCAATGTTCAAGTGAACAAAAAAATAATACAATTCATAATTTATATTAATGTATCCTTGAACTCCATTCACCTACAGTAAACACATTTTTTTAGATAATTCCATAGAAAACTCTTTATGTAAATATAGTAAACATGTATTTATATTTCATCGTGATTATATACACAGAATATATTGTCCATACACAAATGTTTTGAGAAACTCATGAAATTTTTCATACACATATATACAATATTGAAAAATATGATTTTGTTATTTAATAAAATTTTAGGTAATTCCTACTTCAGGGATCAACTACAGAATCATAATTATTTTTAATAATCGTATAGATTAAAAAATAAAAATGATGATTCTGAACTCATCAAAAGTAATACTTCAAGAAACATTGGAATAACATTTATGATGAAATAAAATAGAACGTAAATTGATAATTTTAATAACATGCTCACAAACCACACACATAAACCAACCAACGAATAGTTATATCTTCTGAAATCTCATCTCCATGAACCTATATATCACAGTGAATCACTAATTTTCAATGTAAAAAATTGTGTAAACCAAATTCTCTCATCCTTCTATCTATCTAAAAATAATATCTATGCACATACATGGGGATATTATATATAATTATTTTTATAAATAAATATTTCCCACCACCATGTAGGTGGTGGGTCACACCAAAGAATGTCACACAACAATGTTGGTTATGTAGTGATTTATACCCCTATACTTATATTAATAATATATAAAATTACATACTCACATTACCAGAATCATAATCATACTCACAGTATATTTTAATCCCACAGGTACCATCTATGGTACTTCCATAGAATGGAATCTTGAGGAAATAATACACCAATTATAAAAAACAGTCTCCTTGGCAGTTAGATATTAGTCCATCCATGTTTTACTACCACTTCACTGAATAACTACCCATTTCTCTCACACATGATTGGGTGTTTAATAAATCTCATGACAAAAAAACAAAGAATTTATAACACACAACAATATTAGAAAATGATGTTATGTTTGATAGGATATTTGACATTATACACCAAGATTAAACGACCCACAAAATCTATAACAACTATAAACTAGACATTATATTGGAAGGTATAAATATTAGTAATACATTATGAAATATAAATATATATCCTATCTAATATAAATTCTTGATAACTGTTAAAAAAATAATCAATCAAATTTTTTAATGTAATTTTATTATTTAAAAATGTATTTTCATACAAAATGATTTCTATTTATTTTCATGAAAAACATATTAATTAATTAATGTAAATTTTATAAAATTTATGTTATAAAATGAAATTAATTTTTGAATCAAAATTATATATGATTTTTATAAATGGTTTTCCTTTGGATTAAAAATGGTATTTTTCAAAAAAATTATGGCAAATAATTTTTTTTCATTAAAATAATTAAAATTCCCATATTTAGATTGGATAAAAATTATATTTGTATTATAAAACAGTTTTGTGTAAAAAGATAGAAATCATGCAAGTACAATAAATGATGATGGTCAGTTAACAAAAGAATCACCATGTCGTTGAAAACAAGACTAGGATTATTAGAATCGCCTACTCGGTATATACCCAATTTGAGTGTTTCAATCATCTTGCTTGGGTCATTCGAGATTATATCTTCAAAAAAAGTATCTAGCTTCTCCCGTGCCTAGAGGTACACTTCCATTTTCATCTTCCTTGAATTGAATCCTCATGAAAAAATCATATCTTGTTTGTTAATTCAGTCACTATGATCCTTACTGATATCCATTTGTGAATCTCTTGCTAGAATCCTTTCCACATCCTCCTTTGGGTCATCAATGTTGACAGTCTATTCAAGCATGTCCTCTATGGAATCAAGAAATAACTCATGTAATTTTTATGCTCCCCTCCATTGTTTCCTATCACACCACCCATCCCATGATTCTTAATGTCTCCACATGTTGCATTAGGTTTTAAAATTCCTAGACCAGAACCCAAAATGTGATCCAGAACATGAGTCCATGAATCACATCCATATCCTTATCCCTACTAATTGATCATGTTTTCATCGGCTTTGAATGATTTGAGTAGTCTTTCTTCCATTTAGATCCATTCCTTTTAGTCCCAATGTAGCACCCCCCGCATCACGTTTTCCCTTTCGACACTTCTTCTTTTTTGAGCTATGTAGTCCTCTAATACTCACTCCCTACCCACTACTAATAGATAATTGAATGAAAAAAAATCTTTAAAATTCTCTTCAGAGAGAACATATTCACTCATCTGATATACATGTTAATTGTGAGTTCACAACTGCAGTAGCCCGTAGGTATTGATCCTAGTGAGCATCCTATAATTCTATACTAGAAGATTATCTTGATTCCAACCATTGGTCTAAGACATCCTCCACTAATCCATCAAAATAGTTGATGAGTTTGATGATGGTTGCATCATTTTTGGGATTGAACAAAGGGAGTGTGTTCCCATAATTTCTAGTTTCGTGTTTCTTCTTGTAGACCGAAGGAACACGATTACATTCCTCATGTCCCACACTGGAATTATTAGGGACCTAACCATGGTGAACCATACAAACTTACTACCTTAATGCAACTATCTCTTGAGAGTCTAAAACATTTAGGAATATTGCAAAAAAATTGAGGGGCTAGGCAATGAAGACCCATCAACCACCCCCTCGAAATTGGCATAAGAGTTTAAAACCTACCCATTATGAAAGCTTCTGAACATTACAGTCTCAAAAAATGAAATTGTGACCAATGGAAAAATCAGACAATACACATCCATAACATGTCATTCTTATTGGTCTATACACAAGTCATGCTTCAATAAATAAAAAAATTCGACGTCCTTCAGATCTGTATGACCCTTTATATTAGGGGATGGTATTCCATCACAGAGTCTGTGACACCAGTAGTTTCAAAAATTAGAACATTATGAGATATAGACCCATTCATTGGAACTTCATTTGTCCCCCCAGGTGGAGTGAGCAACCAGGCCAATGGAAAATTGATAAGTTCCCCAAACAATGTCAAGAATAGAAAAACTCTGTCCAAAATTCTAAAATCACCAATTTTTTGCACTAGAATTCCTCCACAACTGTGATCCAAATACAATCGATAGGAGGTTGGGAACCAAATACATCATCACAGATCGGCGAGGTGATGGGATGAAAAATTTACTCGGTTGTATTATCTGAACACAACTTGCATATACATTAGTGAACAGATTTGGGAAAAATAGATTTAATATTTAGAATCTAGAAAATTTTAATTATCATATAAGTTTCAAATAATTTTTTACCATAATTAATATTGACAACATTAAAAATTAATTATTATGGATAATGTGAAAACAATTTTATATAGTGTTAGAATTAAAATATAACGATAAAAAAACAAAACCTATTAATTACAAACAATTATGTGGAAATATTTGGACCGTATGATGAATAAATATCAATAATTGTTCAATTTATTTTCTTCTATTATCTAAAAAATGTGGTCACACACTTTTTTTTCAAACATTAGTATTGGTCCACATGTAAGACAGAAATAATGATGTAGATGCTCAATTACAAAAAGGGGGAATTGTATGTTTAAAAAAATTTATTTTTAACATTACTGAATACTATGTTTAACTAATTTATACATGTTAATTTCACAAGACCTCATTTAGTTTTATTAAAAAATCTTGCTAGGTTACAAAAAATATGGTTTCAGAAATGAAACTTAAGGAAAGTATACAAGGAAAATATTCTACCTGAAAGTGTTTAGAATCTTACTTATCAGCGTATATAAAATTGATAAAAATGTATAAGAAGGATATACTTTATTCCTTTTTCATAAATACAACAGAAATAAACATGAAAGAAATAAGTAACACGTAGAAAATTTTTATCCCAAAGTGTAGGGTATCCAACAACCATGTATAAATGTATTTTGATTTATACTTTCAAGAATGTCTATCTCACCCAATCCTGTGTAGGCCCTTAATAGAAATATCATAGTTTTTCTTGTTATCCCTGCAATCCCTAGATATTTAATCTAGTATACACCTATATCTTATTATCCCTACATTCCCAAAAACATTAAGGTAGTCGGCACCTCTATCCTCCTATCCCCAAAATCCCTCGATTTTACTCAACAACAATTAGAGTCACACGAGGATAACTAAACAAGATGTTCAGTACACCCAACGCATTAGAGTCTCTCTCTAGAAATAACTTCCAAACATGAAATATTTAGAGTTATCAACATATGGAACTATTTGAGATTGTTCAAATGTCCTCTTATTTATAGGTACTTCCCCAATAGTTAGCTCCTTCCTACAATGGTCATATTTTTCCTTGAATTTTTGAGGGACTTGTACACATGTCACTCAACCAACGGTTTTTTAGAAATAGATTGTATGAAATCATTTCCCAATAAGTATAAGGAAACTGAAATTTCTTACCAAATATATTTTTTGGAGCCTAAGTAAATGTGGAATTCTAAATCTAACTAAATATACCATCAGAGTTAATAAGACATGGAAATTCAGATTCTAATTTACCAGGAATGGTGAATCCTAATTATATGGATTTCAGGGACTGAATTCTGAGGAATTTGGAGTGTGAATTATGAGGAATTAAATGATTGGATTCTACGGAACGTGGAGTTCGAATTCCAAGGAATTAGAAATCTCAATATTGAGGAATTATGAGCTCGAATTTCAGAGAATTCAGAGTCTGAATTTTAGAGAATTTGTAATCTGAATTTTGATGAATTTGTAATCTGAATTTTAGAGAATTCGGATTCTAAATTTCAGAGAATTCAGAGTCTGATTTTTATTGAATTCTTAATCTTAAATTTAGAGAATTTAGAATCTGAATTTCAGCGAATTTAGATCTCGATAATATAATACTCTATATTCATAAATTAATAGGAATCATATATTTGTGACGTAAAACCAATTTTTTCCTTAGTAATAAAATGAGTTGGATTTAAAGAGACTATAATATGAAAAACTTAAACATATGTAAGGATTAAAATTTCCTTTGATATCAAAAATTATACATATGAAAATAATCCATAGGGAAAAACAATTTTCATTATCAAAAGTGTATATGATTTTCGAAAAATATAGGAATGTAAATGTCATATGGAATCTGTATTGACTCAACAACCTCCCCCTCCATGGAATGCACAAAAATCCTTACGAAAAATAATATAATGACTTAGAATTTTTTTTTTATGAAAATGAAATAAAAAACTTATCTCCCTTTAATTATGGATCATGGTGAATACTTATAACTCTCCCTTAGGTTTTGAAATACCGAAGGATCGTATTCTTGACATTCTTAAAGAGATTTTTATTTTTCATACATAAGGAAATATTCTTTGATAAAACTATACCTTAGATAGACTCCCCCTTATACAGGGAATTCTATTTTTTATTTAGTATTATTTTTGTCAGTCCTTCCTCCACCTTTGAGATTTTTAAAATTTAATAAAGGGAATCGAATAAAATGATACCTAAAATATTATTATTATACAACAAAATGCATGAAGAACAACCAAAAGTTTCATTATTATTGGAAACTATTTTTACAAGGAGGGTAATACAATAAAAAATCAGTGGTAAGGGAAACAATTATCCATATTTTTCTTTTGGAATAAGCTTCCGGACAACGGTCTTCACCTTTTTATGCTCCATATGATCCTATTCAAAATTATTTAGTAGTTCATCCTCATATTCACTTTTCTTCTCTAAGACAATGATAATTTGTTCCTAATACTTATGAATTTCTATATGAGTCTTTAAAGGTTATTCCTTCTTTCTGATCATTTCATTGAACTCAATTCTGAGATCTCTTTTACTTTTCATATTCATAGAAACTGAATTAGGTTTCCAATTCAGATCCTTGACTTTCTGCTTCCAAACTATTAGTTCAAGATTGATATTTTCACTGATACTTGATGTAGGATATATTATCTTGATATCTTCGGTATCAAAAGAATCCATCACATTATCTTGAATGTATTCAACGATTATTTGCTCTTCAATTGTCTGGATTGACCACAGAGTTTTTTTGCATGACCTCCACTGTGCGTCGTATCTGATGTAGAAGGATTTAAAATTTCTCTTATGTTTGAAACATTTGTCCATAAGCATTTAAAAAGAATCCAAATTTTGATTAAATGAACCCTTAAGCATCTGACACCTCGAGTCAATACTCGGAAACAAGGTAATTGTATCATCCAATTTCATTATTAATAGAACCATAAAATCATGTCCCATAGAAGACGATTGTAAATCATATTCTCTTATTGGTGAGGATTCTCTCTACAATAATATCCTTTCTTTTAGATGATCCACCAATATCATTCATATCCACCTTGGCCTTTTTAGGTGTATCAGTTGACACTTGCATTTCATTATTAGCTCTCAGAATGATCTCAGTAGCCTTTTTGATTCATGTTCACCATATGATAGTAGGATTCTATTATCTTCATCTTCCTTTTCCTTTTCAGCATCTTCCCCAATGTCCTCCAGATAAATAATATCTTGATTGTTGGTCTCTTCTTCTGAAGGATTGTTTTCTTCTTTCTAGCCCATTTCATTTTTTCCTGGTGTAGAATGTTTAGAGGATCTAGCCTAGGTGGTATGGATTTATAATTTCCTAGAAGTACTATCCTTCTAATGATATTCTTCAACTTTTCTTTTCATATCATATGTATTTTCACATCCTTCCTCTTCTTCTCCTTCTACTTCCTCTTCGAGCACAATTTCTTCCTCTTCAGAAGGTATTGGAATGATCATTTTCTTTTCCAAACTCTCTACTTTTACTGGACCATTGAAAAATGTTTATGGTACTTGAATCTACCCAGAAGCTTTCTCAGTATCCTTGAAAAGAGATTGTACAATCTCGACATCCGATATTTTCTTCTTTTAAATCATCTCTTTTTCATTCTTCTCATATTCCTCAGAAGCTTTAATATTTAATGATTTTGCCTCAGCAATTTCCAAACCAAAACTAGTCTCTCCATCTTGTTATTCTTTTAATATCTCCATTTAGCAAGAACTTCATCTGGATAAGTATATTTATTCTTAGATTTTGGAGGTGTTGATTGGATTTCTTGTACTGTAGGAGTTTTTTCATTGGATTTTTGTTCCTTCTACATTCTCTTCATTCACCATTAATCGATGACCCAACTAATTCTAGATTTTTAGACAAGGCTTCAATATTACATTCAGATAATTCATAAAACTCTATGGATTTATCATTAAAACCGACCCTCATCCTCTTTAAAGCATCAACATTGAGAAACATGAAGTTGAATGATCTATGATTTGAACTAAATGGTATTTTGAACGATTCTTTGCCTTAGAAAATGATCTGGGATAGGATTGATTGATACATAATGATCTGTGATTTGAGGGTGCCATTTTTGATATTTCCATCTTCCTTAAGATATACTTCACTATGTTTATCTTTCTTAGGTTGACTAAGAAATCCAAAACACTGATTTCACTTTTCATTAAGTGGTCCTTGTCTCCTTTTCTTAGAATAAAAAATCCATGAAACCATAAAGATAACATTATGAAGTTAGTAGAGAGATGGTTTATCTTCTGAGTTTTACTTCCATTGAGTCTAAGATACTCTATAAATTTTTCATTATCCGAACCATCAGTCTAATCAGGTAGTTTTCTGGTGTAGAAAATTGATTCTACTTCGTACTATATTCCAATGATACTTGTGGACTTGTTGTAGGAATGAAAATATGTTTTCCATAACATTAGAATGAGAACATACCTCTCCATTTATTAAAAAACATACATATTCCTAGAACTCTATAATCAAATCCTAACAAACCAGATCATGTCCTTCCATATTTTCAACATATAGGCATTCCCATCCATTCAACAGGATATACATTGAAATTAGAGAATCATACTTTACAAAAAACATCTAATAAACTAATTGTTCTCTACAAATTTTACATTTTGAAAATTTCTTAGTTTGTGACGTTTTCTTCTATGGGGAGGAAAAAAAATTCATTCGGAGTTGAGAGTATCAGAAATATGTAATGTCACTTAAGAAGAGAGGTGTAGCTTCGACAAGCTAGACTTGAAAACTTATGTGGTACAAACATTAGAGAGGGTATTTATATAAACGTTGAGGCGATAATTTATATTACCTGATTAATCCAACATTTGAATTTTGTTCAACATGATATGATGGTTGAGATGAAAACCAAAGAATGATTTTGTAAGATTCCAATCTTTTGGGTTTCATTAAGATAAAACCTCAGATTCTAAGGAAATTGAATCCAAAAAAATTTCATAAAACTAGACGAAAATACCAACGATTAAAAGTTTATTATGAAACTTTATGTACGGATTCATACACTCTGAATTTCAAGGAAAATTATTAGTAATGAAAAATATTTTTCATTATTAACATTATATTACGAAAAAAAACTATTAAGGAAATAAATTTTTTGAAACTGATAAATTTTAGACTATGAAATTTTTTATTAAGATAAATTTTAATGCATCGAAAAAATTTTACCATGAAAAATATTAACAATTGAAAAATTTTAACAATTAAAATTTAACTATGAATTATTTTAAATAAGAAAAATGTAACTATGAAAAAATTTTATGATGCAAAATTTTATCTATGAAAAATTTTACTACAAAAAAAATTTCAACGAAAGGTTTTTACTATAAAGAAAATATACCACCTTACAAAAACGAGTTGCTTATGTAAGGAGATAGTTTTCAACAAAAAATTAATTGGGAAATTTCCTTAAAGTTATCATTATTCACTATTGTTTAATGTGTTGAAATCAATCTAATGATATAGATTTTGTAAAAATATCAGTATTTTGTTCTTGCCTTCCTATAAATTGATGAACGATGTCTTTTGTTGTGATATCTAAGAAATTTATGACAAATATATATTTATTTTTTATGAGAGTGATGTATAGGGTTATTGAATAGATAAATGGAACTAGTTGTATCACACAATATCTATGATTTGGTAAAACTCATGCCATAGATTATGAGTGTGTGTTTCATCCACAACACTTGAGAATAACAACTTCTAGTTACTACATATTCATCTTCAGCAGTGGAAAGTGATATAGAGTGTATCTTTTTTCATGACTAAGAAAATAATGAATCTATTAAGAAATGACATGTTCCAGAAGCACATTTCCTATGAGTTCTACACCAACTAAATTCATCATCTGAAAAAACATTTTAAAACAAAATCATTTCCAGAAGTATAAAATAGTCCTAAATCCATGGTTACCATTTAATAGTGAAAAATTATTTTTACTAATTTCAAATAATATTCATTAGGAGTGGATGAATATCTTTCAAAAACTCATAGTGAAAAAATTAAATCAATACGACTAGCATTCAAGAATTTTAAACATTCTATCATACCTCAAAATGATGTTTGGTCTACAAGTTTCTAATCTTATCAAGATCAAGAAAATTTGAGGTATGGATTGGAGTAATTATACTTTTAGGGTTTTCATATCCATACATTTTAAGAAGATCATTAATATATTATTATTGATATATATAAGTTCTTTTTGGTTTCTCTGAAATTATAAAACCCTTGAAAAATGTTAACTCACCCATCACACTCATTTCAGACATAAATTTCAATAGATTTGAAAAATAATCAGTTAAATATTTCTATGTTGAACCAAATATAATGTCATCAACATTTTTTTAAATAGTAAAAATATTTTTCATATCTCTATTTATAAAATATATTACATCAGTAGTTCCTTTAACAAAATTGTTTTGTAAAAAAATCATGTCAGTCTATCATACGAGGATCAAGAGGCTTGTTTAAGTCCATATAAAACATTGGTATGTTTGAAAACATGTTTAGGATGTTTTCTGCATTCAAAACCAGGAGGTTGTTCAACAAAATCATCCTCTTGAATATATCCATTAATGAAATAACATTTTCCATCCATTTAAAAATGTTTGAAATTAAAGAATGCATCAAATGAAAGTAAAATACAAATAGATTATTGTATAGCTGCTAGATCATTGGTTTTATCATAGTATATTACTTCTTATTAATTATATCCATTATTCACTAATCAGGTGTTATTTTTTACAATGATTCCATTTTCATCACACTTATTTATAAAAACCCATTTTACTCTAATAACAAAAAAATCTTCAGTTCATTCAAACATGGTCTAGTCATTGTTCCTTTATAATTAATTTATCTCATATTGGATAGATTTTATCTAATCATCATCACCTAAATACTAATCAGTTATTTTTTGGTTTTAATGGGGATAAAAATATTAAATGTTCTACTTTATCTTTTAAATAACTTCTAGTCCATACAGGTTGATTTTCACCACCAATGATATTATCACTAAGATGTTTCTTAAAAATAACTTATTTGGGTCTTGTAAAACCAGTTCATCCTCATATAGTAGGAAATCATCTAGGGTAAATGCTTCTAAAATATTATATTGAAAGTTTTCCTTATCGTAAGGGTCTTTTAGAAATGATTGGTAATCAGTGTTTTAAAACACATATGATTATGTATGTTGGGATGTTTAAAAATAAAAGGATCTGTTTCATCAAATTTAACATGCACTGTTTCTTCCATAGTACAAGTAATTTTATTAAAAACACTAAAATCCATAAAAGTTGTTGAGGATCCTAAAAAAATTCCTTCATCAGGTTTTGGTAAAAATTTATGTAAATTATATTTAATATTAAAAATTAATACTTTGAAACCAAATACCTTGAAGTATGAAAGTCAAGTTTTTCTACCATTCCACAATTTATAAGGTGTTTTGAAGGGAAATATTCTAATCAAAACTCGATTTATTGAATAATAAGTAATACTTACAGCTTCATCACAAATGTTTTTAGCTATAGAAGATTCACTCAATTGGGTTGTAGTTATCGCTTAAAGAATTCGATTTATTATCTCAATAACACGATTCATTTGAGGAGATTTTAGAGATGAGAAGTTATGATAATTGATTTTTTCAACAAAAAGATTAAAAATATTAATTTTGAAATTCTTATCCATGATCCCAATGAATTATTATCTACGGATGATTTTTCTCATTATAAACATGGAATCTAAATTTTTTGAAATTTGAAAAATCATGAGACAACTTTATTAGAAATTAGTCCCATGTAAATCCATCGTAATCATCTACTAAGAAAATTACATAGTATTTTCTTCCAGTACTTCCTATTTTTGTTGGACTAAAATGATCCATATTCCCTAACTATAATGAAATAGAATTAGAGACTTCATTGATTGATTTAAAACATTATTTATGTAACATTACAAGTCTACAAGGATTATATTCTTTTGAATAATCAAATCTATGCTCTAATAGATCCTCCACCCGTCATTTCATTTTGAGTTCACATAGGTTCCTAATGTTTCAGTTCCCTATCATTCTATTATATAACCAAGATTAATAATCTGTTTCACTATGGAAAGGTAGATCTTGGATACTATGTACTTCTATGTTTATGGTTTATACATTTTTTTACCTGTAGGAAGAAAGAATAAAATCTTCCTTGGAATTGTGTACTAGAAATTTATCATTCCTAAAATTCTCAAGATAACATTCATCACCTAATTGAATTTTGCTAATGAGTTTTTTCTTAACAACCATAACATGTAAAACATTTTAAATTAAAGTTTTTCCAAGAAGAACAATTTTAACTATACCAATAATTTCTCCCAATGCATTATCTCTAAAGTTACTTTTCTTCTTTTGTTCTAGATAATGCTTTCAAAGAAATTTTTGTTACCAACCATATGATGGGAACATACACTATACATGTACAATGCATTAATTATGGTAATATCATTATTATCTGGAAAATAAAAGTGCTATATATTTGGAATCCAAACATTATTGCTTCTAGAATTTTCAGAAAGCAAAATTTTAATTATCCACATTTTCATAGAAAAATATGTTTTATTAAAACCTAAGGATTGATTTTTTTTAAAGAACATTTTTATCACCCAATGTCTACCACACTCACATTAGTGAAAAATATATCTCGTTGGGGATCAAAGTAGTTATTACTAAAAACTAGTAAATAATGAGTATGTCCAAATCCAGAATAATTTCATAAAGGTCAAATTTGGGAGTACGTCTTGTCAAAATATTCTTTACGTATGGTAAAATTTGAAAAAAAAAATCCTAAGGAAAATATTTCAGAATTTAGTTCAAAACCAATTTTTTATCATAAAAACATTAGTTTAAAAATAGAGTTATCCTCTAAAATATTTTTCTTTGAAATTACATTTTCAATATCCTTATAATGTTTATCCTTTAAAGGAAATAAATTATTCAATATTTTATGAAATAATATTAGAATTAAATTTTTTCATATGGAGATCATTAAACAAATCTGATACTTCTTTGGGTGAAATAGATAATCTATAATTTTACTGATCAAAATTTTTCTTTAGTTTAGGATTTTCATTTTATAGAATTTTAGAAAACCTAGAAACTTATTCATTAGAATGTTATGTGTTTTCTCTTGATGATGAGGACTCATCATTTGAAGATTCATAATATTTATCATCAGTGTAGTTTCCATTCAATGAAACATTGGTGATAGATTCATCATTAGTACCATGGTCATTAGAAAATGATTTTCAATGGGTAGTTTGGCTTCTAAACCATGATTCTTCTATTCAGAAGATTCATTCTATATGTATTCATTAGATGGGTCACTTCCATTGGCACTCTTGGTGTCTAAATATTTAAAAACATTCACAGATTTAGCCTTTTAGTACATATTTCTATTCTTTTCATAATTCTTTTACTTTCTATCCATTATCATAATCATATGATAGAACGGCCTTATATGCCTTACTCTTTTTCATTCATAGAATGAGATTTCCAAGTATTTCATGTATTTTCTTTCTTTTTCATATATCTACACTAAAATTATTTCTTTCCAACTATCTTGTTTGTCCTTCATGTAATATTAGAATGCTCATAATCAGAGTGTTCTGTTTCACTATATTCACATAAAATAGTAACATTTTTGTCTTGGTATTTATAACCTTTTCTGGATTTTTGTATTTACTAATGTTAAGGACTAAATTTCTATTGCCATTTTCTTCTTATTCACATTAGAATGACATTTCATTCATGTCTCATGTGTTAGAATAGTTCGACAAACCCATCAAGAGTGATTTGGGATACATTTTTATTCTCATCAATAGTAGAACTCTTATATTCTCACTCGTAGGCATAATATCAATAATGTTATCTACAAGAGCTTTAATATCAAAACCATTCAATCCCATAAAATGTAAACTATTGAAAATAGTTAGAAATCAGTTTCTCCAATTGTAGACTGGTTCTCCATAAGGAAATAGAAATCCATTATATTCTGCACTAAGCATGGCTCTTCTAGTCTCAATAACATTTGATGTACCAAAATGGGTAACTTCAAATTTTATCTAGATGCAGTTTGCAGCTTCACAAGAAGATATTTTACTATATATATTCCTTATCATAGAATACAACAATGTATTTTTTACCTTCTAATTTCTTTTTTATTCTGACTTTCGTTGGATGGTGAATGTTTTAGCTTCCTCTTCAGGAATTTTATAGTCTCCAGTAATCTTTACAAAATTTTCTATGCTAGTATTAGTAAAAAAAGTATTAATTCCCCCTCTCCAGAATTCATAATAATTATCATAAAATATATGTGGTATGGTTGGATTTAGATTGTTAATAAAACTAATATTCATTCATACAATTCTATAATAAAATATCATTCCACAAAAACTTGTTAAAAGAAATTATTTTTACACAAATATAATAATTTCTAAGCAAATCATATGAAAGAAAAGTTAAGAAACAAAATTTAGAACAAGTAAATACATGAGAAAGAAATCTTATATGTTAATATAAGTATTTTAAAACCTCCATTAATACCAACTGTAGGAACAAAATAATTATGTAGATGCTGAATTACAAAAGGGGGAATTAAAATTTTAAAAACATTTCTTTTTAAACTTAAAGAAAGATATTTTTATCAAAGTTAAACAAGGTAAATTCACAAGACCTATATTAGTTCTCTCAAACAAACTTTCTAGGCTACAGAAATATGTTTCTAGAAATAAATCTTATGGAATGTTTATGAGGAAAATATTCTACATTATATCATATTGAATCTTACTTATCATAATACATAAAAAGGATATGAAAGTTTAAGAAGGATATACATTCTTCATTTACCAAATTAAAGCCTAAATAAACTTGAAACAAATCTAGTAAAATGTATAAAATCTTATAACTCATATAGTAGGGTATCCAACAACCATGGATAAATGTCCCTTGATTTATAATTTCAAGAAATTATGTCTTACCAACACCAGGGTAAGCCCTTAATATGAATATTGAAATTTGTCTTGTTATCCCTATAAGTCTTCAATCTTTTAAGCTATTTGAAGCCACTTTCTTCCTATCCTGAAGAGCCCTCATAATTTAAAGTAGTCGGAACCTCTATCATCATATCTTAAAAATCCCTCAATTTAACTCAGCAACAATTAGAGTCACACAAAGTAAGGTGAACAAGACGTTCAGTATTCACAAGGAAAGAGAGTCTCTCTCTTGAAATCACTTCATAGAATGAAATCTCTAGAGTGATAAACATATGGAAAAATTGTGATGGTGTTCATATGTGCTCATATTTATAGGCACTTCTCTAATGGTCAGCTCCCTCCTCCATTGGTCATATTTTTCATTGAATTTCGGAGATACCGTTACATGTGTCACTCGACCAATGGTTAGTTAGAATTAGATTGTATGACATCGTTTTACAATACGTATATGGATAATAAAATTACGTAACCATATCTATTTTTCAATGTCTATAGAAAAAATGTAATTTGGAATCTAACCATGTAAAAATTTGGAGACTACAAGACATGGATATTGATATTCAATTTTACAAAAAATTTAAATATGAATTATTTGGATTTAGGAGTCTGATATCTGAGGAATTCAGTGTTAGAATACTGAGAAATTTGAAGTCTAAGTTATAAGGAATTAAGTGTCTAAATTATTTTGGAATTAAACATCTAATTTCTGGGGAATTGGCATTATGAATTTTAGTAAATTCGGTCTCTGAAAAAATTAGAATTTGGAATCTGAGATTTAGAGAATTTAGAATCTGAATTGCAGAGAATTTAGAATTTCAATATCAGAGAATTCATAGACTAGATTTCAGAGAATTTCGAATCTGAATTTCAGAGAATTATGAATCTGAATATCAAAGAATTTCAGATCATGAATGCCAAATAGCTTATATCCTAGAATTTATAGGAAACCAAATTTTATATTTGGAACCAAATTTTACCTTAGTTATAAAATGAGTTGGATTTAGAGACACTATAAAATGAACAATGAAAACATAGGTAAGGATTAAAATATCATAGATAGTGGATATTTTACTAATGTAAATTATCTTTAAGGAAAACAAATTTCCTTAGGATAATGTGTTTGTGATTTTCGATACACATAGGAATGGAAAATTCAAAAGAAAACAATATTGACCCAACACCACACACCTAAAATATAAAAAGTCACCTTATATCCTCTATTTTTCACTTGATCAAACCATTTTGGATCATAAAATTCCTATCTATATAACATTAAATCTTCCATACCCTTATCCAAAAATTCTTGTTTTGATCATAAATTTATTATAGTAAGACATTATGTATAATCCCAAAAAGGTAGTTCGAGAAGATGAATATTCAAAATGATGTATTTTTATATAGTTCTTCTTCAAAATCAATAAAGTATTCATCAAATATGATCATGGGTTAAAAAATATATGCCTTAATTACATATATGATATTATATTACTGTAATAACCTAAATCTATCTCTTAGTTCATCAAATGTGATATGAAATAATAATTCGTGTTTACAGCAGACTACATCCAAGCGAACTTATGTCATTCTTTTTAAATCATCACCTCTCATGACATATTTTAATGATGTTTTTTAAATATATGTAATGCCCCGACCCCAGTTACCCAGAGTCGGTGAATTACTTCGTAACATTGGCATGATCACAAAAGATCAATTCTCGAAAGACCGATTAGTTTAGTAGCCTTGGAAACACTAGATACATTAATAAATTTTACATTACATCATAAAGTGAAAATCTACAATAACAAAGTCTCCATAGTCCACACCCATATCCTCTTTTGACTATCCCTACATGTCATTCATAAAATACTTCTTCACATCCTGGAAAATATTAAAACATTGAAAGGGGTGAGCTCAGATGCTCAGTAAGGATAACAATATTTCGGAAGCTTTCATAAATTAACATAAACATTTAAGGCAATGTATAACTAAAACAAAAGCCTTTTAAACTTGAACATCAACATAATATGACGAAAGTAAAATGAGATAATGCCAATTACTTCTTCACATGGATATTCTACTAGTCGAATAATCACAAGCAATATCAATAACCACTTTAATAATGATGGAATGCATAATGCCAGACTATCATAACCACGTAGTCAAGGCCTCGTGCCAAGACCACAAATAAGATTTTGTCAAGGCCTCGTTCCAAGACATTAGTTTGTCTCATGAGACCTACCGATGAATTTTTTTTAGAAGATACTTACATTTGAAATTTCTCAAATATACTCCAGTGTTTTTATGAAAACATTATTCAAGCCTCTAAAAACAAAATAACTAATTCTGAGACTGCTCGACTAATTACAGGCCATGATGGGTCCACGCCCAATCCCTTCCTGTCTACCACACTCGAGAGTCGGGTTTTCTGAAAACATTTTTAAGCTTGTGTTAAATACGTATACATTTGCACTGGATATTCATATATTTTAGAGAAATATATCTTTTTTGAAATCATCTAAAGGTCACATAATTATAAAAGCAAACCTTTTGAATAAATGTACAATTCAAAGGGGGTTATACACCGTATAAAAGAAAATTGTGTATAAAATAAAATATGCCTCAATGAAAGGAGATTGAGACGAAGTCCTTATAAAGATCATTTTTAAAATAAAATATATCTATTATGTGTATTCACAATAGGTACACGTGAAGAAAGTAAAAATACAAAATATGACATAATAATATCATGACATAATTTGAAAGTAGGAGATTAACCCAAACAATAGAAATTGGGTTAAGAAGTTCCCTTACCTCATGTCTGACTTGACTCAACCGTTCTTTAACCACCTGAAAAATAAAATAGAGTTAATATATACCATATTAAGAACCATTTTCAATTTCATTATCCTTTTTATATCACTTATTACAATGATATGAACATTATGTAATTATTTAAGTTAATAACGATCGTTTTGTCGATCTTTGGTACTTGAGTCAACAATAAACTTCTTATAATTACAAGTTGGTTATGTGGTAGAATATCCATTATCTCCAGAATTATATTCATGATTTAGATGTCATATATATCATATATATCCAGTATATACATTCATTTATAATATTACGTAACATTTAGAGGTAAGAAATGAAATGCACCGTTCCTGGAGACGGTAAGCCGTACGTACGCATGAACGCTACTTTCATTTCTATTTTGTATTTAATGGAATGAAATCATAATGATATAAATGTATAATATAATTCCAGTATAATATTGTGTATTATACTATTTACTATATCCTTTATACATCCCACATATGGCATTAACGATTCAAATCACTTTGAGGGGACGGTAGTCCGCACTTCCTAAAATGAAATTATCGCGTTTGCCCATAATGGAAATAAAAAAGTATTCCATAAATGAGAAATAAAGAAGCATAAGTAAAAAATAAACATATTATATATCATATATAAATATAGTTACATCTTAATGTCCACCTTTGAAGGTGTTATATGAGTGTTGAACAATCATCGTTTCGTGAGGCAGAAATTCGCCATCCACAGAAACCGTATGTTCTTTAAGAATTAGATGTAGGTGTGTGTAAGTGTAGATATAATACTTCTTATAACAACATCCTAGTATATTTAGGATACGGGTGTTGTTACAAAAGAAATGAATAAAAAGAGTTTAGGGTTGGAGAAGCTAAATAAAAAAAACAACATTAGAGAAGACATTACCTAAAAATCGGGTAACTCTTTTTGATTTGAGCCAAAGGCTTCCTTGGAAAAAAGTCTTCCCAAAGTGAGGCTTCTAGGAGTAATGGATGGAAGTTGGGAGAGTATTTGGGCAGAGGTTGTCCGAGACAAATGGCTTGAAAGTGTGAATGAGGTGGTAGAGGTGGGGGCCTTTTATAAGTGGATAGGAGGGGCACTCTTGGAAAGTAAGGAAATGTTACATTATTATACAATTCTTTTCGGATTAAAAAGGTCCCACACTAATATAATTAGAGGCTAAGGTGATAAGGGTTCGAAATCTACTCATCCAATAGGTTTTTGACAAGTTTAACCCTTGTAATTTACATTATCTTTTTATTTTATTTAAATCATTAAATAATGAGGTCATCGTTGCATCATCATGATGTCATAAAAAATTTAATTTATTTAATGTCTAAAAATTATAAAAAAAATACTATGATGTACGAAATCTTTTTAGCTTTTTAATGACTATTTATAGTCAAAAATATGACTTGTATAACCCCATGTAAAAATTGTTTTAGTAAAACATTTCATGTTTGTGTCATTTTTTACTTTAACATTAAATAAAAGGTATTTATGTCATTTTCCAACTAAAGTGGCTCCATGGGGTCCCCAAGTTGAACCATGGATTTTCTTGGTCGGCTATGGCACATACAATGCGGGTAGGACATGTGTCAAGCTCATCTCATATTATTAAAACATTATTTTTACCTTAAACTAACTAATTACATCTAATCGCGATTAAGAACTTAAAAGTTACTATTCACCAAAAAAATTATTTTAATCCCATTGAACCAAATTTTACTTCCTAATGACAACCATGTATTTCGTATTTTTTAAAATCAAATCATAGAGGTGGTAATATTTCATTTAAACGAAAAATCAGTTATTTAACTACCACTTAGTGGTTTCACTATTCATCAAAAATTGATGTTTTTCAGAACAATGCCAAAATTTCACCCAAATCTATAATTGATATTCCGAATTCAAAAATGATGTCTATTTTACAAAATTACAAAAATATATGTTGCATTAATTAATTTTATAACTAATTCCTGTTGTCACAACAAATAGCGTGTTTTTAAGAAACAATATATATCAAAAGATTGACAATTGTTTATGTCCAATTTCAATGTGAAATTAATTATAATGAACACCATTGGATAAAATGGTAAAAATATATTCTAATTACACTTTAAAACCACTCAATAGTATAACTTATCACTATAAATTATTTTGATTTAAAAAGTTGTTTTAAGTATTTTTCACTATTCATAAAAATTTGGAAGTTCTCAAAAAATTACAAAAAATTCAACATAGGATAATTTCAATATTAGGAATACAAAAATGAATTCCAATATAAAATTTCTATAATTTTAAAAAGTGGGTATTACTATTCATAACGATTACTTTGATTAGTCGCGGCGTGTTAGAACTCTAACTTGCGTAAAATGCAAGTTATTGCATTATTGAAAGAGAGGCGTATCGTGAAAGCTCGGGGTGTTACATTCTCCCCTCCTTCAATAAATTGTGTCCTCGCAATTTGAAATTTTTCTTTGAAAATAAAAGGTTGAAAATAGAAAATACCTTTGTGGAAAACCCATATCAGAAATAAGGTTAACAAAAGTTATCCTTAATAAGAGGGAAATGTCAATAAGAAAGTCACCACCAAATTATGATCTCGATAAGGAGAACATTGGTGGAAATTAGAGACATATAATTGGTGGAAAAACGTAAATATTTGTAGGGAGTGATTGAGGTCATCAATCACAAACAAGTGTAAAATTGAGGGCCTCAAAGCCTTAAATCTATGTTGATTTAAAATATTTACAGTTCAACAAGACATAAGGTATTAGGATAACACATTTTTTGTTTTAATATCTCTTTACTATAGTTTAAGAATTAATTTATTCGTAGAATAAGATATAGGTATATATATATATTTATGATTGACAAGTAGAGTTTCACCCTTCAACTAATTTCTACCACAAACTCATCTTTCACTCAAAAAGATAATAGAACTCAAAAATAATATATTTATCCTAACCGTACATGGTTTAAAATATTAGAACATACCATTTAGATTACAAATACTATTTTGTAATAACTAGGGACTTCCTGTAGGCTACTGGTAGTAAATAAAGGCCTGTCGCACTATGGTTGTGGGTTCGATTCCTGCAGCTTTGTCCGAAGCGATGGGTTATGCCCCACCCTGTAGGTTTTCCTTTTCCTAAAACAATAGTATTACAATATTCCAAAAATAATCTTTAGAAATTTTTTAACATTTAAACAATACTATCCATGGTTCAACTTAATCCATTCCAACCTTAATAGTTATCCAAAATACCTCTGTCCAGACTTTCTCTAAAAGGTCTCTAAATTCCAAAATCAATTGTAACATCAGATTCCCCAAAGGAAGAAAAGTTTCTCTTACTGTCACATAATAAAAATATGATTACCTTAATCATATTAAAACCTTACTGAAATCAACAATTACTACAATACAATCCTTTTATATATATATATCACATTATTCTAATAACCAAAATATAATCCATGAGTCCAAAAGCACCAATACATTAATTATTCTGCTTCAACTGTAGTAACAGCATAAGATTTTCCTTGATCCCTTGAACTTTTCTGAGGTAAGTTTCCCTGACGCTTAGGACATTCATTTGCATAATGCCCCATTTCCCTACAATTGTAGCATTCAACATTGATAGCCTCTTTCATTCCCTTGCAATCACGTGCCTGGTGACCTTTTTCTCCACATTTATAACAAACTCCCATTCCTTTTAGGCAAGTGACAGGGTGATTCTGCCCACAATTATCACATAATGTAAAATCCTTCTTTCACTTTTTCCCTTTATCTGTCTCTTGTTCCACCATTATCTTCTTCTCTTGCTTTACTTTGTTGTCATAAGACTTAGATAATTCCTTTTCTCTCTTGATAGCACATGAGACAATATCTTCGTATGTTGAGAACGATTGTGATACTAAAGCTAGATGGAGAAATGGTTATAACCCATCAAAGAAATGATAAATCTTACCTCTTGGGTTACGTATATAATCTGCAGCATACCTCGCTAACCTTGTAAAGTTTGCCTCATACTTTGCGACATTCTCATCCTCATTTTGTTTCAGACTCAAAAATTGCCTTTCCATTTCTGATCTATGGTCATGAGGAAAGTATTTTTCTAAGAAAAGATCTTTGAACTCCCTCCATTCCATATTCGATATTTCATCATCTTCCTTTGTGTTTTGAATCAATGACCACCATTGATTAGCATCTCCAGTGAGGCGGTAAACTGCCATGATAACCTTTTCCCTTTCACTACTCCCCAAGGCATGGAATATTTTCTCTAAGGAGTTTATCCATTGCTCAGCTACTAATGGATTTGTACCCCCATTAAATGTTTGTGGTTGTTGCCTCTTGAAGTGGCTCACATTGATCCTCCATGTTGCGGATCAGGGTGCTCCATACGAGTAAGGTTATTATTCATAACTTGAGTGAGTTGTCCCAGTATGGTAATAAGTTAATCAGCACCAGTTGTATCTCCAGCTCCACAATAATTATCTTGAGGAGGAGGGCAATCCCTGCACGGAGTGCGTGCATTGATACGGTTTCCATTCCTTCCACTAGGCACCATTTCTAAACAATGGCATAAACTATATTAGTTTATGAATCAAAATACATAATTCCATACTTGTAAGATACTTAACATAAATTGAACTATTTATGGATATAATCCATAAAAATGTTTTCTTTGAGAAAGTATATACTCATAACCATTCATAGTGGTTTGTAAAGAAAATGAGAATTATCCTAAGCATATCCCCCGGGAGTATCGTAACCAAGAGTGCAGCAAGGCCCGTTGTCGTGCACCAGTTCCCGTTCGAGTCTAGCTCAAAGCGGTGTTTTCGGGTTTTACCCCTAGGTACATCGATGCGAGAGCCTCCTCTACCTGTTCGTATCCAGACATGGATGTATTGCTCGGAAAACTCACAAAATCACTATAATACCAAAATTCTAGGAAGTTCTTCTATACTAATCCTTAAAGTCTATCTTCGGGCTATGTGCTCTAATCAGAGTTTATCTAAATCTAGCTTCCAAGGTTAGTACTGAACTGCCTCTGATACCAACTGTAATGCCCCGACCCCAGCTACCCAGAGTCGGTGCATTACTTCGTAACATTGGCATGATCACAAAAGATCAATTCTCGAAAGACCGATTAGTTTAGTAGCCTTGAAAAAACTAGATACATTCATAAATTTTACATTACATCATAAAGTGAAAATCTACAATAACAAAGTCTCTATAGTCCACACTCATATCCTCTTCTGACTATCCCTGTAGGTCATTCATAAAATACTTCTTCACATCCTAGAAAATATTAAAACATTGAAAGTGGTGAGATCAGATGCTAAGTAAGGATAACAATATTGTAGAAGCTTTCATAAGTAAACATAAACATTTAAGGCAATGTATAACTAAAACAAAAGCCTTTTAAACTTGAACATCAACATAATATGGCAAAAGTAAAATGAGATAATGCCATTTACGTCTTCACATGGATATTCTACTGGTCGAATAATCAATGCAATATCAATAACCAATTTCATAATGATGGAATGCATAATGCCAGACTATCATAACCACGTAGTCATGGCCTTGTGCCAAGACCACAAATAAGATTTTGTCAAGGCCTCGTGCCAAGACACTAGTTTGTCTCATGAGACCTACCGATGCAATTTTTTTAGAAGATACTATCATTTAAAATTGCTCAAATATACTCCAGTGTTTTTCTGAAAACATTATGCACGCCTCTAAATACAAAATAACTAATTCTGAGACTACTTGACTAATTACAGGCCATGATGGGTCCACGCCCATTCCCTTCCTGTCTACCACACTCGAGAGTCGGGTTTTCTGAAAACATTTTTAAGCTTGTGTTAAATGCGTATACATTTGCACTGGATTTTCATATATTTGAGAGAAATATATATTTTTTGAAATCATTTAAAAGTCACATAATTATAAAAGAAAACATTTTGAATAAATGTAAAAGTCAAAGGGGTTTATACACCGTATAAAAGAAAATTGTGTATAAAATAAAATATGCCTCAATGAAACGAGATTGAGAAGAAGTCCTTATAAAGATCATTTTTAAAATAAAATAGATCTATTATGTGTATTGACAATAGGTACACATGAAGAAAGTAAAAATACAAAATAGGACATAATAATATCATGACATAATTTGAAAGTAGGAGATTAACCCAAAGAATAGAAATTGGGTTAAGAAGTTCCCTTACCTTGTGTCTGACTTGACTCAACCATTCTTTAACCTCCTGAATAATAAAATAGAGTTAATATATACCTTATTAAGAACCATTTTAAATTTCATTATCCTTTTTATATCACTTATTACAATGATATGAACATTATGTAATTATTTAAGTTAATAACGGTCGTTTTGTCGATCTTTGGTACTTGAGTCAACAATAATCTTCTTATAATTACAAGTTGTTTATGTGGTAGAATATCCATTATCTCCAGAATTATATTCATGATTTAGATGTCATATATATCATATATATCCAGTATATACATTCATTTATAATATTACGTAACATTTAGAGGTAAGAAATGAAATGCATCGTTCATGGAGACGGTAAGTCGTACGTACGCATGAACGCTACTTTCATTTCTATTTCGTATTTAATGGAATGACATCATAATGATATAAATGTATAATATAATTCCAGTATAATATAGTGTATAATAACATTTACTCCATCCTTTATACATCCCATATATGGCATTAACGATTCAAATCACTTTGAGGGGACGGTAGTCCGCACTTCCTAAAATGAAATTATCGTGTTTACCCATAATGGAAATCATAAAGTATTCCATAAATGAGAAATACAGAAGCATAAGTAAAACATAAACATATTATATGTCATATATAAATATATTTACATCTTAATGGCCACCTTTAAAGGTGTTATATGAGTGTTGAACAATCATCGTTTCGTGAGGTAGAAATTCGCCATCCACAGAAACTGTATGTTCTTTAACCATTAGATGTAGGTGTGTGTAAGTGTAGCTCGAATCCTTCTTATAAAAACATCCTAATATATTGAGGATACTGGTTTTGTTACAAAATAAATGAATAAAAAGAGTTTAATGGGTTGGAGAAGCTAAATAAAACAGAACAACATTTGAGAAGACATTACCTAAAAATTGGGTAACTCTTTTTGATTTGAGACAAAGGCTTCCTTGGAAAGAATTCTCCCTAAAGTTACGCTTCTAGGATTAAGGGAGGGAAGTTGGGAGAGTATTTGGGCAGAGTTTGGACGAGCCAAATGGCTTGAATGTATGAATGAGGTGGTAGAGGTGGGAGCCTTTTATAAGTGGAGAGGAGGGGCACTCTTGGAAACTAAGGAAATGTTACATTATTATACAATGTTTTTCGGATTCCAAAGGTCCCACACATATATAATTAGAGTCTATGGTGATAAGGGTTCGAAATATACTCATACAATAGGTTTTTGACATGTGTAAGCCTTGGAATTTACATTATCTTTTTTATTTTATTTAAATCGTTAAATAATGAGGTCATCGCTGCATCATCATGATGTCATAAATAATTTAACTTATTTAATGTCTAAAAATTATAAAAAAAATACTATTATGTAGGAAATATTTTTATCTTTCCAATGACTATTTATAGTCAAAAATATGACTTGTATAACCCCATGTACAAATTGTTTCAGTAAAACATTTCATGTTTGTGTCATTTTTTACTTTAACATTAAATAAAAGGTATTTATGTCATTTTCCAACTAAAGTGGCTCCATGGGGTCCCCAAGTTGTCCCATGGATTGTATTGGTCGGCCATGGCACATCCAATGAGGGTAGGACATGTGTCAAGCTCATCGTATATTATTAAAACATTATTTTTACCTTAAACTACACTAGTTACCTCTAATCGCGATTAAGAACTTAAAAGTTACTATTCACCAAAAAAATTATTTTAATCCAATTGAACCAAATTTTACTTCCTAATGACAAACATGTATGTCGGATTTTTGAAAATCAAATCACAGAAGTTGTAATATTTCATTTAAACGAAAAATCAGTTATTTAACTACCACTTAGTGGTTTCACTATTCATCAAAAATTGAAGTTTTTCAGAACAATGCCAAAATTTCACCCTAAGCTATAATTGATATTAAAAATTAAAAAATGATGTATATTATACAAAATTACAAACATATATGTTGCATTAATTAATTTTATAATTAATTCCTGCTGTCACAACAAATAGCGTGTTTTTAATAAACAATATATATAAAAAGATTGACAATGGTTTATGTCCAATTTCAAAGTGAAATAAATTTTAATGAACACCATTGGATAAAATGGTAAAAATATATTCTAATTATACTTTAAAACCACTCAATAGTATAACTTATCACTATAAATTATTTTGATTTAAAAAGTTGTTTTAAGTATTTTTCATTGTTCATAAAAATTTGGAAGTTCTCAGAAAATTACAAAAAATTCAACATAGGCTAATTTCAATATTAGGAATAAAAAATGAATTCCAATATAAAATTTCTATAATTTTAAAAAGTGGGTATTACTATTCATAACGACTATTTTCGATTAGTCGCGGTGTGTTAGAACTCGAACTTGCATAAAATGCAAGCTATTGCATTATTGAAAGAGAGGTGTATCGTGAAAGCTCAGGGTGTTACATATATATATGAAATATTTAAAATATTTATTCTTATGGAGTTATTATATCACATATACCATCTTACTATCCATTCTTTTTGGGATACAATAATATCGCTCGTGTGTATGGCCGACTACCTGTCTGTGATGTGATGTGATTCCTTATTCACTAACGCATTACATTGAAGGGAACAATGATAATGTTAATTATTATATGTGATATAAATGATATAATAAATATATTCTTGTCAGATTTATCATTTTGAAAATATTATATATCATATTATTTATTAGAGGGAAAAATTATAATGTCTTTCATGTATGTGTGGACTACCTCCTCCACCAAGTAACGAGAATATATTTTCATCACTACATCACAAGAATGATATATATACTTATAATTAAATAATTTATATAATATTAATTATATTATTATCATTTTATAAAATTAAAATAATACATATATTGTTTATAGAATGATCACTAGAACATGAAAATGTTACCCATGAATTTGTATGACCTAACTTCGTCATGATCGTAACAAAATTCATTTTTAAAAAACAATATTATTATTATTTTTAATAGTATAATTGATAAATAAATATATAAATTTTGTCATTATTATTATTCTTTATATGTTAATAACATGACCTATTTAACCATGTTCAGTATGCTGAATTCATTTTGAAACAATGAACCAAACATCCTCAAAAAACTCGACATGGACCCAAATAATTATCTATTGAAATATGTAATTAAAATGAAAAAAAATAAATGAATTTTGTATAAGTTTATAAACCATAAATTGGTTCCTAAAAATAATCAAAGAATATGTATGCCTATTATATAATATTTAAGGAGATTTTGACAACTGTTTTTACTCAAGGTATGGGTTTATTAAACTCACATTTACTTGTATGTGGCATATTCCATATTCACCACTTATGTTTGTTATGTGGTGTATATACTACCCATGAATTTTATTCATGATTATTTTCATGAAAATTAATTTGATTTAGCAAAACCATATGATTTTCTTTTCATTAATTCAGATTTTTTCCATCCATTACCAAATCCATAAGAGACTTCTTCTCAATTTCCATTTATTGATTCATATTAAAATGTTATAGACAGATAATATGTTTTTATGTGTATCTATGACACATTTTAAAATTTCATATCATTAAAAAGCTTTATTTTCATGATATTTTATGTTTCATTAGAATTTAATCTTTTATGGGGATTACTATTGAAAATGTTAAAAATCATGAAAAATTATTCTGTTACTATCTCACTACATTTGATAATTTCTATGTTTGTGATACCATTGGAAAAAATAACATTATCTTATTTCATTTAACCACAAATAATTGTTTTATAATATTTATAATTTTTTTGACATATTTTATTCACATTTTATGTCTTATTTATTAATAAAACATTTAAAAGTCATTTCTATGTGATGTTGGTTTTAAATTTAATTTTAGATATTCCTTTTTAATCTTCCATATCCATTATTACCTATTTTCATAAATAAAAGTTCCTTTATAAAAATAATTTATTTTTTATATTTATTTTACATGACCTTTTAGAGTGTTTTTAATAGTAATCTTTCATAATGTTTTCCATAACGGTCACTTTTGACTCTGATTTCATAATGATTTGAAAAAATGGATCTTCTTAAATCATATATAATTAATGGATATCCCCTTCATAATGTTGATTAATTGCATTATTTTAACATTAAATGGTTCTAGTGAATTTTTTTACTAAATTTATTTTTACAATATCATGAGAATATGATTTTTTAAAGTGAATTTCAAAATTAATGTTTAATTTTCCTCATACAAGATTTTAATGAGCTTTTAATTGTACTTACATTAATTAACTTCAAAAAATTGTATTGTTCAATATAATCCAATCAGGATATTTTGTAATTATACAATCATAGATATTTATATCGATGGATTAATAATTTTTCAAAGATAATGAAATGGAATTCCTTTATTTCCCATGGGTTAATCGTGATTCACATAGATAGTTTTGAATCCCATTTATTTTCCCAAGGTTAATAATTTTCAAATTAGGTTAACATGGAACCCATTTCTTTTATAATAGTCAATCTTGTATTAAATATATTTTTATGAAACATCTTCCATTACCACTAGTAAAAAATATTTCAAATAAATTGCAGTGATACTCATTTAATTTCTACGACTTAATAATGTTTCAAATAAATATTCATAGAAACTTTTTATTTTATATGGGATAGTAACTCTTCAAATATAATTTTATCAAACTTGTTTCCTTTCCTCTTGATAATCTTTTTTTAAATGGATTCTTATGGAACTCATTTTTTTACATGTTAATCATGTATCTAGGAGAATATGATGTAACTCAAATAATTTACATGGGTTAATCATTTTATAAAATTGATAATAGTTGTCTCTATGAGTTTATGAAGAAATGAATACTCTATTTAGTATATTTATCAGTTGTAGTGGTACATTATTTATGATCATGGTTGTTCCTAGAAAGAACTTAGTAATCCCAATATATATTATATGATGGGTGTAACTATATTACACTTGGTGAGTTCAATATACCATATATGATAGGTGATACCAGATAAAACTAAAATTAACTAGGTAATTCTTTGTGTCTTAATATGAAAAATGATTGAATTGTCGACATGATTCTACTATGGATTTAACTGGCTTCCTATTATCTCTATCATGGATTTAAAATTATTCCTCATTATATTCATGCAGTGATACCAATAAATTTTATATATTGTTCTTTAAGGGTTTATAATGTTTCATAAGATCATGGTTGTTATCAAATGTCTTATTAGTATTGATTCTGATGACCCATTCCTTTGTTAACATTTTATTCCATTTTTTAATGTATACTAATCATAGTATTGGTGGGTATTAATATTCATATTGTATACTCATGCATTATTATTATGTCATAATAGTCTTATTATATTCCTGTTATAATTGATAAAATTTAAATTTTAATACTTATGTTTACCCATACTATGAATTTGAAATCGATGTTCTTATGTTTCATTTTCCCCGGGTTATAAAAAAATATGGTCAACATATTATCTCTAGAAGTGATTTGATAGAAATAACAATGATAACATAATGAAAAATAATAAATTTTGGATTGGTGGGATATATTTGAATTTAATTATAGGAGAGTCATTTATATAATAGATTGTCCAAATTCACTAAAAATCTAAATATAAAAGTTCCCACATAATATAAGTGATCTAATTTTTAATTTTGATGTTGAATGGTTTGGATAGAAAAACAGGGGTCACCAATATCAAAATCAAATCGCAAAAAGTATTGTTCATTTTTTATCCCTGGATCTTGGAGCGTGGGATTGAGGTAGTAATAGTTGGTATATGTATAATTTATTAGATAACATCGGATACTAATAAGTTTTCATGTGATGTTTTGTTAAAAGTTATGAATAGACTCATATTTCTATAAGATTAATGATAATCATATATTCAAAGTCATTGGTATGACTTTGAAGTTTTAGTCAAAGCACACTTAAAGTGATTAATTTCATTTTATGAGACATTTTATTACATTTAGAAATGTAAAAAAAATTGGATTAATGTGAAGTTTTTGTTACCAATGCTTTTTTTGGGGCATGCTTCCATATTTTGATGATGCGCTGATCTGTTTCCCGAAATTTTGGATTTCCAAAGGTGGCCAACGTCTGTCCATTATTCATGGACATTTTTTCATTGGTCAAAATGGGATGATGGTATATTGGTACCACCTTCTGTGGATTCCTGCTCAAAACTCATTTCTTAGTCCGGGTCTCCCTTAATGATTAGGAAGATGTTCGTGAAACTCTTCCCAGAGACATGAATTCATGGAAGATAGTTAATTACGCTTCTTCTATCAAGAAAATCAATGGGGTCTTCACAGGGAAACCTTTTTTTGGGGGATTAGTCACATTGAACATCACTTCCATATCTTGACACAATAAAACAACTTCTTCTGGGATTATTCTCCTCATAAAAGGTCTTCTCGAGGGTGTGGAATCACGAGGCATCTAAAATCTAGTGCATGGAATTATATTCCATAGACATATCTCTGAGGTTTTTCTCAGATTCCCTTGTTTAGCATTGGTTATATAGCGAGTATAACGTCTTGTGGAGGTAGATCAGACTGATCAAAACAATGATGGAATTGGATCATATTGGTGCATCCCCAAGAGGGATCACTTGGGGGTATTGGATGAGTGGACTGGGATGCCCAAATTAAGGTGGATACTAGGATTCTTGTGTGATTATAATAGGGACCTCAATATTATCAATTAGTATTGAGTGGTCTTCTGGGAGGTTTCTTACATACCATGTCCTGGGAGATAGGGATCAAATCCACATAGTTCAAGGGGCGATTGGACACCTAAGGAGAAGGCCCATGATAATGGATGCATGGATGAGACTCAGAGGGATTATCACTTCAAGGAGAGGGCATGAACTTAAAAAACATAGAGGCTCAAAGGATAAACCAAGATGGAATATGCATGTTGGGATTGAACTTCATGAAAGCTTCCTACGTATCCTCGGGGAAGGGAATCAATTCCTACGTAGTTCAGTATGGGAGAATATTATCGGGGTTTGAACATATGACAACGATCTGATGATATATAGGGGATTATGCATGGTAAGCAGCCCGGGTTAGTCTGGTGCCACTATGAAAGACCAGATATGTGGGTCCCAATAAAGGGGACTTTTATGGCGTACCATTTATTGTGTACTGCTACGACTTACCGTCCGTCGGGAGCTACAAAGGCTTACCACATGATGAGATGAATGGGTTTACATCTATATTTGGTGGAATGGATTATTTTGGTATTGGTTACAATGGATTATTGTTGGATGTAGTGTACTAGCTTATCATTGGATTAGGTACAACAATATACCACTGGATTGGGTACAACGACTTACCGTTGGATAGTGATCACAATAGCTAACCACTAGATGGGGATACAATGACTTACCACTGGATGGGCCCAAACCTCAAGGAGGCTTCCAATGTACCCTATCTTGATGATAGGGATCAAAAACCACATTGATTGAAGGTATACACTTTACCATCCTGTTGGATGAGATGTGGGTGTATAGTTTAGTGTATTATAGGATGTGGTGAACTAACATGAAGTGGCCAAGAATGATAAATAATGGGATTGAACCTTAGGGAGGCTTCATATGTAATTTGATTGGAAAGAGGCTAAGATCCAATTCCACATTGTTCAGAGTGGGGGATATAGTTTTCCATCATGTACTACAAATGGTGAACTAACATAAAGGTGGTCAGGACATTTTGGTGTTCCGATTGAACCATATAGGGTGGATTCCAACGTACCATTCTCTGATAGGGAAAGGAACAAAGGCAAATTAGGGTCATTGGGATATACATGCTAAGGAAACACATGGAGGATGTCATTTTCAATGCTTACTCTAGTTCCACATGAGTCATGCTTGGAGTGAGAATCAAGAGGTATCAAACACCAGACGACCACGTCATGGAAGGTGTGTATTATGGGAATGATGCAGGGCATACATGTGGTTAGTGGCCCAAATAGAAAACATGGGCTTATGCGTGGCTAGCAGCCTGGGGAGATGGAGATTGGGACATACTCTAGGATGGAGGCACGATGGCAACAAAGCCCGGACGGAGAGGTCTGGGGTATCGAGGATCCTTGTTCCCTTCTCTCCTATTGTCTTTGGCACGAAAGAAGGGTGGATGAGCAAGGATGATGTCTCCCTCAAGAATGGATAGAGGACTACACCAAGATGGCTTGCCTTCGCTAAGTACAGACTTCATTCAATGAATGAGAATATCATTACAGGTAAGGAATCTCTCACACCTGTAGAGACAAGCAAGAATGGAGAATTTTCAAGATGGGGAACCCTATATATATTGCACGGGAAGAGGAAACAATTTAATTTCATACACTGAGGATGATGGTTTTTGGTTGTTTAACGTTCAGAAGCTCGAACGAGGCAGGTTCACTAGAAACCCCCTTGTACGTACATGACTGATACCTACCCACCCTTATGGAAGGTACGACATCAACAATTAAGTGGTTTTGGGGTGTTGTGGAGAGATCTATTGAGGGGATCATGTTAGCGTGGTTATGAAAAGAAGTAATAGTCGTTAGCATGACCATGTGAAAAATAATATGTATATGAAATGAAACACAAAGCACCACCCAAGGGACCTTGAAATCACTTTATACAAACCTGGTGCGACATACAAGAGAAGTGTGCATAACATTGATTTTTTTGTGCATAATAAGCGAATGAAGATGGTGTTCAGGAAAGCAGAAGTGATCACATTCACAAGGGAAAACACATGAAGATAGGGTTGCATTCAAAATGGTTTTTGTGCAATAGGAAGACAAATGAAAGATAGTGTATACAATAAGATGAGATTTCACGCTAAAGGAAGGGTTTTCTCTCAATTGGTTTGAAAATGATAATATTTGAATGCAATAAGATGGGATTGAATTAATAAGGTAGGTTCGCATGAAAATTGGAGGACTGTTGGAAGCAATTGGAAGAGGTTTTTCAGGCAATTGGAAGTGGTTTTTGGAAAACTGATCGAACAATAAATGAACTGGAAAAGGGATAAAACATAATTTTCCCACACGAAGGTAGACCCCTGGGAGAGTTGTCACCAATAATCCCATACTTGAATGTCATATATTGTGCAGAGAAGAGATTTGTTTCATGCAGCAGTGACTATTCAAATTTTTTAGCCGCATGATGTTATGGGTTCCCTTCAATCTATAGGTGATCGACACTAATGTGGTGCGCACGCAATTCAGCTTGCATAGAAATCATGGCCCATCCATATGCTACACTGGATTTTCCACCCCACATGCTAATAATCACCTAGTAATGCCAATTTTGACACCATGGAGTGGCTTTGCAAACAACTCCTGAGATTTTCCACAAAGCCTTTCGAACCATCCTTGAATGGTTCGCTCAGTCAAAATATGCATTTTTTATAAAATGTTTGACGGAGGCCTTTGATAGAATTAGAAATCTACTCTATGCATATATATTTTTGGGGAATAATATTTTTGTTATTGGTAAACATTGGTGTTTATATGATCTTTAATATTATGGAAATTATGAGAACATCACTATTTATCATATAGAAAACCATCCAATTGAAAAATTATTCGTCGACTAAGTAAATATTGTTATTTTGAGAAACTCCCCTTATAATTTTTGGATTAAAATATTATTTATAGGTGAATACTTATTATGTTAAAATACTATTTAGTGTTATGGAATTTTAGGAATGTTAGAGTTTTAACATTGGTTATAACTTTGGTATATTAGAGATTAATGTATTATGTAATCATTTGATGGTTTTCTCATTTTCTTAAACATATTACTATGTTCTAACCATTTAGTTTTTTATTGTTTAAATATAGGTGGAATATCTTTAGTATCCCTTTTATGTTTATTAATTCCTTCAAAGGATTATATTAGTTCTTTAGGTATGAAAATAAAAAAATCCTTGAATACACATCATTTGGAAAAAATATAAGATTATGGTGGAGATTTATTAAATAATGAAATTCTACTCATCATGTATGTATATTTTTTTATTCATTTAGTTTATAAGGTAAATTATTTATTTAAATTTAGTAGTGGGACATTGAACCAAAATATTTTTGTACGACCATAAATTTAGATAATATCAATGACCTTCTTCACACAACATTTGTTTATAGTTTTGAGGTTGTTAACATTCTATTTATCATTCAATTTATGATTATCAATGATATATGAAAATCTATAGTATTATATTGGAATAAATTTTTTTAACATTCCCAAATCATCACATCCCACCAACTCTATCCTATTTTCAAAACTATGGTTTTTTAATTCCATGTGACCTTCATTTTTCATTTTTTCTCATATCAAAAAGATGTTTTATTTTCCCCTTTTAAGATATGGGTGTCTAGTAATAGATATTTTCAAATGTCCTATAATTTAATACCAAGATGAATTTAAATTGGAATGTATAAATATTATAAAAAAATTATGAAATATAAATATTCATTTACTACAAAATATAAATTATTGTAAAAATTTCTGTTATTAATAAATAAATTTTTAGCAATGTAATACTATTATTTAAAAATGAATTTTCTTCAATAGTGATTTTTGTTGCCTTTCATAATAAAATATTATAATAATTTATTTTAGAAACATTAAAAGAATATATTTTCATAAAATATGTTTATTAATTTAAAATGAAATATCAGATTTTCATTGTGATAAATTTTATATTTCTTCGAGAAATATTGATTTTTCAGTGAATAATGAAAAATACATATATTTCTAAAAATGTAATTTATTTTCTAAAAAATGAAAACATTTAAGGTATAATTTTTATTTTAATATGATATAAAGTAACATAGTTATTATTCAATTATTATAAATCCACTTAATTTCATTCGAATAAACATTATATTGAATTTTAGTATATGGATGTCTTTGAATATGATAATAAGAATATTTTATAAATGATTTTAATGTTCATAATGTATCTCCTTTTTTATTTATTAATAAAACCCTAAATTAGTAATAATTTAAATTATAATAATAGATTATAAAAAATTAAACATTAATTTATATTATTGAAATTATTATTCTTAGTCATGTATTTAATTTAAAATCATCTTTTTTCATGCAAAATAATCTTCTCAAAAACAATCTTCTTCCTCGAGGCTACAAGATTAATTTTGAATTAAATTCTTCCATATTTAGGAATTGAAGTTGAAAAAAATGTAATAAATATTTTTAATCATTGTAATTTTAATTATCTAATAAGTTAAATATAATCTTTTACTAAAATGAATAGTAAAAATATAAAAAATGCATTATCGGGTAAAATAGATTAATTTGGGGTCAAAAAAAAAATAGATAAGTTTAAATATTATCCATACAAATGTCTAGAAACTATTGGCTTTCCATTTAGAGACCTCATAATTTCTATTTCTATATAATTGTCCATTTTGAATTCATTTTTATGAGAAAACTATCGTTATACCATGTTTTCTCAAAGATTACAACTATTCCACTCACCTCACCAATTAAAGGCCACCCAATATCCTATTTTTTAAAACAACTTACCCTTTGGTAGTGGAATATAAATTAAAAATAACATCAAAAATTGTATCCCCATAACCTATAATCATTTTTCATCAACTATTCATTCTATTAATAGTATAGTTATAATCGTAAAATGGGGGTCTCTGAAAAGGTTAAATTTATAAATATATTCTTTATTATTTATTCTTCAACATACCTAAAATCATATTCAATTATTAATATAGATTAAAAAATTAATCTTATATATTTTAATATGTTATTATATCAACAGAATAACCTAAATCAATATCCATTTCAATCAAATGGGATATTAAAACATCATTATTATGTACAACGGGCTACATCCTTGAAAACTCATGTCAATTGTTTTACATAATCATATCTTACATGATTTTTTAATGATTTATTTAATGTATATATTTGTTATATTTTTAATAGATTTGTACTTATAGAGTTATGATATCACATATAGACTCTTACATTATATTCTATTGGTGATACTATAACGTCGCTAGTATGTACGGCATACTACCACCTCATGAAGCTATGAGTCTTTTTTTCACTAACAATTTGAATTCAAGGTAATGAGGATACTTTTTTTAATATATTAGATATATGGTATATCATTATGATATTGATGAAAATTTTATCATTATAGAAATATAATTTATTATTTTCTTCCAAACACTGAAGACTGATAATTTCATTCGTGTAGGTGTGGTATATCACCTCTATGAAGTGATGTGGTACAATTTCCACCTCCAAATCACAAAAATGATATATATATATATATATATATATTTATATTCAAAAAAATATATTGTATTTGTTAAAATTTTATTATTCTAGGATGTTTAAATAACACATATCATCATTCCATAATAGTCACTAATAGATAGAAATGTTACTCGTGCATATGTATATGATACCATCTCCATTGTCATAATGTAGTTAATAATTTATAATATTTTCTCATGATTGGTTTTAAAAGTACAATGGTTGAATAAATATTATAATGATTTCATTATTTTTTTCTTTATATGTTGATATAATTACCTCTCTCATGGTCACCAAAAACCAAAAGGTAATTTGAAATTATGTACCAAACTACCTCCAAACAGACAATGTGGACTTATTGAATAAGCATTCAAATATTTTACACTAAGGGAATAAAATAAATTATTTAAATATAAAGGTTAAAACATAAAATTCTTCGTATGAAGTAAATTATTTATTTAATCATATTATATAAGATTTAATGTACATACAACGAGTGTGTAGACTTGAGGTTAGGATTATCTAATCTATCTTTTACAATAGTGAGACATACGCCATATTTATATATCCATATTATTTTATGGTGTATATATATACCATGAATATTTGCTATTATTAATTTATTTAAATAGATTTGTACTTCCAAATCAATTTGGGTTTCTCTCATTTAATGGGTGTTTTATCAAAATATTACCAAATCTATATTGGAGTTCATTTAGTTTTCTCATAATTGAGGCATATTTTAATGTAACTCACCTATTTTATTTTATGACGTGCATAAAATTAACCTATTGAAATTTTATATCATCAAATTCCTTATTTTAATGATTTATATATTTTTATTTGATGTTATTATTTAATGCTTATTATGATTGAAAATATTACTAATGTGAAAGAGGTTTAATGTAAAAATGTCCTTCTATTATAGATTTATTATGACCAAGGGTACATTGGAAAAAAATATATACACCAATTTAATTGAACGATATCTATTTACTCCCCACTGGTTAATAATGTTGTTTACATGATTTATTTGAATATTTCCCTTGTTTTTAAAATAAAAACTATGAAATTAATTTATATGTGGTGATGAAATTATATTTTCTTTCATATAGGATATATTTCTATTTCGTATCCATTATTTGTGAAATTTTTTCAAAAAATTTATTTTATAAAAAGAAATTGTTAAAAAAATTACATGATATGTTACCTTATTTTTAATTCTTTTAGGTAGAATTTTCATTACATTTTTCTAATGGGTAACCATTCACTCCCTTTTTAAAAATTCATTCCAAATAATGTTTATTTTTAACAACTATGACCGGAATAACTCTTCCTATAGCCATGTCCATAATATTACATAATTATTTCCATTATATGATTCCATCAAAAAATACAATTAAAATTATATTTTAATTATTTTTGGAATTTTTAGTTTTTAAAATTGATTTTCAAAATGGAATGTCATTCCAAAAAAATGTTTTCTATAACCTATTAATGGAACTTCATGTCCTCAATGTCAGAAACTAGTATTGTATATTTTTCTCCAATGGAATTGTATTATACTTATAGTATCCTAATTATTTCTATATATGTTTTAATATTTTTTCAATGAGACTGAACTAGTTAGAGCTCAATGTTGATATAATGGGTGATCTCCCTTGTGAGAGTGTAGAACATATTAGTGCACTATCCTTCTAATTCTAATCATATTCCAGTTATACATGGATAGACCATGGGAATGTACAAGGGTAACTACAGTAATATAGACTCATGATGCACCAAAAAAAGTGTTCTAGATTTTTATACATTGAGCTCAACTTGTGGTTCAGTGTTGAAAATCATTTTTTATTATCGAGAAAATAAAAATGGATTATATATTTCATAGTTTTAGGACTTTCTTTTTTATATTTGATCATAGATGTATCCTTAGATAATTTACTTGTGTATAATTATTTGTGTGTATTTATTTATCATTCCTTTAGGCTTTTTGGTGTAATATCTTCATGTTTCATTATCATATGTAACTAATATAACTTATTTGGGTAGAAGGGACATTTTCTTTTTATGTTACACCATTTCGGTAAATCACTAAATGGATGTAACACATATCCTAGGTCATTGAAACCTCTCATATTTGTAAATATGTGATGATATTAGTGTATTTTTTGGATACATGAGTTAATAATGTAGTTGTACTTGATAAAAACATTTCAGTGATAATTTCTTCTTGTTTATATACCTTCCACATCAAATGATGAGTTATGGAGTTCTTTTTGTCGTGTGTTTTTCTATCTATCTTACTGATATCATTTTTGGTATATAAAGAATTATACTAAGAATATTTTAACATCATATTACCTACATTATGATATATTATTTTAGTGATTGGTAAACTCTCTATTGGAACCCTTTTTTATTTTTTGGTATATGTTATGATGTTTTTAATGTTTTCTAGGCCTAATAATAATTTTTGAATTCTTATTTCATACAATGAACACATTCTCATGAAACATTTTCCTTTTTTAGCTCTCAATGATGGAAAATGGATTTTTTAAATGTATAGCCTAACCCTGAAACCTTATTTAGTAGACAGGTCAGTGATCACAATTGGATTATGGGATTTAAAACCATGAATCCAACCCATTTTGATATCTATAAAATTATATTAGAGGTGCATGGTTAAGTGAATATTTAATACTAAATACATGGCCTTCCATGGGAAACTGTGTGATGAAAATTTAATATTCTAAAATTTTTAATAAAAATCTTGAGACCAATGTTTTAACTCAAAACATCAACCATTTGATTCTAATCACGGTCATAATCTTTTAGATGATATCTAGAGGCATTGTTTCTCACCTAACCTCATCAATTAGTGGATCAATGTTAAAATAAAATTGGTTATTTTCATTCATAAATTTTATTCTCTTTTAGGCTTTCAATATCTTATCTTATCATTATTTATTAATCTATAATGATATGGAGCCTCTAAAATTAACTAAATATTAGTTTTTGGAATAGAATTTTAATTCTATGAAGACTTCTCAGTTACCTAAAAATTCCATATCTGTGATTCATTGAACACCATCATAGGAGACACATATCATATTCATTATGCTTATATACTATATATTTGAAGAAGGTGTTTCTTTATATTTCCATTATATTTTGATTCATTGTTTCAAGAGAACTCATAGACATAAATTTTATTTTCATAATATTTTTTCTATGAATCTGGATCAATAATTTTCTGATGGAATAATATTTGATCCTCTTAAAAATTATTTCAAAACCTAATAGGTAATATTTAATCAAATATAGATTCTTCTAACTATTTTTTAATTTTTTAATGTCATTCTTGTATTGTAAATTTTTTAAAAATAATTGATGATTATATTGTTGAATTAAAGTTCATGGGATATGAAATTGATTTCACCAATGAAAATGATTTATTTTAATAAAATTAGGGATTTATGTGATGTTTTTCACATTGTATTCAAAGAGTAAATTTACAAACTGACCAAAATCCATCTTTGAGTGATTTTTTCATTTTTTTTCTAACTAGTAATTATTCAGTGATTTTGAATGGCTGAACTATTCAAATATAAGTGGTTTAAAACTTTATTTTAAAATGATATTGGTCATTTAAAATTTTTAACCATAATTTTGATTCCTTAGTTAAATTTTATAATAAAATGCATGATCCAAAAGAATATTTCTCATTTTGATGATGATATTTTAAAAAATGGCGGTATGGTTACCGTTTAGAATATTGATCTAAAAATAGTTTTCACTTGAAATTGATGTTTCGTGATAGCTATAATGGAACATTGAAATGATCCCCTATTTTCATAATACCTTGATGTCAATTGTATGATTTCTGTTCTCCCCATCGATGTCTGCTGATAAATATATTATTAACATTGAGTGAGGTTTTAGAAGAGTGATATGTAAATTATTAATGAGATGAATTATAGGGGGAGTTATCCCATGTTGACATTGATGATGATCCTGAATGTGATCATTGATACTTGATTTCCTCACTCACATATTTCACCTAGTCATGGGAAAATATGTATATTGATTATATGACCTAGATTTATGATTTTATGGTGTATCACACACGAAGTAGTGGTTCTGTATAGATAATGAAAGGTTTATGATATAGATTTGTGGCCCTGAAAGCATATTGATGTAGACTGGGTTTTCTTGAGACCCATGATAGTTGATTTAATCCCTATAATCATTCAAGGTTTTCTTGATTAGGTAGACCATGGTTTAGCCACTATCATTTCTTTGTTGTATATATATAATTTACAATTCATACCAGACATTGTTCATTTCTAATACATGGAAATAGAGTTTTCTCTCTTAATGATTATAAATATTGATTAATTATCTTGTTAATATGTTTCACCTTGAAACTATTTTAATAATTTTTTTACAGGATTTCAATATATGGTTCATATTCTTACCAAATCATGATTTATCTTATATTATCTTGTGTAATGGTTTACCAATACTTTCAAAAATATGTTTGTATTTTAAGTGTTGATATTTTATGTATATGAATTTTGTTTCATAAGATATTTGGAAATGTTCAAAATTAAATTTTAAAACACAATCCCATTGTAACTTGAATTTAATGGATTAATATTATGATAATAAAAATAAAATCTTTAGCTTCACACATTTTAATCTTGATTAGTATCTTTTGATAACTTTATAATGTTTCTTCATAGAAACTTTTAGGGTAACATTATAGACTATATAACTCACACCCTGCTTGGAAAATTTTGTATTTTCATCATTAATATTCTTATTGTAGGTGATCATGTTTCCATCAACTTATTTTCTGGTTAAATACATGGTTTTTGGAGGGTGGGTAGTTTAGGAAGTGTTGGGAGGTCATGAATTACCATTAGATTATGGCAGTTATACTCTACTTTTAGTATTTTTAATAACACCTTCTATGTGTTGCAGTTGTATTGTTTTATTTATCTAGTGGTGTTCAACATACGATACCTTGACTATTTTTATATTTAATGTTTCAAAAAATCATTCCCCAATGTTGTTTTTTGGTGCCCAGGTGAATATCTCCATCACTTGGGAATTCAGAATGTCCTACGAGCAAATGGAGATTGATTTGATTACCGATTAAAATTGTTCTTTAGGAAGATTAATTATTGTATATTTGAAATACCCCCACTACATTTAATAAAATTATATCAAAAGAATTCATATATATATGTTCAATAAACCATTGAAATATTCAAACCAAACGAATATATTATATTTTTGTAATATCTATTTACATGTTTTGATGTCCATTCTAATAATTTCTTGGTTTCTATAGATTTTATTTGTTTTGAGGGAACCTACAATTTGGAAGTACAGTATGTCATGAACCTATATGAAAATTACACCATAATCTAGTTATCTCCAATTTCTATTGTTTTGTATGGGTGTTCATTGGCATTGTTATATTTGTAACATGCTATAATAGAGGAAATATCCCTATGGGGCCCTCCAATAATGGTCATGAACACACCACGATGTGATCATAGATATTAGAACTGAAATATTTGTGAGACCCCTCGTATTGATGAAGGTATTTTTTCCAAAACATTGTTATAACATGTTTTAAAAATGAGGATTTCTAGTTTTTTCTTGTCTCTCAATTTAAACCATTCTGGGTTCTTTCCTTACCCCCACGTTATCCTCTTCTCTTTAGTGACCTCATATATGCCTCCTTATAGTGTCCCCTCCCTATCATGGAAATATCCATGCATTTCGTCTAATTATATTATTCATTCATCCTGGTAATCTGACTAAAAATTCTATTGTCCATATATTTTCCATTCTAATACATTCTCATTATCTAATATTGACTTTTTTCCTAGTTTATTTTACAGCATTGGTATATATTTATGTTGTTGTTAAATTTAGGACTTATATTTTCTTTAAAGTGATTGCATTCAATGATTTAAATATTTTAATGTTGTGTTTTATAAAATAAATTAGTTCATGGTATATTCTTCCATCATTGATCATCTAAATATAAATTCATGATTTCTTGTGATTTCTAACATATGTATTACATGTTTCAATAAACATTATGTGTCTGTGTAACAACATTTTCAAAAATAATTTTTTTATTTGAAATATTTTGTTTATCAAAATGGAATTCTATATGGTAAATAATTCTAAATCTCTTTTAGAAAACTCATCTACACTTAGGATTGGTTTTAATTGCTATTTATTTCATTATGATTGGTTTTCAATCATAATAATGGTGTTTTCATTAAAAACCCCAAATAAATGATGGTCTTCTAAAGAAATTTTTTTCATAGAATATTTGTAATGGTTATATATATATATTTCTATAATTGAGATTTTGTAATAATGTTTAGATTATTTATTTTCAAAGGAAATTACGAAAACATGATTTCCATAATGGTATTAATAAGGTCTTGTTGCAGAAAGAAAAAATTTGCTATTCTAAAAATAAAAAACCATTGAAACAATACACTTTGTGTTTTTAAGATTATTGTATGTTAATAGTAAGTGTATTTTTATCCCATTGTGTGGAATTATATTTATTTTTTTGTAGAATAACTAAGGGGGATGTTCCAATGAATGGTATTCAGAGGCGACGATGTGATATAATTGATTACAGATATTATAATACCATCTTGTGACATTTTTGGTATCAACTGCATTTATATTTCATGGGAGAAAATGAAGATGTTTGGGGAATAAATGATGACATAATTTACTAGTTTTGTATCATGCTTTGGTTACTGTATTAAATTATGAGATTTCATTTATTGTGTGTTTTCTCATTATTCTTGTTATGTAGGGTATATTTTTTTATAGTAAGTTGTATGTCATCCAGAATCCATCTTTATAAATATTTTACTTTATATTTATCCTATATTGTACCTATATCTCTTAGGTTCCCATGATAATTTGCATGATTGCATTGAATTTTTGATTATTTTTATGTGATATTTCATCTTGGGATAACTATCTATTATTAGAACAAATTTCCATTATTATTAAAAATTCACTTATCCTAAAGGGATAAAAAAATATTATACATGGAAATTGAAATGATTTATATGTAAAGGTTGTTTACCCTTATAGGTAACTAGTTAATTATTTTTAACAAAATTGAAAAACAGAATTTATATTATCTTTCGGAACACGATTAAATGGATTTAATTCTAATGGTTATGCATAGGGTGTGAGGGTGATACCTACTATTAATATATTTCACATGCCTATAATATTACATTTTTTTTTCATATTCCATGTTTATGTGGAAGATGACATTGAAATTTATGTATATTGGTGGAAATAGTAATTGAAGATATATCAGTTACGAATTGAAATAGTTTGTTTTTTTTAAATTTTTTATTTTTTTTAGTTTCATCAACGTATCATCATCTTATTTTTTCATCCATTATTTTTTTATATTTAATTTGTCTCTCTATTCTATTTTGATAATATATTTTTTTTTATTTTTTCTGGTTTCAATCTTATAAATTTTTATGGAGATTGTTATCTTCTGATTCATGGGGTTATTCATTGTTTTTTTATCAATTAATTTCAATTATCAAGTCCGAAAATATAAATAATTATCATGTAGAATTTTATGGTCATTGTCATTTATTCATTATTCATCAATTGAGAAGAAAATCATTCCCAATAGTCTAGATAATGATACATGACATTAGTTTTCAGCAAGTGGTGATCGAAAGTGCATATTTGGAATTTTGAAAATGATTGGGAATAACAATTAATTAATTTTTTTTGTATTTAATTGAATAAAAACGAAAAATGTTTATTTTAAAAAAACATTATTTGGTTTTTTTGGAATTTCCTAAAAATTGGATTAAATAATAATTTCTATATATTTTTATTATTTTATTATATATTACATAAATATATATAAATCGATAGAAATTGAATATTTCATTTTTTAGGTAGTTATGAATATTTGGATTCAATTCATTCTGTTCGTCCTTATATAGAATCATATCATTTAAGGCCGAAATAATGGGCGAAAATTGGAAAATATTTGGGTGGATTGTATTGACCAACCAACACAAAATGAGGCATATTATTGGAAACATAAATCTAAATGTCATTATTTAAATTTTAAATGATATATACTTTAGAGATCTATGGTTTAATATTCTATCATAGAAAATTTTTATAAATAGTTCTCACATTAGACATCTATATGTGAGGGAAATTGAACAAACTATTCAGATAGAAAATGATTGATTTAGTAATTTGATCATAAAATTTTTTGAACATATTTTATGGAAATGTTATTTTTTTGGGAGTTTGTATAAGAAATTTATAAACACACGACATTTTAATATCAATAAGTATTATTTCTTAAAAATTATAAAAAACATCAATCTAATTTTATGTGTATAAATTCAGGTAAAATATTCAATGATACTTATATTTTAAAAGATAGATAATGATAAATCTATGTTCTGGATAGTCTTGGATTTAGAATTAGAGAACACAATGAGTAATATTGACATGATGGGATAAAAACTAAAGTAGTCGTCGATAGGGTAATCATGGTGATCCTTTACTTCATTTTTAGTTTTTTTTACTATAATCATTTAATTTATTCAAGAAACTATTTTTCATTAATCAAGAGCACCCTTAACTTTTTGGAATACACATTTTTATAATATTACTAGTTTTTTTAATATTATAAAAGTAATGTTGGGTTTCTTACTTTGTAAATTTAATTTAAAATGTATCTCCATTGAGTACATTTCCTTTAATTATCATTGATTTCTCGAAGGACATTATGAAATTTTATAATATTCATAAGGGGAAAAAACCCTAACTATGTTCTCTATATGGTCTCTAGTATGAGTTATGTGTATTCATTGTGGTATTGATGCATAAATTAAAATTTGCAATATGATAATACATTTATAGACATGTAAAATGGGAGTGTATTACTGTTAAAACATACCAACTACTATTATCTAAACTCTAGGATTTTTATTAGTAATACATATAATATAAAAATATAATTTATAATATTAATAATATTTTGTTATTGTTAACTTTTTTTCCTTTTCTAAATCACTAAATTTCTAACTCTTTAAAAAATCTATGAAATTTTCCTATTTTGTAAAAAAATTCATTAACATACCTGTAATAAAATATCATGTATCATGGTACCTCATTTCTAGGAGAAAAATTATTAACATGGGTTCACATTAAAAACAAATTCTATAAATTGGAATTGTTTCCATGTGGTTTGATAAGTGACATTATTTTTTCGATGAGAAATTGATTTTTATAGTGACTATTCATATGTTTGGATTATACATTAACAATTACATGATCCTAATAGGGATTATTGTTTGAATATACTAGTGATGAAAAATATAATAACACATCAGATTGTTACTAAACAATAGGACCACATTTCAACAAACATTAGTGAACTATAAAAATAATTTCATGAAAAAAAATCTTACCCCAGTACATTCAAAAAATACATTGAAGAGGATAAGCCAACACCTTGAAATTATCAACTAAAATATAAAATATGTTTCTTATATGTGTATTTTCATTATGATAAATTGTTTGAATATTAATTAAATAGGGGACATTCGTTTTATAAAATTATATTTCATTTATAATTTATTAAGACAAATTTATACTCTCAAATACCATTTACTTTTTAAAAGATTCATTAAAATTGTTGGAGACCTTTGTAAAATTCTATCATCACATTATGTGGTTTCACCCTAGTTCTATCCACTATTTCAGTTATCTTTTATATTTTTACAATAGGATTTTTATTTTTCTTTCTAGAAAAGATTAATGACTTTTTTCTTATTTTTCATCAAGTATTCAAGTTGGAAGTTGCTAGGAGACTAACACAAGGATGTTTTTTCTCAACTAGGTTGTGTATTTACTTTACGCATGTTTGGTATATGTCCATTATTCATAATTTAAATTTATCATAAGATTAAAATTATATTTTTTAAAATTTTAAAAATAACCATTAGTTGGAATTGATCATTTTTTAAATTAAGTTTTTATTGTAATTTTTTTAAATTACACTCTCTTATTTCAATAATTTTTAAATGTTTTTTATTTTATTTTGAATATTTTTAATGCCAAATATGAATTTATTAAAAAAATTAAAAGATCGTTATTAATATATTTATACATTAAAACCTGATTTTGATGATAAGAAATATCCCCTTGAAGTTGAATTTAAATAATCAATTAAATAATCCTTGATTTTGATTCAAAATTTTAGACAATTGACCAATTGAAAATTTAATTTTCAATTACATTCCAAAAACCCTCCCAAAATTTTATATTCACTTACCTATAAGGATTATAATATGTTTTTACATATTCATTATATTCAGCACACATCATGATATTACCAAATGATATAGGATTTTACCAGAATTTTATTTAATTTTAAAAAAATATGTTTGGCTGAACGACTTGTGTGGAATATAATTGAAAATATTATACTAGCTCAAATTATCCATATCAAAATTGAACCATTATTCGAGTTATAAAGTTTATATTTAATCCTTGAAACCACTAATAACATCATGAACAACCCATAAATCAATTACACTAAAAAACTATAATCAAAATCCAACATGTTCTATAAGTAAAAATTCATGTTCTTATTGAACCCATGTTTTGAGGTTTGTTTAGTTATTGTTTTAACCTTATTTGAGGATTATTTAGGAGGAAATTATAATATTATAAAATTCAAAATAATATAAAATATAGAATGGGAAGTGATACCACTTATTAAATTTAGTAATAGTGATCAATACCTTTTTAAAATAAATATTTATAGATTTTGAAAATAGAAAAATATGAAATTTGATTATCATGGAAGAATTTGAGTGGATTAATGTTTTTTTAATAATAGATTAGTAATTTACAATAGAAAGTTTTCCAAATTTTGGTAGCTATTTCAATTCTTTGAGGAATAAGTGGAAGACGTATTTGGATTTACATAGAAAGGAATCAAACATTTTTTCATAAATAATATACAAGACTAATAATTATTCCTTGTATGTTTTGGATACTTATTTCTTACCACCCATAATCCACTATATAAATAGAAAAATTATTGCTGATTAACAATAATACTTCACTCAAATGTGAGATAATTTACACACTAAATAATCCCGTAGTATCATTTTAGTGTGTTCTAGTTTAAAATTAAATGCTAATTAAAATTAAAATATTATTTGGGAGGTCAAATTTTAGTGAGAGAGTGTTTTTGAGAAAGGGATGATAAATTGGATGGTAATATTTTTAATGAACAAAATTTATAATATGAAATAATTTTTATTTAGGGGGAATGATAATATAGAGTTCCATGGATTTAAATTAGTGGATGTCACGTGCTTGTGTTTTTTTATTGATTTGATATTGTCTTTTATGCATACCCTTGATAGATATAAAATTATATTATAATTTACCTGTATCTCAAGGAATAAATCCATCCCATTTTTCCTACATAATTAAAATTTAATCATTTATTCTATTAATATGGTTTTTAAAATATTTTAAAAAATTGAAAATTTCAGGATTTATACTTTTTTATCATTCTCAAATTTCATAGAATTTTTTTTAAAATGTGATCCAAATATAATAGATCATTTTTTAAGATTAAATTTTTTTAAGTAATTCAACAAGACATATTTCTGAATCAAATAATATTTTCCTTATATATAATAGTAATTTTTTAAAATTGTGTAGACCAAACTGACCATAATTCCTTAAATTATACATAAATCAAGAAACATTACTAAAAATTAGATAAATTTTTTAAAATTGAAATATATTCAAAAACTCCTTATATGAAGAAAATATTAGGCAAAAAATATGATCATTTTCTGATTTAGTGGATGAATTAAATAATTGACAAGTAAAAAATATATTCATTGAAATAAAATATCATATAATAATTCAAAAAAATTCTACACATAAAAAATAACCCTATATAATTATTTAGTAAATCCAATATTAATCAAAATAAATTTTTGTTGATAACCCAAAAAATTAATGATGTATTGGGTATTAAAACTCAATAAAATATTACATATCAATTTGGATGGAAAATCTTATAATGTTTTTCGTTATTTACAAGCGTCTACACATCCATTTCAAAGGTCATTTAAAATAAGATGATTATATTGGAGTTGATCATGTGGTTAATAATATTACATACATTGTAATCTATCTTTGAAGGGATAAAACCACATGTGGTCATGGATAGTGAAATCCTAGGAATGCTTTTCCCATTTGAGTTTATCGATTTCCATTATAATATTTTTATTAGTCATAGAAACTCTGTTTCGTTTATTATGATGGTATTTTATTTTATATAATTCATTTTCTTTTAAAAAGCTCTAAAATTTTATTTAAACTTGTGAATGTAATATGGTATTTCTTAATATATATATTTCTTTGGAGTGGTATCATCATTGAGAATAGTAGTATTGATCAATAATGGTTTCTATGAGGTATTTGGTATACTAAATTACATTAATAATGGGATAAAACCATATTGGATTTCATTTTTTTAGGTATCATTACATGTATACATTACATCTTAAATTATTTGTTATGTAATTCATCATTATAAATAATTTATCAACAAGGATAAATAGTCATTATAAGGGTTGAAACATCTCCATTCCTATTATCTATTGTAGTATATTATATATCATTCATACCTCTAATATTTAATATAAATATTTAATATTTATATGATTTAGTTCTTTTTATGAATGACTAACCATTTAAAATATCTAATTAACTATTCCTTACAAAAAAAATTAATCCAATGATAATATAGATGACCTAGTCTGAAACCACTTTAGGAGGCAACCTGGGATACCACTATATTGTATTAATAATGGTGAACATTATTTATAAGGGGTGAGGTTACTGAATTCCAGACTACCAATTTGGGCCATTGTTAGAGTGGATTCCTAAGTTACGGTTTCTTTATCATTAAATACAATTTTATAGTGATTATTTTTATTTTCTCATATTCAGGAATAATTCAATTAGTATAAAAAAGATCATTCTTTAAAACATGTTTTCAACAATATTTATATTTTAAATCTTTATATTTAGGAAATATAACATCCTTATACACACTTGATATAATTAAAAAAATGGACACTAAAATTATATATCCCTTACTATATTTTATGAGAACATTATATACATTTAGTTTACACTTTATTATTACCTCTTACCCTATCTTTCAAATGACATACCATTTTCATTTCTTAATAAGAAAGGTTTAAAGCTAAATTATATAAGAGTGGAATATTTTTTCCATATCAATTCCATTTAAATTTTATTGAATTATATTCAAAAACTATAACACTTATTTGGGTGATATAATATTTAGAACCATTTTTAAAGAAACTTACTAAAGAATATATTAAAGTGATAGATGAATTTGGGGGAAAAATTGAGGAACTGATATCTTATTATACTATTTTAAATGTTGATAATGGTTCCAATCTGAATCTCAATGAATAATTAATATTATGATTTGAAAATAATGAAAACCATGTTATGTAGTATACATTTAACATCTAAAGGGTGAAATTTATAAAGATCAATTATTACATTGGGGATTAATGATATTGTTCTCTCATCTACTACATTTGGAAAAATATAATGTTACAGAAATACATTTGACTAAATATATTTTCTAGATTAAAAATTTTGCGAAGGTTGACAATTATTATTGTATATAACATTTATTTTTTTTGAGAAAGAATATTTTCCCTTTACAAGAGTGGAGATGACCCATTTTCAATGCATATTTAGGAATATAATATTCCTAGAACCTACATAGACTAGGTCAAGAAAAGTACAGTCCTATTTTCCATTTTCCATCATTATTTATTATTAATTTTTTTTCTGTTTGAACAAAATATTTTCAATTTTTTAATGTTTTTATCCATTTTGTAGAATTTAACGGACCAATAGTAGGATGTTACTTCTCGAATATTGTTTTCAATTCCTTTCTACTTATTTTTTGTAATTCAATTTATTATTTATTTTAACTAATCATATAAATGACTACACAACGATGACATTGAAAAATTATTGTTTTAGAGGAATATTCCTTTTATTAGAAGTCATTTGTGGGGTTTCTTATTAAATTTTTATTGATGTGTTATTTATATTTTAGGGTATTTTTCTTTCATATTTTTTAGTTTTATAAAATATTATTTATTTTATAAAAAAATTGAACACAAAATTATTTCGTTTGTAATATTTTAACCACATTTCTTTGAGTGAAATTGTTTTACCATTAAATAAATTTGGAATAAATTACAAAATAACCCATGCTTCATGGTAATGTATTTATAAAATTCATAAAAATTCATTATAATTTTTAATCTCATGATTTATGTCACAATCTAAATTATTCATGAACATAACATTAATGATTCTGAATTATGTAGAAATTTTTTTGCATTCACCTCACTCCATTATAGATCTATATAAATTTGAATTTAATAATTAATTTATTAGTTTCCATAAAAACATATGAGAATGAAGAAATTTTATGGATAATATTTGATGAAATTCACTAATTTTAAAGCCCCATTTCCAATATATCATTTTCAATGCGGTCTGACTTTCTCATATTGTCCTTTTGATCCATTATAATTCCATCATAAACCTATTAATCTAGCACATTATAAACATGTCATCCCATTCCCACCAGCTCAAAAAGTAAAAAATACATATATAGATGAACTCATGTGGGTGGGTATATTATCTTTTGGATTTTCTATTAATATGGATTACATTGGGACGAAATTAAAATATTCCAATGAAGCTTCATCAATCGAAATAATGGATGTTAATCACCCCGCTACTAAGTATTTAAGTAAGTCCTTAGTTTATCCAAAATTAAATCTGTTTATAATTCAAAAACATCTAAATGAAAAAATAATATTTTAAGGTAGTTTTGTGGATGAAATGATTATAAATATAAATTATCAATGATTGATTGTTTCTGTTGATTTCGGTCGAGGTGTGTCTACCTCGTCTGCACACTCCTTCACCCTCATGGCGGGCATGTGTCTATATATCTTCAACAAAAGATGAATTTTATCATGTATTCCTCCATTCCAAAGGTGATTTCTATTTATCAATTTATTATATATGTCTTATCATTGACCTAAATGAGATGATGGAATGTCATATCTCTGTTCCATGGATTCCTCCATGGAATTAGTTTCCAAGTCAGGGTCCCACGCATATATTGGAGTTGTAATTTTTGAAACTAATCTTGATCTCGTGTCATTGTGGACATCTGTTAATAATTTTTCTTCTATCTAGGAATTACAATCGGTCTAGTCAAGGAAGAAGCATTCAGTCAACAGAGTAGTCACATTGATCATCAGAAACATGTCTGGGAACTAGTACATTAGACCATCTTTTTTCTTCCTCATAAGAGGGAGTATGAAGGGCATGGAACCCGAGGAATCCTATAGAAATCACAAGGCATATTACTCTATAGGAATGTCTTCATAGGGTTTCCTCAAGCATCCCATGTTTAACATAGGGTAGGTTTAGTGTTTAAATCCACATGAAGATGTGATGATATTGATTGGTACATCCTTTATATACAGTTCAAATAGGCTTATCCTTTTGAGTTCACACTTGGACGGTTTACTAGATGAATGTATAAAAATTCACAATGACATAGGTCTAGGTGTTGTGTGTCTCATAAAGAAAAGGTTTCACACCATGAATGTTGATCTGGACACCACTAAGGATAGATCGGGGAAGTGGACCCCAAATTGGAGGACACCATGGTTTCCCATTGGTTGGGATTGAACCTCGGGGATTCCTTCTATATACCCTATCTATAATAAATGGATCAAAATCCTTGTATTTTGATGGGGTTATGGTTCATGAGGCTTTCAAATGGATATCCGTGTTTCCTAAGAGGATCACTCTTGGTTGGATCATTATAGAGTTTTTGGGGATTATGCATTGATCATTGCTCAGGTGCTACGGAGAGTAACAATGAGGTGAAAGGGGCATATGTAATGAGATGGAAAATATAGATGGAATGAAATCATTGAGATACAGAAGATCTATTAATAGTCAGGATGGATTTTGATGAAGTTTAAGAGATTTAATGGATGGAATGTATATAGTGTCATGCATGATTTGAATGAACCACATGGAGGTTGTCTATGTACCATGTGTAGAATATAGGGATCAAATTCCATGTAGTTCATATGGGGTGACTAGACACCTATGTAGGCTGCCAGTGATAATCAATCATATAGATGCAGACCCCAAAAAAGTGGAACCTTTGGGATGTGACATGATCCTCATGAGATATTTCGAATCATAATAATGAACTAGATTGGAATGGATGATGGGATTGAATTTCAACGAGGCTTCCTATGTACCCTATGTAGAATATAGGGATCAAATTGCACATAGTTTTTAGAATGGGGCATGGAATCATGGCTTATGCCTGGGTAGATTACCAGAGACAAGCTAGGGATTATACATAGATAGTTGCCTAGCTAAATGCAGATTGGGGTTGGGACACCATAGGAGGTGGCCTAGATGGAATTGAGGCATGGGGTTGGGGATTGAATATAGATATGGCCCCAATGTTTGGAGGTGTATGATGTGATCACAATAGGATAATGTCTATGGGATGGATTTAGTGATGGTGATGTATCTACACACCCCAATAATGTGAATCTGCGGGATGTCTCCCATAAATGGATGGTATCACAACATTAGGGTACATACCTTGTAGGGAGCACCATTGTTTACCTTTTTCGGGATTAAAACACATGGATTATTCCTTTGTACATAGTTTTTAAGATATGAATGAAAACCCCATAATTTGGTATGCTTACATGAGGTCAAGGTTTACAAATGTATAGTTGTATAGAAGAAGGGTGTCACAGTCATTACTAACCTATAATACCAAATGAGTCATGTTTGGTGTGAGATTAAAGAAAAAGTAGTGTACCAGATGGCTGCATTTTGAATTTTTCATCATTGAGAGTTGGTGTGGGGACTATGTATAGAAGCATCTCAAGGAATATATCATCACATATAAGGAAGATATAACTATGTGTGAGGATGATCACACCCCCTCGGAGATGAGTGGGCATGGAAAATTTTAGTGTCATGGAACCCCATGTACATTGCATTAGGTGAGACTATAGTTTAACATTGATTTCATAGGATAGTAAGGATTTCTAGTTTAACATATAACTAGTCAAATTGGGAGGTCACACTCCATACCCCCTATACATACATAATTAATACCCACCCACATAGTTGTAAGGGATGGTATTATTAATTATAGAAAGGATATGTTTAGAGCAGTGGTCAATTGTAGGATTCACATTTTTATGGTTATGAAAAAAATAAAAAATAAATTTGAGTACATATTACAAAAAGAAAAAGGTAGGGTAATAGAACTAATGACACCACACAAGGTACTATTAAATCACTAAGTGCAACCTCTGAGTGATGGGCTAGAGAGGTTTGTGCATGATGTGAAGGGTGCATGAAAAATGGGATCAATCATGGGTTTGTAAGGTAATGGAAACCTCGAGAGATTAAGGGAGGGGGTGCACAAAATATTATAGTCAAATGTGAAAAAGGGAGGGGATTATGTAGAAGATGGGTGTGCACAAGGGTATGTGTTTCATTCTAGGAGGTTATTACGAATGGAAATTCTATAGGCTAAATGTAAATGTGAGAGGGTCAATCCCTTTTTGGCACACACTAAGGGGACACATAAGGGACATTTAGTGAAAGATCCTATACCTTGAGGGTTTCATAGCTTGTGTGATGTCACATAAGAGGAGCTATTGTGTATGCAGAAGAAATGGATCAACTATTGGATCGTTACTCCAATGAAAAGGGGTTTAATCCTATATAAAGGTAAAATCATTGGAAATTCCTCATAATATTTGTTGTGTGGAAGTGGGAAATGATATTTCATTATGCATGTAACAAGCTTACATGCATTCCATAATTTTATGCATCATCCTATCCATTTTCATATGACTTCATTAATTGTTTTTGGGTTTTAATGGTGGAATATGGACTTTTAATGTCAAATTGTGAATGCAAGGCCCTTGTTCCAAATTTCAGTCATGATTGTAGGTCTCGAATCATATTTTTGACACACTTGTACTTCTTGGAAGGGTTCATTGATTCAAATGGTGTCTTTAGTGTACCTAAAAAATGGAATCATTTGGTTTTGTGGAAGAATTCCGTGCCAATATTGAAAATATATATTTTTGATATATTTTATCTGGTTTCAATCTTATAATTTTTTTCGGAGTTTTTTATCTTTTCATTCATTAGGTTATTCACTAGTTTTTTATCAAATAATTTCAATTCTAAAGTCCACAATTATAAAACATTTTCATGTAGTATTTTATGGACATTTTCAATTGTCCGTTATTCCTTAATTGAGAAGAAAATCATTCCAAATAGACTATAAATTGATACATGACATTTTTTTGCCTGTTCTAATCGAAAGTGCATATTTGAAATTGTGGAAATGATATGGAAAAACATTTGATTACATTTTTAAGCATTTAAATGAATAAAAACAAAAAAATTATTTAAAAAAAGCATTGTTTTGTTTTTTTGGAAGTTACTAAAAAATGGAATGAATAATAATTTCTATGTATTTTTATCATTTTATTATCTCTAACATAATTATTTATAAAATGATACAAATTGAATATTTCATTTTTATAGGACTTTATGAATATTTTGATTCAATTCATTCAATTAGTCCTTGTAAAGAATCATATCATTTGAGGCTAAAATAAAGGAGGAAAATTGGAAAATATTTGGGTGGATTATATTTACCAACCAACACTATATGAGGCATATCATTAAAAACATAACTCTAAATGTTATTACATAAATTATAAATGATATATATTTTAGAGATATGTGGCTCAATAATCTATCCCAGAAAATGTTGATAAATAGTTCTCACATCAAACATCTTTATCTTTGGGAAATTGAACAAACTACTCTAATAGAAAATGTGTGATTTAGTAATTCAATCAAAAATATTTTTTGCACATATTTTATGGAAGTGTAATTTTTTGGGAGTTTGTATAAGATATTTAGAAAAATATTATATTTTAATATCATTAAGGGTTATTTCATAAAATTATAAAAAACATCAATGAAATTTTATGTGTAGAAATTGCGGTAAAATATTTCTCAACACTTATATGTAAATATATGTTACACTTATATTTTAAAGGATAGATAATGAGAATCCTTGATCTAGAGAGGATTGGATTGAGAATTAGAGTACACACTGTGTAATATTGACATGATGGGATAACACTCAAGTAGTTATTGATAATGTAATCATGGGGATACATTTTTACCTTTTTTGTTTTTTTCACTATACTCCTTTAATTTATTCAAGAAACTATTTTTCATTAACCATGAGCTCCATTTTATTTCTGGAAGACACATTATTATAAAATTAATTAGTTTTTATTTTATCTTATAAACATAATGTGGGGTGTCTTACTTTTTAAATTTCATTTATAATGTCTCTCCATTGATTACATTTCCATCAATTATCATTGATTTCTTGAAGGACATTATGAAATTTAAAAATATACATAAGGAGAAACAAGAATAACTGTGTTCTCTACATGGTCTATATTATGATGTATTTGTATTCATTATGGTATTGAATCATAAATTAAAATTTTCAATATGATAATACATTTATAGACATGTACAAATGGAGTGTCACAGTGTGAAAACATACCAACTAATATTACTTATATTCTATGATTTTTTAGTATTACATATAATATAAAAATATAATTTAAAATATGATTCATTTTTAGTTTTTGTATACATTCTTTGTTCTTTTATAAATCAGTAAATTATTAACCCTTTAAAGAAATCTAAGAAATGTTCCTGTTTTTCTAAAAAATTCATTATCACCCTTGTGATAAAATATCTGGTACCATGGAACTTCATTTCTAGGATGAAAATTATTAACGTATGTTAACATGAAAAAACCAATTCTATAAATTGGCATCGCTTCCATGTGGTTTCATAGATGACATTAGTTTTTTTGATGAGAAATTGATTATTATACTGACTACTCATATGTTTGGTTTATACATAAATAATTTCATGATCCTAATAGTGATTATGGTTTGAATATACTAGTGATGAAAAATATAATAACACTTCATATTGTTACTACAAAATAGGACATCATTTCTACATAGATGACTGAACTATAAAAATATTTTCATGAAAAATAAAATCTTACCCCTAGTACATTTAAAAAATACATTGATGAGGATCAGACAACACATGGAAATTATCTACTAAAATCTATAATATGTTACTTATAAGTTTATTTTCATTATAAAAAATTGATTGAATATGAATTCAATAGGGGAGATGAATTTTTTGAAATATATTTCATTTATATTTTATTGATTCAAATTTATAATCTCAAATACCATTTACTTTGTTGAAGATTCATTACCATTGTTGGAGACCTAGGAAAAAGTCTATCATCACATTAAGTGGTTTCCCTTAGATCTTTCCAATATTAAACTTATATTTTATATTTTTACATTTGTGCTTTTCGTTTTCATTCTAGAAAATTTTAATGACTTTTTTCTTATTTTTCATCAAGTATTCTAGTTGGTAGTAGCTAAGAGGATAACAGAAGGATGTTTTTTCTAAATTAGGTTTTGTGTTTCCTTTACGCATGTTTTAGATATGTCCAAGATTCATCATTTAAATTTATTATATGAATTGAATTATATTATGTAAATTGTTAAAAATAACTATCATTTGGAAATTATCATTTATTATATTATGTTTTTTATGTTTTTTTAAAATTTCACAGTCTTATTCCAATAAATTTTATATGTTTTTTATTTTGTTTTTTATATTTGTAATGACAAATTTGAATGTTTAAAAAAAAATCTCAGTATTTATATATTTATACTATAAAACCCCATTTCGTTGATAAAAAGTATCCACATGAAATTGAATTCAAATAATAATTTAAATAGACTTTATTCTCATTCAAATTTTTGGACAATTGACAAATAGTCAATTCAATTTTGATTTGTATGCCACAAAAACTTCCTAAATTTTATATTCACTTACCTATAAGGATTATAATACTTTTTTACATATTCATTAAATTCACCACACATCATGATAGAAACAAATGCTATAGAATTTTACAACAATTTTATTCATTTTTAAAAAACATGTTTTGCTAAATGACTTGTGTGGAATATGATTGAAATTATTAAACTTGTTCAAATTATACCCTAAAAATTGAACCCTTTTTTGAGTTATACATTTTAAATTTAATACTTTTGATCACTTATAATTTCTTGAACAACCTATAAATCTATTACATTAGGAAAAAATAATAAAATTCAATATGTTATATGAGTGAAAATTCGTGTTCTTATCGAACCCATGTTTTGAGGTTTGTTTAATTATTGTTTTTATACTTATTTAAGGATTATTTAGGATTAAATTATAGTATTATAAAATTCCTAATAATGTAAAATATGGAATGGGAAGTCACACAACTTATTAACTTTTTTAATAGTGATCAATACCATTTTAAAATAAATATTTACAGATTTCGAAAATAGTAAAATACAAAATTGGATTATCATGAAAAAATTTGAGTGGATTAATGTTTTTTAATAATAGATTTGTAATATACATTTGAAATTATTCAAAAATTTTGTAGCTAAATAAATTTTTTGAGGAATAATTTGAAGACTTATTTGGATTAACATAAAAATGAATCAAACATTTTTTCATAAATAATATACAAGACTACTTATTATTCCTTGTATATTTTGGATATTTAAATCCTACCACTGATAATCTGCTGTATAAACTAAAACATTATTCCTGATTAACAAAAATACTTCACAAAAATGTGTGGAAATTTACAAACTAAATAACCACATAGTGACTTTTTAATTTGTTCTATTTTAAAATAAAATGATAATTAAAATTAAGATATTATTTATGAGGGAAAATTTTAGTGCGTTTTTTTCGTAAAGGGATGATAAATTGGGTGGTAATATATTTAATGAAAAAAATTTATAATATTAAATAATTTTTATTTAGGGGGAATGATAATATAGAGTTCGTTGGTATTAATGTAGTGGGAGTCAGGCCCTTGTGTATTTAAATTGATTTGATATTGCCTTTTATGCATACCCTTGATAGATATAAAATTAATATTATATTTTAAATATATCTCAAGGAATAAATCCACCCCATTTTTCCTACATAATTAAAATTAAATCATTTATTTTATTAATATGGTTTATAATATTTTTTTAAAAATTTAAAAATTCATGATTTAATTTTTTTTATCATTCTCAAATTTAATCCACAAATTTTTCCAATGTGATCTATATATAATTGTTAAATTTTTATGATTATATTTTTTTTAATTAATTAAAAAAAACATAGTTTTGAATCGAATACTATGTACCTTAGATATAACACTAATGTTTAAAAAAGGAATAGACCGAACTGGACATATTTCATTACATTATATATAAATCAAGAAACATTACTCAAAATTAGATGAATTCTTTTAAAATGAAATATATTCCACCACTCCAAGTATCAAGAAAGCATTTGGTAAAAAAATTGATCCTTTCTGCAGTTAGTGGGTGAATTAAATAAGTGAAAAGTTAAAAGTATATTCCTCAAAATAAAATATAATATAGTAATTCAAAAAAAATTCTACACATCAAAAATACACCTTATGATTATTGAGTAAATCCAATAGGCGTCTAAATAAGTCTGTAGTTGATAACCTTAAAAAATTTTGATGTATTGGGTATTATAATTCACTAAAACATTACATATCAATTTGGATGGAAAATCTTCTAATGTTATTCATTATTGACATGCACCTACACATCCATTTCAATGGATATTTAAAACAATATGCTTATGTTGGAGGTGATCATATGGTGAATACTGTTACAGACATTGTAATATATCTCTGCTAGGGTAAAACCACATGTGTTCATAGATAGTGAAATCCAAGGAATACTTTTCCCATTTTAGTTTATCTATTTACATTATAATAATTTTATTAATTATAGAAACCATCTTTTGTTTATTATGATGATATTTTTAATTATATAATTCATTTTATTTTAAACAACTCTAAAGTGTTGTTTAAACTTGTGATTGTAATATGGTATTTTTTTAATATATATATATATATTCCTTTAGAGATGTGTCATCATTGAGAACAGTAGGTTTAATTAATAATGGTTTCTCTGAGGTATTTGGGATACTAAATTACATTAATAATGGGATAAAAACAATATTTGATTTCTTTTTTTAGGTTTCATTACATTTATACATTACATCTTAAAGTATATGTTAGGTAATTCATCTTCATAAATAATTTATAGACATGGATAAATAGACATTATTGGGGTTGAAACTTTTCCATTCTTATTATCTAAAGTAGTATATTATATATCATTTAGACACCTAATTTTTAATATAAAATTTTAATTTTTAAATGATCTAGTTTCTATTATGAATAACGAACCGTTTAAAACATATAATTAACTAATACTTAAAAAAATCTACTGATAATTTAGATGACCTACTCTGAATCCTCATCAAGAGAAAACCTTGGATACCACAATATTGCATTAATAACGGTGAACATTATTTATAAGGGGTGAAGTAACTGAATTCCAGACTACCAATTCGGGCCATTGTTAGAGTGGTTTCCTATGTTACAATATGTTTTTTATCTATTAATTCATTTTTATAGTGATTATTAAAATGTTTTTCATATTCATGAATAATTCCACTAGTATAATAAATATCATTCCCTGAAACATGTTTTCAAAAATTGATATATTTTAAAACTTCATATTTAGAAAATTGAACATTCTTATACATACCATATATAATTGAAAAAAAAAATTAGAAACTAAAAATATAAATCCCTTAATATTTTATGAGAACATTTAATACATTGTGTCTACACATGATTATTACCTCCTACCCTCTCGGTCAAATGACATACCATTTTCATTTCAAAGTAAGAATGGTTTTAAAGATAAATTATATAAGTGTGGTATATTTCTTCCATATAAATTCCATTTAAATTTTATTTAATTATATTCAAAAGATCACTTATTTGTTTGATTTAATATTTAGTACAACTTCTAAATTTCCTTTCTGAAGAATATATTGAAGTGATATATCAATATGGAGGAAAAATTGAGGAACTGATATCTTATTCAACTAGTTTACATGTGGATAAAGGTTCTATCTGATTTTCAATGAATAATTAATATTATGATATGAAAATAAATAAAACAATATTATGTAGTTTAAATTCAACATCAAATGGGTAGACTTTATAAAGATCAATAATTATGATGAGGATTAATGATTCTGTTCCCTCTTCTACTATATTTGGATAAATATAATTATATATAAATACATTTGACTAAATACATTTTTAATATTATAAATTTTTTGGAGGTTGATAGTTATTAATGGACATAACATTTATTTGTTTTTGAGAAAGAATATTTTCCCTTTATAAGAGTAGGGATAACCCATTTTCAATGCATATTTAGGAATAGAAAATTCATAGAACCTACGTAGACTGGTTCAAGAAAAGATCAATCCAATTTTCCACTTTCCATCATAATTTATTATTAAATTTTGTTTTCTTTTTAAAAAAAAATTGTCAATTGATTTCATGTTTTTAACCATTTCGTAGAATATAGGGGACCAATAGTTGGATGTCACTTCTCAATTAATGTTTTCAATTCCATTCTACTTATTTTTTGTAATTTACATTATTATTTCTTTTAACTAATCATATAAACTACTACACAATGATGGTATTGAAAAATTATTGTTTTAGAGGAACATTTATTAGTTTAATATCTTATGTGGGTTTTCTTATTAAATTTTGATTGTTGTGTTATTTATATTTTTGTATGGTTTCCTTTCATATTTTTTTGTCTTATAAAATATTATTTACTTTTTAAAATGACGAAACTGAAAATTCATACCTTTTTAATATTTTAACCACATCTCATTGAGTGAAATGATTTTCCCATTAAATAAGTTTTAAATAAATGATAAAATAAACCATGATTCATGGTAAAATATTTCCTAAATTTATAAAAAGTCCTTATAAGTTTCAATCTCATGATTTTAGTCACAATAAAAAATTATCGAGAACATAACAATAATGATTCTGGATCATGTTGAAAACTTATATACATTCACCTCACTCCATTACTGATCTACATACATTTTAATTTAGTAATTAATTTATTTGTTTATATAAAAACATATGAGTATGATGAAATTATAAAGATAATATTTGATGAAATTCATTAATTATAAAATCCCTATTTCCAATATAACATTTTCAATGGGGTCAGAATTTCTCATATTATCCTTTTGATCCATTATAATTCCATAATCAACCTGTTATTCTAGCACATTAAAAACATTTAATCCCATTACTACCAGCTCAAAAAGTGAAAAATCCTTTTATAGATGAACTCATGTGGGTGGGGATATTTTCTTTTTGGTTTTATTATTATTTTTTATACTTTTGGAGGAAATTATAATATTCGAATGAAGATTCATCAATCTAAATAATGGATTGTAATCATTCATCTACTAGATATTCAAATAAGTCCCCAGTTCCTTCAAAAATGAATCTGTTTATAATTCAAATATCCCTAAATAAAAAAATATTTTTTTAAGATAGTTTTGTGGATGAAATGATTATAAATTAACATTATCATTTATTGATCGTTTCTATTGATTTATGTCGGGGTGTGTCTAACTTGTATGAACACTCCTTTACCCTCATAGTGGTCATTTTTCGTTCTCTCTTTGCTAACATCTGAATTTTATCATGTATTCCTCTATTCCAAATGTAGGTGGTATTCGTCAATTTATCATTTATGTTTTATCATTATTCAAAATGAGATGATGGTATGTAATAACTATGCTTCATGGACACCTCCTTTGAATTAGTTGCTTTGTCAGGGTCCCATTCAAAGATTAGAGTAGTAATTTGTAAAAATAAATCTTAATGTTATGCCATTGTGGACATCTGTTAATTATGTTTCTTCAATCTAGGAATTTTAAGGGGTGTAGTCAAGGATGAAACCTTCAGTCAATAGATTAGTCACATTAAACATTAGTAACATGTCTGGGCACTAGAACATTGGATCATCTTTATTCTTCCTCATAAGAGGGATTATAATGGGTGCGAAACCCAAGGAATCCTGTAGAAATCACAAAGCATATTACTGTATAGTAATTTCTTCACTGGGTTTCATCAGGTATCCCATTTTTAACATAGGGTTGGATTGATGTTTAAGGTCACATGAAGATGTGATGATATTGACTGAAACATCCCTTATATAATATCATATAGGTTTATCCTTTGGAGTTCACACTTGGATGGTTCACTGGATGAATAGATCAAAATTCACAATTGCCTCGGTCCAGGGGTGGTGTGTATCATAAAGAGAAGGTTTCACACCTTGAAAGATGATGTGGACAACACTATGGAAAAGCCGAGGAAGTGCACCCCAAATAGGGGTACACCATGGATTTCGATTGGTTGGGATTGATCCTCGGGTATGCCTTCTATATAACCTATGTAGAATAAATGAATCAAAATCATTTACTTTGAAGGGGTTATGGTTCAAGAGGGTTTCAAATGGATATTCATGCTTCATAAGAGGATCACTCTCGGTTAGATCATTATATATTTTGTTGGGATTATGCAGTGACCGTTGCTCAGGTGCTACAGAGAGTAGCAATGATGTGAAAGGGGTATATGTACTGAGATGGACAAGATGGATGACATGACCTCACTGAGATATAAAATATTCGTTAATGATTAGGTTGGGTATAGTTTAATTGTATGTGATATAATGGATGGAATGGATATGGTGTCAGTAATGATTGGACTGAACCCCATGGAGGCTGTCTACGTACCATGTGTAGAATATAGGGATCAAATTACATGTATTTCATATGGTGTTACTAGACACCTAAGTAGGATTCCAGTGATAATATAGCATATGAATGCGGACCCAAAAAATGTGTAACCTCTGGGATGGGACGTGACCCTCATGGGAAATTCCGAATCACGAGAATGAACTAGATTGGATTGGATGATGGGATTGAATCTCAATGAGGCGTCCTATGAACCCAATGTAGAATATAGGTATTAAATTCAACATATTTTTCGGAATGGGGCATGGAATCATGTCTTATTCCTAGCTATATTCCCATAGACATGCTAGGGATTATACATAGATAGCATCCTAACTAAATGAAGATTGGGGTTGGGACACCATAGGAGGTGGCCCAGATGGAATTGAGGCCTGGGGTTGGGACATAAATGTCGATACGACCCCAATGGTTGGAGGTGTATGATGTGATCAGAATATCATAACGTCAATGTGATGGATTAAGTGATGGGGATGCATCAACACACCACAAGAAACTGTATTTGAGAGTTGTCTCCCATAAATGGATGGTATTACAACATTAGGGTACATCCCTTATAGTGAGCTCCATTGATTACCTTTTTTGGGATTAAAACATGTGGATTATTCCATTGTAAATTGTTTTGAAAATTTGAATGAAAACCCCATAGTGTGGTATGGTTACATGAGATCAAGGTTTACTCATTGATAGTTATCTAGAAGAAGTGTACCATGGTCATTACTAACATATAATACCTCATGAGTCATGCTTGGTGTGAGATTAAAGAGGAGGTAGTATACCAGATGTATAAGGATCCGACCTTAAAACATTACATAATATTGAATTAAATGAATAATTCACATTGAGGATCTTTTTAGGTTTAAAGCTTTAGATAATTAGAACATTACTATTACATCTTAAAAGATTACAAAGTAGACACTTCTACTATATTTCCATTTTTTTCATAAAATAAAAACTCTTAAAAATAAAATTTTCTACTTCCATGTTTTAGATTGCATGTCTTTCCAATATCCCATCCTTGACACCATTCATCTTTAAGTCTTGTGGAAAACATTTCAAAAACATGGGATGAGAATAACAAGTTTAGTAAGGGTTATAAAACAAGGAAACAAAACATTAGATCATCAATATATCCATTACATTAGCTTTTTAATATACCCCATGAAATCATGAAATTTGCGAAATACACATTGAAATCACAAGACATAAAGGTAACTTGAGGCATTCATAACATCCTTACGTAGGTAGTAACCCTCATGGTTATGTTTGGAATACCCATCACTGTATATTCTGTAAATATCGTTGAAGAAACCTTAGCGTTTAACTCATCAACGTTAACCAATGCATTGGAGAGCTATCTTGGGATCACCCGCCATTATTTTATCACAGAACCACCCTTCCTCATAAACAATTCCCATGAACCATAACACAATCGTATCACATAAAACATGCATAAAGGAAACATAACATTTCTACATTTCAATCACAAGATACCAATAGAACACATTGATATAATCAAAACACTATCAAAACCATTTTCAATACCAAAATAAAGTAAAACATGGTATTTATTTTTCAGTTTAAAAAATTTATGGGTTGTAGAGGAAGCTGAAACTCAAATAATGGTCATGGCGGCGGAGAAGTCATCGTCGCCGCATACGTAAGACAAAAACATTCCTTTTGTCATTTAGTAAAATGCTTCAGGTAAAATGATTCCTTTTGAATGGAATTAAAAGTAAAAAAAGTTTTATACACCATATAAAATAATGTCATGTAGAAATCAAAATATTCCTTAGTGAAAGGAGATTGAAATGAAGTTCCGTACAAAGACGATATCATTATATTAAGGATAAATAAATTACATAATTATGTGTGAAAAATATAAATACACCCAATATAAGTAGTCATTAAGTGTAAAACAATCAGAGTTCATCCACACATATTCATAACATGACATAATCAAGAAGTATAGGTTTAACCTAACGAATTGAAATTGGGTTAAGATGTTCCCTTACAGAAATTTTACAGCCTAATAGCATCACGTTAAACTTCATAAAATGAGTTGATGAGAGATAAAAAGGTTATCTCATCACTTGGACATAAAATTTACAGTAATAATGATATATAAAAACATATCCCAACATACTAATATGTAAATTAAAAGACCTAAAAAAAATTAAGCCTTTTAAAAAGAGGACGGTGAAAGGTTCCCTTAACGATTTGGGTAACTTTTGAAATGTACAGCCCATGAAAGAAGGAATATACAATGTTGATGTAATTACCCCTAAATGAAATTATTTTACACAAAGAGCTTAATAATGAGAATTACATTCACCACTCATAGGAGATATTGGAAAATATAGCATGAATCTCATGGAAATAAAAAGTGAGATAAAAACCCTTTGCCTCGTAGTAATCAATCATGTCGTATGACCAAAAGATAATAACAACCAAATTATTCACAGAATACCTTCAATATAAAAATATTCATGATAATATATATAGAATTACAGTACACAATACAACACATGAAATAATTAATTGGTGAACAATGGAAATCTCACGTAATTAAAAGTGAGATATGAAATCCCCTTACCTCAAGTCTGACTTGCCTTATCAATTTCGTTATATTCATGAATAATAAACATTTGTAAATTTATAATTTCACAAGGAATTCCTTTAATGTTTATTATTCAATTCATATCAAATATTATCATGTTATAATAATTAGTTAATTATGTGATTTCATATCATATGTTTAATCGATGTTCGGTAAATGAGTCAAAAATGAACTTGATTGAAGGGAATTGTCCATGTAGTTATAAGTGCATCATCTCCAGAATGGTGTTAATGATTTAAATATCATATATATCCAATATATATTTATTTAATAATATTCCATAATGTTTGGAGAAAAGAAATGAAATTTACCTTTCATGAAGACGGTAGGTCGTACGTATGCATGAAAAGTACTTTAATTTTTTTGTCATATTAAGGCACATTAAAACTAAATTAGACATAGATATATTATAATTACAGTATAATATATATGTTATATAGGTAACTTATGTTCATTAATTATATTCTTTATAAATTCCATGTTTGGAATGAACGACTCACATCACTTGAGGGGGTGGTTGTCCGCACTTCCTCATATGAAATTATCGCATTTTCACAACATGAAAAGCATAACGATATGTTTTAAATATAAAATAAAGAATCATATAGGGAAAATATATAATATATATATATATATATATATAGTTCTATCATAATGGACACCATGAGAGGTGTTAAATTAAGATTGAACAATCATCGTTTCGTGAGGCAGTAATTCGCCACCCACAGGAACAGTAGGTTCTTTAACCATTAGATGGAGGTGTGTGTATGTTTAGGTAGAATCCATATCATAACAAAATCCTAGTATATTGAAAATTCTGTTGTTATTATGGGGTCAAATAATAATATGATAGTGGTGAGTAAAGAAGGAAAATAAAAGAAAGAAACTCGAGAGAAGACATTACCTTTAAATCGAGTAACTCATTTTGATTTGAGCCAAAGGCTTCCTTGGAAAGACTTATGCCCAATGTAAGGCTTCTAGGAGTAAGAGAGGAATGGTGAGAGATAATATGAGCAGAGTTTGGACGATCCAAGTACTCGAGAGGTGTGGGTAATGGGGTAGAGGTGGGGGCATTTTATAAGAGGGAGGAGGGTCACTTTTGGAATGTCTTGAAATGTTACTTTATTATAAAATACATTTTGGTTTTTAATGGTCCCATATTGATATATTTAGAAGATAAGATGCTAAGGTTTCTAAATCCACCCATCCAATCTGTTTTTGGCAAGTGTATATCATATATTTTACCATATCATTTCATTTTATTTAAATCGTTCATTAATGAGGTAATCACTACATCATCATGGTGTCATAAATAAATTTATTTATTTAAGGTCTAAAAATTATAAACAAAATACCATGATTTATGAAATATTTTTATCTTTCCAATGACTATTTATAGTCTAAGAGATCGTTTATGTAAACAAAATTAAAATTGTTTTACTTAGGTGTTACATAGTTTGGTTATATTTTCCTTTAAAAATAATATGATTAAAGTCACAATCACACAAAAGTGATTCCATGGGGTCCCTAAGTTGGCACAAGGAATACCATGGTCGGCCATGACACAACCATGAGGGTTTGGACACATGTTTGGGTTATTTAATATAATTATGATATTATTTTATTACCTTGAACTACCCAATTACAAATTAATCATGATAATTAAAGATAATTGTCGTCGTTACTATTCATAGTGTCCAAAAACAAGAGTCTTAAATACATAATTTGGAAATTATGATTCCAAATATAGAATCCATTTTAGTAAATTAAAAACACATAAATTGCAGTAATTAATATAAAAATAATTCTCGTTGTCACAACCAAAGATGGGTTTTTAAGAAGTAAAATTTATCAAAAGATTGACTTGTTTTTACTTCCAATTGAAAAGTGAAATTATTTTAAATAAACAACATTGTATTAATTGATAAAAAAATTAATTCAATTAAACATTAAAACCAGTTAAAAGGAAATTATTACTATGTAATTAAATTAGATGAAAAAGCAGTTTTGAAGTAAAATGCAATATTTTCACTATTCATTAAAAATGAACATTTGTCCAAAAAATTCCAAACAAATTTCCAAAGTAAATTTAATATTAAAAAATGATTTTTATTTTAACAAATTAAAAACATATAAGTTTCATTAATTATTTTTATAATTAATTCCGGTGTCAAAACAAATATTGTATTTTTAAGAAACAATATCTATCAAAAGATTGACACTTGTTACTGTCCAATTTCAATGTGAAATTAATTCCAATGACAAACATTGAATTAAATGGTAAAAATATATTCTAATTACACTTTAAACCCAATTAAAAATATAATCTAACCATATAAATAAATTAGATTAAAAGGATGTTTTGAATTAAAATACAGCAATTTTCACTATTCATAAAAAATGAACTTTATCGGAAAAATAACAAAATTTTACATGAAGTAAATTTTGATGTCCTGATTTTAGAGAAGGATTTTATTTTGTCTAATATAAAATATAAAATTGAAAATGGTAGTTTTAAAAAAAGGTTCTCTATCAAAAGGTTGTTAATCGACCTTTTAAAGAATATTAGAATATTTATTTTTCAAATGGGATTCATTTTCATTTTAATCCTATATCATTAAATGGATAATTACTAAAATATTTAACAAACATATGTAATAATTTTTTAGTTAGTTTTGTTCATTCCCACCATTACAACAGTTAGGCATCAACTACAATTGAAAATAATATTATTATATTATTAGTGTGCCATATAAGATTTCAAAGAAACTCATTTTTGTGTATTGGGTACTCCATGGAACATAGAATTCCATTTATAGTAATATTAACATTTTATTCACAAATATTAATAAATATGAAAATTTCATATTCTTTATTTAACAAATGTAGAGACCCGAAGCTTGACGTACATGAAAATTACATTACTTTTGTGGAATACTAAGTACATAACAAAAACACACACACAAGGATCGTAATAGTTTAGTGTCATTGGAAACTCGGAATATAATCTTCTAATCCTGGTGAAAGATCTTCAACATCTCCCATAAAGATCTTCCTTTTTTATACATAAAACATTTATTTATATCCTGGGGAAAAGTAAACATAAAAGGGTGAGCTCAAATGCTCAGTAAGGGTAAAAAAAAGAAATATCAATCACATCGTATACACAAGCACATAACATTTGGAAATCTTAACCTGCAAAATAGATCATAATTTCATAACATGGGATAAATCATGGCAGTGAAATGTAATCACAATAATCATAACTTAAAACATGAAACTTTGTGGCATACACACATAATCATATAGAATCATTTCTTGTTAGTCAAGACTCATTGCCAAAACTATCTTAGTGGACAAAGTCCCTTTCTGAACCGAGTCACCCTCGTTTCAGTCCTGTTTCACTGAACCGGTATAACCTACCGTTCCAGCCATGTCTATCTCATGAGATATAAAATCTTTACCCAATGCATTGGAGGGAGATATAGGTCCCACCCATCTCATAATGATACCATTCTTATGTGTGCCACAAAATCATAAATCATACATCATTTCAGAACCCATGTAATAAAAATGGGATTCTTAAACAACATGACATCATAAAACAATTCATATAAGATAAAGGAATTCATAAAAATAATTCCATCACAACATAATCAAATCAATGTAATATTACGGATATAAACAAAACCCTTTATTATCTTAGATGGGAAAATAATTTTGATATAACAATTGAACTTCATTTTTGAGGAAAATATCCTTTCTACTTCAAAAACACTTTTCCTTTCTTAACATGTCGTAAAATTATAAACTAAAAGAATTTGATTAAAAATAAACATGAAAAATTGTAAAGGAAGCTTCTTGGAAATAATGTTTTAAAAATCCATTCATGCCGTATAAGTTAAAAAAACATTCTTCGTACTTTTTTCAGAAAAGTCAAAAAGTACCTCGTACGAAAAACGACAAAAGATTCCGTTCATATATTTTACTAAAAACTCACCGAAGGGTAAAATTTGATTTAAAAAATTGTAGGTGTATGGAAATAATATTACATATTGAGGAAACATGGATGTGGATGATAAAATACACCCCAGTAAATTTCAAAGTATAAACAATCTCGGATAAAAATGAGATTGTGATATTTCCCTTACCTTAGGTCCGATTTTCTTCGTAAGTGTCTGAACCTCCTGTATAATGATTTAAATAATTTCATTGAATTATTAAAGAATCATATTCATTGTTAGTATATCATATATGGTTCACTTATGACTTTATATTACCCGTTCTTTTGTAAATTCATGTTAAAGTAGCGTTTTGGGTAAAATCGTCTCATTTGTCGTTCGTGTTTTAACTTGTAATTATTAATATGATTACATAGATCATTATTACTTAATTATAGAATATAAAACATGATTTATATATAATATATATTCAGAATATACATATATATAATGGATCGATAAATGGAAAGAAATACACCATTCATGGAGACGGTAGGCCGCACGTACGCATGAACGTTGTTTTCTTTTCATTATTGAATTGAGTGGAATTAAGTTGGTGACATACATATATGTACACATAAATCCAGTATCTTTATAATGTCATATATTTCATTATTATTTCTTATATATACTTTATAATCATTCTTAAATGGTTAACATGGAGAATGAATCTCATCGCGTCATGGAGACGGTAGTCCCTACGTACGCACGAGCGATGATATCATTTACATAATTATTGAATTTAATTGGAGTGGATGATAATATATCAGAATAAATATTCTGTTCTAATAACTATGTATAGTTATTCTTTACACCATTATACCCATCCATGTAAGGTGGTGGTGGAAAATAGATTACACCACGGCGTGGAGACGGTATTCCGTACGTACGCACGCGCGGTGATTTCTTTTTCCATAGGAGGGATAGATGGTGAAATAGGGTTGTTACATACTTATAATAACATATCAGTATATGAGTGATACTGATGTTATTACTTCATAATGAAACAACCTAAGAAGAAGAAGTGTAAGAAGAAAAAAAGATGAACGAATCGGTAACGGACATTACCTCTTCTTTGAAGTGCTTCTTTGAGACCTACTTTTAAGGCACTAAAATGGGACTTTGAAGAATATCAGAACCTCTGGGATTTTTCTAGGTAAGTGAAGAAGAGAATTTGGCAGGGGTTGTCCAAGCTTGAAGGCTCAAAGTTGTGTGAGGAAAAGAGGGAGGAGGAGCCCATTTATAAGGGAGGAGATGGGCATCTTTGGAATAACTAAAAATATTATTTTATTATAAAGTCAAGTTCGGTTTTAAATAGCTCCAAATTGATATATATCGAAGCTACGGTGGGTATGGGTCGCAATACTCTCATCCAATAGAATTTAGACAAGTTTAGGTTCCTATTTTAACCTTATCATTTAGATTTAACATTAAGTTAAATAAGTTTACTTTTACCGTGTCTTCTTGTGTTCTTATACTATAAGGTTAATAAACTTACTATAAGAATCCAAACGAACCCCAAGTTGTTAATTATTAATATATATAACCTAATCTAAGTCATTTGGCCGAACCTTAGATTTTTAGGAATAAAATAACAATTAATAATATAATATTTGTAATAATAACTATTTTATGTCAATTTTGACACTATTTAGTAATTTATTTTTGTGAAAATAATAACAGAATTATTAGTTTTAAACAAGTTAATTATATAAATACTAACATGTCATATTAACCTAGAAAATTAGTGTAATTTATAAAAAGTCTGAAATTATATTTATTTGGGTATTTATAACATCAATTATGTCAATATTTCATTAATAAGATAATTACTACATCATCGTTGTGTCATAAATAAATTAACTTATTCAATGTCTAAAAATTAAAAATAAAATACCATTATGTAGGAAATCGTTTTAGCTTTCTAATGAATATTTATAGTCGAATCTATCTTATGTATAACCCCATATTAAAAATATTTTAGTAAATAAACATTGATTTTAACTCTTTTAACCCTTCTTTAAATAAATTAATAATAAATGTCCTAATCTAATCCAAGTGGGTATAAATGGTCATATTTTATTCCTAAGTTTGTTTTTGGTAGAATTACACTTATCCAATAGAATTAGGACATGTGTTAGGGTAATAAATATATCATTTTTACCCTTAATTACCCTATTTACTTTTAACCGTGGGAAAAAAAGTAAAAAGTTACTATTCACCAAAAAATATTTTCATCTCATTGAACCACATTTTAGTCCTTGATATTAACCATGTCTCTCGGATTTTCAAAATTCCACTCACAGAAGCGGTAAAATTAAGTTTTATGAAAAATTCAGTTTTTTTAACTACCACTTAGTGGTTTCACTATTCGTCAAAAATTGAAAGTTTTCAGAAAAATACCAAAATTTCACCCTAGGCTAATTTCGATATTCCGAATCCAAAAATGAAGTCCATTTTGAAAAATAAAATTTATAAAATTTAAAAAAGTGGTAATTACTATTCATAACGGCTAGTTTTAATAATATTTTAATAGCATATTGTTATTTAGTGAAACTCGGTATTGCGTACAACACACGCTATCGAGGAAGGTCGTGATTGCGTGTAATGCAAGCCAAGTCAGGGTTGCGTGTTGTGAAAGAATCCTTCATTGTTTCGTATAACAGAATTCAACCATATTTCATTTATACATTGAATATATATATATATATACTCAATGTTGCGTAGAATAACTATTATCAAAATGGTGTGTAACAAAATCCAAGAATAGTGTTGCGTATACTGCAAGATAATACGGTGTTGCGTATAGCGCAAGGTAATCTTGGTGTACCATATGACACAAGACATTAATTAAATGGATATTTTTCATAAAATCTTGGGGCGTTACATTCTACCCCCCTTAAAATGAATTTCTCCCTCGAAATTCGTCGGGGTTATAAATGGGTTACTACTCAAAAGTTTTTTTAATAGAAACCCACATCGTAAAAAGGAATACCAAAACATGGCTTTAATAACTAAAGTATGAAGTGTAACGGTTACCCAAATTAACTCGTCATTGGGTTTCCACGTAGTAGAACATAGGTGAAAATATGGATATGGAAGAAAAATCTAACCATCAGGTTCTGATGGAGAGTGGTAGAGAACATGGCTATGAGAAATCCAACAATCGCAGAGCCATAAATTTGTGATGATCTAGGGTACCATCTGATTCATTGGATATAAGGGCACTAGGACAACATTTTTGGTTTTCATGATCATTTCCCTAAAGTTGAAAATTTTGAATTAGAATAAATACTTACTTTATTTTGGTACAATCTCACTGTTGTTCGTGCCTTGAACAATTTCCACTTCATCTCTTAAATAAATGAAGTTGAATTTGTTATTCATGAAGTGTTAGAAGATCATGTGATAGAATGATGGGTTATTCCATCTGTCTCAAACAAAAGGTTAGAAAAAGTTATTAAATATACATAAGTCGATCTATAGTGAGATTAATCATATATGGTTCCTAAAATGGACTTATACTTCATATATCATACTGCTTAATATAATAAAACTAGTTTCTTCTAAACAGGGACATCCTGTAGGCCAGTGGTAGGAGATAAAGGCCAGTCGCACTTCGGTTGTGGGTTCGATTCCCACAGCCTTGGCCGACGCGATGGGTTGTCACCCATCCTGCAGGTTTTCCTTTTTTTAAAGCTATATTACTATAACATCCCATCAATAATATTGAAAAAAAAATTATCCTAACTTATGTCCAACATAATCAATTCTAATATTTAGGCTTATCTAAAATACTTCGGTCCAAGCTCATAGTATATAGAAATTGATTACTTGAAATCTCACAGAACAATCACGTGAATTCCATCATTTATCCCCCATATATCATAAGATATATCTTGTTGGTCAAATTACAAACATGTGAATACCTTAATCATTATTTCTCTTGAAGAATGAATACCCATTGAACCCTAGTGAAAACATGAATGCTGACAAAAGTTAACTCTTTCCACATACCAAAATCCAAAAATTCTATATACTCAAACCATGATATAACCTTCTCCTTATATCAGTCATGAGCTCATGAATACTATCAAACATTTAATTTTCTCCTTATCCCTTCATTATGCACATATCATCTATATTCCAAAAATATCTGAATAACCATTCATGGATACTGGTAACATTAATCATACACTTTCAAAACTCATGGAAAGAAAACAGTGTAACAATCCATAGATGTCTCTTTATTCCATAGTAGCATGAGATTACTTATACAACATTACACATGATAAACATGTAATCATTCCACTACATTCTTAAACCATTGACTGAGCTTCAACAATTCTTTCATCTCACATATCATTTGTAGTCTCTACATCATCATCCACATAAATAATACCCATAAGACCATACTGATTCTCTTCATGAGACTTTCCCTTAGGGCATTGGTTTTCATAATGCCCGTACATTCCACATTTAAAACATTTAACCATTGTTGATGTCGTAGCAATACCATTATCCTCATCCATGGTGTTAACTAAACCTTTTCCTTTGCACTTAGTAGCTTTGTGTCCTTCTTTTCCACACCCAAAGCATCTTCCAGTTCCTTTGAAACATTCTCCTTGATGCCTCTTCCCACATGATTTACATAGGGGAAATTGAACGTTCTTTCCTCCATGATCATCATGAAACTCCATCTTTCTCTTATTAGCCGAGTCAGGAAACTTACCAAATTTTACTTTATTGATCATATTATGAGATTGCTGATTCGGCAAAATAATGTTGTTTGGACATCCAAATCCCATTTCATTTGGTTGCTCATGAATAATATCATTCCATTGTCCCTCATATTCTCCATTATAGTGAATCATCTTGTTTCCAGCCATTTTCTAAAACCCAAAAAGAATAGTGTGAGAGGCAAAAATCATTCTAGGGAAAACAACATAATAAAGGGGGGGGGGGACCCTCAATATATAACATCTTAGGTTAAATTCTAAGATCGTTAGCACAATTCTAGGACTATAACCTATATGTATACTTAACCTTAGAGACATCCCTAGGCATACCTTAGAAATATCTCTAGGGATCTCACTAAAGTTCTCGCATCCTAGTTTGCAAAGGTTGACTAAATCTTTCCACTGATACCAACTGTAGAGACCCGAAGCTTGACGTACATGAAAATTACATTACTTTTGCGGAATACTAAGTACATAACAAAAACACACACACAAGGATCATAATAGTTTAGTGTCTTTGGAAACTCGAAATATAATCTTCTAATCCTGGTGAAAGATCTTCAACATCTCCCATAAAGATCTTCCTTTTTTTATACCTAAAACATTTCTTTATATCATGGGGAAATGTAAACATAAAAGGGTGTGCTCAAATGCTCAGTAAAGTAAAACAAAAGAAATATCAATCACATCGTATACACAAGAACATAACTTTTGGAAATCTTAACCTGCAAAAGAGATCATAATTTCATAACATGGGATAAATCATGAAAGTGAAATGTAATCACAATAATCATAACTTAAAACATGAAACTTTGTGGCATACACACATAATCAGAGAGAATCATTTCTTTTTAGTCAAGACTCATTGCCAAGAATATCTTAGTGGACAAAGTCCCTTTCTGAACCGAGTCACCCTCGTTTCAGTCCTGTTTCACTGAACCGGTATAACCTACCGTTCCAGCCATGTCTATCTCATGAGATATAAAATCATTACCCAATGCATTGGAGGGAGATATAGGTCCCACCCATCTCATAATTATATCATTCTTATGTGTGCCAAAAAATCATAAATCATACATCATTGCATAACCCATGTAATAAAAATGGGATTCTTAAACAACATGACATCATAAAACAATTCATATAAGATAAAGGAATTCATAAAAATAATTCCATCACAACATAATCAAATCAATGTAATAATAGGGATATAAACAGAACCCTTTATTATCTTAGATGGGAAAATAATTTTGAAATAACAATTGAACTTCATTCTTGAGGAAAATATCCTTTCTACATCAAAAACACATTTCCTTTCTTAACATGTCGTAAAATTATAATCTTAAAGAAGTTGATTAAAAATAAACTTGAAAATTTTAAAGTAAGCTTCTTGGAAATAATGTTTTAAAAATCCATTCATGTCGTATAAGTTAAAAAAAACATTCTTCGTACTTTTGTCGGAAAAGTCAAAAAGTACCTCGTACGAAAAACGACAAAAGATTCCGTTCATATATTTTACTAAAAACTCATCTAAGGGTAAAATTGGATTTAAAAAATTGTAGGTGGATGGAAATAATATTACATATTGAGGAAACATGGATGTGGATGATAAAATACCCCCCAGTAAATTTCAAAGTATAAACTATCTCGGATAAAAATGAGATTGTGATATTTCCATTACCTTAGGTCCGATTTGCTTTGTATGTGTCCGAACCTCCTGTATAATGATTTATATAATGTCATTGACTTATTACAGAATCATAATCACTATTATTAAATCATATATGGTTCACTTATGACTTTATATTACTCGTTCTTTTGTAAATTCATGTTAAAGTAGTGTTTTGGGTAAAATCATCTCATTTGCTGTTCGTGTTTTAACTTGTAATTATTAATATGATTACATAGATCATTATTACTTAATTATAGAATATAAAACATGATTTATATATAATATATATTCATAATATACATATATATAATGGATCGATAAATGGAAAGAAATACACCGTTCATGGAGATGGTAGGTCGTACGTACGCATAAACGCTGTTTTCTTTTCGTTATTGAATTGAGTGGAATTAAGTAGATGACATACATATATATACACATAAATCCAGTATCTTTATAATGTCATATATTTCATTATTATTTCTTATATATACTTTATAATCATTCTTAAATGGTTAACATCGAGAATGAATCTCATCGCGTCGTGGAGATGGTAGACCGTACGTACGCATGAGCGATGATATCATTTACATAATTATTGAATTGAATTGGAGTGGATGATAATATATCAGAATAAATATTATGTTCTAATAAATATGTATTGTTATTCTTTACACCATTATACCCATCCATGTAAGGTGGTGGTGGAAAATAGATTACACCAAGGCGTGGAGACGGTATTCCGTACGTACGCACGCGCGGTGATTTCTTTTTCCGTAGGATGGATAGATGGTGAAATAAGGTTTTTTCATACTTATAATAACATATCATTATATGAGTGATACTGATGTTATTACTTCATAATGATACAACCTAATAAGAATAAGTGGAAGAAGAAATAAAGATGAAAGAATCGGTAACGGACATTACCTCTTCTTTGAAGTGCTTCTTTGAGACCTCCTTTTAGGGAATTAAATGGGTCTTTGAAGAAGACAAGAACCTCTAGGATGTTTCTAGGGAAGTGGAGAAGATAATTTGGCAGGGTTTGGCCGAGCTTGAAGGCTCAAAGTTGTGTGGGGAAGAGAGGGAGGACGTTCCCTTTTATAAGGGAGGAGAGGGGCACCTTTGGAATAACTAAAAATATTATTTTATTATAAAGTCAAGTTCGGTTTTAAATAGCTCCAAATTGATATATTTAGAATCTAAGGTGGGTATGGGTCGAAATAATCTCATACAATAGAATTTAGACAAGTTTAGGTTCCAATTTTAACCTTATCATTTAGACTTAACATTAAGTTAAATAAGTTTACTTTTACGGTGTCTTCTTGTGTTCGTATACTATAAGGATAATAAACTTACTATAAGAAGCCAAAATAACCCCAAGTTGTTTATTATTAATATATATAACCTTATCTATGTCATTTGTCATAAACTTATATTTTTAGGAATAAAATAACAATTACTAATATAATATTTGTTTTAAATACTATTTTATGTCAATTTTGACACTATTTAGTAATTTATTTTTGTGAAAATCATAACAGACTTATTAGTTCGAAACAAGTTAATTAAATCACTAATAACATGTCATATTAACCTATAAAATTAGTGTAATTTATAAAAATTCTGAAATTATATTTATTTGGGTATTTATAACATCAATTATGTCAATATTTCATTAATAAGATAATTACTACATCATCGTTGTGTCATAAATAAACTAACATATTCAATTTCTAAAAATTAAAAATAAAATACCATTATGTAGGAAATCGTTTTAGCTTTCTAATGAATATTTATAGTCGAATCTATCTTATGTATAACCCCTTATTAAAAATATTTTAGTAAATAAACATTGATTTTAACTCTTTTAACCCTTCTTTAAATAAATTAATAATAAATGTCCTAATCTAATCCAAGTGGGTATAAATGGTCATATTTTATTCCTAAGTTTGTTTTTGGTAGAATTACACTTATCCAATAGAATTAGGACATGTATTAGGGTAATAATAATATCATTTTTACCCTTAATTACCCTATTTACTTTTAACCGTGGGAAAAAAAGTAAAAAGTTACTATTCACTAAAAATTATTTTCATCTCATTGAACCACATTTTAGTCCTTGATATTAACCATGTCTCTCGGATTTTCAAAATTCCACTCACAGAAGCGGTAAAATTAAGTTTTATGAAAAATTCAGTTTTTTTAACTACCACTTAGTGGTTTCACTATTCGTCAAAAATTGAAAGTTTTCAGAAAAATACCAAAATTTCACCCTAGGCTAATTTCGATATTCCAAATCCAAAAATGAAGTCCATTTTGAAAAATAAAATTTATAAAATTTAAAAAAGTGGTAATTACTATTCATAACGGCTAGTTTTAATAATATTTTAATAGCATATTGTTATTTAGTGAAACTCGGTATTGCGTACAACACACGCTATCGAGGAAGGTCGTGATTGCGTGTAATGCAAGCCAAGTCAGGGTTGCGTGTTGTGAAAGAATCCTTCATTGTTTCGTATAACAGAATTCAACCATATTTCATTTATACATTGAATATATATATATATATATATACTCAATGTTGCGTAGAATAACTATTATCAAAATGGTGTGTAACAAAATCCAAGAATAGTGTTGCCTATACTGCAAGATAATACGGTGTTGCGTATAGCGCAAGGTAATCTTGGTGTACCATATGACACAAGACATTAATTAAATGGATATTTTTCATAAAATCTTGGGGCGTTACATTCTACCCCCCCTTAAAATGAATTTCTCCCTCGAAATTCGTCGGGGTTATAAATGGGTTACTACTCAAAAGTTTTTTTAATAGAAACCCATATCGTAAAAAAGAATACCAAAACATGGCTTTAATAACTAAAGTATGAAGTGTAACGGTTACCCAAATTAACTCGTCATTGGGTTTCCACGTAGTAGAACATAGGTGAAAATATGGATATGGAAGAAAAATCTAACCATCAGGTTCTGATGGAGAGTGGTAGAGAACATGGCTATTAGAAATCCAACAATCGCAGAGCCATAAATTTGTGATGATCTAGGGTACCATCTGATTCATTGGATATAAGGGCACTAGGACAAAATTTTTGGTTTTCATGATCATTTCCCTAAAGTTGAAAATTTTGAATTAGAATAAATACTTACTTTATTTTGGTACAATCTCACTGTTGTTCGTGCCTTGAACAATTTCCACTTCATCTCTTAAATAAATGAAGTTGAATTTGTTATTCATGAAGTGTTAGAAGATCATGTGATAGAATGATGGGTTATTCCATCTGTCTCAAACAAAAGGTTAGAAAAAGTTATTAAATATACATAAGTCGATCTATAGTGAGATTAATCATATATGGTTCCTAAAATGGACTTATACTTCATATATAATACTGCTTAATATAATAAAACTAGTTTCTTCTAAACAGGGACATCCTGTAGGCCAGTGGTAGGCGATAAAGGCCAGTCGCACTTCGGTTGTGGGTTCGATTCCCACAGCCTTGGCCGACGCGATGGGTTGTCACCCATCCTGCAGGTTTTCCTTTTTTTAAAGCTATATTACTATAACATCCCATCAATAATATTGAAAAAAAATTTATCCTAACTTATGTCCAACATAATCAATTCTAATATTTAGGCTTATCTAAAATACTTCGGTCCAAGCTCATAGTATAAAGAAATTGATTACTTGAAATATCACAGAACAATCACGTGAATTCCATCATTTATCCCCCATATATCATAAGATATATCTTGTTGGTCAAATTACAAACATGTGAATACCTTAATCATTATTTCTATTGAAGAATGAATACCCATTGAACCCTAGTGAAAACATGAATGCTGACAAAAGTTAACTCTTTCCACATACCAAAATCCAAAAATTCTATATACTCAAACCATGATATAACCTTCTCCTTATATCAGTCATGAGCTCATGAATACTATCAAACATTTAATTTTCTCCTTATCCCTTCATTATGCACATATCATCTATATTCCAAAAATATCTGAATAACCATTCATGGATACTGGTAACATTAATCATACACTTTCAAAACTCATGGAAAGAAAACAGTGTAACAATCCATAGATGTCTCTTTATTCCATAGTAGCATGAGATTACTTATACAACATTACACATGATAAACATGTAATCATTCCACTACATTCTTAAACCATTGACTGAGCTTCAACAATTATTTCATCTCACATATCATTTGTAGTCTCTACATCATCATCCACATAAATAATACCCATAAGACCATACTGATTCTCTTCATGAGACTTTCCCTTAGGGCATTGGTTTTCAAAATGCCCGTACATTCCACATTTAAAACATTTAACCATTGTTGATGTCGTAGCAATACCATTATCCTCATCCATGGTGTTAACTAAACCTTTTCCTTTGCACTTACTAGCTTTGTGTCCTTCTTTTCCACACCCAAATCATCTTCCAGTTCCTTTGAAACATTCTCCTTGATGCCTCTTCCCACATGATTTACATAGGGGAAATTGAACGTTCTTTCCTCCATGATCATCATGAAACTCCATCTTTCTCTTATTAGCCGAGTCAGGAAACTTACCAAATTTTACTTTATTGATCATATTATGAGATTGCTGATTCGGCAAAATAATGATGTTTGGACTTCCAAATCCCATTTCATTTGGTTGCTCATGAATAATATCATTCCATTGTCCCTCATATTCTCCATTATAGTGAATCATCTTGTTTCCAGCCATTTTCTAAAACCCAAAAAGAATAGTGTGAGAGGCAAAAATCATTCTAGGGTAAACAACATAATAAAGGGGGGGGGACCCTCAATATCTAACATCTTAGGTTAAATTCTAAGATCGTTAGCACAATTCTAGGACTATAACCTATATGTATACTTAACCTTAGAGACATCCCTAGGCATACCTTAGAAATATCTCTAGGGATCTCACTAAAGTTCTCGCATCCTAGTTTGCAAAGGTTGACTAAATCTTTCCTCTGATACCAACTGTAGAGACCCGAAGCTTGACGTACATGAAAATTACATTACTTTTGCGGAATACAAAGTACATAACAAAAACACACACACAAGGATCGTAATAGTTTAGTGTCTTTGGAAACTCGGAATATAATCTTCTAATCCTGGTGAAAGATCTTCAACATCTCCCATAAAGATCTTCCTTTTTTTATACCTAAAACCTTTCTTTATATCATGGGGAAATGTAAACATAAAAGGGTGTGCTCAAATTCTCAGTAAAGTAAAACAAAAGAAATATCAATCACATCGTATACACAAGCACATAACTTTTGGAAATCTTAACCTGCAAAAGAGATCATAATTTCATAACATGGGATAAATCATGGAAGTGAAATGTAATCACAATAATCATAACTTAAAACATGAAACTTTGTGGCATACACACATAATCAGAGAGAATCATTTCTTTTTAGTCAAGACTCATTGCCAAGAATATCTTAGTGGACAAAGTCCCTTTCTGAACCGAGTCACCCTCGTTTCAGTCCTGTTTCACTGAACCGGTATAACCTACCGTTCCAGCCATGTCTATCTCATGAGATATAAAATCATTACCCAATGCATTGGAGGGAGATATAGGTCCCACCCATCTCATAATTATATCATTCTTATGTGTGCCAAAAAATCATAAATCATACATCATTGCATAACCCATGTAATAAAAATGGGATTCTTAAACAACATGACATCATAAAACAATTCATATAAGATAAAGGAATTCATAAAAATAATTCCATCACAACATAATCAAATCAATGTAATAATAGGGATATAAACATAACCCTTTATTATCTTAGATGGGAAAATAATTTTGAAATAACAATTGAACTTCATTCTTGAGGAAAATATCTTTTCTACATCAAAAACACATTTCCTTTCTTAACATGTCGTAAAATTATAATCTTAAAGAAGTTGATTAAAAATAAACATGAAAATTTTAAAGTAAGCTTCTTGGAAATAATGTTTTAAAAATCCATTCATGTCGTATAAGTTAAAAAAAACATTCTTCGTACTTTTGTCGGAAAAGTCAAAAAGTACCTCGTACGAAAAACGACAAAAGATTCCGTTCATATATTTTACTAAAAACTCATCTAAGGGTAAAATTGGATTTAAAAAATTGTAGGTGGATGGAAATAATATTACATATTGAGGAAACATGGATGTGGATGATAAAATACCCCCCAGTAAATTTCAAAGTATAAACTATCTCGGATAAAAATGAGATTGTGATATTTCCCTTACCTTAGGTCCGGTTTGCTTTGTATGTGTCCGAACCTCCTGTATAATGATTTATATAATGTCATTGACTTATTACAGAATCATAATCACTATTATTAAATCATATATGGTTCACTTATGACTTTATATTACTCGTTCTTTTGTAAATTCATGTTAAAGTAGTGTTTTGGGTAAAATCATCTCATTTGCCGTTCGTGTTTTAACTTGTAATTATTAATATGATTACATAGATCATTATTAATTAATTATAGAATATAAAACATGATTTATATATAATATATATTCATAATATACATATATATAATGGATCGATAAATGGAAAGAAATACACCGTTCATGGAGATGGTAGGCCGTACGTACGCATGAACGCTGTTTTCTTTTCGTTATTGAATTGAGTGGAATTAAGTAGATGACATACATATATATACACATAAATCCAGTATCTTTATAATGTCATATATTTCATTATTATTTCTTATATATACTTTATAATCATTCTTAAATGGTTAACATGGAGAATGAATCTCATCGCGTCGTGGAGATGGTAGTCCGTACGTACGCATGAGCGATGATATCATTTACATAATTATTGAATTGAATTGGAGTGGATGATAATATATCAGAATAAATATTATGTTCTAATAAATATGTATTGTTATTCTTTACACCATTATACCCATCCATGTAAGGTGGTGGTGGAAAATAGATTACACCAAGGCGTGGAGACGGTATTCCGTACGTACGCACGCGCGGTGATTTCTTTTTCCGTAGGATGGATAGATGGTGAAATAAGGTTTTTTCATACTTATAATAACATATCATTATATGAGTGATACTGATGTTATTACTTCATAATGATACAACCTAAGAAGAATAAGTGGAAGAAGAAATAAAGATGAAAGAATCGGTAACAGACATTACCTCTTCTTTGAAGTGCTTCTTTGAGACCTCCTTTTAGGGAATTAAATGGGTCTTTGAAGAAGACCAGAACCTCTAGGATGTTTCTAGGGAAGTGGAGAAGATAATTTGGCAGGGTTTGGCCGAGCTTGAAGGCTCAAAGTTGTGTGGGGAAGAGAGGGAGGACGTTCCCTTTTATAAGGGAGGAGAGGGGCACCTTTGGAATAACTAAAAATATTATTTTATTATAAAGTCAAGTTCGGTTTTAAATAGCTCCAAATTGATATATTTAGAATCTAAGGTGGTTATGGGTCGAAATAATCTCATACAATAGAATTTAGACAAGTTTAGGTTCCAATTTTAACCTTATCATTTAGACTTAACATTAAGTTAAATAAGTTTACTTTTACGGTGTCTTCTTGTGTTCGTATACTATAAGGATAATAAACTTACTATAAGAAGCCAAAATAACCCCAAGTTGTTTATTATTAATATATATAACCTTATCTATGTCATTTTTCATAAACTTATATTTTTAGGAATAAAATAACAATTACTAATATAATATTTGTTTTAAATACTATTTTATGTCAATTTTGACACTATTTAGTAATTTATTTTTGTGAAAATCATAACAGACTTATTAGTTCGAAACAAGTTAATTAAATCACTAATAACATGTCATATTAACCTATAAAATTAGTGTAATTTATAAAAATTCTGAAATTATATTTATTTGGGTATTTATAACATCAATTATGTCAATATTTCATTAATAAGATAATTACTACATCATCGTTGTGTCATAAATAAACTAACATATTCAATTTCTAAAAATTACAAATAAACTACCATTATGTAGGAAATCGTTTTATCTTTCTAATGAATATTTATAGTCGAATTTATCTTATGTATAACCCCATATTAAAAATGTTTTAGTAAAACAACTTTGATTTTAACTCTTTTAACCCTTCTTTAAATAAATTAATAATAAATGTCCTGATCTAATCCAAGAGGGTCTAAATGGTCATATTTTATTCCTAAATTTGTTTTTGGTCGAATTAAACTTATCCAATAGAATTAGGACATGTGTTAGGGTAATAATAATATCATTTTTACCAATAATTACCCTATTTACTTTTAATCGTGGTAAAAAATTAAAAAGTAACTAATCACCAAAAAATATTTTCATCTCATTGAACAACATTTTAGTCCTTGATATTTACCGTGTCTCTCGGAGTTTTGAAATTCCACTCACAGAAGCGGTAAAATTAAGTTTTATGAAAAATTCAGTTTTTTTAACTACCACTTAGTGGTTTCACTATTCATCAAAAATTGAAAGTTTTCAGAAAAATACCAAAATTTCACCCTAGGCTAATTTCGATATTCCGAATCCAAAAATGAAGTCCATTTTGAAAAATAAAATTTATAAAATTTCAAAAAGTGGTTATTACTATTCATAACGGCTAGTTTTAATAATATTTTAATACCATATTGTTTTTTAGTGAAACTCGGTATTGCGTACAACACATGCTATCGAGGAAGGTCGCGATTGCGTGTAATGCAAGCCAAGTCAGGGTTGCGTGTTGTCCAAGAATCCTTCGTTGTTTCGTATAACAGAATCCAACCATATTTCATTTATACATTGAATATATATATATATATATATATACTCAATGTTGCGTAGAATAACTATTATCAAAATTGTGTATAACACGATCCAAGAATAGTGTTGCGTATACTGCAAGCTAATACGGTGTTGCATATAGCGCAAGGTAATCTTGGTGTAGCATACAACACAAGATATTAATTAAATGGATATTTTTCATAAAATCTTGTGGCGTTACAACATAGATGTTACATCCATCCCCTCTTTTGGGAATTGCGTCCTCGCATTTTTAAAATTGGGCTCAAAAACTTCAATGAAAGCCCCACATAGGAAAAGGATTAAATAAAACTATCACATTAGAAGAATGAAAGAGAGGTAAAAAGGTCACCCGAGACAATAGATACTATGATTCCTTGAAAACATGGATATGGAATAGGAAAAAAAGTGTCACGTTCTGATGGAGAGTGATAAAAAATATGTCTATGAGAAAGTAAACCACTAGAAAATCACAAACTTGTGATGGGTTAAACAGTTTTTGATTCTCCTGTAGGAAAAGTTAAGAGACAAGGTTTATGTTTTATGTTACCTTCCATTGAGGAATTTATTTTTGATCTTATTTAAATCATAAGGAAATATAGTTACATTTCATGTAGACTTTCATCTCTTACTAGATTTCTTACACATACTCATATTTTCTCCAAAAGATGAGTATTTTTGATGACTTGTTCACATTAAGAGCATTGTAATAAACTTCTTTAGAATTACCTAATCCAAAAAAGATGAACTATATATTTTCCTTGTCTTTAGAACTTAACCAAAACCAAAATTGTTAGTAAAAGATCTAATAATACCCAAAAGGATAATCCCTTATAAAAATAAATACTACTCTTAATCTCCAAATTTCTACAAAAAGAACCCAAGGTTCAAGAAAGACCATTACATAGACAGTTGTCCATAAAATTTTTCAAAGTAATCCAAACTATAATAGAAACCCAAATCTCTGAATGATTTAATCACATAGTCTTCCAAGTCAAATCTTAACATTTTTCTCCTAATAACATCAGTTACTCTTGAAGTCTCATACTAAAAAGTAATTAACCTAATCACATATCCCCCATGATAAGTTAATCATTTCCATAGATAACCCAAAATCAAATTATTCCTGATCCATCAGATCATCTAAATAAATAGAATTAGTCATACTAACTAGGGACATCACATAGTCCAGTGGTAGGTGAGAAATACTAGTCGCACATTGGATATGGGTTTGATTCCCGCAGCTATGTCCGATGCGACAGGTGGTCACATGGTCTGCATGTTGTCCTTTTTAAAAGACTATAAAATTTTATAACATTCCCAAAAATAGATAAATTCATCAAAAATAACCATAACATATTTTAACCACAATGGTTGTCTAATAACTTTCGTTTTTCATCCCAAAATGTATTAATCGGTAATTGCCTCAAATTCAAGGATCATATATACTAAAATAGTTCTTTATAACTATATACACAAAAGAAAATATAATTATTCCCTGAATAAAATTTCCATATACAAAAAATTTGGGTTACAGATACTATAAAAATTCTTCTAATGTACTCCCATAATCAAAAGATCCTTAATAATTTTTAGAATTTCACCATCCTAAAATGTACCATAACTCTTGAATCCCTCATATGTTGACTTCTTACTCATTCAAAATTCATTGTGATCCATTAACCATTCCTTTCCAACTTATCCTGAAAAACATATTTCCTACAAAGAAAATAATGAATCATATCTTAAGATTCAATAATAGGAAATCATATGTCAAGAAATAATCCATACCTTTCATTGGTTATTTTCAGTTTTTTCATCCTTAATCGGAATGGCATTAGGTATTGGTAAACAAATATTTGTACGATCCTAGTGATCCCATTCCAGAAACTTCTTCATAAGACATGTGTTTGTATAATGACGACGCACACCATATTTAAATCATTCAACTGATCCTTTAGAAAGAACTTCATTCCCATTCCTATAGTCAACTAGATGCTTCCTTTTTCCATGGATGGTTCTTGGTTTATGACCTTCATTTCCATGCCTATAACATATTTCTGTCCCATTGAAACATTTTCCTAGGTGTTTCTTTCAACATCATTGACATATAGGTTTTTGAGCATAATTATATTTTTGATTATTACCTAAAATTCCGTAAGGATTTGTTTCGCGCATATATGATTCCTTATAAAAAACACTAAGGTTCATGTGGTCAATCATGCATCCAGATAGATGGTTGAGAATAACCACAAGAGTACTCATTGCAGCTCCCATATCATTCAGTTGCATGTTTAAAAACCGGCATAGTTTTTTCACATCCACTGTTAGTTTGGTGCCTACTAGATCCATCCATTTTCTGAAACCAAAAAGGTCTATGTAAGTATATCAGTAAAATCATCTTATAATATCTTATGAGGAGGTTAAACACTAATATATACATATTCATGTTATCTTAAACTCATTCACTTTATAAAAATAACTATGACTCTTTCTAAAATCCTAACCTTTATGGTAATGTCACTTATGCTTAAGGAATACCCTAACATCTAAAGTTATAGCAACTCAAGCCTTTTATATATAACATTTCATCATTTCAATCATAATTAATAATCAGAGTAAAATCCCAGGATCGTTAAGTCTAGTGTCTGGGAAGAGTAGGTACATATAACAAAAAACATGGGGCTAAAAAACTTCTTTATTTATTCTCCATAAAGAGCTTCTAACTTCCTTTGAGCTCTTACATCTGCATAGGGTACCCTGGGGAACACATGAATAAAGGTATGACCTAAAAATGCCCAGTTAGGGAAAGAAGATAAGGATACATCTCAAGAACATGATTTGGGAGGCCTGACATTAAGATATCCAAAGCATGAAACTTATTAAATAATTTAATATAAGAATGGGATCACATAAATATGGAATCATATAAATGTGGAAGAATAAAAAATAATATCTTTAGTAGGGGTAAAGGCTAACCGCCAATCTCATTTCACATCTTATCACATGAGACATAACCATACCAAATGCATTGGAGCGCTATCTGGGCACACCCATTTCAAAATATTCATGAATATTCTTTCCACATAAATAATCTTTCCACATAAAAATCAAACATAATCAACCATACAAAAAACATAAGGGTACCCATGGAAAGAATTGGGTACCACAATCATGACATAAAACATATCCAATGGGCGTATCACGAAAGTTTACATGAAAGGAAGGTATTAGAACATACATGGACATTCATAGGGTAAAAATGCATATAACTTGGTAATTGGTGTCAAATATAAGTGAAAACATATTAAAATTTATTTATAAACATTAGTAATAAAACATTTTTGTGTTGTTTTAATGAAAACACTCTAGATATTTTTAAATATAAAAGAGGAAATTATTTTATATAAAACCATAATTTAACCAAGATGTTTATCATAATAAAATTACTGATTTTATAAATAAAATGGTATTTTAAAACATAGGATTGAGTGCACTTGAAATTTGGGTAAAAATTTGTGAAGTCCTTTAAAAACCGGTTTTCTTATCGTAAAGTTCTAAGGAGGGAATCATTCAAAATAATATATATACCCAAAAGAATGAGATGGAAGGGTATTGATATAATAATCTTGTACAAATAACCAGAAGTCATTATACTCACATAGATAGATATGATAGCCCCATTTTGAATGAAAATCATGGCAACCCGAAAGAACAAAGAAGGTTCGGGTGGAATTCGTTACGATTTTATCGGCATGGTGTCAGGTGTGACCAAGAGGCATTGATGAGAGATAAATGGAGTTTCTCCTCACTTATAAATCCCAAATGATTTATCGGGTTGGTTATTAAGAATACCTCATCATTTTCTAGTACACATATAAAGGCATAGTATAGAGGAAAATCTTGATTAAGAGAGAAAATGAGAGGATCCCATACCTTAAATCCATTGGTGTTCCCCACATGTCATTAATGACCTAAATAAACAAATTAGGATTATTAATTCATAAGTCCAGAACATATTATATATGCAATTTATTTATTATAACCTTTTTTGGTTCAATCAAATCCCTTTTGATTAGTTATAAGGTTCAATTTCATCGTTCGAGCTCATTTGTTTACTTGGCTTTAAAGATCGATTCACTTATATTCATGTTTGGATTATATGCTGGATGAAAGTGGTTGTCTAGAATTGAAGTTATATACTTTAGTTAATATCCACGAGATTACATGGTTTTAATTTTAATTAGGTGACTTATTGTGTTGTTGAATTATTACATATATAACATTAGTGATAACCATTTTTGTTATTCTGTGGGTTTGATTACAAAGAATTGGTTTTGATATATAACTTAATTACATTTGTACCAAAATATTATAGAACAAAATATATTATATATTAAATATATAATAATATGGTTCAACCATAAAACGAATGGTTTTATGACTAGAATTAATGATAATAATAGAAATTGATAAACCATTTTCCTTGAATGTGATAAATTAGCACATCTCAAACGGTGCTTTCATTTCTATCAAAAAAAGGGTGGGGAAAGGGGAGAATATAAGGAAATATACCACTATCATGAAGACATTCTAGTACATGTATGTTACTGGTTTTATCATACTATTATGGTGAAGGGAGGTGAGGAATGAAAATAAAAAATAAAAGAAATTAAAAGAAAAGAAGGAATTTGGGAAAAGGAGTTTACCACTTGAGAATTCTTCCTTTGAGAACCTCTTAAAGGGAAAGGCGTTGGTATTTTGAGGAGGATGAGAGCTTTTTGGACGTGGGGGAGGACATTGGGGAGTGATTTGGGCCGAAATTAGGGAAGTATTGGATCTTGAGAGGAGTGAAGAGACGAGGGAGTGAAGGGGGGTTTTATATTGGAGGAGAGGAGGGATTTCATGATATTATAATCAATAATTTATTATTTCTTCCCATGAAAAGGAATAGTAATTATTCCATGACCATGAATAGTAAATGGGTCAAGTGAATTCTAAAAAAGTGGGATTAAATCAGAATAATATCATCTATGGCTCAATTAATCCATTATTTAGCATTTATTGTGAATTATCAGATTTTACTATTCATTAAAATTTGAAGTATTTCAAAAAAATCCAAAAAATTCACCCTAACCATCATTCGACATGTAGAATCCAAAAATGAAGTCCATTATTAAAAAATAATTATCTAAATATGCTAATTTTAATATTTAAATAAAATCATAATTAATTATCAAAAAACAGATTTAAAACATGCATTAACTCATTCTAAAAAATAGGTATGTTGTACATCCAACTTGAATATTATTTTTATACTATCATAGATGAGGATACTATTCATTAGGGTATATCACTATTCATAAGGGAATGTTACTATTCATTAGGGTAGGTTAATATTCACCAAAAATTATTTTTGATTTATTAGACTCTGAAAAACATCTTGAAAACAACCGTGTATGCATGATTTTTGAAAATTCGAACACCTAAGTGGAAAAATTATGTTTAATGGTCACTTATCACATAGTAGTTCATTATGTTGTTTTTTCATGTTATTTTATGACAAAAATATAAGAAGATAATTTCCATTGAAAAACATTGGGTCGTTACATTCAAACCCCCTTGTAAAATTTCTCCCTAGAAATTTCGTTTTACATACTAAGCCTAAAACGGGTGAAGGTAATTTTACTTTATTGATTCCTATAATTCTTATGTTGCTTCCTAAAACTTATGGTTCCTCCACAACACTTTGACAAGATTTTTTGTCTTGTTGCATATAACCTTATCTCTCCAATCCAGAATCTTTACTGGCTACTCCTCGTAGGAGAGATCATCTTCTAGCTGCACCACCTCTGAGTTTAGTACAAGTGAGGGATCAGGTATGTACTTCCTCAAGAGTGATATGTGAAAAACATCATGAACTCGAGCCATATTTAGGGGAAGTGCAAGCCGATAGGCCATGGCTCCTATGCGGTCAAGGATCTCAAAGGGGCCAATATACCTTTGGCTTAGCTTCCCTTTCTTATCGAATCGCATGACTCTATTCCATGGAGATATTCGAAGGAATACTTTATCTCCAACGTCAAACTCCAAGTCCCTTCACCGGTTGTCAGCATAGCTCTTTTGCCATCGTTGAGTGGTTTTCATGAGTTTCTGGATGACATGAACCTTCTCTGTCATCTCTTGAACAAGATCAGGTCCATGTGGATTTCTTTCTCCATCTTCATCCCAACAAGTTGGAGTTCTACATCGCTTTCCATACAGAGCTTTATATGGATCCATCTGAATACTCATGTGGTAGCAATTTTTTTATGATAACTCAACCTAGGGGAGAAGCTGATCTTATCCACCTTTGAATTCTAGAGAGTATGCTCATAGCATATCTTCAAGAATCTGAAAAGGCCTTTCAGATTGGCCATCAGTTTGGGGTGATAGGCCGTGCTGAAACACAATTCAGTACCCAAAGCATGTTGAAGACTCCTCCATAATTTAGATGTAAACCTTGGAACACGGTCAGAGACAATTTAGAGTGGAACACCGTGCAGTCTCACCACTTCCTTCACATAAAATTTTGCATGTTGTTCAAGCGAGGGATCTTCCCTAATAGTGATGAAATGGGATTTATTTGTGAGTCGGTCAACCACAACCCATATCGCATTATTTCCATTTGACTTCTTTGGGAGACCGCTGACAAAGTCCATAGTAACATTTTTTCATTTCCACATGGGTATAGGCAATGGCTCCATCAAAACATCATACTTTTGTCCCTCAGCTTTATCTTGTTGACATACCAAGCACCTTGATATATATTCTACAATGTCCTTCTTCATGTTATCCCACCAAAAGTGTTCTGGAAGATCACGGTACATTTTGGTACTCCCATGATGGATAGAGAAGGTTGAGCTATGTGCATCATTCAACATATCCTTCTTTATCTCTGGATCAGATGTTACACATAATCATTTCCCAAATCATACAAATCCTTCCTCATCGATTTTGAAATGGGAGGATTACCCATTTTTAATAGTTTCCACCCTTTTCTGAGTTTCCACATCTTTTTTTTGAGAAACCATTATTTTCACCATGAGGGGTGGTTGAGAAATCATTTGATAAAGGATTGATAATGTTACTCCCTTAATGATTCCCATGTCCATCATTTGAAAATCTATGTAGATCAGATCCTTTTCAATTCTCATCATTGATAAAGATGTTGTATCCTTTCTACTTAGAGCATTGGCCACCTAGTTTGCCTTACCGGGATGGTGTTGGATTGAGAAGTCATAATCCTTGACGAGATTTATTAATCTTCATTGGAGTATATTATTATCATTATGTGTGAATATATATTTGAGACTCTTGTGGTCAGTATATATCTCACATTCTTCCCCATAGAGATAATGCTGCTAGATTTTCAATATAAAGATCACAACCGCGAATTCCAAATCATGCGTGGGATAGTTTTTCTCATGGATTTTCAGCTGACTTGAGGCATAGGCTATCACATTATCTTTTTTCATTATCACATAGCCTAATCTTTTCTTAGAAGCATCACTATACACCACAAAGAGTTCCCTATTTGAAGGGAGTGTGAGTATCGGCGCAGTGATAAGCCTCCTTTTCAACTCCTTGAAACAGTATTCATATTTCTGTGTCCTGACAATCTTTACTCCCTTCCGTATCAGCTTGGTTATTGGGTTTGACAATCGTGAAAAGTTCTTCATGAATTGTCGATAATACCCAGATAGACCTAAAAAGATGTTGATCTCCATTCCAGAAGTTGGCCTCAGCCACTCTTCAATTGCCTTCGTCTTGGAATGGTCAATAGATAGCCATTTCCTGGTGATAACATACCCCAAGAATGATACTTCCGCCATACAGAACTAACATTTATCATTCTATGAAAACAAATTCTCCCTTCGCAATGTTTTTAACACAGTTTCCAAATGCTCCTAATATTCCTCCTTGCTCTTGGAGTAAATTAGAATATCATCAATAAAGACCACCACAAATTTGTCGAGGTAATCCTTAAAGAATGTATTCAATAAATCCATGAAACTTTTTAGAGCATTAGTGAGTCCAAAGGTCATCACTATGAACTCAAAGTGTACATACCTCGTTCGAAAGGTAGTTTTGGGAATATCTTCATTCGTCACCATTAGTTGGTGATATCCCAACTGAAGGTAAACCTTAGAGAAATTACTGACCCCATGAAGCTGATCGAACAAGTCATCTATTTGTGGAAGGGGATACTTGTTCTTTATAGTGATTTTATTGAGCTCACGGTAATCAATGCAAAGGCGCATTGATCCATCCTTCTTCTTGATGAAGAGGATTGGAGCACCCCATGGTGAAGCACTCGGGTGTATAAAAACCTTCTCTATATTCTCATGTAATTGCTTCTTCAGCTCTTCCAGCTCAACGGTGGCCATTCAATGAGGTGTCTTTGAGATTGGAAGAGATCTAGGGATAATTTCAATAGTGAACTCAACCTCTCGGTCAGGGGGATGACCAGGAAACTCTTTGGGGAATACATCAGTGTAATCCCAGACGATAGGCATGTCATTAAACATGATTCTCTCCTTTGTCTCAATCATTTGTGGTAGGTATGCATGCTCGTAAGGAAGAAATATCCAAACTTGAGATGAAGATTCTAAAGGAGACTCATCTACCTCCTTGCACTTGTAAAGAATTGGAGGATGCTTCGGGATGTGAAGAGTAATCTCCCTTTCCTGGCAGTTGATGTTGGCCTTATACAAAGATAGCCAATCCATGCCCAGGATAGCATCAAACTCCACTAAAGGAAGTAAGAAAAGATTTTTAGGGAGGTTCAGTCCACAAACATTAACTGGGGAGGAGTTATAAACCATGGATGCAATAATTTCCCCATTCTCTGTTCTCACATATAACTTCTCCTATAAATTTTGAGGTGGTGTTTGAACAGTTCTACTAAACTTGCATGATATGAATGAATTCGTAGAACCGGAATCAAATAGTATGTTCACTATTCTTGAATGAATAAAAGCATACATGTCACCACATCGGTTTCCGGCTCCACCTCAGTAGTAGTGACAGCATAAGCCCTTCCTTGTTTCCTTGGACGTTGTTGCTAATTTCCTCCGACAACCATCATCTTAGGGAAATTGTTCGCATAATGCCCAAGCTCCTAACAGTTAAAACACTGAACTACAGGCTGAGTGTTGATCTGATCCTTCCTTTCGTCTTCTAAATTATCGGGAATTTTCATATATGTTCGGTAGTTCTTGGCCAGATGACCAAACATTCCGCATTTGAAGAAATCCTTGGTTCCCTTGAGATAGTCACCCAGATGCTTCATCCAAAAATTCTTGCAAAGGGGAAAGTGAGGCTTCGTTCCATCATGGGATTTGTTTGATGAACCACCCATGTTGCTCTCCATTTTTGGCTTCTTGTAACTAGGCCCATGGTACCACTGAGAGTCTCCCATCTCCATTTCAACCTTTAGGGCACAACGGACAATCTCCTCATAGCTGTCGAAGTCTCGAATTTCCAACACTTTTTGTAGACTCGGATTTAGTCCTCTAAAGAAGCGATCCACCTTGCATTCAATGTTCATGAAAATGCCAGAGGTGTACCTTGCAAGTCTTGTAATGTTTTCTTCATACACCCTGATGGACTCATCTTCCTTCTGCTTGAGTCCAAGGAACTCTCTTTCCATCTTGAGATGGAGGGTTCGGGGAAAATATTATCTGAAAAACATCCTCTAGAATTCCTCCCAATCTATGGAATCAATTTCCTCTTGGGACATTGTATTCTTGATCAGTGTCCAGCACAGATCAGCATTCCCATCAAAACGATAGACTACCGGTACAACTTTTTCATCTTCTGAGCACTAGAGGACAGAGAAAATCTTTTCAATGCAGCTAATTCATTGTTCTGTGAGGAGGGGATTAGAAGACCCGCTAAACATGGGAGGCCTTTGCCACATGAAGGATTCTATGGCAACTTGCTCTTTCCTTGGAGGATGGGGATGTTCCACCTGATTCAAGTTATTATTCATAACTCAAGCCAGCTGATCAAGTACTTCCATGAAGTTTTGAGCAGTGACTTCCATGACATCCGACATGACATTAGGACAATCATCACATTGCCTATCACATTGGTTGTTGGAACGTGTTATTTTATTCCCTTCCATAAACTAAGAAAAAGAACGTATAATTACAGGTCTTGAATATTTATCCCTAAATCATAAAAAGGAAACATTAAACACTAAAGGATAAATATATAGGTTATCCTCGATCTATTTATTAACTTATATTCATATGGGATTTTTTTGTCCCATAATAATGGCTTTTACTAAGCTCATGAATCAACCAAAGCATATCCCCCGGGAGTGTCGTAACAAAGAGTGCAGTAAGGCCCATTATCATGCACCAGTTCTCATTTGAGTCTAGCTCAAAGTTGTGTTTTTGGGTATTACCCCTAGATACATATGTGCCAAAGTTACCGCTACCAGCTTGTATCCAGACATGGATGTATTTTCTTAATAAACGACTTACTCTATACTCACCAAAATTTTAGGACTGTTTTCTTATACTTAGTCTCATATTTAAGGTTCTCACTAAGGTGCTCTATTCCTAATCTCCAAAAATAACTAGACTATCCCTTGCTACCAACAATAGTGACCCGAGCCTTTTACATATAACATTTCATTATTTCAAGCATAGTTAATCATCAGAGTACAAGTCAAGGATCATTAAGTCTGGTGTCTTGGAAGACTAGGTACATATAACATAAAACATGGGTCTAAAAAACTTCTATATTTAATCTCCATAAAGAGATTCTAACTTCCTTTGAGCTATTACATCTACAGAGGTTACCCCGGGGAAAACATGAACAAGGGGATGAGCTAAAAATTCATGGTAAGGGAATGAAAATAAGGATAAAACTCAAGAACATGATTTAGGAGGAATGACATACAGATATCCAAAGCATTAAACTTATAAAATAATTTAATATAAGAATGGGATTACATAAACATGGAATCGTATAAATTTGGAAGAATCCTAAATCTTATCTTTAGTATGGGTCAAGGGTAACATCCAATCCTGTTTCCCAATTCAGTATGGGTGAAGGATAACCGCCAATCCCGTTTCACATCTTATCTCATGAGACATAACCTTACCCAATGCATTGGAGTGCTATTTTGGTGCACCCATATCAACATATTCATGAATATTATTTCCACATAAATAATCACACAAAATCAACCATATAGAAACATAAGGGTACCCATGGCAAGAATTGGGTACCACAATCATGACATAAAACATATCCCATGGGCGTATCAAAAAAATGTTCATGAAAGGAAGGTATTAGAACATACAAAGACATTACTAGGGTAAAATAGGCATATATAATGGTATTTTGTGTCACATATAAGTGACAACATATAAAAATGTATTTATAAACATTATCATTAATACATTTTTGTGCGGTTTTAAGGAAAACACTCTAGAGCTTTTCAAATAGAAAAGAGGAAATTATTTTATACAAAACCAGAATTGAACCAAGAAGTTTTTTGTAATATAAATACTGATTTTATAAATAAAATGGTATTTTAAAACATAGGATAGAGTGCACTTTAAATTTGGGTAAAAATTTGGGATGTCCCCTTAAAAAAGGTTTGCTTATCGGAATGTTCTATGGCTAAAATCTTTCAAAATCATGTATATCCCCGAAAGAATGTGATGGAAGGGTCATGATATAATAATCTTTTAAAACTAACCAGATGTCATAAGACTCACATAGATAGATAATATTACACCATTTTGAAATAAATATAAGGCAACCCGAAAGAACAAAGATGGATAAGGTAGAATTTGTTACGATTTTATCGGCATTGTGTCGGGTGTGAAAAAGATGGATTGAGGAGGGAGAAATGGAGTTTATAATATCTTATAATTCTAGAAGGAATTATGGGGGAGGTTCTTAAGAAAACTCTAACATTTTCTAGTACACATATAATGTCATAGTGTAGAGGATAATCTTGATTAAGAGAGAAAAGGAGAGGATCCCCTACCTTAAATCTAGTGGGGTTCTCCAGTTGTTATTAATGACCTGAATAAACAAATTAGGATTATTAATTCATAAGTAAAAAACCTCTTCTATATGTAATTTATTTATTATAACCCTTTTTTATTTAATTCAAAGACTTTTTTTATTAGTTATAAGGTTCAATTTCATCATTCTAGCTCATTTGTTTACTTGGCTTTAAACATTGGTTCACTTATATTCACATTTGGATTATATGCTAGATGAAAGTGGTTGTACAGAATTAAAGTTATATTCTTTAGTTCATGTCCCATAGATTACATGGTTTTATTTTTAATTAGGTTACTTAGAGGGATGTTGAATTATTACATATATAACCTTAGTGATAACCGTTTTTTTATTCAGTGGGTTTTATTACAAAGAATGTGTTTTGATATATAAATTAATTCCATTTGTACCAAAAGATTACAGAACCAAAAATAGGACATATTAAATATATAATAATCTGATTAAACCATAACAAAAATTGTTTCATGAATAGAATAAAATATAATAATAGAAATCGATAAACCATTGTCCTTGAATGTGCTAAATTATCACATCTCAAATGGTGCATTCATTTATTTCAAAAAAAGGTGGTGAAAGGGTAGAAGATAACGAAATATTCTACTAGCATGAAGACATTCCAGTAAATTTTTGTTTCTGGATTTATCATACTATTATGGTGAAAGGAGGTGAGGAAAGAAAATAGAAAAGAAAAGAACTTAAAGGAAAAGAAGAAATTTGGGAAGGGAAATTTACCTCTTGAGACTTCCTCCTTTGAGAACCTCTTAAGAGGAGAGGATTTGGTATTTTGAGAAGGTTGAGAGCTTTTAAACGTGGGTTAGGACCTTTGGGGGTGATTTGGGAAGAAATTAGACAAGTCTTATATATTGAGAGGAGTGGAGAGAAGAGGGAGTAAAGAGGTTTTTTAAAGTGGAGGAGAGGAGGGATGTCATGATATTATAATCATTAAATTATTATTTCTTTCCAAGACAAGGAATATTAAGTATTCCATTTTCACAAATAGTATATGGATCATGTTAATTCGAACCAAGTGGGCTTACATCATCATAACATCATCGATGACTCAATTAATCCATTATTTAGCATTTATTGTGAATTATCGAATTTTACTATTCATCAAAATTTCAAGTACTTCAGAAAAATCCCAAAAATTTACCCTAATCATTTTTCGACATGTAGAATCCAAAAATGTAGTCCATTTTTCAAAAATAATTTTTTAAATATGAATATTTAATATTTAATTAAAATCATTATTTATTATCAAAAACTAGATTTAAAACATGCATTAACTCATTCTAAAACATAGGTATATTGTAATTACAACATTAATATTATTTTTATACTATCATTGTTGAGGTTACTATTCATTACAGTATATCACTATTCATAATGGAATGTTACTATTCATTAGGCTAGGTTTCTATTCACCAAAAATTATTTTTGTTTTATTATACTCCAAAAAACATCTTGAACACAATCGTGTATGCCAGATTTTCAAATTTCCAGACACCTAAGTGACAAACTTATGTTAAAAGGTCAATTATCACTTATTAGTTCATTATGTTGTGTTTTCATGTGATTTTATGACATAAATATATGAAGTTAATTTCCATTGATAAACTTTGGGTCATTAGAAAAGTTATCTAAACCAACCTCTGATACCAACTATAAGGACACGGCCCTAAAAATTTACATAATACTGAATTAAATGTATAATTCACATAGATGATCATTTTCGGTTTAGTGTTTTAGAAAATTAGGAAATAACTATTACATCTCAAAATATTACAAAGTATACACTTCTAATATGTTTCCATTTTTTCATATAATACAAACTCATAAAAAGAAACATGTCTAGTTTCAGGTTTTAGATAGCATGTCTTTCCAAGATCCCCTCCTCGACCATATTCATCTTCATCTCATGTGGAAAAAATTTCAAAAACATTGGATGAGCATAAAAAGCTGAGTAAGGGTTATAAAACAAGGAAAGAAAACATTATATCATCAATATGTACATAACATATGCATTTTAACATACCTCATAAAATCATATGATTTTTGAAATACACATAGAAATCATAAGACATAAAGGTAACTTGAGGCATTCATAACATCCTTACGTATGGAGTAAACCTTAGGGTTATGTTTGGAATACCCATCATAGTATATTTCCTAAATATCTTCGAAGAAACCTTAGCGTTTAACTCCTTAGCAAAACCCAACGCATTGGAGAGCTATCTCGGGCTCCCCCGCCCTTAGTTTATCATGGAACCACCCGTCTTCATAAACAGTGCCCATGAAAAATAACATAATCATATCACATAAAACATGCATAAAGGTAACATAACATTTCCACATTTCAATCTCAAGATATCAATACAACACATTGATAAAAACAAAACATTATCTAAACCAATTTCAATACCAAAAGAAATTAAAACATGGTATTTATTTTTCTTTTAAAAAATTTATGCCTTTTAGAGGAAGATGAAACTCAAATAATGGTCACGGCGGCGAAGAAGTTGGTTTTGCCACATACGTAAAACAAAAACATTCCTTTTTTCTTTTATTAAAATTATTCATGTAATAAGATTCATATGGAATGAAATTAAAAGTCAAAAGGGTTTTATACACGTATAAAATAATGTCATGTAGAAATCAAAATATGCCTTAATGAAAGGAGATTGAGACGAAGTCCATACAAATATGGTATCCATAGATTATGGATAAATAAAATATATAATTATGTGTGAAAAATAAATATACACCCAATATAAGCGGATATTAATTGTAAAACAATCAATGATCATCCACACATTCATATCACGAAAAAATCAAGAAGTAGAGGTTTAACCCAAAGAATTGAAATTGGGTTAAGAAGTTCCTTACATAAATTTGATAGCCTAACGAAGTCACTTTAAATATCAGAAAATGAGTTGATAAGAGATAAAAAGGGTATCTCATCATATGGACATAAAATTTACAGAAATAAGGATATATAAGAACATATCCCAACAAAAGTAGATGTAAATTAAATGACCTAACAAAAATAAGTCTTTTAAAAAGAGGAGGTTGAAAGGTTCCCTTATCGATTTGGGTAACTTTTGAAACGTACACCCCATGAAAGAAGGAATATACAATGCTGATGTAAATACCCATGAATGAAAGTATATTACACAAAAAGTAGATTAAGGGGCATTACATACACCACTCAAAGGAGATAGAGGCAAATATAGCATTAATCTCATGGGAATAAAATGTGATATAAAAACCCCTTACCTTGTTGAAATCAGTCAAGTCGTATGACCAAAAGATAATAAGAAAAAAAAAATTCACAGAATACAACAGATATAAATAGAATATTGACAATATATATCAAATGGCAGTACACAATACATCACATTCAATAATTAATTTTCGAACAATGGAAATCTCACGGAATTAAAAGTGAGATAAGAAATCCCCTTACCTCAAGTCTGAATTGTCTTCTTCGTTTATTTATATACTAGAATAATAATCATTGGTCAATTTATAATTTCTAAAGGACTTCGTTTATAGTTTATTAATAAATTCATATCACATATTATCATGTTATAATAATTAGTTAATTATGTAAGTTTATATCATATGTTTAGTCGATGTTCGGTACATGAGTCAAAAATGAACTTGATTGAAGAGAATTGTCCATGTAATTATAAGTACATAATATCTGAAATGGTGTTCACGATTTAAATATCATATATATCTAGTATATATGGATTTAATAATAGTCCATAATTCTTGGAGAAAAGAAAAGAAATGTACCGTTAATAAAGACAGTAGGCCGTACGTATGCATGGACGCTACTTTCATTTTTTTTTCATATTAATGGAATTTAAAAATAAATTAGACATAGATATATTATAATTATATTATAATATATAAGTTACAAAAAAACTTAATTTCATTAATTACATTCTTCATAAATTCCATGTTTGGCATGAATGAGTCACATAACTTGAGGTGGTGGTTGTCTGCACTTCCTTATATGAAATTATCACATTTGCACAACATGAAAAGAATAACGGTATGTTTTCAATATAAAATACAGATGCATATAGGGGACATAAATATAATATATATCATATATAAATATTGTGACCTCATAATGGCCACCATGAGATTTTCTAAATTAATATTGAACAATCATCATTTCGTGAGGCAGTAATTCGCCACCCACAGAAACAGAATGTTCTTTAACCATTAGACAGAGGTGTGTCTAATTGTAGGTAGAATACATATCTTAAAATAATCCAAGTATATTTCTAGGACTGGTGTTACATGGGATCAAATAATAATAAGATAGTTGTGAGTGAAGATGGAATATAAAATAAAGAAACTCCAGAGAAGACATTACCTCTAAATTGGGTAACTCTTTTTGATTTGAGCCAAAGGCTTCCTAAGAAAGGCTTCTACCTAAAGTGAAGCTTCTAGGATTAATAGAAGTATGTGGAGAGATAATATGAGCAGAATTTTGATGATCCAAGGGCTTGAGTGGTGTGGGTAAGGGGGTAGAGTTGGGGGAATTTATAAGAGGGGGGAGGGTCACATTTGAAAAGTCTTGAAATGTTACTTTATTATGAAATGATTTTCGGATTTTAAAGCTCCCAAAATGATATATATCGAGGATAAGGTGATAAAATTCGAAATCCACCCATCCAATAGGATTTAGAGAAGTTTATGTCTTATATTTTACCTTATCTTTTTTATTTTATTTAAATTCTTTCATTAATGAGGTAATCACTGCATCATCATGATGTCATAAATAAATTTATTTATTTAATGTCAAAAAATTATAAAAAAATACCATGATGTAGGAAATATTTTTAGCTTTCAAATTACTATTTATAGTCTAATAGATCATTTTTTAAACAAAATTAAAATTGTTTTACATAGGTGTTATATAGTTTGGTTATATTTTCCTTTCTCTAAAAATAATATGATAAAAGGTCACTATCACACAAAAGTTATTCCACATAGTCCCTAAGTTGGAACAAGGAATCCAATGGTCGGATATGACACAAGAAAATGTTTTTGGACACATTTTGGGGTCATTTGATATTATTATGTTCTTATTTTAATACCCTTAACTACATGATTACAAATTAATCGTTATAATTAAAGATAATTGTCGTCGTTACTATTCACAATGTCAAAAAACAAGAGTCTTAATTAAATAATTTGGACCATCTTATTCCAAATATGTAATCCATTTTACCAAATTCCAAATAAAGAAATGTCAGTAGTTAATTTAAAAAAAATTCTGTTTGTCAAAACCAAAGACGAGTTTTTAAGAAGTAACATTTATCAAAAGATTTACTTGTTTTTACATCCAATTGAAAAGTGAAATTACTTCCAATGAACAACATTGTATTAGGTGATAAAAATATATTTCAATTAAAATTTAAAACCATTTAAAATTACAATCTAACTATATAATTAAATTAGATGAAAAAGCTGTTTTGAATTTTAATGCAGTATTTTCAATATTCATTAAAAATGATCATTTTTCAGAAAAATACCAAAAATTTATCCAAAATTATTTTGATATTAAAAAAAATTGTCCATTTTACCAAATTACAATAACCTAAGTGGAATTAATTAATTTTATAATTAATTCGTGCTGTGAAAACAAATAGCGTGTTTTTAAGAAACAATATCTATCAAAAGATTGACACTTGTTTATGTCCAATTTCAATGTAAAATTAACTTCAATGACCACCATTGAATTAAATGGAGAAAATATCTTCTAATTTCACTTTAAAGACAATTAATAAGATAATATAACAATATAAATAAATTATATTAAAAGGATGTGTTGAATTAAAATACAACATTTTTCACTATTCATAAAAAATGAACATTATTGAAAAAATAACAAAAATTTACCCAAAATAAATTTTTATGTCCTGATTCTAAAGAAGGTTTTTTATTTTTCAAATATAAAATATAAAATTGAAAAAATTATTTTTTAAAAATGGTTCTCCAATAAATGGTGGCTAATCGACCTTTTAAAGAATATTAGATTATTTAATCTTAAAATTGGATTCATTTTCATTTTTAGTGTCTATAATTTATTGGGTAATTGCTAAAAATATTTAACAAAAATATATAGTCATTTTTTTGTTAGTTATGTTCATTCCCACAATTACAATGACAAGGAATTAACTACCATTTATAATAATAATATTATATTATTACTGTGCAACATTAGATTTCAAAGAAAATCATTGTTGCGTATTGGGTACTCCAGCCAACTTAGCATTCCCTTTAATGTAATATAAATTTTTTTTCACAAATATTAATAAATATGAAAATTCCATATTTGTTATTTACCAGGTATGTTACAAGATGGTTGTGTCATGAATTTCGCATCATTGAGAGTTGGTGTGGGGCTTACGTATTGAAGCATCTCAAGGACCATATCATCACATCTGAGGAATATATAACTCTATGTGAGGAAGATCTCACCCCCTTGGAGATGAGTGGGTAGGGAATGTTTTTGTGGTATGGCACCCCATGTGCATTGTATGAGGTGAGACTATAGTTTAACATTGGTTGCTGAGGATGGTGGGGATTTCTAGATTACCATCCTTCTACTCAGATGGGGAGGACACACTCCATACCCCCTATATATACATAATTAATACCCACCCACACGTGGGTAAGAGAAGGTATTATTAAATACAGAAAGGATATGTTTAGAGCAGTGGTCAGTTGTGGGATTCACATTATCATTCATATAAAAAAATGAAAATACATTTGCGTACATACTCCAAAAAGAAAAAGTCAGGGTAACACAACCAAGGACACCACCAAGGTATTATAAAATCACTAAGCTATACCTTTGAGTGATGGGATGGAGAGGTGTGTGCATGATGTGAAGGGTGCATAAAAAAGGGGATCAAACATGGGGTTTTAAGGTAAAAGAAACCCGGGAGCATAAGGGAGGGGGTGCACACAATATTTATGTCTAATATGAAAAAATGAGGGGATTAAGTATAACATTGGTTTGCACAAGGGTATGTGGTGAATTTTAAAAGGTCATTACGAACGAAAATTCCTAAGGCTGAATGTAAATGGGAGAGGGTCAATACCTTTTTGGCCCACAAGAAGGGGACACATAGGTAACATGTAGTGAAAATTCCTATACCGTGAGGGGTTCATTGCTTGTGTGATGTCACAGAAGATGAGCTATTGTGTATGCATGAGAAATGGTTCAACTTTTGGATCATTACTCTATAAAAAGGGGGTTCAATCCTATATAAAGGTACAATCATTGGAGGTGTCGTGTAAGATTTGATATGTAAAAGTACGGAATGACATATCATTGGTCATGTAATAAACTTACATTCATGCCATCCTTTTATGCATCAACCTCTCCACTTTCATATGCCTTCATTAATTTTTTTGGGTTTTCATGGTGGAATATGGACTTTTGAAGCCAAATTGGGAACACAGGGCCCGGGTTCCAAATTTTAGTTAGGAGTGTAGGACTTAAATCAAATTTGTTACACACTTGTACCTCATGGAAAGCTTCTTTGATTCAAAGGGTTTCTTCAGTGTACCCAAAAATGGAATCTTATGGTTTTGTGGGGGAATTCAGTGCCAATATTGATATATCAATAAAAATCCATGATTTTGTATCGGTTTCTCTCATAAGAGGAGTATGGTGAAGACCATTTTTAATGGAGAACAACTATAATAGTGTGTTCTAATTAATGATAGACAAACAACCTATTCTAAATATAATATTTTTAACATATAAAATGTACAAACCATAATCCACTAAAAATCCATGAAAATTCCTCAGGGTAAAAAAATTCCATAACAAATTTTTTTGATGATATAAGAACTTATCAATGTTTTAAAAGAACCATTATTGTGTTTTCAATGAGAAAAAATATTTTGAAAAATAATATTTCTGTAATTATAAAAAAAATTATTAGATATTTTGTTTTTGTTCATGGTAAGATAAATGATGTCGGAATAGTTTGAAAAGTCTTAATAGAAATTTTTAATTAAAGGAAGGATAATTATATATTCCTTGTTGAAGAATTAAAGGAATTCATGGTTATATGATTTAAATGTTTATTGGAAATTTTTTATGCATACATATCTTATAATCAATCAATTATGTTTGGAGGAATTGATAGATACTAAAATTTCAATACATTTTATATGTATTTCAGGGAGTTAATACTGAATATTTTTTTAAATAAATAACGTCATTTCACTTTTTATACATTTTTTTTTATTATTACAAAAATGGAATAATTCATTATTTTTATGTTTTCATAACATTTTAATATTTATGTAAATATAAATTGCGATACTAAATTTTTTTTTGTAAAAACTTATTCTTATTGTGATTTAATTCATTTTTTTGCACCAAATGATTAATTAAACCATATGAGACCTAATAAAACATTGAATTCATAGTGTTTTTTTTAAGCTGAAATGAAAAACCTTTTTAAAATGAAGTTGAAATCGTGAAAACACACCAAATTATCTTATTATAGTATTCAATAAAATAGAAATTGGGGGATCATTTTTCATAGGAATATCATGGAAATATAGTATATTTAATTCTATTGGTGTATGTGTTCATATAGATGAATGAGAATGTTAGATTATTGAAAAAAAATTATTGTTAATATGAAAAAATTGTTTCAGTCATTTAAAATATATCTCATATTTTTGGGTAGTAAATTAACGACATATCCAAACATAGTTTTTTAAAAATAATGTTCATGATACTTATGCATAGTTGTATAAAAATACACTCAATGTCAATGTATATTATTGGAGAAAAAATCCACCTCGACACTTCCTTATAAATATTCATATCCACTTCCATTTCAATGGATAGTTATAGAGATTTAGATATTCTACAGATAATTTTTTGTGGAATATGTTTACACATGGTGAAATTTATCCTTGACTGGATAAACTATAATGCGGTCGTGGATACTGGAATCTTGAGGATACATTTCTAATTTGAGTTTTTCAAATTCAATTATATACCATTTAATTATTCTATAAAGCCTTTTTGGAATCAATATTTTCCATTTTATTCTACAATATACATTAATATAAACATATCATGTTATTTAATGAAGCATATTGAGGTAATGTGGTATATCTTTTCATTTAAATTTTTTATTGAGTGATAACCTTTCATCTTATTCGATTTAATCAATTTCAATTTTAAATATGTATTTATGAAATTAAAAAACGTTCTTTATAAGATCAATACTCATCTAAAATTTGTAGATGTTGTTTCAAGGTATCATTAGTTGTACAATTTTAGTTTATTATGTGTATATTTAGCAATTCAATTTAATAATTCATTTGGAATAAAGGATAAATTGAGTTTTTATGGGTCAAAAAATATCTACTCATATTCTCTCATGTTTTTTTACTTAGTCAATCTTCTAAAAAATAATTTTATTTTTTTAATCATGGTATGATTTAATGTTTTTATTTTTTTTATTTTTATGAATCAAAAATTTTATAACCCTAAAAACCATATTAACATCTTAGTTAGGTAAACCTAGGAAATATTATAATTAATTTCAAATGAGAGAATTATTGAAACAAGGAAAAAATAATATGACAACAAATATAAATTAACATATTTCATAGGGAGGATTCTTAGGTTTATTTTTTTTTATTAAAAATCCATTATTTTTGAATTCTTACTCATATTCTTTGTCTAATATTAAAGAATTCAGTGAGTCTAAAATGGATTATTATTTAAAACAACTACTAAAATGGTTTATTTATATAAAATGGTCATGATAATGTTGAAATATTTTCAACATCGATGAGATAATTGAAAAAAATATATTTAGGAAAATGAATAAAATTCCTCCTCCAACATTTCATGATGTCATGGTTGTCGTTGATGTTTCAATTGAATGTTATCAACTTCTATCTTCAAAAAATAACATACTTATTTATTTTCTTGATGATATTTTGTTTTCATATAAATAATATAAGGTATTTGTGTTTTCATTCAGGATTAATATTTTATCAAAATATATATTCTAAAATCACTTATACTATGATTGTTGATTCTTTACAATTATAGTCACCCAGGGTTGAAGAAGATAAATATATGATGGGAGGTTTTATGAAGAAAATATTGGAGCAGGTTTTTATTTGTAAATTTTTCATGCGAATGATGATAACAATATTATTTTTATACAAATTATACATATTTAATAATTAAATCATTAAAAACCACATTCTGTAATAATCTTATAGTAATAATTGGATTGCTCTTCTAATGATATAGTATTCTGAAAGAACAATTACATTTTATTTGAAATCCCACTATTTATTGTGAACAATGATTTTATAGAAGTGAACATGAAGAAAATAATATTTTATTTGTTTTAAATGTTTTCAATGTTCATGAAGATTGGATTTGAAAACATTTAGTGGTTTTGAGAAAGATGATTTACCCTTTATCATATTGGGGATAACAAACATTCACTTAGTAAATACGGAAAAAAAATACTTTATCTTATTTAGGAGATTCACCCAATATGTATTTATTCTTTCCATAAATGTTTATATTATATTTTTACATTTTCTCATTTATTTCTATAAAATAATGATCTATTTGTTTCTTTTCATATAGGTTTCCAGTTTTTAGTAGCTAGTAGTCTAACTCAATTTTACTTATGTTATACCTAGTTGTGTCTTTTCTTACCACCTGTTTTTATTAAGAACCTAATATTCTCAAATAAAATACTAAATAAATATGAAAATTTTATATAATATATATAGAGGGAGTAAAATGTATATTTATAATGTTTTTCTTAATATGGGTTGAAATTTTCATTAAATATTATATTGAATTTATTGAATTTTTTCACTTATTTGTCAAATTTTATTTTTTGGGTAATAATGAGATAAAAATTTATAAATTTGAAACATTCTAACCCTATTTAATTTAGTCAACTAATTTTTACATGAAATAATATTCTAGTGAGTGATAAAATAATCCTTACATCATATTAAATATTTTTTATACATCGAAAAAGACAATTTATTTTTTATCATATATTGTGAAAAACCATATAAATTTTTTATCATATAAATGTGAGTATTTTAATAATTTTTATCATCTTAATCACATTTATCTAAATTAATTAGAGAAACATACACTATATTATTTAAACATAAAATAATTCGTATTTCCTCAAAACATAGGATCTTGTTTCACCTTTTTTGAAAACCATTGTGGAAATTATTTCATTTAAATATTTCTCTTTTAGAAAAAACACTTCATTGTAACAAAAATATCACGTTATATTAATATCACCTTATATAAATCTATGAAGATCCTATTATTTTCAACAATATTAATGTGAAATGACTATCTAACCATATATAAAAGTATAAATTCATGATTTCATTGAATTAAAATGTTGGGGTACATTGTCTTATTATTTTATATATTATATGGGTATTCTATTGTAGTAAATTCAGATGATGGGATGGTAAGTCACACAAATATTAAAAAATACAATTTGACCATGGTAATAGTAAAATAATTTTTATATAATTTTAAAATATTAAAATATGAACTTATTTCTATTGAATGAAACTGAGAGAAAAAGTTTTTTCATAAAAAAAATTATGTGTAAATAATACATTGAAATTTTCAACATATTTATAGGGAATTAATTGAATTATGTTGTAAGTTGAAGACAATTTTTGGTAAAAAAAAAGTATGAATCATGAATTTTTTTCTTCAATAATGACAGACATTCATATTCTACCATTGAATGTTATTAAAATAAAAACATATATTTAATAAGACTCTAAATGCTAATAAAAATCTACTCATAATAAAAAAAATTAACAAAATGTGGTTGATATTTTGGAAAATTTGAAACCTACGGTGAGCCATCCCTTTATTTTTAATTTGAGCAGCATTTTGAAAAAAATCAAAACAATGTGTTGTTCCAAAAATAATAGTGAGGTATATGTTGGTGTGAATCAGAGGATAAATTAACTTCTATTATATTGATTCTTCATAATGATGTTTTTATAATAATTGTTTTTGAGGTATATTAAATTTCATTGCATTGGGGCTTATTGATAGTAACTGGTGATATTATTCATTGAAATTTATTAAGTGATTTTGTTTATTTCTAATTGTCTTGGTCTCTAAGTGTTATGATTGGGGTAATTGAAATTGGATAATTTTTAATTGATTTTTATTTTTATTCCATGTAATAAATTTCATTATATATTCTTCTTTAATGAAATTACATCATATTTTGATTCAATGAAGGGTTATTGATGTATTGAAAAAAATTAAAAATTAGGGGATTTTAGTGACCTTTTCTTTTTAATATTTTTTCCATAAAATTTCACTCACATATCCAAATAGAAAAATATGTTATTTATAAGATTATCATTTTATAGTGATTGTTTTCCATCAATAAGACCTAGGGATAAATTGGTCAATATTAGTATCAAATAAAAAACAAAAATAGAAAATTTATTATTAATAAAAAATTGACTAACCATTACTAACTATTTCATAACTATTTATATTTTACTCTTAATGAAGTAAGTTATGTTGTAAATTCTGTAAACATTAGTGACACACATTTAAATGAAATATAATTTAAATATTAGATCATTAATATTGTCATTGAATAAAATGATTCACAGGCAATATAAATGTCTATTCTATACTAAAATGTGTTCTTCAGAAATTAGATCATTCTATTGTCTCCATTTATCCATTGTACCCCCATTATTGCGGTGGTAATTCCATGAATTATCCAAATAACATTTGAATTGATGTTATATCCGGATTCAAACATCCAGTTTTATCAAAAAAATGGATCACATTGGAGGTAATATCTACCTCAACTCTTATTTAAAAATATTTATCTCTATAATAATTTAGAATATTTGAGAAAGATAGTAGGCTATGTGGGGAGTATTACATGGAAAATGGGGCTATAAATGAGTAATATAGACTTGATGGGATAAAATTCCCATGGGATATGGATATTTTAATCATCTTGATATATTTCCTTTTCCTTTTGTTCTTTTAATAAAAATATTTAATATTATTATGGAAAATATTTTTCACAAAATAAGTCGGCCTTTTTCTTTACTGAATTCAATTTCTTGTAATGAACTATTGTTTTTAGTAAAATCTATTGAAGGTAAATTGGTTTCACTTTAGGCTTCAATTTCCTTATGGATGCTTCCCCATTAAGCACAATGGATTTATTTATTTTTCCTTCCATAGAGGTTTATAAGAAATTGAATCACATTTATAATTGGATAACACCCATATTATATATCTTAATATAGTTTACACAATTAACTAGGTGTATACATGTATGTATTGAATTATACACTATGAAATTTAGTTTTATCCTTCAGTTATTGGCAATGATAAATGTGGTTGCAATGGGTAAAAATATTAGCACTGCTTTTCACAATAATAAATATTTTTAGATCAATCTGGATTCTTAAATCTTACATTTATTTTTAATCTTAAACTGATTTAGATTCCTTTATCTTTTATAAGATTTTTTAATTTCTTAGTCTACTAAACCTTATAATATTTTTTAAAAAATTGATATTTTTGTATGTCTATCTATGACATACCTATTACAGAACGATGTGAAACACAATGAAGAATTTATAAGGTGAATATTATTGAAAAGATGTATAATAACTAAAAACTACAATATCAATTAACACTCCATATAATGAGGTTTTCTCTGTTAGTATATTTTTTTAAGGAATTCTTCTCTTGTAGTGACCATTTATTAATAGGGCATATTGATGAAAACATCTATAACACTAAAAAGGATGAGTATTTTGAATATCTACTAAAAAAGGTTATAGTGCATCCATATGATATAAATAAAACCAAATTTATTTATAAATGTATGATATAATTTAAAAATATATATATATTCCTAAAAAATAATTTTTTAAATATTTTATTCCATGATGATATTCAATAGGATGAAATTGTACATGAAAATTACCGACTTCCATCTATAATAATATACATACAAGTGGAACTATGTTAGGAAAATGTGTTTAAAGATAAATTATATAATAGACATAAATTATTTTACAAAATATATCATTTTCATTCTATTAAATTAAGTATTTATAGAAATAATTAAAATGAATCAAAAACAAACCACACACCCAAATATCATCAACATGTTCCTACACCGCCACAGTCAACCAGAAACTAGTGTTGTATAAGGTTATTCTGTCATCTAGAGGCTTCACTTGTAGCAACATGTTTCCCAATAGCAGAACCCCGCCATCTTATGGGGAAACCTTTGTCATCTATTTATCCCATCGCAGTAGTACCCCAAAAATCGAGAGGGCCTCCTTCTTATCTCGTTTTGGTAGCACCCCCACATTATGGTGGGTCTTTCATCAAAACTAACATAGTTTCCATCCTGTTGTCCTAGGATCATCCTTAAACACACTCCTTTTGTCTCACATGGTTATAAAATAATTCCCTCTACACATTCACCTCATCGCAACAGCACGTCCCTCATTGTGTAGGTCTCCTTTCTCAAAGACCCAGTAAAACCCTCCTTATCAAGAGGGCCTCCATCACCATAATTTTGAATTAAGATAATAAAATTTAAATGGAAAAAATTCATTATACAAGGATTATAGAATCAGTGCTACGTCACCCACCATGGGTGGAAGAATATAAATAATTGCTAAATTTATGGGGAGAATATTGGAAATGAATTTGTTTTTTCTAGTATAAAGTAAAATGATTTTATAAAACATATTTCAAATGAATAATTCAAATCCTATATGAAAACAAAACATATTCTACAATAGATATTCAATAACAAGTTGGTACCTATTTGAAAGATATTTTGTTCTGATAATGCCCTTTTATTTTGATCTGAAATCTTCCAATTCCTTATAATAATAATTATATGGTGGGACACATGACGAAATTTTTCATTTGGGGATTCTTTATGTTTTATAAATTAAAAAATGGATTGATGTATATTTTGTGGTATTTGTTCAAGAAATATAACCCTCCCTGGAAATGAGGAAAACCAATTATCACTGCCTGGATAGGAAAAGTAAAATTTTTGTTTCTATATGGGGTTAACACCATATATCTATCATAATTTCCTATTTATTTTATAGTTTATATTTTATATTATATTTCTATCTATAAATTCTAATGTTTTGTTTCGTGCTAGACATGTATGTTTACAATAGGCAGCATCCGAGAGACTAACCCAAGAGTGTGTCTACTCAACTAGATTGTGTGTTCCATTTATTTTGTTATTTTTATGTCAATGATTCATTCATTTAAATTATATTATAAACTATTTTATAATGAGTTAATTTCAAAAAATATGATTACGGGAGAGGAATATCTAAGGATAGAATAGTTTTTATTATTTATTTGCTTTAAAAATCAACTTTTTCACTAAATTTACTAATACTATATTTATTTGTTTCCTTTAAAACATTAATTTTTTTCTTAGAATTTCTATATTGAGAATTCATAAATTTTTTAATTTTTATCCCATTGTTAATAATTGATCAACAATCCACATTGATCTAACCATAATTGATTGCTAAAATAAACATTGTTTCGTATTCAAAACATTGGAATGTTTAGGAAAAGAACATTAAAATTTGAATACCATTTCTTGAATCATAATTAATGTTTTTTTATTGTCAATTAACTATGCAGATTTTCAATATTTTATACATTTATCCATATTTACCTGTTCTATTAATAGAAACAAACACTACATGATTTAACTACAATTAAATTTGTTTCTGTCAAAAAATAAGATCTTCATTCATATAGGTTGAATCATATTGGGTAAATTCATTGATTTAAAATACCTCCATTTCAAAAGAAACCATCCATTTTTAAATTACTTGTAAATGATCCCCATTGAATGACCACAAATATCCATAAAAACCCTATAATTATACCACATTATGAACATGTAGTTTATATTATAAAAAATCTAAAAGTGAAAATTCTTAATCTAGATAATCCCTAGTATAGAAATATTCTATCTTGGGGCTTCATGTATTATATAACACAATGGTGGAGTAATATAAAAATCATAGATTTAGTTTAATCATTAAATTGAATGGATATGAAGTATTAATACTATAATAAATTAAAAACATTTCATAATATCATTACATATCAATCATTAAATAATTTGAAATGAATAAAATTTTAATTCTAATTAGGTTAAATCTAGTTGAATATTTTTAATATTTCTACTCAAATTTACACTATGTGGTTTATCCTAAAAATTTAAATTTTTTATCTAATTCATTTATAATGGAATTTGTGTTAAGAATATTTTTGAGTAAAAAAATAGGAATCATCATTTGATACTTCAAAATGAGCCTAACCACTTTTTCCATTGTTAAAATTTTTTATCTATTAAATCATAACATCATTTTTCCACAAAACAAACAAAAATGTACCCATGATTAAAAGAATTCGTTATACCAAATGGGGGAAGATTTTGGAATCAATCAAGCCTAAAGGGAACCTTTCATGTTCTTAAAATGAATGAAAATATGATAATTTTTTTAAATCTATGTGATTTGGGGAAATTATTGTGATGTATGAATTTTTGTGCATAAAGATTGTGTATGAGGATTTATAATTTTTACTTCTATAGTTTTTAATTACTAAAACACAAGATTTCTTCTTTTAGAATTTAATTTTTAAAATTTATTTGATTAATTTTCCAATAGCCTTAGTCTTATTGGTGAATTAATTGATAATAAGAAAAATATATTGAATATTATATTTATTTTAATGTATAACACTCTATATTTTCTCTTTTTGAGTTAAATTACTTTATTTTTCATTTTTATGACCGATTTGAGAATTATTGAGTATGTATAATGATTCATGAATTTTTATTTTTTTAATCATTTTAGTCATTCATCTATAACATTTTTCAAGAATAAACCAAACTTAAAATTTATTTATTTTACATGGTTTTTCAGGGGGATTTAATTGCTTCAACTAGACCATGTTTTGAATCAACCCAAATGAGGCACAGATAAAAAATGTAAAATTTATGTTATTTTTGTGGTTGAAATTGAAGAAAAATAAATATACGAGACATTAATGGTGAAATATAATTCCAAATTATCAAATTCTAGAAACATTTTAATTCTATCTCTGTGATTCATGTTTATATCAAATAACATGACATTGTTTTATTAATCATACAGTTAGTAGATACATGGAAATAGTTTAAATGAAATTGTCTATTTGGTTATACATTGTGGTATATAGTAATTTGAACCAAAATTCTATTTCATTTATATATAGGATATTATAATTTTTAGTAGTAAATCCACGATATATAAAAAATATAGAGGAAACCTATTAGATTTCTATTGTATTTCAATACAATAAAATCACACAACGCTTTTGGAAAAAATATTGGGAAAATATTCCTCAATAATTATTTACAAAGATTTGTCCCCACATCCATTTCATCATATAAACATGGGTATAAGGATTTGATAGTCTGTATGAAATTGAGAATATGAGTACCCATAATGTAATCTATCACGGATGAAAAAAATACCAAGTGGTTGTGGATATTGTAATATTTACGGCACTTTTATGTAATGTTTTTGTGATTTTCATTATAATCTATTAATTTTATATATAGACTACTTTTCATTATTTAAGTGGGTATTTTTATATCACAATTTCACATTATTCTTAACTGATAGAATATTTTTCCGACTTTTTCAATATAATGTGTTTCTCTTACATTTTTTTTGGTGAGGTATCCTCTTTGAGAGGTGTATGTTTAGTCTATTTAGGGATATAATTTTTTTAATAATGTATACATAGAGTAATTAAAATTAATAATTAATTTTTTATAGATATTGGAACAATATTTGGGTTAAATCTTAGTCACTATGGCTATCTTAATTTTTTCATTTTCAATCAACACTAATTCTAATCACCAACATTAATTTCTAATCATAATATCATTTTTTCAATTAATGTTGTTTCATATTATTTATATCAACATTTTTATAAATCAAAAATAAATAATTAATATAAGTGACATTTTTTCAATCATATTCAATAATATTCTTGTAAGGAAACCCTGGGTACCACTATACTATATTTTTAAAGGGGGATGTAGTAGTAAAAGATAGTCCAACTTAAAGAACTATTATCAATTGAAGTCTTTTACAAATATTTTACCTAATTTAATTAATTTATTTATTTTTATTAATGGTTTATTTCCTAAATTATTTCTCGTACGCATGACCTCTTCATTAATAAGTCCATGAGCCTATGAGGGGAAAGTATTTGAAACCAAATGTAAAAAAATTATATAATTATTAGGTATTTTAAGAAATATCTCCTAATTCCTTCTATACCTTAGTTAGAATTCATAAAATGGATTTTCGGAAAAAGAACAATTTTCTCTTAACAATCTAATAATACATTGATTAAAATGAATTTCTGATTGAAAACTACCCACTATAAATACAATGAATGAATAATTAGAGGCATTTCAAGAGGGAAACAGTTTTGAAGCTAAATTATATGAGTATTATTGTGTTTTTAAGAAACAATTTCCATTTGATATATTTTAATCCATTTAAATAACATAAACTTTTTATACTATAATTTCAATTCTTTCTATTTTTCTACGCACTAGTGAAAGAATATAAATTATCAGTGGATGATTATTTGGATCAAACAAAGAAAAATTATATTGATGTGGGATATATTAAATGTGGATGATAGTAAAAATATGTTATGTAAATAGGAATTCATATTCCATCAAAAAATGAAGAAACCCTAAATTATGTAATTTCCAAACAATAAATATTGTATAGGACATCTAAAGATCACATTATGGGATTATGCACTTCCCTTTTGTTATGTTTTCCACTACATTTTAAAAAATGGGCTTTTATGATTGGAGAAATTAACTTATTTTTATTTGGGATCATCTACATGTTTTTATTTTTCAAAATGAATAGTTATGAGAAAATTTTATTTTATTTTGACAGATAAAAACTACACTCTTTCATATTGGAGTTAACCCAACGCCACTCTCTGATTAGGGGTAGTAAAACCCTAACACGTCATTAGGAAATTTCACTGAAGATCAATCATTTTTTCCATCCTATTTTATATATTATTTTTAAAATGTTTCAAATAAAATAAAAAACTTTTGTTTCTAGTTTTCTTGTATATTACTAGTTTGACTTGTCTTGTATACTAAATCAATTATGTTAATGCTCAACTATATTATTAAATTCTTTTCCACTTGTTTTGTTTGTGTACAGGATTATTATTTTTAACATCTTATACTAAATATTTCTTATATTTCGAAATATCCATAAATTTATATGGGTAGTAACAGCTACTTCTAAAATAGAATTTTTGGTTTTATTTTACATCTGGGTTTTGGTATTCTTAAAATTTTCATATTTTTCATTCAATTTATGTATTAAATTTATCAAACATATGTAATTTTGGACCCCTATGTGCTAAAAATTCATATTTCTATATCCATTGAACCCGATGTAAAATAGTTATCTAAATTTACTATTAAATTAAAATTTTATGAGGGTTAAAAGAAGACATGCTTTATATTTAGTGTTTCATTATTTTCAATAGATTGCTATTGAATTTTGAATCACAAAACCTACTTCTATATCAATATTTTTTTAATATACCTATGTGGATTATCGATCATTTTAAAATATTTTACATATTTACCTCACATCGTTGTTTCATAAACCAATTCTTGATATAAATTTTCTTTTATTTCACTATATCAAAACATGAGATGTTAAGGATATTGAATGAAAAATTAATGAGGAAATCTATTTTATAAAAAAAATTGCTTCCAGATAAAATATTTATATCTGTTTTATGGTAAATTTTATCCATTCGATCTAGTATAAATCCATTATTAACATGCGAGGATAAAGTATTAACAAACATTAATCATTATCTTACATATTCTAAAATTGAAAATGCTTCACCCAGATGAACTGATATTTATGGGGATGTTATTTTGTGATTAATTTTATTATTTGGGGTTTATTTTTTATGTAATTAATATATTAAATGATTTATTACCAATTAAACTAAGATATATTGTAACATCCCAGGTAAATAAAGAATACTACATTTTCATATTTATTAATATTTTCCAATTAAAAATTAATTTTACATTAAATGGGTTGCTATGTTCGATATCGTACCCGATACGCAACAAAGAGTTTCTTTGAAATTGTACATTGCACACTAGTAATAAAATAATATTATTTTAAATGTTAGTTAACATGTAGTCGTTGTACTGGCGGGAATTGATAGAAATAACTGAAATATGATTATATATGTTTACTAAATGTTTTTACATTTATCTAATAAAGGATAAAGGCTTAAAATATGAAAAGAATTCAATTTTAGGCTTATATACTCTAATATTCACGAAAGGTCCACTTATCAACATTTGATGGCGAACCGTCATTAAATATAGTTCTGATCACTCTTATACATTCTATTTGACCAAATTAAACTCTTCTTTAGAATTGGGACATCAAATATTACTTTGTGTAATTTGTTGGTATTTTTCAGATAAAGTTCATTTTTTAATGAATAGTGTAAAATGATGTATTTTAATTCAAAACCTCTTTTTAATCTAATTTATTAAGATGATTAGATAATCTTTTTAATTGGTTTTTAAGTTCAATTAGAATATATTTTTACCGTTTAATCCAATAGTGGTCGTTGGAATTAATTTTACTTTGAAATTAGACTTAAACTGGTGTCAATCTTTTGATACTTATTGTTTCATAAAAATATGCTATTTGTTTTGACCATGGGAATTAATTATTAAATTAATTAATGCAACTTATATGTTTTGAATTTTGTAAAATGGACTTCATTTTTGAATTCAGAATATCAAATATAGCATAGGATGAATTTTTTGTATTTTTCTGAAAAACATCAATTTTTGATGAAAAGTGAAACCACAAAGTGGTGGTTACAAAATTTGATTATTCATTTAAATGGGTCTTTACCACTTCTGTGTTTTGAATCTCAAAAATCCAATTTAAATTATTTTCATTATTAAGTAAAATGTGGTTCAATGGGATGAAAATAATTTTCGATGAAAAGTAAATTTTAAGTTTTATTAATCGCGATTAAAGGTAATTAGTGTAATTTAAGGTAAAAATGACATTATAATAAAATGAAAATATATTGACACTTGTCCTAACCGTATTGGATGTGTTATTGACGACCGAGAAACCCATGGGTCTATTTTTGGTACCCCATGGAGCCACATGGGTATGATAATGACATTTATGCCTTTTATTTAAAGTTAAAGTAAAAATGATGCAAACATGAGATGTTTTACTAAAACAATTTTTACATGGGGTTATACAAGTCATAATTTTTCCTATAAATATTAATTTGAAAGCTAAAAAGATTTAAAAAATCATAGTATTTTTTTATAATTTTTAAACACTAAATAAATTAAATTATTTATGACACCATGATGATGCAGCGATTACCTCATTATTTGACGATTTAAATAAAATGGAAAGATAATGTAAAATCTAAGACCTACACATGTACAAAACCTATTGGATGGGTGGATTTAGAACCCTTATCTCCTTATACTCCAAATAAATCATTGTGGGACCATTAAAATCTGAAAACCATTTGAAAATAATTTAACATTTCCTTACTTTCCAAGAGTTCCCCTCCTCTCCTCTTATAAAAGGCCCCCACCTCTACCACCTTACACACACCTCTCAAGCCTTTGGTTCGGCCAATCTCTGATCCTTTTGTCTCTCGGCATCCCTCTTTTCCTCCTTGAAGCCTCACTTTGGGCATAAGTCTTCTCAAGAAGCCTTTGAGCTCAAATCAAATGGAGTTACCTAATTTTAAAGTAATGTCTTCACTTGAGTCCATTTGTATTATTTTTCTTCTCCAACCCCCAAAACTCTTTTTATTAATTTCTTTTGTAACAACTACAGTATCTTCAATATACTAGGATGTTGTTATATGAAGCTTTTGAGCTACACTCACACACACCTACATATAATGGTTAAAGAACATACTGTTTCTGTGGATGGTGAATTTCTGCCTCACGAAACGATGATTATTCAACACTCATATAACACCTTCAAAGGTGGCCATTAAGATGTAACTATATTTATATATGATATATATTATGGTTATGTTTTCCTTAAGCTTATGTATTTTTCATTTTGGGCATACCTTTATGGTTTCCATTATGGGTAAATGCGATATCTTCATTTAAGGAAGTGCGGACTACCGCCCCTCAAAGTGATTTGATTCGTTAATGCCATATGTGGGATGTTTAAAGGATGGATTTAAAGTTATTATATATGATGTTATACTGGAATTATAATATACCTCTATATCATTATTATTTCTTTCCATTAAATTATGAGATAAAAATGAAAGTAGCATTCATGCGTACGTACGACTTACCGTCTCCATGAACGGTGCATTTCATTTCTTCTCCCCAAATGTAATGTACAAATATAAGTACATGTATATAATAGATATATATGATGAATGATACATCTAAATGATGAATATAATTCTGTAATTAATATATACATACCTCTCATTTAGTTTTAATTCCATTAATATGACAATGAATTGAAAGTAGCGTTCATGCGTACGTATGGCTTACCGTCTCCATGAACGGTGCATTTCATTTCTTACCTCTAAATGATAATGTATTATTATAAATACATATATATGATGGATATATATGATATATATGATATCAAAATCATGAATATCATTCTGGATATAATGAACCTTTGACCACACGAACAACATTTAATTGTAAGAATTTCACTTTCGACATAAGAACCAAATATTGACAAAACAAACATTATTATATTAAATCATTAAATAATGTTTATAACATGGAAATAAGTGATATAAAAGGAATAATGAACTTGAAAAAGGTTCTTAAGAAAATATAAATTAACTCAAGTTTATTATTCAGGACGTTAAAGAATGATCGAGTCAAGTCGGACCCGAGGTAAGGGACTTCATCTCAATCTCCTTTCATTGAGGCATATTTTGTTTTATACACAACTATATTTTATACGGTGTATAAACCCCTTTGAATTTTACTTTAATACAAAAGGAATCTTTTTCTACGAAGCGTTTTACTAAATGACAAAGAGGAATATTTCTTTTAACATACGCAGTGACAATGACCTTTTCCGTCGTCGCGAGTATTATTAGGTCTTTGGCTTCATCAACAAGCCGTAATGTTTTTTTAAAATGAAATAAATACCATATACTCTTTTATGTATTTATGGTATTGAAAATGGATTTTATAATGGATTTGTTATGTCAATATATTTATGTGATATATTGTGATCGGAATGTGGAAATGTTTTCTTTCCATTGTGTTTATTTTATGTCTTATGATTTTATAATGGTACTTGGACATTTGACGGGTGGTTACGTGATAAACCATATGACGGGTGGTTCCATGAATACCGGGATGGGTGGTTGTGTTATAACCTCCAATGCATTGGGTATGGAAGTCAGCCGTATGGCTATTCCATTAAGCATGTATGGAAGTTGGCCGTATGGCTATTCCATTAAGTGATATGTGTGGAATTGGACCGTATGGTTATTCCACTTAAGTATGTTTATGTCCCAAGTTACCTTTACATGTTATGTGTTCTTTATATGGATTTTATGGTAATATTTGGTTACAAAAGGGTATGTAATGATATTTTATTCAGTGAAGAGTTTTTACTACTTCATGAAGGTCAAGGTATTACTTTGATAAAGTATACATGGTTTACGTGATGTTTGAAAAACTAACAGTTTTCATTCTTTGTGTATCCTTTACTGAGCTTTTTATGCTCACCCCAAGTTTTTTTGAAATGTTTTTCACATGACTTAATGTGGATTAGGGTCAAGGATGGGATCAAGGGAAAGTCAGGCTATCTAAAACATGGAACTGGACATGTTTCTTTTTAAGAGTTTTTATTTTATGGAAACATAGTAGAAGTGTCTACTTTGTAATCTTTTGAGATGTAATAGTTATGATCTAATTCTCTAAAACTCTAAACCTGAAAAGATCCTCAATGTGAATTATTCATTTAATTCAATATTAAATAAATTTTAAGGTTCAGGCATTATAACTGGTATGAGAGGTCAGTTTAGACAACTTTAGGAGTTAGAAATGTGTTAAATTATAATATGATTGAAATGATACAGAATTTACGGATTACCATGTTGATTCGCCTAAGATATTTCTATATTCAGAATGGTTTTCTGCAGAGGAAACAAAGCAGCTATGTTGGGACGACATCAGGAGGAAGACAACCTTCCAAATCAGCAACCTGAGATGGTTGGAATCAGAACTGAATAGTTTGTTGCAGTGATGGCACAGTTGACTCAGGCTATAAATGGTGGTGGTATCCATGCACGAGATCAGCTAGATCAACCGCAGAGGAACATGTCAATGGTGGAACATTTCATGAGGCAACATCCCCCATTATTTAGAGGATCATCTGACCCCGTGCAAGCTGAAGGGTGGATTAAATCACTGGAGAATATTTTTGATGTCATGGGGTGTTCAGAACATCAAAAGGTTAGTCTTGTTGTTTACCGTTTTGAAGGTGAAGCTGATCAGTGGTGGTCGATGGTAAAAAATATCATAGATAGTGATGAGATTGAGGATCTTCACTGTGACGAATTCAAAGGTATGTTTCTTGAGAAGTATATTCCTAAGGCTGTTCGAATTAGGATGGAAAATTAATTCTTGGAATTGAGGCAAGAGGAAGACTTAGTGGCTGCCTATGAAGCAAAGTTCACTCGATTGGAAAGGTATGCTCCAAAATTCATACGAGATATTGATAGTAAAATAAACCGTTTTTACTCAGGGATAAAGCCAAAGTATCGAAGGGCTTTAGCTTCTCGTGAGTTCAAAAGTTATGAAAAACATGTTCGATGTTCAGAGAAGGTGGAAATGGAGTTTGCAGATGATTAGGCGTTCTATGAAAAACAGTGGAATAAGAGGTCTAGTTGGCAGGAAAAGGGGAAGAATTCACCAAAGAAGCAAGGAGGTAAGAAAACCAAATATCCATCCTGTGAGAAGTGTGGTAAAATGCATCCTGGAGAATGTTTATCCAAGTCTGGTAAGTTCTTTCGGTGTGGTAAGTCTGGTCATATTGCTCTTAACTGTAAGGAAGATGATCAAGCAGGCAATGAAAAGCCAGTGGTAAGATGTTTTAAGTGTAATAAAATGGGTCATTATGCAAATGAGTGTCTAACGAAGAACTCGACTGGGGGAAAGCAGCCAGACTACAAGCAGAAAGGGGTGGTGAAATCCTTTGCAACAACTACAGCAGATGTTGGGCCATCGAATGAAGTGGTATCAGGAACACTGTTTATTTGTTCAGAATATGCCAATGTGTTGTTTGATTCAGGGTCTACACACTCTTTCATTTCTAAGGGGTTTTCTAGTAAATTTGAAATTCCATATCAAGATATGAATCCTGAACATATGGTAAAAACACACGGAGGGAACATTGAGACCAAAAGGAATTATAAGAACTTTCATATCCTTGTGTGTGGAAAGAATCTACCAGCAAACCTTATTTTTTTCCCTCTAGTAGAGTTTGATGTTATTTTGGGCATGGATTGGCTTTCGGTTTATCATGCTAAGATTGAATGAAGAGCTAAAATAGTTTCTTTTCAGAAAGATTTTCAATTTGTGTACGAGAATGAACTCTTGATTTTGATAACATATGAGGAAGTTGAGAAACTAGTAAAAGATGGAAATGAATGTTACCTTGCACGTATTGTTGAAAATAAAAGAACTATTCAGATTAATGATGTGCCAGTGGTAAATGAGTATCTTGATGCTTTTCCTGATCAGTTGTCTGGTATTATTCATGATGGGGAAGTTGAATTTACTGTTGACATATTTCCTGATTCTAATCCAATTTCAAAACCCCCTTATCGAATGGCTCAAGTTGATCATTTAGAGTTAAAGAAACAATTGCAGGAGTTATTAGATAAAGGTTTCATTCGACCTAGCACATCACCATGGGGTGCTCATGTCTTGTTTGTTAAAATGAAAGATGGATCAATGAGACTTTGCATTGATTATAGAGCCTTTAATAATATTACTGTTAAGAACAAATATCATTTGCCTCATATCGATGATTTGTTTGATAAGATCCAGGGAGATTAGTATTTTTCGAAGATTGACATGAGGTCAGGGTACCATTAGTTGAAAGTAAAAGAAGCAGACATTCCGAAGACTGCATTCCGTACTAGATATGGCCATTATGAATTTGTAGTTATGCATTTTGGGTTAACTAATGCACCTGCTGTATTCATGGACCTTATGAATAGAATTTTCCATGAGTTCTTGGATAAGTTCGTGGTTGTTTTCATCGATGATAGTTTGTTGATTTCTAAAATTAAAGAGGAGCATGAATGTCATTTAAGGGTTATCTTTAAAACCTTAAATGAAATGAAACTATATGGAAAATTCAGCAAGTGCGAGTTTTAGTTACAACAAATTTCTTTCCTGGGTCACATTGTTTCAAAAGATGGCATAACTTTTGATCCTGATAAAACAAAAGTTGTTCAAGAATTTCCAAGACCCACAAATGTAACCGAGATCCATAGTTTTCTTGGTTTGGAAGGTTACTACCGAAGGTTTGTTGAAAATTTTTCACGGTTATCTAGTCCAATGACTAAGCTAACTCGTAAGGGTGTTAAGTTCATCTGGACAAAAGAATGTGATGATTGTTTTCAGGAGTTGAAAAGAAGATTGGTGAATGCTCCAGTTTTGGTACTTCTTTCCAGGAATAGTGATTTTGTTACATACAGTGATGCTTCATTGAAGGGACTTGGCTGTGTCCTTATGCAGAATGATCAGGTAATTGCTTATGCTTCACGTAAGTTGAAAACTCATGAGGTAAATTACCCTACACATGATTTGGAATTATCTGCTGTTGTTTTTGCTTTAAAAATTTGGAGGTGTCATTTGTATAGAGTAAAGTGTGAAATATATACCGATCACAAAAGTTTAAAGTATATATTCACTCCGAAAGAATTGAACATGAGACAAAGGAGATGGCTGTAATTAATCATGGATTATGATTGTACAATTCACTACCATCTGGGAAAAGCCAATAATGTTATTGATGCTTTGAGTCGAAAAAGTAATGGTTCATTAACGATGTTGCGTTTGGAACTTGATCCTTTGGTTAAGGATTTGATGAACTTTGTCATAGAAGCTGTTGGTGCAGGATGTCCTTCTGTTTTGTTTCAGGTATCAGTGAGATCATCTCTATCAGACAGAATCAAGCAAGCACAAAAGCAAGACAGTGAGTTGCAGAAAAAGGTAGAGCTGGTTCAGAACGGTATGTTGCATGAATTCAAAATTGATAGTGATTTTGTTTTTAGATTTGGGAAGAGATTGTGTGATGCGATTTGGTAAGAAAGGAAAGATGAGTCAAAGGTTCATTGGACCATATAAAATTCTGGAGAGAGTTGGATCAGTTTCTTACTTAGTGGCTTTACCTCCGAGTTTATCTCAGGTACACAATGTTTTCATGTTTCGATGCTGAGAAATTATATGCCAGATCCATCTCATGTTTTGTGCCCAGAGGTAGTTCAGTTGGAAGAGAATCTCTCTTATGAAGAACTACCAGTCCGGATTCTTGACCGAAGAGAGCAAGTATTGCGAAATAAGGTAATTCACCAGGTAAAGGTTTTGTGGAAAACCCATATGGTTGAAGAGGCAACATGGTAATCTGAAAATGCTATGAGGGATAAATACCCCCACTTATTTTGATAAGTGAATAAAATTGTGAGGACGCAATTCCCAAAAGGGGGAAGGATGTAACATCCCGGGTAAATAAAGAATAATACATTTTCAAATTTATTAATATTTTCTAATTAAATATTAATTTTACTTTAAAGGGATTTCTATGTTCGATAGCGTACCCGATACGCAACAAAGAGTTTCTTTGAAATCGTACGTTGCACACTAGTAATATAATAATATCATTTTAAATGTTAGTGAACACGTAGTCGTTGTACTAGTGGTAATGGATATAAATAACTGAAATATTATTATATATGTTTGTTAAATGTTTTTACATTTATCTAATAAAAGATAAGGGCTTAAAATAAAAAAAGAATTCAATTTTAGGCTTATATACTCTAATTTTCACGAAGGGTCCACTTATCAACATTTGATGGCGAACCGTCATTAAATATATTTCTGGTCACTCTTATACATTCTATTCGACTAAATAAAACACTTCATTAGAATTGGGACATCAAATATTACTTTGTGTAATTTTTTGGTATTTTTCCGAGAAAGTTCATTTTTTAATAAATAGTGTAAAATGTTGTATTTTAATTCAAAACCTTTTTTTAATCTAATTTATTAAGATGATTAGATAATCTTTTGAATTGTTTTTAAGTGCAATTAGAATATATTTTTACCATTTTATCCAATAGTGGTCGTTGGAATTAATTTTACTTTGAAATTGGACTTAAACTGGTGTCATTCTTTTGATACTTATTGTTTCATAAAAACACGCTATTTGTTTTGACAATGAGAATTAATTATTAAATTAATTAATGAAAGTTATATGTTTGGAATTTTTAATATGGACTTCATTTTTGAATTTGGAATATCAAATATAGCTTAGGGTGAATTTTTGGTATTTTTCTGAAAAAACATCAATTTTTGATGAATAGTGAAACTACAAAGTGGTGGTTACAAAATTTGATTATTCATTTAAATGTGACTTTAACACTTCTGTGTTTTGAATCTAAAAAATCCAATTTAAATTATTTTGATTATTATGTAAAATGTGGTTCAATGGGATGAAAATAATTTTTGATGAAAAGTAACTTTTAAGTTTTATTAATCGCGAATAAAGGTAATTAGTGTAATTTAAGGTAAAAATGACATTATAATAAAATTAAAATATCTTGAATCTTGTCCTAACCCTATTGGATGAGTTATGGACGACCAAGAAAACCCATGGGTCGATTTTTGGTACCCCATGGAGCCACATGTGTATGATAAGGACATTTATGCCTTTTATTTAAAGTTAAAGTAAAAAATGACACAAACATGAGATGTTTTACTAAACCAATTTTTACATGGCGTTATACAAGTCATAATTTTTACTATAAATATTCATTGGAAAGATAAAACGATTTCCTACATCATAGTATTTGTTTTATAATTTTTAGACATTATATAAATTAAATTATTTATGACACCATGATGATGCAACGATTACCTCATTATTTAACGATTTAAATAAAATGGAAAGATAATGTAAAATCTAAGACCTAAACATGTGAAAAACCTATTTGATGGGTGTATTTTGAACCTTATCACCTTATCCTAAAAACCCATCAATGTGGGACCATTAAAATCCGAAAACCATTTGAAAATAAAGTAACATTTCTTTTCTTTCCAAGAGTGCCCCTCCTCTCCTCTTATAAAAGGCCCCCACCTCTACAACCATACACACACCTCTGAAGCCTTTGGTTCGGCCAATATTGGATCCTTTTGTCTCTCCACATCCCTCTCTTACTCCTTGAAGTCTCACTTTTGGCAAAAGTCTTCCTAAGGAATCCTTTGAGCTCAAACCAAAGGGAGTTAACTGATTTTAAGGTAATGTCTTCACTTGAGTCCGTTTGTTTTATTTTGATTCTACAACCCCCTAAACTCTTTTTATTAATTTCTTTTATAACAACTCTAGTATCTTCAATATACTAGGAATTTTTTATAGTAAGCTTTTGAGCTACAATCACACACATCTACATCTAATGGATAAAGAACATACTGTATCTGTGGATGGCGAATTTCTGCCTCACGAAACGATGATTGTTCAACACTCATATAACACATTCTAAGGTGGAAATTAAGATGTCACTCTATTTATATATGATATATATTATGTTTATGTTTTCCTTAAGATTCTATATTTTTCATTTTGGGCATACCTTTATGGTTTCCATTATGGGTAAATGTGATATCTTCATTTAAGGAAGTGCGGACTACCGCCCCCTCAAAGTGATTTGATTCGTTAATGCCATATGTGGGATGTATAAAGGATGGATTTAAAGTTATTATATATGATGTTATAATGGAATAATAATATACCTCTCTATAATTATTATTTCTTTCCATTAAATTATGAGATAGAAATGAAAGTAGTGTTCATGCGTACGTACAGTTTACCATCTCCATGAACAGTGCATTTCATTTCTTATACCCAAATGTAATGTACAAATATAAGTACATGTATATATTCGATATATATGATGAATTATATATCTAAATGATGAATATAATTATGGAATTAAAATATACATACCTCTCATTTAGTTTTAATTCCATTAATATGACAAAGTAATGAAAGTAGCGTTCGTACGGCTTACCGTCTCCATGAACAGTGCATTTCATTTCTTACCTCTAAATGATTATGTAATATTATAAATACATGTATATGATGGATATATATGATATATATGATATCTAAATCATGATTATCATTCTGGATATAATGAACCTTTGACCACACGAACAACATGTAATTGTAAGAAGTTCACTTTCGACTTAAGAACCAAATATTGACAAAACAAACCTTATTAACTTAAATGGTTACATAATGTTTTTAACATGGAAATAAGTGATATAAAAGTAATAATGACCTTGAAAAAGGTTTTTATGCAAATAGAAATTAACTCATGTTTATTATTCAGGACGTTAAAGAATGATCGAGTCATGTCTGACCCGAGGTAAGGGACTTCGTCTCAATCTCCTTTCATTGAGGAATATTTTTTTTATACACAACTATCTTTTATACGGTGTATAAAACCCTTTGACTTTTACTTTTATACAAAAGGAATCTTTTTCTACGAATCTTTTTACTAAACGACAAAAAGGAATATTTCTTTTAGTGTACGCGGTGACAACGACCTTTTCTGCCGCCACGAGTATTATTTGGTCTTTGGCTTCCTCAGCAAGACGAAATGTTTTTTTAAATGAAATAAATACCATATACTATTTTTATGTATTTTTGGTATTGAAAATGGTTTTTATAATGGATTTGTTATGTCAATATATTTATGTGATATATTATGATCGGAATGTGGAAATGTTTTCTTTCCATTGTGTTTATTTTATGTCTTATGATTTTATAATGGTACTTGGACATTTGACGGGTGGTTACGTGATAAACCATATGACGGGTGGTGCCGTGAATACCAGGACGGGTGGTTACGTTATAACCTCCAATGCATTGGGTATGGAATTTCCCCGTATGGCTATTCCATTTAGTATGTATGGAAGTTGGCCGTATGGCTATTCCATTAAGTGATATGTGTGGAAGTGGACCGTATAGTTATTCCACTTAAGTATGTTTATGTCCCAAGATACCTTTATATGTTATGTGTTCTTTATATGGGTTTTATGGTAATCTTTGATTACAAAAGGGTAAGTAATTATATTTTATTTAGTGAATAGTTTTTACTACTTCATGAAGGTGAAGGTATTACTTTGATAAAATATACATGGTTTACGTGATGTTTGAAAAACTAACAGTTTTCATTCTTTGTGTATCCCTTACTGAGCTTTTTATGCTCACCCCAAGTTTTTTTGAAATGTTTTTCACAGGACTTAATGTAGATTAGGGTCAAGGATGGGATCATGGGAATGTCAGGCTATCTAAAACATGGAACTAGACATGTTTCTTTTTAAGTGTTTTTTTATGGAAACATAGTAGAAGTGTCTACTTTGTAATCTTTTGAGATGTAATAGTTATGATCTAATTCTCTAAAACTCTAAACCTGAAAAGATCCTCAATGTGAATTATTCATTTAATTCAATATTAAGTAAAGTTTAAGGTCGGGGCCTTATATATATAAATTCATGTAACGTCATAAAATTAAATGTATTCAACTATTCTATGAAAATTAGTCCTATACACAGTTTCAATGTATCCCAATGAAAAATTAAATTATTTTGATGGAACATCAGTGAATTAAATCCCCATTTAATACTTTAGAATATGTAATATGTCTGTAAAAAATTTCAACATTCCTAGAGATAAGTCATTGTTAAAGAAAATATTTTGAAGTCCGCTTTTGTGTAAAAAATACCTAAATCATACTGTTTTTCTTAAAAACTATCCAAACATTTTTATTCTTCCTTTGATATTTTTTATTTTTAAAACCTATCCAATTTATGAATCTAAAAACAACTAATCATTACATCAGATTATAAAATGTCCTTTACTGATTTTGGTGGATATTTAGTAACTTGTCAATAATATGTTTACCATTAGTTTTGTTTTTGATGAGAAATTAATTTCTAAATAAGATTAATTTCTATATGATTAGGGAAAATTATACTAAGGTGCATGTTATTATTAATAGGATGATAAAACATGTATTATTATATTTAATTAAAAGTGGATAATTTGAAAATATTTAATGAATTTAATTTTAAATGTCTCTTTATTAATTAGTGGAATAAATTGGATTTTGTTTTCAAATAGCAATGGTATTGATTTTTATGCTTATATGTCAATGACTCCAAATCTTAAGTGTGGTAGAATTTCTATAAATGAAATTTCCATTCCATTTTATACATATTTAATTGAATTATACAATCACAATATTTTTTTAATGAAATTACATCATTTTGGGGTTTTTAGATGTTTATCGAAATATATTATAAATGAAAACCTTATTGGTTTTTAATTTATTAGTACAATATTTTCATTTCTGTCATTGATTTTTCTATCCGGTAAAATTTTAAAAATCATTTCTTGAGACTAAACTTTTCTTGAGATTAAATTCGTTCAACAATTTCTGGTGAAAAATCAAACCATATGAGTCGCAAAAAAGGAATATAAATTTATACATATTAGTTGAAAAAAATAAATAATCCATTATCAAATGAAGAATAAATTAGAAAAAAATAACTCCAAATGATCTAATTCAATTATAAAATTAATTACATTTTAGACATCATGTTTTTATAATATATTATGGTATTGTTTGATCAAAAATGCAGTTAGTGAATGAATGATGTTATAAGAAACATAAAAATCTACTCACTAATAAAATGTGTTATTTAGTAATAAAAAATAATATTTTCTAATGTACAAAACAATAAAAGGTATTAAATAGAATAAATATTCAAATATAACCGTAGTTGCATACTATTTGAGATTTAGGAATCTTTCGGTATAAAAAATCATTCATCCTAGGTGAATAGAATTATAGACAAAATACTCTTCCAAAATTATCTATAAATATGACCCACCACATCCATTTCTTTTATTAAAGAATAAAATATGGTTAAGAAAGATATGATGAAATAGAGAAGATGAATAAATAGTGATAAATACATTCCTTATGTAGTAAACCGCCAAGTGCCCATGAATAATGTAATCTAGTGTATATTTTTTCAAATTTTTAATTTGTGCTTCAAATTTTAATATTGTGAATTATTCTAGGAAGTCTTTAATTAAATTAAGATGGGGATTTTTATTCTATTATTCTATATTTTCACAACTTCCTTATTATTTTATGAAACATTTGATTGTAATGCGGTATATATTAATATTTAAATTTCTTACATGATGTTTTTCCTTTAATAACAATCGTTTTAATCATTATTTATCTATAGGAGGACTAGGATAAATTGAATATATCTCATATAGGGATGAATACAGATGTTTATTTTCTTTATATGGATTCTAGGTCGATTTGGGTGTACCCATTGTGACCTTAAATAATTAATTCAAATATTTAATTAGATAGTTTATATATAGACAATGATAACGTGAATTTATGAGTGTTAAAATATATCCTCTATATGAATATTGGTTCTATAATTCACTTCCAATAAAAATTATAATCAATATCATTAATTTATATTAATAATATAGTTTATCTTGATTTAATATTATTTCAAATTTTATAAATATAAAATTTATATTCTTTAATAGAAACAAATTAATAAAAATATAGTTTTCTAAACATAGTCTCTGACATACCCATGAGAAAACATTGGATATAACTCAACACATTTTATATGGAGACAATTATTAATAATATGTTTTTAAACTAAAACACATACTATTAGTTGGCCCAAAATGTGGGATGTGTCTGGTTAACATAGTCCAGTTCATTGAAAATGATATCACTACCCATTTTAATTTTATCAAGTTAGAGTTGACATAAGATATGATTTTCATAATTCATGTTATGTATAATGGGTATCTTCCTAATCAAAAGCTTTGATTAGAATATTTGAGTAAATATTGTTGTATATAATTTTTTATTTATAAATTTATTCTCTGTTCACATCTATTTCAAAAATGTGTTAGTATTTCTTTATTTATTTATGTATTTCATTTAGGATTTATGGATTATATTTTCAAATACATATGGGTGCATGGTTCATTTTTGTTATTTTGAAAACCATGCACAGACTGTTCATAAATTTCGGGGAATCCTATTATGGGATTTATGGGGATAGAGATATGTACTCCAAATAGTGTGAACATGCAAAGAAAATTTTATTATTTATTCCATTTTATGATGGTGACTATTCTTTTTTTTCATTATAGAATTTTTCTTCTAGAGTAATGTTTTGGGACCATCTTTGAAAAATGTTTTATTTGGTGAATTTCAAATCTGTGTAATCATATAGAATAAATTGAAAAATAGTTTTGACATTAAAATTAGGATGTTAGACATGTTGTGGGATATTTTAAGAATTATTTTATAATATCCCTTTGAATTTAATTAATTGAAATGAATTTTTATTCTTTTTATATCAAATTTTAATAGTTTTAATTTTAAAATGATTAATGGAATCATATTCGTTTATTCTATAATAAAGTGGTTGTTTAAATAATTTTAACAGTTTTAATAATACAAAGAAGTTTTATATAATTATTCTATTTTAATACTAGTTTTAGTGAGTTTTTATAAACATGATTTTTTGGTTTCATGAGCTGTTAAAAAAAGTGGTAGATTTTATAATAGAATATGTATAATCTTTTGAAATTAAATAACATTATTATAATCACATTGAACTCTCTACTAGGGATGTAGGAATTTTAACTTGAAGAAGTATTCAGAAATAATATTTATTCTATTTTCCTAAGGAAAACTATATCTTTTATACATTGTATATTTGGATTTATTTTTAAAATATCCATATAATGAAATCCAAAAATAATAAGAGTCTATTTGTAATTTTTGAATTAGATTCATATCACCAAAAAATGAAATTGGGATATGATAATATAATTTTACAAACTCAATAGAATTCGATTATATTTAATTTATCTTATAATACTGCATGGGATAATTGGTAGACAAAAAAAGAATGAATTTTACTATAAATCAATGTATTTGAATAATACAAGAATAGAATAAAGTAATGAAAATCATGTGATTTTAGATGTATAATATGAGCGTGACATTCTAAAATAAGAACATAAAATCATTTCATATAATGATGACTTCATTACATAAAAGGAATATGGAAACAACAAAAAACATGAAATATAATCACAATCCCAGGATAAAAATCAATACTTCAAAACATTGTGTGACTAGGTTAACAACTTGTGCACCATACATGGTATCTTCTGTGATAAAAACATTACACAATAAATTGTATTTATATATTTTTTTTGGCCCACCTATCATATGCATACTATGTACATGATTATTTATTCCATATAGACTATAAAACATAATAAAATATTTTATCGCATTTAATCAAATAGTTAAGGATTTTTTGTTAAATACTTTGATAAACCAAATAAATTGTGCCTTAGTAGATCTAGGTGGATACCATTTATTGAAAATGGGATAGGTTATTTAAAAAATAAATTTTTCATGGAATATTATAGAAAAATTTGGACTATATAATAAGTGTACAAAAATTATCATAGAAGTGTTTAATGGGAGTGATTGTAGATCACATATTATATTGTTATAAAAATAGTTGTGTAGAGTTGTGTAACAACACCTTAATTCTACTAAAACATGATGTTAAAGAGTCTTTGTAATGATAATGTATATGAATAAAAAGTTAGATGATAAAAACCCTTTCGATGAAAGGGTGATTCCAAAATATTGGTAGGATTTTGTTAAGATAATAGAAACATATTCGGAGGGATTTAGAAATTGTGAGGTAGGGAAAAATTATTATATAATGGAGGTTGAGTTAATAAGAATGGGCGTTTGGGTGATTTTTCATAATGAAAATGAGGGTAATAAATTAACAATTTCAAAATATATTTTTTGAGACATTAGGTACTAAAATAATCTATAAAAAATACATTAAAATGTTTTTGAACATGGATTACTCTAAATATTATTGGTTTCTAATATTTTATTTTTTTCATGAGCTGAAGTCATTAAAATAAAACCATTCATTATGTGGATGTTTTTCATATTCAAAAATATTTTTTTTCATAAATTAAAATATATAAATTTTTTTAGGGTATTCATAATAGGATATAAAATATAATCAAATTACATAAAAAACATTGATTTATTGGGGAAGATTATTTTTACTTTTGGACGCATTATAAAATATTTTGTACATCACTTTTTTGGATATTATAATGTGACAATGTGTACTCTATATTAGAATTGTATTTAAATTATACAAACTATTTTCATTGCTATGAAAAAATATGAAAAGGTAACCACCTTATAATTTAGAAATGATGCTTTCAAAAAGAATAATTTTTAACTGGAAATATCTGTTCATATTTTAATTTCACCTTTCTAATAGAAAACATTTTTTACTGAAAAATATTAATTTATATATGGAAATAACATTCAAACCCATACAAAAAATATGGTAGAATTTATTAAATTTCATTTTTCATTATGTTTAAATAAATATATTTTATCAAAATAACTATTATTTAAATTTTTTTTAAATTTACCAAAATATTTTCTTTAATTGAATCTATATATTCCACAAAAAATAAAAAAAATTATTCTTCATATAAAAATCTAATATTTATCTAACTCATTATATAATCATGTATATTTAAAAAGTAATTATAAAAATTGATAAATATAACAATTATTATATTTAAACAAATAGTTATAAAATTCACAATATTATGGTCTACCTAATTAATCCCTTTTAAAACAACAAATGCACAAAGGGTATGGTTTATGATGGTATTTATTTTTTTTAGGTTTAGTGTACTTTTATTGGGTGAAAGTCTCTATAATATTCAATTAAAATCATAAATGGGTTTTCTCATATTATAGTCATGTGTCTCATCTTGTTATTGGTCATCATAAATTACCAATAATTCTATCTAATATAGAAGCTACGATAAATGGGACTTTATGGTGACATTTATCCAGTCGAGGTTATCACTTCTTCATTTTGTGTCATTTAGATCTTATCATATTTCGTAATACATACTAATCATAATGGTAACTATATAATGACAATATTATTTATTTTCATGATGTTTATCATTATATTATGATCACCCTAAAAATATGGATATATTTTTAATTGACTAAAATAACAAAGTAAATATTCGGAATTTTTTCTCTAACTAAAATATATAATAATGAGATTAGTCATTTAGATGAAATTTTATTTAAATATGATTTGTTCAAAATAATCACCCCAACCATTATAAATTTCACTTTAAATATTTAACTTCATATAATAAAACAAATCAGGGATCATATATTTCATCCCCTCTAATTGTCCCCAAGTTTCCTCCTCAATGTTTTGCATCTTCCATAGTACATTGACAAAGTGACATATATTCATTCATATAACATTGTTTCAGTAGTCTAATATCATCACTAGGACTCCTCCTATAGGAGATCATTCTATAATGGTACTTTATGTATATTTAATACATGTGAGGGTAGTGGTTTGTACTTCCTTAAGAGGGAATAATGAATGAATAATATACTAAAGATAGGTTTTGTTAGTGTGATAGATGAAAGGATACATATATTATATGATCATGTATTTATTATGGGATGTTGTATATAGGGATATGATTTACCTTGTTCCCAAACCGCTCGAATTTCTTCTATTGTGATATATATAGTAAAACTTAATCTGTAACCGTAATAAATGGGTCTCAAGAATTATTATCTACAAAGATTTTATGTTTTGTTTCAATAGATTTTATATGGAACATATTGGTTTCACCCATATGATATATCTTAGGTAACATTAGGTCCCATCGTCCTCTATTTTACAACATCATCCTAATGTGGTATACATTGAAATCAATACTGGAATTTGATGTATTTACGATGGGTTATTTGGACAGGATTCCATCGCAAATATCCCATTGTAGAAAATGCAGTCCCAAATAGTTCTTTTTTCTTTGAGCCCATCATAAAAAATACTATTTTCAACAGGATGATATTACATCGCAAATAGTTATCCATTTATATATAGAACAATTCCTGACTAGACCATTTCCCATTGCAAATAGTTGTTTAAAAAATATATAGACTATTTTTGACGGGATCCTTTCTCAATAGGTCCAGTCGCAAATACATAATAATAGAAAAAATGTTCAATAAAATTGTGATACATTAATATTATAAAATAATATTATTATTATTACTGTTAATATAAATAATATTATATTATATAATAATAATATTATTAAAAATTATATTCTTATAATTTTATAAATAAAAAATACTAATAATATATTATTATTATTATTATTATTATTAATGAAAAATAATATTAATATATTTAAAATAGAAAAAATTAAAAAATATTAAATTTCTCAATATTCATAAAAAATATAAAAAATAATAATTAATTATTAATATTATAAGTAAAATAGGAAAACATAAAAAACTAATACTAATAATAAATATTAATATATTGAAAAAAATAAAAAAAAATTATATTATGAAATATTCGGACCAATTAAAAATATAAAAAATGTAAATTATTAATATTACAACATACATTTGAATTCAAATGTTTATAGTAGTAAAAAAATTTTCTCAAAAACATCATATGTATTAACACCATTACTTGGAATTGAATTTAATTAATCAATCAGTGGTTTCAAAAAAACAACAATATTATTTTTTGGATTTCCTGGGATTAATAAGGTCAGAAAGATATAAGGCTCCTTCATCAACATCCCGGGAGGTAAATTGTATGAAGTTATAAAGATAGGCTGACATGAATACTAACTACTAGAAGAACCGAACATACACAAATTGTCACTAGAAAGACCTAATCACACATTTTGGTCTTCTAAACAAAAAAGATGGATTATTACTAATTAAAACCAGTTAATATTATTTATTACCAATTATTACTAATTATTAGTAAATATTTCTTAGTATTAGTAATTATTAATATTCATTCTTAATTATTACTATTTAATACTAATTATTAGTATTTGTTACTAATTAGTATTATTTATTACTAATTATTATTATTTATTAATAACTATTAGTATATATTACTAATTAATCATATTTATTACAAATGATTATAATTTTTTAATATTTTTTCTAATTATTAATATGTTTAACTAATTATTACAATTTTTTCTAATTATTACATTTTTTACTAATTATTAGCATTTCATGAAAATTATTACTAATTATTAGTATTTATTAATAATTATTACTAATTATTACTAATTATTACTAATTATAGCTAATTAATACTAATTAACACTAATTAATACTAATTAATACTAAATAATACTAATTATTGATAATTAATAGTTTTTATTTCTAATTATCGGTATTTGATACAAATTATTTGTATTTATTACTATTTATTACTAAACTCTACTATTGTTTACTGATTATAACAATTTTTTACTGATTAGCACTATTTTTTTCTAATTACTACTATTTTATGTTAATTGATATTATTTTTTCTTCATTATTACTATTTTATCATAATTAATACTTTTAATGCACATTAATACTATTTATTTCTAATTCATATAATTTACTACTAATAATTACTATTTATTGCTAATTATTTCTAATTATGGATAATTATTTTTAATTATTTCTAATGTTAACTAATTATTACTATTTGTTACTAATTATTTCTAATTATTACTAATTGTTACTATTATTTGCTAATCATATCTATTTGTTACTAATTAATACTATTTGATACTAATTGTTACTATTTTTTACTAATTAATACAATTTGTTGCTAATTATTACTATTTGTGTCAAATTATAACTATTTGTTGCTAATTATTAGTATTTTTTGCTCATTATTAATATTTGTTGCTAATTATTACCATTTGTTACTATTTATTACTATTTATTTGCCAATTATTACTAATTATTGCTAATAAATACTGATTATTTCTAATTATTATTAATTAGTGCTAATCATTACTAATTATTTTTAATTATTACAAATTATTAGTAATTATTACTATTTATTTGTAATTATTAAAAATTATTAGTATTTGTTACCAATTATTTCTGTTTGTTAGTAATTATGAGTATTTATTTCTAATTATTATTATTTGTTACTAATTATTAAAAATTTTCTATATTTTAGTAATTTGTACAATTTTTACAGATTATTAGTAATTATTACTATTTATTTGTAATTATTACTAATTTTTAGTCTTTATTCATATTTATCTATAATTATTACTAAAACCTGCTAATTATTACAAATTACCACTAATTATTACTAATTTGTGTTTATTTCTATTAATTACTTCTAATTACTGCTACTAATTACTAATTTTTTTGATTATTTATATTCATTGCAACTTATCGTTAATAATTTCTAATTGTATCTAATTAATAATAATGAGCACTAATAATTTCTATTCAATACTACAAATAAATACATATAATAATACAATATAAATCTAATTTATCTACAACTAATTAACAATAATTAAAATTAATATAAAAAATGAAAAAATATTATATTAAATAAAACCTAAATACCGTTAAACTTAATCTCTTATAGGTGTACATGTCCTCAAAATGTGTTGATATTTTTTTAACTCCAATATTATTTACCATCGTTTGGTATTTGTGTAATGGTATGGACCACTTTTATCCATTAAATTATTGAAATCTAGTGTTTGAGGTGTTCTGGGAGGTCAAGGTGACATATTTCCAACAATTTCTGAAATTTTTTGTTCATTAACAGTGTTTTCCATAACAGTATGCTATTTTCAACAGCATCCTATTTTCAACAAAGTTTTATTTCAAACAGTAGGCTATTCCTAACAGTAGGCTGCTTCTGTTTCCAAATTTCTAGTTTATGAACAGTTTTTCTAGACCAGTGAGGTTCTAAACAGATTCAATAATAGTGATGTTTCCATACCATTGAGGTTCTATAGTGTTTCCAGACCAGTGATATTTCCATACCAGTGAGGTTCTACATTTTTTCCATACAAGTGTGTTTTCCAAACTACTGAGGTTTTTTAGTGTTTCCAAACTAGTGAGGTTTCTAGACCAGTTATGTACTACAGTGTTTCCAGACCAGTGTGGTTTTCAGACCAGTGATGTAGTACAGTGTTTCCAGCTTCCTACAGATTCACCCCAACCACATTTCCATTGACAAAAAACAAATATAGTGACTTGTTTAAATTGATTTATGTCTGAATCAAAACCCATAACTCCTATGTTAATTTTCCTATGTCTCGGTATGATTTTACTTGGTCTAATGTATTTCTTAATGCGATCTTCTTTTAATGTAAAATCCATCATATCGTAAACCGCTAATCTGTTAATTCTTTTAAAGGGACAAGTTATATTCAATCCTTATTCAACCTTCTTGTTCCCTAGAGAGAGATTCTCGAACCATTCCTTCTTCCTTTAGTGGTTGTGTGATCTAAACTTAATCCTCAGATCGTTTCCCCTTGACGTTTCTTCCTACTTCATACAACCCTTTATTTTGGGGTAAGGAGAAAGTGTCAATAATTCATCGATATAATGTATGATCTACATCTATTCTTGTGTTTTCATCGATCCCTCTCCTCTTGTTTCTCCTTGAAATGCTATGGCTTGTGACCACCATGATAATGATGGATTTTTCCTGGCAATTGGATGGTGCGATCGTGATGCGTCGTCCTTGGGTGGACACAGCTATTACTGGGTTGGATATCATAATCTATTGTGTGGATCATCCTTGTATAAATAACATCAGTAACCATTTGAGGTAGGGGATTCTTTGCTTCTCTCTTCATTTATGAGAGAATATAGAGTAATCATGTGTTAGACCACTGGATCATAATGGAATTTACATAATTAACATTTCAATTGGATAAATAATATGATATCGATCATATGTTATTGCCTCTTGTTTGCTAGATAATGTTATATTTATGTATTCTTTGTTTAGCTTTTCATTCTTGATTGAAATTGGTAAATAATGTAAAGATGAAAATTAATTGATAATTGATTGGATAATGATAAATAGGTATGTAAATGAATCTAGTTGTTGTTGTTATTTTAATTTTATTTTAATTAAATTGATGTAGTAAGCATCATTAATCAATTTCTGATAGCTATGATAGCTTGTTTTTTGGGTTACCCATTGTTGGATCCTACAATATATTAATTGATAAATTATTGATGGATTAATGATCAAGCAGTTTGATAAAAAGATAATTCCTAATAGGGTTCTGTGTTACCCTTTTTCTTCTAAAGTCCAAGAACCTTATGCTGGGAGATGTGAGAGCTTATTCTGTTTAAAGTTTGGATGCCTTGTTTAAGGGATAATAGCCCAATTGATATGATGTATGAATTCATGATGCTTGTGTTTCGATCTGATCCAGAAAGGATGTTTTCATATTTGGTGGAATAAAAGCCTATTGGTTGTGGCTTTGGTTGACGCATAGAGTGACAAGATACATCAGTTTATGCATGTGGGTGTCGGGGTGGACAATAGGGGTGATGGAATGAAATGGATTAAAATGTTTGGATACTTTTGGTTTATTGTTTTTTTTCTTCCTTACTTTTCCCACTCCTCAAGGTAGTTGGTCCCCCCCCCCTCCAAAATCGGCGACGGCATGTGGGGTTTGTAATTTTTTTTAATGTTTTGCTTCTTACGGGAGCATGTGTCTAAGCTCTTTCTATAGACTGAAAGTACTTGACGGGTTGTTCATTTACTCATCGTGTTGACCCCCCTTGTTTTTAGTAGTTTAGAATTTTTTTCTATAATGTATGGGAATATGGGAAAGAAATAATGTTGTCAATAACAGATTGAATAAATGATGTTAACCCATGGGGCTGGACCTTACTAGGATGAAATGATGAGGTTTCAGTATAATGGAACAATGGACTTTGGGTGAGTTTATAATGAAATGTAATGTTGAAATTATTATTAGTTATTTAAATATTTAATAAATGAAAAGTGAAACTGATATAAAGTGAATGGTAGAATGTAATCAAGCTCTCTAAATGGTTGTGTACTTATTGTATACCTTGTCTTAGATGTGGTAGTAGGTAGTCTGAGATACATTATCTATAGTTGTGTCTATGTATAGGTTACGCCCCTAGTATGGTTGGAAGATATATTATATTCTATACTTATTGTGTTTCTATATGCTACTCCACCCTTCCAGTTAGGGAAATAGACTACCTAGGGGATTTTGGGCCCTATGGGGTGTTTTCGACAAAATTTTGGTGGAAGGATGGATGGATGATTACCCCCTTTGGCCACCCTCTTTTATCTTGGTAGTTCTAGTGGTAGGAATAAAGGATATTTTTTCCCATATATATGTGTAGAGGGATGTAATGGCTTGTGATTATTCAAAGACATATATTCTGTATATAGTTTCCTACGGACTACTGTAGGTGTAATGTGTATAGGGTTTGATAGCTTGAGGATCCTTAATCAGTGTGTTGGTTGTAGTGGCTAGAGGTATAATGCCCGACATATGATACATGTTTTGCGAGATGTGGTGGCACCTGGAAACTACTTGGTTACCTTACTTACGTGCACGTGGTGGTTTTTTTGTACGAGGTGCATGTTGTGGGGATTTGCCTATGCGTCGGTGGGAAAGCCTTTTGGATAGAGATTCATAGGACATGAAATGTTGGAGAAAAGCGTCAAACCAGTGGATAGTTTCCAAGGGGAGGATGGGAACACAGTATACCTGTTTCGGTGATGAGTTAGTTTCACTTGTAGTTCATTGTGCTATAGCATTCTCTCATAACATTTTCATGAGAGTCTTTGGGGAGGATCCTACTGGGAATATTGTTATAATCACCCTATATATATATACTATTTTATTGTTCACTAGGAGAAGGTTGGTGACCAGGTTAGATACTACTATTTTGGGGTTGTGGGGGCTGTTTGGGCTTTTTAGTTGCTTCTGTGATTACACTGCTTTGGTACTTTTGGTTTGTCTATTCAGTTGTAGTAGTTTTTTATGACATTACATATGTGTGATGGGATTTTCATTTATATTTATGTATGTACTGTAGTTGGTTGGTGTATGTCTTATCTCTTACTTTGGTGTGTGTTCTCTTAGAGGGTATATCCTTCCATTTGGGTGTTTACTATACCCTTGGGGCTAGTCGTCATCCCGGGGCCTCCTGGAGGAGGGCCTCAGGGGTTCATTATCACTATTATAACATTTCTGTCCCAGGAGGGGTACACCTTGTGGAGAGGGGGTCATGATAGAGTGTTATTAGAGCTTTAGTAGATGGATTGGAAGGAGTTTGGTGTTACGGACATGTGAGGTTTCATGGGATAGTAGAGAAACTTTGTCAATCATGTTTAGAAATTGATGTAAACATTGGAGACCGAGTGAGACATAGGAGTTTAGGGCCCTTGTGATATGATGCGTGAAACATGATGTTTTAATGGTACTAAACTAGTTGATACTAGTTGTAGGGTAGAGTCCTTGGAAGGGATCATGCATCATTCTTATTTGTTCATGTTTTGGAATGGATATACCTTGGTATAGGTTAACACAAAATGAATAAAAGAAAAAAAATTAATTAATGTTGATTCTACCATATTCAATGATCAAAATATATAACTATTTTTTATGTTGTATATATGGCTGATGGTGTACATCCTGTTCAGGTTCACGCAAAAGATTCCAAGCAGGCTGTGCCAGAAGATCGCAGAAATGAAGAGGTTGACGATGATGACACATGGAGGAGGATACATCGGGAGTTTCATCACTAGAGTCTACAGAAGTACGAGTGATCCATTTGAGATGCAGTCATGGAATACTTGCTAGAGGAGGTCGACATAGGGTTGAGTTCGATCCATTCTCAAAAAGAGGACTGGGTGTCTTTGGTTGTTATGATGTTGCATGGATTAGTAAGGTAGGGGTGTTTATTCTTTATCAGGGACTGCGAGTAGTCAATTATCTCATGGGAGGAGTTCTGAGAAAAATTTAGAGTTCAGTTTCTTTCTTCAACCGCGAAGGTGTCCAGTCGCCGTGAGATTTTTACCCTACGATATGTAAGCTCTAGTGTTCGAGAGTTTGGAATATGTTTCAGGATTGTTTTATGATATCCTTTGGACCTATTGCCACATGAGGATGCCATTGCAGCGAATTTCAGGGAGTCTTTGCGTCCATTGATCCAGTGCCAGTTCACCCGATTTATGCTAATGACATATCATGAAGTGCTGGAAAGGCCAGAGGTTATCGAGAGGGAATTGGCCATAACTAGATCTTCATAAGAGGGGGGTCGTCATGATTCTTCATGAAGAAGAGATGTGGTCAGGATATCTCTCTTTTCAGGGAAGAAGAGTTTTTGTTTAGGTGGGGGTAGGTCCCAGCCCTCTACAACTCATTTCTCAGGGGGGGGGGGGAAGCTCCAAGGACTTTTCCATGGGGTCTTGCACAGGTTTTCCTTGCAGAGGGAGAGTTCATTAGCCGCGAGACTGCCTGACCGATCAGAGCAGTCGTCATGCACCAGGTGTTCTGCTCTCGGTTCCTTCGTTGAGTTTGTTCCAGTTGAGGAAGCAATAGTTGGTTGCACCATAATTTGGTTAGTAGAGAGTTGATGGGGAAAGTAGAGTACATCCTTGTGATGATCCCTATCCTTATAGTGGAGATCGCGACTTTGGTGGTGGTATTCATCATGGTCAGAGAGGTTGTAAAGGAGGTCCTAGTCAGCTTCGTGATTTAGCGTTTCTAGCGCCAGGCGAGTAATAAGTCATTGCAGGTACCCTTTGGTTTTTTTCTACATGTGTATATGCATTGTTTGATTTAGGAGTGTCATGCACATTCATATAACCTGCCATTTCCATGATTTGGGACATGAGGTAGACAGGTTTCCAGTGTCCTTACTGTTGACTACACCAGTTGCAGGTTGAACTAACATGTTTGAATTATGTAATGTTTTTGAGCTTGTGATGGGTAAGAAATACTCTTGGGGTCATTTCATATGTTTACGGATATAACCATATGATTTCATCCTCAAAATGGATTGGTTGTATTCGATGCAGGCAATCATGGATTGCTTTAGGAGGCAATGGTGTTCTTCGATGTAGATGGAGAGCCAGTTATGTTTGTTGGTGTGTGAGACACTCAGATGGGTCAGAGTCATGTTACATCCTTATTATCTATGATGGATAAACATGTGATGAGCTCTTCAAAGGATTAGCAGTTGGGGTTTCCTAGGGTCACAGAAGAGTACCCTGATTTTTTTCTAGAATTTGTTGAAGAATTACCCCCTCTATGAGAGATCAAGTTTGGGATCAAGCTACAACCAGGAGAATCTCTTTTCTATATGTATCCATATAGGATAACCACTTCTGAGATACGAGAGCTATGTATACATCTTGATGGTATGTTATAGTGAGGTTTTGTTTAGTTGAGTTTGTCACTGTGGGGTTCACCCATTTTGATTGTGAAGAAGTATGATGGCAATTTGTGGTTGTGTATCGATTATCACATCTTAAACAATGTGACAGTGAATGATCGCTATCCTATTCTATGGATTTAATATTTTTTCTTATCAACTAAATGGGGAAAGTTGGTTCTCAAAGATCGACACGAATTTAGGGAATCATCATAATCATGTGAAGGATGATGATATCTCAGAGACTACTTCCCTTGCCATCATGGGAATTATGAGTACATTGTAATGTCATTCCGTGTGAAAATTGATCCAACTATGTTCAAGCTATTGATGAATGTTATGTTTCATGAGTACCTAGATAAGTATGTGGTGGTTTTCAACAATTAAATATTTATGTAATCCACATCTGAGGAGGATCACGCAGAGAAACTACTCATAGTATTGGGTGTTCATCATCAACATTATCTCTTTGAGATGTTTTTGAAGGGTGAATTTGGGGATCGGGAAGCCCCTTTCGTTGGGCATGTAATGTCTCATCTAGGAGTTTTTTTGGGTCCATTGATGATATAAGTAGTTGTGTCTTGGGAATCCCCCGAGACAGTAGAAGAGGTGTGAATTTCAATGGTCTTGAAGGATACTACAAGTTGTTCGTATCTGATTTCACTCGGGTAGCAACTTCCCTGACGAAATTGACTAGAAAGGATCAGGCATTCATGTGGTCGGATAAGTGTCACGAAGTTGTTGAGTATCTAAAGGACATGTTGGTGAGTTCTCTATTTCTTTGTCTTCTAGCAATGGGAGTTTGTTTGATGTTCTCTACAATGGTTTTCATCTGGGGTTAGGTTGTGTTCAGATGCAGAAGACATTTTTTATTTATTATGGTTCTCATAGTTTGAGTCCTCATGAATGTAGTTTTTTCACCCATGATCTTGAGTTAGCGGTCATGGTATTTGATCTGAATTTGTAGAGACATTACCTCATTAGTGAGGAATTTTTGGTTTTCACCGATTATATGAGCCCGAGGTTTGTTTCATCCCAGCATGACATAACCTTGTGATAGCGATGGTTGATGGAGTTCTTATAGGAATACAACTTTGAAATATCATATACACATTGAAAGTGGAATGGTGTAGCTGATTCGCTGAGCTGAAATTCACATAGTGATGTGGTGCATGAATCTGGTGATTCCTAGAGAGTAATGGAATAATTTTCTGCCTTACATCTTGATATGGGATAAGTTGGGGATAGAGGTTGTCTTTTTTAGATGATGGTGTAGTCATCTCCGGTGTATCAATAGGAAGAGACCTAGTTGGGGGATTTGGAAGTGGAGGTCTAGAGAGACTAAGTTGTTTGTAGTGAGGCCCATGATGGTTGGTCTTAGAGTGAACAACAGAGTGTTGTATTGTGGAAGAATATTTGTTCCACTGGAGACACGCAAGTCAATTCTTAGATAGTTCCATTGATTTACATTAGTAGTTCATTTTGGCATGACCAAGATGTACCCAGCCTTTAGGAGTCAGTTTTGGTGGCCTGAGCAGAAGCATGTTGTTGTGGAGTTTTCTTCTTGATGTTTGGTCTTCCAGAAGGTAAAGGTTGAGCACCATGTCCCTGATGGTTTTCTCCATCCATTAGATATTCCACAATGGAAGTGGGAGGACATCTCAATGGACTTTTTTACTCTTTTAACTAGAGCTCTGGGAGTACATGATTCTATTTGGGTGGTAGTGGACACTTTAATGAAATCATCACTCTTTATAGAAATCAAGTAGTCAATCTCAGAAGAGGTTTTGTTTGTGCACTATCTGTGAAAGGTGGTGCATCTCCATGAAGTCCCGACGATGATCATTTATACTCAAGCTCCACATTTTACCTCTAGGAAGTAGAGAGGTCTCTTACATTATTTTGTTTTTTTGGTATACCTTAGAAATTATTTTTATCCGCAGACAGACGGTCTGACAGAGTGGACTATCCAAACTCTTGAAGATATGTTACGCTCTTGTGTTGTGGTTGTTGGAGGTTCTTGGATGAGTCACTTACCCTTGGTGGATTTTTCTTACAATAATAGTTTTCACTTCACCGTCAGTATGGCACCGTTTGATGCCTTGTATGGTCGACCTTGTCATTCTCCATTGTGCTGGACTGATGTCTGCGAGTTACCAATTTTCAGACCGAAACTAGTGCAGAATACAATAGAGAAGGTTTAGGTGATTCATGAGAAGTTTAAGACACCACATGATCATCAGAAATCATATCCCAATCGAAGGAGGGGACCTATATAGTTTGATGTTGAGGATCACGTATTTATGAAGGAGACTCCCCACCATGGGCAGCGAAGGATTAGTCAAGGGAGTAGGCTTTCTCCCCAGTTTGGTGGTCCTTCTAAGGTGTTGGCTCATGTTGGAGTTGTTGTGTATTGATTAACACATCCCCCAAAGATGATCCAAATACATGATGTTTTCTAGGTATCACATCTTCTTCGTTATCTTCATGATGACTCACAAATAATCCATTGGAACGAGATGGATATTGGAAATGATGTGACATTCACGGAGCGGCTGGTAGAGAAACAGGACTGCAAGGAGGAGGTGTTTAATGGGGGTATTATTCTCTTGATTCGTGTCTTGTGCAGAAATGGTTGCATCAATGAGAGTACTTGGGAGTGAGAATCCTAGATGTGTGTCAAGCACCCAGAGCTTTTTTAACTTTTTGTGATGATTTTTTCTTTGATGATTTCCTTTTTTTATACATTTTATGTCATGTTTTTCTTAACTGGTTTGGATATAGAATGATTGTTCAGTTTTTATCAGATGTCGAGGTTTTTTCCCTCCATCAAACAACACAGGGTGGTTTTCTCCTATGTGGTATCTTATGGGGTGGTTGATCATACCACTCTTTTCGTCTAGGTAGGTATTGAATTCTTGGGGACAAGAAAGTTTCGAGTGGTATTTAATGAAATGGCATAAACCTCTTTAGTCCATTACTTTTCTGAAATATGGGGTTTGAGGTGTTTTAGGAAGACAAGGTGACTTATTCCCAACAGTTTTCAGAATTTATTGTTCATGATAATTGTTTCTAGAATGGTTATGTATTTACAATAGTAGAATACTTCTAACAGCATACTATATCTAACAGCATGATATTTCCAAAATCATGTTATTCCCTTTTCCAAATTTCTTATTCATGAACATTGTTTCTAGACTAGTGTGATTTCCATGAAAGCGAGGTTATAAAGTGTTTCCAGACCTGTGTGGTTTCCATACCAGTGAGGTTGTATAGTGTTTCTAAACAGTGTGGTATCTAGACTTGTGAGGTTATACAATGTTTATAGAATAGTGATGTTTCCATACCAGTGAGGTTCTATAGTGTTTCTTGACTAGTGAGGTTCTATAATGTTTCCAGACTAATGAGGATTATAGACCAGTAAGGTTGTGTAGTGTTTCCATCATCCTATAGTTTCTCCACTTTGATGATTACTTTGATATATAAAGAAGTTAGGGTATTTTATTAGAGTATTTAAGGCTTAATCAAATCCAATAACTCATATATTAATTTCCCAAAGGCTTGGGATGCTTTTACATAGTCAAACTGTGTTGTTAAATGTGATCTACTTTAATTGTAAAATCTATCATATCTTAAACTGGTACTCCATTAAATCCTCAAAAGGGATGAGATATATTCCTTCCATATTCTACATTCGTATTCCCATGTTCCAGATGCTCGAACCATTCCTTCTTCCCTTACGGGTTGTGTGATTGAACCTTAATTCTAGGATTGTTTCCCCTTTAGGTGTCTTCATGCTGCATGTGCACCCCTGTTTTGATGTAAGCAGCAAGTGTAGGTCCTTAATCGATATAAGGTATGATCTACCCATTATATTTTTATTTATTCGATCCTTATCCTCCTATTTCTCAATTCTATGCTATGACATGTGATCTCCATGATTCTAATGACGTTTTCTTTACTGTTAGAAGGTTCGATCATGTCGTGGAATCCTCGAGTGGATGTAGTTGTCAGTGGGGTGGAGATCGTAATCCATTGTGTGGATCATCCTCATATAAATAACGGCAAGAACCATTCGGGGTAGTGGACTATTGCTTCTCATTTGAAATACGTGAAAATTTAGAGTTAGCATGTTTTAGACCAATGTATCACAATGGAATAGACATAATAAAAATTTAAATCGGATAAACAAATTTATTATGATCTTATTTTATTGCCTCGTGTTTTAATAGATATTGTGATATATATGTTTTCTTTGATCAGATTTTTATTCTTTATGGAAATTGGTAAAGAATTTAAAGATGAAAATTAATTGATATTTTTTTGTCTAAAGAAATAGAGGCATGTATATGAACCCGGTTGTTGTTTTTGTTGTTATTGTTGTAATAATTTGATTTTAATCCAATTGATGTTGTAAGAATCATTAATCCATTTGTGATAGCTATGATAGTTTGCTGTTTTGGTTACCCATAGTTGGAACCTACAAAATAGAATTCAGTTATTTCAAGATGGATTAATGAACTCAGTGTTTGATAAAAAGATAATTCCTCGTAGGGTTATAAGTTTCCATCTTGCTTATAAAGGTCATGAGCCATATGATTGGATCTGTGAGATCTCATTTTGTTGGAAGGATGGATGCCTTGTTTAAGGGCCAGGATCCAAATTGATAAAAAAAATTTCCTGCTTCTTGTGTAAGTGATGTGATTCGAGATGGCTAATGTGATATGTGGAGGTAGGGAGGCCTATTAGTTATGGAATCACTTGACGCACAGTGTGCCAAGATGAATTCATTTATGCGTGTGGGTATTGGGGTGGACACCAAAGATGATGGAAGTGGTTGGATGTGAATGTTTGGATGCTTTCCATTTCTTATTGGGTTTTTTTCTTCTTTACATTCCCCACTTCTCAAGGGAACTAGTTTTCTTAGCCTCCTTCCAAAATGGGCAAAGACACATGGGGTATGTCACATGCTTTCCATGACTAGCTTACGGAGTGAGGATGGGTTCACACTCTTCTTATTAGTAGAAATGACTCAACGAGTAGTCCCTCAAATCATAGTGTTGATCCATGTTGTGTTTAGTAGCTTAGATTCTTTTTATAGAATGCCTGGGTTTATGGAGATGCAATAATGTTATTAATAAATGATGTTATTCCATGGGGTTGGATATTGCATGGACACAATGATAAGTTTGAAATTTAATTGAACAGAGGACTTTGGGGGTGATGCTGGTGAAATATAATGTGAAAATAATTAATAGTTAATTTAAGAATAAATGATCATAAAGTGAAATTTATAAAAAGGTTATTAAGGAGTGTAATCAAGCTCTTTAAATGGTTCTGTGCTTATAGGGTACCTAGTCTTAAAAGTATCATCAGGGAGTCTATGTGACATTAGCTGTAGATGAGTCCAATATGAAGTTATTCCTATTGTGTGGTTGAGAGCTATAGTATGTTCCATACTTTTTGTGTTTATATATTCTACTCAACCCTATCAGTTGGGGTAACTGGCACCTTGGGGATCATGATCCGAGGGGGTGATTTTCCCTACATTCCGGTTGGAGGACGGATAGCTGACTACCCGCTTTGGCTCTGTCCTCTTCTCTTGGTAGTTACTTGTGCTGTTAGCCACAACGATAATTTTTCCCCATATATGTGTGTAAGGGGATATAATGGATTGTGGTTATTGAAAAAAATATATTCCGGATATAGATTCTTATAGACTACTATAGATTTAGCGTGAATAGGTTGTGATGGATTGAGAATCCTTACGTGGTGTGTGGTCTATAATGTCTTGAGGTATTATGCCCGATGTATGATACACATTATGTGAGCTATGGTGGCTCCTTAAAACTACCTGAATAGTTTTATTACGTTGATGTCATGGTTCTTGGCACGGGCTACATGTTATGGTTCTTGAAGTTGAGGAAAAGTGGAAAACTAGTAGGGAAGTAGTAGAGGGGTACCCATGATATTCATTTTAATATAATATACTGATGTATTTGATACTTGGTGAGAGTAGAAATGATGAGGATGAGAACTTTGTATAATTTTTAAGTTGATGAGTTAGTTTAACTCGTTGTTCACTGTGCTTTTTCATTCCCTCTATAGTTTTTCAAGAGAGGCTTCAGGGTGGATCCTACTAAGTATATAGTTATACTCACCCTATCAATATAAAATATTTTATCAGTCTCTATAAGAAGGTTGGAGATCTGGCTGGTTACTACTCTCTTGGGGTTGTGGGGGCTATTCAGGCCTTTTGGTTGCTACCATTTTTACATTGTTTTGGTACTTGAAATTATTCCAGTCAGTCATATTAATTTTTATGGCCTTACATAATTGTACTAGGGATTTTCATTCATATTTCCTTCTATGTTGGAGTTGTTTAGTGATTTTATTATCTCTCCCTTTCGCATGTGTTCTCTTAGAGGGTAATGGTGCTCATTTGTGTTATTATTATACCCTCAATTCTAGTCACCAACCCGGGGCCTTTAAGAGGCCTAACTCAATTGTCATTATCTCTCTTATCACATTGCTGGACCAAAAGGGGTACACCTTGTGGGGAGGGGGTCATGACAATTTGTGACTAGGGGTGCCTCCCTGTCATAAGTTGTATTTACCAATGCTTGGTATTTGCGATGGGGAGGCACCCCCGTCCTTAATACATGTCCCACGATTTGGCGTGTAAACCACGCCAAGTCTTTTGTGATGGGACCCATTTTCCCATCGCAAATAAGTAAGTATTTACAACGGGATGATATCCCTGTCACAAATAAACCATCTTAAATGGTCATTTTTACCATAGTGCATCTCTTCCCTTTCAAACCCTCACAATGTGAAACATGAAATCTATATTAAAAAAGTTGTTTTATGAGAACTGTTCTAGGGGAATGTGATGATACCATTATCATTATAAATTCATTAAAAACAATATCAACATATTCCCAGGAATCTAATGCTTCTATAAGAATGATTGTGAATCTAAGGGCGATAAGTACTGTCGAATCTTTTATCTATATCAAAGACTTGGAATGGATTCTCCAGAACCTTGAAGTAATCCTTGGATCCCGATCAGATACAATGGGTGGTGGAACTCATATTTTTCTTTCCAATTTTCTTATTTATATCATATATGGTTGTTAAATAGTTAAATATTCCATGATATCAATAAAATACATGATTTTGTTTGATTATCCACTACCTCCCAAATAGTCTAGTGAGCATTTTATGGCATGGGTGGTGCAATGAAAAAAAGGATAATGATTTCCAAATTCAATAATGTCTTGGGAAATGGTTTTATCATAAAATTATACATTGTTTATTCATCCTTGACATATTGGAAGAATCAATATCAACATAGAAATTCAACCATCTTGAATATAATGTTATCCCACTTATAATTTTTCTTCAAATATCTATACATCTTAGTTTTAATGACCTAGAACTATATCAATGAAATTTATCTTTTAAAATTTAATTTATATTGTATAAATCGCATAAAATATCTTATAGAACACTATACATACATTAAAATGATGAATGAATAATATAAAAATTAATTATAGAAATCAGGGAACATGAACTAATGATATAGGAACATGACCTATAGAATAGTAATATGACCCTTAAGAATAGTTATGTGGGTAATAAAATAGAATCATTAACAATTAAAGTATAAATAAAAATTACCAATATTTGAAATGAAAATATGATTTAATTATATCATATTATTTGTAATTAAATGTTTTTAGAATGGTAAATTAATTATTGGATTTTTATAAAAATAAATGTTTGTATAAATTTTTTATTTAATATAAAAGATTTAATAGAAAATATATTTTCCAAAAATAATTTCATAAACTATAATTTATTTGTCCTATGATTACAATTTAATTTTATGAGAGATTAATTATCATTTAAAATTGTCATAAAATAACATATGATTATTAATGTTTTATTTTTCAAACAAATTATGATTTTATTTAAAAATTAAATTTATAATATATAGAAAATTAATTTCAATAAATGAATACAATTTTTGAGTTATACATATCGAAACATTATTATGGTAATTCTTTAAGCTATTTACAAAATAATTTCATTTTTTGGAATATAAATATATGGTAATTTACAGTATAATGAAAATAAATGCATTTTTTAGTCATTTTTGATTCATGGATGATATACAGGGTCGTTAGATAAAACTAAATTCATTAGATAATATTTATTGTGTAAAGACCCAGAAATTATGTGGAAATTTTTTTCATAAATTCATAAATTTTTACGAGTCCGCAAAAATATACGGCACTTGATTCGGAGGCCTGGTGTGCCCAGAATCAATTTATGATGTTTTGTTCAGGTATGTTCAGTAAATGCATGAGTGGGATTTTATAACTTTTTAACTGGTGCTTGTAAATGAAGTATGTGGGAAATGTTGAACTCGCAGCACCTGTATTCACTTAAGAAGATTTTCACCTCTACATTAGTTGGTCGGGAATAGAATTTAGTTTTGGGGTTTTTAATAAATTGAATAAAAATAAAGTGTGTTGTTTATTTTTATTCTGGTAGGTAAAATCTCCAAGTAAAGGTTGGTGGTGGGGGCCACCACACCCTAACCTCCCATGGGAGGTTATGGTGGTGGAGCCCACCCGGGCATAACCTCCCTTGGGAGGATAATTAAGGTGGGGGCCAACCAGGCTTTAAACCTCCTCTGACCCCCCATTTATGTGGGATGAAACTCTCCACATTCCCCCATTAATTTAACGTTCCAACCGTCACAATTAATAAATTTAACTCTTTCATTTATTTAATCGGAACATTTTGAATTCTTTCGAATTCATGCCAACAATTAAATAATAGAAAAATCTATTATTTTATTTTGATTGGCATCAATTCAATTGGTGGAGCTTTGAGAGAGAACTTGGAGAACCCTTGGAGAATTATCTCTCAACATAGAACGTGAAGAACTCCTTTTTATCGTCCAATGAAGAATGATGAACTCTTTCTTTGATCTTCAACAGAGACAAAAGTGAAGGAGCTGACTGAGAAGAACGCCGATCACGCTTCTTCCTCGGTTTCTTACCCCGGAAGCGTCCCGACGTCAACGATCAACAAGCAAGGTATGGGTTTTTCTATATATGAGTTTTAACCTCCTTTCATCGTCATTAAAATTTTGTATTGTGAACTTCCATTTGATACACCAAAATGATGAGGGCTCAGACCACACTAACACGACCCGGCCCTCCACTTTTGTTCTATCTCGCTTGATGGCGACGACGGTGGCGCAATGGTGTCACCGAAAGAATGGAATGTGGCAGAGCAACGCGACTACCGTTGGGAAGACCGCGATGAAATTTGGTAGTACAAGGGCCACTGGGTCGCCAGAGGGGTGTGACTAGGAGGGCCGCGGCGGTCAGACAGTGAGTGTGGCACCGTCGCGCCGTGCGGAGGAGCTGGAGACCGCGGCCAGGATGGGTCGCAGCGGAGGCGGCACGATGCTATCATGCTGCGTATAGAAGGAAAGGTGCGGCCAGGGAAGGCCATGGGGGATCAGGTGGAGTGGTTGGCCACTCGGCAATCCAGGAGGAGCGGGACCCAGTGGGTCCCACGTGACCTGGACCAGTGCCACCTTGTACTGGTTTGGGATCCCACCTAAGTGGTAATGCCATTCATGAGCCATGGGGTAATCAGTTTCCCCCAGGAAATGGCTAAGGCGGACCCCCACCGGGCCTCCGGGTATCTAGCCCGACTAGGCTGTCGGGCCAACAGTGATGCCGGGCCAACTAGGCTGTTGGGCCGCCATTAGGACGGGCCACCCCCTCTGGTCGGCCCACTCCCTTGGGTCGGGAAACCTTTGGGCCAGGCCACTCCCTTGGGTAGGGCCACCGTCTCGAGCCAGGTCAAACTCGTGGACTGGGTCAGACCCGCGGACAGGGTCGGACCCGCGGACCAGGTCGGACCCCTGTCTGAACCCAATTATCCCAAATACACCATTTCACCCATATCATTTGATACGGGTGTCCGATCGACGAGTCGTCTTTGGTGACGGAAATCTTGGAACGGGACGACTCTTTTGTAATACCCCACATGTGGTTTGGATGTAGTTGGGGTATGGTCGGGTTGGTTTTAACATACTAACAAACCGAGCCCTTGGAATAGAAATTCCAATAACTAATAGACCAGGCGTCCTATTAACACTCCTTTTGTTGCCTTGAGACCACTATAACGTGGTGGACCATTGAGAAACTGTTACTTTGGACTTCATGATAGTTAGAGTATTGACTAGTAGCTCGAGAAGCGGATCCTCCCGGAGATGAGCGAGCAGAGTACGAAAAACTAGTAGCTGGCTAAGACCTGGTGACTACTGACCTTTCGACTTGGAGTGTTTTGACTATCCCAGTGGGAAGCACCTCTGTGTGATGTGGTAAACCCACAGTGGGGAGCACATCCGAGTGACGAGGTAGACCCACGATACTCAAGAAGTGGAGTACCTCTACAGGCTGTGAGGGGTAACGCCTCTGTGTGACGCGGTAGACCCACAGTGGGGAGCGCCTCTGTGTGACGCAGCAGACCCACGATACTCAACAGGAGGAGTACCACAGTAGTCCAGGATAGTGGGAGGCGGATATGTGTGATGCAAAAGTCCCACAGTACTCTATAGAGGATAAGTACACCAGTATCCGAGCTTTAAAATAGTATGACTAGGAGTTTTAAATGTTACCACTACTAGAATAAAATCTTGTTTTTGAGCTGTGTCAATGACTTTTTTGTTTACCTCATGATTGAGATGGGTTTCTAGATAACTTAAGTATATGTATGGGAATATATCTAAGTTATTTTTATCCGATGAATTCATACTTTGTGGTTTATCCTTACGGGATATTGTGAGACCATGAGGGTCTCGAGGTCCCTACTGAGTATCGTTATACTCACCCCTGCACGGGCTATCCCCACACCTCATTGTGTTGGTGCTAACAGAGGCTGAGAGTAGCTGGACTGGACATTACCTAGAGGTGGATCACTCGGAGTGACGATGCACGGAGCGAACAGATAGAAGTGGAGTGCTGAGGAGACCATCGATACCTACCCGTTAGGTAGGAAACCCAGAGGACAAACCATTAGCTACTTACTTCTTCTTTTAGTTGTACTTCTACTTTTACGTTTGCTTGTACTTTACTATTTGGCTTGTATTTCTGGCCCCCTTTACTTTCAGCACACTCTTTTCTATGCAGTTTTACTTAGACTTTTACTTCCAATTTCTTACTCTGTTGTGTGTGCTAAGTTTATATAGGTAATGCCATCCCAGTTTAAGTGACTTATGCCTATGGTGCTAGTCACCATCCCCTGGCCTATGGAAGGCGGGCTTAGGGTGGTCACGGCACGAGTCCTGGGGATGGGTCGTGACATATAGTCATATTAACCAACACTATTCATAGTCCTTATCCATAATAATTATCAAGTGAGTAAAATAATAAGAATAACACCCCTATCATACCTTATAAATAACCCCACTCACGACCTCTTCTCCTCACAACTCAAAATCCTTAAAGCTTCTCTGAATTTTTTACAGTTCACATCACAAGTCTCTCACCCATATGTGGCATCCATTGTTTTTGAAAAAAAATTATCCCAATTCCGCTAGTGAGGTTCTCAAGTTGAAAAATTCCAGAGGAAAAATCCTCTTTCTATTTCATATATATTTCCCAATTTCTATTATTTTTATATTTTCTCTTCTACCCCCTATATCAAATTAGAATGGCTACTCATGTATCTTTTGTATATTTTAATTTTATTATGTTAGTGTTAGGTCCTATCATAATTTCTTTTCACATCACTGTTTTGTTTTCAAAAAATGATAACATCATCCGTAATGTGTTGATTTATCTCATTCAAGGATGATGGGTTTCCAATTTACATTACCACCATAAAGATTAGACATAAAAAAAATTATGTGGTTAAACAAATTATAATATTTTCATTATTTCTTATTTATGGTCCTGGAACAAGTATATATACATAAAATTTACTAATAAAACAAAATGAGTTTCTAATGATAAAATGAAGAAAAATAATATAAACGGATATCATTAACGTTTTATATATTTATTCTTCATCACATATAGATAAAAATGATGTGAAATAAAATTTAATATTATTTATGTTCTTTAAAAACATATAATTTCAACCTTGGGAAACTATTATTATTTTACATGATCTTTCATTCATATGTACATGTAAACCAATCACCAAACCAAGGAAACAAACACTTCCAAACTATGAAATTGTATCTTATAACACATCAAAGATGATATGAATGAACTTGATAGACATATAATAAATAAAATAAAAATAGAATAATTAATAAATTAATTAGCTAATGGTTTTAAATTCATTATCTTTGACCTTAAGTTCTTGTGCATAACTCTTTTATACCTAAAGTAATGTATTCTATTCGAACCTCCAATTTTCTTTTGGGTTTTGTTTTTACTCTATTTACCTAAATGTAAATATTATTTATTTATATATAAATATTCTAAATTCTATTTATCTGTTAAAAAATATTTTATCCATATTATTTTATCCCCATTTTTGGGATATACATGTTTTTAAAACGTTCTCTTCTTAATTTTTCCTGATAAACTAGCCTGATAAAAGTTAAATTAAATATTTTATACATTTATTCATGTTCTATACATAATAATTATTAAGCTGCCATTAATTTTTTAAAATCACTAATTGTATCATTAAAATTATCATGTTTCACTTATGATATTATACAAATTATTACACCTTTTATCTTTAAATGAATCATTTATATTTTCCCTAAACTACACTAAAATGTTTTATTTCCTATGTTTCCTAAATAGAATGTAATATGTCTCCACTTAATTTTCACATCACATATCATGATATTTTCCTAAATTACCCTTATGAATATACATGTATGATTTAAATCCATTCTTTTATAGACACCATTATGATATTCCCTTTTGATATTCCTTTTGTCATGATTATGATACCTGCTTATGTCAGTGGCTAACTTATGTTCGATTCTTTATATACGATTATTAATGTGGCACATTTTATCATAAAAATGGTATTTCGGGTTCACTGAGATATCTAATATTCATTTGGTAATGTTTTGTTTCTTTATAAATTACGGGAAATGGTTTGGGTGGTTAGCCTTGACTCATGACCATCCTTGTGTAATGGTCTTGGTGGTTAGACATGACTCATGATCCTCAAAGGGATATTTTTTTGGAGGTTATTCTTGACACAAGATTATGTCATGTTCTATTTAGTTTTCACAATTATATGATTCAATGATTACTTTCTCCAATGTTCTATATATTATGATTCTATATGTTTATTCTTGTTTTATTCCATTTTATCTTTTCATTCCTTCTAACCCATGTGGTTTGCTTTATTTATTGGACTATTTCCCTTACTGGGAATTTTATCTCATCCATTTTTTAATGTAATCCCATGATATCCTATTAATATGTAATATATAAATGGTAGTTATAATCTCATTATGAAAATTAGTAAAAATTTATTTTTTTTCATTCTTTCTAAATATGTATCTAATATTCATTAGACAGTGGGAATTATGATCATACATTTTATTTGTTTGTTATTTTTTCATAAAAAGATATAATAATATATAATAAGGATATGGTCCTTATATTTTTTATCATAACATGGGATAGTTGAATTTTGATATTTGGACTATAAAATATAAGTTAGAACCCTAGGTATAATTCAATCAACATGAAAATATAATATTGAAATATAATGAATCCCATGAAAAGATATACTTTTAATTTACAGGTTTGTCCTTCAATGTTCAATGTTTTATTTTTATATTCTTATAAGAAATGTATAAAATTAACCATAATAGTAAATTATGTTTCTTAGTTAGTGGTATAATATTATAGAAAAGGTTCCAAAAATCAATGTGATATGAAATGTTATGATTTCATTAATGAAATTCCAAATAAAAAGGGAACAATGGATCCTTAAATTATCACATCTCATTCTGAAATCTATCATGTTATGAATAATAACATTAATCTTGAGGAAATCCTTTCTAATCCTATAAAAAATATTTTTTTTGTTAAATCCTTTATGAGAAAATGTCATCTCTATATTAGTAGATATTATGGTCCTCTACTCATAAAATATGGATTAACTCCATTAAAAATATATTTTATGTCCTTCTATTATAATAGGAAAATAATGTTCTACTAAATGTTAATCATTTAGATGGGGAAGCTAATCGGAGGTTGGAATTTATCATGAACATGAAGTCCAATGATTAAATTGATTCAATTGATTAGGATAAAATCATGAAAATATTTTTTGATAAAAAATTTCCTTGAACCATCTATCTCAATATGGAATAATATTTCCCTAGACTAAAGTAGATTGAAGATGATTCTTTTGGGCCATATGAAGAAAAAATTACAAGATTTCACGATACTCCTCTAGTATTATCATGAACACTGAAATTGATGTGGATCGCTTTTTTATAGTATTATGAAGAGTCTATGAAAAGAGTTTGTGTTTTAAGACATTGGCATTTATGAAGAGGTTTTCAATTATTCCCTTAAGGAAGAAAAGTAGATCATAGAATGTCACTGGTCTCATGGTAATAGAGATAAGAAGACGAAATTGTTGTTTAATATTGTAGGATCAACCAAAAATCCTAAAATGGAATGAAAATCCATAATTTCACATGTTAGCATTATGGGAAGAAGCCTCATGGGAACTGTCTAATGAAAACCAGGAAATGATTTAAATGTGGAATTATAGTGCTTCTAGATAATGAACATTGAAGAGATATGAATAATACAAATAATGTAAAAGAAAATATGGATGTTAAATACTGAAAATCAGCCTATAATTAATTTTTTTTAACTACAAGGAGTATGGGATTTTTGTGAACCATTCATCAATTCCAATACTTGTTTGAGGAAAAAAACAACAGAAATATCTAATAGAGTAAGTAATTTCATATTCTATCCCTACTATTGGGGTGGATCCATAAAATTATATAGTTATAGGTATTATAGTTATTCACTCAAAAATAGAGAACATACTATTTTATTTTGGTTCTCCACATTCTTTTATATGTCACAGGTTTAGTAGAACAATTAATTCAACACCTCATTATATTGAGGATGAGTTATTTTTAGAATCAAATATGTAAAATCACTGCATACAATATATATTACATACCCCCGATCATTGTTTTTCGATTGATCTTCCTAGACAATCTTTTCTTACTACTTTTTGTGATGTTTTATGCATTATTTGGCATTGATTGGATATCTTTCTATAAATCCAACATCAACTAGAAATAAAGGGGGGACAATCTTCACATCCCATTAATTCCTCCAATTCTATATAGCTATAAGGTTAATGATTAATCCCCATCAAAATCATAGTCTCAATTTTTTATATTTATACCTTGTAATAAATTATCAAGATCCAATGATTTAGAAAATGATACAATCATGCTAGAAGACGTGTCCACTGTGAGAGACTACCCTGATGTGTTCCCCAAAAAATTTTGTGGTCTTACTCCTGAATGAGAAGTTCTATTGTCAAATAAACATATTTATGGATCTATTACAATATCAATTAAACCATTTCAAATGTCCACTGTTGGGTTTGAATAACTAGAGAATCTGTTACAATATAATCTATAAAAGGGTTGTATACACCTGAGTTCTTCACCATGGGTGAACCATTACCCATTTTCAATAATATGATGGATCAATTTTCCTATGAATCGATTATAATGAGCTCAAAAAATAATGATAAAGAACAATTATCCACTCCCACTGAAAGATGAAACTTTTGATCAAATATGTGGGGCTATGTATTTCATTATGGGGGTCCTTCGGTGGGGATATCACCAATTAAAGGTGAGTTAGAAGTAAACTCTCATAAATTTCACTCGAATATGGTGTATATACAATTAGTTTATTGTGATTCCATTCATAATCACTAATTATTAAGAAAAATTAATATATTTAATGAATATGGTCAATATATATTACCTTTATAAATTTATGGTAATTATTTTTGATGATATTCTAATATACTCTAAGAACCTGGAAAAACATGATGATTATTTGAATACTGTTCTAAAATCATTGCGAATGGAGAACCTATATGAAAAATATAGTAATTGGGATTTATAGATGGATTGTGTTTACTTTTAGGAAATTTTATCATTAGTAGAGGAATTAATGTAGATCCTTATATGAAAAAGGTAATCGAAGAGTAGACGTTGAAAACATTTTTAATAGAGATTTAAAGATTATTTTCTATAGATATGTATTACCAACGTTTTTTAAGAAGATATCATGAATTTAAATCCAATTGACCTATATTACATGTAATGGATAAATGTATTTATAGACCCGGGAATATGAATAATGCTTCAAAAATTGGAAATAGAATCCTATTACTGGAGCAGTAGTCACACTACCAACTAGTGGGGAACACTTTGAGGTATAAAGTGATAATTCAAAGAGGGGATTATGTTTTTTATTGTAAGAAAATGATAATGATATAGCCAATAAAACATGTTAGTTGAAATAATATGATCAAAAATATCCCTTGGATGATCTAGAGTTTGAGGATTTTATCATTCCATTGAGCATCTAGTGCCATTATCTCTATATGGAGAAGTGTGAAATATATATTTATCAAAAGTGCAAAAAAAATATATTCACACAAAATGAGATTAATATTCCCATGTAATTATGATTAGATCTATTGAAGGATTATTAATTCTAAATGCACTACTATTGTAGTAATGAAAATAAGGTGGTAGATTCTCTATGTTGAAAGGATAATGCATCTATATCAATGACAAGAATTGAGAAGTATATAATTTTATAGACCTTCAAAGCAATGACATGTGAATCATTGATAGACGAACATAATGAATTTTTTCTCTAATGATTTAACAACTATCCCTCATGGAGATAATAAATGATTCTCAAATAAATGATCTTGTAATTTAAAAGAATGTATATGTTATAAGAAAAGGGTAGTCCCCCGAGTTCAAGAGTGGTGAGTAAAGTTTCTTAAACTTTTGGGTCATGATTTTGTGTACCATCCACTACAGAGAAAATGAAATATCATTTGGATAATTCACATTGCTTACCCTTCTCAATTCTCTCAATGAGAACAAAAATGTATCATGATATCCAAGAAAACTGTTGGTGGGACCATATGAAGAAGGATATCACAAAATATAAATCAATGGGCCTATTATGTATGAATGTGAAGGTCCAAAGGAAAATGTAAATTTAAATGATGTAATCACAACCCATACCTACATAGAAATAAGGAAATATCTCCCTAAAATTTTTCATTATACATTCAAATACGTACAGAGATATCAATGTTATATGGGTTTTTGTGGATCATCATATAATGATAGCTCAATTTATCGTGGTTAAAGAGTACATATCCCTTGATCAACATGCATAGATATAAATCTGAGATGTTGTATAGATGTATGGAGTACCAGTCTTTATTATATGAAATCAATATCTGATATTCAACACCAAGTTCTTGAATATCATCCTACATACTCTAAACAATGACATGAACAACAATAAGTCTTATTATTCTCAAACGAAGGACAATATTAGAAGATTACTCAAAAATTGGAAGACATTTTGATAATATATTCAATTGTCTAAAATTGATTAATGGGCCAACATCTTCCTCTAGTTGATTTATCCTACAATTATACTTTCTATTAGATCATCCAAATGGATCCTTATGAAGCTAATTTTTAGAAAATATACAGATAACCATCATGAGGGGATAAAGTCAATGAACTTAAGCATTTAGGTCCTAAAATGGTCGATAAAATTATAGAAAAGGGGAAAACCATTCTGTAGTATATTCGGTCTATCCAATGTTGATAGAAGATCTACTCTGAAAATCATCGATGAGACCTAATGTTTAAGGATGATGGCATGGTATTCAAATGCATATATCCATGGAATATGATCATGATATTTGGGTTGAATGGAATGTTATTTCCCCAGTACATTAGCCCCATTGAGGTTCTTGGTCGTGTTGGATATGTGTCCTATCAACCAGCACATCCACCAAAAATGTCCCAAGTATAGGATTTATTCCTTGTTTCCCTCTTCAGGATACCCAATCTATCTCATGTACTGAATTCAAAAGTGGTACAATTAGATAATTATATCTCTTAAAAGGAGTAGCTAGTGAAGTTATTGGATTGTAGACATAATGTTTTACATCGAAATCCTAATCACAAATTCAATGTACCATAGCGGGACAATAAGTACATAAAGGTAACATCAGAACTGAAGGATGTAATAATGGATATGTTTCTTCATTTATTTCCATTTAGTTTTTAATATTAAATTTAGACGTGAAATTTCATAATGGGGGGGATGTAATGATCCATAATTCTATCAATGAAATTTCCCATCTTATATTTTTGTTCTATATTATAAATAACATTAAATTACATAATGATAAATAATAAAAACAATAAAAATAAATAATTAATGAAATAATAATTGTTTATCTAAATTAAGGAACCTAAACCAATTGATTAGTTACATGACATATGGAATAATAATATTAAACTTAAAAGTAGTAACATGACCCAAAGAATAATAAACTCACCTATGAAATTATAAATATAAATTATCCTTCTTATAAATGAAAATGTTATATAATTATTTCTTTTTGAATGTAAATAACTGTTTTGAAAATGATCAATTATGAGTTGTCATTTTTATAAAACATAAATGATTATTTACAATTTAATAATAAAGAATTATTTAATAAAATATTTTCAAAAAATATATTAATAAACAAATATTTTTTTGTTTTATTATTATAAAAATATTTTATTAGAGAATAATTAATTTTTCAAATCATTATAAGAACAGTTACAGTTTTAAAATTGGTAGTTTTAGAATAAATGATCATTTTAATTAAAAATAAAATTTCAAATATTTAGAAAATTATCTTCATAAAACAATAATATTTTTTAATTATACATGTCCAAAATTGTGTGCTTTATTTTTTGAGGTTTTCTAAAATTATTGAATTTTTGTGAATAGTGAAATACGATAGATTATAGTATATAAAAAATAAAATTATTTTTGTTTCATAATTGATACATGTTTGATATAAGTGGCCATTTATTTTAAATAAAATTTATTATTTACTTTATTTAGTCATAATAATCATCATTATTCAATGTCTTGAGCCAAAATAATATACAAATGAAAAAAATATTAAAAAACACCCCACTTGTCCACTATAAATACAACATGTCACCTTCTATTTTACTAACACCTAAAAAGACATGATGGTTTTCCAAATTCTATACAATAATCTTACCACATTTTCCCCCTTATCTCGGATACTTTGATCTAAAAAAAGACTAAACCCAATTCCCCTATGAAGGTTCTCATGGAGAAGAATGCATGATGTAAAAGCCTCTTCCTTTTTCTTTTAATTTTGTTTCAATTTAATTAATTTTATTTTTCTTTCTTAACCTCACTATCCCAATTTCATATGATACCTCCAATATGTTTCATATAATGGAAATTTATTATTGTAGTTATACAAATGACCTTCATTTATTTTCCCCTCCCATTTTTTTCTAAAAAAGTAAACATCCTCTGTGATGTGTTGATTTATCATATTCAAGGATGAAGAGTTTTCAATTTCTATTACCACCATCAAGGATATTAATAAACCCATTTTTATGGTTAATGAATATTATTATATATTTATTATATATTATGTAATGTTCTAGAACTGAAATATATTCATAATAATAATTAATAAAATAAAACTAGTACAGGATGATCGAAAAATGCGAAACAAATATAAACTGACAACAAAAGAAAATTATCTAATAAATCATCCTCACATATGAAGGAAATGGTATATAAGACCATATAATACTCTACAAGTTCATTAATAACATATATTTTTTATTCCAGTCAACTATTCACAATTTACATTATCTTCCATACATGTATAAAAGTAAACAGATCATGAAAACCAAGGAAATGAACACACCTGAATGAGGTAATTGTATATTATAACTCATAAAGATGGATATGAATGAATTCAATAAAATTATACTAAATAAAATAGGTATAAAAATTAATCAATTAATTATTTTATTTATTTAATTTTACTTTTCATGGCATTAAGTTCAAGTGTAGAACACATTCATACATGTTGTAAGAGATTCTTTCTGGAGCTCGAATTTTCCTTTGGGTTACGCTTTTTATTTATTAAACCTATTTTAATTCTTATTTATTATTATATAATTATTAAAAATTCATGTAATAAGTTACATAATATTGTATCTACATTATTTCATCCTTTTTTGGGAGTATTCATTTTTTAAAAAGGATCCCTTCTGAATTCTTCCTACTAAGAGAGCACAATTAGAGGGAACATCCTAGAGTTTTAACAATTTTTATATGCTCCCCATAATATATTTTAATACAACATTATTATATCAAATTCACTAATTTTATCATTAATGAATAAATTTCATCATTTTTGGGTTTATACATACAATTATTCTTTTTCCTCTTTTAAAAATATTTAATATCTTCTTTAAACAGCACTAAAACGTTTTATTTCTAACATTTCTTAAACACTATAACATGTTTTCACTTGATTATGACATAAATTATCATGTTAAATGCCTATGTTTCCCTTATTATTGTCCATGTATGATTTAAATTCATTTCTTTATGGGAACTATTGTAATATTATTTTTTATTTCCTTTTTACATGATTATCATACCCAATTGTTTCCATGGGAAACCCCTATGTTTATGTTTGATTCATTTTTTATGATTATTCATATGGAACAAATATTCATGAAAATGTTATGATGGTTGTGCCATGATAAAACTCCAATGAATTGGATATTGTTTTGTGGCTTTATATGTCATGTGAAATATTCATGGGGGTTATCATATACTCTTTCTCTGAAAAGTGAAATGGTCTTTGGATAGGAATGACTCATTCTCCTCAGTGTGCAATAGTATTGGAGGATAACCTTGACTCATTCTTATCTCATGTTGTATATTGTTTCTAAATTAATTTGATTCCTTGATTACATGTTCCCATGATCTATAGATTATGATACTATATTTTTATTTATGTTCTATGGTTGTTTGTCATGTAATTCCTTCTAACCCATGATTTTTGATTTATTCATATATTTATGTCCCTTGCATTTATTTTTATCTTATCATATTTTTAAAAGTATTTTCAGGTTATCGTATGTGGATGGAAAAGATCAATGGATGTTCGAAGCTATTTAGGAATTCTAAAAAATGATTTAAATAATTTTCTTTCATGCATTCTAAATAGGTACCTAATCTTCCAACGACACTAGTCTTTATCATGCATGGTTGTATTGTTGGTTATTAATTCTGAATATCATGTTATAAAATGGCTAAAAGGATAGGGTCGTTATATTAGTGATTCTATGATGAATATAAAATGATGATCTATGCATATCATCCAGAAGTTCATGATTCTATTCTCATTTTGATGGAACATATATTGGATATTAAAAATATATACCTCATATTGACAAATGATGAACCCCACTGTATTCTATAACATTATATATACCTCTAATCATCTTTTTAAAAATATTTTATCCTATATTTTATGGTTTGTTATGATTTTATTTGAAAAAAAGAGATATGGTGTCTCTCTTATGGTTCCCAATCCTATAGTTTTCGCTAAATTATAATTAGATATAATTAAATCTTTATCCTAGATAGGGTTTTCATATCCTTTATAATCTGACCATCCAACACATTTTTCTCTTTCCTATGATGTTTTCGATTAAATATTTACAATCCATGATAAAAACCAACTTTGATGGAGATTATTGAGCTCTTTTCTGTGAATATCTACATGAGTCTTTTATAATTCGTATATGTGACACACATCCCCATGTAGATATAATTTTACAAAATAATCATTGTGAATATCACTATAGAGATTTTCATATCATGTATCAGGTAGTTCTACTCATGTATCATTAATTGGAAGGGGGAATAGTCTATCACTTTTTCAATTTTAATGAGTACACAATATAAGAATTTTTTATGCATCACTGTAGACCACAAATTCATTCCCATTTATGGGATATTTATCTATAGTATAGTGATTAGACAAATATCTAAATATTTAAATTTCTCCAAACATTCATATGTATTGAAAAACATCACTCCCAACCATGTGATATTGGTATCTGGGTTAGACCACCTTTATATATTTCTCACAAATCGATGTTAATACCTACATAATAAAAGGAAACTATGAAAATACATCATAAATGATAGTCTAGGTCATCCTTCAATTTCATATTTCATCAGAGTATCCAAAAATATCCCTTTTATCGGTGATAAAATCCCCATGAATATTACATTCTCTGTCCAAAGCACACATGTATTGTACTTATCTTATAAAATATCCTTTCTCTCAAGGACTTCAATATAGAAATCTAATTCACCTCATTTTCTCCTTACATTTAGATTATATAAAAATTTCATATTTAAATACTACCATTAATTATTCTATGTAATCTCTAATGAATATATTCATTAGGTCTATATGGATTAGGGGGTCATTAGTGAGTGAAAATGGAATCACTATGAACTCATAGTGCGTATAAATTTTATGCAAAGTTATCTTCTGTGTATCCAACTTATTCACCTTTACATGATAATATGTACGAAGAAGATTAATCATGAATTTCTATTGGGATTCACATAGTTGAGTGAAGTAGTCATAAATATGTGGAAAAGGATTCATGTTAATCATCATGATTTTTTGAGATTTTGGTAATCATTACATTGGCACTTTTCCCCATCATTCTTCTATAATAAGCTCAACGGTGCACTGTGAGATAAAGGACATGGTCATGTAAACCATTTATCAAAATTATCTTTTTGTTTAATCTTGGTCTATTTATGTATAATGTTGGCCATTAAATATTGATATTTTTAAACTAATAAGTATCTCGGTATAAGATCTCACTACTACAAAAATGGGAAAGGGAAGCTCCGCCTTTTATCAACGATATGAAAAAAGAGCTGATAAAGAACCCATTATGAGTGCTAAAATTTTACTGTTGATATTGAAACCCTTTATCAGTGATTTTTTCTTAGCTCTTGTAAAGAGTTGTCTTTATAAGAACTAAGAAAGTACTGATAAAGAAGGCATTTATCAGCCCTAACAAAGCCCTGATAAAACAGTAATCCCAAAGTTTTTAAAATCCATTGCACTGTATTCTTTGTTTATCGCACCCTAAAGCCCTCATGGTGTTGTAACACTTTGACAACTCCCCTCCCCCGGTGATATTTTCTTTATCGGAGCTCTTCCACTGGCCCTACTCCTTCTCCTCCCACTAGAACCCCTTATGCAGATCCTCCTCCCCACAAACCTTACTTCCTTTTCTCCACTGGACTCCCCGTGAACCATACTCCTCCATTTCTAAATGGTGGTAGCTCCTTCTGTGCACCTCCCCCTCGTAGTCTTTCCTACCCATACTGAAGCAGAACTGAAGGCTCCCTAACCGATCAATGCCTCTTCTCTCCCTCTATCACGGGTGTGATCTACACTAGGTAAGTCTCACAATTCTCCTTTTAGGCTTATTTTTTGTGTATATGTTTTGTGAGAGTAGTTTTCTTTTGTGTGATGTTTGGATTCTTCCCCATGATCATCACCATTGGATTAGATGCTAACTAGCATCAAGTTATAACATTATATGTCATGATAAAACACAGGTAGTGGATTCTTATACTTATTTAGCAGATAATTTAAACTATATTATGACTTTTTTATGATTCCCCGTGGGTCCTTATGTTGTTTGGAACTAGAATTTATTTTTCACCAAGTGTCATATGTATGAGGGTTTGATATTCTCGTGCAACCTCAAGCTAGACCTTGTTAAACATGAATATTCTATTAATGTTGATTGTTTTTCCTCATCTATCAGGTGGGTTTATATATATTGGGGAAAGGGATCTTTTTAAAAACCCCTTCATGAAAAAAAAGAGTTTTGATATTACCCACCTCATTATTAGTTGGTTACACTTTGTGGATTTCATGATGTGTTGGTGATTGTGTTTATGAGGAATGTTATATTAATGATAGTGATTAGGACCCCTCAAATATAGAAAGTGTATCCAACCCTCTAGATGATAAGTTATTTTTTCGTTAGTTTGAGAGTACGGTTTATGTGATGTGTTCAAGAAGAATAATATTCTTTCCTATGAGTGTCGAGGAATTATGGAATGGTTCATAAGGGAGACTTATGGTTAAATCTTGGTAATGACATGGTGTGTTCATAAACCCATATACCAGAGATGATGAGTGTCCTTGTGAAGTTTTAGTGTTCTAAAATGAATCTCTCTTGAGACGGTTCGTAGTGGAGCTTTTAAGCCATTTATGTTCAATTATTATTAAACCAAGATTCATGGAGTGGCCTCCAGTCTACATGCACTAGGGCCACAAATGATGAGGAGATCAAAGTTACACATCCATGGAATGGTGAATGGTATTTTTTTAAAAACTACTTTGGGATTAGATGGTGGTATGAACATGTGATCAGTTGTATTTGGGTGGTTAATTCTCATTTGGATTGTGAGATATTCCTTGACATCGATCAATGGTAAATTCCACACTTCTTTCTTTAATTTAATTGATAATCAAAGGTTGGTTTCACCTTAGTGAACCTCTATGACCATTTGTTCCTTGGTGATAGTCAATGAGGGTTTTTCTGGAAAATGGGGAGACACCATGCACTTCATTGGGTAGATAGTGATTCTTTTCTAATACCTATTATGGGTATCAATATTTTTATTTTGAAGGGAGATTGCTCTAGTAAAGAACTATCATTGGTGTTCCAGGACATGTGATTTTGGTTTTGTACACCTACACTATGAAGAACCTGATTATGTGATGGGGGATGAATTTATTCTTAAGAGATTGTAAATGACTTTCACTTGGTTGGATTGTATGTCAGCTCTTTTTATTAAATCCATTAATTTATGTTGATCAATTAATACACTGAACTCTATTAGTTTTGAGGAATTAAACATGTAATACTAAGCTTTGGATGGATATATTATTGTTCTATGATTATGCCTATGGTTTGAGTCGATATCTTAATCTTTTAAGGTAATGATCATCTTAGATGTAGGGTTTTCAGCCCCCACCCACAGTAGGTGTGTGATGAAAGTCTCGTCTCAGGAGGCACTGTCATTCATAGGTACCTCAAAGATATCCCATTACTCTATATAATTTAATATGATTGTGATGGGTATAGACATATCACATTGAATTATCCTAACATTGATTCTACAGTAAGAGAGGCAGTTGACAAATAGCCTATGTAGAGGAAGGAACTGGACAAAGGAGGTCTATACAGCACTAAAGTGATGGAGGAGATCGGGGAGCAGCATGAGGTGGATGGAAAATTGTCTTGATTCTACTAATATGACCCTTATGTAGACATCTCCTATATTAGGATGTTATTGGTTAGAATCTCAGATAGTTGTAGTCACTAGAGTCTTTTAACCAAGAGACTCTCGGAGTGGTTGGTGGTAGGATCTATGTTCCTTATACTTATCTTGTAGTACTATTCGAAATAGGTGAAAGAAACTATTTTTAAAAAAAAATTCAACAATTTTATAGGAATATATTAGGCATTGGTAGAGACGCATGTTGGTGAGGAATAGTTATTGCATATTATGTAGATGTTTATGATAGAATTTATGTTTAATAACTATAAGATTCTATTTCTTATGTTAATTTCGGTAACAATAACTATGATATTACATAGTAAATATGTACAATCCTAGGCTTTTTTTCCCCTGTGAACCGCTTTGTGTTTGGAAATGTATCCACCATATTAGTTTTCTCCCCAAAATTGTATCCTCGTTGTCATTTTTTGAGTTTGGTCGCTAGTTTTGGGCTATTCAATGTGATTGTTTTATTATTAATGAGGTGGTAGGTAGGGGTGGTTAAAATTATGTTTAATGTTTTGCTGCAAGTGTTGTGGGATCTAGAACTATTGTTAAGGGGGTTGCAAATTGTGTTGATTTTGATGGGGGCCTACCCTTGTTATGTTGACTTACAAATCATTATCTGAATTGGTTTTGCTCTCTTAATCAATATTTTTATAATGAATTAGTTCTATTATAATGTATTTGGAAGTCTTATTTTGTGTATTTGAATCATAAATACTAATATTTAAGATCCAAATATGATGGATATGAATAAAGATTGGTTGGATTCTAATTGTTTGAAAATAGAGTATGAGAACAGAGTGAAAGAGTTCATCAAGTTTTCAAAGGATCAGGTAAAGGATTCTTATCAAATCCTCTGTCCTTTTTTACATTGTTGTTATTCTAGAAAAATTACTCCAGAGGAGTTGGAAGAACATTTGATATGTCATGGAATAGATAATAGTTATAAATGTTGGAATAAACATGGAGAAAAAGAGAATGTAGATATTGGATGAGATAAAACTGCATTTTATGGGTCATTAGATATGAATACAAATATGGATAATGAAGAAGACTGTATAGGGGATGTGATTAAAGATGTCAATGATGATGAATATCGTATTGTGGAATTGACAAGGACAATTGAAGGTGAACTCTGTGATTGCCCAAAATTGTTTGAGAAGATAAAGAGTTGTTCCAAGATGTTGTTGTATACTGGTGGCACTAAATATAAAACATTTTCAGTTGTATTGAAGTTGTATAAATTTAAAGCAGGCGACGGATGGAGTGATTTCAGTTTTACATAACTAATTTCTCTCTTGAATGACATGATCCCAAAAGATAATGAGCTCACAAACCAGACATATGAAGATAAACAAATGCTACGATTGATGGATATGATTTTGGAAATATTACAAGCCTGCCAAAAAGACTGTATACTATTTCACATGGTGAAAAAATCACATACATAATTCCCAAAGTGTGGTGCTTCTAAATATAATAATGATGAAACCAGTCCTACAAAAGTTGTATGGTACTTTCCAATCATTCCACGGTTTAGGCATCTATATAGAAGTGAAGAAATAGTAAGAAAATTGATGTGTCATGCAGATAAAAGAAATAATGATGGGAAATTACGTCACCTGACCAACTCTCCTCAATGGAAGTTAATTGACAAGAGTATCCGGGATTTGGAAAAGAGCAGAGAAACTTTCATCTTGCGTTATCTACAGATGGAGTGAATGAATATGGTTTTCAAACCAGCACTCAGAGTAAATGGCCGGTTATGTTGGTAAATTATAACTTTCCACCCTGGTTAAGCATAAAGCTGAAATTTATCTTGTTATCTATGCTTATATCAGGACCAAAACAACCAGGTAACGATATTGATATTTATATATCTATTTTGATCAAGGATTTGATGTTATTTTTGGATTTGGATGTTATTTTGTATTATGCTTACATAAGTGAATACATCACTTTGAGAGAGATGTGGTATGGGACGATAAATGATTTCCCTTCTTATGGAAATTTGTCAGGCTATTGCATTTAGGGAACTCAAGGGTCTCCCTTGTGCGAAGAAGATACAGAATCAATTAGGATGAAACAATTATTGAAAACTGTGTTTCTACGACATGGTAGATTTCCACATCATCGGCATAATTATTGATCTTGGATTACATCATTCAATAGAAGTTCAGAACAACGCACAACACCGTCTCTACTAACAGGTGATCTGCTGTTTGAGAATGTAAAAGATGTGAACACTGTTTTTGTTAAACCATTTTCGAAAAATCATAAAAATATCTATTGGAAAACGAGAATAGTTTTTTTGAATTACCATACTAGAATTGTTTGTAAGTCAGACATTTTCTTGATTAGATGCATCTGGGAAAAAATTGTATGTGACATTGTTATCGAAATGTTTTTAAATGCCCTTGAAAAAAAAGGATGGAATTAAGGAAACATTGGACATGGATGTCATGGGAATACGAGAAGAGATAGCTCCCAGGAAGGGTGGAAATTGAATTTTTCTTCCTCTAGCTGCTTACACATATTCCAGGGAGGAGAGATATCAATTTTTCATCTTCATCAATGATGTAAAGGTTCTATAGGGTTATTATTCAAATATCAAGAATATTGTGTCAATGAATGATTTGAAGTTTAAAGGTTTGAAATCACAAGTCTTCCATGTTTTGATGATATATTTAATTCTTATAGCTTTATATAGAATTTTATCCAATAATTTTTTCCATATGTTAACCCAAAATTATTTCATTTTCAATGAAATATGTAGCAATGTTTTATACATGGCAAAATTTTTAGCTATGGAAAGGGAAATTTTCATCATGTTATGTGAATTAGAAATTTTCTTCCTGGAAACATTCTTCGATATGATGGTTCATTTGATGTTTCCCTTGGTGAGAGAGATTCGACTTTCTGGTCCTGTGCACTATTGAAGGATATACCCCATTGAACTGCATATGAATATTTTGAATGGGTATATTAAAAATAGAAGTCGGCCAGTGGGTTGTATAGTAGAGCGATATATTGTTGAGGAAACCGTTGAATTTTTTACCGAATACCTTTCTGATGTGGAAAGCATTGGTCTCCTAAAATCTCATCACAGTAGACGCATTTAGGGTGATGGAATTTCTAGAAGAAATTTTGTGACAATAAATATTACAGATCGGGAGCAGGCCCACCTTTATTTTTTTGCATAACAGTTGAGAGGTTGCTCCATATATTGAAATCCATAATGAAATTTTTAGGCAGTTGAATCCATCAAGAGCTGAAAAATGGATATCAAATACAAATAACCACCAGTTTATAGGATGGTTTTAGGAACTTATTTTTAAAAAGTTAGATGCAAATCTGAATTTAATTTCAGAATGACTTCAACGGCTAGCCGCCAGACCAAGTGTATATGTATTATCTTACAATTTTTATGTAATTAATGGTTATAAATTCTATACTAATCAACATGATGAAGATAGTACCATTCAAAATAGCGTAGTAACACTTGTGGCTGAAGTGATGCATGTTTCTGGTTGTAAGGAATGAAATCAAATTTATGCAAATATATCATACATGGGAATTATCAAACAAATATGGGAGTGGGATTATATGACATTCCAATTGCCTATTTTTCAATGAAATTTTGATGATAACAATATTGGTGTTAAAATAGATGAATTGGGATGTGTGAAAGTTGATTTTAGTAAAGAATGGTGCAAAGAAAAATAGTTTATAATTTCATGACAAGCGGTACAAGTATTGAGTGTTCTAGATCCCATAAAATGAAAGTTGTCGATTGTTCTGTAATAATCCAAAACTACATAAGGGTCTGATGAAAATTTAGTTTAGGACGATCCTTTTAGTTGTACATCACAATCATTTTGAAATGTTCCCAATGTAGATTATGATTTATATGTTATAGGAGACCACAATGAAGGGATTTCAATAATCAATACAGGTTTCAAATCCCTCCATCCTTTGAAAAAAAGAAATAGAGTTCAATAAACAGAGTATATTTTGTTTTTAATATAGACCTTGTTATCTCATTTTATTATCTTATCATTACTAAATTTATGTAATCTAAATTAGCTGTTCAAAAACTTTTCAGATAATGACTTCTGCACATTTTGGTGCTCCTAACCTTGAGTCTGAACAGGTCTCTCAAGATGTTTCAGCTGTTGCTGCGGCTTCTCACAGTGTAGAGAAACAACAAGTTTCTAAACTTGTTGCTGCTCCTAGTGTTGAGGTCCAACAACCGTCAACACATGATGTTTTTTCTTTTTATATGAACTTATATATGATGTTGATATCGATAAAATGGTCAGGGATGAAGGACCGACATCGTAGAAAACATAAGTGCGATGTAGTTTGTTGGTGTGAGCCATTGTTGATAAATAGAAAAGGAAAGGCAAAAAATTTGATGTCTGATGGATTGCACATGGCCAACATGTGAATCCCAACAAGGCTATGTTTAGTAGTTACATTGGAATTTTCAATCAGAAAGACGTTCCAGTTGACATAGATTCATGGCACCATGTTGTTTCTGGGCTGAAGGCTTTGATCTGGGAAGAATTTTGATAACATTATGATATTATTCCATTAATTTACTTGCAAATTAAATAATGAATCATTGTATCACTCTTCTCATTCTCTTGTAGCGTAGATTTATATTAGATGATTCACATAAGAATTATGCATTAAGTCTTGTAGGAAGGTTTCATTGAGGTTTTCAAACTCCTTTAAAAAACTGCCACCTGAAAGATTCTAAAGGTAAAATAAACTCGCGCCCACCCATTGTCTATGATCACCTGATATCCCATGAAGCATGGTATTCGTTTTATGTCCACCATGTGGATGAGAAGTATTCGGAACGTTTTGGCAGATAATACATTGGTTTTAGGATACATGTATTAATCATTCTGATTGTCAATGTTTCATTTTTGTAACAGCAACTCAATACTAAAAATAAGGAACATGCATAAAAAACAACATACCCCTATCATAAAGAAAGGATGGGGTACACTTCACTAGAAAAGAAAATGGTAGGTATTTTAAATTTACAAAAATATTTTTAGGTGACAAGAACCAAAATCATAATTATATTTCAATGTTTATGTGTAGATTGATGAGTCTAAGACAAGAGACACTTCCATCCCTCATCATGTGCGATGGAAGGAGGAAAATGTGAATATGGAAGGGTAGCTTGTAGATGAAATAACCTAAAATATGTGGGAAATATGTGTATGTATGACACGATAAAAATATTTTTTTTAAAATTGATTTTACATAAAAATAATTAGTTAATTTCTTCTATCTTACAGTCACTGGAATTAGATACTTCTATAACAGATCCATACTGATTATATATGTCTTTGATGTGGCCAGAACAATACAGTTGTGTTAGAAGTGTGGGGTTTGGGATAACACCCCGAGTATATTATGAGGGAAAAAACTGGTGATTAAGATGAAAAAATGAAACAAATTAGTGAAAGACTAGAAACATTTGAAGATTTATTTCAATGTAAGTTAGATTTTCAATAAACTTTTATTGGTGGGATGTAAGGAGAAGACACAACTCAGGAATAACCAGCGCGTAGGGATCACACCCCACCCGCCACCAGCATTGAGGCAAGCCATTCCCCTAAAAGAACATTTTTAGCTGGAGTAATAAATATTCTATTAATTGTTACCATGAAATGTCAATTAGACAAAAAATAATACTTTTCCTATACAGATCTTCTGCAGGGTGATAATTTCTATGATTTATATCTGTTACCACCCACCTGTCACCTTGTAGAAAGGGCTACAGTGTTCAACATCCTAATGGAAAAGCTACATAACAGACCACTTCTGAATGATCATCTGAAAGTGAAGATTGTTGTATCTCATGATCCAAATGTAGAGCTACCTATTCCATGTGATGAAGATAATAGTCATACAACCGAAAAGGCTATTTGGACATTCATTGTGTGGCCATCAGAACTTGTAAGAGTACAAGTTGAAAAATATTTATTTATTTCCATTTTTTAAGATAAACCATTAACAAATAATGAAAAAGGGGTACGAACAAATGAATGTTATTATAGACGGAGAAAACGAAGGGGTGACATGAACCGTTGGATCAAAATCATATAAAGGATCAACCAACTGATCCCAAAGAGCTATTGAATGAATAATAACACCATATGTTCTCTGTCCACATTTCCTAGTATTGAAGACTCATGTGGATATGAATCTAAGATCTGATAGTAGCCATATAGTTGTTTTTGAAAATAATATATATAGAGATGAAATTCAAGATTTCGTTGCTGCTGAAAATGGAAATGAGATCCTTGAATACGGTTAGCTATGGGCCACAGATGTAAATTTATATATGAGGTATTTTATAATGAATTGATTTTCTAAACGCTAATATAATGTGAAAATTATGTCTAAATGGATTTTATATTATTGAATGTCCTATATATGGAAAAAAGTTGATGGAATTTTCCCATGATCGAAAATTCAGAGTTGTTAGTCCTCATACAACATCAACAAAACTTGCAAAATTAGAGCCATCAAAAAAGGATGAAATACTGAACGTCTTATAGAAAACATTTGAATGAAAGATTACAGATGGTAGACCCTTACAATTACAAACCATGCAGGGGTTTAACTCTACAATTAAAGAATATCAATTATATTTTCACATCATTTATTACATAATCCTTTTGTGTTTTTAGGCAACATTGGCTGCTAATTGGGGTGAAATTGGATACTCAAAAGATTTATTTTCTAGATTCAATGCATCGATATCCCACAAACCGTCCACACCTGATAGAGTTTGTGAATCTGTAAGATACTACATCCTACGATTTAGGTCTAAAAATAAAGTAATATATTTTATATTTTCTTTTATGGTGGATTCTATTATGATAGGGTGGTGTATCATTATCATCTATAAAATTATTGAGGATATGGTCTAAGAATAAGGAGGTGAGCAAGTGCTGCGTCTGAACAAATATTAGGGTATATATAATAAAATTTCATTATCCAAACACATATCAACACTAGTTACTTATTCTACTAATGATCAAATATTTTTCAATGTCCAAAACAAACAAAGGATAATGATTATAGTTATTATGTCTGTAAATTTTTGAAACAAATCATTTTTCATCAACAAACTAGCATCCCTAAAGTGGTATTTTCAAAAAAAATCCACCATTTCATTTAAATTATTTATTAATTATTTATTTATATATTTTACAGTACTACAGTGACTAATGAATATCCTCATACTCACAAGACGGTATAGATTTGTTCAAAAATGAGTGGGTCGCATACCTGATGGAAAATTGTACACAAATAGCTTGAAGATCTGACTTGGGGATGTGTACAATTGGCAGTCATTTTTGAGAGGGGTTAAGGTGATCAAAAGATGTAACATCTTTGTATGTAAATGTTTGTAGGAAAAATGTAATTGTTATTAAATAAATAATCCTTTCTCTAATGAGTCATTTTACCATTTTAATAGATGAAATGCACCATCCACACGCAAGAATGATGAACCACTTTTCTTTGGACATTGGATAAGAAAAACGAGTAAAATCTCCAAAAAACCTTCATATCTGACCAAATGCATTATTATTGTGTTGATACTTTAGTGGAATGATCCTTGGGTCATTTTTTATGTGTAAGAGTCAACTTCACCTCAATCCAAGTAACGGTGTGGCCGATATTACTCAAAGTCTCTCTTTTGTTTAAAGAAGAAAATAATTTAATTGAAAACGACCACTAACATAAGGTAATCTGAAAAAAGGAATTCAGATTGTGTTGATACATTAGGGTAACGATCCATGGGTCATTTTTGACCTTTACGAGTCATCCCTACCTCAATCCAAGGCACGATGTGGCCGAAAAAACTCAAAGTGTCTCCCTTTTGGTTAAAATTGACATAATTTTAATTGAAAACTAAAACTGACATACCACAATCTGAGCAATGCATTAGAATTGTGTTGATAATTTATTGGAATGATCCATGGTTTTTTTGTGAATTGTATGAGTCAACCTCGCCTCAATTTGAGGTATTGTGTGGCCAGTATCACTAAAAGTCTCTCTTTTGATTAAAATGGATAAAAATTTATGTGAAAGAAAAAACTGACGTATGGAAACCTGACCAAACACATTTGGTTTGTGTTTATTCTTTAGGGGATTGATCCATGGGTCATTGTTTACGTGTATATGTCAACCCTGCCTCAATACGAGGCACAGTGTCACTGGTATCACTCAAAGTGTATCTCTGTTGTTTAAAATGGAAAAAAATTTAGTGAAAACAACTTCTGATGTACGGAAATCAGACCAAACGTATTCGGATTGTGTGGATACTTCTGGGGAACAATCCATGAGTCATTTTCGATGTGTTAGAGTAAACCCCACCTCAGTCCGAGGAACAGTGTATCCGGTATGACTAAAAGTCTCTCTTTTGTTTAAATCGACATAATTGTAAGTGAAAACAACAACTGACATGTAGGAATCCAAAAAAACGTATTCAGATTGTGTTGATACTTTAGGGGAACAATACATGGGTCATTTTTTATGTGTACGAGTCTACCCTGCCTCAATCTGAGGCATGGTGTGGCTGGTATCACTCAAAGTGTCTCTATTTTGTTAAAATGGACAATATTTTATGTTAAAACTGTAACTAACATATGAAAATCCAACCAAACTTATTCAGATTGTGTTGATACATTATGGTAATGATCAATGGGTCATTTTTGAAGTTTATGATTCAACCCCTCCTCAATGCAGGGCACGATGTGGCCGGTATCACTCAAAGTATCTCTTTTGTTTTAAATGGACAAAATTTTAAGTGAAAACAACAACTGACATACGAAAATTTGAACAAACACATTTGTATGGTGTTGAAACTTTAGTGGAATGATCCATGGATCATTTGTGACATGTAAAAATCAACCCAACTCCAATCCGATGCACGGTGTGGCCGGTATCACTAAAAGTGTCTCTCTTTGGTTTAAAATGGACAAAATTTTATCTGAAAACAACTATTGACGTTAAGAAATACTACCAAACGAATTTGGATTGTGTTGATACTTTTAGGGAATGATACATGGGTCATTATTGATGTATATTACTCAACAACACCTCCATATAGGGCACGGTGTGGCTGGTGTCACTCAAAGTCTCTCTTTTGTTTAAAATGGACCAAATTTTAATTGAAAACAACAACTGGCATACGAAAATTTTACCAAATGCATTTGGATTGTGTTGATACTTTAGGAAACAATTCATGGGTCATTTGTGACTTGTACGAGTCAAAGCTGCTTTAATTGGAGCCGTGGTGTGTCCAGTATCACTCAAAGTGTCTCTCTTTTGTTTAAAATGGATAGAATTTGTAGTGAAAACAACAACTGACATATAGAAATCTAACCAAACACATTCTAATTGGGTGAGAATTTAGGGGAACGATCCATGGATCATTCGTGTTGGTTAAGAGTCAACCCCACCTCAATCTGAGGTATGGTGTGGCAGATATCACACAAAGTATCCCTTTTGTTTAAATTGGATAGAATTTTAAGTGAAAACTTCAATTGACATACAGAAAGCCGACCAAACGCATTCTTATTGTGTCTACACATTAGAGGAACAATCCATGGGTCATTTTTGATGTGTACAAGTCATCCCCAAGTCACTTAGATGCACGGCGTGATGAGTATCACTCAAAGTGTTTCTATTTTATTTAAAATGGACACCCCAACCCCCTGGATGTCCCCAACCCCCAAGACACCCCACCCCCTAGAGGGCCCCACCCATCATAGAAACCAACCCATCACCTAGAAACCCACACCACCCCGTGGACACTTCTACCCCCATGGAAAGCCACCCTAAACCCCTGGATACATCCCCACCCCCTTGGACGGCCCCAACAACCCCCTAGACCCACCCATCCCCTAGACACCACCCCACCCTCTGGACCACCCCCACACCTCTGAACACCCCCACCCCATAGAAATCCTACCCAACCCCCTGGCACCACCCCACCCCCTATACACCCCCACCCCCTGGATAGCCACCAACCCCATGGACGGCACCCCACCCATCCTAGACACCACCCCACCACCTGGACACCCCACCCCCTTGGAGAGCCACCCCACCACCAAGACACCAACCCACCCCCATGGACAGCCCCACCAACCCCCTGGAATTCCCCCAACTCCCCTGGATAGCACTACACCACCTGGACCTCCCCCCCCTCTGGACCCCCACCCCTAGAAAGGTCCCCAACCACCTGGACACCACCCCACCCATTGGAATGCCCCTGGACACCCCCACCCCCTGGAAACCCACCACCCCCCTGGGTAGAACCCCCACCCATCATAGACACCACCCCACCACCTGGACACCCCCACCCCCCAGACACCCCCACCCCCTTGGAGAGCCTCCCACCCGCTGGACACCACCCCACCCTCCATGGATAGCCCCACCAACCCCCTAGACAGCCCCCACCCCCTGGACACCACCCCACCCCCTTGGAAAGCCCCACCCCACCCCCTGGACTCCCCCACCAATCTGGACACCACCACCCTCTGAAAATCCCCCAACCCACTGGACACCACCCCACCCCCTGGACATCCCCATGGACAGCCCCCCTAGACACCCACCAAACTAGACGACATCTCACCCCTCCTAGACACAACCCCACACCTAGATACCCCACCCCCGACACACACACACACCCTTGGACTGCCACCCCCACTCCCTGGACACCACCCCACCCCCTGGACACCCCCACCCCTTGTAACGCCCCCCCCCCCCACACCCTAGACACCACCCCACCCCCTGGACACCCCCATGGATAGCCCCACCCCCTGGACACCCCACCATCCCACTAGATGGCCCCTTACCCCTCCTCGACACTACCCCACCACGTGGACACCCCCACCCCCTAGACAACCCCACCCTCATAGACAGCCACCACCACCCCCTAGACACCACCCCACCCCCATGGACAAAACCTATACCCCCGAAAACCACCATCCCCTCAGACACCCCCCCCCCCCCCCCCGGAGACCCCCACCCCCCTGGACACCCTCTACCTCCTTGGACAGCCACCCCAAACCCTTGAACAGCCCCCATCCCCTTAAATTTTGAATTTAATTCATTATGTATTTAATTAACATATGAATTATGTGTTAATGGTCTATTGGTATACTTGTTGTATGGGTATTCTTTCTGAAATTGCCTTATGAATTATTTGTTAAATTTTTAGTGGTATACCTGTTGATATGTCTATTTTTTGGTAGCCCTTGTTTGGGTGTGCTACTATAGATGTTTAAATTACAATATACATGGCATTTATCAGCGCTTTTTAATGGTGATAATGGGAGCCTTTATCAGTGCCTTTTTAGCACTGATAATGGATCCCTTTATAAGCGCTCTATTAGCGCTAATAAAGGATACATTTTTCATCCCTTCTCTAGCACTGATAAATTATACATTTTTCAGCGTTGTGCATTACAGTGCTTTTTTAGCACTGTTAAAGCACATTTTGATCACTGATGAAGCCTCTTTTTGTAGTAGTGTCTATTGAGAAAAACCACTTTGATAAGAAGAAAACTAGAAAATCCTTTAGGGAAGACATTGAAATTTTTATTTATAGCGGTATTATCATCAATTATTATATTTTCAATATGATCAATCATTTTATCTAGATATGCTTCCATATATTGAAATAATATCCATTCTTGGGACGATAATTCCAATGGATATCCATGATATTCATACACATAAAATTAATGACAGGGTGATTCAAAATTCATTGAGTCATTTCCTACAGTCATAAATTTATCATGGATCTATATAATGAAATCCAATCAAAACCTTGGATAACACTAAATTTCAGTAATGAATGTGTCATATGGTGCACTAAAAAAATAATCTTAAAAATATTGACATTAGGGAAGCTATATACATTGGATGTAGTAATATCCCCATTTTCGTTTTCCTTCAAAACACTACTTCCATATTTTGATGTGACCTTAAAAAAGTTTCATGTAAATGTGTGTAATATAAAATAATATATAGATTCATGAAAAAGAGGAGAATTTTTTATCACTAAATTAATAAATAGAGTACATGTCACCAATTTGTTTTCATGATCTATGGTAGTAGTTTTGATGGAATATAGTCTACTTTTTTATCTAGGATATTGTTGTTTTCATCGTCACTTTTCCTCATAAACCCTTATATTGGTGTACTAGAGTATATATCAATCTTGTTCATTGTAGTTAGAACATCGGATAATAGTCTTAGGGTCTATTTGAGTATTCCACTATTGCATCAAATTTTTGGGTATCCCCCCATGACATTCTCTGTCTTGGAACCCCTCCATACCACAACAAAATCATTTTATTTATTCACTTTAGAAATATTCATGGGTACTTTTTCTTGCAATTTTGACAAGTGGGAATTAGTACATACCATCAACTATGTGATTTATTCATATCTCTATAATAATTAATAAAAATTATTTACTACAAATATTCAATGAAATATAACCCATGAGATTCACTAGTCCAACTTTTCAACTTGAGGGAACATCATAAAATTTATTTCTACATTTCTAATCATTATACAACAAAATATTTTATTTGATTTAGATTTATCTTGGTAAATATGTGATGAGACAAAATTTCAGGTTCAAAAAATATAGTTAAATGAAAATCATGATTTTCTTGTGTTGTTTTCCTTATATGACATGAATGATTTATCTTCTATTTTTTATATTCTAAGAAAATACCTCAACATTTTATTTAGTTGAGTGGGATGGAAATATTTATCAAAAAATATTTTATGAATTTATTGCCAATCCAGCACTTCAATTTATCATTTAATATTTGTATTCTTGGTCAAAACCAAACTTTGATTAGCTCCTCTATCAATGTGATAAATAGTTTTCACCACCATCTATTACACATACCATTAAAGGATAGTGAAGATATTTTCTATTGAGTTGATCAATTTTTACTAAAATAATGTATGAGAACATGCCATGACTGTTAGAAGACATTGTTATATAAAAATCTCAATTACATCTATCTCTTTCTTACAGGGGTGTGCATGTTCCTCCCAAATCATGTTTTTTTCTAATCATTAGTTCATTGAGAAATTGTTTCCATTAAATTATTGACTCCATCTCTCATCTATTTTTCCATATCATATAAGTAATCATCCCATTTCCCATCATAGTGGTAATTTACATAGTTCCCCCTATCTCTAAGAAAATTCTAATATAAAGGAAAATTAGAGATGATAATTGTCATACTATTTAACTTATTGAAGGGAAACTATGAAAACATATGGCATAAATCATAAATGAAATGTAGTTATTAACATAAAAATTACCAGGATTTTATTCACAATATTCATTGTCTATTTTCTAACATTAACTTTCACAGTGATCTTGTTCCCTTCAGAGTTGTTCGTAATGACCATGTAAATTTACCAAAACATCACTCCCAATAGTGTCAAACTAGTTTTTTTGTAGTGAATTTTTTTTGCACCATGTATAAGTTGATTTAATAAATAATAATCCCAATTGGTGTTATTACCCCTCAGTACGTCAGTGCTAGATCAACATCCACTTGTAATATCTTAATTTGTATTGTTTAGGTTAGAATATAATCACTCTATAGAATAAAAAATTTAGGCATATTTTCTTATTATTAGTCATATCCCTATTGTTTTCAATAGGGTATTCTAATATAAATCTTCAAAAAATATCTCGAACATCATCTAATATAAACTAAAAAACGAAATAATTTTTTAACACATTAACTCAGGATTTAAAAAAACAAGACATAAATACAATTCAAAAAGGTGTAGAGGCCTACTGTATTTGGCTAATGAGATATAGAAAACCATATCTTTATAAAAGGATAAAAAGATAATTTTAAAACGTCATTTTATTACCTTAAATTCCTTTGACCATTTAAGATTACAAAGGATAATATTGAGATGTATATAGGAAAGGGGTCGACTATTAACAAAAGTATTAAAATAATTGAAACATAGAATAAATTGAAGTAGTGACTGTAATGAAAGAGGAATAATAGAAAGGTGATAAACATATTCTTGTTCATTGAATAATGGTATAAGATGATAACATCAAGGAATCAATGGAATGTGGGAATAGAATAAAAACTGAATTAATAAGCCTAATCACAAATAACCATCACGAAATCATAAAATAATGTAATTAAGCATTCCAATCATTCACTATACATGGTTTCTCATGATATAAACACATTATCCAAAGTATTATATGATATATAATTTTTGACCCATCCATCACATTTATATTTTGTAAATAAATTTGTGTACCACATAGATCATACAACATACAATTAAATTTCATATAATTTAATATAATAATTAAAATATGTGGCTTAAATACTAATATATCCAAAATTAATCAATTAAACATACATATTATTGAATGACATAAAGTGTAAAGGGGGGTGGTTGTTCATAATAGAAATTATAAGCGTGGAAAAAATTACATGAATACATAAAAAACAAAACTAGGGTATATAAAGGTTCATAGAAAGGATTAATAAATTTGAATGATTGTCTATCATTGATAGAGATTCATATTGATTTTATAGGGTTGTATAAAAGTAAATTACACAAAAAAAAGGTAAATATAATGTCTTATTGAAATGTAAATACTTCAATTAAAATAAAGATGATAGAGTCCCTTACATTGAGAGGGTGCTTCTAAAAGCCTGAGATGAGCTTCTTATGTGATTGTAGCACCATTATAGGGATTCCAATAGGGATAGGTAGAAAAAAAATTATAATCAATGGGATTTATCGAATATGAATGCAAGGTTAAGTGGGTATTTATTGACAGAGAAGGGTGAAATAATTATTAATTTCTAAACATATGTTTTTTTCTCTATGTAATAAAACAATAAAAAAACAAATATTATATTATTTTTACCATTGTATATATTAATGATGAGTGCAATCCAATATTTTAATTATTCTACGAATCAAAATTTTTACATAATACAATTATTTATTTTGAGGCGATTCATGTTTCTTTGAAATTGTTTTTAAAATATAAAAATATGTTATATGTTTTGAAGGATTAACTATATGTTTCAAAAATTAATAAACTAGCATTATAAAATCATTATTTAAGATGTTAAATCTATTTCTAATCATGGGTGACTTATTTATTATTTATTACATCCCTTTTGGGGATTTACAATTCCATAATATATATAATATATTAATTTTGTGTGTAATTTAAACCAAAAAATTTGACTATCCAAAAAAAATTATGTACGACTCTCTATTAGATAATTTTTACCTTGTGATTTCTAAAATAAACATTATTCATAAAAATAAATATATAAATAAATGAATACCCACATTTATATAAAAATATTTATTTATTATAAAATATAAATGTTTACAAGGTAGAAACAATCGGACCCTTAAAAAAAATAAGCGTTACTTATTTAATTTGAATTCCCATTTATATTTAATTAAATATTATTCAATAAAAAAATATCACCAAAATATATATAAATTAAAAATTCCATGAATTTTTAAGATAGTTTGTTTTAACAATATCTGAATATTCCTCAGAAATAAAAATTGTGTTTCATCTTATCAAAATTTAGTTATAATCATTCTAATTATATAATACTTTTAATATTTAATGTAATAATTAAAAGGAAAAAATATTATCATTTTTTACTAATTTTTTTAAACTATCATAAAAAATGTCTCAAGAAATATAAACCCTTATAACAATAGTGTATCCCCTAAGGGTAATCTGTTAAATAAATGTAAACTGTGGGGTACTGTGGTAGGACTGTACACTACGCGGGTACTATAGCAGAGCTGTACACTGTACAGGTATTGTAGTGGAACTATACACTGTACATGTACTATAGAAGGTAATGTAGTTTGTAGTGTTAGGTACTATATAAGCTATAACAATTCACCATGGGCCCCCAGTTTGGGCTTGGTGTCTTTAAGGCATTCGGGCCACCTAGACCTTCAGGTCAGTTGGGATGTCGCGCATCTTTTAAGGCCTTCGGGCCAACTCAAGGCCTTCGGACCACATGCAGTTACCCCAGATAGACTACAAAAAAGGAGAAGCCCTAGAAGAGGACTCAGAGAAGGTGCATACACCAGATCAGAGCCAAATGGAATTGTAATAATGAGAGGGTATGGCTATTCCATTAGCACTAGAATGTTCTTGCACATGATGCCTAGCTAAATGGCCTTGAGAAGGTGGAGAGCTACTATCATGATGTCGATGCTAGGGAGGGGCAGTTCCTTGTAGATGATCTGGTTGAATTCCCTATAACCATTGGGACATATAATCTTCTAAGCCTATGGGCCATGTAATCTCTGAGCCTACTGGCCTTGTAAGGGTTCCCCCATCCCTTGAAAGGGGTTATAAATAATCAGTTTAAATGAAGGCCTTCGGGCCATTTGGGCAATACTTATTTTGGTTGGTTCTAGGAGCATGGTTTGTTTAGAGAAATATATTAACATAAAATTTCCCAAAAACATTTTTTGTAAAATTTTCTATTGAATATATACATGGTCTTTGTTAAGGGGAAATCCCAATGGTGTCATCTCTATAAAAATATTTGTCAAATAGGATTCATATGGTCAGATCCAACTAGTCTAGGACATCTCTTATTCCTTTTGTTATAATTAGATCTGGTCATGGAAATTTATATATAGACATCATAGTGGTATCTATAGAATAATTATATTATCAATGGTTGTGATGATTATTTTTTCATTTAATATCATCACACAAAATTGTAAATATTTAATATTTTACAGAATAATGAATTCAATATATTAAATTTGTTTATTGAAAATACATTAAATAATAAAGAATTTATACATCCATAAGGTAATTTCAATTATAAATGTTTTTGTTGTTGAATTTCCGAATGGGTAGAAATGTTTTTAAAAATCAATACTTTGGTAAAATGAATATTTAAAGTTTCCATTATATTAAAATGTTTTAGAAAGAATAGTTTGTTTGGATGATTTTTTTTAATTTTGGAATTTTGAATTATATTACGAACTATATGATAACAGTTTGATAAATATTGGAAAATATATTCTTATTGGGTACATGTTTTGTGTTATTTTTTTATTGCCATATAAAAATCACAAAGAAATGTATAAAAGTAGATGATAGTGTTGATATTTTGGGTTCTTCTTCTCATTTAAGGGGTGTAATGTAGTTTTTTATAGTGATTATTAATTTTTTTTAGATTATCAATTATAGTGTTTATTTCTATAAAATTTGTTGTGATTTTTGTAGTTATTTTTTTTCATTTTGGGTATCTCTCTTAATTATTCCATGATGAATGGTAACTAATTTGTATTGAATTTTATATTATACATAATATTAGGGGTGGTAAATTTTATGTATCTTTTTTTCTTATAAAACTATAACTAGTGAAACCCCATATTACTTTTTTCTCTAGTTGGTGTAAAGTGTGTTAATCTAGGACCTCCATGACCCTATGTTTCAAAATCAAGAAACATGATTATTCTTACTTTTCAACATTTTTACTAAAGGGATAAAACATCCAGTTCATGATGAGGTATAATTTTGATTTAGGTTTCTTCATAAATTCAATGGCTTTTCTTATATGTTTCATCTAAATTATCCTTAATTAATGTAAGATAAATTCTAAACTCTTCCCTATGAAGTAGTATTTTAAAACCATTGAGATACGGTATAGTATATTTTTATTTATTAATTTTTGTGCTCCCATGCAAGCCTTTCCCCATCTATTGGACTTCATTGATCAGTGGTTATATTGAACTTTTTGGTTAATATGAGTAATTAGATGTTTCAGATAGTTTGGTATTTTTTAATCTTCTTATATGGTGGGGATAAAATCATAGATGAACTCTTATTTTTTTGAACATTCCATTCATTCTAAGAGAAGGGAATGGTGTATAACTTCAAGGATATGATTTTGGGTTCCCTAAATCGACCCTTCCATATATTTGTTTTCATAATTTTTAATTTTATTATTTATTATAATTTAACTTATATTTTTCTATAGAATCTCATATTTTGAAAATTCGTGAACTAGAGGGATGACCTTCTATAATATTAATGATTTAGTGCATGATTTGGGTTAGAGTCATTAAGGTAATATAGAATATATGATTTCAATTCATAGAATTATTATTCTTGTTAATGTTCAGAAACATTCATTATTTTATTTTGAGGAGTCTTTAGTTTCCGTGATCATATCATATGATACCATCATACATTAATTTGGAATGATTGTTTTATTTATCATAAAATTCCCAGATGACTGGATTACAAATCCTTTCCATTTTCGTATGAATATGAACGTCGAGATCTTGAGTTAGGAGTATTTTTTATATTGATAATGAATTTTCTCATTGTCAATGGTAATTTCCTATTGTTGTTTTATTTTAGGGCCACTTTCCACATATGAATAAATTTTAAACTGAAACTATTGATTATACTTTGATCAAATAATGTATTTGAGACTTTTAGGACGTAAATATAGATTATTAGGGAAAATCCCCACAAACAAACCTCCAACTATTCATATTATTTTGATTAAATATTTTTATATGTATACATTAATCATTTCATTTTTTATGTAATCAGTTGTTTTTAGAAAAGCTCTATTTTTGAATCGCACCAGGATGTGGAAATACCATGGATATCCCCTTATGGTATCATGACATGATGTTATATGTTGTACCATGATGAAAACCTAGAATTTGGAGCTATAATTTTTTATGGAGACATTAATACAATAAAATAATGTCATTTATATATTCTAGTCTTCCCATTTTTTTTAAAAAAAATATTTATTTCTAGTCTTTCCCTCCCTCAATTTAAATCATTTGGGGTGCTCCTTTTCCATCACTCGAACCTATCATCTCTCGAAACCCTATTGGTGACTATCATTCTATTTAATTCTTGGACATGATAATATCTATGTATTTTAAAATATAGTGTGTCTTATTTTTTATCCTAATCGATCTATTTCTCTTTCTCAGCTTTTCTTTATCATTCTTCTCTTTATTCTTTCCATAAGAGGGTCTCGGGGACATGTGGTTTCATACATCCACAATTTTTATTTTTATTTTTCAAACCTTTAGGTTCCTTTTTATTTTCTAAGGGTTTTCAAACCTTATTGAGCTATATTAATTTCTTATTTTCAAAAATTAATGAATTCTAATTTGGATTCTCCATATTTCAGCCTTTAAACAAAAAACCATTATCATGTTATATTTCAATCAAATATTATATTTTTTTATGAACTATACCAAGTATCTAATCAATTATTTTACAAAAAAATAACTTCTGATTTTTTTATTATTGAATAAGAATTAATTTGGATTTGTATTATTGATTTAAAACTAGTTTAACATTCTCAGGCACACCTAGTATCGATTCAATTTCACAATTGGTTCATTAAAATTGGATTTCAATAATAATACTAATCATTCAGTTTCTAAACTAAAATAAAGGATAATTTTATAATGATATGAATATCCCGAGATTCACTGTTAATGTTATTTAAACATTTCAAGATAATTTAGGTGTTTTAAAATGGTATATATAATTTTGTTTGAATAAATTTTTTCTTTATATGATTACTAAAATTATTTTCATAAGCCCTTTTTGAAACCTTCTATAATTATATTTTCATACAATGATAATTAGGAAAAAAATTACTCAATTTTGATATGTCAGAATAATATATCATATATTTAAGTGGATTTTTACCGTGGTCAGGGGACATATATTTTGTTGTTCATTCTTGATAGAAAAAGTGAAAATTTCAGTGATGGTTGTTTAGAGGTGATTGTTGGATTTATTTATTATTATTTTTTATTATATTATTATATGATACTTTTTTGCTCAAAAAAATCTATATGTCATGGGAAATATTTGGTATCATAGTGGGAAGTATAGTTATATATTATACACCAGTTAATTATCATGTTATGTCTAGTGGCACTAAGTAAGAATTTTCTATTCTTGGGGGTTCTCTCCATAGTAGTGACATGTATGGGAATAGAGAGTTAAAAAGAAGGATGTTTAATGTTTAATGTAAGTAGTTATATTAATTCGAAATTATTTTTTAACTTTATTATCCCTATATATCCCATGTTACCATGGTGATTCTCATTATTTTGTTAAAATTATGTTTATTATTTTGATATTTTTCCTGTTTTTTCCTAAACATTATTTTAAAACCACAGTTTTTTCATTATAAAAAGTATCTTATATTTATGTGAAAACGTTTTTTTACATCCAAATATAAATTTTTTATATTTAGTAATACATTTAAATGTATGTAAATGTGTGAATTGTTTTAATATAATATTTGATGGAAATATTCTATAAGTATTTCATACCAGTATTAAATGAAGTTTCATTGAAATGTTTTTCACGGGGTGTGAGAGAGGATACCTATTTGGAGTATTTTTTTCCACACCTATCATGTTTTTGGTTTTGACATATTCTTTTTTTACCTATGGTATTATATTCATATTCTGTTTTTATTGTGCAAGTGGTAAATAAAGATATTTCATTTATACATAGAAATGATTAGTTTTAGTCTTTATTTATTTTATTAATTTTTAGTAGTTTTTGTGTACTTGAGACATCATATTTATTCCATATTGTCTAAATTATTCATTTTTATCAATATTACTCTATGAAGTAATTTTATGTTTATTTTTGTAATATTTTTTATCTTATACTCTATTGTGATGTTTGATACTTTATACATCATTTAATTGTGAAGAGTATAAAATATTTTTGTTTTATTTTTCTCCTCATTCAATATATAAAATATTAATATGATACTTATTAGAGGAAGTAATTTAAATAAATGAGATCATTAAATACATTGATAATTATCATATTAAATATTTAAATGTACCCATATTGCCCTAACAATAAAGGTAAACTAAAGTTGAATTACACGTTTGATCCCACATGGAGTGGGGAATGTAGTAAACAATCATGAAAAAAGGTTGGTTCATTCAAATTTTAGTTTATTTTAATAAACTATATTATCTAAATTAAATAATTAAAATAAATAAAGAAATTCAGTGATGGAATATCATAAAGAAACCAACTTCTATCAATGATTTCTCTAAAAAAATAATGATTACACTAGAAATACTATAATACTCATTAGATGCCCAATCATTCGATTTTATTAATAGATGAAAAGATCAATAAACTTTAATATATACTATAACTATATATATTCATAAAAAGATGAATTAAAATACCCAGATGCTTTAGGATGATATTTCAAAAGTAGAAAACTAATCAAATCATATGGTCCTAAAATAATTTCCATTATCCTTTCGGGGTTGTATGCATACAAACACACAAGGCCTATTGTTTAATAATGTGATTAATATTGTGAGTTAAGGAAAAATTGCAACATCATATATTCATCCTAGATGTGATGAATGAAAAATAAATAGTTTTGTAAATACCCATTTTGATCGATTCCCCTATCACCTCTGGATTTAGCTGATTTTCCTCGAGTGATAACCCATTATTAATAAAATCAAAATTATTGTAGGAGGAATAGAATATAAGGAATGTCAAGAATATAATGGATTTAATGTATAAATAATTCTATTTTTACTTCAGAATAGAAAATATAAAACCCGAAAGAAAAATATATCTTCAAAGAACTCCGTGTTGGAACCCTAAGGCATCCTACTGATGGTCGAACCTCTGTTCTTGAATGGATAACCCATTAAATCAATAAAACCCTGTATAAATAATCCTACATCACCATTATTAGTTTTCCTTGGTCAAATATGTCATTTAATAGTCGGTTTGGGTCATATGGATGGTTTCCTAATGCATTGATAAGTGAAAGACTGAATTTGAGATATCTGGGTAGTGGCCAGTTAAATATGGTCAATGAAATGTTCATGGAATTTGAAATACCCAATTAAATGGGGTGAACTAATATTTGTAGTGATGAGTGAATGTTGTGGAGAACAAAACATTGGGACACCAACCCTACCCTCTAATGAGCTGGTCGAAATGCTCATGGTATTACATGACTCAATAATATAGGATGTGGAAAATACATTTCTAATGATAGAAACTTGATCATCAATGCTGATGATGATCATTGAATAATTAAATTTTCATTAATAATTTCTATAGGGTACGTTATAATAATATTGAGTAGAAACATCACGAATTGTTCACGGTGTGGTGGTATCAACGATATTGAACTAGAGAGAAATGAACTATATTTAAAAATTTCATATGAATATTTAAAATTGAACTATTGAATTGAACAAAAAATTATTATAACACAGATCAATGTTAGTGGTTGTTGTCAAAAAATAACTAGAATACAAAAAAAAATCCTCCAATAAAATTTAATATATGTTTTCAAGTAACAAGTCATTAGAACAAAATTATTATGTTATTGAAAAAAATATAGGGAAGTGTCTGATTTATAGAATCTATTCATCGTTTTCTTTTGGTTATATGTTTATTGTTAAAAAATTAATTTTTGATTCCTCTAATATTTCTATGATGATTAGATGCTGATAATTTTTATATAGACAAATTAATTTATATGGTAAGAGACTCTCTTGATTTAGGAGTGGCCCCAAAATCATTTCATAAATAATTTATTTCCTATATAAAATTTAAATAACTTGATTATCACCTCAACAAAAAAACTAAAACATGTTATATATATATTCTAATCGTTTTTCTCCTTGAAAATTTCCCAATTATTCAATGGTTTCATGTTGATATCCAAGACATTAATATTTTTTCTTTTGGTAGTTTAACTTATTTATTCCTCACATTATCTCAAATAAATTGATACAACATTTCAATGAGTTTTATTATTTCATAAATGATAAATAATTTTATCAAGTAATTAATCGATGATTTCCAAAAATGATTTCATTGGAATCTTCATTTGAATGGAAAAAATACAGTAGCATGTTATGAGTGATATTTCATGACACATTAATCTTTTTACAACTACATAATCCACTACAAATGATGATAATGATTCAATGAATGGTTTCATGGATGACATTATGAATATAATGCCACCCAAAATGTATGTGAAACTTGTTTTACTGTTCCTATCATCAAGGTGTCATCCCTTGTTAATAACTGAATATCTAAAATCCATAAATTTTGATGATGTGTATTTAACATAATTTCATGTATGTTACCATAAATGTTCCTCATAATTCTTTTCACATAATTCAAATTCATCATAACTTGAGTCTCTATATGTCTACTGTTATGCCCTACCTCATACAGAGTATCTATTCTAGTGCATGTTGTTGGAACCAGTGATGATTGTTGATAATAATGGAGTTTGGTTTGTGATTATTGTAAATCTACACATGGATGACAAGGCAGTTTGCAAGGAATTAAGTCATACGATTGAGGCTAAAAGTAGTATTTATGGAGGCACAGTTTCCTAGTGTTTACTATATTTTTAGGACTCAATAATTGATTGTTTGGAAATAGTAATTGGTGAAGGCGCATGATACATGGTGAGGACATGCGGTGTGCAGTGAAGGCACATGGTACACAGTGAAGCAGCATGGTATGCAGTGGAGGAAGAGAGAATAGTATACGGAGTGGTGTGCATAATTGAAAAATAGTTCACAGAAATCGTACGGAGTGAAGCAATGTGGTACATAGAATATTGTAGGTTGAAACGAAAAATGGTTCGCTGTGATGGTATGCGGTGAAGTCATGTAGTACGCAGAATGATGAAGGGTAGAGGGATTGTTTCATCTCGCAAATCATTTTTAGTATGTGGTGGAGGCTAACCATATGCAGATAGAGTTAAGATAGTCAAACATTGAATGTTTTGGTAAAACGGTTTAGCAAAATGTGCGGAGGTACATGCATATTTAAGGAACAGTAACCCCCTTTGTTATGAGAGGATACTGGAGATTAAAATTTAAGGAAGAAATAGGGAGATGTCCAAAGTGGTTTGCGATAGAGAAGATGGCATGTGGAGAGACTCATCTACGTATGGAAAACAATCTACGAAAGAGTGTGTGGTTCACGAAGGAAGCCCTCGCAGTACGCGACGGAGAATGAAAGTACGCCGTGGAAGATGGTTCACAGAGGTGTGAAGTAGTATGCGGCGTAGAGCCGAACGTGAAGTAGTGCGGTATGCAGATGAGTTGGATGGTATGTATAGAAGCTATACATTACACAAAAACGGTTGTGGTATGCTGAAATAGTAGTAGTACGGGGAATGCCCACGGAAGCATTAAAATTGGCCAAATTTGTTTGCGAATTTAATATTAATAACATATTAGTGTACAGGAAAATAAATTAAATATGTTCATGATTACGAGACTTCAACAGAGCATCCATTTTTAGTTAATGATGCATGATTTTATTATAAAGCATTAAAGTGACCATCAAGTCATTAAATTGAGTGAAGATTCTTCCAACACAGTGATAAATGGGGAGTTAGTGGAAGTGATCTGAGGGATGAAATGTGATATAGATGATCCTTGTATAGGTAGTGCACCAGGCATAGAGTGAATGTGAAAAAATCTTGAATTCCACAACTTGAAGAGATTAGTGGTTTTTGTATGACCGACACATTTTCGGTGTATGTTCTTTAGTTTTAGCCCTTAGTGGTGAACCTATTAATATTGTTGTGTCATTGCATGGCATGTGATTGTTTATTTTCTGAACATCCTCTTTAGACAGGTTTAATAGGTTCCTACCAATTTGGGAACAATATCCATTACTTTAAAAGTAAAAGTTGACACCCTAATTCACCCCTCGCCTCTTAGGGTGTTATAGGGTCCTTCAAGTGGTATTAGAGGCTAGGTTGTTGGTGTTGAATATATCTTCCAATTTCATAGAGAATCTAGTCAATGTTAGTGGAGTTCCCCTCATTGATGGAAGTAATTTTCAAATATGGAAAAACAGGATGAGATCTCACCTAAGATCACTTGGAATGGAAGTCTAATTTTCTACTCTTTAAGGAATACAAGTCACTGATCTTATAAGAATATCAACGACAGATACACACAATAAATTACCTGATGCTGATGCAAAAGAAGAAAATGCACTCACTACAGCCTTTTCAGATGAAATTTATCTAAAGGTAATGAGGTGCACATATACTGAGTCAGTATGGGATAAGATGGAGAATATTTTTTAAGGAGATAGAAAAGTGAATGAGGTAAAACATCAAGTACTACAACACAGTTTTGATGATCTAAAGATGTACCATGATGAGAAAGCATACACATTTTTCAATCGAATTAATAAATATGTTTGAGCAATCTGTGGTCTGGGTGAATAAATAAAACACATTGACATAGTGAAGAAACTATTCAGTAGACTTCTACCCCTTTACAATGAAAATGTGTTATCACATGGGGAAATATATCTCACCAAACTCTCAGTGGATGATCTTCTGAGAAATCAATCAACTTAAGAAATTATATTCAAAATAGAAGAATCTATGAATTGTGTGAGAAAGGAAATGGCATTCAAATCCATGGACAAACTAAATGTTTTAATAGATAGCAGTGATGAAGATAATGAGAAATATGAAACTCTCTCTCCCATTGACAAGAATCTCAAGAAATGAATAGGGAAATTTGATGGCTTGCTACCTCTTTCTGTTTTTATCTGTAGAGGTGTGGGGTATATTGCGTCTCGCTGTACAAAACAATTTTATGATGCAGAGAAGAAATTTGAAAATACATAGAATCCTCAAAAAAAATTCTCAAAAAGGGAAACTTCAAATTTGAAAAGAATGTACAGATGAATAGTTTTGTCTGTGAGGAGGAAGATGATGATAATGAATTCTGTAAGGAATATGGACCAGAATTTAAGACTAGAAATCATGCCTCCATGATGGCTAACATTGGAATGTCAAAACCATTGATAGATAAAGATGGGAATAATCATTTGACTACTAATTTCGATCCCACGTTACTACTTAAGTATGCTTTTGGAAACATTGATATTAAATGCAAGAGATGTAATAAGTAGAAATAAATTGTGGAGGAATCATCAGAATATATTTATTAGCTAGAAGAGGATGTTGAATGACTAAAATAACAGCTGAAACATGAATCATCAATACTTGAAAGCACTGATGTTATTGTGGAACTAAAAATCAGAATTCATGAACAAGAAAATTCCATTACTGTCCTTACCTCAAGATTTGTAGGAGAATTCCACGATTGTTGAAGTAATAGAAGATGTTGTTGATACAATGAGAAGAAAACTAGAAAGTGAATCAATTTCAAAAGTAGAAAGTAATAAAATAAAATTTAGAAGGTTCTCAGAAGCTGAGTTTCTAGATAAAGAAAAACATGGTTCTAATGGAGTTTAAAAAATATCGAGTGATCTGTAATGTACTAAAATTTTCGTATAAATGTTTTAATTATATAGAATTATTTTCAGAACGTGAAATCTGATGACCAGTGATTCTGAGGCCAAGAGTGCCCAAAATGATCCATCAAAAAATGTTATGTTTAAAATAGTGTGTGTGAGTGGTTTCCAGAAAAAGTGGAATAACTCTTAAATGGGTTCTTTGATTAGAAATCCAAGAGCACCACTGCATTCAAAATAGCAGGATTCCCCTAGGCACAACTTATGATTAGTCGGTGTAGGTCTCCGATGAGAGAACATGTAAATGGAATAAATGTAAATAAACTAATTAAATAAAGTTATTTTATTATTAAAATGATTATAACTCATGAACAACGAATCAGATTAAAAATTTGAGTATACCACTGGGCTTTAAGAGGGTATGCTTTCTTTTGGAAGATACTAACATTGGTCTGCATGGTACAACTATGAAAGATAGTTTTTGGCCGTAAATAAAATAACTAAGTAATAATTATTTTATTTCTCAAATCCATAACATCTAAATGGAAACTCAGATTTAAAACATAAGAGTACTGTTGATTTCGTTGGGACGTGTTTCCCTTATACAGAGCCTAACCTCGTCCAGCACGGGTCGAGGGTGATAGTTAATAATTTTCAAAACTTTTTTTGGATATGTTTAGTAAACCTGTGGGCGGAATTTTCTATCTTTTGACTCGTTGGTCAAATCAAAAATCCAAGAGAAATATTGAATCCCCATTACTGGGATTATTTTTTGGGAGGATTCTCTTTGACCTTTTTATTTAAGGAGAAGATGTTAGTTTTTTGAGCATTTTAAATAATAATAAAACAAAAATTTTATTGTTATATTATCATTCCTTTACCCAATAGATGAGCAGAATTGGTGGGACTAAAGATAGGTCCATCCATTTGGGGGATTGCCTCACCAATTGCATCACTGCACCATTGCAAATTAAATGAGGTTCATTAATTATCCATTTAATGAACCTTGTTAACATTTTATGAGGGACACACAATTTCTCCTATACTATTTATATGGAGCTCAGGAAGGGGTGTTGGAATAGCTTCACCCTGAAACAAAGCTTAGGAAAAGTACCGTGATGCCAACCACTAAGAGGACGAGACCGATTTCAGCAAACAGTGACGAGCACCACCGAATCACGAATCGAAAACAATGAAAAAGGGAATTCCATTGATCGTCGTCAGCCGAGGTCTCTTCTAGGTAGAAGTTTTTTTTAATGTTCATTTATAATGATTTCTTTTCTCCATCCTTCTATCATATTAATGTAGAGGAAACAATCCAAACAATCAAGGCCCTGACCCTCTACCACATCGCTCATGTTGCATTTTGTAGGGATGTTTTCTCCATGTTGACAACAATGTAAATTCTCTAATCACGTTTTGACGATGGAACCTCGAGAGAGCCATAGGCCCAGAAGAAAACAAAAGCGGACCACCATAGCACATTCAGTGTTCTACGGAAGAAACCCTCAACACGCCATGTCGGTAGAGGCTAGAGGAGACGCACGGAAAATGGCCGCAGGTAGTGGAAGGCGGCGTGCGAGTGACCGTCGCGGTGGCCAAAGGCAGCCGGCCGGAGCCAGCTGCATGGGAAAAAAGGGTGGCACCATTAGGCACCGCCAACATCAACAAACGTGGTGAGTAGTCACGGTAGAAGGATGGTTGTGTGGCCCCTTGTCGTGCTGCGTTGGTGGAAGCCCTTTGGTGAAATGACCGACAGTTGAATTGTGGTTGGGTAGCACCCCACAGACCGGTCGAAATGGCACCACAAATGCAGGCCAGTGAAACTCAATTGTATTACTTCAGGCAGACCGAGCCAGACGCAGGACAGCTAAGTGGGCCAGACCCACTAGTGGACCAGGTCGGACCCATGGACAAACAGGCTAGAGAGGGTGGGCCGAGCCCCACCCGACAGGTCAGGCCAACCACATCTCGGGCCCGCAAACAACCTAGGATGACCCCGATGGGCTGAACCGAGTGAATTGGGACGATCCCTAGTAGACCGGACCCGAGTGATGTTAGGTAGACCATGAGACTTGTTGCGTTGGGCCGGTCTGACCGAGTCGGATCGGGCCCAGACCCAACTGGTACCTGAATAAAGAAATGATCGTATCTGAAGAACTGGTTTTCTATTTAACATGCCATTAATAGCCTTGGTACCCATATTGTAAATCATTCACTTTGGCATATTCAGGTGGGCCTAATCGAGCTGAACCTGACCGAGATGCGATCTCCCCCATTTTAAAAAAAGGTGTGTAACTAACAAAACATGCATCCGATCAATGCAAAGTCTATTGAATAAGGACCCATGTGTCAAGGCAGTCTTTTGAAGATACTCTATGTGAGTTTCAATGTAATTTATCATTCAACTAGGTTGGTTCAGACTTAAATCCAACCATTCCCTCAGTATTAAAATGAATTTAACATATAGACCAAGAATATGACTGACTCACCGTCTGTCACGTTGGGACACTTACGACATGGAGGTCCTTTAGAATAATTATATATGGAACTTCATGGTGGTTGATATATGACAGACATCTTTAGGAGTGGATCATCTTGGAATCATGCATGCTTAGTGATGGAATCCCATGGCTGGTTGTAACGTGATTAATGAACATCGATCCAATGGGTTTCAGAATATATATATCTGACGTGGGTCAGCGCATAACGATCCTATGTGGGTTATTATCTATAGATACTATGAGGGTCATACCCAAGTGATCTTGTGTGGGTTAGAATCTATCGATCCTGTGTGGGTCAGCAGTAGAGCCTCTCGACAGAATAAGATGATCAAGATTTACGACTAATCATTTTTACTTTTGTACAAGAGTTTTATATCTGGGGTGAGATGAGCCTTTTCATTTGTGGTATTTTTACCTTCATGATGTTACCTTCATGGTGTTACCATTGAGATACTTTTACCTTTATGGTGTTTCCTTCATGGTGTAACCTTTGTGGTATTTTACCTTCGTGGTGTTACCATCGTGGTGTTACCTTTGTGGTATTCTTACCTCTTGGATCAATTAGGCTAAATCATTAAATTTTGGTGCCTTATGTTTCCCCATGTATAAGGTGGGTATATTTTGATAACATAGGTATATGTGTAGGCATATACCAAATTAGTGTTCGTGACTACTGCTTGGTTCGTTGTGTTGGACGTCTTGATTTTTGGTTTTCCTTTGTGTAACTCTGGGGGAACTTCGGGGGTATCAGGGTCCCTATTGAGTATTTTTATACTCACACCTACACGGGCTATGCCCGCACCTTATTATGTCTTGAGCAGAACACAGACAGCGTTGATCGAGGCTGAGGGAGCCAGGACTGGGCGGTGCATAGTGGGGGACCATTTGGTGTGACGTGATGCATTTACTATAGATCTTGAGATGTACCTACCCTTCAGGAATGATCCTAAATGGGATTTTCAAGAGTTTCATTCTCATTCAGTTGTACTTTTACTTTCTAGTTGGTCTTGTATTCTGGCCCCTTTACTTTTAGTAAAATATTTACTACAACAGCTTACATAGATGTTGCTTCTTATTGGGATCTTGGATTGTGTGTTTGTATAGGTTTAAAGGCAATGTCTTCCTATTATAGGTTTATGCCTCTCCAGTGTTAGTATCCATCCCCTGGCTTATGGAAGGATGGCTTCGGGTAGTCACAGCACGGGCCCTGGGGGACGGGTCATGACAAAGTGTTATTAGAGGGGTCGGTTCTACCAATGAACTATGACTCTGATATTTTAAATGGAGCAATAGTGTTGAGTGTTTTGAGTGTGGTTTTTAGTTCAGGGAGTCTAGTGTTGGTGTGGTGGTTGACATATACATACACAAGGACCCTGAATTCTGATTCCCGACTCGGTGCACAAAAACAATGATTGCATATATTTTGTTATTTTTTCCCCTTGGTTTTAATGGAGTCAGCTAACAAGGTATAACATAATGAATGTGGCACACCTATTCATTATCAGGATGCCACCATTTAGATAGCATGCTTGGAATCCTGAGAGAGTACATGATGAAGGCCCACTGAGATACCCTATGTGGATCGAAATTCTAGTGACCTTGTGCGGATCTCAATCATGAGATCTTGTGTGGATCAGCATTGAGCAATCCTGTGTGGATTAGAAAAAGATGCTACCATTATGCCGTTCATTCTGACTATGCGTGTTGCACAAGTTCCAGTGGCAGAGGCCTCCGTGGTTTAGAGGTGAGACCGATCTCCAGGTAGCTAAGGACTGGATGGAGGCTATGGGTAGAGTTTTCAACCTAGTAGGAACACCAGTAGATCAGATAGTGATTCTAGCTACTAGTCTTTATCAGTGGGTATCCATTAGGAAAGTCTACATGGTTATGAGGCTTCAATACATGGATCGTTTCTTGAGTTGGTACCTTTGGGTAGTGTGCCTGCTAAATCCTTTCCTGTTGGTTTGCAGTTACAACCAGCGGTACCGGTAGAGGACACATGTAGGCTTTGTTCCTTACACATGTTTTCGAATTAGATACCCCGGATGTTCCAATGTGATCTTGAATTATAGACGCCTAAGGATTTTCTTAAGTAAAGGGATGATATTCCATCAATCTTGGGCACCATTTGAACAGATGGTAGTCCTGGTAGATTGCCTTCTACATGGTTCAACAGAAATATGATGGTCGTTAGAATACACTGATCATTCAATGTGGTGACTTTTCTGTGGACAACCATGACAACCTTCCTTCACCAATGGGTCTATTTCCATAAAAATTTAAGGGGTGATTGTTCCCTAGGGCTTCTAAAACATTTACAGGATGACATGTTTGTAGCTGAGTATTCATCGAGGCCTACCGACCATCCCAGGTAGTCAATGAATAAAGTATTTTCAGTGCTTCAGGAATTGACCCTCCAAGAGGGGTTTGTATAGGGACACCCAAGCCAACTGTTCCTCTTTGCATTCCTACTTATGTTAGGATACTAGAGAGAAACAATTTCGTTGAATGTTCTTTGGATGAGAGGATACAACCAGTGAATGTCAGTAGTGGGGAAGTAGGAAACAGACACCAGTCTCAAAGACTTGGGCTTGTAAAATGTTTTGGGAAGAGGATGCGATAGGGGAAGATGAATTTTCTGGGTTGCAGATTTGAAAGTGGAGTTAGGAGAGCTACATGAGGTGGTATACATTTATACATGGTACAACCACCACACCATTATGGTCCCTACCAGGCTTAGGGGGCTTGGGGACAGGGGAAGTGTGTAGCTGCATGCGGTCAAGGAGGTTTACCTAAGGGATCCATGAATGATTCGAGGTATAGTCTATGTCTACTACTAGCTGTCATATTAATAGGAATAGGTACAAATCATTCCTTCTTACCAAGAATCATGTTCAAGACCTAGAGTTTCTTGTTAAGCATGTGAATTAACACTTACATCTAGAGAAACCTTTGGGAGGAGAGACGATAATCACACTTATGCTGATAGTGTGATCTGACCCTTGAGGTGAGAGTTTCAGTTGGAACCTCTTAGTGGTAGCATCAATGACATACGACGTTAGTTTGGGTATGGAATAGACTTCCATAGTTCATACTCAAATTCACTGTTTTAGGTAAAAAAGATGTAGTGTATCTACAACGTTGGAATGGGTTTCCCTTGGTCGGTGAGAAAGGACACTAAGGCAACACATGAAAAAAAATCATTAATAGGAGGGTACAACTGATCACTCTTGAGTCTAACATTGTTACCCTTATGAAAGCAGGAGTTTTGAGTTTTGAGTTCTCAATGGTAGTGACTGAGTGTGGGGACATCTTTTCAAAAGATGATTCCAGGATTACCTCCCCAGAGGGAGAGTGGCTTATGATTTGTATTGGTACTTCTAGAGATTTTTACCTAACATCTACAGGGTAGTGGAACCCTTCTCAGCTTTAACGAAGAAGGGGGAGACATTCCTGTCGATGGAGAAGTATCAGTAGAGTTTTCAAGAGACGATATAGAGACTGACGAGAGACCAAATTTTGAGGCTACCAGGAGAGTGTGTTGGGTATGTAGTCTACTACAACACATATGGGGCCAGACTAGGTTTTTTCCTAATACAAGAGTGGGTAGTGATTTCCTACGGCTCATGTTAGATGAGAAAGGATGAGCAGAACAACTCTACTCATGACATGGAGTTAGCAGTAGTGGTCTTTGCACTGAAGATGTTGCGGCACTACATAATGGGTGACTGTTAACTGTTTACTTTGATCAAAAGAGTCTTAGTTATATCTTCTCACATACGGACTCGAACCTAAGACATCGATGATGGATAGAGTAACTCCAGGAATAGGATTTTGAGATAATATCTACTTCTAGGAAGGGGAACATGGCAGCTGATGCACTCTGCAGGAGGTCTATTTTACAGTTGCAGAATGAGGCATTAGAGAATCTCCCCATGATAGAAATAACATTTTTGGATAAAGATTGAGATTGTTACCTATAATTTATGACTTTCACACCCCCTATTCTTCAGCGAGTTTGGGAGTCACTGCTTGGGGATGTTGACTGCAGGGCCCATCGTGCTCAGGTGTCTTAAGGATGGTCTCCTGAAAGATTTTATGAAGGTGGGGAGCATATCGTACTTTTCAGAGGACGCACCATTGTAATAGTGTCACTTTTGGAGGACGTGTTGAACAATTTCCATACATCCCCATCAACGGTACATCCTAGAGTGGCGAAGATGTACTGGAACCTTTGACAGCAGTAGTGGTGGTCCGGGAAAAAGGAAGCAGAGGAAGAATTTGGGTCACGATGCCTCACATGTCATCCAATGAAACTATATATAGATAGAAAATGTCTTATGACGATACTAGATGAAGAACCTTAGACTCTGAGGAGGGAGACCATGCCATCCTATGGGTCTCACCCCAATGAGGATTGCAGAGGTTTGTCCTGGGTGACAAGATATCTTTGAGCACCTTCAGACCTTTCTTGATTCTCAACAGAGTGGGTGAGGTGGCGTATCATCTATCTATTCCCCCTTAGATGTATTGGGTGCAAAAAATTTTCCATGTTTCGAAGTAGAGGGTATGCATGCATGATCCATCACATGTTATCAACTAGAGTGAGTTGGACTTTGACAATGGGGTGACTTTTATGATGTTCTCAATGGAGATAGAGGATCGACAGGACCAAGTCCTTCATGGATGTTCGATCCCTCTGGTGCTTGTTTGGTTGTAGCACAGGTCCTTAAGGAGAGCACATGGGAGCGGGAGGCTTAGATTCTTTCTTTGTACCCTTATTTTGATTGATTTTCTTTTATATTGTCTTTTGGGGACGTAAAGCCATACGGTGGGGAGAATTTAATGTCCCAGAATATCTGTACTATTTTTTTAATTATATAGATTTATTTCGAGACCATGAAATCTAACAGCGCGTGATTCTAAGGCTCGAAGTGCCTCGAATGATCTGTCAAAAAAATTTATGTTGAAAATAGCACGCGTGGGTGGTTTCTCGAAAAAGTGGAATAACACTTAAATGGGAACCTGAATTAGAAATCAGAAGGCACCGTTTCATTCAGGATAGCAGTTTTACCCTAGGAACTACTTATGATTAGTCGGTGCAGGCCTTCGGTGATAAAAACCCGAAATCGGCATAACAGTAAACAAAATAATTAGTTAATGTTATTTTATTTTTCAAATTGTTATAACTCAGAAACGGTGACTCGGTCTAAAAATATGAGATCATCGATGAGAATTTGTGGGTATGCTTTCGTTAGGGAAGTACTAACATAGGACGGTGCATGACAACTATGGAATTTAGTTTTTGGCCATATATAAAATAATTATGTAAAAATTATTTTATTGCTAGAATCTATAACATCTAAATGGTGACTCGGATTGAAAATCCAAGAGTACCATTGAGTTTTTTGGGACGTGTTTCCATTAGGAAGAGCCTACCCTCGACCAACATAGGTCAAGGGTGACTGTTAATAATTTTCTGATCTTTTTTTAGGTACATTCAGTAAATGCACCGGGGGGTGGGCGTTTTCTATCTTTTCACTCATTGATCCGATCAAAAATCTGAGATCCCATTTAAATCAGCAGTGTCGTGATTCTCTTAAAAAAGGCATCACATTGACCACAGTCTATCGGGAGTAGAAGATAGTTTTTCGATCTTTTTAAAGAATAATAAAAAAAATTATTTTTATTTTATCTTTATTTTTTCAAATGGTTGAGTGTGGTTGGTGGGTTCTGATGCCAATAAATTTGGGAAGACAAAGAACAAGAGGGATGCCTCCCGGTCTACCTCGCAGAGCCCTTTCATGGAGCTCCATGGCCCCGTTCCCGGCACGGTACAAGGAGGCAGTAATGCTCCGCGACCCGTTTTGATGTATGCAACCAACCGCAGAGCATGGTAGATATAACCCCCAGTGAATGCATTTGACGTTCGCGACCCGCCACACAGTAAGGAGGTGGTAAGACTCCGTGACCGCATTTGACGTTCGTGATTTTCCACCGAGATAACTCTCTCTTCACGCAGAGAATTATCTTTTCTGTGGTTCCTCTAGCCAATAAATACAGGGCTCCCCTCGAGCCTAGATTAAAGAGAATCAGACCTTTCACCTTCTATGATCTCAAATCGTTAATTACCTCTTGATCTAAAAACCAAGAGTTCTTCAATGTACTTCTTATTTGTGTAGTGCCTCCCCCTTGGCCTATATTGTGCCCCACTTCTGAGAGGGATTCCTTTCACGAAGCCCACGGTCATTCCTGAAGGATGGATATCCCCATGGGGAATCGGGTTGTCACGAGGCATTTATGTTTCATGAAACATCCACAACCCACACATGAACATTATGCTATGGCAGGGTCACTATTCTTCGTGAAGCACATTGCTTCACTACACCCTGCTTCGCGAGTCACCCCTACATCGCAAGGCATTACTTTGCAAATACCTTTCCACTTCATGAAGCTCCTACCATATGCACGTATTCCATATGTCCAGCCTATCCAACTTCACTTCATGAAGAACACCCCTTCATGAAGCCCTGCCACTTCATAGAGGACCAGAGCTTCACATGGCTTCTACATATGAACCCCTCTGCTCTGTAACTCCTTGTCCCATGCATCCCTTCAGGTTTGAGTGAAGACATTTCAAAGTCCCTTGGATGATATTGTCCGTTGAATTGCATCGCCTCATCCTTCTTTGCATAGACATGATAATGGATATTGCTTCTTCACATATCCACACTAACGTGGACCCCCCAATGGTTCTCTCCATAACACCACCCAACCATGGCATTGTCAATGCCTTCCTTCCCTCAAGGGTGGGTGAGTGGCAGTTATGTTAGTCCTAGGGGAGCATAGTAAACCCACCTCATCTGAGCTGCATGACATTGAACTTCCAAGAACATTCTTTCTCATTACTTAATGTTAAAATGTGGTCTTTCCCCTTGCCTCATACGCGAGGTACCCCACCTTGGATATTTTCTACGCCCACTAGTCTCCAGAGGAGTGAAATTATTTCTTACAGGGAATGAGATCATATTTATCGAAGCGGCATCTGTGTGTGGGGAAAGAGAAAACACTCGGGTGTGAGCCCCTAGATTTCCTTGTAGGAGGAAGAACCCCAGATCGTCCTCTCTTTCTGGGTGACAAGTCCCTCTCCCGTAGGGATTTTCCACCTTCCGGTACCCCACCTTGGATTAAGTCCCAATATCCATATACCTGGGAATCAAACCATGCATAAGTACATGTTTCCACTTTAGGCCGCTAACCCCACATGAGAACCACTGCACTTCCCACGAACGTACGTTTCACGACATGAACGTCAGGTCATTGATATATCTTGTTTCTCACACAGAGCATGACTCACATGGGATTAGAACAAGCATCAACCATGAAATCCTCTCTGTGTATCCTAGAGTGTAATCCCCAAACACATTCTTGAACTATGTTATCTTTTATCCATGCCATGGTGAGGTACGCAGGAAGCCACCATGGGGTTGAAGCCCAACACCTAGGTGTTCCGACCCCCTTTACGTCGGTTCCCACACCACCAAAACTACGAGGTCTTTGTTCATTGCCAAGGAAATTTATGTAGAAATTCTACATGAGGTTCAAGCCCACCATTTATTGGGGAACCCAAGTCCTCTTTCACATCGGTTCACCCCCGTCTTACATGACGTTAAACTGTGAAACTCAATTAGCAGTAAGTCATTATCTCTCCCGATCAGTGGTAAGATGTTGTTTCCCCCAATCTGTGGTAAGTCATTACACCCACATGAACTATGTGTACTTTGATCCTCATTAAGGCATGGTATGTAAGAAGCCTCCCTGAGGTTCAAACCCACCACCCATTGTCTCCAACCCCCTTTGCATCGGTTCACAAAACGCCTCCATGAACTATGATGTATTTGATCCTTGACAAGGCATGGAACGTAGGAAGCCTCCATGACGTTCAATCCCACCATCCATTTGGACCCCAGGTCCTACTTCGTGTCATTCCACTGACCCTCATCTCATATGAACTACATGTCTTTGATCTCTGTCTCCTTGGCAGGGTACGTAGGAATCTTCTTTGAGGATCAACCCCATCTAGTGGTAAGCTGTTGTGACCCGATCCCACAGTAAGTCATTGTGACCACAATCAGTGGTAAGTCGTTGAATCCCCTACTCAGCGGAAATCCATTATAATCCCATTTTTGGGGACCCTCATATATTTTCCGTCCTAGTGGAATCAGACAAACTTGGGCTGCTAACCATGTGTGGGACCCATACACATCAATGATTTGTTGTCCTGTGTGTATTCCCCCAATTCAAGTCCATTTCCAGATCTTCTCTTCAAACCTAAGTGATTCGGGAAGGTCATGCCCCAACCCAGAGCTTTCATGTCCATTGGGTCCAATACATGCATCCATACTCACATGCCACATCTTTAGGCATCTCTTCACCCTACCGAACAATGAAGACATTGATTCCCTGCCACAGGGATATGTAGGAAGTCTCCTCGAGATTCATGACCAACATTACCATCATACTCATGGTGATTCCATCCTGTCCCCCATCCACTTCATTCAAACACTCCATCAAACATCATGATTCTTACCCGAGTAGCCACATACCGGTGACGTCATGATGGCTCCCCCCTATATCAATGTTCCTTATAGGGGTTTCACCCATATGATCCACTTTAATCAGTGTTTTGATCAGTCCAATCGGTCTCTACTGGACATTAAATCTACGGAATACCCTATGTTAAACATGGGAAGCTGAGGAAAACCTCAGATACATGCCTATGAAATATTATTCCCCGCATTCTATATGGGATTCCTAAGGCTTCTGCACCATTCAGAAGCCTTGTAATAAGGGGAAGAAACCCAAAAAAGCCATTGTCCTAGGATCCAGACACACCAGTGATGTCCAACATGACTACACCCCTGACCGAAAGTTGCTGCCCTGGCTGGACCCCATTGAATGTCCTGATAGAACCAATGTAATTAACTGGTGTCCATGAAGATACGAAATTAGGAATAGTTTCAAGAACAATGTCTTAAATATATATGGGAGACCCAGACTAGGTGAAGATTTCTCAAGAGGAATCCATAGATAGAAGAACTGACATTGCATCATCCCGTTTCGATCAAGGAGAAAATGTCACAGAATAAGGAATGGATGTTGCCTGCCTTTGGAATGTGAGAATGCGAGGGAAAAAATGTGCATTTCGTACTCATGTAGACAGACGCACATGCCCCGGTGAAATCATTGGAAATATAAATGGTGAACACGATGTGAATATATTCTCCTCAATATATAGATTAGTGTAATTTGAGACATCAGTGCATTAGTGTGTCACTGGATCCAAATATCCTGTGTCGGGTCCACCCAAGAAAATAGTGGGCCTGGCGGGAAACTCACCAGAAGCTGGGGCTGTAGAACGTTGGACTTCCTAGTCTATGATGTTGTCAGTGTGGAACCCTCTTATCGGTCATGGAAGATGGTATAACACTGAGGCACTGGTCATCGATTCATTTATCTTTCATCAATGATAAGTAAATATCCCTCTTTTCTGGAACCAAGTTGTTGCATCTGGAGCTTGGTCACCTCTTCCCCATTGACGTTGGGGCAGGGGCAGTGCCAACGTGGCAGACCCACATAGCTCTGCCTCTTAGGAAACGGCCTCTACAGCACGACCATGGGGCGCCCATGCCCCAGCTCCCGGTCTGAGGTCATCGAACGAAGGGTGATCAATGACCATGTGTACTAGTACAAGGAGGAGGGCATTATCCAGACTCGAGATATTTCCTGCCTGGATTTAGATGTGTCTGCACCTCATTTTCAATGCCGCTCATGAGGGACGTGTAGGGATATACTGCTACCCACTCCAATAAATAATCATTTTAGGATCCTATCCCCAGAACGCTTCAATGACTCCATGCCCAACGCCGATGAGGTAGGGGATGTCCGGGCTAGCCCGATTAGAGTCCCATTCCAGGGGGTCCTAGCGATGGATTCCACCCGGACGCGTCTATTCCACCACCTAGTCTTACTGGATGAAGAGTAGGTAAGCCCTGCACTAGCACCACCAGCTCCGGTCTGTCTAATCTGATACCTACGTCGGGCGCCAGCTGAAGAGGACGCCCAACAAGGGTCATCAACATCAGCGACTATTGTGGCTTGAACCAATAATGACGCATACCACCAACTCCATGTGTTTCCCAAATATGAAAATTCATATGCTAGACCTGGATCGAGGCCCCAACCACCCCACAAGTAGGTTGGGTCCATTCTCTTTTTCGGTGGCATTGGTAATGGCTGCTGTTGACTAACCCGCAGTGATGCCACCCAATCCCGAGGTCCTCCCCATACCACTACCATGAAGAATACGGACCTTCCCATTTTCTAGGCTCAGCATGGAGGTCCACCCCATGGCACCATCAATCCAAATGATGGTCCTCTCCACAGCGGTGAAGCTCAACATGGAAGTCTCTCCCATGGCCACTAAAATAGATATGGAGTCATTCATCCCGCCACAGACCGTTGGTATGGGGACGTCGCACATCTGATCACTCTTCAATGTGGGGACCCTCCTCGTGACCTCATAGTAGCTGGAGAAGGTACTCTGCACCCCATAAATCAGACCAGTGAGGGCCGACTTCATCTCACCAGCCCCTAGAACTGATGTCCTACCCTTGTTCGGATCGACCTATACGAGGCCCCTCCTCATACTAATGTCATCAAAGAGAACAAGAATGGGGGTCCCACCCATGTTGCTATGGGCTCGAGTGGTGGTTCTACATGCTCCATCACTTCCCATAGAGCGCCTCCCCATATCCCTTTTGATATCTACCCCAGTGCTCCTCACTCCTCGACTTTCTTGGGTGGATGTTCTCCAAGCCCCATCACTAGTATGGCCGATGGACCTTCTCGTGTCAGAAATCTACCATGTCATGAAGATCCATCCAGGGGTAGGAAGGCGGGTCTTCGCTGCCCTATGAAGTATTAGGGGATGTTCCAGACAGAGATTTAACCAGTCTGCTTCTCAAACTCTGAAGCAATGTGTGACTCATCATAAGAACCCTCCCCACGCTCATCCGAGTAATGGGCCGGGGTAAGAACAAGGCATATCATCCTATTACTCCCTGAATGAGATCTCCATTGGATTTCCCCCTCCCTCCACATGTATATCCTGGAGGACAAAAATTTGACAACCCTTCTTGTTACAGTCATGAAAATCACCACCATCTACACCAGAAGCACTCTCTACCTCGACTATAGATCACAGAGAGCTGTTATGGGGACCAATGGAAGGCGAGCAGCAAAGCGACCTAACATTAGTAGCCCTCGCCCATGTGGCAGGAACTACGGTTGTCATCCTGTCTTATCGTGACATAGTATCTAGGACACTACATTATTCGTAGGACAACCTAAGATTCGGAAGCTGGTCAGCCCGTTAACCGTATTCCCCATTGTCCACCTTGTTGTACAAGCGGTTTTTCATAGTACAACTGCTAGTTCCTCAGCCGCCTCCTATTGAAGAGTGGGGTATTGAAGGTCCAGTCCCAGAATCCAAGCCATGGAGCTTATGGAATATCCTCAAAGCCAACCACTTTCTTGAGATGTTCTGACTGGTTGTAGTGCCAAATTTCTGTGTGCTGAAATCCCTCAACCCAGAGGAAGTTGAGTGTTTCCGCCAAACCATCTAGTTGACACACATTCACATTCATTATCTGTGAGTGATTTATCCTAGGATCCAAGAACATTTTGATGATATTGGCACAAAATGATGTCGAGTTGATTTGGCCGCACTTCATGTGGCCCAGCGCCGCAAGTCACCATGCCTCCGTTAGGCCTTCCAACAACAATGCATTTAGAGTTTCAAGGTACTCCACTAGATTATCAAGGAGGATTCCCCCCATGTGAAAATATGTGGTTGGGAGATGTTTTCTACCCTCTTCTTCAGTCATATCTGATAGCATCTTGACTTACAATGTGATAATGAGGACATGCCTCCATGATGGGTCACGGTCAACATGGTCGACATAGTGAAAGAGGAGAACAAGATGGATCTTCATGATGGGGACATACCCCCTAAAGGTTTTCCACCACTATTGGATTCATCAGGAAGAGTTACTCGCAAGTAGAGAAATTTGATGGGTCTCCCTACGCCCACCGAGGCATTGGTCCTTAGCTGAAATCACGGCAAGGGTAAAGAGAACCTCGGAGCTCCCACACACTCCGACCAATCTGCTTCAGTGTAAAAGATGGAGGAGGACCCTGAGAAGGCCACGTTTTTCCAACAAGTTTCAGAACAGAAGAGTTTTTTCGATGAACTCCTCGGTGAATGTGCTTCAGAGCGACAACCATACTATGGAAATCCTAGGCCCGGGCAGCATGGCAGGAACAACTTCTCCTCGGTGAGCTGCCTCCACGTTACCCCGACCATCCTACACCCGAAGACAGGGTTGAGGCCATAACATAGGGAAAGAGGGTGTAGTATTTCTTGCCAAACCCTCCGGATTGTCGCAAAAATCCAAGGAACCCTAATCGAGTTCCCCCAGCTGCCCCACAGGTCGCTCCACCAATCACTCCACGAGCCGCCGAGGCACTGTACCATGTTGAAGAACCCGCCAATGCACTAATGGTTAGGGACCCCCTTCAAGACTGGGACCACCGCCTAGAAGATCTAATGGCAGCACCCATTGCCCGCCTTGAGGCATGGGAAATGAGACAGGTGGAACTCTCACATGATGGCAATCCAAATCTTGCAATGGTGGATGATATGCTAGCATATCTGGGTTTCGAGAATCCCATCTTTTCCCCCATTAATGGGATAGGGGACCCACCACCACATCTACCACACATAATTTGAAGTCTTGGGCCGATTTTAGGGACTCTATCATAGTAGGAGTCCACCAAGCTCCGATGTTTTTTGCAGACATTAGAGGGGATTGCATTTTACTGGTACAAACTACTCTCCATCGGATTAGTGACCAGCTACGAGGACCTTCGTAGGAAATTCCTCTACATGTTCAACTACACCACATGGAAAATGAGCATCACATACCTCTTCTTGTTCAAACAGAGGCCTGTTGGGTGTGTTTAGGACATTATCACCAGGTGGAAAGGGCATACATTCTCCCTTGACATGCCTCTAACTCAGAAGAAATTAATGACAATGTGTGTAGGGAATTTAAAATATAACTGGTTCCCTCTTTGATCACCTTGAACTACCCTATAGGATTCTCAGTCTTCTCTGATAAGGCCAAGCGCCTGAAAGAAGCCCTGCAATAGGCCATCCAAGCACGTCTATTGCCCCCCTGTAATTCCCACAAGGAGGGATTCTAGAGTCTAGCTTGCCACAATGACCCTAATAGAGACCCCTATACAGCTAGAATTATTACCAGTGGAGCCATCTATGCAACCTCATAGAGGCCTGCCACCACAGACACGACCTCCAAACTATCAACAACCACCTCAAAACCAACATGTGCCCCTGCGTAATGCACCGCGACCACCTAGGTGGGAAAATCTGGACCTTCCTCCTCAATAGGCTCCTCCAGCACCCCGTCAGGGTCAGGCTCCAAGGGCCCCCTTCTGAACAAAAGAATCCGAACCATCTCATTTAATAATAATCTGGTTCCCTGCTATTTCTTTTGTTTCTTGGAACGGGGGTGTGTGTGTTTTCTTGTGTACATAAGGCCAAAAGAGGTGAACCTCACTGATCGCCCCAACTACTGAACCTATCACCGGATCCTGGGGAACAATCTCATGAAGTGCTATGTGTTCAATGACTGGATTCAATACCCGGTCTATAACAATATAGTCAGGTTGGGACCGACCCCAGAATAAGTGGCATGCGTCGTCGTAAGGCCAGACATCTGTAGTGACAGTGAGGGCGAGTGGCATGAGGTTTCTAAACACATGTCTCAGAAGTATGAAGACTGGATGGCTCGCAAAACGGTAGCTTGTTCCCATGGTAACATAAGTGCAAGCCTGAATCATCCAGATCCTTTAGAAGATGTGACCACCACTTCTACAGTGCCATCTCATCCAACCTCTTCCCAGAAGAGAAAACATAGGCAGCGCAAGGGAAAGAAATTCACCCCACCAATGCTATCATCGTCACGTAGTCATGGAGGCATCATGCCACCAGAGATAAGTATTACACCTAGAATATACCAAGTAGTGAATGTATCTTTGAGTGACAGTCAATGGTACGCTTCGGTTAACATCGGGGTGTTAGTAAATCCCTATATGACTCCGGACGATGGGGAGCACCAGGGGGATCTCCCCGACATCACCTTCTGAAGCCAACGTTTGTGGAAACACGACCATATAGGTTGTTGAGGCACATCAATTGGAAGATCTAGTTAGGAATTGCATGCCACTGAGACCAGACATTAGACTTAGTGCAAAGCTCAGAACACGCAGCCTCCTCATCCGTTGTCATCAGGCCCGCTTTCACCATCGTTTGTGCTAATGGATCAGGAATATCCACCTTGACCATGTCGTGACCAGCCACACCCAGCACCGGTGTTGTACCCCTAGATTCTGGTATATAACCCTTACATTATGATTTTAATGGTTTTAATGTTATGAGTGTTGAATGAGAGAGTCTGGAGAACTTGAAATGATGTTGTGAGGGAAATGGGATGTCGTAGGGGCGGCACACAGTTTGTCTAAACCGTGCGGCCAAACTGTGCGATGTGGGTCTTGGAGGTAGTAGCTTCTGCACGGTCAGTGCATGATTTTTCTAACTGCTTGGCCAAACCGTGAGAGAAGGGTGGTCGAGGAAGTAGCTAACACATGGTTAGTGCAAGATTTGTCTAACCGTGTGAACTAACTGTGCGACCACTTAAACGAGATCCTATAAATGTGGATCTCACATGTTTTTTCCTCAATGTAGATCTTTTCTTCTTCGAAGTGGCCCTAACTCAGTATTTTGGTTCTACTGAGGTCAAGGAAGGTTCTTTCATCATTACAAAGGCTATCTAAAGCCTTCTCTTGGTGAATCAAAGCCATATTCTTGAGGTATGTGATCGTTATTGTTTGGTTTCTTAGTTATACTTAGATCTACTTCATGTATTCGCTCGGTTTCATTCATCTACACCCTTTTTGGGTAGATCTACGTGTGTGGATACTAAATATGATGAGATTTGGTCTTGGTTGCGTTAAGAGAAGAGATATAAGGAGGATTCTTGGAGAATCGACCCGGTCGTCTTGTGCATTCTCTGTTTGTTAGGGTTTTCATCAAAACCTTTGAGGTAGGAGGATTCTCCCTCGACTCCTCTTTTTATAATTGATTGGCTTGGTTTCAAATTGGTTAATTTGAATGGATTTGAATGTGAAAAGAATATATAAATCTACTTGAGTGATGATTTATTGTTTTGATGAGATGGTGAAATCTTGGTGAAATCTTGTGCTATGTGATGTGGCTTCTTGAATTTAAAATGTTGATTTTAAATTATTGATTTTCTGAGATTGAAATGATTTTGATGTAATTGGTTTCTAATTAATAAAAAGGTGTTTTATTGAAATGTTTTGGTATTGAAATGTCTTTGTTGGAATTGTTTTATTCTTTGGTTTACAAAAAAAGTATAGTTTTATTGAAATGGTTTAAATTGATTGAACACACTTGGTTTGGATGGAAATGGTTTTCAATAAAATGTGTTTTATAGAAATGATGGATTTGGCATGATTGTTGTGAATGGGTGGTGTGTGTTCATGTTCCATATATGAGTCTTTGTAGAAATAGGACCTTGTGCTCGATGGAAAATGTTTAATGGCACATGGTAACTATATGTACGAGGATCAGTTGAAATATGACATTGTGCTTGGTGCCAAAGGTGTAATGGAACATGGGAAATAATTACCTTGTGAAAACATGGTAGATCGATGACAGACCCTGCATGAGTATGTAATTGTCATAACTTAGCATTCATGGTTGATTTGACGGGTTTGTGAAATGGTTGGGTAAGCCAAAAAAAATGTTTGTGAAATGGTTCTAAAGCTTGATTGGTTATTTTTCTGGAAAAATAACATGCTGGAAAATTGGTTTAATTTGCTCCTGGAATGCCTTTGGTTATGAATGGTTTTGGAAACTTATTTATATTTAGTTATACACTACTATTGAGGAAAAAATTTATATAAACTCTTTTTATATAAATGTGGATAACTCTTCTATCCTAGTGTCGTGAGTAGGGAAGTCATCAAGGAAAACCTACTGAGTTTCATTACTCACCCCGTGCATTGGCATGTTGGTGCTTTTGGAGATGTCATATACCGGGATGTTGGCAAAGGTAAAATGTCACATGTTTATAGCACTACTTCGTGATACTTGTCCTAGTTCATGATGTTGGAGCTTGGAGCTTGTAGATCATGGAGTTCAGTTGTCGTCTTGTAGTCTTTTAGTTTGCCTTTCCACAATTTACTCTTATTTAGTGATGGTTTCTGCTGTGGTACTCTTTGTTGGTTTATGATAAAATAAATGGTTGATTTGTCTTTGCTTTTTTTATGCATCATTTAGTTGATTGGTTGGATATGGTTTTTGTTTTTGTGATATGTTCTAAAAGGGTAAATCGTCCCCCACTTGTTTTGAAAACCTTTGGTATTTATTTCAAGCCTTTGGCCCCTTGGGGTTGTCGCGTAAGGCCAAGTAGTGACTTTTTGTATTCTCAAGCCAATAAAGATAAAAATGTCATTACAAATGGTATCAACTTGTTCCGTCCATGCCTAACAAGTAGTCATCGATGTTCTTGGTCTTGGAGATTCTTGTCTATTCCTTAGGTTGAAAGTATTGACATGAGTAGGATTGTTGAAACATGAAATGTATAGCATAAAAGGACGTAGCTAACCCATTTATGCTGAACTTCTAGTTACCAGGGTGTTGGGTACATATGTGATTTTGATTCACTACTAGAATGTTTGAAATCTCATTGTCATGGGATTATCCAATGAGATGAGAATGACATGTATTATAGAGGAATGACTTCCCAATAGGATTGCATATCTCATTGTGAGGAGTGAGTAAGGATTTTATGCAATGATAAAATTTTTGGAAAATGCAGAAATTATATTCAAGTGAAAGAATTTGATAACAAGGTATTTGGTGTATTTTAAAAATGGGATGATTTTCAAAATAAAAATTATGTTGAATGTTTTCAAAAATGGTTGAACTTGGAAAAAGGTTGTTTTTGGAAAAAAAAATCTATGATAGATGATGTGATAGAATTTGAATGCTAAGCCATCCGTTACTAGAGAGTGATATTGATGGGGTTTGTTTTTGGCTTAGGAAATGGAACCCAGTAGGCGTCATAGAAACCAATCAAAAGAGGCCAGCGGGAATGCGGTTTCACCTGAATGACAAGTGCACCAACAGTCTGTCCAAAGCATCGCTTAGGCTTTTAAAACCATTGAATTGGGACTGAAACTAGATACATTGTTTACGATATCCATCAATGCTAAAAATACAAGTAGAGGAAGTATGATTATCTTTAATAGAGGGGATGAGAACTCTAACACTTAGTGCAAGAGGGAATCAGACACCTTTTCTCAAGGAGGAAGAACAAATCAGAATCGGACCACAAGATTGTTAAAACTTCCTCAGAGACCCAAGTATAAGACGGGATGATTCCAGTGTGGCTCTTCGAGCCACATCAAGTGGGACTATAAGACACAACCCTTAAAAAGTCATAATTATAACAATATGGGACATCTTCAGTGCTTTTCACATAATTCACTAAGGTCGACTGTTCCTAACACTCCTTAGAAAGGGATGTGTCAGTATGAAAATAAAGAGCAGAGCATGGAAAGAATGCATCTGCTTGGAGCTGAGCAAGTTGTAGTAGATGATCAGTCGAGACCATCCAGAGTGCGAGGTATAGTTCTTTTAATTTCCATGTTGATGAAAGCTGGGTTTGATACGAGTGATCCTCATTCCTTCATTGCTTCTCATGCCATTGATTTTCTATTTTTAAAACTGGAAATAATCCCTTCTATTTTGAAACTGAAAAATCCTCTTGGTGAAAGAGAATGTCAAGTCTTCGTCTGTAGCACATATGCTATAACTGTTGATGGAGCCGAGTTAACATGGGAATACTCGATGTTGGACATGATTTCTATGACGTAATCATGGGTATGGATTGGTTGACAATGTTTAAGGCTCACATCGACTATTATAGGAGAACGATTAGTTTCACGACTAAGGACGACATCGACCATCTCTTAGGAGGAGAGAGGATGGTAAAGAAAGGTGGAAAGGTCGTTTTGCCACAAATGGTGGGAACAATATATTACCAAATGGCAGCGTTGAATTTGGCATCAACGGAAGAGATTGAGGAAAACAGTTTCCAGCTTTTGTAGATTAATTTCAAGATGTCTTTCCTAAAAACATCTTATGTTTACCACCTCTAAGGGAAGTGGAGTTTGCGATTGATCTCCTTCTGGGGACCGGTCCCATTTCACTTTCGTCTTATAGGATGGCACCAATAGAGTTACGGGAATTGAAACTGCAGTTAGAGGAGCTAGAAAAAAAAGGTATTCATTCGACCATGTACTTCTCCATGGGCATCACCGGTTTTGTTCATGAAAAAGGAAAATGTAACTCTTCGGTTGTGTTATGATTATCGTATACTTATCCAAGTTACGATAAAGAATAGATATCCACTTACACTCATTGATGACCTATTTGATCAATTGTGGGGAGCTCAGTGGTTCTCTAAGATTGAATTACGGTCAGGATATCACCAATTACGAGTTCAGTAGGAGGATATTCTGAAGATAGCCTTCAAAAGTAAACATGGACTCTATGAATATGTAGTCATTCCTATTGGTCTACCGAATGAACTAGAAATATTCATGGATTTGATGAATCAGATATTTCAGTGATATCTGGATTCTTTTGTTGTGGTGTATTGTGATGCTTCAGGATCAGAGTTGGGTTGTGTTCACATGCAAAGAGACCATGTGGTTTCCTATGGATCAAGGCAGTTGAGGGTGCATGAGAAGAATTACCCAACACATGATTTGGAGTTAACAGCAGTCGTCCATGCTTTGAAAACATGGAGACATTATCTCTTTTGTGAGAAATTTACTATGTTTATGGATAAAAAATCTTGAAAAAAAATTTTCACAACAATATTTGAATCTGAGGCAAATGAGGTGGATAAAGTATCTCCAAATATATGACTTTGACATGATGTACACACCGAGAGAAGGAAATTTGGTGGCAGATGCATTGAGTATAAAGTCATATGTTCAGTTAGAAAAAGAATCTTCAGATGAATGGCAGTTGATGTCAGTCTTAGCTGACATGCATGTGGAATATGAAAACCGAGGTGATGTTGCAGTTTTCTTTTCACCTATGCTTGTTCCTAATTTGGTAATGATGATCAAAGAAGAACAAACATCTTATGCAGAAAGTCTAGTTGTAAGTTCAATACTCAATGGTGGGGAGACCATTAATGGTCAGAAACATGATGGGGGTTCAGTTTTGTGTTTCAGAGATCAGATGGTTCTACCTATGATTTTTCAGGAATAAATCCTTCATGCTTATCACCATCCAAGATGGGTCGTACTCCCAGGTACACAAGAGATGTATAAGGCATTGAAGAAGCAGTTTTGGTGGAACGACATGAAAAGGATGGTGTCCGAGTTCATCTTGTGGTGCATAAATTGTCATCAGGTTAAAGTAGAGCATCAGAGACCAGATTGTATGTTACAGACTTTACCCATCCCAGTGTGGAAATGGGATCCGATAGAAATGTATTTTGTTAAAGGTCTTCAAAAAATAGTCTGGAAACACGATGCCATTTGGGTGATAGTGGATCGTCTAACCAAGTTGGCTCATTTCATCCCAATTATTGAAACCCATACGGTGGAAAATCTTTCAAAAATCTATATTTGAGAAGTGGTAAACCGACATGGTGTACCAATGTCTATAGTCTCTGATAGAGATCTGAGGTTTACATCTCATTTCTGGAAATCGCTACAGCATGCCCTTGGAACTCAGTTGACTATGAGCACGGCATATCATCCTCAGACGGATGGGAATTCCAAGTGCACAATACAATATTTTGAAGGTATTTTGTGGGCTTGTGTAATAGATTTTGGTGGCTCGTGGGAGGAGTATATACTCTTAGTGGAGTTCTCTTACAATAATAGCTATCAGGCCTCTATACACATGGCTCTGTTTGAAGCATTGTATGGGCACCATTGTTGTTCTCCACTATACTGGGTGGAAACTATTGAAACATCACTATTTATGCCGATCCTTGTCCAAGAAACAATGGAGAAGATTCAGATGATTATAAAGATGATGGAGACAACTCATATTTGTCAGAAATCTTATGCAGATCACCGTCGAAGACCGTTGTCGTTCATTGTGGGTGATCATGTCTTCCTGAGGATCTCTCCAAGGCTTGTACAACATCATTTCGGGAAGTAGTGGAAGTTATATCATGGATACATTGGCCATTTTGAGATACTAGAACATGTTAGATTGGTGGAATATCAGTTGGCATTACCAACCCGGTTTAGTTCGGTGCATAAGGTGTTCCATTTTTCTCAATTGAAAAACTATCAGCCTGATCCTGACCATGTGATGAGATGGGATCATGTAGACCTAGAGCCGGATGATTTGTTGATAAATATCATTGTACGGATTGTGGATAGGCAATAAAAAGCCTTGTGTGGAAAAAGCATCAGTCTAGTGTGGGTTTTATGGGAACATGGTCAGATTTAGGAAGAGACTTGAGAATGTGAAAAGGAAATGAATGATAAATGGAAGAAACTCTTTCAGCTATGTGAAGGTTTTCTACATTCTGAGGATGGAAAGGCCAATTGTGTGGAAAATCTAGTACACTCGGTTTCTAGTATGTAACCCTTACATTATTCTTTTCATGTTTTTAATGTTAAGAGTGTTGAATGAGAGAGTCGGGCGAACTTGGAATGATGTTGTGAGGTAAGGGGGAAGTCGCACGAGCGGCACACAGTTTTTCTAAACAGTGTGGCCAAACCATGCACAATGGGTCTTGGAGGTAGTAGCTTCCACACGTTCGGTGCACGGTTAGTCTAACCATGAGTCCAAACCATGCGAGAAGGGTGGTCGAGGCTATAGCTAATGCTCGGTTAGCACACGGTTTTTTAAACCGTGCGAACTAACCTCACGGCCACTTAAAAGAGAACCTATAAAGGTGGTTCTCCCACGTTTTGCCTCTATATATCTTTTTTTTCTTCCTAAACAGCCCTAACTTGGGATTTTGGATCTCCTAAGGTCAAGGAAGGTTCTCCCATTATTCTGAAGGCGATCTGAAGGATTCTCTTGGAGAATCGAAGCCAGATTCTTGAGGTATGTGATCGTTCATGTTTGGTTTCTTAGATCTACATAGTTCTACTTATTGTCTTCTCAAAGTTACTTAGATATAAGCCCGTTATGGGTAGATCTATGTTTGTGGATGCCAAATATGATGAGATTTGGTCTTTGTTTCATTAGGATAAGAGATCTAAGGAGGATTCTTGGTGAATCGACCCAGTCTTCTTGTGTGTTCTCCATTTGTTAGGATTTTCATGAAAACCTTTGAGTTAAGAGGCTTCTCTCTTGACTCCTCTTATTAGAATTGATTGGCTTCGTTTAAAATTGGTTTATTTGAATGGATTTTAATGTGAAAAGCATAGATAAATCTTATTAAGTGTTGATTTATGGTTTTGAAGAGATAGTGAAATCTTGGTGAATTGTTGTGCAAAGTGATGTGGCTTCATGAATTTAAAATGTTGATTTTAAATTATTGATTTTCTGAGATTGAAATGGTGTTGATGGAATTGGTCTTCAATAAAAAGGGCTTTTTATTGAAATGGTTTGGTATTGAAATGGATTTGTTGGAATTGGTTATTCTTTGGTTTTCAATAAAATTACTGTTTTATTGAAATGGTTTAAATTGGTTGAGCTCACTTGGTTTGGATGGAAATGGTTTTCAATAAAAGGTGTTTTTTGAAAGGATGTTTTTTGGCATGATTTTTGGGAATGGGCGGTGTGTGTTCATGTTGCATATACGTGGCTTGGTTGAAATAGGACCTTGTGGTCTGTGACAAACGTTTTATTGCACATGGTAACTATATGTATGAGGCTTGGTTGAAATATGACCTTGTGCTTGGTGCCAAAGGTGTAATGGCATATGGGAAATAATTACCTTATGATGACTTGGTAGATCGATGAGAGACTGATCATGAGTATGAAACTGTCATAATGTAGCATGCATGGTTGATTTCACAGGTTTTTGAAATGGTTGGGTATGCCAAAAAGGAATGTTTGTGAAATAGTTCTAAAGATTTTTTGGTTATTTTTATGGAAAAATAACGTGCTGTAAAATTTCATTAAATTTCTCTTAGAATGACTTTGGTTATGAATGGTTTTGGAAACTTTATTATATTTAGTTATAAACTACTTTTGAGAAAATTTTTTATATATACTATTTTTATATCAATGTGGCTAACTATTCTATCATAATGATGTGATTAGGAAAGTCATCAGGGAAAACCTACTGAGTTTCATTACTCACCCCCTGCTTTGACACATTGGTGATTTTGCAGATGTCATATACCGATATGTTGGAAAAGCTAAAGTGTTACATGTTTATAGCACTACTTTGTGATACTTGGGCTGGTTCATGATGTTGGAGCATGGAGCTTGTGGAGCATGGAGTTGCGTTGTCATCTTGTAGTCTTTTATTTTATCATTCCATTGTTCACTCTGATTTATTGTTGATTTCCATTGTGGTAATGTTGGTTGGTTTATGATAAAATAAATGGTAGAGTTTTCTTAGCATTTATCATGCATCATTTAGTTGATTAGTTTGGTTATGGTTATTGGTTCTGTGGTATGTTCTAAAAGGTTAAATCGTCGCCCACTTGTTTTGAAACCCTTCGGAATTTATTTCCAGCCTTTGGCACCTTAGAGATGTCGCTTAAGTCCATGTAATGAGTTGTTGTATTCTCAATCCAATAATGATAAGTGGGTCATTATATAGAGGCTGGTCTTAGTTGCTCATCCCTCATCCGATAGCCACTCGACGGGCTTCGACTAGTGGGCAGTGGGATATGCCTAGCACCAGTCAGCCGCTGGCCAATCCAACAGGGTCCACCATACTGCCTATCATAGATCGACCTCATATATGCAGAAGTTTACACATGATGCGGAAGTATGATGTTCTAAAGATCCTTGACAACATCACAGTTTGGATTTCCATCCTCAAGGCCCTTCTCATATCGACAGATATGTGTAAGACCCTTCCTGATGCTTTAAGAAGCCCCCTCTAGTTTGAGACGGAGGTAGTAGCTGGAGAGGATTTTCATGCGGAAGCAATAGAGAGTGCTAAATGCTAGGTAATTATCTCATTCTCCAAAGAAGATGATGGTTCTCCCATACAATGTCACATTCACCCATTGTACATCATCAGCTAATTTAAAGGCGTGGATGTTCACTATAGTCTTGTTGACACCGGCTCCAGGATTAAACTTATACCAAAACGGACACTATGGAAGCTGGGGTTATCTGAATATGGTTGGACTCCCTCCGACCAGAAAATATAGGGATGCGATATGATAGAGTTGACCCCGGTTGGCAATATCCATTTGAAGACCTAGTTCGGTTTCCTAGTTTCCAGCTCTAAGTTTATTGTTGTCTCCTAAGACACCACATACAATGCATTGAAGGGAAGACCATGGCTCCAACTTCACCTAGCTATTCCATCAATGTATCACCAGTTCCTCTTGTACTCCCTCAATGGTTGAGTGTACTTGCTTTAAGGTGACACGTCTCCTTTTGCCTCTTGTGAAGCCCACTACCTAGATGTCGACTATTACAAGAGCAAGGACATGCAGATTTAGGAAAATGAGGTCGAGCATGCTGTAGATACGACCGACCCCTGGGTAGGTCTGGATGAGGCCTATGTCTTCCAGATCCATCAATTGGAAGCCACGACCCCTGATATGGGGCTAGGTTTTTTTGTTTCTGGCATAAGGGGGAAGCATATTATCATGTCCAAGCAACATCGGGAGATCACTTTGTATTCTTATTCAAATTAAGCCTTGGTGATCCCTGAGGCCCCTAATCGCATAAGGTATTGAGATGTCTGTCCCATGGAAAGGAGATATGTCATACATGCATGTTTCTCCAGGTTGGAATCAACCGGCTCAAGACAACACGCCACTATAGATTTGATATCATCAAGTGTGGACCCTTGGGCCGAAGACTAGATGGGATCCGGTCGGCGCCCGTCATTGTTATGGTTTCAGCAGTACAAGAATCTCCTGATGCGGTGACCACTGTTGTTCAGGATTGTATCAGCTTCCCATTGGAATATCCAACTCAGTGGGCGCTCCTCCCACTATGGATCCCTCCAATGCAAGAGAATCAGGGGATTGGGAGGATGCTCCCCTTGCCTGTGAAGAGGGAGTTTCTGCCATGGTTGATGAGTTGGTACAGGTAAACCTCAGTAGTGAGGAAGATCTGAGACCTACATTAATTAGTGATGCCATGTCCCTCGAGGAGCAGCAGTGGAATGTAGAAATCCTGAAACAACATCATGATGGATTCGCCTTCAGCTATGATCAGATGCTAGGAATATATCCTCAGGTAGTTTTCCACCGACTCGGTGTCCCTGCAAATATTTGTGTGTTCAAAAATCCTTCCAGGAAGATGAACCCTTCTCACTGTTCCATTGTTGAGGTTGTAGATGATAAGCTCATCAGATCCAATTTCGTTAATGAGGTCCAGTACCCCAAATTTCTAGCCAACATAATACTAGTCAATAAGAAGAGTGGATAGATCAGAGTCTGCATCGACTTCTGGGATCTCAACCATCACTAACCAAAGGTTGATTTTCCTCTCCCCGTGACGTAATTGTTGATCAATGCTACGTCTGGGTTCCAAGACCTCTCCTTCAGGATGGGTACTCCAAGTACAACCATATTCTAATGGCCCCCGAGGACGAGGAGTCCACATCCTTTAGGGAACAACATGGTACGTTTTGTTACCCGGTCATGCCCTTCGGCTTAAAGAAAGCCGGTGTCACATATCAGCGGGCCATGCATCGCATATTCTAGCCAATATTTGGGACATTTGTGGAATTATATGTGGACGATATAGTGGTCAAATCTCTCCAGCACAAGGACCATCTCAATGAACATTAAAATTTTTATGCTTCTTATGTTCCTCACACCTGAAGATGAACCCATTGAAATGTTCCTATGGGTTCACCTATAGTATGTTCCTTTTCTTTTTTGTTAGGTATTGAGGGATTGAGATAGTCACAAAGAATATGAAGGCCATCAGCCTGATTCCTCCACTAAGAAAATTTTTGTAGCTTTGAGGTTTTCAAGGACACATAGACTACATACGCTGAGTCATTGTGAATCTGGCTGGAAAGTGTACACCCCTTTCTTGGTTCAGGATGAAAGTCACTACTTACGAATGGGATGAAGAGTGCCAGACCTCATTCGAGGAAATCAAGAATTATTTACTCTGGCCTCCGGTGTGGATTCCAACCATCTCCATAAAGACATTGGTCCTTTATGTGACTGCCCTAGAACGTTCTCTCGGTGCCCTTCTTTCCCAAAAGAACAAGGAGAGAGAAAACATCCTCTACTACCTCAGTCGTATGATCCTCGATACGGAGACCGGATACCCCCATTGAGAAGAGAATCCTTGCATTGGTATTCACAGCTTAGAAATTGTGACACTACTTTCAAAACCATGTGGTACAGCTAGTGTCTCGGGTAGACCCATTGAAGTACATTCTGAACCGCCCCATGTTCATAGGATGTCTAGCTCGGGGGCTGTGATTATTCATCAATTCAATATCATGTGTGTCCCTTAGAAATATATTAAAGGGAATGCATTGGAAGACTTCCTTATTACCCATCCGACTCCTACTAACCAGTCCTTGGATCTCGATTTTCATGATGAGGTAATCACCTCAGTAGGTCATTCCATCCCGTGTTGGATGATTCATTTTTATAGTGGTTCTTGAATCCCCACTAGCAGGAGGATCAATGACCCCAGGCTCAACAGGGAAGTCTTGGGTATCATCTTTAATACCTCAGCACAAGCCATTCTACTGTACTCACTCATATGGTCAGAAGGCTACACCAACAATGAGGTAGAGTATCGGGCTCTTATCACTGGCCTCGAGCTGGCCCTTGAGATTGAGGTGTCCCATTTTCATGTTAATGGGGATTATAAACTAGTCATCAAGAAGATCAACGGTGACTACATCATCCGAAAGCTGTATCTCCTACCACAGTTCGAGAACACCCTCCAGCTACTGGCCTAATTCCCCTCTCGGTCGGAAGTAATTCATGTCCCTCAAACACTGAAATGTTTTAGCTGATTCCCTAGCTAGCCTGGATACATCACTTACAGAACACGAGCAGGATGATCTGATTATCCACGTGGCACAATGGAGATTCATTGCTCTTGTCAACCCAGGTGAAGATGATGGTCTACAGTTGATCCATTGTACCACTGGAGCCTCCACGTCAGGACCCCCAGGTCCGTCAAATGCAGTGGTTGAAGTGACTCTCTACTAGAGATCCCCCTTTGTCGACTATCTCCAAAATGGTTACCTCTCGCCTGATCGTGCTGACCACAAGTGAATTCAATGCCGCACGCAAAAGTTTACCCTCCAGAGTGGTCCCAGTCTTGAGCAGATCCTCTACAAGTGCGATTTTGATGGTTTTCTCCTCTATTGCATCCAAGAATTCAAGATTTCTCATGTCATGCAGGAGGTTCATGCTAGTTCTGATGGGTCTCATCAGACCAGATCGAAGGTATCTCACCAGATCCAGAGATTGTGGTACTTTTGGACCTCCTTGATCCATGATTGCATCAAGTTTTCTAATAAGTTTCATGCATGCCAATTTCATTCCAACTTCAGGCATCGACCACCTGAGCCTCTGCACACTACCACGTACTCTTGTCCATTCACATTCTGGGAACTAGATGTCGTGGGACTGTATCCACCAACGACAGCTGGCCAGTGGAGGTTCATCCTGGCTGCTATGGATTTTTTTCCCAGTGGGTAGATGCAGTTCCGCTCAAGGAGGTCAAGGCCCATTCTATCATTGAAATCGTGAGATCCAATATCATCTACCAATTTGGAGTCCCTCATATCATGCTCAGTAAGAATAGAACCAAATTCCGAGCAGTTGAGTTGAAGAAATTGTACGCCAAGTACAACATCGGTTCTAACCATACCTCTCACTACCACGCGCAAGAAAATGGAAAGATAAATGCATTCAACAAAACCATCTCTAAAATTTGGAATAAAATGGTTGGTCAGATCAAGAAGAGTTGGCTGGAAAAGCTCCCCAATGCCCTCTGGGCTTAATAGACGATGACTCGTAATTCCACACTAGTGACCCCATATCTCATTGTATATGGAACATAAGTTGTCATCTCTATCGAGATTCAGTTTCCTTCATTACACATAGCAGTCTATGACTAGTAGGTACCAGATAAGGTAGCTAAAAATCATATGGAGAATTGTAATCACATGACGACATTAGGATTCATGTGTTGCACAACCGATAAAGACACCAGAATAAGATGGCCAAAGCCTTCAACATAAAGGTCCACCTATGCTCTTTCCTACAAGGTGATAAGGTATTGGACCTATAGACACCAATTATACCTGGCAGGAAACCACCAAAGTTTGAGCCCAAATGGGAAGGGCCTTTCATTAATCACCAGGTTTTCCTCAATGGCGCACACTCACTGGTGACCATTGATTGCGAGTGTATAACGCCTCCCACAAATTCCAAATTCCTCAAATAATAATTTTCATGAGCCAGCTGGTCTAGCATGACCCTAAACTATTTGGTCTGGCATGACTCAAAATTTTTCGGTTTGGGAAGACCCTAAACTATTTGGTACGACACGACCCTAAACATCCTGGTCCTACATGACTTTAAACTGTAAAACATCTCACATGATGTTAAACTGTATGTCATCCAGCAAGATGTTAAACTGCACCCTTAGAACTACGTACGTCTTGTTTCTCATTGGCATGGGATACGTAGGAACTCTTAGACTCTCTGACTTGAGTCGAGCCCCTGGACACTTCTCTTTGATTATCCCCGCTAAGTATTGATCTCTTCAAGGGTCCTTGAATGGTATAGTATATGCTTCTTTAGCCCCACTCATGTTAGGATTATGATGATCAAACCATGTGCCCCATCCCCGTTCTTCTATCCTCCCACATCCTCACTGCATGACATTAAACTGCATGGCCTTTAAGAACTACATGTGTCTTGATTCCCATCCTCATGTGATATGTAGGAATGCCTGGACATTTTTTCTGTTGGCCCAGCACAAAAATCAGAATCTCCATTCGGGTCATGACATGTGGTATGGTACAGTCATTTTCCCTAATTCATGTTGATCACATCTTGATCCCTCTATACGTCCCACTCCCTAGAGATATCTGTCACTTTCTATGCATTTCTTGACATTTAAATGCATGGGAACAACTATACTTCACCCACTCCTTGGATTGGGACTCCATCATCCTTCACATCCAAAAGGACCCCCGACTACCATAGGTGCTCGGCCTAAGGACACTCCAACAACTTCAGGCCAACGCCCTTGAGGATGTTGAGCAACAAATTAATACATGTCCTGTACAAAAAATATGGTCATAGGTTGATGATCAAATGTTATTCCCATTTCAAGTCACACCATAATGAGGCTGTGTATTGAACATGGTTAGTGGATATAATTTTCAGTTTTCACCACCCATATAGATCCCAAACATTGAGTTTTGTGGTTCATCTTACCCACTACATCTTCATGTTGTGACTCCCTTCGAGCAATTCCAGCTATCATACCTTTATATGATTGGGATATTCGAGTCTAGATCCTTGTTTATCACACCGAGCACTGCTCAAGTGGGCTTAGAAACTGTGATGAGGCGGTAACTCCACAAGAAGTCATGGGGCTACAGTTGGTTGGGATGCCCAGCCTCAGGTCCTTCGACCCCTTTGTGCCCCTTGCCCAAGTTCTCATTTACTATTGTGTGGTGTGGTGCGTCCTCGTGTCCTTATTCACATCGGGCTATTTCTCCACGCCACACATATCCCCTTGATATATACCTTCCTTCATTTATCATCTGTTATATATGCAAAGTCCCTACCATGCTCGATTTGGCCAATCATTTGGGTTTCTGACACCCGTTATATCCAGAATGACCCCCCATTGGCATGGATTCTTGGCCCAAGGGCTCTCCTACTATTACAAGCTAACACCCTCAGGATTGCGAGTGAAAATTTGATACAAGACTCATGTTGAAAATAAGGTCATCGGCTGACTCTCAATAGTTTTCCCTAAATTCTGGTCACACAAGTGTGGATAGTGTGTTCTGAACCTGGCCAATAGTTGAACTCAATCATCATTGCTTCTTTGTGGTCTTCCATAAGAACAACGATTCTCCATTACTATCCCACGCAAAGGATGTTAAACTAGGAATATACAGTCCGAGTTCTATGACTCTAAACTAAGATCACATCCATCCTCACTACAAGAGGTTAAACTGTAAGTTGGACATGATGCTATGTCCATGGACCAGCCTCAGGCCCTTGGCCATTTCAGACCCCTATCCCATGTTATCACTTAGGGTTGTACGGTGTGGTGTGGGATTATGTCCTCATTCACAGAGGGTTACTCGTCGTTCCGTACACCTCCATTGTTTGAGTAATCTTATCCCTTTCTTCAACCTCACCGCGAGACGTTAAACTACAATCTGGATGAGACTTTCCATCCAAGGCCATGCCTCAGTCTCCAAGGAATTTTCAGGCCCCTATCCCAAGTTATCACTTAGATTTGTATGGTGTGGTGTGGGATTATGTCCTCATTCATGTCAGGTTACTTGACGTGCCATACCCCTCCTTCATGCGGGGTATCTTAACAATTTTTTTCCTTTCTGCATGATGGTAAACTGCACATTACTCTCTTCTAGAAGTACATGTGGATCGATCTCATCCACATGGGATATGTAGGAATGCCCATACATTTCATCTATTTCCCACCCCCGTCTCATTGAGATCTCCCCATTATCTAGGTCCCTTGGCTTGTATTCTTCCATGAGTGGGATATATGGTGCAGTATGTAATTATGCCTTCATTCATGTCGGTTTTATGAAAACCACGCCATGTATCTCTTTATCCTTATATTTCTCTGTCTCTATGTTTTATACTAGTCTTTTGAAATTGGATGATCTCAAATTGAGCCCCTCAACCCTCAATGATGGTTCACCAATGTGCCCAAGAGTACTCTGGATCAACATTTGGAGAGTCAGATTTTAGCTGGACATGATTTCGCCAATTTTCTAGGCTTCATGTTCCTCTTTATTTGGGCCTTCATCACCTATCACATTCGAAGAGACCCCCAAATGGATTGGATGCTCGGACCATGGGCCCTCATACCCTTATAGGCAAATTTCATCAAGGGTTTCGAACAACAGATTGATACAGGTCTGGCGTTGCGAATACGGTCAGCAGTTGGTGTTAATTTGTTGTTCCCATTCCAGGTCACATGATATGGATATTCTGTTAAAAAACATGGTCAACAGTTATCCTCCATTGTCACAGCAACCCCATTAAGCTCAAAATATTGGTTATATGGTTCACATTATTTTCCACCCCATCATTTCCAAATGGAATATTTACACTCCTTGCACTATCCCTCAGTGCACATTTTCACATTAGGAGGAAAAAATCCACGGCAAAGGTGTCATTCAGGGATCTGTAATTACTTCCCTTTGGTGTGCCTTCCAAGTATTCCAAAAACCACTTCCGCCTTTTTTCCACACCGAGTTTGACTCACGTGGGCTTATGAATAGGGTTGAGGTTTTTAAGTTACCTGGAAGGATTTTACACTTCTATTGTCCGAGCTGTAAGACCACAAACTAAGTCCTCTTTTAGAACTATGTATTGCTTGATTCACAGTCTCATGGGATACGTAGGAATTTCTAGACATATTGTCTTTGCGACCATCCCGAGTTCCACTAATTTATCTTTCATGTTCTTCCTTTGGGGCACTAACACTTACAGGTCTATGTGGAATGGTATAAGATTTTGTCCTCATTGACGTTAGGTTTTCATTAACAGCACCATGTACGCAGATTTTTAGGAGTTATCCCCCTATTTGATCTCCCATGTGACATTAAGCTGTATGTTGTCCTGCAAGACGTTAAAAGGCACCTTCGAGAACTACTTGTGGATTGATTATCATTCTCATGGGATATGTAGGAACTCCCAGACATCTTGTCTTTGGGTCCAGCTCAAATGGGAGATAGTTTCCTCTACCCCATATTCTCTAATAATTTCTAGCTCCTCGGCCCAAGCATTCCACCATGGAATCGTTCATGGTAGGATGTGGACCTCTTCCTCATTCACGTAGGGTATGCTTTATCATGTCGTGCGCAACCCATCTAGAACCTCATCTATCCAATATAAATTTGATCCATATGACATCAAAATATGATGCTTAGTCGCACATGAATTTAAATTATTGTGTCTATAATGCACGACATTAAAGATGCATGTTTGGCCTAATCACATGTTCATAAATAGTGACATTATCATCCGGGCCGCATGACTAAAAATGGAACTGCACCATGATATCCTCACTCGAGGAGACATCTTGTTTGGTATCAGCCATGCACCATTCCATTTGTCAATGCCTTCACCTGGCTTGATTTTTGTGGTGACTCCTGGACTTTCTATCCTAGATCCATCGCTACACAAAAAAACGCATTCATCCTAAAGGAAAAACATGATCTATCACATACCGCTTCTTTCGGTGAAAGGTCCAGAACAACATGACCTTGTAGAACTAAGTGTGGCTTCGTTCCCACCCACATGGGATACGTAGGAACGCTCGAGCACTTTGAATTGGGCCTAGCCTGACTTACTTTTTCAGTCCCTCGACCTAAAACCACCCCCAAGAAGCGCACAGTGATCCAGACCATGTCCTCATCCACGTCAGGTCTTGTAATTACATCATCGTGCTATTATTTCCTACTATCCGTGGTCTAAGCTCTTTGAACATAATCTAAGACCACTCCACGTCCTTTCCTCAAGTTGTTTAACTACACAACATCTTCTAGAACTATATTTGGCTTGATTCCCATCCTCATGGGATACGTAGTAACGCCCAAGAAGTTTTTTTTCCGGGTTCAGCCCCAGGAATCTACAAATCCTGTCCATTCTTTTTCGGCCCCTCGGGCCAAACTAATTTGGGAACATGTGGGATCATGTCTTCATTCAGATCACGGTTTTCAATATCCGCCACATGTTCTTCACAAAACATTTCACAGTGAGCTCCGAGTTCTATGACACAAAACCAAGATCACCCTATGGGATCTGCACGTCACATTTGGTTATTTTGTCACCCTGCACACAATCCATTAAATCAAGACCCTTTAATGGTCAACCCTAGGATCATATGTTAATAGTATTCAACCTTATGACCCTTTTCCTTGGGAAGGGACTCGACTCCCTCTATCTAATACGTCTTATAGTTGTATTCTGATTTGTTTTGACAAAGAGCCTGATGTATGGAATTTTCATGGGGACATTCCCCTCGTTCCATGTCCAATATTCATGAGTTCGTCATCTATTTCCCCATCCTCTTCCATCGCTGAAGGGACCCCTTTTGTTGCCTGGTATCATGGCACATTGTCTTACCTACTGTCTGTTTCCAACGTCCTCGAAGACCTCCTATGGAATGTGTGATGGGTCCTGTGATTTGAACACAATCAATAGTCGACCCTCAGTTCTTTGACACCATTTCTGGCTAACGTGATATGTATGTTGTGTTTCAAACATGGTCAACACCTATCTCCTATCGTCACACCACAATCATTGTGGGTAAGATCTTGAGCATCATGACTCAGATAATTCCACATCCTTATGTTCACGTGGAATTCAAACATACTCATCTTTAATCCTCCATGAATCTAGGTGCACTATATAGGCGGGTCAGCATCAGTGGGAAATCATTCACCTTGTGTCCCATCATCCATAAATTGTTCCTCCCTATTCTGGGAAAGTCCCATCACTACTTTTTGTTTCACACATCGATCATGACTCACATGGGCTTAGAAGTTCAGGTAGGACGTGTACTAGCACAACCATGCCACACGTACCTTTCCTCATCCAACATGACATTGAACCGCACCCTTAGAACTACGTATGTCTTGATTCCCATCTTCATGTGGTACATAGAAACACCCGGCCACTTTGCTTCAGGCCCAACCTAATTTTCACTTTGGGTCCCTTGACCTGATTTGTTTCCTTCAGGGATACATGGTGTGATCTGGACTCCAAGTCCTCTTTCGAAATAGGTTCATAGGAACCACACCACATACTATCTTCATGGGATCTTCCCTTTCACTCCACATCCTATCGTATGACATTAAACTACATGATTCCATATGTCCTCAATGCATGACACTAAATTGTGGTTCTACCCTGAAAAAGTTCAGGATACCCAATGTTAATCAAGGGATGCATCATTTTCCTCTCCAGAGAGGATTCTCCCTACTGGTTTTGGTCTTTGACCACACTGGGCCCCAAGAAATACGTTTTGCTTGATTCCCATTCTCATGGGATACTTAGGAACCCACAAACATCCTGTTCCCAGGTCTTTCCCCAGGAATCATAATTCTCATTCCCCCATCTTTTTCTGGTCCCATGAACAATGCACTTTTGGGGAACCATGAAATTCCAGCATTACCCTAAACAATTTGCTGACGCCCTGCAATAATGTTGGGAGATGACCGTTTCCTCATTAGAGAAGTCCTGTTTGGATGTATGTTTTATCCCTAATCAGACTGATGTACCCCCATAATGTGTTTCCACCATAGTGGGGTAATTTTAAGGGTGCTGGACTCCAATCGAACAAACCCATCACTCCACTCTCCACGCTTTGTGTGCCATTTATTCGGATCCTCGCCCACTTTCGCATCCTAAAGAAACCCCTAACAGTATGGATGCATGACCTATGGACCGCCTACTATCCTAGGCTAACGTTCTGGAAGACTAGTGGATAATATTCTAAGTCAGGACCCGTGTTCTGAATATAGTCAGTTGTTGGCCCTCATTTGTTATCCACATTTCAGGCTAACGTAAAAAGGATACTATGTTTTGAACATGGTTAACAATCATTTTTAATTGTTATTCCATCACTACAGTGTTCTAAATCTTGGGTATTGTGATTCATGCCTTCCATTCCCTCATGTTTGGGTTTATTCTAGCACCCCGGGCGTCACCCCATTTGTGTTCAAGAGCGCACTGGGAAATGATAATTCAACAATTCTGAGAGAATCATTCTCTCGTCCAGTCTCTCCCTTCACTTCTCCAGAATCCAGATTGGTTGTTTAGACCCCGAATACCCAATGCTTGGTTAGAACTCTTACATTCAGGTGGAATATCATAGTAATCATCCCTTGTTTCTCACAATGGGCTTGACCCGAGTGAGTTTAGGGATCGATCACTGGGCGTTTCCCAAATATAATAGATGCATGTGAAACTAGTACTAATAACGGGACTCGTGCATGATATAGAATCCAAATAATCAATGAATAAAATTAAATTACAGGGTTTGTGATCTTTACAGAATACGAGGGTCTACCCCTCCCTTGGACGGGTTAATCCCGTAAAAAGAAAGTTGTAGCTCCGCCACCCTACGGCTTCTGGAATCTAGGATTTGATGTTGCATGTTCAGTTCTCACTCATCCTCAACAACAATAGGGCACAGTTCATCAGCTGCAATTTGGGCCTACTCTACATCAGTCTGGATAATGGTCATCTTATTAGAGGATCGTTGTAGGCCCTCTTCGGCTTCTGCTAGCTGATCTTTCAATCTTAATATCATCCCAAATTTCACGGTAAGGGTTGCTAAGTGTTCATCCTCCTGGACATATAGCTGCTGTACTTTCTTATCTGCTTTATAGAGTTTCTTGATGTTCATCGCTTTCCTCTGCTGCCAGCCCACACCAAGGCCACAATAATACTCATGATTCTTCTATTCCATAAGATATCGGACCATCATTTGAGGATGCTCGACATCCACTCCCCCACCACATAGTTCACGTAGTCACGAGAAATGTCTTCCCTTCTCATCCAGCCATCATGCATTAAGAGTTTCATGAACGAAGTGCGTAATCATCTTCCATGATTGGTGGTAGACTATTTTGTTTTCTTCTTCATGAAAGGTTATTTAGCCCCAGTCAGTGTGATTGGCAGGATCATATGCATGGAACACCCTCAGGAACTCATCAGTAGGGTCCGCATCTAGTGTTTGATCAAGCGTAGTGGGACCTGGGTTATCTGGTCGATCCTCATCATCGGATCCCACCTTAATAATCTCAGGCACATTCTCTCCGGCAGACCCTCTAGTGATCAGAAGTGTCGCAATTCAGTTTATCTGGATATACGCCTCCATGATCATTGATATTCCACTGGGAAAGACACTGCTAGAAACCCCGACCAACCTCGCTTAGGTGTCCTATACCAATTGAAGAACTCTACACACTAAAGAGGACTTGGATGTCAGTTGACATTTTCCGTGGGTGAGAATCATGAATTCGGTAGAAGAGACTTATAGAGGTCGAATTCATGGTCTCGTTCTTGGGTTGAAACCATGGGGACCCAATGGCGTGGCCCCCATATATTGTCGGAAGGTCTGAAAGTTTCGGAGGGGTAACCTTAGGTGTCTTGACCCTACTGAACATAGCAATAAATGCAGCTACATGTGTGGATACTGAAGGACCCGCACCTGCATCCACTGAGTGACGAGAACAGGTTCTATATATGAGACTCTCCTACATAGTTCAACTATTAACTAGGAGTCTAGAATAAACTGGGAGAAGTCCCTGAGGAAGGGGGTTTGGATTTTACCACAAGGGCCTCTGCAAATTCGTTGATGTCCGAGTCCTGATCGCTTAATATTCTCTCCTCCAACGGGATCCCTCTACCATCCTCGTCCCCCCAGAAGGACTTGTCCGATTCTTCCACCAGAGGGAAGCATTAACTCATTTCAGTGGAAAAGAATTGCGCAGTGACCGTGGGATCTAGCAGCACCTTGAAACAGTTTGTCATTGGATGCGGGGCACCCCAAGAATTTGCATAGTCCTCCATCTCTGTCAAGTATTTCTCTGCCTCTTCCTTGGGAAACACAATGCCAGCACATCTAGGGACTATCCCTGAAAAATCCATCCCGAGACTCTTCAAGTGTTGCAACATCTCGAGCAGGCTGAGGAATTTTCAGTTGACTTCCCAGATGTACCAAGCCTCTTGTAAGAGAACATTCATTTGCTTGTCTATTGGGTGAAACCGCTTCCCTGTAGCTTGGGTGGGTATCCTGCGGAACCCTCTCAGTGGTCTCCCCTCTAGATGACTTTGTTCTTCTGGAACAACTAGGTCCGCTACCTCTATTGAATCTATCACCACTACCTCACCCTAAACTGGTGCGGGTCTCGCCACCATGACAGCACCGCCACCGTGAGATGCTTTTCCGCCTTCTGGCCCCAAGCTTGGGGTTGGGGAGGCCCACTATCACCGACCTGAATGGTTGGCAGCTTCAGCATCTCCCCTAGGTAGGCCGCCTCCCAGCATTTGGAATAATCTTTTACCCATACAAAGGCAGCAGTAGGTGGAGGTAGATCATTCATCATTTTCCTATCTTCCCATGGGAACATGGGCCTCATTTGCCTCATCACACACATGTGTTCCTCGTGGAGCAACCCAAGATAGACCCTCAGGGTCAGTCGCTGCATGCACCAAAATTGTTGGGAAAATCGGTGTGGGGTGTATGGATCACAGAGGGGCTCACGTTCCACCCATGCCAATAGGACTCCACCCCAAAGAGGCAGGAGATAAGACCTATTCTATTCCATTCTTTGGCCACCATCAGTAAAATCACCTGTTGGCAATGGAAATGGGTGAATGTTGAATTTTTCCACCTTCCACATTCAGTTCAGTACCAATGTTGTGGTCATCTTGGAAGGAAAGCTTCCCGCGGTGTTCATAATATAGGGGCTGATGTTCAACCCCATAGGAGAAATGGGGTTCGGGTACTCATAAACCACCCTAACATGTTCCTCTATCCACCCATACAAGAGGTTGAATGGCCCGCAAAATTTTTGTGGCCTCTACCCCTCACTGATCTGATGCAACATCTTGTATAGCATGGTGAGCATCGGGATCCCGATGTTGACTCGCCTTCCCATCGCCAACATGGACACCATGATAAATCTGTTGGGTCCCACACCCATGTTTGTATCCCTCACCGAAAGAACTAAACCACAAATGAGAGTCGCAATGAATGTTTCCAGCCTGACTGTCGGTTGCTGCTCGGTGTTGACACTAAATCACCAAGACATTCACTGGCTGTCCTCCAAGAGCCCCCAATATGAGTGCTCCATGCCACATTGAGCCCCTTTTGGGAATGTACGAGGCCTCACCGGAAATGACCTGTCTTCCAAGAAGTTCAGAAACTCCTTGAACCCCTTCCTGAAATGGACATCGCTCACGACTTCTTTTTCCTCTCCCGGTACCATCTCCATCAAAGCCATCACCTGCCATGGAATTTGTTGTAGATCCTCCCAAACACTCATGAAGGGGAGGATTTCATCATAAATCACCCCAATATAAGGACCCCTGATATCTGGTACATGTCCCACAAGCTGATACCAACCTCCCTATGGTGAAGGTGGAAGGTCTTGGTCCGTGATGACCACCTACTCTGCAGCTCAGGAATCAACTGTTTTGGCTGATAGATATGAAATTGGGAGGCCCAATCCACCTAATATAGGCCCAATCTCCTCATATCAGCCCCAAAATATTCACACGAGGCAGCAACCTAGTAGGCCCAAGCACAATCATCTATGAATTTTCCACCCTAGTGTAGGTCCCACTCCTCTAACCTTCCTTTACCTGGGTTCCTCAGGGTTTTCTTCAAGATTGTATGGTACAGAGGGGGGGGGGACATCACCAGATAAAATGCCTCCCCATCCACATTATTCAGGTCATTATACAGGCTTTCAACATCGACGGGCATGGAGTCTGCTCAGGCATGGCCGTCAGCCACCCAGAACCATTGGTGCTGACACGACATACTCCTAAACCAGTAAGCTAGCTCATCCCAAATTGATTTAGGAAGGAAGACATCATACCTCTCCTCGAAGTATTATAAAGGAAAAAACTTTCATACTAGAAAGCGCTTATGGCTCTCAGATAGCAATAACATCAATGAACCGTTGTTGGAATGGATCTGTATTAACTCCCCTAGGCCCAAGCTATTCACTATCTCCTCCCTTTGGGAAGCATCCACGAGGACCCCCTAGTAGCCTCTTGATGAGCCATTCAATTTTATGGTTGAGTTTTTTCTGTGTCTTGTATGCGAAGCCCTTTCACATAGCAATGTCACAGAGCTCATTTGCAAAGAATTTCATGAAGACATGCCCTGACCTTCCAAAAGAAAGTCTTTATGCGATGTCGCGGAGTCAGAGACTCACTGTGTTCCATGAAGCAGAAGTTTTGATTCGCGAAGTGCAAACATGGAGTATTCGGAGCTTCGTGAATCAATAGCTCTACAATCAAAAGGCGCAAAGGAACAAAAGTTCAAGAGGGGGGGTGAACAACCTTATTTATAGGTGATGACAATCAGAGCTTCACAACACGTCTATGCCATGTCGAGCTTTGTGACGTGCCCAGACGACATGTCGCATATCCGCTTCACAAGACCTCTTTAGAGAACAACTTCATAGATGGATAGAGATTTCGGTGATGGACCCTCAATCTTTGACCCTTGATTTCTCCTCTTCTCCAAGTCTGAGGGGGGGGGGGTGTTTGTAGATGGAAAAAATGGAAATATGAAGAACAAGATATATCACGACCCATCCTCGGGACCCATGCCGTGACTATCCCAAACCCGCCTTCCATAGGCCAGGGGCTGGTGACTAGCTCCAAAGGTGTATATCCCGATAAAGGGAAGGAATTTCCTTTATAGAAGTAAAAAAACACAAGAGAGTACGTAAGGTGGAGTAAAAACAAAGTAATCTCAGTACAAAAGTAAGTGCTGTTAAGGAAATGGGTTAGTATACAAACCCAAATGGAAGTACAGTACAACTGAGAAAGAAAGTACAACAGCTGTAACATAAAGCAGCAACCACCGACTCATCCTTTGGGAATCCCACCTGAAGGGTGGGTACAAATAGTCTCCTCAGGTTCCTGGGTCTGGTCGTTTTCTCCATGTATGTCTCGTCTAGTGGTCCACCTCCGGGTACAATCCAGCTCCACAAGCCTCTACCTTGATCAATGTTTTCTGTCTTCTATATCCAACACAACGTAGTGCAGGCATAGCCCCTACAGGAGTGAGTATACGATACTCACTAGGGACCCCAAGACCCCTGAAGGTCTCCCAGAAACCACAAAGGATAAACCAAAATGGATATATATAAACACGAAGTATCAACCAACTCTAGCTAGAACAAATCCAACTTCCGAGCCCAAGAACAATCCAGTCCACGAAGGATAGAAGTCCATCATACCCAGATAATGATTGAAAGTCAAGACTCAGCTCACATAGGCATACATCTCATGAAGAGGGGTCGAGACGATTAGATGAAGCCGTTGAATCATATCCTCTACCGAACCCACGTAGGATCCAAGTATAGAAGTTGTCGCTGACGAACCCGCGTAGGATCTAAGCACAGTAACCATCACTGCCGAACCCACGTAAGATTCAAGTATAGTCGTCATCGCTGCCGAACCGACAAAGGATCCAAGTACAGTCTTCCTCGCTGCCGAACCCACGTAGGATCCAAGTACAGTCTTCCTCGCTACCAAACCAACAGAGGATCCATGTACAATCATCATCACTGCCGAACCCACGTAGGATCCAAGTATAGTCTTCCTCACTGCGGAACCCACGTAGGATCCAAGTACCGTCACCATTGTCGTCGTAGTCGCAGCCAGCTCTAGGGTTCCCACACACAGTGTACTCGATTCAGGGAGGGTCTTCTCCACGAGTAAAATGGGGTCGATACATCAAATGTCAAGAAGTCCAGAGTTGATGTATCCCGGAGTTACATCTTGACAAAAGGAACTCAACGCGATAGATGACGCGTCAAATAGACGCCCGATCTTAGAGATATTGGAATTTTCATCCCAGGGGCCCAGTTGGAAATATGCTCATTCCAAACCCGACCATTTACCAATGTTGTCCAAAACTCACATAGAGTATCGCAAAAGGACCGTCTCTTAGAAAGGGTCCCAGCGCCATAGACAACGCATCTATCGGATGTGCGGTCTATAAGTTATTCAAGTTTAAGTGAATAACGAGCCTGACCCGTTTAGCCCAGTGGGCCCACGGGCCAGGTTAACCCAGTTTGACGGGTCCGACCTGGCAGGGGTGTCAGACCGGTCTGAAGGAAAACATAGCTCGGCCAGTAGGGCGTGGACAGGCCCGAAGTGGCGCGGCCTGGCGGGGCACAGCCTAGCCCGGCCAAGCGCGGCCCAGCTGGCCTTGCGGATCGGCCTGAAGGCCGAGAAGTTCCGATGGGGGAGTGGCCCCCCGGCTGTCCCAACTAGAGGCACCACGCGGGGCTGCCCTTCCCAAACCGGCCGGCCAGTCCGGCCGACCTTCTGGCACAAGCGGCCTGCATGGGCAGGCTGTTGGTTCTTCCGGCACGGCGACATCCTGGCACCGCGGATCTGCTCTGCCCAGCCGGCTGATGGGCTGGCTAGTTCTCTGGCGTGGCACCCTCTAGGAACCGCGGCTCCCCTTCGCCCGGCCAGCCGATGGGCCGGCCTATTTTTCTGCCGAAGCATCTCTCCCTATGCGGGTCGTGGTTTTCACAGCGTGGCGCCGTGGGGCACCGCGATACCTTCCTTCGGCCCAGACTCCTTTGTCAGTCGAGTGGCATGGGGATGTGGGTCACGGTTCCTCTATGTGTGTCCGGTGCTCGGTTTCCTCCTTTGTTCATCACTTCTTCCCGATTCCAAACAAGACAAAAAACGACGAAGGGTCATCGGGCCGTGTTTGTTCGGCCCACGCCCTCTGAATAAGACGGTAACAATCGGCCAAGTTGTTCACTCGAATACAAAAAGATCAAAGGAGTAATTTATTTTAAATAAATTAAGAAAACCCCCTACCTCAATTAATTGATGTCGCACTTCGGGCGTCGCAGAGGATGACATTGTGGGGTGAGGTTTCGTAGATGTCATCAGTGTGCGCCCGAGGAGGAAGCGTTGTCTCCTCTCTTGTCGCGGAGAAGAGAATGGGTGGCACGTCGTCGTTATTCATGGAACTGGAATTCTTTGCTGAACAAATCATCATTTTTCGTCGGAGGGCAATGTTCTTCAAAAACTCAAGAGCTCTCCCAATCCTCCTTAGCACAATGAAATCCCTCCTCCTGTAAAATAATTGGCACCTCCTATTATTTTATTGCACATGCAAATTAACTTTCAAAATTTCAAATCACCTCATTAATTAAATTCATTGGAAATTAATTAAAGGGGGGAGATAAAAGATCCTCATTAGTTAAATGTGTTGGCATTTAATTAAAGAGCAGGAGAGGAATGATACTCATTAATTTGAGGGGTTCTCATGGATTAATTGAGTGTGGGAGGTGGATAGATTGGTAATTAAAGGGGGGGGGGGGGTTGCCAAATTAATGAGGTGGTATAAGGAGTTGGAGGAAAAATAAATGGTTAGGGCTCGTGTGGGCCCCACCTCTCTAACATCCACACTTGGGTAGTTAGGTGGCTACCGGTCCCACCCTTAACTACTCATGAGAGGAATTAACATCCTTATATACATAATAATATTGTTCCAACAATTTTTTTTAATTCTTAATTAAACCCCAAAAATCAAATTCTCCTCTCGTGCAAACGCAACTACGGTAACGATACCCTTAAGCAATTACCAGTGTTACGAGTTCATCGGTGACCTCGGATTTCAATTCCAAGCACTAGTTAAAATAATAGAAAAAACCCGCTCATTCGTTGACTGAATGTACCTGAGCTAAACTTCGTAAATTGATTCCAGGAACACCGGTCCTCAAAATCAAGTGTCGTTAGAAGCCATAGACTCGTAAAATTCCTAAGTATTTATGAAAAAAAATTAATTGAAGTATCTTCCTCTTTACATTACTTCCACCTCAGGGCTTTACGTCCCCGTAAAGCTACAACATAAACTAGGGAAACAAATGAGGGTACTGAGCATGGATCTGAGCCTCCCGATCCTATGTGATCTCTTGTAGGTTCCTGTGCTCCAAACGAATGTGCACCAGAGGAATTGACCATCCACGTAGGACCCGCTCTTTTCGATCCTCGATCTCCACCGGGACCTCTGCACATGTCTCCCCATCGTTGATGTCCATCTCCCCATGATCAATGATTTGGGTCTGGTCGTGCACGTATCTCCCCAGATTGGACAAGTGGAAGATGTCGTGCACCCGGTGCAACATAGGTGGAAGGGCCATGCATTAATCCACATCTCCTACCATGCTGAGGACCTAGAATGGTCCGCTGATGCGCAGAGATATCTTACCGCCCCAACCAAATCCTTGTAATCCACGTCAAGGTGAGACCAGTAAGAAAACATGGTCTCCATCCTTGAAATCCAGTGGTCTCCGTCACCTATCAGCATAGGACTTCTGTCTGCTCTGTTCTGTCCTTATCCGCTGCTGGATGATCTGCACCTTCTCCGTCATAGCTCGAACCATCTCTGGTCCTACGAGTGCTGACTCCCCCGGGTCAGTCCAGCACAGAGGTGATCTGCAAGGTCGGCCGTACAGTGCCTCGTATGGTGCAATCCCGATGGTGTAGTGGTAGCTGTTGTTGTACGCAAACTTCACCTAGGGTAGGTGATCCTCTTAGCTGTGACCAAAGTCAAGGACATATGCACGGAGCATGTCCTCGAGTGTCTGAATGGTCATCTCCGCCTGGACATCCGTCTAAGGATGAAAGGTGGTGCTTAGGCGTATCGTCATCCCAAAAGCCTCATGCAACCCCTTCCAAAGCCGGGAAGTAAAGCGAGTGTCTCGATCAAAGACGATAGACGATGGCACACCATGAACCCATACGATCGCCTGAATATAGAGGCATCCCAAGATCTATATTGAGCCCTACTCTCTGATCGGTAGGAAGTGGGAAGACGTGGTGAGTCGGTGTACGATCACCTAGATGGAGTCGTGTCCTATGGATGTACGTGGGATCCCCGTCACAAAATCTTGGGATATCACATCCCACTTCCTGTCCAAAAGCTCTAAGGGTTGTACCAAGCCTACTTGTACCGAGTGCTCCGCCTTCACTTCCTGTCAAGTGGGGCATCATGAAACGAACTCTGCTACAGCCTTCTCCATACCTGGCCACTAGTGTTGTCATATGTGGTCCTGGTACATCTTTACCACTCCTAGATGTACTGCTAGAGGGGAAGTGTTAAACTCCTCCATCACTTCCTCCTGTAGTGCAACTGGTACCATGGTACGTCCCCTGAAGATGATGATGTGCTCTCCTCCTTCAGAAAATCCATCAGGCGATTGCCCTGTTGAAATCTAAGCACGCCGCGTCGCACAATCAACATCCCCACACTATGCCTCTCTGACCCACGGAATTAGTAGAGGAGTGAATGTGAGGGACTATAGAAAGGTTGCCCCATATCTATCCACGAAGGATATATGCAACGCAGCTAGCTGCTTCGTCGCCTCCCCTAGCAGCTGAATGCCTGATCTCCTACTGAGAGCATCAACCACAACGTTCCCCTTCCTATATGTATAGACTATCTCAATGTCATGGTCCTGGAGGAACTCGAGCCATCTCCGAGGTCTCAGGTTCAGATCCTTCTGCAAGAAGATGTACCTGATACTCTGGTGGTCAGATTATACTATAAAGCGCTCTCCCATCAGATAGCACCACCACATCTTCAAGGCGAAGACCACTTTAGATAAATCCAGGTCATGGGTAGCATATTTCTTCTCGTGATGACTCAACTATCATGAACCATAGGCGATCACCACCCGCTCCTGCATCAGGACACACCTGTGTCCAGTCCCTGATGCGTCGCAGAATACCACATACCCAATGCCCACCTCTGGTAGCCTCAAGATGGGAGCACTGGTCAATATCTGTCTCAGCTCCTAAATGCTCTTCTGGCATCTATCTGACCACACAAAGGGATCCCCTTCTTCGTCAATGCTGAAAGTGGTGTAGCAACTTTGGAGAAGTATGGAACAAATCTCCAATAGTATCCATCTAGACCTAGGAAACTCCGCACCTCCATCACGCTCCTGGGTGGCTCCCATGAATGTAATGCCTCAATCTTCATAGGATCCACAGCAAATCCTGCCTCTGAGATGACATGCCACAAGAAGTGAACCTCTCGAATCTAGAACTAGAACTTTGAAAGCTTACTATAACGCTGGTTCACTCAGAGTATGTCCAGTACAACCCGCAAGGGGTAGGCGTGCTCCTCCTTAGTAGTTGAGTAAATCAGTATGTCGTCGATGAAGACTAGGACAAATCGATTGAGGTAAGGCTGAAAGATCCTGTTCATGAGACTCATGAACACTTCAGGTGCATTGTTTATGCCGAAGGGAATAAAAAAGAACTTGTAGTGGCTATACCGACACTTTAAGGCCGTCTTCTGCACATCCTCATCTCGAACTCTGAGATGATGATAGCCTGACCTGAGGTCTATCTCCGAGAACCATCGTTCTCCCTTGAGATGATCAATGATGTCATCAATCCTGGGAAGTGGATACATGTTCCTCATATTCACCTGATTCAGGCGATGGTAGTCGACACATAGTCGTAAGCTCATACCCTCCTTCTTGGCGAATAAAATCGGAGAAGCCCAGGGTGAAACATTGGGTCAGATGAATCCCTTTCCCTATAAATCCTCCAGCTGTACCCATAGCTCATGAAGCTCAGCAGGATCCATCTGATATGATGGATTAGATATCGATGATGTTCTGGGGTACAGGTCAATATAAAATTCTACCCCTCTGTGAGAAGGTATTCATGGAAGATCATTAGGAAAAATGTCAGCATACTGTTCCACCACAACAGGAAAAATCGGACACCACACATCAACTGATCCTAGGATGAGACTAGCCAACTGATGTGTGATCAGCTACCCTTTCCTCTCCGTAATTCCATTCTACGTTGCAATGTCTCCCTTCTCACCGGTGAAGGTGAACCTGCTCCTATCTATGCAGACACACCGCACTTTTTTCCTAATACAGTCGATCTGGGCATATACTGTAGATAACCAGTCCATACCCAAGATGACGTTGTAAGGCCTCGATGCCACTATAAAAAGATCCCAGCCAAATCTATCACCTCTTAGAGTATTCCCACACTGCCATAACTAGTGCGTAATCCTTTAGTCTTCTCCCAAAGAAGTCTCTAGCCGTAAGGATCAAGCCAATGGCTCTGTTGGAATCTCCGATCTCCTAACAAAGGAAGCGACAATAAAATAATGGCTCGCTATTGTGTTTATAAGAACTAAAGCAAGGTTGGAGTGGATATAGATATTCTCTAAAACCATCTCAGGTGCGCCATGGTCATAGGCCTCAATTTCCTGGAGCTGAGCCTCTCCCTGTCTGCCATCTCCCTATGGTCGGTGTGGTTCTCCTAGTGGTGGTGGTGGTAGAGCCTCGAAGCGTCATCCACCACCCACTACGCTGCCAACTCCTCTGCCTCGTCTACCTGATCCCTGCAGACCGCCACAGTCGAACCTCTGCCTCTGACTGTGAGGTCCCTCTTCTGTCTGTTTCTCCTCTGCATGGCAGGTCGGGCAGTCATGAGCCATGTGGCCCTGCCCGCCGCAAGCATAGCACTGCCTGCCTCTCGTATGGATGGCTCTGCTGTGTGTGTCCCATACATCCGAACCAGAAACCTGGGGTCACCGACCTGATGGCCTTGTCCTCTTGGACCTCTATGACATCTTTCTACTACCGGCTACAGAAGACTCCGTTAAGTGTCACCGTGCGGTAGGTCTCGCTGCTGGCATCAGCTAAGAATGAAATCTCTACACAAAAAGGGCTCGCTCCAGTACTCCTGCCTATGTCGGAATGCTGAGGGAGATCATTGAAGCCCTGATCTCATGCCTCAGTCCATGATCAAAGGTTCGGCCCCAGAAGAATGGAACTGTACCATGTCTGTGGAGTAGCACGAGAGGTTAGTAAATCTCACCGAGTACTGGGCTACTATCATGCTGCCATGACCCAGCAGTAGTAACTCCTGGATGTGGACCGCACAAAGGGTGGATGGAACAAACTCCAATCGGAAGAGTCTCTAGAAGTCCATCCAAAGTAGAGATTCCTCGTCGTGAACCTATAGCATCAGGATCCACCATCTACCTACTACTGTGTGCAGGAGACTCGCAGAAAGGATCACCAAATGGTCTGCTGGTGTCCCTACCTATCTGTAGACTCTGACGATAGCCTCCAGCCAATCCTCGGCTATCTCATGGTCCATCTCTCAGTGGAACCTATGTGGCCTCTATCGTTGAATCTCGTCCAACGCACTCTGGCGGCGGACACTCTCCACTGCTGGGGCTGGTGGTATCGGTGGCCCAGAGTGTAGTTATACCGCTGGTGCCTCTACTATAATGGGGCCTTGCACCGAGGCCTCGTCGCTCGGTGGGATGCCATCCCGCACGTAACTAGGAACCCCAGATGGCTACCTTCTTCGGGCCATCATGAGAAGAAACAGGTGTGCCATTATTAGTACAGTATACCTGGTGAGCTGATAGAATGTAATCAAAGAGAAAACTTTTTAAAAACACTTTCAATCAATGTTTTCATGCACTGAGTCGGAAATTAGAAGTCAAGGTCTTGGTGTATGGATACGTCAGCTGCCGCACCAACACTAGACTCCCTGTACTGATAACCACACTCAATACTATTGACACTATTGCCTCACAGAGAAGAAATTATCAGAGCCTGATTTATATGGTAGAACCAACTCCTCTGATAACAATTTGTCACGACTCGTACTCAGGTCCCAATCCATGACTACCCCAAGCCCGCCTTCCATAGGCCAGGGGCTGGCGGCTATCACCAAAGTCATAAATCCCGATAAAAGGGAAGACATTGCCTTCATAGAAGTAAAAAAACACAATAGAGTATGCAATCTAGAGTAAACACAAAGTAAACTGAGTACAAAATTGAGCGTTGTAATGTAAATGGGCTTGTATACAAACCCAAATAGAAGTGAAGTACAATTGAGAATGAAAGTACAACAACTCTAATGTAAAGAAGCACCACCGAGTTGTCCTCCAGGAATCCCACCTGAAGGGTGGGTACAGATAGTCTCCTCAGCTTCCGTGATCTGGTTGTTTGCTCTGTGTACGTCCCTTCTAGTGTTCCACCTTCGGGTACTGTCCAAATCCACATGCATCCACCTCGATCAATGTTGTCCATTGTATGCATCCAACACAACATAGTGCAGGCATATCCCGTGCAAGGATGAGTATACGATACCTAGTAGGGACCCCAAGACCCCCGAAGGCCTCCCATAATCCACGAAGGATAAACCAAAAAAGAAATATATAAACACAAAGTATCAACCAACTATACTTAGTTATATGCCCATACATATACCTAAGTCGTCAATCTCAGTACGACTCCAACATCCTAGCCCATGAATAATCCATTCCACAGAGGAATGAAGTCAATCATACCAAGATAAATATTGAATGTCAAGACTCTTCTCATACAAGTATAGTTATCATGAAGACGGGTTGAGATGATTAGATGTAGCCTCTGAATCATCTCCTCTGTCAACCCATGTAGGATCCATGTACAGAAGTCGTCACTGCCAAACCCACGTAGGATCCAAGTACAGTAACCATTGATACCGAACCCACGTAAGATCCAAGTACAGTCGTCATCGTTTCCAAACTCACGGAGGATCTAATTACAGTCGTCCTCGTTTCTGAACACACGTAGGATCCAATTACAGTCGTCCTCATTGCCGAACCCATGGTGGATCCAAGTATAGTATTCCTGACCACCGAACCCATGTAGGATCCAAGTACAGTCATCCTCACTGTCGAACCCACGTAGGATCCATGTACAGTCGCCATCATCGTCGCAGTCGTAGCCAGCTCTAGGGTTCCCGCACACAGCATACTCGATTCCATGAGGGTCCGCTCCACGAGTAAAATAGGGTCAATACATCAACTATCACGAAGTCCAGAGTTGATGTATCCCAAAGTTCTATCTCAACAAAAAGAACTCAACGTGACATATGGTGCGTTAAACGGACGCTCGGTCTGAGAGATATTGGCCTTTTCGTCCCAGGGGCCCATTTGGAAATATGCTCATTCCAAAACTGACCATTTACCAATGTTGTCCAAAAATCACTTAGAGTATCACAAAATGATCGTCTCATTGAACGGGACCCTGTGCCATAGACGGCACATCGATCAGACGAGCGGTCATTATGTTATTAATGTTTAAGTGAATAATAGGCCAGACCTGTTTAGCCCAGTGGACCCACAGGTCGGGTTAACCTAGTTTGACTGGTCTAACCCTGCAGGGGTTTCAGACCGGTCTGAAGGAAAACATAGCTCGGCCCGAAGGGCGCGGCCCAGCCCAAAGGGGCGTGGCCCGGTCTGATGTGGCACGACCCGACCTGAAGTGGCGCAGACCGGCCCGAAGTGGCATGGCCCAGCCTGGCGGGGCGTGGCCCAGCCCAACAGGTAATGGCCCGACCCAGAAGGGCACAGCCCGGTAAGCTCGGCTTGAAGGCCAAGCGGTTCCGAGGGGGGCGCGGCCCCCCGAATATCCGAACCGACGACACCAAGCAGTTCCTCCCTTCCCAAACCGACCGGCTAGGCTGCCCGGCGTTCTGGCACAAGCGGCCTGCATGGGTGGGCTGCAGGTTCTTCCAGCGTGGCGCCCTTCAAGTACCGCAGATCTGCTCCACCCGTCCGGTCGATGGTCTGGTCAGATCTAAGGTGTGGCGCCCTCCTAGCGCTGAATCTCCCCTTCACCTGGTCGGCCGACAGGCCGGCCTGTTATTCTGCTGATGCAGCCAGCCCTATGCGAGCCGTGGTTTTTACAGCGCGGTTCTGTGGGGCACAGTGGTCATTCCTTCATCCAGTACTCCATTGTCGGTCAAGCGGCCCGTGGTTGCAGGCTGTGGTTCCTCCATGTGCATCCAGCGCTCGGTTGTCGCCTTTGTTTGTCACCGCTTCCCAATTCGGAACAAGACTAGAAACGACGGAGGGTCTTCGGGCTGTGTTTGTTCGACCTGTGCCCTCCACATAAGAAGGTAAAATTCGACCAAGATGTTCACTCGAATACAACAAGATCGAAAGATTAATTTATTTTAAATAATTTAGGAAAACCCCCTACCTCAAATAATTGAGGTCACACGTCAGGCGTCGCGGAGGACAGCATCACGGGGTGAGGTTTTGTAGACGTCGTTGGAGTGCGCCCGAGGAGGATGCAACATCTCCTCTCTTGTCACGGAGAAGTGAATGGGTGGCATGTCATCGTTCTTCATAGAACCATCGTTTTTCATCGAAGAAATCGTCATTCTTCATCTGAGGGTGGTGTTCTTTAAAAACTCAAGAGCTCTCCCAATCCTCCTTAGCACAATGAAAGCACTCCTCCTATAAAATAATAGGCTCCTCCTATTATTTTATTAGACATGAAAATTAACTTTCAAAATTTCAAATCACCTCATTAATTAAATGTACTGGCAATTAATTAAAGGGAGGGAGAGGAAAGATCCTCATATATTAAATGCGTTGGCATTTAATTAAAGAGAGGGAGAGGAAAGATCCTCATTAATTTGATGGGTTTTCATGGATTAATGGAGTGAGGGAGGTGGAGAGATTGGAAATTAAAGGGGGGTTTCCAAATTAATGAGGGGGTTTAAGGAGTTAAGGGAAAAATAAATGGTTGGGGCTCATGTGGGCCCCACATCTCAAACATCCACACATGGGTAGTTAGGTGGATGTGGGTCCCACCCTTAACTAACCATGGGAGGAATTAACCTCCTTAGATATATAATAAAATATTTCCAACAATTTTATTTTCTTCTCAATTAAACCCTAAAAATCAACTTCTCCTCCCGTGAAAACACAACTACGGTAAAAGTCCCCTTAAGCAATTACCAGCGTTGCGAGTTCATCAGAGCCCTCATATTTCAATTCCACAGACTGGTTCAGAAGATAGAAAAACCCGCTCATTCATTGACTGAAAGTACATGAGTTAAAATTCAGAAATTGATTCCTGGCACACCGGGCATCAGAATCAAGTGCTGTCAAAATTCACAGACACATAAAATTATAAAGTATTTATGAATAAAAATTTCCTTGAAATTTTCGGGTCATTACAAGAGAGATGCCTCCCAGTATACCCCATGGAGCCTTTTTGTGGAGCCCCATGGCTCCACACCCAGCACAAAGTAAGGAGGAAGTAACACTCGAAGAGTCGTTTTGGCGTTCGCGAACCACCACAGAGCATGGAGGTGGCAACCCTCCACAACTGCATTTGACGTTCATGACCTGTCGAGTAGAAAGGAGATGATAACACTCTATGACCGCATTTGATGTTCTCAATCTGCCACAGAGCTAACACTCTCTTCATTTAGAGAGAGCTCTGCTTCACGGTGCCTCTTGCCTATAAATACATGGCTCCCCTCGAGCCCAGACGATAGAGCATCTGACCTTTCACCTTCTAAGCTCTCAAATCGAAAAGAACCTCTTACACTACGTACCATGAGTTCTTCAAGGTACTTATGATATGTGAAGTGCCTCCCCCTAGTCCTTAATTGCGCCACTCTTCTGAGAGGGATTCCCTTTCCAAATCCCACGAGCCTTCGTGAAGGAAGGAGATCCCCACAGGGACTCGGGTTATTGTGAAGCTTTTAGGCTTCACAAAACACCCACCACATTCTCATGACCTGTATGATGAGGCTGAGTCCCTATGCTTCATGAAGCACATTGAATCATGACACCCTACTTCACGAGCCACCCCTACTGCATGAGGAATTGGTTATCAAATACCTTTCTACTTCACGAAGCTCCTCCCATATGCTCCTATGACCTATTCTTAGCCTAGGAAACTTCAATTCGTGAAGCACATCCCATCAAGAATCCCCTCCACTTCATGGAGAGCTAGAGATTCACAATGCTTCTACATATGAGCCCCCCTACTCTGCAAATCCTTTTCCCATGCAGCCCTTCATGTGTGCACAGAACAATTTCAGAGTCCCTTCGACTATACTGCATGTTGCATTTCTTCAACTCTTGGTTCTTCACATAGGCACACTAACATCTATTTCTTTTTTTCCATAGACATGATAATGTGGACCCCCAATGGTTCGCTTCATAACACCCCCAAACCCGACATTGTCGATGCCTTGCTTCCATCGAGGGAAGGTGGGTACCGATTATATTAGTCATAAGGGTGCGGACTAAACGCACCGTGTCCGAGCTATAGGATGTCAAACTGCGATGCCCTTTCATCCTCAGTACATGATATTAAACTGTGGGCTCACCCCGCGCATCATTTGCTGGGTACCCCACCTTTGAAATTCGCTATTCCCACTGGTCTCTATAGGAGTGAAATTATTCCTCACATGGAATAAGATCCTCTTTATCCGAGCGACGTCTGTCTGTAGGGAAAGGGAAACCACCATGGTGTAAACCCCTAGATTTACATGCATGATGCCGAACCCTTGATCCTCCTCTATTCCTGGGTTCCAAGTCCCTCTCCCGCTGGGATTTTCCACCATCTGGTACCCCAACTTGGAGTTAGTCCCTATCTCCATCTCCCTGGGTGGTGAACCATGAATAAGCCCATGTTTCCTCTTTGGGGCACTAACCACGTATGACCCCCACTTCACTTCCGATCGATGCAACTTTCGTGATGTGATCGTGAGGTCTTTGCTATCTCTTGTTTCTCACACCGATCAAGACTCACGTAGGATTAGGGAAAGAATCAACTATGAAATTCTCTCTAGTTAGCCTAGAGTGAAATCCCCACACACCATATTGAACTACATGGGCTTTGATCATTACCAAGGCGAGGTACGTAGGAAGCCTCCCTGGGGTTCAATCTCAACACACAGTCATTCTGAACCCCTTCACGTCGGTTCCCACCCCACTTGAACTACTAGGTACTTGATACTTGCTAAGTCAAAGTATAGAGGAAGCCTCCACGAGGTTCATTCCCACTATCTATTTGGTCCCCAAGCCCTCCTTCACGTTAGTTCACCCCAGTATTTCAAGACATTAAACTGTAAACCTCAATTAGCGATAAGTTGTTATCTCCCTCGATCATTGGTAAGCTGTTGTTTCCCCCAGTTAACAGAAAACCATTTCACATGCCTGAACTATGTGGACATTGATCCTCGCCAAGGTGAGGTACACATGATGCCTCCCAAAGGGTCAAAACCACAACCCATTTGCTTCGACCCCCTTTAAACCGGTTCACTAAACTCCTCCATGAACTATGAGTCCTTTGATCCTTACCAAGGCATGGTACATGGGAAGCATCCACAAGGTCCAACCCCACCATCCGTTGGGACCCCAATCCTCCACCGCATCGGTCCACTGACCTTTATCTCATATGAACTACATGAGTTTGAAATCTATCTCCTAGGTAGGGTACGTAGGAATCTTCCATGAGGATCAACCCCATCCAGCGGTATGCCATTGTGACCCTATCTAATAGTAATCCATTGTCAAATCAATCAATGGTAATTCATTGCCTCCCCTACCCAGCGGAAATCTTTTGTAATCCATTTTTTGGGACACTCATATTTGGTTCGTCCTAGTGGAATAATACCAAATTGGACTGATAACCATGCATGGGACCCATACACATCATCGAGTTGTCATCCAATGTGTACGAACCCAATTGTAGTCCATTACTTGGTCTTCCTTTCGAGCCTGTGTGTTTCAGGAAGGTCATGCCGCAACCCAAAGGTTTCTATTTCCTCCGGGTCCAATAAAGGCATCCATTCTCATGGGCCTCCTCCTTAGGTGTCCCTTCTTCCTACCGAACTATGCACAAATTGATTCCCTACCACAGTGATACATAGGAAGTCTCCTCGAGACTCAAGCCCATCATTACCATCATCCTCACAACGATCCCATCCTATCCAAAATCCAATTTATTAAAACACTCCATCATACATCATTATTTTTTCCTGGGCCGCCACATCCCAGTGTGGTCATGATATCTCCCCCCTATATCAGTGTTCCCTCCAGGGGTTTCACCCATCTGATCCACATTAATCATTGTTCTGATTAGTCTGATCTGTCCCCACTAGACATTAAACATGTGGCATAACCTGTGTTAAACATGGGAACCTAATGAAAACCTCAGATACATGCTTATGGAATAGGATCCCCTCCATTCGACGTCGGATGACTCGAGCTCCCATGCCCGCGAGAATCCCTATAATAAGGGGAAAATACCTAGATGTGCCAGTGTCCCGGTGTCCAGACATGGCAGTGTTATCCAACAAGACTACTTGACTAACCAAAGGTTGCTTCCTTGACTGGACCCTTTGGAATGTCCCGATATAATTAGTATAATAAACTGGTGTCCATGATAATATGGAACTAGCAAGAGTTTCACGAACAAAGTCTTAAATATATAAGGGAGACCCGGACATGGTGATGAGTTATGAGGGGGAATCCATGGAAGGAAGAACATACATCCCATCATCCAAATTCGATAAAGGGGAAAATGTCCCTTAATAAGGAATAGATGCCTCCCACCTTTGGATAGTGGGAATGCGGGGGAATGAAACTGCTCCTTTTTAATGAAGCATACAGACACACGTGCCCCAACGAATGCATTAGAAACAGTGGTACTGTCGACAGGTCAAGTCATTAAGTTTCTTGACTCACCAATTACATCACCTCACCACTGAAAATTAATTGATGTTCATTAACAAATCATTTATTGAACCTCATTTATTTTTTGTTTGGGAAACAATTTTTCTCCTCCCCTATTTATATGGTGCTCAGGGAGTGGTGTTGGCATGAATTCACCTAGTGACGAAACTGTATCAATATCCAGTGACGCCAACCACAGAGAGGACAAGACTGATTTCTGTGAGCAGTGACGAGTGCCACCGAATAACTAACCAATAAAAACTATGAATGAAGTTACATTGATCGTCATCAGCTATTGTCTCTTCCAGGCAGGGGGTTTATTTTTGTGTTTATCTTTGATGATTTCATTGATCTTGCCTACTATAATATTAATGAGGATGTTATTGGCCAAACAAAGAAGCCCCAAACCCTCCCCCACATTACTCATGTTGTGTTTTTCAGGGATGGTTTCCTCAAATTGATGGAAACCCAAATTAGAAAGAAACATTTTGATGATGGTACCATGGGAGAGCTGTAGGCATTGATGGAATCCAGAACAGACCATCAGGGCATGTTCGGTGGCCAGAAGAAGTAAACATAGGTGCGCCATGTCGGCGGTGGCTGGAGGATACCCGTGACAACTGACTACGTGCAGTGGAAGGGGACGTGTGATGGAAAGTCGTGGGGGCCAAATGGGGCCAGAAAGATTTGGCCTTGTGGGAAAACAATAGAGTCACCCTCCCGCTCTGCCGGCAGAAGTGCCTGTTTACAATGGGCCACACCAGAAGGCGAGCGGTGCGGAGAAGCCGCCACTAGTGGGCTACAGATGGAAGGGGAAACACGACCTCATGTCGTGCTGTGTTGGAAGAACCGATCGGTTGAATGACTTATTGTTGAATCAAGGTGGGGCATCACCCCACCAGCTAGTCAAAATGGCCATGCAACCGTGGGACCAGTGGTACTCAACGGTCCACCTTCAGCCGGATAGAGCTAGATGTAGGCTAGCCGAGCAGGCCAAACCTACCAAGCAGTCTGGGCCAGACTCACCTGCAGGTCGGGCTGGACCCGTGGCCCAATGGGCCCATGGGTGGGCCAATCCCCACCCTACGTGTCGGGATAACCACGCCACATGCCCACGAACATGTTGGTCTGACTCCGACATGCCCAACCTAATGAACTGGGCCACCCCTGAGTTGGCCAGACCCAAGCAGGGTCTGGTAGACCCTGGGACCTGTTGCGTTGGACTAGACTAACTGAGTGAGACCGTGCCTAGAACCAACAGGTACCCAAATAATGACACACTCATAATTGATGAACCAGGTGTCCATTTGACACACCGTTAGTGGCGTTAGAACCCATTTTGGAAAATGATCCCTTTGCTATGTGTCAGGGGGCATGATCAACCAAGGAGAGGCCCATGTGTGATCACCCCCATTTCATGGAAAGGTGTGTAACTAACATACAAAGCATTCAAGCGACGTTCCGTCGATGGCCTAAGGACCCTTGTGACAAGGCTATCCTTTGGAGATACTCTATGTGAGTTTTGAAGGAGTTTGATATGAGACCTGGGTTGGTTTATACATGAATCAAATCTGGCCCATGACATTAAATGCATATAACATAAAGACCATATGACTAATTGATATGATTTATGCCGCATTAGAAACCATATGACATAGCAGTCCATTTTGATACATCTCTACGGAACATCATGGAGGTTGAGATACGACTGATGACATGAGGATCATATTCTTCCAGAAACAAGCATTCTTAGTTCGGGAAACATATTGCTGGCTGTAACCTGAAGAAAGAACATTGATCATATGTGGTTTATCAACTTTCAATCCTTTGTGGGTCAGCGCTTAGCATTCCTCTGTGGGTCAGTATCTATCTATCTTGTGTGGGTTAGTTCCTAGAGATCTGGTGTGGGTCAACATCTATTGATCCTATGTGGGTCAATAGTAGAGTCTCTCGACAGAATATGATTATAATAATTTACAACTAATCATATGTATAACGACCCATACTTTACATACATTGTTAATACTTCAAAAATTGAAGCACACTTATTACAACATATGATAAAACTACAAAGGACCGTATAGGTATAGTGTCTTTAGAAACTGGGAAACATAAACAACTGGTTCATAAATCTTCTACAGTGTCTCCCATTTATTTCATCATATCTAGGGTCCCTTTTAGCATATTCTACTTAATATCCATCTTCCTGACCTGGGGAAAAGAAAACATAAAAGGGTGAGCTCAAATGCTCAGCAAGGGCAAATAAAGGAAATAAAAATCATATCATATCTTTATCAAAACCTGCAAAAGAGATCATAATATCTTAACATGGAATAAATCATAGAAGTGAAAATGAGATCCCCATAATCATAACATAAAACTTGAAACTTTTTGGCATGCACACATAATCATGGAAATCATTTCTTGTTAGTCATGACTCATTGCCAAGACTATCTTAGTGGACAAAGTCCATTTCTGAACCGAGTTCACTCCTCGTTTCAGTCCTGTATCACTGAACCGAAATAACCTTCCGTTCCAGCCATGTCTATCTCATGAGATATAAAATCATTACCCAATGCATTGGAGGGAGATATAGGTCCCACCCATCTTATAATGAATCCTTTCTTATGTGTTCCACATAATCATAAAACATACATCATCGCATAACACATATAACAAAAATGGGATTCTTGAAACATCATGACATCATAAATCAATTCATATAAGATAAAGGAATTCATAAACATAATTCCATCACAACATAGTCAAACCAATGTAAAAATATGGATAGAAACAGAACCCTTTATTATCTTAGATGGAAAATAATTTTGATAAAACACTTGAATTGAATTCTTGAGGAAAATATCCTATCTTCTTCAAAAACATTTTTCCTTTCATAACATGTCATACAACTTTAAAATAAAAGAAGTTGATTAAAAATAAACTTGAAAACTTGTAAAGGAAGCTTCTTGGATTTAATGTTTTAAAAATCCATTCATGCCGTATAAGTTAAAAAAACATTCTTCGTACTTTTGTCGGAAAAGTCAAAAAATACCTCGTACGACAAAAGATTCCTTTCATATATATTACTAAAAACTCACCGAAGGGTAAAAATGGATTTAAACAATTGTAGGTGGATGGAAATAATATTACATATTGATGAAACATGGATGTGGATGATAAAATACACCCCAGTAAATACTTATGAATAAACAATCTCGGATAAAAATGAGATTGTGATATTTCCCTTACCTTAGGTCCAATTTGCTTTGTTCGTGTCCGAAGCTCCTGTATAATGGTTTAAATAATGTTATTGACTTATTCCAGAATCATACATATTTATATGATATCATATATGGTCATATTATTAGCTTCTTGTTAGTAATATTTCATTGTTACTTGTTACTCGGGTCTTTATAACTTTTTGTTCTTATGCGTGTTTTGTCGAATAAATTCTTATTCTTATCTTTAGGTTATATATAATTCATTTCCAGAAAGTTATTAGTGTAGTATATACCATATTCATTCATTCAATTCATTTATATAATCATTATGAAATGAAGATCATGTAGAACGAATCGCATCACATCGTGGAGACGGTATTCCGTACGTACGCACGAGTGATGATATCGTTCCTATGATCGTGGAATTGTATTGGAGTATATATATATATTATTTCAGTATCAATATTACTTAATAATAATCATATATAGTTACTCATTACACCATTATACCCATCCTTGTAAGGTGATGGTGGAAAATAGATTACACCACGGCGTGGAGACGGTATTCCGTACGTACGCACGCGTGGTGATTTCATTTTTCCGTAGGATGGATAGAAGGTGAAATAGGGTTGTTTCATATTTATAATAACATATCAGTATGTAAGTAATACTGATGTTATTACTTTATCATGAAACAACTAAAGAAGAAGAAGTTGAAGAAGAAAGAAATTGAAAAGATCGGTAATGGATATTACCTCTTCTTTGGAACGCCTCTTTGAATCCTCCACTTAAGGAACTAAGATTGGTCTTTGGAGAAGACCAGGACCTCTAGAATTATTCTAGGGAAGTGGAGAGGAGAAAATGGCAGGGGTTGGCCGAGCTTGAGTGCTCAATTTGGTGTGAGGAGGAGGGGGAGGAGGTGCCCTTTTATAAGGGAGGAGAGGGGCACCTTAGAAATATCTCAAAATATTATTTTATATTAAAGTAAAAATCGGTTTATAATGGTTCCAAAGGGTCTTATTTCGAAGATAAAGTGGGGAAGGGTCGAAATACTATCAACCAATAGGATTTAGACAAGTTTAGGGTATTATTTTAACCTTATCAATTAGATTTAACTCTAAGTTAAATAATTTAACTTTTACCATGTCTTTTTGTTTTCTTTCACTATATGGTTAATACACTTACTATAACATGCCAAAAGAACCCCAAATTGTTTATTATTAATATATATATCCTTATCTAAGTCATTTGGCCGAACCTTAGATTTTTAGGAATAAAATAACAATTAATAATATAATATTTTATTTAAAAACTATTTTGTGTCAATTTTGACACTATTTGATATATGATTTTTGGGAAAGTCATAACAGAATTATATGTTCGAACCAAGTTGATTAAATCAACACTAATATATCATAGTAACCTAGAAAATTAGTGTAATTCATAAAAAGTCTCAAATTAAATTTATTTTGGTGTTTATAACATCAATTATGTCAATATTTCATTAATAAGATAATTACTGCATCATCTTTGTGTCATAAATAAATTAAATTATTTGATGTCTAAAAATTACAAATAAAATACCATCATGTAAGAAATCTTTTTAGCTTTCTAATGAATATTTACAATCGAATTTATCTTATGTATAACCCCATATTAAAAATGATTTACTTATTAAACTTTGATTTTAACTATTTTAACCCTTCTTTAAATAAATTAATAATAAATGTCCTAATCTAATCCAAGTGGGCCTAAATGGTCATAATTTATTCCTAAGTTTGTTTTTGGTCGAATTACACTTGTCCAATATAATTAGGACATGTGTTAGGGTAATATTAATATCATATTTACCCTTAGTTACCCTATTTACTATTAACCGCGGTAAAAAAAAGTAAAAAGTTACTATTCACCAAAAAATTATTTTCATCTCATTGAACCACATTTTAGTCCTTGATATTAACCGTGTCTCTCGGATTTTCGAAATTCCCTTCACAGAAGCGGTAAAATTAAGTTTTATGCAAAATTCAGTTTTTAACCTACCACTTAGTGGTTTCACTATTCATCAAAAATTGAAAATTTTCAGAAAAATACCAAAATTTCACCCTAGGCTAATTTCGATATTCTTAGTCCAAAAATGAAGTCCATTTTGAAAAATAAAATTTATAAAATTTCAAAAAGTGGTTATTACTATTCATAACGGCTAGTTTTAATAGCATATTGTTGTTTAGTGAAACTCGGTATTGCGTACGACACAAGCTATCGAGGAAGGTCGCGATTGCATGTAAAGCAAGTCAAGAAAGTGTTGCGTAGAAAAAGATTCCTTTGATAATTTATATAACATAAAAGTCTCGGGTGTTACATTCTACCCCCCTTAAAAAGAATTTAGCCCTCGAAATTCGTCACTTTGTAACAAACAGATGAGGATACTTCTCCCTCATCATATCCTCAAGCTCCCATGTAGCTTCTTCAAGTTGGTGGTATCTCCATAAAACTTTCACCAAGAGAGTGGTCTTGTTTCGTAGGACTTTTTCGCTACGATCCAGAATCTCTATCGGCTGTTCTTCATAAGAAAGATCTTGCTCCAGTGGTACAACTTCTGAGCTGAGTACATGTGAAGGATCAGGTATGTACTTTCTCAGGAGAGATACATGGAACACATCGTGAACTTGAGAGAGATTCGGTGGAAGCGCCAATCGGTAAGCTACCTTCCCAACACGATCCAATATTTCAAAAGGATCGATATATCTAGGGCTCAACTTCCCCTTCTTCCCAAATCTCATAACCCTCTTCCAGGGAGATATTCGTAAGAACACTTTATCACCCACTTCAAACTCTAGGTCTTTTCTTCGGTTGTCGGCATAACTTTTCTGTCGACTCTGAGCTGCTCTTATGTGTTGTTGAATAGATCTGACCTTTTCTGCCATTTCATCAACGAGATCAGGTCCTAATAGCTTTCTTTCCCCAACTTCATCCCAGCAAGTTGGAGTCCTGCATTTCTTTCCATAGAGAGCTTCATAAGGAGCCATCTGAATACTGGAGTGAAAGCTATTATTATAAGAAAATTCCACCAAAGGTAGGTGTTGATCCCAACCTCCTTTTAAATCCATAGAGCAAGCTCTCAACATATCTTATAGGGTTTGAATTGTTCTCTCAGATTGACCGTCTGTCTGGGGATGATAAGCAGTGCTGAAACTCAACTCTGTATCCAGAGTATGCTGAAGACTTCACCAGAACTTCGAGGTAAATCTCGGATCCCGATCAGATATAATAGAAAGTGGTACTCCATGCAATCTTACCACTTCCTTTACATATATCCTGGCAAGCTGATCTAGAGAGAAATCCTCTCTAATAGGAATGAAGTGTGCAGACTTTGTGAGACGATCAACTATGACCCAGATAGCATTATTGCCTTTGGATGTTTTAGGAAGTCCTGTGACAAAGTCCATAGTGATGTTTTCCCATTTCCATTCGGGTATGGGTAATGGTTGTAACATCCCATTAGACTTCTGTCTCTCAGCTTTAACTTGTTGACAAACCAAGCATCGAGAGACATATTCAGCAACATCTCTTTTCATTCCATCCCACCAGAAGTACTCTTTCAGGTCCCTATACATCTTCGTGCTTCCAGGATGAATAGAGAATGATGAACTATGAGCCTCATCCAGCAGCTCATTCTTTTATTCGGGGATGGGAGGAACGCAAACCCGATTCCTGAACTTTATTATCCCATCACAATCAAGGTTGAATTCAGGAACATTTCTCACCTTCTTTTGTAACTCGACATCTTCTTTCTGTGCCTCTTTAATCTTCACATGTATAGATGGTTGAACATTCATTTGAGAAAGATAAGATTTTCCCCTTCCATTATAATTCCAAGATCCATCCTTTGTAAATCCATAAATATTGGATCTTTTGTGATCCTCATCATGGATAAACTAGCATGGTCTTGTCGACTTAATGCATCTGCCACCTTGTTTGCTTTCCCAGGGTGGTAATGGATTGAGCAGTCATAATCCTTAATCAGCTCCAACCATCTTCTTTGACGCATATTCAACTCCTTTTGTGTGAAAATATACTTTAAACTTTTATGATCAGTATAAATATCACACCTTTCACCATAAAGGTAATGCCTCCAAATTTTTAATGCAATGATTACCGCAGCCAACTCCAAATCATGTGTTGGGTAATTTTGTTCATGGATTTTCAACTGTTGTGAGGCATAAGCTATCACCATATCATTTTGCAGAAGAACACACCCCAATCCCTTCTTGGATGCATCACTGTAGATCACAAACCTTTCTCCACTACAAGGCAGTGTGAGCACAGGTGCACTGGATAACCTTCTTTTCAACTCCTTGAAATTCTCTTCACATTCCTCTATCCATACAAACTTAACTCCTTTCCGAGTCAACTTGGTGAGTGGATTAGATAATCGTGAAAAATATTTTACAAAACGTCGATAATAACCAGCCAAACCAAGAAAACTTCGGATCTCAGTTACTGTTGTTGGTCTCGACCATCTTTCGATAACCTCTGTTTTTGCTGGATCCACAGATATCCCCTCTTTTGAGATTATGTGACCCAAAAATGAAACTTTTTGAAGCCAAAATTCACACTTGGTAAATTTGGCATAAAGCTTCTCCTTTCTCAGGGTCTTCAATATAATTCTCAAGTGATCTTCATGTTCTTCCTTGCTCTTTGAATAGACAAGAATATCGTCTATAAAGACTACCACAAATTGATCAAGATAGTCTCTAAAGACTCTATTCATTAGATCCATGAAGATAGCAGGGGCATTAGTAAGACCAAATGGCATCACTATAAATTCATAGTGTCCATACCTTGTACGGAAAGCCGTCTTTGGTATATCCTCCCTTTTGACCCTTAATTGATGATACCCTGAACGAATATCAATCTTGGAAAAGTATTGAGCTCCGCGTAGTTGGTCAAATAAGTCATCAATGCGTGGGAGAGGATATTTGTTCTTGATAGTGATCTTGTTAAGTTCTCGATAATCAATGCAGAGTCTCATTGATCCATCTTTCTTCTTAACAAATAGAACAGGTGCTCCCCAAGGTGACGCACTAGGGCGTATGAATCCCTTATCAAGATTCTCTTGGAGTTGCTTCTTCAATTCCTGCAACTCAATTGGGGCCATTCTATAAGGTGTCTTTGAAATAGGCAAAGCACCCGGTACGAGTTCTATTGAAAACTCAACTTCACGATTTGGTGGAAGACCCGGTAATTCCTCCGGAAAGACATCATCAAACTCCCTTACAATGGGCATATTTTTAATCGTGAGTTTCTCACCAACCATTTGAGATAAATAACCTTCATTTAGTGGAATAAATACCCATAAGATGGAAGAAATTTCCACTGGAAGGTTATGTTCATCCTTGCATTGGTATACGATCGTAGATTGATCTGGAGTATGAAATGTGACTTCCCTTCTTTGGCAATTGATATGAGCTCCATGTAGAGAAAGCCAATCCATGCCAAGAATCACATCAAATTCCACTAAAGGAAGGATCACAAGATTTGCAGGAAGCACTTTCCCACAGACTTCGATCGGAGAAGAATTATAAACTTTTGATGCGATTGATGTGCCATTAGGTGTTGTCACAGCTAACTCAACATCTAATTGTTGAGGTAGTACGGTGATACCCTTAGAAAAGTCTTCAGAAATAAAAGAGTGGGTGGATCCAGAATCAAATAAAACATTTGCTACTTTAGAGTGGATGGTAAGTGTACCTTTCACCACATCGTTATCGTACTCCACATCACTGATAGAAATTGCATGTGACTTTCCTTTGTCTTTAGCCTTAAGAGTTTGTTGACGTCGACCATCATCATCAACCCTTGGATTTGGGCATTGATTGGCATAATGCCCCATCTCCTTGCACTTGAAACATTGAAGTGTAGCAGGTTCATTCTGTGTATCCCTTCCTTTGTTTGCATCATTAGACATCTTCTTCCCATTATCACGGCATTCAAATGCCCGATGACCTTCCTTTCCACATTTAAAACATTTACTTGTCCCTTTAAGACAACTCCCTCCATGTTTCTTTCCACACTTTGAGCATAAGGGAAAGTTCATCTTCTTTTCCGTGTGCTCTTTAGATTTTTCTTTGAATTCCATCTTCCTCTTCTTATCAAACCCATGTGACTGATGGGTTACTCCAATCTCCATCTCGACTTTGAGAGCACATCGAACGATTTCCTCGTAGCTATTGATGTCTCTTATGGCAAACGCCCTTCGAAGACTTGGTTTTAAGCCACTAAAGAATCAATCGATCTTACTCTCAGGTTGGATAATAATACCAGAAGCGTACCTTGAAAGTCTGGTAAAATTTTCTTCATAGGTACCAACAGATTCATCATCCCTTTGCTTCAGTTCAAGGAACTCTTTCTCCATCTTTGTTCGGAGAATACGAGGGAAGTACTTATTGAAAAATAAGTTCTTGAACTCGTCCCATTCCATAGACTCAATTTCATCCCTTTGCCTCGTATTCTTAACAAGATTCCACCATTGATCTGCATCTCCTTCCAAACGATACACTGCTAGGATGACATTATCATGCTCAGAACATTGAAGAACTGAAAATATCTTTTCAGTAGTACTAATCCATTGTTCAGCAACTAATGGATCAGTAGACCCGCTGAAAGAAGGTGGACGCTGCCTCATGAAGGATTCAACAGAATGTTGCTCCCTCCTTTGCTCGTTTGGAAATCCTGCATGATTCATAGCTTGAGAAAGTTGTGTGAGCATGGCTACAAGATTTTGCATTCCAGCTCCCATATCGTTTGGTTGCTCAGGGGGACAATCATTGCATTGCCCATCGCATTCCGCATTAACACGGTTCCTTCGGGATCCAGCCATTGACTAAAACCAAGAAGAATAGTGTGAGCAACACTAATTATAATAGGAAACCACATAATTCAAGAATAAAATTTTCATGCTTAAGGTCTTATCCTAGGTTATTCAAGGCCATTTCTAAAACACTAAGATTGTGTTCTATGCTTAGACTTATCCTTAGGGTTTTTACTAAGGCTTTCACATCCTAGTTTCCAAAGGTTGACTATACCTTTCCTCTGATACCAACTATAACGACCCATACTTTACATACATTGTTAATACTTCAAAAATTGAAGCACACTTATTACAACATATGATAAAACTACAAAGGACCGTATAGGTATAGTGTCTTTAGAAACTGGTAAACATAAACAACTGGTTCATAAATCTTCTACAGTGTCTCCCATTTATTTCATCATATCTAGGGTCCCTTTTAGCATATTCTACTTAATATCCATCTTCCTGACCTGGGGAAAAGAAAACATAAAAGGGTGAGCTCAAATGCTCAGCAAGGGCAAATAAAGGAAATAAAAATCATATCATATCTTTATCAAAACCTGAAAAAGAGATCATAATATCTTAACATGGAATAAATCATAGAAGTGAAAATGAGATCCCCATAATCATAACATAAAACTTGAAACTTTGTGGCATGCACACATAATCATGGAAATCATTTCTTGTTAGTCATGACTCATTGCCAAGACTATCTTAGTGGACAAAGTCCCTTTCTGAACCGAGTTCACTCCTCGTTTCAGTCCTGTATCACTGAACCGAAATAACCTTCCGTTCCAGCCATGTCTATCTCATGAGATATAAAATCATTACCCAATGCATTGGAGGGAGATATAGGTCCCACCCATCTTATAATGAATCCTTTCTTATGTGTGCTACATAATCATAAAACATACATCATCGCATAACACATATAACAAAAATGGGATTCTTGAAACATCATGACATAATAAATCAATTCATATAAGATAAAGGAATTCATAAACATAATTCCATCACAACATAGTCAAACCAATGTAAAAATATGGATAGAAACAGAACCCTTTATTATCTTAGATGGAAAATAATTTTGATAAAACACTTGAATTGAATTCTTGAGGAAAATATCCTTTCTTCTTCAAAAACATTTTTCCTTTCATAATATGTCATACAACTTTAAAATAAAAGAAGTTGATTAAAAATAAACTTGAAAACTTGTAAAGTAAGCTTCTTGGATTTAATGTTTTAAAAATCCATTCATGCCGTATAAGTTAAAAAAAACATTCTTCGTACTTTTGTCGGAAAAGTCAAAAAGTACCTCGTACGACAAAAGATTCCTTTCATAGATATTACTAAAAACTCACCGAAGGGTATAAATGGATTTAAACAATTGTAGGTGGATGGAAATAATATTACATATTGATGAAACATGGATGTGGATGATAAAATACACCCCAGTAAATACTTACGAATAAACAATCTCGGATAAAAATGAGATTGTGATATTTCCCTTACCTTAGGTCCAATTTGCTTTGTTCGTGTCCGAAGCTCCTGTATAATGGTTTAAATAATGTTATTGACTTATTCCAGAATCATACATATTTATATGATATCATATATGGTCATATTATTAGCTTCTTGTTAGTAATATTTCATTGTTACTTGTTACTCGGGTCCTTATAACTTTTTGTTCTTATGCGTGTTTTGTCGAATAAATTCTTATTCTTATATTTAGGTTATATATAATTCATTTCCAGAATGGTATTAGTGTAGTATATACCATATTCATTCATTCAATTCATTTATATAATCATTATGAAATGAAGATCATGTAGAACGAATCGCATCACATCGTGGAGACGGTATTCCGTACCTACGCACGAGTGATGATATCGTTCCTATGATCGTGGAATTGTATTGGAGTATATATATATATTATTTCAGTATCAATATTACTTAATAATAATCATATATAGTTACTCATTACACCATTATACCCATCCTTGTAAGGTGATGGTGGAAAATAGATTACACCACGACGTGGAGACGGTATTCCGTACGTACGCACGCGTGGTGATTTCATTTTTCCGTAGGATGGATAGAAGGTGAAATAGGGTTGTTTCATATTTATAATAACATATCAGTATGTAAGTAATACTTATGTTATTACTTTATCATGAAACAACTAAAGAAGAAGAAGTTGAAGAAGAAAGAAATTGAAAAGATCGGTAATGGATATTACCTCTTCTTTGGAAGGCCTCTTTGAATCCTCCACTTAAGGAACTAAGATTGGTCTTTGTAGAAGACCAGGACCTCTAGAATTATTCTAGGGAAGTGGAGAGGAGAAAATGGCAGGGGTTGGCCGAGCTTGAGTGCTCAATTTGGTGTGAGGAGGAGGGGGAGGAGGTGCCCTTTTATAAGGGAGGAGAGGGGCACCTTAGGAATATCTCAAAATATTATTTTATATTAAAGTCAAAATCGGTTTATAATGGTTCCAAAGGGTCTTATTTCGAAGATAAAGTGGGGAAGGGTCGAAATCCTATCAACCAATAGAATTTAGACAAGTTTAGGGTAATATTTTAACCTTATCAATTAGATTTAACTCTAAGTTAAATAATTTAACTTTTACCATGTCTTTTTGTTTTCTTTCACTATATGGTTAATACACTTACTATAACATGCCAAACGAACCCCAAATTGTTTATTATTAATATATATATCCTTATCTAAGTCATTTGGCCGAACCTTAGATTTTTAGGAATAAAATAACAATTAATATTATAATATTTGATTTAAAAACTATTTTGTGTCAATTTTGACACTATTTGATATATGATTTTTGTGAAAGTCATAACAGAATTATATGTTCGAACCAAGTTGATTAAATCAACACTAATATATCATAGTAACCTTGAAAATTAGTGGAATTCATAAAAAGTCACAAATTAAATTTATTTTGGTGTTTATAACATCAATTATGTCAATATTTCATTAATAAGATAATTACTGCATCATCTTTTTGTCATAAATAAATTAAATTATTTGATGTCTAAAAATTACAAATAAAATACCATCATGTAGGAAATCCTTTTAGCTTTCTAATGAATATTTACAATCGAATTTATCTTATGTATAACCCCATATTAAAAATGATTTACTTATTAAACTTTGATTTTAACTATTTTAACCATTCTTTAAATAAATTAATAATAAATGTCCTAATCTAATCCAAGTGGGCCTAAATGGTCATATTTTATTCCTAAGTTTGTTTTTGGTCGAATTACACTTGTCCAATAGAATTAGGACATGTTTTAGGGTAATATTAATATCATATTTACCCTTAGTTACCCTATTTACTATTAACCGCGGTAAAAAAAGTAAAAAGTTACTATTTACCAGAAAATTATTTTCATCTCATTGAACCACATTTTAGTCCTTGATATTAACCGTGTCTCTCGGATTTTCGAAATTCCATTCACAGATGCGGTAAAATTAAGTTTTATGCAAAATTCAGTTTTTAACCTACCACTTAGTGGTTTCACTATTCATCAAAAATTGAAAATTTTCAGAAAAATACCAAAATTTCACCCTAGGCTAATTTCGATATTCTTAGTCCAAAAATGAAGTCCATTTTGAAAAATAAAATTTATAAAATTTCAAAAAGTGGTTATTACTCTTCATAACGGCTAGTTTTAATAGCATATTGTTGTTTAGTGAAACTCGGTATTGCGTACGACGCAAGCTATCGAGGAAGGTCGCGATTGCGTGTAAAGCAAGTCAAGCAAGTGTTGCGTAGAAAAAAATTCCTTTGATAATTTATATAACATAAAAGTCTCGGGTGTTACATTCTACCCCCCTTAAAAAGAATTTCGCCCTCGAAATTCGTCACTTTGTAACAAACAGATGAGGATACTTCTCCCTCATCATATCCTCAAGCTCCCATGTAGCTTCTTCAAATTGGTGGTTTCTCCATAAAACTTTCACCAAGCGAGTGGTCTTGTTTCGTAGGACTTTTTCGCTACGATCCAGAATCTCTATCGGCTGTTATTCATAAGAAAGATCTTGCTCCAGTGGTACAACTTCTGAGCTGAGTACATGTGAAGGATCAGGTATGTACTTTCTCAGGAGAGATACATGGAACACATCGTGAACTTGAGAGAGATTCGGTGGAAGCGCCAATCGGTAAGCTACCTTCCCAACACGATCCAATATTTCGAAAGGACCGATATATCTAGGGCTCAACTTCCCCTTCTTCCCAAATCTCATAACCCTCTTCCAGGGAGATATTCGTAAGAACACTTTATCACCCACTTCAAACTCTAGGTCTTTTCTTCGGTTGTCGGCATAACTTTTCTGTCGACTCTGAGCTGCTCTTATGTGTTGTTGAATAGATCTGACCTTTTCTGCCATTTCATCAACGAGATCAGGTCCTAATAGCTTTCTTTCCCCAACTTCATCCCAGCAAGTTGGAGTCCTGCATTTCTTTCCATAGATAGCTTCATAAGGAGCCATCTGAATACTGGAGTGAAAGCTATTATTATAAGAAAATTCCACCAAAGGTAGGTGTTGATCCCAACCTCCTTTTAAATCCATAGAGCAAGCTCTCAACATATCTTCTAGGGTTTGAATTGTTCTCTCAGATTGACCGTCTGTCTGGGGATGATAAGCAGTGCTGAAACTCAACTCTGTATCCAGAGTATGCTGAAGACTTCGCCAGAACTTCGAGGTAAATCTCGGATCCCGATCAGATATAATAGAAAGTGGTACTCCATGCAATCTTACCACTTCCTTTACATATATCCTGGCAAGCTGATCTAGAGAGAAATCCTCTCTAATAGGAATGAAGTGTGCAGACTTTGTGAGACGATCAACTATGACCCAGATAGCATTATTGCCTTTGGATGTTTTAGGAAGTCCTGTGACAAAGTCCATAGTGATGTTTTCCCATTTCCATTCGGGTATGGGTAATGGTTGTAACATCCCCTTAGACTTCTGTCTCTCAGCTTTAACTTGTTGACAAACCAAGCATCGAGAGACATATTCAGCAACATCTCTTTTCATTCCATCCCACCAGAAGTACTCTTTCAGGTCCCTATACATCTTCGTGCTTCCCGGATGAATAGAGAATGATGAACTATGAGCCTCATCCAGCAGCTCATTCTTTAATTCGGGGATGGGAGGAACGCAAACCCGATTCCTGAACTTTATTATCCCATCACAATCAAGGTTGAATTCAGGAACATTTCTCACCTTCTTTTGTAACTCGAAATCTTCTTTCTGTGCCTCTTTAATCTTCACATGTATAGATGGTTGAACATTCATTTGAGAAAGATAAGATTTTTCCCCTTCCATTATAATTTCAAGATCCATCCTTTGTAAATCCATAAATATTGGATCTTTTGTGATCCTCATCATGGATAAACTAGCATGGTCTTGTCGACTTAATGCATCTGCCACCTTGTTTGCTTTCCCAGGGTGGTAATGGATTGAGCAGTCATAATCCTTAATCAGCTCCAACCATCTTCTTTGATTCATATTTAACTCCTTTTGTGTGAAAATATACTTTAAACTTTTATGATCAGTATAAATATCACACCTTTCACCATAACGGTAATGCCTCCAAATTTTTAATGCAAAGATTACCGCAGCCAACTCCAAATCATGTGTTGGGTAATTTTGTTCATGGATTTTCAACTGTCGTGAGGCATAAGCTATCACCATATCATTTTGCATAAGAACACACCCCAATCCCTTCTTGGATGCATCACTGTAGATCACAAACCTTTCTCCACTACAAGGCAGTGTGAGCACAGGTGCACTGGATAACCTTCTTTTCAACTCCTTGAAATTCTCTTCACATTCCTCTGTCCATACAAACTTAACTCCTTTCCGAGTCAACTTGGTGAGTGGATTAGATAATCGTGAAAAATATTTTACAAAACGTCGATAATAACCAGCCAAACCAAGAAAACTTCGGATCTCAGTTACTGTTGTTGGTCTCGACCATCTTTCGATAACCTCTGTTTTTGCTGGATCCACAGATATCCCCTCTTTTGAGATTATGTGACCCAAAAATGCAACTTTTTGAAGCCAAAATTCACACTTGGTAAATTTGGCATAAAGCTTCTCCTTTCTCAGGGTCTTCAATATAATTCTCAAGTGATCTTCATGTTCTTCCTTGCTCTTTGAATAGACAAGAATATCATCTATAAAGACTACCACAAATTGATCAAGATAGTCTCTAAAGACTCTATTCATTAGATCCATGAAGATAGCAGGGGCATTAGTAAGACCAAATGGCATCACTATAAATTCATAGTGTCCATACCTTGTACGGAAAGCCGTCTTTGGTATATCCTCCCTTTTGACCCTTAATTGATGATACCCTGAACGAAGATCAATCTTGGAAAAGTATTGAGCTCCGCGTAGTTGGTCAAATAAGTCATCAATGCGTGGGAGAGGATATTTGTTCTTGATAGTGATCTTGTTAAGTTCTCGATAATCAATGCAGAGTCTCATTGATCCATCTTTCTTCTTAACAAATAGAACAGGTGCTCCCCAAGGTGACGCACTAGGGCGTATGAATCCCTTATCAAGATTCTCTTGGAGTTGCTTCTTCAATTCCTACAACTCAATTGGGGCCATTCTATAAGGTGTCTTTGAAATAGGCAAAGCACCCGGTACGAGTTCTATTGAAAACTCAACTTCACGATTTGGTGGAAGACCCGGTAATTCCTCCGGAAAGACATCATCAAACTCCCTTACCATGGGAATATTTTTAATCGTGAGTTTCTCACCAACCATTTGAGATAAATAACCTTCATTTAGTGGAATCAATACCCATAAGATGGAAGAAATTTCCACTGGAAGGTTATGTTCATCCTTGCATTGGTATACGATCGTAGATTGATCTGGAGTATGAAATGTGACTTCCCTTCTTTGGAAATTGATATGAGCTCCATGTAGAGAAAGCCAATCCATGCCAAGAATCACATCAAATTCCACTAAAGGAAGGATCACAAGATTTGCAGGAAGCACTTTCCCACAAACTTCGATCGGAGAAGAATTATAAACTTTTGATGCGATTGATGTGCCATTAGGTGTTGTCACAGCTAACTCAGCATCTAATTGTTGAGGTAGTACGATGATACCCTTAGAAAAGTCTTCAGAAATAAAAGAGTGGGTGGATCCAGAATCAAATAAAACATTTGCTACTTTAGAGTGGATGGTAAGTGTACCTTTCACCACATCGTTATCGTACTCCACATCACTGATAGAAATTGCATCTGACTTTCCTTTGTCTTTAGCCTTAAGAGTTTGTTGACGTCGACCATCATCATCAACCCTTGGATTTGGGCATTGATTGGCATAATGCCCCATCTCCTTGCACTTGAAACATTGAAGTGTAGCAGGTTCATTCTGTGTATCCCTTCCTTTGTTTGCATCATTAGACATCTTCTTCCCATTATCACGGCATTCAAATGCCCGATGACCTTCCTTTCCACATTTAAAACATTTACTTGTCCCTTTAAGACAACTCCCTCCATGTTTCTTTCCACACTTTGAGCATAAGGGAAAGTTCATCTTCTTTTCCGTGTGCTCTTTAGATTTTTCTTTGAATTCCATCTTCCTCTTCTTATCAAACCCATGTGACTGATGGGTTACTCCAATCTCCATCTCGACTTTGAGAGCACATCGAACGATTTCCTCGTAGCTATTGAAGTCTCTTATGGCTAACTCCCTTCGAAGACTTGGTTTTAAGCCACTAAAGAATCGATCGATCTTACTCTCAGGTTGGATAATAATACCAGAAGCGTACCTTGCAAGTCTGGTAAAATTTGCTTCATAGGTACCAACAGATTCATCATCCCTTTGCTTCAGTTCAAGGAACTCTTTCTCCATCTTTGTTCGGAGAATACGAGGGAAGTACTTATTGAAAAATAAGTTCTTGAACTCGTCCCATTCCATAGACTCAATTTCATCCCTTTGCCTCGTATTCTTAACAAGATTCCACCATTGATCCGCATCTCCTTCCAAACAATACACTGCTAGGATGACTTTATCATGCTCAGAACATTGAAGAACTGAAAATATCTTTTCAGTAGTACTAATTCATTGTTCAGCAACTAATGGATCAGTAGACCCGCTGAAAGAAGGTGGACGCTGCCTCATGAAGGATTCAACAGAATGTTGCTCCCTCCTTTGCTCGTTTGGAAATCCTGCATGATTCATAGCTTGAGAAAGTTGTGTGAGCATGGCTACAAGATTTTGCATTCCAGCTCCCATATCGTTTGGTTGCTCAGGGGGACAATCATTGCATTGCCCATCGCATTCCGCATTAACACGGTTCCTTCGGGTTCCAGCCATTGACTAAAACCAAGAAGAATAGTGTGAGCAACACTAATTATAATTGGAAACCACATAATTCAAGAATAAAATTTTCATGCTTAAGGTCTTATCCTAGGTTATTCAAGGCCATTTCTAAAACACTAAGATTGTGTTCTATGCTTAGACTTATCCTTAGGGTTTTTACTAAGGCTTTCACATCCTAGTTTCCAAAGGTTGACTATACCTTTCCTCTGATACCAACTATAACGACCCATACTTTACATACATTGTTAATACTTCAAAAATTGAAGCACACTTATTACAACATATGATAAAACTACAAAGGACCGTATAGGTATAGTGTCTTTAGAAACTGGGAAACATAAACAACTGGTTCATAAATCTTCTACAGTGTCTCCCATTTATTTCATCATATCTAGGGCCCCTTTTAGCATATTCTACTTAATATCCATCTTCCTGACCTGGGGAAAAGAAAACATAAAAGGGTGAGCTCAAATGCTCAGCAAGGGCAAATAAAGGAAATAAAAATCATATCATATCTTTATCAAAACCTGAAAAAGAGATCATAATATCTTAACATGGAATAAATCATAGAAGTGAAAATGAGATCCCCATAATCATAACATAAAACTTGAAACTTTGTGGCATGCACACATAATCATGGAAATCATTTCTTGTTTGTCATGACTCATTGCCAAGACTATCTTAGTGGACAAAGTCCCTTTCTGAACCGAGTTCACTCCTCGTTTCAGTCCTGTATCACTGAACCGAAATAACCTTCCTTTCCAGCCATGTCTATCTCATGAGATATAAAATCATTACCCAATGCATTGGAGGGAGATATAGGTCCCACCCATCTTATAATGAATCCTTTCTTATGTGTGCCACATAATCATAAAACATACATCATCGCATAACACATATAACAAAAATGGGATTCTTGAAACATCATGACATCATAAATCAATTCATATAAGATAAAGGAATTCATAAACATAATTCCATCACAACATAGTCAAACCAATGTAAAAATATGGATAGAAACAGAACCCTTTATTATCTTAGATGGAAAATAATTTTGATAAAACACTTGAATTGAATTCTTGAGGAAAATATCCTTTCTTCTTCAAAAACATTTTTCCTTTCATAACATGTCATACAACTTTAAAATAAAAGAAGTTGATTAAAAATAAACTTGAAAACTTGTAAAGGAAGCTTCTTGGATTTAATGTTTTAAAAATCCATTCATGCCGTATAAGTTAAAAAAACATTCTTCGTACTTTTGTCGGAAAAGTCAAAAAGTACCTCGTACGACAAAAGATTCCTTTCATAGATATTACTAAAAACTCACCGAAGGGTAAAAATGGATTTAAACAATTGTAGGTGGATGGAAATAATATTACATATTGATGAAACATGGATGTGGATGATAAAATACACCCCAGTAAATACTTACGAATAAACAATCTCGGATAAAAATGAGATTGTGATATTTCCCTTACCTTAGGTCCAATTTGCTTTGTTCGTGTCCGAAGCTCCTGTATAATGGTTTAAATAATGTTATTGACTTATTCCAGAATCATACATATTTATATGATATCATATATGGTCATATTATTAGCTTCTTGTTAGTAATATTTCATTGTTACTTGTTACTCGGGTCCTTATAACTTTTTGTTCTTATGCGTGTTTTGTCGAATAAATTCTTATTCTTATATTTAGGTTATATATAATTCATTTCCAGAATGGTATTAGTGTAGTATATACCATATTCATTCATTCAATTCATTTATATAATCATTATGAAATGAAGATCATGTAGAACGAATCGCATCACATCGTGGAGACGGTATTCCGTACCTACGCACGAGTGATGATATCGTTCCTATGATCGTGGAATTGTATTGGAGTATATATATATATATTATTTCAGTGTCAATATTACTTAATAATAATCATATATAGTTACTCATTACACCATTATACCCATCCTTGTAAGGTGATGGTGGAAAATAGATTACACCACGGCGTGGAGACGGTATTCCGTACGTACGCACGCGTGGTGATTTCATTTTTCCGTAGGATGGATAGAAGGTGAAATAGGGTTGTTTCATATTTATAATAACATATCAGTATGTAAGAAATACTGATGTTATTACTTTATCATGAAACAACTAAAGAATAAGAAGTTGAAGAAGAAAGAAATTGAAAAGATCGGTAATGGATATTACCTCTTCTTTGGAAGGCCTCTTTGAATCCTCCACTTAAGGAACTAAGATTGGTCTTTGGAGAAGACCAGGACCTCTAGAATTATTCTAGGGAAGTGGAGAGGAGAAAATGGCAGGGGTTGGCCGAGCTTGAGTGCTCAATTTGGTGTGAGGAGGAGGGGGAGGAGGTGCCCTTTTATAAGGGAGGAGAGGGGCACCTTAGGAATATCTCAAAATATTATTTTATATTAAAGTCAAAATCGGTTTATAATGGTTCCAAAGGGTCTTATTTCGAAGATAAAGTGGGGAAGGGTCGAAATCCTATCAACCAATAGGATTTAGACAAGTTTAGGGTATTATTTTAACCTTATCAATTAGATTTAACTCTAAGTTAAATAATTTAACTTTTACCATGTCTTTTTGTTTTCTTTCACTATATGGTTAATACACTTACTATAACATGCCAAACGAACCCCAAATTGTTTATTATTAATATATATATCCTTATCTAAGTCATTTGGCCGAACCTTAGATTTTTAGGAATAAAATAACAATTAATAATATAATATTTGATTTAAAAACTATTTTGTGTCAATTTTGACACTATTTGATATATGATTTTTGTGAAAGTCATAACAGAATTATATGTTCGAACCAAGTTGATTAAATCAACACTAATATATCATAGTAACCTAGAAAATTAGTGGAATTCATAAAAAGTCTCAAATTAAATTTATTTTGGTGTTTATAACATCAATTATGTCAATATTTCATTAATAAGATAATTACTGCATCATCTTTGTGTCATAAATAAATTAAATTATTTGATGTCTAAAAATTACAAATAAAATACCATCATGTAGGAAATCTATTTAGATTTCTAATGAATATTTACAATCGAATTTATCTTATGTATAACCCCATATTAAAAATGATTTACTTATTAAACTTTGATTTTAACTATTTTAACCCTTCTTTAAATAAATTAATAATAAATGTCCTAATCTAATCCAAGTGGGCCTAAATGGTCATATTTTATTCCTAAGTTTGTTTTTGGTCGAATTACACTTGTCCAATAGAATTAGGACATGTGTTAGGGTAATATTAATATCATATTTACCCTTAGTTACCCTATTTACTATTAACCGCGGTAAAAAAAAGTAAAAAGTTACTATTCACCAAAAAATTATTTTCATCTCATTGAACCACATTTTAGTCCTTGATATTAACCGTGTCTCTCGGATTTTCGAAATTCCATTCACAGAAGCGGTAAAATTAAGTTTTATGCAAAATTCAGTTTTTAACCTACCACTTAGTGGTTTCACTATTCATCAAAAATTGAAAATTTTCAGAAAAATACCAAAATTTCACCCTAGGCTAATTTCGATATTCTGAGTCCAAAAATGAAGTCCATTTTGAAAAATAAAATTTATAAAATTTCAAAAAGTGGTTATTACTCTTCATAACGGCTAGTTTTAATAGCATATTGTTGTTTAGTGAAACTCGGTATTGCGTACGACGCAAGCTATCGAGGAAGGTCACGATTGCGTGTAAAGCAAGTCAAGCAAGTGTTGCGTAGAAAAAGATTCCTTTGATAATTTATATAACATAAAATTCTCGGGTGTTACAATATGTACTATTATACATGATTTATATACATTGTGTGAGATGATTCTTTACATTTGTGTTACTTTTATCTTCTTGATGTTACCTTAATGGTGTTACCTTAGTGGTAATTTTACCTTTGTGGTGTTACATTTTTGGGACATTACCTTCATGGTGTTACCTTCATGGTGGTACCTTTATGATATTCTTCCCTTGTGGATCAGTTGTGCTAAAGGATTAAAAGTTAGAGCCTTATGTTTTTTCATGTATGAGACTGGTATAATTTTGTAACTTTGGTATATGTATGGTAATATACCTAAGTAGAGTTGATGACTTCTGATTCGTGCTTTGTGATTGAGTTCTTGCTTTTTTGTTTTCCATTATGGAACTCTATGAGTCCATAAGGGGTCTCGGTGTTCCTACTGTGTATTGTTATACTCACCCCTGCATGGGCTACGCCCACACCATGATGTTTCATGTGTAGATGATGAAAAATATTGATCGAAGATGAGGGGGAAATGACTAGATAGTGCTCAGATGTGGCTTGTTCGGCGTGACGTGACAAAGTGACTACTGACCGTGAGTTGTACCTACCCTTCAGGTAGGATCCTCGGTGGGCATTTCATGAGTTTTTTTTTCAATTTCAGTTGTACTTGTAATTTCAATTTGAACTTGTATTTTGGCCCCATTACTTTTAGTACACATTTTAATACATAATTTTTGTTTTTGGTTGCTTCTTTTTGGGTTTAAGGATTGTGTGTTTGTATATGTCTAAAGGTAATTCCATCCAATTTTATAGATATACCTTTCTGGTGCTAGTCACTAGCCTTTCCCCAATGGATTGGAAACTTGGGGTAGTCACATAACGGGCCCTGGGGAATGGGTTGTGACACATCAAAGAACCACATTCATGTGAAATAGTGGAATTGGTTGTCAGTCTAAAATGTAAATTTCTTTAAATATAGTTAACTATAATAAAGGAACGATGAATGTTGGTCATGTTGAAAATCCATTAAAAGATATGAAAAATAAGTCTTTAAATTAGACAGAAAGAAGATTTGAATATTATCCTCAAGATTATTGAAATGATAGGTAATAAAAAAAATTCTAGAGGAAGGCAACATGTGGAGAAATTAAAGTGGGAAGTAATTTTCATTCGTTAATTGCAATATTTGAGGCAATTTGGGCCATACTATAGCATATTGTGAAGTGGAAACGAGCTGTATAATGGGTGAAGAGTTAGGATTTCATCAAGAGAGAACATATTCATATCATACTTATTATAGAAGAAATACTTTATAAGAATATTGGTTTAACTATTGTTATATTGTTCATAGTGTTTAGTATTGTAGTAAGAGGTATGATAGGAGAAATGATTTCAATATTCAGAGATGAGTCAATACACATCAACCAGACGGTGTTACTATTTCCACCAAGTTTTTTCCTTTGGAATAATATGATGAATATGGCGAATAAATTTACAAAGAAAATTGAATTGAATGGCCATCAAAATCCCACACTAAATCCAATATTTCATTTAAGGAAAAGAGGAAAATTGAGAAGAATAATTTTTCAGATGTGGCCCTAAATGCTAGAAAGAACAAAAGAACCTAGATTCTTGATATAGGATGTCCAACCCACAGGATGTGTTATGAAAAAATATTAAATAATGTCACGAAAGAGGTCGATGGAACAGTAGGGTTCATTATTGATGGTTCATTAAAGATAAAACATAGTTGAAGTACTGAGCTGGATAATAGAGAGTTGAAGAAAACTGACATCTTTTATGTGGATGGTCTACATCATAATCATCTTAGTTTGAGTCAACTCTATGACTCAGGACTTATTGTTACAATCAATCAGAATGGTTGTACTATAAGGGGAATGTTTGGGATTTCTCTCACGAAACGCAGTAGAACAGTTGGTAACTTATATGAAGATTACAATAAAGAGAACATTTGTTACTTAATAGTTGAAGAGGAAAAAAATTTATGGCATCAACGATTGTGGCATATCAATCAGTAAGACATAGAGAAGATATCTAATCTACATATATTCATGGATATCCCTAATCTAAATCCTAAACGAGAAAAGTCCTATGATGCCTGAATGTGAGGGAAACTGGTCTGCAGTTTATACTGACCAATGAAGAAAAGAGCATCAAATCTCCCAGACCCCATCCATATAGAAGCATGTGGCCCAATAAATGTTGTTGTAACACATGAATAAAGGGACTTTTTTCTTTACATAGATGATTACTGTAGAATGGCATGTGTTATTTTTATAAACATGAAGCGTCAAGTGCTTGATTGCATGAAAACACTTCCTCAAATCACTAAGAAATATACTGTATGGAAGTTGAAAGTCTTGAATTATAAAAATAGAGGGGAATAAAAATCCATTGAATTTGAAAATTACATAAAGAAGAATGAAATACAACATGTGGCGGCTGCTGTGAGAACTCCACAGCAAAATTGAGTTGTTGAGTGTAGGATTCGATAGAAAAATAACATGGCCATAACTATGATGATCAAGGGTCATATTCATCAGCAATAATGGAATGGGACATTAAAATCAACTGTTTATATTCAAAATATAATAGGTATATATATTGGTGAGACAAAGACACCATACGAATTGTGGCATGGAAGGAAACCCTCTTTGAAATATTTTAGTGTTTTCAGAAGAAAAATTTCTATCCTAAGAAAATAAGGAAATCAAGGGAAGTATGGAGACAATGAAAACAAAGGAATATTTATTTGATACTCAATGAAGATCAGACCCTACAACTGTTTCCACAAGAAATTGGGAAGAAATATAGAAAGTAGTGATGTAAATATCATTGAAGAGAAAAACTTGAATGCCTAATTGATGTCTTATGATGATGGGATATAAGATGTAAAAGGATATGAACATGGAAAAAATTCTAATACAGAGGTAGAAAAAGGTGTTAAAAATTAATTGGATTCGCATCCTGATGTTGAATTGAAAGAAGAATATGAAGCTGAAGCCATAGCTGGAGAGAATTAGGTTGAACCGCAATGGAAAAATCTAAGATCTTAGATTGATCAATCCAACATTATCGGGGATTGGAATGCACCAACATATACAAAGAGGTTGAGGATTAATGAACATTATTCATATCTTTCTATTGTGGAACAATCCTCATTTGAAGAGGATGCAAATGATGAGTCATAGGTAAAATAAATTAATGAAGAGTTAGATCTGATTGAAAAAAAATATCAAGCATGGGTTCTTGTTAAAACACTTGAAGACCATAATGTCATATGTATGAAGTGGATTTCAAGAACAAATTTGATAAATAGGGAAATTTGATTAGAAACAAGGTGTTCTTGGTCTGTAATGGATATTCACAAATCAAAGGCATTGATGTGGAAGAGAAATTTTATCCTGTAGTAACACTGGTGTCAATCAGGCTATTTCATACCATGGAAATCTAATGAGGTTATAAAGTCTATCAAATTGATGTTAATATAGCATTCTTAAATGAAGTATTGAAAGAAGAAGATTAAATTGAACAACATGGAGGGTTTTTTCTTGGAAATGATGAACTAACGATTTTCAAATTAATGAAGGCTCTTTATGGCATGGAACATGCACCATAGGCATGGAACTCTCAGTTGGACTCTTTTTTGAGGAAGCTTGAGTTTAAAATAGGAGGAGTGGATCACAATATCTATGTGAAAAACTCTCAATAGGACCAGTTTATGGTATTGGTATATGTGGATGATATTAGTTTTGGTGGAAGCAGACATGGATCAGTGGATGAATTTTCCAATCACATGAAATCCATATTTAATTGTTCAAGATTGGTTAACTCACACACTTTTTAGGGTTGCAATTACTTCATAATAAGGATTACACATCATTTATCAAGAAAAGTATTCAATAGTTGTATTCATGAAATTAAATATGCAAGATTCCAAACCAATGAAGACACCTATTAAAGATGGTTCAAAGATCAGAAAGAATGAGGAAGGGACTTCAATGGATCCCACCACATACAGAAGAATCATCGGAAACATATTGTACCTGATGATGACACAACCAGATATTTTCTTTGCAACATACCTTGTAGCCCACATTCAAAGTAATCTGAAGGAAGAGCATATGGTGGCAGTGAAAATAATCATGATATACAATCAAGGTACACAAAATTATGGGCTATACTTTGCTGCTGAAAGATATGGTGAACTATCAAAATTTTATAATACTGGCTGGGCTGGGGATGTAGTGGACAGAGAGTCTACTAGTGGTGGAGCATTCTATATTAAGACGAAATGTGTGGGATGGTTATGCAAGAAATGGGAAATTACTTCACTTAGATATGCTGAATCTGAATATATATCTGCTACAAAGAACTGCACTCATTACAATGGATGAAGAAATAACTTGGTGACATTGGTGATGAGGATAAACAACCAATGGGGATATAGTATGACAACAGAAGCCCAATTGACCTTACAAAAAATTGTATTGAACACTATCATACGAATCTTATTGAGATAAAATATCACCTCATCATGGAAAAATTTGAACATGGCATGATAAAAATGAACCATGTGGGAACTAATGGGAAAGTGGATGATATTATGACCAATCCACTATCGTCACCTATGTTTGAGAAACATCTGTTAACCTTGCAGTACATCAACCTCTTAATGTATAAAGCGATTTTGATATTCCCCTCTCACAAATTGTTTAATCAGTGCTAATCTATTTGGGGTGGTGTTGTAGGTCTATAGGGGAGATAAAATCCCTGGGGTATGTTCTTTTCTATACAATATTAAACTATATGTCTTTAAGTTTATTTCCAATGGGGGAGAATGGATAAATTTAATGGAAAGTGGTTAATTTTTTTATACAGGAAAAAGTATGAACTACAACAACAAAGCTGGGGAAAATAAAAGAATTAGAAGTAAATTTATGTCCTCTATATTGTTTTCTACATTGAGCATTGATCATGTTGACATATAGTGATTGATACATTGTTTGTTGAAGATTCGGATTTTGATCGTGGCTGGTGTATCAGTGAATTTATCTGGATATTTCCAACAAACCCAAAGGGGGAGATTTGTTGGAACCAAGATTGTTTCTTGATAATAATGGAATTTGGTTTGTGTTAGTTGTAAATCAATACATGGATGACTATGGAGTTTTCCATTAGTGAATTAATTTGATTGAGGCTAAAATAAATATTGAATGTGGCACAGTTTCCTAGTGTTCCATATTTTTAGACCTCAATAATTTGGAGTTTGGAAATGGCCCGCGATGAAGGTGTGAAGTACACAACGAAGGCGTGCAGTACACAACGAAGGTGTGTGGTACATGGTGAAGGCGTGTGGTACACATTGAAGGTGAATGGTACATGGTGCAGGTAGTGGTAATGGTATGCGGAGAAATGTGTATAACCGAAAAATATTTCTCAAAAACTGTATATGGTGATGAAATGTGGTACGCAGAGTACTGAAGATTGAAAAGAAAAATGGTTCGCAGCGATGGTACATGGGGAAGGCACGTGATACATGGAATGATGAAGGTTGGTGGGATTGATATGCTTCATGAAATAGGTTTTGTACGTGGTGGAGGCTAACCATATGTAGATGGATTTAAGATTGTCCAGAATTGAATGTTTGGGAAAATATATTTAGTGAATTAAGGGGAGTTACGTGACTATTTATGGAACAATAATCAACTTTTTTCAGAGAATTGATAGGATATTAAATGTTAAGGGATAAATCTAGAGAAGTCCAAAGTGGTTTGTGGAGGAGAATATGGTATGCTGAGAGACTCATTCGCATAAGGAAAACTGTCCACAGAAGATTGTGTGGTTCGTATAGGAAGCTCTTACATTACACGGTGGAGTAAGGTAGTACATTGATCAAGAGAGTTTACAAAGGTGTGAAGCATTATCCAAAGTAGATTGGAATGTAGAGTAGTATGGTATATGGAGGAGATGGATGGTATGCAGAAGAGTTGGATGGAATGCGGAAATAATTGTGGTATGTGGAAACAACAGCAGTATGCAGAACACCCAAGGAATCCTGAAAATTGGCCAAATCAGTTAGCGAAATTAATATTTATAACATATCAGTGTACGAGAAAATAAATTACATATGTGCATGATTATGAGACTTCAACAGATCATCCATTTGTAGTTGAGGATTCATGAATTAATACTATACCATTGAAGAAACCTTCAATTCATTAAACTGAGTGATGATTCTACCCGTGTAGTGATAAAGTGTGAGTATGAAGAAGATATCGGAGGGACATAATGTTTTAACCCTGAACCTTGTAATAGTAGTGCACCTATCATAGAGTTATTGTGCTAAAATCTTGTTTTCCACAACTTTAGAGGATTAGTGGTTTCGGTACGACTGACACACTATCAGTGTATATTCCTTGGACATAGCCCTTTGTAGTGAACAAGGTAAAATTGTTGTGTCATTGTTTTTCATGTGATTGTTTATTTTTTTCACTTCCACTTCAGAAAAGTATAATAGGTTCCTACCAATGCAAGAACAAATTCATTTAGTTTAAATGAAAAATTTGACACCCTGATTCACCCCTCTTCTGTCAGGGTGTTTCAGGGTCCTTCACATGCCATGTATCTCATCATTCAAATTAGTTTTTCAAAAAAAATATGATCCACATATCGTTTATTATTTCATTTTAATTTCAATCCTAATTTGACCAGGGTTATAACAATATTTAAATTTTCCATTTTATCCATCCTTAACAAAATTTCCTGATTTTCACAAGAAATAAATATTTTTCCATCACATTGAAAAAATTATATATCGATGATTGGATACAAGTCTTTGATATCTACCATATAAAACTCCATCAATATTCAATCCTAAATGGATGATATAATAACTAGATTATTTCCATTGAAAATAATATTGTTAAAATATAATATTCTTATTAATATGTTTTTTCATCCTCCATCTTCAGATAGAGTTACTATTTGTATTGAAACTTTCGTAATCCAATAGATTCAAACTAAACATTAGTATTATTATCCCATACACATAGTTTGTCTTCAACTCCACTGAGTGACTTATTCAATATGTAGACCATTCCTTTTATCATTTCATTATGTTTTTATTTCGATGACTGATATTTATCTAATCTTGAAAATATTTATCTAGAAATTGTTTCATCCCATATATTTGATTGACCTTTAAATTTTATTAGTAATCTATTTATAAAAACATTGAGATCACCTTCATCATTGTAATGACTATAATGACTTCATTTGAGTTAATTCACTCTTTTTTCCGTAGCCTTTGTGAATGATTATTTCAATTTATCTTGGGAATTTTCATTGGGAGTTATTTTGAATTTTGAACACCCACATCACAAAAAATATTTTTTACCCTTATTGTAGTTTTTATGTCCCATGTGTCATTCTTCTTAATGTATTGTATTATTTCAACCATCACTAACATTTTAACATAATAATATTTAGCTTCCTCAATGTTAATGGTGTATGATGTTTTCAAGAAGAAATAAAATTTCACATAATCTTTTATTATATCAATGAATTGATATATTTTTAAAAGATGTTGAATATTTTTGGGCCATATATTTGAAATTTCTTTTGCAATATCTATTGATGTAAAAGGGTGTAGTAATAGAGTCATTCGTTCTTCAACAACTTGTTTGATTATTGGTATTCCTCAAAAAGAAGACATTCAACTAAAGTGATTTTATCCTTTCTTGAATCATCATCTTGATTCAAAATACATGACACAATTTCATTGAAAATATCATCTCTATTTCATATAATCTTTTTGGTAATGGTATTATACAATCAATATCTCATTGTTCAATCTCCATATCCCATGTGGGTGTACATCACTCATTTTTTTATAATGTTGTCTTAATTTCTCCCCTAGGATCCAAAAATTGGATATTTTACCGAAAAAACTAATATAATGTTAATTGTTCTCGTGAGAACTCCATGATTCTTGTGGGACTTTATATCATTAATTTTTGTTAAGAATATTTTCAATATATACACTACACACAAAGTCACTTTAGACTAGAATGTCTAGACCACTCGTTTGTCATTCCACATTGATCATTCCATGATGATAATGTTTCTATTTTTTATTATCAAGACTCCATTGATTGGAGGTGTTTAAGCAGGATTAAATTCTATTTTGTTAAAAATTTCCTAAAGGTACTCCTAAAAAATATTGTTGGAGTACCCCCACCATCACCAAATTGTAAATTGATTATATATTTTTAGATATGTTATCCAATATTTTTTAGAGGCAATTAGAGGCAACTAGCATGAAGGAAATAGGTTAATAAGTTCATGAAAATGTTCAATCTAAAATAAAAATATTTTTTATATTATCATATTACCTAATGACATGTACAAATTGAGTTTCACGATGTGAATATTATATACATTGGTGAATGATGATTGAAGTTAAGATAATGAATATAATTATTTTTATAAATATATATGGATTTTTTGTGTACATATAATATTATTACCTGATTAAAATTAATATATAATATATTTATATACTAAAAAATTTAACAACTACATTTATAACAGTACTGTGAAAATTATCCGGCCTCTATAAATATAATTGTCTAACTCATCCACACATGTGGGAGCATGAATCAGCATGTAGGATCTGGCCTTAATAGACATCTTTAAGTGATAGGGGGAATGGATTTCATATTAAGGCATACATAAGTGGGAATATATTTAAAAGGTCAACACATTAGTGTTATAGGATCCACCGGGTGAGTCAAAACAATGATGAAGATATTTGATACCTCAATCAGACCCAATTACTCACAAATGATCCACTAAGGAAACTATATTTTTTTAAGATACATGAGATCGAGTGAATATATTATCTGGGACCCAAACAAGAGAATAATTATTCTCCCATCATTAAAATTTATAAATAGAAGTTTCATCTTTCAATTGATTCAATTTGAGTTGTATTGTATCCCTTGATTATTTCCCTACATACTCTTACTAACAACCAATAGATTTTTAATGTGAGTATAGTTAATAGAACTGTCGATATATTGAGTGAACTTTAATGATTATGATCAATCAAATATGTTGAGTATAAATTGACCACAAGATGAATATATTCTCTGTGACAATGATATACTTTCAATGTGAATCTTCCATGATATGTAAGATTCCACATGGATAATCCTCAAATAGAGAATATTCTTAGAGGTTGGAAGGTATATAAATAGTATATTAAAATTTTATTCGATGACATATATGTATGGTTAGAATGTGTAGGTAATGACATACTATGATTTTTGAGAATATTTTGGCAATGTATTTGATGACTGAAGAACCTCCTAAGATCATTCATTTAAGTAAGAATCCTCCACAATAATCTAATATGATATATTGATTTATCCATTAATAATTGACATCTTACATTGGTCACATTAGTAATATGAGATCATATCGAGACCAATAAATTAACATATTCACTAAATAATGAAATTACAAAGATATTTCAAACACAAGTGGCTAAATTTGAATTATTTTATATGATAAATTGTGGATAGTAAGGGTTACTAACTATCTCACATGCATGCAATGGAACATGAATGTATGTAATATGAATTATTATTTTGATGCCTATGGCATTTATTAGTTATTCAGAGGTAACATAATGCATTCATGAATGCATGATTCATATGTGATCCAAATCATATGAAAAATAATTGATTTAATTAAAACAAATTTTAGATATTGATAAATGATGTTTAATGGGGAAGAATGAGTGTTTTTGGATATATAATTATGATTCATGAGGAATTAACATCATGAGGATAATATGATGATTAATTGTTTAGAATTATGTAATCACATTGTAATTCCATTCATGAGTTCCACATTACAATGAGATATTCCATGTTTTAGTGAATATATTTATAAGAAGATATTATTTAAAAATGATGTATCACAAATATTACCATGAAGGTTATAGCTTATCATTAATTTTTTAAAGAATGATGTCTGGAAGAGAACTCATTTCATGAATGACATCATTGATGAATTCATAAGAAATTCATAATTTTTTCCAAAAAATAAATTAAAGATGAAGACATGATAAATTATTGAATTCAAATTTGGAGACTTCCATACAATCACCTTTCATATCAATATATGACCATAATTTGATATGTTATAAGATCAATATGTGGAGTAATTACTGACATTGTAAATAATAAAAGGATATGTTATTGGTGTATACAAGATAAATATCTTTAGTATATATTTAAAATATATTTTTATGCATGGTATATTTTGGAATGAGAATTGATGAAGATGATAAGTTCATATATAATAAAATAAAATATAATTAATCCAAACCATGTTTTAATTAGATATAAATGGGCACCATAACTCAATAATTAATTTCTTTTTAAATTAGAACATATTTTATGAATAGAATCTGGAATTTTTCAAAAACTACTATGGAAATAATATTCACACAATATACATGGAATATATTTTTTTTGAAATGAGGATAATATTATATATTGATATTGTGTGATTATGAAACTAAAATTTAGAGATTATGTGTCGTGTATCGAATTAGAGAAGCTGATATAATTTCAATGATCCATTTTATTAAATAACAGAGGATACAAAATGTTGGTGAGTCATTTTGAATCATTACAGTATTTAATTTGAAAAAGGAGAAGATATACTCAACGTGAAAGGACGTGAATACATATATATGAATATAAAAAACTATCCATATAAATAAAAGACGTATTCAAATAACTATTAAAATGAGTCCATAGGAGCCCTAATGAACTATTAGGAGGTAGTATTATTAACCCACCAATATGTTCTATGGAGATTAATATCAATAGATTTTTTTCTATGCAGGTACTTGTATAAGGAACATGTCCGATGGAATCTACTATGAACCCTTTAAGACCATAAAATTTAAGAAATTATCTATAGGTTATTTGATAAGATAATTTATCTAGAATTTTGGGAAATCGATTTTAAAATATTAATGTTTTTAACTATGGAGTATATAGGACCTATAAATTAGAATGAGGTTGGATTAGATACTAAAAAAGCATTCATAAAAATAGGCACTATTCCTTTTTTAACCAGTTTATCTGGTTGAGGCTGGGAGAGAAAGTAATAGTGGATTGAGGTCTTAACTGACTACATAGGTAGAAGTAGGAATGAAACTATCCATAGGTGTCATTGAATAAATCATCCCCCTCAATGTTATCTTATAGGATCTATGATATATAATAAACATAAAAGTATGGTTCCCTTTAAGAATATACAACCATTAAAAAATAATTATCTAGAGTTCAAACTCATGAAATAGTATGATAGATACATTCATCAATGAAAATTACATTTTTTATAGAATAAATAAATTCTACCATATCTTATTTTCCACAGCCACATGTTCTTTGAAAATATTACATTGATATTTACTCAAATAATATAGGATTATAAAATGATTAATGTGAATGAGGGAAATGTGGAAATAAATGGGAATGTTGGTAAGGTCAAATTGTTTAACCATTCATAAATATTAAACAACAAGTTGATGGGACTTCATACATCTGTGTACATATGTTAAAACACAGAGAATATTTATGAATCCAACAACAAGATACATGATTTTATTCTACAAATATTGAGGGATTATATCGAATTTATTTGGAAGGAAAATTAAGATACCTTTAATGATTACTTTAACCATGTTCGTGAGATTGGAATAAATATAATTGCCACTACCGATACACTAGAAGAATAAATTATTAAAATGAAATTGATGAGAAACACCCCTAATAGAGTTGATACATATATATATATAAATATATTCCCCTTTATTTATTTAATAAACATCCTTTTATGAGTTTTATAACACAATTCCCAATTATGAGATGATAAATTATCTTGTGTATAAGAAGAAGTTGAATGAAGGCATTCCAATTGATTCTAAAAAAATATTCAATCTTAAAAAATGATGAACCAATTGATATTTAATTATTATTATTTTAAAGATATGTTACACAAGAAATTAATTTCATTAACCTCTAACAACATTAGATGACGAAGAAGGAAGTATAAAGGCATTAAACCTCTTAAAATCATTATTTATCAGATAATCAGTATTTTTTCAATAGATTATCCTATTATGAATAATTAGTATATAGAGGGTGATGATATTTTGGATGAATCCTATAAAATAATATCTAAAAAAGACAATTCAATGATAAGTAATAAATTAATTTTTTTTAGAATGGATAAAATTGGAGACTCAGCCTCATCATGTGACTCTATTTATAATTTTGTACCTCATGAACATATAGAATTAATTTCCCACACAATGGCTGGAAAAGATGATTCATGTAGTGAGAAAATGGAGGAAGAAAGTTATTCATTATCTATGGATATGATTGAACTAGAGTATTTCATTTAGAAAAATTCTAATCTCAGGATGAATGTTAAGATACTAGATAAAAAAAAGACATTGATGATCATGATAAAAGTAATCAAATCAAAGAGGATAAAATATTAAGAAAAAAAATATAGGACACATGGTTTAATTATAAATTAGAATAAACAACTAGAGTCCAAGGAAGAAGATCATTATCTGTTTAAATATAGATTCATTAATGATAAAATATCTTAAAATTTGATAGAATGATATGGTAAAGAATTTGCGATTTAGGATGAATCATCCAAGGATTTTAAGAAATCTGACCCCATGGTAATGGTAGAAACAATTTTTAAATGTTAAATTGACACTAAATTTGTCACAAATGGTATTTCATATTTCACATAGAAAGTAGGAATATCTCTGGTAAAATATTTCTGGGAGAAATAAACTATAATTCAAGAGACAATATAGAGACAATGAGAAGGAAATTATATATAATAAAATGTGCAAATAAAATCTATAAGATGTCATGGAACTAATAAAGAGAGACTCACCAATGTGGTTAAGGAGAAAGCATCAACAAATACTCATATTATTGTAGAATCTATAGACACAAAGCTTATGGATTCTAGTACAACAATTCACTACCTCAAAAAAATTATTTAGCTATAGTGGACCTAAAATGAGGAGAAACATCGTGAACGAATGAAAAAACCTCTATATAATGAAAATATTTTAATTTAAAAAGTCCTAATAATGTGTAGAAAAAATAGTATCTAAACTATTATTTTTTAGAATAATGGAAGACCCTTTTTGAGATATCTATTAAAAAACTAATCTAATTAAATTATAATATGAAAACCCTAATTATTCCCATTAATTAGTTATGTACTAACACAATGGTAGTTGATGAAATCCAATATATTGGAAGTATAAGAGGAAGTAGATGAGGATTTCAATATTTATACAGGGGTCATATTACTTTGTTTGGCTAGCCTAGGTGTTACATGTTCACACTTTAAAGATTTCTATTGAATGGTTCAATTCACAACAGAAAATCAATTGAATTTTAATTAAAAGAAATATAATTATATTTTTTTTATGAGATAATTTCAATCCTGGTAATATATATATCATGTAACATCTTCCACTCTCTTAATAATTTTTATGAAATTTTGTTCTAGTGTCTAGGTTAAAGACATTAATCAAAGTGCTTCAGGTAGAAACCTGGTTAATTTTATAATTTCTTTAGAATTTATCATGGGAATTTATTTTTAGGATTTACATTAGTAATATATATATATATATTTATTTAAAACAATAACCATGAACATTTTATGAATTAATGTTATTATTCTGGTTCTTTCAATACCAAATTTCATTTTTTAATCCATTATAAGGAGGAAGGTGAAATATTAAAGAAAGAAGTGAAATAAACATGATTTAATTCCTAAGGATGTTTTATTTTATCTTTATTGTAATTTAGTATTCTCAAATTATAAAATTAAATAATTATGTGTGGTAATTTCATTCCGTACTTATATTTTTTATTATACTCTTTTTCTATTAATAAAATTTGTGCATTACAATACCATCATACCATTCTAAATAGAAGTTTAGCTAGATTTAATAAGAATATTGAGAAGGATGATTATAAATATTCATGAGAATATTGTATATATTAGTCCTAATTTGGGAATATTAATTTATTTATGTAAATAACATTCCATCAACAATATCATGATTTAAAATTTTGGAGTTTATATTAGTTGATTTATATTTATTTTCACACCTCTCTGTGAATGTGATATATTTTAATTCACATTCCTTAGATGTATTCTAATCAGTTATTAATATTTTGTTATATACCCTTACCTTGTGTGGTTCTAGGAATAAGAATAATTACTAGAACATGTATTATGATTTTATTTAAACATGATTATTTTGGAAAAAATTAATACAATTGATTGTATAGATTGATTTTAATTTATAACATATTCATTTAATATACACAATATTATTATTCTCTTGTTAAGACTTAGAAACCAAGATATTCAATTATTATAAGCTTTATAAAAAATATATTTATCCCTCCAATCATACTAATCATATTTTTTTATGATTAATATTGGAATTAGGGGAGATAAGTAATTTCAAGATGTTGTTGAAGGTTATAAGGAACAACAGAAGTGGGGATAATATTCCAATTTTTTATTTTTATTCATATTAATCAAATAAAATTGAATCACATGAAAAATGAAAATCGTGAATCTTCTAGATAATTTTGTTTCAATTTAATATATAATAAATTTTAAGAACAACTTCCTCAAATAAATAATTACTTTCTATCTATTTTGATTGATTATCAATATTTTCATTGATGCGGTGTATAATATAATTGATCATTCTTCTATTTTTATCCACTTATTATCCATGAATATATTTGTGTCAATAATCCATATCTCGATTAAATCATGGATGATAGTGGAACATTACATGGTTTATTAACGATAAAATAAAATGGATTTTTTTTTCAATTTATGTTCTTAAGATGTGGAGGGTGGTGGATTTTTCCTCTAGGGAAAAAGATAATTTTTTAGTGTATTCCAGTTCTCAAAAACACCCATATAATTAAAAATATTTATGTTTGAATTGATACATAATTTTATTATTTGATATTTAATGGAATAAAAATTTATTAAACATTAATTCTAGGTACGTCCTCAATTATATAATAATATTATTTTTATATTTCATGTTATGTGAATTTTAAAATTTCATTTTTTGTTATTAATATATCAATATTTATTTAAGAAATATTAATTAAATTATATTATTTAATCTTGTCCCACAACTCGACCTATCAATCATACATTGAAGTTATAATACCATGAATAATAATATATTTATGTAAAAAAATAATAGTTATTAATTAAATAAATAATTTAACTTAACACATAAATAATTGTTTTTAATAATAACGTAACTGAATAATTCTTATATTAATATTTTCAACAAAATAGTTAATAAATACAAATTTATTTAAAACCTTGTGAGATGTAGACATGAGATAAAATTCAACTCAAAAAATATCACAAACCAAGCCAGGTATCCGTTCAACCTGACACCCAACCCGGTCTATGGCATGTCCTAGAGGGTGTTCCCGATCCCCATTGGTTGGAAAGTATTTCCTGGGTTTCAATAACATGCTTTTTGAGTGATTTTCCAATATACATACATATAAGCATCAAGAAATTTTAAATATTCCAAAACTGAAATTAAAAAACCAAACAATTCATTATCAATTATTAGAATTGAAGTCTACACTATAAACAAATCTCCCAAAAAGGATAAAACCAGGAAAACTAAAAACCCCCACAATACCATCATGAAAAAAAGATAAACCATCTCCCAAAGCATCCACCACCAAACCCACATGATAATACCCATAAAAACATACTCCATTATCACTAAAATTCAATTCATTATCTTGAATAAACATAAACAAAGATCTATATACATCAAATGTTGTATGTAAGATTTGAGACAAAGCCTAGCAGGATTCCACCCAGGAAATAGGTTCCATGCTAACACATTAAAAATATAATCTTACATTCACTTATTAATTCAATAATTTTTTCAAAAACATCTATGAAAACACTTAATAGGTAAACAGATAAAAAGTAACAATTTGAAGGAAAATCATTTCACAAACACTAGCTTAAATGGGAATAGAATTTTATAAATATCACACACAATCAAGTGGTCCTCCATAATCTGATGGATGTAATGACATCATATACTCTAGAGAATCATATGTAATACCCCTAAGGTTTAACAATCTTGATTGGTACCCTAGAACCACATACCAGGGTGATAGGAGGTATAATATCCACAACCATCAACATTCTCGTACATGAGACACTATATAGGAGAAGAATTCAAAATTTTAGTGGTCTCCAATAATCATCATTGTTTAGTTAATTTTTTATTCTTTAGTCTTACCAGGTGAAACCTATTCATTCCACTTTTAAATAACTGTCGTAATAGATCTAGTCGTCCCACCTAGAGACATTTGATTAACTTATTCTCATGTTAATGTACACGTATCAAATAACAGACCACTCCCATAACCCATTGGCATGAACACCCATTAAATCACAATTTTTTCACAAAAAAACATTATTCATTTTAGACACTCCAATACAATTTAATAAACACACTTAAAATGCCAACAGATTAAAAAACATGCCTCAAACCACAGAAATAAATTATAGAACATGCCAAAATAAATTAAATGAACAAACTAGATCATCCATATGTACTAGGGCATGGAACCACCTACCTCTCAAGAAGAAAATTCTGAAATATAGTTAGAAACCCCAAATGCACAACAAGAAAACCCTAAGAATGAATCATCGAACATAATACATCATGATAAAACCCATATATAGGATATATAAAACACAAATGAACTACATGCCTACAGAAAAATCAAAGTCCCCAAAAGAAGATATCAAACCCTAAAGGAAGGGGAAAATAATATAGAAGAAAAATTATATGAGATATCTGGAAGAATTTGAGCCAAAGATATCCAAAAATAATAGCCCACTTAGTGGGAGAGATAAAGGGAGGAACAACTAGGGTTGTGGAGTCTATTGGTTCAAGAAAAGGGAAAAGTGGTTAAAATTGGGGAGCATTTAATATACAGAAAAATTATTAATGGGTTGGAATGACCACACTATTAATCCAATTTTTTTTCAGACTATAAGTAGATCATATAACCCCCTATGTCGAAGGAGAGACTAGATGCATGCTTACCTGCTCCAAGGCACATGGTTGTGCGGGGTCCATGTAGGAGGTTCTACCTTCTGCTGTATATTTTCATGGGTTGGGAGTTCGGTAACTACTAATCATGCGCTGGCTAAGCGCAGAAGCCTTTCCACCCAAAACACTCAATTTTACACCAAAATTCAAATTAAACCTAAAGTAGTAAGCTAGACCAGTGACCAAAGGAAATAATACTTGACATATTTAATTCTGTCACCCATTTTTCTAGAGTGAAATGACTGAGAACCTCTCTCGAACTCATACAAAGAAAAACATAAATACATGAGTGAAAAAATTATACCCACCGTAATGCTTTCCTCCCCTGAAAAACACAGCAATGCTAGAACAAACATCACCATAAAAATAGAAACATACAGATTGAAGGAATATCATAAATGTTCTACCTTCCCCTAAAGTGAAATAACCTCCAGTTGATTTTTCATTGAATCAAAACATTCTACAATGCCCAATCCCACTTCTCAAACTAAAAAAAGTCAAACACTATTGAATGGAAACAACTCCACTTGTCGAAAGTGAAAAAACTAGACCAAATCACACCCGATGAACACTCCCATAACATTAATTCAATGAACCTGTTGGTCATGCTCCATTCCCAATTATTTCTCGATAGTGGAGATTGGGGATAGATAGCTCAGAATGAGACTACATATCACCAAGATATCAATAGGAACATAACAAAAAAAATGGCATGGGGAGGCCTGAATAGACTCCCCACCATTTGGAATATGCAAACACCGAATTACACTAGAGGTAACTCTATGAGACCTGCGATGGGTCCCTCAGTAATGTGAAATGAATTGAATGTTTTCTAGACTAGTAAGAAACGGGGAATGAAACATGACATGGATTATATTGGTAGCTTCCCACATGACCTAACATCCCACCACTAGGGAGCAAATTTACAAAAAATCCAAACAAAATACAATACATTAAGCGGTTTGACACTACCACTAAAATTTACATCACCAGATGTTCCTAAAAAAACTCGGTTCAAAAAGGACCTATAAGGCCTTTTAGATGTGAACAACTATAAAGATATTTAAACCCCAAATGGTATAAGCACTGTGGTTTATGAAAACGAACCAACCATGGTTCAATGTAACCAAGGTGAAACTCTACAATTCAATAGATTACAATATGGAGGAATAATGTGCCTATGTCACTTTCCACAAACTAGACCACACATTATGAAACAACTACATGGTAGGATTTCATGATTATGTCCCCATAATGAAGTTGTAAACTAGATTTTAATCCTTTACACCTCTATGGGTATATAACTAGGTACCATCATCACTCTAGATCATATGGATGGTGCTATATTAACTGAAGCATCTCCTACCTCGTAGTAAGATACCAAAAAATCCTGATCAAAATCTATTCTTCTTGATTCCACAACAAAACAAACCTTAGAATAGACAACAGCAACAGTCACAACACAACACAAAATCTACTCACACCCCCACATGGAAATCTCACAAAATAATGGGTTTATAAGATTCATATATGCAACTCCTTGTTTCTTGGAACAAGAGTCATCTAGGGGAAAGGGCATATAGAATATATCTTCCCATATAATGGGGAATCTGATATTTTCAAAAAGAAAACACACTACTAACCAAGCAGAGGTCCTAAGAGGATTACATGACAATCGTCCTTATAATCGATCAAAAACATTATGCTAGAAAGCATCACCAAACATGACCACTGAGACTAGAAGAAACATTAAATGAAAACAGACATTGAACAGATTCCCAAACAACATGTGATTCTTGCAATTATCCATATCAACCTCTTATAACATGTTTTACCACACCTGTGGCCTAAAAACCCCATGATTATAAGAAACTGATAAATGGAATGAATACTATTTTATGATAGTGGTTAACACAATCAACCCATAACCCTTTAAATTTTACCCATTTGTTTTCACTTTACTTCTTCTAGGTAGCCTCTTCAGACACCACGATGTAAAAAATAATACGTGACGTCTCAAACAACTCAAACAACCCAAAGTTTCTTTCAAATCCCCTCACATCTTCTTTCCCACTATCAGAGAACACTCTTAACCAAGAAAATAGGACAAAGATTCTCTTTTCTATATTCTAGGATAAAGTACTTACATTTATGAACTGGAAGAAATTCCAACGACAAATATCACGTGGTTATAACACAATTATGGGTTAATTTCACTATTTTGGAATACACTAGCTAAGACGGAAATCAAAGGAGCCTATTAAATTTGTCTATTCGCCAAGAAATTCCAAAAACCTGAACTAAACACACAAGGGAAACCGCTATAGAGGCCTCAAAAAACACATCTAAAAAAAGACAACTAAAAAACACATCAACCCAACATACTAATAGAGTAAATATAAATAAACTCGTTCAAACAATATGGGTTTACTGATTTTAAAACATTTCATAACGACATTAAAAATTGTATAAAATACACCCAACCTAGTCACTTGTTTTTAAACCAACATATTTTCCATTAAAATCATTTTTTGAATCTAAATTGGATCTTCGAATCATGCATTCATCAATGTTATGACATAATACTCACACTAGAATGTTCATATGCCACAATGTGCACCCACCTCATGTACTTCACCAAACTCATCCAATCCAGACATTTTCTTATCTACCATCCCATATATACCCATGCATTTGCTCACTTGTGAGAATACCAAACTTTATAACCAAACCCTTCCACTTTTCAAAATGAAATCATTCAACTCACACTTTTCTTCCTAAAAATGCTAGATAAAAAATTAGAACACAATTTAAAATTCACAAACCTCCTCATTGAATTACAGACCATTCGAATAAAAAACTCACTTTCAAATCATAGATGTCAATTTACAAAAAATTCCACCCCATTGAAAAACACTTTCGACCAGACAACATTCTTAAATTGATAAAAAATTATTTATATTCATTTAAAAAAACATTAAAAACCCCTATTAAATTATATAATCCAATTTAATTAAAAATTCAAATCACCTTATTCAAACAAGTCTCAAAAATCATTTCAAAAATTTATTTTCATTTTCCAAACAACATGTTTTTGATAAATAACATGTTTTGATTGTATAAATCCAATTTCATTAGAATAACTCTAATTTTACAAAAATATCACTTCATTAAATTCCACCTTTCTAGTTCATTATTAAATGATTCTAGAAACCAATTTACCATATTATTAAAATCATACCATTTTTCCTTAATATTTTTATTCCACACTTTTTCAGGAAGGGTTTTCAGAAATAATTATTTCAAAATCCATGGAGAAAATACAATGTGAGTGGAAATTAGGTTCTATGGGTGACTTGAACATCTGGTTGGAATCAATACCCCAATCACCCCACCATCAGAGAGAGTTTTATCGGGAAATTTCACAAAATCCACAAGGTTTTGAAGGCCATGCGACCTCATTGATACCATTATCCATACACTCATTTATATTCCACCCATCAATGAACAACCAATATAACTAAAAGTCTTATATGAAACCCAACTTCTCATGGTAACTTTAGTCGTGTAACGAAATTTGTTGTCATGGAACCTTAATCATAACAAGAATATAATGTTCTAAAAATCCTAGCTCTCGTTTACACAGAATCTTCCCCAAATAAAAATACACAAAAGAGTGTAACCTATCTATAATACCATTTTTCAGGAAATCAGATGGGTCACCATCCGACCCAGTGCCTGACCCGTTATGTGGCATATACCAATGGGCGTTCCTTATCCCCATAGTCTGGAAAATTGTTCTTCTGTTTTAATAAAATTCATTTGGAGAAATTTTACACAAATGCTTATATAAAAAAACAAACAATTTTAAGTATTCCAAACCTAGAACTACACAACCAAACAAGCCCTTTACAATTTTAAAAAATTATTTTTACTATCTAATCCAAATCTCTAAAAATCACTACAATAAAGAAAACTGAAAACTCCAAACCAAACATTAATTACACAAGAGGAACCATCTCCTCAAGTATCATCCACTAATCCCATAAGATTAGACCACAAACAATATGCACCATTATCACATAACTTATTTTATTTAGCAGTAATAAACATACAACATGATCAACATACACCCAATGGTGTATATAGTGTGTGAGAAAAATCCCAATAGGATTCCGTCCAATACAAAGGTTCCATGCTAAAACATTAAAATGATAATCTAACATGGTCATATAAATTCAATAATTTTAATAAAACAAATATGAAAAAAATTATTAGGTCAACCATTAAAAAGGAATACATTGAAATAAACACATTTCAAAAACACTATATTAAATGAGAATGTAATTTTATAAATAGAAAACAAACTCATGTGGTCCTCCGTATACCGACGGATGGCATAACATCAAATATTGTAGATAACAATGTGTAAATCTCCAAGGGTTCATCAAGTATGAGTGGGACCTTAGAAATATGTACCTCAGTGAAATGTTGTAAATTAACCAAAACCATACACATTATTTTTCATGATCCACTGTAGAGGAGAATCATCAATAATTTTAGTGGTCTCCAATCATCGTCATTGTTTGCTCAGTATTTTAATTGTCAATCATGCTAAGTAAAACCGGGACAAGCCACTTTCAAATCACCGACAGACTAGATTATGTCATCCCACCTAGACATTGGGGATTCCCTTATTCTCATGTTAATGTTCACATATCACACAACATACAAGTCACATACTCAATTTCTATGCATTCCAAGAAATTCACCCTTTTTCACAAACAAGATAACTTTCATTTTAGCCAAACCAAAAAAAATCATAAACAGACTTAGCATGCCTTACCCAATTTGTAAATACTCATATAGATATATCAAAAGTAACACAAATATACTCATACAACAAATTCCATGGTCCAATCCCCTTAGTAAAGTCACACATACACTAAATCATTTGTTTAAAAAAGTTTTATAGTCAATTAAGAAATTATCAATTCATGATTAAAAGTTCACAATGCAGTTAATGAACCAAAATGACTGATTTTACATAAAAATTTTCTTTTCAAAAAACATTCACTTCATGATCCAATGAATGGGTATTCCACATCATACAAAAATGTATAAAATCCTTGATATGAAACTCTACAAAAAGAATCCACAAGACATATAGATTTTTTCATTTATAAAAATTCACTTCCAATATAAAAACATGCCAATGCTTTCAAAAACATTATTCATCAAACATAAATAAAGTATATAATATTCAAAAATTAATTAAATGAAAAAAGATAATCCATAGTACTGGGGCATGAATCAACCTACATCTAAAGAAAAACCATCCAAAATTGTGTGAAACTGAAACCCCACCTATAGAAATCTCTAAAAAGGAATTATTATTCTTAAGACATCAATATCAAACCCAAAAATGATATCTACCACTAAAACAAAAATACATACACACTAGAAAACTAAATCTCCTAATAGATAATTGAGAAAACCCAATAAAAAGGGGGAAAATAGAGATAAAGGGTCTTACATGAGAGATCATAAATATTATGAGAAAATGACACCCTAAAATTGTAGCCCAATGAGGCAGAGATGTGGTGGGAGGTGCACCTAGTGCTAGGGAGTCAATGGGGTTGAGATAGGGGGAAAAGAGGTTATAATATAGGAGAGAGAAAAATAGAGAAATCATTTTTTATGAGTTGGAATGACCATATAGTTAGTCTACACAATTTTCAAAACTATATGAAGACCATATGATTGCATAATCCAATGGATATAGTAGCTACATGCTTATCTAGGCTAAGATACATGGCCATGAAAAGGCTGTGCAGTGGGTTTTTTCACCTACTACACGGTTTCTTGGGTTGGGTGCTAGGTTACCACTAACCGTGTGCCAACCGTTCAAAGGATGTTTCCAACCCAAAACTATCCATTTACTCAAAAATTGAAAGGAAAAAAAAGAATGAATATAAACTATGGATAAAATGAAGGAATACTCTAAAATATAAAACTTTTCACCCCCAATTCTGAAGTTAAATGGATGAGAAACCGATCGAAACCAGAAAAAGGAAATATTAATAACTCGGGTGTGACACATAATATATTCTAAAATATCTCATAATAAAATTTATGGGATAAAAAAACATGAATTATTATCTTTACATTATTTTTTAACAATATTAATTCTTAATATTATATTCAATAAATTTTAATTAGAATTTTGATAAACATACTCTGTGGACATCTATGCCAATTTCTCTGTTGCATTAAGTTCACTTATCTAATGACCATGATCCTCATCTATCAATGTGTATATTCACCAATAGATATATAAGTTACATTCATAGAAATAACAACCCGGTAATGAAATAAGCTATGTAATCTAATCCCATATCTTGATATCTAATCAATCAAGATTATCATTTATGTCATAATGTTATATGATTTATTTATCAATCTTTAACATTATGGAATAAAATCATTAGTTAACTACCAAAGTAATGGATTTAATTCTATATTTATATTTCAACAAAATGTAATGAGATATTATATTCTATTGTCACATAATGGAAAAATATTTTCATCAAATTTTAAATTAATGGAAAATCACTTATCAAACAGCCTTTATATCAATACCTTACATGATCTTATACCATCAATTATTTCATCCATACATAAATATATGGGACTCATTATATTCATTAAAAATAATCAAATTTATAGAACCAAAACATATGTTCATAGATATCAATAACTAATTAAAAATGAAACATATTTAATTCATAGTGAATATTTTGTCCATGCAACCTCTCTTCATTAATATTATCAATTGTAAACATCATAATAATACATCTCGATGTCTTCTGATCTCCCAACACATCATTTTGAGATATCATATGAGTCCCATAAAATAGATGTTAATTACACCATATGACATATTTCTATGAATATCTTCATGAATTTATAGGTTTTCTTTATATAAGATATCTATAATAATGTTTATATATGACAAAAAAACTGGGGAAGTTATCACATGAATGTTATATAAAATAAAAAATTTCAAGTGATAAGATATTTATTAATATATTTTTGATTGAATTTTGATGTCTAATAGTTCATTGAAATGAACTACAATAGACTCTCTCTTTCACTACAGTCAATTTCAAAACAAAACATTATTATATCTAAAAAAATAAACATGATATTACTATAGTGTTGTTTTATTTTTTATGCCGTTCATGTTCCTCGGTGTCTACACTAATTTCTCAATCATCACTTATTTAATAAAAATCATAATATTTGGTATCTCTAAGTGTTTACCCTATAGAGACCATCAATTTTCAAAACATTATAATTACATAACTTTTTAGGAATACATAAACATTATACGAACAGATGCACAAAGACTGTAGTTGGTACAATGCCATTGAAAATTGGGAAACACAAGCACTAGTACATATATGAGCTACATCATCTCCTTCTAGGATCGTGTTAACTATAACCCTTCTTAGACATACCAAATATAATACATATCATCATAACCTGGGGGAATGACACATAAAATGGGTGAGATCAATATCTCACTATGGGGAAACAAGGGATACAAGTTAGTATATTCATGAGCATAACTGTATGAAAATTTTATCATGAAAATAAAAAACATACCCTTAATATGAAAGATTATAACAGAGATCATGTCATAATGATTGGATGTTCATAACAAAATAATCACAAGGAGATAGAGAGAATAATCAATGAAATGATAACATATGAATAAAACAGGGAATTTTTGAAAACACATAAGCATACAATAATTTTCATATTATCCAAGTCATCTCTTCCAAGAACATATTTTTAGTATAGATCCACTCCCTATACCATCATTGTAAACATGTTTCACTCCCATGGCCATCATAGTTCCCTGAGTTCACTTCTCATTCCATATTAATTGTCCAGGTTCACTCCCATGGCCATAATAATTGTCAATGTTCACTCCCATGACCATTTTAGTATATTTAATTAGATAAATATCATTAGTTAATGTTGTGGATGGAGATACAGTTCTCACCTATAACATAATTAAATCATTCATACATCTGACTCAAGATCATTATAAGACATATCAAAACCCATGAAATGAATTTGGTATCATCAACATGTAAACATTTCATCACCTATGTAAGGATACATTTTTATAGTCTTCTCATCATAAATCATATCCCGTGAATAGATGCGGGTTTCCAAAAAATATAACTTGTGAATGAGATACTAGTTTCATAAACATCACACCATAAAAACATAATATATTTAATGAAAGAATATAAATGGATACATTTAATATCTCTCCCTATAAAGGCATGCGTAAAACCAATGGATGTTATCTTATATTAAAAAATAATTTTGAAATATCATTAAAAAACATTTCATAAGAAAAAATATCCTTTCTTCTTGGAAAAATGATTTTTATATAAAAAAAATTTGAAAACAATTTTTTTTAAATAGCTTTCAAAACTTATAAAGGATGTGTTGAAAAAAATATAAAAATTTTAAATTTATTTTCCTGGAAAATAATATTCAAGGATATTTTTAAATCATTTTAAAAATATTTTTTAATACATGGTTTTTTAGTATAAAGTAATTATGACAGAATATTGCAGGACATGAATATTTTACATGAAAAAAATTCTAAAGTAACATTGTGTTGAAAAATAGTAATAAAAATAGAAGATATAATCATGAAATAGTAGAAAACTAATTTCATGAATATTCATGGGAGATGGATTATAATATTTAATAAAGGGACGGAAAAACATAGAGAGTCTCAAAAATTTGTGAGATTGTCTTAGTAAACTCTTATTTCTTGGTAGCATGGGATTATACTCTCCATATAAGGAATGAAAATTAAATTAAAGTTAAAATATCGTGAAAATGATTATACTGTTGATATAAAATAAAAAATGGAAGATTTTAAGCCACAACAAAATAGTTTTGGTGCATAATAACTTTAATCTAAAGGAATGAAAATTGAGAAAAAATTATTTTACTGCTTTGGATACTTTTGAATGTTGAACCCCATTTAAATAGAACATAGAATGGATATGTTGATATCAATAAATTTATTTATTTATTCATATAATTAAACAATATGGATTACATTGAAAAAAAGGAAAGAGATATGAACTTATTATGAATATCATAGAAATTAAAAGTGAGATGAACCTAATATGAATATTACAGAATTGTGATGAAATTCCCCTTACCAGGTGTCTTGATTATCTATGTACTCATACTAGATTCATGTATAATAAATATAATTTTATTAAACATATTTTAAAGAATAATTTTGTTAAATCTATTAATTTTTATTTTTTTGATTATGATCTTATATTACCCCCTTGTTAACAATACTATGTTAAGGTTTTCACTTCAGGTAATATTCGATCGGTTTTTTACATGTGTCTTTATTTGTTATATCATGGATCCTTTTACGTATATAATGACTCCATAATTTATATCATGATATAAATATCATTTATATCATGTTTATTTTTTTATAACATTATATATAATTATGATATATGAAATGGAATACACTATTCCTGGAGAGGGTATGTCATACATACGCATGATCATTGTTTCAGTTATATTGTTTTCATATTGAAAGGAAGATTGTAAATGAAATAAATAAATATATATATATATCATTACAATAGAGTTAATATATATTTTATATCATACATTTTCACTAAACCCATCCATAATACATTCCATGTTGTGTGGGATGGAATCACATCACTTTATTTGGGTGGTAGTCCATACATACTCAAACATGATCATCATATTAAAACCAAATGGAATGTAAAGGGATGTGTGTTGAAATTGGAATAAATATGATTAAATAAATAATATATATAATATATGAAATATATACATATAGTGTATTTCATAATGGGCTCTATTATAGGTTGTAAATGAATAAAAGGGAAATCATCGTTTCGTGAGGCAATAGTTCAATGTACATAGAAAAAATATGTTTGATATAAATTAGAAGGTGGATTGTGTAATAGTAGGTAGAAATATTTGAATAAAAACATCATACTATATGTGTTATTTTGGTTTGGTCACATAATAATGGATTAAATAGACTAGAGGGGGTTAATAATGATCATAATAGAAAGGATTTTTAGAGAATATGTTACATCTTAATCAGTTAAATCATTTTGGTTTATGAAAAATGGATTAGTTTAGAATATTCCCTCTCAATGGGGCACATAATGGATTAATGGGTGATTTTATGGTGAATACTTCTATAGTGCTTGGTAGAAAATAATTTTTTGGGAGGATTGAGGAATGGGTAAAGGTGGTTGCCTTTTTTAGTGGAGGATAAGAGGAACTGTTGAAAATATTTGAAGAGAGGATCACACCAACTTATTTCGTCTTTAATGTGGATCCAATAATCGATGAAGGTTGAGAATATTTATTATAGGTTCAAAATATGGACATCCAGTGGGATTTAGGCATGTGTCTATGTAATTCTTGGTCTTAAATTTGAATTTTAAAACAATATTAACATTTTTTTTTTCATAAATGATGTAATTAATTTTAATCGCCTTCACTAATATTTTTACAAAAAAACTATGTTGGAATTAAATGGAAATTACATATTTTTATTCTTCCAAATATGGAATCGATTTTTCCAAATTCTAATACCCAAGTGGTAGAAATTAATGTTAAATTCATAACATTGTTAATATGACACTGTAGTATTTTAATGTAAAACTAATCAAATGTTTTCTGGGTTATTATATCCAATTTATAAGTGAAATTGGTTCATATGACCAAAATTGGGTTAATTGGTAAAAATATTATCTAACTAAACTAATAATTCATATAAAAATAAAATTGATCCATATAAATAAACTAGATGAAAAGAGACCATAAAGTGAAATTTAGTATTTTTTAACTATTCATTAAAATATTAAACATTTTATGAAAATTCCAAAAAATTATCATAATCTATTTTTATGTATTTATTTTAAATTTAACTTTTTTGATATATTAAATCTATAAATGTTCAAAAAACATATTTAATATAGGATTTTAATTAAAATGTGTAAAAAACTACATTTATAAAAAATAGGTTTTCTATTTTAAATTTGAATCGTTCTTTTCATATATCTATAGAATATATTAGATTAATATAAAATATATTTTATTGATTATATAAAATATGTATAACATTAATATAAAATACCATTTATAATTATTTTAATTTACAAGGTTTAAATAGGTTTGTGACAACAATATTATTTTCCTTTACATTCAGCTGGTTTTCATATTCATTAATTGGTAACCTATGAATTCAAATTATATTTGTGTAAACCAGAAATTTCCATAACATAATTAAAAATAATATTTTAACTATCAAATTAACAACAATGTAATATTTAATTACAATAATATTTATAATAATATATTACAGTTAGGTAACACTTGATTACACGGGTTAAACAAGACATCAAGGATGGTATATCTAGTGTGTAATGTACAATATCCATGTAGTTCCATGATTCATAATCTAATATAGTATTTTGTGTAAAATATGTTATGTTTTCTCTATGTGAAAGGATTTTTTTCTTAGTGAGATGCAATTTTCAGTGTTGCGGGAAATAAATAATATCAAAGAAATAAATTAATTTAAAAAAATATCACCAAAATTATAGGGCGACACATTCTACCCCCTTAAATTGAATTTCCCTATAGAAATTATTTTGGGTTATAAATTTTTCAATATAATAATGTATCAGTCATAGAAACCTAAATCGTAAAATGGATACAAAATCATCCCTTAAAAATGGAAATTTGGAACCATAACTGTTACTCAAAGTAACATATAACTAAATTTTCACAAAGGATCACATATTCTGGGACTGCAGATTAGACATGAAGGAAAATAATAAATATTTACTGGTAGTGATTTTGGTCATAAATAATAGACAATTAAATTGTCAATAGAATATTGAGGGCCTCAAATTGATAAATCCCTGATGATTTATAAAAAAATGAACTCAATAAAAATTATAGCCTTAGGAAAATAATTTACTTTTTCACTTTCAAATCATTGAGTAATTATTGATAAATTTATATGAACACAATTTCATTCTTTAATTTTTCTTTTAACAATTCAAATACATCCATTACCTCATGGAACGAATGTCCAGAAATTAAATTTGATGAATAAAGCACTAAAATATTCTTTTAACTGATTATAATGACATTAAAAGAATAAAAAGTATAACTATTTGTCTCTTAAAAAAATAAAAATGCATTAATGTATAAAAATTATAAGTAACAGTACTTATTGATAATAAGTATCTTTTCAATATAAATAATTATTAATTAACCACATCATCACAGGGGATAGTGGTAGGCATGAAACCCTTATCAACTTTTGGTCATGGGTTAATGACTCATGCATGATTTGTTTTCCCCCGACATACATGATTTCCTTTTCGAAAAATATAAAAATAGACATCCTTGAAGTAAGGTTAATCAATATAGAGACATTGAACCCAGGTTTTCAATACAAACTCAGTGCACAAATACTTCCTCCAATGTTTAACATAAAATTTTCATGAACGGTTAACATTATAACCCATCTAAAATTTGAAAAATACAAAAAATTAGAATGAAAGTGATGAAATTAGATTAACATTGATTCCCCTGTATATAAAATTTTGGCTCTTTATTGTGACATTCCATACATGTTAATACCGACATCATATATTCTATTGAAACATGGTAACAAACTGAATTACCATTAGTCATTTTTGAAAACATGCATGATTCCTAATTTAAATGTATATTGTATGTACTCCTCAAATTCAAAAATGATTTAAAAATCATTAGTTTTATCCTAAAACACCTATAAAAATGTCATTACATATTTCCAAATTATTCAACAATGTCAAATATATATATTCATATCCCACAAATCATTATCTATACATCATTATCTTAACATAAATATTATTTTATGGGATACAATCCCTTAGTCAAAATTTCATCTTATTATTAAATCACTTAACTAATCCAAAATAATCTTGAAAATACTAACAGAAAAAAATATGCAAGATGATACTTTTTTAATTAACTATTCATAACTTTTGAATCGTAATACATAAAATCTTTCATTACATAAACTTTAATAGATTAAGAATAATAACTATTTCCTTTCCCATTTAATTTGTAGTCTCACCATCATAAAAAATGTAATCATTACTCAGAAAACCTTGTACATTCTGTTATTAAACGTTCTTCATGGGACAGTGTGTTGTATAATGACAATTTTATTCATAATTGAAACCATTATCCTTCGATGGTGTCTTAGAGAGACCAAAATTCACATCCATTTCATTAACTAAACTCATCATTTTTACCTTGCACACAATTTTTTGGGTCCTTATTTTCCACAGTCAAAACACCTTATTTTTACTCCAAGACATTCACTTAGGTGATTCTTTCCAAATTCATGACACACAAAATACCTAATCTTCTTTCCACCATGATCTCCAGTAACAAAACTCTCAACAAACTCATTCATTATCTTCATTAGTGAGTATGAGAGCGGGTTAAATAAAACATTTCTAGAAATGTTCTGTGAAAACTGATTAGGCATGATCACGATGTCATTCACAATAGTGATCATCCCACTTGAATACCCATCATAAAAATTTTCAACACATTCAACATTAAATATGTTCGTTTCAGTTCCTACCATTGACTAAAACTGGAAGCATTGATTGAGAATTGATTATTGTAAAATAAAACTGCATAGTTATGAAAAGACATACGTATATCCCATCTAAATCATGACACATTCCTTAATCAATGACACCCTAGGTTCATCGCATGCTAATCATAGTAAAATTATATTTTAATTATTCATAATGGATCGCGAAGATTTATTAATTCCCAAAGAATATCCCCAGGGTGTGTCAAACCTGGTGTGTTGCAATCCCATTATAGTGTAATCGATAACCCCATGTTAGGACTGGATCAACATGTCATAGTTGTTATGCCTAGGTACTGTGTCAAATCCAAATACACTTTTTTTATACAGACAATGATGTATTCCTCAGAATCCAGTCACTATATCCTTAAACCAAAATTCCAGGACATTTTCCTAAATGTTAAATCATTCTCATATTAATCCATAGAGACACCCCTACAAATATACATAGAAATATACATATAGATCTAACTAATGTTTTCTCATCCATGTTTAAAAAGGTTAACTTTTCCTTTTTATACCAACTATTGAAACCCTCACATTTGAAAACATTAACATTAAATATCTATTGAGAAATAGTTAAACCTCATACAAACATACACCCAAAGACCGTAGTTGGTGTAGTACCTTAGGAAACATGGAAACATTGAAACTGATACATATGTGAGATACATCATATCCCCATAGGTTATTCTTGACTGGCACCATTATTTTAAATATCGAACATATTACATATTTTCATAAATTGGGGGAATGGAAACATAAAAATGGTGATCTAAAATGTTCGATAAAGGTATCAAAGGGACTCACATAAGAATAAAAATGAAAATAGGGGTACGAGAATGTGATTTATAAAATATAATATCATACCCTACATATAAAATATCATAACAAAGATAATGGATCAAATATTGGCAGTTCATAAGACATAAATCATAATGAAATATAGATCATAATCCATGAAAAAATGATTAATGAATAAAAAATGGGATTTTATCAAACATATAATCATATAATGATTTCTATTATAGCCAAGGGATAGATTCGAAGTCCATCTTAGTAGTAGGGGTTCACTCCTCACACCATCATAGTAGTCGTGGTTCACTACCATGGCAATCATAGTAGAATTAGTTCACTACTTATACCATATTATTAGTCAGGGTTCGACATCATGGCCATATTTGTAGTTAAGGTTCACTCCAAAGACCATCATAGGTTATCTCATGATATATAAATCATTACCCAATACATTGGAGGGCGATATTGGGCCCACCCATTACATTATGAAATCATACATACATGTGCCACAAGATCATGAAAAGACATATCATAACCCCGAAAATGAAATGGATTTTATAATAATTTAAACATATAATAACATGTGGATAGATATAGGTTTTATATTCAAATCATCATAAATAATTACCATTGAGAAGAATCGAGTTTGAAAAGCTTATAACCTGTAAAGTGATATGAGTTTCATAAAACTCATGCCATTATAACATAATCCTTTTATAGAAATAATTGGAATGGAAGAATTGAACACTTTTCCCCATAATTCAATTATTATTACCAATACATTGTGTCTTATTTTTAAAATAATTCTAAAAATTAATTCAAAATCATTTCACAAGGAAAATATCCTTTTTTGTTAGAAAATTGACTTTTATAACGTAAAAGCATTTGAAATACATTTTTTTAGAAAATTGATTTGAAAAAAATAATAATGATTCTTTAAAAAAATAGAAATATTTAAAATCTATTTTCCATGAAAATTATCATCATGTATCTCTTGATGTCATTTTGAAAACATTTTCTAAAACCTGGTTATCGAGTACAAAATATTTTTGACCTAAGAGATATAGAGGAGATCCGATTTTACATAAAAAGACATTATGTTAATTACCAAATAGTATAAAAATGGTACAAAAAATTGAGTATATAATGATTAAAAATATAATAATAAATATCATTAATATTATTGATAGGTTGATCATAATATTTCATCAAAAGAATCATAAACATAAGTAATCTCTAAAAGCGATGAGATTGTCTCAATAAACACTTATAACATGGAAACAAAGGATAATATTGTCAATGTATAGAAAAGAAATTACATGATGATTATTATATAATGAAAATAATTATATACATGATATAAAATGTAAATTGGAAGTATATAATCCTCTAAAAATAATTTAGATGCATAATAAAACATAGTCACAAAGAAGGAAAATTGAAACAAAATGATTTTATCGATTTAGTACCTTTTGAAATTTAAAACCGATGAAATAGGGATCATAGAATGGATATTTGGATATGCATAAAATTAATTTTAATATACATAAAATTCAATAATGGGAAGTATATACACGACAGAAAAGGATATAGTGGTGAATATATAGTGAATCTCACATAAATAAAACGTGAGATGAAATTCACCATACCATCTGTATTGACTCTCTCCGTACTCATAAAAAATTCATTTATAGTAAATAAAAGTTTATTATTCATAAATAATAGAATAATATTACTATATATATTACCTTATATGGTTTTATTATGTCATTATTTTACCCACTTGTTAATGATCCTACGTTATTATTTCATTTCGGGTAATATTTTCTTTGATTTTCGCATGTGCCTTAATTTTTTATATCATTGGTCCTTATACTTATAACATGATTGTAAAATTTATATAACGATATAAATATCATATATATCCTGTAAATTTATATTATAATAATATATGGCATAATAAAGGATGAAATGGAAGACACCGTTCAAGGAGACGGTAAGTCGTACTTACACATGATCAATGTTTCAATTTTTTATTGTATTAAAGGAAATTATATAAAAGAAATATATATATATATATATATATTATAATTACAGCATCATGACTATATTATATATATAATATAGGCTCACTAAACCCATCCTTAATACACTCCAAGTGGTTTGTGAATGAATCGCATAGCTTGGAGGGGAAGGTAGTCCACGCTTCCTCAAATGAGATTATCGTAATAACATCAAATGGGAAGTAATGCGATGTGTCATGAAAAAGTAATAAATATGATTTAATAAATAATAAATAGAATATATAAAATTTATTAATAGTTTTTCCATCATAAGGGCCAGAATCATATGTTTTAAATGAAAAATGAACAATCATCGATTTGTGAGGTAGTAGTTTGATGCACACAGATACAACATGTTCGATCTCCAACAGTTGGAGATGTGTGTATGTTTATGAATAAATATTTGGATAATAACATAATATTATATTTATGATACTTTTGTATCACACTTTAATGGAATAAATAGATCATAGGGGTGAAGGATGTAAATAATGAAAAAGAGTTTAAGAGAAGATGTTACCTCTTCATCAAATTACTCCTTTTCGTTTATGCCAACGGGCTTCCTTGAGTGAAATTGTGAACAAAATGGGGATTCATGTTTTAATGGAGGATTATTGGTAGGATACATGTGTTGATATTGGACAAACATAAATGGTTTCGGATGTGTGAGGAATGGGTAGATGTGATGGCCTTTTATTGTGGAGGAGCGACACTCATTTAAATATTTGAAGTGAGAATTACACCAACGTTTTTCATGTTTAAAGTGGATACAATAATGGTAAAAGTCAAGAAAATTGGTTATAGGGTCTAAATATTGATATCCAATGGGTGATGGACATGATTCTATGTCATTTTGGGTCTTAACATTTAGGTTTAGCAATTTATTAACCTAATTTTTTTCATAACTGATCTAATGATTTTTATTCACCTTGACTAATATTTAAAATAAAACATATTTTAAATTATTATAAATTATAAATTACAAATATTCCAAATATGCAAAAAAAATTCAATATTCTAATCACATAAGTGGATGACAATAATTTAAAATTTATCCCGATGTTGGGACAACACTGTGGATTTTTTATGTAAAACTAATCAAAAGTTTGTTAATATTTTTTATCAACTTTCAATGGTAAATTTCTTAAAATGACCTAAATTGGATTAATTGTAAAAAATATTACCTAAAAATATTAAATAATTTTAAAATAATATTTTACCTTATAATTAAATTAGATGAAAAAGATTCTTTATAATATAATCCATTATAGTTTACTATTCATTAAAAGATAAATCATTTTATAAAAAAATAAATAAACTATACTACCCTATTTTTTATGTTTACCCTCCAATGTTAAATTTTATTTTCGTATAATTAACCTATAAAAGTTCAAAAAATTTGATTTAAAATGGATTAACCATTAAAAGGTGATAAAAATGCCATTATAAAAAATAGGTTTTTATGCATTAAATTGGGGTTGTTCTTATCTTATATCAATAGAATATATTAGATGAATATCCAATTTTTTTACTATATAAAATTTTTATTACATTACTATTGCAAATCATTTGTAATTAATTATATTTACAAGGTTTAAATAGCTTTGTGACTATAATAATATTTTTCTATATGTTCAATGGATTTTCATATTCATTAATTGGGAATGTATGAATTCATTTTAGATTTTTTAAAACAAAATATTTTCACAATTTATAAAATAGTATTTCATATATATTCAATTAAATAGATGGTAATATTCCATTACAATGATATTTCCAAAAATATATTATAATTAGGTAACACTCGGTCTAACGTTATATGCCAGCCATCGAGGAAGGACAATCTTCTATTTATTTTATGATATCATTATTATTATATGTGACATATAGTGATATGGGATTGTGTGTAACATATTCCATGATATATATGTGTGGATGGAATGATTGAATTTGTGAAAATATATTTATAGTGTTTCATGAAATGAATAATATAAAAAGATTAAATAAATTCAAAAAAATTAACCACAATCTAGTTCTGTTATATATATATTGATTTCATAAGATAAAATGTATTTTAATATAATATATATGATATATTATGATATCAATATATATTATAATTTTATTGGCATCTCTTGATAAAATTATATGAACTAAAATAAATATATTCTTAAATAGTTTCTTCAGCTTGATTAGTAGCCACAATTTACTTCTTATGCATAGAGATGACTCCAACCAGCTTAAATAACATTCTCTATCATCTTCACCTAGTCATAATATATTAAATGAAATCAATTTAACTATATTTATACCCTTTATTAATCCAATTTAAAACAATAATACATATTCCTCCAATAATTATGAACCCCTCCATTATTTTTTATAGTACTATTGGAATGCTCTAAATAATACTATTTGAACTTCACTATGTCATTTTTGAAAATTTACCACAATTATTTAAACATAATCAATATTGGATTGAAATTGTCCCAACCTGTTACAAAGAAAAAAATACTTCATGAATTTTTTCATATTGTGATTTTACAATACGTCGGAAATGTATATAATATGACTTGATCTATGTGGACCACAAAACTATATTACTACACCAAATTATCTAGAAAATTTTATATATGTTAAGTATTTATGATTAAACCTATTTTATATTTTCCATAGAAATCCTTAAGTCTAAAATTATGTCTTTTATATCTCATTACCACATTAGAAATGGAAAACAATAACAAATATAGTAACCTTTTTTGAACACATTGCACATTCCTTATTAAAAAAACTGAATCCCTCATTAATTTATCAAAATTAATATTCCAAAATCATGATTCTTTCTCACATCCATATATGGTTCATTGTAATATACAAAAATTAATGGATATAATTGATTTCACCTATTATATCTTATTATAATATTACATATGATTTTCATTAAGGGAGCGGTATTGAAAATCATTTTTAAATATTATCAGCATATAAGGATTATATGATAAGTTTAATGAAAATGAATTTTATTATGATGATAGGTGAAAAGTGATTTCTCATAAATAATTCCTTATCATTTCATAAATAATTTAGTAACTAATAATTTCTTTTAGATACCAAAATTACAATCTATTTCGATTTTATTCATGAATAAACACAATAATATTTTCTTCTTCAAGAGAAACTATGAAAATATAGAATTGGATATTGTTTTATATAATATTTTTCTTAATTTGTATGAACATTCAAATCATTGTTCTATATCATTAACTACTTCCTTGTAGAATACATTATTATTATTTAAGTATATGTCACCTACCAAGGTGAATCTAAATCCAAAAATTGGTTTTATACTTTCTATGTATTATGCTTCATGAGATCTCCTCCACCCACTACCTCTTTTAAAGTTACTTTTTATATTCCATCCCATTTGCATCATGAAATTTGGGATAACTAAAGTATATATTTCATCCACTATCATTAAAGAAATTTGAATTATTCTTATATAAATATTTCTTATCACATGATTCATACATTTATATATTAAGCATAATAAAATTTTAAGCAGCGTTACAGATAATTAATAGAGATAAGAATGTGTTTTATAGATTAATTATTCTTTGAAAAATTTTTATTTAAATTAAATTATAATTTAAATAGATGATCTGATTTGAAGGATTTATATCATATTTTATCTTATGTGACATTCATTATTAAATATTACTGAAATAGGGTGATGTTTTATGTTCATAGTTTCAAAAAAAAAAGATATTAAATGAATTTTTGTTATCCTAATAAACAGACAAGGCCCGTAAATAATTTTCCTTTTTTCTAACATCGCTTGCATGATGTTTATAATGTAATTGGATTTTATGAATATATTATTTCTATATATAAATTATTGATATTTTTTTGTTATAATATTCTATGACAAACCCACTAGGAAGATCATATAACATTTACCTAGAATATTCACTACACCATTCTTCATTCCTAAAAACAATTAAAAATATATAATGTAGTATATTAATTTTTCTTTAACAACTCTATAGAATAGTATATATATATCTATCTATACTGATTCAATAACATTATTTTTAGTAAATCATTTAATCTCAAATAGTTTTCATTTCTTAATATACAATAATTTATCTGATCAAAGTAACTAAATGATTTAGTTATGATGAGTCTAATAAATGGTGTATAACCTAATCATTTAATTTTAGTTCTTCTTGGAAAATAATTCTCATTCATCAACTATATAATACATAATCCTAATATATTATATTCATTACAAACTTCTGATATTGGTCATTTGTGCTTCATATATTATAAAATCATTAATTAGGTAAAATATATAATAAAATCACTCAAAAAAAGTCAAATAATGTCTTTTTTAATTCTAAAAAGATTCTATTAGATAAATTTCCAATAGAGGAATGTTATATTTCCTCTTTGGTTTTTTTCTTTTTAATGCCAGTTTTATCTAATATTTATTCAGGGGATGTCATGAATAATTTTTTAATAATCGATCATTATAAACTGATGTATAAATATGAACTAATAAAATATTATCGGTATTTCTACATCAATTTTTTATAAAGCGATGTTGAAAATATATTTTCATGATGGATTTACTATAAAATATTTAGATCACAAAAACCACCACTCACAATTTCTATAAAGTGTTAGACAATTTGTTCATCAAAACCTGTTATATACTCTGTTATTTTTCAGCTAGCTCAATTCACTATATTTGTAACCAATTTTCAAAATTTTCAAATAATCATTTATGAGACATGTTAAACACTAAAATAATTATATTTTGGGTATAGTAGAGAAAACGAAAACAATTTTTTATTAGTTAATTTCATTTTATATCTATCTCATTAGAATAAATTATAAATTACATGGATTAGACATAACTAAATATGCCACAATCAAAATTCATATGAAAATAAGTTAAATTCCAACATGATATAGCTTCATATGTATATTACACAAAGTTAAAAATTGAATTATTAGTTTTTTAATCCATAATTAAATTTAAATAATATATATATACCATATATACACCAAAAATTATAAACCAACCTAAAATAGGAGATTTTTTGATAATTCAACAATCCAAACATGTCATAATATGAAATTATAACACAGACACACAAAATCCAATTAAAATATTTTATATCTCAATTATCATAAAAACCCATTTTATGTAAATATATGCGTAAATAATAAACATCATTATAAAAAGAACAATAATGATCAATATGCTTTATATAACAATATAAATCCATTAATCATAATACACAATCTAAATTATGAATACCATATAAATCTGCTTTCCCTTTTACTTGATTTAAATGTTAAAATCCTAAAAAATAAATAAAAAATCATTGGATATATCATTAAACCATTAATTTATATTTTACATTTTAAATACTAACCTTTATCTACAAATTTTAATTTAGAATAAACTTATGTATTCTATACATTTTTTTTCTAAAATCAATTATATTTTGATTACAACTACTAGGAAGATATAAAGGCCTTTTACATTATAAGGCATTATAAAGATTATCATATCAAATATAAAAATTTAAAAACTCATGGGGTCCATAAATTGTCTTCCAAACAATAAATATCTCATTAATATATATATACATATATATGCATGTGTGTGTGTTATTAACGTAATTATCAAATTTGAAAAATATCATTATCCCAAAAAAATAGATCAATATAATAAAAAATATGTTATATTTACTATTATTGAATAATTATAAACTAAACCAATTCAAAAAAAGTGATAATTATTTTAAAAAATTAAACATTCCATTAAAATAGCTAATTTAATTATATCAGACACATGTAATTTATAAACAATTAGTTTTTCTTAAAACAGTTATTATGAAAATGCTATATAAAGATAAAATTTAATACGAAAACTCAATGCCCGTGAAGAATCATAATAACATTTTAATTTTAGTAAATAACCTGATAATTTTACATCTTCTTCAATTATAGTTGGTATTATAATAAATAAATAAATAAAATTGTATATAACCAAAAATAATTTCAATACAACCGAACATGATTATACATTATGAAAACTATTTTATAAATTCATATAATATAATGTCTATTTGAATAATATAATAATCATTTTGGATATATTTTTAAATAAAATATAAAATCTGTGAACAATATTAGTTTTTCATCATTAAATTAATATTTTTTATCTCCATAAAAAAGAATAGAAAATTTCAATCTATTATAGTCAAATAAAAAAATTATACAAACATAAAACCTTTCTTCAAATAATTGTTTATAAAGCCTCCAATTGATAAATCAAATAAAATTTCTATCATTTAAAATGTTCATTAAAGAAAAATGTTATAGGTAATTTATTCATAAAAATATCAATTTTGTGAATTCTAATTGAATATATCAAAACACAACTTGATTAATGTTATAGTAACTATGTTTTATGACTTTCCATGTGTAATAAAACCATTTCCACATCTTCAGTACAATAAGTTATATAATAAAAAATAAATATCTAACAATTTTAACAAATAGTTTTCATATCAAAACACTCGATTACCCTTAAAATAACAATAGTTAAATTTGTGAAAAAATAAAAACAACTAAAAAACTATATATCGAAAAAATAAAAAAATATTCTTTTCACTATAGAAAAACAAAATAGAAGGAACCATGAAGGATCTAATATAGTTTTTCTATTACCTATGATGATTGATACCATTATTACCTAAAAATCAACAAATTATGGAATTCTTAATTCATATATCACTTATATACAAGTAAAAAGGTAATAGAATTGAGGATTACAACCCAAACAATATTATGATGAGAGAAAAATATAAAATCATAGTAATAAAACTCCTTATGATTCTACTTAACATAAAATCATATACTTTAAATTAATGGAAATTATTTCAAAATAACATTATCAATGAAAGGAGTAGAATAAGTGATTATTTTTAATAGGAGGAGATTGCACACTGAAGGAAGATGACATGCCATCAAAAAGTAATATAAGGAATCTAAATAATGATATGATACATTTGAATATGTTAATGTAAAGAAAAACCCTGCAAAATCAAATACAATATAAAAACAATAAACTGAAAAAATTGGAAAAAATGTGCCTTTCATTCACTTTAATTAACATAGACATATTTAATCATATGAAACATATAAAGAAAAAAATATAAAAAAAAATTAAGACAAAATTATTTATAATTAGTCATTTTTTCAACATAAACAAAAAGATACGTAAATGATAATTTAAAATTCTACCTAGCATAAAAATACTATGAAAAAAGATGCATATATAAAGAATGATAATATTAAAACATTAAGAATAAATGATTCTGTATTTCAAATTTTATAAACACAAAAAATAAGAGAAAGAAATTATAATGTAAATTTTAATCATACAGAAAATAAAATTAATCAATGAAGATGGGTATGTTCTTCATATTTGTATGACTCGACACAATTGATAATATACATTAATAAGGAATGTAGTAAGATTAAAAAAAGAATTTTATATAAAAAATTATAATTAATATATATATATATCCCATTTTGAATTTATATATATTGACAATAATTTTTATCTCAATCATGATCCTTAAAAAAATAACCTCATTCAAACTGTCCTTTTCGATAAGGAAATTGCAGTTTTGAATTAATAACATGAAAATAAAACCCAACATGTAATTTTTGTAATGAAAAACATATATTATCAAATATAAAAAAAATTAAATTTACTCATTTTCCTATATTTTTATCTTTATATATTTAATGTCGAAACATGGATAATCAATAATATTGAAAAATAATAAAATTTACTGGTTAAAATTTTTTCTAAAATATTTAAAAAATCTACCAAAAAAGAAAATAAGATGAAGAACAATCATTTAAAATAAAACATAACATACCAATAACTAAAAATATAAAAAGAATTGGTATAAATACTCATTTTTTTAAAATAAATTATAATATACAAAGATGATAATTTAAATCTGAATCATACCTAAATAAAAATTTTCAGACCAATTATTAATATGAGTAAGTATTCCATTCACATGCGAATCAATATAATTGAAATTCTAAAATAAAAAATAATTTTATAAAATTATGAAACAGAAAATATAGATACATAACATAAAATAATTAATTCATCATTCCATATCTAATTCACTTATTGACCTAGATGTGATTATGACAAACATTAATCATTGAAAACTATATCCATAATTCACTTTTACTTTCTAATGATGGCACATTAATTAAAAAACATTAACATCAAAAAACCAGTATATAAATAAATATATAAATATAATATAATATTATATATTTTAGAACACATTTACCATTATGTCCTCATGTTGTATTTAATTTGGATTCTTTTTGAACAATTTATTTTTCTTAAAAAAATTCCATGCCTTTTATTTTCATATTCCTTAACTAACAAATAATGTAAAAAATAAGAATTAAAAATAAGGGACTTATAAAAAAATTAAAACGTAAATGCGTAAGAAGAAGATAAATATTTTAAAACACCACCTAATAAATTGAAAAATCAATAAAATTAGAATTCTTTTGGGATGAGTATTCCTAACATCCAATGACCTCTATAATATAAAAATATCACAATTAGTGACATTATAAAGAATATTTTTTCATAATTATTTTTTTCCTTACCCATCATGAAATGGAAAAAACTAACACCCAATATCTGTATTTCACAATCTATCACATTGATATATAAATCTGGTAGATGTATTCACATATATCATAGCCTTTGGAGAATAAATATGGGACAATAATATTATCTTCTCATCAATTTTTCAAACAAAACATGTACACCATTTGAATTTCATAACCCATGGACTATTTCATATCATTTTGGTCAACTTTTAAGAAATCTATATTTAGACCTCTTCATTTATTTATTTCCAAATCTAGTAGGTGGGTTTTCCATTTTACGCTCAGTGATAATAGTCCCATGTGTCTCATTATCTTAAAAGATATTTGGAAATGAAAATTTAAAATTGAAAATTACCGTTGTTAAATTAAACAACAATAAAATTTGTAGAAAATAAAAATTAATTTCACACAAATTTTTTCTTCTACCACTATTAATTTATCTATAAAATACTTTTCAATATATTATTTTTCTAACATTTTTATTATTCAGGGATAGTGGGGGAGATGAATTAACAAATGTGGATCTCTTCTGAAGAATAATTTTATTAGTCTCTTAATGCGTCAAACATCTCCACAATTATTTTATCTTCTAATAAATGATACCATAGACATGATATAAAAGTAAGTTAAATGATCCAAAACTGGATTTATTAATGTGATATTCAAGAGGAATATTACATTATAATAATCTAATAATTACATGGGTAATATAAAAAAATATTTACATTGTAAATTAATTTTCATTCTATAAATGCATCATCATGCTTGATAAGAGAAAATTTATTCTATGTATAAGCATTTAAATACCATGCATGAGGAATATGTTTTCATTATTATATCTTACCAAAAACAATATTTTCTACTAATTATGTTTTAAAACCACTCCATTGAACTAATATTAATGATAAAAATGTTTTCTTGATTTTTATCATTTCAAAAAAATTGAATGTTATTGTAAATGAATTTGTTTTTCAAAAGGTTTGGGCTGAAGCCTCAATTTAATATTAAAGAAAAGACCGCTTTATTGTGGGTGGAGGGAGACCCATTACATAGCCCAAAGGCCTAATGACAAGTGGCCTGAATTCAAGGCTTGAAAGCCCATTTTTTGGCCCAAATGACCCCTTATTGAACAGTATTGCTTTAGTTCACACGCTACTATAGTACCTGCTACAGTGTTGCAGCCACTAAAGTACCCTGCAATAGTGCCTCCGCCGCAACAGTGCTTCCGCTACTATAATACTACTATAGTACCCTGCTACAGTGCTAATATAGTACCCATAAATTCATCCCTGTCCGGATTTGATCTCATGTATTTTGGATTCCAAGCAGGAACTTGTACCACTTGGGTACAAGCTCGTTGGTACACTGTAATTGAATGAATTAAATATTAATCACTTAAAATAAATATTTTGTAAAAATTTGATAAAAATAAATCAATTATGATATTTTACCATTATGAAATCCCATAGCAACTTGTTATACATCTTTTTAATGGACATACAATGAGTATATAACATTTTAATTTTGAAATGGCTATGTATGGTGATATAACGAGTAAATTGCATTGAATTTGGACAAGGGGAGTTTTTATCATCATCAAAAATAACATGTATTATTTTGTCCCCATAAGCATGTTATTATTTTGGTAACTGTTTGATCCCACATTTACTAACTATAGAAATTGATTTCATTATAGTAGATGGAGAATTCTTTTCCATAGGAGGTACCACGGAAGTCTTGTAATTTTATTAAATTAAATTAGATGTTCTATGCCAATAAATAATTATATAAATGAATATTTTTTAATATAATAAGGGAAAATATACCTTAGTATGATTTTCTATTCCTTTCTTTCTATCATTGAAATTTTAAAAAGTTGTTATTTATATTTACCTATATATTACTAAAAAAGTGAATTTTTAAAAATAATGACTAAAACAAATATATAAGTAAAAAAAATAGTTTCACAAAAATGTTTTTTTAAAAAAATATTTCTATCAAGATTCATAAATTATAAATATTCATGTTATGAGGTTATATATATTTATTTCAAAGAAAATGATTGATAATGTTATAAATTTGAATATCAAAATTACAAAAAAAAATTATACAAATAAATATTTATATTTTTTTATGTAAACCAGGGTTTTAAAACATAAAATGTTTAAGCATAACTATATATCCTTAAATTGAAAAACAAAATCATATAAATAACCAATATATATATAATAACCATCAAATAAATGAAAAATAGAGGTTTAAGGATATAAATTTCTAAAAAATAAATACAATAAATAGTATTTAACTGAAAAATTATTAGATTAGTTTAGTGTTTTACTATATTCCTTCAGTATGAACATTTCATAAAACCTGGAAAATGTATTAATTACTTTCATTATTATCATACAACAATCCCTTAGTACATGAATAAACAACTTATAAATCCACAAAATCATCATCAACCTCAAAACCCAACTGAATTTTTTTTTCACTTTCAAAATATTGGAACACTGATCATTTTATGTACCAATGACATAAAATATTTTTTTTCATGTTTCCCCATGATAAATGGTTACTGTTTATAAATAAAACATTTTAACTAAACAATTGTATATTCATAATAATCATGTAACAGAATACTTTTAATATCACCCCAATTACGACAAAATTTTGCAAGTGAAAATTTAATATAATGAATTTCACATATAACCTCATTAACTATAAAATATGAAATTAATGAAAAATAGGGTTTTAAAATATTCACATGAGTAATGAAATTCTTCAATTACAAAAATTACCCAACTATTATGAATGTTACACTAATTATCCTCTTTTTTGTTTGAAATGTGTTCCCATTAAAATAAAAAATTTAATATCTGATCAAATTAAGAGAGGAAACCCATCCAAAATATTCCAATTTTTTAGAATTATATATATTTAGGATGAATTTTCGTTAAACCATGAAAAAAATATCTTTTTCTTCTCAATCATCAATCAATTTTAATTTTTTTATAATGAACCATTCATTAGAAAGATGTGATGACGTATATGGTTAAAACTCAACTGTTTAGTTCAAAATGTATAAATGTGTCTTCATCACATAATCATGTGGAATTAACATTGCCTTTAATCCCTGAACCCCCCACATAAATTATCAAATTTCATATGTCTAGATATTGGAAGACCAATATGATCTACATCATATAAATAATCAATATATAACTCCATCACATATTATAATACTTATTTTTGAACAATATAAGCCTCTTATCGATATGTATTTTTATTATATACCTTATTAATATTCAAATATCATTCGAAAGGATACATACAATATAAATAAACTCACCCAAAAAATCTTACCTCACATAATATATGAATCAGAAAATGGACAATTTTATCAAAATATAATATATAGGAAATATATTTTTAGTTAACATATTATAAGTTGTGGTTTATTCGACAAAACAACTAATTAATATGGATTAATTAATTTTCTAAATTTGGATTTCAATATTAATATAACCTAATGAGTTTCTATCTGATATGTGACAAATTTATACCAGACATTTGTTTCTAGTAGTAGTTCTTACATTTATTAATGACAGACTTGAGATTTGATTCCTTATAACATAAAATATTCTAATGCAACCAAATTATTCACATTTTAAGAATATTTGATGGATGTATTAATACCTTGAAAACAATGATAATAATTCGTATTCTAACTATAGAATATTGAGTGACACTCTAGAGGTAAATGTGTTCAATTTCCTTTTGTAGTTGGTTATAACTCCAAATTTATTCTAATGGATATAAAGTCCAATCTTGAATATCATAAAAATTATTTATTTATTTTCTGTCTAAAAATTTTCCAATCAAACTATCACATATTATTTTCTCAACATTAATAATGTGCATTTTATATTTTGTTTTAAAAAATATCCATTAATCTATTTTAAAAGAGTTATACTGTTTTATCCAAATAATTTTTGATTTTCAAAACATTCCTTATTTCGATGTGTGATGAAATATTTTTCACCAGGTCATAATATTATCCAAATGAAAATGGTTTGTGGGGAAACAAATATTCTGGTAAACTATTAATATTTTTTAATATATGATATGTATTATCAGTTCTCAAAAGTCACTAATGTCTTATTTACAATGTCATATTAAATTATGGAATTGATAATATAGTTTATCTTCTTAAAAAATTATAAAATCATTATGTACATTAACACTATATCCCGATATGTTTCCATATGTATTATAGTCATATGTTGTGAACATTATCATAGAGTGTAAAAGAAATTACTCTTTCTTATATACATCAGGAACATTAACATTATTCTCCCATAGAATTTTTAACTCACCAAAAAAAGGTAAAATATAAACAAAAATATGATTTCCCTTCTGTTTAGGTCCATAAATAATCTACAATATAATAATATATTTTTATCAATACTAATATATCTGTAAAGGTTGTAAACAAAAAAACGAAATATATAAAAAAATTATTTATTGCGGCACAAATATGTATTCATTCTTTCTGTGTATACTCCCATATGTATGATATCTTAACATTTTTTAATCAATTTAATTTGAAAATAGACACTTCAATCGAGAAATTATTAAAATGTTCAAAGTTTTAACAGTAGGATTCTGGATTCTGGAATGTTTAAATGAGTCATAGATGAATAATTAGAAATCATGGAATAAATTATTGGAATGAATTAATAGAAGCATACATATTAAATTAGCATGAGGATTGATGTTAGTACTAAACAATGAATTACAGTTTAATTTTTTATCCACCATATAATTTCATGTCCCACATTGAAAAGATTTTGATAATCACTCATATTCCTTCATATACAAAACAAAATAATTGGGGAAATCATGTATATTTTTGTACCACAATCCTATTGGGCATAATATTTTTCCATAATTGGAATCTAGAAGCCCTTTTGTTTTTTTATTGTTACACTTTTAAGATATCAAGAAACTCAACGAAAAATTTATGACACCAACAACTTATTTCTTTCACGTTATATAATATAAAAAATATTGATAACACTATATATTTAGTGCGACTTAATAATAATTGGTTCTCAGAATATCTATAAAATAAAAAAATGTTTTCTATTTTTATGGTTTCAATACCTACATAATGAATTAATTATTCAATATGATCCTCTTTCTCATTATAAATATTCTCATAAACCATAGATGGCCAGTCTTCCAATATTTTACTTAGCTAGACCCACCATGATTAATTATGAATAAAAACCTGAGAAATCAATTGATAGTTTTTTATGGAAATTAAAATTCTTTTATTCAAACAGTTAACGCAAAGATATAAAATTAAATCATCGTTTTTATGTTTCGGTTTATAAAATTTCATGAAATCAACATGTCATTTTTCAATTTCATTAGTGTTTATTCTTAAATATATCCAATTGTGATCCATTAAATACCCAGGTTTACATTATCGATGATGAATATATTAAGATATTTAATATGTTAATTTTTTTTGAAAAATAGAATAATGTAAATAATAATAATTGACAATAAAAAAAATTTAACTATTTGATAAAAACAAGAAATTATACACACTGATCAAAAAATAATAGTCTTTATTTATCTTCCAAAATAGAAAATAGTTACAGTTCATTTTTCTTATAAAAATTTTACATAATATATCTCATAAAATTAACAAACAAATATATATAGATAATTTGTAAAACATAGTAACATATAATAACTAAAAAATATTTTTCATGAAAATGAATTTTTCTAAATACATTTATACATAATCAATGTCACAACAAGTTAAACCAATAAAATAGAGTAAAAATAATGAAAATAAAATCTTGAATTTTGGACAATTATTAAAACAATTAAACAAAATAATGTGAATATAATTATATAAATAAAAAATGATGAAAATTACCATTAAAATAATTATTTGAAAAATTAATTGAATAATTTAACAAACATTTATTCATGTATGACATATAAAACCTTATAAATTTGGTTTTAAGAAAATTTCAAACAACAAGTTAAAACATATAATATCTTACAAATTATTAGGATAATGGAACTTTCACCACAATTTATTTTCAAAAATAAAGAACCAAAAAATATATATATCATGCTAATGAAAAATGCCTCAGGAATTCTTAAAAACACAATCGATGTCTATGGAAACAAAGAGAATGTTGGATAATTTATAAAAAAAATGATTGTAATAAAGAAGTATAAAAACAAATAACTAAAACCTCACATCATGGTAGAGGTTTGACCATGATAACTCTAGGATCACATAATAAAAATTAAATATTGTATATTCATGAAAAATATGTGAATAGTGGAGTAAAATTAATAGAAATTGAATATCGAATGTCATAGATGGTTGTCGATGTTTTTGATCCCAATGATAGATTGGAATCTATCGATAGAGATGATTTGTAGTGGAATAAAAATAATTATTTATGTTTTTAGTACATTTAGAAATGGAAATTTGACAAAATATTTCATTAATCAAATACTTTTAAATTATTGTTAATGTCGATTTTTGAAAATGTCTATCTTTATATAAATCAACATTTACTTTTTTTAAAAACCAATGTTAAAAACTCTTCTATATTATTTTAAATTTTGAATTTATTAAAAAAGAAATTATAATAATTAAAAACATATATTTTCTATTATTTATAAAAAAATTGTTATAAGTAATGAAGAAGACATTTTAACATTAGTTTTATTCAAAACTAATATTAAATGTCAAGATTTAGTTATGTTAATGTCATTTTGTAAGAAACTAATGTCAAAATAACAATGGAAATTAATATATTTCTACATGTTTTTATGGTAACTTTCAATACAAAATATTAATTTTAAATTATCCAACTTTCATAGAGATTTAATTTTTTGACCATTACATAGATTACATAAGAATCATCATCTTTCAACTATATAAAATTTTACATTATATCTTGTAATCAATATAAAATTCCATATTAAATATGTTTGATATAAATATATGAGTTTGACATTGTAATTAATAACCATTTAATAAAAAAATATTACATGAAATGAAGAATATACATATTCTAAAAGCATCAAATTTATTATTATTTAATTCATTTCAATTATTCTTCTACTAACCTTTCATAAAATATGTGTACCATGTTGACACATTTTCAATTCTCTACCTCTAAATGTTTTTTCTCTTGGGATTAAATTAAAAAATAATAATGTTATATATACATATCACAAGGTTTTCAAAATTATGCATCACTTCATTCATTATATGTTGATATAGTCCATGTTATGAATAATACCTATGAGCAAGGAAAATAATATTAGAAAAATTATTCATAATCTTTTGCATACTATTTCATTAGTATTACATAATGAATCTTGATTACCATGGTGGTAATGATTGTGACACGAGATTAATGGATTATTTATTATCGATATATAATCATTACATCACTAACCAATTTATAAACAAAACATCTTGAATGCTATGTAATTTTCATGTGAAGAATATTCCAGTTTAAAAATTTATAATGCCGAGTCAATATCAATTAACATTATCCTCTATGCTTCCTTTTCGTGATTGTAGAGATGAGTAATCATGGTGTATGCATCATAGTCCTTATATTCAATCTTTATCTATCATTATATATCTTATAATAGTAGATAATAGAAATTTTACATATCATCTATGTGCCACTTCTTGGTTTTCCTTCCACCTTTACATGCATGTTGAGTTTTCTGGTCAGGAAGAGGGGAATAAAGCACAAAGAAAACAATTTTATGTACATTTTTATTCACAAGTACCTTTATTATTCAAGAAAATTTTGATTTTTGGGACATTTTTTGTATCTATAAATGATCATAGAGTGTTTTTTGGATTTTCAGTATTTGTTTTCCATAATAATTTTTTTATTATAATACATTACCTTGGTTACTAGTAAAGACATAATAAAATAATTTTGTTAAAAAAACCTCACATATACATTTAGAATATCTAGTAACTCATATATAATTTTATAGAGGAGAATATATCCCATATAATGATCACTTATATGGTTTGGTCCAATAATCTAATGGTATTTAGGTTGGTTTTACTTTCTAACCCCATTCAGTCAAAACTTCATGATATATGTAGTGGAATAAAAAAAAATAACATCCTAAACTCACATTTCCCCAACCCTACCCCCAATTTAATTTCATATCTTGTGGGAGAAACAATTGTTTATTAGAAAATGTTTATGTAAACCAATGACAATTATTATAACCATCTAATAACTGAACATTTAAAATCAACAAAATAATTATTACTTTAATATGTGGATTAATTATAACTCAATAAAATCAAGAAATTGAAGGTCTTATTATTTATATTGAGTTATATTTACGTCATAAATAAATATTATTTATTTTATTTTTACAATACTATAAATATTGTGTGCAATTTTCAAAATTAATTAAGCATGCCTTATAGTAATAATCAACCAAAATGATTTAATTTTATTATATATTTATCAAGCCAGTTAATTTATTTCTATTTTGAGGTCATTCTTTATTATCTAAAAAAACCCGTGAATATATAAATTAAGAAGAAAATATGCTATTATGATTTTTTTAATATTTGGTTTATCGAACAGAGAGACACACACCTTGACCCATAGAAAAATAACTCTTTAAACCCTTCCTTAGCATAATTTATATTATTTACCTATACTCATATCTATATAATTCATTTGATTAACCTTAGATAACGTCATGTTATATATCACGTTAATAGGAAATCCATCCTTTACAAATGTTGATTGAGTTATAGGTGAGGTGTACTGATGGTTTGTTGTTTAAACAACAATACTTCTACATTTAGGACCGAACATAATAAAGGGAATTGTGATGATTAAAAATTCATTATATTTTAATGAACAATTAATCAACATATTAAATAATTTAATAAAATAAATTAAACACGTAAATCCAATTTATATATAGGCCCATCAAGATCAAGATCATTGATGACATGAAATAACTATATATTTAGACTTTCTAGGAATAATTACATTTAATTTAAATTAAAATATATTAATTAGAAATATTAAATTAATTATATTTTTAATTAATTATTTATTTATTTAAATAATTTTTCCATATAATCCTTAATATAAAACCAGATTTATATCTTATATTTTCAAAAATAAATTAAATAGTTTCTCAATGAATTTTTATACTGATTCATAAATGACATCTACTACAGAGGACACTTGGACTGTATTGTATGCATCATACAAAACCCATTGATGGTGTTATTAGCGAGTTGGGTTATACACATTCCCCTATACCATCATTTTGGGTAAACTGATGGTATAGAAGGATATATACCAATTGTTTAAACAATCCACTAATATAGGTAATCCCTATTAAAATAGTTTTTTTAAATCATTTTCATATCCCCCCAACAATAACATACACCAACTACCCCCATCGCCCATCCTATTAATCATAATCAATCTTTCTCTCCTAGAACATACTCTCATAACTCTCCCTAAATCAAAAAAGGCAATGCCACCCATGTCCTTCTTCTTCTTCACTCTAATATTCATCATCATTAAATAATTAAATTTCAAGTAAATCAACTAAACTGTTGATCATGTTTACTACATTTTCTTAGAATAAAAAAAAATCCATGTTCCTGTTAGTTCATGATTCATTTCAATTTATCAAACCAGTTTTTTATGGATTGTTTTATTCAAAATAATTATATATAAATATTATTAAATTCTTTCATTATTTTTTAAATCATAGTTGCTTACTTCATATACCATATTTTAAAGTAAAAATGAATTTTCCGTGTAATTAATAGGGTATTATGGAGACAATAATTATTGGGAATAAGGTTTTTTCAAATTTTTAAATGGATACATAGATCACCTTACATCATGATTAATTTCAATATTGTTTTTAATTGTTAACATTAATTGGGAAATAAATCTATTGATATCCTAGAGTAGATAACCTTTTTCTTATAATAATAGAACCTATTTTATGATTTTCTAATATATTTATATTTTTAAGAATAATAACATATGTTTGGATAAGTTAACATTTTTATTAGGTAAATATTTTAGAAAAATTATATATTTTATTTTATTTATATAATTTACTTTAATATCGAAATTATAATCATTTAATGTGTGATATTTATTTTGAAAATTTATTGCTATTATTTGTAAATTATATTAGTTATATTTAAATTTTGTGTTTTCTATTATGATTAACATAAAAATATATTTTGAAATGAAATGTTTATTTTTTGTTCTTTTGAGATATTTTTTCAAAAAAATAGAGGACAAATTATGTTTTAATTTTAAAAATCTAATGTTAATTGATTTAAATTATTTAAAATAAATTTACATATTTATAATTATGTATTTATAGTTTTATTAATAATGTGGTGTCTTTATATTTTTCATTCATAATATTTATTTTATTACTTTATTTAAATTTAAATTGAAATTTATATTTTAATTTTGGTTTATGTGGTTTTCTTGTGTTTTTAATGGTTTTGAACGGTGTTTTTTTTAATTTCAAATCGGTTTGAAAAACCTTATCTATTTATTTAAATATTTTCATAAATGGATATTTTGATGAATAAAATATTATTAAATTTTTTTATTAATTGTTTTTCATAATTAATTATCAACAACAATTTTACAGGTGGTGAAATGGGATTTTTGATATAATGGTATGAAATTGGTTAAAATGATTTCTTTATTATTGAAAATGATATATAGTTACATATGTAATAACTTCAATCAATTTATTTTATTTTATTTTGTCAATATTTTTTACTAGTTTTTTCTTTTAAGGCTCAAAAGTTTACACTTCGTTTGTACAAATTTAAATTTGAACCATAGCTAGTCAGTTTAATAATAATTCACTTTAAATACAGTTAAAATTTATATAAATTTGGTTCTTTTTCATTGAGAAGAGATTTTTTTTCAAGAAGATTTTTATAGTAATATATTATATTATAGATTATTTTTAATAATACATTTTGTATTTTTATTTATTTTTTTGTGATTAAATTTTATTTAGATACAAATATTCACTTTTTTAAGTATTTTTCTTGGTTACATTGACTGCGGTGACATAATATTCCTTAATGTGTTGTTTTTAATAATTTTTATAATATAATTAAAACAAAATAAATATTATTAGATGATTTCTTCAAAACATATTTTTAAAAATCAAATTTTAACATAGGTTACATTCAAGTTGGTATTTTTTTATCATTTTTTTGGGTATGAATAACTATTACACTAATCTAAAATATTTTCTAAAAAATAATTTTTATTTATATTTTATTATAATTTTTTATAAAGAGGATTTGAATTATTTTATTCATGTAAGTATATTTAGTTTTACGGTAACTGATTATATGAAGCATACAACACATGGCATCCAAACAACAGATCCAAAACAAGTGCTATTTTAAAAAATTAAAAAATATTAAAAAAATTAAAATTAATTTATATTACATAATCTATTTGATAAAAATCGTTTAAAAATCTATGTTTATAATAATATATATTCTGAATAATTATATGTTAATATATTTATGATAATTAATATCATTATAAAGATTTTTTTATGTATAGGAAAAAAATATGTTATTTTTATATTTCTTAATCAATCCTTTATGAATAATCCAAATATATATTTTTATTTAATGATGTGAAAAGGAAAATTTAAATCAAATAGTTTATTTAGTGTTATTAATATAAATAACTTTTTTCTAATCATTGGTTCTTATCTTATTGAATAATTAAAAAAACAATATTTTTATGGAAAAGATATACTAAACCCTTAGTTTAGTGTCATCATTATTGTAGTTGGATGAAATATTTTGTGGGGGTAGATAAAACTGACACTGTCAATTCCCATACTATTTTAGATAATAATGTTTTATTTCACTACTGAAATAATTGAATTGTTAAAGATAGATTTTATCCTAAAATAGTCATTGTAATTTAACAAAACTAATGGAATGTGATATAATTTACTATATATATATATTTAAATATCATTAGGTGAAACGATAAATTTTCATCATAATTTTATAAATCATAATTTAGATAAAAAATGTTTTACAAAAAATCGATGTACTGTAAGACATTATGTTCACTTGATTCATCAATCAAATGTTTTGTTTGGAATAAATTTCTCTTATCACAATTGTATACTTTTTTTAATGTATTAATTGATATTTTAAATAAAAACATTTGAAATATGGATTATTCTTCAATTATATTAGCATGTGTTTAAAATTGAAGTATACTCTTTAAGGATGAAACACTTTTCAATATTACTTGAAACAATTTTTATTCTAATCCATTTAACTAGGTGAATATAACATTCTATAATCATAGTGTTAAAATTACTATATTTATGTTGTTGCCATTAAGTGTTATGATATGATATATCGACATTGAAATATAAAAATTGGGTTTTAAAATAAGGAATTTGGTTGTTAAAATACAGTTATATGGGAGTTAAAATATCAATTCATTGTTTTAATATTTTTGTTAATAATTGATAAAATTACTCGTGTATTCATATTATTTCTAGTAGCTATTGTTTCCTTATTTTAGAAATGAAAAATATTAAAGAGATAGAGTAGAATAGACAGTACATAAAATATCTACTTGTTATATATATTTTAATTAATCTTCTTGTTCTCACTATGAGTAAAAAATTTCAAATACAAATCAATTACATAAATTATTATGTAACCCAATCAACAAATTTTAAAAATTAATCAATAACCACTAGATGAGAGAAGATTTTTGAAAAAATAGAATTGTATTAGAGGAAACAATAATGATATTCCAAGAGGGTTGGTAGTAAAGACACTTGATGTAGTGTTCTCTTGATCATCATTAGAGAATGATGGTGAAACCATTTACCAAAATGTTAATTTGTTATAGTTATTAAGGGAAGATAATTAGGGGCAGTTCTATGGTAACACTAGAATTATTATTGTGACCCCATTGTATTTGACCACTAAAATGAATTAATGAACCAATTCTATTACCAAGGAATAGTTAAAAAATGTAAAATTTTGAAGTTGCAAATGAAACAAATTTTAGGTGATGAGCCTGAAAGATTTCAAAAAATTACCCAATATATTGATGATGTCAATAATGTCTATGTTTTTATAATTTACTAAAAATAGATCATTGATTCTTCGTATTGGTATGTTGATTATATGAACATTGTATAATGATTTAGGTGAAAAATATTTTTATCATAGTAGCGATCAATGTTAATTTACTTCCTAGTGAATATTTTGTTGATCTATTATAAGATGAAAATACCATTAACTTCATTTGGGATGAAATTTATATTATTTCAAACAAGTATGAAAGTAGTGGCCATGAAAAATGATCATGTGGTCCTTTCATGTAATGTGTACATATATAGTGTGTTTGCCCCCACAACATGTTTTTTGTGTGTTGTGAACCATAGTATACTCCTCATATATGGACCCATAAAACAATAAATTTATGTGGAGTGGGATACTAGTAATTAATGTCATTTACCAATCATGTACCAAAATATTTATATGTATTGTAGTTAGATAATTCACACTACTGTAATTATAATGTATCTTTTACAGACGAATTTCAAACATTTAATTAGAAATGTATAGTTAGATAACAATTGTGTATTTTTTAAAATTAATGAAATTTTCCCTCATTATTATCAACACGTCATCCCTAAATATTTAGTATAATACATTAATGAGATTTCCCATGTCATCCAATATTTAGAGTGAGTTACACACATTATATTGCATATGTCTCCAAGTAACTCAGTTGTATGTTAATGAGCAGTATGTGATGACATAAAGTCGCGGAACACAAGGAATTTCATGATTTATGTGGGATCCGGACCACATGAATTTACACCTTCTTTATACAAAAAACACTCCATATAATCCTTAACATTTCATTTTTCCTATTCGAAGATATCACAAGACACGTAATAAATCCACAAAGTGATCAACATGGCATGAGGAGAATGTTGTTGCCCAATCTAGGCATGGTTAATCATGATTATATATCATGTAACTTACTATTACACTGTGTGTATTGGTTTCAAGTACGTAGTAATAGATTAATCCTTTCATTCACTTTTTTATTATTTTTCACATGTCAAAAAAGTATATTAGTAATATGAATTCAAATTAACCTGTTATCTTAACTTTTTCTTTATGTATTCATTTATATAAATGAATAATTTTTTATTTAAATTTATTAAATAATGTATAAATAATTAAAAATTAACATTTTGTTACATTAGAAAATTGATTGTTCTACGACACTGTGGTAGTTGTGAATGGGTTCCCAATTGTGATTTTATTTATTGGTTTTAATTCATAAAATAGAAAAATAAGGATAACACTAACACCTAATTTCAATGAGAGTATCCTTCATAGTTAATTTTAAATTTCATTAAATCAATAATTACCTAAAACTGAGAAATAAATTCTATAAATTCTTATTGCCTTTCTAGATATGTTGTTATTGCAGTGGGAAATCGAAGTGAGTTTTTAGATAACTAAATGAAAAATTAAACCATTAATCTCTCTATGATGATCTTTAATATCATGGTGTGATAATATTAATGAATTGTTCTATTCTTCATTAATTTTTTATTAGAACAAGGATATCTTCTGTTCCCTCTATTTTCATGGGATAATGGGTCTATTATTTTACCACTAGACCTTAAGAGTAGTCTAGAGAGTTTTCTTGATGGTCACAACACCAATAAAATTAAATATGTATATTTATGAAATTATTCAGGATGTTTATATTCTATAATTTATGTAATGGAATATTATAATATAGTTACTCTATATAATTACCTATTTCATAATATAATAATCGAATTACTTTTTTCATAACATGAGATATGAACTTATTTAAATATCATTTTTAGGAATTCAAATTTATAAATATATGAAATATATTACATAAAATATTTCATTTTCGTCAGGCCTAAAACTAAACCCATTAAGAGTCTATATAACTTATAAAAACATAAAAAAATTATTCATTAAAATAAATACGTATTAGTATTTGAAAATTTATATCAATATTATATTCACTAGACTTGTGATTAAATATTTATTTTAATATTCATAGAAAAAATTAAATATTTATTTTAATATATCATATAAACCAGATAATAAACTAATATTAATTAATTTTACTATAAAGTATAGTCAAGAGATAATATTATCACCACATAATATACACATTAATAAATCAATATTGAATTTATGTTATCAACAAAAAAAATGATTTCCTATTCTTCCACTAGATAAGGATCATATTTATTCAAAATATTTAACTTGATGTAATTTTATTTTATTTCTGATATTATTTTTGTGTGATCCTTTTATCCTCCTTCTTAGTGGTGTTAGGTGAAATTTCAATATGTTCAATATTTTCACTCTTCAACACATCAAGGCACACATAGAGGAAGTAGTCAATTTCAAAACAGTGTGAGTCTCCATATAAATAATATTATATAATGTAATCCATTTTTATTGATATCTCATATATAGGGATTCATAATGGGGTCCTCTCTTAATATGCTTGATTTGTCATCATTTTATGTTATAAAATGAAATATCAGATAAAATATTTTTTTCATGGATTTATTTATACTATTACATTCAATCAAACGTCCATAGATATTATCTTCCTAGAATTTAGAGGGGGAATCATTTAATTACTTATTATATAGATATAATATCACTTTTAATACACCTGAAAAATTCTATCTCAACATAGACATAAGTCCTCAGGTTTTACATTTATAAATGAAAGTAAATGTTTCATGACAAGGATAAATAATAATCTACATTACAAGAACAATACACATATTTACATATTGTAATATCCAATAACACATAAAACATTTGGAATTCATATTATGGACTCTTCCATCATGATCTTCCTTCGTATATATTATCATGTGAGGTATACATTGGAATAATGTTAATATTTTCTGGTCCCTCAACACATATTATTGAGACATCATCAGAATTATTTTAGGAATATTAAATTTTGGCAGTAAAGAATATGTTTAAAAATACCACCATTGATTTTCTGGTATCTTATTATAAAAAGTGGGGTTCTATAACCATTGTATGTGACATATACCCAATGGAAATAATAACATTATTTATATGAAAAATTATAATCATAATATGATAAAGTATATATTAATATTCTTGTTACTGAATTTACACATTCTATTTTCTCTGATGAACTAACATGAATAGGTAAGAGATATAGTAACTCCACAATGAATTCATTCAAGTATATCATTTAAAAATTACAAAATTTTCTATGTAAGGCTTTTTTATAAGGTTTTAAGGTGAAATAGATTTCGTGAAATATTGATATATTTTTCATGAAATTTTACTTTTCATGTGAATTAATAACTCCCCCATATTATAATAGATTTCAAAAAATAAATTGTGCTTATAGTAAATATGTTTTTTTAACCTTGTTAATATAGGACTAGATCTGATGGGAGGATGATGTACTCATTTGATTGAGGAGGATATGGTCATTAACTATGATGACTTTTATTTTTTAATTCAAAAATACACATGTTTGACGAAACTAAAGAAGTTGATGTTTAGTAGTATTCATTTCTCAATTATTTTTCTCTATTCCAAGAACCATGTTATTTATGTATTATCAATCACCCACTTGGTATGATCCAGAAAATATAAATATAATTTTTTTTGTAACTCAAAATCACATCAGTATACCATATTATAGCATCTATGAACTATATGAAAAGTTCTTCATTGTTATTTATTTCCTTCGAATATAAATCTATATATTATATTCACAATAATTGTTTGTATAATAGAAATAATTAATTCATTATACTTGGTGTTAAATCCTCAAAAATAATGATCTATTTTGTATTTTGAAATTTTCTACAGTCTTGTTGTTAAAAATGAACTATCTTAACACCCCATGATCCATTATATTAGTATATTGGAAAATTCTCAAAACATATTGTAATATAGTAATATCAATATTAATCATAATTTCATATAAATATAAAAATTAGGAAGTTGGACCAATAATATAACCCCTTTTATTATAAAAACTAAAGTTTCCACAAATAAAAAATTTTCCTTAATGATTTAAAAAATACATGGAGAATAAAATATTCAACTATAATGCATTTTAGAATAATTATAAAATAAATAATATATTAACTATAAAAAATATTAATAAATAATATATTTAAAAAATTTGAAAAGATTATTCAGCAAATACTTTCTAAATATCACTAAATTAAATAATGAATCATATAAATGGGATCACAAATGTAAGAATAATATATTATATTAAAGTAACTGAAATAATATTATACATAATATAATTAAAGCTAAAAATCATAATTTGATATAGCATGTAAAAGAGTTGTTCACAATTGAAGATAACATATATACCATAACACATTTTAAATATATTACATAATATTATATGTGTACCACAAAACAAAATAGATTCAAAAATGTATACTGAATGTATAGAATACCACATTATATATATGCCCAATAATTATTCATATGAACCATAGAAAATGAGAGATAGGTCCCATGACATAAGGTATTGATCCAGTAACATTTGATATTCAATTTAAATAATAAAATATGGATGATAAATTATCCTAAATGCATCATAGAATATAAAATATATGGAATGAGACATCATATATACTGTATTTAACACAAAAACGTTCTCTCATTTTGGAATATAAAAAATTAGATGTTTTATAAAAAATAAAATGAGTGAGTATATAAGAGTACAATTTAAATTATCTGAGAAAATAAATTATTATTTTGAAAATATTTTATAAAAATTATTTAATAATTTAAATTACATGTAATATATCCCATAAAAGAAATATTTAATGATGAAATAGATTAAAATGATAACAATTCAAAATTATTTTTATTTTATAAGGTTAATACATAAATATATAATGATTTAATGGTGAAAAGAAATCCCTAAATAAATTTGGCATAATAAAAATAAATCCATATTCTAAATTTCCATTGCGATAATAATTTATGATATAAAAATAGTTCACATTATAAATTTCATTGTATATTTTATAAAGATTTAATTTTGAGGTAAATATAGTCATTCAAGGATAATGGGGTTATTAGGTATAAAATGTGAAAGAATTATCTCTACAAAATATCATATAAGAAATATCTCTAGTATTAAATATTTAATCTCCCATAATAATTAATCTAATAGAATCTTTCAAGTCTAAAATATATTATACCACAACAAAAAACAAGTCTAAATTTACTATTGAATCTATGACATTACTAAATGTTTGTAAATTAAATATATTCTCTTTACATTTTATTTCAACTCATTAGAGTCTTTGGGGATTCTATAATCAATTTTTGTTTTTTTAGACATGTTTTTTTGTAAACCATAATTCTTATTCTAGAAAATGTTAAAATGAATAATTGAATACCCTCGTAGTTAATAAATAATATAACACAAATTATATCTACAAAAGTTTCCACTACATGGGGAATTCATATTTGATTATAATTTATGGAAAAATTTATATTTCTTATTAATATGTTAGACTACTGTTTTAATTTCTATTAAAAAAACCATATCTAATTAATTGATAATTTTCATGGATAACATTATAAATAATAAGTATTATTATTTAATTGCCATGTGTCTTATTTAAAATTATAAATGGTCTATGAGTGACTTTGGAATATTAATTTATGAACCTATATGAGTATTAGATTATATTGGCCGATCTTTTTTTGTTTGATGACTCAAATTTTGTCTTAATTGCAGTATCCTAAATTATTAAATGTTTCTAGATGAGGTTTTAAATTTGGATGGTGTCATAGCAGTTTATCAGACTAAGGGTTTGTACCACCAATAACTAAAGGGGTGAATATGGTCATGGGTAATTTACATCACCACAATGGTACTTGATAGATTATAATAATCTACATTTTAAAAGATAGAGATTTAATAATTATACCCCTAATTTTTAACCCCTCATTGGGTATCTATTAAAATCACATTAATTTTCTCCATTCAAAGAACCCATTGATGCTCCTCTTAAACTTTAATACCTCACTCCTCATTCCACATAAGTAAAGATGATTCCCTGGGAAAAACTCAATATGAAATCAATGGTATGACTACCCAAAATCTTCTCCTCCACTTTTCCTATCATCCCTTATAATTTCCTCAATTATATTCACGGTATCAAGAATCTATTACACCATTACATGGTTGATGTCATATAATATATTATGGATCCCTCTTCTATTAATTAATAGTTCTTTATGGGCATTGATTTCACTTCTATTGTCATTATTTTTGTATAAGTCCATTGGGTAATATCTTTAACCTAGTTTATTTAATTTCTAAGAAGGATTATGTGAATGTTTCTATAGATTTATTTATTGATATAGTTTAGCAAGTTTTGAATGAATTTTATTTTTCTATTACAATTGTTTTCTTATTTGAATTTTATATTTAAAACATAATTATAAAATGGAATTTAAATTTTTAGTTATAAGTTATGGGTTAATGGTATTTGGGTATTCCTAAAGATAGTTTAGAGTTTCAAAATATTTAAATTGAAATTGGTAGATAATATCAAATGACAAATTTATTGTTGGACTATGATTTCAATATTTATAAATTTCATTATACTAAAATTGTATTAAAATTTACCTTATAATTTTTTTAAAAATTTATGAATTATTTTTGAGAACTCCAACAGAATGGGACTATTTGAGTTTTATTAGTTTAAATCATCCTTGAGGATACATTTTATTTTAATAGTATTCGATTGGTCTATAAATATATATGAATTAGAAAATATTTAACTCTTGTTTTCCATCACATGTCCTGTGTACGTTCTAGAATGATGATCTCCAATTTTAAAATAAATATTAATAAAACAAGAAAAACTGATAGATAAGAGGTTTCATTGTTGGTGATGACAAGGTTGAGAACACATGTCATGAACCATCCTTGGGACCCGTGCCGTGACTACCCCATGCCCGCCTCCCATAGGCCAGGGGCTGGCGACTAGCACGAAAGGCGTAAAACACGAAAAAAGGGAAGGCATTGCCTTTATGAATGAAAACAAACACCACAGAGTATTCAAGCTGAAGTAAACACTAAGTAAATTTAGTACAAAAGTAAGTGCTAGAAAGTAAATGGGCCAGAATACAAACCCAACTGAAAGTAACATACAACTGAAATGAAAGTACAACAACTGAAAAGTAAAGCAGTGAGTCTGAGATATCCTCTGGGAATCCCACCAGAAGGGAGGGTACAGATAGTCACTTCTGCTCCTCGGCTCCGGCTGTCCGCTCCGAGTACATCCCATCCAGTGATCCACCTCCAGGTAACGTCCAACTCCACGAACTCCCACCTAGATCAGCGTTGCCCATCCTCTGCATCCAACACAACATAGTGCGGGCATATCACATGTAGGGGTGAGTATACGCTACTCAGTAGGGACCCCGAGACCCCCAAAGGTCTCGCAGAATCCATGAAGGATAAACCACAAAGGAAATATATAATCACGAAGTAACAACCAACTCTGCATAGGTATATTCCCATACATATACCTAAGTCATCAATTCCATATCCGATCCAGCACATGATCCCAAGTACAACCCAATCCATATAGGAAAAACATAGCACATTCCACATAGGAAATCACAATCCAATCCACACAAGAAAGCACAACCCAATCCACACAGGAAGGCACAAAAATCATGTCAATAATAATGATTGCAAGTCAAGACTCAGCTCAAACAGTTATACTTCTTCGTAAGATGATAGAGATGATCAGATGTAGACACTGATTCATCTTTTCTATCAGACCCACATAGGATATAAGACCAGCTAAGTTGTCAGACCCACAAAGGATACAAGACCAGCTACTCTGCCGGACCCACATAGGATAGAAGTACAGATTCAAATACTGTCGGACCCACATAGGATCAAGAACAGTAGTCAAGTACTGCTAGACCCACATAGGATACAAGAACAGTAGTCATCGTCGTCGAACCCAAGGAGGATTCCAGTACAGTCGTCGTTGCTGCCGAAAACACAGAGGATCCCAGTACAGTCGTCATCATCATCGCAGTCGCAGCCAGCTCTAGGGTTCCCGCACACAACATGCTCGATTCTGGGAGGGTCCCCACCACGATCCAAGGGGTTCGATACATCAACTGACACGAATTCCAGAGTTGATGTATCCTAAAGTTCTGTCTCGTCAATAGGAATACAACGTGACAGACGGCGCGTCAACCGGACGCACGGTCTGAGAGTTATTGGCTTTTTCGTCCCTGGGGCCCGGTTGGGTTTTATGTAAAAACCAACTCAACCGTACTCCAACTATGTCCAAACCTCGAGCGGAGTAACTCAAAAGAACCATCTCACTAAGATGGATCCAAAAAAGTCAACGGAATGTCAATTAGACGTCCGGAGCTCAAGTTATAAGTGTTTCCGCTCTGAGGGCCCGGTTGGTTTCATGTTCGAACCAACTCGGCCATACCCATATATCTCCGAAACCTTGAGTGTAATATACCGAAATGACCGTCTCTATCCAAGGATCGCTACGCTACTGATGGTGCGTCGATCAGTGGTCCGTAGCCCATGATATGGGCATTTGAACGGATCTGTCCGAAATTAGGGGGTTTGCGCCCGGACCGACCCGGCCCAAAACCCCATGCGTCAGCCCGAACCGGGGCGACCTGACCCGAGTCTCGGTCTGGCCTATTTGGGAATGGCCCGACCCGGTTGGCACGACCCAGCCCAGCGGCGCGGCCTGTCCCAGCGGCGCGGCGCGACCAGCGGGGCCAGGGGCTCGACCTTCGGCCGAGCGGAATTTGGAGGGTGTGGGGGAGCTGGCCTCGTTTATTGACAGATGGCCGGCCATTTATGGCCGGCCTTAACTGAACCCATGCGACCCACAGGGGTCCAGCCTTTACCTGGCTCTAGTGGCCGGCTCATCCGGCCGCTTCCCCGAACTGTCGCGTCCATAGGCCGCGGATCCTCCCATCCAGCGTAGCGCGACGACACCGTGCCCCTCCGCCGTGGCCCGCCCCGGACGTGTCCCTCCTCAATGCTCTGGCACCTTGTGATGGCACCACGCTCGTCCGCCGTGTCCCCCTCCTAGCCGCGGCCTCCTTCGGCCTCACTAGCACGGCGCGACGGCCCCGCGCTCCATCACCGTGGTTTATCTCATTCCCTCGCGGTGCAACAGCACCACGTCACCTCCGTTTCCAAGCCACATATAAGTTCAAGAACAAAAAGGGGGAGGGGGTCGGCCATGCTTTTTCAGTCCGACCTTCCCCCATTATAATGATAGCAAGCATCCAAGAACGAGTAATCACAACGACAAATAAAGCGCCAATTTAATTGATTAAATTTGAACTTAACCCCTACCTTGAAGAAGTTGTCGAATGATGATCGTAGCGGGAAATGGCTTCGTGAAGTGAAGCTCTATATATGTTGATGGAGAACGTTAGAGGAGGAGCGGTGTCTCCCTTTCTTTGACATGATAAGAATATCGAAAGAGGGTGCGTCTTTGTTCTTCAGGAAAGGCGTCACACACCGGCTACGGAGAGGAGAAGAGACGGCACGTTGATCTCTCATTGTGGTGACGACGTTCTTCATCAAGGTCATGATGTTCTTCGCATTCTCCAATGAAGAAGATGACGATCCTCACGACTTTGAGTATTCTCTCCCAATCTCCTCACACATCCCAACAACCCCAAATAAAATAAGGCCTTCTGTATTTTATTAACACATGCCATGCATTTTCCAAACATTGAAAACACAAACTCAAAATTAAATTCATTGAATAGCTTTAATCAATCAATTTAATGTGAGAGTCGACATGCAATAATAAGGGGGAGTGGGTGACTTACATAATAAAAAAGGAGGTTTCCAAAATTAAGAGGGGGTTAGGGGAATTGAAGGGGTGGGGTTCGTGTGGGCCACACCTCACTAATATCCTAACAAGAGGTGTTATGATATTCACTCACATGGAAGTTATACCACATAGAAAAATAATGTTGTGAGACAACATTATGCACTTAACACTTAAACCAAATTTTTAAAACAAATTTTCCCGAGAAAATAGAACGCTAAAAAAGGTCTTCTTAAGTAAAAACTGATGCTGCAGTTTCATCGGTGCCCCCAGTTTTTGATTCCGAGCACCGGTTCAAAAGTGAGAAAAACTCGCTCGTTCATTCACTGAATTTACCTGAGCTAAAATTATGAAATTGATTCCGGGCACACCGGGCCTCGGAATTAGGTTCCGTCAGAAACTGCGTTCTCGTAAAATCCCAAATAATTTAAGAAAAAAAATTTCTTGAAATTTAAATGTCTTTACATTACTCCCACCTCAGGGATTTACATCCCTGTAAAGATACATCACAAACTAGGGGAACAAATGAGGGTACTGAGCACACATATGAGCCTCCCGCTACCAAGTTCTCTCCTAGAGGTTCCCGTGATGCCACCTAATGCGCACTAGATGAATCGAATGCCCAAATTTGACTTGCTCCTGTCGATCCTCGATCTCCACCGGGGCCTCCGCAAAAGTTTCCTAGTCATCAATGTCTAGCTCCCCATGGTCGATGATATGCGTCTAGCCTTGCACGTATCTCCTTAGCAGAGATACGTGGAAGACGTCATGCACCCAGTGTAGCTGAGGTGGTAGAGCCAGGTGATAAGCCACCTCGCCTATCCTGCTGAGAACCTAGAATGGTCTGATGAAGCGCGGAGAAAACTCTGCCACCCCAGATGAATCTTCATAATCCACATCGAGGTGAGACCCGTAAGAAAACATGGTCTCCATCCTCGAACTCTAGTGGTCTCTGCCTCCTGTCATCATAAGACATCTGCCAGTTCTGAGCTGTCCTCATCTGCTTCTGGATGACCTGGACCTTCTCTATTGTGGCCTGGACCATCTCCGGTTCCACTAGTGCTGACTCCCCCGGGTAGGTCCAGCACAGAGGTGATATGCATGGTCGTCCGTACAATGCCTCGTACGGTTCCTTCCCGATGGTGGAGTGGTAGCTGTTGTTATACGCAAACTCCGCCGAGGGTAGGTGATCCTCCCATATGCGACCAAAGTCGAGGAAACATGCAAAGAGATTGTCCTCGAGAGTCTAAATGGTCCTCTCCATCTGACCATCTGTCAGAAGGCGAAAGGCGGTGCTCAGGCATAGCTGCGTCCCGAATGCCTCCTACAACCCCTTCCAAAGCTGGGATGTAAAGCGAGTGTCACGATCGGAGATGATAGATGAAGGCACACCAAGAAGTCATATAATTTCATGAATGTAGAGACGTCCCAAGCTCTCCACTAAGCCCTGGTCTCTGATGGGTAAGAAGTGGTCCGACTTTATGAGTCGGTCAACGATCACCCAAATGCAGACGTATCCTCTAGAAGTACGTGGAAGTCCTGTCATGGAATCCATAGATATCCTGTCCCACATCCACTCTGGGACCTCCAAGGGCTATACCAAGCCTGCTGGTACCTGGTGATCCGTCTTCACCTGCTGGCAGGTGAGGCATCGAGAAACGATATCTACCACTGCCTTCTTCATACCCGGCCACCAGTGCTGTCGTCTGAGATCCTAGTACATCTTCTCCACTCCTGGATGTACCGCTAAAGGGGAAGTGTTAAACTATCTCAGCACCATCTCCTGTAATGCATCTGGTACCATGGTACATCCTCTGAAAAGAACGACATGCTCTCCTCCTATATAGAATCCATCAGGTGCCTGTCCTATGGAAATCTGTACTTGCCGTATCTCACAGTCAACATCCACATGATGTGCCTCTCTGACCCACTAAAGAATTGGAGGTGTGACTATGAGCGACTAAAGGAAGGCTGCCTTGTCTCTATCAATGAAGGATATCTATAAAGTGGGTAACTGCTCTATCACCTCTCTAAGAAGCTGAATGCCCGTCCTCCAACTGAGATCATCGGCTACTACATTCCCCTTTCCAGGAGTATAGACTATCTCAAAGTCAGATTCCAAGAGGAACTCGAGCCATCACCGCTGTCTCAGGTTTGGTTCCTTCTGCGAGAAGATGTACCTGAGACTCTGGTGGTCAGAGTAGACTGTAAAGCACTCGCCCATCAGATAGTGCTGCCACATCATCAAAGCGAAGACCACTGCTGCTAACTCCAGGTTATGGGTAGTGTAGTTTGGCTCATGCTGCCTCAACTGTCGTGATCCGTAAGCGATCACTACCAGCTCCTACATTAGAACTCACCCGAGTCTTGTCCCTAATGTGTCATAGTATACTATGTACCCTACTTCCTCCTCTGGTAGCCTCAAAATGGGTGCACTGGTCAGTATCTGTCTTAGCTCTTGAAAGCTCTCCTGACATCTATCTGACCATACGAAGGGTTTCACCTTCTTCATCAAAGATGTAAGCGGTGCTGAAACTCTGGATAAGTCCGACACAAATCTCTGGTAGTACCCAGCCAAAACTAGGAAACTTCGCACCTCCGTCACGCTCCTGGGTGGCTCCCAAGCTAGCACTGCCTCGATCGTCACAGGATCCACCGCAACTCCCGCCTCAGAGATGATGTGTCCCAATAAGTGGACCTCTCAAATCCATAACTGCAACTTCGATAGCTTACCATAAATCTGGTGCTCTCTGAGTGTATCTAGTAAAACCCACAAGTGGTAAGCGTGATCCACCTCAATAGTCGAGTAAATCAATATTTCTTTAATTAAGATTACGACAAATCAATCAAGGTAAGGATGGAAGATCCTGTTCATGGGACTCATGAACACTGTTGGAGCGTTGGTTACGCCGAAAGGCATTTCCAAGAACTCATTGTGGCCAAACCAACACCTGAAGGCCATCTTATGGACCTCCTTATCTCGAACTCTGAGTTGATGATAGCCTGACCTCTGGTCTATCTTCGAGAACCATCGTGATCCCTTGAGTTAATCGAAGAGGTTGCCAATCCTCAGAAGCAGATACTTTTTCTTCACGGTCACCTGGTTCAGGCGACAACAATTGACACATAGTCTCAAGCTCTCGTCCGCCTTCTTGGCGAACAGTATCGGGGAAGCCCAATGTGAAACACTGGGTCGAATGAATCCCTTTCCATTCAAGTCCTCGAGTAGTACCTATAGCTCTCGAAGATCAGTGGGAGCCATATGATATGCTGGAGTAGATATCGGGGTTGTATCGGAGTACAGGTAAATATATAAGTCTACCTCTCTGCGAGGAGGTAGTCCTGGAATGTCGTTAGAAAAAACATCCACATACTGATCCACCACAACAGGGAAAGTCAGACTTTGCACGTCGATTTCTCCTAGGATGAGGCTAGCCAACTGATGAGTGATCAACTGTCGTCTCCTCTGCGTGAGTCCATCCTGTGCTGCAAAGGCTCCCTTCTCACCGGTGAAGGTGAACCTGCTCCCATCGGTGTGGACACACCGCAGCTTGTGCCTAAAATAGTGTATCTGATCATGAACCGTAGATAGCCAATCCATGCCCATGATGACATCGTAAGGCCTCGACGCCGCTACAAGAAGATCCCAGCCGAAGCTCTCGCCTACTAGAGTAAGCTCAAACGGTCGGAACCAGTGCGTAATCGTCGAGTGTGCTCCCATAGGGGTATCTATCCGTAAGGATCGAGCCAACAGCTCCGTCGGAATCTCCGAGCTCCGAATAAGGGCAGCGGTTATGAAAGAATTACTCACCCCTATGACTATAAGAACTGCAACAAGGGTGGAGTAGACACAGATAGTACCTAGAATAATCTCTGGTGTGCCGTGGTCTTAGGCCTCCACTGGCTGATGCTGAGGATGTCTCTGTCCTCCATCTCTCTGTGGTTGGGGTGGACCTCCTGCTGGTGGTGGTGGTAGAGCCTCAAAGCATCAGCCACCACAAGCTTCTCGACCATCTCCACTTCCTCATCCACCTACTCCCTACGGACCACCACGGTCGAACCACTGCCTCTGCTTGGGTGGTCCATCAACTGTCTATTGCTCCTCTGCATGGCGGGTTGGGCAGTCATGAGCCATGTGGCCCTGCCCGCCGCATGCATAGCACTTTCTACTCCTCGTAAGACTGGTTCTATGCTATGTGCCCCGAACCTATAAGCTAGTGTCCTAAGGTCATCTACTTGATGGTCTAGTCTGCTTGGACCCATGTGACATCTGTCGACTACCAGCTAAAGAAGACTCCACTACGTGGCTCTCTAGGGTAGGTCTCGCTGCTAGTGTCGACTCAGCTAGAAAGATCTCTACAAGAAGGGGTCTCTCCAGTACTCCTGCCTGTGTCGGAATGCTGAGGGAGATCATTGATGCCCTGATCTCATGCCTCAGTCCCTGTTCGAAGGTCTGATCCCAGAAGAAGGGGTCCCATGCAATGTCCGTGGAATAGCGTGATAGATTGGTAAATCTCACCGAGTACTGGGCTACCATCATGCTTCCCTGCGACAACTGTAGTAGCTCCTGAATACGAATCGCACGGAAGTTTGAAAGTATGAACTCTGAGCGGAAGCGGCTCTCAAAATCCGACCAAAGAAAAGATGCCTCATCATGAACCTAGAGCATCAGGCTCCACCATCTCCCTGCTACCGCATGCAGATGACTCGCTGCAAGGTTCACCATGAGGTCAGCTGGTGTCCCCACTAACCTGAAAACTCGTACAATAGCCTCCAGCCAATCCTCGGATGCCTGAGGGTTCGTCTCCCCACGGTACCTGGGCAGTCTCTAACGCTGAAACTCATGTCGTGCACAAAGGTGACGTCCACTCTCAATGGCTGCGGATGGTGGCATCGGTGGCTCGGCAGGTAGAGGTACCGTCGGTGCCTCCGCAATAATAGGACCCTGCACCGAGGACTCGTCACTCGGTGAGCTGTCATCTCGCACAAATCTCGGAACCCTAGCTGGATACTGTCATGGGGCCATACTGAGAAGAGACTGTTGTGCCACGGTTAATACAGTATACCTGGTGAGCTAACACACGTTATCACATAGAAAACATTGAAACACACGTGCAGTCAATGTTTTCGTGCACTGAGTCGGAAATCAGAAGTCAGGGTCCTGGTGTATTGATATATCGGCCGCCACACCAACACTAGACTCCCTGAACTGATAACCACAATCAATACCCTTAACACTATTGCATCACATAGAAGAACGATCAGAGTCCAGAGTTCTGTGGTACAACCGAACTCCTCTGATACTAATTTGTCACGACCCGTCTTCAGGACCCGTGTCGTGACTACCCCAAGCCCACCTCCCCTAGGCCAGGGGCTGGCGACTAGCAGAAAATGTGTAAAACCCAAAAAAGGGATGGAATTGCCTTTATGAAAGAAAACAAACACCACAGAGTAAGAAAGATGAAGTAAACACTAAGTAAACTGAGGAAAAAAGTAAGTGCTGGAAGGTAAATGGGCCAGAATACAAACCCAACTAAAGGTAAAGTACAACTGAAATGAAAGTACAACAACTAAATAGTAAAGAAGTGAGTCCAAGCCATCCTCTAGGAATCCCACGTGAAGGGTGGGTACAGATAGTCTCCTCTACCCCTCAGCTCCGGCTATCCGCTCCGTGTACGTCTCGTCCAGTCATCCACCTCCAGGTACCGTCCAGCTCCACGAGCTCCCACCTCGATCAGCGATGTCCGTCATCTGCATCCAACATAATGTAGTGCGGGCATAACCCATGTAGGTTTTAGTATATGCTTCTCAGTAGGGACCCAGAGACCCCTGAAGGTCTCGCAGAATCCATGAATGATAAACCACAAAGGAAAGATACAATCACGAAGTAAGAACCAACTCTGCTTAGGTATATGCCCATATATATACCTAAGTCATCAATTCCAACGTAGCTCAAGCACATGAGCCCAAGTAAAACCCATTCCATATTGGAAAAACATAACCCATTCCACATAGGAAATCACAATCCAATCCACACAAGAAAGCAGAACCCAATCCACACAGGAAGGCACAACAATCATGTCAATGATAATGATTGCAAGTCAAGACTCAACTCACACAGGTATACTTCTTCGTAAGGTGATAGAGATGATCAAGTGTAGAAACTGATTCATTTAAGCTGTCAGACTCAGATAGGATACAAGACCAACTAAGTTGTCGAACCCACCAAGGGTACAAAACCAGCTACTCTGCCGGACTCACATAGGATACAATTACAGAGTCAAATACTGCCGGACCCACATAAGATACAAGATCATTAGTCAAGTACTTCTGTACCCACATAGGATACAAGAACAGTAGTCATCGCCGTCGAACCCACGGAGGATTCCAGTACGGTCATCATCGCTTCCGAACCCGCGAAGGATCCTAGAATAGTCGTCATTGTCGTCGCAGTCGCAGCCAGCTCTAGGGTCCCCTCACACAACATGCTCGATTCTGGGAGGGTCCACTCCACAAGCCAAGGGGTTTGATACATCAACTAACACAAAGAATGGAGCGGATGTATCCCAAAGTTACGTCTCGTCAATAGGAACTCAATGAGACAGACGACGCGTCAATCAGACGCCCGGTTTGAGAGTTATTAGCTTTTTTGTCCGAGGGGCCCGGTTGGTTTTTAAGTCAAAACCAACCCGACCATACTCCAACTGTGTCAAAACCTAGATAGAATTAATCCAAAAGAACCATCTCACCAGGAGGAATCCAACAAAGTCGACGGCAAGTCAATCGGACATCCGGAGCTCATGTTATAAGCGTTCCCGCTCCTTCGGCCCGGTTGGTTTCTTGTTCAAACCAACCTGGTCATACCCAGAGTTCTGTGAAACCTTGAGTGTAATATACCAAATCTACCGTCTCGATCCAAGTATCGATACACTACTTAATGGGCATCGATCGGAGGACCATAGCCCAAGATATGGGTATTTGAACGGATCTGTCTGAAATTAGGGGGTTTGGGCCCGGACCGACCCGATACAAAACCCCCTGGGTCAGCCCGAACTGGGATTGGCTCCGGACCATTTGGGTGCGGCCTGGCCCGGTTGGCCTGGCCCGGCCCATTAGTGCGGCGCGACCAGCGTGGCCAGTGGCTCGGCCTTCGGTCAGGTGGAATTTAGAGGGGGGGGGGGGCGCTACCCCACTTGATTGACAAACGGCCGACTATTTATGGTCGGCTTTAACTGAACCCACGTGACCCACGGGGTCCCGCCTCTAGATGGCTCTAGAGGCCGGCTCAGCCGGCTACTTCCCCAAAGCGCCACGTCCATAGGTCGTGGCTCCTCCTTTCCGGCGCGGCGCAACGTTGTCGCGCCCCTCCGCCGCGGTCCACCCTGGTCGCGTCCTCCTTGGTGTTCCGACGCGGCGCAACGGTGCCGCGCTCCTCCGCCATGGACCGCTCTTAGCCGCGGCCTCCATCAGCCTCGCCGGCACGACACGATGGCACTACTCTCCATCGCTATGGTTTATCACATTCCCTTGCAGTGCAACGGCACTGCGTCGCCTCTGTTTCCAAGCCACGTAGAAGTTCAACAACAAAAAGGGGGAGGAGGGTCAGCCGTGTTTGTGTCGTCCGACCTCCTCCTGTTATAATGATATCAAGAGGCCAAGAACGAGTAATCACAATGACAAATAATGCGCAAATTTAATTTATTAAATTTGAACTTAACCCCTACCTCGATGAAGTTTTCATACGATGATCGTCGTGGGAAACGGCGTCCCGAGGTGAAGCTCTGTATATGTTGATGGAGAACGTCCGAGGAGGAGTGGTGTCTCCCTTCCTTTGACGTGAGAAAATGATCGAAATAAGGTGCATCATCGTTCTTCAGGAAAGGCGTTACACACCGGTAGCAGAGAGGAGAAGATACGGCACATCGATCTCTCCATGTGGTGACGTCGTTCTTCGTCGAGGTCTTAACATTCTTCGCGTTCTCCAACGAAGAAGACGACGATCCTCAAGACATTGAGTATTCTCTCCCAATATACTCACACAACCCAACAACCCCAAATAAAATAAGTCCTTCTTTATTTTATTAACACAAGCCTTGCATTTTCAAAACTTCAAAAACTCATACTCAAAATTAAATTTATTGAATAGATTTAATAAATGAATTTAATGTGAAAGTTGGCAGGCAATAAAGAGGGGGAGTGGGTGTGTTACATAATAAAAAGGGGGTTCCCAAAATTATGAGGGGTTAGGGGAATTGAAGGGGCAGGGCTCGTGTGGTCCCCACCTCACTAATATCCTAACAAGTGGTGTTAGGATATTCCCCCACATGGAAGTTAGACCACATAGAAAAATAAAGTTGTGACACAACTTTATTCACATAACACTTAAACCACATTTTTAAAACAACTCTTCCCGAGCAAACACAACTCTAGAAAAAAGTCTTCTTAATAAAAATGGGCCCTCTGGTTTCATCGGTGCCCTCAGATTTCGATTCTGAGTACCAGTTCAAAAGTTATAAAAACCCGCTTGTTCGTTCACTAAACGTACTCGAGCTAAACTTCGGAAATTGATTCCGGGCTCACAGGGCGTCGGAATCTGGTGCCGTCAGAAATTGCATACTCGTAAAATCCCAAAGAATATAAGAAAAATTATTCCTTGAAATTTATGGGTCTTTATTATACAGTGTCAAAAGAGGCTATTGAAAATCAATTTTCAAATGGATTGAGTATTTATTAAACATTTACACTTGTTCATAATCATGTTTTTCATAATCTCACTTGATGTATTATTAAAACCATGCAATCCATGTTAGTCACCTTCACTCATATATGATTTGATTATTATGTATTATATTTACTGTGATTTTATTCTTAATGTATATTATTTTAATTGTATAAGTATTTACTTACTATATAGAACATATAAATTGATATTGTTCAAAACAATTTTTTTTACATTTCCAAAACATTTTTTATTGAATGACCATGAGTTATTTAATAATCATGTATATTATGTAGATGCATTATGTGGTTATTTTGAACTTTTTAGGAGGTATCATTTAATTTGTATATGTTGGATACACACAATTTAGTCTAGACCCTTACATGTTATACATTGGTTAAGATCTAATTCCCTCTCTTATTATACCAATTCCCTTATTCCCCATCACAGTTCTCAAGATTCCATATTAGGATTACCCATAATTACATCCCTGGGATTCATTAATAGGAACATGAATTATTTGTACACATCTAACATATGTGTGTGTCCATGTGAGAGCATGTGTAATCCACTAATAAAACCATAATGGCATCAAAAGATAATATAAATGGGAATCCTATTTAACCAGAACTACTATGTCATTGGTTCAGAGTTATTTTCTCAGATAAAGTTGTATTGGTATATACAATCTGGCAATATGGTTTCATCTACAAAAACATGAATTATTCAATGGTTTCCTAACCATTGATTCCCTATTATCGTCATTTACTGCATGCCAAACCCACTATATTTTATAGGTATATAATTGATTGGACCTGTATATATATACACTTGTTCGATCAATAATACACTATATAATGACTAGAACATTCATTAATGAAATTTAATTTTGAATAAGAAAATTTCACATTTTGTAATGTAGTTATATAAAACATTTATACTATTTACATTATTTGGGACCATTATATCATCACATATGTAAAGGATCACAAAACATCATAACCATATTTAATATATCTGTTGTATATTGACCATTTTTATTATTGTATATAAAAGGTTTATGAGAAAGTCCAAATGAAACTGATGAAAGAAGTTATGACCTCAACCATTATAGTCATAACCAATGAAGTCCACTAATCAAATCATCATAGGGAGGTGGAATCACTGGGATCTTCCCTTGAAAAATTCAACTGTGTGATTCAAAAACATTTTAAAAAGATAAATCTTTTATGGGGGAATTTATAGTATATCAAGATCCTAGCTCAAACCATTTCACTGAACAAGCCAATTATAATGTCACCATTTCACACTGTAATTTAACGTTATACATATGTGTAATAAGGGATTGTATATCAGGATCATAGCTGTATAAATTTTAATAAATTATTTAAAATGAAATAATGAATATATTTAATACACTCTATTATTACATCATAATAGATAGTATAGAGTTTGATAATAATAATATTTTAAAATTAAAAAATATATATTTAGAAAATATATGGTTTCAGTAAAACGTATTTTTTAGCAACTTCATAATTTCATAAATAAGTTTTATTTTAATATATTATTTTTATTAATCGATATCCTTCTATATGTAAATGATAATATAATTTATGGATGACCAGTGTAATCATTTAAATATTAAAAAACTCTTATCATCATAAATAAAAATATTTCTTAATAAATAGATATTTTTATTAGAAATTGTACATTATAAAATATAGGGATTTATTTTAACAAAATTCATGTTATTTTTTAAACCATATAATCAATTTTTTTCAAAAGTGAATTTTTCATATTTTTTTGAGATAATGAAATTTAATGGGAAAAATTAAATTCAGTATAAATATATTATAAATATTATGACATCATAATAGACTAAAAGTGATTTAACAAATACTATAAGAAGTATCCACAATCTAAATTGTTCCTCCATTTTTATATAATCTCTTTTTATCTTATGTAATTAATTCGTTAATCCTTTAATGAATCCTCCAAAACATAAATTGTATTTTATGTGTTCAATATCCATTCATTATAGAAATGGATTAATACAACATCACCAAGGAAATTATTTTAACATGTTAGTTTTGTAGACTTATAATATATTGAAAAAATTCTTATTTTGTAAAACCAAGGTAAAAAAATTGGGAATGATTGTGGTTTGAAATATTTTATAATATTATTCCAAAACCATTGGATAGAAATTAATAAAAATATCCCAATGTTTTTCTATTAATACCCAAACAGCGTCACTATCCACTTCACTCAACATCTTATGATAATGAATTTTCACTCTCACTACCTCTATAGAGACCTCCCATGGTGTCCCTGAGATATTACAAATATCCTCCCATGATTTTTGAAGTGCCCCATCAAAGTAAAGGATTCTCTACTCCCCCTCTTTATTCAAAAACATTATTTATCGATCATATTCCTTTTTAATTTACAATTATCCAAATTATAATATGTATTTAAACATAAATTGAAATTTAATTAATATTTAAAAGTAATGATATTTACATTTCACTCTTATTAAATCCTTCCATAATTATTTTTGTACAACTTTATATTATCAATATTATCCTTCATTATTCATTCCAGAAATTTATGTAGTGAGTACCCATCATCATTTCAACTCATGTGTATTAACCTTGAGGAACCATTTCATAATTTAATGTTAAATTATATATATGTAACCAAAATACCTTTAATTTGTGATTAAATTTTATGAAACATGTTCTTATATATTTTGATCTATGAGCCATACTAATGCATGTACATGAAATAAATTTTACTGGTGGGTCTGGAAATATTATTCACACTAATTCATTGTGTAATGGTCTTTAACTCATGATATTCAATGTGTAGTACATTTAATGTTACCTTAAGGAAATTATTTTATGATTTAATTATGGTTATCTTTGACTCATTCATATGACGTGATGTTTTATTTGGTTTCAACCTTCTTATGTTTCCAAGATGATATAATCTTATATAATTATTTGATGTTCAGTTTTATAATTTCCAAAAAATTTATATAAAGTTTCTATTCCTATTTAAACAAATGTATTTACATGTTTTACTTTATTTATGTCAATTTCCTTACTGTGAATTTTATGTCACCTGTTTCTTTTGTACATCCCCAGGTTATACTGGGGGATATGACAAGTTTTATGGAATATAATGGCATGTTTTTTAGGCTTTATATATTTTTTTTGAACCCATGTAATAATAAATTTTTTATGTTTCAAATATCCTAAATACACTAGACCACATGATTTTCAGTAATTTTATTATGTCTGATTTACTATAATAAATCGTGAATAAAATTATATTTAAGAAATATGATTTCATAGTTTTTATTATAGTAAATTCAAGCATTATTTTGAAATTATAATGACATTAAATTATATAATTATATTTAGATAAAAAAATATTAAAAATACCTAAATTTATAGAATATATAGTGGATGTGGTTTATGATAAAAATAGTCCATGTCCATTTTGTACAAGTTGATGTGGATCTAGCTCAGCCGTACCATGGGGTAATTGTAACATCCTAGGTAATTAAAGAATAAGGCATATTTCATATTTTTTAAAATTTTTGATTTAAATATTAATTTTACTTTAAAGGGGTTTCTTTGTTCTATAGCATACCCGATACGCAACAGTGGGGTTTTTTTGAAATCTTACGTTGCACACTAATAGTATATTATTATTATTTTAAATGGAAGTTAACTCATAGCCATTGTATTGGTGGGAATGAACAAAACTAACTTCAATATGATTATACATGTTTGTTAAATGTATTTACATTTATCCAATAAAATTTAGAGGCTTAATATGTGAATGAATCTAATTTTAAGCATAATTTACATTAAAAGGCCGATTTACCGCCTCTTAATTGAAAACCCCATTTAAATCTAATTTTGGTCACTTTAATACATTCAGTGTGACCGAATAAAATCCTTCATTAGATTTGGGAAATCAAAATTTACTTGGTGTTAATTTTTTGATTTTTTCTGATAAAGATCATTTTCTAATGAATAGTGAAAAATATTGTATTTTATTTCAAAACTGTGTTTTAATCTAATATATTTATATGGATATATTATCTTTTTAATTGGGTTTACAGTATAATTTGAATATATTGTTACCATTTAATCCAATGTTGGTCATTGTAATTAATTTCACTTTGAAACTGGACATAAACAAGTGTCAATCTTTTGATAGTTATTGTTTCTTAATAACCCACTATTTGTTTTAACAACGAGAATTAATTTTAAATTAAATAATTCCAACTCTATGTTATGAATTTAGAAAAATAGAAAACATTTTTGAATTTGTAATATCAAATAAATCTTAGTCTTAATTTTTGGTATTTTTCTGAAAAACTTCAATTTTTGATGAATTGTGAAATCACTTAATAGTAGTAAAAAAATTGACCTTTTCATTTAAATGAAATATTACCGCTTTCTGTGAATTGAATTTCGAAAATACGACATACATGGTTTTTATCAAGAAGTAAAATTTTGTTCTATAAGATGTAAATAATTTTTTGTGAATAGTAACTTTTGACTTTTATTTACCACGGTTAAAGTTAAATTGGGTAATTCAAAGTAAAAAATAATATTGTAATAATTTAAAATTACCTTAGCACATGTAAAAACCTTATTGGATGAGTATTTTCTGACCATGTTCATCTTTGGGTAAATTTTGGGACACCATGGAGCCACTTATGAAATATAATTACACTTTAGATTAATTAATTTAATGTATATGGAAAAATGACATAACCAAATATCTTTTAATAATTTATTTTTATATGGTGATATATAAATCATATTTTGGACTGTAAATATTAATTGAAAAGATAAAAATATTTCCTACATCATGGTATTTGTTTTAAATTTTTAGACATCACATAAATTAAACTATTAATAACACAATAATGAAGTAGTATTTACCTCATTAGTAAAAGATTTAAATAAATATGATTATAAATATTAAAACAACTTCCAAACCCGTTACAATTCCTATTGGATGATATTATTTCTACTATGAGTCATCTTATCTTATACTTTAATGATTTTTGGACATTTAGAAACTGAATATCATTATATAATAAAATAATATTGTCACACAATCTTAAAGAGCCACTCCTCTCCATTATAAATGGAGACCACTTCTAACCAATTCATCACACCTCTCAAGACTTTTGGCTAGTCCAAAATATTCCCAATTAAGCTCCCAACATCCCTATCCTCCTCCTAGAAGCCTTACATATGGCACTTTAAGAAGTCCTTTGGTTCAAACCAAATGGAGTTACCCAAATTAAGGATAACAATTTCTCTTAAATTGTTTTCTTTTATTTTACATCTCCAACCCCTAAAATCTTTTTATTATTGTCTTTTGTAATTAAAACAGTATCTTCTATATACTAAGATGTTTTTATGAGATGTATTAGAACTACACATACACACACCTCCATCTAATGGGTGAAGAACATATTGTTTCTGTGGATGGAAAAATAACGCCTCACAAAATGATGATTGTTCAAATATCTCCAACCACCTCTCATGGTGGCCATTATGATGGAACTGTATTTATATATGATATTTATTATCTTTATGTTTTATTTATGCTTCTGTATTTTTTCATTTATAGAAATACTTTATGGATTCCAAAGTGGGTAAATATGATAATCTCATTAGAGCAAGTGCGGACTACCACCCCCTCAAAGTGATATGACATGTTAATGCCTTAAGTGGGATGTATAAAGGATGGAGTTAATAATATTGTATATTATATTATACTAAAATTATAATATAACTATGTATCATTATGTTTTTAATTCTATTCAAATAAGAAATAGAAATGGAAGTAGCGTTCATGCGTACGTACGGCTTACCGTCTCCATGAACGGTGCATTTTATTTCTTACCTCTAAATGTTATGTACTATTATAAATATAAGTATATACTAAATGTATATAATATATATGATATATAAATAATTAATATCATTATGAATATAATGGATATCTTACCACATGAACAACATGTAATTATAAGGTGTTCTTTGTTTTAACTCAAGTACCAAATATCGACAAAACGATCGTTATTAACACAAATGATTACATAATGTTTATAACTTGGTAATAAGTAATATAAAAGGAATAATAAACTTTAAAAAATTTCATAAGCAATTATAAATTAACATTATTTTACTATTCAGTAGATTAAAGAACGAATGAGTCAAGTCGGACATAAAGTAGGGGATTTTCTAATCTCACTTTTAATTCCATGATATTTCCGTTGTTCGCCAATTATTCAATGCATATGGTGTAATGTGTTCTGCCATTTGATATATATTATAATTATTCTCATTATATTCATTTTATTCTATCATCCAATTTGTGGTTATTAACTTTTGGTCATACAACTTAGTTGATTACAACGTGGTAAAGGGTTTCATCTCATTTTTTTCCCGTGAGATTCATGCTATATTTTCCACTATTTCATTTTGTGTGGTGTATGTACTGCACATGATTTTAATTTTTCTATAATATATTTTGATTTATGAGTATTTACATCTTTATTTTATGATCCCTCTTTCTTGTGGAATTTTTTCTGTAAGTTACCAAATCAGAAAGGGAACATTTGACAATCTTCTATTTAAAAGACTTCTTTTTGTTATGTCTTTTAATTTACATCTTATTATGTTGGGATATGTTCTTCTATATTCTAATTGATGTAAACATTATTTAAAAGTGATTAGACACACTTTTTATCTCATCAACTCATTTTCTGAATTTTAAAGTGATGTTGTTAGGCTGTCAAATTAATACATGGGAACTTCTTAACCCAATTTCAATTCTTTGGGTTCAACTTGTACTTATTGAATATGTCATCCTATGAATATGTGTGAATTAAAAGTGATTGTTTTTCACTTAATATTCACTTATATTGGGTGTATTTATATTTCACACACATAATTATGTGACTGATTTATCCTTAATTTAAGAATACCATGTTTATAAGTGATTTCATCCCAATTTACATATCCACTGAGACTTCATTGTTGTTATGCACCAATTAACTATAATATGGGGTATATATTGTCCTTTGACATATTATATCATGCATCACTTTATTCTCTTGAAATTATAAAGTTCTAATTAAATGTTATTTTACAATTATTTGGATTCATGTGTCTCTGTTTTTGTTAAAAACTCTTTAACTAAAATATCGTTTTAAATGTTTTAATGATTTATTCTTCTAAATATTTCTCATTAATGTCCATGTTTTCAAAATGGGTTTTAGGATTTATTTATTTAAAAATTAATGTTTTCAAATGATAATTCATTTAAAAACTTCAATGAGGAATGGGACACTTTGATTCAAAAATCTCTTTTTAAATGGTTTTGAAAATGATTTGATAAAACATTGTTTATTTCAATATATTGATTTGATATATTGGAATTTGGAAATGTTATCTTTCCTTTATACATGTGATATATGTTATGATTATGTTATGGTTATTGGTCATTGTTTATGTATACGGGTGGTTCCGTGATAAACCTACGGTGGGTGAGCCCGAGATAGCTCTACAATGAATTGGGTAACGTGACAGAGGAAAACGTGATGTTTCTCCTTAGAGATTTATGGAATATATTTTGATTGGTATTAAAAGTTTAACTCCCTATGTAGTTGAGATAGCTACAATGTATGTTTGATATGGATTCCATAGGTAACCATTATGATTTATGATTTTTGTGTGTTATTCATAAATCTTATGATTTCATAAGGTATGTTATGATTGAAAAATATAGTTTTAGTTATTTGTATTTATTGATGGTCTAATGATTTCCTTCATTATTTATAACCCTTACTAAGCTTTTTATACTCATCCCGTGTTTTTGAAATGTTTTCCACAGGACATAAAGATGAATAGTGTCATGAATGGGATCAGGGAAAAGTCATGATGTCTAAAATATGGAACTTGACATGTTTCTTTTTATGAGTTTTTATTTTATGAAAAAAATGATATTGGGTAGTGGTGTCTATATGTAATATTCAAGTTGTCATGTAATAGTTATGGCCTAATTCTCTAAAACTATAAACCCGAAAGGATCCTCAAAGTGAATTATTCATTTAATTCAATATTATGTAATTTTATAAGGTTGGGTCCTTATAGTTGGTATCAGAGGTCGGTTTAGACAAAATTAGAGATTATGAGTTTTAGTTAGACACATGCTTAGTCCATATGTCTATTATTTGAGTAAAATAATTGTTTTATAACTTTTTCAAATCAAATAAAAGTCAGTTTAAAAGGAAAGGAGGAGGATCTCAAATGACATTCATATCTCTTCCTGATGACATGCTTGCAATAATTATTGCAAAGTCATGTTCAGATGATTGTGGAACTTTTTCTAGCATACAAATCACTTGCAAGTAGTTGTTAGAGATATCAAACACCTCCAATATACCTCGTTATCATCGTGGATCATGGGTTGTATTTAGACAAATCTTATTTTCACAATATTCTCATATTTTCAAGAATGTTAAATATTATCAAGGCGTTTTCAAATATTTTGCCATATCACAACATTTTGAAGCATATTATGATTTTTAAAAAGGTGCTGAAGAAAGAGACCCTTGCACAACCTATTTATATTTACTTTTACAATATAGTCTCCCAGAACATACCTATGGAATTTTAAAAGGACCATTAAGTGAAATTTTCAACTCAAATTCGGTCCGACTATTTTATAAAAATCATGATTTATCAGATGTTTTGAAATTATATGTCATACATGATTATTTTCCAAAACTATTTTTCTATGAACACCCATATGACCCATGTTGTACAAGGTGTATTTGTATGGAGGAAGTGAATGATTTTCAAGGATCTCTAAATCATTTTTTCGAGGCATGGACCTTCTACCTACGTGACCAAGATGACGATGAAACCAAATGGACACCAAGATCAAGGTATGATGTTCTTCATTTTTTGGATCATTTTATTTTATCATATGGTGGTGAAATAAGACTTCAAGAATTATAATGTTGAGATCATAATGTATTTGGATGAGAATTATAGGTATAAGAAAACAATTTATGTTAAAACATGTTAGGGTTATTTTTGAGTTCTATAAAAAGGACAACCCATAAGATGGGTGAAAACCCATCGCATCCGGCAAGGCTGTAGGAATCGAACCAACAACCAAAGGGAAACAAGGGTGCATCTCCTACCACTATCCTACATGAATTTCTTGGTTAGTATGACTTTTTATTTCAGTAAAATGTTTTTATGGAACAAGAATAAGATGATTTTTGGAACTTATGTTTTATCAAATGGATATACATATTATAGAGAAATGATTTAGTGAATAAGTTATAAAGGATGTTGTGGAAAACATCCTCTATTTAAAGGAAACACTATATGCCTAAGGAAGATAGAATACTATTGATTTCAATTATGGAATAATGGTTGAAATTTTAGTTTTGAAGAATCTATGTTTTTATTGTGGACATATAATGACTTGGTTTATTTATGAAAATGAATAACCTATCATGGAGAACATGTGATATGGATAATTAATTTTCAATATGAGACTTTATAAGTAACTGTTGTTATTTGGAGAAAGAATTTATCTTTGAAGACTTTGTAATTAAATTATTATGAGATTTGGGTTTCAATCATAGTTTGGATCACTTTTGAAGAGTTTTACTGAATGTTGTTTTTTTGAATGGTCTTTGTTGAACATTGGGTATTGTTTTAAAAATTTTGGAGATTAAGAGTAGTTTTTATTTTTGTAAAAGAATATCGTTTTTGGGTATTATCTGATCTCGCACTAACAATTTTAATTTTAGTTGATGTCTAAAGAAAAGTGAAATATATAGTTCTTCTTTTTTGAATTATTTTATTCTCATGGATATTATTCTTGTGCTTTTGAAGTGACCAAGTCTTTTTTAATGCTCTTTGTTTGTGGAAAAGATAAGTTTTTGGTAGAAACGTAATAAAGAATGAAACTCAAATTAAAGGTCAGTATATTTCTTTATGTATTTATTCTATGTAGTAAATGAATTCATCCAAATTATGAAAAGGAATTTAAAACAAAATCACTTTTGGTTTATGTTTCCTATTGGGTAATAAAAGACTGTTTAACACATCATATGTTTTTGATTTTCTAGTGGTTAAATTTCTGCTAATTATGTTTTCTATCACTCTCCATCAGAACATGACCATTTTTTCTCTCTTACATATCCATGTTTTCTTACATGGAATCCTAGTATGGGTTATTTCGGGTGACCATTATACTTTTCATTCCTTCTTTTAAAGTGATAGTTTTACTAACTCTTTTATGATGTGGGACTTTTAATGAAGTTTCCAAGCCCAGTTCTAAAATTACAAGGACGCAATTCCCCAAAGGGGGAAGGATGTAACATCCCAGGTAAATAAATAATAAGGCATATTTCATATTTATTAATATTTTTGAATTAAATATATTTTTTACTTTAAAGGGGTTTCTATGTTCGATAGCGCACCTGATACACAACAACAAGATTCTTTGAAATCATACATTGCACACTAATAATATAATATTATTATTATAAAAGGTAGTTAACTCATTTCCGTTGTTTTGGAATGAATGATAAAAAATAACAACAATATGATTATACATGTTTGTTAAATATATTTAAATATATCCAATAAAAGTTAGAGGTTTAAAATGTGAATGAATCTAATTATAAGCATAATTTACATTAAAAGGCCGATTTACCGCTTTTAATGTAAAACCCTCCTTAAAAATAATTTTGGTCACTTAAATACATTCTATTTGACCAAATAAAATCCTTCTTTAGACTGGGGATATCAAAATTTACATTGTTTAATTTTTTTTGAATTTTTCTGATAAAGTTCATTTTCTAATGAATAGTGAAAAACAGTGTATTTTAATTCAAAACTATGTATTAATATAATTTATTTATATGGTTATATTATCTTTTTAATTGGGTTTAAAGTGTAATTATAATATATTTTTACCATTTAATCCAATTTTTTTCATTGGAATTAATTTCACTTTGAAATTGGGCATAAACAATTGTCAATCTTTTGATAGTTATTGTTTCATAAAAACATGCTATTTTTTAACAACGGGAATTAATTTGGAATTAATTAATTCAAATTATATGTTTTGAATTTAGAAAAATAGAAATCATTTTTGAATTCGGAATATCAAATAAATCTTAGGCTGAATTTTTGGTATTTTTTGAAAAACATCAATTTTTGATGAATAGTGAAATCACTTCGTAGTAGTTAAAAAAACTGACTTTTTTCCTATAAATGAAATTTAACCTTTTCTGTGAATTGAATTTCTAAAATCTGGCATAAATGGTTTTTATCAAGATGTAATATGTTGTTTAATAAGATGAAAATAATTAATGATGAATAGTAACTTATTACTTATTTACCACGGCTGAAGGTAAATATGGTAATTCAACATAAAAAGAATATTGTAATAATTCAAAATTATATTAACACATGTCCTAGCCTTATTTTAAGTGTAATATCCTACCATGGGAATCATTGGGTATATTTTGGGACCCCATGGAGCCACTTATGAAAGATAGTGACACTTTAGATTAATTAATTTAATGTAAATGCAAAAATAACAAAAACAAAAATCTTTTAGTAAATTAAATTTTATATTGTGTTATATAAATTATATTTTCGACTATTAATATTCATTGTAAATCTAAAAATATTTCCTATATCATGGTATTTTGTTTATAATTTTTATACATCACATAATTAAAATTATTTATGTCTCATTAATGACGTAGTATTTAGATCATTAATAAAATATTTAAATAAATAAGATTATAAATATTAAAATAACTTTCAAAACCTCTCCAATTCCTATTTTAATGTAATTATTTATACTATGAGTAATATTACCTTAAAATTTAATGATTTTTGGACCTTTAGAAACTAAATTTAATTATATAATAAAATAATATTATCACACTTTCCTAAAGAGCCCCTCCTCTCCCTTATAAAAGGAGACCACTTCTATCCAATTCCTCACACCTCTCAAGAAATTTTCCTCATCCAATCTCAGACCAATTAATCTCCCTACATCACTATCCTACTCCTAGAATCCTTACCTTGGGTATAAGTCACTTCAATAAGTTTTTTGGTTCAATCCAAAGGGAGTTACCCAAATTAAATGTAAGGGTTTCTCTTAAATTATTTTCTATTATTTTACTTCTCCAACCCATAAAATATTTTTATTCCTTTCATTTGTAAAAAATAGTATCCTAAATATACTAATATTTTGTTATGATAAGGATTCAAACTACACTTACACACCCCACCATCTAATGGGTGAAGAACATAATGTTTCTGTGGATTGAAAACTAACGCCTCACAAAATGATGATTGTTCAAATACTTCCAACTGCCACTCATCGCAGACATTATGATGGCACTGTATTTATATATGAGAAATATTATATTTATATTTTTTTATTCTTTTGTATTTTTTCATTTATAGAAATACTTTATGATTTCCATAGTGGGTAAATACGATAATCTCATTAGAGGAAGTGTGGACTACAGCCCCCTCAAGGTCATATGACATGTTAATTCCTTATGTGGGATGTATAAATGGAGATAATAATATGTTATATGATATTATACTATAATTATAATATAACTATGTATCATTATGTTTTTAATTCCATTAAAATAAGCAATAGAAATAGATGTAGCTTTCATGCGTACGTATGACTAATCGTCTTCATGAACGGTGCATTTCATTTCTTACCTCTAAATGTTATGCAATATTATAAATACAAGTATTTTCTTGATATGTATGATATATATGCTATCAAAATCATTAATATCATTCTGAAGATAATGGATATCATACCACATGAACAACTTGTAATTATAAGGTGTTCATTTTTTTTACTCAAGTACCAAATATCGACAAAACAACCATTATTAACATAAATGGTTACATAATGTTTATAACATGTTAATAAGTAATTTAAAATAAATAATAAAAATTAAAATGGTTCTTAAGAAATTATAAATTAACATTAGTTTATTATTCAGGAGATTAATGAACGAACGGGTGAAGTCGGACCCAAGGTAATGGATTTTCTTATATCACTTTAATTCCGTGAGAATTCCATTCATTGCCACTTATTCATTTGATGTGGTGTTTTGTGTTCTGAAATTTGATATATATGATCCTTATTATCTTTATATTCATGGTATTATGTTATTCATTTTGTGGTTATTAACTTTTGGTCATATGACTCAGTTGATTACAACATGGTAAAGGGTTTCATCTCACTTTTTATTCATGTGAGATTCATGCTAAATTTGCCACTATTTCCTTTTGTGTGGGGTATTTAAAACCCATGATTGTACTCTTTGTGTAATATAAATTCATTTATGAGTATTTTCATCTTCATTGTATGATCCTTCATTCATGTGGCGTATGTTATGTAAGTTACCAAATCGGTTAGGGAACCTTCGACCCCCCCTCTATTTAAAAGACTTATATCATGTTATGTCTTTTAATATACATTTTATTTTGTTGGGATATGTTATATTTTATACTAATTTATGTAAAAGTTATGTACAACTGATGATATACCCCTTTTATCTCATCACCTCATTTTCTTAATTTTAAAGTGATGACGTTATGCTGTCGAATTTTTACAAAGGAACTTCTTAACAAAATTTCAATTCTTTGGGTTCAACTTGTACTTCTTGAATATGTCATCCTATGAATATGTGTGAATGAACTCTGATTGTTTTACAATTAATATCCACTTATATTGGGTGTATTTATATTTCTCATACATAATTTTCTGATTGATTTATCCTTAATTTAAGAATAGAATCTTTATAAGGGATTTCATACCAATTTACATTTCCACTAAGACTTCATTGTTGTTATGCACCAATTAACTCTTATATGATGTATATACTGTACTTTGACATATTATATCATGAATCCCATTATTCTCATGATATTATAATGTTATGATTAAAATTTATTCTTCAATTATTTTTATTCAAGCATCTCTCATTTTGTTAAAAATACTTTAACTAATTTTTTTAAAAATGTTTTAAAAATTTATTCTTCTAAATATTTCTCATTAATTTACATGTTTTAAAAATAGGATTTAGGAATTATTTATATGGAAATTAATGTTTTCAAATGATAATTCATTTAAAAACATCAATGTGGTATGGGACACTTTTATTCGAAAATCAATTTTTAAATTGTTTTGAAAAAGATTTGATAAAACATTGTTAATTTCAATAACTTGATTTTATATATTAGAATGTGTAAATGTTATCTTTCATTTATATAGTTGTTATATATTATTTCTATTGGGAATTGTTTACATATATGGGTGGTTCCTTGATAAACTTTGTGCGGGTGAGCACAAGATATCTCTCCAATGCATTGGGTAACGTGACTGAGGTAAACGTGATGTTTCTCATAAGATATTTAGAGATTATACTATGATGGGTATTCCATGTGTAAATTCCTATGTATTTTTAATTGATACAATGTAAGTTTGATAAAAATTCCATAAGTAACCTTTATGATTAATGATTTGTGTGTGTTATTCATAAATCTTATGATTGAAGGACCCCAAAACACCATGAGAGGGGAGTGGTGAATCAGGGTGTTAACGTTTTCTTTTCAAATGAAGGATCTTGTTCCGACATTGTTAGAAACTGGTTTTAACTATATTTTGATATGAGAATAAATGAAACATTCACATTCAAAGAGATGACACCACAATTTTACTCGGTTATCCACTAAGGGCTACATCCAAGGAGCATAAGCCGATAGCTTATTGGTCATACCAAATTCCATAATTCGTCACTCGTTGTGTATTAAAATGGTTTGGGAACAATCACTCTATCCCAGGCTCACTGCCTTAACAATTGTTCAGGGGTAGCCTACTGCATCCCTTGGGTCACTCCCGTTGACTCCCCTTGTCTTGCTATGCTTGGTGAAGTCCCACTCAATTTATAGACGTGAATGTCTCTTCATCTTCGCCAATGAATACATCCTATGTTGTATGTATATACTCTATTGAGGTCCAACTCTCACCCGTAGTCTAATATCACTTTGCACTGATGGTATCAGGAAATCTTCTAGATTTCGTGAAGCTCCAAAAAGACCACCATGCTTCATCAACACCTGGCGCTCTTCTCCAAGCCGGGCATGCAAGTTTCAAGATGACGCGTAAGTTTCGTTGCACAAGTCCAAACCCGCATGCAAGTTCACCTGAACAACTGGCATGAAACTCACTTCTTCAACTTCAAACTTGCCCGACTCACATCCTTTTAGGCCCAAACCAATTTTCGCGTGCAACTAACAACTGGCACACAACTTCAAAATCTAGTGTGCAAGTAACACCAAACCACTTGCGCGACACGGCCTTCTTCAACTCCATAATTGAGAGACTTCCTTCCTTTATCACCCAAACCACCTTGGGTGCACCACAAACAGATCGCGTACATATTATACTTGCGTGACCATAGACCACTTGTGCGAACACCACACATGCACAAAGGGAGCACTGATTTTCTCTATGTATTAACTTCATTCTGAATGAGGAGGGGTAGACCTATATTTATAGGCATTTGGACACCTTGTGTGACGACGTGCATGTCTCCCCTCAGCGTGCAGGTTTCAGTGTGCAAGTCTCTACCCCCAAAAATCACTTGCGCGACCAACATCCAAACATGGGCTCCCTTCTCCCATTGCCATATTTTCATGTTTTGATATTGAAAAGAAAAATTCAGGAAAGTTTCCAAGACTCCTAGAAATCGAAGCGCAAGTCTCTTTTCCAAAAACCACTTTTATACATTTGTCAATTTTCAGACCAAAAAATTTGGAAAAAACTGGAAAACGGTGGCACCTTCAACAAATGTTGTCTGCTTGTTCTGTATGATTACTTTTTTGGAACACATTCTGAACTTCCACTGATGATTGAAAACAACAAAAAACATTCACCAAAACATTTATAGAATGACCATGGTTCCAACGATCTCCCCCTTTGAGTTTGTTGGCAATCAGTAAATAAATTCAATAGATCACCAGCCATAGGCAAACCACAAACACAAGAATCAACGTAGCCAACCCTCTACGTCTACCTGAGTAATTATCTATGTAGAAAACAAGATAGGAAGCTTGAATTGGGTTCTTGTGTTTTTGAATTCTCAAAGACGCCCAATAAATTCTCTTATAGTGTCACAGAAGCATTACATGTCCAATGTATTCCTTCTCATCCTTCTCATCCTATCACTGACACAGAATCTCATTGTGTCACAGAAGCAACACATGCCTAAAAATGCCTGAATTTATTCCTTTCACCCCCATTGACATTAAAACCAAGACCAGAAATTGTTCCCTATTCAACTCAAAACCACCCTCCCTCTTGATAGTATCTTCCACAGAAACTTGCATCACATCCCTAAACAAATTAAAATTAGTTAACATAACTGGGGAGAGGGGATTTTAATAACCTCTTTATGCACTGCGAGGTGGCTGAACACCAAGGTTCAACAGATGCTTCTCAAACATAGTCGCTAACAGTGGCTGGGTGAGAATTTCATTTACTTGCTCATCAGTTCCCACATGATCCATTGTAATCACACCTTGTTCAACTTTTTCATTGATAAAGTGATAACTGATTTCATTATGTTTTGTAAAAGAATACTGAACAGGATTATTCGTAAGATCAATTGAGCTCTTGTTATAACAGTAAATTAAAATTGGTTGCTTCACCTCAGCACCAATATCTGTTAGTTGTTTCTTCATCCATAGTAGTTGAGTGCATGACTTTGTGAAAGATATATACTCAGCTTTAGTAGTACTAAGAGATGTACTTTTTGGTTTCTTGCTCAACCAGCCAACACATTTATTACCAATATAGAATGCTCCACCACTGGTGTACTTTTTGTCCACTACATCACTATCCCAGTTAGCATCATAAAATGTTGGTAATTCAATGTCTCTTCCAAAAACAATGAATAAACCACAATTGTTAGTATCTTGAATATACCTCATGATTCTTTTTACTGTTGTCAATTGTTCCTCCTTTAGATTACTCTGAAAGAGGGACACTAGACATGTTGCAAAGAGAATATCTGGCCATGTCGCTGTTAGGTACCGTAGGCTCTAAATTATCCTCTTGTACATAGTGGGGTCTACAGATGCCCCATCCTCATGCTTTCCAAGTATGGTTCCAACTGAAATCTGAGTTGATATGGTTTGGAGTCTTTCATTTTAATCTTCTTCAGCAGATCTCTTGCATATTATTATTAAGAAATTAATGTGTATTCCTTCTTTTGAATTACCTACAGCCCCATGAAATATGCGAGCTCCCTAATCATAGACATTGAAAATTCATATTTCATGTGATTGGAAAATTCATCCACGTATTTCTTCCTGTTGCCACCAAATATAATGTCATCGACGTAGACTAGAACCATGAACTAATATTTTGGTGAATTCTTCATGTATAGATTGTGGTATACTCCTCCTCTTTTAAATTCTAGCTTCTTGAGATATGAGTCCATCCGGGAATACCATGCTTGTGGTGCCTGCTTCAAAACATATAGAGCTTTATTTAGTTTTCAGACCTTTGTTTCATCAGTACCAAGAACAAAACCCACTGGTTGTTCAATGTAGACTTCTTCTTTGAGTACACAATTCAGGAATGCTGTCTTGACATCCATTTGATTTACTTTATATCCTCTTTGGTGTGCCATGGAAAGGAAATGCCTGATTGACTCCAGTCTATCCACTGGAGAAAAGGTTTCCCCAACATCAAGGCTTTCAATCTAGGATTATCCTTTACATACCAGTCATTCCTTATTTCTAATAACACTTCCATGCTCATCAAACTTGTTCTTGAAGATCCATTTTGTGCTAATCACAATGTGACCTTTGGGTTTGTGTATAAGATCTCGTGTCTAATTCTTGTTAATATGATCTAACTCTTCATTCATGGATTTCACCCACAATTCATCAATTTAAGCTTCTTCAAATGAGGATGGCTCCACAACAGACAAAAATGCAGATTGTGTGTTATTCCTCATCCTCCATGTTTGAGTGGGTGCACTCTAGTCCCCTGTTATGTTATATAGATCAATATCAGCTCTTCGATTTCTCCTATGAGATTCAGTTGCATTCTCTCCAGCCATAGTTTCTTATTTAGAATCTTATTGTGATTGAACATCTTGATGTGGCTGCTGATTGTTTTGTACAGCTTCCTCTATTTTTGTTTTTTTTTATTTTCTACATGTTCACTTTCTTCCTCACTTTCTATCACATCAGCATATGACATCCTTGAAGCATTTTTGGGTTTCTCTTCAATTATCTTAACATTAGTACTCTCCACAATCCTTCTTAATTTCTTGTCGAAACACTTGTAGGTTTTTCTGTTTATTGAGTATTCGAGGAAAATTCCTTCATCTGCATTATCACCATACTTCCCTCAATTTTCTTATTTGTTTATGATGAAGCATTTACTTCCAAAAACAAGAAGGTATAACAATGAGGGATTCCTTCCAGGCCATAATTCATATGGTGTCTTCACCTCACGCATATAATGTCTTATTAGATTTAGAATATACATCGCATCATGAACAGCCTCTTTCCAGTAATGTCATGGAATACAACTCTCAATCAGCATTGTTCGTGCCATGTTGTTCACCTGTCGATTCCTACGTTCAACAACTCCATTTTGTTGTGGACTTCTTACAACAGCTACCTCATGTTTTATCCCATGCTTCTCTAGGTAATTTTTAAATTCAATGGATGTGTATTCCCCTCTATTATCAGATCACAACACTTTGATTGTTCATCCAGTATCATTCTCGGCGATTCGCTGATATGTATTTAGGCAGTCAAGAACTTTTCGTTTCCTGTAAATGACCATAACACGTGCCATTCTACTATAATCATGTATGAAATGGACAATGTACATTTCACCATGAGTTCTGAAAACATTTATCAGCCTGCATACTTCTATATTAATTAGATCAAGAAGATGAGATACCCATTATTTCTTTGGCTGATATGAACTTCATACTAGCTTTCCACAAATGCAGGAATAACAAGACTTTTCATGCTCACGCTTCAAGTTGGAAAAGTCTATGATAGTCCTCAATTTTGATATTTTCTCCATTTCTTGTTGATTGATGTGTCCCAGTATCCGATGCCAGAAATTGTTTTCTTCTTCAATAGTCATGTAACAAACATTTTCTTTACTATCAACCGAATACAATTTGCCTCCTGTTCTGCATCCCTTCATAAGTGAATTTCATGTCTTTCCCTTGATATTGCATCCCTTCAGATTAAAAGTAATTATAATTCCTGAGTCATATAGTTGACTTATGCTGAGTAGATTATGACGTAGTCCATATACGTAAAGGACATCAGTCTTCTTTAGCACTCCATTAGCTAATTCAGTACTTCCACTGCCTTTGATTTTCAGAGCTCCATCATTACCAAATCATATTGTACCACTAACCTTCCTTTTGATATCAATTAACAGGACAACATTAACTTTTATATGAGATCACCAACCACTGTCTATAATATAGGTATTGTTGCCTTTTCTATCTTTGAGGGCCACCTATACAAGGTTGTATTTATCAATTTCATTCCTTTTATTCCATGAGACATTGGATTGAGTATAGAGCACTGATTGACATTCAATTATCTCATTTGTGTACATTGGTTTCTCATAGTCGAAGCCTTCATTGAGAGGAGAAAACCTGTTTGAAAGAGAAAAACTATCTTGTTAATGAGATTTAAATTGTCTTGAACTCCGGTACGAGGTCTCCATGTGCCTTTTCAACCTGTAATTAACAGCCTTATGACCAATGCTAGAACAATGAAAATGGTATCCATAGAAAGTATTTCTTCTATAAGATGGAGGATATGAAGTGATTCTCTTTTGTTGATGTCCCGGATCATCCCCATTCATGTAGCTCCTTGACTCTTCGCAATATGTCATGGTAGGGCCCAGATAGCTACAAAATTGACACTTCATGAGAAGAAATGGCTTCTCACTTGAATTTCTCCTCATACCTTCTTCCTTGGGAGAATAGTTGGACTGCCTGTCATTTCTGAATGTTTGAGGATAATTTTCGGTTCTCCTTTTAGTTTAGGTAGAGGATTTCTTTTTCCGCACTTCAGGAAACGTTTCAACATGTCCAAATTTTATCTTGTCTTTCTTTTGGCTCTCTTCACTTTCTGCAGTTGATGTATTAGCTTCACAACCAATTCCACTCTTTCCCATGCAATCAGGTCTTTGATTACTCATGATTTTTCCAACCACATCTGAACCACACTTGGATTTTCCGTCCAGTCTGGATGTGAGGTCATTGATGACCTTTCCCTACTCTTCAATTCTCAACTTCAGATCCACTACATCTTCATTTCTTTCAAGGATTTTAGTCTTTACATTCACAAATTCTTACTATCATTATATTTCAGCTTCAAGTTGATCAAAATATTCAGTTGATTCTTCTACAATTGATTTCCACTTATTGCAACTCTTACATTTAATATTAATCTTACTAACAGCATCCTTATGTTGCAACTTGGGATCGACACTATTATTCAATAGTTTGTCTCCACAAGTATCTTTTGATTTTTCAACAGTGGCCATCATGGAGGCATGGTTCCAAGTTTTAAACTCTAGTTCTTCTTCATCATAGAATTCTTTATCATCTTCTTCCTCTACACAAATTAAACTCTTCTTGAGAACATTATTTCTAGATTTGAAGTCTCTTTTCTTGAAAAACCTTTTCTGAGGCTTCCCAATTTTTTCAGCATCATTATCATCATCATTGATTGTTATTAAGCACTGAGAAGCAATCTGTCTGACTTTTCCACAAGGAAAGAAAGCTAGAGGTAACTTCCAATTGAATTTCCCTTTTCCCTTCCTTAACTTCATGGCAATGAGAGAAAGAATTTATTTTTCCTCATCGTCTTTACCACTACTATCTTTTGAAATTTACAGTTTTTATATGGATTTGAAAGCCATTTCCTTGGTTACTAGGGTAGTAGCATCTTCTAGATTGAATCTCATTTAATATGCCACTAGGCTGCTGAACAGATCATCCAAAGAATGTTTGGAAAGATCTCTTTCCTCAAGGGCTGACAACTTTGCATTGTACAGGGGTGTGAGTCTTCTTAATATTTTCTTTACAATGTCATCTTCTTTGATTTCATCACCTAGACCCAAAATTGCTCCAACCACTTTTAGTAATTCGATTGAAGAAGGAGTCTGCATTCTCATCTGGATACATCTTCAGATCAGAAAACCTATTGTGTAGAACTTGTAGTTTCGCCTCCTTCACTTTGATATCTCCTTCATAAATATTTTCACGTTTTTCTCACGTGGAATTTGATGAGGTGAAACTCATCACCTTTAGATTGATCTGATCAGAAAGGGCTACGGTGTGAGCATTCTGTGCTTTAGCATCAGAATCAATAATTTTTCTATCGGCATCAGTCATAGCCAACCCTGTTGGATCAGTAACATGTATACCTTGCATTGTGGAAAATAGAACATGAATTCCAAGGGATCTTAGATGAGATCTCTTTCTATTATCCCAAATCTGAAAATTTCTTCCATCAAAGAGGGGAACTCCCCTAACATTGGCTGAATTTTCCATTGCAGAATAAAATAGATCAAACACCAGTAACCATGCTCTAATACCACTTGAAGGACCCCAAAACACCGTGAGAGGGTATGGGTGAATCTAGGGGTCAACTTTTTCTTTTCAAATGATGGTTCTTGATCTCGCAAAGGTAGAAACTAGTTCAACATGTATGATGGGTATGAGAATAAATAAAACATTCACATGCAAAGAGATGACACAACACTTTTTACATGGTTCACCACAAATGGCTACATACATGGAGCATACAACGACAGGTTTTCGGTCATACCAAATTCCATTATTCTTCACTCATTATGGATTACAAAGGTTTGGGAACAATCACTCTATCCCAGGATCACTACCTTTACAATTGTTCAGGGATAGCCTACTGTGTCGCTCAAGTCACTCCCATTGACCCCCCCTGGCTCACTACGCTTGGTGAAGTCCCACTTAGTTTATAGAAGTGACGGTCTCTTCATCATTACTAAAGAATATATCGTCTGTTGTATGTAGATGCTCTGTTGAAGTCCAACTCTCACCCGTATACTAATATCACTTTGCACCGAAGGAATCAGGAAATCTTCTAGCATTCGTGCAGCTCCAAAAAGACCGGAGTGCTTCAACAACACCTGGCGCACTTCTCCAAGCACAGAGAGCATGTTTCAAGACGACGCTCATGTTTTGGTGCGCAAGTCCAAACTGTCACGCAAGTTTACCTCAACCAATTACGCGACACTCACTTCTTCCACTTCAAACATGTGATACTCGCATCCTTTACGCCCAAACCAATTTTGGTGTGCATGTAATGTAACACCCCAAGCTTCCACGGTACACTTCTCTTTGAATAATACAGTAGCGTGTGTTGTACGCAACTTCGAGTTCTAACACACACCACAACTAATCAAAGTAGCCGTTATGAATAGTAATACCCACTTTTTAAAATTATAGAAAATTTTTATTTCAAAATGGACTTCATTTTTGTATTCATAATATCGAAATTATCCTAAGTTGAATTTTTTGTAATTTTCTGAGAACTTCTAATTTTTTATGAATAGTGAAAAATACTTAAAAACAAGTTTTTTAATAAAAATAATTTATAGTGATAAATTATACTATTGAGTGGTTTTAAAGTTTAATTAGAATATATTTTTACTATTTTATCCAATGGTGGTAACTAGAATTAATTTAACATTGATATTGGACATAAATAATTGTCAATCTTTTGATATATATTTTTTCTTAAAAACATGCTATTTGTTGTGACAACGGGAATTAATTATAAAATTAATTAATGAAACTTATATGTTTGAAATTTTGTAATATAGACATCATTTTTGAATTAGGAATATCAATTATAGCTTAGGGTGAAATTTTGGCATTGTTCTGAAAAACTTCAATTTTTGATGAATAGTGAAACCACTAAGTTGTAGTTAAAAAACTGATTTTTCATTTAAATGAAACATTACCACTTCTGTGATTTGATTTTTAAAAATCTGACAAACATGTATGTCATTAAGAAGTAAAATGTGGTTCAATGGGATAAAAATAATTTTTTGCTGAATAGTATCTTTTATGTTTAATTAATCACGATTAAAGGTATTTATTGAAATTTAAGGTAAAAATGATATTATAAAAATATGAAATGACCATTACACTTTTCCTACCCCTATTGGATGTGTCATGTCCGACCAATAGAATACATGGGTAATCTTGGGGACCCCATGGAGCCACTTTGGTAGGAAAATGACATAAATAACTTTTTATTTAATGTTAAAATAAAAAGGTCACAAACAAGAGTTGTTTTACTAAAACAATTTTTAAATGGGGCTATACAGGTCATATTTTTGACTATAAATATTCATTAGAAAGATAAAAATATTTCCTACATCATTATATTTTTTTATATAACTTTTAGACATTAAATAAATTAAATTATTTATGACACCAGGATGATGCAGCGATTACCTCATTAATTAACGATTTAAATAAAATGAAAAGATAATGTAAAATCTAAGCATCACAATTGTCCAAATCCTATTGGATGAGAATATTTAGAACCCTTATAACCTTAGCCTAGAATTATATAAGTGTGGGACCTTTAGAATCTGAAAAGAATTGTATAATAAAGAAACATTTAATTACTTTCCAAGAGTGCCCCTCCTCTGCACTTATAAAAGGCCCCCACCACTACCACATTACTCACACTTGCAAAGCCTTTTGGCTCAGACAAACTCTTCCCAAATACTCTCCCAACATCCCTACCTTACTCCTAGAAGCCTCACTTTGGGCAGAATTCTTCCCAAGGAAGCCTTTCTCTCAAATCAAAAGAGTTACCTGATTTTAAGGTAATGTCTTCTCTTATGTTATTTTGTATTATTTTTCTTCTCCAACCCCCTAAACTCATTTTATTAATTTAATTTGTAACAAAAACAGTATCCTCAATATACTAGGATATTTTTATAAGATGGATTCGAGCTACACTTACACACACCTACATCTAATGGTTAAAGAACATACAGTTTCTGTGGATGGTGAATTTTTGCCTCACGAAACGATGATTGTTCAACACTCATATAACACCTTCAAAGGTGGCCATTAAGATGTCACTATATTTATATATATGATATATAATATGTTTATGTTTTACTTAAGTTTCTGTATTTTTCATTTATGGCATACCTTTATTGTTTCCATTATGGGTAAACGTGATATTTTCATTTTAGGAAGTGCGGACTACCACCCCCTCAAATTGATTTGAATCGTTAATGCCATATGTGAGATGTATAAAGGATGGAGTAAATGATATTATATATGATATTATAATGGAATTATAATATACCTTTATATCATTATGATTTCATTAAATACAAAATAGAAATGAAAGTAGCGTTCATGCGTACGTACGGCTTACCGTCTCCATGAACGGTGCATTTCATTTCCTACCTCTAAACGTTATGGAATATTATAAATGCATGTATACACTGGATATATATGAGATATATGATATCAATATCATGAATATAATTCTGGATATAATGGATATTTCACCACATGAACAACTTGTAATTATAAGAAGTTTATTTTTGACTCAAGTACCAAAGATCTACAAAACCACCGTTATTAACATAAATAAATACATAATGTTAATATCATGGTAATAAGTGATATAAAAGGAATAAAAAACTTGAAAAATGTTCTTAATCGATTATAAATTAACTCTAGTTTATTATTCAGGATGTTAATGAACGGTCGAGACAAGACATGACGCAAGGTAAGGGAACTTCTTAACCCAATTTCCATTCTTTGGGTTAATCTCCTAATTTCAAATTATGTCATGATATTATTTTTTCCTATCTTGTATTTATACTTTATTTATGTGTACATATAGTGAATACACATAATAGATCTTTGTTATTTTAAAAATGATCTTTTTAAGGACTTCGTCCTAATCTCCTTGCATTGAGGCATATTTGGTTTTATACACAACTTTCCTTTATACAGTGTATAAACCCCTTTGACTTTTACGTTTATACATAACAAATATTTTTATACGAAGTGTTTTATTAAACGACAAAAATGAATGTTTTCTTGTTGTACGTATGCGGCGACAACGACTTCTCCGCTGCCATGGCCATTATTTGGGTTTCGGCTTCCTCAACAAGCCATAACTTTTTTAAAATGAAAAATAAATTCCATGTTTTAATTTTCTTTTATTTTGGTATTGAAAATGGTTTTTTGAAAGTGTTTTTATTATATCAATGTGTTGTATTGATATCTTGTGATTGAAATGTGGAAATATTATGTTTCCTTTATGCATATTTTATGTGATATGATTATGTTATGGTTTATGATATGTTTAAAACTGTTCATATGATGAATGCATTGGACTTAATAAGTGACAGGTGGAGCCCGCTATAGCTCCTCGATGCATCGGTAGGTCTCAGGAGACAAACTAGTGTCTTGGCACGAGGCCTTGACAAAATCTTATTTGTGGTATTGGCACGAGGCCTTGGGTACGTGGTTATGATAGTCTGGCATTATGCTTTCCATCATTATGAAAGTGGTTATTGATATTGCATGTGATTATTCGACCAGTAGAATATCCATGTGAATAAGTAAATGGCATTATCTCATTTTACTTTTGCCATATTATGTTGATGTTCATGTGTAAAAGGCTTTTGTTTTAGTTATACATTTCCTTAAATGTTAATGTTTATTTATGAAAGCTTCCGCAATATTATTATCCTTACTAAGCATCTGAGATCACCCCTTTCAATGTTTTAATATTTTCCAGGATGTGAAGAAGTATTTTATGAATGACCTGTAGGGATAGTCAGAAGAGGATATGAGTGTGGACTATGAAGACTTTGTTATTATTTTTTCACTTTATAATGTAATGTAACATTTATGAATGAATCTAGTGTTTCCAAGGATACTAAACTAATCGGTCATTCGAGACTTGATCTTTTGTGATCATGCCAATGTTACAAAGTAATGCACCGACTCTGGGTAGCTGGGGTCGGGGCGTTACAGTTGGTATCAGAGGCAGTTTAGTACTAACCTTGGAAGCAAGATTTATATAAACACTGATTAGAGCACATATCCCAAAGATAGACTTTGGGGATTAGTATAGAAGAACATCCTAAATTTTGGTATTATAGAGATTTTGTGAGTTTTCCAAGCAATACATCCCTGTCTGGATACGAGCAGGTAGAGGTGGCTCTGGCACAGATGTACCTAGGGTTAAAACCCGAAAACACCGCTTTGAGCTAGACTCAAACGGGAACTGGTGCATGACAACGGGCGTTGCTGCACTCTTGGTTACGACATTCCCAGGGGATATGCTTAGGATAATTCTCATTTTCTTTACAAACCACTATGAAGGATTATGAGGATATACTTCCTCAAAGAAAACTTTTTTATGATTATGGATTATATCCATAAATAGTTCAATTAGTGTTAATTGTTTTACAGGTACAGAATTATGTATTTTGATTCATAAACTAATCTAGTTTATCCCATTGTTTAGAAATGGCGCCTAGTGGAAGGAATGGAAACTGTATCAATGCACGCACTCCATGTAGGGATTTCCCTCCTGCTCAAGATAATTATTGTGGATCTGGAGATACAACTGGTGATGATCAACTTATTACCATACTGGGACAACTCACTCAGGTTATGAATAATAACCTTACTCGTATGGAGCACCATGATCCGCAACGTAGAGGATCAATGTTAGACCGCTTCATGAGGCAACAACCAGCAACATTTAATGGGGGTACAAATCCATTAGTAGCTGAGCAATGGATAAACTCCCTAGAGAAAATATTCCATCCCTTGGGGAGTAGCGAAAGGGAGAAGGTTTTCATGGCAGTCTACCTCCTCACTGGAGATGCCGATCAATGGTGGTTGCTGATTCAAAATACAAAGGAATATGAATAAGTATCAAGTATTTAATGGAGAGAGTTCAAAGTTCTTTTCTTAGAAAAAGATTTTCCTCGTGACCATCGAGCAGATATGGAAAGGCAATTTCTGAGTCTGAGACAAAAGGAGGATGAGAATGTCACAAAGTATGAGGCCAACTTTACAAGGTTAGCGAGACATGCTGTAGATTATATACGTAACCCATGAAGTAAGATTGATCGTTTCTTTGATGGGTTAAAACCATTTCTCCATCAAGAATTAGTCTCACAAACCTACTCGATATATAAAGACATTGTCTCATGTGCTATCAAGACAGAAAATGAATTCTCTAAATCGTATGACAATAAAGTAAAGAAAGAGAAGAAGAGAACTGTGGAGCAAAAGACAGATAAAGGGAAAAAGGGAAAGAAGGATTTTACATTATGTGATAATTGTGGGAAGAATCACCCTGGTACTTTCCTAAAAGGAATGGGAGTTTGTTATAAATGTGGAGAAAAAGGTCACTAGGCGCGTGATTGCAAGGGAAAGAAAGAGGCTATCAATGTTGAATGCTACAATTTTAGAGAAATGGGGCATTATGCAAATGAATGTCCTAAGTGTCAGGGAAACATACCACAGAAAAGGCCAAGGGATCAAGGACAATTTTATGTTGTTACTACAGTTGAAGCAGAATAATTAATGTATTGGTGCTTTTGGACTCATGGATTATATTCTGGTTATTAGAATAATGTGCTATATATATAAGGATTGTACTGCAGTACTTGTTGTTTCAGTAGGGTTTTAATATGATGAAGGTAATCATATTTTTACTATGTGACAATAAGATAAACTTTACTTTGTTTCGGGAATCTGATAAATTGATTTTGGAATTAAGAGACATTTTAGAGAAAGTTTGGACAGAGGTATTTTGGATAACTATAAATGTTGGGATGTATTAAGTTGAACTTTGAATTGTATTGTTTAAGGTTAAAAAATTTATGATGATTATTTTTGGAATATTATAATACTATAGTTTTAGGAAAAGGACAACCTGCAGGGTGGGGCATAACCCATTGCGTCGGAAAAAGCTGCAGGAATTGAACCCACAACCATAGTGCGACATGCCTTTATTACCGACCACTAGCCTACAGGAAGTCCATGATTATTACAAAATAGTTTTATTAATCTAAATGGTATGTGTTAATATTTTGAACCTTATACAATTAGGATAAATATATTTTTTTGAGTTCTATTATCTTTTTGAGTGAAAGATGAGTTTGTGGTAGAAATTAGTTGAAGGTTGAAACTCTACTTGTCAAGCATAAATATATATATATACCTATATCTTATTCTATGAATAAATTAATTCTTAAACATTATTAAATAGATATTAAAACAAAAAAAATGTGTTATCCTAATAACTTATGTCTTGTTGAACTGATGATATTTTAAATCAACATAGATTGAAGGCTTTGAGGCCCTCAATTTGACACTTGTTTGTGATTGATGACCTCAATCACTCCCTACAAATATTTACATTTTTCCTCCAATTATATGTCTCTAATTACCACCAATGTTCTCCTAATAGAGATCATAATTGGGTGGTAACTTTTTCATTTCCCTTTCCGTCTTATTAAGGCTAAATCTTAATAACTTTATTTCCGATGTGATTTTTCTACAAAGGTATATTCTATTTTCAACCTTTTATTTTCAAAGAAAAATTTCAAATTGCAAGGAATCAATTGATTTAATGAGGGGAGAATGTAACACCCCAATCTTCCACGATACACTTATCTTTGAATAATACAGCAGCGTGTGTTGTACACAACTTCGAGCTCTAACGCACACCACAACTAATCAAAGTAGCTGTTATGAATAGTAATACCCATTTTTTAAAATTATAGAAATTTTATATATAAAAATGGACTTCATTTTTGTATTCATAATATCGAAATTATCCTAAGTTGAATTTTTTTTAAATTTCTGAGAACTTCCAATTTTTTTTTGAATAGTGAAAAATACTTAAAAATATGTTTTTTTAATAAAACTAATTTATAGTGATAAATTATACTATTGAGTGGTTTTAAAGTATAATTATAATGGATTTTTACTATTTTGTCCAGTGGTGGTCACTAGAATTAATTTAACATTGAAATTGGACATAAATAATTGTCAATCTTTTGATATATATTGTTTCTTAAAAAGACGCTATTTGTTGTGACAGCGGGAATTAATTATAAAATTAATTAATGAAACTTATATGTTTGGAATTTTTTTAAATAGGCAACTTTTTTGAATTCGGAATATCAATTATATCTTAGGGTGAAATTTTGGCATTGTTCTGAAAAACATCAATTTTTTATGAATAGTGAAACCACTAAGTGGTAGTTAAAAAACTGATTTTTCTATTAAATGAAACATTTCTACTTCTGTGATTTGATTTTCAAAAATCCGAAATACATGGTTGTCATTAGAAAGTAATATGCGGTTCAATGGGATGAAAGTAATTTTTTGGGGAAAAGTAACTTTTAAGTTTAATTAATCACGATTATAGGTAATTAGTGAAATTTAAGGTAAAAATGATATTATAAAAATATCAAATTACCTTTACACTTTTCCTACCCCTATTGGATGTGTCATGACCGACCAAGACAATCCATGGGTCAACTTGGGGACCCCATGGAGCCACTTTGGTAGGAAAATGACATAAACAACTTTTTATTTAATGTTAAAATAAAAAGGTCACAAACAAGAGTTGTTTTAGTAAAAAAAACTTAAATGGGGTTATACTAGTCATATTTTTGACTATAAATATTAATTAGAAATATAAAGATATTTCCTACATCATGATATTTTTTTATATAATTTTTAGACATTAAATAAATTAAATTATTTATGACACCATGATGATGCAGCGATTACCTCGTTAATTAACGATTTAAATAAAATGAAAAGATAATGTAAAATATAAGAAAAACACTTGTCCAACGCCTATTGGATGAGAATATTTCGAACCCTTATCACCTTATCCTCTAATTATATAAATGTGTGACTTTTAGAATCCTAAAAGCATTGTATAATAAAGTATCATTTTATTACTTTCCAAGAGTGCCCCTCCTCTCCACTTATAAAAAGCCCCCACCACTACCACATTACTCACACTTTCAAAGCCTTTTGGCTCGGCCATCCTCTGCCCAAATACTCTCCCAACTTCCCTCCCTTACTCCTAGAAGCCTCACTTTGGGCAGAATGCTTCCCAAGGAAGCCTTTGGCTCAAATCAAAAGAGTTACCCGATTTTAAGGTAATGTCTTCTCTTATGTTATTTTGTTTTATTTTTCTTCTCCAACCCGTAAACTCTTTTTATTCATTTCATTTGTAACAACAACAGTATCCTAAATATACTAGGATGTTGCTATAATAATGATTCGAGCTACACTTACACAAACCTACATCTAATGGTTAAAGAACATACTGTTTCTGTGGATGGTGAATTTCTGCCTCACGAAACGATGATTGTTCAACACTCATATAACACCTTCAAAGGTGGCCATTAAGATGTCACTATATTTATATATATTATATATAATATGTTTATGTTTTACTTAAGGTTCTGTATTTTTCATTTATGTAATACCTTTATTGTTTCCATTATGCATAAACACGATATTTTCATTTTAGGAAGTGCGGACTACCGCCCCCTCAAAGTGATTTGAATCGTTAATGCCATATGTGGGATGTATAAAGGATGGAGTAAATGATATTATATATGATATTATACTGGAATTATAATATACCTTTATATCATTATGATTTCATTAAATACGAAATAGAAATGAAAGTAGCGTTCATGCGTACGTACGGCTTACCGTCTCCATGAACGGTGCATTTCATTTCTTACCTCTAAATGTTATGGAATATTATAAATGCATGTATACACTGGATATATCTGAGATATGTGATATCTATATAATGAATATAATTCTGGATATAATGTATATTTCACCACATGAACAACTTGTAATTATAAGAAGTTTATTTTTGACTCAAATACCAAAGATATACAAAACGACCGTTATTAACATAAGTAAATACATAATGTTCATAACATGGTAATAAGTGATATAAAAGGAATTAAAAACATGAAAAAGGTTCCTAATCAATTATAAATTAACTCTATTTTATTATTCAGGACGTTAAATAACGGTCGAGTTAAGATAGGACGCAAGGTAAGGGAACTTCTTAACCTAATTTCCATTCTTTGGGTTAATCTCATACTTTCAAATTATGTCATGATATTATTATGTCCTATCTTGTATTTATAATTTATTTATGTGTACATATAGTGAATACACATAATAGATCTATGTTATTTTAAAAATGATCTTTTTAAGGACTTCATCTCAATCTCCTTTCATTGAGGCATATTTGGTTTTATACACAACCATCCTTTATACGGTGTATAAACCCCTTTGACTTTTACATTTATTCAAAAGGAATATTTTTATACGAAGTGTTTTACTAAATGACAAAAAGGAATGTTTTTCTTGTCGTACATATGTGGCGACAATGACTTCTCCGCCTCCATGGCCATTATTTGGGTTTCGGGTTCCTCTACAAGCCATAACATTTTTTAAAATGAAAAATAAATTCCATGATTTAAATTTTTTTTATTTTGGTATTGAAAATGGTTTTTTGAAAGTGTTTTTATTATATCAATGTGTTGTATTGATATCTTGTGATTGAAATGTGGAAATGTTATGTTTCTTTTATGCATATTTTATGTGATATGATTATGTTATGGTTTATGATATGTTTAAACCTGTTCATATGAGGAATGCATTAGACTTAATAAGAGACCGGTGGAGCCCGCTATAGCTCCTCGATGCATCGGTAGGTCTCATTAGACAAACTAGTGTCTTGGAACGAGGCCTTGACAAAATCTTATTTGTGGTCTTGGCACGAGGCCTTGGCTACGTGGTTATGATAGTCTAGCATTATGCATTCCATCATTATGAAAGTGGTTATTGATATTACATGTGATTATTCAACCAGTAGAATATCCATGTGAATAAGTAAATGGCATTATCTCATTTTACTTTTTCCATATTATGTTGAAGTTCATGTTTAAAAGGATTTTGTTTTAGTTATACATTGCCTTAAATGTTAATATTTATTTATGAATTCTTACGCAATATTATTATCCTTACTGAGCATCTGAGCTCACCCCTTTCAATGTTTTAATAATTTCCAGGATGTGAAGAAGTATTTTATGAATGACCTGCAGGGATAGTCAGAAGAGGATATGAGTGTGGACTATGAAGAATTTGTTATTATTTTTTCACTTTATGATGTAATGTAACATTTATGAATGTATCTATTGTTTCCTAGGCTACTAAACTAATCGATCTTTCAAGACTTGATCTTTTGTGATCATGCCAATGTTATGATGTAATGCACCGACTCTGGGTAGCTGGGGTCGGGGCGTTACAACTATCAACTGGAATGAAACTTCAAAATATGGCATGGAAGTAACACCAAACCACGTGAATGACATGACCTTCTCAAATCAAAACTTGAGTGACTTACTTCAGTTCTCACCCAAACCGCATTGGGGGTGCAACAAATGACTGGTGCATGACATATACTTGCACGACAACACCCAACTTGCGCGACCACCACACTTGCGCGACAGGAGATATGATTTTCTCTAAGTCTAAACTTCATCCCTAATGAGTTGGGGTCGACATGTATTTATAGGAATTTGGACACCCTGTGCGACTGCACGCAAGTCTTCCCTCGGCGCGCAAGTTTCGGAGTGCACGTCTCTGACCCCGAAAATCACTTCTGCGACCAACCTCCAAACATGGTCGCCCTTCTCCCTTTTCCATATTTTTATATTCTAATCATGAAAAACAAAAGGCGCACAAGTTTCTAATCCTCCAAGTAATGGGCGTGCAAATATCATTGCCAAAAACCGCTTTTCTCCATTTGTTGATTTTCAAACAAAAAAAATTGTCAAACACTAGAAAACGGTCCCACCTTCAACATTGTTATCTTTTTGTTATGTATGATTACTTTGTTGGCACACATTTTTAACTTCCACTAAGGATTGACAAAAAACACAAACCATACTCCAACTCATGCATAGAATGACCATGGTTCCAATAATGATTTCGTAAGGTATGTTATGATTGAAAAATATAGTTTAATTGATTATTATTTGTTGATGGTCAAATGTTTTCCTTCCTTATTTTATAACCCTTACTGAGATTTTTATGCTCATCCCAAGTTATTGAAATGTTTTCTATATGACTTAAAGATGAATAGGGTTAAGGATGGGATCAAGGAAAAGTCATGTTGTCTAAAATATGAAACTAGACATGTTTCTTTTTAACAGTTATTATTTTATGGAAAAAATGGATATAGAGTAATAGTGTCTACTTGTAATATTCAAATAGTTATGTAAATTTTATAGATTAATTATCTAAAAAACTACACCTGAAAAGTTCCTCAGTGTGAATTATTTATTTAATTCAATATTATGTAGTGTTATAAGGTCAGGTCCTTACAGTAATTACCCCGATAATAGTGCATTGGGTTGTGAATTTATCTTATCTTATTACATAAAAAATATACCTTATTGCACACCTAGTTTGACACTCATAGAAGATACACTTTTAAAAAATATCAATATCCTTATGAACCATCCCTATGGGAATAAATATTCCTATTAATTTTGATGTTATCAAATCGAACATGGATAACAGAAATTAATACCTTCAAATTCAATGGTTAAGGAACATATGCATTTTTTAGTTATCCATTTAATTCTTGTGGTATACCATTTTTTTATTTAATAGTATATAATTTCATGTCCTTATTTTCCCCTTAATTTTAGACAATGGATGATAAAGGAGGAACTGAGTCAATAACCAATTTGAGGGGAAATGTGATTACAACCCAAATGCAGTACTCAAACTGAGAAGAGTTGTTATATGTAATATGGTAATGATATTGGTTATATTAACACAATATTTTAATATAAAATTTAATTAGTAGTAACACACATATCCCCCTGAAATATTAAAAGTTTCAATTGAGACCTTTATGTGATAAATACATTTGAATTACTGTGGATCTTCTTTTAACATCCCAGTTAAATAAAGAATATGACATTTTCATATATATTAATATTTTTGAATAAAATTTTAATATTACTATAATTGGAATTCTATGTTCGATGGCGTACCCAATACACAACAACGAGTTTCTTTGAAATCTTACGTTGCACCCTAATAATATAATAATATTATTTTAAATGGTAGTTAACGCATAGCCATTGTAATGGCATGAATGGACAGAACTAACTTCAAAATGATCATATATGTTTTTTAAATATTTTATAAATTACCCAATAATTGACAGAGGCTTAAAATGTGAATGAATCCAATTTTAAGCACAAATATTCTAATATTCTTTAAAAGGCCGATTAACCAACTTTTGATGGTGAACCCTTTTTAAATACACTTATTGACAATTTTATATTATATATTTGAAAAAATAAAATCATTATTTAAAATCGGGACATCAAAATTTACTTTGTGTAATTTTTTTTTAATTTTTCAATAAAGTTCATTTTTTATGAATAGTGAAACATGCTGTATTTTAATTCAAAAACTATTATTAATATAATTTATTTATATGACTTGATTATATTTTTAATTGCTTTTAAATTGTAGTTAAAATATATTTTTACCATTTATTTCAATTGTGGTCATTGCAATTAATTTCACTTTGAAATTGAACATAAAAAAGTGTCAATCTTTTGATAGATATTGTTTCATAAAAACACGCTATTTGTTTTGACACCAGTAATTAATTGTAAATATAATTAATTCAACTTCTATGTTTTGAATTTGGTAAAATTTATATCATTTTTTAATTTGGAATATCAAATTTACTTTGGATAAATTTTTGGTATTTTCCTAACAAATGTTCATTTTTAATGAATAGTGAAAATTCAACATTTTACTTCAAAACTACATTTTCATCTAATTTAAGTATATAGTTATATATTACTTTATTTATTTTTAAAGTGTAATTGTATTATTTTTTTAACACTTAATACAATGTTGTTCATTGGAATTAATTTCACTTTTCAATTGGATGTAAAAACCTATCAATCTTTTGATAAATTTTACTTCTTAAAAATCCGTCTTTGGTTGTGACAACAAGAAATATTTTTAAATTAATTACTGCAATTTATGTGTTTGTAATTTGGTAAAATGGATGGAATATTTGGATTCAGAAGGTCCAAATTATGTAATTAAGACTCTTTTATTTTTGGACATTATGAATAGTTACGACGGTAATTATCTTTAATTATCATGATTAATTAGTAATATGTTAGTTAAGGGTTATAAAATAATATCAAAATAGTATAAAATTACCCAAAAAGTGTTAAAATCCTCTTTTTTGAGTAATGTTCGACCATGGGAAGCTTTTTACTGAACATGAGGGCCCATGGAGTCACATGGGTGTAATAGTGACATTTATGACATTATATTTTTTTAAGAAGAGAAATATAACAACGGTTTGTATATCCTAAGTAAAATTATTTTACTTTTGTTTAAATAGATTATATCTTAGACTATAAATAGTCATTTTAAAACTAAAAATATTTCTTACATCGTGGTATTTTTATTATAATTTTTAGACATTAAATATAGAAATTTATTTATGACACCATGATTACCTCATTAATGAACGATTTAAATAAAATGAAATGATAAGGTAAAATCTAAGACATACAAATGTTGAAAACCTATTGTATGGATGGAATTCTAACCCTTATCACATTTTCCTCAAAATATATCATTATAGGACCTTTAAAACCAAAAAATAATTTTATAATAAAGTAACATTTCAAGACTTTCCAAAAGTGACCCTCCTCCCTCTAATAAAAGGCCCCCACCTCTACCCCATTACCCACAGCCCTCACGCCCTTTGCTCAAAAAAAATTGGCTCATATTATCTCCCCAAATCCCTCTCTTACTCCTAGAAGCCTTACTTTGGGCAGAAGTCATTCCAAGGAATCCTTTTCGTCAAATCAAAAAGAGTTACCCAATTTAGAGGTAATGTCTTCTATCGAGTTTCTTTCTTTTATTTTCCTTCTTCACTCACCACTATAATTTTGTTATTTGATACCATAATAACAGCAGTATCCACATTATACTAGTATGTAGTTATGATAAGGATTTTACCTACACTTACACACACCTCTGTCTAATGGTTAAAGAACATACTGTTTCTGTGGGTAGCGAATTACTGCCTCACGAAACGATGATTGTTCAACATTCTTTTAACACCTCTCATGGTAGAAATTATGATCGAACTTTATTTATATATGATATATATTATATTTATTTCCAATCTATTATTATGTATTTTATATTTAAGACACACCTTTATGCATTGCATGTTGTGCAAATGCGATAATTTCATATGAGGAAGTGTGGACAACCGCCCCCTCAAGTGATGTGACTTGTTCATGCCAAACATGGAATTTATAAAGAATGTAATTAATGAACTTATGTTACCTATATAACATATATATTATACAGTAATTATAATATTTCTATGTCTCATTTGTTTTTAAAGTCCATTAATATGACAAAAAATGAAAGTAGCGTTCATGCGTACGTACGGCCTACCGTCTCCATGAACGGTATATTTCATTTCTTATCTCCAAACAATATGTAATATTATTAAATACATAAATACTGGATATATATGATATTTAAAATCATTAACACCATTGCATAGATTATTTATTTATAACTACATGGACAATTCATTTCAAAGATGTTCATTTTTGACTCATGTACCGAACATCGACAGAACATATGATATGAACTACGAGAATTAACTAATTATTATAAAATGATAATATGTGATTTTAAATTAATAATAAAAATTAAAGGAAGTAATTAAGCAATTGTAAATTGAACAAGTTTTATTATTCAGTAAAATAAACAAACGACCAAGACAAGTCGGACTTGAGGTAAGAGATTTCTTATCTCGCCTTTAATTCCATTAGATTTCCACTGTTCGCCACTTATTTGTTGCATGTGGTGTATTGTGCACTGACATTTGATATATCTTATCATGATTATTTATATATTCATGGTATTCTTTGATTCATTTTGTTCTTATTATCTTTTGGTCATACGACATGATTTATTACTACAAGGTAAGGGGGTTTTATCTCGATTTTATTCCCATGAGAATCATGCAACATTTGCCACTATTTAAATTTGTGTGGTGTGTGTACTGAACATGATTGTATTATTGTGTAATATACATTAATTTATGGGTATTTACTTCTTCATTGTATGATTCTTCTATCATGGGGTGTACATTTCGAAAGTTACCCAAATCGGTAAGGGAACCTTTCACCCTCCTCTTTTTAAAAAACATATTAAATTAGGTATTTTAATTTTCGAATTTTTATGTTGGGATATGTTCTTATATATCCTTATTGCTGTAAATTTTATGTCCCTATGATTAGATACCCTTTTTATCTCTCATCAACTCATTTTCTGAATTTTCAAGTGACGTCGTTAGGCTGTCGAATTTCTGTAAGGGAACTTCTTAACCTAATTTCAATTATTTGGGTTAAACCTCTACTTCTTTATGATGTAATTCTATGAACATGTGTGGATGACCTCTGATTGTTTTACACTTAATATCCATATATATTGGGTGTATTTATATTTTTCACTCAAAATTATGTAATTGATTCTTAGGATACCGTCATTGTACATGACTTCATCTCAATCTTCTTTCCTTAAGGCATCTATTTATTTCTACATGACATTATTTTCTACTTTGTATAAAACCCTTTTGAATTTTTAGTTCATTCAAAGGGAATATTTTCCCTATGAAGGGTTTTACTAAACGATAAAAAGGAATGTTTCTATTTTTAACATAAGGGGTGACAAAGGCCCTTTTTCCTCAGTCACGAGTATTATTTGATCAATGGAATCCTTAACAAAACGTAATGTTTTCAAAAGAAAAATAAATACCATATACGCATTCTATGTATTCTGTTAAGGAAAATGTTTTTCATAAGGGATTTATTATTTCAATAACTTAAAATGTTATATTGTTATTGAAATGTGGGAATGTTATCTTTCTTTTATGCTTAAGTTATGTGTTTTGATTATGTTATGGTTCGTAGCCATTGTTACATATATTGGTGGTTATTTGATAAACCTGGGACGGGTGAGCCCAAGATAGCTCTCCAATGCATTGGGTAACATGAATCAGGTAAACATGAATGTTTCTCTAAAGAGATTTAGGGAATATACATTGATGGGTATTCCAAACGTGACTCCCTATGTAGTTTTGATAGCTACAATGCAATTATGTTATGTATGCCATAAGTTACCTTTATGAACTGTGATTGATATGTGTTATTCATTAATATTATGATTTCATAAGATATGTTATGAATGAAAATTTTTGTTTCATTGTTTTGTATTTTTGATAGGTTAATTTTTCCATTCATTTTGTTATAACCCTAATTGAGATTTTTATGCTCATCCCATGTTTTTGAAATGTTTTTCATAGGTTATAAGGAAGGGTAAGATAAAGGAAGTATTCAAGAAGATTTTTATCAAGAAAATAACTCTTTTTTTTATTTAAGAATTTGAATAAAAATTGTTATAGTAGAATTATCTGCTTTGTTATATTCAAGTTGATATGTAATAGTTATTTCATACTTCTCTATAACACTAAACCTAAAAATATCATCAATGTGAATTATTCATTTAATTCAATATTATGTTATGTGTAATGGATGGGGACTTATAGTTGGTAACAAAGGGAGTTCTATATAACTTTAGAGGTTAGGGTATTCTTTAAGCACAAGTGACATTACCATAATGGTTAGGATTTCATAAAGAGTAATGGTTATTTTTTAAGATAAAGTGAATGAGTTTAAGATAACATGAATAATTATATCATAGTATTATATGATGATTTTACTGATATAATCACACTGAACTTTTTGGTTTTAGTAAATGGTAGGATCTAGTAGGCACCAACGTAACAGTGGATGTGAAGAAAACTGTGATAGTTTTCTGAATGAGAAACTAAATGATATGAGATATCCAATGAGAACGCTTGTGGATATTCTATACCAACTATATGGAGTCATTATTGACTACCTAAACCTTAGTAATTTTTATAAGGAATCATACATGCGAGAAAAAAATCCCTACAAAAGTTCTGGTAATAATCATAAAGATAAGGGTGTTCAATAACATATGTGTCGATAATGTGGAATGAAACATCTAGGAAAATATTTAAAAGGGACATAAAGATGATATAGATGTGGAAATGGAGTTCATAAAGCAAGAACCCTCCATGGAAAAAGGAAGAAACTAGTTGACACTAGGAAAGGGAAAGAAGTCCTTTCCGAGGGATCAATAGAATGCTTTAAATGTTGTGTGAATGGTCATTATGAAAACTCATGTCCTACGAAGATGTTTCAGTAATGGGATCACCAGGATTTTACTAATATTCTTTTACCAATACATAATGCCATTTCAATTGAGGATGAAGAAACTGTCAACAACCAATGAATGGTTTGGATTATTTCTTAACAAATGCTTTCTTATTATTGAAATCATAGCATATGATTCATGATTTTATTTGTTGGAATGAATTATTTCAGAATTAGTCGGAATGTAATGGTTAATGGATCATGAATAATGTTTAATGATTAAGATTTCATCATATAAGGGATTCAAGAGTTATGGTAGATTTTAAGATGGTGAAATGCTTAAAAGAATTAAGTCTCTTCTGATGATGGGATTACATTAGAAGACATTTTATAGTATGTGTAACCCTGATGTTTGATATATGAAAAATTTATACATGGAATAATTATCTTTTCTTATGAGGATATAGTAATAAAGAACCATTTTGGGTTTGTATGATCCTTGAATTTGAGGCAATTACTGGTTAAAACATTTTGGGATGCAAAACGAAAGTTATTAGATAACATTTGTGGATAAATTATGTTATGGTTATTTTTGATGAATTTATATATTTTTGGGGAATGTTATAAAATAATATAGGTTTTCAAAAGGGACAACATGAACATCGTTTGATAACACGTTGTGTGGGACGAAGCTGCGGGAATCGAACCCACAACAAATGTGGGACTGGTATTTATCGTCTACCACTGGACTATGTGAAGTCTATGGTTAGTATGACTAATTCTTTTTAGTTAGATGATATTTTGAATCAGGAATAAGTTAATTTTGGGTTATCTATGGAAATTTTTAACCTATCATAGAGGATATGTGATTAGGTTAATTACTTTTCAGTATGAGACATTAAGAGTAACTGAAGTTATTTGGAGATAAATGTTAAGATTTACCTTGGAAGAATATGTGATTAAATCCTTCAGTGACTTGGGCTTCAATCTTAGTTTGGATTACTTTGAATAATTTTATGGATAATATTTTATTTAATGGTCTTTTGTGAACCTTGGGTTCTTTTTGTTTAATTTTGGAGATTAAGAGTAGTGTTTCTTTTTATAATGGATTATCCTTTTGGGGATTATCTAATCTTGTACTAACAATTTTGGTTTTGGATAAGGTCTGAAGACATGGGAAGTATATAGTTCATCTTTTTTGGATTAGGTGATTCTCTATAAGTTGATTATAGCACTCTTAATGTGAACAAGTCATCCTGAATACTCATCGTTTGGAGACAATATGAGTTTGTGTAAAAAATATAGTAAGAGATGAAAGTCTACATGAAAAGTAAGTATGTTTCCTTCTGATTTATTTAAGATCAAAAATTTATTCCTCAATTGAATTTAACTTAAAACAAAAAAATTGTATTTTAACTTTTCCTACGGGGGAATAAAATACCCTTTAATCATTCACAAGTTTGTGATTTTTTGGTGCTTAACATTCTTCTAAACATGTTTTCTATCAAACTCCGTTAGAACTTGACACTTTTTTTTCTCTTCCATTCACATGTTTTCATGGATTCCTAGGATCTATTGTCTCAGGTGACCTTTTTACTTCTCTTTATTTCTTTTAATGTGATAGTTTAATTGCCTCCTTTTTCGATGTGAGGCTTTTAATAAATGTTTCTGAGCCCAATTTTAAAATTGAGAGGAAAAATTTCCAAAAGGGGGGATGGATGTAACATCCTAGGTAAATAAAGAATATGAAATTTTCAAATTTATTAATATTTTTGAATAAAATGTTAATATTACTTTAAAGGGAATGCTATGTTTGACGGTGTACCCAATACGCAACAATGAGTTTCTTTGAAATCTTACATTGCACACTAATAATTTAATAATATTATTTTAAATGGTAGTTAATGCCTAGCCGTTATAATGGAGGGAATGAATAGAACTAACTAAAAAATGATTATATATGTTTGTTAATTATTTTATCAATTACCAAATAAATGATAGAGGCTTAAAATGTGAATGAATCCAATTTTAAGAATAAATATTCTAATATTCCTTAAAAGGTTGATTAACCACCTTTTGATGGTGAACCATTTTTAAATCCACTTTTTGAAACTTTTATATGTTATATTTGAAAAAATAAAATCCTTCTTTATAATCGGGACATCAAAATTTACTTTGTGTAAATTTTTGTTATTTTTCCGATAAAGTTCATTTTTTATGAATAGTGAAAAATGGTGTATTTTAATTCAAAACCACCTTTAAATATAATTTATTTATATGGTTATATTATCATTTTAATTGGGTCTAAAATTTATTCAAAATATATTTTTACCATTTAATCCAATGGTGGTCATTGGAAGCAATTTCACTTTGAAATTGGACATAAACAACTGTCAATCTTTTGATGAATATTGTTTCTTAAAAACACGCTATTTATTTTGACAATGGGAATTAATTATATAATTAATTAATGAAACTTATATGTTTTGAATTTTTTAAAATGGAAATAATTTTTGAATTTGGAATATGAAATTTACTTTGGATAAATTTTTGGTATTTTTCTGACAAATGTTCATTTTTAATGAATAGGGAAAAATACTGCATTTTACTTCAAAACTTCTTTTTCATCTAATTTAATTATATAGTTATACTGTTTGTTTAATTGTTTTTAAATATTAATTGAATTATGTTTTTATCACTTAATAAAATGTTGTTCATTGGAAGTAATTTCACATTTTCAATTGGATGTAAAAACATGTCAATCTTTTGATAAATTTTACTTCTTCAAAACCCGTCTTTGGTTGTGACAATGAGATTTATTTTTAAATTAATTACTTCAATTTATTTGTCTGGAATTTGGTAAAATGGAATCCATATTTGGAATCCTAAGGTCAAAATTATGTAATTAAAATGATTTTATTTTTGGACATTATGAATATTAACGACGATAATTATCTTTAATTATCTTGATTAATTAGTAATTAGATAGTTAAGGGTAATAAAATAATATCACAATAATATAAAATGACACCAAAATATGTCCACATCCTCTTCTTTGAGTCATGGATGACCATGGAAATCTTTTTACCTAACTTTAGGGCCCATGGAGTCACATGGATGTAATAGTGACATTTATGGCATTATTTTTTTAAAAAGAACATAAATATAACAAAGGTTTGTATATCCTAAGTAAACCAATTTTAATTTTGTTTAAATAAATGAACACTTAGACTATAAATATTCATTTTAAATCTAAAAATATTTCCTATATCAAGGTATTTTTGTATAATATTTAGATGTTAAATAAATAAATTTATTTATGACACCATGATTACCTCATTAATGAACGATTTAAAAAAAATGAAAATATAGGGTAAAATATAAGTCATAAACATTTCTAAAAACTATTATATGTGTGTTTTTATAACCTTTATCACCTTATCTTCAAAATATTTTATTTTGGGTCCTTTAAAATCTGAAAATCATTTTATAATAAAGTAATATTTCAAGACTTTCCAAAAGTGACCCTCTTCCCTCTTATAAAAGACCCCCAGCTCTACCCCCTTTCCCACACCTATCAAGCCCTAGTACCATCCAAACTCTGATCATATTATCTCACAATATCAATCTATTATTCCTAGAATCATCACTTTGTTCACAAGTCTTTCCAAGGAATCCTTTGTCTCAAATCAAAAAAAGTTTACCAATTTAGAGGTAATGTCTTCTCTCTAGTCTGTTTCTTTTATTTTCCTTCTTCACTCACCAGTATCATCTTATTATTAGATCCCATAATAAAACTAGTATACTCAATATACTAGGATGTTTTTATGATATTTATTTTACCTACAGTTACACCCACCTCCGTCTAATGGTTAAAGAACATACTGTTTCTGTGGGTGGTGAATTACTGCCTCACGAAACGATGATTGTTCAATATTCTTTTAACACATCCCATGGTGACAATTATGAAGGAAATATATTTATATATGATATATATTATATTTATTTCCTATCTATGCTTCTGAATTTTATATTTGAAACATATCATTATGCTTTCCATGTTGTGCGAATACGATAATTTCATATGAGGAAGTGTGGACAACTGCCCCCTAAAGTGATGTGACTCGTTCATTCAAAACATGGAATTTATAAATAATGTAATTAATGAAATTATTTTACCTATATAACATATATATTATACTGTAATTATAATATATCTATGTCTCATTTAGTTTTAATGTCCATTATTATGAAAAAAATGAATGTAGCTATAATTCGTACGTACGAGCAACCGTCTCAATGAACGGTACATTTCAGTTCTTATATCCTAACATTATGGAATATGATTAAATACATATAACTGGATATATATGATATTTAAAAACATTAAATCCATTCCAAAGATGATTTACTTATAACTACATGGACAATTCTCCATAAACCAGTTCATTTTTCACTCATGTATCGAACATCGACAAAACATATGATATGAACTCACATAATTAACAAATTATTATAACATGATAATATGTGATATTACTTTAATAATAAACTTTAAAGGAATTAATTAATAAATTATAAATTGACCAAGGTTTATTATTCAGGAATATAATGAAATGAACAAGACAAGTCAGACTTGAGGTAAGGGATTTCTTATCTCGCTTTTAATTCCGTTAGATTTCCATTGTTTGACACTTATTTATTTCATGTGTTGTATTCTGTACTTCCATTTGATATATATTATGATGATTATATATATATTAATGTTATTCTTTGATTAATTTTTTGATTATTATCTTTTGGTCATATGACTCGATTTATTACTACGAAGTAAGAGGGTTTTTATCTCAATTTTATTCCCATGAGATTCATGCTACATTTTCAACGATTTCCATTTGTGTGGTGGGTGTATTATACATGATTGTATTTTGTGTAATATACTTTAATTTATGGGTATTTACATCTTCATTGTATGATTCTTCTGTCATGGGGTGTACATTTCTAAAGTTACCCAAATTAGCAAGGGAACCTTTCACCCTCCTCTTTTAAAATGACTTGTTTTTGTTAGGACATTCAATTTTCTTCTTTTTATGTTGGGATATGTTATTATATATCCCTATTTCTGTAAATTTTATGTCCATGTGATGAGAAACCCTTTTTATCTCTCATCAACTCATTTTCTGTATTTTAAAGTGACGTCGTTAGGATATCGAATTTCTGTAAGGGAAATTATTAACCCAATTTCAATTCTTTTTGTTAAACCTCTACTTCTTTATTATGTCTAGCTATGAACATGTTTGGATGAACTCTAATTGTTTTACACTTAATATCCACTTATATTGGGTTTATTTATATTTTTCACACAAAATTATGTAATTGATTTATCCATAATCTATGGATACTGTTTTTGTATGGGACTTCGTCTCAATATACTTTCATTAAGGAATATTTTTATTTCTCCATGACTTTATTTTATACGGTGTATAAAACCCTTTTGAATTTTACTTTCATTCAAATGGAATATTTTCCCTATGAAGCGTTTTAGTAAACAACAAAAAGGAATGTTTATTTCCTTAACGTAAGTGGTGACAATGACCCTTTTTCTACCACCATGAGTATTATTTGATCTATGGATTCCTTAGAAAACTGTAATGTTTTCAAAATAAAAAAAATAACATATACTCTTTCTACATATTTTTGTATGGAAAATGGTTTTTAGAATGGATTTATTATTTCAATATTTTAAAATGATATATTGTTATTGCAATGTGGGAATATTATATTTCCTTTAGAAATAAGTTATGTGTTATGATTATATTATGGTTCTTGGCCAGAGTTACGTATACTGGTGGTTCTGTGATAAACCAAGGGTGGGTGAGCCCCAGATAGCACTCTAATGCATTGGGTAACGTGAAGGAGGTAAACGTGAATGTTTCTCCGAATAGATTTAAGGAATATATTATGATGGGTATTCCAAATGTGACTCCCAATGTAGGTGTGATAGCTACAATGTAAGTATGTAATATATTCCTTAAGTTACCTTTATTAATTGTGATTACTATTTGTTATTCATAAATATAATGATTTCAGATGAAATTTTATAATTGAAAATTTTGGTTACATTTATTTGTATTTTTCATGGGTTAATGTTTCCTTTCATTATGTTATAACCCTTATAGAGCTTTTTATGCTCGTCCCATGTTTTTTGAAAATTTTTTCACAGGTTATAAGGAAGGTTAAGAGAAAAGAATTATTTAAGAAGATTTATATCAAGATAAGAACTCTTGTTTTAATTAAGGATTTGAAAAAAAAAATCGGTTATAGTAGAAGTTTCTACTTTGTAATATTCATGTTGATATGTAATAGTTTTGTCCTAATTATCTAAAACTCTAAACCTGAAAATATCCTCAATGTACATTATTCATTTAATTAATGATTATATAATGTTTAAAGGTCGTGGCCTTATACTTCTAATCCCATAAATATATAACAATGGATCTACTTTATTGAAAACATCATTCTATCCATAAATTCTCTAAGTAAGAGAAAATATTTTTGGTTGTTTATCGTATGGATAGATATTCTTGTCAACGGTGGATATTACTCAAATATATAAATTTTTAGGGGGGATGTAGATTTTTTGGACTGGAATGAATTCCATAATAATTTTTTTGAAAAAAAATCATTCCACCCTCAAATATAAATTGTATATAGATTTACTTAGTCAAAAAAATGGATGATCAATCCTTGGGGACGTACAAATATAACATCTCAATAATTGAATAATACACCACTATCTTTTTTGTTAAACAAAAAATGTTTTTGAAAGCTAATTTGGTGGGACAACGCTGATTCAATGAAAATCGAGAGAAAGTTGATACATTGATATATATGAGGAAAATATAAAATGTTCTCTCAAATTCAAAATTTACATCATTAAATATCCGGGATATGTTGGGTCTTTCGATAGGAATAAAAAATAGATTTTAATTTTGGTAATGAAATTGATAGATACCATGGGGGAGAAAACTACACTATCCCAATTTACTATTGTGTGGGAAGAATCATCTAGAATATTTCCTAAATGGGATAAGGAAATGGTTAGGTGAATGATAAATTTTATCATTACAAACTAATTATCATCGTAGAAACCCATCAATGTGATGGAAGAATGTAATTTCAATTTCTAAACTATTTTTTTATCATATGTTCCATCTATAAAAAAATGATACAGTGAAAAAAATACACTAAGTTATTTTTTTCTATGATAACTGATGAAAGCAACCTCTAAGACCAAGAGTGTTACAATGAGTATATTGCCTCACAACTACTGTAACGTCCCGGTTCCGGGTGCCACTCAATGGGTGCCCTGAACCCAGTTCGCCACGTGAACTCAAGCGCATTTCCTCAAATGCCAGAGGCTGACGACTAACAGCGAGGGCCCAGGCCTGATAGTGGGGAAACTATGCCCTCATTTGTCAAGGTGTAGCGTAGTGGAATATAAATAAAACATACAGCAATAGCAGTAGCAGTAAACAATACACAACTGAAATAAACATCTACAGTAGATATAACCAACCAAGTATATATATATGATGGAACTTGTCTCCAATTCTAATAAAACAACCTGAACATGTTACATAGTAGTACAATACAACTGAAGTACAAGTACAGAAAAACAAAATAGAATAGCCCGCAACATCGCGAGCCAATGATCCATCCCATGCTCTTCAACACCCCAACAATAATCAAGTACCTGTATAAGGACCCTTACCCTTATCTACACCTGTAGAAACGTAATCTATTTGGGCCAAAAAGCATGACCCATACAGGGTGTGAGAAATAACATCCAAGTAGGCACCCACCAAAGGCTCGTGCTCAACTGTGTGTAAAACATGCAACAATAGTCTGCAGTAGTAAAATGAAATAATTAAGTAGTATTAAACAGTAACTAACTTAACCATTTATATTTCCATTTTAATATCCATTTAATATTTTAATTTTAAATATCACCACAGTGAATATTTTAAGTAAACAGCCAATGTCCTCAGACAAGTAAAACATTACACTCAGGTAAGCAGAATCCAACCCACAGGTATTTCCCTCAGGCATAATAGAAATTCCCTCAGGCATAGGATGTGTCTCCCTCAGGCACAGAAGTCAATCCCTCAGGCACGAAAGGTTTCCCTCAGGCGAAATAGTATGTTTCCCTCAGGCTAATACCATCATGACCCCAGGCTATAATAAAGAACCTCCCTTAAGCATAAGTAACCAGGCCATTCCCAACATATAAAAATTAAATTTACATATAATTCCTCTCAAGGCAAAAGTAATGCATATTTAAACATGGCATACCCTCGGTTATCCTGACCAAACGGCTAAATAGAATAATACACACCTCGGGATGGTCCTGGATCCAAGCAATGATCCCAAACAACAATTTATTATCACTATTAATTACCTAATCAATCTTGGGTATTTAAAATAGCCACGACCTCAGCCAGAAGACACCCCAAATATGGGTTCATTGCTCAAAAACAAACAAAATGCACGACAGTTGGAAAATAAACACCAAGCCACCATCCTTTAACGCCAACGAATGATATATGTGAACATCGATTCTAGAAATTCCCAAGAACGATGAAGATATAAAAAAGAAGAAACATATTTTATATGAAAATAACTCCCATTAGGGGAATAATTGGTAAGAACTACTTCAGGAGAAGAGAGAGCTTACACGTGCAGTTTCAATGAGATCGTCTGAGGCGGAAACAGATTCCCGACGAACGCCCGGCTGATCTTCGAAACTTTGGCATTCCTATCCCGAGCGTCCTTCCCATTCTAAGCCTTCCCTGTGAATAGGGGAGGCTACTACCCATTTAAAGAGAAAAATATGTACACGACATGTATTTATAAGTACACGGTGTGTACTTCCCATTTTAAATTTTTCCTCTGGTGGCATCCCACCAGTGTGGCACTGTTCACCTACTGACATGGCTACACGGCATGTCTTCATGAATACACGGCGTGTTCTGTCGCCCACCACCTTACTATTCACCTGCCGACGGACAACACGGCGTCTAAAGGACCACTACATGGTGTTTAGTCAGTTCCTACACCCTTCATCCACGGCATGACCACACTCCTTTTATACTTATCCCACACGGCCAAAAGTACACGGTGTGTGGAAAAAGTACAGGGCATGTACTTTCCAACTTTTGGAATTTTTCCAATTTTCCATATTTTCTCAAAAACACTTAAGGAAAAGAGAAAAGAAGAAACTCGTACTTCAAAAATAAGAACATGGTTCTTAGAAACATCCCCCATTAAAGAAATTTGTCCCTGAATTGCCCTTCCAAGTGTGGTGAAGATATAGTTGTGAACAACTCTGGCCACTGAGCATGTATATCGGTCTCCCACTCCTAGGTTTTGTCTTGTACTCGACCATGCTTCCATAGCACCGACACAAGAGGAACTGACCGGCCTCGGAGAACCTTCGTGCTCCTATCAACAATACGAATCGGTTACCCCTCAAAGGACGCATCTAACTCAAGCTCAACCTCGTCGTGATGAAAAACGTGAGATGTGTCTGAATGATAACGGCGCAACTGAGATACAAGGAAGACGTCGTGAATTGCCCGGTACCTCTGTGGTAACTACAACCGATAGGCAACCAGCCCGAATTTCTCAGAATCTCAATTGGCCCCACATACCAAGGTGAATTTTTACCCTGTCTCCTGATCCACATGTGTTCTAGCCTCGGCGAAACATGCAAGAAAACCTAATCCCCAACCACGAACTCCAAAGGTCATCTACGGCGATCAACATATGATTTATGATGAGACTGTGCGGTAGCCATCCACTTCTGAATCAACTAGACCTCCTCAGAAGTCTCATGTACGAGACATGGTCCCAGTAAAGCTACCTCACCTGCCTCTGACTAGCACAAAGGTGATCGGCATGTAATACCATATAAATCCCCGTATGGTGTCATCTCAATAGTTTGGTGAAAGCTGTTATTATAGGAAAACTCGACTTGGGGTATGTTCTTCTCCCAAGAGCACCCAAATTCTAGGACGCATTCTCGTAGCATGTCCTCAAGCACAAGTATAGTACGCTCTGACTGGCTATCGGTATGAGGGTTGTAAGCTGTGCTCAGAAGCACCTGTGTACCCAGATCCCTTTGAAAACATATCCCGAAAGGAGACATAAAACATGCATCCCTATCTGAAACAATAGAACAAGGGACCCCATGAAGACGTACGATCTCTCAGATATACAACTTCCCAAGATCATAGACACCAAAGGTCTCCTTGATCGGAAAAAAGTGACCTACCTTCGTGAGTCTTCCCACAATAACCCACATGACATCATTGCCTCGAGGTGACCTTGGAAAACCAGTTAGGAAATCCATCGCGACATCATCCCATTTCTACTCTAGAATAGGTAAGAGCTGCAACAGTCTGGCTAGCCTCTGATGCCCCGCCTTCACCTGCTAACAGGTGGAACACCTTGTAACAAAACCAGCTACCTCTCTCTTCATACCTGGCCACCAGTACTGACGTCTCAAGTCATGGTACATCTTGGTAACCCCGGGATGAACCGCCCAAACAGAAGCCTGAAACTCCCGCATCATCTCCTCGTGTATATCCCCTAGAACCCACACTTGTCCATGGAAATGAAGAACCTCATCATCGCCTATCTTCCATCCAGGAGAGGGTCCTCACTTTCCACTGACTCCTGTAGAACTAGGCCTTATGAATTAGATAACAGTCTCATCCTCACACTATCGAGGAGGGTAGAAGTCATAACTAAAGAGGAATGTTAAGTCTTCATCTGACTGTCGTGCACCTCCAAATGCATCTCAGAGAACCAAGACATATACTGCCACTCACCACAGGCATCCTTCACAGCATGTATCTGAGTCTTCCTGCTCAGTGCATCAGCTACTACATTACCTTTACCAGGTGTATAGGAAAGCTCAAAATCGAAGGACTGAAGGTATTTGACCCACCTTCGTTGCCTCAGATTTAAGTCACAATGAGTAAATATATATTTGAGACTTTTGGGGTCGGTGAAAACCAAAAAATGTTCTCCAAGTAGATAATGTTTCCAACAACGCAACACATGCACAACTGCTGCCAACACGAGATCATGCATCAGGTAATTCCTCTCATGTGGCCTCAACTGCCGAGACCCGTACGCAATAACTCGATCGACCTGCATCAACACTACTCCCAGCCCAATACCTGATGCATCATAGTAAACTTTATAGCTCATCCCCTACTCTTGGAGTATCAGGATCGGTGTTGATGTCAACCTTCCTTTCAGGTCCTGAAAGGCTTTCTCGCATGCTTCTGACCAAACAAACTTAACACCCTTCTTAGTCAAGCCCGTAAACTGCGCTGTTAAGTGGGAGAAGTCCTGTATAAAACCCCTGTATTAACCATCCGTCCCTAAGAAACTCCGTATCTCAAACATGTTCTTAGGCTGATCCTAGGAAACTACTACTCTCACCTTCTCTGGGTCTACTGAAACTCTGGCCTCTTAGATGATATAACCCAGGAAGTGAATCTGGTCCATCCAAAAGTGGCACTTTGAGAGATTAGCATATAGCTGATGCTCTATCAGTGTACTCAATACGATCTCAAGATGGGTGGCATGGTCATGTCGAGTGTGAGAGTACACTAAGATGTCATCCACGAATACTACCACAATAGAGTCTATATAAGGATGGAACACATGATTCATCACATCCATAAAAACTGATGGCGTGTTCGTGAGTCTGAACGACATAACCGTATACTCGTATAGACCATACCTGCTCCTTAAAGTCGTGAGAGGTATATCAGATGGTCTAAAGCACAGCTGATGATATCCTGACCTCAAGTAAATCTTCGAGAACACTCGTGCTCCACAAAGTACTGGGTCAGATGAAACTATTTTCCTATTACTCCTCTAACTGCCTCTTGAGCTCCTGCAACTCAGGCGTAGCCATCCTATACAGAGGAATGGACACCGGTGTTTCCCCTATTACAAGCTCAATTGAGAAATCCACCTCTCACTTCAGAGGAAGACCTGACAAGTCGTTCGGGAAGACATCCTTGAAATGATCAACCACTAGATGTAAATCCGTCTGACAAGTCCCCTGGTCATCCAGATATAAACTCACCATCTGGGATGTGATACCACCATTCCCACGATGCTCTGGTTGAGCTCGAATCACCTGAACATCCCATTCGCCCCGGTCTAGAAACTCTCCACCCTCTGGTGATGTGAAACACACCCTCCGACTATATCAGTCTACAAAGGCACGAAAGGGAACCAACTAGTCCAACCCGAGAATGAAATCATAAGTCTTCATCTCTAAGACATAGAGGTCCCAATAGAAGTGAAACCCACCTACCTCAAGGGGGAACTCCTTACACTGACGCACACCAGTTGTTCTCATCCCCAACTGAGTGTCTAGCATCAGGATATCAAAAGAAGTAGAAACAAAGAGCCCAAGGCCCTCCAAGACGAGTACAGATATGAAACTATGTGTATCTCCCGTATCAAAAAGTACTAAAGATAAGACATAAGATACTAGAATAGTACTTCTGGCTATAGAAGGTCCATGATCCTTCTCCTGCAGGGTCTGTTACACTGCATATTCCTGCCCAGTGTTGTGGCCCTGCGACATAGCATGGCTACCCTGAGCTATCCCGCCCTCCTGCCTCTAAGATCCTGGTGTCTGGCTACCACGACCACGACCACCATCTCTACCTGCATGCCCTGACGTATTTCAGTTCCATGAATGGTAAGAATCCACTGGTCCCGCTCCTGCACGTGGAGTTTGTACAGAACCCCTCTCACTAGCCACGGGTAAAAACACCCAACAAAAGCATTGTAGATGACCCATCTTGCTGCAAGCTCAGCACTCCACTAGGTCTCGTGGACACTGCGGTCTCTTGTGACCTCTCTAACACACTGGTCGCACCTGACCAGCCCACTTGAAGAAACTGCATGGCTGCTACTGCCACCCTGAGAGAAATCAATATGTCTCTTCCTCTTGCTAGCAGAAATAGTACCAGTAAATGGTGCTGAACCACCCTGGCCCACACCACTATATTCCCATAGGTTCCTCTCTGTAATCAGTGCCTGGTTCACAATAGCATGTACTAAAGGAAACCTGAAAACATTCACCAGTGCCCGAATGTCATAACGAAGACCATCCTCAAAACTTCTCGCTCTCAGTGTCTCATCGCCCACCAGCACAGGTGCAAAATGTTGAAGCTCGGTAAAGCGAGCAGAATAGTCCATTACATACATAGTGCCCTGCTGCAGATTCATGAACTCTGGAGCTCTATCTTCCCTCAGTGCCTCTGGGAAGAAGAATTCATAGAAGACTGCCAGAAAATTCTCCCACGCCATGTCCCTGTGATTCTCTGACAGGGTGGTAAAATCCCACCACCTCATGGAGGAATCACACAGCATATACGTCACGAGCTTGACCCTCCGCCCTGGAGGTGACTCAAAATGCTCGAAAATAGTCTGCATCGATCCTTGACAAGACTCTGCAGCCTATGTTCTTCCATCCCCTAAAAACATAGGCGGATCCTCCTGCTAAAAGATACGAGTCAACTCATCCATAGATGTGGCTGTTGGGGGTGCTCCCTGAAAGGTCTGCATGAACCGCATAAAGCCTTCACGGAACTGCGCCTCTGCGCTTGTGTCCTGTATAATAGTTGGTGCCGCATATGGCTCTGCTGGAGGATCCACTAGTAGCACATGGCCCACCATTTCTGGAGTATAGTCATCGCCGCTCTCCTGGAGAACAACACACGATCGTCTCGGCGACATTACACTACCAGGTCAAGTGCACACATTAGAACAATATTATCAAAGACAAAAAACAAAGAAACGCAAAAGGGAACAGGAGGAAGAAGGCGTTCAAAATTTGAAAAACAAGACACGACGTGTACTTGGCTCCCCTTCCCATGCCCGGGTCCTTCTGCACGGCTAAGCCATAGGGAACCCGTTTGAACAAAAGTTCATGGTGTGTATATTATCTACACAGAATGTATGGTATTATTTCCAACTGCCTGTGTCATTTGTGACACGGCCAACTAATCGGCTTGACACTACATGGCGTGTTACACCCGCACACGGTGTGTACACCACCTCATTTCTAGCAACATGGCTTACTCCACATGGTATTTCCTCGGACAAGACTACACGGCGTTTCCCACAGGTACACGATGTGTACTAAATGAGCTCCACCGACCCGTGTTGTTAGTTACAGGGCCGGTTTACATGGCTCTACATAAATAGCGTGTTCAATATACACACGGCGTGTACATGAAAGGATTACCCTGACCCGTGTTTCTAGTTACATGGCCGCTTTCCTAGGTCACACTACACGGCGTGTTGCACAGTGGACACGAGGTGTATGTCTTAAGGTTTCCTCCACTCATGTTGTTAGTTACACGGTGTAAACTGGGTCAACACTACATGGCATGTACATAAACTATGCGGCGTGTTTACCCCAAGCTCATCCCTTCCCCATGTTGCCGCCCACACGGTTTTTGACATGAGAAGAGACTACACGGTGTGTACTCTGGGTACATGATGTGTACTGAAAAAGTTCATTTTTCTGCTCTAACAGAAGATCATACATGGTGTGTATACAGTACTTACACGGTGTGTATACTGGATTTCCAGACAGTATGGCTCAGAATCTTCCACAGAACCCAGAAAACACTGAAAAACAACACCTAAGTGCAAAATTCTGATCCGTGAGGGCCCATACTCCCCACGAATCAATGTTGGACATCTTATCTGTGTTATAACATAATAAACAATCAGTGATCCACCAAATTCTAGTCAATGGTGGCCCATACTCCCCAGAAAACAAAATCTCAACATCCATTCTATAAACAGGCTCACACAATAATACCCAATCACACAGCAAGTATTTATCAAAGTAGCTATCACAACAACATGCTTTTACTAGCACAATAACTATCACAACAACATGCAATTTCTGATGCACCTACATGGCATGGAAACTATGCATGGCATGTGATTCTAGCATGTTACTAAATGATGCATGAGATAGAGTTCCCTAATCTCATTGGGTTTCAACAAAGTAGAACCCAAAGATAAAATATCAACAGCACAATACAATTGCATCACCCTTCGGTGAAAATCAATTCAACCGTAAAATTGAAAAATAAGAAAAATTGCAACACGGGGTAAATTGGATTTTCCCTGTACACGGGTTAGCTACGCCCTGACACAGCTTATTAACAACTACCGTTTTATCCTATCCATGACTAAGGCTCCAAATAGTAAATCAGAAAAAATAACCCCTTGGATACCACTTTGTAATGTCCCTGTTCTGGGTGCCACTCAACGAGTGCCTTGAACCCAGCTCGCCATGTGACCTCAAGAACATTTCCCCAAACGACAGTGGTTGACGACTAGTAGTGAGATCCCAGGTCTGATAGTGGGGAAATTATGCCCTCATTTGTCAAAGTGTAGCGCAATAGAATATAAATAAAACATACATCATCAACAGAAGAAGTAAAACATACACAACTGAAATAAAAATTTGTAGTAGATATAACCAACCAGGTATATAGATATGATGCAACATGTCTCCAATTCTCAGATTATAGCCGGAACATGTTATATAGCAGTACAATACCAATAATGTTCAGGTACAGAAAAGGAAAATAGAACAGCCTGCAAGATTGCGAGCCAATGCTCGGTCCCATGCTCTCCAACACCCCATCAGCAATCAATTACATGTACAAGGACCCTTTCCCTTATCTACACCTATAGCAACGTAATCTATTTGGGTCAAAAAGCATGACCCAAACAGGGTTTGAGAAATAAATTCCCAGTAGGCACCCACCAAAGGCCCGTGCTCAACTGTGTGTAAAACATGAAACAATAGTGTGTAGTAGAAAATATCAATAAAGTATGCAGTACTAAACAGTATCTAACTTAACCATTTATATTTCCATTTTAATATCCATTTAATCATTTAATTTAAAATATCACTATAGTGAATATTTTATGTAAACAGCCAACGCCCTCAGACAAGGAAAACCTTACCCTTAGGTAATCAGAATCCAACCCACAGCTATTGCCCTTAGGCGTAAAAGAAATTGCCCTCATGCGTAGGAAGTTTCTCCCTTAGCCAAAGAAGTCAAGCCCCCAAGAACAATAGGTTTCCCCCAGGCGAAATAGTACATTGCCCTCAGGATAATACCATCACACCCCCAGGCTATAATAAAGCACCACCCTCAGGAATAAGTAATCGGACCATGACCAACATATAAACATGCGATTAACATACAATTCCTCTCATGGAAAAAGTAATGCAAAATTAAATATGGCATACCCTCGGGTATCCTGGCCAAACGGCTAAACAGAGGAACACACCCCTCGGGCTGGTCCTGGATTCAAGCAATGATCCCAAACAAAAATTTATTATCACTATTAATTACATATTCAATTCTAGGTATTTAAAATATCCACGGCCTCAGCCACACGACACCCCAAATATGTGTTCATTTCTCAAAAACACAGAAAATGCACGACACTTGGAAAATAAACACCAAGCCATCTACCTTTGACACCAATGAATGATATACGTGAACATCGATTCCAGAAATGTCTGAGAACGATGTAAATCTGATGAAGTAGAAACGCCGTTTAAACGCAAATAACTCCTATTAGGGGGAGAATTTGTAAGAAATACTCTAGGAGAAGAGAAAGCATACCCGTGCGGTTCAAACGAGATAATCTGAGGCGGAAACAGATTCCCGATGAATGCCCGATTGATCTCCAACGCTTTGACCATCCTCTCCCGAACCTCCTTTCCATTCTAAGCCTTCCCTGTGAACAGGTGAGGCTATTGCACATTTTATGGGAAAAAAACAAAGTACATGGCGTGTATTTCCAAGTACACAGTGTGTACTTCCTATTTTTTAACTGTTCCTCTGACGGATTCCCACTAGCGTGGCACTGTTCACCTACCAACATGGCTACACGGCGTGTCTTAATGAATACACAGCATGTTCTGTCGCCCAGCTGGCCACCACCTTAGTATTCACCTGCCGACTGACTACACAGTGTGTAAAGGACAACTACACGGCGTGTAGTCAGTTCCTACACCCTTCATCCATGGCATGGCCACACGCCATGTGTACTTATCCTACGTGGCCAAAAGTACACAACGTGTGGACCAAGAACACGACGTTTACTTTCCAACTTTTGGAATTTTTTCCCATTTTCCATATTTTCTCAAAATCACTTAAGAAAAAGAGAAAAGAATAAACTTGTACCTAAAAAATTGGAATCGAGTTCTTACAAATGCTGAGGTGTATCCTAAATATGATGTTCTGACAAGTATATATGTTATTCATTCAAGGAGATATAACATAATTTTTGATTCTGTTTATACACATTATTTTATATCACACACCATTAGATGAACTATTCAAACACCCCTTAAAAATGGAACACTACAAATATGTAAAGATATTTTTTTCAATTATTGCATCTGAGTCATATAACTTGCAACACCTCACTATTTTGTGAAATATATTTTTGAATTAATTTAATCCTTTTGATATTTTTCATTTCAAGGAATATTCAAACTAGTTTATTTTTTTATTAAATTTTTTTATATATATTGCACTACACACAACCAAAATATAATCATGAACTACTCACAAGATAAATTTTATCTCTCTCATCATAATGCATCGATGTTAGCTATGTTACATGCCATACCTAGTTTTTACATATTTTAATGGCTCACCAATTTAAAACTAAAACCTGAAAATTTTATATATTTTTTTATAAAAAATACATTTCAAAATGAACATCATTTTTCAATTCCAAATAAAAAATTTACTATAGGGTGATATTTAGGAATTCTTTTACGGAACATCATATTTTATGAATACTGAAAAATATTATATTTTAGTCAAAAATAAACCCTTCATTTTTATAATTATTAATGTAAAATAATATTTTAAATGTTTATCAATTCACAATAGTGCAATCCTAAAAATACTAATCTAATGTATGACACTGGAAACCTATTTATTATGTTATTATATATAAACACTTATTAAATTATTGAATCAATTACATTAAAACCCTTTTTGTCCCCACATCTATGGCAATAGTGTTAAACTTAACTTTCTCACTTCTTTAGTTTACATTTTGAAAAATCAACATACATATTTTTAACCAGTTTAGTAATTTTTTTTCTAATAATATGAACTTAATTTTTGAAAAATAATATTTCTAAAAGTGATTAAAATAAATAGCAGTGATTAAAGTAACATTCATCACAATTATGGAATACACTATAACCATAAAGCCCAAAATGACTAGCACACTTATAGAAAGAACATTGGATGACAAAATATAAAACACATACCCTCTTAGTTATAATTTAATTGGTTAATGTGGTATTATTAAATTGATGTGATCTAAATAAAACGTTATGTTAGGAAAAAGGACAAAAATGGAATGTCACTTACTGTAAACATTTACAAAAACTGAGATGTGTAAAAAATCATATTTTTATTTATACATATCAATTAGAAATATAATTTATTTATTGTTATCATAATAGTTTAACAATAATTTTTATATATTATTTAATTATATAAATCTGGATGCTTTCATAAAAAAATTGATAAAATTGGGAAATCATAGTAGTTAAAGAAAAAAATTATAAAACTTCACATTTTTTTTGCTGGAAGATTTTATAGACCATTATTCCACATTACATCATTATACTATAATTTAGAGTTACTTTAGTTTAGGTATACCTTTCATTAATGAACAACTTTCAGTATTTACAAAATTGAAACTCCCCTTCCACTATAAATATCCATGCCCTATCCCACTTCATCACTCGTCTCAAACAATACAGGAACATCCAAGATTTACCAAATCCACTTCCGAAAATCCCTACATTAAACATACAATCCTATCATTTGGAATAAATCAATCCATTGAATCCTTTTGGGAAAAACCAAAATGATTTTCGTGATTATGAGGTAAACTCCTTTATTTTATTTTCATTCTCCACCACTCCAACATCTTTTATTAAATGAATGTATAAAATAATAGTATAATAAATATAATATGATTTTTTTCTAATTTAAAACCTAAACATACACAAACCTCTATCTAATGTGTAAAATCATACTTTATATGAGTGTGAAGAAGTACCTCCACAGAAAATAATGATTATTTATTTTTCTGTATAGCCACTCATAATATTAATTATTTTGGACACTCAATTTGTATATGTTATATATTATATTTATTATGCCTTTATGATTCTTTATCTTTTTAAAAATCATATCTGTATACTTTACATTGGTTGTAAATAAGATAATTTATTTTGGGTAAGTGTGGATAACCTCCCCTCAGAGAGATGTGATTCAGTCACACATTATATTAATCATATTAAGGAAAGGATTTCCAAATAAATTTATATACATTATAAAATAATTCTACAGTAATAATTATATATATAAATATATATACAGAAATGTAATTTACCTTATTGCATCCAATATGATAAAAAAATGAAAACGACCATTATGCATACATACTACAATCTGTATAGATGAATGGTGTATTCCAATTCATAATTCTATATTTTTTTAAAAATTTATGAAATCATGATATATGAATAATTAACAATGATTTGACAAATTAATAGACGTGTAATAAACATAGAGAATATTACCTTCAGAGAAACCTTAACATATGGTTGTTAACAAGTGGGTACTATAATGTCATAATCATACCATATATTTTATTAAATATAATAATATGGTTCTGTTAAATATGAATTATAAACCTATATTTTCTATACAAATGCATTGAATGTTTATGATAGGATTCTAGACACAATGTAAGTGAATTTCATCTGACTTTTCATTTGCTTGAGATACATTCTTTATTCTCTACTTATTCCTTTTATGTGGTGTGTATATATACCATGTTTGTTTTAAATGATTCTTGTACTTTTATTTTTAGATATTTATATTTCAATTCTGTGAAATTTATTTAATGAGATCATTTTTTCCAAAGCTATCAAATTGGTAAGACAGTTTTGTCTCTATTTTCCTTCTTTCAGACAGATGTTTTATTATGGGCCTACAATATTTTTCGACATGTATATATTTCCATTGAAATGTTACATTTAGAATAAAATTAAAATAACAATATTTTAAGATTAATTTATATTCACTTTTCTACATTGGGGTATGGTTCAATGTTATAAAGTGATCAGAGGTTCTTGAATCAATCTCATTTTATTTTGAGATTATTTATGATCATGCTTCCATGGTTGAAATTTTTTAATCCATATCTCAATAATATTAATGAATGTTTTTATCCTATAGTTTTAAAATATATATTAATGTATTGGTACCATTTTTTTACACTTTGGTACATAATATTATCAAGATAATGTTTTCACGAAAGCACTAATTTATCCTCTCTTCTGTTGAAAATCTATATTCATTCACATTCATGTTTTCTAAAAAAGGTTTCAAAGAATATTATACAATTATCTTATAAACTTTTAAACCTACTTATTCACTTTTTTCTTTTTTACCAATTTTTTCAAAGTAATATTCTTAACACCTTTTGAATAAAGAATTTTTCAAACCATTTACTGTGCAAAAGGAATATTCTACATTCCCTATAGGGCATGCAAGATTTTACCTATAGTCATTTATGCAAAGATTCCATTTCATGTTTAAAGGTTGATTTTGATCATAAATTTATTAAAAATACTAATTTTCAATGAAATGGTTTTCAAAACGTTTTCATGATTTCATTATTAGATTTCAATATATTTTTAAGAAAAGTAAATTTCAAATTCTTTTCAATATTTTTTAATATTTTTTTAAGGAAAATGGTTTTAAAAATATTTTCATGATTCTTTTATATGATTTCTCGGAATTTTATTCCAAATGTTTTAAAGGATATTTTATAAATTTTTATGGAAAATGGTTTAAAAATGATTTCAACCATTATTTATAATTTTTCAAAGTATTTTCAAAGCACTGATTTTAAAAATGAATTTGAGCTCCATTTATATATTTTAAGGGAAACTAGTTTTCAAAATATTTTCAAGATGTATTTATATAATTTAAATGAAAAATATGTTTTCAATGATTTGAATATTATTTTATACATTTTCAAGTAAATAGTTTTTCAAAATGATCTCAAGTCGTACATAAATGAATCAAAGGTATTTTCTCAAAAAATAATTTTCAAATGGTTTTAGATATTCAAAATTAATTTTAATAAAGAAATAGATATTTTCCTCAATAAAAATTTTTGAATGATATTCTAAAAGATAATTTACATCTATTATTAAATCCATTTATATTACTGATGAAGTTTTAGTAAATGTTCAAAACATTCTAGTAAAATTATTTATATGAATAGGCTATGCTTAATGTCATGGTATTTATGAATCCCGTTTCACATCCACGAGTTATATAAAATTTATTTCTCATTCATGGGATACATATTTAGGAAATATGTTTCTATTTTATGTGTTATACTTCTTATGAATATATTATGAAACCATAATATTTTTCCACACGTTTTGATATGATGTCTTGTTTATTATTCCCATTTCATTTTCATGGGTTATGATATGATTATTTATGATTTTTTTGGCATGTGTAGGTATTATTTAACCATGATATTGTTGGGATCTATATCTCCCCCAATAAATTGGTCAAATATTTATATCTAATGTGATAGACTAATATGGCCTTGGAAGTGATCATTTACTACTAAGATGGACATGGGAGGACAATGTGACTACTAAGATGGTATGATGAGAGAAAAATGCCACTAATATGGGGATGGCAGTAAACTATGACTAATATTGGTGGTGTGAAAAGTGAAATCATGCAACTAATATGACCATGGGAGGGAACTATGAATACCAAGATGGAATAGAGAATGAACCCATACTACTAAGATGGTCTTAGAAGCGATTCCTTGGATACTATGGAAATGGCATTTTATGCTCATGTGCTAGCCACAAGTCCACACTTTATACATATGTTATGATTTCATGTATTATTTTATTTATTTTATTTAAATTCATGTTATTTGAAATACTTAGTTTTTCTACTATTCATGTTTATGATCATATACATATAGGTTATGATATTTAGATTTCTTAATGATGTTCATAGAACCTTATTTTATTGATTATGCTTACGTATCTCTGCTATTTACCCATACTATGAATTTGATATCCCTCATTTTTATGTTTCCATTCCCTTTTTGATGAAGATATGGATGATGTTTAATTTTTATAAGAATGTTGATAGTCAAATTGAACATAGTGGGAGATGATGTAGCTAATATATGTAGCAATTTGTGGTTTCAATGTTTTCAATTTCACTAGACTAGTACAATCATTCACTGTCTGTTTGTATAATGTTTAATGTATTCCACAAATGTTATGTAACATTAATGTATGTCAATACTGGGTGATTATATTTTTAATCAGTGAAAAGTTTTCGTTTATATTTGGAATCATTGATGGGATATCTATAGTGAGAACCTTAGGTATATTTCAAAATATTATTATCTTGATGTCTCCAAGGATAAGTAAATCAATTAGTTAATATTTAGGAAAATGTCGTGGAATTTTGGTAAAGGGTAGAGTGATTAGTATCCAAGAAATACATCCCTATCTGGATACTAAAAGTGGATGTCACTCAAGAATAGATGTACTTATAGGTAATAACTATAACATGAATTCTTGGTCTTGACTGAGGTTAACCTAGTATACCACAATGAGCCTTACAACGCACTTGGTTTGACACTCCCAATGCATATGATTTGGGAATTCACAAATTCTTTAAAAACCATAATGAAGAGTTTAAATAAAGGATGACTTCAAATAACCTTGTATGAATATAAGTATTCATAGTTTAAATAAGTGTGAACCATGATTTAGGCACCTTATAAGTCATTTTTTAGGATTATATGGTATCCAATTATGATCATTGTTCCTCACAATATTCTTCCTTTTTTATTCAATGTAGATAAATTAAAGGAATATGGTAAATATTTAATGTTTCTGATTTAGAATTATTATGAATTATGTGAATCAATTTCCCAAGTGAAAATATCATAATGTGATCTAGGAAGATGTTATGAGTATTGGTAATACTTATAAAGATAATGATACCACAAATGACATGTGTAATGTATGTGATGTTCTTTCAGTATTGTTTAAATTAAACATAAGTAGTTTGATTATATTGTGGTTTTATAAATATAATAATTCTTCATATTTATTATTCAATGAATAAATAATTATGGAATAAGTTAATGAAGCCTAGGTAGTGGTTTAATGATAAGGTTGAATTAATGATGTATTTATGTGTAGAAGTTCAAAGATTACATTATATGAAACATGAAATATTTAATTATTTTCAGTATAATTTTCTATTAAGGATAGAAAATGAATTTTTTAATGGTGATGAAGACATTTATATATAATTTCATAGAATTGAGGATATTTTACTAGGGGAAGGTATCCCATAATTAATGCTTGAAGTTGAAAAATAATGTTTGGATAATGATATAGTGGATATGAATAAATAAATTGAACGTTACAATTTACCATCGAAATGATTATTGACAATTGTTTCCATCTCATCAATGTTTAAGATTACAACTACTTGGAATTAAAGAATATATCCAGTAATCACTGGAATAAGGAAACCTACATGTTTTCTAAAAGTTTATACGGTAATGAATGTTTTTCCACTGATTAAATTGAATATACTATGAGGGTATGAACATTTTTTAATGGGACAACCATGTGGTACCGTGTGATATATTGGAGATCTCTGATAATAATTTTTCGGGAATTTATTTCTAATGTTTTGTATTTTAATATTTCTGAATAGTTATAAGGTTAAACAATTATGGAATGTTTAAAATACCTTTAGTGTATGTTAGTAAGAATAGGTTTTATCTCTCCATATGAGGATTTATTCACATTGTATAGACTATTGGAATACATTATGTTGGAGATAATGGAGAAAAAATTGGTTGGCATATCATGGATCTCGTGAACTTTTAGTAATTTGGGAATGAAAATTTCACCATTGCTTTTAGAGAAAGACGTGAAGTAGATCAATGAACAAAAAATATTGATGGTGTCTTATAATCATGCATGTATATAATTTTATGAAAATTATTCAACATTAGAAAAATGGGATCTTCAAGGAAAAAATGTTTACCAAGTTCCTTTTTTGTGATGAATCAATTGTTCCTTTTAATAAACACAGATTTAAGGATTTGATTTTAACTTTCTCATAACCATGTTTTGTATAACTCTCTTCTAGAACATGACACTTATATTTCTCTTTCATTACTATGTTTTCACTTTCCACCCATGTTCTTCAATGTGAAAATTGTACTATGTGTTACCCTGGGTAACCGTTATCGATCAGACTTTCCATTTAAGGGACATTTTGGTATTGATTATTTTGATGTTGGTTTCTATAAATGATACATTGAAATATAAAAAATTTGAAGACACCGACAAATTTCTATGGTGAAATTCAATTCATGGATGGTATAATCTAACAATCTGAAATTTTTTGAAATGTTTTTTGAATAAATTTAATATTTTTAATATTTTGCATTCTATACAATAATGAAAATAGTTTATTTTATATTAAAACACAATGTGTTCCTTCTATTATATGGAACTTTATGTTATTAATACAATACAAGAAACATAAATTTTTTAATTATTTACATAGAACACTGAGGTTAGCTACGTTACATGCAAGATAGAGTTTGTACCGCTTTTAATGGTGCTATTACTTTAAAAATAAATCTCGGAATATTATAAAATTTATTTTTCAAAATATAAATATTATTGGAAATAATAATAATATAATTTTCACAGTGTGATTTTTTTATATTTTTTAGAAAAAGGCCTCATATTTTATGAATTCTGAAAAATACTCTATTTTAGTTCAAAATTATCCCTACGTAAAAAGAATTATTAATGTTAAATATATATATTAAATTGTTTCTTAACGTAAAAATAGATAAATTGTAAATATATTAATCCCATTTACTAAATGGTATAATTTATACCTTGAAATTATATATAAACACTTATTTAACTTTAGAACTTTTTACTTTAAAACCCCACTTTCTCACTACATCTTCGAGATTAGCGATAAAATTTATTTTCCCACTTCTCTGATTTGAATTTTGAAAAACATAAAAACATGGTTATAATAAGTATAAAATTTTTTTGTCTAATATGATGAACTTAATTTTTTAACAAAAATATTACTGAATGTGGTTTAAAATAATCACATCGACTAAGGTAAGATAAACGTTATTATGAATTAAAACATAACCATAAGGACCAAAATGAACTGGAAACATGTATTGTAGACATTTTCTGATAATAATTTAACTATATAAATTGATATTAATTATTTTATGTGTTATTTTGAAGTTATCAAATTGAAGTTTGCTATATATATTTTGAAGTAAAGAAAAATAAAAAAAATATTTCTTACCTTTAACATTTATAAAAAATTGCAATATGTAAAAAAATATATTATTGGTTATATATATCTTTTAAAAATATAAAAGGGTCGTTTTAATCCTAATAATTTTCCACTTATTTTTTATTGAATATATAGTTACTTACAATTCTTTAGAAACACTAATAGAGTGATTATTTAGTTAATATTTAACAAAAATAAATGACATTATATATATTAAAAGTGAAGTAAATGTATGTAATTAGTGTATATATTTTTTTTAGAAGAATATATCAATTTAAAAAACATTAAATGCAATTTATTTTACTTATAATATTGTTTCTATATTTTTAAATTATAAATACATAAACAGTGTCAAATGTGTCATAAATGTTATTTTAAAAAAAATGACATTTTATTAAATTATTTAAAATTAATAAGAATCTTTTATTCTTACAAATTACTTTTAAGGGATAATAAATATTAAATATGTTATAATGATGGAAAAAATTATCATTTTTAAATAACTTATTGACACAAATATTTTAATAACATTTTTTAGCATAGTCGAGGTTTAAGATATGTTTCGGCACCCCACATGTGCATGTTATAAAATTAATTTGATGAAACATAAGATATTTAATTTATAAAGTAGAAAGAATATTAATAATTAATTATATATACATATATATTCTAATAAGTCTAATTATATTTCATTCTTAATAGTTAAATTACTTAGGTTATAAAACTAGATTCTTTAATAAAAACCGAAATGATAAAATTGAGTAATCATATAAGATAACGAACAAAATTATTAAAATACTCAAATTTTTATGTCTTGTAGGTTTTTATCAACAATTATTACACATTAATACATTAAGTGTTAATTTTTTAGGCACACTATGTAATGTATTCCACCCAATAATGAATACAATTTGAAATTTACAAGATTGCCACTCCATTTCTACTATAAAAATGAAAGAACTATCCATCCTTTTAACACCTCTCAAAAAAAATTATTTGGAAAAAGATATTTACAATTACATTAAAAAAGTCCAAAAACTAATCTAATAATACTATCCTTGGGATTAATGAAATCCCAGGAAGCCTTTTGTTAGAGACCAAAAGGAGTTACCTGATGAAGAGTTAGTGACTTCACTTACACTCCATTTTTTTCATTATGAAACCCCTCCCACATCTTCATTCCAGGATTATTGAAAAACACCAGTATCATCAATATAATATTTTTTTAATAATAATGGTTCCCCATAAACTTACGCACACATCCATCTAATGGTGAATGAACATACTATTTATTTGTCTTGTGAACTACAACATCACAAAATGATGACTTTTCATTTTTTCCACACAGCCTCTCATTGTGGAAATTAAGAAGGAAAATATGTTTATATATGTTATATATTAAATTTATTATGTATTAATTCTTCTCTAACACTTTTAGAAATCATATCTTTGTACTTTACATGTGTTGTAAATTTGATAATTTCGTTTGGGGATGTGTGGACGACAACCCCCTCAAAGTAATGTGATTCATTCGCTCACTTCATGGAATTTATTATGGAATAATTTAATGCACATATATGAAATATATTATAATATAATTTTAAATTAATTGTTATATATATACATATATATTCATATTTTATTTACCTTCATTCTTTCAATGCGATTATAAAAAAGGAAATATCGTGCATGAATAGGAATGACTTACCATCTACATGAACAATGTATTCAATTTCATAATTCCCTAATCAATAACTATTATAATGAAAATATACAGAATAAAAAAGTATTATAATATCATGTTTTACATTTTGGGAATCATGATATATTTATAAGGACCACATGCATTACAAATTAATACACATGTGAAGAAATAAAGGGAATATTACTCAATGGGAATCCCTAACATAGGTTTGTCAACAAATGGTTAATATAAGGTCCTAATCAAACCATATATGGTATTAGATAAAATAATATATTTTTTAAAGACTTATAATAAACTTATATTTATTAAACAAGAGGTTATAATGAGTACGAAGAGATTCAAGTCACTCTGTAAGGGGATTTCATCTCACTTTCTATTTCGTTGATATGCATTCTTTATTCATCACCCATTCCTTTTTTATGGTGTTTATAATACCAACATTTGTATTCAATTATTATTATAAATAAACAAACGGGAATTTAAATAACCATTCTATGATCCATATTACATGGGGTTAATGTTTCAAAAGCTACCAAATCGATAAGAGAATTTTGTCTTAATTTTCCCTCTTTGGGAAATGTGTTTTATAATGATCTTACATTATTTTTATGGTGTATATACTTAATTTTGAAAGGTTATACCTTGAATCTAGTTTATTTCATTAAATTTTATGCATAATTGAATTTAAATTTTTAAATGGGGCTATGGATCAATGTAATTGTGTGATAATAGTTTATAAAAACAATCTCATTTCATTTTTATATTTTTTTATAATTATGCTTCATTTGTTTAAATAATATAATACATATCTCAATGAAATTCATTAATTTTATTATGATTTGGTTATTGAAGATTTATTCATATATTGGTAAAAAATTTCTAAAATTTGGTACATAAGATAGTGAAGAATATTTTTAAGGAATCCCAACTTTACCACCTATTTGGTTAGAAATATGAATTCTATAAAAAAATATGTTTTCTAAAAAGGGATTCCAAGAATAATTTACTATTCTCCTATAATAATTAAAAGTCATTTTCCATTTTTTCCTTTAACCAATTTTTTAAAAGGAATCTTATTTTCTATTTTAAAAAAGAAATTTTTCTAACCTTTTCTCATAAAAATTTAATGTTCTTCTTGCCTCATATGACATGTATGGATTTAATCACTATCACTTATGTTATGCATCCTTTTCATATTGAAATGTTTTATTTTTAGGAAAATGTTTTAAAAAAATCTAATTTTAAAATAACTTTATTTTAAAACAATTTTATGATTTCATTATACGTTCTCAGTGAATTTTTTATGAAAAGTGTTTTCAAAAGGGTTTTAAGATTATTTTATAAATTTTTATGGAAAATGGTTTTCAAAATATTTTTCAAGAATATTTTATTTGATTTTAAGGATAATTGTATTCAAAATATTTATGTGTTCAATTTTTTGATTTCAAGGAAGTGGTTATCAAAATGATTTCATTATTTATTTATAATTTGGTAACGTATTTTCGAAGAATTGGTTCTCAAAAAAAATCAAGATATTTTTATAATTTTTCCAGGGAAATGTTATTCATAAAAGTGTCAAGATATTTGTATAAATATTCAATGAAAAATATTTTTAAAATTTTTTTGAACCTTAGTTTATAATTTTTAACCAGAAAAGGTTTTCATAAAAATTTCAATCTTTATTTATATGTTTTCTAGGAAATTTTTTTTCAAAATTATTTCAGGTATTCGTTATAAGTATTGAAGGTATTTCTTATTAAAATAAATTTCAATATTTTTAGGTATTAAAAGTCCTAAATAAAATAAGAAATGATATTTTCTTTTAGAAATGGTTTTAATGATATTTAATATGATATTTTCCATCTAAGATAACATATGTTGATCTTAATCACGCCTTTCTAGGAAATGAAATAAAGGTTCCATTCATATTCAATCTATAAATGGGTTACGATTATTGTCATTGTCTTTATAAAACACATTTCTCATTCACAGGTTATATAAAATCTATTTATCATTCACATGTTATATGTTTATGAAATCTATTTCCCATTCATGGGTTATTCTTCTAATTAAATTATTATAACACATGTATTTTTTTCAATAGGTTGTTATATGATTCCATGTTTCTGATACCCATTTAATTTCATGGGTTATTATATGATTGTGTATGATTTTGTTAACATATATATATAATTTCACTATGATATTATTGGGACCAAGATATCACTCCAATTCATTTGGTGAATATTTATATCTCATGATATAGTCTAAGATGGTCCTGGATGTAATCATTGTCTTCTATGAAGGCCATGGGAGTGAAGCATGACTACCCAGATGGTATGAGAAGTGAAATTATGCTACTAATATGGACATGGGTGTGAACCATGACTACCAAGACGGTATGAGGATTGAACCCATGCTAATAATATGGAAATGGTAGTGAACAATAACTACCAATATGGTATGGGTAATAAACCCATAATATTAAGATGTTCATGGATGTGATGCATTAGAAACAATGAAAATCATATTATATATTTATGTGTCTGCCACAGTTCCATGTTTTATTCGTATGATACTCTTTAATGGATTATTTCATTTATCTCCTTATGATTCATGTCTTATGAACTACCAATCTTTATTCCATGATTTACATTTATGATCTTCGATATTCACGGTATGATCGTCTATTTTAATGATCATCTTCTAATACCCTTTGTCTCTTGATTTTATTTACATATATACCTTTCTAACCATTAATGGGAATCTATGCTCACCCATTTTTATAGTCCCTTTCCCTATGTTATGAAGATATGTATTATGATTGATGTATTTGGGTAATTTTATAAAATTATAATATTATTTTTACCATTAATTACTCAATTTACCCTTATCTAAGGGAAAAAATTTACTAATGTTACTATTCATAACATCCAAAATTAATTTAATATAATTAGACTCTAGATATTATATTTATTACAAAAAAAATTTCTATTTTTTCAAATTTTTTGCATAGAAATATCTAAATTAATTTTTATGTTAATCTCATAGACCTGACTAGAAAGGTGGTAAAAGAAAACATCGAAAAAATTAATATGTTTTAATTTCCAATTTCAATATAAAAACATTTTTAATAACATAAATTGGATTAAAATATTTATTATTTATCTATTTTCACATTAAAAAAATTATTTTAAATATAACTATTATTTAAATGAAAAGGAAATTTTTAACTATAATGTATTATTTCTCGTTATTCGTCAAAAAATGAAACTTCTCATAAAAGTGAAAAAAATTCACTCTAAGATAATTTTTATTCTTATAATTAATAGAAGAATATTTATTTTTCATATAAATATTAAAAAATAGTAAAAAATATATTTAAAATGGGTGTTTATTAAAAGGTTGTAAAATTTCTATTTTTAAAAAATACCTCTTTTATTTGAAAAAATGGATTTATTCTTATACCATGTATATAAAAAAATGAATGTAAAAAATTATATGTAAGATATATAAATTTCATATTTTATTAATACTATTCGTAATCCCTAATTTTAAAACATGGTTATATCTTATAATAATATTTAAAAATATATTAATGTGTGGTAAAACACAATATAGCATATAATGGAAGCTATCGACGACATTCTTGTTTGTGCGTAACACAAGATAACAATGTATTGCCAGAATTAAAAGTTATGGAATATATTAAAAAAATTAAATTAAAAAATATAATAAATTATTTGGGTATTACAATGTATGGTTCATGGGAGGTTATCCCAATCACACGGTGTTATGATGTCTTGGGGTTTACCTTGTTTTATCCTTACCAAGTTATTTTTTCTGTTTTTTCTTGTTACTAATTTTAAATTATATTGATATCTTATATCAAGATTTTATGATCATTTTTATGGTTCTAAACCATTTTATGTCACATTTATATGCCTCTTGAATCACATTTATTTTCATTTAGCTTTTCATGTTTGGATTATTCACTTACTAGGCATTATATCGCAACGATTTCATATGTATGTCCCCAAGTCAACCAATGAAATAATATAATATTGATTGAATATAATAACATTTTGTTATAATTTGTAAATACATTTTTATCTATGTTCATGTTATATGTGTTATTTACCTAATTTAACAATGAAATTAACCCACAAGATCATCTGATATTGTATTAACTATGTTTTTAATAACAATTCATTAATCTATGGCTATAAATGAAATATGATTTCGTTATTTGAGACAATATTTGCAGATATATACTATGTGTATTATGCTCACACATGACTTGAAAACATCTGTGCACTTGAGTCCTCTATTTTTATATATTTTAGGTATTTTATTGTCATTAGTAATTATACTAAATCATTGGGGTTTTTATGGTTATCATTGTTTGTGCAAGAAAGTATATCAGATCATAGTCAGAGTTGATGATAGTGGATGGAGGTTTTCATCAACATATCACATGCTTCTAATAGTTAATCCTTATCCTCATTCCTTATTTATCCTATACATTTTTTTCTATGGATAATAATGTTTGGTTTTCTACACCTTAACTGACTAGTTATGCATATATGTAGTGATTGGGGGTACGTTTCTTACTTTTCATGGATCTTTAATACATTATTCGTTGCACTCGATAGTTCTTATTTTGGAATTTGTATATTATTGGTGGGACAAGATGGTTTTTTCGGAACATATTTTCATGACATTTTATTTAAATCCAGGGAATTAAATTATTATATAATATCTTAAATAGACCAACGATTATATTATATATCCCCTAGCGAACATGTAGCACCCATTGGGTAGTTATTCAAGTGATATTGGAACTGAATGTTTTATTCATGTACCACCACAATATTTAAAATATAATTATTTTTTTCAATAGAATATTTGACAAGAAACATTGAGCTTTAACCACAAACGAATTACATTTGTGTAAATCTAATATCCTCGATAGTTTGTGGTTCATGAAACCATAGTCAAAATGAACCTTATTATATAGTTCCATTATAACCAAACCCTTAAATTGGATTTTAAAAATATTATAAACTAAATTACTGAAATTATATATATATGTTGACTATAAATAAAATATAAATAATTAAAATGAAAAAAATGTATTTTGAAAAAAATACATTTTTTACAAAGAGTCTTAGTCATTTTTTGTTCACATAATATAATATTAATTTTTTCCAATTATAGAAAATTTATCTGATAAAATAAACTTATGTTTTAAAATTGTTATATAAATTTATATTAGTGTTATTTTTTTGGTTTTTTATGAATTGTTTTTTTAATGAATGTTGCATAATTCTAAATTTTAATTGACAATTTCCTATTATTTTAATTTATAAATAATTTAAAATAACATTTTAAATAGGTTTTAATATAAAATTAGTTACAATATATATCAATTAATCTGAATTATTTCTTCTGAAACATTTTTATTTTGATTTTTCACATAAAAACTTTTCCATCTTTTAATCATTTTATCCATGAAAACAGGATTATTTATCACTTTTGTAAGATTAATTATAAATTAAAATTTTATCATTTTGTGAAATAAATTTATAAAAATGAATTCCATATTTTAACTCCTATGAATTAATATTATATAACATGTTCAAATTATTTCATTTCAATAATAAATAGTAAAAACTATTTTCTGTGTTTAAGGTAAAAATCCATTTACTCGGAGAGAAACTATAAATATATATATTAAAATGACCAAAAAGTTTTATAAATATTATTAAAGGAAATATATATACTTTATTAAGTCTATGTATATACAATAATTTATTTTTTACCTTGTGGCTGGTTAAAAGTATGGGTATCACTGTTTCTTTTGATAACTTACAACTATGCCAATCACCTCACTTATAAAATGCCACCCCACTCCCCTATTATTTAAGAAATCAATACTCATTTGGATCTATGTATCGCTTCCCAAATCACTTAAAAACACACATCCACACGTTTTGGAAGTCGTTTTTGGTCATAAATCCCTCAAAGTAAGGAATTGGGTGAAAACCAAATGAGTATACCCGAGGAAGAGGTATCGTTCTTCAACAAGTTTATTTAATGTATTTATTCCATCATCAAATTAATATATTATTAATATATAGTGATGTAATAAAATAATTATCTAAAATGTAATTAAATGTTTTAATATTATTTTAATGACATAAAACCACCCCACTTCTATCAAATGGCTCACAAAATCATCATCTATGTATATGGAGGACTACCACCACAGAAGCTAATGTCATTTGTTTTTCCATTAAAACCACTTAGGGTTGGGTATAATAATGGATATAAGGTATAAATGTTTTATTATTGAGAATAAATATACCTACGTATTCATTATGTCATATAACCTTTTTTTCCATTTCATTCTGTTGGAGATAAATTAATGTCACTCGTGTGTACTACAGACCATCGCTTTGTGAAGCTATGTGATTTTCCATTCACTAAATATAAATTTGGAAGGTGATAAGAATATATTTAACAATAATATGTGACATAAATGAAATAATTATGATATTCATTAAATATTTATTACTCGAAGAGGATAATATAACATTTTATCATATTATATTTTCACTCATCGAAATATGATAACATTGTTCATTTACATGTGAACTTCCACCATCACAGGACAATGTGACACCCCATGGGTGATATTTAAAATTATATTTTAAATAAATGATAATTTATTTATGAAATTATAATAATTATGTAAATATTAATTGATACTAACTTTCTATCCTTTCTAAAATTTGAAAAATGGAAATGTTACTCATGCGTACATATGTCTAACTATCTCTATGATTGTAACATATATAATTTCTAAATAACACTTTTCATTATATGTATTAAATGTATAATTTTTTTTATAGATATTAGATCTATCTCATGATTATCATTATTGAGAATATGTATATAAATAATATTCATAATAACATTAACTATCCAAAAAAATATTCAAAAACAAAAAACCAAAATTAACACTCATAACATTGAAAATACAAAAAAAATTATTAATTAATGTGTGGTAACATATAAAAAAGGATCATAGAAGATATTATAAATTATAATATGGTTCTTTAATAAGTGAAAAATATTTTTAAAACCAACTATACAAGAATTTATGTAAGTGTCACCCAAAATGAAGCATTAGGTAACTAACTATATCTTTATTTCCCTTCATTGAGGCATATTGTAATGTTATAAATATAATTTCATTTTTATGGTTTATATAATGCAACACTGACATATAATATAATTATTCATTAATAATTTCTTATATTATAATTTTTAATATAAATTATTTCATCCATTGAGACTTTATATCAAGATTAACATGAGGTATCAGTTATTGTACAATCTCTCCCAATTCTTTATCTATATAATAAAACAATCCCATTATTTTTATCCATTATCACAAATTATTACATTTCTATTAAATATCTATATTCTTTTATGACAGATATGATTTATTATTATATTTTAAACCATTTTTAAATATGATGTTTACTTTGAATATTATTTTATTAACATTGTATGTATATGTAAAATCTATATACATTACACCTTAAAAATATTTTCTCATGAAGTATATTATTATTGAATTAACAAAATAATTTTATATATGAGGAATTCATAGTATATCAATATACGTGTGGGACATATTTAAATTTATCCCCTATATGCATAAACACGAATCTTGAGACAAATCTATTAGCCACAAAAGATGGGGTTTTACCCATATGTTTTAAACTATCATGGAGAATGATCATGAATGTAAATTTACCATGATTCTTGAGATCATAATTTCTAATAATTAATAAATTAATTCATTTTTATATATTACTTTTTATTATCCATGTGTTTTTTCTATGATATTATCTCTAGATACATTTCATTCTCAAATATATATTAAATGTATTTTGTGTTTGATTATTTTCCTTTCCATGTTGACCATACTTTTTGGTATATGATGTATTTTGATGTACTTATCCCTTAATAAGAATTTGAGCTCATCATTATTTTTTATATTCCCTATGATATAGTGAATAATTCTTGGAATTATTTTTCAATGATTTTGTTCATATTAATTTTTTATGTATTATGTTCTTCTCCAAATGTAAATTCAGTATTATGAATATAATTGGTTTTCCAAAATATTGAAACTAGTTAGTCTATTAGGAGTGAATCTGTTGTATAATAATGTAGACATATGATTTCCATAATGGGTTTGAGGTCATTTAAATTTTTCTTATGGAAGTGAATTAAAAACCCTTGGAACATGGTTAATGAAAACATATATTGGGAAACGTAACCCTATAATAGTCTTTGAGTATATGTATTAAAAAAAATTAAAGTTTTGTTAAGGAAAATATTATGTTATATCACATGAAATAATTTCATTCCTGGATTTTATAAGTTGACATAGTTCTAGTAAATTGGTACCAAGGTGTAATAACTATTATAAAGGAGTATTAGCATTGACCTGATCATCAACTGCTGAAAAAAACTATGTCTCACTGGGCACCTGGTTTTAGAATCGATGGGAATATTCTTAAAGCAATTAATATTTTCATTACATACCATTTTGAAATATTAGAAAATAAATATATCCAGTAAAAAAATGTTATAATTATAATATTAACAGTGAAATAATAATAAATTTATGTTAATTGTCACATCATATTTCAAATTAAAAAATTTCTTTTAAAATTTTCAATTTTATAAAATAACCATGCATTTATCATTTTTTAGAAATACTGTCTTGAATGGAGAGGGGTATCAATACTCATGGATAATATAGATATTTCCCTTTGATTCATCCAAATATTCTAGTATTATAATGGTTCAAATACTATCAATATTTGAGTAGATTATTCAAATTATGAAAAATAATAATACCTAGATAGAGCAACATGTTCTGCAGAATGATTCTCTTATGTTGGATCACCCCATGTGTCAGTAAGATCCATCATTAAATGGGACATCAAATCAATTTTTTCTCGAGTAATGGATACATTCCTTAAAGAATACATATCTCTCTCTATCTGATGTAGTGAAAGGTAGAAATTGTTCATGCATGTTTACAATATATCAGGAGATGTTGGTCAACGGTGGTCATTGATTCTAAGACCCAAGGATAAAAAATAACCATACAAATAATGGATGGAATTTAATGTATTATTCATTAAAAAATATTTTCTTCATGACTAATGAGTTTAATAAAGGTGTAATTTTCGAATCTATGACAAAAGGAAGATCAAAATGTTTCAAATTATTAATTTAACATTACATGTGTAGTATATCATACTACACACTACGTACATATTTCAAATAGTAATATTGGCGACTTCTTCAATGGGATTAAGAAAAATATTTCATGGGTACCTGTCTCAAAATAATTATCTTCATATGAGGACTTAGTACCATGTTCAATCCATATAGATAATGAATTATCCAAGTCATATAGATTATAATGGATGGAATAGAAAAACAGGATGGTTGACATAATGATTGATAAAGACTGGAAGAGAAGGAATTTTTTCCCACATGTTATAATTGGGGAAATAAACACTCTTGTAATTTTTAATGGGAATGGGATTTTTCTATATGAATGGATAGAATGTGATCCACGAATTATATTTCAAGAAAAATAAAGAGGTTTTGAATGTTCAAATATTCAATGATAAGGATATGGGACACCATGTAAATGAATTCCACAACATTCAAAGCATAATAAATCAAAAATAGATAATGGATCATGGTATATATTTTGTCTATTAATATAGAATAAGTGTAATGGTTAATATTCTTATATTTGGATTTAAAATTTTGTCTATTTGAGTATTTTATCAATGATATAAATAGTGTATGAATTATGAAAAGTAATGGCATTCTACTCTAGGTTTTTAGTTAATGATTTTGAATTGTATTTTGATCATCACCAATAAACATAAAATTGACTCAGTATAATGTTGGAAAAATTGAAAAAAACATTATTTAGGGAAATATAACCCTTATAATATTACTAAGGTTGAGATAATGATTTTAGGAATAAGATATTATTTTTATAGATAAAGTAAATTATATAGTCCTGATTACCTTGGAACAAATTATTTATTTTCTAAAAATTGGTTTATGCTCTCATTTATGGAGTTAATTTCATTTTTGTATTTGAGGATTATATCCAATAATATTTTTTAATTTTAGAGAAAAAAATAATATATGATATTAATTGTGTTTTTAGGGTAATTCTTGTCGTTACAATGTTTAAAGAGAATACATGGAGAATGTATTAACATGTTTTCTTTTTGATGATTAATTGAAGAATCATTTTTTTAAGATTAATGATAATATCATTTTGGAAATTTAGTGACATTATTTTTAACATTTTGGATCGTAATCATTTTTACGAGTCAAAAGGATAACTATTTCTCAAATAGTTTATTTTGAAATTTTGATGAGGTTTTAGTGATTAATGTATTGCATCCCCACATGAAGATTTATTCATATTATACAAACTAAAATAACCATTTTTATTATAATAAAAATATATATCTAATGACTGATAATTATGTTATACATCATATGATCCATTAAAAATGATTTTTAGTGAATCAAAAATCATAACAACTATATTTTTATCTTCATTTCATGGAATAATAGATGAATTTGAAACTGTTGGAAGCATGACCACTGTATTTAATTTTTATCATGAAATAGAAATATAAGAGGTAATTATATATATCCATAATATTATAAACTAATAAAATTCACTAACATTAGTAAATTTATTTTGACATAAGATGTTATCCTATTATGATCATTTTTATGATATCTATGTCCTTTTCCATGACACTATACTGAATGGATTTGGGGTTGTTAACCTTTATTGGATCACCAACTTTCTGTTTATCAATGTCCTCTCTCACTCTTTATCAATATTTGGGAACTAGTATTCACTAGTATACCCATGATATCAGTACCAATATTTTTCCTCTAACGTAGAAACAAAAATTTTTATTCCATATATCCTTCATAATTTCATTTAATACACATGGGAAATGAAAATTTGATCCAAAGTGACACGAAATATATATTTATTTAAATCTAATCTCCCTGATAGCTCGAGAGAAACTCAACCCGTTTTTTAAATGATCCATAATATATTATAACATTATATCATAATATATAAATTGATGGGTGTGAATCGTAATGACTAAACTATGATTATTATAGTTATATATTCATTAAAAATAAAATAATAATCACTTAAAATAATATTAAATATTTTTTGAAAAAATGCAATTATTGTAAAGTACAGTTTCAACACACTTTAAGAAAAAATATAAAAATTAATTCATCTCAATGATTGAGAATTTATTTAAAAAAATAAAATCAGTTCTTGAAATCTCAACTGTAAAATTATCCCTGGGGAAATTTTTAAATTTTTCTAAAATGTTTTTTTGATGAATAGCATAAAATATTGAATTTTATTGGAAAAATTTCTTTTCATATAAATTATTTAAAATTTAAATTCAATTATAAATGTTTTTATAGTATAATATGTTCAATAATATATCAATATATCCAATTTTTTTCATTGGTGGCATTTTCATATTGAATGTTTCTATACAAACAAGGAAGAATTTGAACATTTTATCTTTGAAAACCCTAATTATCTCCATGTCTGCATGATTAATTATAAATTTACCTTTTCAACTTATATTAGTGTGATTAGAAAAAATAGATTAATTATTTTCAATACTCATAATTTTTATTATCTACAAATTTTATGTTAGGTTTTTACTATAATTATTAAAAAAATCAATACATATTATTTTACATTTTTAAGGTAAAAATGGATTTACAAAGTGTTTAACTAAAAAGAGATGTGTAAAAATTACCTCACCAGATGTGTAAAATATATTTTTTTGTCATATGATGACCCTATTATTACTATGTATCAATAATATATTTTGGACCCCTATTCTTGTGGAAATAATTAGTCTCACATTTTCTTTGGGAAAATTATGATTGTGTCACTATCCTCAGTTATAAAATTCCACCCCCTGTCCACTACTATTGGTCCAATAAAACCGCATTTGGTTCTTCTAGGATATTCCCCAATCCTTTTCCGACACACATAATCTCATCCTAGTGGCCTTAGTTTGGTCAAAAATCCATCTTAGTTATCATTTTATTGAAAACCTATGAAGTATACCCAAAGAATAGGTTACGTTCTTCAATCGTCATTCTTATTTTATTTCATCCTCTACAAAAATTAATTATTCTTAATCTATTATAAAATAAATTAGTATATTTTCTATACTGATATGTTTTTATGTTATGTTGTTGACATAAAACCATCAGCACTCTCATTAAATTTGTGACTAAATAATTATTTATGTGTACGGGGACTAGCGCATCAAGAACTGATGATATTTTTTTCTTTTACACATTTCACGATCGAGTATGATGATCGATATGATGAATAAATATTATAAATGTTAAATATTTATAAATTTGGGGTTATTATATAATATATAAAACATTTTCTACTTTCTATTTTATTGGGTATAAGCTAATGACTCTCATGTGTATGATGAACTGTTTCCATGTGAAGTGATGTGATCTTCCTATCACTAGCATTTTACATGGAAGGTGATAATGTTAAATTTAACGATTATATGTGATATTCATAAAATTATTATGATATTCTTGATGTATTTATTATTTTTAATATATTATATATTGTATTTACCTTTTCAGTCACTGAAGGATTATAATATTGTTTATGTATGTGTGGACTACATCCTTCACGAAGAGATATGACTCTCTTTTAAACCCCACACCAAATATATTATATATATATAATGAAATCATATTCTATTTATTATATTATTTTCATTATTAAATGATAAAATTTTACTTACCTCATTTCAATAATGATCACTAAATAATGAAAATGTTACTCATGCGTACATTTGGTGTACCATCACAATGATTGTAACATACTTCATTTCACAGAACCATATCTCTTTTTTGGTATTAAAATTTTAATTGACTCGAAAATATTATAATTATTTCATGATTATTATTATAGAGATAAGGATACTATATAATATGTACAAGATTAGGAACATTCATGACATATCATAGATGAAAAAACAAGGAAATTTACAGTTGAAACAATGTAAATGATGAATGATTACTAATAAAGGAAATATAAGAGATTAAAAAGAGATCATATATGATATTTTAAAAACTAATTTGGTTTCTCTATATGTTAATAACATGTTTTTAATAAATATATATAATTTTAAATCACATTCAACCAAAACGAAGTATGATTTATGGGACATTATCTCAATTTCCATTATATGAGGAACACTATAATGTTCTAGAGATAATTTATTTTATATTTAAAATATAGTACCCCTTTCACATGTAATGTTATTTATCCTTAATGATTCAAGGTATTATTATATTTAATTTAATTTATTTCCTCTAAGGGGATTTGAATTTAAAATTACAACGTTGTAAATGTAATTTTACTATTTCATCTTTTGTGATTGTTAATTTTCTCACAAAATAATCACATTCATCTGATATTTTATATTGGGTAATTACATTTATCTTAAATACAAAAATTCGTGTATGATGGATATGGTTGTTTTCTAAACTAGAAATTGTTTTTACATATGGGTTTTACATTTATAGTTTTTTTATTAGGTAGGTATGTAATGATAATAAAATATATGTTAATCAATATAGGTATTTATATATAGGGAAATATATTTTTTAATTAAATAAACCATTTAATATCAAACTAATGAATCATACATGATCATATGTGCGTGGAACGATTATATATAGCCCATGATGCATCTACAAATTGTATGAATCAAATCATTTTCAAAAAAATATGGGATTTATCATGTAGTTTTAAACAATCTTAGGAATATATTAGGGTGGTAAAAGAATCATGATGTCTCATATCTTGATGTCCAATAATTAAGCAATTAAATTCTTCTAAATATTTTTATTATAATTATCGAAGAAACTTTTTCAGGGATATAATATCTAGATATATTTCTTTTATAGTTATTAAATAAATGACATGTGTGATTACATATTTACCTTATCATGTTTCTTATGATTATTTATTCATGGTAGATTACACTAAAAATAACCCTTACTATGAATATGACATCATTCAAAACCAATAATTTACCTTGGATTGGAATAAGAATTTGTGGCATTGGTTTTCAAGGGAGAAATTCATTTCCTTTTGTAAATTATTTAGTTTTTTTCCCAATGTAAAATTGATATCATGTATGTATCTTGTTATATTTATAAAATTACTTTCCTACAGGATTTGACCATTCTTATCTATTCAAATATACTAAAGTATTCATCACGTCTATAATTCCCTAACACCAGAATCCTGGAGCTGTTGCATTAGTTTGTTGTATGAGAATTTTTCCAATTAAACAAATCTGAAAGGACCATTGAGTTTAGAAATCTTGGAAATCCATATTACAAACATGATACACATACTACATTTGGGAAATAGATAATAAAAACATGATATATAATAAAATTATATAAATGGCCTCTATGCAAACTTATTCAGTGGATTCCTCTCCATAACATGGGGAAATTAAATATAATATAAGTGATCTCAAATGATATATAATGATATGTTAAGTGGAACTATTAATTACTCCATAGGAATAAATTAAGATAGAAAGGAAAAAATATTATAATATATGCCATCAAAGTAACTATATAAAGAAAATTTAATGTGGAAAGGCAAGAAACAGAATCACATTCCATTTAATCAGTGAAATGAAACGAAATGTGTCCATAGATATGTTGATGAAAAAATATCATGTTTGAATAATAACTGAATTCTAAATAAACTATATTCATAACTATCATACTTCATGTTTTCTAGGAACATGTTACCTTTACTATCAAGAGACAGTTTAATCTATTTTCCCACCAAATTCCCCATAAGAGACAATCAATGCATCGAGGAGATTTAATTAACTAGTCCACACCCCATGTATTGCAGTTCCTATAAATTCCTCATATATTAAATAAATATAATTCCATATCAAATATATATATTGGATAAATAATAAAGATTTATCAATAATACCTTATAGGATGATAAGTAACAATAAGGGTTGTTAACATCAAAACATTCTTTAGGAAAAAATTTTAAACATTCAAATGTGTTCCATACCACATTGAAACAATGAAATTAAGACTCCTCATGAATTAAATGTTACATACAATATCACGAGAAATGTATATTCATGATATATGATATCAAATGTAAAAATATACAACAATTAAACAAGAATTGGTTAAAAATAAATATAGGTTTCAATAGAATGTAAATTGATACTAATGTAAATAATATCATATATTAACTTCCTAATACATTTTATTACATGTTTTTAGCACTCTTTTATTATTTTAACTATTTCAAGATTTAATTTCCATGATTTCTCATGTATGATTTGACATAGGATTTGTTTTTCTGGTTATTTAGACCATGATTTCATCATCTAGAGAATTTAATCCATTAATAAATTATCTTATATATTCAGTACATATGTATTAAAAATATTCCATAATATTTGGAGACTAGTAATAAAGTCCACCATTCCGGGATGTTGTAGGTCGTAAGTACATATGAATGATACTTTAATTTCATTATTTTATAAAAATATAGAAAAATAATTGATACAAATTTATATTATAATTCAATTTTCATATGAATTTTATTAATTTTACATTTGTTTATTAAAATAAATATCGAAGTGAAATAAGTCCGAATCACTTTCATTGTATTAACTGTTAAATATATAATATAAATTTATTTTAAAAACAATTAAAATTATAATGTATCCTTATAAATATATTATAAGGAAAATATGTTTTGAAATAAATTTTAGTATTTGTAACTATTTATTTAAAATTTAATGACAATTTGTAATTAAAAAAATTCACCCTAAGATTATTTTTATGTTATCTTTGAAATGAGAAGTTTATATTTATAAATTAAATTTAAGAAGTGGTCAATATTTTTATTTAAAATGGGATATCAATGAAAAGGTGGGGAAACAAATTTATGTAAAAAAATATAGTATTTTTTTGTAATATTGGGTATATTCGAATATTATATCTATTTGGGGAGTTTTGAAATTTTTTGATGGATATATAATAAATAAATTTACTATATAATGTCGTGAATTGTTTTATAATTTAATTGAACATGAATAGTGTGAATGAATATATTTTTTGTCTATATCAGGTGTTGTGTGTATTACAATTCTATAAAAAAAATTGAAGATATTGTAATTTCTTGGGTTTCTTCATTCATAACTCCAAAATAAATTCCTTCCTCAAAATTTTAGTGTTATTACCCTAAAAAGAATGCGGTTAGTTCTCAATCATAAATTTCTCATGTTCCCATGTTTTATCTTCCAATTTAATATTTCTCTAGAGAACATTTACCATATGATACATTTGAATCATCAATACATGCTCTCTGATGTCAAAAATTCAGATCGGTTCTATGTAATAAATTTTTTTTATGTTCTAAATATATTACATCGAATTTTATAACATGTATTAGATCATGTATGTACTTACATATGAGGAATATAAATAACACACTGTTAACCTTTGAGAGATTTTCCGTCAATTATAATAGATATGGAACATCTCAATCTATTTCAAGAATCTCAAAATGATTGATGTACATGGGCCTCAGTTTCCCCTTCTCATCGAACCACATAACACCCTTCCATGGAGATACATCCAAGAAAACATTATCCCCCTTATAATTTCAAATATTTTCATAAATTAACATTATTACTCTATTTCCAACATTGATCCTTTTTGATATGTGACTAAATAGCTTCAGCATTTTTCATTGTCCATGGAACATGTTCTCGTCCTAGTAGTTTCTTTTCTCCATCTTAATACCAACACATTGGTTTATGAAACATCTATCTCTATAATTCTTCATTTTGTTGAATTTGAATAATTTAATGGAAAATTTCAGTATATTTAAATTCATCCAAAGGAAAGTATTAGTCTCCCATACCATTATAGTCAAGTATACATGACCTCAAACGTTCCCCTATTGATTGAATTCTTATTTCAGACTATCCATCGGTTTGAGGTTGGTGTGCAGTGCTTAAATGAAACTCAGTATCAAGAGCCTTCTAAAGAATCCTCTGGAATTTTGATGTAATATAGGGTTCTTGATCAGTGTCAATTGACTGAGGTGTGCCATGTAGTCTTTCAAATTCACTTATATAGAACCATGTGAGGTGCATAGAGGCAGGTCATCTCTTATAGTAATAAAATGGGTAGATTTCATTAAGTGGTCAATAATAACCCATATTGAATTATTACTTATAGGAGTATTTCAATGTAGAGTGAATAATTTATAGTTATTTCATTGTATTTCAATATAGGGATAAGAAGACACTGCTGAACTCATTTAGGATGGTTCTTTAAATCCTTCACTTGTTTCAAAAATGGACATCATGATACATAATTCACAAGTTCCCAATTCATTTTATCTTACATAATGTGATCCTTTTGTTCCATATTCAACTTTGTGATACATGAGTGTATAGAGAAATTGGATCTATGAGAATCATCAAAAAATTAAATTTTTTACTCATGGATAGATGGAACACATAACCTATTTCCAAATTTTAGAACACCATCTTCACAAAAAATGTCTTCTAATTTTCCTTCGGTAATGCCATTAATTTTCTTTTGAAATTTGTCATTATCATATTGAGAATTATTTATCCTCTCTAATAATGATGGATTTTCAATCAATTGACAAATTATAGATGTCTCTCCTTCCTTATAAATTCCCATATACAACATCACTAGATTTGTGAACATATGATCCTTCTCAACCTTCAATTAGGTTATAACTCCACGATCTATCCAAATCTACACATACTCCACCTTATTTTATTTTTATGGATGGTAGTGTATTGATAAATTGTAATCCATGAGTAGTTATAGAAATATCATTTGTCTCATTTTGATATCATCACCCAAGAAGATGTATTTCCGTATTTTAGGAACTGTGTATATCTCACATCATTCTCCATAGAGAAAATATCTTTGTCTTTTCATGGTTAATATTACATTTGATAACTCAAGATAATGGGTTGGGTAGTTCATTTTGAAATCCTTCAATTCTCATGATGCATATGCAATAAAATTATCATTTTTCATTAAGACACAACCAAGTCCCTTCATTGATGGATCACTATATATAAAAAACCCATCGCTACCAGATGGTAGGGTAATAATTGCTCCATTGAATAATATCCTCTTTAGTTCATTAATTAATTCTTCATAATACTTTTTCTAGAAAAACATTACACATATATGTGTGTGTTTGGTTAACAATTTATCTAATTGGGAAAATTTCATAACGAATCTTAGATTATAGCCTACAAAAATAATAAAACAACATACCTCTGTTATGTAAGTTTTTATATTTCATTCTCTGACTGCCATTATCATTGTATGACCAATTGATATTCCAGAATTATATACAATATGACCACAAAAATAATCTTTTTGAAGCCAAAAATTTCATGTCCTGAATTTCCCAGAAAACTCTTCCCTTATAAGTATATTTTGGACGATCAGAAAGTGATCCTCACAATCCAAATTGGTTTTATAATATACCAGAATATCATCAAGAAATACAAGAACAATATCCTCTTGATATTCCTTAGAAACTCTATTCATTATTTATATAAAAATAGAGGTTTCATTATTCAATCCAATGATAAATACTATAAATTCGTAATTTCCATACCTCATTTGAAAAGGGGTCTTTAGAATTCCCTCGTTTATCAATAAAAATTTGTGAAACCAAGAATATAGATAAATCTTTGAAGACTCTTGGAATCTGTGAAGTTTTTAAAATAAGTCATCAATGTGAGGTAGTGGATATTTGTTACGTATTTTAATGGAATTTATTTCCTTATAATCAATACACAACCTCATAGATGTACCTTTATTCAAAATAAAGAGGATAGGGGATTTCCATAGTGAAAAAATAGGGTGAATATATTCTTTATTAACCCAATATTATCTTTATTTTTAAACTCTACCAATTACACAATGGAAATTATATAAGGACTCATTTATATTTCCTTCACATCATAGATTAAATCAATGGTGAACTAAAAATCATGTTCTGGGGTATTTCTAGTTAAATCCTTATGAAATTCATCAATGTTTTCCCACAAAATCGGTACATAATCTATTCTAAGATTACTATCTTCTTCAGTAGTAATTATTTTCCTTTATTCTAAAATAATTTCATTCAATAGTTCTATTGAGGGTGGTTCAAAATAAGAATCATGTGAGTAAGATTCTTCCCCAATGATTAGGGATTCTATATCGTCCTCACAAATTTTAATTGACTACCTCTTGTAATAAAATTTTTCATCATATTTCGAAATCCAGTATAGAAAGAGTATATTATAAAAGTCAACCATTGGTTTGTTTATATGGTTTTCACATAATGTATGTTTTTTCTTCATCATTAGTACTATCTCACACATCTTTTTTGAATATGATTCTTCTCTTGGGATTTTTGAATAAAAACCCTCTTATCAAATCAAAAGGGAAATGTATTATTTTAATTGAAAACTAGGTTCCTATAAATTAGTGTGATGATATAGAATCAAATAATTCATAGGATAGATTTTAATATAAGATTAGTGTACCTTCCATTACGTTATTTGAAAATTTAAACTCTGCTGTAGTGATCACATATTTAAGGACCCAACCTTAAAACATTACATTATCATTAATTGAATGAATAATTCACATTTTGGATATTTTTAGGTTTAGAGTTTTATAGAATTAGGACATAAATATTTCATCTCAAAAGATTATAAAGTAGACACTTTTACTCAGTTTCGATTGGTTTCTAAAATAAGAAATCTTAAAAAAAGAAACATGACTAGTTCCATGTTTTAGATGGTTTGTCTTTCTTGGATCACATCCTTGACCCTATTCATCATTAAGTCCTATGGAAAACATTTCTAAAACATGGGATGAGCCTAAAAAGCTCAGTAAGGGATATAAAAATACGTAAAGAAAACATTAGTCCATGTATACATAAGAATCAATGAAATCATACTTTACTCATAAAACATAATCACATTAACAGACCTCATGAAATAATAATATTTATTAATAACTCATAGAAATCATAATAAATAAAGGTAACTTGAGGCATTCATCACATTCATACATAGGGAGTAACCCTCATAGTTACATTTGGACTACCCACCACAGTATATTCCCTAAATCTCTTCCGAGAAACCTTAGCTTTTAACTCCTTTTCATTACCCAATACATTAGAGATCTATATCAGGCTCACCCTCCCTTATTTTATTTTGGAACCAACCGACTTCATAAACAATGCCCAAGAACCATAACATAATCGTATCACATAAAACATGCATCAAGAAAGCATAACATTTCCACATTTCAATCAAAATATATCAATACAACTCATTGATATAAACAGAACACTATAAAAACCCTTTTCAATACCAAAATAAATAAAAATTAAATCATGGTATTTATTTTTCATTAAAAAAATTTTTGTCTTGTAGAGGAAGCTGAAACTCATATAATGGTCACGGCGGCGGAGAAGTCATTGTCGTCGCATAAGTAAGACAAAAAAACATTCCTTTTGACATTTAGTAAAACTCTTCTTGTAAAAAGATTCCATTTTAATGAAATTAAAAGTCAAAAGGGTTATATACAACATATAAAATAAAGTTGTGTAGAAATAAAAAGATGCCTCAATAAAAGGAGATTGAGATGAAGTCCCATACAAAGACGATATCCTTAAATTAAGGATAAATCAATTACATAATTATGTGTGTAAAATATAAATATAATAAATATAAGTGGATATTAAGTTTAAAACAATCAGAGGTAATCCACACTTATTCAGAGCACTATATAATCAATATGTATAGTTTTAACCCGAAGAATTGAAATTGGGTTAAGAAGTTCCCTTATAGAAATTTGACAACCTAACGACGTCACTTTAAAATTTTGAAAATGAGTTGATGGGAGATAAAAATTGTATCTCATCACTTGGACATAAAATTTACAGCAATAAGGATACATAAGAAAATATCACAACATTATGAAGATGTAAATTAAAAGACTTACCAAAAATAAGTCTTTTAAAAATAGGAGGGTGAAATGTTCCCTTACCGTTTTGGGTAACTACCGAAACGTACACCCAATGAAGGAAGGACTATACAATGTTGATGTAAATACCCATGACCGAAATTATATTACACAAAGAGTAGAATAATGGACAGTACATACACCACTCAGAGGATATAGTGACAAATATAAAATGAGTCTCACAGGAATAAAAAGTGAGATAAAAACCCCTTACCTTGTTGTAATAAATCGAGTCATATGAACAAAAGATAATAAACAGAAAATGAATAATAGAATACCGTGAATATAAATATAATCATGATAATATATATCAAATGGTAGTAAAAAATACCACACATGCAATAAATAAGTTGCGAACAATGGAAATCTCAATGAATTAAAAGCGAGATAAGAAATCCATTACCTCAAGTCTGACTTGTCCTATTCGTTTCATTATATTACTAAATAATAAACTTTGATCAATTTATAATTGCTTAAGGACTTCCTATAAATATTATTATTCAATTCATATCACATAATATCATGTTATAATAATTAGATAATTATGTGAGTTCATATCATACTTTTTGTCGATGTTCAACACATGAGTCAACAATGAACTTGTTTGAAGAGAATTTTCCACGTAGTTTCAAGTACATCATTTCCGGAATGGTATTAATGATTTAAATATAGTATATATCCAGTATATATTAATTTTATACTATTCCATATCATTTGGAGATAATAAATGAAATGCTCCATTCATGGAGATGGTATGCGGTACGTACACATGAATGCCACTTTCAATTCATTGTCATATTAAAGGAATTAAAACTTAATTTGACATATATATATTATAATTCAAGTATAATATATATGTTATATAGGTAACATAAGTTAATTAATTACATTCTTTATAAAATCCATGTTTGGCATGAACGAGTCACATCACTTTAGGGGCGGTTGTCCGCACCTCCATATATGAAATTATCACATTTGCACAACATGAAAAGCATAAAGGTAAGTTTTAAATATAAAATAAATAAGAATAGATGGGACCTAAAAATAATATATATCATATATAAATATAGTTCCATCATAATGGCCACCATGAGAGGTGTTAAAAGAGGATTGAACAATCATCATATCGTGAGGCAGTAATTCGCCACCAACAGAAACAATATGTTCTTTAACCATTAGACGGAGGTCTGTGTAAGTGTAGGTAGAATAATTATCATAACAACATGCTTGTATATTTATAATAATTCTTTTATTATGGGATCAAATAATAAGAATATAGTGGTCAGCGAAGAAGGAAAATAAAAGTATGATACTTGAGGGAAGACGTTACCTCTAAATTGGGTAACTCGTTTTGATTTGAGCCAAAGGCTTCCATGGAATGACTTATGACATGAGTGAGGCCTAAATGAGTAATAGAGGGATGTGGATAGATAATATGAGCAGAGGTTGGATAATCCATGGGATTGAGAGTTGTGGGTAAGGGGGTAGAGGTGGGGGCCTTTTATAAGAGGGAGGACGGTCACTTTTGGAAAGTCTTGAAATGTTACCTTATTATAAAATAATTTTCAGATTTTAACTGTCCCACAATGATATATTTCGAGTATAAGGTGATAAAGGTTCTAAATACACCCATCTAAGAGGTTTTAGACAAGTGTATGACTTATATTATACCCTATATTTTCATTTTTTTAAATCGTTCATTAATGAGGTAATCACTGAATCATCACTATGACATTAATAAATTGATTTATTTAATGTCTAAAAATTATAAAAAATTACCATGATGTAGGTAATATTTTTATCATTCAAATTACTATTTATAGTCTAAGTGATCATTTATTAAAAAAATTATAAATTTTTTACTTACGATATACAATCATTTGTTATATTACTCTTGTTTTTTAAAAATAATGTCATAAATGTCACTATTACACCCATGTGGCTCCATGGGCCATAAATTTCTGTAAAAATCTGTCCATGGTCGGCCATGACTCAAAAAAGAGGATATAGACACATTTTGGGGTCATTTTATTTTATTATGATATTGTTTTATTACCCATAACTGCCTGATTACTAATTAATCATGATAATTAAAGATAATTAACATTGTTACTATTCATAATGTCCAAATAACAAAAAGGTATTAATTACATAATTTGGACCTTATGATTTTAAATATGGAATAAATTTTACCAAATTCCAAACACAGAAATTTCCGTAATTAATTTAAAAATAATACATGTTGTCACAACCAAAGATGAGTTTTTAAGAAGTAAAATTTATTAAAAGATTGACATGTTTTTACATCCAATTAAAAAGTGAGATTACTTTAAATGAACAAAATTGTATTAATTGATAAAAAAATAATTCAATTACACTTTAAAACTAATTAAAAGGACAATATAACTGTAAAATTAAATTAGATGAAAAATAAGTTTTGAAGTAAAATGTAGTATTTTTCACTATTCATTAAAAATGAACTTTTGTTAGAAAAATACATAAAATTTATCCCAAGTAAATTTGATTTTACTAATTAAAAAATTATTTACATTTTACCAAATTCAAACAAAGAAGTTTCATTAATTAATTTTATAATTAATTTCCACTGTAAAAAAATAGCGTGTTTTTAAAAAACAATATCTATCAAAAGATTGACACTTGGTTATGTCAAATTTCAAAGTGAAATTAACTACAATGACCACCATTGAATTTAATGGTAAAAATATATTCTAATTAAACTTTAAAATATATCAGAAATATTATATAACAATATAAAAAAATTTGATATAAATGAGGTTTTTAATTATAATACAGCACTTTTCTCTATTCATTAAAAATGAACATTATCGGAAAAATAACAAAAATAACACAAAGTAAATTTTGATGTCCCGATTATAAATAAGGATTTTAATTTGACAAATATAACATATAAAATTTTCAAAAGGTGGATTTAAAAAGGGCTCACCATCAAAATGTGGTTAATCTACAATTTAAAGAATATTAGAATGTTTATGCATAAAATTGGATTCATTCGCGTTTTAAGTGTCTATAATTTATTGGGTAATTGTTAGAATATTTAAAAAACATATAGAATCATTTTGTAGATAGTTCTATTTATTCCCGCCATTACAACGGTTAGGCGTTAACTTCCATTTAATATAATAATATTATATTATTAGTGTGCAACGTAAGATTTCAAAAAAACTCAGTGTTGCAAATTGGGTATGCCATAGAACCTAGGATTTACATTAAAGTAATATTTACATTTTATTCAAAAATATTAATAAATATGAAAATTTCATATTCTTTAATTACTTGGGATGTTACATAGTTTCACCCTTTGGAAATTGTGTCCTCGCAATTTTAAAATATGGCTCAAAAACTTTATTGAAGGCCCCACATCGGAAAAGGAGTAAATAAAATTATCACTTTAAAAGAAATATAAAGAAGTACAAAGGTCACCCGAGACAACAGATACTAGGATTCCATGAAAACGTGGATATTGATGAGAAAATAAAGGGTCTATTTCTGATGTAGAGTGATAGAAAACACGTTTAAGAGAAAGCTAACCACCAGAAAATCACAAACTTGGGATGGGTTAAACGGTATTTGATTCCCCAGTAGGAAAAGATAACAGACAACATTTTTGTTTTATGTTGCTGTCCATTGAGGAATTTATTTTTGAGCTTAACTAAATCATAAGGAAACATACTTACATGTCATGTAGACATTCATCTCTTACTAGATTTCAAAGACAAACTCATATTTTCTCCAAATGATGAGTATTCAGGATGAATTTTCACATTAAGAGCGCTATAATCAACTTATAGAGAATCACCTTATCCACAAAAGATGAACTATATATTTCCCATGTCTTTAGAGCTTAACCAAAACCCAAATTTTTAGTACAAGATTAGATAATCCCCAGACGTACAATCCTTTATAAAAAGAAATACTACTCCTAGTCTCCAAAATTCAATAAAAAGAACCCAAGGTTCAAGAAATAACATTAAACAAATAGTTATCAATAAAATTCTTCAAAGTAATCCAAACTAATATTGAAACCCAAATCTCTGAAGGATTTAATCACATGTTCTACCAAGGTAAATCTTAATATTTATCTCCAAATAACATCAGTTACTCTTAAAGTCTCATACAAGAATGTAATTAACCTAATCACATATCCTCCATGATAGGTTAATCATTTACCAAAATCAACTTATTCCTGATTCATAAGATCATCTAACTAATAAGAATTAGTCATTCTAACTAGGGACTTCACGTAGCCTAGTGGTAGGTGATAAATACCAGTCGCACTTTGGTTGTGGGTTTGATTCCCCTAGCTTCGTCCGACGCGACTGCTTATCACACGGTTTGCGTATTGTCCCTTTTTAAAAGCTACATTATTTTATAACATTCCCAAAAAGAGATGAATTCATCAAAAATAACCATAACATATTTTAACCAAAAAGGTTATCTAATAACTTTCATTTTTCATCCCAAAATGTATTAACCAATAATTACCTCAAACTCAAGGATCATATAGACCCAAATTTTTCTTTATAACTATATCCACAAAAGAAAAGATAATTATTCCGTGAATAAAATTTTCATATATCAAACATTATGGTTACGCATACTATAAAAAGTCTTCTAATGTAATCTCATCATCAAAAGAGCCTTCATACATTTAAGAATTTCACCATCCTAAAATATACCATAACTCTTGAGTCACTTATATATTGACTTCTTACTCATTCAACATTCTTCATGATCCATTAACCATTTCTTTCCAACATATTCTGAAATAATTCTTTCCTACAAACAAAATCATGAATCATATCCTAATATTTCAATAATAGGAAAACATATGTTAAGAAATAATTCATACATTTGATTGGTCATTGTCAGTTTCTTCATTCACAATCGGAATGGCATTAGGTATTGGTAAATGAATATTTGTATGATCCTGGTTATCCCATTACCGAAACATCTTCATTGGACATGCGTTTGTATAATGACCATGCACACCACATTTAAAAGATTCAATTTATCCATCAGAAATTACATCATTCTCTTTCCTAGAGTCAAGTAGATGCTTCCTTTTTCCATGGTAGGTTTTTGATTTATGACCTTAATTTCCACATCAATAGCATCTTTCTGTCCATTTGAAACATTTTCCTATGTGTTTCTTTCCACATCTTTGACACATAGGTTTATGAACATACCTTCCTTTATGATTATTACCTGAACTTCTGTAGGGATTTATTTATCGCATATATGATGCCTTATAAAAATCACTAAGGTTCAGGTGGTCAATCATGACTCTAGATAGTTGGTTGAGAATAACCATAAGATTTCTCATTGCATCTCACATATCATCAAGTTTCTCATTTGGAAAACCGTCACAGTTTTATTCACATCAACTGTTACTTTGGTGCCTGCTAGATCCATCCATTTACTAAATCAAAACAGGTCAGTGTGATTATGTTAATAAAAATATCTTATGATAAGTTTAAACACTATGATATTCCTATTCATGTTATCTTAAACTCATTCACCTTATAAAAAAACTATGACTCTTTCTAAAATCCTAACCGTTATGATAATGTCACTTGTTCTTAAATAATACCATAAACTCAAAAGATATCTAAACTGACCGCTGATACGAACTATAAGGACCCATCCTTAAAACAATACATAATCATGAATTAAATGAATAAATCACATTGAAGATCTTTTCAGGTTTAGAGTTATAGAGAACTAGGAAATAATTATTACATCTCAAAAGATTATAAATTATATACTTCTACTCAGTTTCCATTTTTTCATAAAATAAAAACTCTTAAAAAAAGAAACATTACTAGTTACATGTTTTAGACCACATTTCTTTCCTTGATCCTTTTCATCTTTTAGTCCTATGGAAAACATTTCAAAACTTGGGATGAGCATAAAAAAATCAGTAAGGGATATAAAAATATAGAAATAAAACATTAGTCCATGTATACATAAGAATCAATGAAATCATACCTTACACATAAAACATAAGCACTTAAATATACCTCATGAAATCATACGATTTAAGAATAATTCATAGAAATCATAATACTTAAAGGATACTTTAAGCATTCATAACATTCTTACGTAGGGAGTAACCCTCAGGGCTACGTTTGGAATACCCATCAAAGTATATTCCCAAAATCCCTTTGGAGAAACCATAGCATTTAACTCCTTTGTGTTACCCAATGCATTGGAGAGCTATCTAGGGCTCACCCACCCTATGTTTATCACGGAACCACCCATGTTCATTAGCAATGCCCAAGAACCAAAACAAAATCGTATCACATAAAACATGCATATAGAAAAAATATCATTTCCACATTTCAATCACAATATATCAATACAAATCATTGATATAAAAAACACTATAAAAACCATTTTCAATACCAAAATAAATGAAAAGTAAAACATGGTATTTCATTTTCACAAAAAAAAATTATGGCTTGTAGAGGAATCTACAACTCAAATAACTGTCACGGCAATGGAGAAGTCGTTGTCGCTGAATACGTAAGGCAAAAAAACATTCCTTTTATCATTTAGTAAAACACATCAGGTAATAAGATACCTTTTCAATGAAATTAAAGGTTAAAATGGTTTTATAAACCATATAAAATAATGTCATGTAGAAATCAAAAGATGCCTCAATGGAAGGAGATTGAGACAAAACCCCGTACAAAGACGGTATCTGTAGATTAAGGATAAATCAATTACATAATTATGTGTGAAAAATATAAATACACTCCATATAAGTGGATATTAAGTGTAAAATAATCATAGGTCATCCACACATGTTCATATCACGACATAATCAAGAAGTAGAGGTTTAACCTGAAGAATTTAAATTGGGTTAAGAAGTTCCCTTACAGAAATTTGGCTGCCTAACGACGTCACTTTAAAATTCAGAAAATGAGTTCATTTGAGATAAAAAAAGTTATCTCATCACTTGGAAATAAAATTTATAGCTATAAGGATATATAATAATATATCTCATCATAAAGAAGATGTAAATTAAAAGACCTAACAAAAAAGAAGTCTTTTAAAAGGAGGAGGGTGAAAGGTTCCCTTACGGATTTGGGTAACATTCGAAACATACACCCCATGAAAGAAGGACTATACAATGTTGATGTAAATATCCACGACCGAAATTATATTACACAAAGAGTAGAATAATGGGTAGTACATACACAACTCAAAGGAGACAGTGACAAATATAGTGGGAATCTCACGAGAATAAGAAGTGAGATAAAACCCCCTACCTCGTTGTATTAAATAGATTCGTATGGCCAGAAGATAATAAACACCAAATGATTCACAGAATACCATGAATATAAATAGAATCATGAAAATATATATTAAATGGAAGTACAAAATACACCACATGAAATAAATAAGTTGCGTACAATGGAAATCTCACGGAATTAAAAGCGAGATAAGAAATCCCTTACCTCAAGTCTGACTTATCTTGATCGTTTCTTTATAATACTGAATAATAAACATTGGTCAATTTATAAATGATTAAGGAATTACATTAAATTTTTTCTATTAAATTCATATCACATATTTTCATGTTATAATAATTAGTTATTTATGTGAGTTCATATCATACGTTTTGTCGATGATCAGTACATGAGTCAACAATGAACATGTTTGAAGAGAAGTGTCCTTGTAGTTATAATTAAATCATCTCCATAATGGTTTAATTATTTAAATAGGATATATATCTAGTATATATTCATTTTATAGTATTCAATAACATTTTGAGATACAAAATTTAATGCACCATTATTGGAGACAGTAGGTCGTACGTACGCATGAATGCTACTTTCATTTATTTGTCATATTAAAGGAATTAAAACTAAATGAGACATATATATATATATATATATTATAATTCCAGTATAATATATATTTTATATAGTTAACATATGTTCATTAATTAAATTATTTATAAATTCCATGTTTGGCATGAATGAGTCACATCACATGAGGGTGCGGTTGTCCTCACTTCCTCATATGAAATTATTGCATTTTCACAACATGCAAAGAATAAAGGTTTTTTTTAAATATAAAATACAGAAGAATATATGGGACATAAACATAATATATAGCATATATTAATATAGTTCGATCATAATGGCCACCATGATAGGTGTTAATGTAATATTGAAAAATCATCGTTTTGTGAGGCAGTAATTCGCCACCCAAAAGAAACAGTATGATCATTAACCATTAGACGGAGGTGTGTGTAAGTGTAAGTAGAATCTTTATCATAACAACATCCTAGTATATTGATAATACTAGTGATATTATAGGATCAAATAATATGAAGATAGTGGTGAGTAAAGAAGGAAAATAAAAGAATGAAACTCGAGAGAAGACAGTACCTCTAAATTGGGTAACTGTTTTTTATTTGAGCCAAAGGCTTCCTTGGAATGACTTCTACCCAAAGTGAGGCTTGTAGTAGTAAGAGAGGTATGTGGAGAGATAATATGAATAGATTTTGGACGATCCAAGGGCTTGAGAGGTGTGGGTAAGGGGGTAGAGGTGGGGGCCTTTTATAAGAGTGAGGAGGGTCACTTTTAGAAATTCTTGAAATATTACTTTTTTATAAAATGATTTTTATATTTTAAAGGTCCCACTATAATATATTTAGAGGATAAGGTCATAAGAGTTATAAATTCTCCAATACAATAGGTTTTTGACATTTGTAAGTCTTATATTTTATATTATCTTTTCATTTTATATAATCGTTCATTAATGAGGTAATCACTGCATCATCATGGTGTCATAAATAAATTTATTTATTTAATTTCTAAAAATTATAAAAAAGATACCATGATGTAGGGAATATTTTTAGATTTCCAATTTATATTTATAGTATAGGAGATCATTTATGTAAACAAAAATAAATTGTTTTCCTTAGGATATTCAAACCTTTGTTATATTTCTCTTCATTTTTAAAAATAATGTCATAAATGTCACTATTACACCCCTGTGACTTCATGGGCCCTCAAGTTCTGTAAAAAGCTTATCGTGGTCAGAAATGACTCAAAAAAGGGGATGTGGACACATGTTAGGGTCATTTTATGTTATTATGATATTATTGTATTACCCTTAACTACCCAGTTACTAATTAACCACGATAATTAAAGATAATTACCGTTGTTACTATTCATAATGTCCAAAAACAAACATGTATTAATCACATAATTTGGAAATTTTGATTCAAAATATGGAATCTATTTTACCAAATTTAAAAAAAGAAATTTCATTAATTAATTTAAAAACAATTCTCGTTGTCACAACCAAAGACGTGTTTTTATGATGTAAAATTTAACAAAAGATTGACATGTTTTTACATCCAATTGAAAAGTAAAATTACTTCCAATGAATGAAATTGTATTAGTTGATAAAAACATAATTCAATTAAACTTCTAAACCAATTAAAATGACAATATAACTTTATAATTAAACTAGATGAAAAAGCAGTTTTGAAGTAAAATGCTGGATTTTCACTATTCATTAAAAATGAACATTTGTCAGAAAAACACCAAAAATTTATCCAAAGTAAATTTGATATTCCAAATTTAAAAATGATTTCAATTTTACCAAATTAAAAACATAGATGTTTCATTAATTAATTTTATGATTAATTCTTGTTGTCAAAAAAATAGTATGTTTTTAAGAAATAGTATCTATAAAAAGATTGACACTTGTTTATGTCCAATTTCAAGGTGAAATTAATTACAATGACCACCATTGAATTAAATGGTATAAATATATTATAATTAAACTTAAAAACCAATTTATTAGATAATATATGCATATAAAAAATTTATATTAAAAGTTGGTTTTTAAATAAAATAAAACATTTTCACTATTCATTAAAAATGAACTTTATCGGAAAAATAAAAAAAATTTACAAAAAGTAAATTTTGATGTCCTCATTCTAAATAAGGATTTCATTTTGTCAAATATAACATATAAAATTGTCAAAAGTGGATTTAAAAAGGGTTCACCATCAAAAGGCGGTTAATCGACCCTTTAAATAATATTATAATGTTTATGCTTAAAATTGGATTCATTCGCATTTTAAGACTCCATCATTTGTTTGGTAATTATTAAAATATTGAAAAAACATATATAATAATTTTTTAGTTTGTTCTGTTAATTCTCGCCATTACAATGGAAAAGATTTAACTACCATTTAAAATAATTTTATTATATTATTAGTGTGCAATGTAAGATTTCAACGAAACTCATTGTTGCGTATTGGGTATGCCATCGAACCTAGCATTCTCATTAAAGTAATATTAAAATTTTACTCCCAAATATTAATAAATATGAAAATTTCATATTTGTTATTTACCTGGGTTGTTACAAAATATGATTTTCCATATCCCCTTGGACTCTTCTATGTGTTAAAATCCCTTTGACACTAGGGGTATTCATTTGAGTAGGGCCCCATTTACCAATAGTTGAAATTAAAAATGTAAACATTTTTCTTCACCCATTGTAGTATTTAATATGTTGACCCTTTTTCTCTACACTTAAAAAAGAATCTAAGTCTCTTAAACCATTTTCCTAAGTGATTTTTCCCATACGTCTCACAAGGTGGGAATTGCTTCACTCCCTTTTTCTTTGACACGTTCCCTTTCACATGATGTTATGAATACCTATTCTTCTCTTGGATTAATTTGATTACATATGATCCTTATAATTCTATCCCTTCCAATATGGAACATAAAAATATTTCTTCATTTGATGAAAAAATATGATAAATCAGAAAACATTGATGATTTTGTTTAGACCGTAAAATAATAGAGCACTCTGGAACTCAAAATAGCATATGTAATACTTAACATTCCTAGAAAACCATATTAAGTTAACATCTTATTTTAAAATAGTTTCTTCATCCTTCTACTTTATGGTAAGGAACATTTTCTTCTTCTCAATTTATTGATCATGAGGAAAGTATTTATCAAATAACTTCTCCTTAAAATTACTCCATTATATATGTTCATTTTCTTCTTCCTCCCCTATATTCTAGATTAGAGACCACCACTGATCAGCATCACCTTGAACATAATAAAATTCATGTGTAGTTTTTTTCTTTTTTTTTCCAATGCTATAAAGATCTTCTCAAAATACTTAATCTATTGCTTCGCTATAAAAGGATTTGTAGTCCCACTATGCGATGGGGGCTTAATCCATATATTGAGATTTGGAATATGTGATTATCTATGAGAAATTGGGTTCTCTATTCTGGAAAGGTTATTTTTCATAACTTGATTATGTTTCACTAATATTTCCATGATCTACCTCATTGTTATATAAGTATTATTTATTTCCCCATTATGAAAATCTCTTAATTTTCCATGTTTATTGACACAATTCATCCTTCAAGGTTCCATTTCTTAAGAAATTAATATTACGACATTAGCTCATAAAATTATAATAAATAATTCCAAATACGGTATACACAAATAAATTTATGCATCGCAAATCCTAGAAATTTAAACATTGGTTACTTTGGTCAAATTTTTACTTTCAAACCCATCATAATAAAAGGTAAAGAAAATATAGACTATCCTAAGATTATCCCCCGAAATGTCGAACCAGGTGCATAGAAAGGCCCATATTCATGTACTAGGTTACCCTAAGTTAGGCCAGGAACAACTTGTCAGTGTTGTGTCTCCTAGGTACATCTGTTATAGAACCATGTCTGGTTGTAGTGTCCAGAGTGTGATGTGTTGCTAGTAATACCCACATAATCAATATATTCCCAAAATTTTAGGATTTTCATATACACATATCCCATATATCAATTTTAAAGTTTTGATCCTTAATTTACTTTTTCTAAATCTCATTTCCATGGTTGCTGCTAAACATCGCTGATACCAAATGTAACACCCCACCCCTTCAAGCTCATAACCGATGCATTAATTTATAACATTTTTTTTACAAAGTTAAAAATACGAATGGACCATTTGGTTTATCATTCATGGAATTCTGAATTACATACATGATTCCAAAAATAAATTTGGATATAGAAAATAAACACATGATACAATATAAAATGAAATAAACAACTTCATTGAAAACTCATTAAAAGTATTCCTCTTCAAAACCTGAGGAAAATAAACATAATAAGGGTCATATCAAATGATCGATAAGGGTATGTAATTATGATGAAGTAATGAATAAATTTAAATAAATTAAAATTGAATGGAAAATAAATGACAACATGTTACATTAAACTAAGTAGATTAAGAAAATTCAATTTATCATGGTATGAAACTGAAACACAAGCCATTTAATCAATGAAATTAAATGAAATATATCTATAGATATGTCTACACACAAACTCATGGATGAATAATAACAGAATTAATAATAAAGTAAATGACTAACTATCAGATCTCATGTTTCCCAGTAAAATGTTACCTTTAGTGTCAAGAGATAGACTAAACTATTTGGCCAACACATTCTCCTCAAGATACTACCAATGCATCGAGGGGATTTCATCAACTAGTCCCTAACACATGTATTTCATGTTCAAAGAATTATAATCATATAAAAAAATAGTTTTCCCTATCAAATATAGTTATTCAATCAATAATATGGATTCTTCAATAATACAATGGATGATGATAATTAATAGTGAGGGTTGTCGACATTAAAAAAATCTTGGTGAAAAATAATAAATAAATATACCAATGTGTCCCAAAATAGAATGATAAATTTTAATAATAATTCAACATGAATTAAATCAAAAATATAATATCATAACAAAATTATATTGATGATATAGCACTTAAAATGGTAGTTTATACACAAAATAAACGTGAATTGTTGAATATGAAAAATAAATCTCAGTATAATGTATATTGAGATGAAATCCATTATCATAACCTTCCATTATTTTTCTGGTATTAATAATTATGTATAGTGTTACAAAATTATTAACTAACTTATACAATGACAATAATCATATTAAAAATACCACATATTCACTTCTTAAAATATTTTATTACCCATTTGTAAACAATATTTTATTATTTTACCTATTTTAGTTGTGAATTGTGTAGTTTTATCTAGTATATTTTGACTTATTATATGGTTTTCCTATTAATTAGATTAATATTTCAAATTCTCAAGCATGTAATCCATGAATAAATTATCTTATATTCAGTACATATATATTTACAAGTGTCCATAATATTTGGATATTAGAACTAATGTGCACCATTCATAGAGGTGGTAGGTTGTAGGTAAACATCAATGTCACTTTCATATCATAGTTATATTAAAATAATGAAATGTAAGTTAACTATATGTCTATTATAATTAAATCATCATATATATGTAATATATGTTATACAGGATTATTACATTAAATTTTTAAGTGAAATTGATCACAATAACATACATTGTATTAATTGAGAAACATAAATTATAATTAACCATTAAAACTAATTAAAATTATAATTTAACCATATAAACAAATTAGATGCAAAATAATTTTAATAAAATTATATTACATTTTACTAGCAATTAAAAAAATGATTCTTCACTAAAAAATTCCTAAAATTCACCCTAACCTAATTTACATGTTTCTATTTTAATGAAGAAGTTTATTTTTGCAATATTAAGTTTTTAATATGGTCAAAATATGGACTTGAAATGTGTTCTCCATGAAATTGATGAACAATTTATTTTATTAAAAATAGTATATTTTATGTAATACTGGGATTGTTCTTATATTAAACTTATTAGAGGTGTTTGAATAATATTAAGTTAGATATATAATATATAAATGTATTATATAGACTCTCAAAAAGTGAAAGAATTTAATTGATCATGAAAAATGTGACTAAATAATGTTTCATTTAAATTCAGTGTTGTGTGTATTCCAAATATATCAACAAAATATAATGGAATATACTTCAATGTATTGGGATGCTATATGATCCATGTTACAATGGTTGTGGTCACTAAAATTTGGGTCCAAAAAATTACAATGATCTCCTACAATTGTTGAACATAATCAACACTATATAAAAATAAAAATCAATGATGTTTTATGATAGATAGATTATATGGGATATGTTCGTAAATATCCCTCATAAAATTTTAAAAATAAGATATATATATTTTTGAAATATGATCATTATAAAAATTCATATCACATCACAAAAATATTATACAATCCATTAAATCTTTTAATATCATCCATGTCCTGTAAAAATTTGATAAATATCCTTTAAAATAATATATTCTCATATCAATGCGACCAATATTTTTTATCATTTGAGGTCAAATAATATGTATTTTATATGATTATTCAATTAAAATACCTTGATATGATATTATTATAAGAAAATTTAAAATATATATGATTCACATTTTTAGAAATAATAATAATAATTTCATATATAAACTTAGTATTTTTTCATATAAATACAAATTTTATCATGTATGTTAATTTTCGAAAAATTATCAGTCTATCTATCAATCCTTTATATTTTCTTTATTAAATATAATTTTGATTTAGGGAAAATAAGTATGTCTAATTTCCATACCTTTAAAAAAAATATCAAACATTATTTGTTGATATATGTGATCCGTTAAATGAATTCGAAAAATACCCTTATAATACAATTGAATCATTATAACTAATACATCTAAAGGATTCATCTCATGTTTTTTTGTTAATGAATCAAGAGAAATGTAATTCTATTTCACAAAATATACTTATTAAATATGGGAAATTCCAAATATTCATTAAAATATCCATCCACTTCACTTTTGTTAGCTATCACAAACTTTTCCAATAATCTAATACCATATATCAATAATATCATTGGAAGAATGAAAATTAGCACCAAAAGCCTTTTGGTAAAATGTATCATTATATTTTTTATGTCTAATCCCATTTTAGTTATACTGTTAAAAAATTTATATGAACTATACACATTGTGAGAAAAATATACTCGTTTTATTACATACAAAAAAATAATTTTTAAAATAACACATTCATAATTTTATTTTATTACTCCTAAATGATCGTTATTTTTAGATGTTTTCTATTTAGATATAATTATTTTTTCATGATAAAGTGAACTACAAGAACTAGACGCATTGGAAAAATGAGGATATGTTTTTTATCCACTTCAGTGTGTGGATAATATTCATGTTCTCTACTATGTAGCAATAAAAAAATATTAGAACAATGAAAACACCCATTAAATAAACATTAATTGAAGTAGGAAATTCATATATTCTCTCTACATAATGAGGAACATTTATAGATATTTCATCCCAAACTAATTTTCACCCTTTTCTACTGCTTATTCTTATTTTACAACTTCTTTATAAAAATGAATAAACTGATGTATATTTACACCCATCCCATCAACATCACTAACAACATAATTATGTTATTATCATATATCGTTAATATCAATAAAATATGACTTAAAAAATTCTAATTCTCTACACACTACTGTAACATTTAATAATTAATTAGAAAATTATTTTTATGTTTAATTACATTTGGAAACCTATGAAAATGATTAATAAACCATGTTTTCATGTAATCTATAATATTGAAACTACCATGTAGAAAAATAAAAAAATAGTAGTTCCCCATTATTGGAATCAAACCCCCTTAAAGGGTCCATAATAACATCCATATGAAGAAGAAAATATGAATCCAAATCCAAATACCTGACTATAGTAATAAAAAATTTCAATCAACACTGAAGACTCAAAATGATAAATACATGATAAGAAATGATGATCTATATTAAACCAATAAAATGCAATAGAAATTTATCTACACTAAATTATTTGTAAAATTTGATAAAAGAGTCTTGATAACTTTATTAATGTAGCTTGTTTCTTATTTACTCTTACAATCACCTTTTTACTATTAATTTTTTGGGAATGTCTCTGTGTTTCCTATGAAATAACTATAAACCTCATTATAAAGACATTTGATACAAAATAGATATATATTAAGATAATTTTAACCTATAATTTCAACAATAATCATGATTTTTGGCATTAAATCGTATAATTAATGTACGTATCTAAAAAATCACCCCATTTTATATTATCATAAATCATGTTAATTTAATAATTGATTGTTCATTAATCTTTTAACAAATAATTATATAAAAAATAATTTTACACTTATATATCTATGAATTATCATAGAATAAATAATATATTACCCATTTAATATATTCATATTGGAATATTTATTTAATATATATAACAAAATAATTAACATTTTAATAAAAAATCACTGATAAATAATAAAACAAAATTTTCTAAATTTCAAAAAAAAATATTTAGTTAAAATTTTAGGACACATTGTTCAAAATGACATATTATTATAATGTAAATTAAATTATATTATGAGTAATGTAAATAATGGTACAAAAAATGATAGATATTGAATATATCATTAAAAATTCATCCCAAATGAGAACTTATATACCATAAAAATTGAGAATATATTACATAACATGATATATGCACCACCAAAAATTATATATTTACCATATTAAATAATGTGATATCCATTTAACTTGAGATTCGTACAAATAAATAATATATTCACCCTATAACATATTAATTAGATCCTAGATTTCTTGATATTCAAAAACAAAAATAAGATATGGAGTATAAAATATCAATCATTCATTCCATAATGCAATATATAGGGCAAGAAACATCCTATTTCCAATATATATACAAACTATTTCTAATATTTGAAAACAAAAAAATTATTAGTTTAAAATCAATTTCTTAAAAGTGACAATATAATAGTTCAAATAAGCAAATATGATGAATTAAAATAATATTGTGATTGTTTACATGGATAAATATTCAGAAATTGATCACTCAAGAAATACATAATCATGTATAATAAATAGTTCATTATGATTCATAATTAAATGAAAATAATTTTCAAGTATAGATCATATATAATATTCATAGAAAAACATATAGTTATTTAAAGAATATGGTAAATGAAAAAGAAAAATTTATATAATGGAAAAAAAACAATACCTAGTACGCATTATTATTTGCACGATAATTAAATAAACAAAAAGAATTTTCTTTTTATTTTCACTAGGATGTTTCAACAGTATATGATTTTGTGGTATGTGTAGTAGCAGTATAAATAGTATGAGATAAGGTATGAAATGTTAATTTAATGGGTTGACATAGTAACCATGAAAAAATTCCTCTGGCCATAATTTGTTTATCTTATATAGATATTCATATAGAAACATAATTAATGTCTATAATATCATAAAAATTAAAAACCAAGATCCCAAAATTCTCCTCTAAATCCATGAAATTATCTAATATTTACCTTATTAAATCCATTCTTGTTAGTAATTCCATAAATTCATTATACACTATTGACTTTTTGAAATCCATGTTCATGTTTTTAAATTTTTTATAGATGTAATTTTTAGTGGGAAAAATATGTATTAATTTTGTAAATCATTATATGAATTTTTGAATATTTTAATAATGAATATATAAACTATAACAATATTGAACAACAAAAATACCCATTATATCATGAAGATAATTGTAATGATTATTTATTAAAAAATTATACTCAGTATTTATATTTTGGAATATTTTATATTTTTCTTTTTGTTGACCTCACCTCTTTTGATAATCCCAATCATGCTTTAATATGTTTTGATAATCTCGATATGTGCTTATAATCCTATATATATATATGATACATATCAAAATAATCATTAGAATATGTTAATCCCTGTTTATCTATGTTTTTCTCATACATTGAATTAACTCTAACACAATCTGGATGTGTTTTTCGTAGAATAGATAAGTAGTTAAGTGTTGGGTCACCGTTACAGACCTACTAGTACATAGTCTACCGATAGGCAAAGGTTACCGATAGAATGAATAGACAGAGTCACTGAAATAGAACAGAGCTATCCTTATGTATAAATCCACTAGTATGAAAATGCTATTGATAGATCAAGTCTACCGATATAGAACAGAGATACCGATATGAAGTTTACCGATACAAGCTACTGATACAGACAGAAAGACACAGCTACCGTTATAAAGACCTACTGATACAACCATACAGACGAATGACTACTAATACAAATCTACTGATTCAAAGTTCACTGATATAGACATAGTCACTAATATGAGAAGCTAATTGTACATTGGAGTTACTGATAGACAAGAAGAGCATTCGATAGACAGTTACCGATACAAGGAGATACCGATACAAGAACTGAGAGCTACCGATTTGAAGCTCACTACTACAAAGTCCACTGTTAAAAGTCTACCGATAGATAGCTACTGATAAGATGACTACTAACCAGTCATTTCTACTTAAACTCTATTTCTATTTATTTATTTATTAATGGTCATATTTGATTATTTTAATGCAATTAATGTTATTTAATGATAGTTGTTGGCATGTCAGGGAACCGTACCTCGTACCTGTAAATAGGTAATCATTCCTATTGATTAGTGCATATGGTATAAAAGGAAGATTGGGCTACATAGAGAATACATAGATATAGTGGTGCATATACACAAAAATATAGGTTACATCCATACACCTTCATCATTGAAGAACACTGGACATACACGAAGTCATTTATACAAGAAGAGAACATAAGGTGAATCTTAGTCAAGGAGTGGAGAACTACAATGAGCACTTCATGCACTCAAGCTTCTCAAGATGAACCTAAAATTCTATAAAGAAAACGACACTCTGTTTTTTAGACAAAACCAGAGAAGGACTCAGAAGCATTTATGTTCAATCAAAAGGAGTCCAGAGCTGTACTTCAAATCACTAGAGCATTCTACACTCATATATATTCTCATAGGGATTCTTTTAATTACTTTTTAGTAGTGTGTGTACTCTGTACATTTCATATACATACTTACCCCTATGCTAAACTGGAGGATTTATAAATCCTCAGACAAACCTTCTATAACTCTTTTGTATCCCACTATGGATAGTGGTGGAGGTCAAGTAGGACCTGGACAGCCAGTGTGCTATTGTTTTGTTTTCCCACACCGAACTGTGGTAGAGGTCGTAGTACCTAGAAAGTATCTATACAGTTTTTTACCCCGATCCAGGCTGTGGTTCAAAATTTATATAATTTTTTTGAGAGGACTAAGTATCGGCTTGAGACTGAACCTCTTGTTTTAAATCTTTTGTGCTTAATCATTTTGGTTTTAACCTATACTGAATATTCTGCAGCTAATTACTTTGAAATATAACATTTTTTTAAAGTTACTTTTATAGTTAATATATCATGTGTTTGTAACTATTATAAATTATTAGGTTAGTTTATAATGTTAATTTAATATTCTAATTATATTATCTTAGTCCTAATCAATCTTCATAGAACCTAATCGAACCCTTACAGTTTTACAAATTCAATACAATTTATCTTTGTTTTTAATTGGGGGATTTTAATAGAAATATTTTTTTAAAAGAAATCATAATTGGAACTCAATTCACCCCCCTCTTGAGTATCCACTCTGACCAATATTTGGTATCAGAGGTTTGTTTTTTATTTATAAAGGATATAGAAATACTCTGTTTTTCAACTGTGTTTTTTGTTCTATCTTAAAGATCATAAATTTCTATTTGTTCTAAATTATATCTCTTTAAATTTATTTTCTAAAATATAATAATGGATAATAGACTAGAAGATGTTGCTACCAACAGGACACTGTTCTTTAATTTTACAAATTATGCCCAGTGGAAACTTAAAATGGAAATTAATTTGGAGAGTATGGTATTTGACATTTGGACTTCTATAGATACTCAATATAAGAATCCAAAAACTAAAAGAACTACTTGGGATGAACCTACAAAACTGCTTACAATAATAATTGTATAAAAATGAATGCTTTATACTGTACATTAGGTGATGAGGAATTTAGTATAATATCTGCTTGTAAAACTGCTTATAAAATGAGGGACACTTTGGATATTTCCCAAGAGGGAACAACTAATGTTAAGGAAATGAGATTGAATACCTGTACTATTAAGTATGATAATTTCAAAATGAATTCTGATGAACCTTTTTCTGACATGTATCTTAGGTTCAATGAGATTGCCAACACAATGATCTCACTTGGAAATGATGTTCCTATAAAGGAGTCGATTATGAGAATACTAAGATGTCTACTAGAAAGGTGGAGAGGCACATCTATTTCAATTAGAGAAACCTATGATATCAGTGTTTTTCCTATTACGTAATTAATTGGTAAGGTTATGATGTATAGAGAAGAACTTAAAGTAAACAAGGAAGAATATGATGAACCAAGGAAGAATTCAGTAGCCTTTAAGACATCCACTTCAATGATTAAGGATAAGGAGAAAGTTCACATACCAACTGAAAGCTCAATTGGTGATGAGAGTACATCTGACAGTGATGATAAAATGGATCAAATAGCCAGAAAATTTAAGAAATTCTATAGTAAGAAGAAATTATTTAGATAATAAAATTAAAATGGAAAATATGACAACAAAGGTCATTGGAAAAAGGATTCGAAAAAGTATGATAATAGTGATGACATTGTCTGTTATGAGTGAAAAAGGAAAGGACATGTGAAAGTAGACTGTCCAAAATTAAAGTTCAAGAAGAAACATGACTACAAAGACATAAAGTAAAAGAAATCTATGAAAGCAACTTATAGTTCTTCATAAGATAGCATAAGTGAGTCTGATGTTTCTGATTCTGAAAAGAATCATGCTAACATGTGTTTTATGAAAAACACATCCGAGGTCACATTAGATACTCCTACTTTAAATAAATATTATTCTAGAGATGATTCTGATTCTAAATATGAAAATATATCTAGTGAAGAAATATTTGAATATTCTAATATGCTATAAGAAACCTATAATGAATTAAAGGACGAGTATAATGACTTAAAGAAATAGCATTCTTTGATCAGCTCTATTAAATCCACACTTGATGTATAAAAGGAAAAGAATGCTCAATTACTTAAGTAAAATATTGAACTGAAATTGTGAAATGAGCAATTATGGAAGGACTTAGAGAAGTTCACAAATGGAAAAGATACACTTACCAAAATTTTAGTAAAACAAGTGGCACTAAAATATACCACTGGAATTGGATATCATCGTGGAAAGAGATAGTTTACTAAAACTAGATTTATACCTAAATCTGGACAGAATACTGCTCGTTTTGGTTCTGGAAATTCATATGATTCAACTTGTTATTCACATGGTTATAGATCAAATAATGTTTATCTTTCAAAATATATCGATTCTATAAATTATTTGAGACCCATTGGGAAAATTTAGGTACCTAAATCTTTGCTTGCTAACATGTTTGGACCCAAGAAAATATGGGTACTAAAATCATTTTCTTTTTAGACATATTTTGTAGGAAACATGCTTGAAGAGTTCCCATAAGAAGGTATGGTACTTGGACAGTGGATGTTCAAGGAATATGTCTGGATATTACTCATGCTTCAAGAGTTTAATCATAGTTTATGGAGGCCATGTCACCTTTGGTGATAATTCAAAAGGAAAAATCATTGGCCTTGGCCAGATTGGTAATAATGATTCAGTTTTAATTTCTAAAGTATTATTTGTTGATGGAATTATGTATAACCAGTTATGTATTTCTCAGTAGTGTGATGATGGTTTCAATGTAAAATTTGAAAATGGTTCTTGTGATGTTTTTAATTCTAAAAATACTTTAATATATTATACATTGAGAAATTAAAATGTTTATGTTGTTGATATGAATTCTTTATCTAAACAAAACATTACTTGCTTAAATGCTTTTCATAAAGAGTCTTGGATATCGAACAGAAGATTAAGACATTGCAACATTCATTCACTTGGAAAACTAACTAGGAAGAACTTAGTTAGAGACCTACCTAAACTTTAATTCCCAACTGACAAAGTTTGTAATCCCGGTCAAAAGGGAATGCAACATAAAGTTTCTTTTAAATCAAAGAAAGATGTTTCAACTTCTCAACCTCTTCATTTGGTTCCCATGGACTTGTTTGGACCTTCTAGAGTTTCTAGTTTAAATGGGATTCACTATATCTATGCCTTAATAGATGATTATTCTTGGTAAACATGGGTATACTTCATATCTCACAAAAGTGAAGCTTGTTCTTATTTTATTAAATATTCAAAGTCTGTAGAAAACCTTATTGGACATAAGATTAAGAACCTGAGAAGTGATCATGGTCGTGAGTATGAAAATCATGGGTTTGAATCTTACTTCTCACACAATGTCTGTAATCATAACATCTCTTCCACTACGACACCTCAGCAGAATGGTGTAGTAGAAAGAAGAAACAGAACCCTTCTAGAGATTGCAAGAACTATTCTTAATGAGTATGACCTGCCAATTTACTTTTGGGCTGAGTTTGTAAATACAACTTGTTATATTATTAATATATCCTTGATTAGACCTGTTCTCAAAAATTCCCTTTTATGAGTTGTGTAGCCATATGAAACCTAAGGTTAATTACTTAAGAGTTTTTGGTTGGAAAGTCTATATTCTCATTACAAAAGATAACATTGACAAGTTTGCATCCAAGAGTGATGAAAGAATTTTTTATGGTTATTCATTAACTAGAAAATCCTATAGAGTATTTATCAAAATAAACAAATGTGTGGAAGAATTTGTTCACATCATGATTGATGAAACTGATCCACATGAACCCAAACCTTCCATTGAAAATCTTGAAGAAGATGTGTCTATTTTTAACCTTAATTATGAAATCAATGAACCAGTTGTAAAGACATCCAGCTATGGAAAATTTCCAGAACCAGCTTCTGTAGAGCCTAAATCTAGAGAAGAACCTGAAATTTATAGTCATACCTTTACTAAATCAACTAGGATTCTAAAAAATCATCCTTTAGATCTTGTTGTTGGTAATCCTGATAGAGGGAAATAGACTAGCGATTCTACTAGAAACCAGGTTGAACATCAAGATTTTATTTCACATTAAGAACCTAGAAATATCAATGATGCAATAAATGATGAATTTTGGGTAATGTCTATGCAAGAAGAATTATATCAATTTGAAAGAAACAATGTCTTTGAATTAGTTGATAGACCTAAAGACACTTTTACCATAGGCACAATATTTTTTTTAGAAATAAAGTTGATGAATCTGGAAATATAGTTAGAAACAAGGGAAGGCTAGTTTCACATGGTTATAGTCAAGAGGAAGGAATAGAATATGAGGAAACCTTCTCACCTGTAGCTAGATTAGAAGCCATTAGGATTCTCCTTGCCTATGCTACTCATCTGAATTTCAAGTTATATCAAATGGATTTCAAAAGTGCTTTTTTAAATGGTTTTATAATTAAAAATGTTTTTGCTGAACAACCACCAGGATTTAACAATCCTCATTTTCAAAATCTTGTTTTTAAGCTATATAAAGCTTTATATTGTTTGAAACAATATCCACGAGCTTGGTATGATAGACTTAGAAATATTCTTATTTCAAAAGGTTTTACCATAGGTATTGCTGATCCAAATCTAATTATTAAAAGAATTTCAAATGATGTTTTGATAGTACAATTCTATGTTGATGATATTATTTTTGGATCTTCTTAACATACTTTGTGTATTGATTTTTCAAAGAGTATGAAAAATGAATTTGAAAAGAGTTTAATAGGAGAACTCAAATTTTTTCTTGGATTTCAAGTTTTTCAAAAGGAAAATGGTATCATTTTAAATAATAGTAAACATACAAAGGATCTCTTTAATCATTTTGGTTTAGATAGTATTAAGGAAAGTGATATACCCATGAGTACCACCTACAAGTTGGACATTGAAGAACCTGGGAAACTAGTTGATCAAACAAATTACAATGTAATGATTTGAAGTCTACTTTACCTTACTACTAGTCGACTAGATATTATGTTTAGTGTGTGTATGTGTGAAAGATTTCAAGCTAATCCTAAATAATCTCATTTTCTTGCTGTTAAAATAATTTTCAAATATCTTAAATATACTGAAAATTTAGGTTTGTTTTATCCAAAAGAACAATCTTTGGATTTAATAAGTTATTCAGATACCGACTTCCCTGGTTGAAAGTTAGATAGAAAGAGCACATCTGGAACATGTCATTTATTGGGAAAGTCTTTTGTATCATGGTGTAGTAAGAAACATAATTCAGTTACTTTGACTACTGCTGAAGTAGAGTATATAGCTGCTGGTAGTTGCTGTGCACAAATTCTATGGATGAAACACACTCTTTTGTACTATAGATATCAATTTAGACATGAATCTATTAATTGCGATAACACTAGTGCAATTAACATCTCTATGAATCCCGTGTCTCACTCTAGAACCAAGCATATAGATGTAAGGTGCCATTTTTTGTGTGATTATTACCAAAAAGGTGATATTACTCTTGAGATTATTGGTACTGAACATCAATTAGCTGACATTTTCACCAAACCTTTTAGTTCAGATAGGTTAGGTTACATTAGACATGAATTATGAATGATAGAATTTGTTGGTTAGAAACCTCGTTGTTATACCTCAATGGTGTGAAACCTCGCCATTATACCTCACTGGTATGAACCTCACTGATATACCACACTGGTATGAAACCTCACCATTATACCTCACTAGTATGAAACATCACCATTATACCTCACTTGTATGAACTTTACTGCTATACCTCGCTATTAGTGGACCTCACCATTAGAGGTGGCTGGTAGCCCCAGAATGGGTACTCTATGGTCTTAACAAATTATTATTTCAATATAGAGTCACATTGACCTCTTTTCACTTTTATTTTATAACATTACTGGGTATATGTGGAAATGATATTCATTTCAATTAGATTAAGATACAAATGAAGCTCTTATGTGTCCCTTATCACTCCCAATTATTACCGTATGAGTCAAAATGATTCCATGTGTGATTTTGATAATTAAATCCAAGGTAAATATATTCTATGTCTTATAAATACATTATTTCCCTCCTCATTTGATTTACCCTACTCTAATCTTGGTGTCTAGAATGAATTCCTCAAAGGCATGGTTTATATAAACAAAAATATAGGAGATTATTCTTATTTTGTGCTGTGGAGGATCATGTGGCTTTATTGATCAATGATATTCATTCTCTTGGTTAATAGATGTTTTTTTAATTTCATTAAAAAAGATTATTATATATTATGGATTATTTCAAGAATGCTTCCTTTCATTTATTTTTTGTATTTAGATTATCAGGATTCGTGAATAATTTTAGGGGTTGATAATATTGTCCTTTCTTGATGAACTGGGGATTGATTACTTATCGATATTATGTTAGTTATGTGATTTGGTATTAAATTCAGGTTCTATGATTTTATGGATTTACCATGAACAATATATATTTAGTAAATCTTTTTGTTGATATTGGTAGGTGGACTTTTATCACTTTGTCATGATTACTCTATACTGCCAACAATACTTTTTGTTTAACTATATTTTTAATATAAATGAATCAATAATATATTATTTTTAAATTTATAATCTACCATTGATATTTTTAAATAAGTAATTATGTAATTTTCAAGGGGATCTAGTTATCATAATGCAATAGAACCATATCCGAGTCAAATTTATATAGGCATTAATGAAACAACTATATTTAAAAACACTTTTTAAACAAATAAGGATTGAAACAAATTTTATTCAATTTATGAAATGGTATCCCATGAATATATCATATTATGATACCTAATATTATAAATATGATGTCATTTTACATTGAAAAAAATATTGGACTGAAATGGGACCCTTTGAGTGGTCTATTTCAAACTATCTGGAGGATAACAAGTATATAAAGAGTCTACTCTGGAAATATATATCATTATATGTTTTTATATTTTACTCAAGCTCACCATTATCTATCACACTTATATTTCATTATATGGCTCAAATATTTCCACGTAAACATAAATTATCTATACTATTGTCAAAGAATCGTAACAAAACAAAAATATGATTCTTCTTTGGAAACGTGGTAGTTTATATTTCTATGTGGTAATAAGAACATCGATAGGAATATTCCATCAAAATTATTACTTATAAAGCAATGTAACTTGACCTCCAAATCGATTTTTTTATCATTTTCAAAAGGCCATTTTTAGGGTTAGCAGGAAACCTTACATTTCCAAAGTTCAAAAGCTGCGCCAGTCCACAAACTGAAATTTCAAATAACAACATTCAAGAAAAATAACCATACCCCACATGAATCTCAAGTCATGTGCCTACCTCGAGTTCCACACCTATCACCTCCAACATCATGTCTTTCCACCTCCCACATCAACACCACACCAGCAAGACCTTCCAAAAGCTCAATCTTCGTCAACTTCATCTTCAATGATGTCTCAAAGTTCCTCATAATCATGGTCATTGTCATTGACACCAAACCAGTTCCATTGTCTTAGTCAACACCACATCAGTGAACCGGAGAACATCGAAGATCATCTAGCTATCATGAAACATTAAGACAAGCCTGCATCCCTCATCACCAAAACACATAAACCACCAGCATTATAGCATCATGAACATCACTGACGACTACCCAAGTGAACAAAAAACTTCATCGAAAGTGAAATCTGAAAAAACATTGTAACTAGAGAAATCCACCATATGTCATTCCACCCAGGACCTCTTACATCTCCTTAGACAGATCCCAAAACTCCCTTTGTATCTGGTGCACCTGACCGACCTGGAAGGAAGTAAATGACTAGGAAGCTAGAACAGGCAGGAGTGGTAGAGAAGGGGAAATTACAAGAAAAAAGAGACAACTAACCATAGATATAAACACTAGGCTTAAATAAATAAATGAAAATGTATAAAGTGGTGATTTAAATTCATTATTTTGAGTAATGTTATTTAAAATAGATATTTATCTTGTACTATAATATTAAAAAATCCCTTATCATCCTCCACTACTAGTAATTTTATATGCCTTACCCATGTGATTTTAGGAACTACCATTTCAGTTCTTTAGTAAATAATCATGTTTAGATCATGAACCCTTGTTTGAAATTAATATAGTTTAATAAATAATTCATTAATTTGAATATTGTTATTGTGACCAACAAATCGAGTATGCTATACTCATGTGGATTCATTAGATTGAAACAATATTATTTCTTAATAAATTTTTATTATACCCCATGTTTGGAATTCTTTAGCATTTGTTCTACACATATATACCTTGTTAACCATACTCATACTTATATGATTTTAGGATTGGATTCATTGGGCATGTATTAGATTATATTCATATTTCCTTTTATTTTTATTGAACATGTATTTAATTATTATAATTTGTATGTATGTTGATATAGGTCATGAACATGTTTTATGGATTTCTAAAGAATCATACATTACATGACTAATAATTAGTTAAAAATATTTTTTATTATTGGGATACTATATATATTTTTTAAATACATCTGTAAGTTATATTGATGGTTTACATATTGGATACTTAAGATATGAATATGATATCATAGGTTATAAATGTGTCTTGTGCATTAATCAATGACTTGTTATATTGATTCACATATCCTATAGAATGGGTTACATATTATTATCAAAGTAATCTACCTTTATTATATTATTAGGATGTTTCCTAAGGGGGTTAAATTATTTGTACACACATATCCATATGTGAGAGTACATAAGACGACATATTATTTACAGTACAATGACTTACATGAATTCCCTGGATTTTAGGTATGGGAATCATTTTTTTTCTTGATGGATAAATCATTAATTTCAAGAGCCCAAATTTAATTATGTATTACTAGCATAGATCGCCTCAATATAGTGAGTAATTTTATATAACCTGAATTCATATATTATTTTTTTGTTATAGATTTATTAGTATTCATATTTACTTTTTTCAAACACTATTTCATTTAATTTGTATACAAATTAGTTTGGATGTATGTGTGTATTAATGTTGTATCATTATTATTTTTAGACACCATTGGTGGTTCCTAGGTCAGTGTTTTATGCTCACACCAACCACATAATCCTTAATAGTCTACAAACTCATTTTTCATTATTTATAGTACTATTAGAACTTCAGTAGTTCTTGTAAATCCTTGAGGTGTTTTTTGTTCTCATTGTCATAATAGAATTAATTCCCACTTCTTATTAAGAGGTAATGGTGTTTGTTAGAGATTTTTACTAATCAGAGATGAAATGTGGATTTTTTATGCCTCCATCCAATTAGTGATACATGAGGAGAACTACCAAACCCATGATCTAGTATTGTATTTAGTGATTTTTACATTAACGATTTTATGATAGTATCTCTACAGTGAGATTTGTGACATATATTTGGATCCTAAAATCATTAATTATATATTTTTTAAAAATGTGAATAATATTTTCTAATAATGGTGATTATGTCTGATCAATGATTGTTATTTTTCAATTAAATATCATCATCTGATGGAATAAAATAGTATATTTTCAATTTAGAGAGGATCCCACAACTCTACCATTGATAAGGAAAGAAATGGATCCAATATTCTTGAAAATACAAAGGATGGACATATGAACAATAATGTTTTATTTATCTTTCATTAATAAAATAATTAATCTACAATGAAATCATTAAAGATTCATGGAGGAGAAAAAAAATGACGATATGATAATGTTAAATATAGATTATACACTTGAGTTAATCTATTCCAAATATGGATTTGTAATTTTTGGATCCCAGATATGTGTCTAATCAAAACTAAAACTGAATAGGGGACATTTTTATGATTCTAAAATATCATTCTCATGTATTAATTAAAAAAATAACTAAGTTTTATAGTGACATAAATAGAAACATCACACAAGATAACATGGAGAGGTAGATTTTAGAATTTTTATCTTGATTCTTGGTATGAAAATATGATATTTATAGGTAAAATGGATCTAATTGTTTGATGAAAAATTTTATTGTAACAATATGTAAACGAGAAAATATGACATTCTATTTTTTTATACGACAATGTTGTACATATAGAAAAATAATTTCATCTATGTGGTTGTCAGTCATTATAAAAAGTCGGATAATTTCAATAAAATGAAGGTAATTTTTCTCTTGAAAATATATAGATGATATATATAACTAAATAGGTTGTACTGCATTGAGTTCCTCTCAATATTACCTGACTGTGACTTGAGGATCAACTCTAGGTATTTCAAATTCTATTCCTATTAATTTGAAACATAATTGTGATTCAGTATTGTTTATCACCCTCTGATGGTTTAAATGTCTAAAATAACCATTCAACCTCTAGAGGATATACTAATATCATGTTCAATATATTTCACATTATTTTCAGATCAACAATTTCCACTATTATATTTCCCATATAATAACATTTCCACTATATCATCCAAATGGCTTTAAATGAGTCTATTTATAGGAAGAGGTGTCTAACTCTGATATCCTTGGATAATGTTAGAGTGATTAAACTAGCAGAACCTAATCTTATCTAAGTTATGATAGTAATGATTAAAATAATATATCAAAATATAAAACCCAAAAATTGTTGAAATAAAATCTATGTAGATAGTCATAGAAATGTTCTTCAGATTGAGGAAAGTGATTAAGTGTTCCTCCATATATCACTATGGAATAAATTCATCAGTTTTGGGGTGAATTGAATGCTTATTCCTGTAAAAATATTCTCCTTTGAGATCTATTATCTCATTAAAGCTATGGATTCTTAACTATATGCATCCCCTAATCTATATCATGTATATGATATATTCCATGTATTCCTCTTGAATTAGTACATTGATGACCCCTCACATGGGTTTAATTACAAATTGGTACCCATGGGAAATGATAATTCATATTGATAGTATCTAGGGAAAATCATAGATAGTAGAGAAAAAGCTATGTGAAAAAAGGTATCTATCCTATTAAAAGTGTTTTAGAGGAAGGAAACCAATATTGGAAAGGTAAAATTTGATGAAATAGAACTACCATTGTCATGTTCTATGTGTGAAGAGAAATTTTTTAGTAATAAATATCTTAAGTGTGAAAAAATTTAATGATCAATACATCTAAAATTGAAATTCACTATTGAATATTAACTTTCTTATTTTGTTTTACAGTTATTAAAAAACACATGCACTATTTTAGTTATATTTTTCCTCTTTAGAATATATGATTTAAAATAAGACTATAGATTTTAAACATTTATAATATTTAAATTTTTTAGTGACCTTTATTATTATACATTATCTTTCAGAAAATGAAATTGACCCATAGGAATGTAGTGATGGATTTAAATGGTTGGATCATATAAAGAACACTTATTAACCCTTATAAGTTATATGGGATCATGGACATTTTCATTGACCATTTAAAAACTGATATTATATAACTAATTCACATGAAAATCTATTTACATGAAAAATTATATCTTATTAAGATCACAACCCAATATGTGTTCACTAAACCACCCCTAGAATGTTACACCATCGTATACGTTGACTGAAGAACATATACAGGAAAAATAAAAGGCCATTTATCTATTATCTTAATGTATGATTTTAAATAACATTATAAAAATTAAATATGGATTATTTTTATTCTTTTTTATTATTTGATATACATTTTTATGTAATGAGTTTGATTAAAATAAATTTTTATTCTTAGATAAAATAGTATTTTTAGAAAATATAAATGAATTTTTTGTAAACAATTTTGGATAAATTCATAAATTGGGAAATTAATATTATTTTTGGATAATATTATTATTAAATAATAATATTCATTGTTAATGTGATATATTGATTAATGAAGTCCAATGTAAAATTAATAATCACTAGAAATATTTTATCCTTGTAAAACCCCATTATTTTTCAATAAATATGGATTTTTTTCAATGATTACATTCTCATATTTAAATAATAATATTGTTAAAATAATCATTATTATTTTAGTCATCATGTTGGATTTCTCCAACGGTGATTTTTTAGTAATTTTGTAAAAAAGTATATTTTTTGGGAAAAATGTTAATACAGTATATATATATGGTATCCATAAACATATCAAAAAATCCAATGTGATTTAATAAATATGATAAGGATATCCAAGACCAAATTTTTTTCAACATTAAAATAATGTGTTATTAAAATTATTTAAGTAATTTTATAATCCTTTAATTAACACTCCAAAACATGTATTATCTTTTATGGTATTAAAATCATTTCTTAATGAAAATGACTCCCATCAATAGCACCATGGGAATTGTTTTTAATAATTTCACAACATATATTTAGAAAGTGTTAAAACTCCATTCTATTTGGTGGAAACCTTGGGAAAATATATTGATGGTTTTTTTATTATTTTATTATATAGAGTCCAAAACGTATCTATAAAAATTAATAAAGAATACCCCCACTCTATTTATACAAATACCCAACCAAAATCAAAAAAAATATTCACTAAAAATATATTTTCCTTGAATTTACAATATCTTTTTTTCAACATATCTCACTCAATGTATCCCCTTACTCTTATGAAGCTTTTTATATTCTTTTATAATCCCTATATAAATGTAAAAGATTCAATCCAGCTCCTTATTAAACATTTATGTTGTATTATTTCATTTTATATTCCAATATTCCTTGTTGAAATTTGTATTTAAATATAAATCTTTCTTTACATATGATTTACATGTAATTATATATCACATTGACTAGTAATTCATTTCCGTAAATATTTTTGTACACAAGTTATGCAAGTGAAATTATGTTGTGATTTTATATTCCAAACATTTTGGTAGTGGGTAACATTTACCATTTCCTATCAAGGGAACTCACCTTGATATTCCTATACCTAATTTATTTTTTAATTCCATATATGTCACCCACAATCCATAATCATTGGATTAAATTTCATAAAATATTTTCTATTGTTTTATGAATTTTTTGTAGATACATGCTTTTATATGATATGAATTTTATGGGTGTGACTAATATTATATACTCCCACCATGTTTTGAGTAATGATTTTATCTAATTAGTTACCATGTTTATAACACATTGAACCAAGAAACCCGAAGTAAGTGTGTTAAATTACTAAATTATCATAGATAAAACTGTTGATTCCCAAAGGGATGATCAGTTTAGGAGTCTTGGAAAATAGTGTACATTCATGAAGCCTACATTACAATTCAAAACATTAAATACAATATAAATAATACTTTGAGAGAACCATTAATATGGATGAGTAAAAAAACATATCAGTTATAATACACATCTTGGTATCTTGGAAAAATAAAATAGAAGAATTGGGTAAGCTAAGATGCTCAGTAAGGGTAAGTGAACATAGTAATCTATTGTTAGTAAATAAGGATATACCTTAAAAAAGTTGTATAATTGATAAATAATCTAGATAAATATAAAAATTTTCATATTATGGGAAGAATAAATCAAATAATTCTATGCAAATTTTCACATATATATTATAATAGTTGAATAATCACATGTAATATCGATAAATAATCTCATAAAGAGGGAATGCATAATAAAAGGAATCATAAACATATATCCATTGATTCCGCCATGAAACCATACATGTACTTGTAAAAACCAATCTAGTTTGTATCATGAGACAAAACATATCATTAAAGGGATATATCATGCACCTATTATCCATTACATTGTACAATTAATTCCTTATATGAAAAGGATGAAACATTAGCAATATAAACATTTGTATTAAGTCAATCAAAAGAACTGTTAATACATTAAACATAAAACATGAATGGTTTGAAAAATCATCATACATAGTCAAACATATCATAATCCTGTCAATGAAATATGTTATATTTAATTTTAATAAATCAACTTCAATTAAGCATAAAATCTATCAAAGGATGTTGAAATAGATGAAAACAAAAAAATAAATTCATGAAAATTTTCATGAGAGAAATGCCCATTTTTATATTGAATTGATTTTAAAAGTGGATAGTAATATTAAAATAAAACCATTCTATTAATAATAATATTTTGATATTATAATGTCTGTTTCTCTTATGTCAAATATATTAAATGAATAACATTCCTTATATATTTTGTCCAAAAGTCATAAAGTACCTCATTTGGAGAATGATGAAAATTTTACATTCCAAATCTTTTATTAAAATACATAAAGGGTAAAAATAACATTAAATTTGTTTATAATAATAGTGACACTATTTTGAAATACATTTTTAGGAATCATGGATATGGATGATAAATATGTTCTGTTAAATACATGTGTATAAACAACATCGGGTAATAATAAGGATGTGATGTTAAAACTTACCTTATACATTCCTTTTGTTGAGGGTGTATAAACATCCCATATAATATAAGATTCTTGTTATAAAATTATTCACGAACTATATCCATATTTATGATATCATACATGATCATGTAATATCATGTTTTTAATAATATTTCATATTTATCATTGTTTGGGTTTTTATCTACTTCATTTTCTTCTTCATTGTTTTTTTCAAGTAAGTACTTTTTCTTATGAATATGATATATTTTATAAATTTAAATTAAAATATTAATTTCATAAATATTTTTCTCCACTCATCATATATATATTTTATAATTATTTGTAAATTTATATCATGGAGAATGAATCACATCGCATTGTGGAGACTATAGGTCATCAGTATGAATGAGAGACAATATATTTCTATTAATGGTAATGTGATAGGGAATTTGAAATTATATAAACTATAAAGATTAAATATAATTTAATATTAATTATTTATTCCATTATATACCACATTATATCCAACCAAATAAACTGGTGATGAAAAAAATACACCATAGTGTAGAGACAGTAAGCTGTACGTAGACAAGTTTGCTGATATTGTTTTTCGTAGGATAGATATTGGGAGTAATATGGTTATACCATAAGCATTATAAAATCTCATTATATATATGATACATTATTACATACATTATTACTCAAACCACATAGGATGATGAAGTATAAGATGAAATGAACATTAATGAATTGGTAAAATAATTACCACTTCTTTGGTGGAATTCTATTGGATCTCTTTTAGGGACCCTAGGGTTGGTCATTCTAGAATACTAGGTCCTCTAGAACGTAACTAAAAATATATGGTGGTAAGATTGTCAAGGTTTTTCTTATCTATAAGGATCAATGTGGTGCAAGAATATGTGGGAGTAGGTTCCTTTTTATAAAAGACAATATATGCACTTTTGGAATTCATTAATATATTAAATTAATATAAAATGATATTTGGATTTTCAATATTTCTAAAGGGATTTATTCTGAATCTAAGATTTATAAGGGTATATATAATCTCTGCCAAAGCTATTTCTTCATGTTTGTATCACAATTTAACTTTATCAGTTGGCTTTAACCCTTAGATAATCATTTGACATCTTCTTGTAAAAACAAGGATTTTTTACTCATTTGGATTAATATAGATACTATAAAATAATGAAAGAACAAAAAATGGATAATTGAATGAATATTTAATATTATTATATTCATTTGGATGATTTTTTTTAGAAATTTATTTAATATAATAAAATATTTATTATTTTAATGTATCATTTGGGTCAATTTTGATTCTATTAAGTATTTTTATTTTTAAAAATATCATTGAAATAAGGTAACTATTTACAAACACTTTTAACATATGTCAATCATGTATTAGTTATGTATGAAATTCTTTTATTTCATTAAATTTTCCAAATTACATTTATTTTTATATTTTTAATATCATTTATTTGATATTTACATTCATTATACCATTGTTATATCATTACAATGCAAGCCAGGATGTAAATTGTTTATTCCATGAAAATAAGAAATAAAATTTTAAGATGAAGGTAAATTTATTATCTGTTAAATGGTAATTTCATCCAAATCAATATTTTAGTCAATAATCACATATTCTAATAAATTAGGACACGTTTTAGGATTATTTTATTAAATATTAATATTTTTAAATTTAATTGCATGATTCTCCCACATCCTTGTTAAATAATAATTTACTAAAGTTAATATTAATAAAATCCAAAAATTATGTTTATATTATTAGACTCTCAAAATCATACTTGTTATAATATTTTATGTTCATCATTCCATATTCAACTCAAAAAAGTGTCTATGTTTTGTTAAATGTCACTCTCACATACGTGGCGATAAAATGGGTAAAATGAAATGTTCAAAAGATCAATATGTTTTTATACACAATTTCAATATACAAATGATTTCAATGACCTATATTGAATTAATATAATTAAAATTTATCTATTATTACATTAAAAATTAAATTTAAATAGTAATAATACTTAAATGAAAGTGTGTTATTTTAATAAAATATAGTATTTTCACTATTTTAATACAACTGAAACTACTCCAAAAACTAATATTCACCCTATGAAAATTTATAAATTAAAAATTAAAATAAAAATATTTTTTCATCAAATAAAATTTTAAAAAGTGTCCAAACTTATATTTGAAATGGGTTTCCACTAAAAAGAGTTAAAATTACCATTTTTTAAAATACTTCATTAATGTGAAAAAAATTGTTTTGTTATTATATCATGTTTAGAAAACACATAAGATGAATTCTAAAATTATATAGAATACATAAAAATTTCATATGTTGTTAATACTATTCATAACCTCAAATTTAATAGCTACATAATATATTATAATAATATTTTAGTTATAAATTTTTGTTTTTAAAAGCTCGGCCTTCCTTAAACTATAGAAGAAAGCCTCTCTGTTGTGTAACACAAGATAACTCACTATTGAATTCATCGACTGCTAGAAAATATATAAAAAGAAAAAATAATTTAAATACATGTGGGGTTATATTATCCATACCATAAGTAAATTTTTTCCTCAAAATTTACAAATGATCTCAGTAATCAAGAGTTTCATATTTGAAAATACTATAATATAGGAACCAACATCTTATATAGGGTTAATAACACAAATTATATATAAGGTGGAATTAAAAGTGTCAAGATGACAAAATACGTGATTTTAAATAGTTTATCATTAATAAGAATTAAAGATACTCACATGTAGGAAAAAAATAACTTTTTTTGAGGTAGTGATTGAGGTTATCAATCAAAAATAAGTGAACAATAAATGGAAAAAATCATGGCCCCAACGGAATATATATATGAAGATTTAAAATATCATCCATTAAAAAATAACATTTTTTTTATTTATATTATTTTCCTAGAGTTGATTAATTCATTCACTCCATAATAATGTAAAGAAATATAATTACATTATACATTTATATAAACAAGTGAATTATCAATGGAAAATTTGTAGCCCCAAAGGAATATAAATATTAATATTTAGAATACCATGAATTAAAAAAATAAAATTTTATTGTCTTTATATTCTTTTCATAGAGTTGAGTAATTCATTTACTCTATTATAAGGTAATGAAATAAATTTACTTGATACATTACTGTAAACACATTATGATTATTTGGATGCTTCTTTAACTGTTTATACTTCATTTCTTATCACATGTATAATCATAATGTTAAGTAATAAGTTAACTTCTAAAGAATTTTCCAAATAAAAAATTATTCCATTTCATCAATGGTTATCATTTCTCAAATGAACTTATTATTATTATATTCAAAACATTAATAAGGACAAATTTTACACATTTAAAACATTATAATAACTTTGTCATTTATTCCCTGAAAACAATATAATAACCTTAATTAAAAAAACATTATTGAAATCATGAATTCTTCCAAATTTATTTAATAGAACATAGTTTATTATATATACATCTTAAAGATAGTAATTGATTAAACTCAATCAATGGTGTAATTAAAAACATTTTACATAAAATAATAATTAGTTCTACCGTAGTCAGTAATATATAATTTACATTATCCAAGTTAATCATCTATTTATTTTGACATCATTATCTCAATACCTTGATCATATTAATAGTTATATTTCCATAATCTATATGGTTTTCTAAATGAATAAATTTCAAAAGAGTAACCATTATTGGTACCACACATTCTCAAATTTTTATGAAATAGTAATACAATACAATCCTTATATATTGCATAACTACTATAACTAGTACATCATTTATAAAATACTCAAATAAAATAACTAATGAATCCAAAAATAAGAACATTAATCATTCCTCTTTAGTAGTATCAGTAATGTTTTCTTGACATTGAATATTTAAGGTATACTGACTTATATTACCTTAACACTTGGCACTTTCATTTTCACAGTGTCCCATCTCCTAGTAGTTAAAGAATTGTACATTAGAAACATTGTTCATATAATTACAATACCATGCACTATGACCTCTCTACACACATTCAATAAACACCCATTCTTACTAATAAAAAATCTGGTTGTTTCTAAAAACAATGATTACCTATGGAAAAGTAATTATTTCATTTCTTCCCATTATCTTTATTTTTTACAACTATAAATTTATTCCCCAAATTCCCTCTAAATAAATATTACTTAGAGTAATCCCAACATATCCATTTAAACATATTTCATCCAATAATACTCTTCTTTTTTTTCTTTCATTTTATGAAATCTGACAAGGGGGATTCCGTACCCATCACAATATCACATGGTTATGTGACCTCAAATAATCAGAATTCTTGGGCGATTATTTCACTTTGAAATCTTTTCTTAAGACCCTAAAAGGGATTATAATTCATGATATTTGTATTAAGTGCATTGTTTTAGTTCACACTCTTTCTACAAGTCTCTATTTCTAAATAACAACAAAAACTATATTAGATCATATAAAAATGTATAATCCTAAAACTAGAAAATTACTTAACCAAAACTGAAAAAATTATTGATTGCTTATCTCATAATAATAAAAAAAATTATTTGGGGACATATTTACATTTAAATCCTTTATAATTATATGTAATAAAAATTGTAATTTTTCAGTGAATATCACCAATGAGTGTCAAACATGGTACCCAGTATGGCTTATTTTCATGTTCTGAGTTACACCGATTAACGTATAATGAACCTTGATGGAGTTGTTATTCCAAGGTACATACGTGTTGGAACAACATCCACTTGTAGTATCCATAAATGAATTTATTTCTATTAATACCCAAAAAATATATACCTTAATAAATTTATATGATGTTTATCTATATTTATCCTTCAGTCTATCTTAGGGTTAAATTCCCAAATATATTTTTTCTATATCTACGATCCATGATTTTTTAAAAATATTCTCTAATAAAAAACTATTTCACCACGAAACCAGTATCCATGAGTCAGTTCCTTACTTTATTACATTGGCATAGGTAAAAGCGTTGAATACAAGACCATTGAGTTATTTAGAATTTTAGGAAAAATATTACATTACTGAACCCTACATTACTATTATAAACATAAAAAACAAACTAGATACTCATTTTTGAGAACAATTAATCACTTAGATTAACCATTCATATAAGGCATAATTCACTTAATAGAATCCTAAAAAATAAAACATAATAAAGGGTTGAGTTCAGATTCTCAGTAAGGGTAATTGTATAGTCGAAGATATTATTTGTAAATAAGCATAATCCCCAATAAAAAGGGTATTATTGAAACATAAGATAATTAAAAATAATATTAAGAATTATATAGAAATAATAAATCTAATAATTCAATATGAACATTCACATAGATATTCTACTAGTCGAATAATCACAAGTAATATCAATCACTAATCTCATAATGAGAGAATCCATAATGTCAGACATCTTAAACATACCATCAATGCATAGAAAAATAAACCATTCATAAATTGGTAATAACACAAACAATTTTCCCTCATGAGACCAACCAATGCATGAAGGTGCTATATTGGTACCACCCATCACTTAATAATTCAAATTCATTCCTTATATGAAAAAGGGTGAAACATAAATAACACAGAGATTAATTTGAAAAATAGAATACAAAATGATAACACATTAAACATAAACCTGAAATGGTATCAATATATCATATCGAAAATCAAAATATCATATACACTTCAATACAATATGGTAGATTGTGTCATAATAAATCTACATCAATTAGGAATAAAATATAACAATGTTTTTTTAAATAGATGAAATGAGTCTATCAAAAGAAATAAACATTTACTCCAAAAAATACACAAATTTTTGTAGAATTTATATTAAAAAGGGTAAAAAATTTAATAGAAAACTTTTTCCTTTAAAATAATCATATACGCTCGTAATGGTTGTTTTTTATACATCATATAAGTCAAAAATTAGAATTCCATCTAGACTTTTTCTGAAGGATCATAATGTAACTTATTTGGAAAATGAAAAAATTATTTAATTTTAATGTTTTATAAAAAGTAACAAATCAATAAAAATGGATTTAAATAATTTTTTAAGAATGGTTAGAATATTTTAAATTATATTTTTATGAAACAAGTACATGAATGATAAATATGTCACAGTAAATACTTACGTATAAACAATCCCAAATAATAATGAGATTGTGAAGTTAACCCTTACATTTTACTTTACTATAGATTAGGGTGTGTTGACCTCATGTATAATGTTTAAATATTTTTATTAAATTATATGAGAACTATATCTATATTTATGATATCAAATATGATCCTATTATATCTATTTGTAAATAATATTTCATGGATAACATTTTATCAGGTGTTAACTCCTTTGTTAACATTTGACCATATTGTAATCTATGCCCTATATATTATGAATATAATATATTTTCATCATATCCAGAATAATATTATGTTTGTATGTATTCTATTAACTCATTATATATATATATATATTAATCAATCATTATTGGAAAATCTGGAGCATAAAACTCCTTGCGTCGTGGAGAAGGTATGATGTACATATGCACAAGGGATAGTATTATTTTATTAATGGTAATGTGGTAATGAATTTGATGGTATATTAATTATAATTAATCCATATGATTTCATATTTACTATTTTATCTAATATTCATCATTATACCAATCAAAATAAAGTGGTTTTTGAAATCAAATTACACAACAATGTGGAGACCGTATATCGTACATATGCACGCATGGTGGTATTATCTTTTGTTGGATGAATAAATTCAAGAGTATAGTTGTCCAATTAGCATAATAACACATCATAATATATATAACACATTATGTAGTTTGGAAAAAATATTGGATGAGTAAGTAGAATAATTGATGTACATTAATGAATTGGTAAAACAATTACATATTCTTCAGTCGACTTCTTTGGGATATACTAATAGGGACACATGTGATGGACTTTTTTGAAGATTAGGACCTACAAGAACAAAACTATTATTGTTGGGAAGAAACAATTTCTGGTTTTTTCGATTTCAAAGGCCCAATTTATTGTGAGGAAGTGAGGGGAAGGTCACTTTATAATTTATGGAAGGGCAACTCGTGAAATCCATTAAATATATTAAATAAATATAAATTGAGTTTGATTTAAAATAACTCCAAATTTACTCATATAGAAGATCACATGATTATGGGTCTAAATCATCTTAAAAATTTATTTTTAGATGTTTTTTATGTCAATATTTCCCACATATTTTTTCATTAACCTTCAGTTAATCCCTTTAACTCTTACCATGATAAGTTGGAATTTTTACTCTTTTGGGTTAATATAGTTACTAAAAATTCCTAGAGAACCCCAAATTGATCATTTATTACAAAGGAAACCATATTAAAGTCATTTTTCTGAAAATTAGTTTTTATGAATTTTAAATCATTTAATAAAATATTATTTTTTGATTGTATCTTTTATCACATTTTTTATTCTATACATTATTTGAAATTTTGAAAATATCCTAAAAACAAGATAACATCAAAAAACAATATCAAATATATCATTAACATTTATGTGATGTCAGTATAAATTATTGTATGTTAATAATTATATCAAATACAATTTATTTTATTATTTTAGATATCATTTATTTGATACTTTCATTAATTAATCAATTTCGGCCACATTATAATACATGACATTAATTAAATTATCACATGTATAAAAATAAAAACTATATTATCATTATGATGGTAAATTTATTATCATTAAAATTTCAATTTATAGTCTAATTTATCTTTTTTATAGCCACATAATAAAAATGGTATAATTATAAAACACATGAGACTGACATTTTAACTTATCTTTAAATAAAATTTTATAAATTTCATATTCATACACAAGTGGAAGAAAATTATACAATTTTAGAAAAAGGGACTTATTTTTTAAAAAAAAATTATCTAATTAAATTAGAACATGTTTTTGGGTAATTTTATAATATTATAATATTATTTTTACCTTTAATTACTCAATTTACCCTTATCTATGGGAAATAAAAATTTACTAATGTTACTACTCATAACATCCAAAATTATTTTAATCTAATTAGATTCTTGATATAGTATATATTACAACAATTTTTTCCAATTTTTTTAAATTTTATTCAAAGAAGTATCTAAATTAATATTAATGTGAATCTCAAAGACATGGTGAGAAAAAGGGTAAAAGAAAACAGTGAAAAAATTAAGTAGTTTTTATATCCAATTTCAATATAAATTTTTTTTACTAACATAAATTGGAATAAAATATTTACTATTTATCTATTTTTCCATTTAAAATAAATTTTATATATAGGTATTATTTAAATGAAAAGGAATTTTTTAACGGAAATGTTGTATTTCTCGTTATTTGTCAAAAAATGAAACTTCTTTAAAAAGTGCCAAATATTTACTCTAAGATAATTTTTAGATTTCTAATTAACAGAAGAATATTATTTTTTCAAATAAATATTATAAAATATTATAAAATATATAATTAATATGGGTCTTTACTTAAAGGCAATAAAATTTCTCTTTTTAAAAATTACTTCTTTTACGTGTAAAAATGGATTTCTTATTATACCATGTATATAAAAACAAGATGAATGTAAAAATTATATGGAAGATATATAAATTTCATATCTGGTTAATACTATTAATAACCCCTAATTTTACAGTATGGTTATATCTTAGAATAATATTTTAATAATAAACTAATGTGTGGTAAGACAAAATCTTGTGTATAATTGAAGTTATCAAATAAAGTCTTGTTTGTGTGAAACACAAGATAAAATAGTATTTCCTACATTAAAAGTTAGAGAATATATTAAAAAAATTTAAATAAATAATAAAATAAATAATTCAGTTATTTCAATGTATAGTTCATGGGAGGTTATCCCAATCAAAAAATATAATGATTACTTGGTGTTTACCTTATTTTTACCTTATCAAGTTATTTTTTTTCCAAGTTACTATATTTCCATTATAATATTATCTTATATGAAGATTTTATGTACATTTTTATTGTTATAAACCATTTTATGTCACATTTATATGCCTCTTGAATCACATTTATATTCATTTATCTTTTCATGTTTGGATTATTCACTTACTAGGCATTAGAAATAATTAAAATGATTTTTTTTGAATGAACAACATTTTTTTAAAAGACATCTTAGTCATTTGTTGTGCACATAATATAAAATTATTTATTTATAATTATAGAAAATGTATTTATAAAAATAAAATGATGTTTTAAAATTATTATTTAAAATTTATATTAGGGTTATTTTTTTGTTTTTTTGGAATTGTTTTGTTTTTAATTAATGCCGCACAATAATAAATTTCAATTGACAATTTTGTATTATTTTAAATTATTTTTAAATTTATATTATATTTTAAATTGGTTTTAATATAGCATTAGTTACATTATATATCAATTAATCCGAATTATTTCATCTGAAACATTTTCATATTGATTATTCACATAAAAAGATTGCGATCTTTTAATCATTTTATCCTTGAAAACAAGATTATTCATCACTTATGTAATATTAATATTAAATTAAAATTTTAACATTATGTGATGGAAATTTATTAAAATTTATTCCATATTCTAAGTCATATGAATTAATATTATATATTATGTTCAAATTAATTCATTACAATAATAAATAGAAAAAACTATTTTCTGTGTTTAAGGTAAAAATCCATTTAGTCAGAGATAAATTAAAAATATATGGATTAAGATGACCAAAATGTTTTATAAATATTATTAAAGGACATATATATAATTTATTAAGTCTAAGGTTATATAATAACTCATTTTTTTCCATGCAGCTGGTTAAAATTGTGGGTATCACTATTTCTTTTGATAAATTACAACTATGCCACTCACCTCACTTATAAAATTCCACCCCTCTCCTCTATTATTTAAAAAATCAATACTCATTTAGATCAATGTATCGCTACAAAAATTGCTTAAAACCATCCATCTACACGTCTTGGAAGTCTTTTTTGTGTATAAATCCATCAAAGTAAGGAATTGGGTGCAAACCAAATGAGGATACCCGAAGAAGATGTAACATTTTTCAACAAGTTAATTTAATGTATTTCTTCATTCACCACATTAATATATTATTAAAATATTGTTATATAATAAAATAAGTATCTAACATATACTTATATGTTTTAATGTTATTTTAATGACATACAACCAGCCCCACTTCCATCAAATGGGTCACAAAATCATCATATATGTGCATGAGGGGATACCACAACCCAAACAAATGTCATTAGTTTTTACATTAAATGTCACACCCCAGAATGATAAAGGGTTTAATGAATAAATGATATGACTCATGTCAACAAGGTGCAACTTCCCTTTCGGGAGCCCCTCCGATTAGTACTCCACAATTAAGCGTGCTTGTCCTGGAGTAGTGATTAGGATGGGTGACCTTCTAGGATATTTCCTAGGGTGTGTGTGAGTGAGTACAAAGCACACTAGAAAGGACATGTGTTGGCCTGTGGGAACTATCATTAGTCAGATGACCCGTTCAGGCATGTGGGTGGACCTTGGGGTGGGCCTCGCGTGTCTGCAGGGGAAACTGGTGGTACCTTGTAGGCCAGGACCCGACGACCTTGTTAAGGTGGGGTGTCTGTGCTATCATTGAGACTTGGTTGTCACATTTAGTATCATAGGTGGTACCCAATATTAATTGTGGTTCACTGCCTGGGTTGAGATGTCGGGCCCACAATGAGGATGATGTTCTCTAAAAAGGTGGTGATTGTGACACCCCAGAATGATAAATGGTTAAATGGCTAAATGATATAATTCATTTCAACAAGGTGCACCTTCCTTTTCTGGAGCCTGTCTGATTAGAACTCCACAGTTAAGCATGATTTGACCTGGAGTAGTGATAAGGATGGGTGACCTTCTAGGAAGTTACCCAGGGTGTGTGTGAGTGATGAAATGCACACTAGAAAGGACATGTGTTGGCCTGTGGGGACTATCATTAGTCAGATGATGCGTTCTGGCATGTGGGTGGACCTTGGGGTGGGCCCCACGTGTCTATGGGGACAAATTTTGGTACCCTGTTGGCCAGGACCCGGCGACCTTATTTAGGCGAGGTGTTTGTGGTGTCACAGGGATGCGATTGTCACATTTAATTATAACACCCTCACCCGTGAGTTTATTTTATTTTTTGGTTTCCTTGACTACAAAATATTTTTCTGGGGTTCGTCTTTAGTCTCGGATATGCTTTTTGAGTTTATGTTAAAAAGTTTTTGTTTCGGGTTGACCTCATTGGCACTTGGGCACAACTCATTTTGAAAACCCCCACGCAGCTCAGCTTGGACATTGTGCGACCTTACATCATGGAAAAATAGATAAAGAAATTAAAATAAATGGATTTTTTTGTAATTATAATGCACATTAATTGTTACGTCATTTAAAATTTTTATCGTGTTAAGAAATAATCATTATTAAAATGATATGAACACCATTATTGTTTTTATTATTATTTTATCACTGTGATGATTATTATAGTTATTATTATTATTCTTATTATTATTATTATTAAAAAGTTCCATTAATATTATTAAAATTATTAAAAAAATTGTTGTTGTTAAAATTATTATTATTATTATTTTACCATTTATTATTATTATTATCATCATTATTATTATTAAAATCGATATAAATATTACTGTTATGCATATCATTATTTTTTTGTGTTGTAGTTATTATTTTTATTATTCTTATTATAATATATTAGTTTTTATTTTATTTTGTTCATTTGTTTTTGTTTTATTTATTTATTTATTTATTTTTCTTTTTATTCGACACTCCTCCTAACCCTAGATACCCTCTCCATTTCTTTTTTTTTCACTTCTCTCTCACACCGCCACCCCTATTCTCTCCTCTCTCTCTCTCCTTGAGCAGGCCACTCCTCCCCCCTATCTACTTCTTCATCGTAGCACTAGCCTCACCGCCTTGTCCCCCCCCCTTCCTCCTCTTCAGTGACGAGCCATTTCTGCTACAACCCTCCTTCCGTGCACACCCAGCTGACCCAGTGCCCTCCCTATGCACCAGCCAGTTCCCGGCAGCGCCTCACCGCCCCATTCCCCACCCCCCTCATCGGCAGCGACGAACCCCACACCAAACCCTCGGCCTCCTCCAATCCCATCACCCCCTCCCGTAAAAGCCGTGCCTCTCGCCTGTTCTGCGCACTCCTCGCAACTCCCGCATAAGCCACCTCTTTCCCACCTTTCTTTTCGGCGCACGAACAGGCCACCATCGGCCGACTCTTCCTGGTCGCCCCGCAAAGTATGTTAGGTCTCCACTGGACTTCGGCCTCCCTTATTTTTCTATCGCCGCACAGCAGCCCAGCGCGTGCAGACCCTCTTCTCCTTACACAACAAACCACCAGCAATGCTCCCCCCTGCACACCATAGCAATCTGGCCTCCTGCTCTACTTTGCCCTCACCCAGTAACCCCTCCATAGCCCTCAGACCTCCCTTCCTCGGCCTCCCAATAGCCTCAATGTTTTCCCTTTTCTGGGCGTGAGCATGCCAGCACCCTTGGTGACCGAACCCCCCCCCCCCCTCTGGCCTCTCCTGGTAGGTGTGCATCTTCCCCTCGAAACATTTCATTCATTTTTCTTTTTACTTTTATTGTTATTATTCTTAATATTCTTATAATTGTTCTTATTATTAATGTTATCATTATTATTATTATTATTATTATTATTGTTATTATTATTATTATTGTTTTTATTGTTGTTGTTGTTTTTGTTGCTGTTGATCTTATTATTATTATTATTATTATTATTATTTATTTTATTTTTATTATTATTACTATTATTATTATTATTAATGTTATTATTATTATTAAAAATTTTATAATTTTTATTAACATTATTCTTATTATTATTCTCACTCTTATTATCATTATTATTATCATCTTACTCTTGTTGGATTATGAGTTTTAGTTTATTGTGGGTTTTTATTGGTAGGTTTACGATTTGTTTAACACTCGCGCACGGCGTTTTCGAGTGAGCATCGTCGTCATTGCTTGTTTATGAAGTTTCCTTGTTTTCACGCCTTGGTTCTAAGGTTTCATTGTCATCGTACACCGATCTCAAGGTAGGTTCCCATTGTACTGCTTTTAAAATTTAAGTGTCATTATTTCAAGCTTTTTTCACCCTATATAAATACGTATGTGCTAAATATTATTATGCAACTTAAGATTAATTAATTTATATTGTGACGTTATAATTCAATTCTGGTTGTGTGAAAATGGTGTCGTTTTGATATGATTGTACATGATAATTTATCAATTAAATATTTTATTAATTTTAATAAATGTGATGTAATATAAGATAATTACTTTTTAATTGATTATATGGTGTAAAAAGACCCATTTATTTCATACACGATGCTAGAAACATTTTCTTGATGAATGGAAACCCAGTATTGAAAGAAGTCTCGTTTGTCTTTTAAACATAATTTGAGGAATACCAAATGTTTTTCTATTTAATGATAAATTATTTATTTTGAAGTGTGAACAAGTATACTGGTTCTCATGATAAATTGCCCACTTGGCTCTGAAAGTTTATTTGGAAAATTATAATGGTTAGGTTTGGTTTTATAAAAACATTGGAAGTCTGTTAAGTAGTGTTTTGGGGCTCTATAAATGGTTTCAAATTGTTTTTGATCATATAAAGAATTTTTACCTCATTGTGGTGATTTTGAAAAGTGTTAAATTCTCATTTGGCACTTTAGGGAAAACGATGAAAATGTTTTGATAATAACCTGCTAGGGTAACTCACTTACCTTGGTTGTAATTGATTATTTGGGAGGTCGCGCTTAGAGTCTCCCAGGTGCTGGAGTATTTTAAATGTAAGAGGTTGTTCCATGGAGTGGCTCAGGGAGATTCCTGTTGTGATTTATATATATATACATATGATTGGATGCTCGGTTGGCATCAGTTGTCTCACCCCCTTTCCAAACACTTGAAACATGGGAATTTGGCATATTGAGATAATATTAAAATAATTATTGCGGAAATTGTAGGTTATGGTACTGACAAGTGTCCCATAGTAGGTGGATATATTGGGTTTATTACTATGGGATTTTCCCTCGACCTGCCTAAGAAAGGATGGTCGAGCGTATTGAGCTTTTGGATTTCATCGAGTCTGACATTTCAATAGGGATGATATCTCATATATTGGTGTCTTCCAGTTTATTCTTGATCTCCTAGGTTCACACATGTCTATTCATCTTTTGTTGCTCACGGTAATGATTATGGTGCCTATATGTGTTTATGCATTTCCCTTGTTGTGTACATACTCTTGTAAATTTTTGTATATTTTTTTCCTTTGAAAGTGATTAATTGGTTTTGACTTAGTTTCTAGAAATGGTTTTCAAATGAAAGTGTTTAATCATCTTTGTGAATATTTGAAAAGGTAAACATCACTTTCCATTTCTAAAATTCCACTAACACTAATTAAATGAACCTATATTTTAAAATGGTTAAGGGAAATGGTTCTTAATTTTCTTTTGAGTAAAATATTTAGAAAAACATAATTTTATAGATTGTAGTTTAAACTTGAGATGATATTTATTTTATTTTAAAGGTAGTGCATTGGGAATAGATATCAGGCTAGCCTATTGATTTTTAATACTCACGTCTATAGTTCTATTTTTTAGTGTTTGTGCAGGCTACAGCTTGAGTGTGATCGCTTTGGGCAAAGCTTGATCATTGAGTTAGAGTGTGACCCATGAGGTCAAATGGTGTTAGTTCAGACATCCTGTTTTGTTAGATTTATTTTTATTTTGTTCTTATTTGGTCATTTTGTTTTGTTTACTTATTCTTCATTGCTATATTTTATTTCTACTTCTTTATTTATTTATATTGGGAAAAATCATTCCCACAACCTCTGTTGATGCTCTGGCGCTTGACGCAAGCCCAAGATGATCGGGAACGCCCCACGGTCCATGTCGCTGACTACCTCGGGTGACCGGTTTTGGGTCGACCCAGGTTGGTTCGTGGAAAAATGGCATCAGAGGAAGTCATCTCTTAGAGGACCTCACTTTTCAGAGCACCCTTTCTTATTTGGGAAGTCAAGGTAGATGGAGAATGATTTTTAGGACTCGAGGGGTTGGTATAGGAAGAGTGTCGTGAAATATTGTTCATTCTGATCCCTGAGTTTCAATGGTAAGTCTGGTTTAATTGGTTTCTTTGGGATTTTATGGAATGCTTTCCTATTGCGATACAAAAAATGGAGTTGGGGTAATATTCCTAATCTGCATGACATGGAAAGCCATGTGGAGCTAGGGGCATGGTCCAAAAAGACTCTCCATGTCAGTGACATGATTGACATATGACATCCAACTATATGGTCAAGTCTCCCACCGACACTAGTTCCCTATTGAGAAGTTTTGGGTCTCCAGTGACTAATAAGAGTGGTTTGAATTTGAAAAAAAAATTGGTTTATGAAAAAATACTAGTTGTTTGAAATGACATTTTTAAATTGTCAATTGTTTTAAATGAATTGGTATGAATGATTTGTTTTTGGAAAATGAAGATTCTTTGTTTTGCCATTGGTGTTCTTATGGGTGCTCAAATGCATAGTGGTGTGTTGGAAATGTGGATGGATTTCTGGTATAGTGGATGGATGCCCGAGGTGGCACAGATACATGCATGTAAGTGAGACTCTAAGGGATACCAATGGTGAGGTTTTAACTCACCAAGATTGTATTAAATTATATGTGTTTTCAAAGAGAAATTTTTTATGTTACGATAACTTTTTTTCTTGAGTTTCGAGCTTATCACCTATGCAATGATTCTTTTTTTGAGGATTTTAATTTATTGAGTAGGCCTTGAAAGTGTTTTTGACTTTCTTTGTCCAGTAGTTATCCCTTGAAGCTTCGATGGGTGATCGTAGTACAGTTGATCAACCTAAGGATTTTATGCTTGAGTTTCAAAAGCTAGATCCACCTCTCTTTTATGGTAAAGAAGAATCTATCGTAGGAGAGGAGTGGATGTAGATGATTGAAAGGGACATTGACCTCATTGAGTTTCCTGAGTCGTTTAAGGTCAAGTTTGTGACCTTAATGCTTGAAGCTTAACAGTGGATGTGGTGGAAGTCAGTGTCTCGGAACAATCCCCTTCAAGAGCTTACCTGGGAGTTTTTCAAGGCCTTGTTCATTCGTCAGTATTTCTCTGAGGAAGAAAGGGTGAGAAAGGGGATGGGGATTGGTTGTCTGCTGGAGGGAGATGATTCCGTGATGGAATATTTCCATCACTTTGTGGAGTTAGTCCCTTATGATTCTGGGTATGCCATGAATTACCCCATGAAGGCTCTACACTTCAAGGCGGGTATCTTCCCTTATCTGCAATCGAAGGTGTCAGAGTCCAACCTAACTTATTTTGTCAATGTGGCGAGAAAACCTTTTCATGTCAAAGCCGCGATGGCAGGAGTGCATGAAGTAGTCCTCCCTCCTTCAATCCCTATGAGTAGTGGTGCTGATTCTAGAAAAGAGATGAGTATGAAAGTGAATGTGGATGGTGAAGGTAATGGAATCAAGAGGCCTTTGGATCTATCATCAACCTCTTCGAGGCGAGAGATCCTCGTGTGTTAGCAGAGTGGCAAGATGGGTCACAAGAAGCTGTCGTTCCCAAGAGATCCATAGCCCTGCCAGGCATGTGGATGTCTGGGTCAGTTGCGACAATTTGGTTGGGGAGATTCTAGAAAGTGTCATAGAAAAAGTTCTCAGAAGTGATGTGCCTTTGGGGGTTTTTTTCAACATTTCTGGTGTAAGATTCCTTTCAGTGTAAGGGAACTTTTATCGTTGCAGTTGTATTGATGGTGTTTTGGGTTTTGACATGTATGGGATGTCGTGGGTCTTTTGATGAACTCCATTTTTCAACGCCAACATGGTTATATTTAAAAATTATATCCTTTCAACTATCAGATCAAATAATGTATGTTTCTTGTTGGGATTATTAGAACCTGACTGTAAGGTAGGATATGCTTCATCCATCAGAGCTCCAGCTAAAAGACCTCAGTGTGAAGTTGGCACGTAGTCTGGAACCCCCGGGTAATTTTAAGGAGTCTGGTTTAGGTTGTGCCACTACTGTGTGGTGATACAGTTTGGTGTTTCTGCCCAATTTTCTCTGTTATGGCAATTTTCATTTTGTCGCAAAGTGCGTAATGGAATTATCCCTCACAGAATGTCGATAATTGTGCTATTTTTATGAATGTTTCTGATCGGTGTCCTTGCCTGTGCCACCCATGTGAATCAGTTGAGACTTCGGTTTTTGTCCATCCCAAAGTGGTGAGTAGTTAGTAGTTTTCAGTCAAAGTTTCATTGATCTTATCCTTGGGCCCTCCTTCTCCACCCATGGGGTAAGGGTTTTTGGTTTTCACAAACTTTTCAGATAAACTCATATCCCTTTCATATGGGAGTGAGTGGTTTAAATGTTTTTGTTGTACATTATATATCTAAAGTAATTCCTGGTTCTCGCCTAAGTTGGATTTCAGGTTGGTCACTAATAGGACGGTCATTTATGATGGGGAGAACCACAGTGAGTCTCTTTGGGTTTTCTTGTAAGTCATTATCGAATTCTAGTAGAGTTCTTATGGTGGGAAGCCTATTCATGCCTCCCCTCTATTGGTGATTTATTTCAGGCAATGAAGTTCATTCCTGCGGGTATTCGCTATGATATTGTTGGGATAAGAGGTTAGATCGTGTTGTGTGGAATCCTTAGGTGTTGATCCATTGGATGGATGGTGTTGTGGATTTCTGGGGGAAGAAAACATTACGGTGGGGAGAATTGTCACACCCGACCTGTGAGTTTATTTTATTTTATGGTTTCCATGACTTCAAATTATTTTTTTCGAGTTCTTCTTCAATATCAGATAATATTTTTGAGTTTATGTGAAAAAGTGTGTGTTTCGGGTTGACTTCTTTGGCACTTGGGGATAACGCATTTTGAAAAACCCCACGCGTCTCCTCCTAGACATTGTGCAACCTTCCATCTTCGAAAAATAGATAAATAAATTAAATTAAATGGATTTTTTTTATAATTAGAACACGCATTAATTGGTGCATCGTATAATTTTTTTATCACGTTATGAATTAATCAATATTAAAATGATATGAACACCATTATTGTATTTTTATTATATAATCACTATGATGATTATTATGGTTATTATTATTATTATTATTATTAAATAGTTACATTAATATTCATACAATTATTAATGAATTTTTGTGGTTAAAATTATTATTATTATTATTTTATGATTTATTATTATTATTATCCTCATTATTATTATTAAAATTGTTATAAATATTATTGTTATACATATCGTTATTTTTTTGTGTTGTAGTTACAATTTTTATTATTCATATTATTATAGATAAGTGTTTATTTTATTTTGTTCATCTTTTTTTGTTTTATTTATTTATTTATTTTTCTTTTTATTCCACTATCCTCCTAACCATAGCGCCCCAGTCCTTGTATCTTTTTTTCCAATTCCCTCTCATGCCGCCACCCCTATTCTATCCTCTCTCTTTCCTTGAGCGGGTCGCTCCTCCCCCCGGTTTTCTTCTTCCATGCTGCACCAGCCTCACCGCCCCCGTTCCCTCCCCCCCCCCCCTCTTTTACAACAACGAGCTGCTCCTGCTACAACCCTCCTCTTATGCATGCCCCGCTAACCCAGCGCCCTCCCTGCTCACCAGCCGGCTCCCGGCAGTGACACACTGCCCCGTTTCCCCCCTCCTATACAGCGATGAACCCCACACCAACCCCTCAGCCTCCTCCAATCCTGTCGCACCCTCCCAAATAAGTCGCGCCTCCCGCCTGTCCTGCGCACTCCTCACGACTCCTGCATAAGCCACCTCCTGCCCAGCTCACTTTGCTGCACACAAACAGGCCACCATAGGCCGTCTCTTTCTGATCACCCCACACATCATCCCATCTCTCCACCAGCCTCCGGCCTCCCTCCTCTTTCTGCCGCCGCATAGTATCCCAGCCCGCGCACGCCCTCCTCTCCTTGCGCAGCAAACCACCATCTCTGCTCCCCCTTGCATGCCGCAGCAACCCGACCTCCTCCTCTACTATGGCCTCATCCAGTAACCCATCCGCAGCACTCGAACCTCTCTACCTCGGCCTCCCAAAAGCCCCGGTGTGTTCCCTATGCTGCCTGTGAGCCGTCCAGCAACCTCTGGCGACCAGAGCCCCTTTTCGGCCTCTCCTTCTAGGTGCGCAGCGGCCCCATGAAACGTTTCTTTCATTTTTATTTTTACTTTTACTATTATTCTTATTATTATTATTATTGTTATTTTTAAAAAAATATTATTATTATTATTATTATTATTATTATTATTGTTATTAGTATTATTATTATTATTATTGTTGTTGTTATTATTATTACTATTATTCTTATTATTGTTATTATTATTATAATTATTATTATTGTTATTTGAATTATTCTTATTCTTATTCATACTTTTATTATCATTATTATAATCATATTACTCTTGTTGGATTATGGGTTTTAGTTGATGGTGGGTTTTTATTTTTAGGTTTATGATTTTTTTGGACCCGTGCACGGTGTTTTCAAGCGAGCGTCACCGTCACGCATTGTTTCTAAAGTTTCCCTATCATCGCGCCTTGGTTCTGAGGTTGCATTGTCTCCGCACACCAATCTCGAGGTAGGTTCCCATTACACTACTTTTAAAATTTAAGTTACTTTATTTCTTGCTGTTTTCACTGTATATAAATATGTATGTGCTAAATATTATTATGCAACTTAAGATTAATTCATTTATTTTTCGACGTTATAATTCAATTCTTGTTGTGTGAAAATGGTGTTGTTTTGTTATGATTGCGCACAATAATTTTTCAATTGAATATTTTTTTAATTTTAATAAATGAGATGTAATATAAGATAATTACATTTTAGATGATTATTTGGTGTAAAAAATAACCATTTATTTTATACATGATTCTTGAAACATTTTCTTGATGAACAGACGCTCATTAGGGAAAGAATTCCAGTTTGTATTTAAAACATAATTCGTGGAATATCAAATTTTGTTCTGTTTAACGATAAATTATTTCTTCTAAATCATGAAATTTTTTTTTGGTTCTCATGAAAAATTTCCTGGTTGGCTCTGAAAGTTTATTTGGAAAAATAAAATGGTTTGGTTTGGTTTTATAAAAACATTAGTAGCATATGAAGTAGTGTTTTGGGGCTCCTTAAATGGTGTCAAACTGGTTTTGATCTTATAAATAAGTAGTTCCTTTTTTGGTGATTGTAAAAGGTGTTTAATGCCCTTTTGGCACTTTATGGAAAACGATGAAAATGTTATGATAAAAACCCTCATAGGATAACTCTTGTACCTTGGTTGTAATTGATTGTTTGGGAGGCCGCACATAGAGGCTCTTGGGTTCTGGAGTAGTTTAAAGGCATGAGTTTGTTCCATGGAGTGCCTCAGGGTGATGCATGTTGTTCTTTATATATATATACATATGATTGGATGCTCAGTTGGCATCGGTTGGCTCACCCCTTTCCAAACACTTGAGACATGGGAATCTGGAATATTGAGAGAATATTCTTAGAATGATGGATACCCTGGTAGGTTATGGTACTGACCAGTGTCCCATAGTAGGTGGATATATTGGGTTTATTAATATGGGATTTTCCCTTGACCTGCCTGAAAAAGGATGATCGAGCATATTGAGCGTTTTGATTACATCGGGTCTGACATGTCAAAAGGGATGATATCTCATGTATTGGTGTCTTCTAGTTTATTATTGATCTCCTAGGTTCACCCATGTCTATTCAGTTTTTGTTACATGCAGTAATGTTTATGTTGCTTATATATATTTCTACATTTCCCTTGTTCTGTACTAACTCTTTTGGACTTTTGGATATTGTTTTCTTTCAAAAGTGATAAATTGTTTTTTACTTAGTTTATAGAAATGGTTTTCAAATGAATGTGTTTAATCCTCTTTGTGAAAATTTGAAAAGATAAACATCAATTTCCCTTTCTAAAATTCCTTTATCACTAATGAAATGATCCCAGATTTGAAAATGGGTAAGGGAAATGGTTTGTACATTGATTTTGAATAAAATATCTAGAAAAACACACTTTTATATATTGTAGTTCAAACTTGAAATAATGTTTCTTTTATTTTAAAGGTAGTGCATTGGGAATAGATATCGGGCTAGCCTACAAAATTTTAATACTCACACCTATAGTTCTTTTCTGTTTTTAGTGTTTCTACAGGCTATAGCTTGTGTGCGCTCGCCAAGGGAGAAACTTGATCGTTGAGTTGGAGAGTGACTCGTGAGGTCGCACAGAGTTAGTTCGGACATCGTTTTTTGTTAGATTTATTTTTTCCTTTGTTCCTATTTGGTTGTTTTGTTTGGTTTTCATATTATGCATTGTTCTGTTTTATTTCTGCTACTTTATTTATTTATATTGGCAGAAATCATTCCCACAACCTCTGTTGATGCCCTGGTGCTTGTCGTCTGCACGGGAGGATCAGGAACACCTCTCGGGACATGTCGTGGACCAGCTCGGGTGACTGGTTTAGGGTCGACCCGGGTTGGTTCGTGACATTAATACCACTCAGTGTTTGGTATAATTATGGATATAAGGTATACAGGTTTTATTATTGAACATAAATATACCTACATATAAATTATATCATATAACCTTTTTTCACATCACTCCTTTGGAGATAAATGAATGTCGCTCGTGTGTACAACAGACTATCACTTAGCGAAGCTATGTGATTTTCCATTCACTAAATATTAATATAGAAGGTTGTAAGAATATATTTAACCATAATATTTGATATAAATGAAATAATTATGATATTCATTAAAAATTTATTACTCATAGAGGATAATATAAAATTTTATCTTTTTACATTTTCACTCATAGAGATATGATAACATTGTTCATTTACATGTGCACTTCCACCTTCATAGAACAATGTGACACCCAATGGGTGATATTTATAGTTTTATTTTATAGAAATTTTATTTTATATATGACATTGTAATAATTATGTAAATATTAATTGATAATAACTTCTTTTCCATTATGAAATATGAAAAAGGGAAAAGTTTCTCATTCGTACATATGTCTAACCCTCTCTATGATTGTAACATATATAATTTCTAAATAACATCATTCATAATAGGTATTAAATGTATAATTTATTTATAACTATTAAATCTATCACATGATTATTATTTATGAGAATAGGTATCTATATAATATTCATCATATCATTAACGTTCCAAAAAAATATTCAAAAATGAAAAATGAAAATTAACACCCATAAAATTGAAAATAAAAAAAAATATTAATGAATGGGTGATAACATATAAAAAATGGATCACATATGATATTATAAATTATAATATGGTTCTTTAATAAGTTAAAAATATTTTTAAAACCCACTATTTAAGAATTTAAGTAAATTTCCCCAAAACAAAGCATGTGGTAAGGGACTTCATCCCAATTTCCCTTCATTGAGACATATTGTAATGTTATAAATATAATTTCAATTTTATGGTTTATATAATTCACCATTGACATATAATATAATGATTCATTAATTATTTCATATATTAATAGTTTCAATATGAATTATTTCATCCATTGAGACTTTACATCAAGATTAACTAGTGGTAACAGTTATTATAAAATCTCACTCAATTGTTTTATTTTTATCTATATCTTTAAACAATTCTGTTCTTGTTATCAATTATCACTGGATATTACATTTATATTATATATCCATATTCTTTTATGATGTATATGATTTATTATTAAATTTTATACCATTTTTAAATATGATGTTTACTTGTAATATTATTTTATTAACATTGTAAATATATATAAAATCTATATACATTACACCATATAAATATTTTCTCCTAAAGTATATTTTTCTTGAATTAACCCAATAATTTGATATATGAAGAATTCATAGTATATAAAAATATGTGTGGAAAATAATTTTATTTATCCCCTATATGCATCAACATGACTCTTGAGACAAATCTATTGTCCGCATAAGATGGGTTTTTAGCCATAAGTTTTAAAGTATCTTGGACAATGAACTTGAATGTCAATTTACCACGATGCTTCAGATCATAATTTCAAATAATTAATCGATTAATTCATTTTCATATATTACTTTTTATTATCCATGTGTTTTTTCTATGATTTTATCTATAGACACATTTCATTCTCAAATATTGATAAAATAGAGTTTTTTTTGATTATTTACATTTCCATGTTGACTATACTTATTGGTATATTATGGCTTTTAATGTACATAACCCTTACAATGAATTTGAGCTCATCATTATTTTTTCCATTCCCCATGATACGGTGAATAATTCATTGAATTATTTTTCAATGATGTAGTTCATTTTATTTTTTTATGTATTATGTTCATCTCCCAATGTAAATTCAGTATTATGATTATAATTGGTTTTCCAAAATATTGAAACTAGTCACTCCTTTAGGATTAAATCTGGTGTATAATAATGTAGGAATAAGCATAGCATAATGGTTTTGTGGTCATTAAAAATTTTCTCAGGGAAGTGTATTAAAAACCATTGGAACATGACTAAGGAAAACATATATTGGGGAATGTAACCCTATGATAGTCCTTGAGTATATGTATTAAAAAATTCAAAAGTTTGATTAAGGAAAATATTATTCCATATCACACGAAATAATTCCATTTCTTGATTTTATAAGTTGACATGGTTCTAGTACATCGGTAACAAGGTGTAATTACTCTGATAAAGGAGTATTGGTGTTGACCTAATCATCTTCTGGTGAACAAAACTGAGTCTCACTGGGCACCTGATTTGAGAATCCATTGGAATATTTATAAGACAATTAATATTTTCATTAAAATTCATTATGAAATATTTAAAAATAAGTATATCCTTTTAGAAAAAATGTTATAATTCTAAGATTAATAATTAAATAATTATAAATTTATGTTAACTATTACATCATATTTCAAATTGAAAATTTTGATTTAAAATTTATAATTTTATAAAATAACCATGTATATTCCATTTTTAAGAAACAATGTCTTGAATGGATATGGTTATAAATACTCATGGATAATATAGATATTTCCCCTTGATGTAGCCAAATATTATGGTATTGTAATGGTTCAAATCCTATCAATATTTGAGCATCTTATTCAAATTATGACAAACAACAATACCTAGATAGAGCAACATGTTCTACAGCATGATACTCCTATGTTGAATCACCTTATTTGCCAGTAAGATCCATCATTTAATGGGACATCAAATCCATTTTTTCTTGAGTAATGGATACATTCCTTAGATAATACATTTCTCTATCTCTCTCTCCAATGTAGTGGAAGGTAGAAATTGTCCATGCTTGTTTACAATATCTCAGAAGATGCTAGTTAACGGTGGTCATTGATTCTAAAAACCAAGGATAAAGAAGAACCATACAAATAATGGAAGCATTTTAATGTATAATTCTTTAAAAAATATTTTCTTCACGACTAATGAGTGGATATATGGTTGGAATTTTTTAATATTTGACAAAAGGTAGATGAGAATGTTTCTAATTAGTAATCTAACATTACAATTATAGTATATCACACTACACACTACGTACATATTTTAAATAGTAATATTGACATTTTCTTCAATGGGATTAAGAAAACTATTTCATGGGTACCTGTTTCCAAGAAATTATCTTCCTAGGAGAACATAATACCATGTTCAATCCATATAGATAATTAATTATCCATTCCAAATAGATTATAATGGAAGGAATAGAAAAATATGATGGTCAAGATAATTATTGATAAAGTATGGAAGGGAAGAGATTATTTTTCCCACATGTTATAATTAGGGAAATAAACAATCTCGTAATTTTTAATGGGAATGAGTTTTTCTATATAAATGGATATAATGGGATCCATGAAATATATTTTCAAGGGAAATATAATGGTTTTGAATGTTCAAATATTTAATGATACAGATATGGGACACCATGTAAATGAATTCCACAACATTCAAAGCAATATAAATAAAACATAGATAATTGATCATGGTATATTTTTTTCTATTAATATAGAATAAGTGTAATGATTAATATTCTTGTATTTGGTTTTAAAATTTTGGTCATTTGAGTATTTTATTAATGATATCAGTAATGTATGAATTTTGAAATGTAATGGAATTCTACTATAGGTTTTTTAGTTAATGATTTTGAATTGTATTTTGAGCATCACCAATCAACATGAAAATTTACTCAGTGTAATGTTGGACAAATTTTAAAAAAAATATTTAGGGAAATATAACCCTTATAATATTACTAATGTTGAGACAATGATTTTAGGACTATGAGATTATTGTTATAGATAAAGTAAATTAGTTAGTCCTGAATACCTTGGAACTAATTAATAATTTTTTTAAAATCAGTTTACTCTCTCATTGATGGAGTTAATTGCATTTTTGTATTTAAGGATTATATCCAATAATATTTTTTTTATTTTAGGAATAAAAAATAATATATGATATCAATAGTGGTTTTAGGGTAATTATTGTTATTACCCTATTTTAAGAGCATACATGAAGAAGGTATTCACATGTTTTCTAATCGATGATTAATTGAAGTAACATTTTTTGGAGATTAATGATAATATCATTTTGGAAATTTAGTGACATTATTTCTAAAATATTGGATCATAATCATTTTTTTGAGTCAAAAGGTTAACAATTTCTAAAGTGGTTTAAGTTTAAATTTTGATGACAATTTAGAGATTAATGTATTGCATCACGACATGAAGATTTATTCATATTAGACAAACTAAAAAAACCATTTTTATGATAATAACAATAGATATATGTAATGAGTGATAATTATGTTATAGATCTTAGGATCCATTAAAGATGAATTTTAGTGCATAAAAATTCATGACAACTATTTTATGATATTCTTTTCATGGAAGAAGAGTTGAATTTAAAATTGTTGGAAGCACGACCTATGTATGAAATTATTATCATGAAATAAAAATATAACAAGTAATTATATGTGTCTGTAATATTATAAACTTACAAAATTCACTAACATTTGTAAATTCATTTTAACTTAAAAGTTTATCCTATTATGATCATTTTTATAATATCAATGTCCTTTTTCATTACTCTATAGTAAAAGGATTTGGAGTTGTTAACCTTTTATAGATCACCTATTTTCGTCTGATCAATGTTCACTCTCAGTCTTCATCAATATTTGGGAACTAGTATTCACTTACATACCCATGATATAATTACCAATATATTTTCTCTAACATAGAAATGAAGATTTTTATTCCATATATCCTTCATACTTTCATTTATTACACATGTGAAACGAAACCTTGATCCTAAGTAACACCAAATATATATTTATTTAAATTTAATCACCCTGATAACTCGAGGAAAACACAACCCCATGTTTAAATGATCCATAACATATTATAACATTATATCATAAAATTTAAATTGATGGGTATGAATTGTAATGACAAAACTATGATTATAACAGTTTTGAATTCATTAAAAATAAAATAGTAATCACATAAAATAAAATTATTTATTTTTTGAAAAAATGATCTTTTTATAAAATATAGTTTCAACAAACATTAAGAAAAAAAATAAAAAATATTTCAACCCAATGGTTGAGAATTTATTAGAAAAAATAAAATTAGATATTGAAAACTCAACTCCAAAATTATATTGGGGTGAATTTTAAAATTTTTCTTAAATTGTTTTTTGATGAATAGTAAAAAATATTAAATTTTATCGGAGAACATCATTTTCATTTAAATTATTTAAAATTCAAATTAAATTATAAATTGTTTTTTGAGTATAATATGTTCAATACTATATCAATATATCCAAATTTTTTCATTGGAGGAATTTTCATATTGAATTTTTCGATGCAAACATGGAAACTTTTTGAACATTTTATCATTGAAAACTCACTTTCTCTTCATGTCTGCATGATTAATTATAAATTTCATTTTTTCCACATATATTAATGGGATTATGAAAAATAGATTAATTGTTTTCAATAATCATATTTTTTATTATCTACAAATTTTATGTTATTTTATTTATCATAATTAATAGTAAAATCAATACATGTTATTTTATATCGTTAAGGTGAAAACGGATTTACAAAGTGTTTAACTAATAAGAGATGGGTTAAAATTACCTCACCACATATATATAATATATTTTATGGTAATATAATGGCCCTCTTATTACTAATTATCAATACTACACTATTTTGGACACCTATTCCATTGGAAATCATTAGTGTTACATTTTCATTGGGAAAATTATGATTCTATCACTATCCTTAATTATAAAATTACACCCCATATCCTCTGCTATTAATCAAATAAAACCTCATTTGGTTCTACCAATGCATTCCCCAATTCATTTACAACACACATAAACTCATCCAAGAGACCTTAGTTTGGTCAAAAATTCATCTTAGTTATTATTTTAATTTAATCCTATATAGTATACCCAAAGAATAGGTAACGATCTTCAACAGTAGTTTTTATTTTATTTCATCCTCCACAAAAATTAATTATTCTTAAACATTTGTACTAAAAAAACTGTATATTTCTTAGACTGATATGATTTTATGTTAATTTATTGACATAAAACTATCATCACTTTCATTAAATTGGTGACCAAATCATCATTTATGTGTATGGGGACTAGCTCATCAGGAACCGATGACATTTGTTTTTCTTTTACACCAATCACGATCAGGTATGATGATCGATATAATGAATAAATTTGATAAATGTCAAATATTTATGACTCTCCAGTTATTGTATAATATTTATAACATTTTTTACTTTCTATTTTATTGAGTATAAGCTACGTCTCTCATGTTTATGATGAACTGTCGCTACATGATGTGATGTGATCTGTCTATCACTACCATTTTACATGGAAGGTGATAATGTTAAATTTAACGATTTTTGGTGATATTCATAAAATTATTATGATATTCAGGAAATATTTATTATTTTTAAAATATTATATATCTTTATTACCTTTTCAGTCAACAAAAGATAATAATATAGTTCATGTACATGTGGACTACCACCTTCACGAAGATATATGGCTCTCTTTTAAACCCTACACCAAATATATGATATATATATATAATGAAATCATATTCTATTTATTATATATTTTTCATTATGAAATGTTATAATGTTACTTACCTCATTTCAATAATGATCTCTAAATAATGAAAATGCTACTCATGCGTACATGTGGTCTACCATCCCAACGATCGTAACATATGTCATTTCACAGAACCATATTTCATTTTTGGTATTAAAATTCTAATTGATACATAAAAATTATATTTATGTCATGATTATTATTATAGAGATAATGAAACTATATAATATGTAGAAGAATATGAACATTCATGACATATCATGGATTAAAAAACAAAGAAATTAACACTTGAAGCAATGTAAATGATGAAAGATCACTAATAAATGAAAGATAAGAGATTAAAAAGAGATCATATAGGATATTTTAAATACTAATTTGGTTTAGGTATATGTTAATGAAATGTTTTCAACAACTATATATAATTTTAATTAACATTCTTCCAAAACAAAGTATGATTTATGTGAAATTATCTCAATTTCCATTATTTGAGTAATATTATAATGTTATATAGCTAATAAATTTTATATTAAAAATCTACTACCCCTTTAACATGTATTGTAATTAATCATTAATGGTTCTAAGTATTCTTATATTTAATTTAAATTATTTCCACCAAGTGGATTTGAATTTAAAATTAAAATGTTGTAAATGTAATTTTACAGTTTCATATTTTTTTATTGTTAGCTTTCTCACAAAACAATCACATTCATATGAAAGTTTTTGTTGGGTAATTACTTTTGTCTAAAATACAAAAATTCGTGTATGATGGATATGGTTATTTTCTAAACTAAAAAAAATTACATATGGTTTTTACTTTGATAGTTATTTGATTATTAGGGGAAGTTATGATAATACAATATCCTTTTATCAATATATATATTTATTTATAAGGCATTCTATTTTTTAATAAATCAATCATTTAATATCTAACTATTGATTCATACGTGATCATATTGGTGTGGAACAATTATATATAGACATAATGCATCTACAAATTGTATTAATCAAATCATTTTTTCAAAAAAGATGGGTTTTACCATGTAGTGTTAAACAATTATAGAGAAATATCATGGTGGTAGAAGAATCATGATTTCTCAGATCATGATGTCCAATAATTAAGCAATTAAATTCATCTAAATATATTTATTTTAATTATCGAAGAGACTTTTTCTAGGATATAATATCTGGATATATTTCTTTCGTAGTTGTTAAAAAAATGAAATGCATGATTACATATTAGTATAACTTGTATCTTATGATTATTTATTAATGGTAGTTTACACTATTAAAAAACCTTACTATGAATATATTATCATCCAAAACAAATCATTTCCCTTAGTTAGGAATAAGAATTCATGGAATTGGTTTCCAAGGGAGAAATTCATATTTTTTGGTAAATTATTAAGTTTTATTCATAATGTGAAATTGATATCATGCATGTATCTTGTTAAATTTATATAATTACTTTCCTTTGGGATTTTACCCTTTTTATCTATTCCAATATACTAAAGTAGTCATATGGTCTATAATTCCATAACATGAGAATCATGGAGCTGGTTCATTTATTTGTTGCATCATAATTTTTCAAAGTAATCAAATCTGAAAGGACCATTGAGTTTACAAATCATGTAAAGACATATTGCATACATGATACACATAATAAATTTGGGAAATAGAAAATAAAAACATGATATATAATAAAATGAAATAAATGGCCTCCATGCAAACTTATTTATTGGATTCCTCCCTATAACTTGGGGAAAGTAAATGTAATATATGTGATCTCAAATGCTATTTAATGTTATGTTATGTGGAACAATTAATTAATCAATAGTAATAAATTAATCTATAAAGGAAAAAATCTAATAATATGTGTCATGAAATGAACTATATAAGGATAATTTAATATGGAAAAGCAAGAAACAAAAAAACATTCCATTTAATTAGTGAAATGAAAAGAAATGTGTATATATATATATGTTGATGAAAAAATATCTTGGATGAATAATAACTGAATTCTCAATAAAGTATATTCTTAACTATCAGACTTTGTGTTTTCAAGCAACATTTTACATTTACTATAAAGAAATAGTTTAAACTATTTGGCCAACAAATTCCCCGTAAGGGACTATCGATGCATCGAGGAGATTTCATTAACTAGTCCACACAACATGTATTCAAGGTCCTATAAATTCTTCATATATTAAAAAAATAGTGTTACATATCATTTATATATTGGATAAATAATAAATATTTATCAACACTACCTCAAAGGATGATATGTAACTATAAGGGTTGTAAACATCAAAACATTATTTAGGGAAAAATTAAAAATATTCAAATGTGTTCCATGCCACATTGAAACAATTTAATTAAGACTCTTCATGAATTAAATGTTACATAAAATATCATGAGAAAACTATATTCATGATATATGATATCAAACGGAAACATTTACACCAATCAAACATGAATTGGTGAAAAATAAAAATAGGTTTCAATGGATTGTAAATTGAGATGAAATCACTTACCATAACCTTATTTATCCTTTTTGGCCTTTATCCTACTTTATAGTGGTTCAAAATATTCTAATAATTTATAATATAATGATACTAATATAAAAAAATTCATATATTAACTTCCTACAAAATTTTATTACCTGTTTTTAGAACTCTTTTTTTATTTAAACTATTTCAAGCGTTAATTTCATATATTTCTCAAGTATGATTTCACTTAGGATTTGTTTTTCTATTTAATTAGACAATGATTTAATAATATATAGAATTTAATCCATGAATAAATTATCTTATATGTTCAGTACATATTTATTTAAAATATTCCATAATATTTGGAGACAAGTAATAAAGTGCACCATTCATAGATGTTGTATGTCGTAAGTACATATAAATGGTACTTTAACTTCATTATTTTATAAAAATATAGAAAAATAAATGATACATAGGTATATTATAATTCGATTTTCATATGAATTTTATTAATTTTACATATGTTTATTAAAATAAATTTCTAAGTGAAATTGATCCTAATAACATTCATTGTATTAATTTTTAAATATATAATATAAAGATATTTTTAAATAAATTAAAATAATAATTTATCCATATAAATTAAAGAAAAGAAAAATATTTTTTGAAATAAATTTTATTATTTGTTACTATTCATTTAAAATTTAATGTCTACTTGAATTTACCAAAAATTCACCCTTGGATAATTTTTATGTTTAACATTTTAATGACATGTTTATATTGATATATTAAATATAATAAAAGGAGAATATTAGTATTTAAAATGGGTTATCCATGAAATTTTGGGGAAACAAATTTATGTAAAAAACTATAGTATTCTTTTGTAATATTGGGTATGTTCTAATAATATATCTATTTGATGAGTTTCGAAAAATTTGGATGGATAGGTAATAAATAAATTTACAATATAATTTGGTGGATTGTGTTATAATTTCATTGAATATGAAAAGCGTGAATGAGTATTTTTCTTGTCTATATCAGGTGTTGTGTGTATAACAATGTTATAAAAATATAATGGAAAATATTGTAATTTCACGGGATTCTGCATTCTTCCCTCTTAAATGAATTTCATCCTCATTGTTTTACTGTTATTACCTTCAAAAATATGTGGGTATTTCTCCATAATATATTCCTTTGGTACCCATGATTATTCTTCCAATTTAAGATTTCTGTACAGAACATTTACCTGAAGAGACTTTTGATTCCTCAATACTTGCACTCTGGTGTCAAGAATTCAGATCGGTTCTATGTAATCAATATTTTTATGTTATAACTATACTATATAAAATATTATAACATGTGTTAGATCACGTATGTAATTAATTATGAGGAATATATGGAATAAATAGTTAACCTTTTAGTGATTTTTCTACAATAAGAGTCAATAAGAATCATCTCCATCTATTTCAAGAATATCAAAATGTTTGATGTACATGGGCCTCAGTTTCCCCCTCTCATCGAACCAGATAACACCCTTCCATGGAGATACTTCCAGGAAAACAAGATCCCCCACATATAACTCCAAATCTTTTCATAGATTATCATTATTACTCTATTTCCTATATTGATCCTTTTTGTTATGTGACTAAATAGCTTAAACATTTTTCAGTTTCCCTTGAAAATGTTATAGGATTAGGATTTTCTTTTCTCCAACTTAATCCCAACACATTGGTTCATGAATCCTCTATCTCAGTAATTCATTATTTGGTTCAATTTGAAGAATTTAATGGAAATTTTTAGTATATTAAAATTCCACAAAAGGTATGTATTGCTCTCCCGTACCTTTAATGTCAGGTGAACATGACCTCAAAAGTTCCCCTATTAGTTGAATTCTTATTTTATACTATCCATTCAATTGAGGATGGTATACAGTACTTAAATGAAACTTAGTATCAAGAGCCTTCTAAAGAATCCACTTGAATTTCTATGTAATATGGGGCTCTATATCATAGACAATTGACTGAGGTGTGCCATGTAGTCATTCAACTTCATTTATAAATAACCTTGTGTGGTGCTTACGATGAAGGTCTTCTATTATAGTAATAAAATGTGTAGATTTTTTTAAGTGATCAACAATAAACCATATTGAATTATTCTTTATAGAAGGATTTGGATGTTTAGTGATGAATTTATAGTAATTTCATCGTATTTACATAGAGGGATAAGAAGGTATTGCTGAACTCATTTAGGATGATTCTTTATACTATTCACCTGTTGAAAAATTGGATATCGGGACACATAATTTGCAAGTTCCAAATTCATTTTATCCTAAAGAAAGTGATCCTTTAGTTCCATATTAAACTTTTTGATACATGTGTGTTTGGAGAAATTTGATCTTTGAGAATCATCCAACAGTTATATTTTTAACTCAGGCATAGATGTAACAAATAACCTCTTGCCAAATTTTAGAACACCATCTTCACAAAAAATGTCTTCAAATTTTCCTTTTGTAATACCATTAAATTTCTATTGAAATTCCTCATTATCTAATTGAGAATTATTTTTCCACTCTAATAATGATGGTTTTTCAATCATTTGACAAATTATAGATGTCTCTCCTTCTATATAAATTCCCATATACATATTCACTAGATCTGTTAACATATGATCCTTCTCAACCCTCAATTAGGTTATAAATCCAAGATCTATCCAAATCAACACATACTCCACCTTATTTTTTTTCACTGGATGGTAGTGTATTGGGAAATTGTAATCCATGAGTAGTTAGAGAAATATCATTTGTCTCATTATGATATCTTTATCCAAGAAGATGTATTTCAGAATTTTATGAACCGTGTATGTCTCACATCATTCTCCACAGAGAAAATTTCTTTTTCTTTTCAAGGTGAATATTATGGTTGATAACTCATGATAATGGGGTGGGTATTTATTTTCACAATCCTTCAATTTTCTTGATGAATATGCATTAACATTATCATTATTAATTAAGAAATAACATAGTCCTGTCATTAATGCATCAATATATATGAAAAACACGTCGCTACCAGATGGTTGGGTAATAATTACAACATTGACTAATATCCTCCTTAGTGCATTAATTAATTCTTCCTAATCCTTTTTCTAGAAAACATTTACACATTTATGTTTATGTTCTGTTAACAATTTGTCTAATGGGGAAAAATTCAAATGAATCACATATTATATCCTACTAAACCAATAAAACAACTTACTTCTGTTTTGTTCATTTGTATATTTCATTCTCTATCTTCCATTTTCATTGTATAACCAATCAATATTCCATCATTAAAGACAATATGTCCATGAAAAGAGTATTTTTGTAGGAAAAAATTTCATGTCCTAAATTTCCTAGAAAAATCTTCACTTCAAAGAGAATTTTGGATGATCCGAAAGTGATCCCCACAATCCAAATAAGTTTTATAATACACCTGAATATCATCAATGAATACTAGAACAACATTTTAAAGATATTCCTTGAAAACTCTATACATTATTTCCATAAAAATTTATGTTTCATTAGTCAATCCAATGATACATACTGTAATGTCGTAATTTTCTTACCTCATCTAAAAAGGTGTCTTTAGAATGTCCTCCTTCCTCAAAAACATTGGTGATACCAAGAATATAGATCAATCTTTGGAAACTATTGGCATCCTTGAAGTTGTTAAAATAATTCATCAATGTGAGGTAGTTGATATTTTTTATATATTTTAATTCAATTTGTTTCCTTATAATCAATACATAACCTCATAGATCAATATTTATTCAAAATAAAGGGGATAGGGGATATCCATGGTGAAAGACTTCGGTGAATAAATTCCTTATTAACCAAATACTATAGTTATTTTTACAAATCTACCAATTCCAAAATGGAAATTATACAAGGAGTCTTGGACATTTCCCCCACATTATAGATTAAATCAATAGTGAATTAAACATCATGTTCTGGGGTATTTCAAGTTAAATTCGTATAAAATTCATCAATGTATTTGCACACAATCGGTACATACTCGATTTTAATATTACCATATTCTTCAATAGACATTATTTTCTCTTATTATAAAATAATTCCATTAAATAGTTCTATTGAGGTTGGTTCTAAATAAGAATAGGGTGAGTATGATTCTTCCATAAAGATTATTGATTCTACGTCATCCTCATAAATTTTAATTGCCTTCCTCTTGAAATAAAATTTTTCATCATATTTTGAGATCCAGTCCAGAAATAGTATATTATAAAAGTCATTCATTGGTATGTTTATATGGTTGGAACATAATGTAGGTTTATGATTCATCATTAGTACTATATAACACATTTTTTTGAAAATGATTTTTACCTTAATAGTTATGACTAAAAACACTCTTATTAAATCAAAAGGGAAATGTATTATTTTAATTGCAAACTAGGTATAAATAAATTAGTGTGATGATCTAGAATCAAATAATGTATTGTATAGATTTAAATATAATATTAGTGTACATTCCATTACGTTATTCGGAACTTTAAACTCTGCTATAGTGATCACATATGATTTTCCATATCCCCTTAGACTCTTCTATGTGCTAAAATCTCTTTGACACTAGGGGTATTCATTTGAGTAGGGTCCCATTTAACAATAGATGAAATTAAAAATGTAAACATTTTTCTTCACACATTGTAGTATTTAATATGATGACCCATTATCTCTACACTTAAGACAGACTCGGAATCCCTTAAACCATTTCCCTAAGTGATTTTCCCATACTTCTCACAAGGTGGGAATTGCTTCATTCCCTTATTCTTTGATGCTTTCTCATTCCCATGATGTTATGAATACCTATTCATCCCTTGGATTATTTTTAATACATAAAATCTTGAGAATTCCATCCCTTCCACTATGGAACATAAAAATATTTCTTCATATGATGAAAAAATATGATAAATCATAGAACATTGATGATTTAGGTTAAGGCTGTAAAAGAAGAGATCATTCATGAAATCAATATAGCGTATGTAATAGTTAACATTCCTAGAAAACCATGTAAAGTTAACTTCTTAATTTAAAATAGTATCTTCATCCTTCTAATTTAAGCTAAGGAACTTTTTCTTCTTCTCAATTTAATGATAATGAGGAAATTATTTATCAAAAAAATTCTCCTTAAAATTACTCCATTCCATATGTTAATTTTCATATTCCTCCCTTGTATTCTATATAATATACTTCCACTAATCAGCATCACCTAGGACATAATAAACTACATGGGTAATTTTTTCCTTTTTTTTTGTATTCCAATGCTATAAATATAATCAACAAAGACTTAATCCATTGCTTTTCTATAACTGGATTTGTAGTCCCACTATACTATGGGGGATTCAGCAATATAATGAGATTTTCCATAGGTGATTATCTATGTGAAATTGGTTTCTCCATTCAGGAAAGGATATTTTTCATAACTTGATTAAGTTTCCCTAATATTTCCACGATCTCCTTTATTCTAGTATCTTTATTATCGATTTCCCCATCATGAAAATATCTAAATTTTCCTTGTGTATTGACCCAATTCATCCTTCAAGGTTTGATTTCTAATTAAGTTAATATTACTATATTAGCTCAAAAAATTATAAAAAATAATTACAAATATGGTATACACAAATAAATTTATGCATTTCAAATCTTAGAAATATAAACATTGGATACTTTGGTGAAATTTATACTTTCAAATACATAATATTAAAAGGTAAAGAAAATGTGGACTATCCTATGACTATACCCCATAATGTCAATCCATGTTCATGGAAAGGAACATTGTCATGTATTAGGTTACCCTGAGATCAGCCTGGAACACTTTTTCAGTGTTGTGTCTCCTAGGTACATCTGTTCTAGAACCATGTCCAGTTGTAGTATCCAGACTGTGATGGGTTTCTTGGAAAACCCACATAATCAATACATTCCTAAAAATATAGAATTAAATTCTAATCTTATCCCAATATCAATTTTAATGTTGTGCTCCTTAATCTACCTTTTCTGAATCTCATTTCCATGGTTGCGGATAAACTTTATTGATACCAATTGTAACACCCCAACCCTTGAAGCCCATAATCAATGCATTAATTTATTACATTTTTTAAAAAAAGATAAAAATACCAAAGGACCGTTCAGTTTACCATCCATGGAATGAAAAATTACATACATGATACCCACAATAAATTCAGATATAGAAAATAAACACATGATACATAATAAATTGAAATAAACAGCTTCATTGAAAACTTATTCAAAATATTCCTCTTCAAAACCTAGGGAAAGGAAACATAATAACGGTCATTTAAAATGCTCGGTAAGGTTATGTAATTTTGATGATGTAATGAATCAATAGAAATAAATTAAAATGGAATGGAAAATTACTGACAACACGTTACATTCACCTCAGTAGATTAGGAAAATTCAATTTTTCAATGTATGGAACTGAAACACATTCCATTTAATCAATGAACAGAAATGAAATGTATTTATATATATTTAGACACAAAATCTCATTGATGAATAATAACATAATTCATAATAAAGGAAATGATTAACTATAAGATTTCATGTTTCCCATTAAAATGTAACCTTTACCATCAAGATATTGACTAAACTATTTGGCCAACAAATTCTCCTCCAGATACTACCAATGCATCAAGGGTATTTCATTAACTTTTCCCCAACACATGTATTTCATGTTCTATAAATTCCACATATATAAAAATAGTTTTCCTTATCAAATATCCATATTAAATCTATAATATTGATTCTTTAAGAATACCATAGAGGATGATAATTAATAGTGAGGGTTATTGAAATTAAAAAATTCTGGATGAAAAATAATATTTAAATATACCAATGTGTCCCAAAATAGAATGAAACATTTAAATCACAATTTAACTTGAATTAAATGAAAAAAATATAATATCATGACAAAATTAGATTCATGATATACCACTTAAAATGCTAGCGTATACAACAAATAAACATGAATTGTTGAATAAGAAAAATAATTCTTAGTATAATGTAAATTGAGATGAAATCCTTTATCATAACCTTCCATTCGTTTTGTGTTATTAATCATTATGTATAGTGGTACAAAATATTTAACTAACTTATACTATTAAAATAATCATATTAATAATATCATATATTCACTTCTTAAAATATTTTACTTCCCATTTGATAACAATCTTTTATTATTTTACCTATTTCTGTTGTTAATTGTCTTGTTTTTTCAAGTATATTTTGACTTATTATAAAGTTTTTCTATTGATTAGATTAATATTTCATAATATCATGAATGTAATACGTGAATAAATTATCTTATATTTAGATGATAATTATTTACAATTGTCCATAATATTTGGATATTAGAAATAATATGAATTATTCATAGAGGTGGTAGGTTATACGTACACATGAATGTTACATTCATTTCATAGATATATGAAAATAATGAAATTTAAATTAACTATATGTATATTATAATTAAATAATCTAATATGTGTTATATATGTTATATAGGTTTATTACATTAAATTTATAAGTGAAATTTTTTCCAATAACTTACATTGTATTAATTCAGAAACATAAATTATAATTAAACCTTAAAAATAATTATAATTATAATTTAACCATATAAACAAATTAGATGAAAAATAATTATAATTAAATTATAGTATATTTTATTAGTCATTAAAAAAATGAATCTTCACCAAAAAATACCAAAAATTCACCCTATCCTAATTTTCGTGTTTCTCTTTTAATGAAGAAGTTTATTTTGCAATACTAAATTTATAATTGGGTAAAAATATGAATTTCAAATGTGTTATCCATGAAAATGATAAAAATTTATTTTAGTAAAAAATAGTATATTATAGTAATATAGGGATTGTTCTTATATTATTCTTATTAGATGTGTTTGAATAATAATTAGTTAGATATATAATATAAAAATGTACAATATAGACTCTCAAAAGGTGAATGAATTTAATTGATCATGAAGAACGTGACTAAAGAATGTTTCATTTAAATTTGAGGTTGTGTGTATTCCCAATCTATCAACAAAATCTAATGGAAAATACATCAATGTCTTGGGGTTTTATATGATCCATGTTATAATTGTTGAGGTCACTAAAATTTGGGACAAAAAAAATTACAATGATCTCCAACAATTGTTGAACATAATCAACACTATATATATATATAAATCAATGATATTGTTTAATAGATACATTATGTGGGATATATTCATAAATATACCTCCAATAATCTTACAAACAAGATATATATATTTTTGAAATATTATTAGTATAAAAATTTATATCACCTCACAAATATATTATACAATTCATTTAATATTTTCAAATTTTCCATGGTACTGTAAAATTATGAAAAATATCCTTTAAAATAATATATTCTCATATCAAGGTAACCATAATTTTTTATCATTTGAGGTTGAATAATATGTATTTTATATGATTATTAAATTAAAATACCTCGATATCATATTATTATAATAAAAATAAAAATTTATATGATTCAGATTTTAGGCATTAATTATTATTATTTCATATATAAAAATGGTGTTTTTTCATATAAAAACAAATTTTATCATGTTTGTTTCTTTTAGATAAATTCTATGTCTATCTATCACTCATTTATATTTTATTTATTTAATATAATTTGGATTTAGGGAATATAAGTAAGTCTAATTTCCATACCATTAAAAAAAATATATCCAACATTATTTATTGATATATGGGATCCTTTAAATGAATTCGAAAAATACCCTAGTAATACAATTGAATCATTATAACTAATACATAAAAATGATTCAACTCATGTTTTTTTATTAATGAATCAAGAGAAATGTTATTCTCTTTCATAAAATAATTCTTATTTAATATGATAAATTCCAAATATTCATTAAAATATCCAATCTCTTATCTTTGGTTAGATATCACAAAATATTATCCCAGAAGCTAATTTTTATATAAGTGATGTCATTGGAACTATGAAAATTAGCACCAGAAGCCTTTTGATAAAATGTATCATTATTTTTTTATGTCCAATCCCATTTTAGTTATACCGTTAAAAAATTTATTTGAACTATTAAAATTGTGAGAAAAAAATACTCTTTTTATTACATAAAAATAAATCATTGTTAAAATATCACTTTCATGATTTTATTTCATTACTCCTATATGATCATTATTTTAGGTGATTTCTATTTAGATATATTTATTTTATCATGATAAAATGAACGACGAGAACTAGAAGCATTTTAAATATGCGGATAAGTTTCTTATCCACTTAAGCGTGTGGATAATATTCATGTTCCCTACTATGTAAAAATCAAAAATATTAGAACAATTAAATCACCTCTTAAATAAACGTCAGTTGATGTAGGAAATTTATATATTCTTTCAACATAATGAGTACCATTTATAAAAATTTCATCCCAAACTAAGTTTTCACCCTTTTTACATGTTATTCTTATTTTATAACTTCTTTATTGAAAGGAATAAACTCATGTATATTTACACCCATCCCATCAACAACTCTAACAAAATCATTATGTTATTATCATATATCATTAATACAAAAAAATGACTTAAAAAATGATAATTCTCTACACACTACTGTAACATTTCATAATTAATTAGAAAATTATTTCTTTATATCATTAAATTAAGAAACCTATGAAAATGATTAATAAACCATGTTTTCATGTAATCTATAATATTGAAACTACCATGTACAAAAATCAATAAATAGTAGTTCCACATTATTGGAATCAAAACCCCTTAAATGGTTCATAATAACATCCATATCAAGTAGAAAATACGAATCCAAATCAAAATACATGACTATAGTAATCAAAAAATTCAATCAACTCTGATGACATAAAAAGATAAATACATGATAATAAATGCAGATCTACATTCCACCAATAAAATAAAATATAAACATCTCTACAATAAATTATTTGTAACATTAGATAAAAGATTCTTGATATCATTTTTAATGTAGCTTGTTTCTTATTTAATGTTACAATCACCTTTTTACCATGGAATTTTTTGGAATGTCTCCCTATTACCTATGAAATAACTATAAACCTCATGATAAATTCATTTGATACATAATAAATTTATCTTAAGAAAATTTTAACCTTTAATTTCAACAATAATCCTATTTTTGGGCATTAAATAATATAATTTATGTACTTATCTAAAAAATATCCCCCTTTTCAATTATCATAAATCATGTTAGTTTAATATTGGATTGTTCATTAATCTTTTAACAAATAATTATATAAAAAATAATTTTCCACTTAAATATCTATAAATTATTATATAATAAATAATATAATACCCATTTAATATATTCATAGTGGAATATTAATTTAATATATATAAAACAAAATAATTAAAATTTTAAGAAAAAATCACTAATAAATAATGAAACAAATTTTTTTAAATTTCAAAAAATAAAAAAAAATATTTAGATAAAATTTTGGGACACATTGTTCTGATTGAAAATTTATTATAATGTAAATGAAATTATATTATGTGTAATGTAAATAATGGTACAAACAAAATTGATAGATATTGAATATATCATAAGAAATTTATCCCAAATGAGAACTTATATACCATAACAACTAAAAAAATATAACATAACTTGATATATGCACCTCCAAACATTATATATTTACCATATTAAATGATGTTATAGCCATATAACTTGAGATTCAAACAAAAAAAACAATATATTCATCCTATAACATAATAATTGTATCCTAGATTTCAAGATATTCAAAAACAAAAATATGTTATGGAGCAAAAAATATAAATTATTCATTTGATAATACAATATATAGAGCACGAATCATCAGATTACTGATATATATAAAAACTATTTCAACTATTTGAAAACTGAAAATTATTTTTTAAAAAGAAATATCGTAAAAGTGACAATATAATAGTTCAAATAAGGGAATATGATTAATTAAAATAATATTATGATTGTTTATGATAATAAATATTCAGAAATTGATCAATCAAGAAATATATAATCATTTAAAAGAAATAGTTCATTATGATTCACAATTAAATGAAAACAATTTTCATGTATAGATTATCCATAAGATTCATTGATAAATATATATTTATTTAATGAAGATGGTAAATTAAAAAGAAAAATTTATATTCAGAAAAAAAACAATACCCTGTACACATTTTTATTTGCCCCATAATTACATAATCAAAAAGAATTATCTTTATAATTTCATTAGGATGTTTCCAAAGTATATGATTTTGTGTTATGTGTAGTAGCAGTACATATAGGATGAGATAAGGTATGAAATGTTAATTTAATGGGTGGACATAGTAACCATGAAAAAATTCCTCTGGCCATTAATTTTTTTTATCTTATATAGATATTCATACATAAACATAATTCAAGTCTAAAATATCATAAATTTTACAGAACCAACCTCCCAAAATTCTCCTCTGAATCCAGGAAATTATCAAATATTTACCTTATTAAATCCATTCCAGTTTTTAATTCCATAAATTCATTATAATCTATCAACATTTCAAAATCCCTAATCATTTATTTTAATTTTTTATAGATGTAAAATTTAGCAGGGAAAATATATATTATTTTTGTAAATCCTTATAGGAATATTTTAATATTTTAATAATGAATATATTAACTATTACACTATTAAACAACCAAAATACCCATAATATTGTGAAGACAAGTGTGATGATTATTTATTAAAAAAATTAAACATAGTATTCATATTTTTGAATGCATTATATATTTGTTTTTATAACACTCAAATTATAATTATCTACTATATAAATTAGTTAATTTGTTCATTTAATGTTTGAATGATTTTAATTATCTACGGGTAAGCTATAGTGATTAAAGGTCCTTAGGGTGAACTTTTCATGATTACTGTACAAATATATTTCAATTTTTTTACTTTGATTGAGGGGTAGTATTTCATTAAAGGATTTGGATTTCATTTCAATATATAATGGTTTTTGGTTTTCAGGTATTATACAGTGTTTGAAATTTGTATGTGGGAACTGGAATTTGGGAGGCTAATAGGTGGAATCACATGCAACCTAAGGGATACAAATGGTCAGAGGTGGATAATGGCCCTAGAATGGGTACTCTATGGTCTCAACAAGTTATTATTTAAATATGGAGTCACATTAACCTCTTTTAGCTCTTATTTTATAACAATACTGTGTATATTTTGAAATGATATTCATTTCAATTAGATTAAGATACATATAAAGCTCTTATGTGTCCTTTATCCCTCCTACTTATTACTGCATGAGTCAAAATGATTCCATCTATGATTTTAAAAATTAAATCCAAGGTAAATATATTTTATGTCCTATACATACATTATTTCCCCCCTCATCTGATTTACCCTACTCTAATATTTGTGTCTATAATGAATTCTTCGAAGGCATGGTTTATATAAAAAATATATATGAGATTACTCTTCTTTTGTGCTGTGGAGGATCATGTGGCTTCACTGATCAATGATCTTCATTCTTCGGGTTAATGGATCTTTTTTTAATTTTATGAAAAAAGATTATTATATTATATAGATTCTTTCAGGAATGCATCCTTTAATTTATTTTTTATATTTAGATAATCATGTTTCATGAATAGTTTTAGTGGTTGTTAATATTTACTTTTCATGATCAATTGGGGATTGATTAGTTATCGATATTATGTTATTTCTATTATTTGGTATTAAATTCAGGTTCTATGATTTTATGGATTTCCCATGAACAATATTTATTTTGTAAATCATCCTATTGATATTGGTAGGTGGTCTTATACCACAGTGTTATGATTACTCTATACTGCCAACAAGACTTTTTTTAGTGTATTTTTACTAAAAATTAACCAATAATATATTATTTTTATATTTTTAATCGACCATTGATATTTTCATATAAGGAATTATTTCATTTGTAAGGGGATCTAGTCATCATAATACTATAGAACCATATCCTAGTCAATTTTTATAGGCATTAATGAAACAACTATATATGAAAACACATTTTAAACCAATCAGGATAAAAAAAATTTATTTAATATATGAATTGGTATCCTATAAATATATCATATTATAAAACCCAATATTCTAAATATTATTTTATATAACTTTGAAAAAAATACTGGACTGAAATGGGACCCATGGAGTGGTATGTTTCAAACTATCTTGTGGATAACAAGTATATAAAGAGTCTACTCTAGAAATATATCTCATTATATGTTTTTCTATTTAACTCATTCTCACCATATTGTGTCACGCATATATTTTGTTATATGGCTCAAATATTTCCACATAATCATAAATTATCTAAAATCTACCAAAGAACCGTAACAAAACAAAAATAGGATTCTTCTTTAAAAATGTTGTAGTTTAGTATTCTATGAGGTAATAAGAACATCGATAGGAATATTTCAACAAATTTATTACTTAAAAAGCAATGTAACATGTAAATAATCATTTCTTTAAAAAATTATTATGATGTTTTATGAAAAACTAAAAGTTGACATGGTTTTTTGGTAAATGTATTCTAAATTGTGTTATTATACTTTATACTTCATAATCTTATATATATTTAGAGAAAATATGTTTTCATTGATTAACCATTTCAAATTCTTAAACTTCATTAAATAAATAATCAAAAAATGTATAAAGTGATTATTTAAATTCATTATTTTGAGTAATGTTTTTTAAAATATATATTTATCTTGTACTATAGTATTAAAAAATTCCTTATCGTCCACCACTACTATTAAATTTATATGCCTTACCCATGTGATTTTAGGAACTACCATTTTAGTTATTTAGTAAATAACCATGTTTAGTTCATGAAACCTTGGAAGAAATTAATATAGTTCAATAACTCATTCTTTAAATTGAATATTGTTATTGTGACCAACAAATCACGTATGTTATACTCATGTGGTTTAATTAGATTGAAACAGTATTATTTTAAAATAAATTTTTATTATGCCCCAAGTTTGGAATCCTTTAGTATTTTTTGCACTCATAAATACATTTTTAACAATACTCATACTTATACGATTTAAGGATTGGATTCATTGGGCATGTATTAGATTATATTTAAATTTCCTTTTATTTTTATTGAACAAGTATTTCATTATTATAATTTGTATGTAAGTTGGTATAGGTCAAGGATATGGTTTAGTGATTTCAAAAGCATCATACATTACATGACTAATAATTAGTTAAAAAGATTGTTTATTATTGGGATACATTATATATATATTTAAAATACATCAGTATGTAATATTTATGGTTTACATGTTGGATAAATTGGATAAGAATATGATCTAATAGGTTATAAATGAGTCCAGTGCATAAATCATTGACTTGTTATATTCATTCCCTTATCCTCAAGAATGGGTTACATATTATTATCAAATTGATCTACCTTTATTATATTATTAGGATGTTTTCAATGGGGGTAAATTATTTGTACACATATACCAATATGTGTGAGTACATTAGACTAAATATTATTTCCACTGCAATGACTTACATGACTTCCCTGGATTCTATGTGTGGGAATCATTGTTTTCTAGATGGTTACAACATTTATTTCGAGTGATCAACTTGAATTATGTATTACTAGTATAGATCCACTCAATATAGAGATATATTTTATATAAGTAGAATTCATCTATTATTTTATTGTTATTGATTTATTACTATTCCTATTTTCTATTTTCAAACCCTATTTTATTTAATATGTATACAAATTATTTGGAATGTATCTGTATATTAATTTTTTATCATTATTATTTTTAGACTCCATTGGTTGTTCCATGTTCAGTGTTTCATTCTCACACCTACCATAGAATCCTTAATAGTCTACAAACACATTTATTCATTATTTATAGTTCTATTATAAATCGAGTAGTTCTTGTAAATCCATGAGGTGTTTTTTGTTCTCATTGTGGAAATGTAATTCATTCCCACTTCTTATTAAGAGGTAATGTTTTTTGTCGGAGATTTTGTTCAGTATATCATGTGCCCCACCAAGATAATATTTTCCATTAGTCTTTTTGGCCTTAATTTTTGTTTAGGGACAGGTAATGTTTTGTTTTCTGCACATTTTTTGAACCGGGTAAGAATACATATACAATGTTGAATTGTTATTACTTTTATTTAAATTATATATGAAAAATGTGATTGGATACAATTATTCTCTATTTTTGGTACCTCCAAATTATTTACTTGTCATGATGATTTTTTTAAAACAAATGACCATGAAAATTAATTTAAATATAATTGAGTAAATCCTTTATTTATTTATACCATGAACATTAAGAACTTGTGTCCATACCCTAGTGGTCGTAGAGAATATTTTTGTTGTACTTCACTTGATCTGGGAATAGTACATTTTATTTGTGTTATGTATGTTTCAATGGTCTTCTTTTTTAGTGAACCCTTATCAATTATAGATAGAGATGAAAATAGATGTGATTTTATGATATGTAGATGATATATAAATTGTTTTCTAATGAATCCCCCATAATATTTCATATAAAATATAGTGTTTGGTGAACTATGATTAATAGGAGAAAGAATATCTATATTAATATTAGACCATCCATTACTCATTTATTATCATCCATTTCCCTCTACAATTTCTTTTTTAAAATACTCTTTGTTATTAAAAATTAAGATTAATTTTTTGAACATTTTATGTTGAATGGTATGAATAATATAGGATTATTCCATATAAATCCATTGATCTTTTACTACTATGTGAAATTCAAAAACCTCTTAGATATCGTCATATGTCCTGAAATTTATTATTTTCAATATATACTACATAGTCTTTCGTGAACGAATATGTTTTATCACCTATAACACTTCTTGAAAAAATTGAAGGTTATATGGAAAAAATTTCTATTTCATTTTAATTATATAATTCAGTTTAATGAAAAATAAATAATCATTATTATGAAGGCTATTAAATAAGTTGATAAAACATTCTTCACGAACATATTGGATCCTAATCATGAACTTTATTAAAAATATCTTAATACATTATATTAAACTCAAATAGAAAAATCTAAATATACTTTCTTAGTGATTGTTACTAATTTTTAGAGCCACAAAATAAATGTTATGCTATTTCAATAAAGTGAAAATAACGGCTAAGTGATTTATCTCATATTCTTCAAAAGATGAAACCCACTCAATTCTATTATATTCAAAATTATCTTATTAACTTATTGAATATAAAAAATAGTTAACATATCTTACATAATAAAAATTTGAATTGCATTCCTATGTCCAAATGTATAATTATGATTTCTATATTCAATCTAAATTTTGATATATCTATTTAAAATTGAGGTGTTCTATTAATATTTTTAGAAATATATTTATGTATTCTTCATTATAAATAAATAAATCCAATAAAAATATATTATTTAACTTTTTATCCAAATTATATTTTTTCACCATTCTTAGATGACCCAAGTTTACATAAATTTATGTTAACCTAAGAATTTGTACTACATGAACTGGAAGACATAAAAAAGTAATAAAAATGATCTTCTTCCTATGAGTATGTGAACTTTATTCATATTCTCTATAATGTAATCGTAAAAAAATATTATTCTAATAAAGAAACCCATGAATATATATTAGGAAATATAGTAATGTCATACATTCCTTCTTCAAGATGATAACATTTTAGCGAAATGTAATTTCAAACTAATATTTCAACATTTTCTACATATTATTAATATTTAACAAATTATTATTATCTATTTTGAGAAATATAATTATGTATAAAGGTTATCTTTATATAAAAATATAAATTCCCTTCATCATGATCTAATTATTTATCTTAAATTCAAACAGTGGTTTTTTATTACATAAAGAATAATGGAATCATAAATTTTACTATTATCTTAATCCATTATTATTAATCACAACATTTAGTTTTCTTTAAAATATTTTCATGTATATTAACTAGAACTAAAACCACGAGAATTAATAAATGTTACATATTATTATTTAAATATATTTTCTTGAATACATTTGAATGTTAATTTAATTGAACATAAAAGTAAAAACCCCCAAAAAAATTGCAAACCCCATTTTGAATACACATTTCCAGAACAGAATAACCTTGTAATGAAATTCAATTATGAGTGCATATGTATTATCAGAAGACTAACCCATTAAATAGTCTTTGAGGAATAAAATTATCTACCATAAAAAAATCATAACATAAGAAATTGGTCTAACGAGTAGTCAAAAAAACTCAATAAAAACCTAAATAAAAATTATTTATAACAAATTATAGACTATAACTCTATAAAAATTATAGACTCTCATCTAAATTGAATAAATATTACAAAACCATTTCATGGTTGTTTCCGTCAAAATATGCAAGATGGTTTCCCTAGGGTTTATGAGACATAATTCTCATTTCATGTAGTGATTCATTTTGTCATTCAATACATTCCATTATATATGCTTCACCACTATTTTTTTATTTGGAATGATATGATATTTTAGGATTGAGTTTAGGAGGTTTAGGTATGGTTTCACAATCATTCACATCCGCTTTACTATTTTGATGTCCTAAAAAATCCAATGACCCCCACATTTATAACAAGGTACCAACAATCATTCCAAATGAAGGTATCCATTTAGGGTTTCAACCAAAATGAAACATAGATACTATCATTGGTCGAGTGTATGGGAGTTTAGGACCCCCAAACACTTTAAGTGGGGATTTATGTCCTATTTTAAGACTCTACTATATAATTAAGATATTTTCATGAATCTATTCAAAACATGATACCAAACTCGTTATCTAAATAAAATGAGCATGTGTTGAATCCATCAATTGGTAAAGGGTTCTCAATTGATTAGAAAATTTGGATGTATCAGAGTTTCCTAATTCATTTCCAATTATTTATTATAAATCGTTAGTTATTTATATGTTATAGACTTATAAAGAGGAATAATAGAGTTCACTACCGTCCAGTGAGTTGATTGGTATTTCATGTGTGGGATATAATATTCCTGATGCATCCAAAATATCTTGTTTATAATCGGAATCACAATCCACATAATATGTTTTAGTCTAGGATGGTTGTTTTAACATCATTCATAAAGGTTATTTAGGAGTGAATTTAGACCCCAAGTGTGCAGATTGAACCTTAGTAATAATTCCTATGTGATCTACATATAGTAGTAATCAGATTCATTATAGTTCGATATTCACTCAACCCATATATGTGTGGTGATAGGTAATTAATTCCCATGAGGTTTATCTCACAAGGGTTTATTAATATAGGATTCCCATCAAGGGTTACCCTAATATGGATTCACAAGTATGGGGGGTAGTAGTATCATATCACCGAATGGGGCTTACACTGTAACAACCCAAATTTTCATTCAAGGAAATCCTTATTGATCTAGTTAAATTTCTATTTATGTAAAATGTTTATATAAGATGTCATCTTCTTTGGTTTTATGTTAATAATTGTGAGCGTTACTTTTATAGCAGTTGAATAGTGATCACATGATTAGTATAAATATAAGGCTTTAACCAACCCAATTTACCCATAAAAAGAAGTGATGGCCTCATCCAGTAGAATTTCTCCATTCAAAGCCCATTTTTCAGAGCTCAAAAAAGTAGTGGAATCCTTGGGATTCTCTCTTGACCATGCCCAAGCTGAGCTTCACCAGGTCAAGCTCGAACGAGACCGTCTATGGGAAAAGTAGAAGTTGATAGAGATTACCACTCGAGCGATGTTATCCGGTCCACCCCAAGAGTCTGTCAACATTGCGCACCTTACCCTTAGGTCTTATGCATCTATTTTAAGGGGTTATGTAACAAATTTCTAGTACTATGTTCATGTATATTATTTTTTGTATATAATAATTAATATACTTTCTTCTAATTATTGATACATTGTAAATAGTTTTTAAAGTGCAAATATTGTTTTTTTGTAATTATTTAATTAAGATTTATATTTTATTAATTAATGGATTTTTGAATTACATAATATTTTAATAAATTATTATTATTATTATTATTAAATTAATTTTATTATATATAAATGATCATATAATTTTATGAATGAAATTGTAATTTTTTTTAAGGTTTGAAAGACATTTTTGTCAAAACCTGTGAATTTTTTATAAATGTCGGTTTTTATTTTAAAAGTAAAAATTAACATATTTAGAAAATTATTTAGATATAATAAATCGTATTTCTGAATCAGGATGTTGAAATTATCCAATGGTGAATTTTTCATAATTTTCTGAGACAGTCAATTTTTTGGGAAAAAAATTAAATATTGTTTAAATATATAATGTGATTTTTGACATCATAATGACCCAATAGTGATGTAATAAAATACTATAAGCTTTATGTTCGGCCAATATATGTTTTAAAATTAATATAATTCGATTTTGGGTTTTTCTGACTTACTTTTTAAAGAATTAATGGACCCTTCAAGACTTATTAAACACCTTGTATTTTTATACTATTTTCCCTAGGAATGTGACTCAACTCCAAATAAGAAACCCTATTATATTAATATTTTAGGACTTGGTCTTATAAAATATTGTTTTACTCTTCCCTTTTCAAAAAACCATGGGCAAAAACCATGGGATGGTTTGTGGTTTGGACTAATTTAATATAAGGGTTCCCAAACCTAAATAATAAAGAATTCCCTCACCTTTCCTATATAAACCCACCCATGCTCCCACTTCCTCATCACTCAAATCCTTTTTAGTTCGTCCAACCTCTACCCTACTCTCTCTATAATCCTCTCAAGGTTCCCCGAGCTCCCAAAAATCCTCTCTAAACCCTCTCTCAAGCCTTTGGAATCACACGTCCAAGTAGGGGTTTTTTCTTCCATTCTCGTTTTTGTCCAATTTTCTTTAAGTAGTTTTACCCTTTTAATTTAGATTATGAATTTAGGGGAATGGTTTCACACCTCCCTCATACTTCCCTCTTTATGTTTGAATTATGGGAGACCCCTTTCTCTCTCATTAAATGCCTCCCATGTACACCCGTTACTATGCTGAAATTCCGAAAGGAACTTCTCTCTTCTCTTTTACATTCAAGCAATACATTTGTATCATGAATCTAAATTCCATTACAATTGTTGGGACATGTATCTATATGGACTAATTACTATCCATTACACTTAAATATGATGAGGAAACCCTTTCTCTCTCATCAAATATTTTTATGAATTCTTATGTCATGTCGTTACGCTACCGAAATCGCACTGGTTTTCTAAGACAATGTCATTGTGTAGTGAACACCATGCTCATTTCTCCATCAAGGGTATTCACCTTTATGAACATTTAATTATTTTTTATAAAGTTTCATTCATGACTTCCACATTCCATAATCTTGGAATAAATGATTATGTTTTATGAATCCATGTTTTATGATCCATGTGGCACACATATGCATGAAATGAAATGTTTAAGAAGGTTGCGCCCTTATAGCGCTCCAATGCATTGGGTAAATTATAGTATCATGATACGTCATGTGCAATGAGTGTTGAATCATGCTAATTCAACTGAAAGGAGGTTTTACTCATGCTTCATGTGCAATGAGGATTTACTCATGCTCAATGTGCAATGAGCCTTGTCTCATGCTAATTCCATGTTAAGTGTTGTTGCCGCATTTCCATGTTATGATTATCATTCCTTATCATGCTTTTATGTTCATGTTTCTCTTGTGCTCTATTGATATTCCTACTGTCTAACATGTATTTTATTCCTCATGTATTCCATGTTTATTCCCATACTTGGCTTTATAGCTCACCCCTTTTCTTACGCATGTCCTCAGGTTATCCCATGCAATGCTAAATACGAGGGAATGTAGTGGTCGTGTAAAGGAAGTTTTCAATAAAAATGTTGTGCTTCATGTTTTAAGTTGTTATGTAATGATCCTAATCCCCAAAGACACTAGACCTCTCGATCATCCATGTTGTATCAAGTGAATGATTTATGTAATAAATCATGTTTATGTTTGTAATAAAAGGAGGGTTGTCATAGTTGGTATCAGAGGATAGGTTTGGTTATTTTTGGGATTAGGATTAGAAATACCTAGTAAAGCCTTAGAGACAGGACTATGTATAATAAAACCATCCCTATTTTTTTTATGTACTGTGTAAACGGTTTATCAAGAAAATAAATCCCTGTCTGGATACGAGCAGGTAGAGGCGGCTCTGGCATAGATGTATCCTAGCGGTAAAACCTGAAAACATCGCTTTGAGCTAGACTCAAACGGGAACTGGTGCACGACAATGGGCCTTGCTGCACTCTTGGTTATGACACTCCCAGGGGATTTGTATTAATTAATACAGAAGCTTAGTATGAACCCTTATTAAGGGAATTAAAAAAATTCCTCTAAGAATATATGTTTTAAAGTAGATCATGAAAATCCTCGATTGAAGCCTATAGACTCTTGAGTTAAGGAAATAAAAATTTATTTATAATTCATCAACTTTTCTCTTTGGATTACCCTTTATGTGTTACTCCCTAACTTTCGTTTTATTCCATCCAATATTTGGTAATAAGGGGACTCGGGATAACAACCGATTGAAGATCAGTGTGATGATGGTACTAATGAGATGCCAAATCCAATGGGAGTGGGAATCGTGAACTTTGTCACATTTCACTCTCAGATAACTAAATATTTGAATTGAAACACGAGTCAAGATTAACAATCAACCCCCCTAATAATGAAAAAGTCTCTATCGAGAGCTTCATGAGACAAAGGCCTCCTACTTTTAGTGGATCATCTGATCTCACGATCGCTGAACAATGGATAAACTCCATTGAAAAGATCTTTTCCATCATTCAATGTTCTGAAAAAGAGAAGGTTCTCCTGGCGGCAAACCGTATGGAGGGTGAATCTGGTCAATGGTGGAAATTGATCAAAATTACAAATCCTGAGGATGAGATCGAGGTGTTGGAATGGACGGATTTCCAGAAGATGTTTTTCGATAAATATTTTATTCGCACCCTTCGGCTTAATATAGAAAGGGACTTCTTTTCCCTCAACCAAAAAAAGAATAATCTGTTGGAGTGTACGAGGAAAAAGTCACAAGGCTTGCACGATACGCTTCCAGCTTTGTCGTTACCCCCGAATGCAAGGTTGGCCACTTCTTTGGTGGGATGAATCCTAGCCTATAGAAAGCATTAGTGATCTATGACTTTGACAGCTAAAAGAAAAGTGTCTGATGTGCCCTCAATGTCAAAATGGAGATCGGGGAATCATAGGGGTATCATGGGGACAATATGTTTATGGTGGACATCAATGTTAGTGGTCCGATGGATAAATCCAACGGTGCTAAGAAGATCCAGGACCCCACTTTCTAAAAGTGCAAAAAGAAGCACCCTGTAAATTGCCTCAAGGGGACGAGGAAATGCTTTAGGTGTGGAAGAGAAGGGCACCAAGCTGTTAACTGTCGGCAAGAAAGACCCGTGGATGATATAGAGGAAAGGAACGCTCCGTTCAAACCTCAACATGTTGTTCGTTGCTACAACTGCAAAGAACCGGGGCACTTTTCAAATCAGTGCCCAAGACCAAGGGTTTTCTGAGACAACCAACAACCTCCAAGGAAGCAAGGAAGAGCTTTTTCCATCACTTCTGCCGAAGAGAACCCTGGCAACAAAGTGGTGATTGGTACGCTATTTATTCATTCAATAATAGTGAACGTACTTTTTGATTTAGGTTCTACGCATTATTTTATATCTCGAATGTTTAGTAGAAAAATTCCAGCACCACCACAAATCATGGAAGTGAAGATGTTGGTGAGTATGAAAAATGGGGAAATCATTGCATCCCATGAATATAAGTCCTCCCCTGTTATAATCTATGGATTGAATTTCTCAGAAACCCTTGTTAAACTCCCTTAGGTGGAATTTGATGCAATTTTTGGCATGGATTGGCTTTCCATATATAGAGCCAACATAAATTTTTGAGAGAGAGAAATCACACTCCATATGGAGAATTGACCCCCGATTCTTTACAAGTGTAAGGAAGAAGATGAATCTCTTTTACCTCCATCATCTCAATCATGAATATTAATTCCTTATGAGAACGCGTATCTGGCTCAAATGATTGACTCCAAGGAAGAAACCATCCATGTAGAAATTCCTATTGTTAGGGAATTCGCTGAGGAACTGTCTTGTTTTCCTCATAGAAGAGATGTTGAATTCTCAATTGAACTAATACTAGGGGAGCTGCCAATATCCAAGACTCGATATTGAATGGCTATCGTGGAGCTTGAAGATCTGAAGAAACGACTACAGGAGAATTTAGATAAAGGGTTTATACTCCCAAGTTCTTCACCATGGGGTGCATTAGTCCACTTCATCAAGAATAAGGATGGGGAAATGAGGATTTGTGTCGATTATCATGAACATAACAAAATCACGATAATGAAAAATTATCCTCTACCACGGATTGATGACTTGTTCGATCAGCTGCGTGGAGCACAATACTTCTCCATGGTAGATTGGTGGTCGGGATATTATCCTGTAAGGGTGAAGAAGGAAGATGTCCCCAAGACTTCTTTTTGTACAATATATGGGAACTATGAATTCATAGTAAAGCGTTTTGGACTTACCAATTCTCTAGTAATCTTCGTGGACTTGATGAATAGAGTATTTAGAGATTACCTAGACAAATTTTTGGTAGTATTTATAGATGATATTCTATTATACTCCAAAACCAAGGAAGATCATGAGGAGCATTTAAGAACTGTAATAGAGACTTTTCGCAAGGAGAATCTCTATGAAAAGTACAAAAACAATGATTTCTGGTTGTAGGAGGTCTCATTCTTGGGCCATATCATCACAAGCAATGGGATACCTATGGATTCCTCCAAAACAGATGGAATTGAGGGATGACCGAGGCCAACATCGATAACAGATATTTGTATCTTCTTGGGGTCAGCTGGATATTATCGACAATTTGTGAGAAATTTATCATGATTGTCCAACCCTCTTACCAAGCTATCTCGAAAGGGAGTAATGTTTTCTTGGAGTGATGAATGCAAAGAAAGATTCAGTTAGTTGAAAAGGAGGCTTATCACTACTCCCATTCTCACTTTACCCACAAGTGGGGAAATTTTTGTGGTATTCAATGATGCTTCGAAGAAGGGCTTAGGTTGTGTGTTGGTGTAGAATGATAAAGTGATATCCTATTCCTCAAGTCAGTTGAAGATACATGAGTAAAACTGTCCAATGCATGATCTGGAGTTGGCGGTGGTGATCTTTTCCTTGAAAATCTGGCGGCATTATCTCTATGGGGAGAAATGTGAGATATATACTGACCACAAGAGTATTAAATATATATTCACACAGAAAGAGATTAATATGTTCCAGATAAGATGGATGGATCTCATTAAGGATTATGATTGTTCAATACATTACCATCCTGGGAAAGCAATCAAGGTGGAAGATTCCCAGAGTAGAAAGGACCTAGCGATTCTATCAATGATGATAATTGAGAAGGATCCAATCTTCTTAGACTTGATGAAGATGGACATGGGAATCATAAATAAGGGAACATAATCAATCCTTTCACAAATGATTGCTCAACTGTCTCTTTTGGAAAGGTTAAATGATACTAAAAAGGATGATGTGGGAATTCAAGAAAAAGTGGAAGCTATCAAAAAAGTGAAATCCTCAGAGTTTAATGTTAATGAAGAAGGAATTGTGTTATTTGGGAAAAGGCTATGTGTTCCATTATGTCTGGAGCTAATGAAGGAAATTTGGATGATGCACATAGTTCATATTTCTCTATTGTCCTAGGGAGCACAATGATGTATCAAGATCTCTGAGAAAAACTTTCGGTGGGACAATATGAAAAAGGAGATCGCTGAATATACATCAATGTGCCTGGTGTGCCAGCAAATGAAGGTAGAGAGGCAGAAGTCTAAGGGGATGATGCAACCATTTCCCTTACCAGAATGGAAATGAGAGAACACCACCATGGAATTTGTCCCTGGATTTCCAAGGACAACCAAAGGCAACATTGCAATCTTGGTTGTTGTGGATCGTCTTACAAAGACTGCACACCGCATTGCTATTCGGGTAGATTTCACATTGGAACAACTAGTACAGATATATATCAGGGATGTGGAAGGCTGCATGGAGTGCCAAAATCTATTGTGTATGACCGAGATCCAAGATTCACCTCTATGTTTTGGAAGAGTCTTCAACATGCTCTGAATACTGAACTGAACATCATTATGGCATATCATCCTCAAACTGCTGGCCAATCCGAGTGGACTATCCAAACATTTGAGGACATGTTGAGATTGTGCTCAATGGACTTTAAAGGAGTATGGGATCAACATCTTCTTCTGGTAGATTTTTCTTATAATAACAGTTTCCACTCGAGCATACAAATGGCACCATATGAATCCCTTTATAGGAAAAGGTGAAGAACACCGGTGTGTTGGGATATGGTCGATGAACGTAAGCTGTTTGGACCAGAAATGGTCGAGGAAATGGTGGAGGAGGTCAAAACTATTTAGTAGCATATCAAGGCAACCCTGAGTCGATAGAAGAGTTATACAGATAATCATCAACGAGGCCTTGAGTTTAATGTTAGAGACATGGTTTTTCTATGCATATCTCCGTGGAAGAAGGTGATGTGTTTTAGAAATAAAGGGAAATTAAGTCCAAGGTACATCGGTCTCTTTGAGATTCTTAATCGTGTTAGGGTTGTGGCTTATCAACTAGCACTTCCACCTACCATGTCCAAAGTACAAGATGTCTTCCATGTATCCCTCTTAAGGAAGTACATACTGGACCCTTCACATGTACTCTCTTCTAAGGTTGTATAGTTGGAGGATGATCTTTTGTTATGAGGAGAAACCAGTGAAGATATTAGTTCATATAGAAAAAGTTCTACGAAATATGACATTACCCCTCATCAAGGTGTTGTGGCGACACCAACAGTATGATGAATTGAATTGGGAATAGGAGGAAATGATGAAGTTGAGTTACCCAATCTCTTTTAGTGTGGGAAAATAGAAATTTCGAGGGTGAAATTCCTTATGGGGGGAATATTGTAACGACCCAAAGTTTTATTAATGGAAATCCCTCTTGATCTAGTTAATTGTCTCTTAATGTAAAATGTTTATATAAAATTTCAACTACTTTGGTATTATGTTAAGTGTTGTGACCATTACTTTTATTGCCATTGAACAGTGATCACATGATTAGTATAAATATGAGGCTTTAACGAACCCAATTTACTCAGACAAAAGAAGTAATGGCCTCATTCAGTTGAATTGCTCCATACAAAGCCCATTTGTCGGAGCTCGAAAAAGAGGTGGCATCCTTGGGCTTCGCTCATGACCAAGCCCAAGCTGAGATTCACTATGTCAACCTAGAATGAGACAGCCTATGAGAATAGTGGAATTTGATAGAGATTACCACTCAAGCGATGTTATCCGAGCCACCCCAAGAGTCTGTCACCATCGCACACCTTACCCTTTGGTATTATGAGGCTGTTTTAAGGGGTTATGTAAAAAATTTCTAGTACTATGTTCATGTACATTATTTTTTTTGTATATAATAATGAATATACTTTCTTGTCATTATTGATACATTTTAAATAGTTGTTGAAGTGCAAATTGTGTTTTTTAGTTATTATTTAATTAAGTATTCTATTTTATTAAATTAATGGATTTGTGAATTAAATAAAATTTTAATAAAATATTATTATTATTATTATTAAATTAATTTTATTATATTTCAATTATCATATAATTGTATGAATGCAATTGTAATTTTTATTAAGGTTTGAAAGCCATTTTTGTCAAAACCCTTGAATTTTTGATAAATGTCGGTTTTTATTTTAAAATTGAAAATTAACATATTTAGAAAATTATTTACATAAAATAAATGTTATTTCTGGAGTCAGGATGTTGAAATTATCCAACGGTGAATTATTCATAATTTTCTGAGACCCTCAAATTTTTGGGTAACAATTAAATACTGTTTAAATATATAATGTGCTTTATGACATCATAATGGCCCAATAGTGAAATAATAAAATACTATAAGCATTATGTTCAGCCAATATATGTTTTAACCTTAAAATAATATGATTTTGGGTTTGTTTGGATAACTTTTCAAAGCCTTAATGGACCCTTCAATATTTATTAAACACCTTGTCTTTTAAAATTGTTTTCCATGGGAGGGTGACTCACCTCCACATATGCAACCCTATTATTTTAAGAATTTCGGACTCTGGCCTTATAAAATATTTCATTCCTCTTCTCTTTTCCAAAAACCATGGTCAAAAACCATGCTATGGTATGTGGTTTGGACTAATTTAATATATGGGGTCCCAAACCTAAATAATAATGAATTCCCTCACCTTTCCTATATAAACCCACCCAAACTCCCACTTCCTAATCACTCAAAGCCTTTTTAGTTCATCCAAACTCTGCCCTACTCTCTCTATAATCCTCTCAAGGTTCCCCAAGCTCCCAAGAAGCCTCTCTCAAGCCTCTCTCAATCCATTGGAAGCAAACTTCCATGTAAGGGTTTTTTCTTCCTTTCTCATTTTTGTCCAGTTTTCATTATGTTGTTTTTCCCATTTAATTTCAATTATGAATGTTGGGGTATGGTTTTTCACCTCCCTCATACTTTCCTATTTATGTTTGAATGATGTTATACACCTTTATCTCTCATTAAATGCCTCCCATGTATACTCGTTACTATGCTGAAATTCCAAAAAGAACTTCTCTCTCCTCTTTTACATTCATGCAATACTTTTGTATCATGAATCTAAATTCCATTAAAATTGTTGGGACATGTATCTATATGACTTACTTACTTTCCATTACATGTAAATATTATGAGGAACTCCTTTTTCTCTCATCAACCATTTTTATGAATTCTTATGTCATGCTATTACGCTGCCGAAATTGCACCGATTTTCTAAGCCAATGTCATTGTGTAGTGAATACCATTCCAATTTCTCCATCAAGGGTATTCACATTTATGCCCATTAAATTATTGAATATAAAGATTCATTTATGAATTCCAAATTCCTTTATCATGGAATAAATGATTATGTTTTATGAATCCATGTTTTATGATCCATGTGGCACACTTATGCATGATATGAAATGTTTAAGAAGGGTGCCCCCTTATAGCACTCCAATGCATTGGGTAAAGTTTGTATCATGATACGTCATGTGCAATGATTGTTGGCCCATTCTAATTCATGTTCAATGAGTGTTTACTCATGATTCATGTGTAATGAGTATTTACTCATGCTCTATGTGCAATTAGCCTTGGCTCATGCTAATTCCATGTTAAGTGTTGTTGCTACACTTCCATGTTATGATTATCATGGTTTATCATGACTTTGCGTTCATTTTTATCTTATGCTCTATTGATATGCCTATTTCCTAACATGTATTTTACTCCTCATTTATTCCATTTTTATTCCATTTCTAGGCTTTATAGCTCACCCCTTTTCTTATGCATGTCCACAGGTTTTCCCATGCAATGCTAAGTACGAGGGAATGTAGTGGTTTTTTAAAGGAAGTTTTCAATAAAGATGTTGTTATTCATGTTTTAAGTTGTTATGTAATTATCCTAAGCCCCAAAGACACTATACCTCTTGATCATCCATGTTGTATCAATTGAATAGTGTATGTAATAAATCATGTTTAAGTTTGTAATAAAAGCAGGGTTTTCATATACAAACTGTGGATTCCCCAGCTTAGGGGAATTTATGGTGTGAGTTATATGATCATTAAAAATCTAAAACTCATGTGAGTCATCCTCGGTGTGACAAATAAGGGATAATTGGTGATCTAAATCATGATATAGAGATAGAGGACTTATGCACCGATTAGTCCCTAATGTGTTGTCTTATATGGTGCTCTAGACATAGGATTCCATCATGAATATCATTATTATACTGATAATCAGAGTCCTCATGGTACAATTTGATTCACTTCCCAGTGATGAATAATGAATAATGATAAATCCATCAGATATTTTGTGTCCCACGGGGTATAGTATATGAGATATGGAGGGATATACACAATGGTAGATTCCCATTTCTACCTCGGTCATAAGGAAGGATTCATACTTATCCCATATAGATAGAAATAAATGTCAATGTAGTTCAATATAGTGCATGTATGACTATGTCTACCAGACATGGTTATCATATTTTGGGGTGTCTGGATAACATGCATGATTTTTCTGAGGGTCTTTTCCTGACATGGTTTAATTGTTCTAAGTGTCTTTATGACATGTAAAAAGTATAACATTTCCAGAGTTTCTCTCTAACAATCCTCTCATATCCCATGGTGTTTTTCATGATTGAGGAGGAACTCGTGATGGTTGGTCGCATGACCTATATGAAATGTATAGAGGAATATTTCATGACATGGCTGAGATGTATAAGGGTCTTAGAGTGACCAATACAAAAATTCCCAATTGATATCTATGATCAAGGATGATATGTGTAATGTCTATCTAATGATCTAGATAGAATTTCTTGAAGAATTTTCATGACTTCACATATATGTAGGTTGGATATATATAACATGGTAAACATGTCCAATCGATGTAATGTGACCAATGTAGATATGTCCAAGGGTGTTGCATGACCAGCACTAACACATAGGATGGTTGTCACATGATCTTAACATCTCATGTGTTGTTCATTACCCATTCACTTAAACATAAACATATTTTCTTTCATATATATATATATCTCATATTTTTATCATTTTTTATATATATGCCTCAATTTTTTCTTGATTTGGTCTCTTGAGGTTTTACATGAAAAACACAACATGTCGAAACTCTTTTTCCTAACCTAGATTGTGTGTCGTATGTCCATTCATTGATAAATATGGTGGTCACACGAAGTGTAAATACTGTTCATTCAATACCATAAGTCATTCCTTGTATTTTAACTGGTGATATTCCATTATGATTTAATGGATTTTTTCTCAAAGAAGTCATATCTCTCTTTCGTAATCATGTGTGTGTGCCTTTAATGGGTTCAATGTTTTTTCAGCTAAAAGGGAGAATGTTTTAATCCTTTTCACCCAAGATTTGTACCTCGACATTCATAACATATATCATAGAAATGGGATTGAGTCTATGGAGGGGTTTACATCATTTGCTATGAATAATCATGTCACGGTTCATCCATGGTTTCATTTGTTTGTCTCATTATAAGAAGAAACCATGAGAACACACATTCATCACCATATTAGATGGAACTATGTATTGTCAAAGTGATTTCACATATATATGTAGACATGTGAAAAGGATTTTTCAAGACAGGGATGACATGTATGAGAGTCTCTGTGAGACTAGGATGCCTATTAATGAGGATGTCATATGATCATGGGAGAATTGTCTTGTTGGTTTTTTTAGAGACCATTCACAAGATCTTGTTCACATGTAAAATTGTCTTAATGAGAATTGGTGGACTTGTCTCAGAGACTTCATGAGACCATGATTTGTTTCAAAGAGTATTTCACATGATCAAGGGAGATATTTTTTGGTCCCTCTGTGAGATCATTTTTTCTTGTCAGCTGCCTTTTGAGAAAAATATTAAATATCAAAGGACTGTCACAATATAAATGAATTTATTACATGAGATCCATAACCCCTTCTCATTAAAAATAACAAAAACATTACTCACATGAGACTTATCCATTTTCTAGTTTTATTCATTATTTTGAAAACACATCTATACATTTCAAAATGGTTTTATGTTAGGGTTTCACATGGACAATAACAAATCTTTCAATGAGCACAATGAATTTTCAAATAAAGACAGTAAGCTTATTCATGATACATCACATGATCAGTGAATGATCTTTTATGGAATGTGTCCATTTCATGGATACACATTCAATATTTATTTCAATACGAAGGGGTTTCACATTATAAAATGGATGTCCCTATTATCCTTCGCGTGACGAAAGAGACATAATCTATGGTTTTTCACTTCATTTGTATAATTAATCTGGGGATCAGATGTGAACATTAAAATATTCATGTTATAAATATGATCCCTTTTCATGAATATAATCATAACATCAATTACATAATTCCTCAAACATTATATCATTATATTATAAGTTTACTTCAGTGATTATATGTCTTTTGATAGTTGACATATTAATTGATTAGAGGAACTCATTTGGTATCTGTTTCATGTTCACGAGGGCCTATCATAGGGGCATCAATTGACGAAGTATGTTGTATGATGGGTATTTTTTTAATTATAAGTGATCTACAATGGGTCTTCATTATTTTGTATTTATTTTTTAACATGTCACATGATCAGAGGAACTCATCTAGAGGCCTTTGAATAATCATTTGTTCCCTTCTAAGAGTGTTTACATGATGGTGATGGATAACTGATGATGATTTTTTTGATAAAAAAAATTTCCCAAAGGAATGCGTGTTATTATCAAGTTTCTATTTGTTAAAATAACTCATGATTGGAGGAACTCATCTTTCAGCATTTACATAATCCTGAGGGCCTTTTAGAAGGGCTTCACATTATGAACTCGGTTGTTTTTTGTGGCTAGGGATGATAAAAAAGACTCTCCAAAGGGGACCATGAAATCATTATTATATCACATTGAATGTGTGATATACTATAGGATGTTCCTTGGGACATTGCATCATATTTTCTTTCAAGGGATTTTGTGAATCGTGTTACCAATCTACCTAATATAAATGTATCTATGTTCATCCTCCATTCTATTTGTGATAGAAATAATACCTATGCTTTGGGTATTTCCTTGATCGCAAAATTTCCTTTTCACCTTTGGTTGGTGTCAACTATGATGCTCTACATATCAATAAATAGTTCCTTATTATAAGGAAAAAGATATATCTACTTAAAAATAAAAATAAATTATGTTCTCTGAAGAAGATCAAGAATAATCGTATTGGAATCATAGTTATTGTATATATTTCACCTATGATCCACATCTATTAATATTACCATTGATGATGGAAATAACACCAGGAACACTGAAAACCCAAAATGTCCCCAGACCATGGTGTGTCAAAAATTAATCATTTACATCAAACATTCCTAGCCCATTTTTAATAGGGCGGGTTAAAATGGATGTATCTCTATCATTGTCTTATATTAGGGAAAATTATTCCCTGACCAATAAGAAGGTTTAATTTCCCATATCACGTGGAAAAATCATACAAGACCGTGAATAAAAAAATAAGACCAATAAATCGAAACATTGTAAAATAATATTGAAAAAGACATCATTTTTTCTTCAATGTGGGCATGAAATTGATATCAGAATACATATATTGACTATAATATACCATTTAGATGAGTATATTACACCAAAATTACCCAAAAATCTATATGTTACCATTCTGAAAATTATAGTCCACATAAAAATGGATGAAACAAAAGAATATTGGATGTATAAACTCATCTACACCTAATCAAGGAAGATATATTTTCATGATTTGACATAAATCAACTAAGAACACCTCTTATCCTATATTTCCTTCTACGATACATATGGATACAGTTTCAGACGCTTTCACCGGGGAGCGTGTGTCCGTCTCGTTTAGGGACAAGGGGCACATTTTTTGTTACCCAGCATTCCCGCATTCCAAAGGCGAGTGACATATGCTCCTTATTCATGGATGTCTTCTCCTAGATCAAAACGGGATAATGGGTTGTCACTTCTTCCTTCCGTGGATTACTCCTCAGAACTCGTCACCTAGTCTGGGACTCCCTCATAGGTTGAAGACATTGTTCGTGAAACTCTTCCTGGCATTATATATTCATGGACACCAGTTCATTGCGCTGCTTCTGTTAGGACATTCCAAGGGGTCTAGTCAGGGCCGCAACCTTCAGTAAAGGGAGTAGTCGCACTGGACTTCACTGGCGTGTCTGGGTGCTAGTGATTGGTGTGTATGTATTTTTTCCCTTATTACAGGGATTCTCGAGGGCACGGATGCTTGAGGCATCTCACATCGAACACAAGGATTCGTATTCCATGGGCATGTATATGAGGTTTTCCTCATCTTCTGATGTTAAACATAGGGTATGTCGCATGTTTAACATCCAGCGTAGATAGATCGGGCTGATCAGAACACTAACTAGAGTAGATCAGATAGAGGAACCCCTAGAGGGAACCCCGATATTTGGAACATCGTGTGGGTGGCCTCCCGAGAGCTATTTTTGGGAACAGGGGAATGGGGTGGGTTGACCCCATCGGGATGTGGCGGCCCGGGTAAGAATCAAGATGGATGATGGAAGGGTTTGTGAGGGGGATGGTGACTAGGACGGAACTGTCATAAGTATGACGATGGTTTGGGGCTTGATCCATGAAGAGACTTTATACGTATCCCCGTTGCAGGGAATCAAATTACACATAGTTCATATGATGACAACTTACATCTGATTGGGGTTTTCAACGGATTACCGCTGATCGAGGAAACAACGACTTACCGCTGGACGGGGTTGTCATCAACTTACAACTAATGAGGTCGCAATAGATTACCACTTAATAGGGTTACAACAACTTACCACTTATTAAGGTCACAACTACTTACCACTGGATGGAATGAAAAAGGCTTTCCACTGAAAGGAGTGTCAACGGCTTACTGCTGAATGGATAGAAAATGGCTTACTTCTGAATGGAGTGACAACGGCTTAACGCTAAATAGAGTGACGATAGATTACTGCTACAAGAGGTCCACCGTTTTAACATCGTGTGGGACAGGGGCGAACCAACATGAACGGGGTCAGAACATCTGGGTGTTGGTCTTTAACCTCGTGGAGGCTTCCTACGTACCCTGCCTTGGGATGGATTTATGTCCATGTAGTTCAAGTGGCAGTGTGGGGCTTACAGTCTTGGATGCCCAGGATGGTGGTGACCTGATGTGCAGGAGGACCTGGGATCCAATAGATGGTTGTGGGCTTAATCCTCTTGGAGGCTTCCTACGTACCCAGCCTTGGCTAGGATTGAAGTCCTCATAGTTTATGAGGGTGGATATAGTTTAACATCATGCGGGACGGGGAAGAACCGATGTGAGGGAGGTTGGAGTGACCGGGTTGGTGGGCTTGAACCTCATGGACGCTTCCTATGTACCCTTCCTTGGCAGTGATCATAGTCCTCGTAGTTTAGGATATGGGGGTAGGGCTTACACTCTAGGCTACCCAATGAGTTGGTGAACCGATGTGAAGATGGTTGGAATGGCCAGGTGTTGGGATTGAACCTCGTGGAGGATTCCTCCGTACCTCGCCTTAGAAAGGATCGAAGTCCTCATAGTTTGGGGTGGAATTTGGGGCTTACGCTCAGAGGAAACCTAGTGTGTTTTCAAGGTCGGTGCTTACTCTAAGCCCATGTGAGTCATGCTCGGTGTGGGAAACAATAGATAACAGAGACCCTATGATCACATCATGAAAGGTGTGTCTATGGGAAGTGAAGTGGGGCTTACGCATGGTTAGAATCCCATAGAGGAAACATGGGATTATGCGTGTTTTGCAGCGTGAGAAGTTGGGACATACTCTAGTATGGAGGCCTGATGGTGACAAAGTGCAGCGAGAGAGGAACATGGGACTGAAGAAAGGAGATTCACCATTTCCCACCATTCCCTTCACTGGTCCAGGGGATCGAAGATTAAAGGAGGAGTAGGGATGATGCCTCCATCAAAAATGTTAGGGGAATACAATGAGATGGTCGCCCTTCCCCTGCGGACAAATGCCACTCCCATAAGGAGGATATCATCCCCTGAGGAGAACAATGGGCATGGATAATGTCCAAGGTGGGGGTACCCCGCATGTTATGCACCTGTCAAGGTCACAGTTTAATGTCATGTGCTGAGGATGAAGGTTCTTGGGTGTTTGACATCCTACAGCTCGGACGAGGTGGGTTTTCTCCCCACCCCTAGGACTTACATAACTGGTACACACTACTCCTTGGTGCATAGAGAGGACAATAAAAGCCGTGGTGAGGGGGTTTCATGGAGTGAACCATAGAGGAGCCCACGTTAGCGTGTCTATGCGAAGAAGCAATAGCCATTAGCGTGCCTATGTGAAGAAGCATGAGGTGAAGAGAAGTAACTGGCGGTATCATCCAGGAGACTTTGAAGTTACTTCATGTGAACATAGGAGGTTGCACAGGTAATAGGTATATAGTGAAGGCACCATGGGTGTAGGAGGCACCTGAAAATGATGCCCGATAGTGGGACATCATAGTCGCATAAGGCGGGAGGCTTGCGTGCAAAAGGGACTGTTGCGCGAAAATGGGGTTGGGCCGGTGCACAAAAGGAATTTTGAGCACGAGAAATTCCAGGCTAGCTCACAATTAAGCGATGGGTGTGTAATTGGGCAGGCCAGCGTGAAAAAGTAATTATGCACTTAAGGCCTAATTGCGCACAATCGAATGGAATTGCGTGCGAGGGAAGAGGCTTAATGAGACCTTGAAGAAGATCAATCCGGAGGGGTCTTGCATGAAAGCGGACCCCCAGGAAACCTGGCGCGAAATCTTTAGTACCTAAAAGCCATATTTTGGGAGCTTGGGAGGAGAATTTCAGGTAGGGGAGATGGTTCAGATTCCTTGAGGTGATGTCGAAGGGGGTGGCCTTATATTTATAGGCACTCGGGATCATGGGTCCACACGATAAATTCTTTGGTGCGAAATATTGTGCACCCCGATGTCGGCAGCACGAAGGCCCACCGCGCTGAGTGGTGGCATGAAATAGTTCCACACCCACATGGGAAACTCTCGTGAATCATGATGTTTTTTGTGAGGGTATATTTTTTCAGGTGCCTCATCATTTTTTCTACGCCACTTCTTGGAGACCCCCGGAACGGATTGTCGGTTCCAAATATAGAATGGATTTGTCTCTTTGCAAACTGCTTTAGCTCTTGAGCATATTTCGATGTCTACAAATGACCCCCCTTGGAATCGGATAGTCAAGGGGCTGCAAAGGTCAGATTCTTAGGGAAACACTAAGATACAGGGCACCCTGGGGCTGTTGCGTTCTTCCAACTATAGTGGCGTGAAAAATCAGGCCGGAGCACATAATCCATTTTTTGCGCGTGCGCGGAAACTGCTCATCATTCCTATAAAAAGAGCCACGGGTCCCTGCATTCCATATAGATTTTCTTGCATGATAATACAGAGCTCTCATGCATGAAAACTTCTTCCACCGACTTGAAAAACGCATGTGTTGCGTGTAATTTTCCATGATTAATCATCTGCTTGCGTGCCAACCTGGTATTTTCCGCACCGACTTCTGATTTTCAATGTCGAGTGCTAATTTTCCACACCAACTCCAGATTTTTCTCGCCAATTCCTACTTTTTTTGTGCCAACTCTTTAAAATATTTCCAGTAGGAGATGGCCGCCAATCGGGCTGAAGGTGAGAGATAAGCTGCATCTGCTGCTCATAGGGCTGAGATGGTCACCAACCAGGAGGTTTATGGCCCCCAAAGGATCATTTCCAACAACCATACTCTCTTTACCCTATTGACCAAGCATATAAGGATTATGTACTGTCTTCCAATCTACAGATCTGGGACTTCAGAATCCTGGAGGAGGTACCCATTCCAAGGTTTGAAGTTGACACACTACAGTCAGGGGTGACCCGCGAGGAAGACCTACCCTGCTATAAAATCACCTACAACAGACATCCTGCTAGAGAAACCAGAAACCTTGACGTTTATGTACGGAATCCCAGGACTAGGAACATCTAAGGGAGTGAACCAGTCATGGAGAGCTCTCCAGCCCTTTACCCAAGAACCTTTTGTCAGGGTGTTACTAACGAGACCAAAGGATGGTTGTAAGATTGGGATCTGTGGTCTGGAAGAATCATCACAAATAAATAGGCCTAAGAATATTGGGTTTGTTAGACATGCGACAAGTTTGGGGTCGAATTGCGGCACGTCAGTTTGTTCGAATTGGTGTGGACGTCGCAGTTTCACTTCTATCACAAGCCTGAGCTCGGGCCAGAGCTATTCTCTTGATGGTCCCCTAACACCAATACCTTCCACCTTCATCATGGGGAAGTCAGCAACATCCTATGGGACATCCATTTCATCGGGGGAATCCATATGGAGGGGCATCAGTACAATGTATTCCTCCCAACGAGTAACCACTAGGGTGACATATCATGAACCTCTATACTAATGTGGAACCTGCTGGAGCTGGATAATGAGAGGATGGGTGTCAAGGATTTCATGAAGGACATATCATATAAGAAATGGTTCATCTTGTTCGTGGAAAAATATCTAGAAGTCAAGATGTCAGGGGGAGGGAGATAGTGTCCGACCACAAAACAGAGGAGGAAGAGACGATCGTACTGAAAAATCATAGAGGCAAGGGACTATCAGTCGTGGGGCTTCAACAAAAATGAGATCTGGGACACGAATGTCTGATATGACGGATTCCTTGCCACATTCATGAGTGGATGGATCCTACCGGTGAGAGATCTAAGGATGGGTGTCACGACCCGTCCTCGGGGCCCGTGCTATGACTACCCCAAGCCCGCCTTCCATAGGCCAGGGGCTGGCGACTTCCACCAAGGCGTAAATCCCAAAAGAAGGGAAGGCATTGCCTTTGAAAAGTAATCATGCACCACAGAGTAAGCAAGCGGAAAAGTAAACACTAAGTAAAAACTGTACAAGATGTGCTGAAAGTAAAAGGGGGCCGGAAATACAAGCCCAACTGTAAAGTACAACTGAAAGGAAAAAACAGCAACTGAAAGAAAAATTCGCAGCGTCGAGCTGCCCTCTGGAAGTACCACCTGAAGGGTGGGTACAGATAGCCTCCACAGCTCCTCGGGTCCACCTGACCACTCCGAGTACGTCCCGCCTAGTGGTACACCACCAGGTACCGTCCTCCTCCGCACGCCTCCACCTCGATCAGCGATGTCCGTCGTCTGCAACCAACACAACGAAGTACGGGCATAGCCCGTGCAGGGGTGAGTATAAGCTACTCAGTAGGGACCCCGAGACCCCCGAAGGTCTCCCGAAATCCACAAAAGATAATCCATAAAGGAAAGATACAATCATGAAGTAACATCTGACACAGCTTAGGTATATTCCCATACATATACCTAAGTCATCAATTCCCGTTCGGCTCCAACGTCCGACCCCAAGCACAACCCAGTCCACACAGGAAAGCAAAAGGTATACCCACACAGGATAGCACAACACAATCCACAAAGGAGAGTAAACAGTAAATCCACAGAGGATAGCTCAACACAATCCACAAAGGAGAGTAAACAGTAAATCCACACATGATAGCTCAACACAATCCACAAAGGAGAGTAACTCAAGATTCAGCTCACACAGGTATACTTCTTCGGATAACGATAAAGATGATCACTGATCCATGTAAGTCGTCGGACCCACGAAGGATCGATAGGTAACTAACCCCCACAATGACCCACACAGGATCGGGCCCACAGAGGACCTGTAGGCGCTGGCTCACACAGAACCGCTGAGCGCTGACCCACACAGGACCTGTAGCACTGATCCACGTAGGATCGTTGATTGCTGTAGTCGTCGCAGTCCACTGAGGATATCTGCACAGTCGTCGTCGCAATCCACTGAGGTTCTCTGCACAGTCGTCGTCGCAGTCCACTGAGGATCTCTGCACGGTCGTCGCTGTGGAAGTAGCAATCGCAGCCAGCACTAGGGTTCCCGCACACAGCAAGCTCGTTCGGGAGGGTCCGCTCCACAAGCCGAGAGGCCGATACATCAACTTTCACAAGTCCGAAGTTGATGTATCCAAAATTTACGTATCGTCAACAGGAACGCAATGTCGCAGACGGCGCGTCAATCGGATGCCCTGTCTGAGAGTTATTGGCTTTTTCGTTCCAGGGGCCCGGTTGGTTTTTAAGGAAAAACCAACCCGACCATACTCCACATGCGTCCAAACCTCGGGCGAAGTATGCCAAAAGATCCGTCTCACTTAGAGGAATTCAACGAAGCTAACGGTACGTCAATCGGACGTCTGTTGCTCAAGATATGAGCGTTTCCGCTCCGAGGGCTCGGTTGGTTTCGTGTACGAACCAACCCGGCCGAACCCAAAGTATTTTGAAACCTTGAGTGTGATATACCGAAACGATTGTCTCGATACAAGGATCGTGTTTCCTCTGACGGCGAGTCTTTTGGAGGCATGTATCTCATGTTACGGGAATTTGAACGAAAACCGTCCGAAGACGGGGGTCCGGGCCCGGGCCGACCCGGGCCGACCCCCCCTGGGTCGGCCGAACCCGGTCTGACCCGGTCCGACCGGTCAGGCTCAGCCAGCCCAGCCCGGCTCGGCCGAGCGGCGCGGGGGGGAGCCGCCACCCACATGTGACACCCCCACGACACCCGCGGGGTGTCTTCCTGGACAGCCGAGCGACCCGGGGGGGGAGCCGCCGCCCCCGCGTGACAACCCCGCGGCACCCGCGGGGTGTTGCTCGGACAACCGGACGTGGCTTCGGCCGCGTCCCGCGCGCGCCGGACTTACGCGGCCGCGGGTCCACGGGCGCCGCCGCCGCGGCTTCTGCCGCGACGGACTTGTCCAGCGGTGCGCCGCAGCTCCCGGCTGCCGGCGCCTCCGCACCGGCGATCTGCGCCGCCGACGGCTTCCGCGGGCCCCTGGTGTCGCTCCGGTGGTCCAATTTTGTTCCCGTCTGTGCCAATGCTCCTCCCGGGACTCGCTCTTCACTGCGAAAGCATCAAATTTCTGTTGCGGCATGTTCCATCATCGCCCGTTATATCCGCAGAAAACGAAGAACGGCGGAGGGTTGTCAGGCCGTGTTCGTTTGGCCCGCACCCTCTGCGTTATAGATAAACAACGGGAGGAATAAAGTTCAACACATGAACGCATATCCGAAAACAATTTTTAATGAAATAAAATTGTTTTATAAATCGGGTTCCTCTTTTTGAATGGAAACAACATGGGAAATAAGAGGCATTTCCAAAAATAAAATCCCTACCTCGTAGTCGTCGCTCGTGAGCGTTCTTCGTGGAATTGTTCGTCACGGAAGAAGGGGATCGTCGCGTCGTCGCGGAAGGGCGTTGCGTCGTCGCGGAAACCGGCGTTGAGTCGGAGAACTCAACAGGCCATGAAATAGCAGATTTAATTTAATTAATTAAATCCGTGTTTTGGTAAAAACCACAAACGAGATTAAAAATAAAATCCGAGACTCTTACCTCAAGCAGTTGATCGAAGATCGGGGCGGGGGAAGGACGTCTCGGATGAAGTGTCGTCAAACTCCGAGGGTGACGGCGTTCTTCTCGTTCTTCATGTTCTTCGCGTTCTTTGCGAAGGAGGATGGAGGTTCAAGAACTCTAACAAACCTTTCAACGAGTAGTCCTCCAAAAGACTTGATGGCCTTATTTTATTATTATGCCAACCAATGAAAAAAAGTGTAAGTAACTACCCATCAATTCATTGAATTAATTCAACGAATGAAACAACTCACTTAATTTATGAAATAAACCACCCAATTAAATGGTCTGTTATGAAATTAAGAAACGCGTCAGTTGACTTTCATAATGGCGGGTTTTCACGGGTGCGTTACTTAGTGGAAAGAAACGACGGGGCTCGTGCGGGCCCCACCACAAAAATAACCTACCAAGGGGGGTAGGATATTTCTGGATAGCATCCTATCTAGATCAACTCAGTTTAATCCATCTTTAAGTGGCTTCAAGTCGCTTCCAAGTGGCTTAAGTGAAATAAAATAAAGTTTTCGTAAAATCATTTTATTTCTTAACTTTAAGCCCAAAAATTAAAAACCATACCCGAGCAAACGCAACTCCGGAAGAGGAGTTTCTAGGCGAATACCGGCGCTGCGATTTCATCAGTGCCCTCAGAATTCGATTCCGGGCACTGGTTCAAAAGTTAGAAAAACCCGCTCGTCCGTTCACTGAACGTACCCGAGCCAAACTTCGGAAAATGATTCCGGGCACACCGGGCCTCGGAATCAGGTGCCGTCAGAGATTGCGCTCTTGTAAAATTCCCAAGAAAATTAAGAAAAAAAAATTCCTTGAAATTTACGGGTCTTTACATTACTCCAACATCAGGTCTTTACGTCCCCATAAAGATACATCATGAACTAGGGAAACAAATGTGGGTACTGAGCACGCATCTGAGCCTCCAACTCCCATGTGCTCTCTTGGAGGTTCCCGTGCTGCTCTCTGACGCGCACAAGAGGAATCGATCGCCCATGTAGGACCCGCTCTTGTCGATCCTCTATCACCACCGGGACCTCCGTAAAAGTCACCCCAGCATCCACGTCTCGCTCCCCATGGTCAATAATGTGCGTCGGGTCGTGCACGTATCTCCTCAACTGAGATACGTGGAAGACGTCGTGCACCCGGTGCAACTGAGGTGGCAGAGCCAGGCAATAAGCCACCTCGCCAATCCTACTGAGGACCTGGAAAGGCCCGATGAAGCGTGGAGACAACTTTCCGCCTCGGCCAAATCTCTGAAAACCACGTCGAGGTGAGACCCGCAAGAAGACGTGGTCGCCATCCTCGAACTCTAGTGGCCTCCGCCTCCTGTCAGCATATGACTTCTACTGGCTCTGAGCTGTCCTCATCCGCTCCTGGATGACCTGGACCTTCTCTGTCGTGGCACGGACCATCTGTGGTCCCACGAGTGCTGACTCTCCAGGGTCTGTCCAGTACAAAGTAGATCTGCAAGGCCTACCGTACAATGCCTTGTATGGTGCCATCCCGATGGCGGAGTGGTAGCTTTTGTTGTACGCGAACTCCACCAAGGGTAGGTGGTCCTCCCAGCTGCGACCATAGTCGAGGAAACATGTGCGGAGCATTTCCTCGAGAGTCTGTATGGTCCTCTCCGTCTGACCATATGTCTGAGGGTGAAAGGCGGTGCTCAGACGTAGCTGCGTCCCGAACGCCTCCAGCAACCCCTTCCAAAGCCGAGAAGTAAAGCGAGCATCCCGATCGGAGATGATAGTTGATGGCACACCGTGAAGCCGTACAATATCCTGAATGTAGAGACGCCCCAAGCTCTCCACTGAGCCCTTCTCTCGGATGGGTAAGAAGTGTGCCGACTTGGTGAGTCGTTCAACAATCACCCAAATGGAGTCGTGACCTCTGGAAGTGCGTGGAAGTCCAGTCATGAAGTCCATAGATATGTCGTTCCAATTCCACTCTGGGACCTCCAAGGGTTGTACCAAGCCTGCTGGTACCTGATGCTCTTCCTTCACCTGCTGGCAGGTGAGGCACCGTGAAACGAGCTCTGCCACAGCCTTCTTCATGCCCGGCCACCAGTGCTGTCGCCTGATATCCTGGTACATCTTCACCACTCCAGGATGTACCGCCAAAGGAGAAGTGTGAAACTCTCTCAGCACCTCCTCTTGTAAAGATACTGGTACCAAGGTACGTCCTCTGAAAAGAACGTCGTGCTCTGCTCCAAGGGAGAAACCATCAGGTGCCAGTCCCGAGGATATCTGTGCATGCCACGTCTCACAGTCAGCGTCCCCACGCTGTGCCTCTCTGACCCATTGTAGAAGTGGAGGAGAGACTGTGAGAGACTGAAGGAAGACTACTCTGTCTCTATCCATGAAGGATATCTGCAAAGCGGCTAGCTGCTCTGTCGCCTCCTCAAGTAGCTGGATACCCGTCCTCCTGCTGAGGGCATCGACTACCACGTTCCCCTTCCCAGGAGTATAGACTATCTCAAAGTCATAGTCCTGGAGGAACTCGAGCCATCGCCGCTGTCTCAGGTTCAGGTCCTTCTGAGAGAAGATGTACTTGAGACTCTGGTGGTCTGAAAAGATTGTAAAACGCTCGCCCATCAGATAGTGCCGCCATGTCCTCAGAGTGAAGACCACTGCTGCTAACTCCAGTTCATGGGTAGCGTAGTTCTGCTCATGCGGCCTCAACTGACGTGATCCATAGGCAATCACGGCCCGCTCCTGCATCAGGACACACCTGAGTCTGGTCCCTGATGCATCGCAGTAGACTACGTATCCAACTCCCTCCTCAGGCAACCTCAAGATAGGTGCGCTGGTCAATCTCTGCCTCAGCTCCTAGAAGCTCTGTTGAAATATGTCTGACCACATGAAGGGTTTCCCCTTCTTTGTCAACGCTGAGAGTGGCGCCGCATCTCTGGAGAAGTCTGGCACGAATCTCCGATAGTATCTGGCTAGACCCAAGAAACTCCGCACCTCTGTCATGCTCCTGGGTGGCTCCCAAGCTAGCACTGCATCGATCTTCACGGGATCCACTGCAACTCCCACCTCAGAAATGACGTGTCCCAAGAAGTGGACCTCACGTAACCAGAACTGGCACTTTGAGAGCTTGCCCTAAAGCTGGTGCTCTCGGAGTGTGTCTAGTATAACCCGCAAGTGGTAGGCGTGCTCCTCCTCGGTGGTCGAGTACACCAAGATGTCGTCTATGAAGACCACGACAAATCGATCGAGGTATGGCTGGAAGATCCTATTCTTGAGGCTCATGAACACTATTGGAGCATTGGATACACCGAAGGGCATAACCAAGAAGTCATAGTGGCCATACCGACACCAGAAGGTCGTCTTCTGCACGTCCTCATCTCGAACTCTGAGCTGATGATAGCCTGACCTGAGGTCTATCTTCGTGAACCACCGTGATCCCTTGAGCTGATCAAAGAGGTCATCAATCCTGGGTAGTGGATACTTGTTCCTCACTATCACATGGTTCAAGCGATGATAATTGACACACAGTCCAAGCTCCCATCCACCTTCTTGGCGAACAGTATCGGGGAAGCCCAGGGTGAAACACTGGGTCGGATGAACCCCTTGCCCTGGAAGTCCTCCAACTGTACCCGTAGCTCTCGAAGCTCGGCGGGGGCCATCCGATATGCTGGAGTGGATATCGGGGTTGTCCTATGGTACAGGTCAATGTAAAAGTCTACCTCTCTGCGAGGAGGTAGCCCTGGAACGTCATCGGGAAAGACGTCTGCATACTGATCCACCACTGCAGGAAAACTAGGACTCTGCACGTCAACTGCTCCAAGGATGAGGCTAGCCAACTGATGGGTGATGGGCTGTCCTCTCCCCTGCGTGAGTCCATCCTGTGCTGCGAAGGCTCCCTTCTCACCGGTGAAGGTGAACCTGCTCCCATTGGTGCGCACACATCGCACCTTGCGCCTAATACCGTCAATCTGTGCATGGACCGTAGATAACCAATCCATGCCCAAGATGACGTCGTAAGGCCTCAACGCCGCTACAAGAAGATCCCAGCCGAAGCTCTCGCCTCCTAGAGTAAGCTCACACTGCCGGCACCAGTGCGTAATCGTCGAGTCTACTCCCGTTGAAGTCTCTAGCCGTAAGGATCGAGCCAACGGCTCTGTCAGAATCTTCGAGCTCTGAACAAGGGCAGTGGCTATGAAATAATGACTCGCTCCTATGTCTATAAGAACTGCAGCAAGGGTGGAATAGACACAGATCGTACCTCGAATCATCTCTGGCACGCGGTGGTCGTAGGCCTCCGCTGCCTGGTGTTGTGCCTATCTCTGCACGCCAGCTCCTGGTGGTCGGGGCGGACCTCCTGGTGGTGGTGGTGGCAGAGCCTCAAAGTGTCGCCCACCACCTGCTGCTCGGCCAGCTCCTCTACCTCGTCCACCTCCTCCCTGCGGACCGCCACGATCGACCCTCTGCCTCTTCCTGGGTGGCCCCTCCACCGTCTGCTGCTCCTTGGTACGGCGGGTTGGGCAGTCACGAGCCATGTGGCCCTGCCCGCCGCAGGAGTAGCACTTCCTGCATCTCGGAAGACTGGCCCCGCGCTGTGTGCCCCGCACTGCTGAGCCAGTGTCCTGAGGTTGTCTTCTGGAAGTCCTGGTCTTCCTAGAACCCTGAGTCATCCGTCGGCTACCAGCTGCCAAAGACTCTGCAACCTGCCGCCCTGCGGTAGGTCTCGCTGTGGGCTCAGCCAGAAAGCTCTCGATCAGAAGGGCTCGCTCTAGCACTTCTGCCTGGGTCGGGATGCTGAGGGAGATCAATGATGTCCTGATCTCGTGTCTCAATCCCTGCTCGAAGGTCCGGGACCAGAATAAGGGGTCCCGTACCATGTCTGTCGAGTAGAGAGAAAGGTCGGTGAACCTCGCCGCGTACTGGGTGACCGTCAAGCTGCCCTGCCGCAGCTGAAGAAGCTCCTAAATGCGCACCGCACGGAGGGTAGTCGGGACGAACTCTGAGCGGAAGAGGCTCTCGAAGTCCGTCCAGATGAGGGAGGCCTCATCGTGCACCTGGAGCATCAGGCTCCACCATCGTCCCGCAGCTGCGTGCAGTAGGCTCGCCGCGAGGATCACCATGAGGTATGCTGGTGTCTTCACTAGCCTGAAAACTCGGACGACCGCCTCCAGCCAGTCCTTGGCTGCCTGGGGGTCCGTCTCCCCACGGGACCTAGGTGGTCGCTGGCGCTGGAACTTGTGCAGAGCTCCGAGGAATCGTGCATTGTCAGCGATCGGTGCTGGAAGCATCGGGGGCTCGGCGGGTAAAGGTATCGTCGGTGCCTCTGCTGTCAACGGGCCATGTACCAAGGCCTCGTCGCTCGGCGGGCTGTCGTCGCGCTCTACTCTCGGAACCCTAGCTGGATGCCATCGTCGGGCCATCTTCAAAAGGAAACAAGTGCGCCACGGTCAGAAAAGTATACCTGGTGAGCTGACACAAGTAATCACAAAGAAAACATGAAACACACATGCAATCAATGTTTTCGGGCATTAAGTCAGAAATCAGAAGTCAGGGTCCTGGTGTACGGATACGTCGGCCACCGCACCAAAATTGGACTACCTGGACTGATAACCACACCCAATACGCTGAACACTATTGCTTCACATAGAAGAAAGATCAGATTCTATGGTAGAACAGAACTCCTCTGATACCAATTTTTCACGATCCGTCCTTGGGGACCGTGCCGTGACTACCCCAAGCCCACCTTCCATAAGCCAGGGGCTGGCGACTAGCACCAAGGAGTAAATCCCAACAAAAGGGAAGGAATTGCCTTTGAAAAGTAAAAAAGCACCACAGAGTAAGAAAGAGGAAAAGTAAACACTAAGTAAAAATTGTACAAGCTGTGCTTAAAGTAAAAGGGGCCGGAAATACAAGCCCAACTGTAAAGTACAACTGAAAGGAAAAACAGCAACTGAAAGGAAAAGCCGCAGCGTCGACCCACCCTCTAGAAGTCCCACCTGAAGGGTGGGTACAGATAGCCTCCATAGCTCTTCGGTTCCACCTGACCACTCTGAGTACGTCCAGCCCAGTGGTCCACCTCCAGGTAGCGTCCTGCTCCGCACGCCTCCACCTCGATCAGCGCTGTCTGTCGTCTGCAACCAACACAACAAAGTGCGGGCATAGCCCGTGCAGGGGTGAGTATATTCTACTCAGTAGGGACCCCGAGACCCCCGAAGGTCTCCCGAAATCCACAAAGGATAATCCACAAAGGAAAGATACAATCACGAAGTAACATCTGACACGGCTTAGGTATATGCCCATACATATACCTAAGTCATCAATTCCTGTTCGGCTCCAACGTCCGAGCCCAAGCACAACCCAGTCCACATAATAAAGCAAAACGTATACCCACACAGGAGAGAACAACATAATCCACAAAGGAGAGTAAACAGTAAATCCACACAGGATAGCTCAACACAATCCACAAAGGAGAGTAAACATTAAATCCACACAGGATAGCTCAACACAATCCACAAAGAAGAGTAACTCAAGATTCAGCTCACACAGGTATACTTCTTCGGATGACGATAAAGATGATCACTGATCCATCTAAGTCGTCGGACCCACGAAGGATCGATAGGTAACTAACCCCCGCAATGACCCACACAGGATCGGGCCCACACAGGACCTGTAGGCGCTGGCTCACACAGAACCGCTGAGCGCTGACCCACACACGATCGGACCCACACAGGATCGGGCCCACACAGGACCTGTAGCACTGATCCACATAGGGTCGCTCAGTGATGTAGTCATCGCAGTCCACTGAGGATCTCTGCACAGTCGTCGTCGCAGTCCACTGAGGATCTCTGCACAGTCGTCGTCGCTGTCCACTGAGGATCTCTGCACAGTCGTCCCTGTCGAAGTAGCAGTCGCAACCAGCACTAGGGTTCCCGCACACAGCAAGCTTGTTCGGGAGGGTCCGCTCCACGAGCCGAGAGGCCGATACATAAACTGTCACAAGTCCGAAGTTGATGTATCCAAAAGTTCCGTATCGTCAACAGGAACTCAACGTCGCAGACGGCGCGTCAATCGGACGCCCGGTCTGAGAGTTATTGGCTTTTTCGTTCTAGGGGCCCGGTTGGTTTTTAAGGAAAAACCAACCCGACCGTACTCCACCTGCATCCAAACCTCAGGTGGAGTATGCCAAAATATCCGTCTCACTTAGAGGAATTCAACGAAGCTGACGGTACATCAATCGGACGTCCGTAGCTCAAGATATGAGCGTTTCTGCTCCGAGGGCCCGGTTGGTTTCGTGTACGAACCAACCCTGCCGAACCCAAAGTATTCCGAAACCTTGAGTGCGGTATACTGAAACGACTGTCTCGATCCAAGGATCGTGTTTCCACTGACGGCGAGTCGTTTGGAGGCCCGTAGCTCAAGTTACGGGCATTTGAACGAAAATCATCCGAAGACGGGGGGTCCGGGCCCGGGCCGACCCGGCCCGACCACCCCTGGGTCGGCCGAACCCGGTCCGACCCGGTCCGCCCCGGTCCGACCCGGTCGGACCGGCCTGGCTCGGCCGTGCGGCGCGGGGGGGAGCCGCCACCCCCGCGGACACCCCTGCGGCACCCGCGGGGTGTCGCTCAGACAATCGGATGCGGCTTCAGTCGCGTCCCTCGCGCGCCGGACCCGCGCGGCCGTGGGTCCGCGAGGTCCGCCGCCGCGGCTTCTTCCGCAGCGGGCTTGTCCGGCGGCGCGCCGGGGCGCCGCCGCTCCCGGCTGCCGGCGCCGCCGCGCCGGCGACCCGCGCCGCCGGCGGCTTTCGCGGGCCCCCAGAGTCGCTCCGGTGGTCCGATTTTGTTCCCGTCTGCTCCGCTGCTCCTCCCGGGACTCGCTCTTCACTGCGGAACCATCAAACTTCCGTTGCGGTATGTTCCGTCGTCACCCGTCAAATCCGCACAAAACGAAGAACGGCGGAGGGTCGTCGGGCCGTGTTCGTTTGGCCCGCACCCTCCGCGTTAGAGATAAACAACGGGAGGAATGAAGTTCAAAACATGAATGCATATCCGAAAACAATTTTTAATGAAATAAAATTGTTTTATAAATCAGGTTCCTCTTTTTGAACGGAAACAACATGGGAAATAAGAGGCATTTCAAAAAATAAAATCCTTACCTCGTAGTCATCGCTCGTGAGCGTTCTTCGCGGAATTGTTTGTCGCGGAAGAAGCGGATCGCCGCGTCGTCGCGGAAGGGCGTCACGTCGTTGCGGAAACCGGCGTTGAGTCGGTGAACTCAACAGGCAATGAAACAGCAGATTTAATTTAATTAATTAAATCAGTGTTTTGGTAAAAACCACAAAGGAGATTAAAATGAAAATCCGAGACTCATACCTCAAGAAGTTGATCAAAGATCGGGGCGGGGAAGGACGTCTCGGATGAAGCGTCGTCAAACTCCAAGGGTGACGGCATTCTTCGCGTTATTCGCGTTCTTCGCGTTCTTCGTGAAGGTGGATTGAGGTTCAAGAACTCTGACAAACCTTTCAACGAGTAGTCCTCCAAAAGACTTGTTGGCCTTATTTTATTATTATGCCAACCAACGAAAAAAAGGGTAAGTAATGACCCATCAATTCGTTGAATTAATTCAATGAAACAAACAGCCCATTTAATTTATGAAATAAACCGCCCAATTAAATGGTCTGTTAAGAAATTAAGAAACGCGTCAGTTGACTTTCATAATGACGGGTTTTCGCGGGTACGTTACTTAGCGGAAAGAAACGGCGAGGCTCGTGCGGGCCCCACCTCCCAAATATCCTACCAAGGGGGGTAGGATATTTCTGGATAGCATCTTATCCGGATCAACTCAGTTTAAGCCGTCTTTAAGTGGCTTCAAGTGGCTTCCAAGTTGCTTAAGTGAACTAAAATAAAGTTGTCATAAAATTATTTTATTTCTTAACTTTAAGCCCAAAAATTAAAAACCACACCCGAGAAAATGCAACTCCGGAAGAGGCGTTTCTAAGCGAATACCGGTGCTGCGATTTCATTGGTGCCCTCGGAATTCAATTTCGGGCACCGGTTCAAAAGTTAAAAAAACCCGCTCGTCCGTTCACTGAACGTACCCGAGCCAAACTTCAGAAAATGATTCTGGGCACACCGGGCCTCGGAATCAGGTGCCGTCAGAGACTGCGCTCTTGTAACATTCCCAAGAAAAATAAGAAAAAAAATTTCCTTGAAATTTACGGGTCTTTACAATGGGGGTTTTCAAGTGACCCTGGTGATGGCCGGCATCATAGCCACCAACCAAAGAGTCAATTTGGGAGTCCTCGTGATGGATCGTCTATACACCATTTTGGGACACATCTTAAGAGAAGGGTTGATGAGATGGATTTGTGGCCCCTTCCAAATCTTTTAGGGCTGGGTCACGGCCCATTGTGGCGGTTATACCTTCCCGAACACCATTCGTCCTCCAGGTAATGGCATGAGACCTTCTCTACTAAACATCACAGGGGTCATGCCGATGATGCTAAATGAGGAGGGAGTAGGGATCATAATCAGAAATCATGGCAACTTTTATTTTAGCCCTTTCCCCACCCCCAATAGGCCAGATGACTGATAATGGGCAAGGATCATTGGAGTAGAGGGAGTACTTCTAGTGCATCACAGGTGGTGTACTTGTGGCCCTGATCGATGGAAATATATTCTGTGAACCCTACGTATCATCCAGGTTTTCCAGGTAGTTCAGATGCCTTCAGTTGATGCCAAATAAGGTGTACATGGATATTCGGGAAGAGAGGTACCCCTGTGTTCTTCACTAGATGTGGTTGATGTTCACAGCCCAGGGCTCTACGATGTTATCACCTTTCTTCCCACCATAGTTGACCTTTGTCTCTCAATGGAATATCCCAAATGTTGGGCCATAGAATACCCCGAGGGACTTTTTCAGAAGTGAGACCAGTAGATCAAGGTAGCCAGTGTAGATGCTGGGTGGCAGGAGAGTAGACGAGGTGCTATTAGGGAGAAAAGGTCAGAAGCTCATCAGTCTGCTGGGCCCGCACAGGCTAGTACTTCAGCAGCGGGGACATCGCATGGTGTGGTCGAGCCCTCATCATCTAGGTGGAGAGAGGCTCATGTAGTTTCCAAGTAACTCCAAGGGAAGAACATAGGATATTTTCTTCAACCTTCCTGTGATGCAATCTTCCCGACTCTATGATCAACCTAGATAAACCTGCGATAGTCGATGGGCACTGAAGCACTTTGGAAAAAGATAATGTGGGATGAAATCTAGATTCAGGAGGTTGGGCTTATTCGGTTTGTTGATAGGGTAAACTTTCATCGTCGTCATGCATATCTGACGTCCATGGATACGTATGCACACCAAAGAGGTCGGCTCGAGGAGCCATCTTTCAGGGTGAAAGTAATTCTCGGCCAAGAAAATGATCCCAAAAAGATACTGTCAGAGGATGATGACAACGATGATGAGCTGGAAGATGCTTATATGGAAGTGGAGGAAGAAGGAGAAGGTGATGGAGAGCGCGAAGGAGAAGAAGATCCTAATGGTGGAGGATCTCAGGGGGCTTCCCATCATGGGAGTCTCCGGGCAAGCTGCGAAATCATCGGCTCTGATGTGGATATAACCAAGATGGTTGTGGTATGTCTTGGTCCTTATCTTTCCTTTTCCCCTCATCATCTTTCATAGCCCTCAGTTAGACCTCCTTATTCGGTTCAGGTGCACACGGGAACCGACCGAGGGTCTCCAGGCAGAGGGGAGGAGGCACTGATAGATCCAGGTGGGTAGCCAACGCCCATTATTGATCTAACAAGCGCAGAGGTATCCCCCATAATGGCAGATCTTGTACCACCTAGAACAATAGAGGATAATTCTTTGGGATCCTTTAAGTTCATTACATCAATGCAGGTTAATCACTATTGGAGAGATCAATTGATTAGGGTGTTCTTTGTTTGTGTAGTAACCATAGCCTTGGAGGCTTGTCATGCTGCCGAACCTGGGTCACCCACAATTGATTCAACTGCAAACGTGCCATCAGATTTGAGGCACACATCTCAAACTGAGCCGACCCCGACACTCGGTGAGCAGGGAGTGGTGGACATCAACAGTACTCATGTCAGGGAAGGGCCAAATGTCTGTGAGGGAGCTACAGAGGCTGAGGCAAGGAGTGATGGTCGCCCAGGCATTGAAGAGCCCAAACCCTTAGGAGGGCTGCCCAAAGAAGACCCTACAGCTGGTCTGTTGGCTACTTTCCCCACCTATCAGTCGGAAGACCCTGAGGAGACTGATGATTTCGACTAAGAGGCAGCTGATGAGAGCTGAATGTCATGATTCAATGGGTGGAAATGCATCAAGAACTTTCTCGGTCAGCCCCATAAGGAATGGATGAAATGGATGGGATTTCACTAAACATGGCCGCTCTTTCTCTTTGCTGTAGGGGTGGATGCTCAGCACCTTTGTTCGACGGTCTGTGAGTACATGGACGAGAAGCTACGCGAGAGCAGCCACTACTCCGATGTTTCCCTGTGTTAGGAGGAATCAAGGAGTATCAAAGCATTCATAGAGGCAGAACAAGATTCCTAATGCCTTTACGAACAGATAGAGGCAAAAGAGATATTCATTGCAAACTGTTCTGAGCTTGTGGAGCAGATAAGGGCCCAGCTGGGAGACACCCTAGAAAAACTAGTGGAGGTGGGTCACCATATATCCACACTTCAAACTGAACAGGTGAAAACATAGGCTAGAGTTAGTGGACTGCGCTCTGCAGCCACTGACGAAGAGAGAGCCCTCAGTGGGAGGGAGGTAGTCCTGGAGGCCACCAGCAAAAGGGTAGCGACGCTGGTATAATCCATCCAAGAAGATGACCCTTAAGGGGTATGTTTTGGCCAAACTCATAAACTCATTTCTTATTAGTTCTTCTTATTCTGAACTGCATGTATGGATGAATTTATTTACTTGTTCGTTTGTTTTTAATGCATCTAACCACATTCATGGATTACATAGAAACCCATTGCTAAGATCACGCGGGTAATCCCCATTTTGAGAAACAAGGGATGTTCATACTATTACTTTACTTGATCGTAGGAGCGTCAACCCAGCATCGGGCATTTGGGGTTTGAATAATCGGCCCGGATTTCTGGGAGGACATGGGAGAGACTTGACTAGAGGATGAAGCTCTCGAAACACCAGAATTAACATTTTCCTAGTGTGCTCTTATGCACGAATGGGATAATTCCAAGGGTGTTGTAATAAATCCGAACATGGGAATGGAAGGTGTGAATCACGATACACTGGATTTGGAGTATTGTGGGGGTGACGTGACAATGAAGAATAACTATTGACCGCATTTGAAACGCAGTATTTTTATTGTGTTAGTCTGTAATGGGGATATAAAATGAGGTTCGAACGCTAACTATCTTCAAAACACAGGGCCCGACTCAAAATTTCATCCAATATCCTTCCGGAACGTTGTCTCGGGATAGTAGGTGGGCCATAGACCGAGCATACATTCTGTTAGCGGGTTCCCTTAGACATTAAAGGGATGAGGGTCCGAATAAGGGGCACACAAAGTGTGGAATGTGGAGTGATGGTTTGTTCGAATAGAATCTAACAGAAATGAAATTATTCCACCGTGGTGGAAGCACATTAGAAGGGCGCATCGGTTTGATCATGAATCATTACTTATTTTAGATAGGACCTCTCTAGCGAGAGAGCTATCACTTCCCAATGCCATTGTGGGGAATCCCAAAAATGTTTAGGGAAAATCTTCAGTTACATGATTAATTTCTCAGATTTTCCATTTATAATTTTTAAATATTATATGGAATTTTTACGAGACCAGGCGTAAAGACGGAAAATCATTCTGAGGTACAATGAGCCAGGAATGGTGGTTTGAAATTTTTTTAAGAGAGTCGATGCTTGTGCGTGGTTGTGGCAGTTTCCTAACGGATGTCTGGATTAAAAATATGAGCACACCATTGCGTCCGGGAAAACGACTTTACCTATGAATGAGGATAACCTTGACCGCCGTGGGTCGAGGGAAAAATTTAATTTTCAGACGTTTTATGTAAAATAAAATAAAATAAATTAACAAGATTATTTTATTTTATTTAAGGAAACATCTTCTACAGCGCTGAAACGGTGCAACTATTTCCTAAATTAAATGGCGCGTCATAAATGATTTAAAATGGTGAGTCAACATCATTAATGCTTCCGCGTAATTAAATGACAACATGTTTCCTTTTTTAATGGGTTAAGCAATTGTTGATCATTAGAGATGTTTGAGAGGAACCTCTGCTAAATCCGCGGCACGTTGGAGGAAACCCTCGGCAACAAACGACGACGGATCGAAGTCGAGAATCGCTACGACAACAAAGTTGAAGGATCTTGACGAAAACAGCATCGCGATGCCATCATTAACGATCGATCCTTTCGAAAAGTAGGGGTTTTTATTTCATTTTCTTTTCCCCATATTTGAGTTTAAACGACGAACACGGATCAACTACAAACAAGTTGATCCACAGATTCGTACGTTCTTACGGGAGGGATTTTTTTCTTTGGGATGATTATAGGGAATCGATCCATGCTATATGTTATTGTTGATTTTTGCTCGGTTTAAACCTATTAACGAGAGCTGATCAACCTCATGACGAATGATGGAGGAGCTTCATTCCTCAATTTGTTTATTTGGATTTCTTCCCCCTTCTTTGCTCACGCGTTCTTTGCATTCTCTGTGGGGCGATGAACAACGGACCGTTGCACATACGTTCTAGGACACAAAGGTCCTGAATTGAAGATTTGACACTGCAATGACCTTCTGAAGGTGTGGCGATGATGGCGGATGACGAATCGGACCAGACCGAAAAGGGTATTCTTCGAGCGTTCTTTGTGCGGGAAGATCAAATCACGTTTTCAGAGCCGATCGAAATTATGAAAACACTGGAAGCGGCTTCTTGGCGTCAGTATGACAAAAACCTGAACGTTTCGTGGTGATCGGATGGCTAAAACAATGATCAGAGCATCACGGGAGGCACGCTGGCAAAGGGCACCATTTTTGAAAATTTCCAGAATACACGGCGTGTACATTTGAAGAACACACCGTGTAGTACTGGCGGCGGCTAGGGTTTCGGGGTCAGAGAGGAATAACACGGTATGTGACCACGGTCACACCACGTGTTGGACTTTCCCTGAAGCTCAGTGTGTACTTTGGGTAGTACGCGGACACAGGATGAGATACACAGCTTCAAGAGACATGGCATGTACAGCGCGACAGAATCGGCTACGTGGAGCTCAGAGGGTATCTCGCGGATACACGGACACAGGATGGAGTACACGACTATGTACTCCATCACACGGCCAGTCGAGGCCAGTAATGTGGGTCACCCCATGTGGCGATTACACGGGTTGGTGTACACAGGTTGATGACTGTGTACGGGCACATGGCCAGAGTACACGGAGCCAACCCCAGTTACCCAGAAACGGTGTGTACACCGTATTACATGCCGTGTACATTGTTTTTACTACACGGCCAGCCTCATGTCATGGGCCGTTGAACACGAGCAGTACCCCGGGGTCAGACAACACGACGTGTATTATTTCTACACACCATGTACTTTTAGGAAGACGTCTTGGTCTTCATGTTCATTGTGCCTTGGACATCTTTTGTTTGGGTTAGTTCCCCTTCTTCTCATTCTCCTAATTCTCTGGCATCATTTCCCAATAAAAAGTATGATCCCTTCAGCAGGACATTATGTGATAGAGTCAGGCATCCATCCAAGAGGCCCAGATCGAGATCCTCTATCAATTTCTGACCCTAGGTAGAGTCAGGCATTGATGTGACCAACTCTATAGGGCGTTGATCCTATACCTAGGTGGTGTATCACCTGATTGGTGAATCCGGATGAGTCGCGGTATCCACCATGGCCCTGGTAGTGATCCTCATCTCTGTATCATGATCTTTCCCCCTAATGAGTGTGTCTCTCATAATGAGTGCTTCTATCTGCCGTAACCTTTCCACTCAGGAGTGTGTCTTCCATTATGAGTGCATCTACCTCTCGTGTTGGTTCCCGATGAACAACACTTCTCATACGGACATCACCAAAGCTATAAGACTCATGGAGTGTGTTCTCCCGGAACGAGTGCATCACTGAATCTTCGAACAGAATCCCTTATGGGGGTATGTGGTTGTGTGACTTGTCTCTAGACCACGGGTCTGGGTTTTGAGTATATCTGGTTTGTTCTATATGTTCCGTAGACATATACTATGCGTAGCTGAATGTACATTTACTTTGTGTACTGATTTGTGGTTTTCAAGGTCCTCTACTGAGTATCGTTATACTCACACCTGCACGGGCTTTGCCTGCACGTCTGGTGTCTTGTGCAGATGAGAAACCTTTTGAAAGAGTCCAGGGAAGACCAGGACAAGACCGAGCATTCTAAGTTCCCTACAGGCTGAGGAATTCCTACGGCTATGAGCATCAGTCCCAGTTCCTTTTGTTCTTACAGGTTAGACTTTGCAGTTTTCAGACTCTTGTTTGATTTATTTTTGGTGGGTTTGTATTTTTGGCCTAGTTTACTTTTTATTAATCTACCTTTCATCATACTCTGTTGGTTTTTTTATTTGTATGCATGCTTTTTGTTACTTGGTGTTTTTCATTTCAGCATTTGTGGGCATGGAGATGTGTGCCTGTGTACAGGTACTTAGGTAATGCCTCCAATGTTAGTGATATGCCTACTCAGTGCTAGTTACTAGCCCCTAGCCTATTGGAGGCGGGCTTGGGGAGTCACGGTGCGAGACCCACTAGGACGGGTCGTGACAGAGTGGTGTCAGAGGTGGTCGGTTCTACCATAGGACCAAGAGTCTGTGAGTTTGGTTTGGGGAACAGTGTTATGTGTTTCAGGTTTGGCTTTCAGGCCAGGGACCCCATAGTTGGTGTGGCTGCCGACGTAACCATACTCCAAGACTCTGATAACGTGCTTTTCGACTCGGTTCATGAAAACACAGGTTGTGGGGAAATAATGGTACATGCATCATATAGGAATGGGTTATCTTTTACATGCAATTTGGTGTCATGTATCCAGATATACTCATTGACCATAGTACATCTTGTTTGTTTATAGGATGCCTCCACGACTCATACCCGTTAGGATTAAGCAGCACAATCACGAGGATGACCCCCTCAGTGACGAGGCTTCGATACGGGGACCAGCTCCCCAGGCATTGCCACCAGGTGGTGCACCTGTTATACCAGCACCAGTGGAGCAGCCAGTGGTACCTGGTGTGCCAACCAAGGAGGATTGCAGGCTCAGCGCGCTCCATGAGTTTAAGATACAGAGGTCCCTTAGGTTCCGAGGCGAGCCCAACACTTAGGTGTCTAAGGACTGTTTTGAGGTGGTGACCAGAGTTTTCTGTCTAGTGAGGACACCAGCAGACCAGATGGTGATCCTAAGAGCGAGCCTTCTTTAGGGTTCAGTGGGATGATGTTGATGTCTAACCACGCAGACTCATGATGAGGAGAATCTTTCATGGATGGAGTTTGAACAACTCTTCAGGGAGGATTTCTCTCTGGTTACGCTGAGAACTGTGCACATCGAGGAGCTTCTTCAGCTCCAGTAGGGCGGTATGACAGTGGCTGACTATTCCTCGAGGTTCACCAACCTCACCATGTACTCAATGGATATGGTAAGGGATCAATGCTTCAGAGCTCCGTCCTTTGAATGGGGTCTACGGTGTGACATATGAGCTAGTTTCGTGCTTCTATTCATTTCCACTTATGCGGGAGTGCTCCAGCAATCCTTGGTGATTGAGAGTTTCTTGGCGGAGCAGAGACAGCCGCCGTCAGTCAGCAGCAGGCAGGCAGGTGCGGAGACACTGGCAGCAGGTAACGAGCATTAGGCACTGGGATCTGGACATGGGAAACATCATAGGGGGACCTGGGATAGGGGATCGACAGTCCAGTGATCTCAGGCTGGATCCAGTCAGCATAGGGAGAAGCGATGCTACACATGTGACAGTAGGGTACATCTCTCTAGAGATTACCCAACCCGTCGAGCTGCTGATAGAGAATTGGTGGATGGATCACTGAGGCAGAGGTAGAGAACGGAATAGGAAGACCCGCCAGGAGGCAGATGTGGTAGAGGAGAAGGGAGAGCTACGGGTGGTGGGAGATTCTTCAACTTACTTCCACCACCACCCCCAAGAGGTCCACACCAGGCTCAGGGAGCTGGGTGATAGGAGCGGGGACAGTTGCATGTGATCGAGGTGTATGACCCAGGGGTTCTAGGGATGATTCGAGGTGTGATCAGTGTAATTTCTACCTTAGCTATCGTACTCATAAACATAGGTTCTAGTCATTCCTTTATTTCCACATGTCTTGTACAAAACCTCAAGATTCTAGTAGAACCATTGACTTGATCCTTACGCATGGAGACACCTACGGGAGGAGACTCGACGATAACACACCATTTCAGATACTATGATCTTACCGTTGGAGGTGAGAGTTTAGGTTGGAACCTCTTGGTGGTAGCGTCAAGTCCTTATGAGGTCATTCTCGGTATGGATTGGTTATCTTCGGTCCATACCCAGATTGACTGTTTTAGGAGAAGATTTTGGTGTTTCCTCCATGATGGAAAGAGATTTTCCTTTTTCAGAGAAAAGGGGACCCAGACAACCCAAAATGGGTTCATGCATAGGAGGGTGAAACTGATCACTCATGAGTTGGATAGCATTACCCTCAGAGCAGTAGATGTTGTGAGCTCCCAGTTCCCAGCAGTAGTGGTGGAGTATGAGGACATATTTCCTGAAGATATTCCTGGATTACCTCCCCACCGAGAAATTGACTTCAGCATTGACTTACACTCCGAGACGACACTGATTTCCTCATCGGCTTATCGGATGGCTCCCGTAGAGCTTCGCGAGCTGAGGGTATAGTTGGAGGAATTATAGAGCAAGGGTTTCGTAAGACCCAACCTTTCACCCTAGGCAGCCCCAGTCTTGTGTACCAAGAAGGCCGACGATATTCTGAGGTTGTTCGTGGATTACCGGTGCCTGAACCAGGTGACGTTGAAAAATAAATATCCACTGCCAAGGATCGATGACATCTTCAATCATCTAAGAGGGGAACAGTGGTTCTCGAAGGTTTACCTTAGATCAGTCTATCACCAATTACGAGTGCGGGATGAGGATATACCAAAGATGGATTTCAGATTCCACTATGGTCACAATGAGTACCTGGTGATTCCTTTCAGTGTGACGAACGCCCCTGTAATGTTCATGGGACTGATGAAACAGATCGTCCAGTCGTACTTGGACCGGATCATACTGGTCTTCATTGAGGACATCCTTGTGTACCCGGCATCAGAGGAGGAGCACACGAGACACCTGCGGATGGTTCTGGACGTACTCTGGTAGCAACATCGTTATGGAAAGCTATCGAAGTGTTAGTTCTAGATTCAGGAGGTCCACTTTCTAGGAAATGTCATCTCAGACGATGGAGTAGCTATGGACCCAGCCAAGGAGGAGGCTATGATAGCATGAGAGCCACCTCAGAGTGTAACGAAGGTGCGAAGCTTACTTGGGTTGGCAGGATATTACCGGAGATTCATTCCTAATTTCTCCTGGATATCAGCACCAATGATGGACTTCACCAGGAAGGGGAATCCATTCATGTGGATGAAGAAGTACCAGTAGGCTTTTGAGCAGTTGAGGTAGAGTTTGACGAGCACCCTAGTCTTGAGATTTCTGGAGGAGGGTGTCGAGTACGTAGTTTTCTGCGACGCGTCAGCGACCGGGCTCGAATGTGTCCTTATGCAGCGACATGCAGTGATTGCTTATGGTTCATGCCAGTTTAGGCCACATGAGCAGAACTATGTGACCCGTGATCATGAGTTGGCAGTGGTAGTCTTCGCATTGAAGATGTGGAGACGCTACCTCATGGGCAAGTGGTTCATTGTCTACTCTAACCATAAGAGCCTCATGTACATCTTCTCACAGAAGGATCTAAATCTGAGGTAGAGGCATTGGATATATTTCCTCCAGGTCTATGATTTTGAGATCATATATACTCTTGGAAAGGGGAACAAGGTGGAAGATTCCCTTAGCAGAAGGTCGAGCGCACAGTTGTTGAGTGAGGCGACATAGTAGTTAGCCACGTTACAATTATCCTTCATGGATGGAGAGGATACAGCTTATATACAGTTGATGGTTGTCACCCCTCCACTATTATAGCGAGTTAGGGAGGCACAACTTGGGGATGTCTATTGTATGGGTTTACGTGCTCAGTTATCCACAAGACATGTGCATGATGGATATTCACAAGGTGGGGAGCAAGTACTTCTTTTTAGAGGATGCACTGTTGTGCCAGTGGTGTTCTAGGAGGAGGTCCTGAGGGAGTTTCATACATCCCCTTTGGCAGTACATCCTGGAGTTGCAAAGATGTACCAGGATCTCTGATGATAGTTCTGGTGGTCAGGCATGAAGAAGGAAGTAGCAGAGTTCATTTTTCGATGCCTCACATGCCAGCAGGTGAAGGATGAGCACCAGGTTCCAGCGGGATTAGCTCACCCCTAGATGTCCCAGAGTGGAAGTGGGATGGAATATCGATGCACTTCGTGACAAGCTTACTATAGACATCCAAAGGACATGATTCCATCTGGGTGATCATTGACCGACTCACCAAGTTGGCCCACTTCCTAGCAATCAGGGAGCATATTTCCGTAGAGTGCTTGGGATACCTCTACGTGCAGGAGATAGTTCGGATTCATGGAATCCCCTCGACTATAGTCTCAGACAGAGATTCCCTCTTCATATCCCATTTATGGAAGGGATTGTAGGAGGCTTTTGGGACTCAACTATGCTTGAGTACAACATTTTATCACTAGATGAATAGTCTGACAGAGGGGACCATTCAGGTTTTGGAGGACATGTTGCGAGCCTGCATCCTGGACATTGGTCACAGTTGGGAGGAACACCTACCACTGGTGGAGTTTGCGTACAACAACAGCTACCACTCCACCATTGGTATGGCACCATTCGAGGATTTGTACGGGAGACCCTGTTGGTCACCACTTTGTTAGACCGACCCTGGAGAGTCAGCACTCATGGGTCCAGAGTTAGTGCGAGCTACCACAGAGAAGGTGCAGGTCATCCGAGAGTGGATGAAGACTACATAGAGCCGGCAGAAGTGTTATGCTGACTGACGTTGGAGACCTCTGGAGTTCAAAAAGAGAGACCACATCTTTCTTCGGGTCTCACCACGATGAGGGTTGTAGTGATTTGGCCGAGGTGTAAAGCTATCTCTGAGGTTCATTGGACATTTCTAGATTCTGTGCAGAGTTGGCGAGGTGGCATACCACCTAGTTCTACCGCCACAGTTGCATCGGGTACATGCTGTCTTCTACGTGTCATAGTTGAGGAGGTACGTGCATGACCCATCGCATGTCATTGACTGGGGAGAGCTGGACATCGAGGATGGAGGGACCATTGCTGAGTACCCGATGGCGATCAAGGATCAGCATGAGAGGATCCTTCGTGGGTGATCGATTCCCTTGGTGTGCTTCCAGTGGGAGCACAGGAATCTTTAGGAGAGCACGTGGGAGCAGGAGGCCCAGATCCATGCCCAATACCCTCATCTTTTTTAGTAGCCTTGTTTTGGCTTTTAGGGGACGTAAAGACCCAAGGTGGGGAGAATGTAATGTCTCAGATTTTCCATTTACAATTTTTAAAAATTATATGGAATTTTTACGAGACCGAGTGTGAAGACGGAACATCAATCCGTGGTCTAGTGAGCCCGAAATGGTGGTTTGAACTTTTTTTAAGAGAGTCAGCTCTTGTGTGCGGTTGTGGAAATTTCCTAATGGATTCCCAGATTAAAAATCTAAGCACACTATTGCATCTGGGACATCGACTTTACCTAAGAATGATGCTAACCTTGACCGGCACAGGTCGAGGTAAAAAGTTAATTTTCAGACATTTTAAGTAAAATAAAATAAATTAAATTAACAAGTTTATTTTATTTCATTTTAGGAAACATCCACTGCAGCACGACAATGGCGCAGCTCTTTCCGAAATTAAATGGTTCATCATAATAGCTTCAAAATGGCGAGTCAATGTCATTAATGTTGCCATGTAATTAAATGACATCATGTTTCCCTTTTTAATTGGTTAAGCAATTGTTGATCACTGGCGACGTTTGAGAGAAACCTCTGCCGAATCAGCGGCTCATTGGAGAAAACCCTCAGAAAAGAATGACGATAGATCGATGTCGAGAATCCCTACGCCAACAACGTTTAAGGATCTCGATGACAACGACAGTGTGACACCTTCGTCAATGATCGATCCTTTCGAAAGTTAGGGGTTGTTATTGTAAAGACCCGGAAATTTCAAGGAAATTTTTTTTCCTTAATTATCTTTGGAATTTTACAAGAACGCAGTTTCTAACGGCGCCTGATTCCGAGGCCCGGTGTGCCCGGAATTAATTTCCGAAGTTTGGCTCGGGTACGTTCAGTGAACGAACGAGCGGGTTTTTCTAACTTTTGAACCGGTGCTCAGAATCGAATTCTGAGGGCACCAACGGAATCGCAGCGCCGGTATTTGCTAAGAAACGCCTCTTCTGGAGTTGCGTTTGCTCGGTTGTGGTTTTTAATTTTTGGGTTTTAAGATAAGAAATAAAATAAAGTTGTGTGACAATTTTATTTTTATTTCACTTAAAGCCGCTTGAAACCCACTTAAAGCTACTTAAGCTGAGTTGTTGCGGATATGGTGCTATCCAAAAATATCGTACCCTCTTGGTAGGATATTTGTGGGGTGGGGCCCACATGAGCCCCACCGTTTCTTTTCCGCTAAGTAACGCACCTGCGAAAACCCATCCTTATGAAAGTCAACTGACGCGTTTTCTTAATTTCTTAAGGCACCAATTAATTGGGTGGTTTTATTAGTTAAATTAATTGGGCGGTTTTCTTCGTTGAATTAATTCTATGAATTAATTTATTTGTTTCTTAATCTTTTTGAAATCTGTTGGCATAATAATAAAATATGACCAATGCACGACTTCTGGAAAAATGTTTGTTGGGAGGATTTGACAGAAACCAAGAATTCTTCATCCTCCTTCACGAAGAACGTGAAGAACGCGAAGAACGCCATCCTCCAACGAAGAACGCCTAACCCGCGGAAATTGACGATGTGACGCCGTGTGCCACGACGCCGACGTTTCCTCTCCCATGACATTCTTCGGCAACGTTCCTTAATCCGCAACAAAATCTTCGATCATCTGTTGAGGTGAGAGATTGTGGTTCTTTAGTCTTCTTTGTGGTTTATGACGACACATGGATTTAATCGATATAATTAAATTTTCATGTTCTTGAACCTCGGATTTCATCGACGCATCACCGTATTCCGTGACGACGCGACACCCTTCCGCGACGCGACGATCGCCTCCTTCCGCGGCGATCAAATCCGCGAAGAACGCGCGTGTGACGACTTGACGAGGTAGGGGTTGTTGTGAATAATTTATTTTCCCGTGAACGTTTCTTTTAAATTAAATAACTGGTTTCGTAAGAACAATTTTAATTTATTAAAATTGTTGTTTGACATGTTGTTTAATCCTCCCAATGGTTATCGCCTAACGTGGAGGGTGCGGGCCAAACGAACGCGGCCCGACAACCCTCCGCAGTTCTTCGTTGTTGTGCGGATTTGGCGGGTGATGACAAAACGTGCCGCAGGGACGATCCATTGTTTCCACAGTGAAGAACGGCACCCGGGAGGAGCTTCGGCGCAGATGGGAGGGAAAACGGACCACCGGAGCAACTCCGGTGGCCCACAAAAGCCGCCGGTGGTGCGGGTCGCCGGCGTGCCGCCAGAAAGGGCCGCCGCGGCTTCAGTCACGGCGGCGGCGGCCTGCGGACCCACCACCGCGCGGGTCCGGCTCACACGCATGGGACGCGGCGAAGACCACGTCCGATGTCTACAGCGCGGCCCCACGTGGGGCCGCGACACCACCTTTCCGCGGGGGCAGCGCCCCACGTCTTCCTCGCTCGGCCGCTCGGCCGAGCCGAGCCGGGCCGGCCCGACCGGTCGGTTCGCGCCCTGGCCGGACCGGGCCATGCCAAACCTGGTCCGACCCAGACCCGGGTCGGGTCGACCCGGTTCGGCCGACCCAGGGGCGGTCGGCCCGGGTCGGCCCGGGCCCAGACCCCCCGTCCTCAGACCGTTTTCGGTCTTTTGCCCGTAACATGATCTACGGGCCTCCGAACGACGCGCCATCAGCGGCGATGCGATCCTTGGATCAAGACGGTCGTTTCGGTATACCACACTCAATGTTTTGGAATATTTTGGGTTCGGCCAGGTTGGTTCGTACAAGAAACCAACCGGGCCCTCGGAGCGGAAATGCTCATATCTTGAGCTTCGGACGTCCGATTGACGTGCCGTCGACTTTGGTGCGCTTGGTTGTAGCGGCACCGGGGAGCGCTTGGTTGTAGCGGCAGACCCACGACGGAGGAGCACATGGTTGTTACGGCACGGGGGAGCGCTTGGTGGTAGCAGCAGGCCCACAGTACCTGATAGGTGGAGAACTACAGAAGTCCAAGTTAAGAGGGAAGCGCTTGGTTGTAGCGGCATAACCACTGCACTTGATGGAGAAGGAGTTTCCTAATAGCTTTGGGTTTAACTTCCTGATCGAACCTGTGTGAGCTGAATCCTGTTTGCTTTCTTGTGTGGATTGTGTAGTGTTATCCTGTGTGGATTACGTTTTGCTTTCCTGTGTGGAATACGTATACTTTCCTGTGTGGACTGAGTTGTACTTGGGCTCGGAGGTTGGAGCGTATTGGAATTGTTTACTTAGGTATATGTATGGTCATATACCTAAGCAGTGTCGGTTGTTACTTCGTGATTGTATCTTTCCTTTGTGGTTTATCCTCTGTGGATTTTGGGAGACCCTCGGGGGTCTCGGGGTCTCTACTGAGTAGCTTATACTCACCCCTGCACGGGCTATGCCCGCACTACATTGTGTTGGTTTTAGACGACGGACAGCATTGATCGCGGTTGAGGCTTGCAGAGCAGGATGGTACCTGGAGGAGGACCACTGGGCGGGACGTACTTGGAGCAGACGGCGGGACCCGAGGAGCAGTGGAGCTATCTGTACCCACCCTTCAGGTGGGACTTATAGTGGAAAGCTTGACATAGAGTCTTTTACCTTTCAGTTTCTGTTTTCCCTTTTGAGTTGTAATTTACATTCATTTTGGGTTTGTATTCTGGCCCACTTACTTTCCGCACTTGCAGTTGTACTCTGTTTTTACTTAGTGATTACCTTTTTCCGCTTGCTTACTCTGAGGTGCTTGTTTACTTTACAAAGGCAATGCCTTCCCTGTTTATCGGGATTTACGCCTTGGTGCTAGTCGCCAGCCCCTGGCCTTTGGAAGGCCGGCTTGGGGTAGTCGTGACACGGGCCCCGAGGACGGGTCGTGACAAATTGGTATCAGAGGTGGTCGGTTCTACCGTAGACTCTGATCATTATTCTATGTGAAGCAATAGTGTTTTGCGTATTGGGTGTGGTTATCAGTCCCGGGAGTCCAGTGTTGGTGCGGCGGCCGACGTATCCATACACCAGGACCCTGACTTCTGATTTCCGACTTAATGCACGAAAACATTGATTGCATGTGTGTTTCAAGTTTTCATTGTGATTACTTTATGTCAGCTCACCAGGTATACTGTTCTGACCATGGAGCACCTGTTTCTTTTTCAGGATGGCCCCACGACGGCAGGCATCTAGGGTTCCAAGCGAAGTGCATGGCGAGAGCCAACCGAGCGTCGAGGACTCGGTACAGGTCCCTTTGACAGCTGAGGCACCGGTGGTACCTATACCCACCGAGCCACCGATGCTACCAGCCCGAGCCGCTGACGATGCACGTCGCCTTAGTGCACTACATGAATTCCAGCGCCAGCGACCGCCCATGTTCCACGGGGAGATGGACCCTCAGGCCGCCGAGGACTGGCTGGAGGCAGTTGTACGGGTTTTCAGATTAGTGAGGACACCAGCAGACCTCATGGTGATCCTCGCAGCGAGCCTCCTGCACGCGGCAGTAGGCAGATGGTGGAGCATGATGCTCCAGGTGCACGACGAGACATCTCTCCTCTGGACAGACTTTGAGAGCATCTTCCGCTCCGAGTTCGTCTCAGCCACCCTCCGAGCGGTGCACATCCAGGAGTTACTACAGCTGCGACAGGGCAGCATGACAGTAGCCCAGTACTCGGCGAGATTTACTGATCTCTTGCGCTACTCCACATATATTGTACGGGACCCGTTCTTCCGGGCCCGGACCTTCGAGCAGGGACTGAGGCACAAGATCAGGGCTTCGAAAATGTCCCTCAACATTCCGACTTAGGCAGGGGTGTTGGAGCGAGCCCTCTTAGTGGAGAGTTTCCTTGCTGAGCAGTATCCTGCAGTAGGACCCACCACTTGCTGGCATGCGGCAGAGTCTTCTGCAGCGGGCAGTAGACAGATGATGTAGGGGTCCAAGGGGACTAGACCTACGGGTGGTCGACAGCATGACTCTGGATCGTTTGTGTGAGGTACTCGGGGTGGACAATGACTTCCCATGTGAGGGAAGTGTTACTCCTGCGGCGGGATTGGTCACATGGCACGTGACTGTCCGACCCGCCATACAGATGACCAGCAGATGGACGAGGGGAGTTGGCCGTGCAGCTGGAGGTGGACGACGCTTCGGGGTGTTGCCACCACCACCACCAGGAGGTCCACCCCGACCGCAGGGGACAAGAGGACATGGGAGAGCTCAGCTTTAGGCAGCTAAGGCCTACGATCATGGAGCTCCGGGAGCAGATGGACAGGAGCGGGACTAGCTCCAGACCTGGAGACTTTTGTTCATGTTGCATCTAGTTTTGTCAATGTATGTTTGTAGATGATTTGTGTCTTTGTACGTGATCTGCAGTAATAAAAGACACCTTTTCTTGTGACATTTACTTCCCTGTCCACTCTTGTGTTGTTACTAAGAGGTTCCGGTTTAGATTGTTGACTTGACCCTCACTTGAGAGGTACCTACTGGAGGAGACCCAGTTACCACACACTGAAGCCGACAGTGTGACTCAACCCTGGGAGGCGAGAGTAACGGTTGGATCTCTAGGTAGTATCATCGAGGCCTTATGACTTCATCCTCGGTATGAGTTAGTATCATCCATGTCGGGATTGACTGTATTAGATAAAGAACGTGGTTCATCTAGGGGATGAGACCGGATTTCTCTTATCGGCAAGGAAGAAATCATAGCAGCTCTTGTAGGACTAGAGGTGGTCTAGGCCACAATAGAGAAGGTCCAGGTCATTCAGGAGGCGGAGGCCACTAGAGTTTGAGGATGGCGACCACGTCTTCATGCGGGTCTCACCTCGATGTGGATTACGGAGTTTTGGCCGAGGTGGAAAGTTGTCTCCATGCTTCATCGGACCCTTTCAGGTCCTCAGCAGGATTGGCGAGGTGGCTTACCTCCTAGCTCTACCGCCTTTGTATACATAGTTTGTGTTGATGCTTTACGGGGACGTAAAGCCCTGTGGTGGGAGTAATGTAAAGACCTGGAAATTTCAAGGAAATTTTTTTTCTTAATTTTCTTTGGAATTTTACAAGAACGCAGTTTCTGACGGCGCCTGATTCCGAGGCCCAGTGTGCCCGGAATTAATTTCTGAAGTTTGGCTCGGGTACGTTCAGTGAACGAACGAGTGGGTTTTTCTAACTATTGAACCGGTGCTCGTAATCGAATTCTGAGGGCACCGATGGAATCGCAGTGCCGGTATTTGCTTAGAAACGCCTCTTCCGGAGTTGCATTTGCTCGGTTGTGGTTTTTAATTTTTGGGCTTTAAGTTGAGAAATAAAATAATGTTGTGCGACAATTTTATTTTTATTTCACTTAAAGCCGCTTGAAGACCACTTAAAGCTACTTAAGCTGAGTTGTTGCGGATAGGGTGCTATCCAAAAATATTTTACCCTCTTGGTAGGATATTTTTGGGGTGGGGCCTGCACGAGCCCCACCGTTTCTTTTCCGCTAAGTAACGCACCCGCGAAAACCCGCCATTATGAAAGTCAACTGATTCGTTTTCTTAATTTCTTAATGCACCAATTAATTGGGCGGTTTTATTCATTAAATTAATTGGGCAGTTTTCTTCATTGAATTAATTCTACGAATTAATTTATTCATTTCTTAATCTGTTTGAAATTTGTTGGCGTAATAATAAAATAAGACCAATGCATGACTTTTGGAAAAATGTTTGTTGGGAGGATTTGACAGAAACCAAGAATTCTTCATCCTCCTTCATGAAGAACGCGAAGAACGCCGGCCTCCGACGAAGAACGCTGAACCCGCGGAAATAGACGACGCGATGCCGTGTGCCGCGACACCGATGTTTTCTCTCCCGCGACGTTTTCGGCGACGTTCCTTAATCCCCAACAAAATCTTCGATCATCCGTTGAGGTGAGAGATTGCGGTTCTTTAGTCTTCTTTGTGGTTTATAACAACACATGGATTTAATCGATATAATTAAATCTTCATTTTCTTGAACCTCAGAGTTCGTCGACGCATCACCGTATTCTACAACGATGCGACGCCCTTCCGCGACGACGCGACGCCTTTCCGCGACGACGCGACACCCTTCCGCGACGCGATGATCGCCTCCTTCCACGGCGATCAAATCCGCGAAGAACGTGCGTGCGACAACTTGACGAGGTAGGGGTTGTTGTGAATAATTTATTTTCCCGTGAACGTTTCTTTTAAATTAAAGAACTAGTTTCATAAGAACAATTTTAATTTATTAAAATTGTTGTTTGACGTGTTGTTTAATCCTCCCAATGGTTATCGCCTAACGCGGAGGGTGCGGGCCAAACGAACACGGACCGACAACCCTCCGCAGTTCTTCGTTGTTGTGCGGATTTGGCGGGCGACGACAAAACGCGCCGCAGGGAAGATCTGTTGTTTCTGCAGTGAATAACGGGACCCGAGAGGAGCTTCGGCGTAGATGGGAAGGAAAACAGACCACTGGAGCAACTCCGGTGGCCCGCGGAAGCCACCGGATGCGCGGGTCGCCGGCGCGGCGGCGGCAAGCGGACCCGTGGCCACATGGGTCCGGCTCACATGCATGGGATGCGGCAAAGGCCACGTCCGTTGTCTCCAGCGCGGTCCCATGCGGGGCCGCGACACCCCCTTTCCGCGGGGGCAGCGCCCCGCGGCTGCCTCGCTTGGCCGCTCGGCCGAGCCGAGCCGGGCCGGCCCGACCGGCTGGGTCATGCCCTGGCCGGACCGGGCTGCGCCAAACCGGGTCCGACCGAAACCCGGGTCCGGTCGACCGGGTTTGGCCGACCCGGGGGGGGGGGGGGGGGGGTCAGGCCGGGTCGGGCCGAGCCCAGACCCCCCCGTCTTCGGACCGTTTTCGGTCTTTTTCCAGTAACTTGAGCTACGTGCCTCCGAACGATGCGTCGTAAGTGGCGATGCGATCCTTGGATCAAGACAGTCATTTCGGTATACCATAGTCAAGGTTTCAGAATACTTTGGGTTCGTCCAAGTTGGTTCGTACACGAAACCAACCGGGCCCTCGGTGCGGAAACACTCATATCTTGAGCTCCGGACGTCCGATTGACGTGCCGTCGACTTTGGTGGATTTCTCTAAGTGAGACGGATCTTTTGGAATACTCTGCCCGAGGTTTGGACGTAGGTGGAGTACAGTCAGGTTGGTTTGTCTTAAAAACCAACTGGGCCCCTGGGACGAAAAAGTCAATAACTCTCAGACCGGGCATCCGATTGACGTGCCGTCTGCGACGTTGAGTTCCTGTTGACGATACGGAACTTTTGGATACATCAACTATAGACTTTAAGTCTGTTGATGTATCAGCCTCTCAGCTCGTGGAGCGGACCCTCCTGAACGAGCTTGCTGTGTGTGGGAACCTTAGAGCTGGCTCCTACTGCTGATGTGACGGCGATGACTGTACATAGATCCTCAGTGGATTCGATTGCGACGATGATGAAAACCGTACGAGAATCCTCCGTGTTTCCGGTAGTGACCACTACAGTACATCTTGGGATACATCAACTCTGGACTATATGTCAGTTGATGTATCAGCCTCTTAGCTCGTTGAGTGGACCCTCCCGAAATGAGCATGCTATGTGCGGAAACCCTTGAGCCGGTTGAGACATGGCGACTACTGATCGAACGACTCGGTGTGTTACGGATAGCCCAACGGGGGAGCGCTTGGTTGTAGCGACACAAGGGAGCGCTTGGTTGTAGCGTCAAAGCCATGATAGAGGTGGGCTTGGTTGTAGCGGCACAGGGGAGCGCTTGGTTGTAGCGGCAGACCCACGACAGAGGATCGCTTGGTTGTAGCAGCACAGGGGAGCGCTTGGTTGTAGCGGCAGACCCACGACAGAGGTGCGCTTGGTTGTAGCGGCCCAGGGGAGCGTTTGGTTGTAGCGGCAGACCCACGACAGAGGTGCGCTTCGTTGTAGCGGCACAGGGGAGCGCTTGGTTGTAGCGGCAGACCCACGACAGAGGTCCGCTTGGTTGTAGCGGCGCAGGGGAGCGCTTGGTTGTAGCGGCAGACCCACGACGGAGGAGCACTTGGTTGTAACGGCACGGGGGAGCACTTGGTGGTAGCAGTAGGCCCACAGTACCTGATAGGTGGAGAACTACAGCAGTCCAAGGTAAGAGGGAAGCGCTTGGTTGTAGCGGCATAACCACAGCACTTGATGGAGAAGGAGTTTCCCAATAGCTTTGGTTTTAACTTCATGATCGAACCAGTGTGAGCTGAATCCTATTTGCTTCCCTGTATAGATTGTGTTGTGTTATCCTGTGTGGATTACGTTTTGATTTCCTGTGTGGAATACATATACTTTCCTGTGTGAACTGAGTTGTACTTGGGCTCGGAGGTTGGAGCGTATTGTAATTGTTGACTTAGGTATATGTATGGGAATATACCTAAGCAGTGTCGGTTGTTACTTCATGATTGTAGCTTTCCTTTGTGGTTTATCCTTTGTGGATTTTGGGAGACCCTCGGGGGTCTCGGGGTCCCTACTGAGTAACTTATACTCACCCCTGCACGGGCTATGCCCGCACTACGTTGTGTTGGTTGCAGACGACGAACATCATTGATCGTGGTTGAGGCTTGCAGAGCAGGACGGTACCTGGAGGAGGACCACTAGGCGGGACGTACTCGGAGCAGACGACGGGACCCGAGGAGCAGTCGAGCTATCTGTACCCACCCTTCAGGTGGTATTTCCAGTGGACAGCTTGGCGTAGCGGCTTTTACCTTTCAGTTGTTGTTTTCCCTTTTGAGTTGTACTTTACTTTCAGTTTGGGTTTGTATTCTGGCCCACTTATTTTCCGCACTTGCAGTTGTACTCTGTTTTTACTTAGTGATTAACTTTTTCCGCTTGCTTACTCTGAGATGCTTGTTTACTTTACAAAGGCAATGCCTTCCCTGTTTATCAGGATTTACGCCTTGGTGCTAGTCGCCAGCCCCTGGCCTATGGAAGGCGGGCTTGGGGTAGTCACGACACGGGCCCCGAGGATGGGTCGTGACAGTTATTTCATTTTTTTTCACGTATTTCAGTTTAAACGACGAACGCAGATCAACCACGAACAAGTTGATCTGCGGATTCGTACATTCTTATGGGAGGGATTTTTTTTCTTAGGAAAGATTATGGGGAATTGATCCATGATTTTTGTTGTTGTTGATTCTATCTCCGTTTAAACCAATTAATGGGAGCGGATCAACGCCATGACGAACGACGGAGGAGGTTCATTCCTGAATTTGTTTATTTGGATTTCTTCCCCCTTATTTCCTCGTGTGTTCTTCACATTCTTTGCGGGTCGACGAACAACAGATTGTTGTGAATCCGTTCTACGAAACAATGGTCCCAAACCGAAGGTTCAACACCACAACGACCTTGTGGAGGTGCGACGACGATGGCAGACGATGAATCGGACCAGACCAAAAAGGGTGTTCAGCGAGCGTTCTTTGTGCGGGAAGATCATATGACGTTTTCGGAGACGATAGATGGACCAAAAACACTGGAAGCGGCTTTGTGGCGTCGGGACGACCAAAACCTGAAGGTTTTGTGGTTATCAGACGGCTGAATCAATGATCAGAGCAGCACAGGAGGCGCGCCGGGGAAGAGCACCATATCTGGAAATTTCCAAAATACACGGCATGTACTTCTAAAGAACACGCCTTGTAGTACTGGTGGAGGCTAGGGTTTTAGGGTCAGAGGGTAATAACACGATGTGTGACCTCGGTCACACGACGTGTTGGAATTTCCCCGAATCTCGGTGTGTACGTTGGGTAGTACACGGACACGGGATGAGCTACACGGCTTCAGGAGACACTGTGTGTACAACCTGACAGAAGTGGCTGCGTTGAGCTCGGTATGTATCTCAAGGATACGCGGACACAGGATAGAGTACATGACCGTGTAATCCATCACACGTCCATGTGAGGCCAGTAATGCGGGTCACCCCTTGTGGCGATTACACGGGTTGGTGTACACTGGTTGATGATCGTGTACGAGCACATGGCCAGAGTACACGGAGTCAACCCCAGTTACCCAGACATGGCATGTACACCGTATTACATGTCGTGTACATAGTTTTTCCTATGTGACCAGCATCACAACATGGACCATTGTACACGGGCAGTACCTGGGGTCAGACAACACGACGTGTATTTTTTCTACACGTCGTGTACTTTTTGGAAGACGGTTTGGTCATCTTGTTCACCATTACTTGGACATATTTTGTTTGGGTTAGTGATCCATCTTCTCAATCCCCAGAAGGTCAGGAATCATTTCCCACTTAGGAGTTTGATCCCTTCAGCAGGACTTTCTGTGATAGAGTCAGGCATCCATCCGAGAGGCCCGGATCGAGATCCTCTATCCATTCCTGACCCGAGGAAGAGTTAGGAATCGATGTGACCAGCTCTATAGGGTGTTGATCCACTACCTAGATGGTGTATCACCTGATTGGTGAATCGGGATGAGTCGCGGTATCCGCCATGGCCCTGGTAGTGATCCTCATCTGTGTATCGCAATCTTTCCCACTCAGGAGTGTGTCTCCCGTAATGAGTGCTTCTATCTGTTGTAACCTTTCCACTCAGGAGTGTGTCTCCCATAATGAGTGCAACTACCTCTCGTGACGGTTTCCGATGAACAAAACTTCTCATATGGACTTTACCAGAGCTATAAGACTCGTGGAGTGTGTTCTCCCAGAAAGAGTGCATCACGGAATCTTCGAACAAAATCCTTTACAGGGGTATGCGGTTATGTGACTTGTCTCTAGACCACGGGTCTGGGTTTTGAGTATATCTGGTTTGTTCTATATGTTCCGTAGACATATAATGTGCATAGATGACTGTACCAGTACTTTGTGTACTGCTTTGTGGTTTTCGGGGTCCTCTACTGAGTATCGTTATACTCACCCATGCACGGGCTTTTCCAGCACGTCTGGTGTCTTGTGCAGGCGAGCATCCTTTTGACAGAGTCTAGGGTAGACCCGGACAGGACCGAGCTTTCTGAGTTCCCTACAAACCGAGGCATTCCTACATCTATGAGCAGCAGTCCCAGTACCTTTTGTGGTTACAACACTACTAGAAAAGCAGGTATTTGCGACGGGCTATTTGCGACGGGGTCCCGTCGCAAATAGCCCGTTGCTGAAAACGCCGTCGCAACTAAACTTATTTGCGATGGGCCCGTCGCTAAAGCCTTTTTTTGCGACGGGCATTCTCCCCGTCGCAAATAGTATTCCGTATTTTTGTAAAAAACTTTTTAAATAGTTTTTACGACGGGACCCGTCGCAAATACCTTTTGCGACGGTTCCGTCGCAAAAACTCTTTTTTAAAAAAATAAAAAAATTTAATAATACTAGTATTTGCGACGGGAACCGGGACCCATCGCAAATACTCTTTTAAAAAAAATAAAAAACTATTAATAATACTAGTATTTGCGACGGGCATAGTATCCCGTCGCAAATACTATAAAAAAAATAAAAAAAAATTATTAATAAATTATTTTAAATAATGTAATAATAGAATTATAATTTACAAATGAAAATAATAAATTATTTTAATTACTATAATAATAGTAGAATTATAATTCAAAAATAAAAATAATAGAATATTAATAAATAATTTAATTAATATAATAATATTACAATTATAATTCATAAAAAAAATATTAATAAGTTATTTTAATTAATATAAAAATAATAGAATTATTTTACATTCAAATATTAAAATAATTCAAGTATAACAAAAAAAATAATTAAATTATAATATTATAAAATTTTAATATATATATAAAATTTTATTATATAAATAAAATTTTAATATATATATAAAATTTAATATTATAAAATATAAATATTATTATTATTCATATTAATATTGTTATTTAAAAATATAATATTATTAATATTTTATAATGAGACAGAAACTACGAATAGAAAAAAAAATATTTTGATTTCACAAATTTTATAACAGAAATACAAACTCTAATCTGTAGGAGGGGGGGGGGAGGGGGGGAGGTGGGGGATCTGCAGATGGTGGTGGAGGAAACTCCATCCCTAAAGCATGAGTGAGTCGGCACATGTACTCCATCTGCTCCTGATGCTGCTGCTGCCACCGACTCGTCTGCTCCTCGTACAGCTGCTGCTGGCGTCGACGCTCCTCCTCATGCTGCTGACGCATCTGCTCCTGCTCCTGTCGGAGACTCTCTATCTGTGCAGTCTGAGATCGCAACTGCTCCTCATACTGTGTAGAAGAAGATGCACGAGCTCCCCTCGAGCTGGACGCCGACATCGCAGCACTGCCATAATAATCTCTGGGAGTCAGTCGAGAGACGATACCAACTACCCGGCCCTTCTCGAAGGCATACTGGGTGGCCTGCATCCATGCCGCCTCATCAAACTGACGGGCAGTGGTCTGATCTGATGACCCGGCCTGACTCTCAGGCCGGGCCTGTGCCGCTGCAGCCTCATATGACTCCTATAGTTGCAATTTAAAATTAAAATTGTGAATATATTATATGCAGTTAATTTTTAAACTTGAAAACAAATAATACTGACCACGATGTGATGCTGACGATCACCTCTGAGCTCCCCAGTAGCAGGATCACTATACATCCTCCGATATACGTCGTACTCTGTAATATCGGGGTGCTCGACAGCCTATAAGAATAAAAAATAAACTGTTAATATTTATAGTTATATAAAATATTTATAAATAATGTACGTACCAGATGCTGTCTATGAGTACTGAAAGAACGACTCCCAGCTCGATGAGTCACCTCCTGCCTCCCCCGATTCTGCCTCCCAACCGATGATCTCCTCTGAAAGGCACCACTCAACCAGTGCGCACATAATCCATCCCATACATGGGATGAAATGTACTCTGGTCGGTGTGCTCTACATGACTCATCAAAATCTGACACTCATGCTTTCTTCATCGCAGCTTTTCTTAAATTGTGCAAAAACTGACGAAGGCGATCACGCATGGCCACCTCCCATGCCTCGTGGATGGCGTCACGCATGGTATCCTCGATCGGATACCATAAACCCTATAAATAAATCAAAATATCATGTTAGAAATGAAATAATTTTCAAAATAAAAATTATTTATTTACGTACGTACCAACCAATGGCCGAACATGGCCTGCTGCACATCAATGGGAATCTGCTCCCATGTGGTCCACGGCTGAGAGAAATAGTTGCGCAAAATAGCGCTGCCCTGTCCGACTGCTATATGCGAAAAACTGAAAAAATAATAAACATTTATTATGTGAATAGATTAATGAAATCTTAGTCAAATTCACAGGTTATTACACAGGTTATCACACCTCCGGGTGCACGGATCAAACCTAAGACGTGGACATCGCTCGGGGATGGGGTCAGGAATCATCAATCGTGCAAGACCGCGCCCCCTCCGCGTACTCCCTGGAGCGCCTGCAGGCTAAGGGTCATCTGCCAGCAACTCATCCGCATCGAAAGGTAGGTCAGCCTCCGCCAACTCACTAAATGTGGCCTCGTCCATCTGAAACAGAAAATGTTAATATTAGCAAATAATTGATAATTACTATTATATATACATATATACATATTATGATTGTATATAAATACCATGGAATTCTATAAGTGTTCATCTTCATCATCATCTTCATATATGTCAATGTCATCTTCATATTCCTCCTCAACATCATCGATATCCATTCGAGTTGCAGTTGCTTCATCTCTTACCATTTCAAATTCATGTGTGACATCATTAACATCATCATCATCACCGACTCTTAAATGTGGGGTGTCGTCATCGATACTCATATCTCTTTGTAAAAAATATTGATTTTGAGTACTCTCTTGAAAAACTTCAATTCTTTGCACATCAGTGAAAGCACATTCACTTTGACTAAACTGATTGTCTCGAATTTTGATTTTTATTACACTCCACCAATCAGTCAAGTCTCTTGATGTTGCACAGTACTTTGCATAATAAACTTGATATGCCTGTTGAGCCAATAAGAATGGTTCATTTACTGCGAGAACACTTTTACATTTAATATCGATGATTCCATGAGTCGGATGAACACGCACGCCTCTCTCTGTATCCAACCACCGACATTTGAACATGGTTATGTAATGTTGTCCAAGATAACAGAGTTCAATGATTTCATCAAGTATGCCATAAAAGTCAACTTCATTTTCTCGATGATGAGATCCTCTCAAGCTAACTCCACTGTTCATTGTTTTTTTCGATTCCCCATATGCTTTTGTGTGGAATCGAAATCCATTCACCACATATGCATTGTAAGTTTTACCAAGTTTGGAAGGTGGGTTACTCAATACACACAGCCGTTTGTCAATTTTATCAGCATGTCGAGACACCTGAAGATTTGTGAAATAATTATCAATATAGTAAACTATACATTGAATGAGTTGCTAAATGATAAAGAATTTATGTTACTAGTTTTTGAAACCACTGAGAGAAATTTTTCAGTCGCCGTTCTTCGAGAGCAGCTGCTGTAATTTGTGGAATTTGTTTCTTGATATGATTATCATACAACCTATAAAATCCAATGTTATTTACTGTAACATAAATGATAGAATAAGTGATATAAACACTTACAGTACAACTGATGTCATCTCTTCACAGTTGAGCAGAACATACGTATGAGCTCTATGATGTTCATCATCTGAAAGCCAGCGTTCAGAAACTCCACCAAAACCAAGCTCTGACTGGTTGAAAACAGATAATTGATTGTCGATTTCATCAATATTCCTCTCATTCCGTCCCATTCGGTTGTGTTTTGAAGGATACTCAGATTCAAAATAATGGGAGCAGAAAAAAGATATTTCCTCTTGCAAATAAGCTTCTGCAATAGATCCTTCAACAGATGCTTTGTTGCGTACTTTTCTTTTCAATTTTTGCATGCATCTTTCAAATGGGTACATCCATCGAAACTGTACCGGACCTCCACATTTGTCTTCATATGGCAAATGTAACATCAAATGTTCCATTGAGTCGAAGAAAGACGGCGGAAATATTTTTTCCAGTTTACATATAATTACAACAACATCTTTTTCAAGTTTGCCTAGAGCATCATAATCTGCCGTAGCCGCACAAATTTCCCGAAAAAAATGAGACATGTCTGTTATGGAATCCCAAATCACAGAATTCAACAGACCTCTTAATCCAATGGGTAGAAGTCTCTCCATTATAACATGACAATCATGACTTTTCAATCCAGTAATATGACCATTCTTTACACATCTACCCAAATTGGAAGCACAGCCATCTGGAAGTCTCAAATCTGCAATCCACTGAAAAAATAATAAACAGTTTTCTTTAGACAGTGTATAAGCTGCTTTTGGTTTCAGTAACCTTTCTGTTCTGACATTCTCAAATAGTTCCAATTCTGGACGCCTGCAAATTTGGGCAAGATCTAAACGTGCATTGACATTGTCTTTGCTCTTTCCTGGCGTATCCAAAACTGTATGAAACAAATTATCAAAACAGTTCTTCTCAATATGCATGACATCTAACATGTGTCGGACCAACAAATCAGACCAATATGGCAAATCCCAAAATATGCTACGTTTAATCCAATTGTGTTCTTTCCCAAAACCAGAAATTTTCTATTGGTTTATTGTGGGACCAAAAGTGATGGGAGGTAATGAAAATACAACCGATTTTAACTCCGAACCTGATAGCATTTTTGGAGGTCCATCCCTTTCAGCTGTTCCTTTTCTGAAATGAGATCTGTTTCTGCGAAAAGGATGATCAGCTGGAAGAAATCTACGATGACAGTCAAAATAACAAGGTTTCTTTCCATGAATGAGCATAAATGCTTTGTTCTCTCCCATACAGTAAGGACATGATTTCTGACCATGTGTACTCCAGCCAGATAACATCCCATAAGTCGGGAAGTCACTTATTGTCCACATCAATGCTGCTCTCAGTATGAAATTCTATTTCGTTGCAACATCATATGCACTGACACCAGTACTCCACAATAAATTTAATTCATCAATCAATGGCTTCAAATAAACATCAATATTTTTCTTCGGATGTCCTGGAATTAGTAAAGTCAAAAAGATATATGGCTCCTTCATCAACATCCATGGAGGTAAATTATACGGAGTTAAAAAAACAGGCCAACATGAATATTGACTACCATAAGATCCAAACGGACAGAAACCATCAGTGGAAAGGCCCAGTCGAACATTTCTAGCTTCTAAAGCAAATGATGGATGCACTCTATCAAAATGTTTCCATGAATCACCATCGGCTGGATGATTCAAGCTTTTATCGGTTGAAATATTCTCTTTATGCCATGACATCATTGTCGCTGTATTCTTAGACATGAATAAACGCTGAAGTCTGGATGTAAGCGGAAAATATCTCAACTGTTTTACAGGAATCAAACCAGACTTCCCGTGTTGTCCTTCTTTATATCTCAGTTGCCCACATGTGGGACAACTATCCAACGACTCATTTTCCCCTGAATATTAAATGCAGTCATTTGAACATGCATGAATCTTCTGACAAGTAAGTCCCAAATTTCGAACCAACCTCTTACTTTCATAGTAATTTGCAGGTAAAAATTTCCTTCGGGTAACAGTGTTTTCAGCAAAGAAAATATCTGGTCAAAACATGTGTTTGACATTCCGTTATCTGATTTGATAGCCATAAATTTTGCAACTGCACTTAATTTGCTCATCTTGCAGCCAGGATATAATGCATCCTCAGCAGACTTCAACAACTCATAAAATTTAGACGGTCCCAACTCAGGATTTGAAGCTATATCAGCCGGAGTTTCTGTATGTTGAACAGATGAACCTGCAACATCATGTACTAAATCTTGAAACTGGGATGGATCCGGAATCAAGTTGGTATCACCTGCTCTGGAACTGCGTTCACCGTGTTGATACCAAAAAACATAATCTGCTTGAAAACCAAAACGCAAGAGATGTTCCCCCACTTTGTCAAACGTGTCAAACGTTCTCAATGCACATTTTCTACAAGGGCATTTTATCTTTCCTTCTGAAACAAATTCTGGATTTGATGCCGCAAATGATAAAAAACTCTCCACACCCTCTATATATACTGGATTTAAACCAGAACCATTTGGATTTCTACGTTGATTTATCCATATGCGGTCATCTAATAATGACTGTTGACGACCTCGTTGTTCCATATTTTTCAATAAAATATAAAAGCATTACTGGTTTTGAATAATTTGTTAGAAAAAACACAAGCAAGGATTGAATATATTGAGAATAAAGCAAAACCTGTTACAAATATTGATAATTTTAATATTATATTGATTTTTTATTTTTTTTAATAATACTAATATAATTTTTTTCATAAATATTAATTATATAATAATAACATCATTACATTATTAGTATATTTTATTATTAATATTAAAATAATATAATTTTCTATATTATATACAATTCTCCTTTCATCTGTGTGTTTCACATTCTGTCTCCACATGTAATATTGGCATTCACTTTCACCTCTCCATTGGCGAGTAGGTTGATAATTTTGAAAAAGAATGCCAATTTTACATGTGGAGACAGAAAAAACACAGAAGAAAATAGAATTGTATATAATATAGAAAATTATATTATTTTAATATTAATAATAAAATATACAAATAATGTAATAAGGTAATTATTCCAAATTATTGGTAAGTATTTCAAATTATTGGTAATTATTCCAAATTATTGGTAATTATTCCAAATTATTGGAAATTATTCCAAATTATTGGTAATTATTCCAAAATATTGGTAGTTATTCCTAATTATTGGTAAATATTGGTAATTATTGGTAAATATTGATAATTATTGGAAAATATTGGTAATTATTGGTAATTATTGGTCATTATTGGAAAATATTGGTCATTATTGCTATTTATTGGTGATTATTGGTAATTATTGGTGATTATGGGTAATTATTTGTGATTATTGGTAATTATTGGTGATTATTGGTAATTATTGGTGATTATTGGTAATTATTGGTGATTATTGGTAATTATTGGTGATTATTGGTAATTAATACTAATTATTGGTAATTAATAATCATTATTACTAATTATTGGTAATTATTACTAATTATTCCTAATTAATGCTAATTATTCCAAATTATTACTAATTATTCCTAATTATTACTAATTATTGTTAATTATTACTAATTATTACTAATTATTACTAATTATTACTAATTATTACTAATTATTTCTAATTGTTACTAATTATTTCTAATTGTTACTAATTATTCCTAATTGTTACTAATTATTGCTAATTATTACTAATTATTGATAATTATTATTAATTATTGATAATTATTGGTAATTATTGATAATTATTGGTAATTATTACTAATTATTGTTAATTATTACTAATTATTGTTAATTATTGGCAATTATTGGTAATTATTACTAAATATTGTTAATTATTGGCAATTATTGCTAATTATTGGCAATTATTGCTAATTAATACTAATTATTGCTAATTAATACTAATTATTGCTAATTAATACTAATTATTGCTAATTAATACTAATTATTGCTAATTAATACTAATTATTGCTAATTAATACTAATTATTGCTAATTATTACTAATTATTGCTACTTATTGCTAATTATTGCTAATTATTCCTAATTATTGCTAATTAATCTTAATTATTGCTAATTATTGCTAATTATTGCTAATTATTGCTAATTATTGCTAATTATTGCTAATTATTTCTAATTATTGCTAATTATTGCTAATTATTGCTAATTATTTCTAATTATTGCTAATTATTGCTAATTATTGCTAATTATTGCTAATTATTGCTAATTATTGCTAATTATTCCTAATTATTGCTAATTATTATTAATTATTGCTAATTATTGCTAATTATTGCTAATTATTACTAATTATTGATAATTATTACTAATTATTGCTAATTATTAGTAATTATTGCTAATTATTGTTAATTATTACTAATTATTGTTAATTATTGGCAATTATTGTTAATTATTGACATTGATTGTTAATTATTGACAATTATTGTTAATTAATACTAATTATTAGTAATTACTACTAATTATTGGTAATTAATACTAATTATTGGTAATTAATACTAATTATTGGTAATTAATACTAATTATTGGTAATTAATACTAATTATTGGTAATTAATACTAATTATTGGTAATTAATAATCATTATTGGTAATTAATAATCATTATTACTAATTATTGGTAATTATTACTAATTATTCCTAATTAATACTAATTATTCATAATTAATCCTAATTATTCCTAATTATTGTTAATTATTACTAATTATTGTTAATTATTCCTAATTATTACTAATTATTCCTAATTATTACTAATTATTACTAATTATTTCTAATTATTACTAATTATTTCTAATTATTACTAATTATTTCTAATTATTACTAATTATTTCTAATTATTACTAATTATTTCTAATTATTACTAATTATTTCTAATTATTACTAATTATTGCTAATTATTACTAATTATTGCTAATTATTCGTAATCATTGCTAATTATTACTAATTATTGCTAATTATTATTAATTATTGATAATTATTCGTAATTATTACTAATTATTGGTAATTATTGGCAATTATTGTTAATTATTACTAAATATTGATAATTATTGGTAATTATTAATAATTAATACTAATTATTGGTAATTAATACTAATTATTGGTAATTAATACTAATTATTGGTAATTAATACTAATTATTGGTAATTAATACTAATTATTGGTAATTAATACTAATTATTGGTAATTAATACTAATTATTGGTAATTAATACTAATTATTGGTAATTAATAGTAATTATTCCTAATTAATACTAATTATTCCTAATTATTACTAATTATTACTAATTATTACTAATTATTCCTAATTATTACTAATTATTGGTAATTAATACTAATTATTGGTAATTAATACTAATTATTGGTAATTAATACTAATTATTTGTAATTAATACTAATTATTGGTAATTAATACTAATTATTGGTAATTAATACTAATTATAGGTAATTAATACTAATTATAGGTAATTAATACTAATTATTGGTAATTAATACTAATTATAGGTAATTAATACTAATTATAGGTAATTAATACTAATTATTGGTAATTATTACTAATTATTACTAATTATTCTTAATTATTGATAATTATTGATAATTGTTTCTAATTATTAGTAATTAAATGAATAATTATCAATAATTAGAAATAATTACCAATAATTATAAATAATAACATTATTAATATATTTTATTATTAATATTAAAATAATATAATTTTCTAATTTATATACAATTCTTCTTTCATCTGTGCGTTTTTTATCTCCACATACAAATAATACATGTGAAGACAGCAAACACACAGATGAAAAAAGAATTGTATATATATAAAAACTTATATTATTTTAATATTAATAATAAAATAAACTAATAATGTAATAATGTTCTTATTCCTAATTATTGATATTTATTACTAATTATTAATATTTATTCTTAATTATTAAAAATTATTACTAATTATTCCTAATTACCAAACAATACTAATAATTTAAATTTATTAAATAATAAAACAATGTAAACATAATTAAATTACAACTAATTAATAATAATTGAAACTAATAAAGAATTAAAAATAAATAAAAAATTAAAATGAAGATAAATACCTTGAAAATTGATCTGTTCTGATCGTTCTTCAAAACATTAATATCAGCTCCGGAGAAAAAAATTAAACTGGAGAAAAACTCAACTCTAGAAATATAATTTTCAGAGAAGGAGAAGATAAGGAATGAGAATGAAATGAAAAAAACGGATGGGGGTATTTATAGGTTAGATTATTTGCGACGGGCCCATTTGCGACGGGATTCCCGTGGCAAATAGTATTATTTGTGACGGGTACCGTCGCAAATACCTTAGCCAACATTTATTACGGTCAACCGGTAAATAGTTATTTGCGACGGGACCCGTCGCAAATAACCCCTGCCGACATAGTATTTGCGACGGGGGGATATTCCCGTCGCAAATACCTTTTACCGCCGCCGGTTATTTGCGACGGGATTGCTTTCCCCGTCGCAAATAGTTTTCCCGCGATGCGCGCCAAATCGAGGGAAACTATTTACGACGGGGAAAGCAATCCCGTCGCAAAAGCCTCCTTATTTGCGACGGGGAAATACCCCCGTCGCAAATAACCCGTCGCAATTGCTCATTTTTCCCGTAGTGCAGGTTGGACTTTTCAGTTTTCAGACTCTAGTTTGTTTTCTTTTTAGTGGGCTTGTATTTTTGGCCCAGTTTACTTTTTAGTACTCTACCTTTCATCATACTATGTTGGTTGGGTTTAGTTGTATGCATGCCTTTTGTTCCTTGGTGTTTTACATTTCAGCATTTGTGGGCTTGGAGATGTGTGCCTGTGTACAGGTACTTAGGCAATGCCTCCCTTGTTAGTGATATGCCTACTCGGTGCTAGTCACTATCCCCTAGCCTATTGGAGGCGGGCTTGGGGATTCACGATATGGGCCCCACTAGGGCAGTTTGTGACAACATGGTTCCCCACAAGGGGTCCGGCCTGGGGGCCGGAAATGTGGAGGAATTGGATTTATGATTCAAGGGGCAGGACCCAAGGTGAAATTCTTGGGTGTCCCCACATATCCCATGAAGATGGGAATAAAGACATACATAGTTCTAAAAGAGATATTAGTTTATCGTCTTAGAGCTCGGACCATGGATGGTAGGAAATGCGGGAGACACTTGGTGGTGTAATTATAAAAGCCGACATAAATTGGGACATGGGGCTCCGACCACCACATATTCCCTGGAAAGGTTCTAGGTCATGGGACTGGAAACGAGAGTTATGTTTGGCCCGAGGAAAGGTGCATAGACGTTCCTACGTACCCCACAAGGATGGGGATCAATTTTCCTGTAGTTTTGGAGAGATCTTTGTTTAAGGTATTAGAGATCGAACAATGGTTAAGTGAAGTCGGTGTGGAGCCTCGAATGATGCCTTTACCATGACTATGTCCTCCAAACATGCGGATACGCAAAAAGGAATAGTACAAAGAGTTTCGAAGTTCTACATGGACATGATGAGGGGGAGAAGGATATGAATCATGTAACTGAAATTTTGGGCTTAATGGGGTTGGCGTGACGAGGGAGGAAGACTATTGACCATGTTCAAGACACAGTATCCATATCATGTTAACCTGAAATAGGGACAATCAAATGAGCATCGCCCACTAATCATATTCAAAATTCAGGATTTGTATCACTTTGTTGTCTGCGACCCTCGAGGATGTCTTCCCGTAATGGTAGGAGAGCCCTTAGGCCTAGAATCCATGCCACATGGTGGTTCCTTCAGGTGTGAAAGGTGATGGAATCCCTGATGAATGGGAACACAAAGCCTGAAAATAGGTGGAAGCATGTCTGAGAAGAGTCCAAAATTCCAGGAATTAAACCAGAATACCCTTAGGTGAATTGGTGAATCACCAAAGAAGACCAAGGGGCTCATCCTGAGAGCGACCGACTTGAAACGACGAGGATAACACCAAGGGATGAAAAACTCTCCGGGGAAAGAGTTATATGGAATGGTTTTTAAAAACCTAATATTAATGAAGATATAATCTCATACCACACCATGTATCCCATTCATGGATGAATGTGGGCCGAGGGGACAAGATGGGGCTGGATCCAAAGACGAGATCCTCGGGCAGTTCTAAGTGTCCCATGAGGATGGAAATCAAGCCATACATAGTTCTAGAATCGCACATAGGGGGAAGGATACCCTAATAAGGTGGGTGTATGGCGTGTCAATTAGCCTGGTGTGAATGAGGATATAATCCCATACCACAACGTACAACCCAAATATGAACTTGGGCCGGGGGCTCGAAAAGGAAAAGGGGCCTGAGGTAGGGCCTTGGTCAATAAGGCCCGACCAGTTTTTTGTTTAATGTCTTGCAGTGATGAAGAATAGAGGATAAGGTATCTCATCCGAGGATGTGTACGACATGATGAGTAACCCGACATGAATGAGGACATAATCTCATACTGCACCGTACAATCCCATAAGAGCGATCCTGGGCTGGGGCCCAAAAAGGCCAAGGGGCCTGAGGCTGGGCCTCAGATGGGAATTCCATACACCCTCTGGTACAGCTACAGCCTCATCACAGCTCTTAAGCCCACAGGATCAGTGCTTGGTGTGTGAAACCAGGAACCGATCATAGCTCTCCCTGTCATATGGGGCCTAAATGTTGGCATTGCTCGAAAGGAGTATTACGCTTGGAGACATAACAGATTAGAATGAACCACTACACTCAATTTTTGAGACATCTTGTGGTGGTTCTAACGATCCAGGATTGCTATTGACCATGTTCGAAACACAATGTCCCATAGTGACCTGAAATGGGAGAAAAAAATGAGCATCGACCATTGAACATATTTGAAATGTGGGACTTGTATTAGCATGTTTCTCAACATCCTCAAGGGAGTTGGCTTGAAGTGGTAGGAGAGCCCTTTGTCCTAGAAACCATACAATTCAGTGACCCTTATAGACGTGTAAGATGATGGAGTCCCAGTCAAAGTAGTGGGTGAAGCATAGCTCTACCCATCTGTGAAAGAGGCTATCGTCTCCAGGGAGCTGTACGTATGGCCGAATCGAGGTTATCTCGATGTGAATTGGGGAAAAAGTTTTTCCCCCACTATATTTCATGACCCGTGGGGAAGATTTGGCCTTTGGGATGAGCCAATAGACGAAATGTCTGGCATTCCTATGTATCCCATGAGAATTGGAATCAAGTCGTACGTAGTTATTGAAGGTCATGCAGTTTTACTTATTGCAGTGAGGATGTGGGAGAATAAAATAATGAGGGAGAACATGGTGAAATCATCACAACTCCCATATGAGCGAGGCCATGGAGGCTTGTACTACACCACATGAGGACCCTCCGAGAGGACTATACCCATGGGGGTCGTCAAAGAGAAGAGTTCGGGGCAGGGCTCAAGAAAAGGCGTTTATGTGTTCCTATATATACCATGAGGATGGAAATCAATCCATACATAGTTCTCAAAATGCAATTTAACGTCATGTTGGACGATGTGTAGTTTAAAGTTGTGTAGGACCGGACTGTTTAAGGTCATGCGGGACCGGCGTGTAGTTTAGGGTCATGCAGGACCATCAAGTTTATGGTTTTGCAGGACCAGTAGGTGCATGAAAAGAATTTATTGAGGATCGTGGCATTGGTGGGAGGAGTTATACACTCACTATCCATGGTCACCAGGGTGTATGCTCTATTATGGTAAACCCTGTGAACTATGTATGGTCTTTCCCATTTTGGCTCCAACTTGGGTGGTTTCCTGGTGGGGATCATTGGCATCCTGAGGGCCAATAACAAGTTTCCTTATAGAAAATAGTGGATGCGAACCTTCTTGTTGAAAGCTCTAGCTTTTTTATTCTAATACCTTTCCAGATTGTGCAGGGCATGAAGCCTATTCTCATCATGGGCTTCCAATTCATCCATAAAAATTTTGCCCACCTTATCTGGCACCTACTGGTCATAGAACGCTATGTTTAATGAAGGAAGCTGGATCTTGATGGGTAGGATGGCCTCAACTCCATAGACCAGGGAATATGGGGTCACCCTGTTGTAATTACGAGTTGTAATCTGATAGGCCTTCAGGGAGTTGGGGATATAGTCCAGACAACTCTTCTTGTTCTAACCAACCACTTTCTGCAAGATGATAGAATGGTTTTTTAGAACACCTAGATCTGGCCATTCGCCTACTCGTGGTAGCAGGAGGTATGGTTCAAATGGATGTAGTAGTTGGCGTACAATATCATCAGTTTGACTGCTCTAATGTTGGTGTCATTATCGGTGAGGACATCATGAGGGACCCCAAACTGGTGGATGATATTGGAGCTCACAATGTTGATGATAGAACGGGACTTGACCTCCTTGAGTGGAACTGCCGCAGCCCAATTGGAAAATAAATCTATTACGGTCAGGATGAAACTGCACCGGCGAGCTGCCATCGGTTGGTATGGTCCCATGACATCGAGTCCCCACAATGCAAATGGCCAAGTGTACTTGGTATAGTAGAGATGTTCTTGCGGATGATGCATGATGTTTGCATGGATTTGGCATGTGTGACTTCTCTTGGAGAACTCTATACAATCATGGATCATAGAGGCCTAGAAGTACCCCAGTCTCCAGATCTGATAGGACCACTATGGCCCAGCATGGTGGGCATCGTAGGAATCTAAATGAGCCTCCTGCATGACCTGAGAAATCTCAACTCCTTGGATGAAACTGAGGAGAACACCATTGAACTAGTGCATGTAGAGGATCTTCTCAAGACTAGGACCACTCTGGAAGGTAATTGGCAGCACTTGGTGTTGGATTCGATCACGCTCGCCCAATCAGCCAGAAGGCAACCATTTTGGAGATACATGATAAAAGGGGATCTCTAGTCGATAGTTGCTTTAACCACTACATCTATTGAACCTGGTGGTCCTGACATGGAGGATATGGTGGTAAGATGTCTTACCAGCAGGCTGTCGTCATCATCTGGGGTGACAGGAGCAATGAATCTCTGATGTGCCACGTGTGTAATCAGATCATCCTACTCGGGATCAGCAAGTGATGTAGCCAGGCAAGCCAAGGCATCAGCTCGACCATTATGAGATTGAGGGGCATGAGTAACATTCAGCCGAGATGGACACTGGGCCATTAGATTGAACGTGCACTCCAACAATGGTACATGCTCTGGATTTCTGACAATGTAGTCACTGTTTACTTTCTTGATGATTAGTTCGAATTCCCCTTTCACATGAAAATGGGATACATCAATCTCGAGGGCCAGCTCAAGGCCAGTGATAAGAGCCTGATACTCTGCCTCGTTGTTGGTGTATCCTTCTGACAACAGGAGTGAGTATGGAAAAATGGCTTGCACCGGGACAATAAAGACAACACCTATGCCCTCTCTGTTGATTTTGGAATCATTGAGTCTCCGGTCGGTGCGTCTCTGGGAGGCACCATCAAAGTTCATCTGCCAACATGGAATGGAATGATCTACCAAGAGAATTGCCCCATCTGAAAAATCTTGGTCTAGGGGCTGATCCATGGAGGTCGGATGAGAAGCAAGAATGTATGCCAATACTTTTCCCTTGATGTATTTCTGGGGAACAAACCTGGTGTCGAACTGCTGTAGGATTACCGCCCACCATGCAAGACAACTAGTCAAAATGGGGCGGCTCAGAATATACTTCAACAGGTATACCTGAGACACCGGCTGTACTTCATGGGGCTGCAAGTAGTGTCACAACTTCTTTAATAAAAATACCAGCAAAAGGAATCTCTTTTCGATGGGGGGGGGGGGTATTTGGTCTCCATATAGAAGAGAATGTGGCTGGGGTAGTAGATGATATTTTGCAATCCCTTCATTGTTCTTCTGGGAGAGAAGAGAACCGGGAGATCATTCCAGGGTGGTCACATACATGATCAGTGGTTTTTCGGGGATGGGTGGAATCAAGACCGGAGGTTGGAGAACATACTGCTTGATTTCCTCAAATGTAGTCTGGCACTCAACATCCCACTTATAGCCGGAGCCTTTATTAATGAGATGGGAAAGGTCTTTCAATTGCCTTCCAGATTTGCAATGAATCGACGTATGTGGGAAAGGTGTCCTTGGATACCTTGAATATCCTGAATATTTCTCAGGGGAGGCATCTGACTGATTGCCCTGATCTTATCTAGGTTAATCTCGATGCCCCGGTACCAGACAACAAATCCAAGAAACATCCCGGAGGATACCCTGAAGGAACACTTCAATGGGTTCGACTTCAAGTGGTAGGAATAGAGGAATCTGAACACTTTCTCAATGTCCTTGAGATGGTCCTGGTGCTAGGGAGATTTGACCATTGTATCATCCACATAGCATTCCCACAATGTCAAGAGTATTTTTTTGAATATGCGGTTCATGGCCCGTAGATAGGTGGCACTTGCATTATTCAGGCCGAAGGGCTTAACCTGGTAACAAAACGTACCGTGTAGTGACCTTAAAGTTGTAGACTTCTTATCCCCATGGGCCATTCCGATATGGTTAAATCTATAGTCACCATTCATGAAGGAGAGTTCCTGGAACCCAGTCGTAGCATCAATGAACAATTATGTCACTCAAAGGGAAAAATCATCCTTCAGACAGTTACAGATGAGATCTCGTAAGTCGATGCAGACTCTGATCTATTTGTTCTTCTACCTAACTGAAACATTTATGGATAAACACTTGGGGTACTGGACCTCATTTACAAAGTTGTCTTTGATGATCTTTTCAACCTCGGCCTCGACCATGGCACCGTGGGAAGGGTGCATCTTTCTTAGAGGCTGCTTGAACCCGTGATGATTTTTCGGGAGACTGAGGTGGTGGACGGCTACCTGAGGATCTTGTCCTGGCATCTCATTGTAACTCCAGTTGAATATTTCACGGTGCTATTTAAGTAAGTACAAATACTATTGTTTCTCCTCAAGCGGCATGTAAGCACTGATCAATGTGGGTCTCGGATCTGCCTCGCTACCAAGGTTCACCTGTATCAGTTCATCGACCGTGGCGGAAACACCTTCTTCAATGGTGGGGGGATCATCCTCTAGATCCTATTCTTCACATTCAAAGGTGGGATTCCTAGTGGGAGAAGCTTCCCATGGGTCATAAGAACCTGAAGATAAGCAGTTACATTCTTGGAAAGCAGTAGACATCATATCAAAAGATTCATGTGCCGCTGAGAACATAGCGATGAAGGTAGTCGATCCAATCCCATCTGGTCATCATCCCAAGGGGCCACGCTTGATGAAATAAAATAAATAGTGGCTCGTTGGATTGAACTAGCTAATCCCAGCCTAGAAAAATAGACACGTATGACATATTTTCGTTTCCATGGGGAGGAAATCTTGATATTGTACGGGGGTAGGAGGCTCCGGGATCACCTGATCCTAGTTTGTGTACTAGTACGAGGTGATTTTCTTTCATCTCTTGGACTTGGGAATAGGTATTCCTCTTGTACCAGATACAAAAAATCATTTCCCCGTGTTTAGGGTTATAGCCTCTAATCGATGTATCGGGAAGACGCTTGCGTCATCCAAACCTGCCCAGGGGTCAGTTGAGACCACGACGACCTCAACCTCACTTGCCAAAATATTCTTATCCATGATCTCGTAATAGTAAGTGTCCAGATAAGAGGTTTCACAAGAGAAAAAATAATATTCATCACCTTAGAGTATGCCTACTCGACCATTTATGGAGTACTAGAAGCACTGGTTATATGTTGAGGGAACAACCGCATGTGGGTGGAGCCATGGTCTGCCCATCAATGCATTGTACGCGGTGTACTGGGAGACAACCAAAAATTTGGTACTGGAAACTTGGCGACCAAACTGGGTCTTCAAATGGATCATACTGACCAGGGTCTACTCTGTCCATTCATATCCCTAGATCCTTAAATCAGAGAGTGTCATGTCATCTTCAAATAACCCCAGCTTTTGCAGTGTCCGCATCGGGATAAGGTAGATCCCAGAGTCGGTGTCAACGAGACAACGACAAACCTCCACACCATTAAATTGGCTGGTAATGTACAACGGGCAGATATTCCCATGTATGGGAGATCATTCATCTTCTCCTAATAATGAAATAAAGGGATGTCATTCGGCATTCTCAACTGTTTCAGCCTGAAAGGATTCTACAACTTCTACCTCCGTCTCATACTGGAGGGGGCATCATAAAGCATCAGTGGGGGCCTCACGCATATCTAATGACATGAGAATGTATTGAAGGATGGAAAGCCTCACTGGGATGCCGTTGAGGTGCTTCATAACATCATACTTCCATGCTAGGTATGAAATTCTTCTTACAGCAGGTTGCTCTGCGATTGGAGACATGGGGGGCCCTTTCGGATGGGCTGGCAGGTGGCTGGTGCTGGCCATGTCCTGTTATTCACTATTCGAAGCCCAGAGAGTCAATATCGGATGAGGACCAGACAACTGAGATAATCTTGTAGCTGGGCGAGGCAGGATGTGGCCTGGATGAGGTAGATCAGCCTGATCTAGAATCACAGACAGTTGTGGAGGCGGTCCTGACAACACCGGTTGAAGAGGCTGCATGTGCTAAGCTCTGTGTTGGGCCTACTATCTGATCTCAGTGGCATGCATGGCTTGGTTGGAGGTTTCGACTAATTCCCCCCAAATACCCATATGGTTGCAGCTCCATCGACATTGGCGTCTGCTGGGGACGTTGGGGAGGTTCTCCTGGCACTCCCCCTCATCAGGAGTCATATAGGGATTTACCAACTCCACAATATTAACTGAAGCGTACCCTTGAATATTAGTCGATGTTTCATCTAATACTAGGTGGATTCTGGGAGAAATTTCTATCATAGGGGGCATGATGTCGCAGAGACTGCGGGATGATGATTACATTGGCGGGGCACGTTGCTTTTTCTTGCGCCATCGATGCTTGCTCTTTTGGGAAGAGGCCGGCTGAGATGATGATGCATAAGTGGTGTCCACAACTTCTGAAGGCTCTGGATTATTAAAGCATGCCTGAATGATGCAATGTACACGAGAAAATTTATTTCGATCCATCCAGTAATCATACTTCAAGGACCCATATTTATAAACATACTTCCACTCGCATTCGCTGTCACTACCGCTGTCTGGATTTACAAAGACACCTACCACTTGTGCCAGGGCCAGACCCAGCATGACTATGATGTTATCGACCTGGTCTTGAAACCAGTCCTTGAACAAATAGCACTTCTTGAGGGTGTGCCCCAGAATCTGATGATAGTGGCTGTAGTTGGGGAAAATAGAGAGATTTGCCTCTTCAAGCCTTCTGCACTCAGGTAAGCATACAATACCCTACTCTATGGTGCTACGGAAGTAATCGGGGACCAGATTTTCGCTGAAAGAGTAATTATGGTTTATTCTTTCCAGAAAGAAGGTCTTTGGAGCCTGTTCCTAATGAGGAGCCGGAGGGGCCTGTTGAGGAGGTGGACCCTAATTGTCCCACCGAGGTGGTGGCGGTTCATTATGCGGAGGCGCATGTCGTTTCGGAGGATTCTGCTGAGCTGGAGGCTACGCTTGAGGAGTTGGGCCTCTATGAGGCTATGGTATTGGTGCAACTATTAGAAACTCTAGTTGTCTAGGGGATTTAATTTGGACCTCTGCGGTGGGCTCGACTCTGGCATCTCTCCCCACTAGAATTACAGGGATCAATAGACGTGCCTTTCTTGATTGTTGCAAGGCTTCCTCTAAGAACTGGGCCTTATTGGAGATGTATCAGAATCCTCCATGTTATTTTTGGGTGAGCAGAGAAGGATCCAATTATCTCTTGATGTTCACTATGCACAACATCAGTAGTTTCTCATGAATCAGTGGCATGTCAAGGGAGTATGTAATCTCCTTCCACCGGGTGATAAAGTACGTGACTCCCTCATCAGTCCTTGGCTTACACTTGAAGAGGTATGTGATGCGGGTTTTCTGGGTGGTAGAGTTAAACTAGTAGAGGAATTTCTTGCGAAGGTCCACCCAACTAGTCATGGATCTGATGGGGAGTAGGCTGTAACCGTTGAATCCTGGCCCCTCCAATGATTGAAATAAATAGCAGAGCATGGAATCCTCCTACTGCACTAGAGTCCCTAACATGGGCCCACTCCTCGAGTTGAAGTGGGCCTAGTATTGTGGCGGGTCCCCCATCTCATTAAACGAGGTGGGAGGTGAAATTCCTGAAGCTCAGAGGTTCTGCCATTTCATCCACCCAAGCCGGATATGACTATCCATCAGGTTGGATTGCCACCTATCACTTTTACAAAGCCTCAAATAGAGCTATGAGTCATTCAATATGATCATCTTAGCGGGGGTACCTGTCTTGATAGGGATCCTAGACCACGAGCGCATTGTCGGGTTCTTCAAAACGGTAGACATGCTCTGTAGCTCATGGAGTAGCTGGTGGAGCGACTTGCGGGGCAGCTGGGGTAACTTGGGCGTAATTCCTAGGATTGTGGCACCATTCTAGAGAGTTTGGTGAGATATACCATTCCCTCTTGCCATGAGCTATGGCTTCAGCCCTGTCTGCAATAGTGGTATGATCAGGGTTTCCTAGAGGCATCTCGCCGAGGGGTACTTGTTCTTGCCCCTACTGCCCCAGCCTAGGATCATCATAATCGGGTCATCACTCTGCATCACATTCAGTTAGGAGTTCATTGACCGACCTCTTCTTCTAAGCATGTTGCTGGAGCAACGTGGACCTCTCGGGGCTGTCCCATGACTTCTTCACTGAGGCCGATGGGTCAGAGTGATAGATAGGTCCGACATGCTCATTTCCCTTACTTTCATTCCGTTGGAGTACCAACACCTAGGTGGGCGTAGAGAGACCTAATAGGCTTTTATGCTGATGAGTAATCCTCCCCGATGGGTCCAACAATGGGGGAACACCCTCAGGTGGTAAGTCTCCCTTGAGAAGATCTAACTCGTCCTCCTTGTCCACTATATCGGCCATGTTGACAGTGACCCTTCCTGGGGGATTGTCCTCAATATCACATAACATGTCGTGTTGCCGCCAGATAGGGTGGAAGTGGAGGGAATCATATTTCCCCCAGATATAGAGTTTCTCGTGGGGCGTAGACTCCCAGATATTTTTTTGGAGTACCTTGATACTTTGAATGAATTACTGCTGGAGGGCCTCACGACGACCTGGTGACTCGGGGCACTAGGCCATAGAGAGAGCGGCCAAATCGACTAGATAGCACTTCTTGCTGATGACATAAAAATGCGTTTGGCTCCTTGGATAAACCACACATTGTTGACGGGGATTGTAATTTGTCGCCTAGAGGGTGTAGCAGAGACAGTCAACTTCCTCTCAGGTGAGGGACTCTGTTATGCAGAAATTCTACGTTGCCACGGGCCAGAACTTCTCAGGGAAGTTTCCCGCTACAAGGATGATTCAGATTCTCCTATGATGATATTCATGGTCCACCCCTTGATTTCCCCCATCGCCATCTAGTGGTGGTTGAGGAACTGGTAGCCGTATTGAGGCAGACCGCTGGGACGACATGTCGGTCGGTGGAGAATACGGTGAACGGGTAGACTGGCCGTCAATTCATGGGTTGTCCACCAATGAGTGTAGCGATGTGGGCACTACGTCACGATAAGAGGGGCTGACGGTTGATTTTCCTGGCTCATGGGCCATGGATATTGGTGATAGTTCGCAATGGTTCTTGCCTGCCATTGTTTTCCAGAATAGCTCTCTGTGATCTCTTGTGGAGGTAGAAAGTGCTTTCGGTGATGATGGTGGTGATTTCACAACTGTAACCTTCGAGGTCGCCTGATTTCAATCCTCCTATATAAACCTACGGAGGGAGGTGGGAATCCTATGGACCTCGCATTCTGGAATCACCCATCTGATGCGCCTCATCCCAACCCCGACCCTTGACTCAGATGAGTGAGGGGAGTGTTCCCAAGCCGAGTTGTACTCCAGTTCAGAGTCTGAGAAGTGGACCGGTTTGATCTCCATCTAGGCCTTCCCAGGATTCTTCTAGTGGCAGCGACCACCTGCCTTCCATCCCCTAGGTGGCTCCTCAAGACATGTCTACTTTCTGACATGGGGTCCTTTGGCCACACTGGTGCTGGGGCAGAGAGGTTTTCGACCCGAGAAAGTTGGTGTGTGATGAGGACCAAGACAAATTTTAAAGGGGACAAGGGGATGACCTCTATGAATAGAGCTAGAGTGGGCGAAACCACCACTGGAACTGGTAGGAGCATGGGTAGGAGCTTCATTTTTGGTGCGGGAGGAGCGAGGATGGCCTTCACCCCTCTGGTTGACGGGGCGAGGATGACCTTTGCTGGTTGCTGAGAGGACGTAGGGATGATCCCCACATTGGAGAGAGGCTAGATGAGAAATGACTCTACATCGGCGGTCGGGGGCTAGAGGGATGAATCAATACCTAGTGTAATGGGCACAGGAGAGGCTTTCGTACCAAGTATCACTGCCACAGGGAAAACCCTCATTCGAATTGGGGGAGAAAAGGGGTAGACCTCCATGACGATCCTCGATGAAGGGAATTACCACGCTTTCGATGGTAGCAGTACGGGGAGGACCTCCGTACAGGGTGGAATTACTGTGGGTTGCTTTATAGAAACCATAGCTCATGCCTACGACCCGGAGAGTCGACCCAGCCTACCCCTGGGGCAGTTGGGGCCTTGATCCCGATAAGGTGTATAATCACCACTACTTATTGTGTGCAGGGACCTGATGATATGTGTTGGTGGGGGCTCAGGCCGAAGTAGCCATCGACATTGACACCCCTTTGCTGGCATCCTCCTCAGCTTCTGCCCAACGCTGGCATCGGTTCGGATGATCCGCGGTTGGTGGTCTAGGTGCATGGCTTACTTACTCATCCTCTGGAAAGTCCATGTGGTGGCACTGATGCGCCCAGGTGGGAGCCCTTGCTTGGACGCCCTGGATCGAAACTCTGACCGGGCTGGGATGGACGTCGCCTAACTCATCAGCGTAATGCAGGGAGTTGTCAATGTGATCCGGGGACACGATCCTGAAGTGGTTGTATGTTGGGTTGGGGAGAAATGGCTCCCTGCAAGGCCCTCAGGGGCGGCATTGACGGTGAGGCACAGATGCCTCCAGATCCAATCGGGCCATATCCTAGGTAGGAATTATTCCCTCCTCCTTGTAACAACACACGATTTCATTAATTACCCTTCATTGGATAACTTCTGATGGGGAGATGGGGCGTCGGAACCCCAAGGTTGTAGACACAGAGGCCATCGCAGAGCGGTGAAGCCACATGGAGCGGTTGTGCTAGCGTTTCCCCTACCACTGCATAGACGGGTAGGTGGTGATAACATTCCCGAGGCAGCAAACTGATTCATGAAAATTAGGTAGATGACCATGTCTCTACTGAAAGAAAAAGAAATCGATGACTAATTCCCCAGCGTCATCCTGTCTTCTGTGATAGGTAAAAGGGATCCACGATGACAATTTCATAGAACGGGATGTCCAACATTCAACTGCCCCAACTTCTGGTGAGTTTCACGCCAAGACCGCTATTTTCTTGGTGGGACCTAGAACCTAATAGCTGGATCCGGTGACACGTCAATCCATTGATACACAAAAAAATTCTAGTATCTATATTGAGGAGAATAACTTCATGTTAGGTTCACCATTTTTCTTTCTGATGCTCTCATCGGGGCGCACACGTCTTTCTCGTTCAGGGGTTAGGGGTGTAGTTTTTGTTACCTTGCATTCCTGCTATCCAATGGTAGGCGACATCCGCTTCTTATTCAGGTACGTCTGCACCTTGATCGAAACGGGATGATGGGATGTCGGTTCGTCCATCCGTGGATTTCTCCTTAGAACTTGTCACCTAGTCCGGGTCTCCCTCATAGACATAAGACTTTGTTCATGAAAATCCTCCTAGAACCATATTTTTATGGATACTAGTTAATTACGATGCTTCTGTTAATACATTCCATGGGGTCTTGTCAGGGCAGTAACATTCAGTTAGGGTAGTAGTCATGCTAGGCATCACTGGCATGTCTGGAGAGTGGGGGTTGTTTTGTCTGTCTTCTGTCACTTATTATATGGATTCTTGAGGGGTGGAATCCTGAGGAATTCGACATAGAATGCAATGAATCATATTCCATGGGCGTGTATCTGAGGTTTCCCTCAACTTCCCATGTTTAACATAGGGTATGCCGCAAGTTTAACATCCATCGGAGACGGATCGGGCTGATCAGAACACTGACTAGAATGGATCAGATGGATGAACCCCCTGGAGGGAACACCGATATTGGGACCATCGTGTGGGTGGCCTCTCGAGAGCTTTTTGTGGGAACAGGGTAAAAAGGTGGAATGATCCCACCGTGATGTGGCAGCCTGGGTATGAATCAGGATGGATGATGGAAGGTTTTGTGAGGGGGATGGTGAATGGGATGGAACTGTCATAAGGATGATGATGGTTTTGGGAATGAGCCTCAAATAGACTTCCTAAGTATCCTAGTGGCAGGGAATCAAAGTTCACATAGTTCATATGATGATAGCTTTCTGCCGATTGGGGTTTTCAATGGCTTATTGCTGATTGAGGTCACAACGACTGACCACTAGATGGGGTTGTCAGTGGCTTACCACTGATGAGGTCGCAACGGGTTACTGCTGCATAGGGTCACAACAGCTTACCACTGATTAAGGTCACAACGACTTACATCTAGATGGAATGAAAACAGCTTACTGCTGAATGGAGTGACAATGTCTTACTGCTGTATAGAGTGACAACGTCTTACCGCTGAATGTGGTGACAACAGCTTACCACTAAATTGAGTGACGATGACTTACCACTTAAAGAGGTTCACGGTTTTAACATTGTGTGGTATGGGGTTGAACTGACGTGAAGGGGTTCAGAACTGATGAGTGTTGGTTTTGAACTTCATGGAGGCTTTCTACAAACCCTGCCATGTTAAGGATCACAATCCACATTGTTTAGGTGGCGGTGTGTGGCGTACACTCTAGGCTTCCTAGTGTGTTGGTGACACGAAGTGGAGAAGGAAATGAAGTACAATAGTTGGTGGTGGTATTGAACCTCATGGAGGCTTCCTATGTACCTTGCCTTGGCAAGTATCAATGTCCTCATAGTTCATGAGGGTTGATATAGTTTAACGTCATGAGTGATGGGGGAGAACTGACGTGAGGGAGGTCGGAGTGACCAGATTGGAGGGCATGAACCTCATGGAGGCATCCTATGTACCCTACCATGGCAAGGATCAAAATTCTCATAGTTCAGTATATGGAGGTGGGTCTTACACTCTAGGATACCCAATGACTCAGTGAACCGATGTGAAGATGGTCAGAATGACGGTGTGTTGGTCTTGAACCTCATGGAGGCTTCCTACGTACCTCGCCTTAGCAAGGATAAAAGTCATCATAGTACGATGTGGAATTTGGGGCTTACGCTCTGAGGCCGCCCAAGGTGTTTTCATGGTCGGTGCTTACTCTAAGACCAAGTGAGTCTCAATCGGTGTGAGAAACAAGAGATAGTAGGGACCAAATGATCATGTTGTGAAAGGTGCGTCTGTGGGAAGGGAAGTGTGGCTTGCACATGGTTATCATCCCAAAGAGGAAAAAGGGGCTTATGCGTGGTTTGCTGCCTGAGAAGTCGGGACTTACTCAAGGATTCAGGCCCGATGGTGACATTGTTTAGCGGGAGAGGGACTTGGGGCGAAATAAAGGAGAAGCACCATTTCCCACCATGCCCTTCACTAGCCCGGGGGACTGAAGATGAAAGGAGGATAAGGGATGCTACCTCCTAACAGAAAGATAGGGGCTTACATCGAGACGGCCGCCCTACCCTCGTGGACAAATGCCACTCACATAAAGAGGATATCATACACTATAGATACAAGTGGGCGTGGATAATTTCCATGGTGGGGGTACCCTACGTTGAAGGAACGAGGCGAGGTCACAGTTTAATGTCATGTGGTAAGGAAAAAGGTTATTGGCAGTTTAACATCCTATAGCTCATATGAGGTGGGTTTTCTCCCCACCCCTATGACTCACATAATTGGTACCCTCTACTCCATGGTGCCGAGAGGGGATAAGAAAAGCCGTGGTGAGGGGGTATCATGGAACGAACCATCGAGGGGTCTACATTAGTGTGTCTATGTGAAGAAGGAATAGCCACTACTGTGCCTATGTAAAGAAGCAAGAGGCGAAGCAACACAATGGGCGGTATCATCCAGTGGACTTTGAAGTTACTTCATGCGAACCTAGAAGGTTGAATGGGTAATATGTATATGGTGAAGGTGTCATGGGTGCAGGAGGCGCCCAAAATGACGTCTGACATAGGGACATCACAGTCGCACAAGGTGGGAGGATTCCGTGAAAATGTTACCATTGCACGAAAAAGGGGCTGGGTCGGCGTGCAAAGGGAATTTGGTGTGCGAAAAATTCTAGGACGATGTGAAATTAAGCACTGGGTGAGAAATAGATTAGGACAGTGCATAAAAGGAATTACGCACTGAAGGCCTAATTGCACACAATCGGAAGGAATTGTGCCCAAGGGAAGGATCTTAGTGAGACTTAAAAAAGATCAAGACTGAGGGGTCTTGCACGAAGGCGGACCCTCAAGTGACTTGACGTGAATAATTTAGTAACTGAAAGCCATCTTTTTCATGCAGGAGAGGTGAATTTCGCGTAGGGGAGACATTTCAGATTCCTCGGGGTGAATTCAAAGGTGGTGGAAATATATATATAGGCGCACGGGATTGTAGGTCCATGCAAAAAACATTTTGGCATGAAATATTGCACGGCCTGATGTTAGAAGCGAGATGGCCCACCGTGCGGAGTAGTGGCCCGAAAGAGTTCCGCGCCCACGCGAAAAACTCTCACGAATCCATGATTTTTTCATGCGGGCATATTTTTTCGTGCGCCTCATCATTTTTCCTCACTTCCCCTCCAGGACCTCCAGAATAGATCACTGGTTCAAAATATGGCTTCACATTGTTGCGTTCCAATGTGCTTTAGCTCTTGAGCATATTTCGTCATATACAAATGCCCTCCCTTGGAATCAGATGAGTGAGGGGCCGCAAAGGTCATATTCTGGGGGAAATGCCGAGATACAGGGTAGCTTGGGTCCATTGTGTGCTTCCAAACACAAAAGCGTGAAAAAAAGGTCCGGAGCGCGTAATCCACTTTTCACATGCACACGAAAACTGCTCACCACGCCAATAAAATGAGTTTTGGGTCCCTACATTCCATACAGAGTTTCTCGCATGATACTCCAGAGCTCTCATGCTTGAAAAATTCTTCCACCTGGGCGAAAAATGATTATGTTGCACATAATTAGCCGTGATCAGTCATCTATTTTAGCTCCAATCTAGGATTTTCCGTCCTGGCTTTCAATTTTCCATAGTGACCGCTATTTTTTCATGCCAACTCCGGTTTCTTCTTGCCAACTCCTTCTTTTTTGAGAACCTTTTTAAAATCTTGCTGGTAGGAGATGGCCGCCAATCGAGCTAACAGTGTGAGGGAAGCCACATCTGCTACTCGAAGGGCTAAGATAGTTCCCAAACCTGAGGATTATGGCGCTTAAAGGGTCATTTAGAACAACCTTACTCTCTTCAACATGTTGACCCCAGTGCAAAAGATGTATGCACTGTCATCCAATCTACCAATCCGGGACTTCAGAATCCGGGAGGAGGTACCCATGCCAATGTTCGAGGTCAACACACTGCAGTCATGGGTGACTAGCGAGGATGACCTACCCTAATATAACATCACCTACAATGTCCATACTGCTAGAAAAACCAGGCACATAGACATTTACGTCATGAATCCCAGGACCAGGACCATCTCGGGGAGTGACCCTATCACGAAGGGCTCTCCAACCCTTTACGCAGGCACCTTCTGTCAGGGTGTTACTGATGAGACCAAAGGATGGATCCAGGATTGGGATATGCGGTCTAGGGGAAACTTCACCAGTTAATGGGCCTGGGCATATTGGGTTTGCAGAGATGCGACCGGTTTGGGGCCGAAATGCGGCACTTCGGTTTGTTTAAAGCGGTGTGGACACCGCAGTTTTACTTCTATCACCAGCCTGAGCTTGGGCTAGAATTATTCACTCGATGGTACCCTGACGCCAATACATTCCACCTCCATCATGGAGAAGTCCACATCAACCTGTGGGACATCAATTGCATCTAGGGGATCCCTCTGGAGGGGAATCAGTATGATGAATTCCTCCCAACAAGTAACACCTGGGGTCGTAGTTTGACTTATATCGCCAGCCCGAGCTTGGGAGAGAGCTATTCAGTCGATGGTCCGCTGACAACAACACCTTCAACCATCATCATGGTTAATTTGGCCTCAGCTTGTGGGACATCCAATGAATTGGAGGCATCCCTCTGGAGGGGCATCAGTACGATGAATTCCTCTCGATGAGTAACACCTTGTGTGACAGATGAAGAACCCATATACTGAAGTGGCACAAGCTAGAGATGGCCAAGGAGATGTTGGGGGTCAATGATTTCTTGAAGGAAATTTCCTATAAGAAATGGTTCATCTTGTTTCTGGAAATGATTTGTAAGTCAAGATGTTGGGGCGAGGGAGACGGTGTCCCACCGCAGCACAGAGGAGCAAGAGCAGATCTTACTGGAGGATCATGGATGCGGGGGACTATCATTCATGGGGATTCAGTATAAATGAGAGTCGGGACCCTTACTTCTGATATGCCAGATTCCTTTCAACATTCTAGAGTGGATGGCTCCTATCGTTGAGGGATGCACGTATGGGGGTTCATCCAGCGACCCCGGTGATGGGTGAAATCATGGCCTCCAAACAAAGATTCAGTTTGTGAGTCCCCGTGTTGGATCATTTATACACCATTTTGGGACGCATCATAGGAGGAGGGTCACCGAGGAAGACTTGTGGCCCCTTCTAGATCATTTACAGTGATGTCGCGGCCCATTGTGGCAGTTATACCTTCCTGAATGCCATTTTTCCTCCTGGTAATGGCTTGCGACCGTCCCTGATGAACATATTCTGGGTCATGCCGATGACGCTAAATGTGGGGGGAGTATAGATCAGAATTGAGAATCATTCTTAATTCGCATTCATCCCATTCCCCACCGTAACAAGACAGATGGCGGATAGTGGGCAAGGCTCACTAGAGAAGGGGGAGTACTTCCATAGCATCAGAGGTGGGGTGCTCATGACCGGGATCGATGGGAACATCTTCTATGAACCCTACATGTCATCCAGCTTTTCCAGGAAGTTTGGATGCCTTCAGAGGAATCCGAATATGGTGTACACAGATGTTTGAGAAGAGAGGCGCCCCTATTTTCTTCGCCATATGTGGTTGATGTTCATAGCCCAGGGCTCTAGCGACATTATCACCTTTCCTCCCACCAGATTTGACGCTAGTCTCTCAATAGAATATTCCAAACATTGGGCCATAGAGTACCTCAAGGGACTTTTCCGAAAGTGAGTCTGGCAACTCAAGGTGGCCAGTGTAGAGCCTGGGTGGAGGGAGAGTAGACAAGGTGCTGTTAGGGAGCAAATTTCATAAGCTCATCGGCCTGCTAGGCCCACACAGGCCGGTACTTCAGTAGTGGGGACGTCGCATGGCGTGGTTGGGCCCTCATCATCTAGGGGAGAGAGGATCATGTAGTGGCTAGGGAACTTCTAGGCATGGAGAAAAGATATTTTATTAAACCTTATAGGGAAACAATCTTCCCATCTCTCTGGTCAGCCTGGATAACCCTGCGAAAGTCGATGGGTAACGAAGCTCTTTTTCCAAAAGATAATGCGAGACAGAATCTAGCTGCTGGAGTTCTGGATTATTCGGGTTGTTAACAGGGTATAATTTCATCATCGACATGCGTATATGATGGTGATGGACACGTATGCACACCAACGAGGTCGGTGTGAGGATCCATCTTTATTGGTGAAAGTAATGCTCATCCAAGAGAATGATCGTGAAAAGATTTCATCAAAGGATGATGATAGCGATGATGAGCCAGATGACGCTGAGATGGAAGTGGAGGAAGAAGTAGAAGGTGATGTAGGGGGAGAAGAAGAATAAGATCATGAAGGTGGAGGAGCTCAGGGGATGGCCGAACAAGGGAATATCTAGGAGAGCGATTAGATTGTCGGCTCTGTTGTTGATTTAACCAAGCTTCTTGAGGTACGTCTCAGCCCTTATCTATCCTTTTCCCCTCATTAACATTCATAGCACTCAGTTAGACCTCCTTATCTGGTTTAGTAGCATATGGGCTCCGACCAATGGTCTCCATTCTGAGGGGATGAGGAACCGGTAGAATAAGGTGGGCACCTGATTCCCATTATTGAACTAATAAGAACTGTGGGATCCCCTGCAATGGCAGCTCCTATAGTAACTAGAACACCGGAGGCTGATGCTTTGGACTCTGGTAAGTTCTTAATTCAATGCCGGTTAATCACCGTTGGAGTGCTCAATTGATTAGGGTGTTCCTTCTTTGTGCAGTAATCACAACCTTGGAGGCTCGTCGGGAAGCCAAACCTTGGTCTTCCGCAATTGATTCTACTGCAAATGTGTCTTCCCATTCGGGACACACTTCTCAAACTGAGTCGACCCCGGTACTCAGTGAGCAGGGAGCGGTGGACATCAGCGGTACTCATGTCGGGGCAGGGCCGAAAGTCAGAAAGGGAGATACTGAGAGTAAGGCGAAGGGGGACGGTCACCCAAGCATTGAAGATCCCAACCCCTTAGTAGGGGAGCCCATATAAGACCCTGCTGGTGTCCTATTGGCTGTTTTCCCTGCCTATCAGCCAATAGACCCTGAGGACATTGATGATTAGAACTTAGAGGCAGCCAAGGAGAGCCGAATGACACAACACCAAGGGTGGAAGTGCATCAAGCACTTTCTCATTCAGCCCCATACCGAATTCCTGAAACAGATGGGATCGCTTCAATCCTGGCTGCACTTTCTCTATGCTGGAGGGGTGGATGCTCAATGCCTTCATTTGACGGTCTATGACTACATGCCTGAGAAGCTTCATAATAGTAGCCACCACTCTATCATTTCCCAGTGTCAGGAGGATTCAAGGAGTATCCAAGAATTCATAGAGGCAGAACAAGAGGCCCGCCTCCTTGACAAACAGGTGAAGGAAAAAGTGATATTCATTGAAAACTGTTTTGAGCTTGTTGAGATGTTGAGGGACCAACTAGCAGATGCCTAAGAGAAACCAGTGGAGGCGGGTCACCAGATATTCGTAATTCAAATTTAACATGTGAAAACATATTCATGGGTCAATGGACTGTGCTCTACAGATACTGATGAAGAGATAGCCCTCAGGGAGCGAGAGGGAGTCCTGGTTGCCACCCGCAAAACGGTAGAGGTGCTGGAACAATCCATCCATGAAGATGACCCTTATGGGCCTTGTTTTGGCCGAACTCATAAACTCATTTCTCCATACTAGTTCTTATTCTGAACTGCATGTATGGATGAATATATTTACTTGTTCTTTTGTTTTAACGCATCCAAAAACAATCCTGTAATAAAATATCAATCCTTTCCTAATCTGACAAGGGTCTCCCCCAATGTGAGAAACAAGGGATGTTCGTACTATTACTCCGCCTGATCGCAGGAGCGTCAATCCATTCCATTCTCAATAGATGTTTTTTCCATTTTAAAACTGAACAACCCAAAACATGAAATACTAGCTAAGTAGGATACAAATAATTAGGGAAAACTAAAATGAACTAAAACATAATCGTTACAAACTAACAGTGTGATTAAAAAACCAAGTGTAGAGAGATACAAACAGGAAGATAAATAATGTTACCATGGGTGATAATAAAAATCACTATAATTATCCTAGATGGACTCAGTTCATAGCCAAGTGCTGGCATATGGTAAATCCCCAATGTCTATAAACAACTAGGTGCCATCAACTATTCCATCTAGTGGCACATCTCACCTAGATTATCTACTTTACAAGGGATACCAACCCGTCTAATCGGGGTTGATCAAAATCCATAACTCCATCCTTTAAATGAGGCCAGGTACCCTTGGTCAATATAGATAAACTATGTATACAAAAGTCCCTCTTACGTGTTACACACCTTATTTTCCATCACCATACATGTCTACCCCATACATGGACACCCTATATGATAACCCATAAAAGGGTATCCATCTTGTAGAGCTTCCCTATATATATATATATATATCAAATAATCAAATGTGAAAACTAATCAATCAAATAAAATTTATTCTAAAACATACCTCAAAACATTCAAATATTCCAAAATGTTTTTATGCTATTAAACCCAAATTTGTTAACATTATCATAATGTAAAAAAGTTGGCTATTTTTTTTAATTAAAATGACTGGCAGAATATCACCAAATCATTACCAATGAAAATAAATATAGATTCCATGATTGCAATTCCAAATGAGCCCTTCAAATTTCAAAATCTAAATATATTTAGAAAATCCATTCCAAACATTGAGGAAATGCTCAATATTATAGAACATGACAAAAATTCCCCTGAGCCATGATTTTACCAAAACACATCCCGTCATCCAAAAGTGAATACCTTTTTATGATTTCATTCAAATATAGTTTTTTGAAATCATCGATGGGAACCGAAACATATAGAAACCAAAATTCGTTTTGGGAAATGTGGTAATATTTTGAAAGCCAAAGAATCATTAAAGAGACTAATAATGAAGGGTAACACCATTTGAAAGTGTCAAATAAACTTGAATTCACATCCATGTATCCATTTTTCACACCCATGGATGTTTCAATCACCCAATGACACCCCCAAGAGTCCACAAAACATCTAAACCCATTTCCATGAATCACCCCATGATTTACAAAACAAAACCATTAATTCTATGAAATCTACAAAAGTGATAATAATAATTTTATAGACATAGGGAGCATTCCAAAAAAACCTACAACCCACACCATAGAATCACCATGTTCCACATAATGGCCCAAACCATAAGTAGTCATTTTTAACATAATAATTCTAATGGAAACCCCACAAAAATAGTCTAATTTTACAATTATAACTCAATTGAAATTTAACCCAACACATTTTGACACATTAATACATTGGTATTATAGAATATTCCATTAAAAATATGTTTTTAATAAATTATAATATCAATAAAACACCAAAATAAATTCACAATCTGTGTTACCAAGGTGTTATTCATATTTTAAAAAATATGAAATCCGCATTTTCCATTTTATCAAACACCTAAAGTGCACATCGTTTTAGTATTGGCCAATAAACTCTTGCAATGCTATTTTTAACCAAATATATCAATTAATAAACGTCATAATAATCTTTGAAAACTTATTATAAATATGTGAATCATGTTTATAAAATATTTATAGGAATTAGAGCACCAATAGACCACATCAGAAAGGAGAAACATAGATTCACCTACCTCATTGGCATGCGAATGAAATAGAACATCAAAGGGAGGTAGAAATAATCCTCTTAGACCAACCATACACCACATATCCAAATTAAACTGATATATGAATCGACCAAAAAATCTCGGGATCGTCCAAAAAAGAAACCCTATATGAATACCCCTGAAATTGGGAGGGAAAAGAGAAGAAACTCACTAGAGATGGATTCTACTAGGAAGAAAATAGGATAAATGGAAACTAGAGTGAATGAGAGGTGGCGTGTCAGAGGCGCTTGACTGGTTGGGGTCATGCGAGAGAATTCCGCATGAGGGAGGGGGTTTTGTATGAGGTTGATACAAAGAGAGATGCAAACTCCGGATGGAGCATTGGCTGGCGGGAAGGGCGGCACCATCCAAGAGTATATCTAGAGGTAGTGGGCTGGGGGGGGGGGGTCGAGTCTTTAACAAGAAGAGGGGATGAGGGAGGGGTTGCAATTCAATGGAAGGGGAACCCCCTTTTGGTTTCCCATAAGAAAAAAATATACCTAAATATTATTATCATAATAATTATAATAATAATCAAAATAATCAAAATATTAATAATAATAAATAACATTTACATTATAATTATTATAAAAAAATTATTTTATTTTATTTTCGAAATTTATTTTTCATTTTTTTCAATAAATTTATTTATTTAAAACACCAGAAAACCCTATGGTTATTGCATAGGGATCAAGAGACCATGCACGAAATTTGCAGTAGCCTTTCCCCATTATAGAATTTTCCACATGGATAACTAGTCTAACATAATATTTTCCAGAAACCGTGCGGTGCCCGTGCACCTGCCTAAAACCCACCAAACACTCCCAATCCGAAAAAAATTTAAATCGGGATCCAAACCTGATCTTTGACTAAAATATCCTAAATTGGGATATAATAAAAAATATAAGATACACATATTTGGGGTTTGAGAATTATCCCGACCATAAAAACATTCTACCCCCATAAATTCAACAAACCCAAGGATAATGAAAACATGAGTTCATGCTCGAACTAAACTGAGTGGGAAAACATGAGCCTCGAGGTTACTATTCACTCCACATGTGACCCCAAACTGATCTATAAGAAACCATAACCCAAAAAAGAGGGGGATCGATGGGGTTCCCAACCGATACAAACCAACTATTCTGACATGAGAGAAACCACCCAAATCTAAAACTATGATCTAGTCACACACCAACTAGACCCCCAATATTAGTGTAAAACAATTGGATTAACACTCCAAATAAACAAAAAAACGAAAACACCATTAAAATATCTCAAATTACTCAAACATATCCAAATGAGAACCACAAAATTGAAACCATTTCAAACATGGGAAAAACTCACTTTATGAAAAATGAACTATTCAAAAAAATCAGAATAGATGGAACCACTTGGGTTTTGATCAAGAATGTTCTCACACTATTAGGAAACAGAATGAAATAACAATATAAAGAGAACATGAAAAAGGAAAACCTTAAATGTCTATGTCTTAAAACCAATGATAATGAATCAGGAAAAGGTCTCATATATATTTTGAAAACCAAACTATGTGTGAACATCATGCTGATACCATTGGATGGGGCTCTAATGGAAGAATCAACTCCTCCCTCATATCTAGGTATGTGCATTCCTTCGTTATAACCGCTTCTTCGAGAAATGCTTCCTACATAGCCTCTTTAGGTGACCCAAATGACCACAATAACGGTACGTCTTCAGAGGGATGCGATAAGATGGCTTCGGATGCTCGAACAACCAACTGTAATAACATAATTAAAAGTTTTCTAATGAACTAAAAGTCAGAACCAATGATGATAACTCCTTAGGAATATGTTCCTCTATAATCTCATGCTCACTAGAGGGGGAAGATATATGAACAATGATAGGAACTGGATTATCAACCATCTACGGTCTGGGAACCAACAAAGCCTGGAAAGATTCATCCATAAGCTTCTCAAAACGAAGTTCCATGGAAGAGATAAATCGCTCCATGGTATATAGATGAAGAACTTTATGAAAAAGAAGACCATTTATTAGATCACGTGACACCACCTCTATATAAAAGGAATCATGATCCTTGAAATGTTCAATGTAGGCCTTCACCATCCATTTTTCATATTGAATATTCATGAGATGTTCCATTTTAATCATATTAAACTCTTCCTATAAGATCCATCAGACAAAGATGGATTCTTGGACATCCCACATCATCCAAACAAACAATGTTGGTGGCGAAAAAAAATCCCATTAATCAAATTTTGGACCTTCTGACAGACACAAAACAACACACACTCCTACAGCTTTGGGAGTTCCGAATAACCAAAAGACAAAATTGTCCTCCTCATGATGCTCCACTGTCTCTAAAGAAAAACAATCATCATAAAGGGTTGAAATCATTTGGGAAGAATTAGAAACTGGATATGATGCATCAAAATAATTAGGGTTCCTTTGGGTTTTCATTTTCTAAACAACATGTGAAACATAAAACCAAATACAACATCAATCTGGAACAAAATCAGAGAGAATATCTCAAGAAAAAATAATCGGCTAATAATCCAAACACATATAATCATAGAAAAAAAATTCTCTTTTTAAAATCACTTTAGAAAAACAAGGATATGGATTCAGTATCAAATTAACAACCACGACACCCAATGAATCACTGTACATGTTTTCCTATATTTCCATCCATAAATTGTAACATGCCCATTACAAACACATACCCTCACATGTACTATCATCCTTAAAGAGTACCGATGGTTTCACACATTACCCTTTCATTGTAAATCCATAAATTTTCCAAATTTTCAGAACAAAACAATTTAAATTTTAGAATGAATTTTACCAATTTAAATTCATTTTAACGAATACATTCCTATCTAAAAACTATTTTAATTTCTCTAAAGAACCCTTACACCCACCAAATACATGATGACACACACTTTCACTAAACCACAAGAATAGGGAACCAACGGTAATGCTTATACCAGTTACATGGTAGTAAACCATGCCATATGTAATCATCAACCACTAGAAGGAACTTTAAAAACATTCTCAGACTCCACATGGGTCAATAATCCATTTGAAAGCACAACATACCACTGCCTTTCCACTATTGTTATCCCTCAACAAAAAACAAGCACAAAAGGTTCAAATTCTAGTCTTAAACTTGAAACTCGAGGGTCAGAGCAGGTAAGAGTTCGTCACGCTCATCCTGCACCAACCTCTAAAATCTTGATAGTCTTAATCTCCAACTATCGTACAACTAAAATGACAAGGGCCTCTTATAATAACATTTTCCCACAAACCAGCATGGGTCAATACTAAATCAGTCACACGAGTTGACCCATATCATGGACCGAAGTGTGTTCCTGGTCCCCTTAAGAAAGAAACTGGTATCAGGCATCAGGATAAAACCATTTTGAAGGATTTCTCACCTGAAATAAAAGTAAACATATAAATAAATATCAAACTGAACAATAAAATTTGAAACAACTACAGAAAATGGAATAGGGTTTTACAATGAAACATACCTCAATGTTATTTCGTGGGTCACCCCCAAATATAGATCCATGATCATTCCATGTGAGATTCAACACCAGGGGAACCTGAAACTAAAAATAGGAAGTAGGCTTGAGCATCAAAATGTTCACTACAAATGCAAAAGATAATCAATGTAATCCATGTACTTTCCTTTCCCAAACAATCCGCTAACAATAGTTTGAAAATACATATATAAAAATATATTTTTTCTCATGTTGATAAATTAAACTACTATTTATATTTAAATCAACAGACAAACATACTAGATTTCTATTCTGAAAATTTGGTTTTACCATTTTAAAACCAAAACACCAAACTAGGAAATACTGGCTAGTCAGGAAATAAATAAACATGTAAACCTAAGAATAACTTGAATATGATGAAAACATATGAATAGTGTGATAAAAAAAGTAATTTTAGTGAGATACAAACAACAAGATATATAATGTAATCTTGGGTGATCCTGAACATCCCTAGAAGATCCTTGGATGTGCTCATTTTGGACCACCTGTCAGTGTATGGTTAATCCCCTAATTAAATGACTAACTGACTCCCCTCAACATGCCAATCTAATGTCACATCCCACCAAGCCTATCTGCAATCCAGGGGGTACCACCCCATCTATTTAGGGTTTATTAGTAATTGTATCTCGATATTCTAAAATAATATTAGGAAACCATTGTAGATAAAAATAAACTATGTAATTAGGAGGCCCTCACACATGTGACTCACCTTACATACCATCAATAAACATACTGACCCCAATCCTGAACACCATATACTATAATCCTAAATGGGGTATCACTCCTATAGAGGTTCCCTATATATATTTATATATCAAGTAATCAATAGTCCCAACCAGGGAATCACATCTCATTGATTCTTAAATATACCTCAAAACATTCAAAGATGTCAACCAGGTATTATGCCTTTAAACTGAAATTAATTTTTAACGTCATAAATTTATGACCAGGACTATAATGATTTTAATTCCAATACATCACCAAATATCTCCAAAACATTTAAAAAACAACCTAATTTTGTTTCCATTTTTTCTAATCCAAATGGTCCAATCAAATTTATAATTAATTTTTTTTACAAAATGATTTCCAAACATTGAGAAAATGCACAGTCCTATAAAACATACCAAAGAGGCCCTTGATTCAAGCATTTACCAAAACACCTCTCAAGTGCCAAGCCGACATACCATATTTTAATTTCATTGAATGATCATTTCATTTAAATATTCCAAGGGAAATAATACCATTTAGGAACCAATAAAATCATATGGAACTATGGTGAAATTTTGAAAAGCAAATAATCATTAATGAAACCAATACTGAAGGGTTACATAATTTTAATGTTTATTATTCAGATGAATTCACAAAGATGTGTGCACTTATAACACCCATTTAAGTTATAATAATCTAATGACACATCCCAAGAGTCTAAAAAACACCCAAAACCATTTCCTTGAATCACTCCTTGCTTACCAAATCAAACCCAAGAATATCTCACAATCTCTAAAAGTTCTTATGAACACATTAATGACAAGGAGAGCATTCCAAAACAACTATCAACTGAGTCCAGAAAATCACCATGTTTCACATGAAGGCCAAAACTATACAACATCAATTTTAACACAATAATTATATGGGGTAACAACACAAAAACCATATAATTTAACTATTAATAAACCATTGAAATTTAACCAAACACATTTGACACATGCATATATTTTCATAATTGGGGATTCACTTCAAAATATATTTTTTGAATATTATACTATCAAGAGAATAGCACAATGTCTAGGGATTTCACTAATGTTATAATCATATTTGATAAAAAATTAGAACATATTTTCACATCTTGTTAAACACCTATTGTGAAAATACTCTTAGTATAGTTCAAGAAAAACCTAAAATCCAATTTTTAACAAAATATATCAAATGAAGAACATCAAAATAAAATTTTCAAGGGTCTCAAATTCATGAGAATCAAGGTAATTTTTTTATACAATTCAAGAACCAACTGAATGCATCAGAAATGAAAAACAATTATTCACCTACCTCATAAGAATGTGAATGCAGTGAAACTTTATGGGGAGGTAGAAAAAATTCCCATGGACTATCCAAACACACTAGATCCAAATAAAATTGAGATACACAACAAATCTAATATCTAGGGATTAGAAAAATATGAAACCCAAAAAGAAAACCCTAAGAATTGATATATAAAAGGTATGAAAATCACCAGGGGGATTCACCCAAAAAAACAAGATGAGTAGTGGCCGCTAGAGGGAATGATTGGATGTTCAATAGAGTCCCTCAGATGGATAAGGTCATGCCTGAGAAGACCGCAAAAAGGAGGGCAGCCAAGAGAGAGTGGTTTAGAGGGAATTGCCACTGCAGAATGAAGCATTGACCAGCTATAAGGTTGGAACCAGTGGGGAGAGTGGTCATACAAGGTGTGCTGGGGGTCAGTTTGTTAATAGGGAGAGGGGACAAGGGAGGGGATCCTATGCAATGGTTGGAGAACCCCTGTGTAGGATTAAAAAAAATAAAAAAATAAAAAAAACTAAAAAAAATAAAAAAATAATCATATTAATAATAATAATAATAATAATAATAATATCATTATTATTACTATTATTATTAAAAAAATTATTTTATTTTATTTTTAATAAATATTTTTCAAATAATTATCATTAATTTTTTATTTTAAACATTGGGAAACCATGCATTTACCCGACACTGATCAAGAGACCGTGTGTGAACTGTGCGATAGCTTCTGTCCATTCTAGAAGCAGTCACACAAATACCTGGGAAGACTACATGGTTTTTTCTAACTGTATGGTGCTAACAAACTTACCTAAAACCCACTGAAATCTCCCAAACCAATAAAATTTAAAATGAGGCCCAAACCCAGGCTTCGACCAAAATATACCACATTGAGAAATAATTAATAATAAATAAAACTCATGGTTGGGTTTGACACTCAGAAACTTCTATTTTTCAACTTATGTGATGTTTTCGGGGGACTAGAGATCAATTTCAGGATGTTGGGAAATGATTAGGTGTTTATCTATTTGAGACATACACTATAGGTCACATGGTTGTCAAGTACCAGGTACTAAATGGAAACTCATTTGGGGAGGGTGGTTCTATAAGGCACACTAAGAAGACGATGCCACATGGATGAGAACCCAGTGAGTGTGGGGTACTCGATTCATACGTATTTGATTATTTTAAATGAAATTAATTAATTTAAATTAATTAAATTTTAATTAAAAACATTTCCCCCCTCCCATTTCATTTTCATTCCATAATGACACACACTCTCTCTATTTCCCTCTAATTCTCATTCACATATCCATGTGTGATCTTCAAAATTTATTTCCTGATTTAGGAGTCTTCAATCTTGAGTAAATTCAATTTGTATACATAAAACTCCACTTTGATTCTTTTACTATTCTGTCACTGTTTTAGGGGTTCTCGTTAGGTGTGACCTAATTTTGGTGGTATTATATAATCACTACTAGAAAAACAGGTATTTGTGACGGGTCATTTGCGACGGGATCCCTTCGCAAATGGCTTTTTCCGATGGGGTCCCGTCGCAAATGACCCGTTGCTGAAAACGGTGTCACAATAACATTATTTTGCGACGGGCCCGTCGCTAAAGCCCTTTTCCACGACGGGGAGAATCCTCGTCGCAACTAGTACTCCGTATATTTGTAAAAAACTAGTTGCGACGGGGCCCGTCGCGAAAACCATTTTTTAACAAATAAAAAAAATAATATTATTATTTGCGACGAGAATAGTATCCCGTCGCAAATACAATAAAAAAAATAAAAAAAATAAATTGTTAATAAATTATTTTAATTAATATAATAATAATCCAATTATAATTCAAAAATAAAAAATTATAAAATATTAATAAATGATTTTAATTAATATAATAATAGAATTATAATTCACAAATAAAAATAATAAATTATTTTAATTAATATAATAATAATAGAATTATAATTCAAAAATAAGAAATAATAGAATATTAATAAATATTTTATAATGAGACAGAAACTACGAATAGAAAAAAAATCATATTTTGATTTCACAAATTTTATAACATAAATACAAACTCTAATCTGAAGGAGGGGGAGGGGGGGATCTGCAGATGGTGATGGAGGAAACTCCATCCCTAAAGCATGAGTGAGTCGGCGCATGTACTCCATCTGCTCCAAATGCTGCTGCTGCCACCGAATCGTCTGCTCCTCGTACAGCTGCTGCTGGCGTCGACACTCCTCCTCATGCTGCTGACGCATCTGCTCCTGCTCCTGTCGGAGACTCTCTATCAGTGCAGTCTGAGATCGCAACTGATCCTCAAAATGTGTAGCAGAAGAAGACGCACGAGCTCCTCTCGAGCTGGACGCCGACATCGCAGCACTGCCATAATAATCTCCGAGAGTCAGTAGAGAGGTGATACCAACTACGCGACCCTTCTCGAAGGCATACTGGGTGGCCTGCATCCATGCCGCCTCATCAAACTGACGACCAGTGGTCTGATCTGATGAGTCGGCCTGACTCTCAAGCCGGGCCTGTGACACTACAGCCTCATACGACTCCTGTAGTTGCAATTTAAAATTAAAATTGTGAATATATTATATACAGTTAATTTTTAAACTTGAAAACAAATAATACTAACCACAATGTGATTCTGATGATCACCTCTGAGCTCCCCAGTAGCAGGATCACTATACATCCTCTGATACAAGTCGTACTTCGTAATATCGGGGTCCTCGACAGCCTATAAGAATAAAAAATAAACTGTTAATATTTATAGTTATATAAAATATTTGTAAATAATGTACGTACAAGATGCTGTCTATGAGTACTGAAAGAACGACTCCCAGCTCGATGAGTCACCTCCTGTCTCCCCCGATTCTGCCTCCCCACCGATGATCTCCTCTGAAAGGCACCACTCAACCAGTGCGCACATAATCCATCCCATACATGGGATGAAATGTACTCTGGTCGGTGTGCTCTACATGACTCATCAAAATCTGACACTCCTGCTTTCTTCATCGCAGCTTTTCTTAAATTGTGCAAAAACTGACGAAGGCGATCACGCATGGCCACCTCCCATGCCTCGTGGATGGCGTCACGCATGGTATCCTCGATCGGATACCATAAACCCTACAAATAAATCAAAATATCAAGATAGAAATGAAATAATTTTCAAAATAAAAATTATTTATTTACGTACGTACCAACCAATGTCCGAACATGGCCTGCTGCACATCAATGGGAATCTGCTCCCATGTGGTCCACGACTGAGAGAAATAGTTGCGCAAAATAGCGCTGCCCTGTCCGACTGCCATATGCGGAAAACTGTAAAAATAATAAACATTTATTATGTGAATAGATTAATGAAATATTAATCAAATCAACAGGTTATCACACAGGTTATCACACCTCCGTGTGCGTGGATCAAACCCAAGACGTGGACGTCGCTCGGGGAAGGGGTCAGGAATCATCAATCATGCAAGACCGCGCCCCCTCCACGTACTCCCTGGAGCGCCTGCAGGCTGAGGGTCATCTCGTAGCAACTCATCTGCATCGAAAGTCAGGTCAGCATCCGCCAACTCACGAAATGTGGCGTCATCCATCTGAAACAGAAAATGTTAATGTTGTTAGAAAATAATTCATAATTACTATTATATATACATATATACATATTATGATTGTATATAAATACCATGGAATTCTATCAGTGTTCATCTTCATCATCATCTTCATATATGTCAATGTCATCTTCATATTCCTCCTCAACATCATCGATATCCATTCGAGTTACAGTTGCTTCATCTCTTACCATTTCAAATTCATATGTGACATCATTAACATCAACATCATCATCGACTCTTAAATGTGGGGTGTCGTCATCGATACTCATGTCTCTTTGCAAAAAAGATTGATTTTGAGTACTCTCTTGAAAAACTTCAATTCTTTGCACATCAGTGAAAGCACATTCACTTTGACTAAACTGATTGTCTCGAATTTTGATTTTTTTTACACTCCACCAATCAGTCAAGTCTCTTGATGTAGCACAGTACTTTGCATAATAAACTTGATGTGCCTGTTGAGCCAATAAGAATGGTTCATTTACTGCGAGAACACTTTTACATTTAATATCGATGATTCCACGAGTCGGATGAACACGCACGCCTCTCTCTGTATCCAACCACTGACATTTGAACATGGTTATGTAATGTTGTCCAAGATAACAGAGTTCAATGATTTCATCAAGTATGCCACAAAATTCAACTTCATTTTCTCGATGATGAGATCCTCTCAAGCTAACTCCATTGTTCATTGTTTTTTTCGATTCCCCATATGTATGTGTGTGGAATCGAAATCCATTCACCGCATATGCATTATAAGTTTTAACAAGTTTGGAAGGTGGGTTACTCAATACACACAGCCGTTTGTCAATTTTATCAGCATGTCGAGACTCCTGAAAATTTGTGAAATAATTATCAATATAGTAAACTATACATTGAATGAGTTGCTAAAAGATAAAGAATTTATATTACCAATTTTTGAAACCACTGAGAGAAAATTTTAAGTCGACGTTCTTCGAGAGCAGCTGCTGTAATTTTTGGAATTTGTTTCTTGATATGATTATCATACAACCAATAAAAACCAAAGTTATTTAATGTAACATAAATGATAGAATAAGTGATATAAACAATTACAGTACAACTGATGTCATCTCTTCACAGTTGAGCAGAACATACGTATGAGCTCTATGATGTTCATCATATGAAAGCCAGCATTCATAAACTCCACCAAAACCTAGCTCTGACTGGTTGAAAACAGATAATTGATTGTCGATTTCATCAATATTCCTCTCGTTCCGTCCCTTTCGGTTGTGTTTTGAAGGATACTCAGATTCAAAATAATGGGAGCAGAAAAAAGATATTTCTCTTTCAAATAAGCTTCTGCAAAAGATCCTTTAACAGATGCTTTGTTACGTACTTTTCTTTTCAATTTTTGCATGCATCTTTCAAATGGGTACATGTATCGAAACTGTACTGGACCTCCACATTTGGCTTCATATGACAAATTTAACATCAAATGTTCCATTGAGTCGAAGAAAGACGGCGGAAATATTTTTTCCAGTTTACATATAATTACAACAACATCTGTTTCAAGTTTGCCTAGAGCATCATAATCTACTGTAGCCGCACAAATTTCCCAAAAAAATTGAGACATGTCTGTTATGGAATCCCAAATCACAGAATTCAACAGACCTCTTAATCCAATGGGTAGCAGTCTTTCCATTATAACATGACAATCATGACTTTTTAATCCAGTAATATGACCATTCTTTACACATCTACCCAAATTGGAAGCACAACCATCTGGAAGTCTCAAATCTGCAATCCACTGACAAAATAATAAACGGTTTTGTTTAGACAGTGTATAATCTGCTTTTGGTTTCAGTAACCTTTCTGGTCTGACATTCTCAAACAGTTCCAATTCTGGACGCCTGCAAATTTGGGAAAGATCTAAACGTGCATTTACATTATCTTTGCTCTTTCCTGGCATATCCAAAACTGTATGAAACAAATTATCAAAACAGTTCTTCTCAATATGCATGACATCTAACATGTGTCGGACCAATAAATCAGATCAATATGGAAAATCCAAAAATATGCTACATTTAATCCAATTGTGTTCATTCCCAAAACCAGAAATTTTCTGTTGGTTTATTGTGGGACCAAAAGTGATGGGAGGTAATGAAAGTACACCTGATTTTAACTCCGAACCTGATAGCATTTTTGGAGGTCCTTCCCTTTCAACTGTTCCATTTCTGAAATAAGATCTGTTTCTGGGAAAAGGATGATCAGCTGGAAGAAACCTGCGATGACAGTCAAAATAATAAGGTTTCTTTCCATGAATGAGCATAAATTCTTTGTTCTCTCCCATACAGTAAGGACATGATTTCTGACCATGTGTACTCCAGCCAGATAACATCCCATAAGCCGGGAAGTCACTTATTGTCCACATCAATGCTGCTCTCAGTATGAAATTCTGTTTCATTGCAACGTCATATGTACTGACACCAGTACTCCACAATAAATTTAATTCATCAATCAATGGTTTCAAATAAACATCAATATTTTTCTTCGGATGTCCTGGAATTAGTAAAGTCAAAAAGATATATGGTTCCTTCATCAACATCCATGGAGGTAAATTGTACGGAGTTAAAAAAACAGGCCAACATGAATATTGACTACCATAAGATCCAAACGGACAGAAACCATCAGTGGAAAGCCCCAGTCGAACATTTCTAGCTTCTAAAGCAAAGGACAGATGCACTCTATCAAAATGCTTCCATGAATCACTATCGGCTGGATGATTCAAGCTTTTATCGGTTGAAATATTCTCTTTATTCCATGACATCATTGTCGCCGTATTCTTAGACATGAATAAACGCTGGAGTCTGGATGTAATCGGAATATATCTCAACTGTTTTACAGGAATCAAACCAGACTTCCCGTGTTTTCCTTCTTTATATCTCAGTTGCCCACATGTGGGACAACTATCCAACGACTCATTTTCCCCAGAATATAAAATGAATTCATTTGAACATGCATGAATCTTCTGACAAGTAAGTCCCAAATTTCGAACCAGCCTCTTACTCTCATAGTAATTTACAGGTAAAACATTTCCTTTAGGTAATAGTGTTTTAAGCAAAGAAAATATCTAGTAAAAACAGGTGTTTGACATTCCGTTATCTGATTTGATAGCCATAAATTTTGCAACTGCTTCTAATTTTCTCATCTTGCAGCTAGGATATAATGCATCCTCAGCAGACTTCAACAACTCATAAAATTCAGACGGTGCCAACTCAGGATTTGAAGCTATATCAGCCGGAGTTTCTGTATGTTGAACAGATGAACCTGCAACATCATGTACTAAATCATGAAACCGGGATGGATCTGGAATCAAGTTGGTATCACCTGCTCTGGAACTGCGTTCACCGTTTTGATACCAAAATACATAATCTGGTTGAAAACCAAAATGCAAGAGATGTTCTCCCACTTTGTCAAACGTGTCAAACGTTCTCAATGCACATTTTCTGAAAGGGCATTTTATTTTGTCTTCTAGAACAAATTCTAGATTTGATGCCGTAAATGATAAAAAAGTCTCCACACCCTCTACATATACTGGATTTAAACCAGAAACGTTTGGATTTCTACGTTGATTTATCAATATGCGGTCACCTAATAATGATTGTTGACGACCTCGTTGTTCCATATGTCTCTATAAAATATAAAAGCATTACTGGTTTTGAATAATTTGTTAGAAAAAACACTCAAGCTAGGATAATTATAGAGTTTAGATCATACATGACTGAAGCAAACTTTTTTTGAGATAGACCTAATTATTACTAATTATTACTAATTATTACTAATTATTGGTAATTATTACGAATTATTACTAATTAGCGGTAATTATTGGTAATTATTGGTAATTATTACTAATTATTGGTAATTATTACTAATTATGCGTAATTATTACTAATTAATTGTAATTATTACTAATTATTGGTAATTATTACTAATTATTGGTAATTATTACTAATTATTGGTAATTATTACTAATTATCGGTAATTATTACTATTTATTACTAATTATTGGTAATTATTGGTAATTATTGGTAATTATTACTAATTATTACTAATTATTACTAAATATTGGTAATTATTGTTAATTAATACTAATTATTGGTAATTATTGGTAATTATTAATAATTAATAGTAATTATTGGTAATTATTTCTAATTATTGGTAAATATTACTAATTATTGGTAAATATTACTAATTATTGTTAAGTATTACTAATTATTGGTAATTATTGGTAATTATTACTAATTATTACTAATTATTGGTAATTATTACAAATAATTACTAATTATTGGAAATTATTACTAATAATTGGTAATTATTACTAATTATTGGTAATTATTACTAATTATTGGTAATTATTACTAATTATTACTAATTATTACTAATTATTGGTAATTATTACTAATTATTACTAATTATTACTAATTATTGGTAATTATTGGTAATTATTACTAATTATTGGTAATTATTACTAATTATTGGTAATTATTACTAATTATTACTAATTATTGGTAATTATTACTAATTATTGGTAATTATTACTAATTATTACTAATTATTGGTAATTATTACTAATTATTGGTAATTATTACTAATTATTCTTAATTATTACTAATTATTCTTAATTATTACTAATTATTCTTAATTATTACTAATTATTATTAATTATTAATAATTATTCTTAATTATTACTAATTATTGGTAATTATTACTAATTATTGGTAATTATTAAAAATTATTGGTAATTATTACTAATTATTGATAATTATTACTAATTATTACTAATTATTACTAATTATTACTAATTATTACTAATTATTACTAATTATTGGTAATTAATATTAATTATTACTATTTATTGGTAATTATTACTAATTATTACTAATTATTGGTAATTATTACTAATAATTGGTAATTATTACTAATTATTGGTAATTATTACTAATTATTGGTAATTATTACTAATTATTACAAATTATTACTAATTATTGGTAATTATTACTAATTATTACGAAATATTGGTAATTATTACTAATTATTACTAATTATTGGTAATTATTACTAATTATTGGTAATTATTACTAATTATTGGTAATTATTACTAATTATTTGTAATTATTACTAATTATTCTTAATTATTACTAATTATTCTTAATTATTACTAATTATTCTTAATTATTACTAATTATTGGTAATTATTACTAATTATTTGTAATTATTACTAATTATTGTTAATTATTACTAATTATTGATAATTATTACTAATTATTACTAATTATTACTAATTATTACTAATTATTACTAATTATTGGTAATTATTACTAATTATTACTAATTATTGGTAATTATTCCTAATTATTACTAGTTATTGGTAATTATTACTAATTATTGGTAATTATTACTAATTATTGGAAATTATTACTAATTATTACTAATTGTTACTAATTATTACTAATTGTTACTAATTATTGGTAATTATTGGAATTTATTGGTAATTATTACTAATTATTGGTAATTATTACTAATTATTGGTAATTATTTCTAATTATTGGTAATTATTTCTAAATATTGGTAATTATTTCTAATTATTACTAATTCTTACTATTTATTAGTAATTGTTACTAATTATTGGTAATTATTGGTAATTATTTCTAATTATTGGTAATTATTTCTAATTATTAGTAATTATTTCTAATTATTGGTAATTATTACTATTTATTGGTAATTATTACTAATTATTGGTAATTATTACTAATTATTGGTAATTATTACTAATTATTACTAATTACCGGTAATTATTTTTATTTATTACTAATTATTTCTATTTACCGATAATTATTGGTAATTATTACTAATTATTTTTCTATTTACCGTTAATTATTCGTAATTATTACTAATTATTGATAATTATTACTAATTATTGGTAATTATTACTAATTATTGGTAATTATTACTAATTATTGGTAATTATTTCTAATTATTACTAATTGTTACTAATTATTACTAATTGTTACTAATTATTGGTAATTATTACTAATTATTACTAATTATTACTAATTATTGATAATTATTACTAATTATTACTTATTATTGGTAATTATTACTAATTATTACTAATTATTACTAATTATTGGTAATTATTGGTAATTATTACTAATTGTTGGTAATTATTACTAATTATTGGTAATTATTACTAATTATTACTAATTATTGGTAATTATTGGTAATTATTACTAATTATTACTAATTATTACTAATTATTACTAATTATTACTAATTATTACTAATTATTACTAATTTTTACTAATTATTACTCATTATTGGTAATTATTACTAATTATTACGAATTATTGGTAATTATTACTAATTATTACTAATTATTGGTAATTATTGGTAATTATTACTAATTATTACTAATTATTGGTAATTATTGGTAATTATTACTAATTATTGGTAATTATTACTAATTATTGGTAATTATTACTAATTATTGGTAATTATTACTAATTGTTACTAATTATTACGAATTATTGGTAATTATTACGAATAATTGGTAATTATTACTAATTATTGGTAATTATTACTAATTATTGGTAATTATTACTAATTATTACTAATTATTACTAATTATTGGTAATTATTACTAATTATTGGTAATTATTACTAATTATTGGTAATTATTACTAATTATTGTTAATTATTACTAAGTATTACTAATTATTGGTAATTATTACTAATTATTGTTAATTATTACTAAGTATTACTAATTACTGGTAATTATTGGTAATTGTTCTTAATTATGACTAATTAAATGAATAATTACCAATAATTATGAATAATAACATTATTAGTATATTTTATTATTAATATTAAAATAATATAATTTTCTAAATTATATACAGTTCTCCTTTCATTTGTGTGTTTTCTATCTCCATGTACATATAATACATGTGAAGACAGCAAACACACAAATGAAAAGAGAACTGTATATATATAAAAAATTATATTATTTTAATATTAATAATAAAATATATTAATAATTAAATAATGTTATTATTCCTAATTATTAGTATTTGTTACTAATTATTAAGTTATAAAACAATGTAAACAATATTAAATTACAACTAATTAAGAATAATTAAAACTAATAAAACATTAAAAATAAATATGAAATTAAAATAAATATAAATACCTTGAAAATTGATCTGAGGTTGATCTCTGATCGTTCTTCAAAACTTCAATACCAACTCCGGAGAAAAAAATTAAACTTTAGAAAAACTGAACTGTAGAAATAAAATCTTGAGAGAAGAAGAAGATGGAATTTGAGAATGATTTGAAAAAAACGAATGGGGGTATTTATAGGTTAGATTAGTTGCGACGGGCCCATTTGCGATGGGTATCCTGTCGCAAATACCTTAGCCAGCATTTATTACGGTCAACGGTTAAATAGTTATTTGCGACGGGACCCGTCACAAATAACCACCTGCCGAAAAATTATTTACGACAGGGGAATATTCCCGTCGCAAATACCTTTTACCGCCGCCGGTTATTTGCGACGGGGGAATATTCCCGTCGCAAATACCTTTTTCCGCGATTTGGCGCGCAAAGGGCGCCAGTCCTTTTGCGACGGGATAGCCTTCCCCGTCGCAAAAGGCTACTTATTTGCGACGGGGAAATACCCCCGTCGCAAATAAGTTTTTAACAGGGTTATTTGCGACAGGATTTATTCCCATCGCAAATAACCCGTCGCAAATACCCATTTTTCCCGTAGGGAATTTTTTATCTACTAATTTTTTTTCAAAAATATTCAACTATTTGGATTTTTAAATAACAAGTTAGGATGTCCAAATCAATTCAATATGTTTTATGTGTATTTAAATATGTGATGACATGATTGTGTTGATATGTGAATTTGATGGATAATTTCTGAATTCTTCATAATGGAACAAAATTTATTTTTGTGAACTTTTATTTGTTAATAAACATTGAATAAAACTATATATTTATATAGATCTGTATAGGAATTTATGGTCTTTTTAGTCCAGGATTTTAAGAAAAATGATATTTAATGTGTAACTCTCCACCCCTACCTCATTGGCTTGAGGAGGTGGTGAGGGTTACCTGGTCTTAAGAGACATTCCCAAGGTGCCAATGGATGGAAATAAATGCCAAGGGATTTTTAGAACAAATTGGGGAATGATTTTCCCTTAAGAAAAAACCAACCAAACCATCCACTACTAACCACTATATGATGCATGTCAATCAAACCATTCAAGAACGTATTCCCTAAGGAAAACCATGTTGTATCAAAATACAACCAAATACTAATACAACCAATCCCATATCAGAGTACTAGGTAGAAGACTCAACAAAAGACCCAAAATAAGCCAAGACAAACTCCATGGATACACACCATGCTCCTTGCTCCATGCTCCACCCAGAAATCACCATGCACCACTAAAAGTGGGTGATGCCTTAGCTTTTCCCATGTCACGATACACAACATCTGCAAAGACACCAACATGCCCAAGCATGGGTTGAGTACTAAAACTCAGTAGGATTTCCCCAAATGACATCCTTACACATGCCACTAGCATAAAACTATTATCACATTTATATAAAAGAATTTATATAAAATAATTACAAGTCCAACCAATTCCATAAGACAAACACACCCTTACCAAGCCATCATACCCAGACCAAGAACCCATGAGAATGCCAACCAAACATGCGACAAGCCATTCCATCATTTACACACTAGCATAAAAATTTCTATCTTGCAAAACCGTGCACTACAAAACAACCAAAACAACCAAAACAACCAAACAATGTATCTTTCATCCAACCCATTCAACCATTCACACCTTGTGGTACTTTCTGATCACAACCAAATGGTGGATCTTCCATCCAACCCGTTCACCCATTCACAACTAGTGGCACTTCTTGACCACTTATCCTTTTATGGTGGCCCATCGGTCCACTATCCATCCTCTTTTTATAGTTGTACTTCTCTCCACTTCCACACAACATTCTAATCAATCACAATCATGTATATAGCCCTCCGATTTCACAACAACATGAAATCAACCAATTCCATCGCATACCAATTGACAGAGCAAATTTACGTGCATATTTTTTATCAAATAATTTGTATATTTTAATTTTTTTCAATGATAATACCCATGTATTTCATTATTTTATTAAAATAATGGGTAATTTGAATTTTATAATTAAAATGAGAAAAACTGAGAAAAGTGCATAATTCTGGATTTTCGGTAGATTTTGACCACAAGGGTATTTTTTTCATTTATCATAAAATATATGTCCAAACATTGTGATTAATTTTTTTTATAATACTTATTATATTTCCTCCAATTTGTTCTGCTAGACCAAAACTTATTCGGAAATCTAAAGGGCCTAAAAACTAATTGAATTTGGAAATTTATTCGGGTAGACAACATGGACCCCACCACCATAACAGATGCACAATTCGGTCTCCAAAGCTAAAATTTTTGTGATTACATTGGGATACAGAAGAGGACTCATTGGAGAGCTCTCCCATTAAATTCAATTGAGGTTTTCATCCATTAAGATGGATATTGATCGTTATACATTTAAAGGAAGATTCCTTGAAATTCCATCCAGAAAAAGTCTTATTCAATGAAAATTAAATAACACATACATCTGGTGGTTAAATTTGCTGATATTTGGAGGGATGACAGAAAATACATTTATGAACATCTTTTATGAAGGAGTAAACGCTATAAAAAGTCATTTATGGTGGATAAAATGTGTCGCATTCTGAAGGAATAATTCTTTATATAAATGGATAGGAGCTCCTACCTCTCAATTCATTCCTTCGCATCCCATTCCAGCTGGCAACAAGCATCCAAGTGGAGGAGAACATCCTCCTACATGTTCTTTATTCATAATTCCTTCCTACATGTTTATTTTTTATTTTAATTCGATGAAGCCGCCTTGCATGGAGGGGTATAATATTTTGTGATTTGGTGAAGGTAAGGGGGACACCATTTTGTGATGTATGAGCTTCTGAAGATTAATTCAAAGGAATTATTTTCATTTAAATGAATGATTATCAATTAAATTTATTTCTGAATTTAAACTAAATATGACTGAATTATAATTTATTCTTAAATATTAAATTTCTTTGATTTAAATATTATTCTACATTTGCTTGATCTATTCATTTTTACACCAATTGGATAATCTATGAAGAAAATCAACTAAGGGAGTGATTTGGTGATTGCTAAATCAAGTGGAGAAATTAAGATAAATTAATTAAATTATTTAGGGAAATCAATAATAGATTTGGTATTTCATATGTAATTAATATTATTCTATTAATATTTCTACACTTTGATAAATAATTAAATAATAGGTGAAAAGAAGAAACAATTGTGATTCAATTCACTTAATTGTTTTTTAATAAAACCAAAGGATTCACATTATATTAAAAAATATGATGAAATCACAAATGGGAAAACCCAACCTAAATCCAATAACTTCTCTCGCAAATTAAAACTATAAAACTTTCTAAGAAAACCTATTTTTTCTTAAATCATTCAAACATGTTATTTTTTAAGTGACATTAATATTAAAACATAGCTCCTTGGAGAAAGACATTTTTTTATCATTCATACTACACCCTTACGGGGATTTAATTGTTTTTTACACACCTCATGACAAGTGTGTATCACCAATCCACTTCAATAAATGATCCATTTATTGAAAACCATTTTCCATGTCAAACCATATTTCAATAAAAACAACATATTTATTGAAAACCATTTTTTATAAACCATTTTCCCAAATAAATCTCAATAACCCATTTTAAAATCTCTATTTTAAAATCCACAAGAAGAGCCTTTCCCCATAAAACCCATTTCTCCCCAAAATCCCCAAAACATCACCCAAGGGATTTCTAACCAATTTCGCACATCAAATCAAAATTAAATTTTCAGCACAAAAGATTAATTGTAACAAAGAACCACTAGTTCTAACCAAGTGAAGTCGAGAGAGAAGACACGTACCTTTAGGGTTTCGGTGAACTCGACCCACAAGCAAATCAACCTCAAATCCGGTGATGCACCACTGAAACCTCTCTAGATCAAATTCCTTAACTATCACAAGCCATAAAATCAACATCCAAGGAAACCAAACTATATATATACACACAACATGTGTTGATAGAGAAGAACTGGTAAGAGGAAAGAATATATCTGGATGAAAACACAAAGAACCCAAGAGGAGAGACTTACCCAGGAGAAACCGCCTTCAATCCACCTCAAAACCCCTTAAAAAAGAATCTGAAATGTGTGGGAGAGCACCTCCGACCCTTGAAAATAGAACAACCTATGTGAGGCACAAGTGTGAGAGTATTTGGAGTTGAATGAGGCAAGCCTGAATGAACCCGGGTTTTAAAACCATACTTTTATGTTGTCGCACGGTTATCCCACACGGTTTGGAAAACCATGTGCTAACTGTGTGCATTCTACTACCTCAAAGGTGAGGGTCTGCACAGTTTCCTCACACGGTTTGGAAAACCGTGTGAAGGCTATGTGAAGCCTACTGTCAACCCCTACACGGTTTCCTAGAGCATCAGCACGGTTTCCCCTAACTGTGCTCAAACTGTGCTCCCCTAGAAAAGCCTCCAAATTTATACAAAACCCTTCCAAACTCTCCCTACCTCTTCACAACTATTACCATTCACATTAAACACCTAAAAATGAATAAAAATGCCACATACCTCAATCCTGGTGTACTACATTCTCCCCACCATTTGAATTTCTGTCCTTAGAAAGTACTAAACCCGCCCTTTGCAGAAAGGGATCATGCCACAGCTCGACCATCTCTTTCTCCTGCTCCTAGTGTCCTCTTGAATTTGACCATGTTTCCACACAAAAAGAACTAAATGTTGAGTCAATAAGGTTTTCCTTATGACTTATTCCATTCCTTCATTCATGGGGGAGATTGATATGTCATCAAGGTTTTCTTATGACTTGATCATTCCTCTTGTTTTTAAAATCCCAAACACCTTCTCTTATAGAAAATTTCATTTTACCCCTATCTTACTTATATAAGGAAAATTTCCTTCCTCAATGAAATTTACCCTAAACCTAGAATTTCATTTTTCATATCATAAATTTTCTATGTATAAAATTTGGATTTTAGTCCAAAACCTCGGAATGATATAATACTTATATATGAGGTATTCTGTTTTAGGATACGAATTCCTGTTACGAATTTTTTTGAAGCTCTACTCCGAATTCCCTGTTACGAACTTTTATGATGTTAAACTCTGAATTATGATTACAAACTTATATAAAATTATAACTGTGACTTATAATGAATAATTCTGATTACGAATTCTTATTATGAATTCTGATGACGAATTCTGATTACCAATTCTCATTACGAATTCTGATGATGAATTCTGATTACGAATTCTCATTATGAATTCTGATGAAGAATTCTGATTACGAATTCTGATTACGAATTCTGATGATGAATTTTGATTATGAATTTTCATTATGAATTCTGATGATGAATTCTTATTATGAATTCTCATTACATATTGTGATGGTGAATTATGATTACGAATTCCCATTATGAATTCTGATGATGAATTCTGATTACAAATTCTCATTATGAATTCTGATGATGAATTCTGATTACAAATTCTCATTATGAATTCTGATGATGAATTCTGATTATTAATTCTCATTACGAATTCTGAAGAATAATTCAGATTATGAATTCTCATTATGAATGCCTTAGAAAAATAGAATCTAAATATCTTAGTACTACAGACTTCAAATACACTTTTATCTACAACTTGAATATCTGTGTAGTTATGATTACACTTGTTTTATTACAAAAATATGTCTTGATTTCGGTTGTTGACTAACTGTTGTTTGAGTGACACATGTACAGGTCCCTCCTAAATTCAAGGAATAATATGACCGTTGGAGGATAGAGCCGACCATTGGAGCTTCACCTGTAAATAGGATCTCATTTGAAAGTCAACAACAACTTTGACAGAACATTGACATCTGTGCTTACATGCTGTTGAAGTGATTTCTAGAGAGATAGGCTCTTGTCAACTCTCAAGAATCGTGTAGAAAGTTTTAACAACTTGTTCAAACTTAGCCTTGTGTAGATTTGCTTCGTGCGACTCTGATTGTTTCCATGTACAATCGAGGACTTCCGGGGATAGGAAGACAGAGGTTCTAACCCCTTGAAGATGAGGACTTCCTTGCCGAGGAAGACAAAGGTGCCGACTACAAGATAGTTAAGGTCTTGTGGGGATATCAAGATAGACTTCGATCTTCGTATCGAGGGCTTACCAAGGTGTGAGTAAGATAGAATTTCTTGAAAGTATAAATCAAGGGACATTTATACAAGGTTGTTGGATACCCTTCTCTTTGGGTTAAAATACTTATTATTTGTTACTTATTTTTGTTACATGTTTTTTCGCTACATTTTGTATTGTTGAGAAAATTGTACTTTCTTATACTTCCCCATCCTTGTACTCTGATATAGTTAAATTCTATAATCTTTAAGGTAGAATCTTAATCTTTGTATCTTTAGTTAAGATCCATTTTTAGAATCACTTTTCTGGAATCTACATGTCTTTAGAACTCATAGAGGTCTTGTGAATTTCCTGTCTAACCTTGTTAAAAATAACCATCCTAAAATTTTCTTATGTAAATTTTTAAAACGTAAAATTCACCCCCCTCTTGTATATGAGAATCTCATTCTTATTTTGATCCAATGTTTAGTATTATAGAGTATATCATACTCAGTCACATACCATCCTAACACTAAACCGATGTGTTTACCATGCATGACTTTCTCTTGCCTATCTATAACCCGCACTAGTACGTGTACTAATGAAGCATGTAGTTCTAGCTCTATAGGATCCCATTGATTCACATGGTCACGATACGGCTGATACTTTTTCAACTACGACACATGAAACCCATTGTGCACCGCACTGAACCTATGTGGAAAAGCCAAACGTTAAGTCACCTCACCAACCCACTCAAGAATCTCAAATGGTCCAATATACACCATAGATAACATTACCTATTTCCCAAACCGATGATGTCCCAACCTATGAGAGATCCTCAAGAAAACAAGATCCCTGACTGCGAATGACAACAACCGTAGATGATGATCCGCATACGATTTCTGATGACTATAAGCTGTCTCCATTCTCTTCCTGATCAACTTTATCTTCTCCATAGTCTCCTAGAAAAGGATTTTTCCAACCACCGATGACTCAAATGTTGCCACCCTACATAGTAGAGAACGACACGACCGCCCATACAACGCTTCAAACGGAGCCATATGTATGGATTCCTGATAACTGTTATTGTAAAAGAACTCATCCAATGACAAGTTCTCCTCCCATGAGCCACCAAAATCCATAGAAGAAGCCTGCAACATATCCTCCAATGTTTTTATCGTGCTCTTGGATTGACCATCCATGTAAGGGTGATACAGTGTACTCATGTTAAACTTATTTACAAGGGTTTGCTGTAAGGATTTCCAGAAAAAAGATGTAAACCTTGGGTCTCTATCGGATACAATAGAAACCGGAACACCATGCCTCTTTACCACCTCCTGGATATAGAATTTGGACTGGTCCTCCATCATATGAGATTCCCGAATTGGGATGAAATAGGCCGAATTCGTTAGACGATCCACTATTACCCAAATGGAATCGTGATTTCTGACCTTTCTTGGGAGACCTATGAAAAAAATCCATCTTTATTTTATCCCACTTCCAGAAAGGGATTGGTAAAGACTGCAACATTCCTACTGGCCTATGAAGCTCTGCCTTGACCTGTTGACAAGTCAGGCATCTCAAAACAAACTCATCCACTCTCCTTTTCATACAAACCCACCAAAACAATTCTTTTAACACTTTATAAATTTTATGAATTCTAGAATGAACAACCCATGTTGAATGATGGTATGTTGTGAGAAGATCCTCCTAAAAAGAAACAGGCAAAACCATCCTATTCTAAAAATGAAAAATCGAATCTCCATTCAGTTTCCAACACTCAATGGTCTCCCCACCATTGAGTCTCGACCCCATAGTCACACACTCAGAATAAGATATCTATGCCACTCTAACCCGGACAACCAAGTCAAGAATCAACAAAACCGAAAAGAAGACCTCTCTATTGCACTGGTCCTCATATTCCAACCGCATGTTAGTTATAACCGACGTCAACTGCCACTGGTCTGATACGTGTTTTACCATCTAAGCATATGATTTTCTACTTAATTATTCCACAACCAAATTTCCCTTACCTGGTGTGTACATCAAGTCAAAATCAAATATTTGGAGATATTCTATCCACCTCATTTCCCTCATGTTCAAATCTCTTTGTGAGAAAATATGCTTCAAGCTCTCATGATATGTATATAATGAGAATTTCTCACCAAAGAGATAATGACACCACACTTTCAAAGAATGCACCACTGCTGCCAATTCCAAATCATGAGTTGGGTAGTTCTTCTCATGCACCCTCAAATTTCATGTGCTATACGCAACTACATGATTTCCTTGCATGAGAACGCACCCCAACCCTGATCCTGATGCCTCGCAATACACTACGTAACCTTTTCCTGGTGCAGGAAAAACCAACATTGGTGCTGATGTAAGGCTACTCTTTAGCTCTTGGAAACACAGCTGACACTATTCATTCCACCAGAATGGAACATTCTTTCTTGTCAAAGTTTTCTTCAGTGAATCCAAATGTGAAAAATCACGAACAAAACCCCAATAATACCCAGATAGACCATGGAAAATCTGTATATCAAACACATTCTTTGTCTGTTTCCATGAGATAACATCCTCTATCTTTTATGGATCCACTGAAACACCCCTTTTAGAAATCGAATGGCCAGAAAAACGAACTTCCTGTTTCCAAAAGTAACACTTTGACAATTTTACATACAACCAATGATCCCAATAGATCCCTAGCAATGTATCCAAGTATTGATCATGCTCCACCCTTGTCTTCGAATACACCAGAATATCATCTACAAACACCACCACAATTGTATCCAGATATCTTTGAAATATCTAATTCATCAATTCCATAAACACCACTTGCGAATTCATTAGACAAATGGGAATAACCACATATTCATCATGGCCATATCTACTTCTGAAAGCTATTTTTGGATTATCTCCCTTCATCGCCTACAGTTAATGATATCTTGAACTCAGGTCGATCTTGGATAACCACCGGACTCCCCTCACATGGTCTAACAAATCATCAATTCGTGGAAGTGGATATCTTTTCTTTATTATAACTTGGTTATGTCTATAATAATCAACACAGAGCCTCAATGTTCCATCTGCCTTTTTCATAAACAACACTGGCGATGCCCATGAGGACGTGCTAGGCCAGAAAAAAATATTGTTTTCTAACTCTTCCAACTAGACTTGCAATTACCGCAATTTAGTAGGGGCCAACTAATAAGACATGATGAGATAGGACTGGTCCCTGGAAGGAGATCAATTGTAAACTCCACTTCTCTTATGGGAGGCCACCTAGAGAATTCTTCAAGAAAAACATCCATGAACTGATCTACCACTACCAGAAGAACACTCTTCTCAACACCCATTACCGATTCCAATGACAATACCACCAACCAATACGATATCATTCCCACTACTAGGGCCAAAAAAACCCATTTCACCATGACTTTTATTCCTCTCCCCTTTAAAGAGATGTCTAACGCCATCGTGTGTTGTAAAAGCCACTGTTCACGCATCACAGTCAATGTGATCCTTACACGCCGCCAACTAATCCATTCGAAGGATTACCTCATACCCATCCATCTCAAGCCCTGAGAAATTCCACATTAGCTCCACCTCACCCACAATGATACAAAATTCTCTACACAAGATGGCTCAACACCCACTTCGAACCAGAGGAGTTTGGAGTTTTAAAACAAAGGGCATCATTTCCACCCTTAAACCCAACAAATAAACCTCATGTGAAACAATAAAATATTGTGAAGCACACGTATCAAACATTAATTGCATCAAGGTAGAATTTAAAAAATATTACCTTACACCGTGGATGGACCCGACTGATCATCCACCACAACCTGCTCTGCCCCAAACACATGTTTTCATGCCAGGATCTACTCATTATTGCCATGCTAAGGCATCGTGGTATTTTGAGAATCACCATGACCCACTTTACTCTACTGTCGAGTTGTATGATATTGTCCCTATCCCATCGAAGCATACGACGTCTGTGTTCCCAAAAGAGTTACACGTGCAGCCGACCTTAGAGCATTCCACCAATAACACTACAGATGCCCCGTCTTCTTACAATTATGACATTCTCGAGGTTGTGCCATACAATATCGCTTGATTTTTCTCGTTGAACCACACTGAAAGCATCCTGGTATGCTCTGGGGATTCAGAGGAAGATTCACCGATCCTGTTGTCATATTATGTGCCATTCTCCCACCCAAGATATTATTGTCCCTCCTTCGCTCGAACCCAACATTAGAGTTCCCATTATTCCCCATGGGTACCACCATGCTTCATCCGCCCGGAGTTCCCAACAGAGCCCGCTCGTCCACCGAGGCACTACTCACCATCTTTGTGTAATCATCTATACACAGTACTACTATCTTTGAATAGATTTCTTGCCTTAACCCCACTTCAAATATTCTTTCCTTCAACAACGTGATACCCACCACCTCGGGTGAAAACCTCACTATGTTCATAAACTTTGCAGAATACTCCATCACAGATATAAGCTCTTGCTTCATACTAAAGAAATCAATTGTACACTGAATTTAGAATGTATGTTTGTATAATTGTTTATTAACAAATTCCTCAAAGCCTTTCCACGTTACACCCTGGTCAATCATCGCTTGGACTGCCAACTTCCACCATTGAAGGGAAATATCTTCCAACACATACATGGAAAACGTCACCTTTAACTCTACCGGTGTTCCCTAGAACTCGAAAATCATGTTCATTATATTGAACCATGCTTATTCCCTTTCTGACTCTAAATCACCCTTGAAGATGGGTGGATTCTTCTTTTGAAATTGAACCCCAAAAACCACATTCCTTGGTTCATCCATTTTATTTCACCTTCCCATAGCTTGGGAAGTTTGCACAATGCTTTTCACTGCTTGCTGGTTCTCTTAAGGCTTAGGTTCTACCACATTATCAGCAAACCTCCTTCGGTTGGTCTCTACGATGCCTACTCGGTGCCATTTATATCAACATAAAACAAAAAACCACGAGTCTCACTTATTTATACATCATGAATTTCCATTTCAAATGACATTACACAACACTATTACAACAAGGTTTTCCCCCATTTCCACATTGGCCATGTTTCACAATTTTTTAAAACCAAACCTTTTTCAAAATACCAAATTTATTCACATTACAATTTCACAAGTTTCCAAAACCATTTCTCAATTCAGCCCATAAATAATTATACCCCAATAAAATTTTCATCCTAGAGGGAAGTCATTTTTACCTTATATTCTATGCAAATCTCATTGGCTACAGTAACGACAATGAGATTTCCAATGCCTTTAAGTGTCTCCAAAACACTTTTGTACCAAACTCCATGGAAACTTGAATTTTAGCATAAGAGGGTTAGCTACATCCTTTTATTCTATACATTCCATGTTCTTACATTCCTACTCCTTGCTACTATCCCAACTCAAGGAATACACCACAACGTGTGTCAACTCCAAAACCAAGGTGCCAAAGCGAACCGAACAACTTCTCTCACTTGAAAGATAAGGACCAAAAAAACTGATACCACTTGTAACACCCTACCCCTACCTCATTGGCTTGAGGAGGCAGTGAGGGTTACTTGGACTAAGGCGATGTTCCCAAGGTGCCAATGGCTGGAAATAAATGTTGAGGGCGTTGAGAACAAATTGTGGAATGATTTTCCCTTATGGAAAAACCAACCAAACCATCCAACACAAGTCACTATATGATGCATGTCAATCAAAACATTCAAGACTGTATTCCCTATGGACAACCATGTTATTTTAAAATAAAACCGAAAACCAATACAACCAATACCATATCTGAGTACTATGTGGAAGACTCATCGAAAGACCCAAATTAAGCCAACACGCACTCCATGGCTCTACACCAAGCTCCATTCTCCAAGCTCCACCTAGATATCACAATGAACCACTAAAGGAGGATGATGACTTAACTTTTCCCATGTCTTGGTACACAACATCTGTAAAGACACCAACGTGCCAGAGCATGGGGTGATTACTAAAACTCAGTAGGATTTCCCCAAATGACTTCCCAACACACGCCACTAGGATAAATCTGTTACCTCATTTATATAAAGATATTTATATAAAATATTTACTAGTGAAACCATTTCCATATTCCAAGAACACACTTACAAGCCATCATACCCAAACCATGAACCCAAGATAAATCCAACCAAACATGCCACAAGACATTCCATTATTTACACACTAGCACAACAACTTCCATCTTGCAAAACAATGCACAACAAAACAAAAAAAAACAACCAAATGGTAGAGATTCCATCCAACCCTTTCAGCTATTCACACCTAGTGACACATCCCGATCACAACCAAATGTCGGAGCTTCCATCCAACCTGTTCACCCATTCACACCTAGAGGCACTTCTCGACAACTTATCATTTGACGGTGGCCCTTCCGTCCACTATCCATCCCCTTTTTATAGTGGTAATTCTCTCCACTTCCACACAACATTCCAATCAATCACAACCAGGCATATAAACCCCAAATGTCTCAAAAACATTCAATCAACCAATTCCATCGCATACCAATCCAATTCAATAAATCACCCATTTATTTAAAACCATTTTCCTAGCCAAACCAGATTTTAAAAAAACAACATCTTATTGAAAACCATTTTTCATCAACCATTTTCCCAAATCAATATCAACAAACCATTTTAAAACCTCTTTTCTAAAATCCGCAACAAGTTCCTTTCACCATAAAACCCATTTTCCCAAAAAATCCCTAAAACATCACCCTAGGGATTTCCAAACAATTTCACACAACAAATCATAATTAATTTTTCGGAATAACAAATTATTTGTAACAGAGAACCAGTAGTTCTATCCAAGTGGAGTCGAGTGGGATGCCACCTACTTTTAGGGTTCTGGTGAAAACAAACCACAAGCAGCGAAATCTCAAATCTAGCGAACGCACCACCGAAAACTCTATAGATCCCCTTACCTAACCATCACATGTCTTAAAATCCACATCCAAGGAAACCACAACACTAGATCTACACACAACAAGGGTATATCTAGAAAACCAAGAAAGAGGGAAGAGTAGATCTAGAGGAAAACACAAAGAACCCAGGAAGAGAGACTTACCCAGGAGAAACCGCCTTCAAACAACCTCTCAACACCTTCAAAATGCTTCCAAAATGTGCGGGAGAGCACCTTCAACCCTTGAAAACCAATGAAACCGAGTGAGGCTCGAGTGGGAGAGAATTTGGAGAGGAATGAGGCAACCCAAGTGACCCCAGGTTTTAAAACCCTACTTTTAAGTGGCTGCATTGTTTGGAAAACCGTGCGCAAAACGTGTGCACTCTTCTTCCTTGAGAGAGAGGTTCCTCATGGTTTCCTCACATGGTTTTGAAAACTGTGTTAATCCTACTAACTCCCCCTACATAGTTTCCTGGAGTATCCGCATGGTTTCCCCTAACCGTGCATAAACTGTGCTCCCCTAGAAATTCCTCCAAACTTATCCAAAACCATTCCAAACTCTCCCAACCACTTCCCAACTAATATCATGCACATTAAACACATAAAAATGCATAAACAAAGGCCACATACCTCAAACTGGGGGTACTACATAATGTATTAAAGAATCTAAAGCAATGTTTTGCCAAACATGATGCTACCTAGTAAACCGTGATGGTTACCAAATAATTGTTCTTGATGATTATAAAATTGTATTGTGGTAAAAATATTGGTGGGATTGATTATTAGTTTAATTTTTAATGTTTTTTTGTGAGTAATTGACCAAATATAAATTTTAAACATGTTTTTTGAAAGTTGTTTTCATATATTCAACCTTCTGCATTTTTTATAATGATTATATTGTGATAAATTTTTTCATTAAATGATGTAATTGATTTATGTAACATAATTATTTATGAAAGGAATGATATATTTTTGTTAACATGGTGTGGGTTTGGTGAAATACCATCCCTAGACATAATTATTATAAGGGATTTGTGTAAGGCTATCCATGGTAAGATATTATATTATAGCTTTTCTGTATCTAAAAAAATAATTGTAGACATATCCAAATTAGTTGTAATAAAAATAATGAATATCATTAATAAGTTTGATAGGTTTAATTTTTGTCATTCACATGTAAGAAGTTTGGATTAGGTGTGATTCCTAAAATGGATGGTTAATGTGAATTGAGATGGGTCGATTCCCATCATTGTACATATATGGATAGGCCATCAAAATAAATATATAATATTTTTCTAATGTAAATATAACCATGGATGGATTGATGGACTTAGTTGGGGGTACTCTTAGTCTTGTGTTATTTATATGGATGGTTTTGGTGAATGTCCGACCATAAAAAGATGGGTACCTTAGTTGAGTGTAATAAAAATTATTTTCTATGAGATTTTTGGATGATAATATTTTAGACACACTTAAAATCCCCAGAATTTATGGATAAAATGTAAAAAAATTGACATCTCCATAGGTATAAGTAGGGAAAATTGAAACTATGTGACTAGAAAAAAAATGCAGATATGAAAACTGTTAATTTTGTGTTTTTAGATTACATAATCATTTCAAAAAAGCATGTTTTTTGAGTTACTATATTTTTTAGGGACACATTCATAAGGTAAAATTATGTTGTAATCTCTCAATACTCAAGAGCCCTAGTACATGAGTGTAAATTATGTTTCGTGATTATGGTAAATAAAATATATTTTTCATTACAGTTGGATGAGATGGATGCATCATTGCTATGTGGAGATATGTCACCGAACTGGGACCTTTGTCCAATTTTATGATACCAACATGTTTTTTTTATTTTTGTAATGTTTGAAAATGATATGACCAAGGGGTTGTTTTGATAAAATTTTGATTATGTGTCACTTTTATTTCTGATTCTTTATTTAATATGATATATTATTTACATACAGATCCCATGTATCAGTGATATTTACTTTTATTTCTAATTCATATAGTTATAACTATTACGTATTGAATTATTTATAATTTATTGTTATTTATACTTTAAAGGGTATAGTCTCACCATGATTTACGTATAATGTCTCCATTATTCAGTGGATTATAGAATATGGGGAGATGTTTCTATGGTATATATCACTATGGTTTGGCCACGATTGATGAGAACTAGGTCGGGCTACATTACAATGTTGTATCAAACCCTTGATTATTTTTTTAATATAATTTATGATAGAATTTTACAAATATATGATACATTCATGACATGGAATTGACCATGTGTTTTATAGTAGCTTAGTAATGTATATAGGAAGTTCATTTTATGAAATGTAGGATTGTTTTAAATCACTTTTGAGTAATAGTTGAGATTTTTTATTGGGGCCAATGTAGATGATTTAATATTTATTGATTTATTGTTTCATGCATGGACATGAGAGTAATGATAGGATACATTTATTTATCATTATTATAATTTACAATTCACGTGCCATGTGTGTGCATTCCTATGATGGAGATACATGATTATGTTATATGATTCAACAAGTTAATGTGTTAGTAACAAAATATATAACATTTATATATATAACATAATGGATGTATTAGAATTAATTTTGATGATATTTTTTTCTTCATATTAATTATTTTTATTTGATTCATTATATGGATATAATATTCATTTTTACAAGACACTTGTTATGTCTTGTAAAGATAGTGCCGTGGGAAGCCATTTTGGGTATTGTTTATCATAAAAGTATATTATATATTGTTATAATGGAATTTTTTTTTGAGTTGTGTGAGTTTGATTTAATAGACATGACATAATGGAATCCTCATGGGGAGATTTGGGAGGGTAGATATATGTTTACTCTGTCACTTTTTGATTATAAACCCCCTATATCATAGATACAAATAATATAATATAATCCCTAAGAGATTCAAAATAAATTATTGTGGCATATGGACAAAGAGACACTACATTTTAGTTAATCCTTATAAATATTGACATGAGTGTTTTAGATATAAAACACACTAATCTTTATAATTGAGGTTGAAAATCAAGAATATGAGATCTAAGTGTGGAAAAAAACATTCTTTGGTTTTCTCATGTCACCACCAAATAGGTGATTCAATCTAGCCCAAAATATGTTTAAATGACTAGATAAATATTGTTTGGATGTCCAAGTATATGGAAAAATCATGTTATCCTCAAATGACATCCATATTCATTTTTTACTAACATATCATCCATTACAAATTAATGGAAGATGGGTCCAAAATGTTCATCTATCCCACCCAATGAATGATGGTAGAAACTTATTACATATGGTGATTGATTGAAACTAAATATTGTTCGCAAATATTTTATAGAAATGAGACAACTAGTGTAAAACACATTAAATAAGGTTTGAGGTATTCTATTTAGGCTTAGTAATGAAAAGTAATCCTGAAATAATTTTCATAGGTTTGGAATCAACCAATCATATTTGAGAAGAACCTAAATGGGTAAATATAAACTATGTATTTCTCTTCCACTACCATAAGTGAAAATGGTTCTCAAGGATGTACTAAAACCATATTTGTTTATTCCATGTAGGTACATTGAAATGTAGCTACATTGGGGGTTTATCTTTTCCACCTAGGTGAATAGATTCCATTGATTACTTCCACTATGTAAGGGGAGGTCATGTTTATTCATAGTTCCATTTATATCTAATATAGTGTTGGTTAGATAATAAAATTGGATTACTGGATTAGTTTTGTGGTTTTAATCTATTTTAGAATTATTTTATGTTGTGAAAAACCCCTCAAGGTATCATTGATTCAATTTTAGGTGATTCTTTTTGTTGGAAAATTAGGTCTCGAGGTTCTTTTTGTTGACAAAGGGTATTTCTCAGGAACATTGTCGAGTTTAATAGATTTTTTTGAAATCCTATGTTAATAATGATATAAGATAAATGAATGTATGAAATAGAGGCAGTACAAAAAGGAAAAATATAAGGTGGCATCATTTTCCTGTGTTTGAAAACATTTTGGGCCTCAAAACCAAAAACTGGGGAAAAATGATTTTGGAAAAGGGACTTGAGCACAAGCTTCATAGAAGTTTTTAAAGTTGTGTGCAATATATTTTTAAATATCATAGCATCGAAATACAGAAAAGAAAATATAGTCTCCCATATTTAGGTTAGGGTGAACAAGGTGACTAGGGTGAGAGAGGATCAGGTGGCAGAACATGCACACTGGGAGGAAACTTGTGCGCGGTGATAAGGGTGACTAAAATACCTATAAATATAGTGCTTCCTCTCTTCATTTGTGAAAAATATCGACAGTAAGAGGTAATCTTAACTCCAATCATGCAAGTAGGTTTGGACACACAAGTTGTGGTTTGAGTGCACAAGTATAAAGTTATTCATAAGTAGTTCACTAGTGGATAGTTTTGCCACAATATTGGTTGGGAGTAATGTGAGAGAGTCACCCATATTTCATGTTAATGAAGGGAGTGACGTAAAAGTCTTGGTATGGTCCCATAGGTATATATTTATTTGGATTTTGCGCTCTAGTTGATAGTTGCACACCAATATTGGTTTGGGCATAAAAGGGCGTGGGTCGCTCGAGTTTTGAGTTAAATAAGTGAGTTCTGCACAAGTGGTTTACTGAAACTTTCAATCTAGGTTTGGAGAGGCATAGAAATCATTCAAGGGTTATGTGGAATTTGGTTGAAATTTGGAATATTTCCTTGTACACCTGTGGTGTACACGTATTCATATGTGATTGAATATTAGACTAAAACATAGCATCAACAGAAAGTATGGGATGTAATCATTAGAGATAATGAAAGGACCTAGATGTATTTAAAATGTGAGTAGATCTTCTGAATATATAGTTATCTATATTAAGTTGTGATAATAGTGAACACTCAAAATGTGAACAGTTTCACGCTTGGAGGGACCGTGAGTCTACATTGAACATTTTAAACAATAATGCAATTTTAGTGGATTTGGTACATTGGCACATTTCAGGTGTATGCTCTATGGGTGTATAACTATGAGGGAGAACCATGACAAATTTACATTTCTAGAACATGCTATAAGATTTTTTTATAATCATCAAAGGGAAGGACATAGAGAAGAGTGTTTTGTCAAACAACGAAACAAGATCAAAGGGGCGGCTGTTTAAATATTTCATTTCCTGATTCACCCCACCTCTTAGGGTATTTAGCCTAGTGGACCTAATAGTGTAGGAGTACTAGTTATATGGAAGGACATCAAAAATTTCCATGTGTACCACATGATAGGGTTAACTATGGGTCCTTCATACAATTATGTATCTTTTATGGAAACATCCAAAAGGAAGTGGACGATTTAATATTATGGTGAGTACTATTTGAGGATTCAGCATGCATGCAATCAAATTCATGTATCAAGACAATCTTAATCTATTGAACCAACATATATGGATCACAATGTTGGTTCTTCTATAGTTATAGGTATAATTATTTTAGTATACATCATTGAGTTAGTTTTTTTAATATTGTAGCATAAAAAAAATTCAGATCACTTAAATTTGAGGACGGATTGAAGTTGATAGTAGATTATCTTTTTGGGGTGATTTGTAATGATACATCATTATGGGTGTCAGAAAAGGGTTTAAAATGATGTCTATATTTCACTATTATTATATTTTCATATATGATTCTCATTGAATTATTTTTTTAGAAGTGAATAGTGTTTATGAAATCATTTTCATGGTTGGATGTCTCTATATTGGGGGAACATTGGCTTTTACTCTTAAAGGGAATCCATCATACCCACAAAGAGATGTCCTTACACACTATTCATGGAGTTCGATTTTATAGTATGTAATTTAGTTTATAATTATTGATAGTCTGGGATCATTTCATTGATTATCTCATGTGTTATTTTAGATGAATTGGATATGTGAATTTTTGACATTCCACTTATTATGGAAGAGCTACAAGTTTCTGATCATTAATAAATTTAAGGGTTTTCTCACAAGATGAAGGCTGATTCAATAATTTTGTTTATAAAAGTTATTTATCCCATATACACTTATCCATATTAGAGTTCACTTATAGAAAATATAGATTCAATGTAAACAACTAGAGCATATTTGGGTAAAAGGAATCAATTCTCCCTAAAACATCGCCTTTGTGTGGTCCTGAGTTTCTCACCACGAAGGAGGATGGATTTTTTATTATTTTGTGGGGATTAAAAAAGGAAAACCCATATGATAGAAAATTCACTCAATTGTCTTCCTCATATAGATGAACTATGTAACATGTTTGGGGGTTCCAAGTGGTTCTCTATGTTCATTCTAATGTTGGTTTATAATTATTTTGGGTGAGGCTTTATAATATTCATATAACTACAATCAAAAGCTAGTATAAGCTTAATGACATTCAAATGATGTCATTCCGGCTAAAAAACAAGTCATTAGTTCTTATTTTTGAAATAAATATTTTACCATATACATATTACAATTCCATTATTTACATATTTATTAAGTATATTTGGGTATAGTACTAGTTAAAAGATGTTCACTATCTCTATTTATAAATTGTATCTAGAATATAGAGAGGGTAAAGTGTATATTAGTATATCTCAAATTTCCATTTTTAACAATGATGTATTTTTCTTAGTGAATGTGATAACATTGGAAGGTATATCACAAGACCTTGTGTTTTTTAGTGTAGTGGTTTTATAGAAGTAACACAAAAAATGACATTGACGTACATTGTTCTATAGGATTAACATGATACTATTTCATTATTATTGATAAATTTTCTATATTGGATGCATAGATGAAACACCTATATATGAAGAGAGAGACATGTTTGACTTCCTAAAATCATCTAAGATAAATCACCATTAGTGGAATGCTATGGAAATTTTTAAAACAATCCTGGCATTTCCATCATTAGGTAAGTTGTATGAATTGTATTTTGATTCATTAGAGTATAGTTTTCTGGTTGTTCTGAAGTAGGAATGTTGGGTAATTTCCATTGTATTGAGGTAGTTATTCCACATTAGTATAATAATACATCACATGATCAACGATATGTGGTGGTGAAACATATGAAAAGGTTCTTACATCACTACTGGTTAGAAGAGAATTTTTGGTTACATACACACCATAAGAGCCTAAAGTATATTTTGCCACTATGTGATTTCAAATTTTAATATTGGAGGCAGTTTGACTGTATTCAAGATATCATTTTTATGGTATATACCCCAAAAATGGGTAATGTACTAGATGATATACAAGGTGATATTACTTGGGTAAAAATGGTTTAAGATGTGAGTAGTTAGGAAAAAATGATATTCCCCTTCACATAGATACATATTGAAATATAGTAGTATTTTAGCAGAGAAACCCCATGTTTATGTTGGATGACATGATGATGCACATTATAAGGGGATCTACATAGTTATATCATGTACGAGATTATATGTTGGGAATCGTGGACTAGTTAGTCAGGCCTTCACTTTTCAAACCAATCTGAGAGACATATTCTGTTGTTGAGGTAGTCCAGTTGTATGTCCATGGGAAAATTCATCTTCATGGTGTTATTAATGTCTTTATTTATGATTGAGATTTTAATTTTATTTTATGCAGTTGGATGATTATCTAAAAAATAGTGTATATAGATGTTTATGATATGACTGCATAATATCCTCAAAAAGATGAAAATTATGAGCATTCCATATGGGTATTAGGGAAAATGTTATTGGTTGGTTTCTATTATATTTGTGTTCCCTGAGATCAATATCTTTTACTTTTAATCTTTTTCCTTAATAATAGTTTTTAGGGAAAAATAAAAGGTCACTATTTTAGGTATTATATGGTAGATCATACAGATCAGATATATGTCTATTATAGGGTATGTAGTCCATTTCTGATTGTATGAGTCTCTTGCATGATATATCATATCAGATAAATTTCTTCAAGAAGTGAACTAAGACCAAGTAGAAAAAAATGAGCTCTTATACAGATCAAAAACAATATTTATTGGTATATATGATTGTGTTTTATTAATATTTTCACCTCAGTTGCGACACCATTGTATTTAAGGTAGGGTAAGATGTTAACCATATATGTTGGGATAGTTGAGGTTATTGAGATGACCAATAACATGGTGTATAGGTTAAATAATCCTCAAAGATGTTATTTTGTGGATTATTTATTTCATGTATCTCAACATGAGAGGAACCATCCTATCAAATATCACCTGATGAACATTGATGATGTCATGATGGAATATGATACACCATTCATGTAAAAACTACTTAATGTAGTTCATTTTAGAGAAAACATCCATTAAGAAATTATGTTCACCCTAGTACATTTGTAGAAGTAGTCCGGGTGTATCCAAGTGGATATATAGGATATGAAGTCTGATATATGGGTGCATCGGTATGATCATTTCACTCATCAGGCCTGGTGATGCTCCTGAGTGAAAATTAGGGAAGATATTATATATGGTGGGGAGTTTTAGAAACCATAATTTTTTATGGTGTATATTTGGTTACCATTTTACACAAAATCATGTTTTTTTACAATTATTAATCATTGGAGGTTTCTATAGGGGCCTAAGGATCATTTTATAGAAATAGTATTTGATTTATATGTTAATCTTGTAGGGATAGTCTCCACCATGTATTTGGTAGTACTTTTTTGATACCCAGTGCCCCCCCATGTAGTAGGGGTTGTACTATAAGATAAACAAAATAGATAATGCTCCGTGGATGGGTACTCATTTAGTACCACGTAATAGATGGGATCTGAGTGGGTACTCGAGGAGTATATATGGGGTATTTTAAAAAAAATTAAATTAATTTAAAAAATATTATTATTATAAAAAATCATCTCCTTCTCCACCCCCATATTTACATAACAATGCTACATTCTCCCCCTATATATCTACTTATCCTTTCCATCTAAAATTTTGATCACTTCTGTTCCATTTCGATTTTGGTGTTTTCTACCTCTAGGGAGTTTCATGGATAATTCTTGTTCTCCTATTCTATTAATTACCCAATCCTATTATTACATTATTTTTTATCACATGTTATTCCATAACATTTATGTTTTTTTTGTGATTTCTAATGATTAAATTTGAATGGACTATAAGAGATGAATGAGTGATCATTGATTGTACTAATGTAAGTTCTCATATTAATTTTTTAGGGATTATGAATGTTGGAATATTTTTTGGATATACGCATTCCACCTATCATATGAAACATTTCCATAATTGAACAAAATGAGGTTCTGTGAAATTTAATAAATGAATTAACATAGAATAAATTCCAAGGGTTTTCTCTGGAGTCGTATTTCACATCACAATTATCAATTACCACAATTTTGACTAATATTGTATTGAATTGATTTAGGGAACCTATAAGGTGTTTCACTGAACATTATGTACCATGGTAGATAATAATGGGTGATAATGATATATACATGTCCACAATAGAATATAAATTCATGTCTAACATTATGGGGGCCTTCAGTGAAAATTAAATTGATAAGGGGCTATCTTTATGAACCTAACTACATACGACATATAAATTGAAATTGGTTGTCTTTCCAACACCCAATAAACCCGATGATTTACTTATGATGATCAGATTGTGATTATTTATTTTATAATTGATGTAATTCATATAAAATTGTTAATTTTTATGTTTGTCTTGATAAATAATTTTGATAATTCTATGGGTTTGGTGTAATACATATGACAAACATTGTTATGAAATAGGTTTGATATAATTCTACCATGGTATGTTATAATTATTGGGATGTGATTAATTTTACAAATTGATGGCTGTATGAGTTAAGGATGGTAATAATTCCAACCAATTATATCTTTAGAATAACAATAGATGAAATAAAAACCCCACACATGAATTTGATATATATTCAATGTATTTCAAAATATTAATTTTTCTATTGGGTTGTGTGTAATTAAAAACATAGATATACATAATAATATGGGTAGGGTATAATTCCAACAAAATTACACTTATTCCATGTGTTGGGTGTGATTTCAACTATAGATGGATGAATTGTCTATGGTGGGTGTACTTCCGAATGAGGATTATACTGCAATATGGGTTGGTTTCACTTTATACCACGTCATGTTACTTTCTTTAGATGGGTGTACTTCCTAATAATATATATGAGCATATAGGATGATATTAATGTAATTTTTACTAGAAACCCTTGGTTTTTCTATTTTAATTTTTTTGAATCATTTATATTATTAATCAGATAAGGTACGATAATTCTCAGGTTTCATTAATGAACACAATGACATAATAGTTTTTTTAATGTACTAATTTTTATCATTGTATAAGATAAGAATGATATAGTATTTACTAAATATGTTTAATAAAATCATTAGTGGTGTCCTATTGAGATGTAATCACACAATAACTGGGAAACATGGTACAATGAAAGAAATGATGTTTATTGACCTAGGTATGGTTGAAGTCCATACTATTATGGATGGATGAGTTGTAGTAGTCTGGTTGGAGTCAAGAGATGGGAAGAGGCAATGAAAGAGGTCTAGCTTTGGTATACTTTATGTTTTTTTATTTTCTGATCTGGATGTATATGATCCACCCATGGGGTTATTTTCTGTAATTATATGACTATGTCACTTAACAATTAATCATTTTTTCACTGGAAATGAGTTTTTATTTTCATAAAAAATTTAGTATAGAACTATTGTCCAATTAAAATTATATTTTATTTTTTAATTTAGGATATATATTTTTTTCTATGATTACTCATTATCTTCATTAGAGAGGCTATAATATTCTTATAAAATATTCATTTTATCATTAATAGTCGATAGCCATGGGTTTCCAAAAATCTGAAGCTAAGGTATATATTTTCATCATTCAGTCAAAGAAAAATTAAATTAGGTTATCCATGTAACACCTTATTCATTATCATATATTATATACATATTGTATAATAAGTAGCATGATTTATTGAGAAAACCACAGTGTGAAAATGGAAGGATTAGAGAGATATAATAGAGTTAGAGTGAAAATACAAGTAGATTCATCCATGGGATGGCTTATAAAAAATTAATTTTTCAAAATATAAATGAGAACTCAATAATGTATTAAAAATAACATTTTTTTAGATGCTAGTTTTGTGAATTAAAAAAAATATAAATGATTATTGTTATTTATTACCCATTATTGGAAAGAAATAATTAAACCATATTAAGATAATTTTTATATTTAATGAATGATGAAGAAATTTAGATATTTATCCTAGGTTCTTTAAAAAACTAGTTATGTATTAAAGGTTCTTTGTATGGTTTACTAATAAACTAAGTTATATTAAGTAATCGTGAATTCTATAATGTATGATTCATGATAAGATATGAATTGATTATTAAATAAAAAGAAAAGATTTGAAAGAAGAGAAATCAAATACTATTTCAAATATAACATAATAACATTAATAGATATCAGTTACATAACTAAATAATAATAAATAGAATAATATTAAATAAATTGGGACAAAAAAGTATAAAACATTAAAATATATAAAATTTAAATATAATTTAGTAAACACAATACTAGTTTATATTGGAAATTCATGTTGGATGTAATCAAATTTTTCTATCATTCAAAATCACAAATAAATATGCGTTTTTTTAAAATTTTGGGATAAAGGTTAATCAATATAATCAATTTCATAATTTTAGTCTTGTAATACAAGGAGATAAAGTTATTAAATTCTTTAGTCCAATAATTTCATTTCAATCCATAAAATGTTTTCATAAGGAATTCAAGCAACTATTTATTCTACATCAATTGAAAGATATTTAATAGAAATCAGTTTTTTAAGAAACCATAAAGGAAATTCTCTCCTAAAAGTGGCATGTCCCAAATGTATTATTTTGATAAAAATATTTCCACCGTAATAGGTATCATAATAGCAGATTAGATCAAATTAATGTACTTTATATTGAAATAATTAAAAATTAAAATTCTTAATTAATTATTTTGAACTCATCTTTACTAGAATCAAGTGAGATTCATTTTTGATTTATTAAAATATATATTATATACATAAAATAGTATAATATATTTAAGACTGGTATTAAAGTAAAATAAATATCCAACTGCACTTCTGTAAACTTAATTGTTTTTCCATTTTCATCTGACCCGACTTTCTAACTGGCAGTCACAATATTATAACATCGCTTTATGGTATAAAACTAAAAAATATTATTTATTTGGAATATATAATTTGGAATAAAAATAGTAAAATAATGGTCCCAAGCAACATAATAAGTTTACATTATGATATTACTTTTTATCACATAACACATTCAATTATATCTTTTTCTCACATTAGCGGGAATGAATAACTTATAATATATACCATTAATTCATATTGACAATGTAATGTACTTTAATTTATACGGACATGATAATTTTACTTGGTTAATACAATTTGATTTGTACATGTTTCGCACACATGGGGATTTTTTTTGCGTACTATAGAATTACTAGTCCTTAGTTTCAGGACAACATGTTTACTTTTTTTCACCCAGAAACACTGAGAAATAAATTGTATTCTTATCATTTCACTGGGTATTTAGTGAAAAGGATCATAATAAATATTTATAAATGGTTAATGATAATGAAAATATTAATGTAATGAATTAACAAAAATATTAAATGTACCACAACCAAACCCAATGGAGTCCTCCAAGACAGAAATTAGCAGATTGTGAAAACCACATGTCTACCTATAATAGGTTCAGGCTATACCATAACTGAGTAGGATTATCCATCACATAAGAGGAATAAGACTAACTATCTATATTGATGCACACATGTTACATTCTAAACCCAGATTCCACTAAACGGGGCCCCAAGCCCAGTCGGCCACATGGCCTCAAACACATCTCTCCAAACGCCAAAGGCTACAGATATGTAGCAAGGGCATGGGGTGTGTATATGAAGAGAAAATCCTATAAGGACCCAAACATGATGTACATAGACATTACATTACTTTTTCAGAATACTTAATACATTACAAAAACAGATTCCCAAAGACCGTATTAGTTTAGTGTCTTTGGAAACAAGGAACATAGTCTTCTAATCATGGGGAAAGATCTTCAACATCTCCCATAAAGATCTTCCCCTTTGGTTTTCATTCCTAAAACATTTCATTATATCATGTGGAAAAGAAAACATAAAAATTGTGAGAGAAAATGCTCAGTAAGGATAATAATGGAGAAAATAAGACAACCCACATACATTTGAACTTAAAAACATGAACATATTGTTTAAACATCAAAATCATGAGCAATGACCTTAAACATGGTAGTATGTAAGGAAAAGATCATAATGGAACCTCAATCATGATAAAATATCATGGTAATAAAACATGTAATTTTGGAAAGCCATTAAGCACGTGGTATGATTTCCATAGTAGCCAAGGCATTGCCGCCAAGACCATCTTAGGGGACAAAGTCCCTTTATGAATCTAGTTCACTCCTCGTTCCAGTCCTGTATCACTGAACCAGATTAACTTTAGTTCCAGCCATATCTATCTCATGAGATATAAATATTTACCCATTTCATTAGGGAGAGATATATGTCCAACCCATCTCATAATGAAATCATTCTTACTTGTGCCACAAAATACACATAAATCATTCATCATAACCCAACGAATAAAATGGGTTTCATAAACATCATCCCATCATAACATAATCAATATAAAACAAATGGATATCATTTAATCATAAGAAGAATCAAAAAATGTAAATAATAGAGACATTATACTTGAAACATAATCATACAAAATAATGTCATCTTATATGGAAAATAGTTTGGACAATACACTTGAAGTTAATTCTTGAGGAAAATATCCTTTCTTCTTCAAAATCATTTTCTCTTCACAAAATTCCATGAAATTTTAAAAGAAATTGATTTTTTTGAAAATAATTATGAAATATTGTATAGGAATATTCACGAATATTAGGCTTTATGAAACCATAAAAATCCGTTCATGTCGTATAAGTTAAAAAAAATTCCCCTCGTACTTTATCCGGAAAAGTCAAAAAGTTCCTCGTATGGTAAAAAAAGAAAGATTCTTTCCGTAACACAATATAAAAGTAAAATAGGGGTAAATTGACTTTAAAAATACATGTAATAATATTAAAAACATTATAAAAAACATTTTTCTGGACATGGATGAAAAATAAAACCCCAGTAAGTACTTACAAATAAACAATCTTAGATAAAAACAAGATTTGAAATGTTATCCCTTACCGTAGGTCCAATTTATTATATATGTGTCTGAAACACTTGTATAGTGGGTTTAAACATATTATTAACTTGTAAAACAACCATAATAATATTTATGATATCATATATCATCCACTTATGACTTTATATTACATATTCTTTTGTCAATTCCATGTTAAAGCATTGTTTTTGGTAAAATAGTTTCATTTTTTGTAGGTGATTGGACTTGTTGTTCTTGATATAATTATTACTTATATCATGATTTACATACATAAATAATTTAAAACATGATTTATGTATCATATATATTTATTTTATATATATATATATATATATTTAATAGATAGATAAATGAAATGAAACAAAACGTTCATGAAGACAGTAGGCCGTACGTACGTGTGGACACTGTTTTCCATTCCTTATTGACTTGAATAGAGGTAAGTAGATAAAATATATATATATATATAAATCCAGTAGAATTATTATGTCATATATATCATTATTATTCATTATATATACTTTATAATCATTCTTGAATGGTTAATATGGAGAATGAATCTCATCCCGTCGTGGAAACGGTAATCCGTACGTACGCACGAGCGATGATATCATTCCCATAATTATTGAATGGAATTGGAGTGGATGATAAAATATATCATAATAAGTATTATGTAATAATAACCATAAATATTTATTGGTTACACCATTATACCAATCCAAGTAAGGTGGTGGTGGAAAGACAGATTATACCACGACGGGGAGACGGTATTCCATACGTACGCACACGCGGTGATTTCATTTTCTGTAGGATGGATAGAAAGTGAAATGCGGTTGTTTCATATTTATAATAAATTATCAAGATATTAGTTATACTTTTGTTATTACTTTATAATGAAACAACAAAATAAGAGTACGAATAAGAATAATGAAACATGAAAGAATCGGTAGAAGAGATTACCTCTTCATTGATGCGCCTCCTCTTATCCTCCTCTTAGGGCACTAAAGTTGGTCTTCAAAGAAGAAAAGAACCTCTAGTTGGTTTCTCTTGAATTTTATAAGTGAAATAGGTAGGGCATGGCCGATCTTGGAGGCTCAAATTTGTGTCAATAGGAGAGGGAGGATGTGCCCTTTTATAAGGGGGTGAGGGGCACCTTAGGAAAAACATAAAATATTATTCAATAATAAATTAATATTCGCTTTATAATGGCTTCAAAGTGACTTATTTTGAGGCTAGGGTGGGGATGGGTCGCAATCCTCTCCACCAATAGGGTTTAGGAAATTTTAGGTAACCATTTTAACCTTATCAATAAGATTTCACTCTAAGTTAAATAATTTAACTTTTACCATGTCTTCTTGTATTTCTACACTATATAATTAATAAACATACTATAAACATACAATCAAACCTCAATTGGTTCATTAATGTCATATATATTTTTATATAAGTATTTGGGCGGAACCTTATATTTTTAGGAATAGAATAACAATTAATAATATAATATTTGTTTTAAAAACTCTTTTATGTCAATTTCTAACACTATTTGGTTTTTTGTTTTTGTTAAATTCAGAACAACATTATTACTTAGAAAAAAAATTCATATAAATAACCCTAATATGTTATATTAACCTAAAAAGTTATTTTAGTTGATAAAATTTCTCAAATTACATTTATTTGGGTATTTATAACATTAATTATGTAATAAATGTATTAATAAGTTATTTACTTTATCATCGTTGTGTCATAAATAACATAAATTTTTAATGTCTAAAAGTTATAAATAATATATCCTTATTTAGTAAATCATTGTATCTATATAATTAATATTTATAGTCGAATTTATCTTATGTATAACCCAATAGTAAATTTGTTTTCGATATTAAACTTTGATTTTAACTCTTTTAACTCTTCTTTGAATTAAATAATAATAAATTTCCTATTCTAATCCAAGTGGACCTAATTGGTCATATTTTATTCATAAGGGTTTTTTAGTCAAATTACGCTTATCCAATAGAATTAGGACATGTGTTAGGGTAATAATAATATCATTTTTACCCTTAAATACCCTATTTACTTTTAACCGTGGTAAAAAAAGTAAAGAGTAACTATTCAACAAAAATTATTTTTATCTTATTGAACCACATTTTACTTACTGATATCAACCGTGTCTCTTGGATTTTTGAAATTACACTAACAGAAATGGTAAAATTGAGTTTTATGTAAATTTTCAAATTCTTTTATGAGGTTTGTAATAGGCGGTGAAAAGTTGAATACAATTTTTATATATCTAAAATTACTATAAAATGATTCAAATGAATTAAATTGAACTTATATAGGTATTATGTATCAATTTTGACCTAAAATAAATTTAAAATAAATAAATAAAAATTTAAATAAAATTTTTATTTTAAACAATAACTCAGTGTTTTTCACTATTCATCAAAAATTGAATGTTTTCAGAAAAATAAAAAAAATTCACCGGGGCTAATTTCAATATACCAAATCCAAAAATGAAGTCCATTTTAAAAGATAAATTTTTTAAATTTTCAAAAAGTTGGTATTACTATTCATAATGGCTAGTTTATATAATATTTTAAAAATATATCGTCGTTTAGTGAAACCCATTATTGCATAATACACACAATATCGAGGAAGGTCGCGATTATGTGTAATGAAAGCCAAGTCAAGGTTGTGTGTAGTGAAAGATCCCTTTGTTGTTTTTCATATCATAATCAAAACTTATTTCGTTTATACATTAATCAAAATCAATACTTAATGTTATGTAGAATAATGTCCACAAAACGAACATGAAATTGTATGTAACACGAGCCAAGAATAGTGTTGCGTATACTGCAAGCTAATATGGTGTTGAGTATAGTACAAGCTAATCTTGGTGTAGTGTACAATAGAATACATTAATGAAATTAAAAATAATATAACTCCCAAAATCTCGGGGTGATATATTCTACCCCCCTTGAAATGAATTTCTCCCTCAAAATTCGTTAGGGATATAAATCATTTACTACTTGAATGATTCATTCATAGAAACCCACGTCGTAAAAAGGAATACTAGAACTTAATTTTAAAAAGTGAATTATGAAACATAATAGTTACCCAAATTAACTCATCACCAGGTTTCCACATATGAGAACATAGGTGAAATATGGATATGGAAGAGAAATCTAACCATTATGTTTGGATGAAGAGTGGTAGAGAACATGGCTATGAAAAAGCCAAAAATCACAAAGCCAAAAATTTGTGATAATATAAGGTACCATCTGATTCATCAGATATGAGGGCACTAGGACAACATTTTTGGTTTTCAAGATCATTTCCGTAATGTCGAATAGTTTTTGAATTAAAAGAAATACTTAATTGAGTTCGGTACAATCTCACTGTTGTTTGTGCCTTGAACAATTTCCACTTCATCTATTAATGAAATGAAGTTGAATTTGTATTCCGTGAAGTGTTAGCAGATCATGCAATAGAATGATAGGTCATTCCATCTGTTTCAATCATAAGGTCTGAAAAAGTTATATACATAAGTCCATATATAGTGAGATTAATCGTATATGGTTCCTAAAATTTACTTATAATTCATCTATCATAACTCTTAATAAAATAAAACTAGTTTCTACTAACCAGGGAATTCTTGAAGGATAGTGGTAGGCAATAAAGGCTTGTCGCACTTTGGTTGTGGGTTCGATTCCCTCATCCTTTTCCAACGTGACGGGTTTTCATCCATCCTGCAAGTTGTCCTTTTTCTAAAACTACACCATTATAACATTCCATAAATAATATAAATAAGGTTCCAACATTGAACAACACTCTCTGATGTCCAACATAATCCATTTCAATCATTAGGCTTATCAAAAATACTACTATCAAATCTCATAGTATATAGAAAATGATTACTAGAAATGTCATCTAACAAGCATGTGAATACCGTAATTTATCATACGATATATCTTGTTGATCACATATCAAACATGTGAACACCTTAATCATTATTCTTCTGAAACATAAATTACCAAAGAACCTTAGTGAAAACATGAATGCTATCAAAAGTTAGCTCTTTCCATATACCAAAATCTCAAAATTTCTATATACTCAAACCGTGATATCACATTGTACTTATATCAATCATGAGCTCATGAGTACTATCAAACACATTATTTTCTCCTTATCCCTTAACTATGCGCATATCATCTTCTTTCCAAAAATATTTCAATCACTTTTCATGGTTATTGGTACTATATAATTTTTGAAAACCACAATAAACCAATACATATATATTTCACTATTCCATGATAATACAATGACACTCCACACTACTATTTTGAAATACCATTACATAAACACGTAATCATTCCACCACATCATTTTCATACACAACATCGCCAATAGTGATAGCATGTGACTTCCCATTTTTCTTTTCCTTAATAGGTTGCTCACGTCGATCATCATTAACCGTTGGATTAGGGAATTGATTAGCATAATGCCCCATTTCCTTACACTTGAAGAATTGAAGTGTTGGTGGAGCATTCTCTGTAGTCTTTTCCCTATTCATGTCATTAGAAACCTTTTTCCCATTACTTCGACACTCAGATGCTCAATGACCTTCTTTTCCACACTTGAATCATTTTCTAGTACCTTTTAATCAATCTACACCATGCTTCTTTCCACACATTTAGCATAAAGAAACATTCACCTTCTTTTCACCATTGTTCTGAGAATTTTCCTGAAACTCCATCTTTCGTTTCTTGTCAAAACTATGAGGTGGATATGTAACACCAACTTCCAATTCTACCTTGATAGCACAAAACACTATTTCTTCATAGGTATTGAAGTCTTCTATAGCTAATTCCCTTCGAAGAATTGGTTTCAAGCCACTGAAGAATCGATCAACTTTACTTTCAGGTTGAATGATAATGCCAGATGCATACCTTGCAAGCCTTGTAAAATTCACTTCGTATATACCAACAGATTCATCATCCTTTCGCTTAATCTCAAGAAACCCTTTTCCATATTTGTTTGAAGAATATGAGGGAAGTACGTATTGAAAAACATGTTCTTGAACTCATCCCATCCCATGGATTGAATTTCATCTTGGGGCCTTGTATTCTTAATTAGAGTCCACCTCTAGTCTGCTTCACCTTCTAACTGGTAAACACCCAAAATGACTTTTTCATGCTATATACAATGAAGTATGGAAAAAAGCTTTTCAATTGTACTGATCCATTGTTCAGCAACAAGTGTATCAGAAGACCCACTGAAAGACGGTGGTCATTGCCTCATGAAGGACTCAATAGAATATTTTTCCTTTCTCTGCTCATTTGGATGTCTAGAATGATTCATAGCTTTTGTAAGTATAGAAATAAGATTTTTCACTCCATCTCCCTTAACATTGGTTTTTTCAGGAGGACAATCATTACATTGTCTATTACATTGATCAACATGGTTCCTTCGGGTTCCAGCCATCGTCTTAAACCCAAAAAGAATAGTGTGAGTGGAAAAACTCATGTTACGAAAACAACATAATAAAGGAGGAGTACCTTAAATATATAACATATTAGGATTAATTCTATGATCTTTACTATTATTCTAGGACTATAACCTATACGTATACTTATCCATAGGGACATCCCTAGACATACCTTAGAAATATCCTTAGGGATTTCAGTAATGTTTCGCATCTTAGTTTCCAAAGGTTAACTAAACCATTTCTCTGATACCAACTGTAGAGACCCAAACATGACGTACATAGACATTTCATTACTTTTGTGGAATACTTAATACATTATAAAAATTGGACTCCCAAATATCATATCAGTTTATTGTCTTGGGCAACTTAGAACATAGTCTTTTAATCACGGTGAAATATCATCAACATCTCCCACCAAGATCTTCCCCTTTGGTTTTCTTACCTAAAACCATTCTTTATATCCAGGGGAAACGAAAATATAAAAAGGGTGGGCTCAAATTATTTGTAAGGATAAGAATGGAGAAAATAAAACAACACACATACATTTGAACATAGATATATGAACATAAAATCTAAACATCAAAATCTTGAGCATTGACATTAAAAATGGTAGTACATAAGGCATAGATCATAATGGAACATCAATCATGATAAAATAGAATGGGAATAAAACATTTAATTGTGGAAAACCATTAAGCATGTGATATTATTTCCATAGTATCCAAGGCATTGCTTCCAAGAACATCTTAGTGGACAATGTCCCTTATGGAATCGAGTTCACTTGTCCTTCCAGTCCTGTATCACTAAATCGGATAAACATTCAGTTCCAGCCATGTCTATTTCATGAGATAAAAATCTTTACCCAATCCATTGGAAGGAGATATAGGTCTCACCCATATCACATTGAAATAATTCTTACTTGTTCTACAAAATAAACAAAAATCATTGATCATAACCCAAATAATAAAATGGGTTTCATAAACATCATCCCATCATAACATAATCTATATAAAACAAATTGATATCATTTCTTCATAAGAAGAATAAAACCACGTAAAAAATAGATACATTATACTTGAAACATAATAATACAAAATAATGTCATCTTAGATGGAAAATAGTTTTGACAAAACACTTGAAATGAATTCTTGAGGAAAATATCCTTCCTTCTTAAAAATCATTTTATTTTCCCAAAATGCAAAGCAATTTTAAAAGAAATAGATTTTTTGAAAATAATAATGAAATATTGTAGAATAATATTCATGAAAATTAGGCATTATGAAACCATAAAAATATGTTCATGTCGTATAAGTTAAAAAAATTCTCCTCGTACTTTTTCCAGAATTTCAAAAAGTTTCTTGTATGGTAAACAAAAGAAAGATTATTTCCATAACACAATGTAGAAGTCAAAGAGGGGTAGACATGAATTTAAAAATACATGGATCAATATTAAACACTTTATCAAATACATTTTTCTAGAATGGATGAAAAATATAACCCCAGTAAATACTTACGAATACACAATCTCAGATACAAACAAGATTGGAAATCTTATCCCTTACAGTAGGTCAAATTTCATTAGTATGTGTTTGAAACTCCTAATAGTGGGTTTAAACATATTATAAACTTGTAAGATAACCATAATAATATTTATGATATCATATGTGGTTCACTTATGACTTTATATTACCCGTTCGTTTGTTAATTCAATGTTAAATCAACATTTTTGGTAAAATCGTTTCATTTTCATACGTGTTGGGAATTGTTGTTCTTGATATTATTATTACATATATCATTATTTACTTACTTACATAATGTAAAAAATGACTTATATATCATATATATTCAAGATATATATCTACATATTATAAATACATAAATGAAATGAAACACACCATTCATGGAGACGGTAGGCCGTACGTACGCATGAATGTTGTTTTTTCCTTATTGACTTGAATGGAAGTAAGTAGATGATATATATATATATAAATAAATAAATTAGCATTAATTATTGATTAAATATACTTTATAATCATTCATTCATGGTTAATATGGAGAATGAATCTCATCGCGTCGTGGAGATGGTAAACCGAACGTACACACGAGCGATGTTATCATTCCCATAATTATTGAATGGAATTGGAGTGGATGATATAATATCTCAGAAGCAGTATGGTTTTATAATAACCATATATATTTATTCTTTACAACATTATACCCATCCAAAGTAAGGTGTTGGTTTAAAGACAGATTACACCACGGCGTGGAGACGGTATTCCCTACCTATGCACGCGCGATGATTTCGTTTTCCATAGGATGCATAGAAGGTTAAATGGGGTTGTTTCATATTTATAATAACAGATCAGTATATTATTTATACTGATGTTATTAATTTATAATGAGACAACTAAATAAGTGTAAGTAGAAGAATAACGAAACATGAAAGAATCGGTAGAAGAGATTACCTCTTCTTTGACGCGCCTCCCCTTATCCTCCTCCTAGGGCACTAATGATGGACTTTGAAGAAGAAAAGAACCTCTATTAGTATTATATGGAAGTGGAGAACTGAAATGGGCAGGGGTTGGCCGAGCATTAAGGGTAAATTTTGTGTCAAGAGGAGAGGGAGGAGGTTGCCTTTTGTAAGGGGGGTGAGGGGCACCTTAGGAAAAACTTAAAATATTATTTTATAATAAATTCATATTCGGTTTATAGTGGCTCAAAAGTGAATTATTTCAAGGCTAGGGTGGGGATGGGTATCAATCCTCTCAACCAAAACGTTTTAGACAAGTTTAGGTTACCATTTTAACCTATAATTTAGAATTAACTCTAAGTGAAATAATTTATCTTTTACTGGGTCTTCTTGTATAATTACACTGTATGGATAATTAACTTGCTATAAACTTCAAATAGAACCCCAATTGGTTAATTAATGTCATAGATCTTATTATATAAGTCTTTTGGCCAATCCTTATATTTTTATGAATAGAATAATATTTAATAATATAATATTTGTTTTAACAACTCTTTTATATCAATTTTGACACTATTTGGTATTTTGTTTTTTTGAATTCATAAAAACATTATTACTTCGAAATTTTTTTATCCAAATAACACTAATATGTTATATTAACCTATAAAATTATTTTAATTAATATAAGACTCAAATTTAAATTTATTTGTTTATTTATAACATTAATTATGTTAATATTTTATTAATAAGGTAATTACTACATCATCATTGCGTCATAAATAACAAAATTTATTTAATGTCTAAAAATTTTAAATAAAATATCATTATGTAGGAAATTGTTTTATATTTATAATGAATATTTATAGTCGAATTTATCTTATATATGACCCTATGTAAAAAATGTTTTAGTTATTAAACTTTGATTTTAACACTTTTAACTCTTCATTGAATTAAATAATAATAAATGTCCTAATCTAATCCAAGTGGATCTAAATGGTCAAATTTTATTTATAAGGTTGTTTTTGGTCTCATTACACTTATCCAATAGAATTAGGAAATTTTTTAGGGTAATAATAATATAATTTTTACCCTTAATTACCCTAATTACTTTTAACCGTGGTAAATAAAAGTAAAAAGTTACTATTCAGAAAAAAAAATTTATCTTATTGAACCACATTTTCTATACTGATATTAACAGTGTCTCTTGGATTTATTAAATTACACTCCTAGAAGCGGTAAAATTATGTTTTATGTAAATTTGCAACTTCTCTTAGGAGGTGGGTAAAAGACTGTGAAAGGTTCAATAAAATTTATATATATATAAAATTACTATAAAATGACTCAAGTGAATTAAATTGTACTTATAGAGGTATTAGGTATCAATTTTGATCTAAAATAAATTTAATTAAAATAAATATATATTTAAAAAAAAATTTGGTTTTAAACTATAACTCATTGTTTTTCACTATTCATCAAAAATTGAAAGTTTTCAGAAAAATACAAAAAATTCACCCTAAGCTAATTTCAATATTCTGAATCCAAAAATGAAGTCCATTTTGAAAGATAAAATTTATAAAATCTCAAAAAGTGGGTATTATTATTCATAACGGCTAGTTTATATAATATTTTAATAACATATTGTCGTTTAGTGAAACCCGGTATTGCGTACTACACACACTATCGAGAAACATCATGATTGCGTGTAATGAAATCCAAGTAAGGGATTCCTGTTGTGCAAGATCCCTTTGGGGTTTTGTATATCATAATCAAAACTAATTTAATTTATACAGTAAAAAAATATATAATTAATGTTGCGTAGAATAATTTCCTCAAAACGAACATGAAATTGTGTGTAACATGAGCCAAGAATAGTGTTGCGTATATTGCAAACTAATATGGTGTTGAAAATAGTAAAATATAATCTTGGTGTAGTGTACAATAGAATACATCAATGAAATTAAAAATAACATATCTCAAAAATTCTTGGGGTGTTACAAATCCCCTCATCACTAGATTTTAACATTGAATATAAAAAATAATAATCAATATGGTACGTATTAAATCAACTAGAAATAAGAATAACAGACAAGATAGTAATATATATTAGTAGTCCTAGAATAAATTTCATATACAGATGATGATGATACTTTTCATGTCCATATAAAACAACCAAAACATGTGTATTGGTGTGGTTTACAATACAACTATAACAAAAACCCAACAATATTAAAAATTGTAACTCTAGATTAAATAATGAGCCTCTACTCAATATTGTGTAATAATTCATGTATGTATCAATCAGAAACATATAACACGTTGCTTTCCCTAATCTATATAGGCATCCATAAAGTCTATTTGTGTATCAATCGGTGGCCCATGTAGGGTGTTAGAAACAATACCAATGGGCAGCAACACAAACATATCATTCCATCTGTTCGGTGAATATATAATAATGATAGTGTTCATTAAAAATCGAATATGTATTGGAGTCATTTATAATTAACAATACATAAGGTTAAAGTTCCCATGGACCCATTTCCTTAGTGACCTGCTTCATCCTTAGCCAGAATGTCTATGAATAAACACTCATTTGTTTCTCATTTTATAATAAAATTAATTTAAATAAATAGTCTCATTTGTTGAGAAATTATCCAAAATAGGTACAATTATTAGTGTCCCCAAATGGATATGATGTCAGGATATGCCTATTCAGACCACTAATAAGGTGTAAGTCACTAACCGAATTAATGCTTCTCCTTTGTCTCAGAACACTCAAAATATAGAGTATTACATTCAATACATAATTAATTAAGTGTTCATATCCTTGGAATTTATCAACTAGAATCCTTGTATCACTATAATATTATCATACACCAACTCCCCAAAAGCCCATTCTATGAATTTTTCATTGGAATTCTGATATCTCTCATGGTGTGGTATAACATCACTGATCACTGTTTCCATCTATGGTGGTCTCCTATGTGAGCCAATGAGTCACCCTTGTATTATATGATCAGTTTACCTTTGATTATATCCTTATAATACAATAAGGATTCCTAGTATCAATATAGTGAATAATATAATTACCCCATGACTTTTTCCTTGAAAATCCTCTATAGATGAAAAGTGTCCCTTGGGAGTTAGAAAGGATGTAGCCAATTAAGTCCATCCATGGAGTTCATATATGAACCCACATCTCACCAAAGACATATATTTCATTAAAATAATATATTATAAATATCTCATGTTCATCACCATGAAAATTTCATTTAAACCTCACATCAGAAGGTGGCTCAAAGGAAGGGATAATAATAGAAGGATTGTCCTCTTATTTATCTCACATGGGAATTTAAATAATAATAAAAACTCATGATTAAAAAAATACATTAAATGGAAATGGGATATGGTCATGGTCACCCATACACTTCCATTAGTCATTAATGTAATGCCCCGACCCCAGTTACCCAGAGTCGGTGCATTACTTCGTAACATTGGCATGATCACAAGAAAGATCAAATCCCGAAAGACCGATTGGTTTTGTAGCCTTGGAAACACCAGATATAATCATAAAGTTTTACATTACATTTCAAAGTGAAAAACTACTACTACAACAAAGTCTTCATATCCACACTATTAACCCCTCATAATATCCCTGCAAGTCATTCATAAATTACTTCTTCACTACCTGGGAAAAATAAAACATAGAAAAGGGGTGAGCTCAAATGCCCAGTAAGGATAACAATATAGCGGAACATTCAAAATAAGCATAAACATTTAAGGCAATGAATTACTAAAACAAAAGCCTTTTAAAATTGAACTTCAACATAGTATGGAAAAAGTAAAATGAAATAATGCCATTTACTTGTTCACATGGATATTCTACTAATCGAATAATCACATGCAATATCAATAACCACTTTCATAATGTTGGAATGCATAATGCCAGACTATCATAACCACATAGCCAAGGCCTCGTGCCAAGACTACAAATAAGATTTTGTCAAGGCCTTGTGCCAAGACACTAGTTTGTCTCATGAGACCTACCGATGCATCGAGGAGCTATAGCGGGCTCCACCCGTCACTTATTAAGTCCAATGCATTCCCATATGAAAAGGTTTAAACATAACATAAACATTCGTATTAAAACTAGCATACGAAATGTCAATAATTTCACCATAAACTATGAATGGTATAAAAATAGCACATCCACAGTCAAACATATCACAAAACCTTCAATACAATATAGAAGTTTTGTATCATAATAAATCAACTTCAAATAAGCGTAAAATCCATCAAAGGATGTTGACATAGATGAAATCAAAACTATTTGAGAGAAATATCTCCTTTTTTGAAATTATTTAAAAGTCACACATTTATAAAGGAAGTAATTAAAAGAGATTTTTGAATCAAAGTGTCCCATACCACTTTGAAACTTTTGAAAGGAATTAAAATTTTTAAAAACATTCATGTCCATATAAATAAATCCTTAAAAACCATTTTGAAGACATGGACATTAATTGAAAAGATTTAGAAAGACAAATCTTTAAAACATTGAAAATTCTGATTTTGATAAGGAGTACCGCTCTGAAATTCTTAAAATATTCATTTTGAAATAATTTAAAAGTCACATAAAAATAAAACATTTACTTTTAAAATATCCTTGTAAGCTTGTAATGAAAGCTTTGAAGATTTTATAACGGCGGTAAATAGCCACACCCGCCGTATAAGTTAAAAAAAACATTCTTACCTTAATTCTGTCGAAAAGGTTAAAAAGCACCTTGTTTGGAAAACGACGGAAAGATTCCTTTATAAACCTCTTATAAAAAGTCAAACAAGGGTATAAATGACTTTAACCCATATTCTTGTAAATAGTAAAAATGTTTTGAAATACATTTTAAAGAAACATGGATGTGGATAATAAAGAGATCCCAGTAGATTATTACGTATAAACAACCTCGAATAAGGAAGAGATTGTGAAATAACCCTTACCTTGTACTTTTCCTTGGTTGGGGTAGGTTAACCTCCTGTATAATGGTTAAATAATTGTTATTAAATTATACAAGAATCATATACATTAATATGATATCATATATGATCTTTTAATATTGATTTGTTAATAATATCTTAGAATTATCGTCGTTTCGGGAGTTAACTTACTCATTTTCTTTTATATGTTTTGTTACATAAGCCATGGTTTTTGTATCTTATTCATATCCAGAATGATATCCAGTCCTCAAACATCATTTTTAAATCATCAAATGATAATTATACTTGAATGGATACGATGGAGAATGAATCTCATCGCGTTCGTGGAGACGGTAGTCCGTACGTACGCACGAGCGACAATATCATTCTTTTGATATTAAAATAATATATAAATGGATGGTATATCATATATACAGAATCATTAACATGGTATATTTATTATTTACATGAGTTACACATCATTATTATACCCATCCAAATAATATTATATTGAATAACAATTACACCACGATGTGGAGACGGTAAGCCGTACGTACGCACGTATGGTGACATGTTATTCAAAGGGTGGATAGAATACTGAATTTGATTGTACCATATTTATAATAACATCACAGTATATGTGAGATACTGGAGTTATTATTTTAGAATGGTAAGAACAAAGGAAGAAGAAGTGGAAGAAGAAATGAACTTGGAGAAGGGTGGTGAAATCATTACCTCTTCTTCGGGTTCTTCCTTTTGATTTGATTAAAAGGGCTCCTTAAGTTGGCTTTATGATCAAACTAAGGCCTCTAGGTTTTAGTGAGGGATGTTGGGAGAGTATTTGGGAAGAGTTTGGCCGAGCCAAAAGGCTTTAGAGGTGTGAAGAAATGAGAAGGAGGAGTGCCCTTTTATAAGAGGGGTGAGGGGCACCTTTGGAAAAGCTAGAAATATTAATTTATATTAAATTCATATTCGGTTTCTAATGGCTCCAAAATTGACTATTCAAAGGTTAAGGTGGGGATAGGTCGAAAACAACTCAACCAATAGAATTTAGACAGGTTTGGGTACTTATATTAACCTTATCTTCAAGTATTAACTCTAAGTTAATTAGTTTCACTTTTACAATGTCTCTTTGTATTTTTATATTATATGGTTAATAGACTTACCATATACATACAAGAGACCCCCAAGTGGTCCATTAATGATGATAATATCATTATATAAGTCTCTTGGCCGAACATTAGATTTTTAAAAATTTAATATCAATTAATAATATAATATTTGTTTTAAGAACTCTTTTATGTCAATTTTGACACTATTCAATAGTTGATTTTTGTGAAACTCATAACAGGTTGATTACATCGAAAAAGTCAATTAAATCACTCATAATATATCATATTATCCTAGAAAATTAGTTTAATTCATTAAAAGTTTCATATTATATTTATTTGGGTATTTATAATATCAATTATTTTAATTTTTCACTATTATAGTAATTACTGCATCATCATTGTGTCATAAATAAAATAAATTATTTAATGTCTAAAAATTATAAATAAAATATCATTATGTAGGAAATGTTTTTAGCTTTCTAATGAATATTTATAATCTAAAATCCAACTTATATAACCCTATGTAACAATTGTTTTTCTAAAAGATATATGCTTGTGTCATTTTTGTATTCATTTTGACTTAATTAAAATAAAGTGTCATTATCAATTACAAGTGGATCCATGGGGTCCCAAAATTGACCCAAAGATGCCCATGGTCGACCATGTATCAACCAATAGGGTTAAGACACGTTTTAGGGTAATTTAGTATTATTATAATATTATTTTTTTAACCCTTATTTACCGGATTTACCCTTAACCATGGTAAATAAAATATTTACCGCAGTAATTATTCAAAATGTCTAAAAATAAAAGTCACCTATTTACACAATTTGAACATCCTGATTCCAAATATGGAATCCATTTTTATAAATTCAAAACACAGAAGTGTCAGAAATTAATTTAAAATTAATTCCCGCTGTCAAAACAAAAAGCGTGTTTTTAAGAGATAATAACTATCAAAAGATTGACACTTGTTTATGTTCGGTTTAATTGTAAAATTATGTCCAATGACCAACATTATATTAAATGGTAAATATATATTCTAAATATACTTTAAAACCACTCAAATTCACAATTTATCACTATTAATTATTTTGATTAAAAAAGTTGTTTTTAATTAAAATTTAGTAATTTTCACTATTCATCAAAATATGAAAGTTATCCGAAAAGTACCAAAATTTCACCTTAGGCTAAATTTGATATTCCGAATCCAAAAATGAAGTCCATTTTAAAATATAAAATATATATAACTTCAAAAAGTAGGTATTACTATTCATAACAGCTAGTTTGATTGGTTACGGTGTGTTAGAACTCGAAGTTGCGTACAACACACGCTACTGTTTTATTCAAAGGAAAGCGTACCGTGGAAGCTTGGGATATTTAATTTTAAATTTTTGATGTCCCCATTTAGTCAAAAAGTTTAAAATATTGTATTTAAAAATGTTTCACTATTAGAAGTTGATAAAAGTGAAATACTGAAAATGAATATGTTCTTGCAATATGACTAAGAAACTCATAATAGGGATTCTAAAATTATAAGGATTATATAAAGTTCAAAATGTAGTTAATACTATTCATGACCTCTTTTAATGGTGTGATTGAACTCAGTGTTGCGTGTAGTGCAAGTTATTGAATTATTTTTAAGAAATAACACACTCGGAAATCCTGGGGTGTTACATTCTCCCCTCCTTCAATAAATTGCGTCCTCGCAATTTGAAATTGTTCTTCGAAAATAAAAGGTTGAAAGTAGAAAATATATTTGTGGGAAAACCCACATCGGAAATTGGGTTACTAAAATTTAGTCTTAATATGAGGAAAAGATAAATGAAAGGGTCACCACGAAATTATGATCTCGATTAGGAGAACATTGGTGGCAATTAGAGACATATAATTGGAGGAAAAACGTAAATATTTATAGGTAGTGATTGAGGTCATCAATCACAAACAAGTATAAAATTGAGGTCCTTAAACTCATCAATCTATGATGATTTGAAGTACCATCGGTTCAACAAAATATAGGGTATTGGGACAACACATTTTTGACATTTCAAAATATCTTAGTTGAAATCCCACATCGAAAAATGAATTAATGAGGCCTCTATTTAAAATAAAGAGTGGAAAGTATGAAGATTACCGAAAATAACACATACTAGGGTTCCATGTAGGAAAATATGGATATGGAAGAGAAATATAACCATCAATTATCTGATGGAGAGTGGTAGAGAACATGGCTATGAAAAGGCCAACAATCCCAAATCCATAAATTTGTGATGATTTAAGGTACCATCTAGGACAACATTTTTGTTCTAAGTTTCTATTATTAATTTTGAGGAATTTATTTATGAGATTGGCTAAGATCATAAGGAGATATACTTACTTTATAATTAGAGTTTTGTCCATTAATAAATTTCTACCATAAACTCATCTTTCACTCGTAAAAAAAATTATATTTATACTATTCGTACAGGGTTCCAAAATAAACGAATTTATAATTCATCTACTAGATCTTTTAAAAAACTACATTATTTAATCCAGGACATCTCTTGGGCCAGTGGTAGGTGATACACCCTTGTCGCCCTTCGGTTGCGGGTTCAAGTCTCGCGGCCTTGCTGGACGCAACATGTTGCTGTCCGACCTCCGAGTTGTCCTTTTATGGCAATCCAAAATAATCCAAATAAGAACTATCCAAAATAATTCTATCCAAACTCACATTCCAACATTTATAAGGAAGGTAAACATAATATAGATCCTTTTTACCCCGTAATAGCATATAAATACCTTCATCATGTATTACCATATTCCTTATTGATTACATTCATGATCCCTTATTCCATATAGAATGCTGGATATACTTCATTAATCCAAAAATGTTTTAAACCCCAACAATGATGGAATATACAAATCATTAATCAGTTCCAAGGTAGTCAAGAATATCCAATATAATTTATCCAAAACAATCACATATTATTCCAAAATCACTACCTCAGTATCAGAACTATATTATGATTTATCATTCTCTCAACCATATATTATCCTAAAATTTATCCTGCTATTGAGTCACTTTTCTTTGTTCCACACAATCTCAAGTCCTTAATGAAATAGTACTGCAGTACAATCCTTATATACTCCATAATTATTATAACAAGTACATTGTTGATACAACACTCAATTGACATAATCAACATAAGAACTCTAATCATTCCTCTTCATCTGTGGTAGTATCATAACTTGATTATTCTCCAATAGCATCATTTGCGTCATAGACTGATGACTGGGACATAGGTTCGCGTAGTGTCCAAACTCCTTGCAAATGAAGCATTGTACATTTGAAACCATTTTCTTACCCTTGTAGTCACGTACTTTGTTCCCTTTTCCTCCACACTTATAACAAACTCTCATTCCTTTCAGGCAAGTTCCAAGGTGTTTCTTTCCACAGTTACCACATATGGGAAAATTCTTCTTTTCCCTCTTCCCTTTATCCATATTTCTATCTTCCATCCTTTTCTTCTCTTGCTTCCCTTCAAATCCATAGGACTCAGTAAACTCTTTACTTATCTTATCAATACATGATATTATTTCTTCATATGATGATAATACATGGGAGACTATTTCTCTTATAAATTATAGCTTAAGACCATGAAAGATATGATCCTTCCTTCTCTTTGTATCATGTGCATTTCTGGAGTTCTCATTCCTTCTACTGGGCGCCATTTCTAAACAATGGCATAAACTAGATCAGTTTATGAATCAAAATACATAATCCCATACTTATAAAACACCTAACATAAATTGAACTATTTATGGATATAATCCATAATCATAAGAATGTTTTCTTTGAAGAAGTATATACTCATAATCCCTTCAAAATGATTTGTAAAGAAAATGAGAGTTATCCTAAGCATATCCCCCGGGAGTGTCGTAACCAAGAGTGCAACAAGGCCCATTGTCGTGCACCAGTTCCCGTTCGAGTCTAGCTCAAAGCGGTGTTTTTGGGTTTTACCCCTAGGTACATCTGTGCCAGAGCCGCCTCTACCTGCTCGTATCCAGACAGGGATGTATTGCTCGGAAAACTCACAAAATCTCTACAATACCTAAATTCTAGAAAGTTCTTCTATACTAATCCTCAAAGTTCATCTTAGGTCTACGTGTTCTAATCAGAGTTTATCTAAATCTAGTTTTCAAGGTTTGTACTAAACTTCCTCTGATACCAACTGTAACGCCCCGACCCCAGTTACCCAGAGTCGGTGCATTACTTCATAACATTGGCATGATCACAAGAAAGATCAAATCCCGAAAGACCGATTGGTTTAGTAGCCTTGGAAACACCAGATATAATCATAAAGTTTTACATTACATTTCAAAGTGAAAAACTACTACAACAACAATGTCTTCATATCCACACTATTAACCCCTCATAATATCCCTGCAAGTCATTCATAAATTACTTCTTCACTACCTGGGAAAAATAAAACATAGAAAAGGGGTGAGCTCAAATGCCCAGTAAGGATAACAATATAGCGGAACATTCAAAATAAGCATAAACATTTAAGGCAATGAATTACTAAAACAAAAGCCTTTTAAAATTGAACTTCAACATAGTATGGCAAAAGTAAAATGAAATAATGCCATTTACTTGTTCACATGGATATTCTACTAATCGAATAATCACATGCAATATCAATAACCACTTTCATAATGTTGGAATGCATAATGCCAGACTATCATAACCACATAGCCAAGGCCTCGTGCCAAGACTACAAATAAGATTTTTTCAAGGCCTTGTGCCAAGACACTAGTTTGTATCATGAGACCTACCGATGCATCGAGGAGCTATAGCGGGCTCCACCCGTCACTTATTAAGTCCAATGCATTCCCATATGAAAAGGTTTAAACATAACATAAACATTCGTATTAAAACTAGCATACGAAATGTCAATAATTTCACCATAAACTATGAATGGTATAAAAATAGCACATCCATAGTCAAACATATCACAAAACCTTCAATACAATATAGAAGTTTTGTATCATAACAAATCAACTTCAAATAAGCGTAAAATCCATCAAAGGATGTTGACATAGATGAAATCAAAACTATTTGAGAGAAATATCTCCTTTTTTGAAATTATTTAAAAGTCACACATTTATAAAGGAAGTAATTAAAAGAGATTTTTGAATCAAAGTGTCCCATACCACTTTGAAACTTTTGAAAGGAATTAAAATTTTTAAAAACATTCATGTCCATATAAATAAATCCTTAAAAACCATTTTGAAGACATGGACATTAATTGAAAAGATTTAGAAAGACAAATCTTTAAAACATTGAAAATTCTGATTTTGATAAGGAGTACCTCTCTGAAATTCTTAAAATATTCATTTTGAAATAATTTAAAAGTCACATAAAAATAAAACATTTACTTTTAAAATATCCTTGTAAGCTTGTAATGAAAGCTTTGAAGATTTTATAACGGCGGTAAATAGCCGCACCCGCCGTATAAGTTAAAAAAAACATTCTTACCTTAATTCTGTCGAAAAGGTTAAAAAGCACCTTGTTTGGAAAACGACGGAAAGATTCCTTTATAAACCTCTTATAAAAAGTCAAACAAGGGTATAAATGACTTTAACCCATATTCTTGTAAATAGTAAAAATGTTTTCAAATACATTTTTAAGAAACATGGATGTGGATAATAAAGAGATCCCAGTAGATTATTACGTATAAACAACCTCGAATAATGAAGAGATTGTGAAATAACCTTTACCTTGTACTTTTCCTTGGTTGGGGTAGGTTAACCTCTTGTATAATGGTGAAATAATTGTTATTAAATTATACAAGAATCATATACATTAATATGATATCATATATGTTCTTTTAATATTGATTTGTTAATAATATCTTAGAATTATTGTCGTTTCGGGAGTTAACTTACTCATTTTCTTTTATATGTTTTGTTACATAAGCCATGGTTGTTGTATCTTATTCATATCCAGAATGATATCCAGTCCTTAAACATCATTTTTAAATCATCAAATGATAATTATACTTGAATGGATACGATGGAGAATGAATCTCATCGCGTTCGTGGAGACGGTAGTCCGTACGTACGCACGAGCGACAATATCATTCTTTTGATATTAAAATAATATATAAATGGATGGTATATCATATATACAGAATCATTAACATGGTATATTTATTATTTACATGAGTTACACATCATTATTATACCCATCCAAATAATAATATATTGAATAACAATTACACCACGACGTGGAGACGGTAAGCCGTACGTACGCACGTATGGTGACATGTTATTCAAAGGGTGGATAGAATACTGAATTTTATTGTACCATATTTATAATAACATCACAGTATATGTGAGATACTGGAGTTATTATTTTAGAATGGTAAGAACAAAGGAAGAAGAAGTGGAAGAAGAAATGAACTTGGAGAAGGGTGGTGAAATCATTACCTCTTCTTCGGGTTCTTCCTTTTGATTTGATCAAAAGGGCTCCTTAGGTTGGCTTTCTGATCAAACTAAGGCCTCTAGGTTGTAGTGAGGTATGTTGGGAGAGTATTTGGGAAGAGTTTGGCCGAGACAAAAGGCTTTAGAGGTGTGAAGAAATGAGAAGGAGGAGTGCCCTTTTATAAGAGGGGTGAGGGGCACCTTTGGAAAAGCTAGAAATATTAATTTATATTAAATTTATATTCGGTTTCTAATGGCTCCAAAATTGACTATTCAAAGGTTAAGGTGGGGATAGGTCGAAAACAACTCAACCAATAGAATTTAGACAGGTTTGGGTACTTATATTAACCTTATCTTTAAGTATTAACTCTAAGTTAATTAGTTTCACTTTTACAATGTCTCTTTGTATTTTTATATTATATGGTTAATAGACTTACCATATACATACAAGAGACCCCCAAGTGGTCCATTAATGATGATCCTATCATTATATAAGTCTCTTGGAAGAACCTTAGATTTTTAAAAATTTAATATCAATTAATAATATAATATTTGTTTTAAGAACTCTTTTATGTCAATTTTCACACTATTCAATAGTTGATTTTTGTGAAACTCATAACAGGTTGATTACTTCGAACAAAGTCAATTAAATCACTCATAATATATCATATTATCCTAGAAAATTAGTTTAATTCATTAAAAGTTTCATATTATATTTATTTGGGTATTTATAATATTAATTACTTTAATTTTTCACTATTATAGTAATTACTACATCATCATTGTGTCATAAATAAAATAAATTATTTAATGTCTAAAAATTATAAATAAAATATAATTATGTAGGAAATATTTTTAGCTTTCTAATGAATATTTATAATCTAAAATCCAACTTATATAACCCTATGTAACAATTGTTTTTCTAAAAGATATATGCTTGTGTCATTTTTGTATTCATTTTGACTTAATTAAAATAAAGTGTCATTATCACTTACAAGTGGATCCATGGGGACCCAAAATTTACACAAAGATGCCCATGGTCGACCATGTATCAACCAATAGGGTTAAGACACGTTTTAGGGTAATTTATTATTATTATAATATTATTTTTTTAACCCTTATTTACCGGATTTACCCTTAACCATGGTAAATAAAATATTTACCGCAGTAATTATTCAAAATGTCTAAAAATAAAAGTCACATATTTACACAATTTGAACATCCTGATTCCAAATATGGAATCCATTTTTCTAAATTCAAAACACAGAAGTGGCAGAAATTAATTTAAAATTAATTCCCGCTGTCAAAACAAAAAAGCATGTTTTTAAGAGATAATAACTATCAAAAGATTGACACTTGTTTATGTTCGGTTTAATTGTAAAATTATGTCCAATGACCAACATTATATTAAATGGTAAAAATATATTCTAAATATACTTTAAAACCACTCAAATTCACAATTTATCACTATTAATTATTTTGATTAAAAAAGTTGTTTTTAATTAAAATTTAGTAATTTTCACTATTCATCAAAATATGAAAGTTATCCGAAAAGTACCAAAATTTCACCTTAGGCTAAATTTGATATTCCGAATCCAAAAATGAAGTCCATTTTAAAATATAAAATATATATAACTTCAAAAAGTAGGTATTACTATTCATAACAGCTAGTTTGATTGGTTACGGTGTGTTAGAACTCGAAGTTGCGTACAACACACGCTACTGTTTTATTCAAAGGAAAGCGTACCGTGGAAGCTTGGGATATTTCATTTTAAATTTTTGATGTCCCCATTTAGTCAAAAAGTTTAAAATATTGTATTTAAAAATGTTTCACTATTAGAAGTTGATAAAAGTGAAATACTGAAAATGAATATGTTCTTGCAATATGACTAAGAAACTCATAATAGGGATTCTAAAATTATAAGGATTATATAAAGTTCAAAATGTAGTTAATACTATTCATGACCTCTTTTAATGGTGTGATTGAACTCGGTGTTGCGTGTAGTGCAAGTTATTGAATTATTTTTAAGAAATAACACACTCTGAAATCCTGGGGTGTTACAATTAAACTATTAATTTAATTACAGACCAAATTGAAATTCAATTATCAATTGAACAACCCATAGAATGGTAAAATAGACCCCTCAAGGGTGACCTAATTCAAAATCCACCCATGGTGGCCCATAGAAATATATAACACAAATGAGAGTGGTTACATCTCATGGTCTATAAAATTTAATCAATTATCAATGGGTATCATTAATTAAATCATTCATGCATATCCATTTTGAAGGAGGATTTAATTGCCTTTTAGGGGTGTCACTCATATAATTGTTTTTATAGAAGAACGAAAAATATAATCACTATGAATCTATGTAAAAAATAATAAGATCATTTTCCATAGGTCTATAGTTTTGTACTCATCCATTATTATATCTAAAATTTACTCATATTGGGAGAAGAATAGTGAAAGGGAAAATATCATTAAATTGGAGAAAATAATCCTGTGCTAATTTTTTACATCAATTACCAAGAATAAAAGGTAAATATTATATACAAATGGGGATCTAACCTAAAAGGATATAATGCTTCTGATTGATCATGATTTAGATCATGCATAGAGATGATCTTCTTATACCTAGTGTATTAATTAAAAGAATATTATCAAAATAAAATCAAATCCAATGCGAGAGAATGTGAAAATTTGGTTTCAAATAATAGATTTATTAGGGAATAATTGATAAATTCACCCAAAACCCTGGTTCACCTGGTATCAACATGCTATTGGTCGAACCGAGCACCAAACATGCACCCACTATGTAAGGAGGGTCACCCCGCATGGTTTTGATTTATGATTTTACTAACCATGAAAAAACTGTGTCTTATACAACATAAAAAAACTACAGAAGGTTTAATATGGGAATGTGCCTCAAATCTCATAGTTTATCAAATAGTGTTGGTCGCTCCAGCGCTTTATCTAGACTAGCATGGTTTTATCAAACCATGAAGTCTTCCCCACACAATTTCTATTAACATTTAATGTATCCTCCCTTGTTATCCTCAAATACTGGGTTTTAGGATCTAAATAATCCCAAAACACCCCTAATACCTCTATGACCTCAAAGGGGACACGCATTGGAATATAAGTAATAATTTAAACTATAGATTTATGAAAATAAAAATATTAAGTACTATTAGTAAGAAACAAGTTCATGTGATCTTAATAATATAAATAAATTATTCTAAAAATATCCCTCTCAATGGTATTCATGACTGTTTGAGAACAACTCTGTCCACTACGCTATTACATTGGACTCCTGCTCCAATGCCTTATCCTGTAAAGGGTTGTTCTATCATAGAAATCATACTAGATGAACTATATATCCTTATAGAACCATTGTGTTATGATCCCTAATATGAATATGATTCTTCTCAATGGATTTATAAATCTATATCTCACCCTCTTAGGATTAAAAAGCATGAGTTGGGTCTAAATTATAGTGTCCCAACTGAGACACGTTGAAGACAATGTAGATTTCCTAATACCTCAGAGGGAACAACAACTGATAGGCTACCAGCCTGACTATCTCTTTAATATCAAATCATCAAGATTATCATGGTGAAATCAAACATTGTCTCCTAATCCTCCTGTTACCCAACAACAATGAGACACATAAAAATTCTTCATCTCCAAAATCTTACTGTTAATGTTGTTGATGATGATCAACATAATATTTCTATTATGACTATACAATATCCATCCACATTTGAATCAATTAAACATCTAATAGAGTCTCATGTATGAGGAAATGTATGAGAATATATGCCTTTTTTTATTCTAACCAACACAATGGTGGTCAGAATGGACTACCATGCAAATAATAAAAAGTTAACATCTAAATAATAGACTGAATGCTATTTTTGTAGTAAAAATAAACAAAGTGTACATGACTCTCCCAAGAGCCCGTAGAATCTTGGATTCATATCCACATAATATCCTCAAGCACTTGTATCATATGTTCTAAATGTACTTCAGTCCGAGGGTTGTATGTTGTGCTCAAAATAACATGTTCACGCAATTCCATCAGAATGATCTTCTAGAAATTTTATGTAAAACGATAATCATTATATGAAATTATAGTGCGTGGAACCCAATGAGTTTTGTACTATATCCCACACATATAACCTCTTATTCACATCTAATGAAAAATTCACCTTGTTATTTAGGAAATTTAAAACCATTATGATCCTATAAAAAATCACAAAAATGGATTCATTTCCCCAAGGAAACTGTAGTAATCTGATCACGAAATTCATTACAACACCATCCAATTTCCAATTTGGAATTTATAGCTTCTGTAAAAGACATTAAATAAATTAATGGTCCTTATTCACATTCTAATAGGTGTAATATATCATTACAAAACTAGATTCATATCCTTTCATACCCGAACTCAAGTATTCATATTGTAAATCTTGATAAATCTTACTGAGGGTGATGTGCACTGCCTAAGATGGCGCAAAAAATTCTCAAATTATCTCCCCATGTATGTCATCTAAAACCCATAAGTGATCATGAATATGAATAATTTCATCCCCTCCTATGGTCTAACAATGAGATGGGTTCTTATATACCACACTCTCCCATAGAAATAGTCCCTCATAATCTGATAGATGTCTCATTATCACTCAATCTAGTTGTGTAGAGTTCATAGATAAGGGTGATAGAAAGGTAAGACCTAGAATTAATTAATCTCCAAGTGCATCTCAGAGAACAAAATCATAAGTTGTCACCTGGTGTTGGCCTACTAAGCTACCTATATCTGAGTCATATGGCTCCGTGCATCATCTACTGCATTTATATTTCAAGGCGGTAGGCATGATCTAAGTCAAAATATAGTATGTATTCAACACAACTATTTTGATTCTTCTTCAAATCACACTAAATAAATATATAGTTGAGGCTTTTGTGGTTCGTGAACACCAGAAATCACACAACAATTTTGTAATTAGTCTAAGAGTGTAATGTATGATCATCTATTGCTACCTCGATATCATGTTTCAGGTGATTCCAATCATTTTTTGACAACTACTGTGACCCATAAAACACAAATTTTTCCCCACATAATAAGAACATATTCATATCCAACACCTTATGAATCTCATTAAAGAGTGTAACTCATACCTGGCTCTAAAAAATTCATATTGGTGATGATGTCAATCTCCATTTCATCTCATGAAAGGCTAAATTGGATGCATCTGTCAAAAAAAAATCAATGAACATACTCAAGTCCTTTAGAGGTTATGATAACTATTATAAGTCCTATATAAATCACATGTAATGGGCATATAACCTTATGAATGTTTATTCCTCAATGATGAGTTGGTATTCTCCCATAACAATATAGCTCTCACCTTGTTTGGGAAAACTTATATAATTGGGTCTGAGATAATGTGAACAAGATAGCGAATCTGATCCATTCAAATGTGGATCTTTGTTGGATTATCATATAGATAATTCTATCTTATTTTCTCCAATATGATATCATGATTTTTGGCATGGTCGTGTCTATTGGGATAATACACCATGATATCATCCTTGAATACCTTGTCAAGCAAACCTAGATATGGATTTAAAACATTGTTCATCAGTGCCCTGAATACTGCTGGCTTGTAAATGAAAATGAACAACATAACTCTATACTCATAAGGACCAAACCTCCTACAAAAAAATCCATGATAGGTATGTATGATGGTCTAAAACCCACCTAATGATAAATGAATCTCAAATTAATCATTGATAAAAAATAGCCTCCCTAGAGCTGGCGAATAGATCATATAATTTATTTAGAGGATACTAGTTATAAACAATCAGTTGGTTCAATTTCTAGTAATCCACACATAGTCAGAGGGAACTATTCACCTTTTAAACTAATGGATAGGTACACCCCATATAGAAGTACCATGTCTAATAAACTAATTTTAATCTAAATCCTATAGCTCCCTATTAAGCATCCACATCTTAGTAATAGCCATATTGTAAAGGGAAATGGATACCAGTGCATATCTTAGCACTAGCATGATATAGAACACTATTTATCACACTTGATGTAATCCTAAAATTTATTCTAGAAATAACCCAAAAAATGATCAACCACTATAGTGAAATCTCCTTTATATGTTCCCAGATCTACTAGATATAAACATGAAATATGAATAGCCATCCCACCTCTCGTGTGATTCCTGAGTCCATCTCCTCTCTCTTGGGTATCCCATTCACCATTGTTAGTATAAACTGTGGATTCTAGAGATATTATGATAACCCTATAATGATAGAAGTCGATGGAAGAATGAAATAGAACCAAATAGCGTATCATGATAATGTCTTCAAAAACTATTATCTTGAGGGAAAAGAAGTCTCATATGAATTTATAGCCACCAATATTAAGGGGAATTCTCATCACTGATGTACATCCTATATTTCAATCCCCAAAAAGTGTTAAATATCATAACACCATTATATGTATGAATAATGGTCTAAGGGAAATCTACAAATTTCACAGATATAAAGCTATGTGATGCACCTATATCATAAATAGAATATTCAAAAGTAGTGGCTACAATAATAGTACCTCTAAGATTATAAGATTAGGGATTATACTCACTAGGGTTTAGATTAACTATGTATATATGGTCTATCCCCGACCATATGATACCACCTTGAAACCCTGTGAAGATATACCCTGGTATTTCTACAATACTTGGTTATGGCTACCACATTTGTGGAAACCAACTCAAAATTATTGGGCAATAATACTCCATCTCCATGCTATACATGAACCTGATGAACACACTTCATCATGTGGAGATAGTGAAGGCCTTCTATAATTGGGTCCCAGAGGAAATGTTTTTCCAAAGGGTTGTAGATGACCAATCAGTCCATAGGATTGACACATGAATTGGTATCTTTTCAAATGAGGCATATTATGGGCTAGTCAACAGCACTGGTGGAATTTCACCGGGATACCTGAGTATGTGCTCTAGCTATAGTTGTCTTTGCATGGAATCTCTAGATGATGATTCCTACTAGCAGTTGATGAAACACATGACTAGATGCCAACCTACCCTGGATCACACCTCCAGTACCCAATAAGTTACTCTCTTTGATAATCACCTAATTCAATTTTTTATAAAATTTAGTCAGCAGAGATATATTCACCTATTATCATATTTCATACTAAATACCTTCTTTATATCATCTGTATTTAGATAACTATTCACCTATCATAATAATATTGAATCATTATAGCTCTATTAAGAAGGCCAAATAATCAAATATTGATAACTCTCTTTTATCTGAGTGCAAAAACACTGAGTCTTGATTATCCCTCATTATATCGGGATAAAATTAATCATAGAAGGCCAAATAAAAATCTCTACATGGAATCTTTCGATGAAGATCCATCTAAGTAATTTCATCCCACCATCTATTGGACGATTCACGCAACCTAAAAGTTGTGAGTTTCAATGTCATCTCAGGAGGCATATTGGAATATTTGAAGATAGATATCATTTCCTATTGTAATAAATCAGCAACATAAGGTTTTTCATCCCATAAAATGTTGGTTTATACAGCTACTAGAAATCATGAGTGAATTCTTCTATAGTAGGGGGAGGTCATACTGATACCTAATGTGTTTTCATGAAACATATAGAGCCTTCACGTAACTGTTCCTTGTCATCTCTATCATGTATTATCACTAGAGCCTCATCGGGAACTACTGAAGGATCCAATTATATCTCATCACCCACAATCTCTTAGGAATGGTCACCACCAGCCTCTTAGCATGTGTCTAGAGGTTGTCATGGCTGCATTCCTCTACAATTCGAAACACATGCCTTTGAAAAGAATGTTATCAAAGTTTACATTTCATAAAATAAATATTGAAATAGGATAGGTACATTCCATATTATATAAGAACACACCCCAATTCCTTCCCCTAGATTTAGGTCTCATTGATGTATAGATCAAATTAAATCAAGAGATACTATGTAGTGCCCATCACTATGGTTGGTTCTTGGTCATGTTCTCTTTTATAAGTAATATCAGTTTCCAATTCACTTTTATATTCATCTTCATTAAATGACCATTTATATAAATGGTAAAACCAAATGGTCTATGTAATTTAAATCCATAAGGTCATATACATCACATAAAACAAAATACGATTTCAACCTAATCTAAACCATAACATGTTCAAGTATTTATATCCGAAGAACATGTATAACTATAACAAAATATATATCAACATCATAAAATCCATAATGCATCATATATGGAATGGTAAAATACATGGAATGTTATTGTTGTAATGTTACTAAAATTGATCATTATGTGGAATACCCACTTATCATGGGGTTCAAAAAATATATAACTCTAATTCATATCAATAATAACATCAAAATTCATGTTTACCACCCTTGACTAGAATATAGTCAACAATATTAAAAAAACCAAGAAAATAACAACTTATATTCTAGGAAAATTTAATTTTTCCAACTTGTGGGATAGCTACACCCAAAAATAACTCATTGCCAAATTCTAGTTACATCATATAGCATTCTATTTTCCAAAAGTAGTAAACTAGTCCAAAAAGAGGTTTTGATACCACTTTGTTACATCTGAAACCCAAATTTTTTTGAATGGTTCCTCGAGACCAGGGACATATATTATGTAAATGATATCATTCATAACGGAAAAGGATAATGAGTTGGAAATAGGTCTGATGATGTGTCTATGGGAAGACTATTTCCTCATCCCCAGAGTATAGTGCAACAGATATAAAATAACAATCAATAGAGGATGCAATAAATAAATCATATTGATGATTAGAAAATAAGATAGGAAAAAATAAATAACACCAGAAGTAATCACATATACAAATGATGAAGGTTACACATGTCATGTCTCTAAAAAATATCCAAAATATGTATATAGGGAAGGTGTATAGTGAAAATTTTAAATACATATAAAAAAATACCACAAAGGAAAAATGGTTATCTTCCAATAGGATCCTGAGAATTGGATCAATTCGATGTTCTTATTCTCCTATATATAAACAATAAACATCTAGTAGGGAACATTCCCTTATCCATAACTATATCCATAATGTTTTCCTGTGTTTCATTGGTGTCCAAACCTAGGTGTAAGATAAAATAAAAATAATAAATCATACAATGGTCCCATGTCATCTAGTCAGTGAATATAAAATAACTACATATTCCAGGAAATAATATAATATGTAATGGAAGCATGGAATGTAATTAATATCTATGTTCTAGGTTCCCATGGACACCCATCCTCTAAAACTCACAACGTCCATAGCAAAAATGTCTCTAAATTAATTGCATTCCATGTGTAGTTTTATAATAAAATTTATTTCATTAAAAATTCTCATTCATTGAATATGTCTTGAGACCTTGCAAAAAAACTATCATCGCTTGTATGGAATGAAGTGAATAGATTCATATTTCTGCATGAAATATGGTGTATGTCACTGACCAAATCCAATATTTTTATTTCTCTAGGAACTCTCCTCATATAAACCATTTCATTCATTATATAATTGAGTATCTGATCCCATACTTGGAATTCCTCAAATGGAATCTATGTATCCCTCCAAGAATATCATAAACCCACACCCTACAGAAATTTCTAGGAATTCTACATTGGAATCCTATTATTTCAATAGGTGTGGTGTAACATCACAGATCACTGAGTCCGTCCCCAGAAATCCAATAAGGAATTCTAAGTCTCACCCATGTCATATATGACTGGATTCCCTCTAAGTTTATCCTTGTCTATCCATAAGCTGTCCAATTATCCCCCAAGAATAGAATAGTAATCCCCCATGAGTCTATCCTTGGTAATCCATATAAAGAGTAAACGTTTCACATAGTCATAATGAAGTTCATATCCAACTGAGTCCATCTATGGAATTATTATATTAAATAATGTCTCAGCTATGGAATATATAATAATGAAAAATCTTAATTTTATGATGTAAGTGTTATCACCAAGAACATTTCATTTAAGCCTCTCCTCAGAATGTAGCTCAAATAAAGGGAATAGAATCAATGGCAGGTAATATTAGATATCTGATAGGTACAGTTCAATATTATGAGAAACTCATTCTTAAATGAGAAATTACATGAAAATATACCAGGTTCATGTTTTCCAATCACACTTCATTAATAAATGAAATTTTAAATTCAATTATTATTTTAATTAAAATTAAATTCACTAGTTGAACATCCCATACCAAGGGAAATGAAACACCTCAACAGTGACCCAATCCAAAATCCATCCGCAATATGCTATTTAATCATATATCACACCCGATTGTATGTTCCAATTCATGGTCCATAACCTTTAATCAATTATCAATGGGTCACATTAATTACTTATGCATTTACAATCCATTTTAAATGAGTATTAAATTTTATTTCAAGGGCCTCACTCTAATAATTGGGAGTGTAAGACAACAACATATATAAATAATTAAACATTGAAAGAAATGCATGACACCACATACTATAGACTCATTGTAGAGTGCTCATCCAGAATCAGCACCTGATTATAATCATGTTAGTATAAAAAACGAATGACCTTTGAAAAACCTAATATTTGTAAAAATTATCATGCACCTAAATAGTGAATGAAATACCAAGATGTATGAGGAATGGAAAAAATGAATTGAGATATTTTTTACACATATTTGATGCTTGTAAAGTATTATCATTTCAAACTCATATGGATAAGTTATTTTGATTCCTAGTTTATGATTCAAAGGACACTTCTCAATTTCCTATTCCATATAATGTCATATAAAGTGAAAATTATTGTTCAAATATAATATTAATTAAGGAAAAATTGGTAAATTCACAAAAAACCATGGGTCACATATTTTTTATCACACGGTTGGCCAAACCATGCACCCTCTAATGTAAATATAGGGACCCCAAATGGGATGATCATAGGGTTTGGAAAACTAATGGAAAACCACATCTCATCCCAAATTCAAAAACTAAATATGGTTCCACAAAAGCATGTGCATCAAAAGTCTTGGTTTATCAAACCATATGGTCCCCACCTACCCATTATCCTTCCCCACATGACTTTATCTATTGGTGTTTCCATCCAAAAAATATTTCTACTAACTGCATGACATGAAATTCTCTCCCCAAAGCTGAGATTCAGGCTCCAAACAATCATCATACCCCTATTAATACCTTTATGGCCTCAAAGGTAACCCACATTACAACACAAGTAAGAATATATACTGAATTTCTTTTAAATGAAAAATATTTTTTTACCTTTTGAAAGGATTTGGTTCTTACTACACATCTCTATGAAAATACAATGATAAATGAAATGTACAACTAATACTAATAAAATCATATAACATAATCCCATAAAAATACTATAAAAAATGTACTAGAAAGAATATGGGAAAAATAAAATCCCACAAAAAGTGTAAAATATTCCACCCTACTCAATGGGAGGAGACTGTTATAAAATTCAACATTAGTATTGAACTCAGTCTGTCTAGCTGAAAACTATGATCTTCATGCTCCCAATCCTCCAATGACTCAATAAAAAGTCATGTCATCTTCATAAGCTGTGACTTCTGCGAGAAGTTCCAATGAAGGGGTTAGTATTACATTACTCCATAGAAGTCACCAAAATCACCATGAATGCAGCTTCAAGAATAGTCAACTCATCAATGAATGTGTATCTTAATGATTATATGAGATATAATTATCCTAATAAAATTAAACAAGTATTCAAAAAAGTCTCTATGTTTTGACGGGATTACAAAAAAAGCAAGCGATGTAATTTTATATATGCTTCAATGTAATCCTCATTTGGGAGAATCCACTCGATGAGATGTTCTATCACTAACAAGTCTTATCCAAGAGGTTGATCTCAGCATGCCCCAGCAATAGTAACCCATTGGATCTCTGAATACCACCCTTCCTATATATGGGATCACACCAATGACTTCTTGGGGATTCCACAAACATTACTAGATCAATATGAAAAATAAGGGATTAATACCATTTTCATGTCAGTTATGGTGACCTCACAAACCTCAACTGGGAGACGTGATATGATAGAGGATCTCATTCCATGCGACATTGAGGGATACCACAAACTCTATCTGAATAATAACTCATATATGAGTTCATAATGTAATGTTGAGGGCATATTATAAAATTTAAATTCATAGGGATGGACCAATGAATGAAAATAAACAACATATGGTCTATACTAAATCACTGAAGGACTCCAAATATCATCAGAGGAAGTACATAAAGTTTATATATGTTACATGAAGATTACCTTTAATCACGAACCTACTTGGGGTTGTGCCTGTATTCCTATAAATTTTCATTTGTTCCTCTTCTCTTATTTCTTTTAACATAGTCTTGAAAGTATACAATGATTGTTCTTGTGTACCAATCCATTTCCAAGTACCAGGTACTTCCCATGTAATTAACCCATGCATGTGCTAGTATCAATGATGGTGTATGTGTATTCTCTATGATACACACTGAGACACCAACCCTGGGTCACACAACATGTGACATGTCTCACCAGGTTTGTGATACTCTTCTCTTAGTGTAAACCCAATAACCATAGAAACAAGACTACATTTCATGTTATCATTGGAATATGAATTGTATTGGTAGGAAATTCAATTAAATTCTAGATTGTTCATGTATCTTATCCCATGATGCCGCAAGTGGATACATAGTTCATAATTCTCAAAGTTACTATTTCTATGGTTGTCTATTCATGGGTCTTCAATGATGGAAGTATTCTAGAAATTGTTTACCTTTATAAATAAACACCATCAGATCATTTCGTCAAAAATCCATGAACTATGTATTGAGTAACCCAAATCCAATCCCTAATGATACACCTTTATCTCACACCACAACTATGATGTAGATATCCATCTAAGACATACAATAACTATTATCTGTTTAAAGGATCAATTCTATAATGAACATTCTTCAAGAAAAAAATATGTCCAAGGGAAATAAATACCAATTATGTTAGTTTGGTGAACAAGGAGAGAAAACCACAAAATAAAAAACATGTGAAAAAACTTGTTTATTTTTTTGGATAGACCTGATTAATTGATGTTATGGTGATGAATGAAGAGGGACAATAATAATAAAATTATATCCCAAAAAATCAACCATCGACCTACTAACCAATATTTTAGGTGAATTGGATCATTTTCAACATGTGATATCAAAAATTCAGAAATCCAATTAATGAAAATTCCCTTCCTCAGTTCAGGATCAATCACTGACGAGGAACTAAAATTTGTTTTTTTAAATATTCACAAGCTCTAATTGGGACATCGAAGATAAATACTAACATACTGTTGTTCATTCATGTATACTCCAAGAATACTCTTCTAATGGATTCTTAAAATTAATATAGTTGTGCAACTATCACTAGGTCATGGAAATAATCTTATATTTAAATGGAGATGATTAGGTCACTGTGTCCTAATAGTAAATAAATAAATATATTTATTTATATTGTTTTTTCACACATAATAGAACTTTAACAAAATTCCAAAATACAACAAATATTATGTCCTTCCTTGGGTAAATCCCTTGTTCTATACTCGATATGTGTGTCTGATTTCAAATCATTGTCCTCATTTAGGGGTTATTCCATTGATTCTAGAAAACTATGAGTGTGTGATATTAAAATATTTATCATTTTAGTAATATAAATATTAGGCTCAATAGGCTGAAAAATATGATGTCTTCTTTGAACCTAGATATGATATTAATGGTATATGTCTTTAAAATAATTACCTGGAAGGAAACAAGGACCCTATTTTCTCCTAATCTTAGGAATTTTCATTTAAAAAATATTTAGAATCTACCAAATATGTCTCAACCAAGATCACATATGGGTCTCCCACTAAAAGGTTTTCTCCAAAATAATATTATTACACCACCATACACAAACCATGGGAATCTCTCAAACATGTGGGATATTTTTAGTTAAATATTTTCTCTCTAGCATGTAACATGTACCGATAGCTCCTTCATTGTTTCCATCTCTTGCGAGTTAAAAACTTGTGTTGGGTCTTGCATGCAACCCCCCGGTGTGACATGAGGAATACTTCTTATACCCATTCTAACTAGACCTCTAGCGCTATGACGTAGTACAACTTTCTAAAACTACTTAATATTTTGAAAAATATAATGAATCATAATGATAACATGCCAACTCATCCAAATATAAACATTCAATGTCAAGATAAGACCTTCATAAAATAATTATCTCCCCATATAAAGTCTAAATACCTCTGACATTTTTTTTTCAAATTAATTATGACGGATCATTACAGTCCTCATCCAACCCCCAATGATGTACACCATCACTTTTTTAGGTCATACCATCTTTGGAACCAGGATTACTAACTCACCAGGATCAGTCCAACATAGTCATGAATTGTTGGGTCACCTAAAAAGGCCTCAAATAGTGTTATAAAAATGATATAAAGGTAAATTTATTTATACACAAACCCACCAAATGTAGGTGATCTTACCATCTAAATAAAAGGCCCGTATTTATTCTCACAATATTCCCCCTATTACATGACTTGTCTCCTCTGTCTTGCCATCAGTTTGGTGGTGAATGCTAAGATAAAATTCATATGTGTCCTAAATTACTCAAGAAATCCTTTGTATACTCATGATGTGGATAAATAATAAATTAATAATATTCTAAAAAAATATTTTTGGGTTGGGATATATCATGTATATAATGGAATCACATTCTCTCTACTTAACACATCACTCAAATAGATAGGAAGTCGGGAATCATTGTGATTCAATCAATGGTCACCCAGATGGCATTATTTATTATATATTTTAATCGAATCCCCATCACAATATCCATAGATACAGAAAAAAAAAACGATATAACCTCGAGTGGTTGGAAAGACCTACTAAAGCATTGTGCACAACCTTCACATGAGAAAAAGTGATGCATCAAGTGACATATTCAGTGATACACATATTCACCCTTGTCAAGTAGAAGTAACATTGAATATCATCATTCATTATTTCCACAACTATATATACCAGCAATCGGTTTTATGAAACTCCCACATAACCTCATCATGTACTGTCACAATCACTATCATTCATCCAATAAAAATGATGATGTTCTCACAACCCTTAGAAAATACATAAGGATAACGTTCTATATATGTATTTTAATATAATGTATTGGAGTTTATATCTCCCTTATGAGCCCCCCTAATACACCGTTGAAGGGGTGGGGTAGTATCCATTGACTGGAGATATGTGTCACTATCCTAATCAACTACAGATAATTAATATAGTGAATACTTATTTGAAACCTCAATCAAAAACCATAAACACGTTCTTATACTGAGACAATATTCTAATATAATATCATACCCATGATTATATACTCTCTCAAATTCATAATCAGGGTCAATCCTTATCCATGTCCCCTTTCTTTTCTAATCTCCTTCTGAATGATGATATACGTGAGACACTTATAGTAAGAATAGTTGATAAACTTCTTCCCAATAAGGTATTTTCCCTACATCTTCATGGAAAAGACTACAAAATCCAACTTTTGATCATGGGAATCATTGTTTGGACCATGTGTCTCAATAACCAAGACCGATTTATTTCCTATATATCAGAACACATCCTAGTTTAGTACTGGAAAAATCATAGAACACTACAAACGCAACACCCTCCTATAGAAATATCCAGATGGGTGTTCTCATCAACCTCTATCCTAGATCCTAAAATGAACGATGGAGTATCTCAATCAATAGGGAAGCCATTCAAATTTGGTTCAAATCTATCAAGGTATACTATAGTTTAGAAAAACGATGTACAAGTCTCCAATATTATCATGCCATCATATGGAAGCTTCACACCTCTATCATACTCATGTGTGGATCTTGAGATAACATTATCTCAATTGTCATCGGATCCACTTATATTCTCCTTTATAAGAGGGCATGTTCCGAACTATATACCTATGGAATCCTTAAAAAACACCTGAAGAGCTCCTTATAAAGATCTGTCTCCCAAAGAATGTTCCTGAACATCCATATGTGTCTTGTCTTAACCTACCAAGATGTCGAATATGATATGATATCATCAATAAAGTCCACCACAAAGGTATCTATGAATGGTATAATGATTTGGTTCGCGAGTCCCATGAACTATTTTGAGGAGATCATTATACTGTAAATAATCTCAAATTACATTTAAAACCCATATATTTTCATGAAATAATTCTTTCAAAGTAATTTTAATTTTTTAATAGTTTTCATTACGTGAAACCATCAGTTTAATATTATATGTTTATTATAATATAGCTCTTAAATAGGAAGGAATAAATTATAAAAACAAATTTATGATATAAATATAATGTCCTTATCAATAACAATTTATTTTTTAGTTAATATAAAATGTTCATTCATTTTTTATTAATCTCCCATTACTCATCAAAAAATATATTTTCTTCAAAAACATGGTTTAATTATTTTATGAATGCATGTTATTTTTCAAAAATGTTAAAAAAAATTAATTAGGAAAGAATATTATATTTCTTAATACACCATGTCAAAAATATCTTTAAATTAGTTTTTTATAATTGCATGAAAATAGTTTTTTGAGGAATAGTGAAAATATTGATATTTATTCAAAACATTATTTTCTATTAAATTTATTACATTGGAAAAATATTTTTTATATTAGTATTAATTTTCATAGTTATTTAAAAATTAATATTATCCAATTATAGTTTTCTTAACGTTTTTGATATATGATTGTTTATAAAAACACTTTTTGTTTGAAAAGGTTGTGTTTTCAAAAATTTATTTTTCAATGTATTATATCAGTTTTTTTTTAAATTGAAATCTGAAACACCAATGTTTTAAATTTGGAAAAATGGATCTATAATATAGATTAATCAGGTACAAATTTATAGAAGTGGTTTTTTTTGTCCCAAATTAGTTTTTACTTTTTAAAAACAAATTACATTGGTAATGGGTAAATTGTGTAATTTATGTTAAAAATAAAATGATAATGACAATAAAATGACCCTTACACATGAAAAATATTTCTTTTATGAAATTGATTCTTCCCATAACACATATGGATCAATATTAAGTTGTTTCATGGTAATGTTTCAATGAAAATGGCTTATATAATATTTAAATCCAAGAAAGTCACAAAATGTCACTTTCTGTGTGTTAAATATCCCATATGTGTCCAAATGTGGAAAAGGGTTTGTAATGAACTAATATAAATGTACATTTTTAAGTTAATAAACATATGTTAAAGATGAATATATATTATTGTATTTTCCTTCCAATTAGATGAGACTATGAGGTAATAATATTAAATTTTATAAAACTTTTATAATTTCACATTCATATTATAAATACTACACTAATTTTAATATGGGATAACTGAAATGATATATTCTACTATAATTATTATGAAGAAATATAAAATATTTATCTTCTTCATGGTTTTTATTTTTAATTTGTTTAAACAAATACTTATATAAACAAATTATACCACACCAATGGTGTAAAAATATTATTAATAAAAATATCAAATAACTGTTATTAAATATATTATAATAAAAATAATTTGAAATAAATAATGTAATCCAAGAATTTTACAGATTACCATGATCTATTGTTGATATAATAGAAAATTGTTTCTAAATTAACCTCTTATCTTGATATGTTTAAATTTTCAAGTAATTAGTAGTGTCAAAATTGGAACTAATTATATTATATCAGAATAATATTTTATTCAATTATTTTAAAATCATAAAACATTATAAAAATATAAAATCATTGTAATATGTTATAAATATTTTAAAAATTTTCATTTATACTAAAATTTACATGACATATGTAAATATTAAAACATTTTAATATTGAATTATTTATCATCGTTAAAAATAAAATAGGATTACTAATGGATAATTAAAACGATATTCATTAAAAATTAAAAAACTTTCATAAAATAAATTGGATGATGATATAACAACCTTTACTCATATTTTATATTTATTCAATGAATTTTGAGCTATTTTTATTGATAATAAATTTAATATAAATTAATAATTTCTGATATTTGAAAAGTTTCCATCACCTATATTTTAAAAGGGAACCACACCCCTTTCATCGTTTCCTGAAGCTATGCATTCATGATCAACCGTCACATAAAACATTCTCTTACAAATATCTCTATTAAAATTCTAAGGGTATTTTTATTTATTAAGACCAAATATAGTGTCCCTAAGAGGATCTCTAAGAGATGTTTGCTGAAAAATATGTATTCGTCTTTACAGAATAATTAAGGATTACTAAATTTCATACTTCCACTTAATATGAAATTTCCATTAAAAATTAATAACTATAGTATAAAATAAATTTTAAGATGTTATTATGATTATTTACTTATAATATTCCACATTTTTACCACCCTGTGAATATTAGAAGCAATGTGAATGCATATGTATGACTTATCATCTCCCAAACGTGGTATAATATATTTTTCATAACCAATTTATTTGGATTTGTATAATGATTTTAATAGTAGATACATATTAATTAAATCATTATATTAATGATATAAAAAAATTTAACATACCTTCTCATTTTAAACATATCACAATTAAGGGAACAATACCATCGCTCATGCATATGTATGACCTACCATCTCCACAAAATGATGCGATTAGTTTTCAATGTTCACCATTCATTAATTATTAAATATATTTATATAATGAATAAATATAATATATATTACCATAATATGATTCAAGATATGACAAAACTATACAATATGTGTATGAACAGGGACATATATGACAAAACATGAAAATGAAAAATGAAGCAGTTAACACATGAAAGAAAAAGAATAATTAAATATTATTAACAAATGGGTGATTAGAATATATAACTAGAAATTTATAAGAAAATAAACATGAATATGGTTATATAATAAATTTATCAAATTTGTGAAACCAATATATATTAGGTTCATAAAGGATCAAAGGATATCATAATTAAGGTGAAAGTTAATTTTAAACTCTCGTCTTATTTTGGATTATTATATGTATGTATATTTTATGGAATACTAATATTACATGATCATTTTCATAGTATTGTTTTTAAAAATATTTTAGCTATTATTATCAAAATTTATAAATTAATTTTCACATGAGATTGATTTTTTACTAAACGATTTAAATGGTATCATATTTTCATTTTCCAACTGAGGATATTTGAATAATTTTTAGAAAAATTATCAAATGAATTCTTTTTAAACATATATAGTATGATTGGATTTTTTCCCTTTCAGGATTCCATATTTCCTAGAATCCTCCCTTACATGATTATAAGTTCATTTTCATTAATCATTGTTTCTTTTAAATTTACATAGATGAAATCATATTTTATTCAATTGTTATTTCAAGTGATATTTTAAGAATATTTTCTATTTAAGATAACAATACATGACATTACATATTCTTCATTAGGAATATTTTTCCTGAATATTATTCATATTATTTTTGTGCTTGGTTTATGTATATGATTCCATGATCTTAATGACACTCGTTTCAATTCCATTGGTTATGATACGATGCAATATTTATGAAACCCATTTATTTTAATGGATTATAATATTATTAAATACTTATGTTATTGTGGCACACATATGTTTGGTTTTCATTATGTGATTGGTTGAACCTATATATCTCTCAAATAAATTGGGTAAATATTTATATCTCATGAGATAGAGATGAATATAATGGGATGAAAACATGGTTTGGGGATACAGGACTTGAATTTGAGTAAACTCAGTTCATTGATAAGGATATGGAATGAGGAGTGAACTTAGTTCAGTAACGTACATTGTTCTCTATTATGATTTTTGAAATAATCCTTGACAAGTAATGAGACTATTTTCTATGCTTATTCGTATTCCACAATTTCTAGTACTATGTTATACCCTCATTAACATTTCTCTATATATTTTATTCCTTATGAACTTACATGATTTATTCCATTACTCAATATCATATACCTTGATATGATGGATGTAAATTTAAATATATATATTCATATTCTGATTCGCTTATTGAAATGTTTTCTCACTTTGTAACACATATTGATCATTTTATCTCACCCTTTATTATGTTTCTTTTACCTGGATATAAATAAAATTATTAAGAAGGATGTGTAAAAAATTGTTCTAGTATTAAAGGAATAAAAAAGATACAATTTAGATGTTTTATGAATTAGTTGTTTATAATTGCAAGATTCCAACTACAATAATCCTATACAGTTATTGAATGGATTTTTATGTCATGAAATCAATATTATTATACTTAAATTTATTAAGTATGTATAAAATTTTAAGTCTGTTATTGTTTAAATCAAATAATGTATTTCTTTTCCTTTAGAAAATAGGATGAGAAAACCTTAGTAACAACCATAATGAATAGTTTATGTATTAGATAAAATCTTATAGTTTGGTAATGATCATTAATAACATTATATTAAACTAAGGGGTCATAAATTGAAATTAAATTAGTAATTTACATTGATTATATGGGTTTACCCCTATGATTATTGTTTCTCACAATATTGTTTTCTTAGTCATTGGATGGAAGCCAATGATACCACATTAATTCTTAATGAGATGGTAAATTCAATAATTTTCTTCCTGAGAAACTATATGTTAGAAGAGATTGAATGAAAATTATTTTTATTATTCTAATAGAACATTCCCAATCAATGAATTATGTTGGACTTCAAAATGAGAAAAGGAGGGAACATTATTCGATTGATTCATTCATGAGGAAGCGTCCAACATCTTTCAGTGGGTCTTCTGATCCAAAAGTGTATGAAAAATGGATCAGTACCCCTATATATATACATGTTTATATAATTATTAAGACATGACCATAAAATTTTTAAGTCTATAATTTAGAAGGTTTAGTGGATCAAATGAGGAATCTCACCATGATTATGAGGGAATGATATGGAATTGACATCATGGAATTGGATGGGTTTGATAACATGTATTTCAATAAGTAAATTCCACATATTCATCATAAGAAGATAGATACGATGTTCCTAGTGATTAAGCAAAAAGATGATAAATTTTTTGTTGCCAATGAAGAAAATTTAACAAGTTCTTCAAGGTATTCTTCTTGAATTATCATCCATCTTGAAAGTATTGTTGATCATTTATTCAGTGGCTTAAAACTAAGTCAGCAGAGGGAATCCGCCACAAGATAATTCAATATAAATGAGAAAACAATTCGATATTCTATAAAATAAGAGATGAAGATTAATGTCACTCATAAATCTTGTGGAAATGATAAGAAGTGAAAAATGTATTTGAATGGAATATTAAAAAACTACCCCGAATATAACAAAAGTTTTCTATAATGCTCAATATTTGGAAAAAAATTGAAGGAAACTTTTTAAAGGGGAATAATAAATGTTTAATGTGACGGAAATAAGGTTATCAAGAAATTAACCACCTATTTGATGGAAAAATAAAGTAATGATGCGAATATATAAAAGGATAAACTGAATACATCTTCAACACATCAAAATTTCTTATACAAGGGAAATCAGAATTATGCAAAACAATACCAAAATCTGAGGCTTATCTATGATGATAGATTTCATCTACCATTTAAGGTAAGTGACATTGTTAAACCTAATTTGATAGCTACAAGTGATCTGGAGTATGGAAATGCAGTGGTGAACGGTATAGATACTATCCACTATAAAATAGATGATGTTTTATTTTTATCTGGAAGAAAAAAAACATTTTATATAAAATTAAAATTTTAATGATATGTCTAAATTACATCAACAATAAGATGTTGATTTAGCTATGAAGACTCATAATGTCACACTGAATTTCTAATATGTTTAATAATATTCTCTAGTTGATAGTTTTGGGAGAGTGCTTCGGGAAAATTATTTGATCCTTCCATTAGAAAAATCTGATTACATTATTGGTGTATATTGTATTTCTATATATGTATCTCATATTAATTACCAAATAAGTGATGTAAAATTTCATTTTCCGAATGAATCCATGATAATATATAGATGTTATGATGAATATGAACTTCCAATAGAAATTAATTCAATCATATTAGTCTTAATTCCAATAATTGAAGGTCGTATATCATAAGAGGTTGGATAGAAGTTCACCATCAAAGAAAAACATATTATCCAAGTTTTCGTTTGATTCATTTACCAAATAATTTTCAGGTATTCAACCAAATTTTTAAGTTGAATTTTTAAAATAATTCATACTTGGTGCTATGACTATTTCAAAGACTCAATATATATTGGTTCCTATTGAATTAAAGATATTTAAGATGCTACTCTAAGAGAATCATGATGTGGAATTCATTCACTCTAGTGTATCGCCATGGGGTGTAAATTTTTTATTAATAAGACATATGGATCAATGAGACATTGCATTGATTATCCTTAATACTACAAGATGACTATCGAGAAAAAATATCATCTCATCTATATTGAGGAATTATTTGATCTACTACTCTAATCTCATTATTTTCTTAAGATTGTTCTTTGTTTTGGATATCACCAATTAAAGGTCAAGAATTTGGTTGTACCAAAGGTAGAATATCATTCAAGGTAAGGAATCTATAAATATATAATGAATCCTTTTTGATTTATAAAATCTTATTCTATCTTTATATATTTAATTAATACTTTCTTGAGAGACTATCTTGATTAGCATTGGTAGGATATTAAAAATTATATTCATGTATATTAAAACCATCTGGAAGAAAATAAATATCACTTTAGGATGGTACTGATAACCCTGAGAATGGATAATATTTATGAAAAAGTCACAAATTATTAATTTTGTCTTTAGAAAGTTTCATTTATTAGGTCATATAATCTCATGAGAGGGGATATCTGTAGATCCAGTAAAGAAAGAATTTATTGAAAATTGTCCCAGACAAACAATTGTGACTATGATTCAATATTTTCTTTGTATGGATTGGTATTATCAATGTTTTGTAAAATATTTAACTTTATTATCTATTCCACATTCCACATTTATTTAAAAATGTACTGAGTTCATATGTATGGAGGAATGTGAAAATAAATTCACGGATCTTAAAAGAAGGTTAGCCAGTGAACCTTTACTCACACTAACCGATAGTGGAGAATGGTTTGGGATATATAATGATTCATAAAATAATAGGATTGGATGTGTTCCCTTAAAAATTATATTCGTGATAACTTATGAATCACATAAATTTTAAATACATGTGAAAAATTACCTAACTCATGTTTTGTAGTTAACTATGATAATCATTACATTAAAGTTATTGAGGAATTATCATTATATAGAAAGAAGAGATTTATATTCTTATCAAACATTTTTAATGATTACTTTCACTCAAACGTACATAAATATATTCCAAGGAGATTTTTGGAGTTTATTTAAGATTATGACTACTCAATACATTACCTCGGTCAAAAGGAAAACAAGGTTAGAGATGCATTAAGTCAGAAGGACCATACTAACCTATCTATGATTAGGAATACAAAAGATCCAATATTTAGGGGTTTTGAATGTATGGATCTAGATATTATAATTTAAAGGGAGAAATATTATCTGAATGAAATGATTGTTCATCCTTCTATTCAAGTGATTATTAATAAAGCACATAATGAAGATGTATAGCTACAAAAGAAAGTGAGAAATTTCTCTAAGTTATAAAATGAATGTGATGGAATAATAAAGTTCATGAACCATATCTATGTCCCTCCCATTTCCTATTTGAAGAAGGATTATTTTGTATGAGTCTCATTTTTAATCATTCATTAGTCATATTGGATTCCCAATGATTTATAAAGAAGATAAATAGTATTTATGGTGGTATGGCATGAAGAGATTGATTGCATAGTATATTTCCCAGTGCTTGGTTTTTTAGAAAAATATGGATGAGAAGTTAATGTATAAGGGAATGTTTCAATCATTACCCATACCAGAATGAAAATGGAAAAAATCACCATGTATTTTTTTATCAAACTACACAAAACATCTATAAACCATAATATTAAATGTACTATAGATGATTTCCTTAGGAAGTAGGAAAACTTAATTTCTATTAAATGCAATTTTTCTCTGGATTATTATTTTTAAATTTTAATTGAGGATGTGTTAAACATACATGAACTACCACATTCCATCATATCTATTATGGATCAAATCTTTACATTGATTTTATAGATATTTCTTCCTCAGAATATGAAAGTAGAGTTATGTTTTAGTACTTATTATCATCCTTAATAAGATGATCAGTTTGAGAGGAAAATTCATACCCATGAAAACCTTTTGAGATCATTATATATTAATTTGAACGGTTTTTTGTATCAATGCCTATATTTGGTATGATTTTATGAAAAAATAGCATTCTCTCTAGTATTCAGATGGATCCTTATATAGTCCCCTATGAAATGAAGGTAAGAATACAAAAATGTTGTAATTAATAAGGGAAATGAAAATTATTTCTACCTTATCTAGTTGAAGAAATTGTAGAGATGCTTAGATCAATTAAAAAAGAACATAAGAACATTTTTGAGTTAAAAAAAATGTTATACTGACATTCGAAGAAGAGACCAATTTTTTGATGTCTGTGAAAAGGTATTTCTATAATTATACCCCTAGAAGACAGTGATGATATTTGGATGGAATGGAAATCTAAACCCTGAGTATATCAGTAATTTTTAAATTCTAGATCCCTTTTGTAAGGTGTCTTATCGATTGGAACTTCCACCGAATCACTCTCATGTTCATGATGTGTTACATGTATCTCTCATAAAAAAGTACATACCAAATCTATCTAATTTACTAAACTCAAAATTCATTCCATTTCAGAACAATAATTAGTATGAGAATCAAATTATAAGTATAGTTGATCCTAGAGGGAATGTTTTACAAAACAATACCCCTCACTTGGTTATCATTTTATATCAGAACCAAAAATTTAAGAAGCTACATGGGAACCTAAGGATGTGATAAGATAGAGGAATCCTAATATTTCATTATCAAATTAGATAATTTAGATGGTGAAATTCATTTTATGGGTCCTTTATTGTAACACCTAAATATTTTTATGAAATAATTGTATTTCAATTATTTTAATTCTTCAATATATAGATTTGCACACAACATTAAGTATAATATTATATGTCTGTTATAAACTAGCTATTAAATTGGAATAATAAAATATATAAAAAAATTTTATAATGAAAATATTTTTTTGAAACTCGACATGATTGTATTGTTATGTTCTTATAAAATGGCCACATGATTTTTAACAACATCTCTTTATTATTCTAAATAATACTTTTTCATTGTGAATGTGTTTCTCTACTTTTTATGAATGGATATTAATTTTTTAGAAATTTAAGAAAAGGGATTTTACAAAATGAATCTTATTTTTGAATTCCTAATGTCAAAATTATCATAAAATTGTTATTTTTATGAATTTTTAAAAACATAAATTTTTCTATGGAATAGTAAAAATACTATTTTTTATTGAAAACATCATTTTTATAAATAGACATTACCAGAAAATTTTTCTATATTAGTTATAAAATTTAATTAGTTAATTTATATTTATAATATTACAATTATTATTTTTAAAATTTATTTTATAAAATGATTGATTAAAAAATAGTTTTTATTTTTTATAAGGGAATTTGTCAAAAAAACTATTTTTCATGGCTTTGAATCAGTTAATTTTAAATTAATTTCTGCAAAATTTATGATTATAATTATTAAATATGGATATGAAATTTATATTCTACATGTTTAAATTTATTCAATAGTTATCGTTTATTTTTTTCCAATATGAATAATCACCTTGGTAAATTTTTATATCACTGCATAGAGTAAATTTGATAATTTATGATAAAAATGAATTAATATACAACATAATATTACCCAAACAAATGCCCATGTTTTATTTTATGATGATAATTCGACCCTTAACACATAAGGATCAAAATAATGTTTTTTATTGGACTATTGTAGACAAAACTAACTTATATAATTTTTTAATCAAATAATGCCTCCAAGTGTCACATTCTTAATATGAAATATCACTTATGTGACCATATGGGGAAAAAGTATGTTATGAATTAATTTGAATGTAAATTTTAATTGTAAGAAACATATTTTAATGATAATACTTTATTTTTTCATCTTTGGTCCACATAGATGTGATTATGATAATTATAATAAATTATTTAATGAAAATGTAAATATGTCACACTCATGTTTTATATACTACATAATTCAGAATATAGGCACACCCAAAAGATATATCATTTTAGATATATACTTATGAAATCTACATGAAATATATTAATAATGGTATTTTATTTTTAATATTTATTTTTTATCATAATTAATATTAAAATAGGTTATTTAAGATAAAAAAATGACATGTTATCAAATAATAACAAACCATGTCTAAAATAAATATGATGATGATATTATAGCCTTATCTAATTCTAGAATCAAATAAAATTAATTTTGGAGGTATTTTTATTGATATTGAATTAATTATAAATTAATATTTAATGAAATTCCAAAATAGGCCCTCAGGACAATTATAAAAGCGAACCCCCTCCCTCACCACTTCACAGCACATTAATCCTTCAAAATTGACCAAAATCAAAAAAATTTATTTTAAAATATCCAATAGACACATTCTAGTGATCTAGTATTCTCAAAATACCAACCCTAGTCTCTGTAATAGTATATCATAATGGTGTCCGCCGAACAATATGCAATTGTTATTAATGACTCTTTCATTATTATTTACTATTATACATCCTCTCAATGTGTTGTTTCCATTTCAGTATAATAAATATAGTATCAACAACATTTTCAAATGTTACTATGATTATATAATAACAATATTCAACCTTTTCACTATCTTATGAAAATACCGTATAAAACCCATGTATATAATTACATTAGTAGAATTATAGAAGATAATGATTGTACCTCTATTATGCCCTAGAGCCTCAGAGTTGTTTGTTTCCATGGCCAACAGTTTTACTCATCCTTAATAGACATCTCCTTGAGCTAGGGGTACCCCACTAGGGGGTGGTGGTGAAAAAATGTCTAACTACCTACCAATTCCTAGTATTATACCCACTCCTATTCAACATTTCTACACTATAGTCCACTTTTCCCAGGAAACATTCTATACCTGGCTGGTCTATCGACAATTTATCTATCAATGGTATTCTGGGTTAGAAAATCTTGCCCAATAAACTCCTAAAATTAACAAGAGAACAACCACCTCTCTCAAGGATTACTTGTGCCATCTTGATATCCATATACCCTCCATCCCATGTATTAGGATAATATACTAAATCATCTCACATACCCAAATCCTTTTGACTACAATCAGATATTATCTATCAAGGTCTTAACTCTTGTGTTCCTGTAAATGGCACCCACTACCCGCATACGATCTTCTAGGAAGCTCTCCCCTAATATATTTAGGTCAATAACTCTAAAATTAGTTGGAAATAAGATAGATATCACCTCAACTGTGATATCTCTCTATAGGATACTATAGATAGTTCATACTCTAATGAACAAATCTCAACCAATATACCAAGAGTATCATCATAGGACAAAAAACCTCATCATGTACTCTTTAATGAAAATACCTCTCTACTATAAATATAGAACCTTTAAAATTCATATTGATCAAAACATGACCAGACAAATCATTTCAATGAAGAGATGCTCAAAATATGACCGGTATAGAGTTTTCTCTCCTTACAACTAATTAACCAGAACCTTCCATCACCCTATATACCCTTGAATAAGACTCAATAGTTTGAAAACCATCTAATTTTTTGGTGTCATCATGAGGAAGAAAAACATGTGAATAACCTGATCCATTCCTCAGTTGAATGGGAGTTTGGTCCCCATAAATCCCAGGCCGTTTTTTCCACTACAAATCATGGAGTGTGATTATCAAATACATATTTGCATTTTTTTTATTCCATTGCAATCTACTGCTATATAGAGATTCAGGAAATTCAAAACCGTCCCATGTTTTCACCCAACATGCATGGCCTTGTAATGTTTCCTCCTCACTCGGTTGATGTAACAACTCGACCCCAGTTACCTAGAATCGGTGAATTATTACATAACATTGGCATTATTCAAGGAATCATGTCTCGAAGTACCGATCAGTTTAGTAGCCTTAGATGTACTAGATACATACATAAGTTTTAAATTACATAAAGAAAGAAAAAAGCAATGTGTTCCCTTTGAGCACTCTTATATCCCTTAGCCAATTCTTGTAGGTTAATCATAATATACTTATTTGAATCCAGGGAAAAATAAAACATAATGGGTGAGATTTGATGCTCAGTAAGGATAACAATATAGAGGAATCTATCATAAATAATAAAAAACATTTAAGCCAATGTATAAGACTAGAACCCTAGAAAATTAAACATAAACTTCATTATAATAAGGAAACGATAAATCAAATAATGCCACTTACTTATTCACAAGGATATTATTCTAGTCAAAAAATCACATGTATTATCATCAGCCAATTTTATAATGATGGAATGCATAATCGCAGACATCATAACCACATAGTTAAGGCCTTGTCTAGGACTACAAATAAGATTTTTTCAAGGCCTTAGGCCAAGAAGATAGTTTGTATCATGAGTCCTACTGATGCATTGAGGAGCTATAGTGGGATCCACCCATCACATACTAAGTCTAATGCATTCTTCATGTGAAAGGGTCAACCATAATCTAACCATTCGTATTAAAACTCGCATATGAAATGTCTATACTTTATCCATAGACTGTGAATGGAATAACAATAGTACATACAAAGTCAAACATAACTCATTCAATACAATATCGAATATTTTATTATAATTAATTAACCACAATCAAGAAAAATGAACAATATTGACATAGATGAAAATAATAATCAAAACTATATGATAGAAATATCCCCTTTTTCCTTCAAATCAATTAAAAGTATCAATATTTAGCAATAAGCTGTTTAGAATAGATTTTTGACTCATGGTGTCCTATACCACATTGAATCTTTTAAAAATAATTTTAATTTTAAAATATTAATGTACATAAAAATAAATCCTTAAAACCATTTTTAAAACATAGACATTTATGAGAAAGATATAGAAGAATAAATTTTTCAAACATTTAAAATGATATTTTAGTTAGAGTTCCTAACCAGATGAGATTTTCCTGAGTAAAAATAATTGATGTAATCAAAATATTATAATATCATGATAATAAAAGGATTCATGATGTATTATGTCAAATTATAGTATATACACCAAATAAAAATGAATTGGTGCATAACAACAAAGAAGTCTCATTGGAATGTTAGTTGAGATGAAATCCATTATAAAGAACATATCATTAGGTTAAAGAGAAATCAATGAAATAATTATGTGTGAGAAATATAAATACACTATGTATGATTGGATATTCAGTGTAAAACAATCCAATTACATTCACACATATTCTTGTAATAATAACACCGATGACCTGGATGTTTAACTCAATGAATGAAAATTGAGTTAAGATTACTCTTATCTAGTTCATATCGATAACTTAAGAATTTATCAATGGAGTGATTATGTGTATCAAAATAATAGGCACACAAAGGGAAGTGTAAATTACTAAATAATTAAATAAATTTTTATTTCAAATGTAATCTTTGAGTAAAATAATCAATAAGTTTGTGTAAAACCCAATGAGTGGAAATGGAAATTTGAAATTCCCATACAGATTTGGTGACTTATGAAAAATAGTCCCCATGAAAGAAGGATCACACAATGAAGATGTAAATATCCATAAATTAAATCATATTACATAAGGAATACAATCATGTGCAGTACATACACCACACTAAAGGAAATAGTGGCAATATAGCATGAATGTCACAGAAATAAGAAGTGAGATGAAAACCCAATACCATGTTGTAATCAATCGAGTCATATGACCAAAAGTTAATAAACACCAAATTAATAACACAATACCATGAATATAATGATAATTAAGATAATATATATCAAATGATATAACACAATACACCACTTTCAATAAGTAAGTGGCGAACAATGGAAATCTCATGAATTTAAAAGTGAGACAATAACCCCATACCATGCACTTGCCTTTGGTCGAGGGTATGATTAACCTCTTGTATAATGAGAATAGTTTTTTATTACATTATAACAGAACCATATTCATATATATTATATCATACATGATTCATTTATGATTTTATACTACCCATTTAATTATGATTTCTAAATTAAATTAACATTTTGGGTAATAATTGCTTTCTTTATCATATGTCTTTTAACTTGTTATTCTTCATCATATCATTTAGATCATGATTTAAATATTTAAATAATATAAATCTTTATATATATATCATATATATTGAGAATATAAATAATTATGATAGATAGATATATGAAAGGGAAGGCACCATTTATGGAGACGGTAGGTCATACGTACGCATAAATGTTTTTTTCCATTTTCATATCGTATTGAAAAAAAGTAAGTGAATAAGAGATTTGTAAGTATAAGTATATATATATCCTATAAAATTATTATTTCATATGTTACATCCTTATTAATAATATATATTTTTTAATCATCGTTGAATCTTGAACATGGGAATGAATCTCATCGCGTTGTAGAGACGGTATTCCGTACGTATACAGAGCGACAATATCATTATATTAATGGTGGAATAGTATGTAATTAGATGTTATATCATATATACAGAATGATTAACATGTTATATTTATTATTTACATTAGTTATAATCATTATAATACACATCCAAATAATGGAGTGTTTGAATAACAAACTACACCACGACGTGGAGACAATAAGCCGTACGGACGCACATATAGTGACTTTTTCATTTATAGGATGGATAAAATAACGAATATGGTTGATCTATATTTTTAATAACATCAAAGTATGTAGGAGGTAATTGATTTATTATTCTGGTATGTAAACAACAAATAAATAAGAAGTCGAAGAAGAAAATAACTAGAAAGAGGGTGGTGAAATTATTACTTCTTCATCGAGTGTTTCCTTTTTAGTTGATCGAAAGGGCACTGTAGGTTACCTTTACAATAAATGTAAGGAAACTATGTTGATTTCAGGGATTTTGGGAAGTTATTTGGGCTGGGTTTGGCCTTTCCAAATTTATTTGGAGTTGTGATTTTGAGAGAAGGGGATTTGCCCTTTGGTAAAAGGGGTGAGGGTCACTTTAGGGAAACCTTGAAATATTATTTTAAAATAAAATCATTTTTGGTTTATAATGGATCCAAAATGATTTATTTCAAATATAAGGTGGTATGGGTCACAATCCTCACAACCAATAGGTTTTATACATGTTTTGGTTAAAATTTTAACCTTATATTTTAGATTTATCTCTTAGTTAAATAGTTTAACTTTTACCGTGTCTTCTTGTATTCTTATACTACATGATTTATAAAAATACTCAAAATTTATAAGAGAAACTCAAGTGGCTTATTAATGAAATATATAATATTATTTAACCAATTTTTCTGAACCTTGGTATTTTAGGAATATTATATCAATCAATAATATAGTATTTGTTTTAAAAACACATTTATGTCGATTATGACATTATTTATTTTTTGGTTTTTTTGAAAATCATAACACAATGATTAAATCGACAAATAATTATTTAATCAACTCTAACATGTCATATTATCCTAGAAAATTAGTGTAATTTATCAAAAGTCTCAAATTACATTTATTTGGATAATTATAATATCTATTATTTTAATATGTCATTAATAAGGTAACTACTTCATTATCATATTTTCATAAACAAATTTAATTATTTAGTGTCTAAAAATTATAAATAAAACACTATTATGTAGTAAATCTTTTTAGCATTCTAATGAATATTTATAGTTAAATTTAACTTTTGTATAACACTATATTAAAAATGGTATAGTTATTAAACATTGAATTTATTTCTTTTAGTTCTTTTTCAAATAAAATAATAATAAATATCCTATTCTAATCCAGGTGGAACAAAGAGGATCATATTTTATTCCTAAGGTTTTTTTGGTCGAATTAAACTTATCCAATATAATTAGTACATCTGTTAGGGTATTGTAATATCATTTTCACCCTTAATTACACACTTTACATTTAACCGTGGTAAATAAAAGTCAAAAGTTATTATTCACCAAAAATGGTTTTCATCTTATTTAACAATATTACACATACGGATGTCAACCATGTCTCTCGGGTTTTTGAAATTCACCTCACATAAGTGGTAAAATTACGTTTTATGGAAATTTGCAAATGCTCATAAATGGTGGGTAAAAGACTGTAAATAGTTCAATAAAATTTTATACATCTAATAATATAAAAAAAAAGACTCCAATTAATTACATTTAACGTATATAGGTTTCATATATCTATGTTTACTAAAAATAAATTTAAATAAAATGACGGTTTTAAAATATAACAGAGTATTTTTCACTATTCGTCAAAAATTGAATATTTTCAGAAAAATACCAAAAATTCACCCTATGCTAATTTTGGTATTCCAAATTCGAAACTAAATTATATTTTAACAAATTTAAAACACAGAGGTTACAATAAATAATTTAAAATAAATTCATGTGGTCTAAACCGAAAAGCGAGTTTTTAGAATGTAAACACTATAAAAATATTAATATGTGTTTATGTCAAATTTTAATGTGGAAGAAGATATAATGCCCTAAATTTTATTAAATGTTAAAAATATAATTTAATAATACTTCCTAAATATTCAAAATCATAGTTTAACCCTATAAATTATTTGGATTAAAAATGTGTTTTTCAATTAAATTTAGTATTTTTCAGTATTCATCAAAATATAAAAGTTTTCCGAAAAGTACCAAAACATTATTCAAAATAAATTTTTATGTCCCAATTCTAAAAAAGAATTTAATTTCTTTAAATTTAATATATAAAAGTGTAAAATATTTCTTTTCAATAGGGTTTCCAATTAGAGTATGGTGAAATTGCATTTTTTAGGAAAATACTTCATTTATCTGAAAAAATTGAATTTGTTCTTATATTATGTCTAATAAACACATAATATGGATTATAATATTATATGGAGTATATAATATTCAAAATTCAGTTAATACTATTCATAAAAACTTTTGAACGACTAGTTTGGTAAGTCGTTGTGCGCTCAAACTCAGTGTTGTGTGTAGCGCATGCGATTGAATTACATTAAAGAAAATAACATATTATATAATATTGAGGTGTTACATTCCTCCCACTTTTTTCAAATTCCATCCTCACAATTTTAAAATTAGACATGGTAACTTCATTGAAAGTCCCACATCGGAAAAAGTTTCAATAAAACTATCACTATAGAAGAAAGATAGAGAAGTACAAAGGTCACCCGAGATGTCCCATACTAGGATCCGGTGTAGGAAAACATTGATATGGAAGATAAACTAAGGGTCATGTTCTTATATAGAGTGATAGAAAACATGATAAAGAGAATTATAACATTAAGAAAAACACAAACTTGTGATGGGATAATGAGTCATTAGTTTCACAGTAGGAAAAGTAAAAAGGTAATGTATTTTTTTTCATGTTACATTCCATAAAGTTGAGGAATTTATTTATGAGATTGAATAAGAAAATAAATAATAATATAATTTATTTTTAAAGTAGAGTTTTATCCTTTAATATATTTCTACCACTAACCCATCTTGTTTCCAAATGATGAGTATTCAAGAGGACTCAGTCACACCTAAAGCACAAGAATCAACTTCGAGAGAATCACAAGATCCACAAAGGATAAACTATATATTTACATTGTCTTTAGAGATTAAAAAAGACCAAAATGGTTAGTACAAGATCAGATGATCCCCAAAAAGGATAATCCTTTAAGGAAAGTAATATTAATCTTATTTTCAAATATTAATCCAACAATACAGAATGTTTAATAAATACCATTAAATAAACAATTTTCCATATAATCCTTCAATATAATCCAAACTAATATTGAAACCCAAAACATAGAATAATTTGATAACCTAGTCTTCCACGTTAAGTTGTATCTTCAAGAAACATCGACTACTCTTAATGTCACATACTTAAATTAATTAACCAAATCACATATTCCCTATGATAGGATAATAATTTCAATAAATAACCCAAATCACTATAAATCCATAATAAAACAGTAGATAGAAATACACCATTACTTCTCACATTTAATCTCATTGTATTCTATTTTCCATATTCATATAGTGTTCCCAACAGAGCGAACATCTTTTAAAATAAAATTTATCAATTAATCACCAAATCATTTTACCATAATAAGGATATCCATTTTATAAGACATAAGATTTAAAACCAACTTATTATTGACCAATGAAATCATTTAACTAAAAAAATTAGTCACACTAACCAGGGACTTCACGTAGTCTAGTGGTAGGTGATACATCTCAATCACACTCTGATTGTGGGTTCGATTCCCACAATATTGTCCGACGTGATGGGTTGTGACACGGTCTTCATTTTTGCCTTTTTCAAAAATGATATTTTATAACATTCCCAAAATGTGAAAATTTCATCAAAATAAAAATGAAAAAATTTCATAAAAAATGTTATCTCATACCTTGAATTTTCATCCAAAAATTTAATAACATGTATTTTCTTCAAATTCAAGGATCCAATATAACCAAAATGGTTATTTAGAACTATTATATAAAAGATAATTCTTTCTAAAATTGCATTTTAACATTACAAACTGCAAGGTTACACATACAATAGAAATGCATTCCAATATAATCCCATCAAAAAAGAGCACTAGTACTTTAAATCATATCACTATACATTTAATTCCACATAGGTTATTCATTGACCAAGCGGTTATTCTAAGGAATGGGGAATTCACTCGGGTAATGCCCAGGACCCCTACATTTACAGAAAATTACTATAAATGGATTATTGGGATCATTTTAATTTTTTTCCATAGTACTCTTCATTTTTCCTCATCAATTCCTTACTTTATGTCTTTATTTTCCACGCATAATGAATTTCATTATTCCATTGAGACACTTTCCTAGGTGTCTTCTTCCACATTTTCTGCATAATAGAAAATGAGCTTTCTTTTCTCCACAGTTTCCAGTGCTGGAGGCCTTATCATTCACTGCCTTTCTCTTCTTTGTTGATTCCGACATTTGGTTAATATATACGTTTTTTATCATATTTTTGAAAACAATATTCTACCTGGACATGATATCTTTTACACCAATCAACAATCAATTTTTTTTGCTCATTTCCTCCACATTTTCCACCTTGTACATCATGTTAAATGTTATTATCACTTCCTTGGAATCCAGCCACTAACTAACATGAGAAACCATAATTTGATTCAAAAAATAATTTAGGGAATAACATAACACCTTATTTTCAATGTAAAAACACCTTAAGATTAAAAATGTTTATTTTTTACCATCTTATATTAATATCCTTAAAATTAGTTTGTAAAGAAAATTTTAATTACACTAAGAATAACCCCCGGGAGGGTCATAACCAAGAGTGAAACAAGGCCCGTTGTTGTGTACCAGGATTCCCCGGGTCTATCCTGAAACTCTTTGTTAGAGTTTTCACTCCTTGGTACATTTGTTCTATAGCTACCTCTACCTGCTTGTATCCATACAATGATTTATTGCTTGGAAAACTCAGATATTATTTACATTATAAAAATTTTATGATGTTCTTATATACTAATCCTCAATGTCTATCTTAGGGTAGTGTTCACTAATTAAGGTTTTTTTAAATCTAGATTTCAAGGATTTTACTAAACATCCATTAATACCAATTGTAATTCCCGGACCCTCGTTACCCAGAATCAGCGCATTATTAAAAAAAATTAGCCATGATACAAGGAATCATGTCCCTAAATACCTATTAGTTTATAACCCTTAGATGTAATAGATATATACAAAAGTTTAACATTACATAATGAAATAAAAAAACATTTTGTCCCCTTTGAAAACTCTTATATCCATTATCCTATTCTTGTAGGTTAATCATAAAATACTTCTTCAAATCATGTAAAAAATAAAACACAAGATAGGGATGAGCTAAGATGCTCAGTAAGTATACGAATATAGTGGAAACTATCATAAATAAGAATAAACATTTAAGGAAATTTATAAGCCTAGAACACAATCCGTTAAAACATAAAAATCTTCATAATATGATAATGATAAATCAAATAATTCCAAATACATATTCACATGGATATTATACTAGTAAAATAATCACATCTAATATCAATATCCAATTTCATAATGATGGAATGAATAATTCCGGACTTCATAACCACGTAGTCAAGGCCTTGTGCCATGAATAAATATAAGATTTTGTCAAGGCCTTGTTCCAAGGCAATAGTTTGTCTCATGAGACCTACCGATGCAATGAGGTGCTATAGCAGGCTGCACCCGTCACTTACTATGTATAATACATTCCACATATGAAAGGGTAAACCAAAATCTAAACATTCGTATTAAAACTAGCATACTAATTGTCATTACTTTAACCATAAACCTTGAATGGTATAACAATAGTATATCTACAATCAAACCTAACTCATTAAATACAATATGAAATATTGTATTGTAAAAAATTAACCTCAAATTATAATAATGAATGATACTTACATAGATGAAAAAAATCCTCACACCTTTTTGAGAGAAATATCCCTCTTTTACTTGAAAACATTTAAAAGTATCACTATTTATCAAGAAGCTGTTTAAAATAGATCTTTGAATCAATGTTTCCCATATGACATTGAAACATTTAAAAGGAATTTAATTTTTAAATTATTAATTTCCATATAAATAAATCCTTAAAATTATTTTGTAAAACATGGACATTATTGAGAAATATTTAGAAGAATAAATTATTAAAAAATTTAAAATAATATTCTAGTTAGAGTTCCTAAAAAATGAGAGACACTTCAATACAAATAATTGAGGTAATAAAAACAAAATAATATAATGAGAATAAATGGATTTGTGATATATTATTTCTATTTATAGTATATACAAAAAATAAAAGTGAATTGGTGCAAACAACAAATAAGTCTCAGTGGAATGTAAGTTGAGATGAAATCCCTTATAAAGATTGTATCCTTCAGATAAAGATAAATCAATGGAATAATTATGTGTGAAAAATATAAATAAACTATTTATGATTTGATATTCTATGTAATACAATCAGTTTATATTCACACATATTTATGTAATAAAAACACCAATGACTTGTAATTTTATCTCAACGAATGAAAATTTGGTTATGATTACTCTTATCAAGTTCATATTGATGACTATAAAATTTATCAATGGAGTGATTATGTGTATCAAAAGAATAAGCACGCAATGGAGAGTGGAAATTACTAAATTAATAAATAAATAGTGATTTCACACATAATCGTGGAGTAAAATAATCAATGAAGTTTGCGTAAAACCAAATGAGTGGAAATCAAAATTAGAAATTTCCATATCGATTTGGTGACCAACGAAACATACACCCCATGAAAGAATGATCATAAAATGAAGATGAAAATAACCATAAATTAAATTATATTACATAGGTAATACAATCATCGGCACAATATACACCACACAAAAGGAAATAGTGGAAATATATTATGAATCTCACCTAAATTAGAAGTGAGTTGAAAACCCATTTCCATGTTGTAATCAATCGAGACATATGAACAAAAGTTAATAACCCCAAAATTAATAACATAATACCATTAATATAAATATAATTATTATAATATATATCAATTATAAGTACACAATACACCACATGCAATAAATAAGTGGCGAACAATGGAAATCTCACGGAATTAAAAGTTCGATAAAACCCCCATACCTTGCACTTTCCTTTCATTGAGGGTACATTTAACCTCCGGTATAATGACCATAGTATGTTATTTAATTATACTAGAAAAATATTCATATTTATTATTTTATACATGATCCATTTATGACTTTATACTACACATTTAGTAATTATTTCTATGTTAAATTAACACTTTTGGGTAATAATCGCTTCCTTTATAGTACATGTTTTAACTTGTTATTATTGATTGTATCATTTAGATCATTATATAAATACTTCTAGAATATAAATATTGATATATATATATCATATATATTTATAATAAAAATATTTATAATTTATTGATATTTGAAATAAAAGGCACCATTTATGGAGACGGTAGGCCGTACCTATGCATAAACGTTGTTTCTGTTTTCATATCATATTGAACAGAAGTAAGTGAATAAGATATATGTAAGTAAGTAAATAAATAAATAAATATATATATATCATTTAAGTAGAATTATTATGTCATTTATTGCATAATTCTTAATAATATATATTTTTATTATAATCATTGAATGGTGAACATGGGAATGAATCTCATTGCGTCCTGGAGACGGTAATCTGTACATACGCATGAGCGAAAATATCAATATATTTAAATTGTAATAGTATGTAATTGGATGATATATCATATATATCGAATACTTAACATGCTATATTAATTATTTACATCAGTAATACTCATTATTATACCCATTCAAAAAATGAAGTGTTTGAATAACAAACTACGCCATGATGTGGGAACGGTACGCCGTACATACGCACGTATGGTGAATTTTTCATTTATTGGATGGATAAAATAACTAATTTGGTTGAACAATATTTCTAATAACTTAAAAGTATGTACGAGGAATTGGAGTTAATTTTTTGGTATTGAAACGACAAATAAAGATGAAGAAGAAGAAGAAAAGGATAAGAAAGAGGGTGGTGAAATTTTTACATTTGCTTCAGGTGTTTTATTTTGAGTTGATCATAAGGGCTCCTTAGGTTGGATTTTTATCAATGTAAGGACTATAGATTTATTTGATGGAAGTTGGAAGGATATTTGGGCATGTCTTGGCTGATCCAAATGGCTTTTGAGGTGTGATTTTGAGAGAAGGGGAGGTGCCTTTTTATAAGAGGGGTGAGGGTCACTTTAGGATAACTTGGAATATTATTTTATAATAAAATAATGTTCGGTTTCTAATGGATATAAAATTTTTTATTTATAAGATAAGTTGTGTATGGGTCTAAAACCTCTCAACCAATTGGTTTTAGAGAAGTTTAGGTTTCCATTTTAACCTTATCTTTTAGATTTAACTCTTAGTTCAAAAGTTTAACTTATACCGTGTCTTCGAGTATTATTACACTATATCCTTAATAAAACTACTCTCAACTACCATGAGAACCTAATGTAGTTAATTAATGATATATATAATATTATTTAAGAATTTTGGCAGAACCTTATATTTTTAGGGATATTATATCAACCAATAATATATATTTTAAAAAACACATTTATGTCAATTTTAACATTATTTAGTATTTCGTTTTTGTGAAAATCAAAACAATATGATCACTAATAAAAAAACATATTTAATGACCCTAACATATCATATTAACCTTTAAAATTATTCAATTCATCAGAAGTCTCAAATTACAGTTATCTTAATATTTATAATATTAATAATTTTAATCTGTCATTAATAAGGTAATTATTGCTTCATAATTCCGTCATAAATAAATTTTATTCTATATTTTCTAAAAATTATAAATAAAATTTCATTATGTAGGAACTAAATTTATATTTCTAATGAATATTTATATTAAAATTTATCTTATTTAAAACCAGATATTCAAAATGGTTTACTTATTTAACATTGAATTTAACTCTTTTAAGTCTTCTTTAAATAAAATAATCATAAATATCCTAATCTAATCCAAGTGGACCAAATAAGATAAAATTTAATTCCTAAAGTTATTTTTGGTCTAATTACACTTATCCAATAGAATTAGGACATGTTTTTTGTATTATTATATAATTTTATCTTTAATTACCCTTTTTACTTTTAACTGTGGAAAATAAAAGTCAAAAGATATTATTCATCAAAAATTATTTAAATCTTATTCAAACAAATTTAACTTATTGATTTCAACTATGACTCTCAGGTTTTTAAAATTCAACTCACAGATGTGGTAAAATTTTGTTTTATGGAAATTTTCTAAAGCTCCTAGAAGGTGGGTAAAAGATGTTAAAAAGTTCAATAAAGTTTTATACATCTATTTTTATTATAAAATGAATACAATGAATTAAATTGAACATATATACGTACTATATATCTATTTTTACTTAAAATAAATTTAAATAAAATAAATATTTATTTAAATAAAATGTCAGTTTTAAACTATAATGCAGTGTTTTCACTATTCATCAAACATTTAATGTATTCAGAAAAATACCAAAAATTCACCCTATGATAATTTTGATATTCTGAATTAAAAAATTATTTTTATCTACTAAATTCAAAACCTATAAGTTTCATTAATTAATTTAAAATAAATTTCGGTTGTCAAAACTGAAAAATGGGTTTTTAAAAAGTAAAAACTATCAAAAGATTGACATGTGTTTTTGTCAAATTAAAATGTAAAATTACAAATAACGACCTAAATTGTAGTAAATGATAAAAATATAATATAATTATACTTCCAAAACATTCAAATGAAATATTTAACCCTATAAATTATTTTTATTAAAAAAGTTGATTTCAAATAAAATTTAGTATTTTTCAGTATTCATAAAAATATGAATGTTATCTAAAAAGTACCAAAAAATTATTAAAAATAAATTTTTCTGTATCGATTCTAAAGAAGAATTTAATTCCATTAAATTTAATATATAAATGTGCCAAACATTGGTTTTAAAAGGGGTTTTCTATTAGAAGATGATAAAATTTCATTTTTTTAAAATACTTCTTTTATCTGAAAAAATAAATTTGTTCTTATATTATGTCTAAGAAACTCATAATATGGATTCTAAAATTTTATAGAGTATATACAATTCAAAATTCAGTTAATACTATTCATAATCGCTTTTAAAGGACTAGTTTGGTAAGTCATGGTGTGCTCAAACTCGGTGTTGTGTGTAGTGAAAGCAATTAAATTATATTAAAGAAAATAACTTACAATGAAATATTGGGGTGTTAAAGAAGATCATCATCGTGATCACAAAGTGGAATCTTTATTATCATTCATCATGGGTAATCATAAAATAATCATGAAACATCGTAGAAATTTTGTATATAAAGGGAATTGGATCAAGATGGATGTGGAAACCAAAAACAAATTCTATATGATTTAGGTACCTATTTTTTCCTACAAAAAGTTCATGTATGTATAGAGTAAACAAATATGTTTTTGGCTCTTGGTGAATAGAAACACTAACTACCACCCCAACAAAAAACACCCTCTCAACATATCCCAATTCAAAAGCCTTTTACAATGTTTCCTTATATCAAAAACCAAACCTCACAACATGAAAACACTCCAAAAACTATTCTTAATGTTGAACTGATTTCTGTGATATAAATTTGTCCTGACCCCAGAAAATGTGTTCCACCTAGCAGGTATAAGACAAGAGTAACACCCATAATCTCATTTCTAATTGACTAGGGGTTGGTGACCAATGTTGACTAATAATATCCTATGAATTTTAGGCATTATCATATGTACCTATACACACATTCACATTTCCAAACCTAAAAAATTCTAACTATAAAGTAATACTAATCCAATTCATATGTATACATAATTCCCACAATGATTATATTCTATAATTTCTTGAATGTATATTTTCTAATTATAATCCATCCAAAGAAGATAAAATGAGCCCAATATTTTCAGTGGTAGGGGATGTTTATCTAATGAAAGATTGGATATAAACATGTCATATCATACTTGAAACTATTCTATTCATACTTTTGATGCCCCCAGGATATCATGAAACCACATGTCATATGCATAAACTAAGAACATTGTTGGAAGAACCCATTTAAGGGTGAGTATAATAATACAAATTAGCACAATATGATATCACTAAACTTAATGCATCAATAATTGTCATCTCACCAATACCCAGATAAGTCAATCTTGATATGAGACATAATGATAATCAACTACATTGATATATTCATAATAGACTCCATTTCTCAAGGAGATCTCAACCACTCATAAAAATTTGATTCAACTTAATTATTAATGGTAATGATCATTCATAAAAATCCATTCTGCGATCAATGTTTTCAATGATGACGATCATCTAAGAGGTCATGATAATAAAACATTACCAAGAATAACTCATTGTATCTCAGATGATAATGCTTCCTAGAATTGGGATCTGACCATGGACCATTGGTTAATTCTAAAAAACATACTGCATCAATATTCTTAGTATCAGATTGATTCCTTATGCATTGTGGTCACTCTTACTCAAAAACCACTACAAGGAAACATGATATGAAAGATAATCCCACTCAAGGACTCATATAGGGATACCAAGAACACTATATAAAAGAGAAACCATATAGGGGATCTCAATCAAATATTGAAGATTAAATACTACATTGTACCCAAATATGCATGGACCAAGGAATCAAACTCAACTATAATCGGAATATACTAAATAAACTAAAAGCTCCAAACTTCCTCATAGGTTTTACACAACACATATAAAGGGTACCTGACAGGTACATCTAATCTAAATCCATAAAATATTTGTGCATGATTTCCTCTTCCAATTCCAATGTTCCACTTCTTCTATCTATGTAAACCTTGTTGTTCACATGTATTATGCTCATGGCAATATAAATACCCATGTTCATGTACCAATACATGCTTGTTTAATCACCACATTCCCATTTTCCTATTCATGTGGATGAATATCTATCATCTAGGTTACACATTGATAATATTACACTGAGTAATTGAATGTTTAACACATGCCAAATGGAGTATGATAGTTTTTTCTACATGAAAAACCTATCACTACATAAAATAAACTACACAATGTAAGTAATTTGGAGTACACGTCTTTTAGCTAGGAATTTATTAGACATTATATATTTTTAAAACTTTTCTTGAAACCATGCAACCAATATGGGATCCACCAACAATAACACCCTTGGAACTAGGATTTTTTTAATGAAAGTGCCAAAGTCGTCCTCGATAGCGGGATTCCACCAACCCATTTCCATGAGAAATCATTATTATCACACTGTTACTCAAAAAATAGAAGACATGAATAATTAGTATCCAAAATATAAACTCTAATGATCGAACAACATCATGAACAACAACTATTTTTTTAATTTCAATCCCAAAATGGTGGGAATGATTCGTTGCACTAATGATTAATTCAGAAATGATCATCCATTGGGTATCTATCGAATCTCTGACCAAAATAAAAACCAACAATGATAAAACAATGAACTAGAAGAGAAGCCCACAAAATATAAATTGGGGTATTAAATTCAACGGTAGTTGGGGTTTGCCTCAATTTTTTTATCTTTAGAATTAAGAATAAAGATTAACAAAGATAATAAAATAATTTCCATAACTATAAACCATTGAGCTACTAAAATAGTTTCCTTGGTGAATTGGTTCCCTTGCAATATGGTATTTCAAAATAGGATAAATCCAAATAAAGAAATTTCCCTACCTCATCATAGGATCAATCACTTCTAAAAATAATAATTTTTTTCGTTGTTGGCAGCATCAATAAGCTCTAATTAGAACACTAATTGAAAATCTTCAATCAATCATAGATTTTTCAAGAATCCTCCACGAACAATCCTCTAATGGATCCCTTCAATCTGTATAGTTTTATGGATAACCCTAGAGCCTATCCATAATAATATTTTTATATATATAAAATTATAAAACATCATCATAATAAAAATTAATTTTTTTTAATTTTAATTTTAATTTTATTATTTTAACATATAACTACAATTTAAATAAATGTTCAATGAATACAAATTTCATGTCAATCCTAGGGTAAATCCCCCATTCTGGAATCAACAGTGGTTTCATATTTTTCATATCAGTCACCATTGTGGTTTTATTCCACTATTTAATAACCCTGTGGATGTGTGATATAAATATAATTAATATTTCTACAATATCAATAATGGTATCATTAGGATTCTGAATTACATTGTGTCTTAACAACCATATCCAATAAATATATTTACATATATTTCAAATAATTATATGAAAAAGGGTGATACGTATGGTGTTTCAATTAAAATCCATACCACACCATAAAATGAAAATTTCATTTTCATGAAATTCCCAATAGTGATTGTTTTGTAGAAAACCTCACAAACACCATGTAATCCCCAAATTAAAAAAAGTAAAACTGATAAAACCACTCATCATAAAATTATTGAGTAAGAATACAAGTAGTTTGAACCCAATACATTCAATCTCTATCCTGGATATTGTATTTCTGGGGATACTAGATTTTAATATATATCATCATAACTATAAAATGTACTTCTTGGATTTTTTTTGATTTAAAATTATGGAGTATTGAAATATATAATGTTTACATCAAGTCTCAAGTAGTATCAATTATATTTTCCTGTGATGAGTTCTTTAGTATATTTGACCCTCCCTAACCTATCCAACTATTATAAAGTTAAATTAATGTTGAAGTCATATAAATCATTAATTTCATCCTCTATACACATTCTAAACATATAGTAATTTTCATTCATTTTTACAATGTACATAATTGGAAATTACAATGCCTACATATAATGTCACTTTGAGTTATCTGTAATACATCTAAGCCTGATGTCTATGGGAGCAAATTTATTCACTCTATAGAACATGTCCAACATTCAATATCCCCTTGTAACTATCATATAGAGCTTCCAATAGAGAATTGACAAATATATTTATCTATTCATCTAGTTTTTAATAATTATAATAACATTTATTTTATCTAGGTTTGTTATTCCCAAAAACTATGTATTTCTTGAAATCTAGGGAATTTTTGTTTCAATTTCCATACTATTCAAAAATAACACATTAACATCCAAATTATCAATATAGTCACAAAAATTTGGATATATTTCTACTCACAACCTTCAAAAAATAAGTCTATCTCCGAAAATATGTCTTCCAATTTGTCTTTCATGTGTTGGTCTTTCTTCTTAACTACAGTTTGTTAGTTTTCCTTCTTGGGTCACATATTGTGTCATCCATCTTTCATGTCTAGGTTTATCATGACATATCACATTGTACCAAATTAGTTATGTGGATCACACCCTATAATCATACCTAATATATATTTTTCATGCATAAACATTTTGTTCTTTTGATTCATGATGACATATTAGGGACTTTATAAAACAAATGGGCTACCATTCACCACAACTGAGCTCTGAAGAACTCTTATCACTCATAATGATACAAGAGATATCCAAAGACAATAGTCATTTATTGAATTTAAAACTCCAATTAAGTTAGATAAAACACTTATATAATCATCCCGAACATTGGGATCTTGGTAATTAAAACATATTTCATTTCCTCAAAGCAAGAACAACCCATCTTTTCTGCACACAAATAATAGAAATAGGCCATATTGTGTGTTCCTACACCCTAAGATAAAAAGACACCATCTAACCACATGGATGAACATCCCAAATATTTTGTATATGTATACATTGGAACACTGCATTTCTACTTACTTATATTAGGTTCCCGCGAATAAATCTAATCACCCCCATTCTAAATTGGAGGGGGACATACCTACTTAGTTGCACATACATCTTTGGAATATTTTAACAAAATGGATGATCCTCCAGATTGGGAACCAATTGAATAGAATACATGAGAAATATACCCACCCACATTAATACCAAGTCATTCTATCTAGAGATCCTTATTCAATAATGATGTAAGGGAAGCTAAAAATAAAGAATCACAGTGTCATTTTTATATCATGTGAACTAGTCAATTAAAAATGCAGTAAAAAGTGGTTCACAAGTAAAATATAAACTAATAATAGAAAAGATATTCTATTAAAAAATTAATCCAATTAAAATCTTGATATTTTTTTTATAAATCTAATTCCATGTAAGGAAAAACATAAGTTGGATGTAGTGTTGAATCCATCTGAAAATATGAATAGATTAATGTGTCACATGTATTTGTCACTAGATTCATAAAATCATTATTAAATAAGGTTAAGGGAATATATGGTAGATAGAACCAATCATTATCTATTATTGGTTTGTCACCCACTTTGAAATTAATCTACCCTTTTGAGAGATAAAAACAAATTATTCTAAAGTAGTGGGATGACCTAAACCATGCCATTAAAAAGAATTCATATAGTGAAAAAATATACATAAATATAAATATATCCCCCCCCCACACCCACATATATATATATATGACTTTGGAATACTTATATACACTAATTCATTGATAAAAAATCACCAAAATATTGATTTATATGTCCGGAATTATTTTTTATAACAAAGGCATGGTGATCTAAAGCATTCATAACCTCGAGGGAGAGATGATCAAAACTAAAAGACCCTAAAATAGCCTAGGATACATCATCAATTATAGACGGTTTGAACAAGAAAAATATTACCCTAATTGGTATGAAGTGTCTACGGGAAGGGAATTTAAATATTATTATCTTTAATTGTTCATTTTGATCCATATTTTCATTACTAATCACCAATTATGAAAATAGAGTATAAAAATCACTAATGTGTTATTCTATTTTTTCAGAAAGTAATTCCCATTAATGGAAGAAAATAATGTTCATATAATACAAATAACATCTTCAAAAAAATTCATTGATATTTATAAAATTAACGACATATAAATCTATATGGTCAAATTAACTGTACTAAAACCATGATGTAGTCTTGTTCAACCACAATGTGATTTCTATGCCCAATGAAAATGACACCCAGATCCATGATGGTTAGTACATTGTCCACTAATATTTTAATTTATATCGATATCAGAATATTATAATATATTTTCCATCCATGACCTGGTTTCTCCCTAAATTACTAGGTTTACTTATTTGGATCAAATTAAATATTTATCTCTCTCTAAATTATCGATTGTATTATTTCATTGTTCCCATGGATCATAGATTGGTTCTCCTTATCTCCTCATTTAATCTTTATAATTTTGAAAATAATTAATTTAAAATTACATACACTATAAAGAAAATTTTATAGTCATCTTATATTGAAAAGTTCATCCATTTCACCCATTAACATCATGAACCCAAACTATGTTGGGTCATATTATGAATTCCTGGTGTATAGTAACATGGAACCTTTTTTATTTAAAAACACCACAGAAAAGGATGTTTTTAATTATGCTATATAATTGATGAATTTTAAACAAAGCTGTTTAAGAATATGTTTAAGATGAAATTTCAGAACTCTTCTGTGTATTGGCACAATAAAACCTTTTCTTTATAGACATCAATTTCTATGTAATTGTATGGCCAATAGTGGTGGAAATATTTTATTTTAACTCCCGTAAACACAAAATTCATTAATTAGGAATCTAATTAAAAACATACAAATAAGAATATTATAATGAATCATTAATTTTAATAAAACCTAACAAATATGATCTCTCATCATTGAGTGTAGCATTCTAAGATATTTTCTTAGAGAGTTCCCACATTCTACCCTGTTTGTGTAAAATCCTAGTTAAATAAAAATATTTCATTTTTTATATTTATTAATATTTGTGAATTAAATATTAATATTTCATTAAAGTGGATTCTATGTACAATGTATTACTCAACATAAAATAATGGGTTTCTCCGAAATCTCACGTTGCACACAAGGCTGAGTCATACTGAAAAATAATATTATGATATTATTATTTTAAATAGTAGTTAATGCCTAGCTATTATATAGGTTGAAATGGACAGAACTAACCATGTTATGATTACAAAATTATGTTATATTTTTTTACATTTATCCAATAAAATTGGGATTCATAAAATGAGAATTAACCCAATTTCAATCATAAACACTCTAATATTTTTTTAACTGGTAGTTTTACTTCCTTTTGATGGAGAAATCTATTCAAATGTTTTTTTTTCACTTTTTTATGTTCAATTGAAAAAACAAACTTCAAATTTATAATCAGGGTGTCATGAATTACTTTGGGTACATTTTAGGTATTTTCTTATAATGTTCATTTTCTAATGAATATTGAGAAATACAACATTTTATGTCAAAATGGTCTTTTAATATAATTTATTTGCATGAATATATTTTCCATTTAATTGGTGGTAAAAGTTAATTATTTTATAATTTTATAATTTAATCAAATTTTTTTCATTGGATGTATTTTAACATTGAAATTGTAAAAAAAAACATTTCAATCATTTGGTTGTTTTTACTTAATTAAAATATGATTTATGGTTCTCACAGTTGGAATTAATTTTAAATTATTTTATGTAACTACTATATTTTGAATTTGGAATAATGGATTTCATATTTTGAATTTGGAGGTCCAATTTGTTTAAATAGTTATATTTTAGTTTCAGACATTATGAATAATTACTTCCGTAAATAGTTTATTTACCATGGATAAAGGGTAAATCTGGTAAACATGGGTACAAAATAATATTAAAAAATTATTAAATTACCCTAAAACATTTCATAACCCAATTGGATGAGATATGTTCGACCAATGGCATCCATTTGTCAATTTTGGGACCCCATGGATCCTTTTTTGTGTGAAAATAAAATTTAATTACTTTTAATTTAAAGTAAGAGAAAATATAACCTAAACATGTATTGTTTACTAAAAAAATTATCCGGGGTAATATAAGTGATCAATTCAACTATAAATTTTCAATAAAAATATAATAATATTTCCAACATCATGGTATTTTATTTATAATTTTCAGATATCGAGTACATAAATTTATTTAAGACACAATAGTAATGTAGTGATTACCTTATTAATGAAAGATTTAAATAAATGAGATTATAAGTGTTAAAATAAATTTATATTGGTTCTAAGAATTTTATGGATTATTATGAATATTTATAATTTAATTAATTAGTGTTTTTACAATTAATAATTTTATATTGTATTTTCAAAAATTCATGACATGAATAGTATAAAATTTTACATAAATGATTTTTTAAAACAACATAATTTTTTATTAAATGATATAATAGTCCAAAAAATATAATATTTACTAAAATGTAATATATGAGGTTATTAATGTCATTAATTATCCTTTTTTGGGACTCTGTTCATTATAAAATATCTATATTAACCATATAGTATGAATATACCAGAATACATGGTAAAAGATAAATTAGTTAACTAAGGGTTAAGCTAAAAGATAATGTTATTTTATGACATAAACTTATCTAAAACCTATTGGATGAGATTATTTTGACACATCCAAATCTGAGAATTGAAATATATTACTTTTGTGTTTTTATAATTCAAAAATCAATTAAAAATAAAAAAATACATTCAAACATTCCAGAGATGCCCTACCTCCATCTTATTAAAGGACACCAACTCTAAACAATACTCACTCATCTGAATAACCCTTGGATCATAAAATATCTATAAAAAAATCTATCAAGATACCTATCTTCCTCATATAATTCATAACTTATGAATAATGCAATTCCATAAATCCTTTTTCTTCAAACCAAAGGGAGTAACCCTATTTGGAGGTAAAATCTTCTCTTAAGTTCTTTTCAGTTATTTTACTTATTCACACTATATTCTATTATTATTAATTGCTTACATAAAAAAACCGCTATCCTCAATATATTAATATTTTTTATGATACTTATTCGAACAAAACATTCACACACCACCATTTAATGGGTATATAATGTTTTTTTTTCTTTGGATGATGAACTATTGCCTCACAAAATGATGATTGTACAACCTTATCCTACCAACTCTTATGATAGCCATTATGATAGAACTATAATTATATATTATATATATGATATTTATATTATCTCTAGGATTCTATAATTTTTCATTAGAGAACATCATTATGCATTTCATGTTGTATAAATACGACAATTTTATTTGAGGAAGTAAGGACTACTGCCCCCTCAAAGTGATATGACTCATTCATGCTAAATATAAAACGTATAAAGGATTTAATTAATGAACTTATGTAACATATATAACATAGATATTATACTATAATTATAATATACATATTAATCATTTATTTTACATTCTTTAAAAATGAAATAGAAATGGAAGTAGCGTTCATGCATACGTACGACTTACCGACTCCATGAAAGGTGCATTTCATTTTCTCAAATCCAAATGATATGTACACTTAGAAAAATATATATAATAGATATATTTGATATATATTTTATCTAAACCAATAATATCATTCTATATATAATGGATTTATGACCATAAAAATTATTTATAATTATAATAAGTTCATTTTCTACTCAAGTTCCAAACATCGAAAAATGTCTGATATGAACTCAAATAATTAAATAATTGGTATATAAAGTTAATAAGTGATATGAGAGAAATAATAAACATGAAAAAGGTTCTAAATCATGTAGATATTTACTTCATTTTGTCATTTATGAAATGAAAGAAGGAACAAGTCATGTCAGACACGAGGTAAGGGACTTTGTCTCAATCAATTTTCATTGAGGAATATTTTGATTTATACATGACAAGATTTTATACAGTGTATAATTCCATTTGACTATTAATTTCATTCAAAGGGAGTATTTTTGTTCATTGTGTTTTACTAAATTATAAAGGTAATGTTTCTTTCTAACGTACAGGGTGACAATGGTATTTCCACTTCTAAGAGCGTTATTTGACATTTGGATTCCTTAACTAGTCACAATGTTTCTAAATAGAAAATAAATAAAATATACCTTGTTTAGATATTTTGGTATTCAAAATGGTTTTGAATGTTAATTTTACTATTTCAGAATCTTGAAATAATTTCTTGTGACTGAAAATAAATGTTTATGATTAAAATACTAAAATTAGAAATATGTTATGTGTGATGATTATATAATAGTACTTGGACATTTGACGAGTGGTTACGTGATATAAAAAATGATGATTGGTTCTGTGATAAACCAAGGATGGGTGTTTATGTTATAACCTTAAATGCATTTGGTATGGAATTAGTTTTTATGGATACAACATTTTTATCAATGATTTCTGGAAGTCAAACGTATGGTTATTCTATATATTTATGTTTAAGTTCCATGTTTACCTTTTATATTTTATATGTGCATTATATCGATTTTATGGTCATATTTTGGTTACAAATGGGTAATCAAAGATATTTTATTTATTGAAGTGTGTTTAATACTTTATAAAAGAGTAATTTGTTACTTTTGGTAAATAATCCATCGTTTAGTTGTTTTTTTGAAAAAATAATAGTTTTACTTCATTAGGTATCCTTTACTGATTCTTTTATGCTCACCGCAATTTTTTGAAATGTTCTCCATAAGACATAAAGAGGAATAGGGCCCAAGAAAGGATCAAGGAATTGTCATGTTGTCTAAAACATGGAAGAAAACATGTTTCTTTTCTTTTATGAGTATTTTTATTTTTTGAAAAAAGGATACTGGGTAGAAGCGTCTGAATGTAATATTATAGTTGTTATGTATATGTTATAACCTAATTATAAAATTCTATAGACAATAAAATATTCTCAATGTGAATTTTTAAATTAATTTTAGATTATAGAATGTTTAAGGTTGGGGCCTTATAGTTTGTAATAGAATTTATTTTAGATAACATTAGGAGTTAGAATTTTGTTAATAGATTATCCATAGAAGATTTATACATTATGGTAAAATTCAAATGATATAGTATTTCAAGATTACTATTTTACTTTTTCTATGATATGTTTTTTAAGAATGGTTTTCTGTAAAGGAAATAGGGAATCAGTGCTGGGAAGGCATATAGTGGAGACTAACATTCCTAATCAACATCAAGAGATAGTAGGAACCATAACTGAACAATTTGCTATAGTAATCTCATAATTGACTCAGGCTATAAATGGTGGTGTTATACATGCACGAGATCAACCAGGTCAACCCCTGAGGAACATTTTTACAGTGGATAATTTGACTATGAAACATCACCCTTAATTCGGAGGATAATTTTACCCCGATCAAGCTGAATGGTTGATCAACACACTGAAAATGATTTTTAATGTCATGGGTTTTATAGAAAATAAAAATGTTATTCTTGTTGTTTATCATTTTAAAAGAGAATACCATCAATATGGTCGATGGTTAAAAATATCGGAGGTAGTGGGGAGATTTATGCTCTTGGTATGGAAGAATTTAAAGGTATATTTATTGAGAAATATTTTCCTAGGGTGGATCGAATTAGGATGGAAAAACAGTTCACGGAATTGAGGTCATAGGATGACTCAATGACTTCTTACTAAGAATATTTCACTCGACTAGTAATTTATTCATAAAATATCGTCTATTTTTATGAAATTATTATAAATCTATTTTATTTAGGATATAAGTGGCTATTTCAAATATAAGTATCGTCTCGTGAATTTAAAATATATGAGAAACTAGTCATATTATCCAAGAAGTTAAAAATGGAGTTTTCTAATCATCAGGTGTTCCAAGAGGGCAAGAAAACGAAGAGGTAAAGTTTCCACGAAAAGGGATAGAAATCATCAAAGAGGACTAAAGGCTAGAAAATAAATTTATTATCATGTGAAAATTTTGTTAAATATAATTCTGTAGAATTTATATCAAAACATTGAAAGTTCATCTGCTATGGTAAGACTGGTCATATTTCTCATAACTATATGGAAGATGATTATGAAGGGAATGAAAAGCCATCAGAGTATTGTTTTACTTTCAAAGAGTTTTGTAATTTTACCAATTTGTTTTCATAGTTTATTACCTATGGTGGAAACATGATTAATCAAAAGAAAAAGGGTGTGGAAAAATATTTTTTGACTACTTCGATTGATGTGGGACCACCAAATGAAGTGGTATCAGGTACATTGTTTGTTTTTTCAATTATTCCATTGTGTTTTTTGATTTAGGGTGCCACATACCAACTACGTAAATAATAATATATTTTCATATCTATATCTATTTATGAATTAGATTGTGTTTTAGAGGCATAAAATGAGAATAAATCAAATCTTAAGCATATAATACTCTAATGTTTTTAAAAGACTATTTTACCACCTTTTGATGGAAACCCATTTTTAATCTAACTTTTGACAATTTTTGAAGCTCTATTTATCAAAATAAACGTATTCTTCAGAATTGGGAGATTGATATTTACTTTGGATAAATATTTGGTATTTTTCTGACAATGTTCATTTTTAATGAATATTGAGAAATATTGCATTTTACTTCAAACCTGCTTTTTTATCTAATTTAATTATATGGATAGATTATCTTTTTAATTGTTTTGAAGGATTAATTAAAATATGTTATTATCATTTAATCCAATGGTGGTAATTATAATTAATTTTACTTTTAAATTGGATATAAATAATTGTCAATCTTTTGATAGATATTGTTTCTTAAAAACACGCTATTTGTTTTGACAACGGGAATTATTTTTAAATTAATTACTGCAATTTTTGGGTTTGGAATTTGGTAAAATGGATTCCATATTTGGAATAAGAAGGTCCAAAATATGTAATTAAGACCTTTTTTTGGACATTATGAATAGTAACAATGGTAATTATCTTTATTTATCATGATTAATTAGTAATCGGGTAGTTAAGGGTAATAAAATAATATCATAATAATATAATGTGACCCCAAAAAGTGTCCACATACTATTTTATTTTTCATGCCCAACCATGGACATCCTTGTTCCAACTTAGGTACCCCATGGAATCACTTTTGTGTAATAGTGGCATTTTAACATTTTTTTAGAAAGGGAAATATAATAAAAGTATGTACTACCTAATTAAAACAATTTTAATTTTGTTTTTATAATTGTTATCTTTTACTATAAATAGTCATCTGGAAGCTAAAAATATTTCCTACATCATGGTATTTTATTTATAATTTTTAGACATTAAATAAATAAATTTATTTATGACACAATGATTATGCAGTTATTACCTTATTATTGAACGATTTAAATATATGATATTATAAGAGGTGAAATAATTTTGTTTTTAAACTTTGGATGCTATCAACGTATTTTATAGATGATTATGACATTTTAAATTTAGGGAAATAATTTATTTTGAATGAATAATGATTTTATTCATTTATCAAAATTCAACTACCAAATAGTGTCGAAAAGGGCATAAATGAGTTTATAAAACAAATGTTATTTTGTTAAATGGTATAATCGTCTAAAAAATCTAATATTCTTCTGAATTACATATAATATATTGCTAATATCATTATTTAAACAATTATTATACTATTGTCATTTTAATGTAATTATTATGACTCTATAGTTTGAAAATAAAAAAAGATGTGGTAAAAATTATTAATTTTAACTAAGCGTGAAAATGAAAAAGATAAGAAGAATTTAATGACCTAAACCTGTCTGAATCATATTGGTTGAGTGAATTTATACCCCTTATCCTCTTATATAGAAATATATAATTTTTTAACCATTCTAATTTGAAACACATTTTATAATAAATTAATATTTGATGAATTTCCAAGAGTGCCCCTCCTCCCTCTTATAAAAAGCCCTCACCTAGACCCCCTTACTCACACCTCTCAATCCCCTTGGGTCATCCAAACTCTACTCTAATAATCTCTCAACATCCCTATATTCCTCTTATAATCCTCACATTGGGCATAATTATTTTCAAGTGATTCATTTCCTCAAATCAGAAGATGTTACCAGATTTAGAGGTAACGCCTTCTCTCAAAATCCTTTGTTGTATTTTCCCTCTTTACTCCCCCTAACATTATAATTCATTGATTAGATGAAAACTCCAGTATCCTCAATATAATATTATTTTTTTATGAGAATTATTTTATTTATACTTACACACACCTCCGCCTAATGGTTAAAGAACATATTGTTTCTGTGGGTGGTGAATTTCTGCCTCACGAAATGATGATTGTTAAATTTTTATTTAACACGTTTAATGGTGGCCATTATTATGTCACATTATTTATATATGATATATATTATATTTATGTCCTCTCAATGCTTCTTTATTTTATATTTAAAACTTACCTTTAGGCTTTTCATGTTGTGGAACTGCGATAATTTAATCTGAGGAAGTGTGGTCTACCGCCCCCTCAAGTGATGTGACTCGTTCATGCCAAACATTTAATTTATAAAGAATGTAATTATTGAAATTATGTTACCTATATAACATATATATTATACTGTAATTATAACATATATATGTCTCATTTAGTTTTAATTTCTTTAAAATGACAAATAAATGAATGTAGCATTCATGCGTACGTACGACCTACCGTCTCCATGAACGGTGCATTTCATTTTTTAACTCCAAATGCTATGGAATAGTATAAAATGAATATATATTGGATATATATTATATTTAAATCATTAATACCATTCTGGAGATGATTTAATTATAACTACATGGGAAATTCTTCTCAAACAAGTTCATTTTGACGCATGTACCGAACACCGACAAAATGTATGATATGAACTCACATTATTGACTAATTTTTATAAAATGATAATATATGATATGAATTGAATAATAAAATTTAAAAGTATTCCTTATGAAAATATAAATTGACCTATTTTTTTATTCATGAATATAAAGAATGAACGAGAACAAGTCGGACATGAGGTAAGGGACTGCGTCTCAATCTCCTTTCTTTGAGGCATACTTCAATTTATATACAACCTTATTTTATTATTTTTATAATAAACCGTTTTGAATTTTAATTTCATTCAAAAATAATTGTTTTACATGAAGCATTTTACTAAACAACAAAAGGGAATATTTTTGTCTTACGTATGTGTCGACAACGAATTCTCCGCCTTCGTGACCATTATTTGAGTTTTGGCTTCCTCTACAAGCCGTAAATGTTTTTTAAATGAAATATAAATTCAATGTTTTACTTTTCATTTATTTTGGTATTGAAAATGGTTTTGATAATGTTTTGATTATATCAATGTGTTGTATTGATATCTTCTGATTGAAATGTATAAATGTTATTTTTCCTTTATGTATATTTTATGTGATAAGATTATGTTATGGTTTTTTGGAATTGTTTATGAAGACGGATGGTTCCATGATAAACTAAGGGTGGTTGAGCCCGAGATAGCTCTCCAATGCATTGGGTAACCCGAATGAGTTAAACACTAAAGTTTCTCCAAAGAAATTTAGGGAATATACTGTGATGGGTATTCCAAACATTATCTTGAGGGTTACTCCCTACTTAAGAATGTTATGAATTCCTCATGTTACCTTTATGTCCTATGATTTTCTATGATTTATTTATAAGTCTCATGATTTCATGAGGTATGTTTATGTGCTTATGTTTTATGAGTAAAATATGATTTCATTGATTCTTATGTACACATGGACTAATGTTTTCTTTCCATATTTTTATATCACTTACTTAGAATTTCATGCTCATCCAATGTTTTTGAAATGTTTTTCATAGGTCAAGGGAAATCTATATGTTGTGACGATATTATTGAGGATGTGTCAAGAAATAAACCATGTTTTATTTTAAATATGTTTCCTTTGGTGGAAAAATAATAATACTGGATTTGATGTAACCAATTTGCTTAAATGTGGAATGCAATGCATGATTTATGATCCAATTCTCTAAAACTGTAAAACTGAAAATATCCTCAATGTGTATTCTTAATATAATCCATGATTAAGTAATGTTTAATGATGGGTCCATATAGTTGGTATCAGAGGTCAGTTTAGATAACTTTTGGAGTTATAATTCTATTAAATGATTATCCAAAAATATTTTTTATATTATAGTAAAATTGATAGGATATAACATTTGAAGATTACCATGTTGCTTCTTCTAAGGCTGGTTTGTTCTGAATGGTTTTCCATAGTGGAAATAGGGAAGCAATTCTAGGAAGGAATACAGAAGGAAATGACCTTCCAAATCAGCATCCTGAGATGGTCGGAATTAGAACTGAAAAGTTTTTGGTAGTAATGGTGTAGTTGACTCAAGTGATAAATGGTTGAGATATCCATGAACAAGATTAGCTAGATAAACTGCAGAGGAACATGTCAGTGGTGGAACATTTCATGAGGCAACATCCCCCTTAATTCAGAGGATCATCTGACCTAGTGCTAGCTGAAGGTTGGATTAAAGCACTAGAAATGATTTTCAATGTCACGGGGTGTTCAGAATATCAAAAGGTTATTCGTGATGAATACCGTTTGAAGGGTGAAGAAGATAAGGGGTTGTCGATTGTTAAAAATGTAAGGGATACCGATGAGATTGATACTATTGACTAGGATGAATTCAAAGGTATATTTCTGGAGAAATAATTTCCTAAGGATGTTTGACTTAGGATGGAAAAACAATTCTTGGAATTGAGGCAATAGGACGACTCAATGGCTGCTTATTAAGAAAATTTCACTTGATTGGCTAGGTATTATCCAAATTTTATCCGAGACATTGATAGTAAAATCAATCGTTTTTACTCAGGATTAAAGCCCAAATATCAAAGGGAATGAGCTTCTCGTGAGTTCGAAAGTGATGAAAAGCTTGTTCGTTGTGCTGAGAAGGAGGAAATCGTATTTATCACTGATCAAGTGTTCTATTACAACCAACAGAACAAGAGACTAAGGTAGAAGGATAAAGGGAAGAATCCTTCATAAAGGTTTGATATTAAGAAGTCTAAGTTTTTAGTTTGTGATAAATGTGGTAAAAATCATGAGTGTAATTTATTTTGAATTCTAGAAAGTGATTCTGATGTGGTAATACGGGACATAAGGCTCGTGATTGCACTAGAAAAGATCAGGGTAATGGTATGACCAAATTTGATTTACAGTTAGTGAAATGTTTCATGTGAAATGAGATGGGTCATTATGCAAATTAGTGTTCAATAAAGAGCTCAAATGATAGGAAGTAGTCAGACTATAAGCATAAAGATGTGGTGAAATCCTTTGAAACTACTTCAGCAGATGTTGGGCCATCAAATGAAGTAGTATCTGATACTTTGGTTTTTTTTTCAGATTATTTCAGTGTGTTGTTTGATTTAGGTTATACACATTCCTTCATCTCTGAAAACGTTTCTAGTAAATAGGTAATTCCATCTCAGGAAAAGTCTCCTAACCTTTTAGTAAATGACATGGGTGAAATGTTTAGGTGAAAAGAATTTATAAGAATATTAATATCCTTATCCATGGAATGAACATATAGGAAAACATTATTATTTTACCATTAGTAGAGTTTGATGTTATCCGGGGTATGGATTGGATCCTTGTTTACCATGATAAGAATGATTGTAGAGATAAAGAAGTTTCTTTTCAGAAAGACTTTCAGTTTTTGTACAAGAATGAACCCGTACTATTGATAACATATCAAGAGGCTGAGAAACATGTAAAATATGGGAATGAATGTTACCTTTCACATATTGTGGAAAACAAAGGAACCTTTTAGATTAATGATGTGCCAGTGGTAAATGAGTATCCTAGTGTTTTTTCTGATGAGTTTTCTGGAATAATACCAGATCAGGAATTTGAATTTAGGTTGACATAGTTCCTGATGCTAAGACAATTTTAAAACCCCCTTATCAAGTGGCTCAAATTGAACTTTTAGAGTTGAAGGGGAAATTTCAATATTTGTTAGAGAAAGGTGTCATTTAACCAAGCACATCATCATGGGGTGCCACTGTCTGATTTCTTAAAAATAAACATTGTTCAATGAGACTTTGTACTGATTATACATCCTTGAATAACATCACTATTAAGAACAAATACACTTTGCCTCATATCAATTATTTGATTGATCAGCTCCAGGGAGCTCAATATTTTTCAAAGATTGACTTGAGATCGGGGTACCATCAATTGAAGGTAATGGAACCAGATATTCCGAAGACCACATTTCATACAAGATATGTCGATTATAAATATGTAGTTATGTCTTTTGGTTTAACCAATGAACCTTCTGTATTCATGGACCTTATGAATAGAATTTTCCATGAGTTCTTGGATAAGTTTGTGGTTTTTTTCATTGATGATATTTTGGTATTTTCTAAAATTAAAGAGGATAGTGAAAGTTATTTAACGATTATTTTTCAATCCTTAAAAGAAAATAAATTGTATCGGAAATTCATCAAGTGTGAGTTTTGGTTGAAAAAAAAAATTCTTTCCTTGGTCACATTATTTCTAAAGATGGAATAACTGTTGATCTTGCAAAAAAAAGGTTGTTGAAGAATGGCCAAGACCCATAAATGTAACTCAGATTTGTAGTTTTCTTGGATTGGCAGGCTATTATTGAAGGTTTGTTAAAAATTTTGCATGGTTTTCCATCCCATTGACTATGTTAATTCATAAGGGGGTTATGTTTATCTGGACAAAAGAATGTGATTATTGTTTTCTGGAATTGAAAAGAAGATTGGTGAATGCTCTAGTATTGGAAATACCTTCTAGGAATGGTATGTTTGTTATCTACAGTGATGATTCATTTAAAAGACATGTTTGCGTCCTAATGCAGAATGATCAAGTGATTGCTTATGCTTCATGTCAGTTTAATAGTCATGAGATAAATTTCCCTACACCTGATTTGGAATGACCTGATGTTGTTTTTGCATTAAAAATATGAAGGCATCATTTTTATGGTGTAAAGTGTGAAATATATACTGATAACAAAAAGTATAAAGTATATATTCACCCGGAATGAATTGAACATGAGATAGAGGAGATGACAAGAATTAATCAATGAATATGATTGCATGATTCACTACCACCCAGGAAAAGAAAATAATATGGTGGATGCTTTGAGTCGAAAAATTAATGCTTCATTAACAATGTTATATTTGGAACATGATCCTTTGTTAAAGATTTGATGAATTTTTGTTTGGAAGTTGTTGGTGCAGGAAATTATTCTATTTTGTTTCAGGTATCAGTGAAATCTTCTCTATCAGACAGAATTATGCAAGCACAGAAGCAAGACAGTGAGTTGCAGAAAAAGGTAGATCTGGTTCAAAAGGGTATTTTACCTAAATTCAACATTGATAATGATTATGTTTTGAGATTTGGGAAGAGATCGTGTGTGCCTTGTGATTTACAGATGAAGAGAGTTGTTATGTGAAGCTCATAGTTCTCCATTTTCAGTTAATCCTGGTGGTACTAAGATGTATAGAGATTTGTGGGAGTATTACTAGTGGGATGGATATAAAAGAGATATTGGTGACTTTACTGTGAAGTGTTTGACTTGTCAATAGGTTAAAGGAGAGAGGAAGTTACCGAAAGGGATGCTTCATCCTTTACCAGTGCGAAAGTGGAAATGGAAGAATATATCCCTGGACATCATTGTGGGATTACCAAAGACACCTCGAGGAAATAATTCATTCTCGGTTATTGTTGATCGCTTGACTAAATCTGATCATTTCCTTGCTATACGAGATAATTTTTCCCTAGATCAGATTTCTCGGTTTTATCGTAAAGAGATAGTCCAGATACATGGAGTTTCCCTCTCCATTGTATCTGATTGTGATCCCAGGATCACTTCTATCTTTGGGAAAGGCCTTCAGAAGTTGTTGGGTACTGAATTAAATTTTAGTACAACATTGAATCCTCAATTAGATGGGAATTCAGAACGAACAATTCAAATATTGGAGGATATTCTACGTGCATGTTTGATGGATTATCAGGGAAGTTGGGACCAACATATTTCATTGGTTGAGTTTTCCTAGAATAACAGTTTTCATTCTAGTATACATAAGGCACTATTTGAGGCATTATATGGGAAGTGGCATTGAACTCTAGTTTTTTGGATGGAGTAGGTGAAAGGAAGTTGATGGGACCAGAATTGGTAGAATAGTTGGCAGAAAAAGTTTATCTATTAATTAAACACTTGAGAATAGCTCAGAAAAGAGAGAAACGTTATGCAGAAAACATGAGGAAGGATCTCTCTTTTGAGGTAGGTGATCATGTCTTCCTCAATGTTTCACCATGGAAAAATGTGATGTGATTTGGTTAGAAAGTAAAGTTGAGTTCAAGGTTTAATGGACCATATGAAATTTTGGATAGATTCAGATAAGTTGCATACCGAGTGGCTTTACCTCTGATTTTATCTCAAGTACATAATTTTTTTCATGTTTCAATGTTAAGGAAGTACGTGATAGATCCATCTCAAGTTTTGAGTCCAGAGGTAGTTCAGATGGAAGAGAATCTATCTTATGAGGAACAACCAGTACAAATTCTTGACCACATGGAGAAAGTGTTGCAGAATATGGTGATTTATCAAGTAAAGGTTTTGTAGAAAACCCACATGATTGAAGATGCAACATGGGAATCTAAAAACACAATGAGGGATAATACCCCCACTTATTCGAAATGTAAATAAATTGTGGGGACACAATTTCCTAAAGGGGAAAGGTTGTAACATCAAAAGTATGTAAAGAATAATATATTTTCATTTCTATGTCTATTTATGAATTAGATAGTGTTTTAGAGGCTTAAAATGAGAATAAATCCAATCTTAAGAAAAGAATACTCTAATGTTTTTAAAAGATTATTTTACCGCCTTTTGATGGAAAACCATTTTAAATATAACTTTTGACAATTTTATAAGCTCCATTTGTCAAAATAAACATATTATTTATAATTGGGACATTGAAATTTACTTTGGATAATTTTTTGGAATTTTTCTGACAATGTTCATTTATAATGAATAGTGAAAAATATTGCATTTTACTTAAAAACTACTTTTTCATCTAATTTAATTATATAGATATATTATCTTTTTAATTGGTTTATAGTTTAATTAGAATATATTTATACCATTTAATCCAATGGTGGTCATTAGAATTAATTTGACATTTAAATTTTACATAAAAAATTGTCAATCTTTTGATTGATATTGTTTCTTAAAAACACACTATTTGTTTTGACAACGAGAATTATTTTTAAATTAATTATTGAAAATGGAATCCATTTAACTATATTAGAAACACTGAAATTAATGTTAATTATTTTATTTTGAATAAAGGTAAATATAATAAATGTATGTAATACCTAAGTGAAACAATTTTAATTTTTCTTATATAAATGATCTATTTGATTATAAATAGTAATTTTAAATCTAAAAAGATTTCCTACATCATGGTATTTTATTTATAATTTTTTGACATTAAATAAATAAATTTATTTATGACACAATGATGATGCAATTATTACCTCCTTAATAAAAGATTTAAAGATATGATATTATAAGTGTAAAAATAATTTTGTTTTGAAACATTGGGTGATATAAAATAATTTTATAGATGAGTATGACATGTGAAATTAAGGTTAATTTTTTTATTTTTAAGGAATAAGTCATTTATTCCTTCGTCAAAAGTCAACTACCAAATAGTGTCAAAATTGGCATAAATGAGTTTTTAAAACAACTCTTATTTTATTAAATGGGATAATAGTCTTAAAATCTAATATTCTACCTAATTACATATAATATATTACTTATATCATTATTGATACAATTATGGGACTACTGTCATTTTAAAGTAATTATAATGAATTTATAGTTTGAAAATTAAAAATGGCATGGTAAGAATTATTAATTTTAACTCATGGGTAAAATGAAAATATAAGGTGAATTCTATGACCTCAACATACTTAAATAATATTTTTTGAGTTTATTTCTACCCCTTATCCTTTAATACTATAAATATATCATTTTGGAACCATTATAATTTAAAAAAAATTCATAATAAATTAATATTTCATGACTTTCCATGAGTGTCCCTCCTCCCTCTTTTAAAAATACTTCACCTCTAATCCATTACTCACACCTCTCCATCCCCTTGGCTCATCCAAACACTACTATAATAATCTCTCCACATCTCTATCTTTCTCCTAGAAGCCGCAATCTGGGCAGAATTTGTTTCAAGAGAGCCTTTGCCTCAAATCAAAAGAAGTTACCCGATCTAGAGGTAACACCTTCTCTCAAAATCCTTTGCCGCATTTTCCCTCTTCACTCCCCCTAAAATTATTACTATTTGATTAAATAACAAAACTATATTCCTCAATATACTTGTATTTTGTTTGAGACAGATTTTATTTACACTTAAATACACCTCCGTTTAATGGTTTAAGAACATACTGTTTCTGTGGGTGGCGAATTAATGCCTCACAAAATGATGATTGTTCAATCTTATTTTAACACCTTTTATGGTGGCCATTATGATGTCACTATATTTATATATGATATATATTATATTAATGTCTTCTCCATTATTATTTATTTTATATTTAAAACATACCTTTATGCTTTTCATGTCGTGGAACTGCGATAATTTCATCAGAGGAATTGTGGACTACCGCCCCCTCAAGGGATGTGACTCGTTCATGCCAAAAATGGAATTTATAAAGAATTTAATTAATGAAATTATTTGACCTACATAACACATATATTATAATGTAATTATAATATATATATATGTCTCATTTAGTTTTAATTCCTTTAATATGACAATGAAATGAAAGTAGCGTTCATGCGTACATACGACCAGCCATCTCCATGAACGGTGCATTTAATTTTTTTATCTCAAAATGATATGGAATATTATAAAATGAATATATACTGGATATATATGATATTTAAATCATAAATACTATTCTGTATATGATGTACTTATAAGTACATGGGCAATTCTTTTTTAACAAGTTCATTTTGACTCATGTGCCAAACACCGACAAAACCTATGATATGAACTCACATAATTAACTAATTATTATAACATGATAATATGTGATATTAATTGAATAAAAAACTTTAAAGGAAGTCCTTATGAAAATATAAATTGGCCTATGTTTATTATTCTGGATTATAAAGAACGAACGAGAATAATTCAGACTTGTGGTAAGGGGCTTCGTCTCAATCTCATTTAGTTGAGGCATACATCAATTTATATATGACTTTACATTATTAGTTTCTTAATAAAACCTTTAGACATCTAATTTAATTCAAAAGGAATCTTTTTACATGAATCATTTTACTAAACTACAAAAGGGAATGTTTTTGTCTTACATATGCGGCAATAATGACTTCTCTGCCACCGTGACCATTATTTGAGCTTTGGATTCCTCTACAAACCATAACAGTTTTTTAAATGAAAAATAAATACCATGTTTTTTTCTTTTATTTTGGTATTGAAAATGGTTTTGATAGTTCTTTGATTATATCATTATGTTTTATTGATATCATGTGATTGAAATGATGAAATGTTATGTTTCCTTTATGGATGTTTTATGTGATATGATTATGTTTTAGTTCATGGGCATTGTTTATGAAGACGGGTGGTTCTATGATAAACTAAGGGCAGGTGAGCTCAATAGAGCTCTCCAATGCATTGGGTAACTTGAATGATTTAAATACTAAGGTTTCTCTGGAGAGATTTAGGGAATATACTGTGATAGGTATTCCAAACGTAACCATGAGGGTTACTCCCTACGTAAGAATGTTATGAATGCCTCAAGTAACCTTTATGTCCTATGATTTTCTCTGATTTATTCATAAATCTTATGGTTTTATGAGGTATGTTAAAGGTATTCTTTTTTATGAGTAATTTATGATTTCATTGATTCTTATGTACACATGGACTAATGTTTTCATTCCATATTTTTATATCCCTTACTGAGCTTTTTATGCTCATCCCATGTTTTGGAAATGTTTTTCATAGGTCAATGGAAATGTACATGATTTGATGATAGTGTCGAGGAAGTTTCAAGAATGAAACCATGTTTTATTTTAAATATGTTTCCTTTGGTGGAAAAAACTAAATATTGTCTTTGATGTAACCACCTTGTTTAAATGTGGAATATAATGCATGATTTATGATATAATTCTCTAAAACTCGAAACCTAAAAAGATCATTAATGAGAAATCTTGAAATAATCCATGATTAAGTAGTGTTTATGGCTAGGGCCTTATATAGGGTATACACATTCATTGATTTCTAATAAATTATCATGTAAATTCTGAATTCCACGTTACGAAATGAATCTAGAACTTATGGTAAAAACTCCTGGGGAAATTTTGAAACAAAAAGAAATTATAATAATTTTCTTATCTGTATTTGTGGAAGAAATTCAGTTTTAAACCATTTTGTTTTACACATATAGATTTTGATGTTATTTTGGGAATGGATTGGCATTCTATTTACCATGATAATATTGACTATAGAGAAAAAGAGGTTTCCTTTCATAATGACTTTCATTTTGTCTACAAGAATAAACCCTTATCTCTAATAACATATCAGGAATATAAGAAACTAGTGAATGATTGAAATGAATGTCACCATGCACATTTTGCTAAAAACAAAGGAACTATTTAGATTAATGATGTGGCAGTAGTAAATGAGTTCCATAATGTTTCCCCTGATGATTTTCCTTGTATTATACCTAAACAAGGAGATGAATTTACAGTTGAATTTTTTCAAGATGCTAATCCAATTTCAAAAAACATTTATCAAATGTCTCAAATTTAACTTTTTTAGTTAAATAAATGACTACATGAGTTATTAGATAATGGTTTCATTAGACCTAGTACATCACTATGGGGTGCTCTAGTCTTGTTTGCTAAAAATAATGGTGGTTCAATGAGACATTGCATTGATTATAGAGACTTGAATAATATAACTATTACGAACATTCATCATTTTCCTCATATCCATGAATTTTTTTGTCAGATCATGAAGGATCAGTATTTTTAAATGATTGACTTGAGGTTAGGGTACCATTAGTAGAAAGTAAAGGAAAAAAAAATTCAGAGACTACATTTCATACTATATATGGCCATTATGAATTTTTTGTTATGCCTTTTCGATAAAAAAATGAACCTATCATATTCATTGATCATGTGATTAGAATTTTATGTGAGTTCTTGGTTAAGTATGTGGTTGTGTTTATTAAATAAATTTTGGTATATCCCATAAGTAAAGAGGAACATGAATGTCTTTTAAGGGTTGTCTTGATAACCTTAATCAAAAATAAATTTTATGGGAAATTCAGAATGTGTGAGTTTTGGTTACAACAGATTTCATTCCATGGTAAAAAATATTCAAAAGAGGGAATAACTATTGATCCTGATAAAACAAAGGTTGTTAAAGAATGTCCATGTACAAAAAATTTAAGCAAGATTCGTAGTTTTCTTTGTTTTTAAGACTATTGCAAATGGTTTATTTATATTTTTCATGGTTATCTAGATCATTGACTATGTTCACTCAAAAAGGTGTTAAGATCATCTTGACAAAAGAATGTGTTGATTTTTTTTGGAATTGAAATGAACATGGACGAATGCTTTAGTTGCGGAATTACCTTCACGATAAGGTAAATTTGATATCTACATTGATTATTTATTGAAAGGAATTTTCTATGTCCTAATGAATAATGATCAGGTAATTTCATAAGCTTCACGTTAGTTGAATCCTCATGAGATAACTTACCCTACACATGATTTGGAATTAGCTTCTTTTGTTTTTTCTTTAAAAATTTGGAGGCATCATTTTTATGGAGTAAAATGGAAAATATATGCTGACAAAAAACATTTTAAGTATATATTAACTCAAAAATAATTTAACATGAGATAGAGGATATGGATGGAATTAATCATGGATTATGATTGCACGATTCATTACCATCCAAGAAAGTCAAATAAAGTGGTTGATTCTTTGAATTGAAAACGTAATGCTACATTTACCATGTTACTTATAAGATAAGATAATTTATTTAATATTTGATGACATTTGACATAGAAGTTGTTGAGGGGGGAAATTATTCTATTTAGTTTCAAGTGTCAGTGAAATAATCTCTCTTAGAATGAATTTAGCATTCACAGAAGGAATAAATTGAGCTGAAAAAAAGTAGAGTTGGTTTAAAAGGGTATGTTTCCTGAATATAAAATTTATAATGATTTTATTTCGAGATTTGGGAAGAGAATATGTTTTCCTTGTGATTCAAAGTTTGAGAAATATTTTTTATTTAAAGCACATAGATCTCGATTTTTAGTTCATCCTTGTATTACTATGAAGTACAATGATATTTGGATCTATTATAAATGTGATGGAATAAAAAAAGATATTGCAAACATTATTGGGAAGTGTTTAACTTTTCAATAGGATAAAGTAGAGCATAAGTTACTAAAACAGATTCTTCAACTATTTCAAGTGCCAGAGTGGAAATGAGGAAATATATCCATGGAATTCGTTTTGGGATCATTGAATACATCTCGACCTAATAATGAAATCTATGTTATTTTTGATCGATTCACTAAATCTTATCAGTTCTATCTTATTCAAGATATTATGTATCTAGATCAACATTCTTGGATGAATGTTATAGAGATAGTCAGGTTGCATTGAGTCCCCCTCTACATTGTTTCTGATCGTGATCCCAGTTTTATTTCTAACATTTGGAAAGGTCTTCAGAAGTCATTGGGTACTGAATTAAATTTTAGTACAACTTTTCGTCATCAATCATATGGGTAGTCAGAACGAACAATTCAGACATTGGATGATATGAAATGTTCTGACTCAATGAATTACAAAGGATTTTGGGACAAACAAATTTCTTTGGTTGAGTTTCATTATAATAACTATTATCATTCTAGTATAAAGATGGCTCTATTTGAGGAATTGTATAGGAAACGATGTCAAACACTACCTTTTTTGGATGAATTCAGTGAAAAGAAACTGACGGGACCGAAACTCGTAGAAGAGATGGTAATGAAATTTTAGGTGATATAGAAACACATGAGGACAACATAGAGAAGTGAGAGAAGTTATGTGGATAACTATAAGAAGGATCACACTTTTCTGGTAGGTGATCATGTCTTTCTCAATGTTTCACTATGGAAAATTGTGATGTGTTTTGTTAAAAAGGGAATGATTAGTCTGAGGTACATTGGACCCTATGAAATCCTTGAGAATTTTGGATCAGTTTCCCCTAGAGTGGATTTACCTCCAAGTTTATCCAATGTACACAGTTTTTTTAGGTTTCAATTTTAAGAAATTATATTCCAGATCCATCCCTTGTTTTGAGACCCGAGGTAGTTTAGTTTGAAGATATTCTTTCTTAATAGGAATAATCGGTCCAAATTATTGACCAAAGAGATCAAGTGTTGCAAAATAAGGTAATTCATCAGGTGATGTATTTCTGTAAAAACTATATGTTTAGAGAGGCAACATGGGAATCTAAAAATTCTATGATGGATAAATAGCCCCACTTATTTGATAAGTAAATAAAATTACAGGGACATAATTTACAAAATAGGGGAAGGATGTAACATCCCAGATAAATAAAGAATATATCATTTTTCATATTTATTAATATTTGTGAAATAAATATTAAGTTTACTTAAAAGGTTATTCTATGTACAATGGATTACCCGACATGCTATAATGGGGTTTTCTGAAATCTCATGCTGAACACATGGCTGAGTCATACTGAAAAATAATAAAATAATATTATTATTTTAAATAGTTGTTAACGCCTATATGTTGTATTGTTGGGAATTAATAGTACTAAAAAAATTATTATTAATCATTTTTGTTAAATGTTTATACATTTTTCCAATAAAATAAATATTTTTAAAATGAGAATGAATCTAATTTTATGAATAAATACTTTAATATTTTTTTAAACGAAAGTTTTAATGCTTTTTGAAGGGGGAAACATTTTAAATATAGTTTTTGTCACTTTAATATATTCCATTTTAAAAAAATATTCTTTTAATGAAGGACATCAAAATTTACATTGGGTAAATTTTTGGTATTTTTCTGATAAAGTTTATTTTTTAATGAATAGTGTAAAATACTGCATTTTAAGTCCAAACAATCTTTTAATATAATTTATTTATATGATTATATTATACCATTGATGGGTTTTAAAGTGTAATTATATTATATTTTTAACAATTAATCCAATTTCAGTCACTATATGTATTTTCACTTTACAAATGGATATAAACCAATGTCTATCAATTTGTAATTTTTACGTCTTAGAAACACACTTTTTGGTTTTAACAACTCGAATTAATTTTAAGTTAATTTCATGGACTTCTATTTTTTCAATTTAGAAAAATGAATTCCATATATTTAATTATGTGGTACAAATTGTGTATAAATGTAACTTTTATGTTTAGAAATTTATAATAGTTATTTTAGTAAATATTTTATTTACCATCATTAAGGGGAAATCGGGTAAATAAGTGTAAAAAATAGTATTATAATAATATAAAATTACATTATCCCATGTCCTAACCAAATTTTACGAGATTTGTTTGACCATGGAAATCATTGGGTCAATTTTAAGACCCCATGGTGCAACTTGTGTTAAAAATGATATTTAATTATTTTAATTTAATTTTAAAGAAAATATACCCTAAACATGTATCTTTTACTAAAACAATTTTTATATGGGTTTATATAAGCAATATTTTTAACTATAAATATAAAATATAAAGATAAAAAGACTTATCACATCATATTATTTTATTTATAATTTATAGACATCATTTAAATAAATTTATTTACTACACAATAGTGATTACGTGATTAACTTGTTAATAAATGATTTATATAAATGAGATTATAAATATTAAAATAAATTTATTTTGAAATTTTTATTCCTTCCAAGTACATTATTGAATATTTTGGCTTGTTATATTTTATTTCTTATTATTTTTATAATTAATCATGTTGTTATGTATTTTTAGAAAATCATGATACGAAATGTTTAACAATTGAGAAAAATGAATTTTTAAATCAATTAATATTTTATTAAATGATATAATAGTAATAAAAATATATGATTCATTCAAATGACATATATAATGTTAATAATGTCATTATAGATCCGTTTTGCGACTCTTGGAATTTTATTGTAAATATATTAACCATATAGTATGAAAATATAAGAAGGCATGGAAAAGTTAAATTAGTTAACTAATGGTTAATGATAAAAGATAAGGTTAATTTAATTACCTAAACATGTCTAAAAATGATTTTCAGAGAGGATTTAGACCCATAACCTTCTTATATTCTAAATATCTCAATTTGGTGTTATTATAATCTGAAAAACAATTAATAATCAAATAATACATTCACACTTTCCTAAAGTGACCCTCCTCTATCTTATTAAAGGACACCACATCTATCCATTATATAGACCCCTCAAGACACATTTTCTCATCAAAACACTTCCCAAATAATCTCAGAATACCCTTATATTATTTTTAAAATCATTACCATATGAATAAGGCAATTGGAGAATTCCTTTTGGTTCAAACAAATGGGAGTAACCCAGTTTACATGTAATATCATCTCTCAATATTTTTTCTTTTATTTTATATCTTCACTCCCTATTATATTCTTATTAATTGATTAAATAAAAACATTAGTATCCTCAATATAATATTATGATTTTATGATAAGGATTCTAAGTACACTTACATTCACATCCTTCTAATGAGTATAGTTCATACTGTTTCTGTGGATGATGAACTACTGCCTCACGAAACAATGATTGTTCAGTGTTCTCTTAGTACCTCTTCTGGGGGGAATTATGATGGAACTATAATTATATGTGATATATATGATATTTGTTTAATATTTATGCTTCCTTAATTATTATTTATCTTGATACATTATACGTTTCATGTGTATAAAAACGATAATTTCATTTGAGGATGTGCGAACTATGGCCCCCTCTAAGTGATATGACTCATTCAAGATATACATAGAACGTATAAAATATGGAATTAATGAAATTATGTATCGTATATAACATATATATTATAATTTAATTATAATATACCTATGTATCATTTATATTTCATTCCTTTAAAAATTAAAAATGAATGAAAGTAGTGTTCATGCATACGTATGGCTTACTGTCTCTATGAATGATGCATTACTTTTTATTATATCCAAATGATATGGAATATTCTAAAAACATATATATTGGATTTATATGATATATATGATATCTAAATCATGAATATCATTTAGGATAATCTACTTTTTACCACATGGACAATTTATAATTATAATATGTTCATTTTTGACTCAATTTCTGAACATTGACGAAATGTCCTATATGAAATCAAATAATTAACTAATTTTTAGATCAATGTAATAAGTTATATAAAAGAAATAATAAAACTGAAAAAATTTATAATTTAATTACAAATTGACATAAGTTTATTATTCAGGAAATCAAATAACGAATGAGTCATGTGAGACATGAGGTAAGGGACTTTGTCTCAATCACTTTTCATTGAAGCATATTTTGATTTTTACACGATTTGATGTTATATGGTGTATAAACCCCATTTAAATTTATTTTCATTCAAAGAGAATATTTTTCTATGTAGGGTTTTACTGAAGTAAAAAAAAGTTAATGTTTCTATTTACCATACGCAGCGACAATGAGCTTTCAACCACCATAGGCATTATCTGATATTTAGATTCCTTTACAATATGAGATGTTTTTAAAAGGAAAATAAATACTATATACCCCTTTTACATACTTTTTTATTGAAAATGGTTTTCAAAGTCGATTTACTATTTAAATATCTTGAAATTATTTCTTGTGATTGCAAATTAAATTTTATGATTGAAATGTTGATATTTGATATCTTTTATGTGTGATGAATATATAATGATACATGGAAATTTGATGGGTGAATACATGATAAACCATGTGATGGGTGGTTCTGTGATAAACCATGGGCGAGTGGTTATGTTATAACCTCCAATGCATTTTGTATTGAAGTTTGTTGTATGGCTATTCCATTTGTATGAATGATTTGTGGAAGTCGACCATATAGTTATTCCATTTAAGTATGATCATGTCCAATGATTACATTTTATATGTTATGTGTGCTTTGTATGGGTTTTATGGTAATCGTTTTGTTACCAAAGGGTATGTAATGAGATTTAATTTAGGGGAGATTTTTTACTACTTAATAAAGGTGAAAACTATTACAAATTATAATGTATTCATGGTTTACAAGTTGTTTTTGAAAAAACTAGTAATTTTCTATAATTTTGTATCCCTTAATGAGATTTTTATGTTCATACCATATTTTTAAAATGTTTTATAGGACTTAAAGTGGAATTGGGACAAGGCAGGGATGAAGGAAAATTAATGATATTTAAAACATGGAACTAAACATGTTTAAATTCTTGAAAGAATTTTCATTTTATGAAAATAATGGATACTTAGTAGAAGTGTCTAAATGTAATATTAAAGTTGTTATGTATATGATATGACTAAATAATCTAATGATATATACCAAAAAAGATCCTCAAAGTGAATTATTATATGAATGCAATATTATGTAATGTTAATGAATGGGGCCTTAATGTTGGTATTTTTGGAAATTAATATTTTAGAATAATTATATGGCTTGTATAAATTTTCACATGGTAATTATAAATTACCATGGAGAAATTTCTGATCAAAGATAATATAAATAGGATCATGATTTATTTTGGAATATGAATCAGTAAGAATATTCAAAAGATAAAAAAAATTTATTACAAAAATCCAAGAACACATTATAAAAAAATTATATTTTTGATAAAATTTCAAATTATCCTAAAATCCCTATATCAATTTTTTTTAGAATAAAATTAGAGTTATTTCTTTTAAAAAATATTATTCTTCTAAAGGAATACAACTTGTTGTCGTATTGTAACACTTAATTTCAAGAACAATAACCTCTCATCTATTGTATCTCAGATACATTAATTACCGCATTGATATAATTTATCATACTTCATCAATGAGACCAAAAGAAATATCGTTGAATATGAATTTCAAACTATATTACATAATATAAAAAATTGATAATGGATATGTAAAATTTAATTTTATATATAGATGTTGTTAAATTCCGTCATTAAACTTATTTATATTCAATGTCACTGTATGTTGAGGTTTATTGAAAATATCATATACATCCTCACTTATAAAAATATTCTCAACCACAAAAACCTCTTATTATGCTTCCTTGATAGTGAAATTATAGACAGAATAAAAATATTATTGGTATGATAGTTTCATAATAACTTTTTTATAACATCAATTAATCCTATTTATTACAAAATATCAATATAGGAATCAACATATCGCTACTAAGAATCTTCATCTGTTTATTCGTCTAAATTTTTTGGGTATGTACTTTTATAGATAATATATAATATCTGGTAGATATGATAGTAGAATTAATAACATTATACTTGTCTAACACTTTTTTAATATTCATTCCAAAGGTAAAAGTTTCTCAACATTTCCATTTAATTAGAAATGAAATGCCAACACAATATTCAAAACTATTCTCTATCATCGATTACCTCTTCCCTACATTATAAAGAAATACATTTGGATACGTTCCTATAATATGAATAATTAAATTTTTCACAACCATGGTATATTCAACCATTATATTTCATTTGAATCATTCCAAAAAAAATGTTTCGTATCCTATATATGTTCATGTGACCAATGAGTAAAATGAACATCAAATCACACCAAAAACATTTATGTTGTTTGTATTTTATACTATATTTATTATTAAAAATAATTCAAACATTGATTACATTTAAATATTCATATGTATAATTCATTACATAGTACTCAAAAAATAAAATTACCATTCCCTTCAAGAAATATTGATATCTTACCAAAATATTAAATTAATTATAACACACAAGGGTTAGTGATTACTCAAACAATTTATATTTGATGATGCAAACCCAATAACCTAGATATCATTCGTCAAAATTTTTTATTCATTTTTTCAAATTTTATGCTATCAATATTTTGTGGGTATAATATTTTTTTGATTATTTTTTATTATCATATAATTTTTTGCACAAATACAACTCTTGAATATCAATATTTTTATGTATTTATTCAATTGATAAATAAAGGCATGTTGGGAATTATTAACCAAAATAAGGCATCTTTAGATTACATAGATTTTTAATCATATTCATGTGAAATAAATTCATTATTTAAATTATACATTCTATTTTATTACTTCACTATATAATATTATATTCAAATATAGTTTTTGGATTTTTAATATCATTTTCCTTGACACTCTAAAAAATTTTCTGAATTTATTAAATATTTACCCTTATTGAAAATGTTTCATTCAAATCAATACCATGAATTCCAGAATATCCATTGAATAAATGTACATAAATATTGCTTACAGAATATTAATGTTCATAATTTTTATTATTTGAAACCCAATTAATTAGAAGTGGGGTTTTACCTAAGTGATATAGTCCCCCCCACATAATTTAGAACTAGACTATTTTTTATGTCCTAAAACCAAAAAAATGGGGGGTTATACCATCTGTTTATTTAAAAAAAAGGCCTATATTGCGGCATCCACAGATGAAGGTAGTAGGTGATGTGATGGGACCAGATGAATTGCATGATTTGACATGCAAGTCGTTTATTGTGGGAAAATGTAGGCGTTTTTAGGTGGAAGGGTTAATAGATATTAAGGTACATTATTATTTTCAAATGGCCATTTTACCACTATAAAATCTATTATTGTGGAGCGGAGACCTTCCACATCATTATCATCATGGTGGAACCGGTAGAATGATGTAGTATTATATGGTAGGCAGTATGATGGGGCACCACACAAGCATATCTGGATGGGAGGATTAAAATAGTGATGATTGTTTTTTCACCAATCAATAGTCTCTCCTCCCATATGGAATCTTAATGTTTTAATGAGGAGATATATTTCTTATTCTAATGGGTCTCATAATGTCACATTTGGTGACATGGAGTGATTATTACTGGTAGGGGGAGAAACACAATAGAATATTCGGGTCACAGTGTGATTGATTCTGTACTTTTGGATGTTAGGTTATCTCTTCCAATGGTTATTTGGGAATCAATTATCTGGGTCTTTCATCAGTTAAAAATATTGGACTATATGCTATACATATATAATAAAATATATTCAATGTAATATTTTAAATCCTTATATAGAGGCACTTGTATAGACCCACTAGGGTTTTTAGGTTCTTTTGTGTTGTTTGGGGATTGTATGACCATCTACATAATATTGATAATGTACACCCATTTTAATTTCTATTAAATTTTATCCATTTACCATATTTCATGACCTAATATTTTGATCACATATATATGATATGGATCTATATTCTTTGAAATAACCCATTAATACTCTTTCATTTATTATTAAAATAATATAACATGCACTTATCATAAAAATGAATTCCTTTTGATTTTACATCTCCTCTTATTTTTAGAAACATTATCTATCAACTGAATTATTTATTTCATTTAATTAATCCATAATGGTTTTTTTAAATTATATATGGTGAATTATTTTCCATAACTTGATCTTTTTTATCAGTTTTTTTTATAATATTCATCATTTGATATGTAACGAGGGACATAAACAATAGTCCTGATAATTATCATCTTCCAGATATTCTAGAAGATTAAACCAATTGATATGTTTCTTTTTGTTCTATCAATAAACATTGCAGAGATGTATTCATTGATTTCATGAGAATGATTTTAAAACACTTCAATAACATTACATTAATAGAATTTCTAAAAAATGTGAATTTATATACTGAATCTCGACATTTATCTTTAGTGTAATTGTTTTTATTCATAAATAATAAACTATTAAAAACAATACAGTTTCATTGGATACAGCTTCTCTCTTTCTACAAGAACATGTACGCTTAACATTCCCCAAGCCATACAAAGACTATTTTTTGACACTGATTAAATGTTTAACCATTTTTTTGAATAGAACTATTAAACTCCACACGTAAAAATAAATTTCATTTTCATATATTCATTTCAAAATTATTTCAGTAATTATCAATTTTTTGAGTCAGAAACAATGAATCCTCAAATTAGATTCATTGTTTATCAAATTATGTTATAAATTGTTTTGAGGTATTATCCATGACAATTTTTTCTTAAATAGATATCATAATCCATTCATAAAGATTTTTAATAACTCTATAATAACATTTGAAATAGTTTTTATCGTCCAAATTTTAAATCCTAGAAATAACTAATTCCTTAGGAATATGTTCATTAATTAAAAATATATAAATGCTTTAACTTTTAGATACAATTTTCTCATTAGTCTATAAACATTTTATTGAACTGTGAATAGAATTTGTGAATCTCAGTTTTCATTATTTTATATAGAAAAAAGATATATTTAATTTTATTATTGTATCGCAAGCCATTTCATGATTATTATTCAAATTTTTTATATCAATATATTTATTATAATTATATTGTTAAATAATATTTTTAAAAGACATGGTTTTGTTAAATAGGTTTAAATAGTAGCATCCCATAACCTCAAGCATGTCTCCCTATATTCAGGGGGTTTACCACTAATGAGGCCACTATATATATATATTAGTGTGACTATACAATAAGTATATTTTAATTAAAGCATAACAACTAGTATATAATGTAATAATCTATTTAAATAATATGGATCCCAAAATAAATACAAACATATAGATCAAATAATATTTAATATCAAAATTTAACAATTCTAGGCATGCAAGAATAGTAAAAAAATGTAACCCTATGAGTTATACTATAAATCAAATAATTTATAGAAAAAATTAAAATGGATTTAATGTTATAGATATATTCCCATTATATATCAATGTATCACACTCAACCATAAATCGAAAAAAAATCTGTTACATGAAAAATGTGAATTTCCTTTATATAGGTCACCAAAAAATCAGTTTTCTAGTTATCGAGATGCCCATGTGAGGTATGATTACAAAACCCCAATAGAAAATCATAAAAATGTCCTAAAAATAAACATGAAAAGATATATTTTAGTCTATACACTAATAGGAAATTAATAAGAATCAATAAAATATTCACACCAACAATTTCATTGTCTTCTAACCAAGCGATCTTGAAAATCATTCATACTAGATACAATCAGTGATAAAAGGAATGGATTGTCATACATCAGGACTCTGTCATTTTCTTCTTAGATGGTGGTAGCTAAAATTTCTAACATCTAGAACCTTCCACGCACATCTAACCATTTCATTAAAGAGTTTCTGGTCCCATTGTGGCATCTTGTGTAGATTGTTCAATATAGTATCTGGCCTAATTGTTGTGTAACCTTGAAGACCTATAATCCCATAATTACTGTCACCCATGTCAGGATAAGGTCTTATGAATAACATCAATATTTTGTAGAGTGAAACAAAATTTATTGGGTTTTAATGAATTTTACAGATAAATGAGAAAAACAAATGCCATCATTTGACGTAAGTTCCCATTACTGTATAACATATAATTTTAGAGTCAACCAACACACAATAGTGGTCAAAACCTAGCTACTAGAAAAAACCCACCTCCATATTTTCAATAAATTGTAGTCTTTCAGTTAGCTACCAAGTAAACCAATTTTCATCATACACATTCAAGAATAACTATTTTAATTCATTAAATCATTCCCCATTATGGATATGACAATATATTATTATAATATAACCAAAACATTCTCAGTTTTCTAATATAATATCAACAACCATCAATAATCAAAGAGAACTTAGATAGACTCATCATGATAGAATGCCACACCAACTATGGTTTGTTATACTGAACTAGAAATTCATTTGTACCCTCCCTTGGGTCTATGTCCTAATGTTTAACCTAAATTATCCCCATGATACCAAAAGAAGAATTTATTTATTTAAACACTTACACCAATTTCCATGAACTGTCATTCAATTTGTTAAAAACATGAAATATGGTATGGACATCATACATTAATACATGGAGATCAACAAATATAAGATATAGATATTTATTTAATATAAAAAAACTAAAAATAAACCACTACAAAAATCACTTTAAATTAGAAACATGTGATCAATAAATAAGAAAGAGTGTATACTCAACAATCAAATTAGATTCTGTTTGAATACCCTAATAGGAACAAGATCAACAACATTTAAAATTCGGTTAATACATTAGATTTTCATTTCAGGAGGAACATACAAAAAGGTATGATGTTAATTCTATACATGGGGAAGAAGTATGTGAGAATTAAAAGTGGTTTTGATGTGATATGCCTGATACACTCCTAAAACAAGTGGATTTCCCATTAGGTACTCCACCAGCCTATATTGGGTGTCTGCTCCTCTACAAGGAAATAATTTAAACATCATCAAATAGCTTGTGGGGATCCTAGAGATATAGTTTCTATGGACCTATCAATAGATATGGTGTTCCCTGCATTATGTATATGGTGCCCTATATTATTTTTTCCAATAAAAATGCACCAAAACCCGCTATTAAAATTGGTTTTATGCCACAAAAACCATCCAATCAAATCATAAATCATCCAATAAATGTTAATTTAGAGGAAAATATTTCATTCAATTTTTGTTTCAATGTAATAGTTGTTTTAAACACATACATAAAGATATTATCTTCCTTTACAAGAATAAATAATTCTTTTCATAGAACAATACCATCCACTATGATCGAACATCATGCTCTATCTCCTAGGTATCAACTAGGATACTCATACGAGTCAATAATACAGTTAGGAGAGGTTATTTCTCCCCATAAAACACCATCTCACTCTGATCCACGATATCTACTACTATCTTTTCGATATATGTACTTTCCTCAAATATGATACCCTTTCTAACGATGACCTTCTTTGTCTCTACCTCATACACCTAGAACTATGAAATATAAAATACATCATGAATTGCCTAATGTCAAACTGAATTATCTATCAATATTTTATAGTAGAAACCAAAAACATTACCTTGAATGACCTAAAAAAATGTTGTGTGAAATTACACTATTTCCTTAATTAACAATTAACAAGTTGAGTAAATAGAAATATGAATATCTAATCACCTTTAATGACCTCAAAGGTTTATTACTTATGATAATCACATGAGAACTACCTACTTCGAGTGGGAAATAATTGATTCCACATAAAATACACACTATCAAAGGTCTACTTCGACAATATTTCCTTGAAGATCACTAATTCAAACATATCCAACCATCAGAGGTAAAATGGTATAGTAGACCATATAAGGCATCAAAGATATTCCTACAGATCGAGGCTGAATATATTTCTATTTTATAACAACACTACATAGTTCATATGGTTATCACATTCCCTATTGAAATTTACCATGATTTCCATGTTCCTATAAATGAGTATATGTATTGTTTTATTAGAATTTCTATATATCATATTGTGATATGTTTTACATGTCTTCTATAAAGTACAAATATCCTTCTCAAAAACTTAATAAAATATGGATGTAAAATAGAAATCATTGTATGATACAATCCATTATGTTATTCTATTATGATTTAGGATCAACCAAACATAAATCTATCATGAAACATCCATTATCAAATTCTCTGAAATAATTAATAAATGAATAGTCATACTAGGGCACTAAATTTTGTTTCTTATTTCCTCGCACATCTTGTTTAGGAAATCGTATGTTTGTCATTAGGGGGTATGGTAATCTCTCATTAAATACTATATTATAGATTTTATAAACAAAACCCTTCCATTGATATAAATAAAACCCTAATCAATTTGGATATATCTTATAATAATCTATTCACTAAAAAATAAATACCTCATCACAAACAAACTAGAATAAAACTCCATGATGTATTTCACATCAAAAACTAGTGAGGATGTAATTATAATAGAATAAAAATCGTGACCTCATTCACCTCATTATTTTCTAGAATAAACACTTCCATTTAATAATGAACTTTCAATCATATCTGGATTCATAAAAACCATATTCTACTTATTTTCGCTTTTGAAATCCATCATTATATTACCCTTATCAATTATATAGACATCCTGATGTCATGATACTATATTTACACATCCAAATTCCTATAACATTTATTTATACTCATTTTGTAGAATATGTATCACATTATCTTATGATCTATAAACACTCTATATATCTCTCTAATTGGATAGCGAATAAAACACTAGATTTAATGGGAAAAAATTGCTACCTCTAGATCTTGAGTATGTTAGTTTCACTCATTGAATCATAACAGATAAGACCCATTAGTGACTATATGGTTCTCATATATTAGCACCACTCTCATGTCAACCCGACAAGAATCACAATACATGGAATTTACCTTCATTGGGAATGGTGGTATCAAAATTAGAGAATATGTACTGGTTTATATTAATTATTCATGTGTGACCATGAAATAATCAACACTCTAAAATTTTTAAAACATCATTTGGTCTAGACTATTATATAATTGCATCAAAATTATAAAATTGAATTGATATTACTAAAAATGATAAAACATTCCTATTAAATCCCAAGATATTACTGGTGATTTGAAACTCTCAGATCTTGGAATATATCTGTTGTGCATAAACTGTACTCATCATAGTCATAAGAATCTCTATATATTTCTCTCACGTAAAATATATACCGATATATTACCATTAAACACCATGATGAAATAGAATTTTTCTTCAAGTATAATACAGTTCATGAGACCCATAAAATATTTTCGTACATTATTTAGACAAAATATCATCACCAAGAAACAATATTTCCTATATATTCCCCTAAATATCAACTATAAAATTCCAAAGTATTGAATCAAAAATGATGACAGCTTGATCGTAGATCATTCATAGATTACAATTAGCATACCCATAGTGGATTTAATATATTTACTATATATGGAAGTGGATTCAAATTCTTCACCCTAAGAAAGTTTAGAATCTAGTATGCCATCCTCACGCTGATGATTTCATCACCCTTCCATGATAAAATCAAAAATTCACTGAATGGAGATATTCATATTAATATAAAACAATTTTCTTTTGCATCCTCAAGTTTCACATAAATATCTCTCGACTAACTAGATTACATGTGATATGTGGGTAATTCTATGGGATATATATTTTTCCTTCGATTGATAATATACAAGGAAACCCACTCAAGAAGAAAACATGAAAAATTATCAAGTATTAAATCATTGAAATGGACCACTACAGGGTCAAATGTATAATGATTCATTTATTTTCTAACATAAAAGACCATGTTTTTCGGCTATGTAGTAGGGGTTCACTATGGGATGGAATCAAATTGATCCTCACATACATCAACATCTAATTATCTAAATAAGTTAAAATCATCTACAATAAGTTAAATAAAATAAACTAGTAACTGGTAGAAATTAATGTTATCCCAAAAAAAATAACCAATTATTTATAAAATGTAGAATAAAATGGAAATATTTTAGAATATGATGTCACAAAAGTGATGGTATATTCCAACTACATTTTCATATTAGAATATTTATTCACATGATGTAATATTTTCTCAAATTGATTTTATCAAGGAAAAAACATGAAAAAGGCTCCCTGATGAGAACCAAAACAAAAAAAATACACTCATATAAAAGACAGATTAGTTGAAATTTTCTTAAATAGAGAAATACAATGGGTTTTAGAAATTATAATCATACATCTCATGATAGAAGAACCATAAACCCAATAATCATGAACATGATCTAAGGTAAAAAATTGTGACATAATTAAATGTTTACCTATGGATAAATGATCCCTAATTATCATGAGGATATATAAAGTGAGTCAAAGAATAGTTCTATAAAATTGATCAATAAAAAAATATCCACATCATATCTATAAGTCCCCTGCCTTAAACCTTACATAAAATTGAATTAAATGAATAATTCACATTGGGGATCTTTTCAGGTTTAGAGTTTTAGAGAATTAGGACATAACTATTACATCTCAAAAGATTACAAAGTAGTCTATTCTTCTAAATTTCCATAAAATAAAAACTCTTAAAAAGAAACATGTCTATTTTCATGTTTTAGGTAGCATGACTTTCCCTTGATCCCATCCTTGACCCTATTCTACGCTAAGTCCTGTGAAAAACTTTTCAAAAACTTGGGATGAGCATAAAAACTCAGTAAGGGATACACAAAGAATAGAAACTGTTAGTTTATCAAAACAAAAAGTAAACCATGTATACTTTCTCAAAGTAATACTTTTCACCTTTATGAAGTTGTAAAAACTCTTCAATTAATAAAATATCATTACATACCCTTTTGTAACCAAAGGATTACCATAAAACCCATATAAAGAACACATAACATATATAAAGGTTACTTGGGACATAAACATACATAAGTGGAATAACCATACGGTCGACTCCCACACATATCACTTAATGGAATAGCCATACGGACAATTTCCATACATACTTAATGGAATAGCCATACGACCGACTTCCATACCCAATGCATTGGAGTTTATAACGTAACCACCCGTCCTGGTATTCATGGCACCACCCGTTATATGGTTTATAACGTAACCACCGGTTAAAATTTCCAAGTACCAATATAAAATCATAAAACATAAAACCAATATAAAGGAATGATAAAATTTCCACATTTCAATCACAATATATCATAAATATATTGACATAATAGAATCCTTTATCAAAACCATTTTCAATACCAAAATACATAAAAGAGTATATGGTATTTATTTTATTTTAAAAACATTACGGCTTGTTGAGGAAGCCAAAGACCAAATAATACTCGCGGCGGCAGAAAAGGTCGTTGTCACCGAGTACGTTAAAAGAAACATTCATTTTTGTCGTTTTGTAAAACGCTTCGTAGAAAAAGATTCCTTTTGTATAAAAGTAGAAGTCAAAGGGGTTTATACACCGTTACAAAAGAAAGTTGTGCATAAAACGAAATATGCCTCAATGAAAGGAGATTGAGACGAAGTCCCTTACAAAGACGGTACCCTTGGTTTAAGGATAAATCAATTACATAATTATGTGTGACAAATGAATACACCAAATATAATTGGATATTACGTGTAAAATAATCGATGGTCAGTCACACATATTCAAAGGATTACATATTCAATAACTACATGTTGAACCCAAAGAAATCGAAACTGGGTTAAGAAGTTCTCTTGACAGCCTAACGACGTCACATCAAAATGATTTGATGAGAGATAAAAAGTGTATCTCATCACTTGGACATAAAAGTAACATAAATAAGGATATATGAGAACGTATCCCAACATAACAATATGTAATTTAAAAGATCCAACAAAAGAAGTCTTTTAAAAAGAGGAGGGTGAAAGGTTCCCTTACCGACTTGGGTATCTTTCGAAACATACGCCCCGTGAAAGAAGGACAATAAATCATTGATGTAAGTACTCATAAATGAAAGAATATTACACAATGAGTAAAATAATGGTCAGTACATACACCACTCAAAGGAAATTGTGGCAAATGTAGCATAAATCTCACAGGAATAAAAGTGAGATGAAAAATCACTTTACGAAATCTCGGCAGCCTAACGGCGCCACTTAAAACTTACAAAAATGGATTGATGAGATCAAATAGGGTATCTCATCACATTAAAACAAAATTTAATGAAATAGGAATATGAAAGAACATCCCCCATCATAACAAATAGGAGCTTAAAAGAAGTGACATAAAGGGGAGTACTTACAAAGAAAGAGAGAGGTTAGATCTCTTATGAAAATTCGGCAGCCTAATGGTGCCACTCGAAACTTCCAAAATGGATTGATGAGAGAGAATAGGGTCTCTCATCACAAGAACATAAAAATTACAGTAATTGTAATATAAAATAACTTCACAATAACAAGAAAGATGAGCTTTAGAGGGAATGACATAAAAGAGTATACTTAAAAAGAAATAGAGGAGTAAGATCCCTTACCTCGGGTCCAACTTGTCTTGTTCGTTCTTTAACATCCTGAAAAATAAACTTGAGTTAATTTATACTTGATTAAGAACCTTTTTAAAGCTTATTATTCCTTTTATATCACTTATTTCCAGGTTATAAACATTATGTAATCATTAAGTAAATAATGATTGTTTTTCGATATTTGGTTCTTAAGTCAAAAGTGGACTTCTTACAATTACATGTTGTTCGTGTGGTCAAATGTTCTTTATATCCAAAATGACATTCCTGATTTGGATATAATATATATTATATATATCCAGAATATACATGTATTTATAATATCACATAATCATTTAGAGGAAAGAAATGAAATGCACCGTTCATGGAGACGGTAGGCCGTACTAACGCATGAACGCTACTTTCATTTCTATGTCGTATTAATGGAATTAAAACTATATGAGAGGTATGTATATTTTAATTCCAGAATTATATTAATCATTTAGATGTATCATACATCATATATATCCATTATATATAAGTACTTATAATAGTACATAATATTTTGAGATAAGAAATGAAATGTACCGTTCATGGAGACGGTAAGCCGTACATACGCATGAACGCTACTTCCATTTCTATTTCATACTTTAATGGAAATAAATAATAATTATATATAGGTATATAATAATTACAGTATAAAATCATATATAATAACATTAAATCCATCCTTTATACGTCCCAAGTATGGCATTAACGAATCATATCACTTTGAGGGGGCGGTAGTCCGCACTTCCTAAAATGAAGATATCGCGTATACCCATAATGGAAGCCATAAAGGTAAGACACAAACGAAAAATACAGAAGCTTAAGTAAAACATAAACATATTATATATCATATATAAATATAGTGACATCTTAATGTCCAGCTTTGAAGGTGTTATATGAGTATTGAACAATCATCGTTTCGTGAGGCAGAAATTCGCCATCCACGGAAACAGTATGTTCCTTAACCATTAGATCTAGGTGTGTGTAAGGGTAGACTGAATCCTTCTTATAACAAAATACTAGTATATTGAGGATACTGGAGTTGTTACAAAAGAAAAGAATAAAAAGAGTTTAGGGAGTTGGAGAAGCAAAATAAAACAACAGACTCAAGTGAAGACTTTACCTTAAAATCAGGTAACTCCCTTTGGTTTGAGATCAAAGGCTTCCTTGGGAAGTCTTCTGCCCAAAGTGAGGATTCAAGGAGTAAGGGAGGGAAGTGGAGAGACAAAATTGGCAGTGGTTGGCCGAGCCAAAGGCTTTGGAAGTTTGGGAAAAGAGGTAGAGGTGGGGGCCTTTTATAAGAGGAGAGGAGTGGCACTTTTGGAAAGTAAAGAAATATTACTTTATTTGAAAATGAGTTTCGGATTTAAAGGGTCCCATATTGACATAATTAGAGGATACGGTGATAAGGTTTCGAAATCCACCCATAAAATTGGTTTTTGACATGTGTATGTCTTGGATTTTACATTATCTTTCCATTTTATTTAAATCGTTAAATAATGAGGTCATCGCTGCATCATCATGATGTTATAAATAATTTAATTTATTTAGTGTCTACAAATTATAAAAAAACTATCATGATTTAGGAAATATTTTTAGCTTTCCAATTACTATTTATAATCAAAAATCTGAATTGTATAACCCCATGTAACAATTGTTTTAGTAAAACATGTCATGTTTGTGTTATTTTTACTTTAACATTAAATAAAAAGATATTATGTCATTTTCCAACCAAAGTGGCTCCATGGGGTCCCCAAGTTGACCCATGGGTTGTCTTGGTCGGACATGACACATCCAATGAGGTTAGGACATGTTTCAAGTTCATTTAATATTATTAAAACATTATTTTTACCTTAAACTACACTAATTACCTCTAATCGCGATTAAAAACTTAATAAGTAACTATTCACCAAAAAATTATTTTTATCCTATTGAAGCACATTTTATTTCGTAATTACAACCATGTATGTCGGATTTTTGAAATTAAAAACACAATGATGGCAAAATTTCATTTAAGCGGAAAAATCAGTTTTTATGAGTACCACTTAGTGGTTTCACTATTCATCAAAAATTGAAGTTTTTCAGAAAATTACCAAAAATTTCCCCTAATCTATATTTGATATTCCGAATTCAAAAATGAAGTCTATTTTACCAAATTCAAAACATATAAGTCAAATTAATTAATTTAATAATTAATTCCCGTTGTCATAACAAATAGCGTGTTTTTATGAAACAATAAGTATCAAAAGATTGACACTAGTTTAAGTCCGATTTCAAAGTGAAATTAATTCCAACGACCACTATTGGATTTAATGGTAAAAATATATTCTAATTTTACTTTAAAACCAATTATAAAGATAATCTAATCATATAAATAAATTAGATTAAAACGAGGTTTTGAATTAAAATACAACATTTTATATTATTCATTAAAAAATGAACTTTATCGGAAAGATACAAAAAATTTACACAAAGTAAATTTTGATGTCCCGATTCTAAAGAAGAGTTATTTTTGGTCCAATATAATTTATAAGATTGATCAAAAATATATTTAATGACGGTTCGCTGTCAAAAAGGTGATAAGTGAACCCTTAATGAAAATTAGTGTATAAAAGCCTAAAATTGAATTCTTTCCGTATTTTAAGCCTTTGGATAAATGTAAAAACATTTAAAAAACACATATAATCATATTTTAGTTATTTATATCAATTCCCACCAATACAATGGCTACATGTTAACTACCATTTAAAATAATATTATTTTATTATTAGAGTGCAACGTAAGTTTCCCAAGAAACTCGTTGTTGTGTATTGGGTACGCCATCGAGCATAGCATTCCCTTTAAAGTAATATTAATATTTTATTCACAAATATAAAGATGTCATATTATTTATTTACCTGGGGTGTTACATCCTTCCCCCCTTTTGGGAATTGCGTCCTCGCAATTTTAAAATTGTGTTTGGAAACATCCTTGAAAGTCCCACATCGGAAGAAGAGTCGGTAAAACAATCACTTTAAAATAAAGAAAGATAAGTACAAAGGTCACCCGAGTTAACCCATACTAGGATTCCAAGTATGAAAACATGGACATGGAGGAGAAAACATAGGGTCATGTTCTGATGGAGATTGATAGAAAACATGTTTAGGAGAAAGTTAACCATGAGAAAATCACAAACTTGTGATGGGTTAAACGGTATTCGATTCCCCAGTAGGAAAAGTTAATAGACAACATTTTTGTTTTAAGTTACTTTTTATTGAGGAATTTATTCATAAGGAAACATAATCACTTATCATGTTGACTTTCAACTTTTATTAGATTCCTTACACAAACTCATATTTTCTCCAAAAGGCGAGTATTTAGGAAGACTTGTTCATATTAAGAGTACTATAATCAACTTCTAGAGAATTACCTAACCCAAAAAAAGGAACTATATACTTCCCACGTCTTTAGACTTTAACCAATTCCAAAACCAAAAAGGCTAGTACAATATCAGATAATCAAGAAAAGGATAACCCTTTATAAAAAGAAAATCTATTCTTAATCTCCAAAATTTGTCCAACAAAACCCAAAGTTCAACGAGGACCATTTGTCCATAAAATTCATCAAAGTAAACCAAACTAATATTGAAACCCAAATATTTGAAGGATTTAGTCACATAGTCTACCAATTTAAATCGTAACATTTATCTCCAAACAACATCTGTTGCTCCTAAAGTCTCGTATTGAAAAGTAATTAACCTAATCACATATCCTCCATTATAGGTTAATCATTTTCATAAATAACCCAAAATCAACTTACTCTTAATTCATAAAATCATATAACTAGAAAGAATCAGTCAAACTAACCAGGGACTTCACGTAGTCCAGTGGTAGGTGATAAATACCAGTCGCACTTTGGTTGTGGGTTCGATTATCGCGGCTTTGTCCGACGCGACGGGTTGTCACACGGTCTGTGTGTTGTCCTTTTTATAAAACTCTAAAAATAACCCTAACATGTTTTAACCCCGATCGTTTCCTTATACCTTTAATTTTCATCCGAATTCGTTACGATCTCAACATCTTAATTCTTGAAGTCTTATTTCACCACCACATGATAAAATAAAACGATTCCCAAAATGAATATCATCATACCTTGATCATGGCGTCCACTCAGTTTCATCATCATCTTTCTCACGTAGGTATAAGTCCCATTCATTACAACAATGATTTAGAGATCCTTCAAAATCATTTGATTCCTCCATCCAGTTACACCTCATACAACATGGGTCATATGGGTGTTCAAAGAAAAACTGTTTTGGAAAATAATCATGTATGACATATAATTCCAAAACATCTGATAAAACCTGATTTCTATAAAATAGATGGACCGAAATTGAGTTGAAACTTTCTATTATTGGTCCTTTTAAAATACCATAAGTATGTGATGTGAGACTATATTTTAAAAGCAAATATAAATAGGTTGCGCAAGGGTCTCCTTCCTCAGCACCATTTCTAAAATCATAATATGCTTCAAATTCTTGTGATAAGGTAAAATATTTGAAAATACCTTGATAATATTTACCTTTCTTGAAAATATGAGAATATTATGAAAATAGTATTTTTCTAAAAACAACCCATGATCCACGATGATAACGAGGTATAGTGGAGGTGTTTGATATCTCAAACAACTGCTTGCAAGTGAGTTGTATGCTAGAAAAAGTTTCACAGTCATCCAAAGATGACTTTGCAATAATTATTGCAAGCATGTCATCAGGAAGAGATAGGAATGTCGTTTGAGATCCTTCTCCTTCCATTCGTAACCGACATTACTTGACCTGAAAAAAAAGTTATAAAACAAGAATTTAACTGAAATAATAGATATAGGGACTAATCATGTGTCTCACAAAAACTCCTAACCCCTAAAGTTGTCTAAACTGACCTTTGATACCAACTATAAGGCCCCAGCCTTAAACCTTACTTAAAATTGAATTAAATGAATAATTCACATTGAGGATCTTTTCAAGTTTAGAGTTTTAGAGAATTAGGACATAACTATTAAATCTCAAAAGATTACAAAGTAGTCTATTCTTCTAAATTTCCATAAAATAAAAACTCTTAAAAAGAAACATGTCTAGTTTCATGTTTTAGGTAGCATGACTTTCCCTTGATCCCATCCTTGACCCTCTTCCACGCTAATTCCTGTGAAAAACATTTCAAAAACATTTGATGAGCAAAAAAACACAGTAAGGGATACACAAAGAATAAAAACTGTTTGTTTATCAAAACAAAAAGTAAACCATGTATACTTTATCAAAGTAATACTTTTCACCTTTATGAAGTAGTAAAAACTATTCACTGAATAAAATATCATTACTTACCCTTTTGTAACCAAAGGATTACCATAAAACCCATATAAAGTACACATAACATATATAAAGGTAACTTGGTACATAAACATACTTAAGTGGAATAACCATACGGTCGACTCCCACACATATCACTTAAAGGAATATCCATACGGACAATTTCCATACATACTTAATGGAATAGCCATACGGCTGACTTCCATACCCAATGCACTGGAGGTTATAACGTAACCACCCGTCCTGGTATTCACGACACCACCCGTCATATGGTTTATAACATAACCACCCGTTAAAATGTCCAAGTACCAATATAAAATCATAAAACATAAAACCAATATAAAGGAATGATAACATTTCCACATTTCAATCACAATATATCATAAATATATTGATATAATAGAATCCTTTATCAAAACCATTTTCAATACCAAAATACATAAAAGAGTATATGGTATTTATTTTATTTTAAAAACATTACGGGTTGTTGAGGAAGCCAAAGACCAAACAATACTCGCGGCAGCAGAAAAGGTCGTTGTCACCACGTACATTAAAAGAAACATTACTTTTTGTCGTTTTGTAAAACGCTTCGTAGAAAAAGATTCCTTTTGTATAAAAGTAAAATTCAAAGGGGTTTATACACCTTTACAAAAGAAAGTTGTGCATAAAATGAAATATGCCTCAATGAAAGGAGATTGAGACGAAGTCCCTTACAAAGAATGTACCCTTGGTTTAAGGATAAATCAATTACATAATTATGTGTGAAAAACGAATACACCAAATATATGTGGATATTAAGTGTAAAATAATCGAAGTTCAGTCACACATATTCAAAGGATTACATATTCAATAACTACATGTTGAACGCAAAGAAATCGAAATCTGGTTAAGAAGTTCTCTTGACAGCCTAACGGCGTCACATCAAAATGATTTGATGAGAGATAAAAAGTGTATCTCATCACTTGGAAATAAAAGTTACATCAATAAGGATATATGAGAACATATCCCAACATAACAATATGTAATTTAAAAGATCCAACAAAAGAAGTCTTTTTAAAAGAGGAGGGTGAAAGGTTCCCTTACCGACTTGGGTATCTTTCGAAACATACGCTCCGTGAAAGAAGGACAATACATCATTGATGTAAGTACTCATAAATGAAATAATATTACACAATGAGTAAAATAATGGTCATTACATACACCACTCAAAGGAAATTGTGGAAAATGTAGCATAAATCTCACGGGAATAAAAGTGAGATGAAAAATCACTTTACGAAAACTCGGCAGCCTAACGGCGCCACTTAAAACTTCCAAAAATGGATTGATGAGATCAAATAGGGTATATCATCACATTAAAACAAAATGTACAGAAAGAGTAATATGAAAGAACATCCCCCATCATAACAAATAGGATCTTAAAAGAAGTGACATAAAGGGGAGTACTTAAAAAGAAAGAGAGGTTAGATCTCTTATGAAAATTCGGCAGCCTAACGACGCCACTCAAAACTTCCAAAATGGATTGATGAGAGAGAATAGGGTCTCTCATCACATGAAAATAAAAATTAAAGTAATTGTAATATAAAATAACATCACAATAATAAGAAAGATGATCTTTAGAGGGAATGACATAAAAGAGTATACTTAAAAAGAAATAGAGGAGTAAGATCCCTTACCTCGGGTCCAACTTGTCTTGTTTGTTATTTAATGTCCTGAATAATAAACTTGAGTTAATTTTTACCTGATTAAGAACCATTTCCAAGCTTATTATTCCTTTTATATCACTTATTTCCATGTTATAAACATTATGTAATCATTAACTTAATAATGATTGTTTTGTCGATATTTGGTTCTTAAGTCGAAAGTGGACTTCTTACAATTACATGTTGTTCGTGTGGTCAAAGGTTATTTATATCCAAAATGACATTACTGATTTGGATATCATATATATTATATATATCCAGCATATACATGTATTTATAATATCACATAATTATTTAGAGGAAAGAAATGAAATGCACCGTTCATGGAGACGGTAAGCCGTACGTACGCATGAACGATACTTTCATTTCTATGTCGTATTAATGGAATTAAAACTATATGAGAGGTATGTATATTTTAATTCCAGAATTATATTAATAATTTAGATGTATAATACATCATATATATCTATTATATATATGTACTTATAATAGTACATAATATTTTGAGATAAGAAATGAAATGTACCGTTCATGGAGACGGTAAGCCGTACATACGCATGAACGCTACTTCCATTTCTATTTCATACTTTAATGGAAAGAAATAATAATTATATATTGGTATATAATACTTCCAGTATAAAATCATATATAATAACATTAAATCCATCCTTTATACGTCCCACGTATGGCATTAACGAATCATATCACTTTGAGGGGGTGGTAGTCCGCATTTCCTAAAATGAAGATATCGCGTATACCCATAATGGAAGCCATAAAGGTAATCCACAAATGAAAAATACATAATCTTAAGTAAAAAATAAACATATTATATATCATATATAAATATAGGGACATATTAATGGTCACCTTTGAAGGTGTTATATGAGTGTTGAACAATCATCGTTTAGTGGGGCTGAAATTCGCCATCCACGGAAACAATATGTTCTTTAACCATTAGATGTAGGTGTGTGTAAGTGTAGATCGAATCCTTCATATAACAACATCCTAGTATATTGAGTATACTGGATTTTTTACAAAAGAAAAGAATAAAAAGAGTTTAGGGAGTTGGAGAAGCAAAATAAAACAACAGACTCAAGTGAAGACTTTACCTTAAAATCGGGTAACTCCTTTTGGTTTGAGCTCAAAGGCTTCCTTGGGAAGTCTTCTGCCCAAAGTGAGGCTTCAATAAGTATGGGAGGGAAGTTTAGAGACAAAATGGGCAGGGTTTGGCCGAGCCAAATGCTTTGAAAGTTTGGGAAAAGAGGTATAGGTGGGGGCCTTTTATAAGAGGAGAGGACGGGCACTTTTGGAATGTAAAGAAATATTACTTTATTTGAAAATGAGTTTCGGATTTAAAGGGTCCCATATTGATATAATTAGAGGATATGGTGATAAGGTTTTTAAATCCACCCATCCAATTGGTTTTTGACATTTCTAGGTCTTTGATTTTACATTATCTTTCCATTTTATTTAAATCGTTAAATAATGAGGTCATCGCTGCATCATCATGATGTCATAAATAATTAAATTTATTTAGTGTCTAAAAATTATAAAAAAAATATCATGATTTAGGAAATCTTTTTAGATTTTCAATGACTATTTATAATCAAAAAGCTAAATTGTATAACCCCATGTAATAATTGTTTAAGTAAAACATTTCATGTTTGTGTTATTTTTACTTTAACATTAAATAAAAAGATATTATGTCATTTTCCAACCAAAGGGGCTTTATGGGGTCCCAAAGTTGACCCATGGGTTGTCTTGGTCGTCCATGACACATCCAATGATGTTAGGACACGTTTTAAGTTCATTTAATATTATTAAAACATTATTTTTACCTTAAACTACACTAATTACCTCTAATCGCGATTAAAAACTTAATAAGTTACTATTCACCAAAAAATTATTTTTATCCCATTTAACCAAATTTTACTTCTTAATGAAAACCATGTATGTAGGATTTTTGGAATTAAAAACACAAAGATGGCAAAATTTCATTTAAGCGGAAAAATCAGTTTTTATAAGTACTACTTAGTGGTTTCACTATTCATCAAAAATTTAAGTTTTTTCATAAAATTACCCGAAATTCACCCTAAGCTATATTTGATATTCCGAATTCAAAAATGAAGTATATTTTACAAAATTCAAAACATATAAGTCAAATTAATTAATTTAATAATTAATTCCTGCTGTCATAACAAATAGCGTGTTTTTATGAAACAATAAGTATCAAAAGATTGACAGTAGTTTAAGTCTGATTTCAAAGTGAAATTAATTCCAAAGACCACTATTGGATTTAATGGTAAAAATATATTCATTTTTACTTTTAAACCAATTAAAAAGATAATCTAATCATATAAATGAATTAGATTAAAAAGAGGTTTTGAATTAAAATACAACATTTTACAGTATTCATTAAAAAATGAACTTTATCGGAAAGATACCAAAAATTTACACAAAGTAAATTTTGATGTCCCTATTCTAAAGAAGAGTTATTTTTGGTCCAATATAATTTATAATATTGATCAAAACTATATTTAATGATGGTTCTCCGTCAAAAGGTGATAAGTGAACCCTTTGTAAAAATTAGGGTATAAAAGCCTAAAATTGAATTCTTTCTGTATTTTAAGCCTTTGGATAAATGTAAAAAAATTTAAAAAACATATATAATCATATTTTAGTTATTTCTATCCATTCCCGCCAATAAAACGGCTACACGTTAACTACCAATTAAAATAATATTATTTTATTATTAGAGTGCAACGTAAGTTTCCCAAGAAACTCGTTGTTGTGTATTGGGTACGCCATCGAGCATAGCATCCCCTTTAAAGTAATATTAATATTTGATTCACAAATATAAAGATGTCATATTCTTTATTTACCTGGGGTGTTACAATATCCTCCTAGATGATTCTAAACTACTAGTCTACTGATTCTTTTAAATCATCTCGAGAATCACAAGACTAATTATAACCTATCCACAAAACATAGTGTTGTATCATTTCAAAAAATTATTAAAACCGAACAATATTTATATTATCAGGAGACATTCCTAATAGATGGAGAAATTAAAAATAGAATTATCATAACCACAAACCATTAAATCAAAAAATGGAACTATTTACAAATAAGTAATTTATTAACCTCTTCCTTATCTTGGTTTCCATTTATTGGAATGTTTAACATATTTATTAATCTTATTCCTACTAAAAGAAGCAGATTAAACCCTCAAAAAAATTTGGAAGATATAATTGTATAATATACTTTAAAATAATTAACTCAAAAATAATAATAATTTAAACTACCTCAAAATTTGATAAAAGTTTGAATATCCTCACATGACAAATAAAATCATTATAATGTCCAATTTCAAACAAGTCAGCAATCTTGGCCTCATTACTTTTGAGAATAGGAAAATAAACCGCATCTATGAAATTAGTAACATAATTTTTACCAATAATCCACAATGATTAATCTCATTATGATCCTAAACTCTATATATCCTAAGCACATAAGGGATAATCTCCTCAAAATAGTATCTCTTAGAGTCCTCCAATTACAGGTCACCATTGTTTCTATCCTACACCTTTACATTACTCTATATCTTATAAGGTACATTGGAAATCAATGATTTCATATTTTCACATCAATCATTGTGTATCTAAATAATATATAATATTCTCCAATTAATTTAAATATAGTAATTTTCCCTTGAGAAAATCATATTCATTTTGTTGTTGGAGGATGCTACATATGGATGTCACTTGTGAAGTATATACATTTTTTCTCTCTTTTAACATGGATAATTTCTTTTATATTTATTTATATCTCTCTTAGTGTATTAATTTAATTCTTATTTTTAAAAATTATTTATAATTTTTTATATTATTATTCTCTTATAATGTGTTCTTATTCATTATCAACTATTTTGAATTATAAATCTCTTATATTTTCAATTGATGAATTTTCAAAATTATTATGTCTTAAATATTTAAAAGGGACTAGAAATTATCTTAACATTAAACAGTGATGAAAATATGGAAAATTATATATGTCTCTTTATTGGATGCTTATAAATTTTCTGATGTATAAAACCACAAGTATGGTGTTTTTGGTATTACATATTGAAATTTTCATAATGTGAAATATATTTGTTATCTTGAATAATATGTATTTTTTTCAACTCTATTGTAATTTTCTTATGTATTGAATTTTATTAATGTTAAATATATTACACATGTTAGGACCCATATATAATATGGAAGAGTTATAAATCATCCCAACTAAAACACTCTTATGTAACGAAGATTAAATCATAAAAAATATTTAATTACAAATTTGCAAATTTTTAAACCATTATAATTTTTTTTGATTCTTATGTATTAAGTATTTAGTATTTTGTAAATTATTGAACTCTTAATTATTTATTTTAACATAAATTTATTTATGATTTACATTTTCATATATATATATCTACCAAATGTAATTACAATTATATATTAATCAATGGCTTTTTATTGTGCAAGTATGTTTAGAATGTTTCGAAGATAATAATTACATTTGATGAATAAAAACGATTGAAATTTTAATAATGGAAAAAATATTCTATGTTGTGATACACTTATATATTATATTAACAATATAGATAACTATTTTTCATTATTTATGATTATCATTTCAATTGTACACTATCATAGATAACATTTGGCAACACTTTTATTCCAATGAATAATTTTAGAAATTCATTATTCAATGATTTGTAAAAGAAATTCATTCGTTATTTTGAATAAGTATTCAATATGATTAAATTATTTTCATATCAAACTATTAAATGATAATATGAATGATTTTTTAATGGAAATCAATATAAAATGTTATAATACTATAAAAATGATAAAATTTTGTTTCCATTGTAGAAATTAAAATAGAATTATTTTTTAAAAAATGGATAAATTTAACATTCATTATTTTATTTATAATGTTGTTTCAATAAAAATACAAGGTCAGGTAACAATGTATTTAGAAAATAATGACACATTTAATTTAAGAATCACAACATTTTTTTAATTTTAGAGAGCTATATTGTTTTATTGATTATTATTCTAAATTATTGAGGAATTTTTTATTCTATAATTGCTATATCATTTAAGGACATCATCAAGGGTTCTGAATCACTATTTATAGAAAAACAACACCAACTTTATCTTTCCCCGATCTTATAATTTGGATCATTCATTGTGTTCTATAAGATTATTTTTATGTTGGTATTGATATGTAAAGAAAATCACAAACTCATTATATAGCCATAAAATTTTACCGTCTTGGATTGTCTACATTACCAAATAGAAAATATATGGTCTCCTGGAAACATTAAAACATATAGGTTAGGGACTCTAATACATTTTCTCATTTTATTTTTGTCCCTGTAAAAGGATGGGAGTAGTCCACACCCATAAAAAAGTATATATAACAGTTCATATATATTCTCTTGAGTTAAGAGTTTGAGGTGTATAAATTGGATAATTTTGACATGAAGTACTATTAATCACTTATTTTTAGTTGTTTATCATTATTAAATTCACTCATTGGAAATATACATCATCATTTCAATATAGATAAATTTTTAATCCCATTATTCATCATTATATATATATTTTTAGATGATAATTATTAATTTGTTGTTTTTAATTCACCCACACAGTCTTTATTATCTCATGTAATACATATCATGGATCATAATAATTGGTATCAAAGACAAACATTTATTGTTCTTTTATATATCACATATACTTTAATACCACAGTAATTGGTTTTTAATAATAACAATCTGTTTTGTAGTATTTCGCATAGATCACAAATCATTTGATCAATATTATTAGTTTTTCGATAATTTTAATCATATTCCGTGAAAATAATAAATGGAAAAATATATTTTATATATAATTTCAAAACATTCTCAATAATTAAAATCCTCTAAGACAACAAAAAATTAATTGAAATAAATATGGTCATTAGAAGGAAAAAATATATGTGTTTTTGAAGAGTATTTGTTTTATTACTAAACCTTCTAGGATACTATAACTCCCTAAAACTTTCTAATATATTTATTTTATATTAAATATAATTTCATTAATATCATGTATTTCATGAAACACTAGGTTTAAAAGACACGATTTCGTCACATTTACAGTCTTTATAGAGAAATTTTTTAAAAATTACGAGACAATTTATTTGAAAAAATAAAATTCATTTTTCACATCATTATATCGGAATTATATTATATTGATTTTTCTATATTTTTATGAAAATTTTAGCTTTTTGAGGAATACTATAAATTGATAAATATTAACTAAAAACATCATTTTCATTAAAATTATTTATAATTGTAAATTATATTTTGAATTGGAATATAATTAAAATTATTTAAATTGTATATCTAATAATAAAATATATATAATTTGAATCATTTTGAGACTAAATATTTATATTAAACCATTCTAATATTTTGAAAATTTCCTCTTTCAAATTTCCCTACTTTCGCATCTGTAAGATGAATTTGAAATTAAAATTTTCTAATTATGAGAATTTAATTTGAAAAAATTGGTTATATATTTCTAATATTAAAAATTTATAATTTTTAATATGTTCAAATTAATTTAACACACAAAACATTTAATGAAAATATTAATAACTGATTACCATGGTTAACAAAAAAATCATTTTACTGGGCAGTTAATCTAAGAGGATAAGGGTTATAATTACCTAAAAAATTTTCCAAAACAAATTATAATGGTATAATTTTCTATTATGATAATAGGATAAATTTTTAATAGTGTTTGTGAAACGTTTCTATGAACGTAACCTGTATAATAAGGCATTTAATGAAAATTACCAAAATGAGCCTTCCTTTCATTTAATTTATACATTGCATTAGGAGAGTTACAAAAACAATATATATTTGTTTTAAATATTATATTAAAATATAAATGAATTTTTTATATAATTTTAATTTGTTAATTTTTTTTGGACTTATATTATTTACTATAAATTAATAATAAACAACAACCCAACACTGATTTGGTTTATAATTATTAAAAATAAATGATACTTAAAATATTAAAATGAAAGTAATTTGAATGAGTTATTGTGTTCCAATAGTTTTTTGGTTTAGTATTACATGTTCCAAATGTTTGAACATAATGTATTATAATTACATTATTTTCTTAATATTTTTTTACATTCAAATTAAATGAATAGTGTCAAAACTAACATTAATGTTATTTTTAAATAAATGATGTTTTATTAAATTATTTAAAATCTATAAAAAACTATTCTTCAAATATTTTTTTAAATATTAAAAAATCTATTCCATATTCAATTCATGACAAATGTTTTCTTTTATAATGATCAAATTTCAATACATATAGCAATAACTCTTTTATCATGATGAAAGTTATGGTAGTGTTTTTGCAAGTTAAATGCCCTTTTGACTCAATTAATTTCCAACACACATAGGGATTATATTGTATATATTTGATATAACTTCAAGAATGAATAGTTCCAAATTATCTTATAATTCTCCTTTTACTTTATTCTTAATTTATAAATTACCTAGGTTATAAAAACTAGTTATTATATTACAAAATGGTAAATGTATGGAAAATTAGTAGGTTTTTTAAAGGCTTCCAACAAGAATATACCCAATATGATATATCACCTAATTCATCATATAAATTAATTAACAGTTTTTGCATATTTTGTTGGGGATAACTCACAATAAAGAAAAATTTGGGGTATTTACCAAAAATTCACTTCTCCTAAACTCTAAAAAGGAACTCACTCTTCCCAATATTGAAACCTATCAAACCATTTGGATCAACTAAACATTAACCAAATCACTTAAAAATTTATTAGATCCCTTACTAAAATCTGTATTTAGGAAAAAATTTAAATCTATGAAGTCTATAGTTCAATCATATCGAGGATACCCAATAAAGAGTTAATATTCTATAATGAGAATCATAATTTTTTCTTTCATCGCCTCCTTAAATTTTTATTAATCCCTCATGATATAATATCCTAAAAATATATAATATATTTTGATTTATTTCTAATAAATTAAATACATTTATCCAAATCCATATCTGCAAAATGGGTAATAAAATCATTATTTGTTTACATGGTATACTAAAACCCTGTGAACTGATGTTATTCATTCATCCATTACCACCTTTCACAATTGGGTATCAAAATTGATATAAATTATTTATAGAATTTTTCTAACATATTTATATATATAGTGTAGTTTTATCATATATATTAATATATTTATTTATTTATCTTAAAATTCATCATACATATGATAATGTCACTCGTCTGAATGGTGGACTACTGCCTCTCCAAGTGAAGTTATTTTTCTTTTAATTAAGCGTCAAATAAAGGAGGATTAAAAAAAATGACTATAAGTGTTATTTATGAAAAAATTATTTTATTAATAAAATATTTTTAATTATGAAATGATTATATATAAAAATATTTCTCTTTCTTTCCTTTTCACCCGTATAAAGATGATAACATCGATTATTTACATATAGAAAACTAACTTCACGAACTGATGTGACTCTCCTTTCATAACCTCACCAAATAGATAATATATGAGTATATTTAAGCATATAATATTACATATATTACTTTATTAGTCATCTTTAATGATAAAATACTCCATACCCCCAATCAATAATAATATTTGAAAAATGAAAATGTTACTCATGTGTATGTAAGGCCTAACGTCTCCAAGATCATAACATATATAATTTTTCATAAAAACCCTTCTTAATTTGTATTAAAAATATTATTGATGTATTTATGTGATAATTATGACATAAATATTGATATGGTTATGATATAACTATATAACATTATCATGAAATATAACTTTCATGACAAATAGTGAATTAGAAAACAAGGTAATTAACACCAAAAAATTGAAGATAATGAATGATTATTAATTAATCAATGATCAAATGTTATAGAAGGATCATATAGGATATTATAAATATTTATATGGATATAGTATATGTTAAAAAAATATTTAAAATCTCTCTACATGAGGTTAAATCTATTCAACCAAATGTAATTGTAATGTTTGAGATTTAGTTTCGATTAACATCCATTTAAGAATTATTTTTTATTATGCACCAATTTATATTTATGTTGTGAATATTTTATCCATTGGACATGTTATATCATTATTAATTCATTATTAATTTTATTTTGTGTTTGAAATTAAATTATATCATCAAATAGGATTAGAATCAAAATTTACCAAGTGTAATAATTATTGAACAATATCAATTTATTTTGTGATTGTTATCTTTCTATTGAGAAATTCACATTCACGTAATAATTTTTCATTGGAAATTATATTTATATAAAATATTAATATTATTAAATGATGGATATAATTACTTCATAAACCATTTACAATTTTTACATATTGTGCATAATTTGATAATTATTGTATTAACATGGGAGATATTGATAAATATGTATCCTTTACTCAATATGGATACCTGATGAAAAATAAAAATGGTTAGGGATTAAATTGAATAATTTATATGAGAGGAATTATATGGGCTTGAAATACAAAAGGGGATTTCAGTTATAATTATCCCCTTGATTCATCCGTATTCAAATGAGGCAAATTAGTCCGCCATGTCGGATGGGTTTTTACCACGCAACATTAAACTGTCGTGCAGATAGATCTAGGTCATATTTATATCTTGTTCCTAGAAAATATGACATATAATTATTAAGAATATCCTTTATTGATAATCCAATTATTATTACTATCCACATGATCAATTTCATTGATAATATCTAAGGATGCATTTCATTCTCATTTTATTGATTAAATGGAAATCGTTTTTGTTGTTTACAGTGATATATAGATTCTATATTATCTTATCATGAAAATAAAGTATTTTAAATGTAATATACGATCAATTATATTTGTCAATAAATTTATTATGATTATAGATTCATGATATCTTCAGATATATATAACCCTTAATGACCCTATAATGTCATCCTTATTTTGTTTCCTTTCCCCAAAGATATGTGAAATAATTCTTGGAATGAGTAGTGAAGGATGCAGTTCACATTAATTTTTTATTTACTATATTTTATTTTCTGCTACTAAATAAAAATATGTATCAATTATGTATTTAGTAAAAAAATTGTTAACCTATTTATCCATTCATTATATAATTCCTTTTATCTAGTTTAATGTATTAATGTAAGACACCATCTCAATGATACTATGGTTGAGGTTTATAGAGCTGGTATCAAATCAAGATTAGTGAAAACAGTTAGAATTAGACTATCTAAAACCAATATAATAAAATATATAACATTATGATAAACTTTGAGGATAATTATATAATAACATCCTCATGCTTTTTTATGTTACAGATTATATTTGTTTTCCTAGAATTACATTGATACCTAGATACTACAAGTGGATATGGTTCTAGAATTGAGGTACCTGAGGTTAATAACTCGATCAAGGGAGCATTGGGTTATACATGATTATCCCCTGGTGTATAAAAAAGTTCCATACTTCAAACATGGGATGACACCCTCAGGGGATATTAATGGAATAATTCACATTTTCTTTACAAACCATAATGAAGAATTTAAAGATATAGATATCCCCAAAGAAAACATGTTTATGATTATGACATTAGTTATGCATATATTTTTCAATTTATGTTATGTATCTCACCGGTTTTTTGGATCATACATTATGTTTCATAATTATATGATATAATTTAGTTTATGACATTGTTTAGAAATGAATTCCAGTAGAAGGAAAGGGAGCCGAATAACTTCTTATAGTCAAAAGAGTTAGAATTATCATTTCATTGATAGAATTAATCCAATATTTAGATGTGAATTAATAGATCAATATTTATCATCATATGAGGATATAGTTTCATGTTCCCAAATTGTAGATAAATAATTTATTGTGTATAATATATTTGAAGGGAAGAAAGGGAAGATGACCTCGTTTAAGAAAGAGATGAATAAAATTAAGAAAGATATTCCCACTTGGGACCATATTGGAAGGAAACAACATGATATATGATGAAAGGAAAAGGGGTTTTCCTATGCTGTAGAGAAAAATGAAACCATTCTCTTTATTTTAAAGGGAAATATATAAATTTTCTATATCCAATTCTTTTTATGTAATTTGATAGGGAACTATAAAATTGATTTCACTATTCTTCTAGAGAATATAACTCAGATGAAACAAAGGGGTCAAGGTTAATGTTATTATAATGATAAAACTGATGTGGAATGATTAATGTGCTTGTGTATTTGGATAGAAGAAATTTGTCGTAAATTAATTTTATTAACGATATTCTCAAAACATTTAATGGTTTTAATACATTACAATTTCATAAGGGATTGAAAATCTTGTGAGGAATAGTTTTAAGAGAAATATATCTGCGGAAAGTCGAACTACTTGAAAAAAAATATATTAAGGGAAGGATAACCCAAAATATATTCCAAATGTTGAGATAATGATGTTGGGATTTTGAGATAATTGATATGGATAAAATAAATTGGATAAAATTGGCTACATTATAACAGAATATTTATTTTTTCAGAATGTGGTTTAGGATATCATCAAATGATTTTACAGTTTTTTTGACCTAAAAAGTGTATAAAATGATCTATGTTTTATTCATATAATAAGGAATCATGAACGACTTCTACAAGGTTTTAGGTAAATTCAGTTCATTACTAAGATTCTATTGAATTTATGATGAATATATTCACATGTTTTGTATTTGATGCTTAATATATTCTTTATGTTGTTTGAGATATTAATTTTAAGTTCATTTTTGAAATCCAGTGAAATACATTTGTTATGTTTTGGATTATGATATGTTGGATGGGTCATATGGATAATAATTTACTAAATGGTTTTATTTTAACTTCATATGGGGGATTAATTATTAATCAATCACTTCCCTATATATATATTTATACACATTGGAAAAATTATGATAACCATATTGGTTTCTGAAAATAGTTTTAGATATAAGGAAATAATTTCCACTATTTTATAGATCTTTTAATCCATTAAAATTGAATTTTTGTTCTTTTGGAATAAAAATGTAATATTTGGAGATTCATTTCTTGAAGTAGGGGATGAATGTAACGCCCCGACCCCAGTTACCCAGAGTCGGTGCATTACTTCGTAACATTGGCATGATCACAAGAAAGATCAAATCCCGAAAGACCGATTGGTTTAGTAGCCTTGGAAACACCAGATATAATCATAAAGTTTTACATTACATTTCAAAATGAAAAACTACTACAACAACAAAGTCTTCATATCCACACTATTAACCCCTCATAATATCCCTGCAAGTCATTCATAAATTACTTCTTCACTACATGGGAAAAATAAAACATAGAAAATGGGTGAGCTCAAATGCCCAGTAAGGATAACAATATAGCGGAACATTCAAAATAAGCATAAACATTTAAGGCAATGAATTACTAAAACAAAATCCTTTTAAAATTGAACTTCAACATAGTATGGAAAAAGTAAAATGAAATAATGCCATTTACTTGTTCACATGGATATTCTACTAATCGAATAATCACATGCAATATCAATAACCACTTTCATAATGTTGGAATGCATAATGCCAGACTATCATAACCACATAGCCAAGGCCTCGTGCCAAGACTACAAATAAGATTTTGTCAAGGCCTTGTGCCAAGACACTAGTTTGTCTCATGAGACCTACCGATGCATCGAAGAGCTATAGCGGGCTCCACCCGTCACTTATTAAGTCCAATGCATTCCCATATGAAAAGGTTTAAACATAACATAAACATTCGTATTAAAACTAGCATACGAAATGTCAATAATTTCACCATAAACTATGAATGGTATAAAAATAGCACATCCATAGTCAAACATATCACAAAACCTTCAATACAATATAGAAGTTTTGTATCATAATAAATCAACTTCAAATAATCTTAAAATCCATCAAAGGATGTTGACATAGATGAAATCAAAATTCTTTTTAAAGAAATATCTCCTTTTATTTTGAAATCATTTAAGATCCATATAAAATAAAACATTTTCTTTGAAAATATTCTTATAAGCTTGTAAGGAAAGCTTTGAAGATTTTATAACGGCGTAAAATAACCGCACCCGCCGTATAAGTTAAAAAAAACATTCTTACCTCAATTCTGTCGAAAAGGTTAAAAAGGACCTTGTTTTGAAAACGACGGAAAGATTCCTTTATAAACCTCTTATAAAAAGTCAAACAAGGGTATAAATGACTTTAACCCATATTCTTGTAAATAGTAAAAATGTTTTGAAATACATTTTTAAGAAACATGGATGTGGATGATAAAGATATCCCAGTAGATTATTACGTATAAACAACCTCGGATAATGAAGAGATTGTGAAATAAACCCTTACCTTGTACTTTTCCTTGGTTGGGGTAGGATAACCTCCTGTATAATGGTGAAATAATTGTTATTAAATTATACAATAATCATATACATTAATATGATATCATATATGATCTTTTAATATTGATTTTTTAATAATATCTTAGAATTATCGTCGTTTCGGGAGTTAACTTACTCATTTTCTTTTATATGTTTTGTTACATAAGCCATGGTTGTTGTATCTTATTCATATTCAGAATGATATCCAGTCCTTAAACATCATTTTTAAATCATCAAATGATAATTATACTTGAATGGATACGATGGAGAATGATTCTCATCGCGTTCGTGGAGACGGTAGTCCGTACGTACGCACGAGCGACAATATCATTCTTTTGATATTAAAATAATATATAAATGGATGGTATATCATATATACAGAATCATTAACATGGTATATTTATTATTTACATGAGTTACACATCATTATTATACCCATCCAAATAATATTATATTGAATAACAATTACACCACGACGTGGAGACGGTAAGCCGTACGTACGCACGTATGGTGACATGTTATTCAAAGGGTGGATAGAATACTGAATTTGATTGTACCATATTTATAATAACATCACAGTATATGTGAGATACTGGAGTTATTATTTTAGAATGGTAAGAACAAAGGAAGAAGAAGTGGAAGAAGAAATGAACTTGGAGAAGGGTGGTGAAATCATTACCTCTTCTTCAGGTTCTTCCTTTTGATTTGATCAAAAGGGCTCACTAGGTTGGCTTTCTGATCAAACTAAGGCCTCTAGGTTGTAGTGATGGATGTTGGGAGAGTATTTGGGAAGAGTTTGGCCGAGCCAAAAGGCTTTAGAGGTGTGAAGAAATGAGAAGGAGGAGTGCCCTTTTATAAGAGGGGTGAGGGGCACCTTTGTAAAAGCTAGAAATATTAATTTATATTAAATTCATATTCGGTTTCTAATGGCTCCAAAATTGACTATTCAAAGGTTAAGGTGGGGATAGGTCGAAAGCAACTCAACCAATAGAATTTAGACAGGTTTGGGTACTTATATTAACCTTATCTTTAAGTATTAACTCTAAGTTAATTAGTTTCACTTTTACAATGTCTCTTTGTATTTTTATATTATATGGTTAATAGACTTACCATATACATAAAAGAGACCCCCAAGTGGTCCATTAATGATGATCCTATCATTATATAAGTCTCTTGGCCGAACCTTAGATTTTTAAAAATTTAATATCAATTAATAATATAATATTTGTTTTAAGAACTCTTTTATGTCAATTTTGACACTATTCAATAGTTGATTTTTGTGAAACTCATAACAGGTTGATTACTTCGAAATAAGTCAATTAAATCCTTCATAATATATCATATTATCCTAGAAAATTAGTTTAATTCATTAAAAGTTTCATATTATATTTATTTGGGTATTTATAATATCAATTATTTTAATTTTTCACTATTATAGTAATTACTGCATCATCATTGTGTCATAAATAAAATAAATTATTTAATGTCTAGAAATTATAAATAAAATATCATTATGTAGGAAATTTTGTTAGCTTTCTAATTAATATTTATAATCTAAAATCCAACTTATATAACCCTATCTAACAATTGTTTTGCTAAAAGATATATGCTTGTGTCATTTTTGTATTCATTTTGACTTAATTAAAATAAAGTGTCATTATCACTTACAAGTGGATCCATGGGGTCCCAAAATTGACAAAAAGATGCCCATGGTCGACCATGTATCAACCAATAGGGTTAAGACACGTTTTAGGGTAATTTAGTATTATTATAATATTATTTTTTTATCCCTTATTTACCGGATTTACCCTTTACCATGGTAAATAAAATATTTACCGCAGTAATTATTCAAAATGTCTAAAAATAAAAGTTACCTATTTACACAATTTTAACATCCTGATTCCAAATATGGAATCCATTTTCCTAAATTCAAAACACAGAAGTGGCAGAAATTAATTTAAAATTAATTCCCGCTGTCAAAACAAAAAGCGTGTTTTTTAAGAGATAATAACTATCAAAAGATTGACACTTGTTTATGTTCGGTTTAATTGTAAAATTATGTCCAATGACCAACATTATATTAAATTGTAAAAATATATTCTAAATATACTTTAAAACCACTCAAATTCATAATTTATCAATATTAATTATTTTGATTAAAAAAAGTTGTTTTTAATTAAAATTTAGTAATTTTCACTATTCATCAAAATATAAAAGTTATCCGAAAAGTACCAAAATTTCACCCTAGGCTAATTTTGATATTCTGAATCCAAAAATGAAGCCCATTTCAAAATATAAAATATATATAATTTCAAAATTTAGGTATTACTATTCATAACGGCTAGTTTGATCGGTTGTGGTGTGTGTTAAAACTCGACGTTGCGTAAAACACACGCTACTGTTTTATTCAAAGGAAAGCGTACCGTGGAAGCTTGGGATGTTTCATTTTAAATTTTTTGATGTCTCCATTTAGTCAAAAAGTTTAAAATATTGTATTTAAAAAGGTTTCACTATCAAAAGTTGATAAAAGTGCAATACTGAAAATGAATCTGTTCTTGCATTATGACTAAGAAACTCATAATATGGATTCTAAAATTATAAGGATTATATAAAGTTAAAAATGTAGTTAATGCTATTCATGACCTCTTTTAATGGATTTTTTTTTGGTAAGTCATGGTGCAATTGAACTCGGTGTTGCTTTTAGTGCAAGTTATTGAATTATTTTGAAAAAATAACACACTATGAAATCTTGGGGTGTTACATTCTCCCCTCCTTCAATAAATTGCGTCCTCGCAATTTGAAATTGTTCTTCGAAAATTAAAGGTTGAAAATAGAAAATATCTTTGTGGGAAAACCCACATCGAAAATTGGGTTACTAAAATTTAATCTTAATATAGGGAAAAGAGAAATGAAAGGATCACCACCAAATTATCATCTCAATTAGGAGAACATTGGTGGCAATTAGAGACATATAATTGGAGGAAAAACGTAAATATTTATAGGTAGTAATTGAGATCATCAATCACAAACAAGTGTATAATTGAGGTCCTTAAATTCATCAATCTATGATGATTTGAAATACCATCGGTTCAACAAAACATAGGGTGTTAGGATAACACATTTTTGACGTTTCAAAATATCATAGTTGAAATCCCACATCGAAAAATGAATTAATGAGGCCTCTATTTAAAATAAAGAGTGGAAAGTATGAATATAACCGAAAATAACACATACTAGGGTTCCATGTAGGAAAATATAGATATGGAAGAAAAATCTAACCATCAATTATCTGATTGAGAGTGGTAGAGAACATGGATATGAAAAGGTCAACAATCCCAAAGCCATAAATTAGTGATGATTTAAGGTACCATCTAGGAAAACTGTTTTGTTCTAATTTGCTTTTCTTAATATTGAGGAATTTTTTATGAGATTTGCTAAGATCATATGGAGATATACTTACATTATAATTAGAGTTTTATCCATTAATAAATTTCTACCACAAACTCATCTTTCACTCTAGAAGATAATAGAATGTAAAAAAAATTCTATTTACACTATTTTTATAGGGTTCCCAAATAAACGAATTTATAATTCATCTAAAAGATCTTTTAATAAAAACTACATTATTTTATCCAGGACATCTCGTGGGCCAGTGGTAGGTGATACACCCTTGTCGCCCTTCGGTTGCGGGTTCAAGTCTCGCAGCCTTGCCGGACGCGACGGGTTGCCGCCCAACCTCTAGGTTGTCCTTTTATGGCAATCCAAAATAATCCAAACTAGAACTATCCAAAATACTTATGTCCAAAATCACAGTCCAACATTTATAAGGAAGGTAAACATAATATAGATCCTTTTTACCCCGTAATAGCATATGAATACCTTCATCATGTATTCTTTTAAAACACTGAAACATCCTAAATTACCATAATACTTATTGGTTACATTCATGCTCCCTTATTCCATATAGATTTCTGGATATACTTCATCAATCCAAAATTGTTTTAAACCCCAATAATGATGGAATATACAAATAATTAATCAGCTTCAAGGTAGTCAAGAATATCCAATATAATTTATCCAAATCAATCATGTATTATTCTAAAATCACTACCTCGGTATCAGAACCATATTATGGTTTATCTTTCTCTCAACCATATATTTTCTAAAAATTTATCCTGCTATTGAGTCACATTTCTTTGTTCCACACAATCTCAAGTCCTTAATGAAATAGTACTGCAGTACAATCCTTATATACTCCATAATTATTATAACAAGTACATTGTTGATACAACACTCAATTGACATAATCATCATAAGAACTCTAATCATTCCTCTTCATCTATGGTAGTATCATAACTTGATTATTATCCAATAGCATCATTTGCGGCATAGTCTGATGACTGGGACATAGGTTCGCGTAGTGTCCAAACTCCTTGCAAATGAAGCATTGTACATTTGAAACCATTTTCTTACCCTTGCAGTCATGTACTTTGTTCCCTTTTCCTCCACACTTATAACAAACTCCCATTCCTTTCAGGCAAGTTCCAGGGTGTTTCTTTCCACAGTTACCACATATGGGAAAATTCTTCTTTTCCCTCTTCCCTTTATCTATCTTTCTCTCTTCCATCCTTTTCTTCTCTTGCTTCCTTTCAAAGCCATAGGACTCAGTAAACTCTTTACTTATCTTATCAACACATGATATTATTTCTTCATATGATGATAATACATGGGAGACTATTTCTCTTATAAATTCTAGCTTAAGACCATGAAAGATATGATCCTTCCTTCTCTTTGGATCATGTGCATTTCTAGAGTTCTCATTCCTTCTACTGGGCGCCATTTCTAAACAATGGCATAAACTAGATCAGTTTATGAATCAAAATACATAATCCCATACTTATAAAACACTTAACATAAATTGAACTATTTATGGATATAATCCATAATCATAAATATTTCTCCTTTGAGGATGTATATACTCATAAACCCTTCAAAATGATTTGTAAAGAAAATGAGAGTTATCCTAAGCATATCCCCCGGGAGTGTCGTAACCAAGAGTGCAGCAAGGCCCGTTGTCGTGCACCAGTTCCCGTTCGAGTCTAGCTCAAAGCGGTGTTTTCGGGTTTTACCCCTAGGTACATCTGTGCCAGAGCCACCTCTACCTGCTCGTATCCAGACAGGGATGTATTGCTCGAAAAACTCACAAAATCTCTACAATACAAAAATTCTAGGAAGTTCTTCTATACTAATCCTCAAAGTTCATCTTAGGTCTACGTGCTCTAATCAGAGTTTATCTAAATCTAGCTTCCAAGGTTTGTACTAAACTTCCTCTGATACCAACTGTAACGCCCCGACCCCAGTTACCCAGAGTCGGTGCATTACTTCGTAACATTGGCATGATCACAAGAAAGATCAAATCCCGAAAGACCGATTGGTTTAGTAGCCTTGGAAACACCAGATATAATCATAATGTTTTACATTACATTTCAAAGTAAAAAACTACTACAACAACAAAGTCTTCATATCCACACTATTAACCCCTCATAATATCCCTGCAAGTCATTCATAAATTACTTCTTCACTACCTGGGAAAAATAAAACATAGAAAAGGGGTGAGCTCAAATGCCCAGTAAGGATAACAATATAGCGGAACATTCAAAATAAGCATAAACATTTAAGGCAATGAATTACTAAAACAAAAGCCTTTTAAAATTGAACTTCAACATAGTATGGAAAAAGTAAAATGAAATAATGCCATTTACTTGTTCACATGGATATTCTACTAATCGAATAATCACATGCAATATCAATAACCACTTTCATAATGTTGGAATGCAAAATGCCAGACTATCATAACCACATAGCCAAGGCCTCGTGCCAAGACTACAAATAAGATTTTGTCAAGGCCTTATACCAAGACACTAGTTTGTCTCATGAGACCTACCGATGCATCGAAGAGCTATAGCGGGCTCCACCCATCACTTATTAAGTCCAATGCATTCCCATATGAAAAGGTTTAAACATAACATAAACATTCGTATTAAAACTATCATACGAAATGTCAATAATTTCACCATAAACTATGAATGGTATAAAAATAGCACATCCATAGTCAAAAATATCACAAAACCTTCAATACAATATAGAAGTTTTGTATCATAATAAATCAACTTCAAATAATCTTAAAATCCATCAAAGGATGTTGACATAGATGAAATCAAAATTCTTTTTAAAGAAATATCTCCTTTTATTTTGAAATCATTTAAGATCCATATAAAACAAAACATTTTCTTTGAAAATATTCTTATAAGCTTGTAAGGAAAGCTTTGAAGATTTTATAACGGCGTAAAATAACCGCACCCGCCGTATAAGTTAAAAAAAACATTCTTACCTCAATTCTGTCGAAAAGGTTAAAAAGGACCTTGTTTTGAAAACGACGGAAATATTCCTTTATAAACCTCTTATAAAAAGTCAAACAAGGGTATAAATGACTTTAACCCATATTCTTGTAAATAGTAAAAATGTTTTGAAATACATTTTTAAGAAACATGGATGTGGATGATAAAGATATCCCAGTAGATTATTACGTATAAACAACCTCGGATAATGAAGAGATTGTGAAATAAACCCTTACCTTGTACTTTTCCTTGGTTGGGGTAGGTTAACCTCCTGTATAATGGTGAAATAATTGTTATTAAATTATACAAGAATCATATACATTAATATGATATCATATATGATCTTTTAATATTGATTTGTTAATAATATCTTAGAATTATCGTCGTTTCGGGAGTTAACTTACTCATTTTCTTTTATATGTTTTGTTACATAAGCCATGGTTGTTGTATCTTATTCATATCCAGAATGATATCCAGTCCTTAAACATCGTTTTTAAATCATCAAATGATAATTATACTTGAATGGATACGATGGAGAATGAATCTCATCGCGTTCGTGGAGACGGTAGTCCGTACGTACGCACGAGCGACAATATCATTCTTTTGATATTAAAATAATATATAAATGGATGGTATATCATATATACAGAATCATTAACATGGTATATTTATTATTTACATGATTTACACATCATTATTATACCCATCCAAATAATATTATATTGAATAACAATTACACCACGACGTGGAGACGGTAAGCCGTACGTACGCACGTATGGTGACATGTTATTCAAAGGGTGGATAGAATACTGAATTTGATTGTACCATATTTATAATAACATCACAGTATATGTGAGATACTGGAGTTATTATTTTAGAATGGTAAGAACAAAGGAAGAAGAAGTGGAAGAAGAAATGAACTTGGAGAAGGGTGGTGAAATCATTACCTCTTCTTCGGGTTCTTCCTTTTGATTTGATCAAAAGGGCTCCCTAGGTTGGCTTTCTGATCAAACAAAGGCCTCTAGGTTGTAGTGAGGGATGTTGGGAGAGTATTTGGGAAGAGTTTGGCCGAGACAAAAGGCTTTAGAGGTGTGAAGAAATGAGAAGGAGGAGTGCCCTTTTATAAGAGGGGTGAGGGGCACCTTTGGAAAAGCTAGAAATATTAATTTATATTAAATTCATATTCGGTTTCTAATGGATCCAAAATTGACTATTCAAAGGTTAAGGTGGGGATAGGTCGAAAACAACTCAACCAATAGAATTTAGACAGGTTTGGGTACTTATATTAACCTTATCTTTAAGTATTAACTCTAAGTTAATTAGTTTCACTTTTACAATGTCTCTTTGTATTTTTATATTATATGGTTAATAGACTTACCATATACATACAAGAGACCCCCAAGTGGTCCATTAATGATGATCCTATCATTATATAAGTCTCTTGGCCGAACCTTAGATTTTTAAAAATTTAATATCAATTAATAATATAATATTTTTTTTAAGAACTCTTTTATGTCAATTTTGACACTATTCAATAGTTGATTTTTGTGAAACTCATAACAGGTTGATTACTTCAAACAAAGTCAATTAAATCACTCATAATACTGAAAATGAATCTGTTCTTGCAATACTGAACATGAATCTGTTCTTGCATTATGACTAAGAAACTCATAATATGGATTCTAAAATTATAAGGATTATATAAAGTTAAAAATGTAGTTAATGCTATTCATGACCTCTTTTAATGGCTTTTTTTTTGGTAAGTCATGGTGCAATTGAACTCGGTGTTGCTTTTAGTGCAAGTTATTGAATTATTTTGAAGAAATAACACACTATGAAATCTTGGGGTGTTACAATGAATCTGAAACTGTTTAACATGAAACTAAAGAATGAGATTATTCTTATAAAATATAATGTAATCAGGTAGATATATATTCTATTTAAAGGCCGTAAACATTAATGAAAAGAGTATTAAATAATATATTTTTCTATTAACATCATTTCAAATTACACCAATTAATTTTTTGATACCTATTTTGTTTATAGTTTTTTAGTTTTTTACCTTCTATGTATCACCCACTTTAATGTGATCAATGACCACTCTCACTCTCCATTAATACTTTGGGAATTAGTATTCTCTCCTATTTATATTATTTAATTAAAAAAATAAGGTCTCATACTTGTAATCCTAGTTATGTGGTAATTCCATATGAACTATTTCATCCCTCTCCCTCTTATTATGTTTATATTTTATAATCCCCTTTACAATGTGGGTCTTTCTCTACAGTTGAATTTCCAAATGACCAATCCTTGATTTTCATGATCAAGATTAAATTGTAAGGATGAAATTTATTTATGGTGGGGAGAATGTAAAAACCCATTCCTTTACAATATATTAATTTTATAAATAATATAATTTCATCATTATATTGTAATGCATGCAACACCGGGTTAAAACAAAACCCATTTTAGTCTTTATTTTCACACATAATTATAAATTGCTTTTTTAAAAAATATTAAATTTATTTTAAAAAACAAAAAACATTTTTTCAATATTTTTATAATAATTATATTAGGGTGAATATTTTATATTTTTCTAAAAATTATATATTTTTAATGAATAAAGAAAATAAGACATTTTATCTAAAAATACTTTTTTAATAGAAATAATTTTTATTGTTAAATTATATTCTATAATGTGAATTAAGGTAAAATTATTTCTATTAAAAATAAATTTATCCAATATATAACATTGGAATCATTTTCTTATCGAATATTAATATAAAAATAGTTTTATATTTTAAACATTTAAAATTTAAGAAACTAATTTTTCATCATGTATATAAAATTAATTTATATTAAAATTTTAAACTTATGTGAATTGAATTTAAAAAAATAGATTCCATATTTGGAATAAAAATAATATATAAATTATAAATTGTTAATGTTAATATTTGACCAAAATCAATTATGAAAGAATAAAAAAATAATTACCATGGTTGATGTAAAATTGGTTTATTTGGAGTTAATCTAAGAATAAAAGCATTAAAATGGACTAAATAATATTCAAGAAACCCATATTATTGAAATATTTTTACCCATATGTATATAGGATATATATTAATGATTATTTGGGACACTTTTCAATGAAATTTAACTATATAATAAGATCTATAATGAAATAGACCAAAAATAACCTTCAATTCATTTAATTTATACATGTTGCTTTGGAATAGGGATATAAAAAACATATATTTGGTTATAAATATTATTTTGAATTATAAATGAGTTTATTTATCATGAAATTTTATTTTAGTTTTTTATATATGAAATAATTATTTTGAAAGCATAATAAATGCCATGGTAGAAACTATTTACCTATTAACTAAATAATATAAATGAAACTAAAAAGATTAATAATGACGTAAATAGAATGATTAATTTTGTTACATTAATATTTTAGCTTAATATATCATATTATATACGATTTAAGATAATAGATTCCAATTCCATTATTGTCATGTTATTTTTTTAAAATTCAAATTAAATGAATTATGTAAAAAATAACAATCATGTTATTTTATAATGAATGATATTTTCTTAATAGATTAAAAATAACTAAAAATGTGATAATATTAAAATTTATGTTTAAAAATTAATAATTATCAACTTTTTTTCATTCATGCAATAGTTTTTATTATATAATAATGTTATTGATCCTTAAGTAGAAATAATTATGTTAGTGCGCCTACGGTTAAAGAAGTGTTTGGGGAAGTTGCATGTGCATGTGATAAAATCAATTCCCAACACACATAGGGTAAACATTTTGTAAATAAAATATAATATTTTGAATTATTGGAAAAAATTATCTAATAAGGATCATTTATTTTATAATTAAGCTATAAATTTCCTAGTTTAGAATCACTAGTTACCTTTGTAGAAAACCAAAATGTTTAAAGTAAGGAAATATTGAATGTAAGGAAAAAATGCTCAAAATGTGTGTTTCATTTCTTTTTGGATGTCTGGATAGACAATATAGTCCCTAAAAATGATTAATTAAATTTTTTTGAGCCACATGGGTTATTATTGAAATCGTAATATTGAATACATTTGGGTATATAAAAATATGTCACTTCCCCTAAAAAATAAAAGGTCACTCGTTATCCTCACTTATTCAAACATATAACATAACATTAATTGAAAAAAACATACAAGAATGACATCGCAACTTCCCATTTCCCACCCAGAAATCATTAGTCTGTGAATAAAGATATACAATCAAGCCTTCTGTGAAAACCTATGGAGGACACCTGGAGAAGATGTAATGTTTGTCAACAAGAATCCTTATTTTATTTTTTTTCGCAACCACATTAATTCTTTTAATCCATTCAGATTTAATGGACCCATATTAATCCATATAGTATCATATTTTATTAATAATAAAATTTCATACCACCAAATCCACTTCTATTAGATGTGTTTCAAAATAATTCTTCATGTGTAAGGAAGATAATCACATTTCTAACCAATGTAATTCATTCGTACATTACCACTTTTCATGGTAAGATATAAAGATAATGATAAATTATAAATATATATATATTATATTTATAAAATAATTATACCAATATAGTCTTTATTTTATATATATGTTTTCATAATCCATTCTATTGTAGATAAGATAATTCCACCTGTGTGTACCATAGATTACCGACCCCTAAATCGATATGATTCATCTTTCACTAACACTTCATATAAAAAGTGATACAAATAAATATAATTATTATATTATATATACATTCAATATGTGTGGTATTAATTATATATATTTCATTTTGATATATTATAAATATATCATATTTTTCCCTCATTTTCACTCACACAAAGATAATAATTTTGTTCTTGTATATGTGGACGTATACTGTCAGGAAGTGATGTGACTATATTTTCATCACCACACCTAATGGATAATATATAAGTATATTAAATTAAATAATAAGATATATATTAATTTATTATCATTATGTAATGATAAAAATATTTCATACCTTCTTCCTATAACAAAATTTGAGTTATGGAAATATTACTCTGTTGTACATATAAAATTATGTTCCCATGCACATAACATACAATATTTTCCAAAACAATAATCCGTTATTGGTTTTAACAATATAATTGATTTAAAAATGAAATATATATGTCATAATTATAATTATGTAGACTATTAAATAATATAATATAAAAAATAATCTGAATATTCATGAGAAATAATTAATTAGAAAATAATGAAATTGACAAACGAAAAAATGCAGATAATGAATGAATATTAATGAAAAGGTATTAGATACTATAAAAGGAACATATGTGATATTATAAATATTAATATGGTACATTAATTGGTTATCTAAATGATTATATATGGTGTTTAATTTGGCTATTATTTGATTAACACAGGAAATATTGATAAATATATGTCCTGTAATCAATACAGATACATGATGATAATGAACTTTTTTTATAAATTAAATAGAATATTAGTTATATGTAGAAAAGTTTAGAAAAAAAATACATGGTTTGGATTAGTTGTAGATATCCAAATAATGCAATCAGTAGTATCATGACACAATCCAGTTATCCAAATCAGATGGGTTTTTACCAACAAGTTTTTATCTATCTTGAGGATAGATCATGAATGTAATTGTATTGTGTTCCTGGGAAGCATGAAATAAAATAAATACATTTATATTTTATTTATAATTGTGTTATTATAATTATCCATGTGTATTTTCACAATTACATTATCGATGGATTCATTTGAATCTAAATTTATTAATTAAATGTCACATGCTTCCAATTATTCAACTTTCACAATAGATTCTGCCTTATCTTATCATGAATGTCATTTTTTAAAATGGCATTTGTGTTTAGTTATTTACCTCTCCTTGTTGATTATTAATATTGAATCAACATATATTGATTTGTATTTAACACTTACTTAGCTGTTGAGCTCACTCTAATATTTTTTCTTTTCCCAAAAATATGAGAATAAATTCTTGGAATGAGTTTCCAAGTATAAAATTCCATTAATTTGGTTTTTTAAACAATTTTATTTTATATTTCCAAGGTAAAAGGGTATAATGTATTTATATAGTTTTCAAATCAATTAAATTGTTTGGTTCTTTAGGTTCTAACTCTTTATGTCAATGCTAATGTCATAATTCAAGATAATAGCTCTGGGATACTAAGGTCAGGGACATTATAGCTAGAACATATAATATTAATGAATATAATCTTGATAAATTGTCAAATATTGATGATTCTAAATATTTTAGGCATTTTAAGTGTATAAATTATATTTATTATTCCATATGTACATGTTTTTATAGTAATATTTTTGAAACTACTTTTGATATTTGGAGGATGATAAAATTATGTGATTAGAGAATTAATAAATTACATGGAACTATGATTGGTATAAATAAATAATTTCAAGTATTTATAATTTTTGGGAATGATGGTTTTAAGGTAATGTATAATTGTTTTACTATCACCGTGACAATTATGAAATCTCCTAGTTAGACCTTTATAGAATGATGTGATAATTGAAATAATTCTTTGAAAAATATCTAATTAATGTAATTATTGATTGTTCATGATGGAATAATTCTAGTAAATTGATAAATATACTTTGGAAGTAATTGTATGATCATTATGATAATAAAATATGATATTGAAGAATATTAAAAATGATGAAAATGATAGGATAAAGGTTATTGATATTAAATATATTAATGAAGATGTTTATTTTCACATATTAAGACAATAGGTTTTTCATTTAGTGAAAAAGGTGATAAATTAATTCATGTTAAGAGTTATATAAAAAGACATATGAATTAGGGTAATGGATTTGAGAAGTTGAAAAATAGAGAATATGAAATATTTTAGATGGAACAATGAGAATTCATTCCAATTTTTTTTATTATATTTTACGAATATATGAATATTGTAATTTACAAAGATGAATTTATATCGTATAAAAATGGTTGTGAGAAAAAGAAGAAGAATAAAAGTTATAAGAAAGCATTGGATAGAGGATGGAGATACACAGAATATTTTTGTACAAGAGATGAATCAATAAGGGAGAAGTGAATCATTTGTTGAGTTGGAGGTTCTAATTCATAGTTTATTATTATATTAGTTTTGGAAACACCAAAAAACTGCATAAATCAGGTTTACTAACTTTTAATATCTAAATTTTTTTAGTATGTTTTTGTTAAAAACATTACTTTTTTCATACATAGAAAAAGAAATAAATATTAATTATATAAACATTATATGTATTCATTTTTATTATCATAATGAGTGTGTGTCTGATAAATCAGATGATCTGTCATATGAAAAGGAGTTATAATTTAGTAATTTATTTCATGCTAATAGGCATCTTAACAATTCAACTGGTATATGTTCCAAAATAATCAAACTTACACTCATTATGAGTAACATATTGACATTGACAAAGAATACCATCATACTGAATGATGTATATAATATAAATATGAAAAAAACTCTTTTCCATTAAAAATAATGTCATTACCAATATAATTTGGTCAGTCAATATGATGTTTAACATTCAGTTATGATGATTTATCATGTTCATGATGTCTGATTACTACGTAAAAAACATGGAAATATTACTGTTGGAATTCTTTTAATTATTGGGTTCTTTAAAGAGTTTTAAGCAAGTTGATTATATTTTCCCTCTAGGATTTCACAACATGAAAATATTTTCCATACTTCGAGTATATTATTATATTGTTTTCATTACAAATAATCCTCAAAAGTGTTTTATCCTTCTGAAATTTTTTAATTGTAACTCATTTCTGATCATCGTAACACTCTATGAAAAATGATGACAGGAAGAATGTGTAATGTCTTGACTTGGGAGCCACTAAATGGTACTTCGAGACAGATTTCCACAAGACATTAGGCATGCCTCCTCATACGCCAAAAGATTCAGACAAGAAGAAGGGTTCTAATCGTGAAACTATGAAGAGAGTATACCCCCATATCAATGTTCTAAACTATAAGTAAATAACTAAACAAACACATAAATGAATAAGAAGAATAATAAATAAACTGAAACTAAACATTATATAATAAAATGAAACTATGTTAAATGCCCGAACAACCATATAATTCATATAATAAATATCTCCAATTTGGTTGATCAAATATATAGAAATAAATAAACTAAAAGGTAAATACAATAGGCTCCACTACCAAAACTCACCCATAACACATACCCGGTCTCAATTACCCTCTGATGTTGAACCATCCCGACCAATAGACTCAATACGAGCATCCCACTCGACAATAATACTCAGTTCCTTATTCGGATCCACTATGTATCCATTCTAAATTTGAAAGTAGACATATGTTATGCATGAACAAGGAGGTGCACTTTCAGGGGGTGATAAAATAAATATCTGTAGGCCACTCCCAATGGAGAACCTATAAAATACTCACATATGTGCATGATCATGAAAGGTGATTAACATAGCCATTATGAAATAGGGGAAAATATAAATATATAGTCTTCAATGTGTATGTCCAAAAACATGATGAAATGTACCTTCTTTGGCCAATATCAGAATATCTATGATCTTGTCGCAAGGACCTTTCACCCCAAATAACATGCGGGCTCTATACACAATGCATCAACATCCAACCACTCAAAACTGTAAAACCTTCCGTTGGTAGTCTTGTAAACTGGGACACTATTTTATTCCATCACATACCATGTCCTCATTAACAGACATTTTTTCATAAGTCTAACCTTGAAACATATATTCTACTTTAAAAAAAGATTATTTTCGAAGACGGATCGTTCGTCTCAAATCCATCTCATGTATCATAACCATGGTCTATGAAGCATCAGTTCATCCCAAAAACCATATAAATTTAATAAACCTTTCTTGGATCACCAATCCGTCATCTTAACCATAAATATTAAATCAATAGTTCCTATATAATTTCTACAGCTTCTAAAAAATGGATGTAGAGTGTCGTTCTACCATCTATCCAGTTGGTAAACCCTAAATTCTTGTACGCTCATTCTGGGGATTTATCCAATTTGTATATTATCAGTGTCTAGATCCCTATTCTGAAACCCTATCATTAGTATAATTTCCATTCCTATAACCTCAGTCCAGTTATTGTAATATCTATGGACCTAGAGCTTCATTATAACCCATTTACAAAGAGACAGAGCATGATTCCAACCTTCTTATTCTGTATGGTATGCCATATATTCCAAAAGGCTCCTTCTTGAGCACTATCAATGAAGTGTACTGTCATTTTCTACATCCTAGTTCTGATACCCTCTCAGTAGTATACCTAATGAGCCTGAAACATCAGTCCAAAACCAAACCACATACAAGTGATGTGACATAAACTACACCCATATATTTAAATCCACTTACTCAGAACCTTAGTCTATAACTCAAACTATAAAATGTAAAACATCTATCAATATCGATGCAGAGCCTCTTTCCAACTATATCAATCATGAATATCTAAAACCATACCATGGGATTGTCTTTCCATTTCCCTCTACCCTCACAGGTCTTAACAAAACAACTTGTTGACAAAACCTAGGAACCCATCCAAATAAAATTTACCAATGGGTGTAATATATATCTCAGCATATATGAACTAAAACATAACAATTATTTCTTATAGGTCCACCTCATCTAGTAACAATTGAGGCCATCTGCTCATACATCATCATAGGACCCAAGGAATTCCCATTACTAAACTATATAATCACACACAGCCACTTAGGGTCATCCAATAAATCATTCCCACACATAAACATTTGGGTCCACACATAAGTTGAGTCATTCCTCCTAGTATCATTAGAACATGAACCCTAGAAATTAATACTCTATAGACACTAGTATCAACCAAACTCTCAGGTGAATCCCTTACACTGCAAATTTCCTCATGTGGTCCTCAATGGTCTCAAAAAAATCCTTAATCAATGACTTGCCATAAAGGCATTTAGAATCAAAAAAATTCTACATAAGAATTATAAATTATGAACCACGTCATAAAATGATCACTTAACATGAAACCACTCCTATAAAAGAATCAACAAGAGTACCTAAGACTCATTGTATCCCCGCAATTGAACTCTTCTATAACCACAATTTTATGTTGTCAACCCATCTATAAAAAATCCAACCACCATGATCCTAAAATATATGATATAGAATTCAACTATTCTATCCACATTTCAGTAGTACTATTTTTCATGGACAACCATGAACATCCCACAGAAACTCATCAAATTTAGTATTTTGGGATTCATCTAAGAAACCTCATGAAAAAAATTGTATGCTCAAGTCATAAAAAACCACGAGCTCACAACCCTCACACATGTTTCAAAAATCATATCTCATCTCGCGTAAGGATTTTTAATCCAAATATAAATGAAATAATCCTTATAATCCAAATTTATCTAAAACACATTTTAGATGACTTCTATATCTCACAAGGATCAATCCATTGAGATCTAATCTTAAAAACGCTCAGAATAAACTACTCAGGTTCCCAATTCTAACGTCAAGGGAACAAAATACTCAGAACCTGTAATCTTGAATATGTACATGGAGTGTGCATTAGAGTACATGGAGGTTCCTATAGTGTTACCTCCTGATCAGGTTCATTTACATGGACATAACCAGATGGTGTCTTCCGGTGAAAAACTACACGGAATGTTCAATCAAAAAACACTCATTTGGTGTTACATTTTAAATGGCTGAAAATACAGCCATGTACCACAACATGAATTCATATTAGAGTACAACAAGTGTACTTATGAAAATACCTTCTTCCATGAACAAGAATAAAAAAGGTGCGAGTTTAAAGAACCTCATTCCATGTTGTCAAGATTTATGAATTCTATATCCATGTAACTTCCCAAACCCCCCATTTTTCCCTAAAAACATTGATTGACCCCCATGGGTTCTCTAGAAACCATATTAAAGAATTTAAACTTAAAACAAACTAATCTATGAGGCTATTTGAACAATTAAATAAAAATGGCCTACCTTGTGGTGTAAACACTGATACCTCATGTCCAATTCTACTTCCAAAAGCTATTCCACCTCGATCAGGTCCAGATGAATGCCATGGATGAATTATGTAGGAATATCCTCTACTTACCCTTTGATCCCTTTGCCACATGTGAGGTATAATCCCCTCCCCTCTCCTACCATGCATGGAACTACCCCATCTATTTTATTATTTAATTAATTCAATATTAACTATTTATCCAAAACTCCAAGGTCTCGGATGTCCACCAAACTTCTGTCCCAGGTTAAAAAAAATTTAGAGACCAACAGATTGGTTTAACAAATTATTCGAGTCCATCTTCAATGGTAAAATTACCATTTTACCCCTAACGAGCACCTAAAAATGAATATTCAATTTTTTGCTAGATTTTCAAAATATAGATAAAATGGATATCTACAACCTCCCCACTATAAACTGTCTCATCCTCAAGATCCCTTGGTGTTCATCCAACCCTACATCTTGACCAACTTTGGCCACCAAGATAATCTCAACTTATTGGGTCTGACCCAAATACTTCAACCATGATTCTCTACATAACATTGATGAAAGGGCATATTATCCATCAAAGGATAAGACACCACTTTCCACCATTATCAAATCCCTTGGACAATGCCTAAACTCACTGGTCCATCCTAATACATCAACTCATTATTTGAAACTCTTCATCGCATTCATTGTTCTCCCCAAAATAAAAATCAACCCAGGTATACAAATTTAGACCCACAATGCATTCTATCATGGAATATTCATTTCCAGTCGCATTCTCAGAAATACAGAACAAGCATTACATGGTTTTTACTGCATCCTCAATCCTACACACACTAGGTTCACCCCAACATACACAATCTCATAATCCCCACATTATATGTATCCTTAATATTTATTTATATCCAACAATATTTTTCCTTGGCCCATGCCCCAATCACGATAAACCCTAGACCTAGACGTGGAATCCATTCACCCGCCAGGGAAAAAAACAACAAATGTTTCTCATTCCAAGTATCCATAGACCTCACCCATGGTATTCAACAATATTGGACCACCATAGGGACCTCACTAACATTAAACTTAAGGTGTTCTCCCCACTATGCAGTTAAATCACACATCTACATGAGGATAACCTCATAAAAATACCCTTATCAACCCAAAGAAACATCTATATATAATGGAATATATCACGTTCTCTCTTAGCATATAGAGGATGGTGTCAATTTATTAGAAATGATCATCTCTAAACATTGTGTATACTATGATTTCCTTGAAGAATACCATCACAATTCCATCCATCTAAAGCATCATAGTTCTCATCATAATTCATTGTGTTATCATTCCTGAAAGCCTAATCACACCTGCAACAATTTCATATCCCAATCATTGTCGCTAACCCAACAGTATCACCTCAAATTTATTCTCCCATAATTCCCGATCCTTGACCAAATGATACAATGCCTCAACCGCACTTGCAAATCAATGTTTCCTCTAACACAAAACCATCATAGGCCCTTTTGTTACACATAAAAAACATGATCTGCCTCCACTAAGTCACATATTTAGATAACTAATCTTAGGTGACTAAACCATGAAAACTTGTGCACTAATTGTTCTTCGGATCAGGCCCAAAGCCATTGATCTTAATTCCCCTACACAAACATTTCCTAGTATAGGCACCCAAAAAAAATGTCCCCTCTTGAATCCAATGAAAAGGGAGAAACATTGGAACCCAAGAACTCTATACCAAAAAAATAATTCAATGATTCTAAACCTAAAACTCGACAACAGCCTTCGTGAAAAATTGTTACACATCCAAAACACTGATCAATGTATCGCACACCCAATGAAATTCATTTCCCAATTGACCACTCTCAAAAATCACCGTAAACGTCAAATGGATATGAAACTGTGGTTTAAAATTACTTTAAAAATGTAAATTTTCTCTCCCTCCTAGACCTATCGATCATGTCTAACATCATAGAACTAGGTCAAAAAACATTGGTATAAGCCAAATGACAAGAGCTGGCATCTTACGAGTCATCCACAATAAAGTGTGTCATCATTGCATGAAATCAATAATTCCAAACACCTGTATCTAGGGTACGACACCATAAAAGATTCCAATACCAACCATCTATCCACATCTAGCGCATATGTCCTCCCAGAGCATCAGCACATCATACCTCTCCTTAGAGGACCCATATATACTACCAACCTTAATGAAAAATATTTATAAGGGGCCCACATCCCTACATTGATACGATTATGCCCCTATGGTTACTAAACCATCATCATAAAAAACCACACCAGTTCCCCCACTGTTGAGAATCTCAACGTAGATCGATAGAACCCAACATCAAAAAGAAATATCAATATTCAGGCACTAGAAATCCTATAAAATTGGGATCCCACATCTCTATAATGAAACATGAGATGCCAGTTACCTGTGTTGTCTGAGAGTCAATATATTCTAACATGCATCATTCCAACAATACATGTTCCTGAAATCTATCATAAACTAACAAATATAAACAACATGTGTGTCATTCGAAGAAAAAAATCATATACTACCATAAAATCACAAATCCCAAACATCAATCCGAGTACCTACTAAAATGGGGATCCTACCGAAAGAGGTGTTCATGATGCACCAGCCTGGGATCTTCCGCTAGCTATGACACATCCCTATATCTCATGTTTAACAAACCCCAAATAGTGAAATAATAAGAAATAAAATCCCCTGAATCTACTTTGAAACGTCCCGACCAAGAAGCCACTAAACAGGTTCTCCAATATGGTCTGCCACAAGTCATCAAGTGCGCCTCCTCATATTCCAGAGGCTGACAAATGGAAATGATGATCTAAAGTGAAACATTTAGGAGACTATACCACCATATCAAAGTGAAGAAATAGAAGTAAATAACTAAACATATACACAACAAATTAAGAAGAAGAATAAATACACGTAAAGTAAACATGCTATAATATAATTGAAGTACAGTAAAGGCTTGAATGACCATATAGTTCAAACAACGACAATCACCCACTCGGCCAATAATATATAGTGAAATAAATAAGAAAAAAGTAAATACAATTGGCCCCACAAACAACACCTAGCCATAACCCATACCCATTCCCCAATACCCTATCAAGCTTCTCCAGCCTAACCAATAGACTACACATGAGAAACCTGCTCATCTATGCTACCCAGGTCCACAGCCCAATCCAATATGCATCTGTGCTCAACGTGAATGCAAACAGAATATCTACACACACTGAGGTTTACATATAGGAGAGATAAATAAATATCAGTTAGCCAACCCCAATATTGAACCTATAATCTACTTCCATAAGTTCCCCCTCATGAAACATGGTCATCCAAGATGATATGAAATTGGAAAAAATATAAATAAACCATTGTTAATCTATATGTCCAATACCTCAATCAACCATACCTTCATTGACCAATGGAAGAATATCTCTAAGGTGACTAGTCAAAACCAAAAAACCATCCTTATGTAATATTTTCAATTGAGATACTAATCTAAGACATCACATACCAATTCCACGTTTCCATACATTTTCTCATACTTGGATCCTTGAAAAAACTATTCCCATTGCCACACAATTGTATTAAAAACCCAAACCTTCAGTCTGACAATCATTCCTTGTATCATACCTATAGTGCATGAAGCATCAATCAAGCCTATACATTATATATGTGAATCCATCCTTGCATGGAAGAATTATTCCAGCATCATAAGCATATATATATATATATATATATATATATATATATATCTAATTGACCATGCCTGGACAATCAATCTGGAATCTTAACCATCGATGTAGTGTGTCGATCCACTAACCACCCAAGATAGTAAACAATCAATGCCTAGATGCTCGGTGTAGATAAAATACCAAATTTATGTTTTCTTTTTCAAGAGCCTCATCTATACACCCTCTCGGTAGTATAATTTCTATGCCAGTAACAGGAGTCCAGTAACTGTAAAATCTATGTGCCCGGAGCCTCAGTCTTGACCATTCCTATGAAGAAAGAGCATCAGTCCAACTTCTTTTTTCCACATGGCATAACATCCTTTCCCTGGTCCATAGTTTGGAGAAATTCCCATAAAATATACTATCAGTGTCTAGGGCCTTAATTTGACACCCTTTCAGTAGTACACTTCTCATGATTGAACCTCAATCTAACACCAAACCACATACACATGACATCACATTCATTTCTTAAATAAATTTAATTCAATGTGCCAAGAACAGCAATCTAACAGTCAAATAATAAATCAAAAACCATCTATCATCATCGATGTGGAACCATAGCCCAGTAATACCAATCAAGAATATCTAAAACCATAAATCTGTATCATCTAACCATATTTCTCTTCCATCATAGCTCTTTCGAAAACAATCAGTTTCCAAAAAATGGAAACCCATCCAAATCAAATTGCCTTGTGAGGATCACACAGGTCTTAACCTGAATGATCTAAAATGTAACAAGAGTTGTATATATGTCTATATCAATAGCATATTATATCATCATATCATACATTATCATGGGTACCAAGTAACACCCATAACCGAACCATATAATCTCATGCACCCAACCAGGGGTGTCTAACAAATTAGGCCCCCACATGATCCTCTGGATCCACACATAAAATGAGGCATCCCATCATGGATACTAAGAACTAGCACACAATAATGGAATCCTTTATAAACACATGTATCCAAAAAACTCTCACGTGAAGTCCTAGCATGAGAAACACACTCAAGTGGCATTCAATGGCCTCCAAATAGTCCTTAATTAATGCAATTCCTCAATGGCATCAAGAATTATTCACATTCCACACACACATTATCAACCATAAACCATGTTATACAGTGATCTCGGAACTATATAACATACCTACATGGGAATCATCATGTGTACCTTATATTAAACTTAGAACCACAATGGAACTCTACAATAACACCAATCCTATGGTGTCATCCTAGCTCCAAAGGCTATGTCCACCCTGATCGTCAAATATAGGATCTAATCCTTATCATTTCTAAACTCGGTTGACAAGTCCCGATTCATAAGGGAAACCATGATCATCTAAAAAATGAAAAATAAAATATTATCTTATGGGATTCCTCTATGAAACCTCATGAAAAAATCAATGGTATGTTAATGTCATACAAAACACTGAGGTCACTACCCTCACCTGGGTCTCCAAACAACAAATCCAACCCACATAAGGATTATAAACACAAAACTAATACAAATCATATTTATAAACTAATTTTTCCAAAGAATATTTCAAGATGACCTCTATATCTCAAAAGGATCCCACCATTGAAATCTATGATAAAAAACGTACTGAATGGACTACCCACATTCCCAATTCTGACTTCCAGGGAAAAAATACCCAAAACCTATAAGATGGAAAAAGAACACAGCATCTTCATTAGATTAAATGGTGTGTACTCTAGTCTTCCCTCCTACCCATTTACTTTTACATGGCTAGTTCCATATGGGGTCTTCCAGTGTAAAACTAAACTATGTGTACACAAAGTACATGACATGTACTTTCCTAAAACCATATTTTCATATTATTTTTGACATGGATAGAAACAAGGCCATGTAACACCACAAGGAATGTTCTCATAGTAAACTTCTTGTACATAAATTTTTTTTCTTCCCCAAACCTAAAGAACACACAGCGTGTGCTCATAGAACCACACATCGTGTTATTGGGATTTTTAAACAGGAAATCCCTAAAACTTCCTCAAGAAACATTTTCCCAAAATTAATCATAGATAGAACACCATGGGGTCACTATAGACCATAATAAAGAATTAAAACATAACAAAAACTAATATATGAGTTATGGGGAATAAAACATAAAAAACGCCCCACCTAATGGTGAAAACAATAAATCTTCTTGTTCAAATCCGCTCCAAGAAAATTTTGTACCTCGATTTGGTCCCGAACTACACCAAGGATGGCCTCTAGTTGTATCTCATCCCCCTCCCCTTCACTCTGGACATCACTAATGAATGAGAAAACCCACCATGTCCTGTTTTTCATGGAACATCCATAATAATTTAACATTTAAATAATTAAATATTAAATATTCTGGAAAAAAATCAAGTTCATAGAAGTCTACCAAACATCTTTCCTAGGGTAAAACCCAACACTGGGACAAACAGAGTGGTTGAAATATTTATTTACAACCATATAATGTGGTAAAATGACAATTTTACCCCTCATGAAAATCCATGAAAAAATATTAAAATTTCTACATGAATTTTAAAACATAGAAAACTCATGTCACTATAGATAGAGAATCTAATAACCAGATCAATGGATTATATAGATAGTAAGATAGAGATAATAATTGTATCAAGGGATACTCATGATAAGAATATAGATCCATTCTAATCATCAAATTATTGGATTTTCTAGTATATAATGACTTACTTTAATGTTTGCATTAAATAGTGGATACCATTAAAAAGGGTTGTTGGCTACGTTACCCTTATGTTTAAAAGAGTTTTTTGTTTTATGTATCTTGTAATTCATTATTAAATTTGTTATATATCTTATTACATGTTTTTTACTAGTTCTTAATTCTAATACATGTAATTGAAAGTTATTAATCCAAATATACATTCTACATTTTTTGTCTTATCTCTATTAATATGACTACGATAATAAAAATACTATGTGTTAGTAATCAGTATAATTATGATTATAATAATAAACATACTCTAATAATTGGATACGTCGTGATTACTATTTTTACTTTTATAATAAAATCCATGTTGATTATTATTATTATTATGATTTAATAAAACTGTAGACATGTTTAGATTCTAATACATTTATGATCATAGTGAGTCAAAATCAAATAACCATTGAAAAACAAGAATTTGGTTTGTTTAGTTTAATTCATTTAATCAAATTATTTTACCTTAAAAACAACCAACCCTATTTTATGTTTTTCCATTTACTAATATTATTATCATCATACAATCTGTATTAATGATATATCCATCAAAAAATTGGTATCAGAGATGGATTTCACTACTCATATGCTGTATAATGGGTTACATTATTTTCTTTTGGAAGTTTGTTATGTTTTTTTATAAATATTGTTGTAATGAACGTTGGTTACTCTAATGTGTTTTCGAACAATAAGTTTTATTTCAATATATGATGTAAGGTATTAATGGTGGATCTATAGTCAATCTTAATTCAAACAAACCACCTATAATTGATGATGTAGATTATGATTACTTGAGAGATAATATGAAGTATTTTTGTTACCAATATTGGGAAATATATTATTTTAGGCTAAATGGGGAATATAAGATTCTGGATAAAGACATTAATGATTACTCCACATGATAAATAGAAGTATCTGTTGAATTATAGATCAATGAACACCTAGTCATGATCTATAAAAATAAGAATATATAGTAAAATATCATCTTTTGAAGCAATAAAAATAATCTTTAAATAGTAATAAGTCACAATTTTCGGAACGTTTAAGGTTATTAAAAACTACTGATCTATATTAATATAATATTATCTTGATTATGATTTTCCTCTTGCTGAATCTGTTACTAATATTCAGACGCGGTTTACGACTATCGTAAATAGATTACAATAAATTGGAGAAAAAGATATTTATAATGAAATACTTTTTGAGAAGATAATTGATTTTATTCTAAATTTGTGGTAATAAAAAAGAACAAATTTTCCAGAGATAAATATATATAATAATCTTACCATATATGATATTATTGTACCTCTTATGAAACATGAGGGAGACTCAAAAGGGATACTATGAGAAATACAAACGGTGGTGTTTCCTTTGCTAAATTGACTTTACCTTATAATGTTCAATATTAAGAGAAAGATGTTAGGCCAGAAAGAATGAAGATTTTTTTTCATTTCGATTCACGTGTTTGTAAAAATTCAGCTAAAATTTGAAAACATGTTAATAAGGATGAATAATATAGTTAGCATGAATTAATTTTAATACATATTAAAAATACAGTCATAAATGGATATGTGATATGAATGATGAAGACACATTTTATGAGGGTAAAAATATTTGACATATTGAACTATATTTTCCGACGCATAAGATGAAATAGAGAAAAGAAAATAATTCATAAGAGAAAGACTGAAGTGTTATAAATATAATTGCATGGAATTTCTAAAAACTATTCACACATTGAGTGATGGTGGAGGTGATCCTCCTGAGAGGTCTATAGGTAATGAATGTTTTTATTAGAGGAACAAAGGTATTTTTTCCAATATACATAATGTTAATTAATTTTACATGTATAAGAAACAAAATATAAAATCCTTACTAATATATATTTAAGTTATTATTTTCTTAATTATATGTTTTTTTCAAATTCTGATCAAGAATCTCCCTCAGAAGAAGATAATTTTTTTCCCTCTTTTGATGAGGAATCTTGTTTTTTATAAATTTCATGAGAAATAAAATTATAAAAGTTACAAAAAAACATGATAATGTTATGAAAAAACAATCAATATAAGATTAAAGAATAATTTTTTGGACTAATGAAATATTAGGTCTCTCCAAATATCTAGATAAGAGTATTTCTAGGGAAGAAACTATTTCAAAATATTTTCAAAAGGTTGATTCTAGGAATTATGATCGAGAAATTAAAAAAAATTTCTAACACTAATATATATAATGATATATATTTACTGTTGAAAAATAAATAAATATCTCAAGTTTGATAAAACGTTTATCAAACTATACCACTGATAGGGAATGTTCTTTTGAAATGTATAATAACATTATACCTCACTGTAATGGTTCTAGAATGGGCTATATAACTATACTGCTTGTTTTTATTTAGAATTTATTAATTCAAAAAAAATTCACCATTTTTATCCATGTGTTCATGAAGTGGTATTGGAAAAATAAATTTTAAAACAATTTAATCCCCAGGATATCAAAAAGCCTATTTTTCTAAATAGACATTGATTCATAATGTTTAGTTTTCTAACATTACTAAAACAAAGAAGTTGTGTGTTCCCAAAAAATGTAAGTAATTGTTTTCTAGAAAATAATGATTGTACCATCAATAAAAACATATGGTACATGGATAGTGAGTGTTATAGACACAAAAATGGATGAAGGAAATCATTAAGAATATTTTAAAGATGGATGGTGGAAATGAAAGATTCCTAGAGAATTATCAAGGAGAGAATTTCAGAATAGGAAACATTATTCTTATTTTTATAACTCTTATTTAAAATGTTTAATTTTATTAACATCTTTACCCCATCCCTATAAGCATAATTAATTTTTTTTGATGTTTACAATTTGAAAATTAGAAATGATAACTGATTTGAACATAATTAAATTAATCAATGTATTCTTTCTACCAATTGGAATAAATATGCTTACTCTATCCTCATATAAGAACATTGGAGAAAAGGCTTAACTTTACATAGAGAAATATAATACAAATATTGGTTTGGGTAAAAATGTTTTAGAATTTAAAAAGTTAAAAAATTATCAAACAGAGTTATAATATAGTTGTAAATGATGTACCACAACATAGGTAAGATACTTAAAAATTGTTTGTCCCTTTTTCAATATGGTTAGAAACATAATTCATATTTTAAGTATACTAGTGAAGTATCAAATGATGATGCATTATAGCTAGTTCACATGGAAATATTTTTCCAAAAAAAATTGAATGTATTGTTGGATAATTATATATATCGGTATTAGTTGATTATTAAATTAGATAAACAGGGTTTTATTTTTTCACAAATAAATAAGAGGTATTGAGATTTAAAAAATATTCTCAAACTAAAAATTAAAAATCACTCCCTTGATAAATATTTTTAGAGATAATGGTGGAGAATTTGAAAAACTATGATTTTCCAACTTTTTTACTTAGAATGGTGTAGAACATAAATTTCCAGCTCTTAGAACAACCTAGAAAAATTGTGTAATTGAATGAAGAAATAAACATCTTCTTGAAATAACTAGAACCATGTGTATTAAATACTCAATTTACCATACATTTTTGGATAAAGTAGTTAGATCTTCCTTCGATACTTTCTATCTATTTTGTAATAGAACAATTCATAAAAAACTCATTATTAGTTGTTGACCTAAAGAAGAACAAAAGTGTCTTACATCAGAGTTTTCAAATTAAATTTAACATTATGAATGTAAAATATAATCTAAATAAATTTCCATCAAGATGTGATGAAGGAATATTTATATGTTATTTCACAACCTCGATGTCATATCCCATTTTATTATAATCTTTTTTGTATTATTTTGGAAACAATTCAAGTTGGGTTTGATGAAAAATTGCCTTTAGTTTTCAAATAACATAGACCAACATTCTCTTACATTATTTCAAAAGCTAATTTTTAACCATTGTTAAAATGATTAATTTATAAGGAAAGTATCCAATAAATAGTTTTTGGAGTATTTCCTCTGGAATAATTTATACCTTATATTGAATAAAAGACTTCACAAAACCCAAGAGGTTATTTGTTTCTTATGAATCATCCATGTGAATGTATAATTGGTGGTGTTGATCAACCAGTTTGGACTATAAGTTACTAAATAAATGGAATTGATCAGTTATATTTATTAACATAATTTGAACATAATATTTCTGATAAGTAATGAGGTGATGATTATTGGATTAAGGAAATGAAAGCTGAACACAGTGAGTTTGTGAGAAACATTGTATTGAATTTAGTGGAACGACCAATAAGAACACCTATAATTTGGGTAATATTGGATTTTTATAATAATTGTGATAAAAATGGAATAGTTTTTATAAATATGGATAGAGTTGTTTCTAGGAGTTATAACCATCCATATTTATATAGTACGAAGAAACTTATGCATCGTTTTCTAGAATATAAAAAATCTGAATATCACTTTCCATGGTTGCTTTCTTTGTTTTAAATCATTTTAAAATGAATGTGAATTGGTTTTTTCAGAGTGAATATGTTTAAGAGGATGTGTTTGTTTAACAACCCCCAATTTTTGAAAATAAAAAACATTATCAATACATTTTAAACATTCCAATTTTTATGTGGACTTATAGAAACTCCTAGATCTTAGTATGATATGTTAACTTTTTAAAAAAAACTGTTATGAGTGCTCTGAATCATTTTTATTTTACAATATGTAAATATTTTTTCTTATTTCAAACATTTATTTTAATGAAATTATATAAGGATAAAATAGAAAATCATTAATACTGTACATTGTGGGTCATATGAAATATTATTTTGAAATAACCATGATAGGTGAGTCAATATATTTTAATAGTTTTCAAATTGAAAAAAAACAAGAAAAACAATTTATATTTCAACATTAGTGTAAAAAATACTTTCTTAGGAAATTTAAATATGACATAGTTAAAAGTATTTGTACTTCTATTGGTATATAAAATTACCATGATCTAGATTAGGTAGGGAAAACACTTGATCAAAATATTTTTGGAGGTATGATAAGAGGTTTTTTAACATAGATAATAGTAATCCAGATTTAATGTTTTCTATATGCATTAGTGAAAGATAAAAAGAAAATATAAAAGTGTTACATTTAGAATTAATAAAATGAATTTTTCTTTTATTTCATGGGAACTATGGATTGATGACTATTTTTTTCTTTTAGATTTTTTTTATTTACATATTTTTTATAATAATTCCTTTAGTGCTTGTAGAATTGGTAGAAAAAGAACATATTGAAAATTTAACTTTTTAAAAGACTCGTTAGTTTCAGGTTCATGTAATACACCACACTCAGTGGAACTTTCTAGTGATGAATTCTAATATTTAGCAGCTATAAGTTGTTGTTCTCAAGTGTTGTGTATCCAACATCCACTCAACTTCTATGAAATGATTATTACTAAACCTCAAATATGTTGTGATTATTTAAGATCCATTATTATCGATAATAACCCGTCCCATTGCTCTTATGCTACACCCATAGACAGAAGACACCATTTCCTTTGGAATCACAAAAATATAGGTGATATAATTTTAAAATTCACCAGAATGTACGAACAACTTGAGAATATTTTTTATAAACCATTTCCATCTAAAATATATGAATACAATAAATTGACGCATTTCATTATAAACATAATGTAACAATTAATATATAATTATTAATTACCCATATCCTTACAATTGGTTAACCACTTTCATGGGTGTGGGGTAAATATATTTGATGTTTTTTAAAAATATTTTCCCCAAAACCCTAGTTTTTAATGATTATTACGATGAATTTTCAGAAAAAAAATTACTTTTTCAAAAAAATTCAACGAAATATTCCCAAAATGATTCTGATACTCTAAAAATGATTTAAAATTTATTTATTCAGAACCTCTTAAAAAAATTCAAAATCAAATTTTTGTAAAAAAGTTGTGTCATAACATTTTTGTACATCTATAAATAGTTCATTTATTTTAATGAGATAAAATTGTAGATTTTATTTTCATAATGAACTTATAGTCAATGGAATTTTCTCTAGTACAATCGCATTATGTATGGATTTTAGAAATATAATAATCTATTTGTTTACAAAAAAACAAGAAGATCAATTTAATATAGTGATGGATATTTCAACTCCCCCTTCTTATCATTTATGTTTTTACACTGTATCATTTTGATTGTTCATTTATTTTTTTTCATAATTTTATATTTATATTTATATTTAGTTTCGATTGTTTTAAAACATTCTCTAAACACATTCACTATCAATGAAACTAATGTTTTTGAAACATTTAGAGGGAAAAATATCCTTCAAATATTCATCAAAGAAATCATGAACATGATATCATAGAAGTCTTTATCTCAACTAGTGCTTTGGATATAGAAGATTAACTATCATCATATATGCCTAAATATTAAAGGGTTCTCCCTAGTGTCCCATTTAGTCTTTTAGATATTCTACTAAAAATTTTCTGACTACTTCTAGTTGCTTTGTTCTAAAGATCATCCATTCTTCCATTTCATCAATTATAGATCACAATTTTATGGCCATAAAAGTGTATTTTTCAAATGTGGTATATATTCAGGGATACGTTACTAAAAATATCATTTTATAAGAAATATTATTTATCATCAAATAATATTATAGCATTTCAATGATGGGAATTAGTTTGCGTGGAAAAACTAGACAAATATTTCATTCATTCAATTCTTGAACTTTTTCATGAATTTTATGCATCTCTTATGTTTTTAATTGAGGATGGGATAGATAATATATATTTTATGACATACGAGAAAAGGTACAAGTTATCATATAAGAAAAATACTAGTTTGAATGGTTTAATATCTAAATATCAAGTGCATTTCCCTTAGCAATTATTACCAGATGATCTAGAAATGGTTTATAAAAATATGGTAGATGATTAATTGTTTTATCATTATGAAAAATTATGGAAGGTTTCAAATCTCACATATGAGAACAGAATAGTGACTCTGTGGATTAATGGATTTATGATACCAATAAAAGGAAATATATATTCTTTTGAGGTATTAGATCTGTTTATATTAGACTTCTTGTAAATATGACACAGATATATCGTGTGAAATTAATCCATCACACAGTTGAAAAAAAATCACAAAAGGAATAATAAAATACATTATGATCATGTCTCCCACATTTATAAGAATAATGTTTGTAAACAGTATGTGGATTTTCAAATTATATGATTCTTTGTATCTGATGAGGGAGAGAAAATCATACATAAATAATAATATGATAAATATGATGAGGATGACTTTGATATAAATTTTATTAAGTTTATTGAGATGGTTGATGGAAATACATTAAAGGTAAAACCAATTAGAATATCCGAAAAGGTTTACTAGAAGAAGAAGAAGAAGTGGAATGAGGTGGCCTATCCTCCAAAGTTGTAAAAGAAGAAAAAAGATTCTTTCTGAAGATATTTATACAAAGTGGATGAAGAAGAAATCTGAATATAAATTAATGACCCAAAATTGGACTCCATCTCATAGAGGATAAATAATTACTATTCATGTATCCAAAAACAATTAAATTTGAAGACAAATATAAAAAAAGAATATGTCTTGAGAATATTACCTTATAAAAAATAATTTCAAAGCAGTTGAAAGAGCCTATGTGAAGGCTTTAATTTTGATTTCCTAGACCGACCAGATAAAACCAGATGGAGGATTAGTGATTGAATAAACTGATGAAGCCCAATCCAATGTTAATTATGTCATAGAAACTGGGGAAAAAGTTTATTGATAATGTGTTAGCCGCAGTAATTTTTGGAAATAAATCAGAACCAGTGCCTATCACTAAAAGACCTCCTAAAAATACTAGATAGATTGATGAAGATATTAATAAAGTAATTAATAACGATATTGATAGAAAACGATAATTTGAACTGTTTGAAGATGAAATCAAATAATGGGAGGAAGATGTAGTAAATGAAGTGGAATATGAGAATTAAGAGGGGGATGATAATGATAAAAATAAATCTGTCAGGAAGGCATCATATTCATCATCATCATTATTTGATGAACCATACAAAATAGATAAGGAAAATAATGATGAAACTTTTGAAGAAGAAGAATCATCATCTGAAGAAGAAGATGAATCATTATCAAATAATGAAAAATAATATTAGAAAGAAAAAAATGGTTGACAGAAAATCTAACACTGGTGATGAAGATATAATTGAAATATTGGATTGAAAATTAGTTTATAAGAAGGATTATAAATAAAATTTAATAATATTTTGATGAAATAGAACAATCTAGATTTTGAAAATACCCCAAAATTTTATAGTACAGTATCTCTTCAATGTAATTCAATAACTTTCATTACACACAACACCCTGTTTGAGCGCACCACGACTTACAAAACTTTTAGTTAAAAAGCAATAATTATAGGATTAATTGTATTTTGAATTTTATATACTCCATATATTTATATTATCAATATTCTGTGTTTCTTAGACATAATATAAGAACAAATTCCTTATTTCATATCAAATAACTATTTTTCAAAAAATTCATTTTTACCAACTTTTAATGGGGAAAACTTTTAAAACCAAAATATTACACTTTTATATATTAATTTTATTGTAATTAAATTCTTATTTAGAAGAAGGACATAAAACATTAGTTTGAATAAAGCTTTCGTACTTTTGGGATAACTTTCATATTTTGATAAATTGTGAAAAATACTAAATTTTAATTGAAAACAACTTTTTTAATTGAAATAATTTATATTATTAAATTATTAATTTTAATGGATTGGATTTATAATTAGATTATAGTTTTATACTTTAATATAATATAGTAAGTTATATGTAATTTCACATTTAAATTTATCATAAACACATGTCAGTCTCTTGATAGTTTATATTTTTAAAAAACCCTCTTTTTGATTTTGACAATGGGAATTAATATTAAATTTTTTAATTAAACTATTATTTTATTCATTAGGAAAAATAGAAATAATATTTGGATTTGGAATATCAAAATTATCTTAGAGTGATTTTTTTTTTATTTTTTTGCAAACATTCAATTTTTGATGAATAGTGAAAAACATTGTGTTATGGTTTAAATCGACTTTTATTTAAATAATTTTGAATATTAAATTTATTTTAATGTAATAATATATAAATAATACCTATATTAGTTCAATTTAATAAATTGGATTTTTTTCATAATAAGAATAAATGTATAAAATTTTATTGATTTTATAACCGTCTTTTACCCACCTTCAATGCATATTTACAAATTGGTATAAAACATTATTTTACCACTTATATGAATTTAATTTCCAAGATCCGAGAGATATGATTGACATCAACAAGTAAAATGTGATAAAATAGGATAAATATTGTTTTTTGTTAATAGTAGCTTTTGATTTAAATTTTCCACGGTTAAAAGATAATAGGGCAATTAAAGATAAAATTTATATTATAATTACCCTAAAAGATGTCCTAATTCTATTAGATAAGTTTATTTTAACCAAAATCAACCTTAAGAGTAAAATATGATCCTTTTGTTCCACCTGGATTAGATTAGTACATTTATTATTATTTTATTTATGAAAGATTTAAAACTGTTAAATTCAATGCTTAATAACTAAACAATTTTTATAATAGAGTTATACATAAGATAAATTTTAATATAAATATTCATTTTAAAAATACTATTTCCTACGTCATGGAATTTTATTTTTATTTTTTTCACATTAAATAATTAAATTTATTAATGACACAATGATGATGCATAAAATACTTTATTATTGAAAGATTAAAATAATTGATATTATAAATATAAAAATAAAAGTAAATTGAGGCTTTTAATGACATACAAGAATTTTGATAGATGAATATGACAGGTCATGGTTGATTTAATCTATTTATTTCAATGTAATCATGTTGAGATGACATTCACAAAAACCAAATACTAAATAGTATCAAAATTGACAAAAATGTGTTTTAAATACATATACTATCTTATAAAATTTAATAATAGTCTTAAAAATATAAGGTTCTTACAAAAGAATTATATAATAATATATATTTCATTAATGAACCACTTGGGGTTCTCTGGGTATTTTATTGTAAGTTTATTAACCATAAAATATAAAACTACAAGGAGACATGGTAAATGCTAAACTATTTAACTAAGAGTTAAATAAAAATGATAAGGTTAATATGTAACCCGAAAATGTCTAAAACCTATCGGTTGAGATGATTTCCACCCATAACCACCTAATCCACGAAATAAATTCATGTTTAGCCATTATAAAAATAATATTATTGTATAATAAAATAATATTTCATGTTTTTTCTAACGTGCCCCTCACCCCTCTTGTAAAAGGGAACATCCCCTTCTCTCAAATTCAGACCTAAAAAGCCATTTGGATCGGCCAAACCCTACCAAAATCTCATCCAAATATCCCTTACTTAAACCTAGAGGCCTTCCATTGATTATAAATCCAACGAAAGGAGCATTTTTGTTCAAATAAATAGGAATCACATGAAGAAAATATAATTACTTTATCCACTCTTTCAATGTTCTTTTCTTCTTCCACATTCTCTTTTTAGTTATTTCCATACCAAAATAATGGCCACAGTATCTAAAATATACTGTGATGTTATTATAAATATGGTACAACCATATTCATTATTTTACCCACCCTATTAATGATAATGTAACAATGTGTGAGAACATACAGATTATCATCTCTATATAGTGGCATAATTTGTTATTCAACAATATGTTATTGGATGGATATAATGATGAGTAATAGTTATGTAAATAATGAAAATAACATGATAATTGATATGTAAAATTAATATAGAATCCAATTCCACACCTTTTAGTCATTAAATAAATGATATTGTCACTCATGTGTACATACAGCTTACCGTCTCCATGACACAATTAGATTAATTTCCACGTTTACCATTCAAGGATGATTATAAAAATATATATTATTAATAAGTACGTAATATATGACATAATAATTCTAATATATATATATATATATATATATTTACATATATCTTACTCACTAACTTCCAATCAATATGATATGAAAACAGAAACATCATTTATGCCTATGTATGGCCTAGTATCTCCATAAGCGCTGTTTTACATTTCATATAACTTTCTATTATAAATATTAATATTCTATATATATATATATATATTATATAAATAATTTTTTATATTCAACAATTATTTAAATCATGATCTAAGTGATACGATCAAGAATAACAAGTTAAAACACGTAGGATAAAGAAAGAAATTATTAGCCTAAATGTTAATAAAACATGGGAATTATTATTAAATGGGTAATATAAATTCTTAAATGAATCAGGTATTATATCATAAATATTAATATGCTTCTGGTATTATTTGATAACATACTATGGTCATTATACAAGAGGTTAAACAAACCCTCGACTTATGGAATGTAAAGGGTAAGGGTAAATTACTCAATCTCATTATTATCTGAGTTTGTTTATGTCTATGATTTTACTGTGAAATATTTATTATCCATGTACATTTTACATAAATTAGTTTTTAAATGTATTATTTTTAATGTACTCTTTTACTAGAAATTATATTAAATTTTTTAAATATTAATTCTTTAAAATCATTCTCATTAATGGACATGTTTTCAAAATAGTTTTAAGGGTTTTTTATATGGACAATAATGTTTTAAAATGTAAATTCCATTAAAATGTATAAAATTTGTATGGTACACATTGATTCAAAAATATATTTTAAATGTCATCCTTTATAAATTGTGAAACTTTTATATGATTTAATGAAAACAGTTATTTCACATAAAGGGTTTTACTGATCATTTTCAACTATATCATCATCCTTTACTGGGTATTATTATTGATTGAGGTTGATTTATTATAATACAATATTCCATATTTTATTTAATGAGTTATGATATGTTTTAATGTTGACGTTCTATTTTTATACCATTAATGGTTTATAGCTAATGTATTAACATTTCGTATACTAGCTTTAATTCGAATGTTTATTTTATGATTCAGGAATTTCATATGTGGAATGTAATGGACATAGTAAGTGATGTGTGGAGCCCTCTATAACTCCTCAATGCATTGGTAGGTCTCATGTGAAAAACTAGTGTCTTGGAACAAGGTCTTTAAAAAAATTATTTACAGCCTTGGCATGAGGCCATGACTATGTGGAAATGATGTCAAGCTTTAGGCACCCCCATCATTATGTAATTGGTTATTACATGTGATTATTCGACTAGTAGAATATTCATTTTCATGTTTATCTAATGATGTTTGATTTATTTTTTCCATATTATGTTCAGGATTTATGTTTAAAAGACTGATGTTTTTATTATACATATTTCCTTAAAAAAATTTAGCTTATGCTAAATTATTTACCGTTACTGTGAATCTGAGATCACCTCTTTATTATTTTTAGTTTTCCCAAGATTCCAAGAAGTGTATTATGTTTGATATGTAGGGTTAAGTAAGGGAAATAATGGATTTATCAATAGATTATTTACGATGTGCTTCATATTATAAAGTATAATGAGAAATTTATGTATGTAATCTATTTTTGTGGAATGCAAAATTGGTCCATCTATCAGGACATGATTCCTCGTAATAATGCTCATTTATTAAAATAATACTCCGACTAAAGGATTCTGAGATCGGGCCATCATAGATGGTATAAAAGTAATTTTAGAAACAACCATGGAAATAGAGTTAGATAAAATCTAATTAGAGAACATTACACTAAGAATAACATTGAGGATTAGAATAGAAGAAATTCCTAGAAATTTTGTAATGTAGAGATTTTTTTAATTTTACAATAAAAACATCCATGTCTAGATGTGAGAAGATTGAGGTGGCTCTTTCATAGATTGACTTAGGATTGAAAACTATGACATGGAGTTTCATGTTTGACCTGGGGTATCCTGGTACATGACAACATACCTTTCAACACTCTTGGTTTAAACACTCATTGGGGATATGATTAGAATAATTCACATTTTCATTACAATTTCTTATGATGGATATAGGTGTAAATAATTCTCAAAGTAAACATTTTTTAAGGAATATAGATTATATGCATAATCATTTAAATTTACATTAGGTAATTTTCATGTTTGTAATTATGAATTATGATTCATAAATTAACATATTGTATGCCATTTTTGAGAAATGGTGCCCAGTATAAGGAATGTGAACTCAATCAATTTGCATGATCCTAGAGTAAGAAGGATCATATATTTCAAGGAATTAAGCCAATATTTATAAGGGAAAAACCATCCACATATTCTCATTATATGAAGAAATAGTATCATGTGTTAATAAAATATATGAAGAATTCTTAGTGTCATATGGCATTGAAGGGATTCCAGAGAATAAAAGGATGTTAGAGATAAAAATAGAAATGGTGAAGAGGGGAAGAATGGATTTTCCCACATGTGATAACTGTTGAAATAACCACTTAGGAAAATTATTGAAAGAAATACATGTTTGTTATAAGTGGGGAGAAAAAGGACACCAAGTACATGATTTAAAGGGTAAGAAAAGGTTTCAGATGTACAATGATTCATCTTTATTGAGTTGGGCCTCTACACAAATCAATGTCCAAATCATCAGAGTATTCACCAAATGATGCTTATGGATAATAATCAAGTGATGATACTACCACAGATGAAGAGGAATGACTACTATTTTTATTTTCTTATTAATGAATTATTTCATTTGAGTTTTTTATAAACAATGTACTAGTTATATGAATTATGGAAATAAATAAGGATTGTACTGTAATACTATTTCATTCAAGATTTGAGATTATATGGTTCAATGAAAAGTTAAACTATAGGTAGTTAAACTTTTTGGAAAATACATGGTTGAGGAAAGATAAACTTTAATATGGTTTTGATATGAAGGATGTGATTTTGGAATAAGATATGATTGATTTGGATAAATTATATTCTATATTCTTGACTACTTTGAAACTAATTTATTGTTTCTTTATTCCATTATTGTTGGAGTTTATAACATTTTTTCATATAAGGACTATATCCAGTATTTTATAAGGAATAAGGGAGCATTAATGTAATCAATAATGTTTTATGGTAATTTAGGGTGTTACCATGTTTTAAGATAATAAATGATGAAGGTATTCACATGCTATTATGTGGCAAAAATAGATCTTAATTATGTTTACCTTCCCCATACATTTTTGTATGTGAGTTTGGATATATGAATTTTGGACAACTCTAAAGGTTTTAATGGATTACGATGGATATTGGATTCAATTAATTAAGGTTAAAAAATTTCTTAATATTATATTTGGATTTTTACAAAAAGGACAACCCGGAGGTCGGGTGACAACCTTTTACTTACGGAAATGTTGTGAGACATGAACCCACAACTGAAGGGTGACAATGGTGCATCACCTACCACTGGCCCATGTGATGTTCTGGTTTGAATAATGTTTTTTTTAATGGTGTGACAAAATAATTGTAAATTCTTTTTTTGGAACCCAATACGATTATGATAAATAGAATATTTATGAGTTCTATTATCTTTTTGAGTGAAAGATGAGTTTGTGGTAGAAATTAGTTAACTTATAGAACCCTACTTTTCAATTATTCATTTTTTTACTTATTATATGATGAAATTAATTCTTAACCCTTGGGGAATGGATATTAAAACCAAAAATGTGTTATCATAATACATTCTATTTTATTGAAGTGATGGTATTTTAAATCATCATAGATTAATGGCTTTGAGGACCTCTATTTTACACTTATTTGTGATTGATCAATCACACCCTATTAATATTATCATTTTTCCATCTATTATGTGTCTCTGATTACAAGCAATGTTCTCCTATTCGAGATCATAATTGGATTGTGATTATTTCATTTACATTTCCCTCTTATTAAGACTAAATTATATTAACCTAATTTCCAATGTGGGTTTTCCTCCATGGTATATTTCTATTTTAAACATTTATTTAGAAAAAAAATTCAACTTGTGAGGTTGAATTTTTTTTTCGAGGAGGGGAGAATGTAAGGCCCCAAGATTTCATAGTATGTTATCTCTTCAATGTAATTCTATAATTTGTGCTACTTGCAACACTAAGTTCGAGCACACCACGACTTACCAAACTAGCTGTTTAAAAAGATTTTATGAATAGTATTAACTAAATTTTAAATTTCATATACTTGATATAGTTTTAGAATCTATATGATGTGTTTCTTAGACATAACATAAGAACAAAATCATTCTTTTTCATATAAGAGAAGTATTTTTCAAAAAATGCAATTTCAGTACCTTATAATGGAAAACACATTTTAAAAACAATATATGACACTTTTATATATTATATTTGCTGAAATTAAATTTTTCATTATAAGTGGGAAATGTAAATTTATTTTGGATAAATTTTTGGTACTTTTCTAACAACTTTCATATTTTGATGAATAATAAAAAATTAAAAAAAATTATTGAAAGAGACTATTTTATTTGAAAAAAAATTAGTGTTAAATTATGTATTTTAATGGTTTGGAAGTGTAATTAGATTAAATTTTTATCATTTTATACAATTTAGGTTATTATAAGTAATTACCCTTTTAAATTTGACATAAATAGAAGTCAATCTTTTGATAGTTATTACATTTTAAAAACCCACTTTTTGGTTTTGAAAATAAGAATTAATTTTAAATAAATTAATGAAACATATTTGTTTTGAATTTGGTAAAATAGACATCATTTTTGGATTAGGAATATCAAAATTATCTTAAAATAAATTTTTAATATTTTGCTGAAAACATTCAATTTTTTATGAACAGTGAAAAACATTGTGTTATTGTCTAAAACCAACTTTTTTTAAATATATATTAATTTTATAATTTGTTTTAATGTCAAAATAGATACGTAATACCTATATTTGTTCAATTTAAATCATTGGAGTCATTTTATAATAAAAATAATTGTATAAAATTTTATGGAATTTTTTAACATCTTTTACCCACCTTCTAGGAACATTTTCAAATTTGAAAAAAATGTAATATTACCACTTTAATCAATTAAATTTAAAAAATTCTTAGAGAAAAATTTTACATCAGTAAGTAATTTTTTTTTTCAATTGGATGAAAAAGATATTTGGTGAATAGTAACTTTGAATTTTATTTACCATGGTTACAAGTAAATAGGGTAATTAAAGGAAATAATGATATTATAATTACCCTAACAAAAGTCCTATTTCAATTGGATAAGTGTATTTAGACCAAAATTAAATTCAGGAATAAAATATGATCCTTTTAGTCCAATTTTATTATATTAGGACATTTATTATAATTTAATTTTAAAAAGAGTTAAAAGCGTTAATTTACATGTTTAATACCTAAACCATTTTTAATATTGAGCTATACATAAGATAAATTCAACTATAAATATTTAATAGAAAGATAAAAAGATTTTAAACATCATGGTGTTTTATTTATAATTTTTAGAAACTAAATAATCTAATTTATTTAAGACACAATGATGATGCAATAATTACCTTATTAATGAAATATTGAAATAATTTATATTATAAATATTAAAATAAATGTAAATTGAGGCTTTTGAGGACATCCACGAATTTTCTATATGAATATGACATTTTAGGGTCAATTGAATGTATTTTTTTCCATGTAATAATGTTTTGATGACATTCACAATAACCAAATACTAAATAATGTCTTAATTCACATAAATGGGGTTTTAAAACAAATTTTATTTTATTAAATTAAATTATAGTCCTTAAAATATAAGGATTGGACGAAGGACTTATAAAATAATAGATATGTCATTAATGAACTACATGGGGTTGTCTAGAAATTTTACAGTAATTTTATTAACCATATAACATTAAAATATTAGGAGACATGGTAAACGTTGAACTATTTTAGTAAGAGTTAAATCTAAAAGATAAGGTTAATATGGTTCCTTAACTTTTCTAAAACCTATAGGTCGATATTTTTCAACCCATAAATACATAAGACTCGAAATAAATTCATTTGGATCCATTAGAAACTGAATATTAATGTATCATAAAATAATATTTCATGTTTTTTCTATGGTGCCCCTCACCCCTCCTTTAAAAAGGTACTTTACCTTCTCTCAAATTCACACTTCCAAAGCCATTTGGATTAGCCAACCCCCAGAAAATTATCCTCTGAACTTCCATAAATTCAACATATAGGCCTTCCATTGAGAATACATATATCCTATGGAGCCCTTTTGTTCATATCATAAGGAAACCCCCAAAGAAAAGTAAATTATTTTATCACCTCTTTCAAAGTTCTTTTCTTATTCCACTTTCTCATTCTTTTTTATTTCCACACCAAAATAATAACTCCAGTACCTTCTAAATACTGTGATGTTATTATAAATATTTTTCATCGAAATTCATTCTTCTATCCATATGATGAATGATAATGTCACCATGTGTTCTTATGTACGGCTTTCCATCTCTACCTCGTGGTGTATTTTATTATTCAAGACTATGCTATTAAGATATATATAATGATGTGTAATATGAATATATATAATGAAAATAACCTGAAACTTTTTCTATAATATTAATATACCTTCTAATTACACACCTTTTAATCATTAAAGAAATGATATAGTCGCTCGTGTGTACGTACGACTTACCATCTCCACGACGTGATGAGATTCATTTCAATGCTCACCATTCGAAAATGATTAAAAAAATATATTTTATTAATAATTATATAATATATGTCATAATAATGTTAATAGATATATAAGTGTGTGTGCGTGTGTTTGTGTGTGTCTGTACTTACATATATCTTATTCACTTACATCCCTTCAATACGATATGAAAACAATAATTGCGTTTATGCGTACGTATGGCCTACCATCTCCATAAATGATGATTACCATAAAATATATATATCTATTATAAATATTTATATTCTAAATATATGTTATATATAAATAATTTTATATATTATATAGGTATTTAAAACATGTTCTAACTGATACGATCAAGAATAACAAGGTAAAACCGGTATGATAAATAAAGAGATTATTACCCAAAATGTTAATTTTACATGGAAATTATTTTTAAATGGTTAGTATAAATTCTTAAATGAAACTTGTATAATATCATATATATTAATAGGTGTTTGGTATAATTTAATGACAGACTTTGGTAATTATATAAGAGGTTAAACGTACCCTCGACTAATGGAAACAATAAGGTAAGGGTTAATTCATCAATCTCATTATTATCTAAGATTGTTTATGTGAATGTTTTTACTAGGACATATTTATTATCCATGTCCATGTTTCATAAATGTGTTTTAAAAAGGATTATTTTTATGTTAATCATTATCGAAACATCATTTTAAAATTTGTAAATATTTATTCTGCTAAATCATTCTCATTAATGTCCATGTTTTCACAATGGTTTTATGGATTTATTTATATGGAAATGAATGTATTAAAATGATAATTCATATAAAAAGATTCAAAGTGGAATGGGTGACTTTTATTCACAAATATCTTTTAAATTTCATGCTTTATAAATCATGTTACTTTTAAATGATTTCATGCAAAAGGGGTATTTCACTCAAAGAGTTTTACTGGTTATTTTCAAATATATCATCATCCTTTACAGGAAATTATTCTTGATTGTGGTTGATTTATTATAATAAAATCTTATATATTTCATTTAATGATTTATGATATGTTTTAGTATGGATGAACTATTTTTATACCATTCATGGTTTATGGATAATGTATTGACATTTCGAATGCTAGTTTTAATACGAATGTTTATGTTATGTTTCAACAATTTCATATGAAAAATGATGTAGACTTAGTAAGTGATGGGTGGAGCCCAATATATCTCCTCGATGCATCGGTATGTATCATTAGACAAACTAGTGTCTTGGAACAAGTCCTTGAAAAAAAATTATTTTTTGTCTTTGCATGAGGCCTTGACAATGTGGTAATGATGTCCGGCATTAGGCATTACCTCATTATAAAATTAGTTATTACATGTGATTATTTGACTAGTAGAATATCCACGTGCATGTTTATATAGTGATGTTTGGATTATTTTTTACATACTATATTCAATTTTTCTAAGAGATTGATGTTTTTGTTAAATATTTTGCCGTAAAGGTTTATAGCTTCTACTAAATTATTTACCTTTACTGAGAATCTGAGCTCATACCTTATGTATTGTTTTCCCAAGATTCCAAGAAGTGTATTGTGTTGGATATGCAGGGTTATGCTTGGGGAATAATGGCATTCTCAACGGATTATTTTTGTTGTGTTTTATGTTACAAAGTGTAATGTTACATTAATATATGTAATCTATCTTCAAATACTCAAATAGTGATCTGTCCTTTAGGACATGATTATTTGTAATCATTCAAATGTTTTAAAATAATTCACCGGTTGCGGGCTTCTGGAGTCAGGGCATTACAATTATGGTATTATCGGAAAAAAATATACTATGCTTTACTAAGATCAACTTGATTCAGCCTGAACTATTTCACTAGAATAAGTTGATTATATTGTTCATGCTCTCCATATGTTAGAAGTCACTATTTCAAACATTCCTGTCATTGAGTTGTTGTTCATGCTGATCCAAGATATCATAAATCATAAATCTGAGTAAATTTGGCTTATGATAGATAATTTAATTCATATTGAGGAGTATTTAAATGTTTCCATTGGTCGAAGTAGAGTACATTAGAGGGGGTGAATTGAGTATCTATTAAAATTTCTATCTGAAAAGTGTTTCTTAAAAGATTTTGTAATAAAGTAAATACAGCCGAGTTAATCAAATTAATAAGGTTATAAATGTTTGATGTTTTAAATAAATTCTCATAAGATTGATTAAATCTCAGTAATATTAATATCAGTTATTAATATTACTTTTGATTCTATTCTAATAAAGAAAAACAATTATAAATTCTTTCCAAGACTAACTATCAAAGTAAATTTAGTGATTCCCGAATTGTATAGGAAAATAGAGATAAATAAATCTAACAACACAGCAGATATAAAACAAGTGGTTCAGACTCATGTTTGAGACCTAATCCAATTCACTCGATGATCACCCTCCACCAAGAAGATTATATTAATAAACATGATCTCCACTATATATCGAGGTAAACAATAGTACACATGACTGTCTTGGTGACACAAACATTTCCACAATTCTACAATTGTATAAATTAATAGGTCAGAAAACTACCGCTTCCACACTTATGTGTGGGAATAAATAGGTGTGAAAAGATGTTACTAGAAGGATATCTTGTATCTTCTAATTTAATGTAAGAGAAAGTGTGTATTTTTATACAATCAAACACAGATTGCTCAAAAGAAAAAAACAATACACAATAGAGAAAAGAAGATATGATACGGTTATAAGTTCTTTGAGTGTTATTCTATGTAGCTCTGGACATCTAAGATGAAGCATATGCTGGAATCGAGTCCTCTTGTGAGAAACTGAGTTTTTCATGGAAGTTAGATTTGCCTCTTGTTCTTTATTGAATAAAAAGTTTGATGATGATCTTTAATCTGATCTATTCTCTCTCATATTTTGGATTCATGAATGCTTCGTGTGTTCTATAGATGTATCTTGTTACATGTGTCGTTTATTTTCCCATGAATGCTCGCGATTCTTCGTTATCTCGCATGTTAGTTTCTATGTCACGTTTTTCTTTTTATTCTTGGAGTGTGCATGTTGGAACCGATTGAATGGATGTACTCTTCACATTGTACCTTTCACTATTAGGAGATAGTTCTACAATGAAATATTAATTATGTATGTGCAGAAATACACAAATAAGACCATTAGAAATTACATTGAAAACGAAAAAACAGATTAATGAATGGTGTCACGGTCTGTCTGGAAGCGGCGTCACCATGAAATAGTGTATTATTCCTTTCCATTATACGGTGAGACATTCATGGTGTCATAGATGTACAGATAGCATGAATTGTTAGCACAAATGTAGTGTCTTGTCATGGTGTCTGGTCACGGGGTGTGGGTTACTATGTTTTGTCACAGTGTCTGGTCACGGTGTCTGGTCAAGGTGTCTCGTCACAGTGTCTAGTCACGGTGTCTGGTCATGGTGTATGGTCACAGTGTCTGGGTCACAATGTGTGGGTAATGGTGTTTGGTCACAGTGATTGGGTAATAGTGTATTTTCATGGTGTCTGGTCACGAGGTCTGGTCACGGTATCCGGTCACAGTGTCTGGTCACGGTGTCTAGGTCACGATGTCTGGGTCCTTTTCTAGAAAAATTGAACCAGTGGAAGACTCATGGTTTCTCATACATAGACAAATATTTGATTAGAGACTTGCGCAGTGATATTCACAGAATGAGTTAGACATAATCATTCAACAAACAAGTCATTATAGAACAAAGGTAAACATAGTTTACAATAATAAACCTTAATTTATAGAAATGAAAATCTTGTATAGGTTTATTTAAAGCATAAATAAACTAACCATCTGTATACATGATGTGAGACATATTAAACTGGATTAACACGCTTTATAGATTTTATAGGATTTTTGATTCTTAAAACATGATTAACACTTGAGTATTCCAACAATCTCCCCCATCGTTATGATCATAAATCATATGAATGAGATATCTATTCATAGTGAATGTGTCTCTTCCTTAGTTTGCATTTCTAGTGCATATTTCTCCCACTTTATGGATAGTCAAAAAGATTACAGAAATAAGGAAGAGAATTTATAATAAGAGTGAACAATGTAATAGTTGGATAAAATTTTGTCATTACAAATAGTAGGAAACAATCATTAATAAATAACCATATCAATAGATAATAGCCAAATTTCATCTGAACATGCTGTAATCTCCATGCCCTTCATAGAAGCATCACTAGAAGCCACCGGAGGAGAGGTTGAAATTCAACAATGATGTGAAATAAATAAAAAAATGGTTGAGGGAGACCTACAAAAATATTAGGGTCCAAGGAAGGTTTATTGGAAGACTGTGGTAATTGTTGGATAAGAAAAATAGGCATGATCTAACTCAGAGCCTAAGAAATAGACACAGTGATAGAGGAAAAGGCAGGGAATGAAGAATAAGGAAAACCAGTTCGTAAAGGTGTAGCTACAGGATCCACCACTATAGTTCTCTTCACATGATGATAAGGCCTCAATTGATTGAGTAACTCAACAATAATCTCACCAACATATTTCATGGATTTTTCAAATTCATCATTGTTATCCATAAACATGTCCAACAAGGGAGTGAAATCATTGAGCTTTTGGACATGTGTTTTGAAAGGATGAGTGAAGGAAGTTTTTTTTTCAGATTCTCTACAAGGTACATGAACGGGTTTGTCATATAAAGCTTATAGAAAATCCCATTGAAGTAAAAAATACACCTTCCTAATAATATCTTCACTAAGATTCATTGGAAATCATGGAATTAATTCTTAACATATCCTGAACTCAATCACTGTTCTTGAAAACCACAGTTACAGACTCATTGTCAAAACCACTAAGCCCTGATTGGTGTTCTTCCTTAACAATCATTTTGAGTATATCATTGTCCAAGGATGGTTTAGATGACTGTCTAGAGGAACCAGAAGTGGATATAGCGGATGTAAGGGACTTCAGTTGATTTATAATATTTCAAAGACAACCTTTATACGCATCAGTCATCTTGTTTTGTCTGATAACCATCTCACACATTTCTTGAACTATTTGATTATTTCTTTCAACCAACTTGTCAACAATGGAAGTTATGTTAGGTTGAACTAGGGAGACAACTTTATGTTGAATCTGAATACCAACATCATCAATAGGATTAGAAATAGGTTATGGTCTTGATTTTAGAACTCTATGTTTATCCTCAACCTAACCTTTGAGAGACTACACTTCATCATTTAATTTTTTGTTCTAAACTCTATCTTCATGAATTTCATGATGAATTTTTGGATGAATTTTCCAATGTTACTTTTCTAACAGCAGGGCAGCATCTCTTTCACTGATGTTTTTCATAGGAGCAGTTTTAGTATTCATGATCATTTTAACCATATCCAATAGGGTCGCTCCAAAATCATTCAAGTCATTATTACTCACAATGGAGGAGGGTTATTGTAAATGATTAGGGGTAGGAGATGAGACAGGATCCGGGTCTATTACAATGAAAATATAAAAGGCTAATTTCAATTGAAATACATTAGATAGGTCTATAAATTTAATTGATATTTCATGGGAATCATTCACATCAAAATAGCTCGGGAATTTATACCATGTATCCACAGAGCATGTGTTAATTGGATTCAGAATATGAATACTTTCCAAATTCGGGTGATGCTCCCCCACAACATGTGCATCTCTTATAGGACTAAGAGATTTAGAGCCTTGATATATTTCAACAAAATTTCCCCAATAGCTTCACCCATTTGATTTTTATCCAACTGAAAGGCTTGGTCTATTCTCTCCATAGTAAATGGGATAAACTCCGGAACAACTAATTCCCCATGGTGTTCCTCAAGAGAAAATCCTTTCTCATGTGAAGGATCTTCTTTTAAATGTACTCCTAGAACAACCTTTTCCTTTCAACAACAACAGATTCTTCTTTAGAGGCAGATTTATCTTCTAGATTAACATTTTCTTATGGAATATTTACTTCCTTTTAAATTAAGACTTATGTAGAAGGTTCATTGCCCTCCTCATCTAAGACATTTTTTCATATAGCAACAACAACCTATTATTCTTCTTCCTCATCAAGATAGTCAAAAATTTCATCAAAATCCAATCCAAGATCAACAATGTCCTTAGTTCTTGAAGAATTATCAACAGGGTTGAACTTTTTATAGACCCTCTCAATATCATCTACTCATGCTTTTGTCCACAGATTCCAACTGATTTTCATTCTCATGACTGTATTTTATGAAATAAAAAATTCAAAGTCCTTAATGACTTATTATTCTAGTCCAACAAACCCTTTTCCAAGATTCATAACTGAGATTATCCTTCATAGAATTGGGAGGTTGACTTAGAGGTTGTCATTAAAAACTCATAAATATAGAATATCACAGATTTACATAGGTCACTCTTGTTTCCATTCTTCATAATATTTTTCAAATATACATTTTGATACTTGAGTGTACAAAAATCACCTTTTCATAGACTGATCATATTTTGAACAAATTTTAAAAAATGTATGGTTGGACCATCTATCTCAGTAGCTATAGCTCTTCTATTTGTTTCATTGCCAATTAATCTTCCCAAGGAATCTTACAAGATAAATATCTCACATAGAGGTGATGGACCTCTTTGGTTGTCCTCAATATACCCTCATGTGGTATCCTTAGGCATGGAGCACATAACCTTGATGAAATGGTGCATCTATGGCCATTGATCTAGCTTCCCACAACAAAACCATCTTCTATATCAGAAGAGAATTGATCGAATTGATAAAACATTGCAACTATCATTGGGTAAATTTTACTATCCTCCATTTTTAACCAATCCAACCATATTATCTCTTTTTATTAATTTCATTATTAATGACTAACATGAAAGAATCCACTTAGGGAAAATTTCCTATTTAGGTACCACTATTCTGTTCACCATGTTCGGAATCAAAGGACCTTTGGTCACTAACATCAATTCTATTTTAATATTCTTATTTGATATAAACATCTCTAGAGATTATGAGGATGGACGTTTAATTTTGGGCATTCAATGATGGTTAGAGAGAGAGATAATGGTTACATGAGGAGTTACAATTTTAGAGAAGGGTGCTTGGGTGAATAAATGATTGAAACTTATTTTTATTTTAACATTTAGGAATATCAATCGTCGTAAAATAAAAATCACAGGAATTTATGAGAATAAAATAATTACTTATAGCGATATGAGTTATAATATGTAAATAAAATGAAAAAGTGTCTTTATGGTGAGACAAGAATAGACATTCATGGTGAGACCGTTATTGGTTTTCATAGTGAGACTATGATGGACTTTCACAACTAGATGTATATTGTGTGATTTCTAAGCTGTGTGGCCTTATTTTTTGAGACACTAAGTGAGAAACAGTAACTGAGAGATAGTATCGTTGGGACCATAAACATGAAACAACATCCTTTTGAAGAGTAAAACTATAAAACTGATAAATTTAGGCAGTAATCTAAAGACAATGACTTGTGAAACCATAAACCGAGAAACAATAAGTTGTGAAATAATATGTTGTGAATCACTAGACAAACTACTAATGATTTATCTTCCCCAAATCATTTAATACGAAATATATTATTTCATAATTTAATGGTTTGGTGAATAAACCTACAAGGTGATATTCAGTTCCAATGAATTCCAAAGTGTTATCTTTTTTTAAAAAAAATGGTCTCTCAAAAAGTGACGTCCTACATACATATGTTTTTTCCTATAGTGTGAAACAAGATTTTTTGATATGTTATTTTCACTTATATTGATTCATTTTATAGGTACATGACTAATTTGAGATCCATAATATAGTAATGTGTGTTTTATTCACAAAATATGTTCACAATAACTACCAACAACTATGTACTTGACATCAGTAGTAGATAAAGAAATAATTTTTTGTTTCATACTTCACCATGAAACAAGAGACTAGCCCATAAGATGGAATGTTAAAGAGGTCATTTTTGTATCTAACATACAATTGTCAAAGTTAGCATCAAAATAACTAACTAACTCATATGATTGTCCTCTTGGATAGAACAATATTAGATTGGGTGTATGCTTGAGATATTAATAAATTTTCTTAACAACATTTAAATGTGATTCGTTATGTTTCGTTTGAAAATGATAAGACATACATACACTAAACATAATGTTAGGTATTCTATTAGTAAGGTAGAGTTAGATTCCTATCATTCCTATAAAAGTCGTTTGATTAAAAAAATTCGATCTTCATCATGATCCAACGTACAAATATTACTCATTAGAGTGTCACTACATTTAGTACTATCATGGAAAAAATGTTTTAGAAGATATCTAGTATATTTTATTTGATTTAAAAAAATACCAACATTATTTTGAAAGTTTTTAAATCCAAGAAAAATTTTAGTTCACCCATTAAACATATTTAAATTTCATTTTGAATCATTTTTCAAAATTAAATACCTAAATAATTTTTTGCAGATCCAAAGATAATGTAGTCAACATGTATTTGAACTACTAAAACATCATTGGAAATTGGTTTTATAAAAAGGGTAGGATCAGCTATTACTTTTGTAAAAACTTTTAAAATAAGAAAGGTACGTAATTTATCATACCAGACTCTTAGAGATTGTTTTAAACCATATAATTATTTTCATAATTTAAATACCTAATTTGGAAAATGAGGTTTTTTAAAACTGGGGGGGTTCCTCAACAAGGATATCCTCAGATATATACCCATTATAGAATTCACTCTTAACATCCATTTGAAATTGTTTGAAATTAATATGTGAAACATAAGGAAGAAGAATTCTGATGTCGTCAATTCTAGCTACTGGTGAATATGTTTCCTCATTGTCAATTCCATATTTCCTTGTGTATACAATCATTCCTTGTTTATAACTATGTTACCAACTTCATCTAATTTAATTCAAAAAACCAACATAGTGTATATGGTAAATGTTTCTTTTGGTCTTTTTACAAGTTTGAAAAATTTGTTCCTTTGAAACTGATTAAGTTAATCTTGCATTGCAATAACCCAAAAATCAGCATTGATATCATCATTAATTTTTTTTTGATCAAGTTGTGAAAAAAAGTCTTATTGTTATATTTGATCACTAAGAGAAGCTCTAGATTGAGTTAATTTATCTAAATCTCCCACAAGAACATCAAATAGATGGTTCTTAAAATTTCTAACTACTCTAGAAAAATAAGGACTACTAAATTCATGTTCATTAATAGGTTTGGGTTCATCATAACGTAAATATGAATAACGTCTATAACTAGAATTTTTCATATATTCCTTAGAAGGATGTTTAGAGGATTTTGAATTGATATCCAAATTTTACACATCATCCTCCAGGATCACTAGAGAGGTCTTAGGCTGATTTGGATCTATATCATCTAATTTGAAAATGATTGATTCTTCCACAAATTTGGTTCTTTTTTTAAACACTCTATTGGCTTTAATAGAGATTTAATATCCTAGAAATATTTCTTTATCACTCTTGGATGAAAATTTGTGAATAATTTCCATAGTATTAATTATATAGACTTTGCAACCAAAAACACTAAAGTAGCTTACTTTGTGTTTTATATTGTTCCAAAAAAAATATGGAGTTTTTTTAAGAATTGGTCAAATAAACACTCTATTAATAATATAGGATACTATATTTAAATCTTCATCCCTAAAATAAATAGGTAAGTAATATTCACTATGAATGGTTCTATAAATCTCTTCAAATGTTCAATTTTTTCTTTTAACAACTCCATTCTATTTAGGTGTTCTAGGGGTAGATAAATTATGAATATAGCCATTTTGAGAACAAAAATATTTAAACTCAAGATTTTCAAACTCACAGACATGATCAATTCTTAAGGATTTAATTCTAATTCCACTATGATTATATGCTTTTTTATCATATTTGGTAAAATCGGAGGATGATTCACTTTTGTGGGACAAAAAGAAAGTCCCAGTATATATAGAAAAGTTATCTACAAGAACATAAACATTATGCTTCCCATTTAAACTAGATACTCTAGATAATCCAAAAAAAATCTATGTGAACCAGTGAAAGAGGTTGATATGGTGAAATTATTTCTTTTGTTTGAAGAAAATTCTGTATTTATTTCGATTTTTACAATGATTACACACTATATCATTTGAAAACTCATATTGGGGTATGTCATTGAATGAACTCTTTCTAGATTGTTTTCTTATAGAGTGAATATTATAGTGTCCTAGTCTTTTATTCTAAATCCACGATTCATTGTAAAATACATAAAAATAGCTAGCATTTTGAGAAACTAAAGACTTTTTGTTAACAGTGTATACATTTTCATTTATTAATGCAAAAAACAATATTTCATTTTTTAATTAAAAACATTGTAAGAATAATTTTTAAATTTAACAAGAAATCAATTATCAAATTGTTGTGAAATACTAAGAAGATTATATATCAATTCATCGAAAAAAATACTTTGGAAAATAAATATGAGTTATAGTTATCAATTTCACCAAGGAAAATGATTTTTTTTCTTTTGGCATTATCACCAATGGTGACATTTCCACCATAAAATTTTATTAAATTTGTAAAGAATGAATATTACCCTCTCATGCGTCTTTAACTCCCACTATCTATGTACCATAAGCTTTTAAAATAGATCTTTAAGCAACGTTCATATAAGATAGTCAAGTTCAAACAGATTTTGGTACCCATATTGGTTTGTGTCTAGGAATATTAGTGACTAGTGCTTTAGGAACCCACATCTTTCTCATAGGATTACTATAATCATTATGTAATGTTCTAGAAAAATAAACTTTCTTTGGTCATGAAAAACATGAAACAGTAGAGAGTTTATCATAACTTGAACTAGATGAATGTTTTCTTGAAATAAGAGTAAAGAGACATGTCCTAGACTTAGAAAATAAATTAGTTCTTCCAAAATTTCCTTCACTGGCTGATAACCAATATCAGTGGTATATTTAAGACAATATATTTACCTAGAATGTTTAAAAAATAATATTTACCAATAGTGAACAATTAATGGTCATTTTTTATTGATCATTAAATAGCATTAGTTCATATTTTCTTTGAGTTATTCACTATTTTTCTGTCTTTCTACGGTATGTTCAGAATTAACAGTTTAGGTAAGGGCGTGTTTTTTCATAAAGGATTCCTATTTATTGTTCAGTTCATTATACGTCTCATTAAAAATTCCACAGTACTAAAACATTTCTTCATTAGAAATATTCTCAAAGTCACTACAATTTCTAGATTAATTAGAATTGGGTATAAATGATTCTAGTTTTACCTGATATGTGTTTTACTTAAAACACTTATTGGATTTGTTTTCATGTTCATCATGTAAAAATTCTTAGTCACTTGAACTTTCCTCATAATCACTCCTTGTTTCATTGATTTCCTTTTTATACTTTCCATCTTTCCCTCAGATCTCTTTTTGTACTTGAGCTTGGGATAATGAGCCTTTATATAATACATTACTCTTACATTTATAGCATACTATCTCTTCAGATGTGTCACTTCTTTTCCAGTCTTCCTTCCAGAATCCTTTCCGATCATATATTCCTTTGAAGATAGGCTTTCTGAAAAATTTCATCTACCTATAAAAACTATTAATCCTTAGGGATAATTGAGACATCTCCTCATCACTATCAGGTGATGATTTTTCAATGATGTATCTTTCAATAGAGTCTTCCAATTCCCCCCATCTCTTTGTGTTTAGAGGTGGTGGTAATAAATGCAACATAATTTCTTTTCGGTTTATCCCCGTCTTCCTAGTTGAATTGAAATTCATATTCATACATAATTAGTTTCTTATTGAGTTATTTTATGGGTAAATTGTTGATATCTCATGACATTCTAATAGAGACATAGGTTTATCTCCATCTATTAGGTAGGAAGCTGAGAATCCTCATAATTTTGTCTTTGGCAATAACTTATCTTCCAAGATAAATCAATGTTTTGAAAATTTCATTGAACCTGGCATACATGTAAGAAAACTGATCATAAGGTTTTATTCTAGAGTTATCATATTTAATAGCATTAGTATAAAATTTCAATTCATTCACCCTAGATGTTCCATCATGTTAAATAGACAAATTTACTCAAATTTCATTGGTAGTTTTACATCGAGAAATTATGTTAAATTCATCACCTCCTAAAGATACATATAAAGCATTAATTGCATTGAAATATTTATTGTAGTCATTCTTGGGTGGTTCATCCCAAGTGATTCTATCAGTAGTAATAATCATATACTCATCTATAATTGAAGACCAAATTTCAAAACCCATACTTTATAAATGCATTTTCATTTTCAAATTCCATGGGGAATAATTGGTTTAACTGAAGAATGGTGGAATGTTTGTTGCAACACCTTACAGTCTATTATAAATAATAAGAAATTACTTCCAAATAGCTAGAAATCTATAATTGTAATAAATTTATAGATCATTAATGTAAAACAGTTATCGCAGTTGAACAGTTTCCAAAATAGAGGCTTAACAGAAATAACAAACTAATTAGACAACAAATGTTGGTCGGAGTAGAGGACTCAAGAGTGGGGTGAATTAAGTCACTATTAAAATTTCTGTTTGATATTTTTTCCTAAAAGATTTCATAATAAAATAAATACATCCCATTTAATCAATATTATAAAATTATGAAAGTTTGACTTTTTAAATAACTTCTCAAATGATTGTTTAATTATCAGTAATCTTAATATCAATTTTTAGTTAGTCTTTTAAAGCTATTCTAATAAGTAAAAATGATTAAAATTTATTTCCAAGATTAACTATCAATTTAAATATAGTGATTCTTTGAATTGTAAAAGAAAAAAGATAAAAATAAATATAAAATCAAAGAGGATATAAAACAATTTGTTTAGTCTCAATCCAAGACCTAATTCACTCTACTTGGTGGTCACCCACCACCAAGTAGTTTATATTAATAAACTTGATCCACACCCTGGATCGAGGTAAACAACAGTACATAGGATAGTATAGGTCACACAACCCATTCCATAGTTCCTTATGGGTATAAACTAATATGTCACACATGGACCTCTTCCACATATATATGTGGGAGTAAACAGTTGTAAAAATATGTGAGAGAAAGGATATCTTGTATCCTACAGTTTAATTCTGGAGACAGGGTGTGTTTTTTACAAACAAACACACACACTGATCGATTTCCAAATACAATACACAACATAGTGATAATTATGAGTTATGATTAGATGTGCTCTATGTGTATTTTTATGTGGCTTTGGACTTCTAGAATGAACCAGGTGCAGGAATCATGTCCACTTGTGAGAATCCAAGTATCACAAGTCAATTATATCTAGCTCGTGTTCTTTATGGATTTGATAGTGCGAAGATGTTCTTGACTCAAATCTATGGTCTATCAGCTTTTGAATTATTGATTTCATCATGTGGTCTTTAGATGTATATTGTTTCATGTGTCGGTTCTTTACTCAAGAATTTTCGTGCTTCTTCACAATCTCACATGTTAGTTTATAGGACATTCTTTTATTTTTATTCATTAAGTGCACGTGTTGGAGACGACATGATTCATGTATTCTACAACTCATACCTTGTAATATCAAGGAACATGTCTACAGAGAAATATAAATTATTTCAGTACAAAAAGAAACAAATATAACTATTAGAAATTAAATTGAAAAAAAAAGATAGATTAAAGAATGGTGTCACAGTCTGTTTGGAAAGAGTGTCACATGGAAACGGTGTCACCACAGAACAATGTCTTATTATTTTCCTTTGAGCGGCGATATGTTCATTATAGAATATTTGGATAGAGATTAGGAACTAGTAGCACAAATGTGGTGTCTTGTCACGGTGTCTGTGTCACGACGTCGGGTCACGATGTCTGGTCAAGGTGTCTGGTCATGGTGTTGGGTCACGGTGTCTAGTAACGGTGTCTGGTCACGGTGTCCGGTCATGGTGTCGGGGTCATGGTGTCTGAGTCATGGTGTCTAGTCGCAGTGTATGGGTCTCAGTGTGTTGTCACAATGTCTGGTCCGGGTGTCCGGTCACGATGTCTGGTCATGGTGTCTGGCCACGGTGTCTGGTCACGGTGGCTAGGACATCGTGTCTAGTCACGGTGTCTGGGTCCTTTGCTAGAAAAATAGAGCCAGTGGTAGACTCATGATTTCACAGACATAGCCAAATATCTATATACAGACTTCAACCATGATATTCGCAGAATGAATTAGAATTAATCATTCATCAAAGATATCATTATATACCAAAGGTAAATATAGGGTACAATAATCAACTTTAATTTATAACAATTAAGAAGATGGATAGGTTTAATAAATGCATAAATAAACCAACTATCTATACACATGATTTGATACAGATTTAATAGGATTAACTGGATTTATTGAAAGTTTTGGATTTTTGATCATTAATACATGATAAACACATGACGAGTCCAACATTTATTCATGAAAATACTCAGACTCAAATAAATTCATTAAATTAAATGGATAAATGATCTCATCATATTTATTTTGATATTGAAATCCGTGATGATAAATATTTTGAATTCAATATGATGGTGGTATAATTATAATGTTATATCAACCTATTATCATCAGAGATGAAGGATAGGGTGAAATTAATTGAAGAACTCAGAGGAACCACCGACAAGGGAACCAATGATGATAATATTTTAAAAAAGAATATTTGGTACATAGAGCTAGACATGTACTTAATCTGAACCTATTAAAATTAAGTGATTACCAATTCGACCTATCAAAAATAAAAAATTAAAATATGAATAAATAATAAAATTAGTTGAAAAATATGGTGGCATTTACGAAGACCTTGATGAAAAAAGAATAACATTGTATTTTCAACTTGTGATGTATTTGAGTTTTGAAAAAAAAAATAGAATGGTTTTCTTATAAATGAATTACATCTCATTCAAATCTGATTAGATTTAATGTTTTCTAATAATGAACGGTTGAATGTTATTTCATAGATTCATGGATGATTGATCAGATAATTATATTGTTTCGTATATTTTTCTCTCTATTGTTTCATGGAACCTCATATTAATTCCCCATTAATTTATGAAAATCACATAGGGGGAGGATTTTATAAAATGGGAATAAATTCTTAATTGAATAATAGATTTTTATAAAGGGAAATAGTTTTTTATAAAGGGGAGGATATTTTATCAAAGGGAGAATATCTTATTAAGGGGAAGAATATTATACTTAAGGGGAAAAATTACTAAGGGTGGAATTTGATTCTAAATAATATTCATCTTATACTCCATCGTATCAATGAACTACCTAATAGGTGTTAAAAACTCAGATGGAGTTAAGTTTTAAAGAATAAAACTGATGAACCAAGATATTAAAATAATTAACGGGCTGAATGTTTTTCTAGTTAATTTTTCATTTATGTTTTTGGGTTTGATATTTTTTGATAGGGATAGATTTTTGAGTCAGATATTCTGTTTTTGCTTTTAGATTCTCCTAGTTTTGAAAATCATGAACACCATCTTAAATCCTATTAACAATCTTATAATGTCCATGTTTTTATGTTTGATTTGGGGAAGAACAATAAAATTTTTCATACATTGAAAAATTTATAATTTACTAATAATATATACCTTAAATTTTTTCATTGTCACTATTATAATTTGTATCTGTCCATTCAATTAGACTCATCTACATCAGAGGAAGATTTAGACTTTAGTAATATCTTTTTTTGTGAAAAAGTTCTAAAAAGTTGGACTACTACTAGTACTGATATAATTTTACTTACATGGATTAATATTATCATATTGATATTGAAAAATAACTGCATTTTATGAACTAATGAATATAATAAATATATAGAAACCATGTTTCTATTGTAAGGAATGTATTTAATGTTTTAATTGTATAAATAAAAAAAATTCTGTGATTCATTTATAAGGATATCTTAAGTTTCAGCTTTCTAATGTCATTCCTATAAATGTGGAAATATAACCATTTGAAGGATGCTTATAAATATCATTTCATTAGATGATTTTAAATCTGGTTTATTTCAATTTTTTATAAAATATTCCTCTTTGGGAACATATCATTGGTATCAATGTATTTCATTTGTGTAATTATATTCTATGGAAACATTAAAAGGAATGTATCGTAATAAACATTTTTAATTATAACATGCATCGTTTCATTGTAACGATCAAGGGATTTATATGATAGTAAGACGGAGAATATGGTCATTGAATCAAAGTCATATGGGGATAGTAAGACAAACATGATCATAATATCATCGGAATAGGAGGATAGTAAGATGGATCCATTCTGATAACTGTATCTAAGTCAGTCATGGTAATGAATGACATACATTACTATAAGTATAAAATAGAAGATACCATTAGCAAATGACATTGAAAAACTTATTCTTTTGGTTAAAATAGGATTATCTATAAAATATATTTTATTTCATCTTATATTTGTAAGATATTTCATTTCTAGCTGATTACAAGTATTGAATTCCCTTATATGTAATAGAAAGTTCATCATCATACTCAACATTCAACTTGTTGGTTTTATAAATATTAATATTATTGTGATAAAAAAATATCAAATGTGTTCATTCTGTATCAATATTTTTTGATACAAAACATTCTATGATAATCATATGTACATTGATTACTTTTTTTCCCTAGTAATTGGATCCGTAGTGATTATTATTTTTACTCTGATTTGATCAAACCATAGTCGGGTTCAGATTATATGACATTGTTAATTATAATTATTCAATGTTTGATTACCTTAAATAATGATATTTTGGATTTATTTATTTTAATTAATTTATGATAAGTTTTCTAACTACAATTCACCCCCTCTTGTATGTATACACATATAATCATATTCTTTAGATGTTATAATCAATATTAATGATATAATAAACCAACACTGCAATCAATTGTTTCATGGATAGAATGAATAAAGATATAAATAATGGTTTGGATTATATATTTTATTTTTATAATGATTATTTTTATTATTAACCTTGTTATTATAAGTGAAATGGAATTCATTATAAATATCATGAAGATATTTAAATGCTTGAAATTCATTACATGATGCTAAGTAAGGTACATAAGAATATTTTTTTAGAAAATTAATAATCCAATTATGGAAAATGGGAAGTTGGAGGATGCTAATAGTAATATTGGTGAAGAATATATGGAAAAATTAAATTTTGTCATGGATTATATATATATATATATAAATAGGTAATTATACAAATAAAAATACAGCTTGAAGCACTACAAATTAAATTTGTGATAAACTAGAATAATTTGAAAATGAAAATGGGAATCATAAAGGTAATGTATAATTATTAATGAATTAATATTCTAATTTAAATATTAGAAATAAAATATATTGGAGTTTATTAAATAATATAATATAACCAGAACAAAGATTAAAATGCCCTATATAGGATATATTACGCAAAGAATGATGGATATACAAAAACTAAATTGTTAAAGGCAAAACTAAAATAATTTCATTTTCTATTAATTTTAATTGATGGCCATTTGGACTGTATGGAATAGAAAATACATTATATAGTATTAAAAATTGTAGTTACATGAATGATATTCTACCTACATCATACAAAAATGTAAAATTTCCTATTAAATTTATAGTTTGGGTTACTAAATGATCTTATATGAATCCAATTGGAACAGTGATGGTTTACATTCTTAGGTAAAAATATTTCACTTCTCAAAAATCCATACTGAAGATCCCAGGTCAATGATTCAAAAAATAGATGGGTATGAAGTATTGATATATTCCTTCATAACATCCTTCTAAAAATAAACTCTATGATTTTTTAATCTCTCAACCCACTCTTCGCTAATCACTTCCAAAAAAAATACTCAACTTCAATAAAACAAAAGTATAATTTATTTTTTATAAGTCCATGGTCTAATAAAAAACCATAATCAATATAGTGTGTAAGTTATAATGATATATAGTACATATCATTATTTCATGTTTTTAGGGATTACATGTTCTTAACAATTTCACGCAATGGTTAGGAAAGTATCATCAAAACTTTAGGGAAGTTATAATTCACATACCAAATGTGATATAGTGTTATTTTTACTAGTAAAACTAGTCTTTAAAAATTTCAGATGATTATGGAATAAAAATATCATTAACATAATTTTACAAGTCTACACAGGAAACTTTATCTTTATCAATGAAATCAGGTCTACGACGACCATGGAAGAATCAAAATAGATTAATAAATATATTTCACCCTATTAAATCCATTAAATTATCCATGTTTGAATAAGATAAAAACACACCTTTATAGTTGTCGTTACCAAACAAGTCCTCTAGATAATCATCATTTGAATCTTGTTTCCTCAATATAAATTTTGAATAATGCTTCATTCATAGGTAAATCTTTAATTATTCCACTATGTTCAATAAAATATTTCTTCAATGTAGTAATGTAACAAAAATTTAATTCTGATGTATCAAATTGATTATTTTCATTATTTTATTATTTAAAATTCACATGAATTTGTGAATTATATTTCTATAATAAAAATAGAAACACCCCATGTTTCGGGTATATAATATATTTTTTATTCAATATCTTCTTGAATAATAACATATTTTATAATTAATAATAAATGAAAATACATGAATTTCAAATTCCAAGGAATATCAACACAATATCTCAGTATTCAAACCACCATCTATCTCAGTTTAGATCATTGATATTTCCAAAAAACTATTATTATAAATAACAAATGTCATGTAAAGAATGATCATATTTAATTTTGAATCGAATCTTCATGGATATTTTAAAATGTGTGTAAAATTTTTTGAATCTCACATGAATACTTGGAAATTCTCAATCAAATTTTAAAATTCCATTTAGGATTTGAAATGACTCTAATGTACACGAGTCATAATTTTCCAATGTCACGTGATTACTCTTGTTAGTTATATGCTAATACATTCTAAATTCCAATAATTCTCTTACGAATTGGTTAAAAGATTCTTATAATGTCTCTAGTTACACTTGTAAAATCAAAATTTATCCTTCTGAAGTCCCCAAGTTCACATCCAATGTAATGCATTACTATTCATTAGTACATATTTAAAATTCAAATTTTGGGAAGGACTTTTCGATTCATTAATAAAATCATATAATGATAATGATAATTCTTATCATCTGCCCCAATATTGAAAAATTCTCATTTTGATTACATGGATGAAACTTTGGAAAATTAAATATCGATATTTCAATCAAAATTCTATATATCAAAATGAAAATAAAATTTTCAGAATAAATTCTAAAACAACATTAAAGATTTTATGACACTAAAAAATTATAAATCATAATAAAACATCAACAACCTCTTACATAGTTTTTATAAATAGTTAGAAGAAAATAAAATTTATTTTTTTGGTCTGTTTATTTTTTCATAAACCTTTTATTTTTTAACAATAGTATACTTGTATGAGCTTTATTATTCATGTTTCTATTATGCCAAGTGAACATGTACTAATTATTTTCTATTTTTTTATTTTTATTTTCATAACTATTATGTAATTTTAATTCATTTATTTCCTTTTTTAATTGAATGAATTTCAATAATGAGTTGTTCACTCCTAATATGTATTTTTTCTTATATATAATAAGATTTCCCATAATGAGTATTAAATTTACAAAAATTTCAATAAAAGAAATAATGTATTAAGGCTGATTTTTTACTAATTTTAATATTTTTTATATCTTTATAGTGGGTGTATAATTCTTTTTTTGGCATGTTAAGGTGATGTTAGTCTTTTAATTTATTGTATTTTCTAGGTTCATGGTATTATTGGTCAATATTTCAATATAACAATTATTCATTTCATTTCAAAATATTATTATTTAATATTCATTATCATTAAACATTATATGTGTTTCATATTAAATATATTTTACGCCCATGTTTTGTAATTTTCTATTATTTATGTTTTTTGATCCCCTCAGTATTGTCATTACTTATTAATCTCATAAATATGGGAGAAAATATTAGAAATTGTAATTATCTAGAATGAGAATATTTAGTGGCTTATTTTGAATTGTGGATTTCATTATTTATAATAACTTATGAATATCTTAGTTCTTTAATTCATCACATAATATGATTTTATTTTTTATATTATTCTTTATTTTTTTTATAAAATTAATAGTTTTTATTCATTATTTTAAAAAATCATTATTATTTTCATATATTTGGAGTATAATAATTTTCATATATACATGAACATACATATTCAAAATAAATTAGAAATTATCTTATGTTTATAAGGTAGTGAAATTATGTAAATGTAGAAATTATACAATAATTGGGGAAAACCATGGTGTATAAAACCACACCTATACCATTTAGCAAATACATATTGATATTTTTAGAGAGGAAAATAAATAAAAAATCGGAATTTTAAGCATCATTATTTGATACTACAAATTTAATATGTCTTGAATTTTATCAAAGGGAATTATACTACACATGAGGAGATCTTTATGTATGATGGACGAGTTTAAATTTTTATAATTTAAAAACTCTTACATAATGAATATTTACAATAATGTAATACATTAACTTTAAAATTACAAAATGTATTAGAATGTTATGTATTAATTTATGACTAATATATTATGATAATTTAGAAATGTTAAAATTTTACATATCAAATTGTTACCTTCACATATATTAGATTTAATATTACATATTAGTATATCAAAATATATTATACATATGTATTGATCAGATATTGAGTGTTTTATTAGTTTTGTTTATATTGTTTCAAAAGTTACGAATTGTTTAAAAAGAAGAGATTCTATAATTTCATTATAGAAAAAATATTTCATACAGATATACTCTAATATATAATCATCACTGCATGGATAAGTATTTATCAATATTTAGGACATGATTTTCAATCACATAGTACCATAGATAAATTTTTGAGACACTTTTTTCAATAAAATTTTTTATATGGATTCTTTATTAATTCTTCAATGATTTTCATTGGATATTTTTAAAAATAATTAATTGTTTTTAAAATTGATTGGTATGGTGGAAATAAATGATTAATTAAATTAATATTTCAATATAGATTAAAATATATTTGGACATTATAATATATAAAATTATATAACCTTTGAAGAAATATTTTTCAAAATATTATATATATATATATATATGAATAATTATAATGGTTATTTTAAAACATTTTATGTGTTTCATTTATAAATATGTAGTTGAATAAAAATGTTAATAGAAATAAATGTTATATTTAATTTAATAAATACTTATGTGATGAAATGTTTGAGAGGTGAATTGTTCTACTCACTTATATTCTTAATTCTATAGAATTTCTGTTTTCCCAAAGCAATATCATTATACTACCTCACTGCTACCGAAGGGTCACTGCTTCTAAAATAGAAACACCATTTACAGATTCAATTTTCTTAGTATTTTAATTTCTAAATTATGCTCTATTATTTGTATTGTAGATTTATTATCAAGTTGTATACAGCCTTCAAACTACTTATACCACAATTAAATAAGAATACATTGAGTTCATATACATATAAAAAAGGATGGTTCAGAGCTTGTGTTTGAACCTGTTAACAAGCATATGTTATGGATACTCTATGAAAGGCCTTGTATTTGTCACACCCATGTAGTTGCCTCGGATTGGTCTTTATTATCACATAAGGTTATATGATAGTTCATATCTGTTATCTTGGGTATAAAGTTTTAGTATAGGTATATGATCATTTAGAACCATGATACTATAAATATCGTGTTCCCAATTATTTATCATTATTTTTTTACTCTTCAATTCTCCTATATGTCATCTTTATATATTTGAATTGATTAATAATTTTACCCCCCATATTCCACAATAATTTTAAATTTTTTTTCTTTTATTTTTCAGATTACAATTCAACACACAATACCACTTTTGAATTTCCATATATTTTGGGGATCTAATTATCTACCATTGTAACTCCATCTTGATGTGAACTGATACCTCCTTCCTTTTCTATATTATACATACCTACATAAACGAGATCTTCCAACAAGATCATAAGGACATATTTGGGATCATGTGTATCTCCACTCATCTAATCATTTTGAGGGAAAACATGGTCATTAGGAACCACAATATTATCATCAATTTCATACTTGAATAACTATAATGAAATGATTCATTGTTGTATTATCTAAAATTCATAAACAAGTATACTTAAACTCCCAAAAACTCATTCAAATATTAATTGAATTTAATCATGTGTAGGTTCATTCAAACACAGATATAACAGACATACCCCAATGCATACTGTGGGAAGCATTCTTTAAGGTTCTACAAATGGATATACAAGAACATCACAACTCACTTCCGGAATCCCAAATATCACATTGATTTTACCTGAATAAAATTTATAGATATTTTACATTTCTAATCAAAATAACTAATTAGATAAAAAACTATTTAAGAAAACTCCAGATAATTTTATTCACATTTATTTAATTTTAATAATCTTTAATTTTTTTAAATCTTTTTCTAATCAAATGAATTCATGTTTATGACAAATGATCCTATGTAGATGTAAAAAAATCAACTCTAGTAACTTGTTTCTAGTGTATAAATTTATACATGGGTATAATATACAATGAATTATAACATGAATGATAGATCAGTTTAGTAGTATAGAGATAATAGATAATTACATGATTTCCAAATTACAACAAAAAAATAAAACATATCTTGAAAAAAATTATTCCTTTCATGAAAGTTAATCAAATATCCCTCCATTATATCTTAGAAACGGAATATATAATAATGTGTGAGATAAAATACTATATTTTACACAAAATTATCTATTAATTGAAATATCTAAGTTAATAAACTAGCTTTAAAATTACCAAATTAATATTTTATTGAAAAAAAATCTAGTTGGATCTAATGAATATTTATTTTTAACATTTATGGTCAATGTAATCCTAGATTTTTTTTTAATTTTCCATTATATATAAGAAAATATGAATAATCAAAAGTAGGATATTTATTTAGTTATCCATTTTATAAAAATTTTAAATTTTATTTATAATTAAGAAAATATTTTCTGTAAATTATATATAAAGAAGTTAAGATAATTTGGAGTTAGAAAAGCTTATTTAAAAAAAGATTTATCCAAAAAACTATTTTTTTTTTAAATTTGATAATGTATATCTGTTTTAGTTAAAAAAATATTATTTCATGAGGAATAATTTTAATGAAATTTTTATATTATAAATATTTATATATTAATTTGAATTTATATAATTAATATTACTATTAAATAAAAAATATAGGATCACCATATGCTTGAAATATTCATTTCTAGAAAAAAAAATTTGAAATGAATTTTAGGATAATTACAACAAATCTATCAATTATGTGAACAGAATTTGATATAATGCAATAAATATATGTAATAATAATAATTAGTATTAGGATATAAATTCAACTTAATTTTTTTCCATATTGATTAATATAAAAAATATTATATTAATTACTGTAATTAATGTTAAAATAGTGTTTTTTTGCATTACATGCATTGTATACAATTTAATATACCACAAAAAAAGAATATTAATTCATAAATTGGATTAAATAATTATAATAATCTGAAATAAATTTTCTAATAAAGATCATTTTATTTTTATAATTAAAGGATAATTTACCTAGGGAACAATATAAGTTACATATGTCAAAACTCAAATGGTAAAATAATTAACCTTTGATGTAAATAAAATAACATGTTTAAATAAGATTTTTTTTTCAGTTTGGGAGGTGTGAATAGAACATATCACCCCTAAAATACATTATTTATTAATATTGGATTCACTTTCATAGAAATTTACATCACATTGTTGAATTGTTTTGGTTATTTACAAAAATGTCAATACTCCTCATTTACAAAATGGAACTCCCTGCACTAACATCATCAAACCGCTCTGGACATTTGGATCAACGTAACATGGAAAAAATATACCCTAACGTTTATATACTCATTCTTGATATATGTTTCTTCCCAATAGTCCATCCTTAGTGTCCTTAATAATATATCCAAAGTAGGTTCATCTATGTAAAGGAAATTGTGTTCACAATGCTTATTCATTTTTACTTCATGTTTTTTACCTTATATTATGTCTTAAAATTTTCAGTATAATAAGATAAATATCTAACCTATACGGATATGTAATTATGCTTATGATATTATAATTATGCATATCTTTCTATATCAAATGGGAAACAAAGCATTCACTCTTCTGTACGGAGGACTATCGCCACGTTAATCGATGTAATTTTTTTCCTTCACCAAATCACTTAGACTATACTAATAATAGATATATCTTATATTATATGATATTAATTCTAAAAAAATGTAAATATCATCCACGTTCTTAAAATTTACCCCATTAATGGGATGTTATCCTTAATTTTTCATACGTATATCATACGATATCCATGAAGAGATGTGATTCATGTTTCAATGCCTAAATTTAAATAATGGTTCTAGAAATATATTTAATAATTAAATATTATATTTATAGAATTAATAAAATTCATGATAATATGGATCAATATAATATTTAAAAGAAAATGAACTTTCATAACAAAACATGAATAATAAGAAAAGGTAATTAATACTCGAAACAAAATAAATAATAAAAGATTATTAATGAATGGGTGGAAATATGTTATAATATAATCCTATATAATATTATAAATATTAATATTGTTATCGAATAAATTAATATTCTTTTTAGAACAACTATACTAGATTTTATGTCATGTTAGACTAATGTGGCTTGTGATGCATGGTATTTCATCTCACTTTGCACTTCATTGAAAGATATATGTTATTATGAACCTATTAACTTTTATGTATTGTGCTAAATGATTTTTTATCTAACATGATTAAATATTTATTAATGATTATTACTAATTGAGTTTAATTCTTAACTATCAATGGGTTATAATTTTATAGTTACCAAATAGGTATGATCTATTTTACAATATCATAATTTTTTATACTTCTTTTACTTCTTTTGAATGAATACTATAATTTTTCCTTCGTAAGATCCAATAATTTTTTTATCCACTAGATTTTTATTAGTTTATATACTATTTTTCATACATTTTGTATCTATGGTACTTGATTAAAGAGATAAAATGTTTAAAAAACTGAAATAAATTCTCATTAAATTTGAAATATTTTCATTCAATGACCAAATTTTTCATGATTTTTATAAAAAATCAATTTTTTATTCGAATGACTTATTTAGTAAATTTTATGTTTTCCTTGAATTTAAAAATTCTTTAAAAGGCCTATTTGTTTTGAATGTTATGTTTCTATAATAATTCTATAGGATTTTTTTAATATATACAACAATAATTATATTTCCCATCACCATAACAGTTCAATGAAACGTGGCGTATTATTAAAATTTCAATGGTTTCAAAATAAAAAATATTTTAGGAAACTATAATTTTATATTTCCCTTTAATAACGTTTATTCTTCCAAAAGACATGATTTTATTTAAAAAAAACATAAGATTTATAATAAACTAATAATCACCGATAATCTATAAATTTATTTTTTAATTATTAAATTTATCTGAAGACAATAACGCTGTTTTGATAATTTTTCATTAGAAATTAAATATTTTCTTAAATATACATTTTCTTTTAAAAATTGATATTATTGTTGACTAAAACATATACCATTTATAAATATAGTTTTCAAATTTATTTAATTTTATTAATTGTAGAAATATAGATAAATTTTTATCCTTTACTGAATACAATTATTTATTGATGAGGAATATTGTTCATAAATTAAATAAATCAAATTATATGTGATTATTTATTTAGAGATGCAGTATAGGGTAGGTCTTACTTGATGATTTGGTAGGTCTCATGTGGAAAAATAGCTTCCCAAATTGAATGGTGTTTTACCAATAATATTAAATTTTCATGGTGAAAGGTCAGGACGGTAAATATATCATGTTTTTTGAGGTCCTGACATGAAATACTAGGAATTTCATTAATTTATAAATTATTTAATATAATAAATGAGATTATTTTTATTGATATTATTCAGTAAGTCACATTTTTCTGATGTTATTAATTAAATTGTAGGATTGTTCAGTTATTTATTTTACTATATTAATTATTCCTAATCTAAATAAGAGTGTCAATTGGACGATTTAATGAATAAGGTTTTTGGTTATTTACCATTTCATATGAATTATATATTATTTCTTTATGAAATATTATAATATACATCAACCATACTAAGAATTTTATCTCACCATTATTTTTTTTTCTATTCCATAGGATATAATGATGAATTAATTGAAAGGGTTTAAGGTTCTTGATGTTTTCCTTTACAATGTTTATCACTAATCACCTATTGAAAATGGGTATCATGTTTGTATCTAACTCTCCATGACTACTAAAATCACTAGTCCTTTGGGATGTAACCCTTTTAATTTATTCTATAGTAAAAAAATTGACCACCGCCTATTGGTCACTATAGACAGGGTTGTAACAAATGTTGTTAATGGAATTTTATTTGAAACCATTGTAATTATTACAAGGAAAAATATAACAGGGAATTGAAACTAATGATAGACTTTGAGGACATGTAATATTATAGAATTATATCCAATGATTTTTTATAAGAAAGATATTATATGGTTTTTCAATGAAATAAATCCACATTTGGATACTACATGTTGTTGTTCTACTGGTAAAGTTTCAAATAGGGAAAATTACTATAAAAATGGTGCATTGGGATTTGACTCGAGTTTCACCCAGTCTATGAATACATTCCATATTGTACAACTTGAAAAAAAATCCTAGGGAATATTCATTATATGAATCATGTTATAATTATAAACCATTATGAGGGATTTGAAATTAACTTTATGATTTCGAAATATTGTTGATGATACTAAGATTATTATTTCATGATTAACAATTTATAAATTTTCTTTTTTCATTACACTGGATTTAGAATTATACATTTTGATTAAAAATTAATTATTTTATGAACTAATTTAGTGTATTGTGTTGTTTAGATATTACATCTGGAATAATGAATTGTATCAATACTAATAATCAATGTTGGAATATTCCTGTTGAGTATGACAGTATAATTGTGTTGGATCTAAAAGTATCATAGACATATTCAAGAATATTACCTAGGTTATGGAGAATAATCTGGACCTGATAGAGAAAAAATGTCCAATGAATAATTCTCCAATGTTTGATCACTTCAAGAGACAGAATCCAACAACATTTAGAGGATCTTTTAATCCTTTAATTAAAAGTTAATTTATTAAGTGGACTGAATAGAAATTTCTGGACAAGGAATTGATGAAAAGTTAATTGTTACAAATTTATAGGGTTGTCACAATGGTGGTGATGATCATATTTTGATGATAATCTTGAATACTACGGTGGAATATAGAATAGATCACATGGAATTAATATATTTTAGAGAAATATTATTTCAAAAATGATTCCATCAAGTCGAATGGACTAAAATGATGAGAATGTTCCTTAGCATAAATCGAATGGTAGATTATTGTGTTGTAGATTGTGATAAATACATTACAATACAATCATGATGTTCTAGATATAACATAAAAATATTGAATGCCAGAATGAACATTTCCATGATATGATGAAGATATGTTTCTGATGGGTGAAATTTTATCCAGCATTTTCATCAAATGATGAAATATTTTATGGTCAATAACAATAGTGAAATAATTTTATAGATTATATATATTTAATAGGATTAAATAGAATAAGATATCATATGATCACTATGAAAAAAAATCTATTTTTCCATGAAGAAGAAGATGATGAAGCAATTTACATCATGTTAAAAATGTGTAATGGAAAAAAACTACAAAATATTTTATGGAAAATATGAGTTTGTTACAACTGTGGTGATAGGAGTCATTTAGATAATGAATATAAGGGAAAGAAAGAGTCCATTATTACATGTTATTAAACTTTAAAAAATTAGAAATTATTCAAACCAATTCCCTGAAAATAAGGGATATCCACTATAAAAGATGCTAAAGAAAGTATGCCAATCTTATGAGATCATTTTAGTTGCACTGGATGTACCCAAAGAAGTGTTGGAAGGTACTTCAATCATAGCCTCAAATTTATAAGATGATATTTTTGATTTTGAATCATCCCACTATTTTATATTCTCTATGATTTCTAAGAATATTAGTTACATACCTATCAATTTAGAAATATAGTTTCTAGTTAAAACAAAAAGTGATAGTCTCCTTGAAATAAAGATGTGGTAGTATGTCCCCATTATGACACCTAAAGAGGCAAAATTTATAGAATTTATTATCATAAATATTGTTTACATTGATATAAACCATGGTATGAACTATATCTAAAAATTTGATGAAAAATTATATTCCATGGAGAAGGAAATTGTGACTCATGTTGAAGATGTGGAATACTTCATCTATATAATGGAGACCTCATCATTTATGTCATATATCGATCATTCCCTTTTATCTAATATGATTGATATTTTAGTGGAATAAAATCAAAAAATATATATGAATAGAAAATGAAATCATAAAATTTAGGAAATACACATTATATTAGAATACATCGATTTATTTACTGAGGAAAGTGGAGGAGACATCCCCAGGGAGAGGTGATATCAACACTCTATAGGTTGATCATCAGGTAGGTTTTATCATGGAAGCCTCGGTGGTGGACAGAAGGGGGAGGAAGTGGAGCGATAGGCATGGTGATGACTATAGAGGGGAGGCAGGCTTGATAAAGGTTAATGTGTTGCGGGGGATAAGGCTAGGAAGTTTTGAGCATCATGGATGATGTAGGAGTGTAGCTATTGGAGTTTAGTGATTAGAAATTTTTGGTGGATGGGTTGTCTTCAATTAAAAAATCCTCAGATTGTTAGTGTAGTCCCAAGTAAAGTTAGATCAAGGATAAATCATCAGCAATTCTCTCATATTTGGATGTTTGAGAGGTTTTCTATTTTCCATTTGAAACAATGCCATGTATTCATGCATTGATATTTATTATTGAGCATCATCACTACATAATTTTTATGGTTCATAAAAAATTGAAACATATAGTGTGGTGATTGAGTTTAGGAATTCGGTCATGGGGCCTGTAATTAACCTATATCAAGGATTAAGTGCATCTGTGTATTTGGACAATGTAAAGGTTACCCCTCAATATATTAAAAAATGGATTATACGTTTAATCAAAATATATAAAAAAACTTTGGATCATTCATGTATTTATTAAGGAATTACCATCAAATTCACCATATCATTATGTCGATAACTCCCTTGGTTATGTCTCTAATAGAAGAACAACTTGAATGACTCCCTATAAAATTGGCACTATGGAATTTGTGGAGTTTATGAGAAAACTATAGGTGTGTTGGGATAATATATTTATTCTCCATATTTTTCCACCAAGGGGATCATCTATCCTTTTATTTAATAAAAAAGATTGATAAATGTTGATTTTCAATGATTATAGGGAAATTAACGTTCTTATAATAAAAAATTAATCCTCTTTTTCTAGACCCTCTCCCCACAAGTTTTACACCTCCTAGTCTAGAAATGTGAGAATGTAGATAGTTACCCCCAAGTCTCGCCTCTAGCTTGCCTCAGGTTGGAGACTAGCACTGCGGGTAAAATAAACAAAACAATGGGAGGCATTATCCACTTAGAGAACACATACAAAAGAGAGAGATAAGAAAGAAACCGACCAAATCCAACTCATACAATAATATAAATTAAATTCCATGTAGACATATGTAATGTCATGAAAACACTAATTAAACAGAACTGGAAAACTATCAGTATAAAAGAAAATAAAAATGGCAGTGACCACAAATCCCAAATAGCTCTTGCAACCCTAAGATAGTAGTAACCAGCTTGATCTCCAACCTGCTCCATGTGAACTAGAAAATAGTTTTTATATATATAGTATAAGTATAATATAATACTCAGTAGGATACACCCCAGATCCTCCCATAAAAATAATTAATGAATGATAAATCACAATGAACAACAAATGAAACTAACTCATTAGCTGAATATGTATACTATGTTCCTAGTCTCACAATGTATTCACACACCAAGTATTGCATACAATATAATATAATATAGTAAATAATATCAAGGGTACCCCACTATTACTTCCCCATTGGTTTTCCACGTTTCCCCTACATCATACGTCCTAAGAACCTCTGTCCAAAAGGCTTTCCCACATACACCTGGGAAAAGCACCACATCATGAACCTCATATAGCACAACCACTATGTCCACATAATGAAAGTAAAAAAAGGTAGTTTTCAGGAGACACCACATCTCGTATAACGCATTTCATATGTCAGGAAATAAACCTCAATCTATCGTAGCCCCTACGCTGAGTAAATATTTTCAATCCATCACAACTTATACATGTTACATATATAGTAGTCTATAGGAAAATATATACAAATTATATGTGTCTAAAAACCCATAATCCATTATAGCCTTATACACACATATATGGGTAAAACGAACTGGTGTTCCTACCAACACATGTAAGTACCAAAAGAGTAGAGTGGGGGCAACATGGGTAGTCAACCTTCCATCCACCCACCGGAATGTTGGGGAAAACAAACCCCCAGGGCTTAGAATCCACATGGTTTCATTTTCCCAAACTTATGGGGTGTAGTGGAATATAAAAACACTAAATTCTAGAATATACTATACCCCACAACCACACTATGGGAGTAACCTAGTCTTAGACTCAACTGCAGCTAACAATGCTTGGACTCTCGACTACTACTGCTATAAATAGGTATCCTATAATCCCAAAACCATTTAAAGTGCTACATTAGATTACATTATCCCTTTTTATTAATTTTACTTTACATTAATTAGTTCATTAAACATTAATTAACTATTATTTGTTCCACATTATATTTCATTAGCATCACACCAATGTTTCATAACCTATAGGAAAAACTAAACCAAGTCCATAGCTTCTTAGAAATATTACCTTAGCATTGCATCCTCGCAAGCTCAAACCCCATGGGTTAACATCATTTATTCAATCTATTATTAACATAATTTTTAATTCCCTATAATTGAAGACATTCGAGAAAAATATTCTACGCTACTAAACACAAGGGGCTCAACACAGTGAGTAAATGAACTACATGTCATGTCTTTTCCAACAATAGCAAAATTAAAGGCCCATCCTTCATCGAGAATCTAAAATGGAATGCAAGTGGAATACATCCTACATATTCACTTCATCTTAGAAAGAGAGTAGTAAGACAAACGTCATTGAGTAGTGGAGAATTAAAATCAAATAAACAACCAAAAAGATTTATCAAACATCTAATCATTCATATCCAACCCGTTTCAACATCACTGATTTCCTACCTAACACCCACATACATAAATAGATGCATCTCGCCACTCTAGCTGTCATCTACTACCACATCCACTAGGCCTCCATGCACCCACATATCACAATAGCCATCCATTCCCACATCATTACACAAGAAGCTAGAAACAAACAACTTATCAATAGATATATTGGCCCTTAAACAAGGCATATGGTGTACACACTCAACGAACTCTTAAGGCAACTATAATGAAGGCTCTCAAGCATACAAGAAAGAGGGTAACTTAGAACCCAACAAGGAATTATGTTTTATTTGAAATGTGGTTCATTATTACATCTCGAATTGACTGATTCATTATTAGTTAGTTCCAAATATGGGAAACCTAAAATGAAAGCTATCACAGCAACATAAATTCATTGAAAAATTAATATGAAATTCCATTAAATAACAACCACCAACATGTTTCCTATTTAACAACCTAATTTAATAGGCATGCACATCTACATAAATTTTTATTAACAAAACATTAAACCAAACTGATTCGTTTACATGCCTTTTTATCATTATTCAGTAAATTATCAATTAATTTAAGGTTTACATTATTTGACACATTCATCAAGAAAGACATGATTACAAACAAAAAAATAGATATTACACAATCTGTAAAATCAAGAGGAAATATGTTATCCCAGTGGAATGAAACAACAAGAGATCACAAAAATTCTTTTAAACTGGTTAATGTATTTAATTAGGTGAATTTCAATGTGTTAAAAAGGATAAATCATTTTAAATATACGAAAACATGTAAATAATTAGAGAAACAGAAAATATCCTACCTTGAAAGGTTTCCAAAATTCATCACTCGAGAATAGATCAATGCAACATATCATGATCACATTTCCTACAACAACTATATCCACCCAAGGATGTCTCTAGAAAACTTATTCTACAACAACCACAAGAAAATCTGTTAGAATAATGGAGATCAAATTCAAAATCATTCAAAGGAAAAATAGGAGATGAAGAATTGAAGAAAACCAAATAATGGAGGTTGATCTTACCTTGTATTGAAGGTAGATTGAACAGGAATTCCCAATAGCGATTCCAGTCCAAGGGATCATTAAAATGCCCTCAAAGGAGGTGTCAGGTCACCTAGGATGAGAGAGAAAATAGGTGAGGCCCTAGGGAATGGGAAACCCAAGCGGTATAATGACCTTAAAAAATACAATAATAGGATAGTACATGACGTGAACCACATATTCTCATTGTGTACTTCATTGTGGTTAGGTTCTGATAAGAAACCCACTAATATTTAATTTAATTTATATTTTTAAACTTGAAGTAATACATGTTATGTACCCCTTTGTCACATCGTTTATCCCACCTATTTGTGGGTTCTCGTGACCGGACCCCTCCAAATATCATTTGATCCTTCGCTATGTAGTGAAATTGATAAAAAATGAAACAGGTCCATCCTCGCAGATTCAGAACCTTACATCAGATACCTCTCAAAACATTCCACTCCTCGTGAATCCAAAACTATCCTAGAGAGAAAATATAAAAGGGTTTGTCCGAACAACCACCCATAAAGAAACCTCTCAAAAGAGAAGCCACAAAAAAACCAAGAGAAGAAAGGAATCTCATAAACACAAAAGGTCTAAAACCAAAAAGTGAACATCAATAAATGAAAATTTGTAAACATCAAACAACACGTGGTATTAAGCTTGTGTCTATGAATCACATTCTAATATACTCTCCTCCATGCCACCATGTCCCAAAACGACATGAACCAAGGGGATATCATGCCCACACAATCCATTCTCTTTATAGTCATGGATCATTATAGGCCACTCTTCAAAGGTGGCATCATCGTCATCATCAATATCACCCAAATCGATAATATTAGAGTCATTGTGAGGATAACGATGGATCTATAACCCATGAAAAACATTATGTATCGAGATGATGTACGAGGGAAGTTCTAAATGTTTGTCTAGAGATCCAACATGAGCTAACACCTTTGATGGCCAAACAAACCTGGGAGACAGCTTACACCCATGACCAAACCTTCCCTACCCATGAAGGGGAGTTTCCTTTAGAAACACATGATCCCAATAATAAAAATTCAAATGTGTGAACCATTTATAGACATATGATTTTTGATGATAAGGTGCTACCTTCAACCTCTCAGGAATCATCTGAATGATCTCTATCTTATTCTGTATTAGTCCTGGCCTGAGAATTTCTTACTATCCAACCCTAGTCCAGCACAACAGAGAACAGAAAGGTATGCCATAAAAGTATTCAAATTGTTCCATACCAATGGTGGGGTGAAAACTATTTTCCTAATTGAACTCTTACTTGGGTATGAACCACATACACAACCATCCAGAAATCCTAATACAAGAGAACTGCGTGACTTCAAGATTCTGGATGGTCTGCTCAATCATTCCATTCTTCTGCAGATTTGAAGTAGTTCTAAGCCATATCTAGGAAACAAAATCTTGTACAAGACCTCTCCACCCCTTATAAGTAAAATGAGGTTATCGGTCGGAAATTATCATCCTTAGGAATCCGTGGAGTCTCAACACATCCTCTATAAACTTCCCTCACTGAGCTTGACTCCATGATTTCTATGCAGTGGGATAATTTATTTATACGATGCTCTACATCCCAAACATAATCATGGCCTCCCTAAACATGAGATAAACTAGTAACGATGCCAATTGGTATGTCCTCTCAATTATAAATAGGAACATCTAACGGCTGGAGAAAACCACTGGGGACACGGTGCTCAGCCTTCACCATTTGGGAGACCCATCATTGAGACACAAACTCTACAACTCCAGGATTCAGCCTAGCCTTACAAAACATACTCCTCAATGATGGGTAAATATTTTTCATGACGGTATGTGTTGCTGAAGGTGAACTATGGAACTCTAAAAGAATTACCTCCCGCATCATCAAAGCTTTCTCTGATACTACACCAATTGATGTTCATCCATAGACCAACCATCAATGCCTCACCTCAAAAAACTCTATCTATGCAGACCTCTACCTCTATATCCCCCAACTAGGACTCTTCCAAATATTCCACTAGAGATGACTACATCGTCATCAGAAAAAGGCAACCAATGCCCCCAAATTCTCTTATATTGAGGTGTGATGATAAAAGTACTTTCATCACTCTCCACCAGTCATCAACTTCATCCATTTTACCTGATGGGGACTTACTTCTTGGATCATCAACGAAAACATTCCCCTATCTAGTTGTATATGATATTTTTATATCTTAGTCATTTAATAACATCATCCACCAATTTTGTCACATGTTCATGTGTCATTAGGAGAAACCATACCTCAAGCTCTTAGGATCATTGAAAACCACGAAGAGCTCTCCAATGAGTTACTGTCTTCACAACATCCGAGGAAACTCCACTAATGCTAACTCAAGATCATGGGTCACATAGTTATGCACATGGGGATGCAACTGACAAGACCCATAAGAAATGGAAAATAACTTTTTCATTAGAACACATCCAAACCCCTGATGCAATGAATCATAGAAAACATCAAACTAGAATTCCTCTGCTTTCCCAAAATGAATCGATGTACTAACCAACATCTCTTTAAGATACTCGAAAGCTCCCTGACGTTGATTAGTGCATATGAACACCTAATCTTTCTCTGTCAATGATATCGGAGGATTCACAACAACAGATAAATCAGCTATGAACCTCATGTGGTAGCCTGTGAGACCAAGGAAACTTTTCACCTCTACAACTGTCTTGGTGGCCCCCAAAGACACAATTGCTTCTATCATCAAGAGATCCACCAGATAATCCCTACTGGGTTACAACATGCCCCAAGAAATAGACTTCTCGAGCCCAAAAATCACACTTTGACTACTTCCCAAATAGATGTTGTTGATGATGAACTACCAAAATAGAATACATATGATCAACATGATCCTCCTCAGAAACAGAGTACATAAGGATTCCATTGGTGGAAACCACCCCAAAATAATCCATGATCTCATGGAACGAAGCGTTCTAAAACCCCATTAAAACTCCTGCAAAATTCTTCAAACCAAATGACATTACTACGAACGTGTAATTCCCATGACTATAATAGATTGATGTCTTTGGGATGTACTCATCCTTCACATACATCAGATGATATCATTATTGCATATCAATCATCGATAACCAACATTCACCCTTCAATTTATTTAATAATTCATCGATCCATAGAAGAAGATAGTGATTCTTCACTATTTCATTGTTTAAGTGTTGATAATCAATATATAATCACAAGCTGTCGTCGGGCCTCTTCACGAATAAAACAGTTGCACCCCACAGTGACACACACGTCCAAAAAAATACACTATAACTAACTATAAATCTTTACACATGGCTCCCGTAACTCAAAATGGTCTATCAAATACTGATGCATAGGGATAGGAGACGCTCCTAGCTATAGCTTGATCCCCACATTGATCACTTGTCAAGGGAGTAATGTTTCAACAACTTCTGGGAAGACATCAGTGTACTCTTCTATGACCCTGGTAAATGAAAACTAATCAATATATAAAGAACTCACAATCAAATCATCCATCACAGATGACAAGGACGTGACTTGCATCTGGCCCATCTGAGGGTCTCGCTCACTTACAATCACTATTGGATCTCCATCAGCATTGAAGAACACAACCTACCTATTGAATCAATCCATGATATCCTCATAGAATAAAACCAATCCATTTAATGATGACGTCATATAATTTTATTCATAAAATATGAAATATCCCCGAGATTGGTGTATCCATAGCAGTAGATCATATTCTTTACATACATCAAACAAGCCAGCTTGACCTTCTACTGGCATAGTCAACGCTGAGGGAACTGAAATCCTCTCTTCCTAATGGCCCACTGATTGGAAAAGGGTATGTGATATGAAGGATTTCGTGGATCTTGAATCAAATAAGGCATACAACTATGTAGGAAATAAGAAAATGGTACATCAAATGTGGTCTAGGTCACCTGACACTGGCAATACTAAAGCCCGAAGCTGACCACAACCTGCTCCACAACCTCTCTAGCCCTGATGGCGACCACTACTCTGGTCGTATTCTTCTCTCAAGGGATGGGGCGTGTCATAGGGATGTAATCTTCCAGCTTCATCTGGTCTCTTGTAATCCAATTTCGGTGAAACTTAATGCTGGTGACTCATTTGGAACCAGATCAACAGAAGAACCTAGAGTAGAACATATGGGGCCTAATGACTACTCTGAAAGGTTGGGCACTCCATCTACTGATGACCTAAGAATCCACCAGAGAAATAGTCACATAATCCCTTGTAATAGACTTAAGAGCCCCCCCCCCCTAATGAAATGAGATTATGAAGGATGTGACCTACCATCAACCGAACGAAAACACTTCTACCATGAAAATACGGATCCTGGACCAAAGCTCTAATTCCCAATGAATCATGGGTAATTACCACTCATGATGATATAGTTCTTCCCAATGTCTTATCGATGACCTCTTCCCTCTCTTGGACCTCTTGATATGTCTTCATCATAAATGGGGTGATTTGGCACTCGATCTCTGGATGGAAATTCTCGTCTAAATATCTCACCCTAGCCTCTCCATTGAGCAATAGGTCTAAATAATATTATAAAAAGTTCTTGAAACAGATTCCAAACTCAAGCCCCTTAGAGAACCACAATCGAAGGGTAAGCATCTATGTGCGAATGGATACTTTCACATTCGATTAAAGATGCATGATTCTGAACTTTTATCGAAACTCCTCCCATGAGATCGTCAACTCCTCGTGATCCTTAAGGAACATGAACCACTACTTCCTCGCTACCCCACACAACATCGCCACAAACAAAGAAACCCAGTGCTTCTGCTGAGAATGGATCTCACTGATGGAAATCACAGCCTCCTCCTACCATCCTTTCGTGACTGCATCTACTACGGATCCCTCCTTCTTCTGTAGATTATGGAACTGAAACTCACAAAGTTTCCTCCTACATGTGTCTTCATCATCAACCTCTACCCTTCAGTGATCAGCTGGCACAGCCTGCTTCACATCTTCTGCACAAACCTAACGAGGATGTCGAACACGAGCCATACCCTCAAAATAACAAATAGTTAGAGATCTGAAACCTAAAATATTGAAGACTCAAAATTAATTAATTATTTTTTTACTCATTTTAGGTTATCCTTTCCCAAGGTCTAACCATTAAAATACATACACAATGAATAATGGTGTATGACCTTTTCCATGGTCACTACCCTGAAACCAGTATCATCTCATTTAGATGTCACTATAAACATAATGTTTCGTGCATCAGATCACAGGGGGCACTAACCAAATATGTCTTAGATGCTATCTAGTGTTTACATCACTTGATAAATTTGACTGACTTTGTTTCCCAACCAACCCATACAGCCTCACCTGTACTTAACACCAAAACTGCATTCTATCACTCAACCTATCCTCTGATACCACTTTTTCATGGCCCCCTCCCAACAAGGTGTACCCCTCCTGGGTAAAAATATTTGATTAGGGGGATATTGAACCCTGAGTCCTACCTCCAGTAATCCCTGGGTTGGAAAAAAGCACATAGGGTATAGTAAATACACAAATCGGAGGCATTACTATCTAATAGAATATGTGTAGAATAGATATATAAGACATTCACCAACCAAATCCAACTCTGAATATAATATAAAACAAATCCCACGTACATATATTTAATTTCATAAAAAAAACTACTACAACTTAAATGGAAAAGTGCACATACAAAATGAAAATTAAAATCACAATGACAAAAAAAACCGAACAGCTCATATGACGCCATGCTAATTGTAACCAACCTTATATTCGACCTGGTCCATCTAACCTACAAAAAAAATATATACATAGCATGAGTATAAATGTATACTATGTTGGACCCACCCCAGATTCTCTCAGGTAATAGTAATGAAATCTTGTTAAATCATGGCGAACATCAAATGAAACTAACTCATCAGTTAAACAGGTATTCTATGCTCCCAGCCTCACCATGTCTACTCTCAAGAAGTATTTCATACAAGAGTATATAATATATTAAAGAATATCAAGACTAACCCTATACTACATCCCTAATGGGTTTCCACTTTTCCCCAATGTCGCAGATCTTAAGCATCTCTCCCCAAAAGTATTTCCCGCAGACACCTGGGAGAATCACTACATCGTGCACCTCATGTAGCTCAACCACCACATCCACGTAAGCAAAGAAACTATGTAGTTTTTGGGATCCACTTCAGCTCCAATAAAGAATATCATACATCATGAATTAATACTTATGCCATCATAGCCCATACACCAAGTGAGGATCCCCAGTCCATCACAACATGTACATGTCACACCTATAGTAGTCAATAGGAAACTACATCCAGATTATATGTCTCTGAATAACCACATGCCATTACATCCCTCTACACACATAAATGTCTAAAAATAACTATTGTGCCTACAAGTAAAAGTAAGTAACAATTGAAGAGTGTGAGTCCAAATGTGGTAGTTAGCCGACCATCCTCCCACTGGATTGTTGGGGAAAACACACACCCTCCCCTAGCCTCAGAATCCCCAGGGTGTCAGTTTCCCTAACCATGGGGTGGAATATCTTATAGAAACCCAAAAATGACATAATATATTATATCTCAAAATCACACTATGCCCATAACCAGGTCTTAGACTCAACTGCAGATATGGTCTCTCAGACACCTAGCTACTACTACTAATACTAGGTATTTTATAAGCACATAATCATTTAAGGAGATACATTACATTTCCTTGTCCCTTTTATCTATTTAACATTACTTTAATTAATTATTGAACAATTAATTAACTATTATTAATTCCAAATTACATATTATTAGCATCACACCAATGTTTCCTACCCTATATGAATAACAAAACCCATTCCACATCTTCTCAGAAATATTAACTCATCATTGCATCCTAGTAAGATCCAACACCATGGGTTAACATAATTTCTTCATTCATTTGTTAACATCATTTTTTCTTCCATATATTCCTAGGAATTCATGAAATATATTCTAATATACCAAAAAGATTGGGCTAAACATGATGAGTATATTAACTACCCATCGAGTCATTGCTACCAATAGCATGAGAGAAGACCCATCCTCCCTTGAGAAGCTAAACACGAAAATCATTTCACACACCATGCATATTTTCACCTCCTTTTAGATGGAGGGTAGTAGAACCAACAGCCTTGAGCCGCATAGAATGTGAAGTAATTAAAAAATGGAAAATTTCCTCCTGTATCCAACCAATCTTATCCAAATTGTTTCATCATCTCTGGTGTTCTTCAACACCCACATGGATAAAAAAATGGTTCTCACCACTGTAGGAATCAACTGCTGCCTCAACCACTGGGCCACTCTTCCCCCACACATCCCAACATCCATCTAGGCTCATATCACAACACAAGGAGGAAACAAAGATCATATCAACTGGGATATTATCCCTTGAACACGGCATTATTCCTTCACATATAGTGAGAACTAAAGGATCCCATTTATAAGTCACTCAGCCTTACATGAATGTGGGTAGCTTTGAACCCTACATGACATTATATTTTATCAAAAAAACTAGTTCATTAATCCATCTTGAATTAACTGATTCATTATTAGAAGGATCAAAATATGGGTAACATAAACTGCAAGATACCATGGCGACAACAAATTAATTAAAAAATTAATTTTAAATTCCTTTAAACAACAAGAACCACCATGCTTTAGGTTTAACAACCATATATAATTAACATGCACATCTGCATCAATTTGATCATCATAAAATCATGACAACCAGATTCATTTACATGCCACATCATCATTATCAAATTAATTATCAAATAAGTTTGTCTTTACATTCATTACCAATTTCATCAAGAACAACATGCTAGCAAACAAATCATAGATATCACAGAATCTATAAAATCAAGAGGAAAATTGTAAATAATGAGAAAAGAAACAACATACAATCAATCCAATTTTTGTGAACTGGTTTGCATATTTAATTAGGCCAATTTCATTAATATGCAAAGAGATAAATCATAAAAGCTCCATGAGGTCACCAAAATAATTAGATAAGCTGTGAATCCCCAACCTCAAAAGTTTTTTGATGTTCTTAGCTCGAGAAGGGAACAAATCATCAAATCAAAATCACCTTCCCTACAACAACTACATTCACCCGAGGATTTCACGACACTACCGCATCAATAACAACCAATGGAATCTCCCTTAGAACCATGGAGATCAAACTCCACTGCATAGAGAAGAGAAACTGGAGAATAAGGAATGGATAAAACTGATGAACGAGGGTGGATCATACATTTGATTGAAGACGGCTTGATAAAGGAAGCCCGGGATTTATTCCCATCAAAGGGATATATAAAAAGACCTAGAAGGAGGTGTCGGGTCTCCTAGGACAAGAGAGAAAAGCCATGATGCCATAGTGTTTGGAAAACCCAAGAGGTAGAGTTTCATTAAGACATATTGGAATGAGGATGTACATGATTTTTTCTTCTCATTCACGTTTTGTTATTCCTTGGGACCAGGTTCTGCCAAAAAACCCATCACCTCAACATTTATTTTATTTTTAGAAAACATAAATCAATACATGTCGTGTACCCTTGGTCAAATCAAGTAGCACACCCATTTCCAGCTTCTGGTGTCCAAACTACTCCAGAGAACCTCTGAGCGTTCTCTCAGCACCCCCGTCATTGAAAATATGCAAAAGTTAGATATTCACTGATCTAGTACCATAAAATATTTCATACATTGATGACTTATACAATCAAAATCATGGAGAACAATATTTTTTAATGGTTTTGCAATAGTTTCATTATCATAAATAGTGAATAAACATAGAAGAAATTATGTGGTACTAAAATTGAATGGGGATTTGATATTAAAATTTTACATTAATTCCATTTGGATGACGAATTTTCAATCAGTTTTTAGGGATATAATGAAAAAAGCATTAAAGGAATACTATGATAGTTTCATTGTGGAAGTAATTAATGATATTTTGTTGTATTATAAAATTAATGTCGACAATGAGAGACACTTGTGGAACATTCTAGAGACTCTTAAAAGTAATGTATTATATGGGAAGTTTAACATGTGTGAATTTTGGATTAAAAATGAATATTTTCATGCCCATATTTTCTCTAGGGCTGCAATTTCTATTGATCCTATGAAGATAAAGGTAGTAAAAAAATTTCCATTACCAAGGTACAAAATAATGGTACATTGTCAAATTATTTTTCAATGTTCAAATTATATATTCATATTTAATACTTTCAAATTGGCTAAACAGTTAACCAATATATCATGTAACATGGTTATTCTTTTTTCGAAAATTAACTTGTTGAATTCTTTGACCAATTGATGAGTAATTGTTCAATGGGGCAATTAAAACACTCTCATCCTGAGATAATGATTTTCTAATATATTTTGATTCATTGAAAAAGGATCATGGTTCTTTTATTATGAAAAATGATAATGTTATTTTATATACATCAATGTCATTAAGACTGATGAATAGATCTATCCATCATATGATATTTAGTTGTAATATAGAATATTTTCATTGAAGATGTGGGTACATTACATAAATGGTGGAATTTTTGAAACATACATAGAACATAAGAAACAAAGATAACTATTATTAAAAAAATCAACATGAGAATAGATGTTGGCTTCATGTTCTCAAGGATTTTTATTTCTCAATACACAACATCCTAGATAAAGAAGATAAGGTAATGGATATATTAAGTTTAAAAAACCATGGCTTTCGAACCCAAATGATGATTGATAGGGATCATATGTTCATGTATTTAGTGAATATGGATGTTGGAATTATTAATGAAGGGTATACATCACTATTTTTTTCAAATTATTTTGAAACAATATTTTTTAGAAAATATAAAATGATCCAAATATGATGATAATAATTTTTTAAACAAAATTAAATCCAAAAATGTTGTGAATATAGATGACTCATTTTTGAAAATATAAAAAAAATTCAAAATATATTATGTGTTCTATATATACCTAATATTGAAAGGGAAGTTATGTATATTTATTACATATAAAACTTCTCTTAAAACTATGGAAGGACAGAAATTTATAGGGGTTGTGGGTACCTTTTGGTGGTATGACATATAGAGATAATTTGTTGATTATGTATCTAGATGCATTGTTTTATAAGTAGTGAAGGCTATGAGATAGTATTCAAGAGGTTCTATAAAACATGTTTGAATTCTTATAAAAAAACGGATGGAATTATTAAGTAATTTTCTACAAGACTACCAAATGATCAGGGATGGAATGATTCAATATGGTTCATTAATGATATCTATTAAAAATATGGACATTTATAATATATAAAAAAAAAATACCCCCATCAAACCCCCTTAATAATATATATTAATGATGTTGTAAGACATCATGTAACACATCATTCGTTTTTTTCTCATCATGATCCCTATTTGACAATGAAATTATGGAAATGTATTTTCATGGAACTAGATACTAAGACTCATTTGAACACTGCAAACCATTATCAATCTTATGGGTTGTCTGAAAGGACTATTTTATCATTGTATGTCATGGTGTGGTCATTCCCAATTGAATTTTAAGGTGTGTTGGATCATTACCTAACATTGTTATATTTTTAATATAACAATAGTTTCTATTTAATTATTCAAATGGAATTGTATGAAGAATTATATATAAAGAGATGTCTTATACAAACTTTTTGGGTTGATGTTAGTGATAGTAAACCAGATTCCATCAATATTAATGATGAGACAACAAACAGGTAAATATTATTGATACTCATAAAAAAGTAGATACTATCCGGAAAAAAGAGTTATTCGGATAATGAGACTCGAGAATAGAATCTTTAAGTGGGTGATCATGATTTTTTAAAACTAAATTCATTAAAGTGTATCATATGGTTTGTTTATAGTTGAAGATAGAACCCCATGTACAATGGACCCCTTGAAATTTTTGAAATAATTATAGTTTTCAACTATCTATTTCAAACATCACTAATCTGATATGAAGTTCATGATGTTTACTATTTATCATTATTGATGAATTTCATGTGATAATCAATGTATGTTTTCACCTTTGATGAAATATAATTGGAACAAGACCATTCAAACTATGAAGAGAACATCGAAAATCATTATACTATAGAGTAAGTAACATGGAGTCACATGAATTGAATTGAAAATTTCATTATAGAAATCATAAAAGCTAATAAAAAACATGGGAACCAAAGGATTTAATTAAGAGGACCCACTAAATTTTTTTTAAAATGTAATATCCTTGAAATATTTATGGAATAAATATTTCTTTTGAGGGAATAATGTTACACATGAGATTCAATTATAGTAAGTGAAAATTAAATTTTAATAAAACCAAAATGAAATGAATATTTTATTACTTTTGGAAACATAAATTCAATTTTGAATTAATTAATATTGATTTTGAATGTACATATTAAAAAAAGGCCTATAATGAATTTTTGAAATTCTCATGTCTAAATCCCTTTTTATGAACAGTCAAAAAATTTGAGATTAGTGATTCCTATATTTATATCAATTTATAATAATATGAATATTTAAACTATATTAGCTGTAAAATTGATGAAAATAATGATATTGTCATTTGGAAGTAAAATGGTGCATTTTATAGAAAATATTTTCTTCCACAAAGTTATTTTTGTACAAAAGGGAAGAATGTCTATCAATTTTAATTAATTAAAATAATAATTATTAAGGAATGATTTAAATGGAATTTAAAAATTATATATATAAATATAAGAATATTAATCCACATAATTATTATTACTTGTATTATATTCAATATAACATCATCATATGATTACAAGAGGCATAAATAGAAAAGTAATTTTTAAACATGATTTATATGTCTGATTTTTTAGGTATTTTGCAACATATATGAACATCATTTTATAAAATGTATTTATAATTTTGATTCATTATAAATAATATTATTTAATAAGATAAATATAATTTTTCATTTTGAAAAATAAAAAACTAAAAATATTTATTATCATAGTTAAGGTTAAACATGAGTTTTTAGATCCCATTTCTTGTGTAAAAATTAACTTTAGACATCTATAGAATTTTTTATTTTATAAATTTGATTTATTAATTATAAAAATTGGGTTAATATTGTCTAACATGGTTAATTTTTTTAGTCATAAAGGATAATTTACAAATGTATAAATATTAGTTATTGGGTTGAGAACTAAAATGGTAAAATTTGACATCTTCAATGGTAAAGGAAATAATAAATTTAAACATGTTTATTTTAATTTTTGATGGTGTGTATAAACCATATCGTAACACCACCACATTATTTAAAAATTTAGGAGTCACTTGGGTTTATGGTGACATCCCATTATTAAATATTTATTGGCTATTTACATAAATTCCAATCTGCCTCATTCATAAAAAGGACCTCCATCCCCTATAAAATTTGCAACTCTCAAAAAAATTGAATATAAAAAAAACAAAATTAATAAATCCCAATAATAATTATATAAATTATAGATAAATATATATTTATAATATTCCCACCCTATGTCCTTTAATAATACATCCAAAGGATGATCAAGTAAAAATGGTAATTATCTTCACTAAGCGCCTTCTTATTTACTTCTTGTTTTTCAACAATTAATTATATATTAAAAAATGTAATATAATGAAACCAGTACCTCCCGTATATTAAGATTTTATTATTTTATGGAATAATATTTTATTCACATCCTTACCTATAAAATGGTTGAAAAATACGTCGCTCTTGTGTACGGACGATTAGTTCCACGCAAACTGATATAATTTGATTTCCATAACTGAATAACATGGTTAATCATAATAATAGTTATAAATAATATATATGTAATTTTTATGAAATAATCTTAATTACATTAACTATATATATCATCCAATTTTTTTCAATTCTCCCAATAAAGTATTTATAATGTTTCTCATTCATAAGTATGACATACCATCTCCACGTACCGATGCGATTCAATTTTCGGAGTCCAAACATCAATAAATATATAAAACTTTATTTACTAAAAAATTGATATTCATTACATTAAAATATATATTTATTTTATTTCACTATATCGTTTACACAAGAAAGATAAATTTACTAATAAAACAAGCATGACAAAATTTGGCAATTTGCAACCCAAATAATAGTAATGAAAATGAATATTAACAAACATGTGGTATGAATTTATAAAAGGGCCGTATGTGATATTATAATTAATAATATGGTTTTGGAATGAATTAATTAAATTTTTAAAAACATTATATAGGAGGATAAATTTTTTCATATAAATTAATGCATGAGGTAAGTTATTATATATCAAATTTTACACTATTGAGATATATTCTCTATTATGAACATATTCACTTTTATGAGGTGTTTAACCTACATATTTTTTCTATTTAACATGAATAAATATTTATTACTAATGATTTATATTATAATTCATTTCTATTCATTCAAGGGTTCATAAATAAAAAGTTAAAAAATAGGTATGAATCAATTTTACAATCTCCCATTCTTTTGGGATTGATTTTACTTTCATTGAAGAAATATTATCATTCTTCCTTTATAAGATCAAATAATATTACTATCAATTTTATATTTGAGGAGATTATAATATTTCATACAACATTTCCTTACTTTCATAACTGAATCAATAAATGAAATCCCTAAGCAAAAATAACGATTCTATTTCTAATTAAATTATATATCTTTTCGTTTCATGTTTAGTTTTTTAAAAATTGTTTTAGATAAGTCAATTTGTATACTAAAATAATTCATTATGTAAATTTTAATGTATAATTAACTTATAATTTTTTGTAAATGTAATATTTGAACAATTTTTTGAAAGGTATTTTTTATCCAATATGTCAAACTGAATGTATCTTTAACGTATATTGTGATAACATACATCCCCCCTCACCATAAATACTTTGTAAAATATATCTTATTATACATATTTTCAATGGTTTGTCAAACAAAAATGCACTGTGATATATTATAACAAAATTTTAGTTATAGTACATTTATTCTTAAAATTGAAATTTCCTTATCGAAAAAACAATATTCTTGATGAACCGATCATCACAACTCATCGCTTGAATAATTTTTTATTGTAAAATTTTTATTGAGATAATTTTATTGTGATTATTTTTCATTGTATATTTTATTTTTTTTAAATATATATATTCCAAATATCATGGTTATAAATACTTCCTAAACCATCTACAATTTTTACATATATTGTTTACTTTTAAAGTTAATTGATCAACTAGGGATATATAGATAACTCTATATATATTACAACATATAGATATTTTTTTGATAATGAATATATTTTATGACTAAAATCAATAATTTTATTTATGAATAATTATTTGGATATGCTTTGATAGGTGGGATAACAGTTATATAATCCCTCGATTCATCTTCATGTCTCATGAGACAAATCACTTGGCTAATTTAAATGGTATTTTACTCATAGTTTTAAACTATATTAGACAATGTTATTGATGGTATAAATATCATGATGTTTGAGATAATAATTTAAAATTTTATATATTTATTTCCATGATATATCATATATTATTAATAATGATATTACTTTTACTGATATTAATCATTGATGCATTTGGTGGACAATTTTTAATTTTAATAGCATTTGTGTTCAATTATTTTATATTCCAAATTTATTATTCAATTTGTTATCGTAGTATTATGGTAATTTATTAAATTTAATATATGTTTAACTGTTAAACATTCTATATTGACTATGTTATATTTATTCATTAAAGATTTCGTTATACCTAACCATTATTGATCATTTGGTCTCTCAAATATTTTTCCCACTCCATGGGGAAAGATGGATTTTTTTTTTCGATGAGTTCATGGATTTTTTTTCATTAATATATTTTATCTCTAATCCCTAATTTAAAATCAGCATCATTTTTATATCATCCTCTCCAACGCTATTAAACTATTCATTACTTCAAGAGATGACTCATTATGTCTATGCCAATGAAATAATGTGACCACTAGCTTGGGGTAACTAGAGTGCGGTTGTGAAATAGTAAGGTAAATCCTATATAAGATTATATCATGATTATATAATGTATTAATAATATGCAACAATTGTTAATTAATAAATATTCTATTTAATCAATGACTTGGGCTTAAAAAATAATTCCATGGAAATTATATACATAACAATCACAAGGATAATAATAACTAATATCATAATGAAATAAAAATATAATGTTAAAATAATGATATTAAAATCAAGGAATCATACCATGAAATCATAAACCTTACTTTTGAGGACTTGTGATAAGGTATTTCAATTAATGTGTAGCGATACACCAAACATGAAAATAATTTACTTAACTACTTGTATGTTGTGAACATTTATGGCAATGAGGCATCTATATACATGACCACAACAAATAAAATATATATTTTCAATGAACCCCTTCTATAATGAATCAAAAATTAAATATATATTAAATATACCATATTATTAAATAAATATGTAATTTTTATTCACAATACGAAAAATCAATATTTTCCCTAGTAAATGAAATATCATTCCTAAAAATTCGCCTTAAACCAACATATTATGTAGTCATGGTATATTTTTATGAAAGTATTTAAAATATAAAAATAAACATGAAGAAAATCAATATGGGTATTATGAAAAAAAAATTCTAATGAATAATGGTGAGTGATATAAAACAATGTCACAAGAAAAAAAATGATCAAAAAATATGGCCTAAAATATATCTAAGTAAAGGAAAATTTAATAGGATCAAGTAATCCTAATTGATAAATTTGTTATAAAGCCTATTAATTTGAAAATTAGAGAGGAAAATTAAGTTAGAGAAATAAAAATAAAACTACTAAAATCATTTTTAATATTGATTTTAAATGATTTTATAAATCAATTTTAGACCCTCTTCAAAATTTTAGAATAAAATCTATTTTATTTTAATATAATAGTAAGAAAGTCACAAAATAACAAAAATATTATATTTTTTTGGGATAAAATGGAATCTTATAGATATTATTATATTGTGAATAATGTATGTGGTGGTGGGAAATAAAATAATTTCCAATAAATTAATGTGAAGTTTTATTTCACACATTCTTAAAATTTAAATAACAACATTTTTAGAAAACATTAAAAATATCACAATAATTTTTTAAACAATTTAAAATTCAATATAAAAGGGAAATAATTCTTTTTAAATGGAATGATAATATGTAAAAATAAATTTAAATATTTTTTGTAGGGAAAAAAAGTTTTCGGACCCGAAAAATATTGGTTTCATTGACGAACATTATTTCATTGTTTGAGTGCCATAGAGATAAAACAGTGGAAAGAATAATTGAATACACATAAGTAACCAATAAGGAATAATATATATTGATCTTAAAATATAAATATAATATAATTATTACAATATAAATTTTAACAAGAACAATACTAAATAAGAGTGAGATTATTAAATATACATTCACATCATCAATAACTGTTGCATAAAATCCCCCTTAATAGGGTAAAAATAATTGCATCCTTAAATATTATAAATATTGTTTAATTAATTACATAATATTTCAATTAGTTGGAATGAACAACATATAAAACAAAACTGATGCATTATATAACGTATATCCCAATGGAGTTGAAATGATATGAAAACCCCATACATCGGATTCTTGCTCACTCAGACGCATTATATCTAGGTAAATAATTAATTTGAATTTATAAAACACTTTACAATAAATAATTTAATCTATATAATATTTATTAAAGTCATTTTATTATCATTTTCAGTCAATTAATTTATTATTTTTTTCACATTAACGTCTAATGGTAGTTCTACCAATTTATCAAAAATTAATTCAATATATAAATCATTTTAAAAGGTATTATTTAAGGGTTCCATTATCAAGAAAATGATATTAATTTTATTTATTTATTTATTTATTTTTTATAAATAATTTTATTATTATAAATTTATTTTGGTAACATAAAAATGATTCACTTGAATTTATGGTTGTGGAAGTCCACACATACACATAATTGACATTATCAATTTCCAATTTATTGAAGGGTCAGATGGTAAAGATAAAATATATTTTAAAAATAATAATTATCTCATAAATATCAAATATATTCATTTTTTTTGCCATTATAACTATCCATGGGATGTTTTGATGAAAAAGTAATAACCCACAACATGGATATGGTAATCCATATGTATGCATGGGTGATGTTTTTATTTTCTATAGGATTGAAAAGTGATTGAAAATCTATAGAAAATTAGCATCAAAACATATCATTGTGGTAAATATAAATATTTATTTGTTTTAATAGGGTTATTAAATATTTGGAGGATGATTAAGAAAACATCGACCAGACAATGGTCAGTGAGAATAAACAAAATTTATTCGATTAACCTCTTTAGGCTTACAAATTAATCCATATTGAAGAGGTATATCGAGAAGAAAATAAAATAAATATCAATAAAAATAATTATGTGATGTATTTTGTTAGGGATTGGTATATCTATGGTAATCATTAAATGTTGAGGGGAGTTGGTACCCTTTTATAAGTGATGTGTGTGGAAAACATGTAGATATTAATAACATTAAAATATAATAAAGTCACCCTAAATGGAAATATGAATAAAATTGGATAAATATTGAACATGGGTTTAGAGAAGGTAAAAAATAATCAACCAAATATATAATAGAAACGTTTTTAGGTTATTTATAACCATATATGATTAGTCTAACCCCTTGGTAATCCTTTTTAACTCGTACAGTAGTGATATATTTTTCCCATAGTTTCTATACATTGAAAAAAGTTCAAATCATTACCTAAGATTAAATATTTTTATCTAAAACATGGAATACATTTTTAAAGACTATATTCCATGAATTTGATTAAATTTGATTTAATATATGTTCTCAAAATTACATGAGAACCATTTTTATTAAAATTATCATTTAAGTATAAAAATGATATCACACAAAAATAAAGTGCAATGTTGATTCCCACATAATTAATTTGATTTTTTTTAAATATAAGGATACTAATTTCAAATTGAAACCAAACCATAATAGAAATGATATTTGTAAATAAACATTAATTAATAGAGATAAACAATAAATAGTTTCTATTTGAATAGAAATATAATTTTGATTTCAAAAATGTTAGTCATAGAATTCAAAAATAAAAATTATATGTTTAAATTAATCATAAAACATTATATATATGTATATATTATAAAAATATAATAATCATTCAATTATTTATCATTTCATAAAATTTCAAAAAGGTGATGCAATTTGTAAAAAACGTTATTTTCCCTATTTAACCGAAAAAATCAACTATCTCTGAAAACCCACTAATATTAAATATAATATATTTTTTAAATGATGAATTAAAAAACAAAATTTATTTTATTAAAATAAAGTTTAGTAATTTGAAATTTATAATTAAATCACATTATTGAATATATTTGTGTTTATTATTATGTCGTTTAATTCGAAGGAAAATTATTGCTTACTATAATTCATGGTGTGGTGTTAATATTATCCCATTGAATGAAATTCATCCTCAATATTTCTAGAATGTTACCTCATAATCAAATGATTAAATATATTCAACATAACATATTTATGTTCACATGTTTCCACTTTAATCTTATGATATCTCTAGTGTGCCTTTACTGGAAGAGTGATCTGATTCCACCAAACATGATATTCACTATCAAGAATCGGTAGAGTATCTTCAGAAAAAAATAAATCAAGCTCTAATTCCATTTCACTAGAGGAGATTACATGCATTGGGTTTGGAATATACTTCCTTATTAATGAGATATAGAAAAATTTATGCAAACTAGATTGGTTGGGTTCTATTTCCTTATGATAATTCATGGTTCTGATTCCTTCAAAAATATCAAAAGGACCAATCTACCTCGGATATATTTTTCAATTAATAACAATATTTATATCATTTTTTAGTAGATATACATTTAATAACCCATGCTCAACTACATGAAATTCTATAGATTTTTTATATTATTTTACACAAAACTTTTTCATTTGTTGAGATTCCCTTATATGAATCTGAATAGTAATCACTATTATCACCGAATCCTTAAAATGTGTTTATGCCAAAAATCTTCTACTCACCAAATATATCAAAATGTTTTTTATGTCAAATTTTCACATAGAATAATTTATATGCTCAATTTGATAGTTAGAATGGTAGTTGTTAATATATTCTAAATTAAACCCAATATAATTAATGATTCCATGTACCATTAAAGTCATTCATAAAAATCCATAGGATATATTAAAAATTCCTAATAGAATTTTTGTACTATCAACCTCTCTAAAGACAATAAAAATCTCATAAATATATTTAATAGTTTAGAGGATTTGGATGTCATTTCAATAATTCTGATGTAATCTTCTACTCAAGATATGATAAAATAAAAAATGTTGAACTATAAATACTCACAAATTTATTGATATTGGGACATTTAATTTGAAAAGGAGGTATATCCTCCCATATAGGGAGGAAATATTATTTCTTGGTAATATGATCACTAGTAATCAATATTGAATTATTATTAAGTTTCTTTGGGAATATATGTACAATGTCCTTACAAATAATATCCAACATATATATAGGAATTAATATAGGATGAGGGAATTTGTTGAGAAATTTTATCTAATACAATACCTCTTCAAAAATTAGGCAACTTGGTACATTGTCACCAATTTCCCAATTCATATAACCCCCCAGAAAATTATCATAAATCCATGTACAAAAATGTGCTTCTACGGTGTATAGATATATTCATCTATGACATTAATCATGCAATTAAAACATAATATTATGCATTGATGGATAAAAAATAATATTTTTGAGTTTAACATTCCATATTCATAAAAAAACATCAAATTTATGATTATTCACAACTTTCATTTTATTTTGTAATCTAATGAAATCAATCTAGTATATTTTTATCTTCTCGGTTAATGATAATTTTGAAATCATTTAGAAATTTGTTGATCATTCAAACTCACACAAGATTACCATATGTTAATTTAATACATTAAGGAATATATCATATTTTAATATTATAATTTTATTTCGAACCACAATATCATTCAACATAAATTATTCAACCACCGTATTTTCTACCACAGTAAGGTAGTGTATGAAGAAGTCAAAATTGTTGAGTATATCTCTCCATCTCAATTCTAACATATTGAGTTCTTTTAGAAACAAATATCAATATTTTTGTATCCAAAGAGATCTAACATCACTCACAAAATAAATAAGGCATCTATATCATTAAAGATAATATTAGATTTCCCAATTCAATATCACATGTTGGATAATATTATTCATAGATATTTAACTGTCACAATGCTTTAGAAACAACATTTTTATTATACATGAGGATATATCCATTTCCTTTCATCGATGTATCACTATTTATAACAAACCATCCTTTCCTAATAACAATGTAAATTATATTTTATATACCCTTATTATCATTACATTATAAACAACACTATTTTTATTATTTTGATCATATGAAATTATTCCATTTTTGTCTCAATATTGTTGATGTGTTAAAAAATCCGACAATATTTTAATCAAAGAAAATAATACTACAACTTAATCAAAGGAATATACATATAAAAATTATTTTCATAGGAATTGACCATTATTTTACAACATTATCCATAAAATATCAACTATTTTTCCATCAATTGATATAATATATCAATAAAAAGAATCATCTTGAATTAGTAATTCATATTTATTAAATATATTAAATACCACTTTCCCGGAAAGAGTTTTACCAAAAATTATCCAAAGGCTCTTATTCTCTTCAATGATTTTATTGTATTTAATGATATAATTGATATTTATCACAACGAAATTATGAAGATATTATTTGAATACTAAATTCATCATATCCATCAAAAAAGAGGTCTTATTAATCAACTCAAATGAAATTACTATAAGATAATAATGTCCTTCATTTTTTACAAATATGATCATTGAAATAACTATATTCTTTGAAATTAATGATACCCAAAATTATTATAAATCCTGATAAATATTGATCTTCCTCAAGTTGATTAAATAGAAAATGAATGTTGGAAAAATGATTCTCGTTTTCTATATTAATGCCATTTATATCCCTATAATCAAGTCACAACCTGATAATCCCATCCTTCTTCTTAAAAAAGAATAGCAGATCCCAATTGATAAGAATTGGCACTAATGAATACCTCAATAAAAACCCATTTTTAATTTTTTTATTGATTTGCACTAATTCTATTACGGATATTCTAGAGAGAGTCTTAGATATTTGTTTTTCCTTAAGGATGAGTTTAATTAAAAAGACCACTTAATTCTCATGTGTTTTTCTTTGTAACTCTTCAAGAAAAAAATTAAAGTATTTTTTAATAATTTTTATATATTATATTCAATGATTACCTTCCCAATCCACCCGTGTATTCAGTTTTTCTTCTCAAAAAATTTTATTATGGATAAATACTGGGGGTGGATCCATATATTATTTAAATTATGTAATCTATAATATTAAATACAATTAATTCCATGTAACCATTTGGAATCCTTGTATCGTTATCTTGTGAAAACATTATACATTATACAATGAAATCCAATACATAATATGGATTTTATAAAAGTTAACCACATGTATTATAAACATGTTTAAAAATAGTGTATGTTCATGAATCATAATGGTGAATTATTGAAATATCCTTAATGAAATTATATTTCCACTAGGAGTCCCGATTTAAAACTCGATAGTTGAGTTACAAGAGAATGATATAATGTTCATGTAAAATAATAATATATAAAAGATTCTGAATATCAAGAATAAAATATAAAATTAGTCAAATGTGATATTATAATCAAGGAACCAAAAACCACAAGCTTATTAGCATAAAATTCATCTTTAGTAATCACAAAATCTTGGACACCGATCTATATCCACATCTATAGAAGGTTCCATTTAGGTTTTTGTCATTATTTTGAATAATTATTTGTCTATAAACAATTGAAGCACTGCATAACTGTGGTTTCTTTCACTATATTTCACTCATGATCTAGATGCCCCTTGTCTAATATAGGTGTATCAAACTCTCATTCCCTTTAAATACTTACCAGTATTATTCAATAAAAAAGTATCACATTGTGGAACTCCCATATATCCTTCCTTCCACATTAACTCAATTATTTATCGTTATTATTTAGTCAAACTCTTCTTTTCATCAATACACATAATGATTCATGACCTAGAACATCCCTCCCATATATTGGTGGTTTATGATACTATATCATAATATGATGAAACATTATAGGAACAAGTGTCTTTATTTGGTTTGTCTTAGTACCAAAAATTAGATTACCAATCATTATTTATAGACTATGTATGCATCCGGTTTCATTCCTTATTAACCATGTCTATCTAGCCTCATATTCATAAGTAATTTCCTCTTCCTTCTACTTTATATTGAATAAATTTCTATCCATTTCATCTCGCTTTTCACTTGGAAATTTCATCATGAATAATATCACATTAATAGTAGTACATTCTATACATTATATTTCATAATCCTCAATGGTAATTTGTATTAATGTTCAACAATGATCCGTATACCATTTAAATAATGTGATTCAATAATAATATTTTCCCATCAATTACAACCCAAAGGAAGCCATATATTTTTAGGGGACTTGATATATTTCTTCAAAACTAATTTATAATTAATTCCATAAATCAATAGAGGCTTATTTAGTCTAATGTCTTCATATATTGGTACATCGCAATCTAGGAAAATGTTTTTCCCCATACATGAAATGTAAAATTCAAAAACCTAGGTCATTTTCCTCAAAATTTCTACAATTTTTTTTACTTCAAACCCAATTTTATTGGAATTATCATAAAGATAATCCCAACATTGGTAATGGGTGTTGGCATAATTTTCCTTTATTATAATATGAAAAATTTCTAAATTGATTAAAAAGCCATATTAACTGATAATATTTTAAATATTTATCCAAAAAGTAAAACAAATAAAATGGTCTCAAAAATTAAAAGGGATTTTTGTAAAGTGTGTGTTAGCTATATTATTCTAATGTCTAGTTACCAAGTGTCCTACTAAGCTTCCATAGATATCAAATTCGATGATCCAAACTCCAGTAAACCTGAGATAGTGTTTATATTATTATTATACTAAAGTATATAATGGTTCACAAAAAAATAAATATTTAGTTTAACAGAATTTGGTAACTAGATATTTACCTTCATTCAGTATTTCAATGAGAAAATAATTTATATCATCAAAAACAACCTTCCATACTTGAAATCATTCAAATATCATGTCATTATGTCCTAGGGAAAGGAATAAAAAATAAATGGTGATCTCAAATTCTCAGCATGGGAATGTATAGAGTGGATTATATCAAGAGCAGATAAGGAATTAACAAAATAGAATAGATGATAATCTGTAATCATATCATTTAATCAATAAATTATTCATCAAATACAATAACAGAAAATATCAACATTACATCCAAGTATATCTTTTTAACTGTAATCCTAATGAATGAATAGAATAATATCTTGTTTCATGATTTTACATCAATTCCCTATTCCAAAACATCATGAACCTTAACAAAAATGCCTTGTACAAAGTCATTTCAATGAATGATGTGTTATACAAAAATTTCCAACAAAATTTTTCCATATCATTAACTCAAGATATTTATCAATCCCTTGAGGGTATATCTATAAAATTTTCCCACCCAACACATAAATATGTCAAACACATTCTTAATAAATTGAATAAATAGTACAATAAAAAATCAATATGTGTTATTCGTAAACAAATATCTGTATTGAATAAAGAATCAAAAACATAAAGAATTACCTCGTAATGAAAATACATTTCCAAATAATATTCAATCAACCAACACAATTTTTATTAATGTTATATGAATAATAAAATATTTACATGATAAATATGAATATTGATAAGTAAATAGAACATAATGTCAAATAAACAATGGATAGTGGAACAAAACATGATCATAAGAATGTGATCAATAGAAAAATAAGTAATATTCCCTAAATCATTGTTAAATAATATAAAATAAAATTTTCATTAAAAATGAAGTTATTTATGTAATTGAAATTAATTATGAGAATAAATAGAGTATATTGATTCTAACAAAGTATAATGGAACTATCATTCTTCTTAAATAACAAAACATAAGAACCCCATGGAACAGTTCTAGAATTAATGAAGCATTTTTCAAGAATCTACTGCAGTTTATATTTAAATTCTAAATGTTACACTAGAGCCACTCGATAAGGGGTATAGAAAATAAAGTAGCATCCACAACTAAGTCAACAATATTTTCAACTTCTCAATATGTTATAACGGGAGAATAACCATTAAAAAAACAAAAAGGTATTCATTTACCACCAGTACATAAATAAATTGAATGGATCCATTAATTCTAACAATTAGTGATAAAAACTATTCATTTATATATAAAAAATATCAACACTATGGTTTCATTCTTGTATAAAAATGGAATATCTTTCTGAAATTCAACTTTTTTAGATATACAATATATCATACAATGATAAATAGAAATCCAACCCGTACCCATAATAACATCAAACTTTATTGGGGGAAAAGGTTTTCATGTACAACCTTTCTACATAGAACAATAGGAAGATTACTGTAATTAATTATTACTATAATATTTCCCCTAGTTTTTTCAAAATAACCTCTTGTTTCCTTTTTTGAGGTGAAATTTCAAATTTACCTTAAAATTTCATAGCAATAAAGGAATTTGTTGACTATGTATAATAAACAGTATCAAAATTTGAGAAAACAAACCATGTGACTAATACAACTTCATGGAATGGAAGAAAATCTACTAAAGTAGTCATAAAGGATCTCAAAACACCTTTATGCATATAATCTGGCTGCTTCTAATGATTTAGAACATTTATTGGGATGGTATTTTTATACTACCCCATCTCATCTAATTTAAAACACCTTACTGTTTTGTTTATTAGTATTAATATTAAGTTCATTTTTATTTTAATTGGAGGTCATATTTCATAAAATTCCACATAAAAAACACAAAAGAGATATCTTTATTCATTCTCTTTATTCTGCATGGAATTCCATCATTTCGCAGATCCTTACTTTAGAGAAATGCCCATGAAGTATACTATTAGTGTCTAGAGCCTTTGTCTGACACACTCTCAATAGTACACTTCTCATATAGGAACCTCAATCCAACACCAAACCACATATATGTGACATCACATTCATTGAAACAATAAAGATAATTCAATGCGCCTGTAACCTCAATCCAACAATCGAACCATAAACTATAAAACAACTATCAGTATCGATGTGGAACCATAGACCAATAATATCAATCAGGAATATATAAAACCATAAATATGTATGATTTATCCATCTCCCCCTTCCATCATAGCTTTTAACAAAATAATTGGTTTCCAAAACACGGTAACACATCCAAATTAAATTAGCTTATGGGGGTCATACATGTATCAACCTGAATGAACTAAAACCTAACAAAAATTGGCTATATGACTATATCAGCATGTAATATCTTAGCAGATTAGATCATACCATATCATGGGTCCCAAGGAACCACCATAACTGAACCATATAATCTCATGCACCCAATTAGGGGTGTCTAATAAATATGGCCCCCACATGACCCTCTGGATCCACACATAAACTCTGGAATCCCTTTTGGATACTCATAAATGCCACTCAAGAATGGAATCCTCTCTAAACACTAGTAACCACAAAACACTCATGTGAAGTCCTAGAACTAAAAACATACTCATGTGTCCTTCAAGGTCCTGCAACCAATCGTTGAACAATGAAATTTCTCAATGGAATTTAGAATTATTCACAAGCAACACGTGGATTATCAACCACCAACCACAACACACAATGATCATTCAACGAGAAACCATACCTCCATGGGAATCATCCTTAGTACCATAGACTCAACATAGTACCACAATGACACTCTACAATAAACACAAACCTATGTTGTTAACCCAACTCCAAAAGATCCATCAACCCTGATCATCAAATTTAGGATCTAAACCTCAAATTTTCTTACCTCGGTTCACTAGTGCCGATTCACAAGGACAACCATGTTCATCCAAAAAATACTAACAAAATACAATATTCGGGGATTCATCTAAGAAGACTCACGAAAAAATCAATGATACGCTAACCCCAAAAAAACACTAATCTCATAACCCACACCTGGGTCTCCCAGCTCAAAACCCAACCCAAAAAATGATTTTGTAACCAAACCTCATAGAAATCATCATTATAAAACAATTATTTCTAAAAATCATTCTATATGACCTATATATCTCAAAACGATCCCACCATTGTGATCTATGTTAACAAACACACTGGATTGACTTCCTACGTGCAAAATTCTATCTTCCATCGGAAAAGTAACTCAAAACCTCTAAGATGGAAAAAAGAAAAGGGCATGTACATTAGAGTAAATGGTATGTAATCTAGTCTACCATCCGAGACATGTACTTATACATGGGTATATCCACATGGGGTGTTCCAGTATAATATTAAATTGTGCATACCCAAAGTACATGGTGTGTACATTCTAAAAACCATATTTTCATATTCTTTTTGACATGGGTAGAAACATGACCATGTAAGAGCACATGAATTGTTCTCATATTATACTGCATGTACATATGATATGTTTAACTTCCCAAAACATAATTAACATGTGGCATGTGTTCCTATAACCACAAGCCGTATTGTCAGGATTTTAGAACCAGAAATTGCTGAATAAAATCTGAATCAAATTTTTTTAAAATATAATCATTGATCGACACCCATGGGGTGATTATAAACCATAATAAATAATTAACCCATAAAAACACTATTCTATGGAGTATGGGGTATAAAACATAAAAAAACAGCCTTCTTCTTGGTGTGAAAACAGATTCATCAAGTCCAAATCCGCTTTTGGAAGCTGTTGTACATCGATCTGGTCCCAAAATATAGCAAGGCCATTGTTATGTGGTATATCCTCCACATTCCCTTTTATCCAGACATCAGTCATGAATGGAAATCCCCTCCCTATCCTATTTATTATTTACAAATGGACTAATTTAATAATTAAATAATTAAAATTTAAATTTTCTGCCAAAACATTAAGTGCTCAAAATTCCACCAAAATTTTTTCTAAGGGAAAAAACCCTACAATAGGACCAATATAGTTGTGGAAATTTTATTTTAATCCACATACTATGGAAAAATGTTAATTTTACCCCTAATAATAACTTGAGAATATAAAATTAAAATTTCTACTGAAATTTCAAATCTTATAAAACTCAGGCCTCTAGATATAAAGAATCTGGTCATTAGATTGATGGATTACTGGGATGGTAAGATTAAATTTATCATCATATCAAGGATTACTGAGGATAGGAATACAAATCTATTCTAATTATAATATCGTAATATTTCCTAGTATGTAATTACATATATTACTTTATGTATTAAATACGGGATACCTTTAGTTAGGGTTGTTGACAACCTTACAATTATCTTTAAAATAGATTGTAATTCATTAATAAATTTTTCATCTATTACATTACATGATTTTTTTAATTTTTAAAATATGATACATGTAATATAATGTTTATCATCCAAATCTACATTGTACATTTTTTGATTTATCAATATTAATATAATCGGAATAATAAAAAAACTATTTGATTTTAATCAGTACCATTATGATTATGATAATTAAAATACTATGATAATTGGAAACATGGTTATTATTATTTTTACTATTATAATCATATCCATAGTGATTGTGATTTTTATTCTGATTTAATCCAACCTCAGAAATGTTTATATTTTGATACTTTTATTATCGGACTATGTCGAAATCAAAGAACCATAAAAAAGGGACATGGGTTTGTTTAGTTTAATTAATTAAATATAATTATTTTATATAAAAATATCCCCTCATTATTGTAATTATTTTCATTTGAACATATTGTTATGATCCTACAATCAGTATAAAATATATACCCATCCAAAAAGTTGTATCAGAGAAAGATTTCAATACTCAAAACTATTATAATGGATTACTTTATATACTTTATCATGTTTATTATGTCATTTTATAAATATTTTTTATACACTTTCCCAAAGGGTTTTAGGATAATAATTTCTATTACTTTATAAGATCTATGGTATTAATGGTGGATCTATAGGCAATCCTGATCCAAACTGACCATCTGTCATTGATGATTTTAATTATGTTAACTGGAGAGATAAGATGAAGAATTATTTTAATCTATATTGGAATTTATAAATTTTTAATGCTAAATTGGGATTACATAATTCTAGATAAATAAATTATTTACTTTACTCAACATGGGAAATAGAATTTTCAGTTGAATTATAGATTAAAGAACACATAGCTATGATCAATTAAAATAAGAATATATTTTAAAAGGTCTTCTTTTAAAGCTAACAAAGTAATCTTGAAAAGTTATAAGTCACACATTTGGGAACATTTATGTTTTTTGAAACCCAAAAAACTATATTAATAGAATATTATCTAAAATTAATTTTATTTTCTTCACATAATATATTACTAAAATTTACCCGAGGTTTATAACTATCAGAAATCTATTATAATATAATGGAGAAAAAGATTTTTATAATGAAATCCTTTTTGAGAAGATAATTGATATTATTACCAATGAGTTGTAATTAAAAAAATCTATTTTCGAAGACATAAATAAGTAGAATAATTGTTCCTTCTATGATCTTGTTAGAACTTTTATGAAACATGAGGGTATAATCAATAGGGATACTGAGGAAAAGAAAAATTTTAGTGTTTCCCATTCTATGAAATCATCATTACCTTCTATTGTCCAATATGAAATTAAAGTTGTTAATCCTGGAATGAGGTTTTTTTCAATATAATTCAATGTTTTCTAACAATTACGATAATGAATTTGAAAAAATGGAAGTAAGGGTGAATAATATAGTCAGAAAAAATTATTTCCAATACGTATACAAAAATTGTCATAAAAATATATGCGATTAGAAAGATGATGTCACTTTTTATGATTGTAAAAAAACTAGAAATATTGAACTATATTGTCCAATTATGAAGAGGAATGATAGAAAGTAAAATAATTCGGATTGGAATGACAGGAAGTGTTTTAAATCTACTTGCATTAAATTTTTAAAAAATTATAAAAACATGGAGTGCTGGTGGAGTTGATTCTTTTGAGGTCTCTATAGATAATGAATGTTTTGATCAAAGTAACATATGGCTTTTTCCAAATGTACATAATGATAATAAATATTACGTGTATATGTTTAAAAATTATGGAATCCTTAACAATATTCATTTATGTTATTGTAATCCAAGTGAGATTTTTTCCACATATTCAAATCATGAATATTCTGCTGGATAAGTTAATTGTATTCCCTCTTACGATAAAGATTTATGTTTTTTCTAATTTTCATGAGAGTTAAAATTCTAAAATATCCAAAAAAAACATGATAATTTTATGCAAAGACTATCTATGGATGATTAATGAATCAATTTTTTTAACTAATGAAATATTATATCTTCCAAAATATCTTGATAAGAATATTTATAATAAAGAAACTATTTCTAAATATTTTGAAAATGTAGTTTCTGAGAAAGATGATCTAGAAACTAACAATTTTTTTAAAACTAATATATACGGGGATAAAGATTTAGTGGTTAAACTAAAATAAAAAATCTATAGTTTGAGAAAATATTTATCCAACTATACCACTGGTAAAAAAAATTCTTTTGAAATGCATAATAAAAATTATACCACATTGTAAGGTATCTAGAATGGGTTATATATATAGCCTTTTCTTAAGAATTTCATTGTTCCTAAAAATTTCCAATTTTCACCAACTATTTATGCAGTGGGTATCAAAAAAATTATTTATAAAAAACAAATTCTATCCCTCATATAACAAAAATCCCATTTTTTAAACTAATGTTGATTCATTATATTTTTTCAATCATTACCTAATACAAGAAGGTGTGGGTGAAAATTTATATATTTTGTCCTTGAATATAAAGATAGTACCAACAGAAAAATAATATGGTACGAGGATAGTGAGTGTTCTAGACACATGAATGGAAAAAAATATATCATTAAGAAGTTTTTAAATATGGTTGTTGATAATGAAACATTCTTAGATAATTATCAAGCAGAGATTAACAGAATTGTTTGCATTATTCTTATTGTTATAACTATTATTTCAAATATTTAATTTGTTTAACATCTTTATCACAACCTTAAAAGCATAAGACAATTTTATGATAATGGTATCTTTATGAACATTAGAAATGATAAATGTTTTGAACAGAATTATGTGATTGAATTTATTCTCTCTCACAATTGGTATGAAAATTCATACACTATCTACATATAAAAACATAGGATAAAATACATACGTTTCCATAGTGCAATATAAGACAAGTATTTGTTAGAGTATAAATGGTTTGGACATTATAACCTTAAAAACATATCTAATTTGACTAATAATGTAGTTGTAAATGATAATCCAGAACATATATATGATACCTCAAAATTATATGACCCTTTTTTAACATGGTAAGAAACATAAGTCATTTTTTAAGTCTACTAATTAATTCTCAAATAATTATGATTTATAATTAGTGCAAATGGACTTATTTTTCCCTACCGAAACAAAATGTATTGGATGAAAATGTTATATATATATATTAATTAATAATTATACTAGATAAAATTGGGTTTATTTTCTAAAAAATAAATATTTATCCTTTGGATACTTTTTTAAAAAATTATCTTGAGCTAAAAATTAAAAAATTTACCCTTTTTTATTCTTTTTAGTGATCATGATGGAGAATATGAAAATTATGATTTAGAAAATATGTCACTTAGAATTGTATAGAACTTAAATTTTTATCTCCTATAAGACAGTAGAAAAATTGATTAATTGAACGAAGAAATAGAAATCCTAATGAAGTAGTGTTAACCATGTTGATTAAATACCCAATTTCCAAACAGTTTTTTTTGTATTAAGCAGTTTGTACTTACTTCTATAAATTAAATATATTATTCAATAGTCCTTTTTAAAAAAACTTATTCTTGGTTGTTGACCTTAAGAAAACATAATGATTCTAACTTCATAGTTTTTTAGATTCAATGTATACATTTTGAATATACAATATAATATATATATAAAATTTAACCCAAATATGATGAAACTATTTTTTAGGTTTTTTTCACTATTTCTACGTTATATCTCATTTTTAATAAAATTTATTGTAATATTTTTGGAAAAAATCATGTTGGGTTTGCTGAAAAAGAACCTTTAGTTTTCAAATATCCTCGACCAACATTCTCATACATTATTTTTAAAACAAATTTTGATCTTTTGTTAAAATTATCAATTTATATGGAACTTAGTCAACATATAGTTTTATGAGTCATTCCTCCAGAATATTTTCTAACTTTGGTTGAATAAAAGACATTACAAATCTTAAGAGGTAATCTTTTTTTCTTATAAATCGTCTGTGTGAACATATTATTTGTAGTGTTGATCAACCATTTAGAACTATAAGTTCCTCAATAAATGGTATTGATCATTTAGAAATCTTAACCAAATATGAACCAATAATTTCTTATGAGAGTCTTTAGATGATGAGGATTAGATTAAAGAAATTCAAGATGAAATCAATGAGTTTGAGATGAATATTGACTGGACATTATTTGAATGACTTATAAGAACTCGTATAATTAGTGTAATGTTGGGTTTTCTGAATAATTTTTATAAGAATGGAGTAATTGATAGAAATTAGGCATGATTTGTTGATAAATGTTATAACCAGCTAGATTTACTTATTATGAAGAAAATTATACATCGTTATCTAGACTATAAGTAATCTGAATACCTTTTTCTGTGGTAGAATTCATTATTTAAAAGAATTCTCAAATGGATGTGATTTTTTTTCAAGGAGGATATGTTTAGGAGGAAGTGTTTCTTGAACCACCAACTGGTTATGTAAATGCAAAACATCATTAATAAATTTATAATCATGCGAAATTTTTCTATGGACATAAAAAATCCTGAGATCTTGGTATGATAGGATAACATGAATATTGTTACAAAATAAATTATTAAGGAAATTGTGGATCATTTTTTTAATAAAATTAGTAAATTTAATTTTTTTATTTTAAAAATTTTATGTTTCGGACATTTTATTAGGATAAAATAAAAAACTTAATAGAGTATTCGTTGTATCTTATGAAATATGAGTTTGAAATGAGTATGATGGGTGAGTCAACATATTATCTTTGTATTAAAATTGAAAAATAAATAAGAAAGGCCATTTGTAGATAAAAATTAGTAAATAAAATACCTTCATAGGAAATTTTGATATGAAATATCTAAATGTATTAGTAGTGTTATTGGTACCTCAAATACCATTTATCTTGATTAAGTTGGGAAACCACTTGACCAAAATAATTTTCATGGTATGATGTGTTGTTTTGTTACATAGATACTAGTTATCCATATTTAATGTTTTTTATATGAATTAGTGCTATATATAAAGAAAATATAAATGTGTTCCATTAAGAAATAGTAAAATGAATTTTTCAGTATCATAATGGAACTATTGATTGAGTAATTTTCTTTTCTTCTAGAAATAATTTTTTATTTAAAATGTTTTTCTAATGTTGACTTTGGTGCTATTAGAATTTATTTAAAAAGAAAATATTTGATATTTAATATTTTAATAGACTTATTAGTTTCATGTTCATGTAAGAAAAAAATCTCAGTGGATCTTTCAACTTTTGAATCCTAATATTTGGTTGCTGGAAGTTTTTGTGCTCAAGTGTTGTGGGTGCAACATCTGCTCAACTTCTATAGAATGAATTTTACTAAAACTCATATATGTTGTTATTATAGAAGTTCTATTCATTAATATAATAACACATCAATTCACTATTATTATAATCCCATAGACATAAGACACTATTTCCTTTGGAATCACATAAATATATGAGATATCATTTTACAATTCCTCAGAATGTAAGAACAACTTGCTGATAATTTTTATAAACATCATCCTTCTGTGATATATGAATACATTAAACAAAAGATTTTAATTATCAAAGTAATGTAATCAATAATATATACTTCTCATTTACCCATCTTCTTACATTAATTAAATCACTTTTAGGAGGTATATATGTTTTATGTTTTTTATGCATATTTTCCAAAAAACCCATGTTTTTTAAATATTATCGTAATGATTTTTCCAGACTAAATTTTTTTTATTAAATTTTCCATATCAAAATTCCCAAAATGATTCCAATACACTTATTTTTAAAAAAATTTCTAGATTAAAAACCTCTTTGAAACATTTTCGGGTTCAAATTTTCTTAATCAAGTTGTCTCATAATCTTTTTTACTTTTAGAACTAGTTTATTTATGTTTCAGAGAAAAATTGTTATTTTTTATTTTCAAATTGATATTATAGTCATTGGTATTTGGTCTAATACTACAATATTGTGTATTGATTTTAGAAATTTAATAATATATTTGTTTAAAAATACAAGAATAACATGTTAATCATAGTGACAGATCTTTCCAATCACCCATCTAATCTTTTATGTTCTTACACTATATCATTTTTGATTTGGGATATAAATTTTTTTTATAATTTATCTTCATTAATTTTTTTTATATTTTACTGAATTTTCTAAACACATTCACTCTCAATAAAATTAATGTTTTTAAAACATTCAGCGTTAAAAAATATCCTTGAAACATTGTTCAATGAAATCATGACCTTCATATCATAGAAGTCCTTATCTCATAATGTTGTTCGGATATGGAAGATTAACTATCATCCTATATACCTATATACCTATATATAGGAGAGTTCCCCCATAGTGTCGCATATTGGTTTTTCAATGTTTATACAACTGATTTTATAACTACTTCTAGTTGCTCAGTTCGAAAGATCATCCTTTCGTCCAATTCACATGTTATATCTAACAATATGAGGGGCACAAAAGATTATCTTTCAAAAGTTGTATACATTTTTGGAGAAGTTAATAAAAATTTCATTTCACGATTAATATTATTTATCACTGAATAATATTATATCATTTCAAATAATGTAATTTGTTTGTGTAATGAACTCGACATATATTTTATTATTTCCATTCACGGACATGTTCATGAATTTTATGCATCTATTATTTTTTCAATGGATGATGAGAAAGAAAAAGTATATTTAATGAAGTATTAGAAAATGTATAGGGTATGATAAATGAAACATGCTTGTTTGGATGGTTTAACATATAAATATAAAGCACATTTCCCTTTAAACAAGTTACCAGGTGATTTCAGAATATTTAGAAATATATGTTAGAAGATTCATTTTTTTCTCATTATAAAAAATTATTGATGTTTTCCCATCTCACACAGGATAATATAGTATAGGATCTTTAGATTAAAGGATTTATGATACCAATAAAAGTAAATTTATTTTCGATTTTGGTATTAGACCTTTTCAAATTATACTACTAGTATACCTGATAAAGATAGATCTAGTGATATTATTCCTTCACAGAGTTGACAACATAAAAATTGGGATATTCAAATACAAGATCATCATATTTTCCACTATCATAAGTAATATGTTTTTAAAAATTAAAGGGATCTTTTAAATTATATGATTAGTTATATCTAAGGAGTGATAATATATAATTTATAAATAATGATATGATGAATATGATGAGGATGGATTTGATATAAAATTGATGATGTTTATTGAGATGGTTGAGGAAGTAGCATTATAGGTAGAACCATTAATAATATCAGTAAAGGTTCACAAGAAGAAGAAGAAGAAGAAAAAGTAGTGGAAATAAGATACATATCCTATAAATATGTAAATGATTAAAAAAGATTATTCCTGATGATATTTATGAAGAGTGGATGAATAAGAAATCAATGAATAATCTAGAAGATCCAAAAATCGACTCCATCACATAGAGGCTAATGAATTAAAATTCATGTAGCCCAAAAAATACAATAAGAAGAAAATAAAATACAAAAAAGAAAATGTTTATATAATATTACCTTTTGGAAAATAAGTTCAAAAGAGTTAAAAGAGCCCATGCGATGGTTTTCCTTTTGAATTCTGAGACCGGCCATATAATACCTGATTGAGGTTTAGTGATTGAAGAAAATAGTGAAGCCCTTGACAATTTTCCTTCTGTCATAGAAAATGGAAGAAAAATTATTGATTAAAAATATGTCATTGTAATTTTTGGAAATAAATCAAAACCAATGCCAGTCTGTAAAAGAGATATTAAAGCAACTAGATAACTTGAGGATGAACTTAATAAAGAAATGAATAAATATATTGATTGAGATGGATAACATAAAGTGTTAGACGATAAAATCAAAGAAAATTCAGAAGAATAAGTGGATGAAGTGAAAGATGATAATTTAGAGGGGGATGATAATAAAAAAAATTAATTTTTTAAAAAGTCATTAGATTTAGGATCAACATCATTAGATCTACATTTCAATATAAATAAGGAAAATAAAGAAGATATTTTTGAAGAAGAATAATCTTCATCTAAACATAGTTAATAATCATCATCAATGAAGGAAAAATAAGAATATAATCAAAAGAAAATGGTTGATGATAAATCTATCACTGGTGATCTAGATATCATTGAAATTTTTGATGAAAATTTAGTTTCTATGAAAAATGATAAGGAAAATTCAATAATATTTAAGAATAAATGGAATGAACTAGATTTAGTTACTAGAAGAACAAAACATACTGAGCTTCTCTAAGATAAATTGGATTTAGAAAGAACTATTTTATTTGAAAGAGGTTATTATATTGTTGGTGCACTGAAAATAACAGATTGAACTATTCCATACCTTAATATCTGTAAGTCTTGGTTCATGTTGATCCAATATATCCTAAATCTGAAATTGGGGTAAACTATTCCATACCTTAATATCTGTAAGTCTTGGTTCATGTTGATCCAATATATCCTAAATCTGAAATTGGGGTAAATTATGCATATGATAGATTATGTAATTCGTATTGATATTGATTTAAATTTTTCTCAGGAAAATCCTCGAACTCAAAGAGAGTAGTGAAATTAGATGGTTAAATGGTCTCATCAGATTGATATTGATATAAGAATCCATAATGAACAATTTAATGTAGTTAAGAATTTGATGGCATAATCATAAATTTATATCAACCTCTTTTCATCATACATAGTGGATATGGTGATATATTTTTATGAATTACAAGGCACCACCGGCAAGAGGACAAATTATGTTAATTTTTTAAAAATGAATATACATGACATGGAGCTATATATGTCTTTAATCTGATCCTATTAAAATTAAGTGATTACCAAGTTGACCTATCAAGAATAAATAACGTCAAATATAAAGAAATAATGGAATGAATTAAAAAAGATGATAGTCAGTATAAAGACCCTGATGATGAAAAAATGTCATTTTATTGTTGAACTGATGTTTAATTTGACTTTTCAAAAATAATGGAATGGTTTTTTATAAAATAGTTGCATCTCATTCAATTAAGATTAGATTTTATGTTTTCTAACTATGATTGCTTGAATGTTATTTCATACATTCATGGATGATTGTTTAGTTGATTTTATTGTTTCATATGTTTTCTTGTCTAACAATTTTTGGAAGATCAGATTCATTGCCCATTCATTTATGAAAACCTCATAGGGGAGGATTTTATAAAAAGGGGAAGAAACTCTTAAATGAAGAATATATTTTAAAAACAGAATTTTATTACTATAAAGAGGTAGATAATTTATCAATGGGAGAATATTTTATTAAGTGGTTGAATATGATACATAGGGGGAGAAATTACTGAGGTAGAATTTAACTCTAAATAATATATTTCATATACACCATCATATACATCAAAATATTAATAAGAGTTACAAACTCTTGTAGAGTTATGGTTTATAGAATAACATTTAATACCAAAGCTATTAAAATAGGTAACAGGCTCTATGTTTTTCTAGTTAATAATTCATTTACATTATTGGGTTTGACATTTCAAATTAGTGGATGATTTTTGAGTTAGAAGATCTAATTTTTTATTTTTGTTTCTTTTAGTTTTTCAAATCACAAACACCTTCTTAAATAATTTTTACTATCTTTTTATGTCCACGTTTTTAGTGTGATTTTGTAGAGAACAATCCCTTTTCCATCCTTTGAAATTATTTTAATTTAATAATAATTTAAACATTACATTTTTTCATTATGATTATTATAATTAGTATGTGTCTACTAAATTATACTCACCTTTATCAGACCATGTTTTAGAATTTATTCATATCTTTCAAAGTGAAAAAATTCTAAAAAAATGAATTGGTACCAGTACTGATATAATCATACTTACACTCATAAATATTGTCATATCGATTTTGGAAAATAATTCCAATGTACTAACTAATGATTATAATCAATGTATGGAAACCATGTTTCTATTGTAAAGATTATATTTAATGTTGTAATAGTGATAATTAACTCCAATTCATAGATTCAGTTCTAAGGATATGTTATGTGACACCAATCTGAGGAAATTTTAAATTACGTGGAAATATGACCATTGGAAGGACGCCTATGAATGCCATTTCATTTGAAAATATTAAATATGGTTTATTACAATTTTTCAGAAATAATTCCTTTTGTGACCATATCATTCTTATTAATTTATTTCATTTTAGTAATTATATTATATGGAAACATTATAAGGTACGTATCCTTATGTACTTTGTAATTGGAACATGCTTTTGATCATTATAATGATCGAGGGATTTAGTGGATAGTAAGAGCGAAAATTTGTTCATCGAATTGAATGATTATGGGGATAGTAAGAAAAAGATGATCATCATATAGTAGGATTCTGAGGATAGTAAGACAGATATATTTTGATCATTGTATCATTGGTATTCATTGTAACCAAAGTGTAACATCCTGGTTCGGGAAGCCACCCAGAGGTGACCTGTACTTGGTTTGTCACATGGCCTCAAGTGCATTTTCAAAAACTCAAGAGGCTGTCAACTAGTAGTGAGGGACTTGGGTGTGATAGTGGGGAAACTATGACCTCATTGTCAGAGTAACATAGTAGAAGGCAGACAAATACACAATAGCGGAAGCAGTAAATAGACCAATAATTGTAATACCAGAAGACTGGAATAACAAACAACTAAAGCACATATATATATGATTCATTGTACATATGTCTCTGAAAGAATCCAAACAAATAGAAATGATGGAATAAAAACAGTACTAAACCAATGTATACAAGAATGTAATAAAAAACTCCTCAGCATCGCAGGCCTATGCTTGGTCCCATGCTCTCCAACTCCATTGCAAGTCACGTACCTGAAGTATAAGGGAACATTCTCTTGTTTATACCTGAAGAAATATAATCTTTTTGGGCACAAAAGGGTGGAAAAAATAGGGTGTGAGACTAAATCCCAGTAGGCAACCACCTAAATATCTATGCCTAATATCTAGGGAATATATGGAAGGTTAATGTACAGAAGCAGTAAATAAGAAAGTACTCAGTAGAAAACATTTCCACATATCAAAAGCAACTAATCAAGAATGGTAACCCTCTAGGAAGTTCCCACAACCTATCCCCTCTAGTTCAGTTACAAGAATATATAAGGACTCTTTGAGGAAGCAATCATATTCAATTCCCCTTATAGTAAAAAGTAATTCAAAACTCTCTGAGGAAGCTCACCCGGTCAATTACCCTTATAGTCTATGGTAATTCCTGACTCTCTAAGGAAGCTCACATGGTCAATTACCCTTATAGACCCAAGGTCAAGGACTCTTTGAGTAAGATCACTCAGTCAATACCCCTTATATCCTCATGTGGTTCGAAGACTCACTGAGGAATCTCACTCGGTCAATTCCCCTTATAGTCTAAAGTGTACAATGACTCTCTAAGGAAGCTCACTCAGTCAATTCCACTTATAGTCTTCTAAACCAGGTTCTCACGACCCTATGTTGGTAAATGAGCATACCAAGGTAAAAAATGGCCAAGGTAAATGTCAACAACTACTTCCCTAATTAGTCTATAGCATAACAATCATGTTAGAATACAAACTCTCCACCCTACTACACTACACAAGGAAACATTCAAGGCGACCAACAGGCTATGTAGACCAACGGTCATAAACAGAATATGCATGGGAAACACATCCAAAGAATAGAAATCAACCCTATTCATATCCAATTATCATCTACATAAGTATACAAGCATGTAATTCAATAAAAAGGGGTGAAATAGTAAAAATGCAACACCCCGTTCAAGGGTATTGGTCCAAATTGAACATAATACTCCAAGAATTTCAACAGAAAGGCACAAACCACATACCTAGGCATTGGGAGAATTATATACTCTAGCATCATCCATTGGATCATCTTATATCATGGTATATCTATAATACTTCTAAAATTTTTAACCCACAATACCTCACGAGAGAGAGGGGAAAATAGAAGATGGTGTTGTAGGAGAAAAGTGAACCCACTGATGCGATTCCAATGTAGCCGACTGTGTTCGATTCGGAGGACGGATTCTTGATTGGGGGTTTGTTGATGATCTGGGGCTGTACAGAGCTCTGGGTCGATTGAGACATAGAAGGAGATCATTCAGACAATTAGACACGACCCTGGTGCGTTTAATGAATAAAAAGTACACAGTGTACTTTTGAAGTGCATGGCGTGTACTGCCCATTTCCATACACAGCTTTACGAGGCCTCTAGGTCACCCACATAGCTGTGTGTAGGTCCGCTACATGGCCAACACCTAGCTATCTGCAGTAAACGAGTACATGGCGTGTACTCATAGTGTACATGGCGTGTATTTTGAGGGTTTCCATAATTTCATATTTTTCTGAAAAACAACTAGAAAAATAAAATATACTTGAAAAGAAGGTATGAGTTCTTAAAAACTCCCCCCTTAATGAAATTCATACTAGAATTTCCCTAGTATGGTGTAGAAGAAGAAACCTCGAACAGTTCTGGCTACTCTACCCGTACATCATCCTCCCTCTCCCAAGTCTCATCCTTAACTCGTCTGTGCTGCCATATCACCCGTAACAGAGGATCAAACCATCCACGAAGAACCTTTTTTACTTTGATCCAAATTCCGGATAGGACGCATCTCAAATGACGCATCCACTACGAGCTCACCTCCTCTAGCTGAAAGACATGAGATGGGTCTGAAACATACCATCGGAGCTGAGAAATGTGAAAAACTTCATGCATTGCCCGATACCATTGGGGTAACTGCAACCGATAGGCAACCGGCCCAACTCTCACCACAACCTCAAACAGCCCGACATTCCTCGGTGAAAGCATAGCATACCTTATAATTTTTTTTCCCAACCTTTGTGTGACACACTGGAATAATTGATCCCCGACGTCAAACTCCATATGTCGTCTCCACTGATCAGTATAAGACTTCTGTCGAGACTGCGCATTATCCATCGTCTTCCGAATCATTCTATCTTCTTTATGGTCTCATGAACCATATGAGGTCCCAAAAAAGAAACCTATCCTGCCTCCATCCAACATAAGGATGATCGGCATGGCCATCCAGACAAAGCCTCACAAGGTGCCATCTGAATAGTTTCTCAAATACAATTATTGTAGGAAAACTCCACAAGAGGTATATACTTGTCTGAAAAACCTCCAAAATACATAATTCATTCTCGAATCATGTCCCCAAGTACCTGATTACTATGCTCGGACTGTCCATCTTTCTAGGGGTGGTATGTTGTACTCAAAAGTACTTGTGTACCCAAGGCCTTTTGAAGCCTCTATCAGACCCTATATGTAAAATGTGGATCCCTATCTCAAAAAATGGAGTGTCTAACTCCATGTAGATGTACAATCTCTCGGATGTACAACTGTCCGAGATCATCAACACTAATCGTATCCTTGATTGGTAAGTGGTGAGCCACCTTCATAAGCCTATCAATGACAACCCAAACTGCATTATTGCCTCGAGGAAACCTCAAAACCCCTGTTACAAAATCCATCACGATGTCGTTCCACATCCACTCAGGAATGGGCTACTTCTGTGAAAGCCCTGTTGGCCACTGATGCTCTGCCATCACCTACTGATAGGTGGAACACCCCATGATGAAACCAGCAACATCCCTCTTCATACTTGGCCACCGATACTAGTGGTGTAGATCACGATACATCTTGGTGACACCAGGATGAACCGCCCAAACTGAGAAATGAAAATCCTGCATCAGCTCCCCACCTATATCTGTTGGAACCCATACGAGCCCCTAGAAGCACAATATCTCATCCCCGCCTATTGTCCATCTTGGAATAGGGTCCACTCCTGGAACATTCTCCCGTAGTACTAGGCCTTCTGAATCTGATAGCTGCCTCTTTTGCATTCAATCAAGAAGAGTTGAGGTAACATCCAAAGAAGAAAAAATGTCTTCCCCAGACATTTGTGCACCTCTAAATGCATCTCAGAGAACATATCCATAAGCTGCTACTCACTACTGGCTTCCGGAACTTCTGGTATCTGAGTCCTCCTCCTTAACGCATCTGCCACTATGTTGTCTTTCCCAGGTGTATAGGCATGCTCAATGTCAAATGATAGAATGTACTCAACCCACCTTCGCTGTCTCAAATTTTGATCATGCTGAGTGAAAATGTACGTGATACTTATGTGGTCAGTGAAAACCACAAAATGCTCTCCTAGAAGGTAATGTCTCCAATAGTACAAGGCATAAACAAATGCTGCCAACTCGAGATCGTGCATCGGGTAATTCCTCTCATGTGGCCTCAACTAATGAGACATGTACGCAATGACTCCATCTCCCTACATAATCACAGCCCATAGCCCGATAACTGATGCATCGCTGTAAATAGTATAGATCTTTCCCATATCTAGAAAGACTAGTATTAGTGATGAATTCAACCTCCCTTTCTGCTCCTAAAAGGATGAATCACAAGAATCTGACCACAAGAAAATTCCATACTTCTTTGTCAGACATGTCAGCGGTGCCTCTAAGAATGAAAAGTCCTGTCTGAAACGTTTGTAGTATCCCACCAGCCCTAGAAAACTCTGCACCTCAAAGACGTTCTTCAGCTGCTCCCAAGAAACTAATTTCCTAACATTTTCTGGTTCTACTGACACTCCAGCCTCCGAGATAACATGACCAAAAAAGTGAATCTGATTCATCCAAATGAGGCTTTTGAGAGCTTAGCATATAACCGATGCTCTATCAGTTAACTCAAAACTATCTCTAGATGAGTATAATGGTCATGTTGAGTATGAGAGTACACCATTAAATTGTCCATGGAAACCACCATGATGGAATCCATGTATGCATGAAACAATCGCTTCACCAATGCCATGAAAAATCTAGGAGCATTCGTGAGAATGAACGGAATTAAAATATACTCATATAGACCATACCTACTCTGGATGGCTGTAAGAGATATATCTGATGGTCTAATGCACAATTGATGGTAACCAGACCTCATGTTAATAATCGAGAATACCCAGCGTCTTTGACACTGATCCAAGAGATTATCAGTCCTTAGAAAGGGATATCAGTTCTTGACCGTCAACTAGTTTAGGTTCTGATAATCTACACAAAGAATGAGGGTACCATCTTCCTTCTTCAAAAATAGGATAGGAGAACCCCAAGGAGAATTACTTGGTTGGATGAAACCCTTCTCTTGAAAATCCTTCAATTGCTTCTTGTGCACCTACAACTCATGTGTATCCATCCAATAAGGACGAATGGAAACCGGTACTGCTCCTCGCACAAATTCCATAGAATCGTCTACCTCATTCTCTGGAGGAAAACATGAAAAGTCCTCTAGAAATACATCCCTAAAATGATCCACCACTACAAGAAATTCTAACTGTGATGTCACACAGTCATCCGTATATGGACTAGCAATATGGGTTGTAACTCATTCTATCCCATGATGCTCGGGTCCCACTCTGCTCTCCTGGACATCCCATTATCCCTTGTGAAGAAAAGATTCATTTGTTGGTGACTAGAAACTCACCATGTGGCAATAAGATTCGTCGACTACCTAGCATGGAACATTCCAGTCCATCCCAAGAATGACATCATAGCATGTCATCTCTAGGACATATAGGTCCCATAAGAAGTGACACCCACCAACATGTATAGGGAACTCCCTGTACTAACGTACACTAGTCTTTGTAGTCCCCAAAGGAGTGTATAGTATCAAGATATCAACATTGGAAAGGATGAAGAGTCCCAGGCTCTCTACAATAGCATTAGATATAAAGATTTGGGAATCCCCTGAATTGAAAAGTGCAGAAGCTAAAACTGAGGCAACTAAGATCGTACATTGAACTATAGCAGGTCCGAGATACTTCTCTTGCTGGGTCTACTACACTACAAATGTATAACATGTACCGCGAACATGTGACCCCACCTGACCACTATAAAAAAATCCAACCTGATGTCTCTAAAATCCCCGTGACTTACCACCATGGCCACGACCTCCACCTCAGTCTAAATGGCGGGATGAACTCCACTTCCCTGACTGGTGAGAAACTGGAGGCGCTGCTCCTGAATACAGAGTCAAGGACCCACGACACCAGCTGCTAATGACATGTTCTGACAGAAGCATTGATGGTGACCCATCTTACCATAAAATAGGAACTCCACTAGGTGTCTCGAGAAATGTGGCCTCATATTCCCACTCTTCCCAAACTGGTAGCACACCACCTGGCTACCAGAAGATGCATCCCGCCTACTCTGATCTCCTCATGTAGTATCCTTGCGGTGCTTCTAGATATCAGTCGGAGGAATACAAACTCTGGATACTGAACCACCCCTGCTCACAACTCCAGAATCCTTTAGATTACGCTATGTGATCAGTGCCTATTTGATGATAGAGGATATCGATGTCAACATGAAGATGTTAACCTGTGATAAGATGTTGTGCCTTAGACCATCATTAATCTTCCATGAAATGAAAAACACATCACCTCCTGGAATAGGCATGTAACGTTGCAGCTCTTTGAAGAGAGAGGAATACTCCATAATAGTAAGAGTACCCTGCTCCAGACTCATGACCTTTCAGGATCGGTCGACCCTCAAGGTCTCTGGATAGAATTAATCATAGAAGATGTGACGAAACTCATCCCAATCCATATTCTGATGGCCTCTCGCCTATGAGATCACATCCCACCACCTCTTGGAGGATTATCAAATCATGTAGGTAGTGATCTTTGCCCTATTCTCTAGTGGTATCTCCAAGTGATCTAAAATCATTAGCGTGGTTTCTAGGCATGACTCTCCAGCTTGGGGTCCTCAATCACTTCAGAACGTGGGAGGATGCTATTGCTGAAAGACCCGCGTCAATTCATCCATCGATGGGGTAGGAGGTGGTGCTCCCTGAGTAGTCTACATCATCCTCAAAAATCACTATCTAAACTGTGCATCAACACCTATGTTGGGTATAACGGCTGGTACCAAGACATAATTGACAGGATGATATGCAGGTTGTCCCAGATCAGCCATGTCGGGTGTCTGATCACCGCCTGGCAACTGGCGTACATCTAGAGGACATATCAGTGGAATGACTCGGTGTGTTCAAGCATAATCCTTAAAACAAGATTGTGATGGACTGAAAACTAGATGTGTATTAAGGGAACATAAGAAAGAAAGCACTCATGTTTTACAAAATATGACTACACGACATGTATAATTCCTATGCGGTGTGTTCCCTTAAGCCATTCACATGGGCATGTTCCCTAAAGTGCATTTCCCCAAACCACAGAGGCTCCTGACTAGAAGCAAGGGCCTTGGGTGTGATAGTGGGGAATCTATGCCCTCATTAGCAAAGTAACAAAATAGAAGGGAAAAAATACATAATAATGGAAGTTGTAAATATACCAACAATAGTAATAGTGGAAGACTGGAATAACAAACAACTAAAGCACATATATATAAGATTCATGGAACATGCGTATTGTAAATATTCCAAACAAATCAAAATTTTGGAATAAAAATAGTACTAAACCAATGTACAAAAGAAACAGATAAATACCTCCCTAACATCACAAGGCTACTCTTGGTCCTTTTGTCTCTAGCTACACAGTAAGTAAATTACCCGAAGTAGAAGGGAAATTTCCCATGTTTATAAATGCAGCAATATAATCTATTTGAGTCCTAAAGCACGTCCCAAACAGGGTGTGCGACTAAATCCTAGTAGGAAACCACCCAATGATTTGTGCCTAATAATCAGTGAATATATGGAAGGTAAAAGTATAGAAGCAGTAAAGAAGAAAGTACACAGCTAAAAAGAATTCCTCATATCAAAAGAAACTAATCAAGCATTGTAACCATCTAGGAAGTGAAGACAGCCTATCCCCTCTAGTTCAGTTATTAGAATACATAAAGACTCTATGAGGAATCACTCACAGTCAATTCCCCTTATAGTCAATAGTAACTCAAGACTCTATGAGAAATCTCACATAGTTAATTCCCCTTATAGTCTATGGTAATTCAAGACTCTCTGAGGAAGCTCAAATGGTCAATTCCCCATATAGGCCCATGTTCAAAGACTCTCTGAGAAATCTCACTCGGTCAATCACCCATATAACCCCAAGTTGTTCAATGACTCTCTAAGGAAGCTCACTTGGTCAATTCCCCTTATAGTCTAATGTTCTCAAAGACTCTTTGAGGACGATCACTCAGTCAATTCCCTTTATAGTCAACTACACCAGGTTCCCACAGACCTGTGTAGGTCAAAAAGCATAGCAAGGATAAAAATGGACAAGGAACAACTCACGAACTACTTGCTAATTATCCTACAACATATCAAGCTTTTCAGAATACAAACACTCCACCCAACAGCACTAGGCATGGAAACAGGCAAGGTTTCCAACAAGCTAAGTAGACCAATAGTCGTAAACATAACATACAAGGGAAACACATCAAAATAACATCAATAAACACTATTCATATACAATTAACCTATACATAATCATACAAGAATGGAAGAAAATAAATAGGGGTGAAATGGTAAACACACAATACCCCGTTCAATGGTATTGGTCAAAATTGGACATAATACTAAAATACATTCCATGGAAAGGCACAAACCACCTACCGCAATGTTGGGAGATCGATATACTCTAGCGTCGGCCCTTAGATCATCATAGAATGCAGTATATCTACAAATATGTCTAAACTTTTCAACCCTCGATACCTCATGTGAGAGGAGAAAATTAATGATGGTGCTCTTGGAGAAAATATAACTCTCCGATGCAATTCCAATGCAACCAACGATGGCCGATTCGGAGGATTGATGCATGCTTGGGGGTTCTCTAAATATCCAAAGTCGTAAGACACTCTCAATAGAAAGAGACCTAGTAGGAGATCATTTTGGGAATTAGACATGACCTCGGTGTGTTTAATGAAAAAAATTACATGATGTTTACTTTTGAAGTACACAGCGTGCACTCATCATTTCCATGCTCCACTTTAGGCAGCCTCCAAGTCACCCACACGGTTGTGTATATGGCCGCTACATGGACAGCACCCAGCTACCTATGGTAACCGTGTACATGGAATGTACTCATAAAGTTCATGGCGTGTACATCAAAAAAATTTAGACTTTCCCTTTTTTTCTCAAAAACATCCAGAAAAGGAAAACATACTTGAAAGGATGGTTTGGGTTCTTACAAAATGACATAGAGTACTGTATGTATAAAATAGCGGATACCTTTTGTGAGTGTCAATGAAATCCTTATACTTATGGTAAAAAAAAATTTATCTATTAAATATATTTTACGTCGTCTTATATTTGTATGTTATTTCATTACTAGTTGTTTAAATCTTTTGAATTCCACTATTTGTAATAGAATTTTCATTATGATATTCGACATTATAATTTTTTCTTTTATCACTATTTATATTATTATGATAAAGAAATATCATCTGTGATTATTCAGTATTATATTTTTTTTTGAAAATAAACATACTATGATAATCAGATCCATAGTGATTATAGTTTTTACTCTAGTAATCGGATCCATAGTGATTATTATTTTTACTCATTTGATCGAACCATAAACTGGTTAATATTCTATGAATTTGTTAATTAAATTGAGTACAAATTTGATAACCTTACATAAAGATACATTGGATTTATTAATTTAATTCATTTAATATTTTTTTCTATGTACAATTCAAGCCCTCTTGTAGGTATACACATCGAAGAATATTCTTGAGATACTATAATAAATATTAATAATATAATGATCCAACATTATTATCAATTGTTTCATGTATAACTTGAATATTTTTAGTGATAATGGTTGTGATTATATATTTTATTTTTACAATGATTATTTTTGTCATAATCCAAGTGATTATTACTTATATGAAATTCGTTATAAATATCATGAATAAATTAAAATTCTTGAAACTCTGTCCAAGAAGCCGAGCTAAGGATAAGATAATATTTTTTTTAAATTAATATTCCAGTTATGTAAAATGGGATGTTAGAGGATGGTAATTATGAAAATGATGAATACAGTAAGGAAAATTCAATGTTATCATGGATGATATAGATATTAAAAAAAAGTAATTATACATTGAAAAATACAACTTCAAGCACTAAAAATGATTTTTTGATAATCTAGAAGAATTTAAAAAGGATAATCAGAAGCTTTAAGATGATGTATAATGATTGAAGAACTAAAATTCTAGTTTAAATATTATAAACAAAATCCTGATGAGTTTATTATATCATATAATATAACTATAACAAATAATAAAATGACCAATATGGGATATATTAAGCAAGAACAAGGGATATACCAAAAGTACATTTTTAATGGTAAAACTAAAATAATAAAATATTTTATTTATCATATGTGTAAGAAATTTGAACATTATATATGTAATGACCCGCGTTTTGAACCAGAAAAAAACCCTAAAGAATTTGAACTTTTTTGTTTACTGAATGGGTTGTTTTTAAAACTGAGCTTCGGAACAGAATTCCAAGAGTTGGAATGCTTTTCTTGTTTTGCTTTTAGGCTTGGGAGAAGGCCCGTAAAGTTTTCCTAGTGTCTTCATAGGTCTCGGGAGTTTCGGTCTAGAGAGAGATCCTGGTTTTTAAAAGGCAGAAGAAGGCGCACGGGCTGTGCATAGTTTGACCAAACCATGCGGCCCCTTACTGGAAAACCATGCATCCTTATTTAAAGAGGCAATGGATTGCGCACAGGCTGAGCAAGGTTTCCTAGACTCTACGCCTAGCCCGTGCAAGGGGTCTCTCTTAGGAAGAGGGTGTCGCACGGTTTGTCCACGGTTTGGCAAACCGTGCAGATCAAACCGTGGGGGCCAGTCTATTTAATGATTTTGTATAATTTTAAAATAGAATAAAATAAAAACCTAAATCTAAACACTCTCCCTTACCCTCAATCAACCTACAAGACACATAAGGAGAGGCTCCCCTGAGCCGCGCACAACGATCCACCTCTAGCATCCTCCTTCTTCATTTTCTCCCCCCGATTTCCTCCGGTTCCATCATTGAATCTCCGAGGTAAGGTTTTCTCCCTCCTCTCCTCTTGATTCTGGCCGGATTCTGGCCTATTTGTCAACCCTCCAGATTCGGCCAAATCCTATGTAATGGTGGTTTCTTGATTCTAGTTTTTACATTGTTCTTGGGTTGTGGTAAGGTAATCTCGGGACCCTTGGGTTTGCTTTTTGGCATCCGCTACCGAAGGCGAGGTAGATACGGGCAGTTTTGGTTGACTTCTTTGGTTCGAGGTAAGGGATTTCGTCCCCAATTGGTTTCACAACACCTAGAATGGTTTATTAATATGTCTTAAGGTGTGTTGTATTTATATGTTTGTGCATTGGAGGTTTTGGCATGGTTTCGAGTCACCAGAGTCTAAGAGACATGCCTGTGTGGGCATAGGGGATAAGTGTCATTGCATGTGTGTGAAGGTGAATATGCTCAGTGGGGGAGCAAAAGTGGCTCTTAGTTAGAAAGCTCCAAGATCCGGAGTGGACGGATGGATCCACCTTAAGGAAGGGTCCCTACCATTTCCCTTTAAATTAAATTAATGTATTAATTAGTTTAATATTGCAATGCCTTAGTATTAAAATTATGCAATCTTGTTTTGATTAAACACTGCTTGAAAAAGAGTGTGAAATGAAGGATAATATAAAAGGGTTGCTTCGTCACTAAACTAACGATTTAATAATAAAACCCATCAATCAGAGGTGTGTTGTCTTCAAGATAAAGAGTTGGAAGTTGACATTTCTGCTCGCCTGCATTGCCCTGATTTTTTGATAATAACTGAAATGGCTAGGTCACATGAATTGTGAATCAATTTACCTTGCATAGGAAAATTAAGTGAGATGAAGTGTGTGTGACAGTTTTTATATAATGAACAGCTCCTTGAAATGGGTTGGTGTATAATCAATGACTTACATGATAAGTCTCTACCTCATGGGATGTATTGGAAGTGGCCAAGCCCATATCGGTGACCCAATTGAAATGAATATGATGTGTTACCTTTAATATAATGGCGAAGAATGTGATTATGCCCTTGTTTTGATATGGACTGTGTTAAGGTTTATGACTATAGTATGGCTATTTGGAATGCATAGGATGTACTTCCTTATGCATTCTATTGTAATTGTGAAAATGATTATGAGTGATTGTGAATTTGATATGTTTACTAGATATGCAGAAGAGGCATTGCCTTATGCATTGAGATATAAAACTGCTGGAAAATGTGTATGTTTATGGATGTGATGCATTCATACTCCATGCCATATTCTAGGTATGTTATTTGATGGGAGGCATGCATTTTCCATCCCATCTTTTTTTTGAGTATGGGTGGGAGGCATGTCTACCCCCACGCCAAATATGATCTATATACGTGTATGGAAGAGAGGCATTCTTACCTGTTTCCAGTTGACTTATAGGGATGAGAGTAATTCTTACCTCTTGCCCACTATTCTCTATACGTGTATAGAAGGGAGTAATTCTTGCCCTTGTCAGTTGACTTATAGGGACGATATGCATTTTTACCTCATGCCCTCTAATCTTATTAATGGGTGGGAGGAATTCTTACACCATGACAACTATGACCTAAATTCATTTAAAAATTTATATGTTCACATGATTAGGTTAATATACTGGAAACAAATTGAAGCGGGTATAACCCTCAGGTGTCCCTTAGGAACCTGGATGGGTGTTATTTACTTATGTTATTCTGCTTACGTATTTCTCCATACATTCTCACTGTTTAATTATTATACACTTTCTGGATTGGGTTTGACACTGGTGGTTCTGGCCTACTGATATTTATATCTCACACCATACTCGGGTCTCCATTGCATTGGGGTACCCGAGTAGACCTTCTTTCCTGCAGGACCTAGGTTATGTGATATGCTATTCATACCTGAGGTGTTATTAAGAAAGGACCAAGCGGGATCTTGGGATGCTCAGGGGATCAACCTTGGGCTTTTCTATCTTTTATTTTTGTATTGTTTTTAAAGCATGATGTAATGTTACCTATTTTCATAAATGTAACATCATATGTACTGGAATTCATTGTAAACTATTGTTTTCCACCTTTTATAAAATGGTTATTACCTGTCTTTTTCTTCTACATTTAAATTGTTTACTACTTCTGCTGTTGAATATTATTTGCTCAGATAATACTGATGTGTTACTCTGATATGAGGTTATATTCTCCCCATTATCACCTCCTAAGGCCCTCACTGATAGTTGACAGCCTCTGGCGTATGGGGATACGCGCTTGAGGCCATGTGACCTACCAGTCCGGCCACCGGTTCGATGATAAGTCGGGCCAGGACGTTGCAAAGTGGTATTAGAGGTGTTTCTTTTCTTTTTCCTTACTGTTTTGGGTTCGTAGACAAGATATTAGGAAAGTGGCAGTGCTTGGCTAAAAGTCGTGCTTGGGACTGATCACCCCATATACGAGAATTGTCCAAATGGCCATGGATTGGAATTTTTGTTCATGTAGATTTCTTTTATAGTTGATATGATTTCACCTTGAGTGCCCATTGTATTTTCTTCTGCTTATGGTTTATGAAATTCCTTGAATTTAACCCTTGTCTTGATGTGGCAAGAATGCTACATCCCTTGCATCATATTAGGAATATAGGAATTAACATGTCATGCATGTGCCATGCCATGTAGTTGCATCTTACCATGCCTGTATAATATGATTAAGTGATTATATGACATGCTTATGTGTTAGAACAGTCTTCTATGATATAACATTTTCTGTGTTTACTACTTATGATGGAATGTCTTTCGTTGGTTGTACGTGTGTTGTGAATGAATGGGAACCAATTTTTGATTGTATGGTGTATGGGAACCTTACAACTGGGAAGGGGTAACCCGTATATTATAGCCATTCTGAGCTTGATATAAATACGTTTGTAGGGATATAGATAAAAATTTAAAGCTATGGAAATTAAAATTCTAAAGTAAATTGGATTTGATTAAAAAGGGGATCCAAATTCCAATTTATAATGTGTATGAGCGCTTTAAAGGTTGGTATATAGTCACCCATATACTTGGGCTGTTGTATGTGAGCATGTTAAATTCTAGGTTGGAATCTGGTTTTGATAAAAATGGGAGTCAATTTTCAATCCATGAAGTGTATAGGCACTTCATGAATTGGGAAATGGAAAACTGTATTAAATGTAATTGTTTTTTGTATTGTGAAATGATAAAATGGAAAATGATTCCTAATTTCAAAATTAAAAGGTTTTGGCTAACTGTCAAATGTGCAACTAGACCCGAGTAGGTCAGTTGGAAGGTGTTGTATGAGATAACCCGGTTGGGGTGTTTGAATTTGTTTTGAATGAATTGAGTAACTGCTTTGGTGTTGCTTTCTAATGAACCTAGGATGGATAAAATGGGACCCTTGTAGGTCACCCTTTTGATTAAATGGTCTTGTTTTGCTTCATTGTTTGATAAAGACAGGATGTCTACGAATTTCTGATGTTCTTAAAAGGAAGTTTTTGTGAAACATTCCTATTTTCTTGATTTGTGCTTGAAGTTTTTAAATGGTTAGAGTTTAAATGGGGTTAATGTTAAGGGATTTCTAATGGAAAATGTGGTTGTGCATTGAAACCCATGTATAAGGGGTAGTTTTGAGTTTCTCTTTGTGTTTCCTTAGAATGGGACTGTAGGTGTTTTCTTTGGGTGTTGTTTCCTTAGTGGTGTTTTGATGATTGGATTTTGAGCCTAGCAATTTATTTGGCATGACCCGTCATCAGGGTCAATGTTGGATCTTCGTAAGGGGCTAGCCCATGGTTGGTATCACCCTTTGCGTTTTAATGCCTTTATTGTACCATGGGTTTTCTGACATGAGGTGTTTCTCGGGAGCTGTTGTACCTTGTTGGACTCTTTTTTTTGTAATGAAGCCCTTGTTCAGATTGGTGGTCATTGGGTTTTGACTTTCGTTTTGACTTTGGGTCATCTCCTTAGTATAGTGGCCCAGCATTAAAGAATTGTTTCATCCCAATGTTCGGGGCATCTTTCGAATGACTCATGTGTTTGGACACGCTGGTTTCCTTTTTTTTGGATCTTCTTCATGTGTTTGGTGATGTGATTGTGTCAGAGGATCATCCCACGATCATTTGCAGTGTTTGTGTACTAGCGCGCTTGTGCTCGTCTAGGTTATCACCTTTCCCTTCGGTGACTAGGACACTCCTAATGTTGGGAGCTCGTCGTGTCGAATTTGGTGAATGTTTCCTTCAATGTAGAAGAGATAGTACCTGGAATTTCTTCTGGAAATGTTTTTTCTTGTTTTATTTCCTTGAGGCATGTGAGTTTAAATCGCGTGGATGTGTCGGCAGGTGAAGCCGAGTTCCATACTTGAAGTCGACCATTTGATGTCTGACTGTTCATCCATCTAGTAGTGTGGTATGATTAGCTAGAATCCATTTCAATCCTCCTATAATATTCTAACTAGAGACAAGCATGTAATCTATATTGACCTCATCTTAGATGCACTAAGAGAGTGTTGATCTTTTCCGCGCTAATGCTTTAAAGATGTTGGGATTGATTGGATGGTTCCCTTTCGGCGTTGCACGCGGGATGCGTGTATTCTTGTATGGTTTGATCTTGGAAATGTCATTGGAAGTCGGGTGTAGGCTTCGGTGAAAGTGATTGTTCTAAAGGTAAGGTTCCTTGGAAGAACGCATTGTGGTTCTGTTTGTAATACGTTGACCTTTTATGCCGAGCGTTCATGTAAATAGTTAGTCGTAGATGTCTTGTCAGATGGTTCTTGTTTAATGTCTGCAGTCAATGACATACCATTCTCTGGAACATCATCGGGTAGAGGTGAGTGCGGTTTCTATCGGCTGGTGCCTAATATGAACAACCAGATCGACAAGGGCCTTGAGGTCGATGGGAAATCGACCATTTGATCTATTTCAAATCACGCTAGGAGCATCATGGGAACGCTTGGGTCATACTATGAAAGTTAATTTCAATGGTGGTCCAAACCATATTTTGGAGTTGGTTGCTTAATGTTAAAAATCTACGGTGGGAAGTACCTATGGAAGGATTCTTGGCGAGATGATGACGGGTTCGTGTCCCTGGGTAGATGGGCTTGGAAAGAGCCATCACGATGTTTGGTTGGGAAACGAGCATCGGCTTGAGTTTTGGTGGCTTAAGTGACATAGGGTTTAGTGGATGCTTGAGGGTGTGTTGGACATTTGTGAACACAACATGATCATTTGAACTAAGATTCATGACCCTTGTAGGATGGGTTATGTGTACGTTGTTTCTGAAGGCTTATCAGTGACAAGAATTTCTATGGTGGGAAGGTTGTAATGACCCGCATTTTGAACCGGATAAAAACCAGAAGGAATTTGAAAATTTTGTTTTACTGAACATGTTGTTTTAAAACCATGCTTCTGAAAAGAATTTCGAGAGTTGAAATGCTTTGTTGTTTTTGTTTTGGGATTGGGAGAAGGCCCGCAAAGTTTACCTAGTGTCTCGACAGGTCTCGGGAGCTTCGGTCCCGAGAGAGAGGCTGGTTTTTAAAAAGCAGAGGAAGGCACACGGGCTGCGCATGGTTTTCCCAAACCATGCATGCCATTTACAGGAAAACCATGTCACCTTATTTAAAGAGGTAGTGGCTTCCATACGGGCTGTGCACAGTTTCCCAAACTATGTACCTTGCCCGTGCAAGGGGTCTCTCTTAGGGAGATGGTGCTGCACGGTTTACGCACGGTTTGGAAAACCGTGCGGATCACACCATACATGCTAGTCTGTTTAAAGATTTTGATAAATTTTAAAAGAGAATAAAAAAAACCTAAATCTAAACACTTTACCTCACCCTCACTCAACCTGCATGACACACAGGGAGGGGATCCCCTGAGCAGCATGCGATGCTCCACCTCGAGCCTCCTTGTTCTTCATTTACCCCCCCCCCCCCGATTTCCTCTCGTTCCTTCTTTGAATCCCCGAGGGAAGTTTTTCTCCCACCTCTCCTCCTGTTTTTTGGCTGGATTTTGGAATATCTGTCAACACAAAGGATTTGGCCAATCCATAGGTATTAGGGGTTTCTTGATTCTTGTTTTTCCTTCATTCTCGAGTTGTGCCAAGGTTGTCTCGGGACCCTTGGGTTCGAGTATGGGCATTTGCCTCCGAAGGCGAGGTGGATACGGGGGGTTTTGGTTGTCGGCTTTGGTTTAAGGTAACGGTCCCCCCCCCCAAATTGGTTTCGTAGCACCATGAATGGTTTCCTTATGTGTCTTAAGGTATGTAGTATTTATCTGTTAGTTCGTTCGAGGTTTTAGCGTGGTTTCAAGTCGCCAGAGTCTAGAAGACTCGCCTGCGTGGGCATAGGGGCTAGGTGTCCTTTCATGTGTGTGAAGGTGCATATGCTCGGTGGGGGAGTAACATCAGCTCTTAGTTAGAAATCTACAAGATCTGGAGTGGACGGACAGATCCACCTTGAGGTAGGGTCCTTCTCCTTTCCCTTTCAATTAAAGTAATGTTTTAATCAGTTTAATAAGGAAATTCCTTACTATTTTAATTCTAGAATTTGGTTTTTATTAAATGCTGCCTGAAAAAGAGTGTGAAATGCATGATAAGATAAAAGGGTTTCTTGATCACTAAACTAACGATTTAATAATAAATCCCCTCGATCAGTGGTGCACTGTCTTCAAGATAAAGAGTGGGAAGTAGATATTTATGCTCGCCTTCTTTGTCGTACCTTTGTTATAATAACTAAAATGGCTAAGAGACTTGAACAATGAATCCATTTACCATTCATAGGGAAATTGAGTGACATGTCATGTGTGTGACAGTTTTCATATAATGAATATCTCCTCAAAATGGATTTGAGTATAGTCAATGACTTACATGATAAGTCTCTACCTCATGTGATGTATTGGAAGTGGCCAAGACCATGTCGGTGTCGCAATTGAAATGCATAAGATGTTTTACCTTAAATATAATGGCAAATAATGTAATTGTGCCCTTGTATAGATATGAACTATGTTATGGTTTGGGACTATAGTATGGTTATTTGAAATTCATAGGATATAATGCCTTATGTATTCTAATGTAATTGTGACATTGATTATGAGTGATTATGGATGATTTTGAATTTGATATTTTTACTTGAAATTCATAAGAGGTACCACCTTATACATTATGATATAAAACTGATGGCGAATGTGTATGTTTATGAATGGAAGGCATTCATACCCCATGCCATCTTTTGTGTATGTTAGTGGATGGAAGGCATGCATACCTCAAGCCATCTTATTTGGAGTATGGGTGGGAGGCATGTCTACCCCACACCAGTTATGATCTATATATGTGTATGGAAGGGAGGATTTTTTACCCCATTCCAGTTGACTTATAGGTATGAGAGGCATTCTAACATCGTGTCCACTATTCTCTATACGTGTATGGAAGGGAGGCATTCTTACCCCTTGCCAGTTGACTTATAGGGACGAGAGGAATTCTTAACTCGTGCCCACTAATCTTATTAATGGTTGGGAGGCATTCTTACCCCACGCCAACTATGACCTAAATGCATTTATATATGTATATGGTGACATGATATGGTTACTTTACCGACAACAATCTGAAGCTGGTATAACCGTCAGGTGTCCCTTGGGAACCTGGACGGGTGTTATTTACTTATGTAATTCTGCTTACTTATTTCTCCACACCTACTCACTGTTTAATTATTATACACTATCAGGATTGGGTTTGACACCGGTGGTGCCAACCTACAGAGATTTATATCTCATACCTTACTCAGGTCGCCATTGCACTGGGGTACCTTATAATACCCTATTGCTTAAAGGAACTAGGTTGTGTATTGTGTTGTTCATACATGAGGTATTAGGAGAAAAGAACCAAGCATGAGCATGGGATTCTCAGTGGATCGACGTCGGGCTTTGGAGTCTTTTATTTTTTGTATTGTCTATAAATCATGTTTTATAGATTCATATTTTCATAAATGTAACATCATCTGTACATTCATGCATTGTAAACATGTCTTTGCCACCTTTTATAAAATGGTTATTACCTTTCTTTTGCTTCTGGCTTTAAATTGTTTACTGCTTCCGCTATTGAATATTATTTACTCTGATAATACTGTTGTATTACTCTGATATGAGGGTATAGTCTCTCCACTATCACCTCCTGAGACCCTCACTGCTATTCGGAAGCCTATGGTATACAGGAAGACGCACTTGACGCCTTGTGACCTACTGGTCTGGCCACCGGTTTGATGATAAGTCGGGCTGGGTCATTACAATAGAGCATACTATACATTATAAAGTATTCAATATCTTTGTTATAAGAATGATTTTTACATTAAATCTAATATAACTGTTAAATCTCCTAAAACATTAACAGCTTTGGTTACTAAATGATCTTATGTGAATCCATTTGGAACTATGATGGTTTACATGCCTAGGTAACATTATTTCATTTCTCCAAAATCCACACTAAGGATCCCAGGTCAATGATACAAAATAAAGATGGGTATAAAGTAGTGATCTAATATTTTAGAACTTCCTTCTAAAAATAACCTCCCTGATTTTTAAGCTCTCAATTCACTATTCTCTAATCCCTTAAAAACCCATATTCATGATCAACAAAACCAATGTATAATTGAATTTTTAAAAAACTCTAGTCTAATGATGAATATTAATCCTTATATTGTTAAACTTATAATGATGTATAGTACATATCATTATTTAATGTTTTTAGTGATTACAAGTTCCTAATAATTTCACACAATGGTAAGGAAAGTATCATCCACACTGTATAGGCAATATCATCAGCAAAACGAATGTGATATGGTTTTATCTTTACTATTACCACTAGTCTTTAATAATTTTCTATGATAATGGTGAGAAAAAGACCATTAAGATAATCCTGGATGACTCTATATAAGAAAAATTACTTATGTCAATGAAATCAGGTCTACAATGGCCAAGGAAGAATCAATAGAGAAATATGAATATAGATCGTCCTATTAAATCCTATTGAAGGATAAATTTGTGAATAAGAGAACAAATACACCTTTATATTAATCATTATCAAAATAATCCTCTTGATAATCAACATCTGAATTTTGTTTCATCAATATATATTTACAATATAGATTTATACACCAGTTAATCTTCCATTATTCCAATCAGTTCAACACACCAGTTCTTCAACGTAGAAATGTATAAGAAATTGAATTCTAAATAATCTAGAAGATTCTTTTAATTGTTTTATTGTTTCATATTACAGGAATATGTGAAATAAATTTCTCTAAAAATATGGAAACGCCTCATGTTTCTTAGCTATAATATATTTTTTATTCAATATCTCTCAGAATAATAGCTGCTTTGATAATGAATAATAAATTCAAATACATGAATTTGAAATTCCTTGGAATATCACCACATGATGTCATCATTCAAACAAACATATATCTCAGTTTAGATCATTGACCTTACAAAAAACCTACAATAATAAATAATAGATGTCTAGTTAAGAATGAACATATTTAATTTCAAATCCAATCTTCATAGATATTTTAAAATGTGTATGAAACATGATAAATCTCACATGACTCTTAGGAAATTCTCATTCCATTTCCAAAATTAAATTTTTGATATGAAATGACTCTTTATGGCCACAGGTCATAATATTCCAACGTGACATGGTTACTCTTGTTAATTCTCTACTAATACATTCGAAATTTATTTGATGCTCTTACTAATTTGTTAAAAATATTCCTATAATGTCACTGATTACACTTGTAAAATCCACATTTACACTTCTAAAGCCGCTGAGTTCACTTCCAATGTAATGAGTTATTATTCTTTAGTACAAACATACTATAGAAATTTTGGGAAGGACTAATCCATATTTTAAAATGAATATAATTTTTTTAAATGAATTCTAAAATAATCTTGAAGATTTTTTTTTCTCTAAAAAAATTATTAATCATCTTAAAAATGACATAATCCTCTTATACTATTTTTATAAATAGCTGACAGAAAATAAAATCTATTTTAAAAATTCAGTTGGTTTTCTCATACACCTTTTATTGATTAATAATAGTATGCTTGTAATGAGTTTTTCACACCTAATATATTTTTTCTTATATATATGAGGATGTCACATGATGAGTATTAAATGTAAAACAATTTCAATTGAATGAATAATTTATTAAGAGAGATTTTTTACTAATTTAATATTTTCTAGATCTTCATAGTGGGTATATAATTATTTTATTAGAATGTTAAGGGATGTTATTCTTTTAATTTATTATATTTTCTTGGATCATTTTATTATTGGTCATTATTATATCAAATCAATTATTTGTTTCATTTCAAAATATTATTATTTAATATTATTTCTCATTTAACATTATGTGTGATTCATATTATTTATATTTTAATGCCATATTTTTAATTTGCTGTTAATTATGATTTCATGAACCCCTCGATATTATGATTACTTATTAATCTCATAAAATAGGGGAATAGAAGACCATGATTAATAATTAACTCCAAGAGGGAGAATAATTAGTGGCTTATTTCTCGTTCTTGATTTCATTATTTATAATGAATTTTTGATATCTTAGTTCATTCATTGATAACTTAATATGAATTTAATTTTTTATATTAATAATTATTGTTATTATTATAAAATTAAATTTTTTTATTCATTATATAAAAAATGATTATTATTTACAAATACTTTGTGTTGAAAATTTTTCATACATATATGAAAATACATATTCATAACAAATTAAAAATTATCATATGTTTAGAAAGTGGTGTAATTATTGAAAATTAAAAATCACACTATAATGGAGGAAATAATAATGGGGTATGTAACCACACCTATACCATTTAGGATAATACATATTTTTATTTTCATAAAGGAAAATAAATTATAAATCAGAATTTTATGCATCATTATTTGATACTACAAATTTCATATGTCTTGAATTTTTTGAAATGGAATTATATTACAGATGAGAGGACCCTAATATATGATAGAATAATTTAAATGTTTACATTCTAAAAACACTTACATAATTAATATTTACTTTTTTGTAATGCATTTTCATAGAAATTTCAAAATTTATTGTAATGTTATTTATTAATTTATGACTCATATGCTGTGAAATTTTAGAAATGTTGAAATATTTTGTATCAAATTTTTACCTTCACATATTATAGATTTTATTTTTAATATGGTTTTAAAAAAAATTATTATTATATATTAACTGTATATGGAGTGTTTTAAAAGATTTTTTTGTAAGGATTCAATTTTTTTGAATTGTTTCAAAAGAAGGGATTTTATAATTTCATTATAGATATGATATGTCATATTGATATAATCTTTTATATTATTAGAACAGTATGGATAAGTAGTTATCAATTTTTAGGGTATTATTATCAATGACGTAGTACAATAAATAAAATTTGGATATACATTTTTCAGGATTAAGTTTTATATGTATCGATTAATGATTCATTAATGATTTTCAATAGATATTTTTAAAAATAATTCCATGTGTTTAATATTTATATGTATAGTGGATGTTAATTATTATTTAAATAATCTTTTCAATATAGATTAAAATATATGTAGAGTTTTTAAAATCTAAAATTCTATGACTATTGAAAAAATATTGGTATCAATATCATTTGTATATTTGACTTATCCTGATGGTTATTTAAAAAAATTTGTTTCTCCATCCCTAGATAAGGGGTTGAATAAAAATGGAAATAGATTATATGGTATAATTCATTTTCTAAATGCATAAGTGACGAAATTTTTGAGATATGAATTGTATTAATCACTTATATTCTCAATTCTATAGAATTTTTGTTTTTCCCAGAGCTATATCATTACATTACCTCATTTGTACCCAATGGTTGTTGATTTTAAAAAAGAAACAATATTTACATATTTAATTTATTTCATAGTTTTCTTTATTCATTATGATTAAATTTGTATTGTATAGTTATCATCAAGTTTAACACAGCTTTCAAAATATTTATACAAAAATTATATAAGAATACATTGGTTTCTCATACCTATCCAAAAGGATGGTGTAGAAGTTGTGTTTGAACCTGCTAAAACACATAGGTTATGGATACTCTTAAAAAGTCATTGTTATCATCACACCCAAGTAAAAGTTTTGAATTGTGTTTTCATGCCATATAATTCTATATCGTAGTTCAAATATATGCCCCTAGGTATAGTGTTTGAGTCTAGGAATAAGAAAATTTACATCCATGATACCATAAATAACATGTTCTCTATTCTTTATCATTACTTATTTAACTCTTCAATCCTCCCATATGTCATTTGTATCTATTTGAATTGTTTAATAATTCTATCCACCATATTCCACAATATTTTTAAATGTATTTAATTTATTTTTAGGGTTAACACTCAACAACCAACACCACTTTTAAATTTATAAATTTTTGTGGGATATAATTGTCTACAATTGCAACTCCATATTGATTTTCACTAATGCATACAGACTTTTCTTTATGATACATCCCTACATAAATTTAATCTTACACTAGGGCTATAGAAACATCATTTGGATCATTTTTAACATCAATAATCTTAACAATTTGAGGGAAAACATGGTCATTATAAACCATAATAATATCATCAATTTTTTACTCGAATAACTCTAATTAAATGAATCATTGTAGTATTATCTAAAATTCAAAAACACATATTTCAAAACTCACTAAAACTCATTTAATTTAAATTGAATTTAATCATCTGTAGGTTCATTCGAACGCACATATGTCAAAAAAATACCAATGGATATAGTGTAAAGAATTCATTGAGGTCCATCTAATGGATATACGAGAACATCACAAATCACATCCAAAATCTGTTATATCACCTAGATTTTAGTTGTATATAATTCTTACACATTTTAAAGTTCTAATAAAAATAATTAATTAGATACCAAAAATATAGTATTTAATAAATCTCTCAATAAAATATTTCTTACAATTATTTAATTAAAATAATCTTTATGTTTTGAAATCATTATTTAGTCAAAAGAATTCATGTTTATGTCAAATGAACCTATAAGGAAGTAAAAAATGCGACTCTAGTAACCTAGATCTAGTGTTTAAATTATAACATTGGTATATGCTATAATGGATTATAATAGGAATGACAGATTAGTTTAGTAGTCTAGAGAGACTAGATAATTACATGATTTCCACATTACATAAAAAACATATCGTGAAAAAAAATTCTTTCATCCATGAAAATGATTCAAATATCCCTTCATTATATCATAGGAAATGGAATATATGATAATTTGTGAGATAAAATACTCATTTTGTAACACCAAATCCTCAATTTTACTAATAGGGTGCTCTAATTAAATAAAATATCACTAAAATTCACAATTTTATATTTTATTTAACCAAAATTCTAGTTGGATCCAATGAATTTTTATTTCGAAAATACACTTTCAATATAATCCTTTATTAATTTTTTTAAAAAAAATCTTACAAATAATAATTAATGAATAATAAAATGTGTAATATTTATGTAGTTATCCATTTTATATTTTATGTATATTTAAAAATATATTAACTATAAGTTTTATATAAAAAATGATAAGATCTTTTCGAGTTAAAAATAATATTTTCCAAAAAAATTGTTTTCACAAAATACTATGTTTTTTTAAATTGAAAAATTTATATTAGTTTTAGTTAAAATAAATAATATATCATGAGGAATAATTTGAATGTAATGTTTATATTATATATTTTACTATACGAATTTAAATCAATATAAATAATATCACTAGTGAAATAATTATTTTATGATCATCTTATGCTTGAGATACACATTTCTTGAAAAACATTTTTTTGAAATGATTTTTAGGATTGTTTAAATGAAAATATACGACTTATGTGAACATAATATGATATAATGGATTAAATATATGATATAATAGTAATAATTATTAGGTTATAAATTCAAATTTATTTTTTTATATGGATTTATAAACTAATAATATATTAATATCCACTATTATGGTTAAAATAGTGTTTTTGGCATTACATGCGCTTGTATAAAATTTAATAGACCCCAAGAAAAAAAATATTTATTTGATAAATTGTATTACATAATTATTATAATCTGATTTAAATAATCTAATAAGTCTGATTTTATTTTTCTGATTAAAGGATAATTTACCTTGGGAAAAATATTAATTCCATCGATTAAAAATCAAATGGGAAAATAAGTAACCTTGGATGTAAATGAAATAACATGTTTAAATCATGTTTATTTTCAGTTTTGGTGTTGTGAATGGAACTTTTCATCCCTAAAACCCATTATTTATTAATATTTGATTCACTTTCATAGATGTTTACTTCTCATTATTGAATAGTTTTGGGTATTTACCAAAATGTCAATCCACCTCATTTACAAAAGGGAAATCACTACCCTAACTTAACCACACCACTCAAGACATTTGGATCAACCAAAAATGGAAAACAACTACCCCCAATGTCCATATACTCATTCCACATATATTTGTATTCCCAATATTCCATCCCTAGGCACCTTAATAATCTCTCCAATATAGTTTCATCAATGCAAAGGTAATTCTCTTCAAGAAGCTCTATCTTTTTTACTTCTTCTTTTTCACCTTCTGTTATGAAATGAAATTGTAAATATAAAAACACCAGTATCGATCATATATGGATATGTAATTTTATTTATTAAATTATAATTATACATACCCTTCTCTATCAAATGGGAAACAAAACATTCACTCTTTTGTACGAAGGACTACTTCCTCCTGAATCGATGTAATTTTTTTCATCACCAAATCACATTGACAATACTAATAACCGAGATAATTAAAATTACATGATATTAATTCTGATAAATGAAAATAGCATCCAATCCTTTAATGATTCTCCCATTATGTGGATAATATTCTTAATTTTTCATTAGTATAGAGCACCATATCCATTTAGATATGTGATTCATTTTTCAATAAATAAATTTTGTGGAATAGCTCTCAAAGTTAATTTAATAACTAAATATTATATTTATAACAATAATATAATTCTTGATAACAGGGATCTATATACAATACACAAGAAAATGAACACTTATGACAAAACACGCCAGATAAAACAACGAAATTGATACACGAAACAATAGAAACAATAAAATATAATTAATGAATGGGGGTGAGATGTTATTATATTATTCTATATAATATTATAAAAATGAATATGGTTATCAAATAAAATAATATCCTTTTTAGAAAATTATACTATGTTTTATGTCATGTTAAATTAAATTGATGTGTGATGTATGAGATTTCATCTCACATTACACTTCATTGAGATGTATATGTTATTATGAACATATCCACATTAATGTGAAATCCATAAAGAATGTTTTTTTACAAAACACGAATAAGTATCTATTAATGATTTTTACTATTTTATTTTAATTCTATTCATTCAAGGGGTCACAATTTTATAATTTTAAAAAAAGTAATATATATTTTATAATATCAATTTCTTTTTGAATTTCATTTAATTATATTGGATGAACCCTGTCATTTTTCCTTCGTAATCTCCAAAAATTTTCTTATCCACTAGATATATTAGTAGTTTATATATATTTTTTTAAATTTAATATCTGTACTTCTTGAATAAGGAAATAAAATGTCTAAAAAATGCTATGATTTCTAATTAAATATGACATATTTTTACTTCATGCACCAATTTTGAAAAATTGTCATAAAAATTACTTTTATTTACTTGAGTAGTTTGTTATGAATATTTTATGTTATCCTCTATTTTTTGAAATTATTTAAAAGGAATATTTATAAAAATTTTGAAAGGTATGTTTCTGTAATAATTCCAAAGGAATTTCTTTAAGATATTTCACTATAAGGGAATTCTCATTCACCATAATAGTTTGATGAAATGTGGTGTATTTTATTTATTTAAATTGTTTAAAAATTTGAACTATTTTTGGAACCATATTTTAAAATTTTACTTCTTTTATTATTATTCTTCTAAAGGACAAAATTTTATTTCTGAAAACATATATTCATAATAAACTGATCAACAACTCCCATCTCTTAATTTATTTTGTAATTATTAAATTTTTCTTAATACAATAACTTTTTTGTGATAATTTTTCATTATTAATTTAATTCTTTCTTAAATATACATTTTCTTGTAATAATATCTACTATAATTGTCTAAAACATATACAATTTATACATATAATGTTTACATTGAAGTCATTTTGTTAATAGGTGAAATACTGATAAATTTTTATCCATTACTCAATACATATATTTAGTGATGAGTAATAATGTTCATGAATTAAATAAATAAATTGATATATGAATATTTATTTATAAATGCGGTGTAGGGTAGGTCCCACTATATGCATCGATAGGTCTCATGATGAAAATTTATTTCCCAAATCGAATGGATTTTTACCCATAATATTAAATAATAATAGGGAAAAGTCTTGATGGTAAATATATTTGGATTTTTTAGATCATGAAACCAAATATTATAAATCCAATTAATTTAGAAATTATTTAATATTATGAATTAGATTATTTTCATTGATATTATTCACCAGGGAACATATTTCTCATTTAATTAATTAAATGGAAGGATTGTTCAATTATTTACCTTACGATAAAAATTGTTCCTTATCTAATTAGGATAGTCAAGTAGTCAAGTAAATGAATTGGGTGTTGGTTATTTACCATTCTATATAAATTATGTATTATTTATTCATGATAGATTCTGATATACATATCCCAAACAGAGCATTTGATCTCACCATTATTGTTTTACATTCCCTATGATATAAAAAAGAATTCTTATAAAGGGTTCAAGGATGAAAGATATTTTCCATTACATTGTATATTACTAGTACCCTATTTAAAATATGTATATTGTATGTATATAGTTGTCCATGACTACTAAAATCACTACTCCTTTAGGGTCTAACCATTGGAATCTATTCTAATGTAATAAATTTGCCACTACCTATTGGTCACTACAGTTGAGGTTGTCATATATCGTGTTAAATTAATTTTAGTAGAATCCATTGTACCTATAATGGGGAAAAATATATTAGGGAACTTAAACCTATGATAGACTTTGAGGACATTTAAAATTATGAAATAATATCATATAATTTTAATTTTTAAAAACAATATTATGTGTTTTTTCAGAGAAATGAATCCATATCAGGATTCTACATGTTGATGTTATACTAATACATTTTCAACTACTAAAAATAAATCTAAAAAGTGTGTATTGGGATTTGACTCATGTTTCACACAGTCCATGAAAATATTCCCTATTTTTCACTTAGTCTGACACTCTTTGGTAATATTTATAAGATAACTCACATTATATTTTTAATCCATTATAAGTGATTTGTAATTAACTCTAGGATTTTATGATATTTTTAATGATACAATGTTTATTATCTCAATATTAACAATGTACAAATTTTCTTTGTTCATTACCCTAGATTTAGAAATATAAATTATGATTAAAAATTCATAATGTTTTTAAATAATTCAGTATATAGAGTTGTTCAGAAATTGCATCGGGAAAAAATAATTGTATCAATAATCCTAGTCAATGTAGAAAGTCTCATATTAAGCATGTAAATATTATTGTTTTTGGAACTAAGTTGATCATCGATATATTAAGGAATATTACTCAGGTTATGGTGAAAAATCTGGATTGGATAGTGCAACATGTTTTCCCAATAAATGATTATCATATGACACATCACTTTAGGATTAGAATCCCACATCCATTAGTGGATTTACTATTCCTTTTATAGAGAATTAGTGGAATAAGTCTGCTGAGAAGATATTTTTGGATAGAGAATGTGATGAAAAGGAAAATGTTACACATTTAGTGTATTGTAACAATGGTGGTGATGACCATTGGTGGTCGTTAATCCAATTTACTAGGGAGGAATATAGAATAGATCACATGGAAAGAATATATTTTAGATAGATATAATTCCCAAAATGATTCCATCATGTTAGATGAACTAAAATGATGAGAATTTTCTTTAGCATAAATTGAATGGATTATGAATGTGTTGTAGAGTGTGATGAATCCGTTATAAGATAATTTGTGAATGGTTGAAAATACATAAAAATATAGAATTCAATAATGACCATTTCAATAATACGATGAAGATATATATATATAAGGGGTGAAGGTTTTTCAAACTTTTTCATCAAATGATGAAATAGTTTTATGGTCTATAAGAATAGAGAATGAATTTAATAGATCATATATATTTAATAAGAATAATGAGATTAAGATAACATCTGATAACTATGAAATAAATCAATTTTTCATAGATGAATATGATGATGAAGCAAATTCAATGATGTCAAAAATGTGTAATGAAAAAACTAGAAAAAGATTGTTGGAAATAAGAGTTTGATACAACTATCGTGGCAATGGTCATTTGTATAATGAATAAAAGGGAAATAAAGAGACCATTATTACCCAGTGCTTAAACTATAAAAAATTAGAAATTATTCAATCCAATTCCCCAACCATTAATGGAATCCACTATGGAAGACACTAAGGAATGTATTCCAATCTTATGTGATCACTATATTTGAGCTGGATGTATCAAATGATGCGTTGGAAGATACATTAATCATAGCCTTAAATTTATCAAATGTAATTTCTAATTCTGAATCATCCCACTAATTTATATCCTCTATGTTTTTAATAAAAACTGTATACATCCCTAGCACATTAAGAAGTGATTTTTCCATCAAAACAACAAGTGATTGTCTCCTTCAAATATGGATGTGACAAGATGTCCCCATAATTACACAGAAACAGCCTCAATTTATAAATTTTATTATCATAACTGTGGTTTACATTGATATAAAACTTGGTATGAACTATCATAAAAAATTTGATGAAAATTCTAATAGCAAGGAAAAGGAAATAGTGACTCGTGATGAAGATGTGGAATTCTTTATGCTTATAATGTAGAATTCATTATCTAAGTCTTGTATTGATCATCCTTTTGTTTCTCTTATGATTGATATTTTAGTTGATTATGATCAAAAAAAATCTACAAATAGAAAATGTAATCTTAAAATTGAGGAAATATATATTATACCAAAATACATCGATGTATTTATTGAGGATTATGGAGGAGGTAGAGAATCGAAGGATATGTGGAAGCTGATGGGGGAGGCGGGACATTGATGGTCAGGTTTAATCATGGATGTTTTGGAGACATCCAACAGGAGAGGTGATATCGAAACATCATAGGTATATTGTCGGTCATGTTTTAGCATGAAAGGAACGGTGGTGGAAAGATGGGGGAGGAAGTAGCATGATAGGAATAGTGGAGGTTGTACATGAGAGGGGGGAGTGATAGAGGTCGATGGGATCCATTGGATATGGTGGAGAAGTTGTGAGCGTCGTGGATGATGGTGGAGTGTCGCTATTTGAGTTGACTCTTTAGAAATCACCAGAGGACACATTATCTTCATTAAATAAAATTGCATCAGATCCTAGGTGATATCCCAAATGGGCATAGAACATAGATAAATCGTCACCAATGCTCTCATATTTGGATGTTTGAGATGATATGTCTTTACCGTCTAAAGGATGACAATGTATTCATGAATTGGGAATTTTTTTGGAGCATCTTTGCAGGTCAATTTTCATGGTTCATAAATAAATTGTAAAATTTGGGGTGGTGATTGTGGTTGGGCATTTGGTCATTGCGCCTATAATTATCATATATCAAGGATTAAGTGCCTTTGGGTATTTGGACCATGAAAAGGTTACCCCTCAATAAATTAAATAAATGATTATAAAATTAATCAAAATATATAAAAAATAATTTTTGGAATTCCGACTTTTATAGATGAATTACCGTAAAATCCCATAGATCATAATGTCGAGTTCCCCATTATTTCTATCCATAATAGAGGAACTAATTCAATGGATCCCTATAGAAAATGCCACGTTGGAATAAGTGAAGTTTAAGAAAAAACTATAGGTGTTTTGTGATAATATATTTATTCTTCCTATTGTTTCACCAATGGGATCCTTTATCCTCTTATTTAAAAAGAAAGACGGATCCATGGGTCTTTCTATTGATTATACGAAATTAAGAGTATTACAATAAAAAATACATCCTCTTTATCATTACCCTCTTCCCACAATGTGTACCCCACCTAGTCTGGAAATGTGAGAATGGAGATAGTAACCCCCCGAGACCCACCTCTAGTAAGCCCCCGGTTGGCGACTAGCACCGGGGGTATATAAACACCAAAATGGGGGGAATTATCCTCTAAGAGAACACATATATAAGAGATAGATAAGACAGAAACCAACCAACTCAAACTCATACTGCAATATAAAATAAATATCAACTACACATAAGTACTGTCATGCAAAAAAATACAACTGAATTGGAAAACTGTAAGTACCAAGAGAATATAAGAACGACAGTCACCAAAAAGGCCGAACAGCTTCTGCAACCCAAAACTAGGAGTAACAATCCAGATATCCATCTTTTTATTAGTGAAATAAAAAATTGATTATATATATGTTTGGTGAGTATAACAGTATACTCAGTAGTATCCACCCTGGATCCTATCATGAAAATGTAAATAATGATAAGGAATTGTGAACAACAAGTGAAACTAACTCGACAACTAAACAAGTATACTATATTCCCAGCGTCACCATACATACTCTCACCAAGTATTATATATAAGAGAATATAATATAATAATGAATATCAAGGGTATACTGCTAATACTTCCCCACTGGTATTCCACATGGCCCCAATATCACACGTCCTATGATTCACTATTCAAAAGGTGTTCCCACAAACACCTGGGTGGAGCACCACATCATGCACCTCATGCAGTACAACCACCATACCCACATAACCAATGTTACATGGTTGTTTCCAGGAACCACCAAAAATCGTATAACGTTTGTGATATGACGGGCATTAATCCTTAAGCCATAATGGCCCCTACACATAGTAAAGATCATCATGCCATCACATCCTATACATGTTACATCTATTGTAGTCTGTAGGAAACTATTTATAGAATATATTGTTCTAAAAAACCACAATCCATTACAACCCTCTACACACATATATAGGTAAAACTAACCATTGTGCCTAACTACACAAGTACCCACCCAGTGATGAGAGTGGGGCCAATGTGGAAAGTCATCCATCCATCCATTCACTGGAATTTTTGGAAAAAAACTCCCCACATGGCCTAGAATCCACACGTGGTCAGTTTGCCTAAATAATGGGGTTTAGTAGCATATAGAAAAAAAAAGTCTAAAATATACTATAGCAAACAACAACACTATATGAATAACCTAGTCTTAGACTCAACTGCATCTAATATCTATTGGACTCTCTGCTTCTACAGCTATGACTATGTATCCTATAAGAACTCAACTATTTAAAGTTCTATAATAGATTACATTATCCATTTTTATCATTTTTTACTTTACGTTAATTATTTATGAAACCATAAATTAACTATTATTAATTCCACATTACATTTAATTAACATTAAACCAAAATTTCATACCCTCTAGGCATAACCAATCCATTTCCACAACTTCTCAGAAATGTTATGTCAACACATTATCCTAGCAAGCTCCAACCCCATCGGTTAACATCATTTATTCAATCATTTATTAAAAGAATTATTACATCACCATATTCCCAGTCATTCTAGAAAAACATTATAATATACCGAACATAAGGGGATTAACATGGTGAGTAGATGAACTACTTCACATTTCCATTCAACCAATAGAAAAAGATAAAGCCCATCATCAATCGGGAAGCTAAACATGGAAGGTATGTGGCATACCCCACACATCATCACCGCTATTTGGAAGGAGGGTAGTTAGACTAGCTGTCTTGAGATGTGGGGAATGTAATAGAGATAAACAACCTACAAGATTCAAAAAGAATCCAATCATTCATATCCAACCAATTTCATCAACATTAGTGCCCTCCCTGACACCCACAAGCATGAACCGATGCAGCTCACCAGTCAAGACGTCAACTGCTGCCATATTCTCTAGGACTCCCAGCCCCCACATATAACAATAGCCATCCAAGATAACATCACAACACAAGATGTAGGATTCAAACATCATATCAACTGGGCTCTTGGAACATAAACCAGACATATGGCCTTCACACACAAAAATCTTTCAAGGCTCCAATTCTAGAGGCACTCAGCCTTAAAAGAAATATGGTAACTTGGAAACCTACCATGAATTTTCTTTTATTAAACATCTCTTTCATTAATACATATTGAATTAATTGATTCATTATTACTAGGTTACAACTATGGGAATCCTAAAATGCATGAAATCATAGCTACCACATAATAAATAAAAAATAAATTTTACATTCTTTTAAACAGCATGTACAATCATTCTTCATGTTTAAAAACAAAATTGAATAGACATGCACATCTACATCAATATGATTTAAATCAAATTACCGAAACGATATTCATTTACATACATTGTAATCATTATCCAATTAATTGTCAATAAATTATGGCTTTACGTTCATTACCAGTTTCATAAATAACAACATGATAAAAAAATAATGAATATCACTCTATCTAGATATTCCTGAGGAAACGTATTATCGTAGTGCATAGAAACTACATGTGATCAATGAAATTATTTTAATCATGTTCAAGTATTTAATTAGGTCAATTCCATTGAGATCAAAAAGGATAAATCATTCTCACTCTATGATTGCATGTAAATAATTTTAGAATAAGAAAATCCCCTACCTCAAAAGGTTATCTATGTTCATCACCCGAGAAAAAATAAAATAAATAGATCATGATCACCTTCCTCACTATGACGACATCATCCAGAGGATTTCATAGTGTAACTGCATCAACAACAACCAAAATGAACTCCCTCAGAACCATGGAGATCAATCTCCATAGCATGGAAAATATAAAATGGACAGTACTGATGAATAAAATCAACGAATAGAGGTAGATATTACCTTTTATTAAAAACAGATAAAACTAGGAAGCCTTATATGAATTCTTGTCGAAAGGATCTCTAAATTTCCCTAGAACGAGGTGTTGGGTCACCTAGGATGAGAGGGAAAAGTGTTGAGGGAATAGTGTTGGGAAAACCCAAGCAGTAGAATGTCTTTAAAACATATAGGGATGGGGTTGTACATGACATGAACCTCTAATTTCCTTCGTGTACTACTATGTGGTCAGTTTCCATTGAAAAACCCATCACCTCAACATTTTTTTTCTAAACCCAAATCAATACACATTGTGTGACCCTTGGTCACATCATGTAGCCCACCTATTTCTAGTTTATCATGACCGAACTCATATAGACTTTCTTCGACTCTTCATAGAGAAACCTATTCATTGAAAACAAAAAACGGTTTAATCCTTGTGGATCCAGACCCTGACATCAAATACCTCTCAAAACAATATCTTCATCAAGAATCCAAATCCATCATAGATAAGAAACAAAACAGTGGTTTTCCGAAAAACCACCCATCAAGATACCTCTATAAAGAGAGAAGGAACAAAAAAACAAATAGACGAAAGATTCCCATAAACACAAATGTTCTATAACAACAAAGTGATTGTTGATACATGAAAAGTGTTTAACATCAAACAACTCGGGGGTAGTGATCACATATTTGTGACTCACATTCTAATGTACTCTCCTCCACACCATTGTTTCACTACATGGAACAAACCAAGGGGATAACACGCCTACACAACCCCTAATCCTCTAGTGAAAGATCTGTATAGGCGGCTCCTCGATGGTCACATAATCGTCTATATCAATCTCACCCTAATCAATGACATAAGATTCATCACGAAGATAAAAATAGAATGATGACACATGAAAAACATCATGTACTTGGATTATATATGGGGGATTTTCTATATTATACGCCATAGCTTAAGCATGATCAAACGCTTCTAAAGGCCCAGCAAACTGAGCAGACGACTTACTCCCACATACAAAACTTCCCTTCCTATGAAGTGAATTTTTCTTCAGAAACACGTGATCCCAACATAAAAAAACGTCTTCTCCTATGATTGGCATATGATTTTTGACGGTCAAGCACTTCCTTGATCCTCTCATGAATCATCTATACCATCTCTATCATATTCTAGACTAGTCCATGTCAATGAATTACTGACTCTCAAACCCTAGTCCATCACAATAACGAATGGAACGATTATCCTACAAGGCTTCAAATGGTGCCATACTGATGTTGTAGTGAAAACCATTGTTGTAAGAGAACTATACCAAGAGTAAGTGACTCATTCAATGACCGAAAAATCCAAGACACAAGAGCGCAACATGCCTCGAGATTATTTATGGTCTAATCTGTCATACCAATCGGCTGTCGATGAAATGTAGTGCTAAGTCATAGCTGAGAACCAATATCATATTGGAGACCTCTCTACACCCTATAGGTAAAATGAGGTTCTTTGTTAGAAATGATCATCCTTGGAGCACTGTGGAGTCTCACCACATCATCTAGATATATCCTCTACAAAACCTCTACTGAGCGTGACTCCTTGATCTCGATGAGGTGGGTTGATTGCGTTATATGATCCAATACCACCCAAATAAAATAATGGCCTCCCTGAGCATGAGGTAAACCAGTAACAAAGTGTATTTAGATTTTCTCCCACTTCAAATGAGGAACATCTAACAGCATGAGGAAACCATTGGGAACATGGTTCTTAGCCTTCACCTTCTAGAAGTCCAAACATCGAGACAAAAACTCTATAACTCAACGATTCATCCAAGACAACAAAAACTGACACCTCAATGCTCGGTACATCTTTTTAATGCAAGGATGCACTGCTAAACTGGAACTATGGAACTCTCTAAGAACCATCTCATGCATCATCACTTGGACATAAAGCCTTCTTTTATATAACACTCGATGATGTTCATTCTCAGACCGACCATTAGTGGTCGTGCCTCATACGACTCGGTCTCTACATACCTCCACCTCTGAATCCCCAACCTAGGACTCTTCCATCTATTTCTCCAAAGATGAAAGCACCTTCATCATAAGAAAAGACACTATTCCCCAACTTCTCCAATATTGAGGTGTAATGATAAATGTTCATTCATCGTTATCCATGAGTCACCAGATTCATCCACTACATAACTACGTGACTTACTACTCAACCCATCAGCTACAACATTTTCCATTCTAAGTGTATACAATATTTCACAGTCGTATTCTTATAAGAACTCAATCCACAGACAATGATGCATGTTCATGACTCATAGGTATAAAACATACCTCGGGATCATATGATTGGTGAAAGCCAATAAGCACCCAACAATGAGGTAATGTATCCACAATATCAGAGCGAACACCATTGGTGATGACAAAATATCTTGGGTGGAATAGTTATTCTCATGGTGAGGCAGCTGCTGAGACCCATAATAAATGACCAATATCTTCTTCATTATATTTAAGTCTTACCCCAAGACGTGGAGCATCACAAAAATCATCTAACTAAACTGCCTTTGTGAGCAGAAAATGGACCAGAACACTAACCAATATCTCCTTCAGATACATGAATGTTGTGTAACGTTGATCAGTCCATACAAACGCCAGATCCTTCATGGTCAATGCTGCTAGAGGAGTCAAGACCTCATAAAAATCAGATATAAACCTCCTATAGTTTATTGTGAGACATTAGAAATGTCGCAACACTAGCGTTGTCATGTGGGGCCACTAAAGATGCAACTGCTTCTATATTGAACGAATCCACAGATACTCCCTACCTGGATACAAATCTACCCGGGAAATGGACTTCTCGATCACAAAACTCAAACTTCGACAACTTCCCAAAGAGTGTTTGTTCAGAAAGAACTCCCAAAATGGCATGCATATACTCTCCATGATCCTTGTCAAGCCCAGAGTAAACAAGAATGTAATCGATGAAAACCACCATGAACATATCCAAGAAATCCTGGAATATAGAATTCTTCAACCCCATAAAAACACCGGGATCCTTCTTCATACCAAACTACATTACAAATAACATGTTATTCCCATGATGATAATTTAAAGAGTTCTTCAAGATATCCTCATCATTAACATGCATCTGAGGATATCATTACCACATGTTTGTCATTGATAAATAACTTGAAAACTTCAGTTGATTCAATTAATCATCAGCCCATAGAGGAAGATAGTGATTCTTCATTATTTCTTTGTTTACATGATGATGATTGATAGACCACTAAAAACTATCTTAGGCCTTCCTCACAAAAAAAAAATTAGATCACCCCACAGTGACACACTCGCCCAAAAACACCACATTGAAATATACTACTAATATATATACATATCTCCCATAAATCAAAAGTGTCCATCCTATTTGGATACATAGATATTAGAGATTCTCTTGGTTCTATATCGATCGAAACCTCAATCTCATGTTGATGGGAAAATTCAACAATCGATTTTTGAATGGCGTTAATGTACTCTTCTACGACCCTAGAAAATTCCAACTGTTGAACATCCAATGAACTCATCATCTCATCCATCATGGATGAAAAAGATGAGAAATGCCTCTAACCCATCTAAGGGTCTCTCTTGACAACAAAAACTTCTGAATCCCCATCAACATCGTAGAATACCAACTAGCTCCTGAAGCAATCCACGATTGTCTGTACTAAATACATAACTTACATGTAGATGGTGACATCATATAGTTTTATTTGTAAAAAAATGATTTATATATAAAATAAGTGTTGCCCTAGCAGTAGCTCACATTCTCTACATACTTCAAACAAGGCATCTCGACCTATAATTGGCATTGTCAATGATATGGGAACTGGAATCCATTCTACCTAAAGTCCAAAATCATTGATAAGGGTAGGTGATATGATGGATTTTATAGAGACTAAAGAAAACCAGGGATACACCAACATGGGAAGCAAGAAAAGTGTACCTCGAACGACATTTGGCTCACCTGGCACTGGCAACACTAAAGCATGAATGTTATAACAACCTTCTCCATGACCTCTCTAACCCAGATGATGACAACCACCACGGATACACTATTCACTCTATGGATGGGGAGTGTCCAACACCTTTCATCATCTTGCCTCATCTACTCTCTATTGATCCAAATACGTTGAAACCTGCTGTTGATGCCTTGGCTAGAACAGCCTCAATGGAGAAACCTAGAGTGTAACACCTGGTGCATAATGACCACTCTAAATGGTCAATCACTCATGGTAATGATGACCAATAACTCCACAATAAAAAATAATCTCATGATCCCTTAAAATAGGACTGAGATCCTCTTTCCCCAATGAAACGAGATACTATGGGATAGGACCTACCCCCAGCTGAACGAAAACTCTTATACTAGGAAAACTGGGGACCTCGTGTCAAATATCTACATTGCGAGTAATCAAGATGAATCCCCACTCGTGGCGATCTGGTTCAAGAAAATGTATTCTCGGTGACCTCATACCTTTCCAACACCTGAAGATATGTCTTCATCATAAAAAGGGTGATCTGTCACTGGATCTGTGGATGCCAGATATCTTCTAATGGTCTCGTTTTAGCCTCATCATCTGGAAATAATCCTGAATCATATCGTAAAATATTCCTAAAATACATTCCAAACTATCACCCATTGTAGATCCCATATCGAAGTGTATGTATCTTTGGGCGATTGGAGGCCATCATAATCAAAAAAATAATCTTGAATCTAATCTTGCCTCAAAACTCTTCCCATGAGATCACCAAATCCACTCGATACATATTGAAAAAAGAACCACCATTACCTCACTGACCTATGTAGAATTGTTACAAACAAAGACACCCAGTGCCCCTTCCAAGAACGTTTTGAACCAATGGATAACTCATCCTCCTCCAACCAGTCTTCCGTGACTACATCTGGTATGGAGACCTAATACATCTTCGCACTCTAGAACTGAAACACTTAGAGCATACTACACCAAGTGTCTTCATCATCATCCTCAAACCAGCATCGATCTGATGGTGCAACCTGAGGGACAACATCTGCACAAACCTAAAGAGGATGTCGAATTGGATCTATACCTTCAAAATAACAATGTATTATAGCTCCTAAAACTGAAATATGGAACGCTCGACATTAATTAATTAATTAAACTTATTTATTTATTTTATGTTAACCATTCCCAAGGTCTAACCATTCACAGACATGGACAACGAAGAATAATGCATGAACCATTCCATGATCTCTACCCTGAAAAATGTATCACCTTGTTTAGAAGCCACAGTAAACTCATTAGTTCATGAAACTATCATATGAGAGACTAAATTCCTATTCCTTAGCTGTTCTGCAGTGTTTACATCACTTTCTAACATTGGGTGGCACTGTTTTCCTAATAACCCATGAAACCTCACATGTACCTAACACCAAAACTCCATCTAATCACTCCAACTGGCCTCTAAATCCACTTTTTCACGACCCCTCCTTTCAAGGTGTACCCCACCTAGGTCGGCAATGTGATAAGTTATATAGTGACACCTCAGTCCCACCTTGAGTAAGCCCTGGGTTGGGGACTAGCACCGAGGGTATAGTAAATACACAAAAGGGAGACATTACCCTCTAAGAGAACACATGCAGAAGAGATAGATAATACATACACCAACCAACTCCAAATTAGACTGTAATATAACAGAAATCCAATGTACACGTATTTAATGTCATGAAAAATTACTACAAATGAAATGGAAAACTGGAAGTACCAAAATATAATAAATAAAGTGACAACAAAGCTCGAACGACTCCTCCAACCCTAGGCTAATAGTAACCAACATGATCTCCAACCTGCTCCTGGTGACATGAATATGAACTTATATATAAATAGTGTGAGTATAATAGTATACTCAGTAAGATCTTTCCTAGAGTCTCTCATGAAAAAGCATTGAAATCATGTTAAAGTACTATGAACAAGATGTGAAACTAACTCATCAGCTAAACATGTGTAATAAGATCATTGCCTCACCACTGCTTCTCTTTCCATCTATTTTATACAATAGAATAAAATATAATAAATAATATGATTGGTTGCCTGCTACTACTTCCCCACATTTTCCACTTTTCTGCAACATCGCATGTCCAAAGAATCACTCTCTAAAATGATTTCTTATAGAGACCTAGGTGAAGCACAACATCATGCAACTCATGCAACCCAGCCACCACATCCACAAAACCAAAGTAACTAGTTCGTGTATGTGGAAAAACACAGCTCGTATAATGTGCATCATTGATCAGACATTAAAACTCAAGAAATCATAGACCATACACCGAGTAAAGATCCTTAATCAATCACCGCCTATACAAGTTACACCTATATAATTCCATAAAAACCTATATCTAGAATATATGTGTGTGAATAACCCAAGACATTACATCCCACTACACACATATACGGGTAAACCTAATTGTTTTTCCTACTATCACAACTAACAAAAAACAGAAGAGAGTGGGGCCAAAGGGTGTAGTAATCCAACCATCCTCCCACCAGAATGTGGGGGAAACCCACCCCCTCATCTGGGATCAGAACCCTCGGGGTGTTAGTTACCCTAACTAATCAGGTGGAATAGCGTATAGAAACACAAAAAGAACTAAATATACTATTGCTCAAAACCTCATTATGCTCACAATCAAGTCTTATTAAACTATAGACAATGTCTCTTGGACTCCTAGCTATTACTACTAGGACTATGTATCTTAAAAGCACAAAACCCTTTAAACAACTATATTAGATTACATTATACTTTTTTATCTATTAAATATTAAATTAATTAATTTTTTTAACCATTAATTAAATTTTATTAACAACACATTTCATTTCATTAGAATAACACCAAAGTTTCTTACCCTCCAGGCATAACCAAACCAAGTCAACAACTTCTCAAAAATATTACCTCAGTATTGCATCTGAGAAAGCCCCAACCCCCTGGGATAACATCATTTATTCAATCATTTATTAACATCATTATTACTTCCCCAAATTCCATTGAATTCTATATTAACATTCCATTCTACCTAAATAAGGGGATGAACACACTAAGTAGATGAACTACCCGTCGAGTCATTGCACCTACAACAAGAGCGAGGACCCATCCTCCCTCACGATGCTAAACATGAAAATCATGTGGCATATTCTATGTGCCTTCACTGCTTTTGGGACGGAGGGTAATAAAAACAGCTTCCCCAAGCAGTGGGGAAAGTGAATTAGATAAACAAACAACAATATTCAACATGTATCCAACAATTCATATCCAACCTATTTCATTATACATGGTGTCCTTTCCAACACACACGTTTATAAATTGATGCATATCTCCACTCAAGGAATCAACTACTACCACAACCACTGGGCCTCCCTACCCCCACATATCACAACAGCCATCCCATCTCCCATCACAGCATAGGCAGGAGGAGACAAACATCTTATCAACCGGGCTCTTAGACCATAAAAAATGCATAATTATTTTACACGCAACGAGAACTAAAGGCTCCCATGTAAAAAAGAACTCTTCCTTTCAAGAAAGTGGGTTACTCATAACCCTACAAGGAATTATATTTTATCAAACAATAGGTTCAATAATGCATCTTGAATTAAATAATTATATATTAGAAGGTTTAAAATATGGGAATCCTAAACTAAAAGTTAGCATGGCTACCACAAATTAATTAAAAAATTAATTTGAAATGCCTTTTAAAAATAAAGCAACAAAAAATCATCAAGTTTTTCAACCAACTAAGACATAAAAGAACATCTATATCAATTTTATTAACATAACATTACTTCAATAAGATTTAATTACATGCCTCTTTATATCTAGCTGAATAATCATCAATTAAATCCAGCATTCTTTCTTTACAAATTTCATAATGAACAACTTGATAACAAACAAATAAAATATATTACACTACTTATAAAATCAAGAGTCAAACTATTATCATAGTGTTAATAAACAACATATGATCAGACCAATTCTTTTAATCTAGTTGAAGTATTAAATTGTGTCAATTCCATTATGATCCCAAGGGATAAATCATACTAACTCTACGATTTCTAGTAAATAATTAGAGAAGCAGTGAATCCCAAACATCAAAAGGTTTCTGATATTCTTCACTTGAGGAAACATAAAAACAACTAATCATAATCACCGTCCCCATAACAATTTCATCCACCTGAGGAGTTGGCAGTACAACCGCATCAATAAAAACCAAAAGAAACTCAGGGAGAACCCTAGAGATCAAATGACATAGCATGGAAGAGTGAAAATGGGGAATAAGAATGGATTAAAACTAATGAATGAAGGTGTATCATACATTTTATTGAAGATGGGTTAAGGAATGAAGGCCGATATTGATTTCAGTCGAAGGGATCTCTAAAAATCCTTCGAATGAGTTGTTGGGTCAGCTGGAAAAGAGAGAAAATAGATGAGGCCATAGGGTTTGGAAACCCCTAGCAGTATAATTTCATTAAGACATAAAACAATGGATATGATCACAAAGTTTACCACTAATTCAAATTTTGTAACTCCTAGAGGTTAGGTATCATCGAAAACCCATCACCCAGGCATTAATTTTATTTTTTAAAACCTAAATCGATACCCATCATGTACCGATTGGTCATGTCATGTATCCCACCTATTTTTAGCTTTGCGTGACTAAAGTACCCTATAATTCTTCCAAGCCATCACTGAGCACTCCAATCTTTTAAAACTAGCAACGGATCTATCCTTGCATATCCAATACCTTTCACTCTACCTTACTTTGAGGACTTATAAAATCTACATCATGGAGATCAATATTCAATAATTGTATTACATCATTTTCATTATCCTTAGCTGTGAATATTCATAGAAGATATTTTGAGGTAATAATTTTGATTGGGGTTTAGAATTTAAAATTTTACATTAATTCCATTTGGATGACAAATTAAAAATCAGTTTTAGATATATAATGAAAATTTTATTGAAGGAATACATTGATAATTTCATTATGGAATTCATTAATGGTATATTAGTGTATTCTAAAAGTAACAAGGACCAAGAGAGTCACTTTTGGATCATTTATGATACACTTAAATGAAATGTGTTATATAGGTAATTTATAATGTTTGAATTTTGTCTTAATAATGATTATTTTCAAGGACATATTACCTCTTGGGATGAAATCTGTAATGATCCTTTGATGATGAAGGTATCCATATAATTTCCTATGCCAAAGAACAAAACGATGGTACATAGTTTCATTTTTTTGATATTTTAAATTAGATAATCATTCTTAATTATTACTGATTTGATAAACAGTTAACCCATATTTCATGTAAAGTGGTTATTTTCTATTGGGAAAACTAACATGATGAATGCTTTGTAAAATTGATGATTAATTGTTCAATGGTACAATTCAGACACTCCCATCATGAGATGAAATGGATTATGATATATTGTGATGCATTAAAGAAGGGGCTTTTTTGTTTTCTTATGAAAAATGATAATGTTATTGTATAAAAATCATGTTGGTTAAAGACTCCTGAATAGATCTATCAAACACATGATATTTAGATAGAAGATATAAATTTTTATTGAATATATAGGGACATTACATATATGGAAGAATATTTGAGATATATATTGACCATAAGAACTAAAGATAAATATTTTCAAAAAATATATAATCCTGGGGAAGATACGATGGCTTGATCTACTCAAGGATTATGATTTCTCAATACACTACCACCCATAAAAACTAGATAAGGTAGTGGATTCATTAAAATATAAGTATCAAGGCTTCCAAACTAAAATGAGGATTGTGAGGGACCCTATGTTCATGGATTTTTTAAATATGGATATAGAAATTAAATCTATAAATGAAGTAAAGATGACTGAACACATTTGCAAAAAAAATATGATAAAATTTATAAATATATTATGTGTTCTATATATACATAATATTGAAATGAAAATTATGTTTTTTTTATTCTAGATTGAAATTCTCTATAAATTATGTTTGAACAGAAATGTATAAGGGTTTGAGGGATCCTTTTGGTGGGATGACATAATGATATATATTGTTTATTCTATTTGTAGGTGCATTGTTTTATAAGTAGTGAAGGCTAATAGATAGTATCCAAGAGGATCTATGAAACCACTTCATATTCTTGTTGGAAAATGGGATGAAATTACTATGTAATTTATCACAAGACTATCAAATAATTTGGAAGGAATGAAACACAATGATTCATTTTTGATATCTAATCCTAATAGGCACATTTCCTCTCTATAAAATAACACATACCCTTTGATAACCTCTTACGGATTAATATTAATGATGTTGTAAGACGTCATGTCACACATCTTTCAATTATTTCTGATCATGATCCCTGTTTTATATTGAAATTATGAAAATGAGTTCTCAAGGATTTGGATACTAAGCTTCACTTGAACACTGTATACCATTCTCAAGCGTATGGATTGTCCAAAAGGACTATTAAAACAATGGAAGGCATGGTTTTGTAATTTTAACATGAATTATAAAGAATACGGGATCATTACCAAATATTGTAATGTTTTTCATATAATAATAGTTTATATTTAAGTATTAAAATGGAATCCTATGAAGCATTATATTGAAAGAGATGTCTTATAAAAACATGTTATGTTGACGTTTGTGCAAGTAACATTGATGTCCCCTAACCTTATTGATGATACAAAATGAGGTAAATACTATTCAAAATCATATAAAATTAGATCCTATAAGGAAAAATGAGTTATGACGATAACATGAGTAGAGAATAGAAACCTCAAGTGGGTGATCATGTTTTATTAAAACTAATGTCATTGTATCATATGGTTTGGTGAGAAGTGCTAATAGAGACCCATGAACATTGAACCCTTTGAACTTTTTAAAATAATTAGAGTTAATTATTATCTATTTCTAATTATATTAATCTTATATAATGTTCATGATGTATACCATATATCATTGTGAATGATGTTAATTCAACAACCAATGAATGTGCTCACCTATGATGAAATATAATAGGTACAAGACCATTCAAATTATGAAGAGCACATCCAAAATCACTATACTAAAGGGTATGTATCATGGAGTCACATTACTCGAATAGTAAAATTTAATTATAAAAATCATAAAATTGATGGGTAATCATGGGAACCAAAGTATTTCATGAAGAAGAACCTCCAATAATTTTTTATAAGGTATTATCCTTGAAATATTTTGTGAATATATTTTCCATAAGAGGGAATAATGTAAAACATGTGCTTCAATTATAATAAGTGAAAATTAAAATTTAATAAAACAAAAATGAAATGAAAATTTTATTATTTTTGGATGCATAAATTTCATTTTGAATGGATTAATATTGATTTTGAACTTAAATTTTCTAAAAAGGCCTATAATGAATTTTTTAAATTTTCCCTTCTAAATAAGATTTCATGAAAAATGAAAAAAAAAATTATTTAGTGATTCAGAATTTTATAAAAATATTCTAATAATATGAATAATTGAAATTTTTTTGAAGTAAATTTTATTTAAATAATGATAAAAACATTTGGAATTAAATTGAGGTATTTTTCAGAAAATATTTTTTTCCAAAATGTTATTTATATTTAATATGGGTGAATGTCAATCATTTTTAATTAATTAAAATAATATTTAGTAAAGAATGATTTAGATGAAATTTATAAATTATGTATATAAATATAATAATATTAATCCATCTAATTATGATTACTAGTCATATATTTTATATAAAATCAACTTGTGCTTAGAAGAGGCATCAATTGAAAAGCTATTATTCAACATGTTATGTAGGATTGATTTTAGTATGTATTTTTCAACATATATGAACCGAATATTATAAAATTTATTTAAAATTTGGAATCATAATAATTAACATTATTTAATATGATAAACTTACTTTTCCATATTGAAAAATAAAAACCATAAAATACTAATCATCACAGTTACTTTTAAATAATAGTTTTCACAACCCTTGTGCTTGTGTAAAAATTAATTTTACAAACATGTATAATTTTATATTTCATAAATTTTATTTATTACATATAGTTATTGGGTTTAAATTACCAAACAAGGTTCATTTTTTTAGTCTTAATGGATAATTTATGATGGGTTAAATACTAGTTACTATGTTGAAAACAAAAATGTTAAAATTAATCATATTTGAGGGGATAAAAAATAATATGTTTAAATCGTGTTTATTTTTTTTATTTAAGGTGTTTATCAACCATATAGTAACACCCCCCTTTATTTACAAATTTTTGAGGAACTTGGGTTAATGGTGACTTCTCATTATTAAATTGTTTTTCTCAATTTATATAAATTCCTATGCTCTTCATTCTGAAAATGTAACTCCATCCCCTATAAAAGTTTCACCTATCAAGATAGTTAGATATACCAAAACCTAAAAAAATATATCAAAAAAATACTTATACACATTATGATGATAAATAAATTTATAACAATCCCACCCTATGGTCCTTAATAAGACATCCAAATGTTGATCTTGTAAGAAAATGTATTTATCTTCAAGAAGCTCTATCTTTTTTACTTCTTGTTTTTAAACATTCAATTTTTTATTAACAAATGAAATATAATGAAATCAGTATCTCCCATAGACTATGATTTTATTATTTTTATGGACTAAATTTTTTCCATATCCTTCCCCATCATATGGTTAACAAATCCATCACTCATGTGTATGGAGGACTACCTCTTCCAGAACTGATATAATTTGATTTCCATAGTCGAATAACCTAAATAGTCATAATAATAGTAATAATGAATATATATTTTATGTGTATGAAATTATAATAATTATGTTATATATATATATATCATCCAATTATTTATCATTTCACCTGTTAAGGAATTGATATCGTTGCTCGTGCATATGTACAACATTCTGTGCCCACGAACCGATGCGATTCAATTTTCCATGTCTGGACTCAAATAAAATATATACAATTGTATTTAATAAAAAATAAATATTTATTAGATTAATATAAATAATTATATTATGGTATTATATACAATAAACAATATCCATAACTTTTATAACAAAATATGCATGAGAAAACGTGGAAATTAAGACCCAAAACAATTGTAATGAAAAATATTATTAATAAAGCAGTGCTAGGATTTTATAAAAGGAGAATATATGATATTATAATTAATATTATGGTTTTGGAATGAATTAATTACATGTTTAAAAACATTATATTGGAGTAAAAATTGTGCTTATATAAATCGATTCATGAGGTAAGGTATTATATATAAATTTTCACACTATTGAGAAATATTAGCTATTATGAACCTATTCACTTTTATGTGGTGTATATACAAAAAATATTCTATTTAAAATGAGTAACTATTTATTACTAAAGATTAATTTTCCAATTCATTTCTATTCATTCAAGGTGTCATAAATAAAAAGTTACAAAAGTGTTAAGAATCAATTTTACAATATACCGTTCTTTTGGGATTGATTATATTTTCATTAATGGATTAATATCCTTAATAGTTCATAATATCAAATAAAATTATTATCAATTTAATATTTGAGGGTTTTATACTATTTCTTACAACTTTTAATCACTTTTTTACTTTAATCATGCAATGAAATCCCTAATGTAAAATAACAATATTATTTCTCATTAAATTTTATATATTTACCTTCCATGTTTATTTTTTAATTTTTTTAGAAAAGTTCTTTTTTTACAGAAATAATTTTTATGAAATTTTAACATATAATTTACATTGAAAATGTTGTCAATGTAATCTTTCAGCCATTTTTTGAAAGGTATTTTTTTATAAAAATTTGTCAAAATGGATATTTCTTTAATGTATATAGGGATAACATACATCCCCAACCATAATTACTTAATGAAATATATCTTATTATACTTTATAGCAATCATTTAAAAAATAAAAATATATTGTGATATATTAAAACAATATTTCAGTTCCATTACATTTATTCTTAAAAAGGACATGGTTTTTTTGCAAAAAACAAACTATATTCTAGAAGAACTGATTACCACATCTAATCTCTTGAATAATTTTTTGATTGTTATTTTTTTGACATTATAAATTTGTTTTGATCATTTTTCTTGTAAATTTAATATTTATTAAATATACCTATTTTTTGCATGATTGATATTAATACTTCCTAAATCATCTACAATTTTTATAAATATTGTTTACATAAAAAGGTAATTGATCAACTAAGGATATATTGATAAATATGTATACATTAATACATATGGATATTTTTTTGATAATGAAAATTTTATATTCATTAAATCAATAATTTTATGTTTGAGAAATTATTTGGACATGTTTTGATTGGTGTGATGAGAATTATATAATCCATAGATTCATCGTTTGTCTCAAGAAACATTCCACAGGACAAAATTAAATTGGATTTTACTCATAATTTTAAATTACCTTAGAGAAAGGTATTGATGGTATAAATATCATAATGTTTGAGATAATGATGCCAAATAATTAATATTTATTTCCACGATATTTCTTATATTATTGTAACGACTCGAATCCAGATCCCCTCCACTGGTGCCCTGTACCCGCTTTGCCACATGACCTCAAGCGCATTTCCCTAAATGCCAGAGGTCATGTGGCGAACCGGGTACGGGGTACCAGTGGAGGGGCTCCGGATTCGGGTCCTTACAATGTGGTATTATAGGGGTTCTTTTCTCTTGTTTTACTGTTTAGAGACTTTGGCCAGGGATAAAATGGATTCAGTACTTGGTATTAAGCTATGCTCGGGATTAGCTAACCCGTGTACGAGGAAAATCCATAATACATCGTTTATTGCAGTTTTTTGGTTTTAAGATTTTACAGTTAATATGATTTCACCTAGAGTGATTCACATGCTTTGGGTTTCTATTTTCTTGATGATTGCAGTTTTATTTCTGTCGCAACCTGATGAGATGAGGGTATTCCATCTCATGAATCATATATGAACTTGTAGAAATCACATGCCATGCATTCTTGCCATGCCATCTTGGGTGCATTAGGGATTTCATGCTTTTGTGATAGACTCTGTGTAGATTATGCATGCTATTGTGATAGTTTCATGATAGAATCTCTGCTACCTTGTTAGAGGATTGTTTGTTTCCTACCATGGTTAAATGGACACCATGTTTTGATTCACGGGGAGTATGGGCCCTCACGAATCCGAATTTTGCACTTGACTTGTTTTCAGTGTTTCTGGGCTTCTGTGCAGTTTCTGAGTTACTTCCCAGAAAAACCCAGAATACACGGCATGTAATTTTTGGATACATTCCGTATAGTTTTCATGTCGTGTCACTGAACATTTGATCAGAAACATGGTGTCGTGAGAATAACTTCAGGAACACGCCGTGTACGGTTGGTACACGCCGTGTAGTTCAGAGCCGTGTACCTGGCCATGTCACTAACAACACGAGTCGGGGAAGCTTGAGTAGAACATTCCATGTTGTAAGGGAACACGCCGTGTAGTCCTGTCCAGGAACCCGACAGTGTCACGAACAACACGGGTTGGCGTAACCTTCTCTTAGACACGCCGTGTGTTTTCTGGCACACGTCGTGTAGTCTTGTTCAGGTACCCAACCGTGTCAAGAACAACACGGGATGGTGTCACCTTCACAAATACACACCATTTTTGTTTTGAACATGCCGTGTAAGGTTCAGCCATGTAGACGGCTGTGTGTTTAACAAAAACGGGCCGCCAAAGCCTTTTCTAGTACAGGCCGTGTGTGTTAAGAACACGCCGTGTGTGTTAAGAACATGTCGTGTAGTCTCAGGTTAAGTCAAACCGTGTGGTTCAGCCATGTAAAGAGGTTCGGGTAGGGGAATAGTATTCAAGTACACGCCGTGTGTCAGGTCAACACGTCATGTAGTTTGAGATGTTACATGACTTGTAGGGTAGGGTTACACGCCCATGTCATTGGCTTAAGAAGACACGCCGTGTAATTTTTATACACGTCGTGTAGTCGTGTTTTGTAAACTTGTGTGTTTTCCTTCCCCTATTCCTATTTTGTACTATTTTGTTTCCTATATTTTCTTTTTCTAATCTAATGTGTGATTTTGATCATTCAAATCTATGCCTCTGAGACGTCCTCTGGTTGTATGTCTATCATCAGGCAGTGATCAGACGCCAGATATGGCTGACCAGAGACTTCCTGCCGATCCTCTAGTTGAGCTAGCCTTGGCACCGGCTGTCATACCAGTTGCAGGCGCTGATGCGCAGTTCAGGGACGGTTTTCTGAGGATGATGCAGACCTTCCAGGGAGCACAGCCTCCTGCCTCGACTATGGAATACATAACGCGTGTTTTTCAGCAGTAGCATCCTCCCAAGTTTTTTGGGGGAGGGAGGACCTTAGGCTTCAGATTCATGGTTGGAAACCATGCTGACTATCTTCGAGCATCTAGATATTCCTCCAGAGTGGCAGCTCAAGCTCGCCACCTATATGCTACGAGACACTTCCAAGAGGTGCTGGGATATGATCTTGCAGGTGAGTTACTAGTAGGTTATGGCTTGGGAGGAGTTCCAACACATGTTCTATGACTACATCTACCCAGAGAACCAGAGGGCCAATCCAGATCGGAAGTTCATGAGCTTAGAGCAGGGTACTCTTTCTGTCATGGATTATTCCTCTCATTTCACTGAGCTGCAACATTTCACACCCCTCTGGGATGGGAGTGGGGTTTCCTTGGAAATAAAGTTCGAGTATGGTCTTAGGCGGGAGATCCGCTCACAGGTGAATATCTTCCAGTTGACTTCCATCACTTCCATTGTGAACTAGGCAATGATTGTGGAGTGGAATATGAGGGACTCTGGAGCTCCAAGCTAGGGCATTTCGGTTTCCAGAGCTAGTTTTCCTCCTGATGATAGCAAGAAGCACCGTAGAGTGTCTACGCGTGATGATATGAGGAAGCGTGATGCATCGTCAGGCAGCCAGGTGGTATACTACCAGTGTGGACGGTGAGAGCACATGAGGCCGCAGTGCTAGAAAGACCCCGTGGATTGCTGATCTTGGGAAAGATGGGTGACCTTCAGCGATTTTGCAATGTTTTCTCCCCAGCAATTGGTGGCCGGGGTTCTTCCATGACTCCTCATTCAGGAGCTACACCACCAGTTTCTCCTTAGTCTGGAAACTGGAGTTATTTCGGCCATTCAGTCCGAGGTGGAGGTCGAGGCCGTGGCGGTCAGCCACTAGTCCCTCAGCACCAGCAGGGAGGTTCAGCTCAGAGTGGTCATCCAGGGGCGTATGGCCATGGTGTAGGCCTGTCATTCACCGTCGATCAGACCTATCAGGGGTAGGATCCCTGCCCTTCTACTGTTCAAGTTATGGTTTTAGTAGCCTCAGATTTATCTTCACATCTTTTTGATACTGGTGATATGCATAGTTTTATCTCTATTGCTGATGTGGAGAGCGTTGGGATTTGTGTCTTTTCTTCTGTCGACTCATTGACCCTAGACACACCTTTGGGGACAAGGAATCTAGTGTGCGTCACTGTAGAGAGTTCCCTCTCGAGGTCGCAGGGTATCGTTTCTTATGGGATCTCTATGTCCTAGAGATGACATGCTATGATTTCATTCTCGGGATGGACTGGTTGGTTCCCTTCCAAGCAGTCATCGACTGTTATCGCCACAGGGTAAGTTTCATTTCACCAGAGGGTGAATCTTTTCTTCATAGAGGTAAATGGGATGTTCAGGCGAGTCGAGCAGGACTCGAGCATCATGGGCTAGGAAGGGTGACAACCCAGATTGCTATTCTTTTTCTGGATGACCAGGGGACTTCACAGTTGGACTTTCTTCTAGTGGTGGATCATTCAGGGACATCTTTCCAGAGGACTTTTCAGGTTTGCCTCCAGAGCGTGAGGTAGAATTTTCGATTGAGCTCGTGCCAGGAGCAGCACCAATGTCCATTCCTACTTATAGGATGGCTACACCTGAGTTGTAGGAGATCATGAAAGAGTTGGAGGAGTTGCAGGCGAATGGTTTCATCCATCCCAGTACTGCTCCTTGGGGTTAATCTGTCCTATTTGCGAAGAAGGCAGACGGTACCCTTCATCTTTGCATGGATTATTGGAAGTTGAACCAGTTGACGGTCAAGAACTGATATCCCTTGCCGAGAATCGATGACCTCTTTGATCACCATCGAGGAGCCTGGGTGTTCTTGAAGATCAACATGAGGTCTTCTTATCATCAGTTGCATGTTATACCATAAGATATACCTCTGACCGCCTTCCGGAGAAGGTATGGTCTATACGAGTATACAGTCACGCCGTTCGGTCTCATGAACGCGCCTACGGTTTTCATTGAACTAATGAACCAAGTGTTACATCTTTACTTGGATTCCTTCGTCATGGACTTCGTGGACGATATCTTGGTGTACTCTCACACTCAACACAACCATGCCACACATCTTGAGATCGTTTTGACTACACTAAGAGTGCATCAGATTTATGATAAACTCTAAAAGTGCCAATTTTGGATGGATGAGATTCACTTATTGGGTCACGTCATCTCAGAGGAAGGAGTATATATGGACCCAGAGAAAGTGAGAGTTGTAGTATCCTAGGAGCAGCCGAAGAATATTTTTGAGGTGCGGAGTTTCCTAGGGCTCGCTGGATAATACAGATGCTTCATTCAAGACTTCTCACGCCTAGCAGCACCGTTGAACGGACTGACCAAGAAGGGGGTGATGTTCTTATGGTCAAATTCTTTTGAGTCAGCCTTTCATGAGATGAAGGGAAGATTGATGCCAGTGCCGATACTAGTCTTACCAGAGCTAGGAAAGAGCTACACTGGTTATTGTAATGCTTCAGGTATCGGGCTAGGATATGTGCTCATGTAGGGTGACGGATGTGTTACGTATGGGTCTCGGCAATTGAGGCCACATGAGAGGAACTACCCGACGCACAATCTGGAGTTAGAAGCTGTTTTTCATGCCTTACGTTGTTGGAGACACTATCTTATGGGAGAGAATATTGTGGTCTTCACTGACCAGAAGAGTCTCAAGTATATCTTCACTCTGTGTGATCTGAATCTGAGACAGTGTAGGAGGGTCGAGTATCTTCTATCTTTTGATTTCGATCTTGCCAATACGCAAGGAAAGGGAAACACAGTGGCAGATGCGTTGAGTAGGAGAACTCAGATTCAGGAAGTTCAGGAGGCCAGCAGTGAGTGGCAGCTTATGGCTATGTTCTCTGAGATGCATCTAGAGGTGCACAACAGATAGGGACATACCTTCCTATCTTCTGTAGTTGTTACCTCTACGCTACATGATCGGGTACGGATGAGACAACTATCAGACTTAGAAGGATTAGTCCTATGAGAGGGTGTGTCGGGAGAGGACTATCTTCCTAGATGGATAGCAGGTGAGGATGAGATCTTGTGTTTATAGGGACGTGTATGGGTACCAGCAGACATACACGAGGAGCTGATGCACGATTTTCATTCCTCAGTTTGGGAAGTTCATCCTGGAATAACCAAGATGTATCAAGACCTTCATCATCAGTATTGTTGGCTAGGTATGAAGAATTATTTTTTTACTTTTGTCATGATATGATCTACTTTTCTATAGGTGAGGGAGGAGCATCACTGACCAGAAGGCCTTTTAAAACAGTTACCCATTCCAGAGTGGAAGTGGAACGATATTGCGATGGGCTTCGTGACTAGGTTTCCGAGGTCGCCTCAGGGGAACAATGTTTTTTGGGTTGTTGTCGACAGGCTCACGAAGGATTCTCACTTCTTACCAATCAAGGAGACCTTCAGAGTTAATGATCTGGGATGACTGTACATCAGAGAGATCATTTATCTACATGGAGTTCCACACTCCATTGTTTCAGACAGGGATTCACACTTTACTTCCCGGTTCTGGCAGGGACTCCAAAAGGCTTTGGTTACCAAGATAATTCTAAGTACAACATACCATCCCCAGATTGATGGCCAGTCTGAGCGCACGATCCAGGTGCTTGAGGATATGCTCTGAGCTTGCATCCTAGACATTGGTGGTTCTTGGGAGAAGCATATCCCTCTGGTGGAGTTCGCCTACAACAATAGTTTCCAGGCGACCATTCAGATGGCACCATACGAGGCTTTGTATGGTAGTCCATGTCGTTCACCCTTATGCTGGCTAGAGGCAGGAGAGGAAGCTTTGTTGGAACCACGTCTCGTTCAGGAGACTTCAGAGCAGATAGAGATGATTCGGAACAGGATGGCTATAGAAGAGTCTTGGTAGAAGTCTTATACTGATCAACAGAGACGAACTCTAGAGTTCGAGGTCAGAAAATCAGGTTTTCCTGCGTGTCGCACCGAGTTTGGGACATAAAATGATTATGAGACATGGTAAGATTTCACCGCGGTACGTCAGGCCGTTTGAGGTTTTGGAAAGAGTTGGGACGGTCGCCTATTGGTTTCAGTTACCCCAGAGGTACCGAGCCATGCACGACGTCTTCCACGTCTCTCAGCTTCGACGTTAATTTTTAGACCCGTCTCATGTCTTTCAGTCCGATGAGGTTGAGCTCAAAGCGGATGCATCGTTTGAGGAGCATCCCATTCAGATTGTCGATCGAAGTACGAAGGTTCTCCGAGAATGGTCTATCCCTCTTGTACGGGTGCTATGGCAGCATGGGCGAGTACAGAATGAGACCTAGGAGAGAGAGAGGCCGATGTACGATCGTAGTGGCCAGAGCTGTTCGGGGTGTCTTCTTCTACGCCTCGCTAGGGAAATTTGGGGGCAGATTTCTTTAATGGGGGAAGTCTCTAAGAACCCGGATCTTCATTTCAGGTACGCCTTTCCTTATTCTAAAGTTTTTAAGAAAACTGAAGTTTCTTGGAAAATTTCGAAGTACACGCCATGTACCTTCTGAGTACACGTCGTGTACTCTTCTCCATCTCGAAGTCGTGTGATGGCCGTGTCCAGGCTACACACACAGTGTGTAGGGGTGACATGGAGGCCTATTTTGGTAGAGTACGGAAAAACCTAGTACACGCCGTGTACTCTAGAAGTACATGCCATGTACTTTTATTTTTTTCACTAAATAGACTAGGGTCACGCCTAACGCACAGAAACACCTTCTTCTTGGTCCTGTTCGTCTGAGAGAGACCCATACAGCCAGATATTTTCCGAGATCCCTCCTCTCCATCCGTTCTCCGATTCTAGCTTGTTCGATTGCATTGGAAGAACAGTGGTGAGTTCTTCATTCTTCGTGAGCCTTGTTTTCCAATTCCTCTTATTTCCCATGTTATCTTGGTTTTTGTGTTTCAGACATTTTCTCAGATCTAAGAATTTCTAAGGAGAATCAGTCGTCGTGGTTCAAGAATATCGATCTCCTAGGATTTAGGTATGTGGTTTGTGCCTTTCTGTAGGAAGTCGATGAGTACTTTGTGAAAATTCCACAAATACCCTTGAACGGGGTATTGCGTGTTATTTTTTTTCTCTTTTTATATTGCCTGATTTTCTTAATTGCTCGAGTAGATGTGATTTCCAGTGAATATGGTGGTTTTTAATGTACCCTAGATGTTTACCATGCTTGTTTTTCTTTTTGGCGTTTCACTGATTTCCATGCCTAGTTGTAGGATAGTGGAACTATTGCTTTATTATGTTGTTGAGCCTTAGAATGATATCCAAGTAGTTCTTGAGGTTTAATTGGACGATACACGTGCGCTGAGCAGGTTAGTTTCAAAGAGGATTGTTAGAACCTAGTGTAGTAGAACATATGGAGAATAGACGTAAGGGATTCTCTAGAGTGTCTTTTAATACGATGTGAGACCACATGGGGTATTGACGATGAGTGATTCCTCAGAGAGTCTGTAGTTCCACGACGCGGGCCACAGGGGGAATGAGACATTGAGTGCTTCCCTAATGACCCTTTAGAACGTTATGAGACTATAGGGGGAATTGACGATGAGTGCCTCCTCAGAGAGTCTACCTTCTTAGCAGAACCAGAGGGGTGACACAGTGTGTCCCTCCTAGAGGGTTGCTGGTACTTGTAGGTTGAACCATATGGGTTAGACTGTGAGAGCTACCCAGAGGGTTACCTGTTTTCTTTTTGTTGTTGCAGTTGTTTTGTGTACTTTCCATGCTAGAACTGTGGACTCTGATTATTGTGTATTTCCCTATTTACTGTTCTTGTACCGTTCTTTCCATGTATTCATTGACTGTTTGGCAGAGATCTTCAGGTGGTTGCCTCCTAGGATTGTATCCAACACCCTGTTTGGGCCATGCTTTTGGGCCCAAACAGTTTATGTTGTTGCAGGTATAGATAAGGGCAAGCGCCCTTCTACTTTAGGTTCTTGATTGCACTAGAGCTAGGGAGCATGGGACTGAGGTGAGACATGCGATGCTGAGGAGTTGCTCGTCTGTTTTTCTTTTTCTATTGCTTTAGTACTTGTGTTTAGTTGTCTTTCAGCATGTTGTTGTGTTTGCTACTTTCCTTAGATACTTGTACTTGATGCATCATTATCATTATTTCTATATATTCATTGCTTCCGCTGTTTGGTTTCAGTTGTTGCGTATTTTTCACTGCATCTGCTTTTTATTATTGTTTTCCTTACCATGTATACCTTACCGAATGAGGTCATAGTTTCCTCAATAACCTACCAAGGACCTCACTGCTAGTGGACAACCTCTAGCATTTGGGGAAATGCGCTTGAAGTCATGTGGAGAACCATTTACGGGGCTGTAATGACCCACAAAATTCAGGGAAATTTCTTCTTAAATTTCTTTGGGATTTTAAAATAACGCAGTTTTTTACGGCACCTGATTCCGAGGCCCGGTGTGCCCGGAATCAATTTCCCAAGATTGGCTCGGTTACGTTCAGTGAATGAACAGGCGGGTTTTCCTAAATATTGAACCGGTGCTCGAAATCGAAATATGAGGGCACCGATGGAACCGTAGTGCCGGTATTTTCTTAGGAGCACCTTTTATGTAGGTGTTTTTTCATGGTAGGAGTTGTTAAATTTGTGGTTTTAGTGAGGAATAAATAAAATTTTATTACAAATTTTATTTATTTTCCACTAGGTAGTTTTATCCTAAGTAAGGGAGTTGGGGTGGGACCCACATGTTGTTAACCAACCTTGAGAGGATAAAAGGTTGGGTGGGTCCCACACGAGCCCAACCCCTCACATTACTAACTCCTCAAAACCCCCAATTTAATATTTTAAACTTATCACCTCATTAAATTTTGACAAGTTATGTTTAATTAAATGAGTGGACTTAATTTTGAATGTTCAAAATTTAAAAGTGTTGGAAAAGGAAATAAAATATGGTTAAGGTATTATTTTATTGTAGTTACTTTGTTGTGTTGATGGGGGGAGCGTTCTTCTCATTTTAGAAGAACTTCATCTTCCCGACGAATAACTATTCTACCACGATGAAGAACGTCGTCACGCCTTTTTCCGAAGAAAAATGATGTTCCATCCTTCGTTATTCTTCCCACGTCAAAGGAAGGGATACACCGTTCCACCTTGGAAAATCTCCGTCGACGTGTACGGAACCTCACCCCACGATGCCGCTTTTCGCGACGCTCTTCAAACTTCATCTCATTATCAAGGTAGGGGATTAATTGTTTTTGTTCGTGAATATTTTCTTCGCCATTCTTCGTTCTCTAATTTGGCCTCCTGTTATTGCAATAACGGGAGGAGGTCGGACCGCACGAACATGGCTGACTCTCCTCCCCACTTGATGCTTGATTTTGTTGCGGAACGACCAAGGCAGCGCTGTTCCATTGCACCGCGCGACAAAAATGAATGATGGGCAGAGAAGCGCGGCGCCGTCGCGCCGTGCTGTTGAAGTCGAACAAAGCCACTGCATCATCGCGCCGCACCGGGAAACCACGAAGAGGTCGTGGTTTGTTTATTTGACGTGTGGATCATCGGGCGATGACAGAATGGGCCGCATTCACGATTTGAAGACTTCGCAGAGAAGTGTCGGTCCCGGGAGGAACGCCGGCGAAGACCGCAGGCAAAACAAACCACCAGAGTGCGTGCGGTGGTCCGCAGAAAATCATGCTGTCGTGATACGCCAACACGGAGGCGCCGGCGGCCGTAGGCGACAGCCGGCATCAGCCGGCCGCCAGGAGGCAGCTGCGCCTGGCACGCCACCAGGAGGATCCGCCACGGCTGAATCCGCGGTGGCAGACAACGGTCTCGCGACCGCGCGAGACCAGATAGGAGACCAGGGGATGTAACCCCCGACGGTCAAGGGAGCGGCCCCCAACTGGGGGGCAGGGGCATCATTCAGGGGGGCTCGCGCCTCCCCCCTGGTCCGATCAGCTCGGTCAGCCGAGCAGGCCTTGCAGGTCGCGCCATCGCGGCATGCCAACCAGACACTGAGGCCGGGCCGGGCCGCGCCTAGGCCGTGTCGGGCCGTGCATGCCGGGCCGGGCCGCACCAAACGGGCTGGACCCGGACCCGGTTCGGGTCGACTTATTTCGGGCCGACCCATGGGGGTCTCGGGCCTGGTCAGACCAGGCCCGAACCCCCTATTTTCGGATGTTTTCGTTCAAACACCCATAACATGGGATACGGACATCCGATCGATGAACCGTCATTTGCAATATGATCTTTGGATCGAGACGGTCATTTCAGTATATTACACTCATGGTTTAGGAGAACTTTGGGTACGGCCGGGTTGGTTCGAACCCGAAACCAACTGGGCACTAGAAGCGGAAACGCATATAACTTGAGCTCCGGTCATCCGATTGATGTGTCATCAACTTTGATGGATTCCTCTTGATGAGACAGAACATTTGGAATAAATTTCCTAAGGTTTGGATGCAGTTGGATAGTGGCCGGGTTGGATTGTACCCGAAATCCAACCAGGCCCCTAGAACCGAAAAGCTGATAACTTTCAAACCGGATGTCTGTTTGACGAACCGTCAGCGGCATTGGTGATCTCATTGAGAATGGTCCCTATTAATATACCTTGTGAGAGTAGGGGTATAGATGAGATACGGCCAGGTTGGTTCTCACACAAAACCAACCGGGCCCCTATGATGAAAAGGCTAGTAACTCACAGACTGGGCACCCGATTGACGCGTCGTCTGTTGTGGTGAGACCCCTATCATGAGGTGGTCCATTAAAATACATCTTCTTGGGACTTTGTGATACATGGAGTATCGACCAGTAGATCGTGGAGCAGACCCTCCCGGAGACGAGCGTACGGAGTACAGTGACCGTGTAGCTGGCTGAGACCAGACGACTGCTTGACCGACTTGACTTGAGTGAGTCGACTAGCCCAGTGGACGGAGCACTACTTTGTTTGGGTGAAGATCCATGGCAGACGGAGCACTACTGAGTTTGGGTGCAGACCCACAGTACTCATCCGGAGAGTACCTCTGCAGGCTATTAGGAGGGATGCACTACTGTGTTTGGGTGGCAGACCCCGGCGGGAAGCACTACTGTGTTTGGGTGGCTGACCCACAGTACTCGACAGTAGGAGTACCTCAGCAGTCTTATGTTAATTAGTAGTACCTCGGAGTCATGACATGATCACTATACTCGACAGAGACGGGGCTCTTCAGTAGTTAGAGTTTCGATAATGAAAATCCTAGTTTGAGCTGAGTCTATGACCTTTGTGTTTACCCCTTGATTGAGATGGGTCGCTTGATAACTTAGGTAAATGTATGGGCATATACTGGGGTAGTGGTTATCCGTTGATTTCATAATATTTGTGTTTCCTCATGATTGAGATAGGTTACTTGATAACTAATGTATATGTATGGGTATATACCTAAGTAGAGGTTATCTATTGAGATCTTCTTTGTGGTTATACTTGTTGGATTTAGTGAGACCTTAAGGGTCTCGGGGTCCCTACTGAGTATCGTTATACTCACCTCTACACGAGCTATGCCCGCACCACGTTGTGTTGGTTGCAGACGACGGGCATCGCTGACAGAGGCCGAGTGTTCGAGGACTGGACGGTACCCAGAGGTGGATCTCACGACGAGTCAGTATATAGAGGTGGACTTCACGAAGTGACGATACTTGGAGGAGGTTGACGGGCAAGATCATTGTAGAGGATATCTATACCTACCCTTCTTATAGGATCCATGGTGGATGATCCAGGAGCTGCGCTATCTGTACCTACCCTTCAGGTAGGATCCGAGTAAGATGACCCAGGAGGTGCATCCATTATTCCAGCTGTTTGTCTTTTTCTGTTGTACTTTCATTCAGTTGTAGCTGTACTTTCAGTTGGGTTTGTATTCTGGCCCACTTACTTTTCATCACTTTCTTTTGTACGTAGTGTATTACTTCCTCTTGTAAACTGTGTTGTTTTTTACTATTATAAAGGCAATTCCTTCCCAGTTATCGCATTTTATGCCTTTGGTGCTAGTCGCCAACCCCTGTCCTATGGAAGGAGGGCTTGGGGTAGTCACGACATGGGCCCCGAGGACGGGTCGTGACAAATTGGTATCAGAGGAGTCGGTTCTACCGCAGGAATTATAACTCTGATATTTTCTTTTCAGTGAAGCAATAGTGTTAAGGGTATCGAGTCTGGTCTTCATTTTAGGGAGTCTAGTGTTGGTGCGGCGGCCGACGTATCCACATACCAGGACCCTAACTACTGATTTCTGACTTCGTGCACGAAAACACTAATTGCGTGTGTGTTTCTAAAAAGTTTTAATGTTAGATCAACCAGGTCAGCTCACCAGGTATAAAACGTTGACCGTGTTGCATCCATTCAGAATGTCTCCATGCAGACATTTAGTTGGAGTTCTGAGATTGTACTCGATGGCGGCCCACCGAGCGACGAGGCTCCTGTGTTGGGCTCTCTTTCTATGTTGTCACCCTCGGGTTGTGTACCAGCAGCACCACCACCTATTGGGTAGTAGATGCCACCAGCCATACTAGCGAACTGTGCATGCTGGTAGAGCGCGTTTCACGACTTCCAGCAGTAGAGGCCTCCGAGGTTACGAATCCAGGAAGATTCCTAGGCAACAGAGCACTGGCTGGAGGCGATTGCTAGAGTTTTTCGCCTGGTAGAGGCATCGGTAGAGTGGATGGGGTACTTGGTCATTAGTTTTTTTCAAGTGAATGACCATGAGGATGGTCCTCATCGTGATGAGGCTTCGGTACGTGGATCGATGCCTAATATAGTGCCTTTAGGTAGTGTGTTAGCTATACATCACTACCTATTGGTCAGGAGTTACAACCGGTGGTACCGGTAGGTGAAACATGAAAGCTTACAGCCTTAAACGTGTTCTAACATCAGATACCCTCATGTTCTGAGGCGAACCTGACTCACAGGAAGTTGAGGGATGGCTTGAGGAGGTGGCTTAGAGTTTTCTAGTGCTTATACAGCTTCGGCAGGATGATATGTCGGTATCTGAGAATTCATCGAGGCGTACCGAACATTCCGGGAACTCGATGAATACGATTCGAGCCATCACTTTTTCCTCTATGAATTCCTACTCACACTAGGGTGATGGAGAAATCATTGGGGTTGAATGTTCTTTGGCTAAAAAAATATAGCTAGAGAATGTTAGAAGTTGGAACGCAGTGAGCTGGTGCCATTCTCAGAGAGTTGGGCATGCAGATGTTTCAAGAAGAGGAAATGTTAAGTACAAATAAATCTGCAGAGCAGCAGACGTGGAGACAGAGTTAGAAGAGAAGCATGGGGTGGCTGGTATTTCATCATGTTACAATCACCCGCCTTTGTAGCCCCCGCCAGGCTCAGGGAGCTTGAGGGAAGGGGAAGAGAGTAGCTGCATGCGGTCATGGTGTGTGACCCAATGGCTCTAAAAATGATTCAAGGGATATTCCGTGTCCACTACTAGCTTCCATAGTAACAGACATTGATATGAATCATTCCTTACTTCCATGAATCTTTTCCCAGACCTAGAGTTTCCAGTAAGCCATGGACTTGACCCTCACATCTAGAGATACCTTTTGGAGAAGACTCGATAATCACACTTGTGCTGACAGTGTAATCTGACCCACAAGGTGATAGATTCGGTTGGAATCTCTTGGTGGCACCGTCAAGGCCTTACGATGGTGGTCTGAGTATGTATTGGATCCACAGTTCATACACGGATTGACTTTATTAGGCAAAACATTTGTCGTTTATCTACAACATTGGGATGGGGTTTTGATTGGTCGGCGAAAAGGAAAACCCAGGAAGCACAGGATGGAATCACGTATAGGAAGGTGTAGCCGATCACTCTAGAGTCGGCCATCATCACCCACGTGGCAGCAGGAGATTTGAGTTTCAGTTCTAATCAGGAATGAGAGACCTCTAGAGTTCAAGGATGACGGTCACGTCATTATACGGGTCTCACCACGATGAGGTTTACAGAGATGTGGCCGAGGCGGCAAGTTATCTCCAAGAATCAACGGACCTTTCTAGATCCGAAGAAGGGTAGGCGATCTGGTTTACAGCTTGAACATTCCACCTCAGTTAAACCGGGTGTATAATATCATTCACTTACCTCAGTTGAGGGGATAGTGTATGATCCTTCACACATCATCGACCTCAGGGAGTTGGACGTTGATGACAGGGCGACATGCACGAAGGTTCCACTGGAGATCGAGGATCGAAAGGTGCGGGTCCTACGTGAATGGTCGATTCCTCAGGTGCACTTCCACTGGCGGCACAGGAACCTCCAGGAGATCACATGGGAGTGGAAGGTTCAGATGCGTGCTCAATACCAGTTTTGTTTCCATAGATTGTGTTATAGCATTATGGGGATGTAAATCCCTAAGGTGGGAGTAATTTAAAGGCCCGTATAATTCAAGGGAATTATTTTCTTAATTTTATTTGGGATTTTAAAAGAATGTAGTCTCTGACAGCACCTGATTTTGAGGCCCGGTGTCCCCGGAATCAATTTCTGAAGTTTGGCTTCGGCACGTTCAATGAATGAATGAGAGGGATTTCATAACTATTGAACTGGTGCTCGGAATAGAAATCTGAGGGCACTGATTGAACCACAACACCAGAATTTTTTTAGGATCACCTTTTCTGTAGGTGCGTTTGCTCGGGAGGAGTTTTTAAATTTGTGGTTCTAGTGAGGAATAAATAAAATTTTATTAAAAATTTTATTTATTTTCCACTAAGTAGTTTTATCCTAAGTAAGGGAGTTGGGGGTGGGACCCAGATGTTGTTAACCAACCTTGAGAGGAGAAAAGGTGGGGTTGGGCCGACAAGAGCCCAACCCCTCACTTTCTTAACTCCTCAAAACCCCCCATTTAATATTTCCAACTTATCACCTCATTAAATTTTGACAAGTTATGTTTAATTAAATGAGTGGACATAATTTTGAATGATCAAAATTTAAAAGTGTTAGCAAAGGAAATAAAATAAGGGTAAGGCCTTATTTTAGTGTGGTTACTTCGTTGTGTTGAAGTGGGGAGCATTCTTCTCATTTTGGAAGAACATCATCTTCTCAGCGAAGAACTATTCTACCACGACGAAGAACGTTGTCACGCCTGTTTCCGAAGAACAATGACGCACCATCCTTCGTTCTTCTTCCCACATCAAAGGAAGGGAGACGTCGCTCCACCTTGGACAATCTCTATCAGCATGTACGGAACCTCACCCCATGATGCCACTTTTTGCGACGCTCTTCGAACATCATCTCGTTATCATGGTAGGGGATTAATTGTTTTTGTTCATGAATATTTTCATCCCCATTCTTCGTTCTATAATTTGGCCGTCTGTTATCGCAATAACGGGAGGAGGTCGGACCACACGAACATGGACGACTCTCCTCCCCACATGATGCATGATTTTGTTGTGGCACGAGCAAGGCAGCGCAGAGCTGTTGCACCGCACGGAAATAATGATGGATGGGGTGAGAAGTGCGGCGCCATCTCGCCGTGCCGTTGAAGTTGAACAAAGCCGCGGCGCCGTCGCGCCGTGCCGGGATACCACGAAGAGGACGCGTGTTGTTTATATGATGTTCAGATCTTCAGGCAATGATGGAATGGGCTGAAGTCACGATTTGAAAACTTCGCAGAGAAGTGTCGGTCTGGGGAGGACCGCCGGCGAAGACCGCATGCAAAACGGACCATCGGAGCGCGTCCGGTGGTACGCGGAAAATTTTGCCGGTGTGCCACGTCGGCACGGCGGCGGCGGCGACCGGAGGGGCCGGCCGGCTCCGGCCATCTTACAGGAGGCAGCGGCGCCCAGTGCACCACTAAGAGGGTACGCCACGGCTAAAGCCGAGGCGGAAGATGTCGGTCTCGTGACCCCGAGGGACCAGACGGGAGAATGGGGGTCGTAACCCCCATCGGTCAAGGGAGCAGCCCCCACGTGGGGGAGGGGGCTTCAATCCGGGGGTACACGCATCTGACATTTTCTGCTCAGCTCGGCCAGCCGATCAGGACACACGGGCCGCGCCTATACCGGCTGACCTGGGGGGTCTCGGGCCGGGTCAGACCGGGCCCGAACCCCCTATTTTCGGCAGTTTTCGTTCAAATGCCCATAACATGGGCTACAAAACTCTGATCGATGTACTGTCAGTTGCAATGCGATTCTTGGATCGATACGGTCGTTTCGGTATATTATACACAAGGTTTCGGAGAACTTTGGGTATGGCCGGGTTGGTTCGAACCTGAAACCAACCGGGGCCTCGGAGCGGAAACGCTTATAACATGAGCTCCGGACGTCCGACTGATGTGCCGTCGACTTTTTTGGATTCTTCTTGATGAGACAGAACTTTTTTCATACTTAACCTAAGGTTTGGATGCAGTTGGATAGGGGTATGGTTGGATTGTACCTAAAATCCAGCCGGGCCCTTGTAATGGAAAAGCTAATAACATTCAGACCAGACGTCCGTTTGACGAACTGTCAGCGGCATTAGTGATCCCGTTTAGAAAAAAGTCCCTATGAATATACCCTATGAGAGTTCGGGGTAAAATTGAGATATGGCCGGGTTGGATTGCACACGAAACCAACTGGGCCCCAGGGACGAAAAGGCTAGTAACTCACAGACTGGGCACCCGATTGACGCGCCTCCTGTTGTGTTTAGACCCCTATGACGAGGCGTTCCTTTGAGATTTTTTTTCGTGGGACTTTATGATACTTGGAGTATCGACCAGTAGCTCATGGAGCGGACCCTCCCGGAGACGAGCGTATGGAGTACGGAGACCGTGTAGCCGGCTGAGACCTGAGGACTGCTTGACCTTCTCGACTTGGAGTGAGTCGACTAGCCCAGTGGACAGAGAACTACATTGTTTGGGTGCAGATCCATAGCAGAGAGAGCACAAATGAGTTTGGGTGCAGACCCGCGGTACTCGTCCGGATAGTACCTTTGCAGGCGATTAGGGGGGATGCACTACTGTGTTTGGGTGGCAGACCTCGGTGGGAAGCACTACTGTGTTTGGGTGGATGACCCGCGGTACTCGACAGGAGGAGTACCTCAGCAGTCTTAGGTTAGTGAGCAGTATCTCGGAGTCGTGACAGGATCACTGTACTCGATAGAGACGGGGATCTTCAGCAGTTATAATTTTGATAATGAAAATCCTGGTTTGAGATGAGTCTATGACCTTTATGTTTACCCCATGATTGATATGGGTCACTTGATTACTTAGGTATATATATGGGGATATACCTCGGTAGTGGTTATGTGTTGATTTGATAATCATTGTGTTTCCTCGTGATTGAGATGGGTTACTTGATAACTTAGGTATATGTATGGGCATATATCTAAGTAGAGGTTATCTGTTGAGATCTTATTTGTGGTTATCCTTGTTGTATATAGTGAGACCTTGAGGGTCTCAGGGTCCATACTGAGTATCGTTATAGTCACCCCTACACGGGCTATGCCTGTACCTCGTATTGTTGGTTCCATATGATGGGCAGCACTGATAGAGTCTGAGTGTTCGAGGACTAGATGGTACCCAGAGGTGGATCTCATGACGAGTCATTATCCGGAGGTGGACTTCACTGTATGACGATATTCGAATGAGGTTGATGGGTGAGAGAGTTGTCGAGGCTATCTGTACCTACCATTCAGGTAGGATCTAGGGTGGACGATCTAGGAGCTGCGCTATATGTACCAACCCTTTAGGTAGGATCCGAGGAGGACGACCCAGGAGTTGCTTCCATTCATCCAGCTTTTTGTCTTTTTCTGTTGTACTTTCGTTCAGTTTTAGCTGTGCTTTTAGTTGGGTTTGTATTATGGCCCATTTACTTTTCAGCACATTCTTTTGTACTTAGTGTATTACTTCCGCTTGTACACTGTGTTGTTTTGTTTACTATTATAAAATAAATTCCTTCCTAGTTATAGGATTTTATGCCTTTGGTGCTAGTCTCCAGCCCCTGGCCTATAGAAGGTGGGCTTGGGGTAGTCACGACGTGGGCCCCGAGGACAGGTCGTGACAGGGGAACTAGTGGAGGGGCTCCAGATTCAGGTTGTTACAATTATTAACCATGATATTATTTTCATTGATATTATTCGTGTATGTATTTTGTTCGCAATTTATTAATTTAATTGCATTTGTGTCCAATTAATTAAAATTACATATTTATTAATCAATTTGTAATCATAATATTCTTGTAATTTGTTAAATTTAAATATTTTTTAGTTATTCCACATTCCATATTGACTATTTTATATTTATTCATGATAGTTTTTGTTATAACTAACAATTAATGATCATTGGGTCAACTAAATATTTATTTTCCATTCGCTGGGAAATGATGAATAATTTTTTCAATGAGTTCAAGTATTACTATTGTTTTTCATTACATAGTATTATCTCTAATACCTAATGTAAAATCAGTATCATATATGTATATACCTCTCCAACACTGTTAAACAATTCATTCTTTTAGGACATGACCCATTATATCTATTCCATTGAAAAAAAGTGACCACCGGATTGGGGTTACTAGAGTGGGGTAGTAACATATTAAGTTAAATCTTACATTAGATTTTATCATTATTAAATAAGGTATTAATAATATGGAATAATGATTAATTAATACCTATTCCAGTTAATCATTGAGTTGAGCTTCAAAATGTGTCTATGGAAACTATCTACATAACAATCACATTGATAACAACATCTATAGTCTTAATAAAATAAATATATAATGTTAAACATCATGATATTACAATCATGAAATCCTACAAATAAATCAAAAACCATAATGTCAAGGAATATTGACCAGACATTTCCAAGAATGGTTAGGGATACACCAAATATAGAAATAATATACCCAACTACTTGTATGATGAGAAATAATAATGAATCGAGGGATCTATATACATGACCACCGCCTACAAAATATATATTTTCTATAAATCCCTTGTATAATGAATCAACAATTATATATATATTCAACATACCATATAGGTAAATAAATATCTAATTTGAATTCTTAATATTGAGAATCAATATTTTCACCCGAAAATGAAAAAACATTTCTAATTATCCTCCATCAACCGACATAATATGTATTAATTGTATACAGTCGTAACAGCATTTAAATTATATAAATATACATTAAAAAAGAATATGGGTGGTAAGATAAAAAATAATTTCTAATGAATAATGGGGAGTGATGGAAAACAATGTCACATGAATCCAAGTGATAAAAAATATGGTCTAATACATAAATGAGTAATGAAAAATTTAATAGCACCAAGTCATGAAAATGATGAATTTTTTGTAAAGGGTAGTAATTTGAAAATTAGAATGGAAAATAAAAATATAGAATTAAAAATAAAATTACTAAAATAATTTTTAATTATTTTTTAAAATGATGTTATAAATAAATATTAAACCCCTTTTCAATATTTTAATGAACAGAACCATTTTATTTCAATATAAATACTAAAAAGACACAAAATAATAGAAATATTATATTTTTATGAGAAAAAATGTAATATTTAAGAAGAAATTAAATTTTGAATAATGTTGGTGGTGGTTGTAAATCCATTTATTACATCTTTATTAATGAAAACCTTTCTTTCACACTATTTTAAAAATTAAATAAAAAATTGTGTAGAAATCATTAAAAATATCCCATTAATTTTTTCCAACAATTAAAATTTTAATATAAAATGGAAGTAAATAATGTTATAAAATTATATAATAATATCTATAAATAAATTATAGTTATATGGGTGTGCAAAAAAAATGTTTCTGGACTGAAAAAAGTATTGGTTTCTTTTAATAATAATATTTCATTATTTGAGTACCATAGAGAAAAAATGTTTCAATGAAGAGTTGAATACCCATATGTAACCAAAATAGAATAATATATATTTTTTACATATAAATATAAAATAATTATTACAATTTACATTTAAACAAGAGAAATACTAAATAAGAGTGAGATTGTAAAATATAGTTTCACATCATTAAATTTTTTTGAATCAAAACCCCCATAAAAGAGAAAAATTAATTGAAGTATTAAATTTTATATAAATGGATTAATTCATGATATAATATTTCAATTAGTTTTAATAAACAACATATAAAACAAAAGAGGTTATTTATATAAAATATGTCCCAGTGGAGTAGATATGGGATGAAAACCCCATACCTTTGATTCCTGCTTGCTGAGATGCATTATATTTGTGTAAATAATAAATTTGAATTTATAAAACACTTTATAAGAAATATTTATCATCTATATTATATTTAAATAAGTCATTTTTTATCATTTTCATTCTATCAATTTTATATTTTTTTTTACATCAACAACTAATTTTTTTAGTAAATATATCCAAAATTAATTCAATATGTAAATCATTACTAATGGTGTTATGAAATTGTTTCATTATCTAGATAATGGTACGAATTTTACTAATTAATTTTATTTATTTTTTATCTATGATTTTATTATTATAAATTAATTTCTGTATCAGAAAAATGATTCACTTGACATCATGGTTGTGGCAGTCCAAACATACACATAAGCACCATTATCATTTTCAAAATGGAAAGAAGGGTAAGATAGTTGGGGGTATAATAACTTTTAAAAATAATATTTATCTCATAAATATCATATATATTATTTAATTTTATCCTTATAACTGTCCATGTAAACCCGTGATGAAAAAAGAATAACCTGCAACATAAAGATGATTATTTATATGTATACACGAGTGATATTTTAATTTTCCATATGATATAAAAGTGATTCAAAATCATGGAAAATTTAGAATTAAAACATATTATTATGGTAAATATAATTATTTAATTATTTTAAAAAGGTTATTGAATATTTGGAGGAGGATTAAGAAAACATGACTTTACAAAGCTCTGTGAGAACATATAAATCTTCTTTGGTTAACCACTTTATGCTTACAACTTAATCTATCTTGAAGATATATTTTGAAATGAACATAAAATCAATTTCAATAAAAATAATTATATGATTTATTTGGTTATGGATTGGTAGATCAGTTTTTATCATTATATGTGGAGCGGAGTAAGAACACATTTATAAGTCATGTGTGTGGAAAACATGTATATATTAAGAACATTAAAATATAATAAAGTCACTCTCAAGGGGAATTAGATTCTAATGGTATAAATATTGAACATAGTATGATATAATGTCAAAAATATTTAACCAAATATATTTAGACAAATTTTTAGATTATTTAAACCCATATATCAATAGTCCAACCCCCCTTTTAATACTTTTTAACTCATACTATAGTGATATATTTTTACCATAGATTCTATAAATTATCATAAAAAATTAGTTGAAATCATTACCTAATATTTATTATTTTGATCGAAAACATAGAATTCATTTTTAATGAATATATTCATTGAATTTAGAGAAATTAGTTTTAATATAAGTTCACAAAACTACATGAAACCCATTTTCAGTAAAATTCTAATTATAAGTATAAAAATGGTTTTACACAAAATTCAATAGCAATGTTGATTACCAATGAATTAATGGGATAGTTTTTAATATAAGGTGACCTATTTTAAATTGAAAACAATCCATAACTGAAAGTATATTTTGAAAAAACATTAATTTAAATATACAATTAAGAAATAATTTCTATTTGAATAGAAACATTACTTAGATTTCCAAAATGTCTGACATAGAATTAAATGATAAAAATTATATTTTTATGTTCAATATAATGCATTATATATATAGAAATTATATAAAAGTTCATAATCATTCTGTTATTTATCATTTCCTAAAATTTCAAAAAGATGATGCAAATCATAAAAAAAATTATATTCATTATTCACCCCAAAAAATCAGCTATCATGAAAAACCTCAAACATAAAATAAAGTATAATTTGTGAATGATGTATTCATAATTTAAAATAATTTATTAAAATAGAATTTGGTAATTTATATTTTAATGACATTATTAAATATATGTGTGTTCAATACTAGGTAGTATGATTGGATGTAAAATTAATGATTACTATAATTCATTCTCTAATGTTTGAATTCTAAACATATTAGATATTTAGACATCAAAATTTCTATAATTTTACCTTATAATAAAATTTTGGTATATATTCATCATGACTTAGTCTTGTGCACTTGTTTCCTCTTTAATATAATGATATCTCTAAAGTGACTTTACTAGATGAGTGATACGATTCAATAAAACATGATCTTTACTATTAAGAATAATTATATTCTCTTTACAATAAGATAAATTAGGCTCCAATTCCATTTCTCTAGAGGTGGTTACCAGTGTTGGGTTTGGAATATACTTCCATAGTAATGAGAAAAATAAAATGTTATGTAATATTGATAGGTTGGCTTCCATTACCTTATAATAATCCATGGTTTTGATTCATTACAAAGTATCAAAAGGACCAATATACCTAGGATATAGTTTTCTATTCATTACCAAATTTATAACATATCTTGATAAATATACCATTAATAACACAAGCTCTGTTGTAAGAGATTATAGATTTTTTTCTTTAGTAATTCACATAGACCATTTCATTTGTTGAGATTCATTGATATGACTTTAAATTGTTATCACTATTTTCACTGAATCGTTAACATGTGTTTGGGCCAAAAATATTCTTTTCACCAAACTGTTCAATATGTTTATTTATGACATATTTTCCCACAAAATAATTTATATACTCAATTTGAATGTTTAAATTGAAGTTGTTAATATATTATAAATTAAACCCAAGATAAAAAAATGATTATATTTACCATTAAAGTCATGTTAACCAAACCCTAGGAAATATTATATTATTCTTATATCACTTTGGGAATCTCTACCTCTCTAAAGGAGATAATAATTTCTTAAATATGTCTCATTGTTAGGAGAATTTGAAAGTTATTTCATTAATTTTGCTGTAATTTTCTACTCAAGGTCGGATAAAATAAAAAATGTTGAACAATAAAGATGCACTAATTTATTACTTTAGGGGCATTTAAGGTGAAAAAAAGGTATATACTCTCATATAGTAATGAAATATTATTTTAGGGTAATACGGTCACTAATAACCACAGTAAATTATTTTTATGTTTTTTGGGAATCTATTTACAATTTCTATCCTGAAAACATCCCACATACATATAAGAATTAATAGACGTAGAGTGAATCCTTGGAGAAGTTTTCTCTAATACAGTACCTCTTGAAAATTTAGGTATCTTGGCACATTGTCAGTAATTTCACACTTTATATTATCCCTCAAAAAAATTATCATAAATCCATTTAAATATATGTGGTTCTAGAGTTTATAGATATATTCATCTATTTGATTCATCATGTAATTAAATCATTGTATTAGGTATTGATGCATCAAAAAAAATATTTTATAAGTTAATCATTTCATATTCATAAAACCCTTCCAATTTCTGATCATTCCCAACATTAATTTTCTTTTGTAATCTATTGTAATCAATCTGGTATATTTTTATCTTATCGGTTATTGATAATTAGGTAATAATTTACATATATATTGATTATTCTAATTCACTAATGATTACCATATCCAAATTTAATTAATTCCTTAATATATGATATTTTATAATTATAATTTTATTCAGAACCATAATATCATTCAAACTATATTCTTCAGCCACCATATTCTTTGTCTCAGCATGGTAGTTTATTAGTAAGTCAAAATCATTGAGTATATCTATCCATATCTATTCTTTCATATTGAGTTCTTTAAAAAAAATATTTTCTATTATGGATAGATCTTACATCACTCGCAATATAGATAATGCATCCATATCATTGAGGATAATATTACATTTTCCAAATCAATATCACGTGCTTTATAATATTATTCTTGGATATTTAACTATCTTGATGCTTAAGGAACAAAAATTTCTTTCTATATGAGGATATATCTATATCATTTCTATGACGTATCATAACATATTACAAAATCAACTCAGCCTAATAGAAATGTAAATATTATTTCATATATCCATCCACACATTAGTGTTTAAAAAACACTTTTTATATTATATGGAACAAATGAAATTATTCCATTTTTGTTTCAATATAGTTGTTGTGTTAGCTAATTCGAAAATATTTTAAGTAAAACTCATAATATTATAAGTTAACCAATGAATATACATATAAAGGTTATTTTCTTTGGTATAGGCCATTAATTTAATACATTTTCCATAATGGATCTACTATTTTTCCATAAATTGGCATAATATATCCCTGAAAATAAACATCCTGAATCAATAACTAATTTTTACTAAATATCTTAAATACCCCTTTCCCTAAAAGAGTATCAAGAACAATTATCTAGAGGCTCTTATTCTCTTCAATGCTTTTATAGTATACTATGAAATCATAGATAAGTATCACAATGAAATTATGAAGATAATATTTGAATACTAAATTCATCACCCCCACATAAATCATCTCAAAGGTAATTACTATAATATCAAAACATCCTTACCTTATGAAAAATATCATCATTGGAATAACATTATTCTTTGCAATTAGTGATACCCAAAATTAATATAAAATATTTAAAAAATATTTATCTTCATCATGTAGATTAAATACATAATCAATGTGGGGAAAATGAAGCTTTTTCCTATATTAATGTCATTTATTTCGCTATAATCAATGTAAATCCTCATAAAACCATCCTTATTCACAAAAAAATAGTAAATCCCAAAGGATAAAAATTGGGGCTAATGAATATTCTATTAAAAAACTTTTTTGTTATTTATTTAGTTTCACTAATTATATTATGGATATTCTATAAAAAGCTTTCTATATTAGTTATTCATTAAGGATGGGTTCAATTGGAAACACCACATCTTGATCTTATGTATTTATAGGTAACACTACCTGAAAAACGAAATTGTATTCTTAAATAAAAAATATATATTATATTCAATGATTAACTTTCCAATCTATGTGTTGTTTCAGTTAAACTACTCCAAATTTTTTATTATGGATAGATACTGGTGGTGGATCCATATATTTTTCAGATGATATAATCTCCCCCATTAAATACAAATAATTCCATGTATCCATTTGGAATCCCCCTCTCATTATCTTGTGAAAAACACTATACATCATACAATGAAGTACAATCCACACAAAGTATTATATAAACGTTAGCCACTTGTATAATAAACATGCTTATAAACAGCATATGTATGTGAATCATAATTTCGAATAACATATCCTTAATGAAATAAGATTTAGACTAGGAGTCTTGATTTAAAACACCATACTTATGTTACTAGTGAATAATATAATGTTCATAAAAAAATAAATATATGAAATATTTTAAATATCTACAATAAAATAAATAATCAGTTAAATGTGAGTGTATGATCAATGTACTAAAAACTACATGTTTATGACCATTAACTTCATCAATAGAAATCATAAAACCTTGGAATCTCCAATATGTCATCTTCTACAGAAGGGCCCCTTTATATTTTGGTCATTGTTTTGATTATTTATCCATATCCCCAAATTTGATTAACTGGATAACTATGGGTTCATTCATTAAATTTCAATCATTATCCCGATACCCCTTCTCTATAGAGGTGTATCAAACTCTCATTACCTTTAAATTATTACCAGTATATTTATTTATTCAATTATTACATTGCGGAACTCCGATATACCATTCCTTTATCTTTAATGCAATTATTTTTCCTTATTATTCAATCAAGCTCTTCTTTTTTAGATTACTCTTGAAGATACATGAATTATAAATTCCATTCTCTATATTGATGGAATGTGGTACAATATCATAATATAATGAACCATTATGTGGTAATAGTGTCTTTTATAGGTTTGTCTTAGTCCTATAAAATTGATGACCAATCATTCTTTACGGAATATGTATGCATCTAGTTTCATTCCTTGTTAAATAGGCCCACCTGGCGTCATATTCATAACTAATTTCATATGTGTTATGCTTTATATTGAAAAACTTTTTATCCATTTCATCGCAATTTTCACTTTGAAAACATTTCATTAATAATATAACATTAATAGTTGAATATTTTATACATTCTATTTCATAATCATAATTGGTATTTTTGATTAATGGACACCATTGGTCCATATCACCATTTAAATAATATAATTCCAGAATATTGTTTTCCATTCCAATACATTTCAATGGAAGTAATATATTTTAGAGGGACATGAAATATTCATTGGAAAACAATGTATTATTAATTTCATTAATCAGTAGTGGCTTATTTAATATAATTAGATCTGATATCAGTATATCACACAATAGAACAATTAGTTTCCTCGAATGTGAAAGGTACTTCTCAAAAACCTATATCATTTTCCTCAAAATGCCTATGATATTCTTATCTTAGAACCCCATTTTATTGGAATTATCAAAATGATAAATCTAACATTTGTAATGGATGTTGGATTTATTCCCCTTTATTCTGATAAGAACAATATCTAAATTGTTGAACAAACCAAATTGCTCATAACATCATGAATATTGATCCAATAAATAAAACCAATAAAATGGTATCAAATATTAAATGTTATTCTCATAATGTGTGTGTTAAATATATTATCCTATAATCAACTTCCCAAGGGTCCTATTAAATATCCTTAGGTATCAAATTTTACAAACCCAACTCTAGTAACTATAAGAATATGTTTATTTTATTACATTGGTAATATATATAAGGGATCAAAACAAAAAGACACAATTAGTTTAGTAGTCTTTAGAGACTAGGTAGTTAGATTCATTACGTATTACATTGGGAAGACAAATTATACCATGGAAAACAACCTTCAATAATAGCAAATCATTCGAATATCACTTCTTCATATCCTTGGGAACGAAATACAATATGAAGGCTGATCTCATATTCTATTTAGGGGAAAGTATAAAGTGGATTCTTTCAAGAGTATATAAGGAATTAACATAATAGAATAGACAATTATCCATAAATATATAATTTAATGACCAAAATGATCATTAAATACATCCCAAAAAAATATGAACACAACATCCATATATATAATAGTAATTCCAATCCAAATGAATGAAATGAATAATGTCCGTTTTCATTATTTTATGTCTATAAAATATTCCAAAACATAATGAACCTTAACAAAAATTCCTTGTACAAAGTCATTTCAATTAAATAGTTGTTATAAAAAAAATTCCAACCTAATTTGTCCATATTTTTTCTTCAATATATTTATCAATCCATCAAGGTTCTATATATAAAATTTTCCCCACCATACACTTACATATGCCAATGCATTCTTATTAAATTGAATCAATTGTACAATACAAAATTAATAAATATTATTAGTAAATATATATATATATATTCAATAAAAAAATAGAATATGAATAATTACCCTGTAATGAAAATAAAATTCTTTATAAGCATCCTTCAACTTTAACAATTTATAGTAATGGTGTATGATTAAAAATTTATTTAATTGATAAATAAATCCCAGGTAAAAAATGAATATGGATAAGTAAACTAATCACAATGTCAATAAAACAAATATTAGTGGTACAAAACATCCTCATAAGAATATGAAAAATCAAAAAATAAGTAATATTCCCTAAATCAATATTAAATAAAAGAAAATAAAAATTTCATTAACAATGATGCTTTTTTTATGGAATTTAATTTTGAGAATAAATAGACTATTGTGATTCTATAAAATTCTCATTGAACCATATTTCCTTCTAAATAACAAAACATAATAACCCCATGGTGAAGTGTTAGGATGGATGAATCATTACTCAATTATATCCTAAAACTGATATTTAAATTCTAAAAGTTACACTAGAGCCACTTGATAAGGGGAATTGAAATTGGGATAGCATTAGGAACTAAGACATTAGTAAATTAATCTTTACAATTTGTTATAAAACCAGAAAACTCATCTGAAGAAATACCCAGGTATTCATTTACCAACGACACATAAATAATCTGAAAGGTAAAATTTATTTCTATACATAGTGATTGATACCATTAATTTTATTTTTTAAATTATCAATGGTATGGGTTCATTATTCAATAGAAACAGAATATCTTTCTTAAAAACACACTTTTTAGCTCTAGAATCAATCATACAAAGATAAAAAAAATCTAATCCATAACCATAAAAATTTAAAACCCTCTATGGGGAAAAGGAAAAGGTTTTCCTGTAAATCCATTCCATAAACAATAATAGGAATATTCTTATAATAAATTATTACTATAACATTTTCTCCTAGTGTTTTGATAATAACCTCTTTTTTCATTTCATGAGGTGAAATTTAAAATTTTCCAAAGAAATATTAGAAATAAAGGATTATATAGACATTTTATAAAAAACATCATCAATTTTTTATAAAAAAAACTATCTATCTAATTCAACTTTTACTGAATGGACAAAAATCTACTAAATTAGTCGCAATGGATCTCACAACACCATTATGCATATAATTTAAATGCTTCCCCAAATTTAGATCTTTTATTGGGATGCTTTTTGTATACATACCCATCTCGCCACATTTAGAAAACATTACCGTTTTGTTTATTTGAATTAATATTATGATCATTTTCATATTAATCACATGACATATTTCACAACATTCCTAATCAAAAATAAATCCCAGATATGTTAATGCCTTCTCCATGATGATTTTAACTACACTTTTCACTAACAAGAAATAGAATTTTCTTTCCACTATATTTAATTGATTGATTAATACCCATTACATTCAATTTAGATCTATTCTACTATGTGTTATCAATGGACATGTGATCATCGAAAAATCTATTTTTACCCACTCAGCTCATCTAATAAATTTTTCATAACTTTGGAATTCATGGGAATCTAATATCCAATAAAAGCATGGATTCAATCCAAATTAAAAAAATATTTTACTATCATGATCTTGAATAATATTTAGAGAATTATTTTTCAATTAGGAGATGTATTCTTCATACACAACCATTGAGTCTTCCTCCCATTTCAATTCATGAAATTTATTTTCCATCATTCATGAAAATATTTTCAATGAAAAGACACTTAAATTCATCCCATTCCAAGGCATGAAAATCATCACTATTTTAGATATTATATACCATTGACCACTACTATTCGGATTCCCCATAAGGACGATAAATAAAAAGACTAACCTTTTGAATATCAAAAAATAAAATGACAACAAATTCTTTTCTTAAAGGAATTAATCTCTCCTTCAACTACCACTGGGTCCAATGATCCACTGAATGCAGGTTGGTGTTTCCTCATAAAACATAGACAGTGTAAAAAACATAAAGCTTAAATAGGTCATTAATTACATAAGATTATAACCTTTTTAGCAATAATGTTATTTTAACCCTCACATATACAGTAAAATGTTACCCTCACAGCTACTTTATAGTGTACCCTTCAATGTTATATTTTGAGTAAACATATGGTTAACCTCCAACAAAGACATACCGAATTGATTATAGGGAGATACTGGTCCCAAATATTTTTATAAAAAATTCCCATGAACCATAAAATAATCATAATATAAGAATACATTCGTGAAATCATTTTTTATTATATATTTTTAAAAGAGTCGTTTTAAATAAAATTATTTTCCCTTAGGTTATCCTTACATAAATTATGTTAAAAACACATTAATAATATTTTGAAGATATTACTAATATATTAAATAACATTATTCATATTTATAATACCTTATATTATCTCTTTAAAAATCATTCCATCCATTTATCAATAATATTTTTCTATTTTCACTGTTTAGAGTTCATTTGTGGTTTTTATGGTTGGTTCGTTATGAATTTTCTTGTAGAATGGATAAAAAATCACAGAATTGAAATGAAATGGAATTAATTTGTTTCCATAATTTATAATGACTCCATAGATCAATTTTCTTATATCCCTATGATTCATTATATTAAACATTAATGAGAATGATTTAATTTATTTTTGGCAGTTTTAAAGACCATCATGACCTTATATCATCTTATTTAATATCATGTCTATATATTGCTTCCAAAACCTTATATAACTTATAAAATGTATAATAAAATCTTATTTGACAATAATCATTGTTTTATTATCATCCAGAAGGTGGTAAGAGAAATGAAATTGTTTCGTACATGATGTTGGTAAATCGACACACCAAAGTCGATGTTCTGATTTTTAGAATAAAAGGGGAGATGGTTGACTTTTATGATGATTTTTTCACAAAAATATAATGAAATTCTAGTATATAAATGATACTAGAGTTTTTATGACAGTTTAATAAGAGGATGTTAAGATATATTAGAAATTAAAATAAATTAAAAGGAAAATAAATAAATATAAAAGATAATTTTACCTCTAGAATTCATCTAACTAAAAACCACCTTAAGGACCTTGGTTTTGAAATTATGGTGAGATAATATGGTCTGGATGTGGGGAATAATATTAGTAAAATAATTGGTAAGAAACTAAATAATAAAAATTAATTTTATGTGTGAGGATAAGTGGTGATGATGATTGTTTTTTATTACATTATTCATTAGTTTGTTATCTTGACTGCAGACAATGAATTGTTTGAACATTATAAATAAATATATTAAAGTAACTAATGATTATTCAACATTATGGTGACTACATAAATGATGAATCAGGGAATTGTGAATTTAACATTATGGTGACTACATAAAACAATATTTCTTCAAGTAAATTTCAAAAATAAATTCCATTTTTTGAAAATTATTTTTTAGATATGATAAATTTATTTTTAACTTAAATTCATTAATTAATAAAACAATACCAATTGTAAAAATATAACTAATTTTATAAAAAATAGGAAACCTAATTAGGGACTCATAAAATTAGTTTATCATCATAAGATAAAAAACATTAATTTATGAATATATTTTATGAAGATAAATATTCATTTAAATCATTATATTATTTGTAAAGTATTATTTAAAAATTTAAGTGTCGCAAAAAATATAAACACATATAAAATCATTTTCAACAACATTATTTAATTATTTAAATATAAAAATAAATAATTATTTAACTTATGAGATACATAGTTTTTCTAATTTATTCGGTTATAAAACTATTCTTTTAGTATAGTTCTGTAATTTGTATAAATTGCACTTATTTTATTGTAAATTTATTATGAATTTAACTATTTAATTTTGAAATGAAAAAAATTATTTTATAAGTACCTGGGTCAATACAGATAGTCCCAACAAACATCAAAACATAATAATAACTTCTTACCTCAAGCATTAAAGATAAAAATTGCCGACAAAAGATTCTTTAATATACCCCAATAAACAATATCTCATATACATTATAATAACCACTATTATTAGTGATTTTAGATAATGAATTAACAAATAGTGTGGCTCACATAAAATTATTATTAAAAATAGTTTCAAATAAAATATGAGTACCAATTCCACAAATTTCAGTTCAAATAGACAATAATTAATCCTTTATTATTTTAACGCTACTAAAAGGAACCCAAATTGTGGACATTTTCATGTTAGGGGTTATGAATGGTGGATTATGGTGAAGAGTGTGTTTAAGATGAATCAAAAAAGATGAACCTAATAATAGTTAGGAAGACTACATGAAATATTATTAGCATATACTAGATACTCATATTTATTCATTCTATCAATAAAACTGTAATAGTTTGGCGATGAACCATCAATTTCGATAGGTCCCTCATACCTATCTTTATTTATTTGGTTCCCTCCCCTGGTTAATTTGGGGTCATTTATATTGTTTTCCAGTAGATAAACCAAGGATAACCATATATATAATTATTATGATCCTTGAAACCAGCCACATATTTCAAATATCTTCCATTATAAATTTACATTAAATAAAAAAATCATTCAATTATGAATCATTATCATTATATTGTATCACTGTAGATCAATATAAAGAAGTCTATAATTCCATGTTTTTTTTCATATTGTAGTGTAATAAAACATGTGTTTTCCATGTCATAAATTTGTTAAATATTTTCATTGAACCTTTGTTCTTTTGTAAAAAAAATACATTATTACATTTGGTTGAGTATCCCATCTTGTTGGATGTAACATCATTACTAGAGTAACAAAATTAACCCATTTATATCCCAAAATAATACATTTTCTTCTCTAATGGTTCTATAGGCATCCTTCCCTTTTAATTACAATGATAATTTAAAAATAAATCATTTATGAAATAAAACATTCCATCCATATAATTCTATAACTTTATGAGAGGGATACATTCTCCAACTTGTGATACGAATATTTTCCAACAAGAATCAATGACCTATTATTTTTTTCATTCCATCGAATCAATTTTAACATCAATTTATTTATCATCATTTCGAATTTTTATATACAAAATTTATCGATGCTTTAAAAAAATTGGTATATCTTCTTTTTTATTGGAAAATAAATAATATTTTATTCCCCTTAAAGAGGAGACATTTTTAATGAAAAGAAATAAAATTAAATCCCTCATCTTAAACCATTATATATTATTTATAAAATTAGATTTTATCACTTTTTCCAATTAGTGAAATGCTTCATGTCTATAGTTATAAAAATAGAATCATTACCCATTAAAAAATTCTACTTCCATTAAATGTGAAAATTAATTTTAATTTTTTTTTAAATTCTATTAACTTTTCCTAAAATTTAACTCTACCCCCATTTTCGATATACTATTATGGGAACCATATAACTACAAAATTCACTCTTGATTAGTGGAATATTATTCACATTTCTTATATTAATTTCATAGAAATATATCTCAGATATTCACTAAAATATGTTTTACTCCATTCAAAACCCCTCCAAAATATTTTTATCCTGATTATATATAAAACCATCAAAAATATATTTCACTACATATTCCATGGAAAACTACCCTTCATACCATATACATTCTAACTAATAACTATAGGAATTTTCCTACTGAAACATTCATAACTTTTTCAAGGTTAATACATTTATTTTTATTTAGAAACATCACTATTGTAATATCTAAATATCAAATTCCACTCATTATTTCCATATTTATATTTATCATCAATCATATTCCTTATAATTTCTAAATCTTTTTCATGATATTCAATCGACATACCATATTCCATAATATAAGAATAAATACCATCAATTACCTTATCTTCTTCTAGAATATTCATCTAAAATGTTGTCACATTATAATGAATTATTTGAATAGTTAAATTTTAATCAATAACATTTTCATTTTTAGTGATTGAATATTTCAATTCATTTATTATTTTGATTAGCTTTGAAAATGACCTATAATTATGTTTTATTAGTTTGAATTTCAAGCTCATTTATGGAACCCAAAATCATTGACTTATAACCAATTATACATTCCATTTCAAATTTATATTTTATTTTTTTTATAAATTCACAACCAATTGTAATAAAAAATCATAATTAATAATTTTTTTAATACATTTATTCTATTTCATGGTAAGATTCATTAATATAATTTCATTTTTTCTCAAAACATTATGTGTGATGTTTTGACATGTTTTTTCATCAATTTTTAAAATTTATTATATATGTATAAATATATATCCTTTTTTGAAACAAATAAATATTACCCATTATTTATTCATTCCCTCCTTAACACCTTATAGAGAATTGGAAAAAAATTATATACCTAAATCATGCCTATAATATTATTCCTTCAAAAAAACCCTTGGATTGGGATATATATTCATCACTAATATATTAATCATATTTGATATTATATAATTCAATATTTTTAATGAATTTATACCTTTCTATTTATATAAATGAAGTTAAATTCTTGTAGACATCACTTTTATCTAATATTACTCAAATATCAATATATAATATCATGGGAGGAATAATTTAAATCTCATCCACATAGAACCAAGATATTATCAATTTATAGAGTAATATGTATCCATAGTATATTCATAAAAATTATTATATCATTAGCCTTATAAAAAATACATACAAAAAATACATCAATTATTTTTATAGTGAATCAATTTATACATTAATTCATGTACATTTTATATACATCAAAATTACGACATATATCATTATGTTTTTCCACACTTAACTTGTTATATAATTTATTAATATTTAATTTTAATAATATGTCTTTTTAGGATGTTATAATCATTAAATTTATGTAAATTAGATTTCTATGGCATAGGTATAAATAATTTGTGTTCTTCTAAATGAGTATTATATATTTTATTCTCTAATTAATTTAATCGAATGCAAATTCGAACACTGATATTGATTCTCTATAAAGATGAGGATAAAATAGCCAAGTCAATATATCAATAATACAATCATATAAAATTAAACCATATTACATAATTCATATTTTCAAATATTGTTACACATTTTAAATTCAAATCATTTCCCATTTAAAGAGAGTTTGAAATATATATCTCTTCAATTTAAAAAAAATTATTCAAGAATTTACTATTGCGTTCTAATACAACTTATTTTGATAATGGTTCATAATACCTATAATCTTTGGATTTTCGTGCCAATTATTATTACCAAATTAATTTAATTGATCTTGATTCAATTTTAGCATAAACAATTAATTTTTCATAAATAAAAATAAAGTATACAATCATTGGAATGTTTTATAAATCACCTTGAAAAATTTATTTTTAATGGTTAACACAATAGGATATCTTATAGGTGCATAGATATGATGATGTTCCAATTTTATAATGATCTATTATTATAATAGTATGTTATTACAATTTTATGATTTTTCTAATACAAATACTAAGGAATACTTCATCTTCTTCTCGACTCACTAGCGAATGTTGGAGAATATTTACGAAAAAATATTAGAAACAAAAATCCATTATAAATATGGGATCAATATTAAGAATATATAAATCATAGTAATGGTATTTCTCTTTACCTTCATGTGTGTATTATGAACATTTTTATCTCCTTCTGTATTGTTAGATATTTAATCTAGCATGAAATATTATATGATTTACTCCTTCTCTAGAGAATCACAACATATCATGGTGAACTCCCTCTTTCTCTATATGAAAAATAATATTTTTTTATATCATATATGATATATTTATATATAACTCATATCTATTATTTTTTACAGTAATTATTATATAAATAAAAAAATTACAATTATCGCTAAAACCAAGGCACAATATTTGTTATACATTTCATGTTTTTGTGGTAAAAATACTAAATCATTTATTTGAAACATAGAAATATTTATATATAATGATATTCAGCCATATATTATCATAATTATGTTGTTTATTTGGATAAGATAAGGTTTAATTTACTAGTATTTCAGATCATTTGGTTCTAGTTAAACATTGGGTATCCATATATTTTTTATAAATTTTCTTTCACAAAAATACACTGATATGGAATACTTCTCCTCAAAACTACATGATGCCTAATTACATTTAAAAATCATCAACAGGAAATTAAATACACTAATGTGTGTACTTTCATATCAATATATTTTTCATAGTATCTCATCATCACTTATTTTTAAATTCACCATCAAATCATGTCATAATTCACCATAAAATTATATATTACAAAAACTATAAGCTTTCTCTCATTCTGATACCAAAACATGGTTAATTCCCCCAAAATATATTTATAATAGACACATATTTATCTAAAAAATAAATTTAGATAAAATTTCTAAAAATATATTTCTTATTAATATACAGAAAGTATTTTATAAGAAATAGTTACCAATATGACATGGTCTATCCAACCTTCAACAAAAAATTTCAACTCCACTAATTATCCAAACCCATCCCTTGGCCATATAATGAAATTACTCAATATAATATATCCAAAATGGATTAGTGATTCCTAAATAACATAACTCTATTGACATTTCATCATGGAGAGGAAAAACTCATCCAAAAATCAACCCTAATTTCTAAAGGGTTTTGGAAAATAATAAAATTTTATTTTGACCAAATTAGAAAATAAATGAAAATTTCTTTTTTTCTATCAATCTAATTTGAAATTTATTTAGTACAATAATGAAAATATATATCACATATGTGAATTTTTATTTACACAAATAATATCATCTATATATATAAATTCAATTATGATATTGAAGAAAATTATATTTGAAATGGGTCAGATCATCTAGAACATTATAAAAGTGTTTTACTATATAAAATTTTGGATTCCATTATACAATGATTTCATATCATTTTTTAATATATAAAATAAATATGATAATTTAAAAATATGATTTATAAAAATCTTATTTCGAAATCCATGTTATTTTTAAGATAATTAGTCCTTATAAATAAAAGCATTAGGAAAATTAATATTAAACATCATTTATTAAATAATAAAATTAATATTTTATACATAATATATATTAATATTTATAGATTTATTTCATTATGTGTCTTAACATATTTCTTTATAAAATAAATTCTCCTTGACTGCAAACAAGTGTTATCGGCCTTATGTTTGTTTGAAAAGGGTACCACCCCTATCAACATTTTTCTATTCCTCCACAAGTAATAAATAGTGTGGTATAATTTAGGTAAATGGCCTAATTCCCAGTCATTGTATCATTCAATGTGATTACACTATTAATTCATGTATATCACCAATCCTTATCTATTTATTTCATTCAAAATATTTCTAAATTCATACATGTAGTTTCCGGGCGTAGCGAAAGCACATTGGTGGGAGTTTTCCCGACTTTAATTTTGAATTTAAACAACGTTCAATCCAAGATCCGTCAAGATTTAAAACACAGAATCTTCAGAATAGAACAAAGAATGAAAAAATTAAGAGGGAATCCCGAAACCATGGAGATAGGATCATCATATGTTGGTTATAATTAATTTAATTAATTCACAAGAATTACCTTGGTATAATTCTTTCTTCATTGATGTCTCTTGTCACGATCCGATGTGATCCGTCGTTGTGTCGTAGAATCCAAGTGTAAGATTCCTCTAGAGGTGATCCACACATGTGCCACGTATCTACGGACGTCGCCGAAGGGATCTCCGGTTGCTAGCACGGAAGAACCTTCACTTGCGATGTTCGCCTTTGATCACCTTGGTCTCTCGGTCTTGAGAGCGTTCTTGGAGGAAGGAGTTCTTTCAGCCTTGAACGAATTCTCCAGAATTGTTGTGCACAACGAATTAGGAAAAGTGTTGGGGTTTTGAGGATATTTATAATCGGGTTTGAGGTTATAGAGTTTCGAAAATAAATAAACGTGTTACACATTTTATTTATTTCATTAACTCTGATTGAAACCCCCCATTTATTAGTCCTTCAGTAATGAATTTTTATTTCTTAAATAAATGTTACTGCATTACTCAATAATAAATGTATTATTTAGCCAAAAATATATTCTCTCGAATAACTAGTGTCAAAATATATGAAATCAGGCATCCTTAAATAATTATTAAACCACATTTGGGAATAATATTTATTTAACTTGTTAAACTAATATTTAACTAAGATACAAGGACACACATAGTGTGTGACCCTCTAGGCCTCTTTCTCGTTGGCATTAGGTGGGATTTGCTACTGTCCAATATTACTATCTAGAAATGGTTCAAGGCACCCACGAGAAAGAATTTGATGTCTCATTGACGTGTCACCTCATACGAATGCTTACCGTGTAATATAATCCATTTGTCACAATATCTCTAATCACGCGGGTTGCATGCTAGTGACTTCAACCCATGTGCTTGATTATTCATTCTAAGACATTCCGGAATTTAACTCACCCATATATTACCATGACCATGGATTTATTTAGGCTATATAAATTCCATGAAAGGGCCTGAGATATCTACTTCCATTATGGAATAGAAGGAAAAAATCCTTTCCCGCATTATCTATTAATGTGGTATTACTCGTGATGCACCCAACATATATCACATCACTGCGAACAGTGTGTTGTCACAGTTTTCATCAATACATCTAAGTGTGGGAGATTTAATACCCATTAATAATAATCTTAAATTCTAAGGACCAATACACATGTCCGTATATAGGAACATCCAATGACACTATGAAATGTGGATTTCCTACTGGCTCGTCCCGTTCTCATTATATCCTCCTGGATATTACCAAGGGCACACACCATTAGAAGGTGCCTCAATGTTTTATGAGTCCTCACCCCTAATGACCTGTATTATTTTTTTCCCACAAATAGCATCATCCCGCCATAGAACATATATTCAAGAACAGTGTTATGGCACTTTCGAGTTCTTATCATAGCAGGGATCTGCTATGACCCTTTAATGCAACAACTATCCTTACGACATTATCACATACATTGTATCGCAGAAGAACAATCAAGATGTGATAAGGATTTATTAATGAATAAAGTACAAATAAGTTGGTTCTAGGCCACCAACTCTAACAAACTCCCACTTGGACTAGAACCAACAGCTAACAACCTCGAACTCGCTAGCTCTCACATGATTTTCATGATTCTGGTGAGATAGGCCTTTTGTCATGGGTTCCACCACGTTCTCTTCCGTGGTCACTCTGCTCATTGAAACATCACCCCTTTGATAGAAATCCCATTAGAGGAGATACTTCCTGAGTATGTGCATTTTCAGTTGATGTGACCTTAGTTCTTTTGCAAGAGCCACCACTGCAGTATTATCATAGTACAATGTAATGGTATCTTTACTACTAGGCACCAAATCAATCTCCTGGACAATGATCTGTATCTAGAAGGCTTCCTTGGTTGCATCAGAAGCCGCTATATATTCGGACTCCTCTGTAGAATCGGTGAAAATAGGCTTCTTTGAACTCTTCCACCTCACAACTCCTCCATTGAGAAAGAAAACTTATCCAGATTGTGACTTCAGATTGTTCGGATCTGTCTGAAAACCTACATCAGCATATCCTCTGATGAAAATCTCCTCGTCTCCTCCATAAACTAGGAACATATCCTTAGTTCTTCTCAGATACTTAAGGATAGTCTTAACAGCAGTCCAATGCTATTCTCCTAGATCTTCTTGATATCTGCCTACCATGCTCCATGCATAGTCAACATCAAACCCGATACATAACAAGGCATACATGATGGATCCTATTGCCAAAGCGTATGGGATCTTACTCATTCTATCCTTCTCTTGTTGTGTCTGAGGAAAATTTTTCATAGAAAGATGTATGCCATGTGACACTAGAACCAATCCCCTCTTGGATTGTTCCATACTAAATCTCATTAGTATCTAGTCAATGTATGTACCCTGACTTAGTCCAAGCAGCCTCTTGGATCTATCACGAATAATCTAGATCCCTAGAATGTAGGCTTCTTCACCCAAGTCTTTCATGGAGAAGCACTTTTTCAACCAGTCCTTAACTGACTGTAATACAGGTACATCATTTCCAATAATTAATATGTTGTCAACATATACTACTATGATAATGATCGCATTCCCATTAAACCACTTATAAACACATGGCTCACATTCATTCTTAATGAAACCAAAATTTTTTATTGCTTCATCAAATTGAAAATTCCATGAGTTGGATGCTTTCATTAATCCATAAATAGATTTTTGCAACTTGAAAACCCTTTTGGCTACACCTGGTGTCACAAACCCTTCTATTTGTTTTATATAGACTTCTTCCTAAAGGTTCCCGTTAAGGAATGTTGTTTTGACATCCATCTTCCAAATCTCGTAGTCATGGTAAGCTTCTATGGAAAGTATGATTCTTATGGATTTAAACAGGTCAACTAGTGAGAAGGATTAATCATAGTTAATTCCTTGATGCTGTCTGAAACCTTTATACACTAGCTTTTCTTTATAGGTGCTAAATTGACCTTCCATGTCTAGTTTTCTCTTGAATTCCCATTTTCATCCAACAGGCTTTATATCATCATGCTCATCGACCAGAACCCACACTTGGTTCTAATACATGGAATCCATCTCAGAATTCACATCTTCTAGCCATCTTGCATCTTCTGAGCTTTCTACTACTTCCTTGAAAGAGATAGGTTCATCACAGTCCAAAAATATTGATTCACCATCCTCGGTGACTAAGAAACCAAATTTTTCTAGATCCCTGACCTCTCTTGAGCTCCTACACTGTACTTGTATTTTTAGAACCTCTTCCATGGGGACCTATGGAACTTGTTTCTGTACAAACTCCTATGTATCTTGAGCATCAACTTCATCAAATTCAATCTTGATCCCACTGTCCTTCTTGAGGATGTGCTCCCTCTCAAGAATGATATCTTGTTTGGCGACAATCACTTTTTTGTCTGAAAGGTTATATAGGTAATATCCTTTCGTTTCGATGGGATATCCTATAAAGATACACCTCATACCCTGGGGTGCTATTTTGTTGCCTGAGAAAGCCTTAACCAATGCCTCGCATCCCCATACACATGTGTGCGACAAAGTGGGTTTCCATCCATTCCATAACTCGGATGGAATTACATTTTTCGCCTCAATTGATACTCGGTTTAATGTGTATGCTGCAGTTTTAATGATTATCCCTTAAAGGATAATGAGAGATCCGCATAACTCATCATCGACCTCACCATGTCCAACAAGGTGCGGTTCCTCCTTTCACTAACACCGTTCCACTATGGTGTATAAGGAGGAGTGATCTGAGATAGAATCTCAGACTTCCTTTGAAGATCAATGAACTCTTGGTTCAGATATTCTCCACCTCGATCCGATCGAAGTTTCTTTATCTTCTTACCAATCTGATTCTCTACTTCATTCTTGAATTCCTTAAATTCCTCTAAGGCCTTTGACTTATACCTCATTAGGTAGAAATATCCATATCTACTCAAATCATCAGTAAAAGTAATGAAGAACGAATATCCACCTCTAGCTTCTACTAGAAATGGTCCACACACATCCGTATGTACCAATCCTAGAAGCTCTTTGGCTATTTCACCATGTCCACCAAAATGCAGCTTGGTCCTTTTTCCTTGTAAATAGGTGTGACATCTATCAAGTTGTTTTAGCTCAGTAGAGTCTAAATAGCCATCTTGGCAGAGCTTTGTCAAGTGCTTCTCGTTTACATGACCGAGAGGGTGATGCCACAACTGGGTGATGTATGAGTCCTATGAGTTTGTTTCGTTATCAATTGCCAACACTTTGTTTTCGTGATTTAACACATACAAACCATTATTTAAATGTTCCATAACATAACATACATTGTTCTTATAAAAGAGACAACCATTATTTCCAAATTTGAAAACAAATCCATCCATATCAAAACAAGATACATAAATTATGTTCTTGGTAACACTAGGAACATAATAATAGTTGTGTAAATCCAAAATCATCCCCGTTGGTAGTGAGAGGTGGTAATCGCCAATAGCCAACGCAGCCAGCCTTGTACCATTGGAAACTTGAATATCATCCCCACCTCTAGAAAAAATTATAAGTATACTTCTTTCCTGTATTTGAATACAGATGTGATCCCCAGAAGCTATATCTAATACCCAATGTGAAGAAATAGAAAGATTACACTCGATAACGAACACAACTTTATAATCCCCATGCCTCTGGGTGCAGTTCCTCTTCCAGTGGCCTTGTTTTCCACATGAATAATATACCTCCTCCAATTCCTTGCCATGCCTCTGGATCTTCTCCTTCTTGAAAGGACGGTGCTAAGGGGCTTCAGACCGTTTATAAGTCTTTTCCCCCATTGCCTTTTCCTTCCTTATCTTGTTCACCATAATGACTGCGGGTTTTCCATGCCCCATGTCCTTGTCTACCTGGCGAATCAAGGTCAGAAGCACCGATAGAGTCTTCTCATGTCCTCTCATGTTATAATTGACAATGAAGCTAGAGAAGGTCTTGGGAAGTGATTATTGGATGAGATCTGTATGCAACTCATCTGGGAACTTAATCCCTAAGATTTCCAAGCATTCAATGTAGCTAATGAGTTTGACTACATGTGGCCCAGCTGGTGCAGAATCTCCATGATTAGTTGTAAACAAAGTAGTGGTGATCTCATATCTATCTTGTCTTGCCTTCTCTTGGTAGATATCCTTAAGGCGAGACATCATGCTATACATGTCCATGTTTTCATGTTTCATTAGAAGGTCATTAGGCATGGCCGATACCATGAAACATTGGACATCTATGGAATCATCCAAATATTTTACATAGAGAGATATTTCCTCATCACTGAACTCTTTCTCAGTTGCAACTGGAATAGGCTCTTCCATCACATACAATTTCCTTTCATGGCGAAGGATGATGCGTAAATGCCTCTTCCACTCTTGGAAATTGGTGCCTGTGAGAATGTTTTCCTTCTCGAGTATGGTTCACAAAGATATTTTTGAAGTCATTTTCTTTCCGTTTCTACAAATTAAGATGAGCAGTGTTTTTGTGCTTTATTACAAAACTGAGAAAAATAAATAAACTAATACTTATTAGTCTCCCACTATTTTATATAAATCTAATAGCCCTCACCATTGACTTTAGAATACTCTATTGCATGAATATTCTTGTGGAAATGATCCATATTTCCCTTAAAATTACCCCAACTAGGGTTGGTCAAACCCCTTGAAGGGTTTTAGGTAGGAATTCCAAATGAAAACTGCATTAATTCGCAGCTCCTTGATCCACTTAGTGGAATCCCCAATCCTAAAATCCTTTTATTTTGGATTTCCTCAAGCTTTGCCTCTTTATCACACTAAGTCCTGCTATGGCAGTAAACCCTTGATGTGAACCAAGTCAAGTAAACACAAAACCATGAATTATAATTCCCCAATAATTTAAAGCACCCCAATTAGGGTTGGTCAAGAACTTTGAACTATAGTTCGATTCTAACCACGATTATGGAAGGCTATACCGACGTAATATTTCTTTTTGAGGGATTTTATCCTTATACATAAATTTCCATATGAATATTAATATTAAGTGGGATATATTTAATTGATTAACCATGTCTATGATACTATTTATGCATAAGTTGTTTTTTATTTTAGTTCCATCTTGCATTCTTGTTTAATTCATTAATTGTGTTATCGTGAAAACACGCCCGCAATAAATAAACCATCCAACTGACAGAAATAAAATAAATGGAATGATCATGAGTTTTTTCTATTGGTTAGTTTATCTAGTGGTTGATAAACTAAACCAAGACCTAGGGGAGAAACACCTTGAACCTTTCGGGTTCGTGTTTACAGCTTTCCACATGTCCACCTTTGTATCTCCTTGAATTGGTTTCGCCTTGGCTTTTGACTTGAGATTCCTCCACTAGATTGGGAGCTCCATCCACTACATATGTATTTATCTCAAATATAGGTGAGGGGTAAAAGGGGGGATTTTACATAAAATAATCCTGGGTGCGCAGACCCTCCATATTAATGAGGAGAAGGCTCACAGGCCAACAAATAAAATTGAAAAAAATTAATTAAAAGAAATCATTCACGTACAAAGGTCTTGGCCTAGCTCATGATCATCCATACATGCAACGATATTTACACATAAATAAAACTATAATTCAATTCATTAATCATTATTGTTTAAGATAAATCACAGTAGAATCAGTTAACTATGATGAATTAATCTATACTTTTATCTAAATTTCTTTTTGTGAATTTCCTTGAGATTCTCATCCATCATAATTTTAATCTAATAAATTCATTTAAAATTATCCTTGTACATAACTTGTACCTTGGAGGCAACCCAGTGAATTTCCGTTTATTACGCAGATGTTAAATTAAACAAATATATATAAAACACCTATCACGTGTTGTGCCTCATCTTTACATCTGCACTATGGTACACGTCTAAAGGGTTTTTATAATGTAATAATAAATTTTAATAAATCTGCGTAATTTGTTTGAGTACACGACATGTAGTTCTGACTACACGGCGTGTTCTTTTACTTCACCGTCCATCCGAAGTACACGCCCGGGGACATGGCGTGTTAATGTACTTCGTAAATTTTCGGAGTACACTATGTGTACAGAGGGACACATGCCATGTAATTTCTGCATTATAGGGTTTCTAGAAAAGAAAATAGTTTACGGGGTACATGGTCTAACCCTAACCTGAAGGTACTACACGTCGTGTTCTGTGGGACGACAGGCGTGTAATCTGGATACTGTGTGCCACCTGTTCCTGGTCAACACATGGTGTCATAAATGACTTAGATAGGATCAATACACGGCCTGATTTGGCAAACTAGTCTGATGCATGAACCTAGACTATACAGCATGTACTTCTGAATACACATCATGTATTCTTGTGTTGTACATCCAGGTAAATTTGGATCCTCTGGATAAAATCCTCTATTTTATTTTAATCAAAAATTAAAATAAAATGTTGTTTTTGTATGGTGAACGAGAAACGATAGAGGAGGAACAGATCTCGAGATTCAGATTTAAAGAACGGTTATCTTGAATTGAAAAAACTAAATTATTTAATGCGTAGATTACCAATGATAAACTGAATAATTATAATCAACGATATGACCCCTCTGATGCCACTTGTAGGTTCCGGGTGCAGCAGAAGTGTATTGTTGGGAGTTTTTTCAGCTTTAATTTTAACGTTAAACAACATTAAATCTGAGATCCATCATGATTTAAAACGCCAAATCATCAAAATAGAACGAAGAAAGAAAAACTTAAGAGGGAATCCCATAACCATGCAGATAGGATCATCATATGTTGGTTATTATTAATTTAATTAATTCACAAGAATTACCTTGGTGGAATTCTTTCTTCATTGATGTCTCCTGTCATGATCTGATCTGATCCATTATTTCTTCGTAGAATCCAAGTGTATGATTCCTCTAGAGGTGATCCACACGTGTGCCACGTATCTCCAGACATTGCCGAAGGGATCTCCGGGTGCTAGCGCAGAAAAACCTTCACTTGCGAAGTCCGCCTTTGATCGCCTTGGTCTCTCGGTCTTGAGAGCATTCTTGGAGGAAGGAGTTCTTTCAGCCTTGAAATAATTCTCCACAATTGTTGTGCACAACAATTGAGGAAAAGTATGGGAGTTGTGAGGATATTTATAATCAGGATTGAGGTTATAGAGTTATGAATATAAATAAATGTGTTACATGTTTTATTTATTCCATTAACTCTTATTGAAAACCCCCATGTAGAATTATTAATTCCTTGACATGCGCTCATGCTAATTATAAGAAATTTCATTTAATAAAACAATATTATATCCTCAAAATCGTGACCGGAAAAATTACACTGTGTGTAATCGTTAATACACGGCATGTACTCATTTTACATAAAACTACATAGAATGTATATTTAATATAAATGACAGGTACTTTTATTTTCCACTTTACTTTATTTCCTCCACCACATTTATTAGTCCTTGAGTGATGACTATTTTTCTCTTAAATAAATGTAACTTCATTGCTAACTAATAAATGAAATTTTTCACCCCCAATATATTATCTCAAATAACTAGTGTCGAAATAAATGAAATCAGGCATCCTTAAATTATTATTAAACCATAGTTGGGAATAATATTTATTTAAGTTGTTAAATTAATATTTAACTGAGATAGATGGACACACTTAGTGTGTGACCCTCTTGGCCTCTTTCTTGTTGGCATTAGGTGGGCTTGCCTAAAATACCAGATTACTATCTAGCAACGGGTCAATGCCCCCAAGAGAAAGAAGGTGACGCCACATTGACATGTCACCTCGTACGAACGCTTACCGTGTAATATAATCCCTTTGTCATGATATATCTAATGAATTAGGTTTCATGCTAGTGCCATCAACCCATGTTCTCAATAATTCTTTATTTGACTTTCTAGAATTGAACTCTCCCATATCTTACCATGGATATGGATTTATTTTGGCTATATCAATTCCATCAAAGGGCCTAAGATATCCACTTTCATTATGTAACAGAAGGGACAAATCTTTCTCTCATTATCTATTAATGTGGTATTACTCGTGATGCACCAAACGTATCCTACCTCGCTGCGAACAGTTTGTTGTCACAATTTTCGTCAATACATCTATGTGCATGAGTGTAATAACCAGTAATAATAATATTAAAGTCTAAATACCAATACACACGTTCACATATAAGAACATCCAATGACACTATGAAATGTGTATTTCCTACTAGCGGGTCTCATTCTCATAATATCCTCCTGGATATTACCAATGGTGCACACCATGATAAGGTTCCTCAAAGTTTTATGAGTCCTCACCACTAATTACATGTATTATTTGTGTCCCTCAAATAACATCATCTGGCCATAGAACAAATATTCAAGAACAGTGTTATGGCACTTTTGGGTTCTCATCATAGCAGGGATCTTCTATGACCCTTTAATTCAACAAATATCCTTAGGACATTATCACATGCATTGTCACGCAGAAGAACAATCAAGTTGTGATAATTCTTTTATTAATGAAAAAAGTAAAAAGTAGTTGGTTCTAGGCCACCAACTAAAACATTAAAATGATAGATAAACATGATGTTCTTAATCTGATTTCACATGAAAGATTTATTTTGTGGTCCTTGATCGTGATCAACCAAAACAGAATCCCATAAATGAAATTATTGGGTCCTATATTTAGTTTTAATTATTTTATTGCTTTCCCCATGTTTTCGACATGAAATTAGTTTTCTAGTTCATGACTATTTATAGATTTTTTATAAAAAGGGGGAATTTCGTGATATTCTATTGGAATTTTTTTGATAATTGGGTTTCCAATGTCACTCAATTGTTACTATTATTGGTTTTTTCCATAGTGAATTGATATCATTGTACGCGGCATGAAACAATTCTGGAATAACATTTTTTTGTTTAATACAAAAAATTTTTAGAACATAAATAATAATAATCACCATCATGTTTCTTTTATTTAAATTTTTCTAAAAATTGTTTTTATTTGGAGTAAAAAAATTATCCAAATTTCTTTAAATAATTTATATTTGTACTTCCATTAGAGCAAAATTAATAATGTTTTGAAGAGCCATAATCTATTTTTATTACATATGAAGAGACAAATAAATCATGTGATATAGTAAACATATCGATATATTGCTATGAAATATATATTTTATGAATTATGAGAATGGTTTGATATAAATGTAGGGTGAATCTTAAAAGAGGAATATGAGATTAAAAATGAAATATTCAAATGATTTTTAATATTTTCCATTCAAATATATCACTTATATAAATAAAATGAATCATTTGATTAGACAGTTATGTGTCAGAATTACATTTGAATCATTCTATAAAATATTAATTAAATAAAAGGGAGGTGAGATTTGAATTGGAATATGTGTTTGAGTCCCTCTCTAAATGAGAATAAATATTTTCAAATCCTATATAAGGGTATGGTATCCAATTCATTTGGGAAAATAAAAATTTAATTGTTTTTTATATCATAAATGCATGGAATTCACTCAATAGTGGTATAATGTTGTCACTCAAGTGAGAAAAAATAAATAGTCAAGATACATAAGTGACGTATGGGGATACATAAGTGATGTATAAAGATTTATGGCTGATTACTAATGCTGCATATATTTTTAGTGTGTGGAAAAAATAATTGTAAATAATTTCATGAAATATATAATATAGATCCATATCTTTACATCAATATAAGAGTGAGTAGTTTTCCATTTAATTGTGAATTAATATTTACAAAGGCTTTGTAATTGTGAATTTGTAACTTCGTAATGGTGGTATACAATGTTTTACACTACAAAATGGTATATATTTTTATTTACCATAAATATATGTTAAAATATATAAAAAATTTATTTATAACATATCATCCATTATTTTAACAAGTTCTTTAACTTGGTATATATAATTATTTATTTGGGATTAATTTGGTTATGTTCATTGTAATTTTTTCACCATTAAGGGAAAATTAATTTTTTAAAATAATGTAAAATAATAATAGATAAATGAATAATGGTACTTAATAAATAGAAGAGGACGAATAAAAGGTTATGTTTTATTAATTTTGTTATATGTGATATAATCATGGCATGAATCAGGTAATGAGTTATAAAAAGATTATAATCATCAGAGTTGTTTACCTTTGATACTATGATATATAGTTATCTATTAAAAAGAAGATGGCATTTTTAATCATTATCAAATTGTAGAGAATATTGTATACAGTTGTTTCACTATGAATTATTTGTATTTACCTCTATCATATTAAAAATGTTTCCAAATATCAAAATAGTAATATTTTTTTGTATGAGTATAATCAATTTGTATCATTTTATTATTTGTATTAGTGAGGTAATACACATATAATTGGGAGATATATTGTAAAGGTAAAAGGAAAATATCCATTATCAAATCATAATTACAGGATATTAAGAGTATATTAATGTGATATGGGAAAAAACACAACATTCTAAAGATTAGGTACCCACATTCAGTAGTAAACATTATAAATACAATGTTCAACATTTTATATTTATTTATACTATCTAACTAGTTAACAATGAAAAAATTTTGATGTTTATTTTATTTTCTCAATAACCAAATATTAAATTAGTGGTGTTTCAGAAATTGATAAATTAAAACTGAAAACAGATTCCCCACCCACCCCTCCCGGATTAAGTGATTCCATATGATATCTATGATCCCCAAAATAAATTAACATAGTGGTCTACTAGGTTGTTCTATGATGAATTTTATTTTTGTTAATGTGGTGAATTTATTCGCTAAATATCACATTTTTTGGTTTCACCACTGATTAATTTTGGGGATCATAAAAATCCAATCAAAAGAATGTTAATTACAACATTAAATGAGAATAATTAAATGATATTGATATGGAACAAAATTCCTCATTTTTTATCCTTATTTTTTGATATTATTAATATAGTTATCATGGTAGTATAAAAAAGGATAAAATTATAATTTTGATGATTATATACACAAAAATATAATGAATTACACTACTTCCTATAATAAAATTCTATTCTGAATTTTTCGTATAAAGTTAACAAATGTATAGGAGTGAAATACAGATAATACCATCTGTAAAAAGATTAATTGAATTTATTAATGTGAAAGGGATTTTATAGAGAGTATGTATTAGATTTACATAGGTTCAAATTAATATATTTTTTTACATGATGATCATAGTGTATATGTTTACATCATGAGAGTGAATGAAATTGTGGACTCACTAAAATTTTTTGTGAACCATTGTAATATTCAACTATTTTCTTTAATAATCATGTAAACACTCCAGATAAGTTTTATCATATTATATCTTCTCATGAAGTTTGAGGTTTATATATATTCCTTATTGATGAACATCATAGTATCCATGTAACATATTATTATAAATTATAACATATGTACTAAGAATAATGTTAATGTGGATGATCAATTTGTGTTTGAGTCTAAAAATGGAATAGATTATGGAATAATAAAAATAAAAACAATTTTCATATTTATAAAAAGAATATTTTTATATCAATTAAATCAAGATATTGTCATTATATTCATAAAATTTCACAATTTATCCTTTCAGTTCCCCAAAATAACTGAATTTTATTGATTTTATTTTAATCTTTATTAGAAAAAATGTTGTAAATTTTCAAACTATGTAAGAGGATGAAATTAATGTTAATGATTTTTATTTAAGGGGATTCTCAATTTAAATGTAAAAAATTTTAATAAAATTTATGATTTCTAACAAGAATAAATGAAATAGGTTTCATAAGATTAATATTAAATAATTTACACTAAAATATGGTAAGATAAACATAAGGATAATTTAAATTGTAGATATTTATCAAGTGAACATGAATATAATATATTGATTAATAAAACTAACAATAAAGATTCATGAAGTGGTGAAAAAAGATGTTGTGAATAGGAAAATGAGATAGAAATTTGGTTAACTATTAGAATGACATTAATGATTGTATCAAAACGATACCTAATCAATAGTGGCAGATGATAAACGTATATAAAATCTCTCAATATCTGAGTCCTAATAATGCAATCATTAATGTATAAGAATTGGTTTGTGTAAAAGAAGTTTATAAATAGAGGTATTATGTTGAAGATGATAATTTTGTAAATAAATGTATATAATATGTGAAAACATATACGTTGAAATATATTTAATAAACACATTTAAAATGGTTTGAATCTAATATAAACATATTCAAGTTAATATTTAATTTTGATAAATATGTCCATGAAGTTTGAATGTTCTTCAAAGATGATTATATTCTTTTTATAGTCACGAAAATCCTTGATAAATTATTAATTTTTTAAAGAACTTACTCAAAAAAGAATCCATGTTCATAATATAATGGAATAATAGGGGTCAAAGTTATTCCTATAATTGTTTCTCAACTCTATTTCATATCATAAATAATCCCTAAAACATGTTATTCTTAGAAATGAAAATTTTGATGTAATATATTCTATATATTTGATGATTGAAAATATATAAAAAATATTAATTAAATAACTATAAAATTATTTTATTTCAATTGATTTTCTATAAACCAAAACACACTACAATGCTCAAAAGGATAATGTGTTCCGAAGTGTGTATTCTGGATATCCATTTATTATCCCAAAAATTAATTTTCATGGAATGGAATGTATTTCTTTTAGATATTTTCATACATATATGATATTTAAATTTAACATTAATTCATTTAAGGATAAAATATTATTAAATGATTGAATTTTTAGTGGAAACATCCCAGACAAATTAAAATTTTACAAGGGGAATTAAAAATTAAAAGATAAAATAGGAACACATTTCATTTATGTACTGAAGTATATGGAAGTATTATGCAATGTGGACTTCTTACTAAATACATCCATATAATATTTTTCATATATTTTGTTATGAATATGATCACTATAAATTTTCATATAAAGTATAAAGGAAAGATATCCTTAAATGGTGAAGAAATTTCATAGATTGCTTCAATAATGGAGTGACCAGGAGTTATATATATTGGTTTTTTATACTACCCGATATGTAATATAATTATGATTGAATATTAGTGAATTAAATTTGTGTATATATTAATTATGAGATATACTTTCCATATATGATTTACAGATGTGGTTGTACTTATACTGCTGAAAAAATAGTTAAGACATAGAACACATAATTTTCAATGGGAAGATGTATAATATAATTTTATATATATGATATAATCATCCTATTGTAACATAATGTATTGATAATGTAAATAACATTATAATTAAGATGTAATATTTGCTTATAAATACAATTTGAGATAGTCTTTTAAAGAATAAAAAATAGTATAAGTGGTAATCTATTTCATGTTGGTAAATTATTAATCTCATTTTTATTAGCCATTAAAGAGGATATTAAAATGAAGAATGGATATCTTTTCCCATTAGTCATTAGAATGTTTTTTTGATGATTTCAATTTGAATTAAAACGATATTTATGAGTGTTTAAAACATGGATAGGTTCACGAATTGGTTAAACTTATTAGACAATAATAATATTTTGGTGAGAACCTAAAAGTATTAGAATGAGTCAATGTTCATGATGGTGAAAATTATTCTATCATATTACATTATATTTTTAGTGAATTTTAAAATTATAAAAAATCATTGAATATTATGGTACATTTAAAGGAAAAAATACGGAGAAGAATACAACCTCATATTTCCATAATATCACAAAATGAATTGAGGGGAAAATAAGAGTTTTACTTGGGTTTAACTAATATTAAAAAGTCAATGATGTTTTTTGTTTCAAAATACATTAGAATATGTATTGATTTATGAGAGGTTGAGGAAGTAATTTTAACTATTATAATATAATGATTTTGGTTTTCATATATATATATATATATATATCTTACCTTATCTAAATAATTTGATTTTTCTTATCAAAGGGGGTAATTATAAAACAGTACAATTTATTTTAAATTTTTTTACTATAATATGGGGAATATATATATTATAATAAAATGATTAAATTTTGAACACAGTAAGATATGTATAAAAGAATTAAATATTTTTTAATAATCTTTTCCAGAAATATTTTATGTACAAAGGGAAATAATTATACTAATGTTGAGTCATTTATATAATGATAAATGTTGTTTATAAAAACTAGTATATAAATTGGTACGTTAGTAGGAAATTAATTTATTTTACATTTAATATTGAAATTTATAATTAATAACACAAACACATATTTTTTTATTTGGTTTAGTAATTTATTCATGGGATACCATTCTAATAACTCAAATTATCAACAACTCACAAATCAGAATTCATTACTTCTTTACACCCCCCATAATGAGGATATCTTTTTTAATTAAAAACAACATGAAGAGGTTTGAATATTGTATCAAAATTAATATGGTAAATTAGAATAATATAATAACTATAAATTAATACGATCCGGAACATATGGTCCTCTATATTGAATTTTGCATAAAATAAATGAAATAAATATAACAGCTCTGGTTATTTTACCCTTATATGGGAATCAAAATTCCTTATTTATAATTTATACATCATTTCCTATAATATAAAAAAAAATATACACAAATAGATCCATAATTATGATAATTAATCATTATAAGTTTCTCTATAGACATATTATTGTCATCAGTATATAATTTTCTGAAATAAACTAATTTAGATAGTTCAAATATTTCTATTTGGAGTAAGGATGCTTTGGAAAATAGATATTAATATATTTATATTAGGCAATAAAAATATATAACACACCACTTTCTTAAGGATTTCTAATTTATCAAAGGATCGAACCAATATTGAGAAATTGTTATGACACCCCTGGTTTAAGGTATTTCTCTCCTATATTTTTTAATTTATATTATCGAATTTTGAGGATAACCCTTTGGTTGTTTCTAGATGGATTTTAAAAAAATTATGTGTTTTAACAGTTTTTTGGTTTGAGAGGGGTTAAGGGAAATTGTAATGATTAATCCGGAAACCATTTTATGTGAATATAGCATACTAATAAGGTGTATTTTTGGAACACAATTAGTCTAATTTTACCACCCAACAATTATATTTGGAAGTATTTAGATATTTTTCATTTATAGGGTTAGCACGCCATTTTTGAAACCATCTAACAACAACATTTTATATTATAAATTAAATACTGATGATACATCTAAATCCAAAAACACATTACATAACCATTATTTCATATTCTATATCTTATTCTCTTAATATTTTTCAATGCACTATGTCTTTGTTTCTGATATTTGACTTCTATGATCAATTTTCAATTATTCTTATAGTTTTGGATTATAGAAAAAATGTATTTGTCCATATACTTCCCTTCTATTATATATATTCTTTTTCCCTCTTTAATGAACCCCTAAACCATGTTTCTTATTTTTAGGTATATGGGGTAATATATTTCTTGATTAAAAATTCATTTGATTCATTAGAGGAAATGAAGATACACTCCTGATATTTTAGATCAAGTGAAGACTCTTCAAATCTATCATTTTTTAAGTGGGATATTTGGTCATACTTCCACTTTATATGAAATGTGAAGGCTTTTTGTTTTATTGAATAATTTCATACTATTTTGAAATGTAATTACCATCTTTTAAATCTATTGGATTCTGTACTTTCTGGTTCATTCTGGAAATGAGGGTTGTTGTTGAAACCCACAATACGGTTAATGAATTAATTAATGCATTTGTTTAAAAAAATTTAAGTGGGAGATTTTCATTATATTATTGGACCATGATTATTTGAATTGTAAATTATATGGAGAGACCTAAAACTAGTGAAATTTTCTCAAACAGTTATCACCAAGTGATGACATGGTTTATGGAAGATCATTTCTTCATGGCAAGAGTGATGTCATTCATAATTAATTGGTGTGTGTTAGAGAGAGAAAAAATCATGGTTATGAATAAATATCTAAAATAAAATATATTTTCTTCTTATGAGAAATTTTTTATAGTATTATTGATCTTTACATTCTTAATAATTTGTACTTAAACTACGATACAGTTTAAACTTTTTTAGGTTTTGTAAAATAGTTTTCTAAAGAAAATATTTATAAAGAATTATGATTATTATATTGGAATATTTGGAAATCCATGGGATTTATAGATTGTGTATTATTACTCAACAATATATATTAACTTTCGCTTTTACACATGTGTTTTTTTCACAATTCAAGAAAGGGATAGATTGTTTATTTTACAAGAAGTTCTTTTTATCTTATTATAATGGATGGCGTTGGTAGATCATGGCGGTTTATTTTATTTTGGGAGTCAGTTTCCATAGAAACATGGTCCTTGCGTCTTTTATTATTTTAGGAGTATATTTTTATGGTTTCATTTTTTATTTTATTACTATATTTATTCATATTTTACAACTTTGACCTGTTATTTTGTTTCATGCATCATTTATATAATTTTATTTGATTTTTGAGTTTTTGGGTGGTACATGTTTGTTTTCATGTGTGTGTAAAATGGGTAATAAGTTAAACCTATTTATTTTCAAATGATCAGTATTTACTAACAACCATAGCTATCAAGGAAATTCCACATTTTTTTCAATGATACCTTGGCTCTCTCTAATCCCATGGATAAAGTCATGTAATTACAAATTATATCATTTTTCTAAGTCAGTTAAATGGATAGTAGAAAAAAATGAACATTTCATGTCATGAAATTTATAGAGTAAAATAAGTATTTATCAACTCGATAGTGAAATTTAACTTTTCAGGGTTTTCTAGGTACAAATCTATTCCAAAACACTTCTAGTAATGTCATCATCAAATTATCATTCGTTTATCAAATGAGCGAATGATTTGAATAATCAGTAATGTGATATCCCACTATGAATTAATTAAAAATGATTATTTCATTTTAATAAAGTTCTTTTTTATTTTTATTATTTGGTATGATATATGACCTAACATACATTAATAAAATCGTAAAATTTTTAATTTTGGGAAAATTATTTCTTTGGTTTAAAAATTGAAAGTCCAATAGTGAGGAGAATGATATATTGATGGGGTGGACTTGGAATTGTTGGCCCTTGTAAATTATAAGAGAAAAATCTTGTAGTCATTTGTATTATATATGAACTATATCTTATCGATATGGAACCGTGATATTTGTTGCATGAATCACTCATTGGGATTCAATAACCACAGTCCACCATCATTTTAGGGCAATTTAGAAAAAGGAAAAGTGTCTATATAGTTTGGCAGGGTGACCAAATTATTTGAAATACACAAAAATCTAGCTTAGATAAAGGTCAGGCAAGCATTCTACATACATGTACACTGGGAACAACAATGGTGGGACATAACACCTCATGTTATATTTGATCACGGTATTACAAGGGATGATCTTATGGATTTTTTGGATAACAATTTTTTTCTTCACCCATTCCAACTAGTGAAGATAATGGACTATTTCTAGATAACATAATGAAGTTTCAATGTTATAGAATACGTTTCCTAATTCTCCCACCTAGTTCACATTTCAATAGATGTAACAACATGTGAAAGGATGAAGGGGTGAATATTTTAGAGAGATCATGACCTATTATTTTATCTAAATTAGTAATGGTCTATATTCCATGTCATATAGAGATGGTGAATAAGGAACTACTGGAGGATGGATAGATCTTGTTGGGAATCATAGGTGACGGGTAACCTTCGTCCATCTATGTTTATGAGGGAATTCCAACAAATGAAATTAATGAAAAACATATTTTAGTTTCTAACAATTTAAGGCACTGTAGAATTAGCCTACTAGATCAAACTCTTCTCCACCACTTCACAACAATGTACTTGGTTGTTTTTAGTATGGATATCTTCAAAAGAAAAAATAGGAATTGAAATGTACATCCATGATATTATCACAAATATTTAAAAATAGTACATATCAAGAAGTATTTCTTAAAATATCTAGAGTTAATGGGAGGATATGGTTATACATTGTCTTATATCTTCCATGCTCAACTAAGATGGTGTAAATGAAATTGTTCTCACACACAAAAAGAAAAAATATAGTATGACTCTGGGAAGACCTCTATTGTACATAGAACACCGAAGCATGGGTTCATGGACTATTCATTGGGATAATATTGACAGTTATATAGAATTAAGTAGGATATCTCAAATATGAAATAATGTTCCTCAATGGTGAGAGGTACCACTCTTCTAAACATGACTCTTATTAAGTATTTTTTGATATTAGTGGATTGGAATATTATCATTTTTATTATATATTTAATAATTTTTAACATAGAAATGACACCTCAAAACATTAACATCATTTCACCTCCTAGTCATTGGGAATTATACAAATTAATGTGTAAATATTATACCATTACCATTGATGAAATATAGTTCCTCTATGAGTTTACAATTTTTGAGATGGATATTTTTTATTTTTTATTTTAAATGGACAACTAGTGGAATTGAAATATTCTAAAGATTATTATTCTTGGAAAGTAACTTTCACATCCTTAAAAATAACTATTCATTTATTCAAGGGGTATTGGAATTGGAATTTTTATAGTGTTGGACCATTAGTGATAGTATGCAGAACCATTTATAGAAACATTGATACAATGAAATATATCGATACTAATGATAATAGAAACAGTTATCTTCATGTAATAGTGTACGGATACATGGATGTCATTCTAAAATATTACTCTAAGATAACCCTTGTAAAAGAAATCAAATTTACAAACAATCTAATTTTTGGAGCAAGGCCCATATTGCTTAATCCATTATAAATATATATAAAGGGGTTTTAGGAATTAACATAATCTATTAAAGAATTAGAGTGTGAAGTATTTATTAGACCAAGTGTATTTCCTTGGGTTACTACTACTATGTTCATAAAAATGTTTATGATTCACTATCTTTTTTCATCAACTATTTCAAAAAAACAAGTTACAATCTGGAATCAATGTCCTATTCCTACAATGGATTATCTATTTTATCAATTGAAGGGATCAAAGTGTTCATTTATGATTCATCTATGATCAACATACCATATTCAAGGAGTTAGTAAATAAGAAATTCTAAATATATATTGTTAGGGTTTATATGAATATTATGGTAATAGTGGCATGCCCTTTTGTATGAAGAATTCTCCAGTAGTTTGGGGACATTTATGAGTCGAATCATCCAAAGGAATATTGATTAATTTTTTATGGTATCTTTTTTATGATATTTGGGTTTAATATCAATGTGTGAATGACTAAGGGGATCACTTAGTAATTTTATTGAGAATATTTTTTGATCATTGAAATTATGATAAATATTATATGTTCTAAATATAGATTTAACTAGTATGGTTCCTCAGGCATGTAATTTCAAAGATGGAATCTTTTTTGACCCTCAGTATATTGAACAAGATATTTTTTTGAATCCAACAATGAATTTTTTTTGAGATGTTAATTTTTCTTTGATTATGTGGATTTTATCATTTATTTTATTAACATTTCTATTTTCTTCTTCTCCCTTTTCTACATTAATGCGAAAGGGTGTACCATTATATTTGGGTGACAATTTTTTGAGGTCCTTTCAGGATATCAATGATCATTTTAAATGGATGCATATCATTATATTTTTAGAACATGTTCTAGGATATGTTGTATATTGTGATGCACTTGGATTTGGATTTTTTTTATTTCCCTATATAGGGATATATTATTGTGGTCCATGGTGTAACATACTCCTCCTTTAGTGAACTTAATATAGTGGCTAGATCTAGGATTCCAAATGACCTCAGGCAAGACACCCCATACTCTATTGGCTTTCGACTAGTTGTGGGGTTCTAAATTCTAACATGGGGAGATATTCCTACTTAGCAGTGTAATATTGTCATAAAATTAATATGAAAAGATAAAATAACCATAATAAACAACAAATTAACAAAATAAAACCATATTCTAATAAGTCACCATGTAACATATTTTTTAACAACATGATGTGTGCACTATATTCCAAATTGTCATAAAAATAAGATACGAAAACCAAAATACCAAAACAAACCAAAAAAAATACAAAAGTCCCAACGTAGTACTAAAACCCCATACCCTAACCCGTCAATAGATGAAATGAACATACCATTGGTCCCAATCCTGAACCACTAATAGATACTTGATGGGTATGCTCGGGTACCGATTTTCTATGGTCCCCTGAGAAGAGTGTGAGTAAAACTGAGTAGGCCACCAATAATTGTGTCTAATTCAATATCTAGTCTCTATAATAGCGCATGCCGGAAAAAATAGGTGCATTAAAAAGTAAACAATAAGGAATATGTTTTTTCTTTTAAGAAGCTTAAATAATTTTGAATTACACACTTTAAAATATTTCACATCTTCAGTATGGTAGATTTTCATCATTTTATTCTTGAGGGAAGTATTTTATTCCTTTTGTTAACATAATGTACCTTGGATCATTATACCAGGTAACCATAATTTTTATCATGAGGTCAGTGGTTGGAAAACAAGGTACATTAGTACATGAAGAGACTTGGGATTTGGAAACCCATTTTTTCCATCCCACCCTGATTATGGAATGTTATGCCCACACCACTTAGGTTCAGGATAATTTTTACATTCCCTAAATAACCTGAATATGGAAAAGCATGTTTAAATCTCTTGGGTATTGGACCTTTATTCCTTTCCATGAATAACCATAATATTAAATTCCATATCCATACTAATTATTCCTAGGAGTGTCGGTCCATTCTTTAATAATCATAATATGTAATTCTATGTCTATTCTCCTTAGGTTCAAGTGTGTGAGACCATTCCACAAATAACCTGAATATGTAATGTCATGTCCATACTCCTTGGGATCAAAAGTGTCATTTAATTCCCCAAATAACCTAAATATAGAATTACATGCCATACTATTTGGGTATTATAGAATCATACCATCCCCTGAATAACTATTGTGCACAAATGGGCTTCAAAACACCATGTCAGACCATCCCAACCTGAGTATGGACCACCATGACCATTCCCTGTTTAACAATTTCATAAAACACCACATATAATTTTTTGAGTCTTAATGAATCACCTTGATTCATGAAATCATTTCAAAACTACCCTTTAATATGGGTATTTATTTTTAATCATTAAAATGCATCCAAGGGAAAAGCATTCCCTTCAAATCATTAAAAGAAAACCCATTGAATTTCATATGTATAAAACCACATACAAAAAATAAAATATGAATTTATTTGTGAACCACCTGTGAAACATTTTGAATTCAATATCCCCTTTCTAAAACACTTACGAATTTCAAAACATCATTCCCCTTTTTGAAAATCATAACCATGTCAAAAATCTCAATAATTACATTTAACACCGTGTATAATTGCACGTTAATAATTTTACAACCCATTCATTTTATAAATTCCACATCACATCCATTACAAAAACATTTCACCATTTTCAGAGGATAGTTTGATGCAATTTGTAACCCTGATTCCAATGTCAAATAATTAATTGATCCAAGGGGATACGTAATGGTTCTAAAACCAAAAATTCATTCCAAAATGACATTCCGTGAACCAAGTTATCAAAATGAAACAAATTAGAAACTTGGTACAACCACATGCACATAATTAACATCAAGATTGTGGAAAAAAGAATAATGACCATATACCTCATGCTCGAAGACAATCACTCTTCAATTAGAAAAGATTGATTTAGTATAAATTGAACTCAACCATTAAGATGAAGAACACCCTATTAAAATAATGTTTTAGGGATTCAGAAGGAGAGAACCCCACACACAAAGCCTCTTCAAGAAAATGGATGGAAACATAGTTGAAAACTAATATAGAGTTTCGATTCTCATAAAACGGACCTCAAAATTATTAAGAATGGGAAATACCCCTAGAGGTGGTGAGGATGATAGATCATCACCCAATATGGATGACGAAGAATGAGAATGACATTTTTGGGAGATTCATATATTCCCAAGGGGAGAAATTGGGAATATTATCTTTTTATGGGTCGCACGGTTTGGCTGATGATTGGACAAAACATGCACTAATTATGTGGTTCCCTATTTCCATGTGGGGCCATGAAACAACATCATCGGGAAGCACATAGATGTTTTGGAAAATGATGCAGAGCTCATGTTATAGCCTCTATATAATAAGAGGTATGGATTCTTTATTTCCCTGGCCTGGCACAGAGTTATTACTAATCATGCACCATCTGTGTGTTATAAACATTTTGGCCTCCTTTGTTATATTTTCATGTATCGACACCCTAAAAAATTCAAAAACCCCTTATACACCCATGTATTGTTTCATTTACCTGATTATGTCAGTTTAAACCAATAATCAAACAATTATTTACCTCCACAATAAGTCAGAATCCCAAAACCTCTCCAACTAATAATGAATCATCCTCAAGACACACTTACATGCATTACTAATTGTACAAGACAAAAGGTAGGTCTACAAGGATCCCCTATAAACTTATCCCCCTAAAATATTCTTCTAGGACATAGCCATGATATCACAACAATTAAACCAAAGGAACAACACTACCCTGATGAACATTCCTCTTGTGATCCAAGGTTATGAACAAGAATCTTCTCAAAGGATGTGCCCACCTTATACTCATCACTACAAAAAAAAAACAACACATGTGTAATGCTCCACATAACATCAAATAACCACTATAAAATGTTTTCCACCAATATACTACACATCATAACAAGATCCAATAGGAAATCCTTCAGTCAAATACAATTTACAACACATGAATAAAATTTCATGGAACCATTTAATACCCTTTTAAAAAAACAAATGTGACCCAGTCATCACCTCACAAATTGCCACATTTCATATTTGATCATCTAAATCATAAACCATTCAATAACATCATCTCAAGGTACTCACCTGGTCCAAATATGAATTAACTCCCATCACCAAAAATTAAATGATTATAAGGTACATACATAATAGTTCCCAAATTATAATGTTGATCACATATTCATCTAACATCTTAACCACTATGGTGATCCCAGCCACATAACTTAGCTCAAATCCACCGTCTCTTGATGGTTGGCACATATACCGCTAGTACTACCATTATAACAGGAAAAAAACCTATAAAACAAAACTGATGCCTTACTCAAATCGCAATTCCCATACATCCATGATATCCCCATACAATGTTGGAATCCAACCATTCCATCTAGCTCTCATGGAATCATCTTAAATACATTATTTATTTACATCCTAAAAAATAACTCGACCTTTCTAGGGTTCATATCCATTTACAAAACATGATTTCCATTAAAATCTCAAATTGAATGTGGATCATAACATACCACTTCAATTCCCTGTACTATGCCCTATTAGAGAATCCTTAAATATATCATCCGGAAACGCCCATCTTCCCTAGGGGAGTTTCCACCTTTACACCTACACATAGTGCCTTCCCACATAAGGCATTCCGCCATCAACGGTCTCACGTATCAGTTTCATTATCTATCTTATGGTAAAAATGTATTTACATGCATCCAATATCCTAAAATCCTTTAACATGCTCCAATGAAACCATTAACACATCCTTTTGTAACAATTCATATTACTTTTAGAACTATCCCAATCTAGAATTCGTCACACGGCTTGATTGACCACCCCAACCTGGGCCAACGTGGCCATCTCTAAGTGAACCAAACATGTAATTCACATGTTTCTAATTGTCACCTCAATGAAAATACACCCACTATATGTTTTTCTACATTTCTCTATGATTAACATACTTATACACACCTTAAGGTTGTCATTATCATCACCTTCTTTAAGGATTCCCAACCATCACCACTGACAATTCAATCACAATACAAACCAAAAAATATAAATGTGATCATCTGAAATTTTACCAAACAACAAAATATAACCTTCCTCGAGTCGTTCCCACCCCCAAGAAAAACACTCATTGAATTTGGCGACATTCATCCCATCACATGTTACTCCAATTCAAATGATCAATGGTGTACATACCATAATCAAAAACCACATATATTGTTCAATGAATGTAACCTCCAAGAGGCCCCATAAGAAACACAAAAACATTTAGGTTGATGGGTGTATGGATTGATCTCTATCAATGTATTTGAGCTGATGTAAAGATATGTTCCATGATTGTCACTTTATAAAGGGGTTGTAGGAAGTTGTTAATGAATTCCAGCACAAACTATACTTTACATATGTCACCTCTAACTGTGGGGACACCTAAAACTACCGAATTTATTTAGATTCCCAACAAACTAAGATCTCGTTAACACCAATCCAGCACAACTCAAGTTGGATCCCCAAAGATACTCACCACCCCATCACTGTATGCTTCCAAGATTCTATCAGATCAATGCTTAATGTGGCACCAAATCCACCCCACCAGTGAGGTTTTCCAAGAATGGCCCCAGTGAATCATACATAGATATAATGATCATTTATCCAAATTAGAAACCAAATAATCAACATAATAATTTTTATTCCATCTATAGTTTCACAAAAAAATAGGCTCTTATTCTCAACCACCCTGTTCACCAATATAAAAATGAATAACAGATCCCTAGCTTGTTCTCAACATCAATACAAAATCAAATCCCCTTAGCTGATACACCGTTATGTAATAAATAGATAAATCAAAATACCCATAATACAAGAGTGACATACCATATGCGATAGATCTTAATGTCATCTTACACTGTCAACCATAACTCATGGTCCGCCAATGTCACTCTCAAGGCCTTCTCATGATCCCTAAAACACCCAAACTCACACAATAAGACTGACTATGTGACCAACACTCTTTATGGTTGTCCCTTCCACACAAAAAGTCAATTCTATGTTAAAATTGTTATACCTAATGGATCATCTTGATAAAAAATTGTATTGACACTCGAATGATTATTCTGATTCTGAAACAGACCACAAAACCGACATCACACACACATGTGCATTCCTGAACACAAAAACATGGTAAAAACCTGCATCTCATCCAGTTATCTGATAGAATATTTCGATCACTATTTCAATATCCAAACATCCTCTATTGTATCATGGGCTATACTCATGATTGACTAACCATGATTTTTTCAAAACACCATTATAAAACCACTACTCTAGTCACAACTCCAAGTTAATTTCATTGCACATACCCCATATTCCGAACCTACACAATTTTTTTTTCTATTTACCCCAAATGATTTCAATTGCTATCTCATGTTCTAATTCTCTTGATGGAACCAAAAACCCAACTGGCCTCTCCCGTAGTCACCCTCAATGATTAGTTACATCTATTATAGGGTATGAAAAACCACTCACAATTTCTCAACCCAAAAATTCTACTGAATCCAAGCTGATAGACAAAATATTAATACCTCAAGGTTATCACCCAACTGAATACAAGACGATCTCACCCCCTTTTACCACATGTAAATTCCAAACTATCTTCCTGACCAATAACCGAGGCCTCAAACTAGGTCACCTTCACTACCCAAAGCACCCATAAAAATGGTCCATACACAACACAATTGTTACCCATTCCCAATGCCTCAATATATCTTCATTACACATCCCTCTTGTGTTAACATCTCGTTTTTAAAACTCGAGAATTCATACTTCCAAAAATTCCATTAAAAAAAGAATATACACATTTCAAAACCATTTTATTACCCAAATTTTTTATAATTAAATCCAAATATTAATCAATTTAATTTTATTAAATGTTACAATCATCCACGTTTTCTTCAAAATTTTGCAATATTAATTCAGTTTCACGAAAAAATGTAATAAACATATGGATGTTTGATCAATCCTACATAGAAAACATGATGTATGATTCCATACACCAACTATTTTAATACATTTAAAATATATAAAACCTCATAAATCTGTAACATCAAACCCATGTGCACCACATTAGCTGAAAATATAAATCAACTATAAAAGGGATAATAGAACAAAAATTCCAACCCCTGCAAACATGTATTTTCCATTGTATGTGTGGGAGAAGGAACTTAGGGTTAAGCTCATTTCTAGTCCCTAAAAATATCCTACTATACTATATACCATGATACAATGATTAAGAAAAAAATTCTCTACAACCACTTTGTAATGTCATGGTCCTACAGGGCTTTTAATCATGCTCCCCAAGCCTAGTCACCACACGACCACATGTGTACCTCCTCATATGCTAGAGGCTACCACCTTGCAGTGATGGTCTAAAGTCCAACATTGGGAGATTATACCCACTTATGAGAGTAAAATAGAATAAGAAATAATATCAAATGATGAAATAAAAAATAGAAAAAATAAATGGACAATATACAACCATATTCCAACAAGTCACCATGTAACACATTCTATAAGAACATGATGTGTACACAACCTAGAAAAAAATCATATAAATAAGATTCACAAACCAAACCACAAAAATATTTTTACATCACACCAAAGATCCTACGTGATCCTAACATCCAATGATCTAATGTCAGATCCCACACATTGAACAAACGCTTGGTCCCTTTCAGAGACCTATAATAGAAATAAGAAGTGTCTTCCCTGGTAAACAAGTTCCCTTGCCTCCCAATAAAAATGTCAGTACAGTACAATTGGCCACCAATAATAGTGTTTGAAGCAATATCCAGTCTTTATAGTATTTCACAGAGAAAAAAAGGTGTGTTAAATATTAAACATCAAGGAAAACATTATTTTATCATAAAAAAATTTACAAATTTGTTATGGAATCCTTTATATCAGGTCCCATATTAATCTTTAAAGTGATTCAACTATTCATTTTAAAGGTCAATATTTTTTTAATTTCATTATTTCAGTGTACCTCTGATCATCAGTCTCATTAACCATATTATTTACGAAGAGATCATAGGTTAGAAACATTTAGTGCATCAGCCCATGAATCTAGTTGTGATCTATAATTTAAAGTAATGTCATCCCAACCAAACAATGGAACTTCATGTCTATATCCTCTGGTTTTAGGAGAATCAATCCATCCCCCTAATAACATAAATGGAATTCCATGTCCATACATATTGAATTCTAGAGAATCATTCTATTATCTTATTAACATGAAAATGGAACTCCATGTCAATAATCCATGGGTTTAGGAGTTTCATTTCATTCCTTGGAAAAACTGAATATATTATTCCAGGACCATACTCCTTGGGTTTAGGAATGTCAGTATATTACATGAAAAAGTGGAATATGAAACACTATTCCCATATTACTTTAGATCATGTGTTCCATTCGATTTCTCAAATAACATAAATATGGAAGGCTGTTCCATGCCCCTAGGGTTTAGGAATGTAATCTCATTACCTAAATAACAAAAATGCTCAAATTAGAATCACAAAACCATTTTTGGAAATCCTAAACTAATTATGGACTACAATTACCATACCCAATTTTACAATATCTCATCATACCACTTAAAACATTTTGTGGTATTTAAAAAATCCACTCAATTAATTAAATTAATAGAAAACTACCGATTAATAGGGGTCCTTTTAAAAAGAAATTAAACACATCCAAGGAAGATCCATTACATTTAATTCATGAAAATAAACCACATGAATATTCACATGAATAAAACCGCACAAAAAATTATAGTTCATTTTAAATCCAACATCAATCAATTTTAAAAAAAAATTGGTCAAGGCCACCTTTATAAAAAAACATCCTAATTTTGAAACATCATTACACTCTTTGAAAACTATAACTAAGGAAAAATCTAGTACATTACTTTTTAAACCCTTTCCAAGCCTATATTAATATTTTTCTAAAAGATCATATAATTATATAAATTTCTCAATTTAAATCATAGAAATATGTATAATTAATAATCATGACCAATTAATTTCATAAATTCATCACCACTTCCTTTACAAAAACATTTTATCATCTTTTAATGGATTTTCCTACCTCATTGTTAGCCATATGTCTTGTGTCCAATCATTAATAGATCCAATGGTATTCTTAAAGTGTCTTGGCGCCGCAAAATTATTCCAAAATTAATTTCCTTAACCCGAGGCATCAAAATAAATAATGTAGAAACATGGAACAACCACATGCAAATAATGAACATAAGTACTACAATAAAATATTAAAGATGACCTACATAATACTCATAGAAAACCAATTGTACACTATCAACCGTCGATTTTAACAAAGATGGTTTCTACCTATTAGTTTAAGAAACCCCTAAAAACTATTTTTTTTGGTATTTGGACGGATTGAAACTCACACAGTAATCCTCTTTTAGACAATATAATGAAAGAGAGTCTGAGAAGTTCCTTGAGCTTTAATTTGAACCTAATGGTAATCTAAATGCATACAAATCAAAGTTTTAACACCCATGGTGGAGAAGGGGGATGTTAGTTCCTCTCCCTAGATGGAGGGGCCTAATGGGGAATATGTCTTTGGGATATTTGTTTAAGAACAATTATTAAATTGGAAATTCTGAAATTTTAGGGGAAAATGGATTCCGCACGTTGTTGTCAAAACCTTGAACTAAACATGAAGATCCCTCTATCAAAGAGGATCCAAGATTAATGATCTCTGGTAAGAACTGTCGTTGTTTGTATAATCTTGTGAAGCCTATTCCCCAGCCTCTATTTAAGAAGAGGTCTTCCCACACAGTTTCTCTAGAAAAGTGTGTAGTTATAAATAAATGGGAACAACCCATGCATTTTGCACTATTTTTCCTCATTCACTCTTGTTTTGTGTCCCAAACTACTCAGACACCCCCAAAACATGTAATACACCCAAGTATTATTTCATTATCACCAATAGTAGATTTTGAACCAAAACTAAAAAATTATGAATGGGAAGAAATGGTTGGGATCTTACATATGGATGGAGGTGGTTGTGAAAACATTAAATGAATTAACTAATCCATGACCTCAAATTAGTTGTAGTGTTACATTCCATAAAAATATTTTCCACTATCTCTTTGTGAAAATTTCATAGTCCTCACTAGACATACATTTTTAGTACATATCATACCTCAAAATATCAGAACCCAAGGAAAAAACATTGGATGATGTATCTCTAGAAGTTCAACAACAACTTTTTCTACACATAGAAGAGTGAGAATTTAGTAAATGATTCTATGATTTATATTTATAATATAATAAATTTCATAGAAGCTCATGATAAATAGAAATGGATGTGGTTTATTGATGACATGAATCAGGGTTATATGTGTTAGAATGAAATTAATGTTTTCTTCTTACCCAATATTGTTCTTCATCTGAATGATTTAGCTAAATTGGACCAATGATCATACCATGAATTCATTAAATTTATCTCAAAAATAAATAATTAGGAGATTATAGATGATTAAAATAAGGAATCAGACATGAAAATGGATTTTTAGAACTAAATATTAGAGCTCCAATCCTCTGTGTTTTTTTCGTTATATAAGCATATGAAAATGGATCCTCATCTAGGTACTCAGAAAAATATTCAAGGTAATGAAAGCCCTTTTTTGGGGGTATTTATAAGAGGAAATTTAATTGGTCATTTCAAGAAATGTTTCTATTTTCAACTTCTTAGGTATGATAATTAATGTCTAGCTGGTATACAACAATATAATGATATACCAATTCAAATATGGGATTATATAGTCATGGAATTTGTCACATGATTGTGATGGATGTTTTTAAACGTGATTCTATATGGATAATAGTTCATACACTCAAAAATATCACACATTTTCTCTCAAAACGGGGGTTGAAAATTTTATAGTATATGGAAAAATAGTATATTTAGGATGTGTAAAAGTTTCATAGAGTACTAATATATATTTTCCCTAATATAAATACATATTAGCTTGTTGGTTTGGGTTCTATTCTCAATCATATCTAGGAACCCATATTATAATGACCATGGAATATCGTACATAGATGTATGGGAATTAAGAATGTATGATTTAGACATTGGATTTTATTCTTGTAGCTTGTGTCATAATAATTGTTTTCACATTGGATGATAATTTTCCATTAGTGGATTACTCACATAATAAAATTCATGAGGATTTGATACATATGGCTATTTATTGGTAATTGTATGGTCTTCCTTATGAAACATTTGTTTCTTGGGTGGAAACTTTATAAACTTCACTAATTGGACCTATCCATCACCAAGAGACCTAAAAATAGATTCAAAAAATCCTGAAATTAATTTTTATGAAATTGAGTTTCAAGAAATCATATGGAGAACAATGTAATATCCCCTTATCTTTTGATGTATTTGAAAATGTTTTAAAAAAATGTTTCGTCATTATTGTGTCATCATCGTCAGAAAATTGAAGTAAATGTATCTAATAAGAATGTGGGAACCTTTCTTATTCAAGAACAAATTAGTATAGTCTTGCATTACAATTGAGATTCTAGAATGTCAGTAATGTTAACCATTACGCATAACTATTGATGCAGTATTTGGATCATTTTAATTTGATTACATGGTATCACATGACAATTAATCTTACAGTGTAATTTATTTTTGAACTAATTTAATTATGGATAGATAGGAAAATACATTTGGAGGGGAACTATTTCTTTGGAACAAGTGTTATGGAAGTGGGTTAAAATTAAATAACTAACTTGGGAATAAGATAAAATCATACTTGGGAAGTTGAATGAAAAAATTAATAAAAATTTCAACCATAAGATTTTAGTGAATGAAAATAAATTTTTTGTACTGAATGTGACACCTCCAGTTCGATATAATTCTATTTCTTACTCATTATTTTATGTCTTGAAATATTTAGTTCAAGTATTTTGATGTTTCTGGAATTTTTTGTATTGTTAATGGATTTTTATAATTGTTTGTTATTTTAAAGTGGTTTATAGAAACTATATATATTCTCCAATAAACCATGTTGAGGGAATATGGGGCTTCTTGGTTGGTGTGTGGTTGAAACATGGTATTCCTACCGGTGTGGCCTAACCATTCCATTTGGAAATTTTACCATAGTAGTGGTGTTCATGTTTAATGCATAGTTTTCCAAACTATGTTTCCTAATTGTAAATTAAATAAGATAAATTCAGAAATTATATCTAAAAACAAACACTTTCTATATAGAACCCATTTTTTATTTCCTTGTTTTAGACTCCTAATCATTTCCCATCCTTATGGGGATTTTTATTAATCTTTAACTTTCAGACTCACCTCTCAATAATTATTCAATCGTTGATATTTATGAAAAAAAATTAATTGATTTGTTAAAACAATTTAATATATATATTAATTTTCTCTCTTGAATGGAACTATAGAACGGTTTATTTTGGACCGAATCTCTAGGATTAGAAAAGTTTTAATCAGACTATCTTGGGTAGATTTTGAGAAATGAATTATAGTTTTCATATATGTGACATCATGTGAAGATCCTCTTTGTCCAACATTGTATCATCCTTGGTGAATAATGAATATGAAATTTTTCATATTTATTTTTATTTTTCACATAAATATTAAATTTACTTTAAATGGGATTCTATGTATGATGGCATACCCAACATGCAACAATGCATTTCCCCAAAATCTCATATTGCAAGCAAATCTAAGTCATATTGAAAAATAATAATATATTATTATTATTTTTAATAGTAGTTAATGCCAAGATATTGTATTTGTTTATATGAACAACACTAACAATATTAATATTAAACATGTTTTTTGAATTCTTTGATAATTATCTAATAAAATTTAGATGCCTAAAATGAGAATGAATCAAAATTTAACCATAAATACAGTAATTTTTTTAAAAGGTAGTTTTATCACCTTTTCGATTGAGAACGCTTTTAAATCATGTTTCTGTCACTTTTATATATCCTGTTTTATAAAATAAAATTTATATTTAAAAGAGGAACATCAAAATTTACTTTGGATTAAATTTTGATGTTTGTTTTGAAAAATTACGACTATTAATGAATAGTGAAAATACATTGTTTTAATTTAGAACATCATTTAAATATAATTTTTATATATAGATATATTATATGTTTAATTTAGTTTAAAGTGTAATTGGGTTATGTTTTTATTATTTAATGCAATTTTGGTCTTTTTATTTAATTTCACATTAAAATTGGACATAATCACATGTCAATCTTTGGGTGGTTTTTACTTCTTAAAAACACGCTCTTTGTTTTGATGAATGGAATTAATTTTAAATAAATTACTGAAACATATATGTTTTGAATTTGGACAAATGGATTCCATATTTGGTATTAGGATGCCCAAAATGTGTAAATAGGTAACTTTTATTTTTAGAAATTATGAAAAGTAGCTACTGTAATTATTATTTTTACCTTGGATAAAGGGTAAATCTAGTAAATAAGTGTAAAAATAATATTATAATAATATTAAATTATAGTAACATGTATCCTAACCTTATTTTACGAGATATTTCCAACCATGGTCATCTTTGAGTCGATTTTAGGACCCCATGGAGCCACATTTGAGTGAAAATGACAATTAATTACTTTTAATTTAATGTTATAGAAAAAATTACCTAAACAAGTATCATTTAGTAAAACAATTTTTATCTATTTTCATATATTTTATTATTTCTAATATAAATATTAATTTGAAATAAATAGAGATTTCCTACCTCGTGGTGTTTTATTTTTATTTTCAAGAAATTAAATAAATAAATTTATTTATGACATAATGATGATGTATTGATTACCTTATTAATGAATGTTTTAAAAAAATGAGATTATAAATATTAATATTAATTTATTATGAATATTTTTATGTCATACTATAATTTTATGGATTATTATGACTTGTTATATTTTAATTAATGATTTTTATTTATGTAACCACGTTGTTTTGCATTTTTAAAAATTTCATGATATGAATAGTGTCAAAATTGACATAATTCAAATTTAAAAATATAAAATAATTTATTATATATTATAAAATTATAAAAAATAAAATATTTTAAAAAAGGTTATCATAATTATAAAATTTTATTAAAGACTATTTAATTGAATATTTTACATGTTTTGGTAACTATTTTGATTCGCAATGTGTTAAGTGCATGATAAAACGATAAGAGTAAAAACGGTTAAATTAAAAAGATAAGGATTAAAAAATATCCCCAATATGCCCAGTTCTTTTTAGATGATCTTATTTCGGCTAATATTCATCTTATATTTGAATTTAATTATTTTTGGACATTTTGAAACCGAAAATAATTTTATAATAAAATAATACTTTCTAATGTTCCAAAAGATCCCCTCCTTCCTCCTAGAATAGGGAATCACATATAACCCTTACTCACACCTCTCATGCCCAATTGGATTTTAAAAAATCTACCCATATAAAATCTCAACATCCATATATTCCTCTAAAAATCCTTACCTTGGACATAAAGAAATTCGAGACAACCTTTTGGTTGAAACCAAATGGATTTACCTGATTTAAAGGTAACGTCTTCTCTCAAGTTATTTTTTTCCATCTCCACTTCCTATGATATTTTTATTCATGTTTTACATAATAACACCAGTATTATAAATTTTATAGGTTTTTTATATGATAATTATTTGAAATACAGTTATACACCTCCATCTAATTGGTATAGAACATTGTGTTTTTGTGGACGGTGAACTGCTGCCTCACGAAACGATAATTGTTCGATATTTCCCTACCAACACCAACGGTGTCTATTAGGATGGAACTATAATTATATATGAAATATATAATATCTATTTTAATTATATGGTCATATAATTCTTATTTAAAATATACTTTTATTCTTTTCATGTTGTATAAATATGATAATTTCATTGAGGAAGTGTGGACTACCACCCCCTCAATGTGATATTACTCATTCATGAAACACATGGAATGTATAAAGTATGTAATTAATGAACATATGTAACATATATATCATAGATATTACACTATAATTATATTATACTTATGTATCATTTTTTTTCATTCCTTTAAATATGAAATAGAAATGAAAGTAGCATTCATGCATACGTACGACTTACCGTCTCCATGAACAGTGCATTTCATTTCTTATATAAAAATGCTATGGACTATTATAAATACATGTATATAGGGCATATATATGATTTATATGATATCTTAATCGTGAATATCATTCGGTAGATAATGGAAATTTGATCACATGGAAATTTTATAATTAGAACAAGTTCATTTTTGACTATTGTTCTGAGCATCGAAAAAATGATCAATAAGAACTCAAATAATTAACTAATTATTATAGAATGGTAATAAGTGATATATTGGGAATAATATAATTTTAAGAGGTTATGGTTCTAGTATATATTAACTTATGTTTATTATTCATGAAATGAAAAAATGAACAAGTCAAATCCAAAATGAGGTAAAGGACTTCGTCTGAATCTCCTTTTATTGATGTTTGCTTTGATAATATTTATAAAGAGCCATAAATTACATACATTGTTATTACATAAAAATTTAAGAACACTTATTACATCATATAAAAAACCATGGTAGGACCGTATAGGTATAGTGTTTTCAGAAACCAGGAAACATAAACAACTGGTTCATATAGCATCTACATTGTCTCCCATATCTTTCATCATATCTAGAGTCCCTTTTGGCATATCCTACTTAATAACCTTCTTCCTGACCTGGGGAAAGAACACATAAAAAAGGGTGATCTCAAATTCTCAGTAAGGGTAAACAAAATAATTATCAATCATAAGAACAGAACATTTTGGAAATCTTAACCTGCAAAAGAGATCATAATTTCATAACATGGGATAAATCATAGTTGTGAAATGTAATCATAATAATCATAACATAAAACATGAAACTTTGTGTCATACACACATAATCATAGATAATAATTTCTTAGTAGTCAAGACTCATTTCCAAGACTATCTTAGTGGACAAAGTCCATTTCTGAACCGAGTTCACTCCTCGTTTCAGTCCTGTATCACTAAACCGGTTTAACTTGCCGTTCCAGCCATGTCTATCACATGAGATATAAATTCTTTACCCAATGCATTAGAGGGAGATATAGGTCCCACCCATCTTATAATGATACCATTCTTATGCGTGCCACAAGATCACAAATCATACATCATTGCATAACCCATGTAATAAAAATGGGATTCTTAAACATCATGCCATCCTAACATAAATCATATATGATAAAAGGACTTCATAAAAATAATTCCATAATAACATAATGAAATCAATGTAAAAAACGGATAGAAACATAACCCTATATTATCTTAGATGGAAAATAATTTTGATAAAATGCTTGAACTCCATTCTTGAGGAAAATATCCTTTCTACTTCAAAAACATTTTTTCTTTCATAAGATGTGATACAATTTTAAACTAATTTTTTTTTATTAAAAATAAACTTGAAAACATGTAAAGGAATATTCATGGAAATAACGTTCTAAAAATCCATTCATGTCGTATAAAAAAACATCCTTCTCGTACTTATGCCGGAAAAGTCAAAAAGTACCTCGGATAAAAAGTGAGATTGTGAGATTTTACCTTACCTTAGGTCCAATATGCTTTGTACGGGTCCAAACCTCCTGTATAATGATTAAAATATTGTCATTGACTTATTATAGAATCATATTCATTGTTATGATATCACATATGGTCATATTCTTAGCCTCTTATTAGTAGTATTTCATTGCTACTTGTTATTCGGGTGTTTATTGCTTTATGTTCTTATGTGTGTTTTGTCGAATAAATTCTTATTACACATTATAGGATATAGATAAATCATTTACCTAATGTTATTAGTGTAATATATATCATATTAATACATTCAATATGTTTATATAATCATTATGAAATGAAGATCATGTAGAACGAGTCACATCACATCGTGGAGATGGAATTCAGTACGTACGCACGAGCAATGATATCGTTCCCATGATCGTGGAATTGTATTTGAGTGTTTGTATACTATTTCAGAATCAATATCACTTTACAATAATCATATATAGTTATTCTTTGCACCATTATACCCATCCATGTGAAGTGGTGGTGGAAAACAGATTACACCACGGCGTGGAGACAGTATTCTGTACGTACGCACGCGCGGTGATTTCGTTTTCCGTAGGATGGATAAGAGGTGAAATAGGGTTGTTTCATATTTATAATAAAATATCAGTATATGAGGGATACTGATGTTATTACCTCATAATGAAACAACTAATGAAGAAGAAGTTGAAGAAGAAAGAAATTGGAAAGGATCGGTAATGGATATTACCTCTTCTTTGACGCGCCTCTTCTTAACCTCCTCTTAGGGCACTAGGGTTGGTCTCTGAAGAAGACCAGGAACTCTAGGATGTTTCTAGGGAAGTGCAGAAGTGAAATGGGCAGGGTTTGGCAGAACTTGAAGGCTCAAATTGGTGTGACGAGGAGAGGGAGGAGGTGCTCTTTTATAATGGAGGAGAGGGGAACCTTTGCAAAGTGTGGATATATTATTGTATTATAAACTTATCTTCGGTTTCAAAAGGTCCAAAAATCATTAAAGATCAAGATAAGATGACTCATGGTCGAAATAAAATCATCCAATCATAATTGGACATGTTTTGGAAAATATTTTAATCATTATAATCTTATTTATTTAAATCATTTATTAATGAGGTAAATACATCATCATTATTTTGTCATATATAATTTAATTTATTTGGAATCTAAAAATTATAAAAAACTATCATTATTTAGGAAATATTTTCATATTTCCAACGAATATTTATAGTCTAATATATAATTTATATAAATCGTTATAGAAATTAATTACTAAATGATTTTTGTTAATGTCAATTTTGTCTTTACATTAAATTAATTAATCCAAATTGTCATTGTCACTACCTAGTGGCTCAATGGGGTCCCAAAATCGAATCAAGGATGCCCATGGTCGGCCACTACTCATCCAATAATATTAGGACAAGTGTCAAGGTAATTTCGAATTATTATAATATTTTTTTAACCTGGAATTACCCTATTTACCTTTAACTATAGTAAATAAGAATTACCGTAGTTACTATTCATAATATCCAAAAAATAAAAGTAACCTATTAACATAATTTTGACCCACTAATTCCAAATATGGAATCCATTTTTCAAAATTCAAAATACAGAAGTTGCAGTAATTAATTTAAAATTAATCTCGTTGTTAAGTATATGGGTTTTAAATGTTAAAACATTGCCAAAGATTGAAATATTTTTGCCTATGAATTCAGTGTAAAATTAATGCTAATGACATAAATTATATTAAATGGTAAAAATATATTCTATTTATACTTTAAAAACATTAAATATTATAATATAACCATATAATGTATTGTGATTAAAAAAGTTGTTTTTAATTAAAATATAGCGTGTTTTTACTATTCAATAAAATATGAAAGTTATCAGAATATTATGAAAAATTTATCCAAAGTAAATTTTTGTATCCTGATTCTAAAGAAGAATTTTTTATTTTGCCAAATTGAACTTATAAACTTGTCAAAAACTAGATTTAATGTGGGTGCACCATCAAAAGGCGGTAAAACTCTATTTTTTGAAAAATACTTCTTTTATCCAAAAAACTAATTTTGTGTTCATACCTCATTATAGAAAATGTATAAGATGAATTATAATGTTATAAAATTAAAAATTCAATTAATACTATTCATAACGGCTAGTTTATAATATTATTATAATATATCGTTGTTTAGTGAAACTCGGTGTTGCGTACTACACACGCTATCGAGGAAGGTCGTGATTGCATGTAACACAAGACAAGCTAGTGTTGTGTGAAGTGGAAGACTCCTTTGTGTTTAACATATTACATAAATAAATATACTTCTCCTAAAATATCAGGGTGTTACATTCTACCCCCCTTAAAATGAATTTCTCCCTCAAAATTCGTCACTTCGTAACAAACAGATGAGGATACCTCTCCCTCATCATATCCTAAACTTCCCATGTAGCTTCTTCTAATTGGTGGTTCCACCATAAAACATTATCCAAGCGATATGTCTTGTTTCGAAGCACTTTTTTCTATGATCCAGAATCTCTATCGGCTGTTCTTCATAAGAAAGATCTTGCTCCAGCGGTACAACTTTTGTGCTTAGTACATGTGAAGGATCATGTATGTACTTCCTTAGAAGAGATAAAAGGAACACATCATGAACTTGAGAGAGATTTGGTGGAAGAACCAATCGGTAAGCTACCTTCCCAACATGATCCAGAATTTCAAAAGGACCAATATATCTAGGGCTCAACTTTCCCTTTTTCCCAAATCTCATTACTCTCTTCCAAGGAGATATTCGTTATAACACTTTATCACTCACTTAAAACTCTAGGTCTTTTCTTCGATTGTCGGAATAACTTTTTTGTCAACTCTGAGCTGCTCTTATGTGTTATTGAATAGAACTGACCTTTTCTGCCATCTCATCAACAAGATCAGGTCCTAATAGCATTCTTTCCCCAACTTCATCCCAGCAAGTTGGAGATTGGAATTTATTTCCATAGAGAGCTTTATAAGGAGCCATCTGAATGCTGGAGTGAACGCTATTATTATACTAAAATGTCACCAAAGGTAGGTGTTGATACCATCCAACTTTTAAATCCATAGAGAAAGATCGTAACATGTCTTCTAGAGTTTGAATTCTCCTCTTAGACTGACCATCTATTTGAGGATGACAAGAAGTGGTGAAACTCAACTCTGTATCTAGAGTATGCTGAAGACTTCACCAGAAATTCGAGGTAAACCACGGATCCCGATCAGATATAATGGAAAGTGGTACTCCATGAAATCTTACCACTTCCTTTACAAATACCCTTGAAAGATGATCAAGAGAGAAATCCACTATAATAGCAATTAAGTGTGCCGACTTTGTAAGATGATCAACTATGGCCCATATAGCATTATTACCCTTGGGTGTTTTAGGAAGTCCAGTAACAAAGTCCATAGTGATGTTTTCCCATTTCCATTCAGGTATGGGTAATGGTTGTAACAACCCCTTATACTTGTGTCTCTCATCTTTAACTTTCTGATAAACCAAGCATCGAGAGACATATTCAACAACATCTCTTTTCCTGCCATCCCACAAAAAGTATTCTTTCAGGTCTCTATACATCTTCGTGCTTCCAGGATGAATAGAGAATTATGAACTATGAGCCTCATCTAGTAGCTCCTTCTTTAATTATGGGATGGGAGGAACACAAAACTGATTCCTGAACCTTATTATCCCATCACAATCAAGGTTGAATTCAGGAACATTTATCACCTTCTTTTGTAATCTACATCTTCATTTTGTGCCTCTTTAATCTTCACATGTATAGATGGTTGAACATTCATTTGAGAAAGATACGATTTTCCCATTCCATTATAATTCTAGGATCCATAGTTTGAAAATCCATAAAGATTTGATCTTTTGTGATCCTTATCATGGATAAGCTAGCATGGTCTCATCGACTTAATGCATCTGCCACTCTATTTGCTTTCCCAGTGTGGTAATGAATTGAGCAGTCGTAATCCTTAATCAACACCAACCATCTTCCTTGGTGAATATTCAGATCCTTTTGTGTGAAAATATACTTTAAACTTTTATGATCAATATAAATATCACACCTTTCACCATAAAGATAATGCCTCCAAATCTTTAATGCAAATATTACCGCTGCAAACTCCAAATCATGAGTTGGGTAATTTTGCTCATGGATTTTCAACTGTCGTGAGGCATAAGCTATCACCATATCATTTTTCATGAGAACACACCCCAATCCCTTCTTGGATGCATCATTATAGATAACAAACCTTTCTCCACTAAAAGGCAGTGTGGGAACAGGTGCATTGGATGACCTTCTTTTCAACTCCTTGAAATTCTCTTCACACTCCTCTGTACACACGAACATAACTCCTTTTCGAGTCAACCTGGTGATTGGATTGGATAATCGTGAAAAATCTTTCACAAAACGTCGATAATATCCAGCCAGACCAAGAATACTTCGGATCTAAGTTACTGTTGTTGGTTTCGACCATCTTTCGATAACCTCTGTTTTTGCAGGATCCACAAATATCCCCTCTTTTGAGATTATGTGACCCAAAAATGAAACTTTTTGAAGCCAAAAATCACAACTTGTAAATTTGGCATAAAGCTTATCCTTTTTAAGGGTCATAAATACAATTCTCAAGTGATCTTCATGTTCATACTTGATATTTGAATAGACAAGAGTATCGTCTATAAAGACTACCACGAACTGATCAAGATATTCGCTTAAGGCTCTATTCATTAGATCCATGAAGATAGTCGGGGCATTAGTAAGACCAAATGGCATCACTATAAATTCATAGTGTCCATACCTTGTACGGAAAGTCATCGTTGGTATATCCTCCCTTTTCACCCTTAATTGATGATTCCCCAAATGAAGACCAATCTTGGAAAAGTATTGAGCTCCGCGTAGTTGGTCAAATAAGTCACTAATGTGTGGGAGAGGATATTTATTCTTGACAGTGATCTTGTTATGTTCTTGATAATCAATGCAGAGTCTCATTGATCCATCTTTCTTCTTAACAAACAGAACAGGTGCTCCCCTAGGTGACATAGTAGGGCATATGAATCCCTTATCAAGATTCTCTTGGAGTTGCTTCTTCAATTCCTGCAACTCAATTGGGTCCATTCTATAAGGTGTCTTTGAAATAGGTAAAGCACCTGGTACGAGTTCTATTGAAAACTCAACTTCACGATTTGGTGGAAGATCGGGCAATTCCTCCAGAACGACATCATCAAACTCCCGTACAATGGGAATATTCTTAATCGTGAGTTTCTCACCAACCATTTGAGATAGTTAACTATAATTTAGTGGAATTAAGACCCATAAGAAGGATGAAATTTCCACTGGAAGGTTATGTTCATCCTTGCATCGATAGACGATCATAGATTGATCTGGAATATGAAATGTTACTTCCCTTCTTTGGAAATTGACATGAGCTCCATATAAATAAAGCCAATCCATGCCAAAAATCACATCAAATTCTACTATAGGAAGGATCACAAGATTTTTAGGAAGAACTTTCCCACAAACATCAATCAGAGAAGAATTATAATCTTTTGATGCGACAGTTGTTCTATTAGGGATTGTCACATCTAACTCATCATCTAATTGTTGAGGTAAAATGATGATACCCTTGGAAAAATTTTCATAAATAAAGGAGTGGGTGGATCCGGAATCAAATAAAACATTTGATACATTAGAGTGGATGGTATGTGTACCTTTCACCACTTCGTTATCATACTCCACATCACTAATAGAAATTGCATGTGACATTCCTTTGTCTTTAGTCTTAAGAGTTTGTTGACGTCGATCATCATCAACAACCCTTGGATTAGGTCATTGATTGAAATAATGCCCCATTTACTTTCACTTGTAACAATGAAGTGTATGAGGTGCACTCTGTGTAGCCTTTTCTTTGTTCATATCACTAGACATCTTCTTCCAATAATTGCGGCTTTCAAATGCCCGATGACCTTACTTTCCACATTTGAAACATTTAATTGTCCCTTTAAGACAACTCCCTCCACGTTTCATTCCACACTTTGAGCATAAGGGAAAACTCATCTTCTTTTCGGTGTACTCTTTAGATTTTCCTTCGAATTCCATTTTCCTCTTCTTATCAAACTCATATGACTAATGGGTTACATCAATCTCCATATCAACCTAGAGAGCACATCGAACGATTTCCTCATAACTATTGAGGTCCCTTATGGCTAACGCCCTTCGAAGACTTGGTTTTAAGCCACTAAAGAATCGATCGATCTTACTCTCAGGTTGGATAATAATACCATAAGAGTACCTTGCATGTCTTGTAAAATTGGCTTCATAGGTACCAACAGATTCATCATTATTTTGCTTCAGTTCAAGAAACTCCTTCTCCATCATTGTTCGAATAATATGAGGGAAGTACTTATTGAAAAATAAGTTCTTGAACTCGTCCCATTCCATGGACTCAATTTCATCCCTTTGCCTCATATTATAAATAAGATTCCACCATTGATCAATATCTCATTAAAAATGATACACTACTAAGATGAATTTATCATGTTCAGAACATTGAAGAACTAAAAATATCTTTTCAGTGGTACTGATCTATTGTTCAGCCACTAATGGATTAGAACACCCACTAAAAGATGGTGGATGCTGCCTCATGAAGGATTCAACAGAATGTTGCCCCTTCCTTTGCTCGTTTGGATTTCCTGAATGATTCATAGCTTGAGAATTTTTTGTGAGAATGGCTAAAATATTTTTCATTCCAGCTCCCATAACATTTGGTTGTTCAGGGGGACTATCATTGCATTGCCCGTCGCATTCTGCATTAACACGGTTCCTTCGGTTTCTAGCCATTGACTAAAACCAAGAAGAATAGTGTGAGTAACACTAATTATAAAAGGAAAACCACATAATCGAGAATAAAATTTAAGACATAAGGTCTTATCATAGGTTGTTCATGGCCATTTCTAAAACACTAAGATTGTGTTCTATGCTTAGACATATCCTTAGGTATCTTAATAAGGCTTTCACATCCTAGTTTTCAAATGTTGACTATAACCTCACTTTGGTACCAACTATAATGACCCATACATTACATACATTGTTATTACTTCAAAATTTAAGCACACTTATTACAACATATAACAAAACCATGGTAGGACCGTATAGGTATAGTGTCTTTAGAAAATGGGAAACATAAACAACTGGTTCATATAGAATTTACATTGTCTCCCATTTATTTCATCATATCTAGAGTCCCTTTTGGAATATCCTACTTAATGACCTTCTTCCTAACCAGGGGAAAGAAAAAATACAAATGGGTGATCTCTAATGCTCAGTAAGGGTAAACAAAAGAAATATCAATCATACGAACATAACATTTTGGAAATCTTAACCTGCAAAATAGATCATAATTTCATAACATGGGATAAATCATAGTTGTGAAATGTAATCCCAATAATCATAACATAAAACATGAAACTTTGTGGAATACACAAATAATCATAGAGAATCATTTCTTAGTAGTCCAGACTCATTTCCAAGACTATCTTAACAGACAAATTCCATTTTTGAACTGAGTTCACTCCTCTTTTCAGTCCTGTATCACTAAACCGGTTTAACATTCCGTTCCAGCCATGTCTATCTCATGAGATATAAAATCTTTACCCAATGAATTTTAGGGAGATATAGGTCCCACCCATCTCATAATGATACCGTTCTTATGTGTGCCACAAGATCATAAATCATACATCATAGCATAACCCATGTAATAAAAATGGGATTCTTAAACAGCATGCCATCATAACATAAATCATATAAGATAAAAGGACTTCATAAAAATAATTCTATCATAACATAATCAAATCAATGTAAAAATCGGGATAGAAACAAAACCCTATATTATCTTAGATGGAAAATAAATTTGATAAAATGCTAGAACTCCATTCTTGAGGAAAATATACTTTCTACTTCAAAAACATTTTTCCTTTCTTAACATGTCATAAAGTTTTAATCTAAAATAATTTGATTAAAAATAAACTTAAAAACTTGTAAAGGAAGGTTCATGGAAATAATGTTCTTAAAATCCATTCATGCTGTATAAAAAAACATTCTTCTTGTACTTATGTATGAAAAGTCAAAATGTACCTCGTACGAAATACGACAAAAAATTCATTTCATTTCTTTTACTAAAAACTCAACGAAGGGTAAAATTGTACTTAAACAATTTTATAAGGATATAAATATTACATATTGAGGAAACATGAATGTGGATGATAAATATTCCCCGGTAAATTCTGATGTATAAAAAATCTCGGATAAAAAGTGAGATTGCGAGATTTTCCCTTAACTTAGGTCCATTATGCTTTGTACGTGTCCGAACCTCCTGTATAATGATTTAAATAATGTCATTGACTTATTAAAAAATCATATTCATTGTTATGATATCATATATGGTCATATTATTAGATTCTTATTAGTATTATTTCATTGCTACTTATTATTCGGGTGTTTATTGCTTTATGTTCTTATGCGTGTTTTGTCGAATAAATTCTTATTCCTCTTTATGGGATATAGATACATCATATATATAATGTTATTAGTGTAATATATATCATATTAATTAATTAAATTTGTTTTTATAATCATTATGAAATGAAGATCATGTAGAACGAGTCGCATCACATCATGGAGACAGCATTCCGTACATACGCACGAGCGATGATATCGTTCCCATGGTCGTGGAATTGTATCGTAGTGTATGTATACTATTTCAGATTCAATATCACTTTACAATAATCATATATAGTTATTATTTACATCATTATACCCATCCAAGTAAGGTGGTGGTGGAAAACAGATTACAGCACGGCGTGGAGACGGTATTCCATACGTATGCATGCGCAGTGATTTCGTTTTCCGTAGGATGGATAAGAGGTGAAATAGGGTTGTTTCATATTTATAATAGCATATAAGTATATGAGGGATACTTATTTTATTACCTCATAATGATACAACTAAAGAAGAATAAGTTGAAGAAGAAAGAAATTGGAAAGGATCAGTAATGGATATTACCTCTTCTTTGACACGCCTCCTCTTAACCTCATCATAGGGCACTGGGGTTGGTTTTTGAAGAAGACCAGGACCTCTAAGATGTTTCTAGGGAAGTGGGGAAGTTAAATTGGTAGGTTGTTTCTGAGATTGAAGACTCAAATTGGTGTGAGGAGGAGAGGTATGAGGTGCCCTTTTATAAGGGAGGAGAGGGGCACCATTGGAAAGTGTGGAAATATTATTTTATTATAAACTTATCTTCGGTTTCAAAAGGTCCAAAAATCATTAAACATGAAGATAATATGAATCATGGTAGAAATAAAATCATCCAATTATAATTGGACATGTTTTAGAAAATATTTTAACCATTATAACCGTATTTATTTAAACCATTTATTAATGAGGTAAATACTTCATCATTATTGTGTCATAAATAATTTAATTTATATGATGTCTAAAAATTATATAATAAAATATAATTATGTAGGAAATCTTTTTAGCTTTCCAATTAATTTTTATAGTAGAAAATATAGTATATATAATCCCTTAAAAAAATTAATTACTAAAAGATTTTTGTTAATATCAATTTTGTCATTACATTAAATTAATTAATCCAAATTGTCATTGTCACTACCAAGTGGCTCAATGGTATCCCAAAATAGACCCAAGGATTCCCATGGTCGGCCACTACTCATCCAATAAGGTTAGGACAAGTGTCAATGTAATTTTGAATAATTACAATATTCTTTTAACCTTGACTTTCCCTATTTACCTTTAACCGTAGTAACAAAAAATTACCGTAGTTACTATTCAAAATATCAAAATTAATATAAGTAACCTATTAACATAATTTGGACCCACTGATTACAAATATGGAATCCATTTTTCAAAATTCAAAACACAGAAGTTGAAGTAATTAATTTAAAATTAATCCCGTTGTTAAGCAAACTGGTTTTTAAAGTTTAAACATTGCCAAAGATTGAAATTTTTTTACCTATGAATTCAATGTAAAATTAATTCTAATGACATAAATTATATTAAATGGTAAAAATATATTATATTTATACTTTAAAAAATTAAATATTATAATTTAACCATATATATTATTTCGATTAAAAAAATTGTTTTAATTAAAATATAGCGTGTTTTTACTATTCATTAAAATATGAAAGTTATCAGAATAATATGAATAATTTATCCAAAGTAAATTTTTATATCTTGAATCTGATGAAGAATTTTATTTTGTCAAATTGAACTTATAAACTTGTCAAAAACTGGATTTAATGTGGGTGCGCCATCAAAAGGCGGTAAAACTGCATTTTTTGAAAAATACTTCTTTTATCCAAAAAATGATTTTGTTTTAATACATCATTATAGAAAATGTATAAGATGAATTATAATGTTATAAAATTAAAAATTCATTTAATACTATTCATAATGGCTAGTTTATAATATTATAATAATATATCATTGTTTAGTGAAACTCGGTATTGCGTACTACACACGCTATCGAGGAAGGTCGTGATTGCGTGTAACGCAAGACAAGCTAGTGTTGTGTGTAGTTGAAGATTCCCTTGCGTATAACATATTACATAAAAGAATATATACTTATCATAAAATTTCAGGGTGTTACAATATTCCTTTCTTGTTTTAAATGGTGTATAATAAACCCCATTGAAGATTACTTTCATTCAAAGGGAATCTTTTATCCATGAATCATTTTATTAAACAACAAAATGAATGTATTTAATATATGCGGTGAAAATGACCTCTCAACAACTATAATCGTTATTTTGATTCCTCTATAACCCTTAATGTTTTTAAATAGAAAGTAAATCCCTTATTATCTTTCTAGATGTTTGGGTATTGAAAATTAATTTCAAATTGAATTTACTATTACAAAATCGTGTTATGATTTATTTTGATAAAAAATGAAATTTTATTTGTGAAATGTTTATATTTTCAATATTTTATGAGTTATGATTATATATTGTTACATGGAAATTTGATTGGTGGTAACATGATAAACAAAATATTGGGTGGTTCCGTGGTAAACCAAGGATGGGTGGTGACGTTGTAACCTCAAATTCATTGGGTATGGAAGTCAGTCGTATGGTTATTCCATTTAGTGACATTTGTGTATGTCGATTATATGGTTTTCCCATTTCAATATGTTTATATCACATGTTACCTTTATATGCTATATATTTCTTTCTATGGGCTTTATGGTAATCACTATATTACAAAAAGGGTAATGAATGAGATTATATTCTATGAAGTGTTTTTATACTTCTTAAAGGTGGGAGGTATTACATTATGATAATGTATTAATTTTTTACATGTTGATTTGAAAAATAATAGTTTTCCTTCTATATATATCACTTACTGTGCTTCTTATTCACATCCACTATTTTTGGAAATGTTTTTCACAGGACATAAATTAGAATAGAGTCAAGTATGGGATCAAAGAAAAAAAATGTTGTTAAAAACTAAGAACTAAATATGTTTCTTTTTTTATGTAATTTTATTTTATGAAAAAATGGATACTGAGTAGAAGTGTATACATGTAATATTCAAGTTGTTATGTATATGTTATTACAGAATACTCTAAATCTCTGAACCTCAAAAGATAAGCAATGTGACTTATAAACTTAATTCAGGATTATTTAATGTTGAATTCTAGGGCCTTATAATTTGTATTAGAGGGTGGTTTAGATAACTTTAGGAGTTAGAATATTGTTAAATTAATATCAATAAACTATTTATTACATTATGGTAAGATTAAAATGATAAATAATTTAAATATTACCTTGTTGCTTAACCTATTATATTTCTTTGTTCAAAATGTTTTTCTATAGAGGAAATGTGGAAACTATATTGGGACTTCATCTAGAGGAAAAAAACACCCAAACCAGCATCTTGAGATGGTTGGAATCAGAACTATTTTTTTTCACTAATGGTATAGTTGAATCAAGCTATTAATGGTGGGGGTATCCATGCACAGGATCAGTAGATCAACATCATCGGAACATGTCAATAGTGGAGCGTTTCTTGAGGCAACATCCCCCATCATTCAAATGATCATTTGAACCTGTGCTAGTTGAAGGGTGGCTTAAAGCACTGGATAATATTTTTGTAGTCAAGGGGTGTTCAGAACATCAAATAGATATTATTTTTATTTATAGTTTTGAATATGAAGCTAATAAGTGTTGGTGATGGAAAAAAAGTCTACGGGTAGTAATGATATTGATGATCTTTATTTGAATGAATTAAAATTAATGAGTCATGAGAAATATTTTTCTAAGACGATATGATGTAGGATGGAAAAAAATTCATGGAATTGAGTGTGGAGGATGACTCAGTGGTTGTTTACAAATAAATGTTCACACCACTGATAAGGTATGCTCCAAAATATCATTCGATGCCCTGATTTGAAAGATAAATCCAATTTACTGAAGACTGAAGTTGTGATATCGAGGAGTATTATATTCTCATGAATTCAAAAGCTACGAGAAACATGTCAGATGTGCTGAGAAGGTTGAAATGGAGTTTTATGATGATCAGTTGTAACTATAGAGAAAGAAAATAAAGAAGTCCAGTTCATAGGAAAAATGGAAGAATTCATCAAAGAATCTCGTAGGTAAGAAAAGCAAATTTCCATTTTGTGAGAAGTGGGGTAAAAAACATCCTATAGAATTATTCTCAAAATATGTAAAGTGGTTCTAGTGTGGTTAGGACTGGTTATATTTCTCAAAACATTATATAATATGATCATGAAGGGAATAAAAATCCTATGGTATGATGTTTTAGTTACATTGAATTTCAGAATTAGCAAAATGTGTTCCCAAAGTTGATTACCTAGGGTGGAATCAAGACAGATCAAAAAAGACAGGTGGGGAAAATCTTTTGCTACTACTATAGTTTATGAGGTACTATGAAATTAAGTGGTATTAATTACATTATTTTTCCATATTATTCCAATGTAATGTTTGAGTGAGGGTCTACAAATTCAGTTATTTTTTAGAAATGTTTTGTAAAATTTGGAATTCCACCAAAAGAAATTAATAATTAACAATTGGTAAAAACACCTAAGAAAAATTTTGAGGCCAATAAAATTATTAGAATTTTCATATCCTTATTTGTAGAAATATTTTACCTAAAAATCATGTGGTATTTCCTCTAGTAGAGTTTGATATTATTTTGGGAATGAATTTACATTCTTTTTACCATGTTAAAATTGACTATAGAGGTAAAAAGGAATCTTTTCTGAAAGACATTCAATATTATGTACAAGAAGGAACCCATATCACTAATAACATATTAAAAAGTTAAGAAATTAGTGAAATATAGAAATGAATGTTAACTTGCACATATTGCTTAAAACAAAAGAACTATTCAAATTAATGGTGTGTCACTGGTAAATGAGTATCATGATGTTTTTCTTGATGAGTTTCCCAGTAGAATACCTGATTGGGAAGTTGAATTTATAGATGACTTAGATCCTGATTCTATGAAAATTTCAAAACCCATTAATCTAATAGAACAAATTGAGCTTTATGTGTCAAAAAAACAATTTCAAGATTTTATAGATAATGGTTTCATTCGACCAAGAACATCATCATGGGGTGCTTCAGTCTTGTTTGTTAAAATAAAATATGGTTTAATGATGCTTTGTATTGATTATAGAGAATTTAATAATATCTCTAAAAAGAACAAGTATCATATTCCTCATATTGATTATTTTTTTGATCAGGTCTTGGGATATTATAATTTTTTGAAGATTGGCATGAGGTCAGGGTACCATCATTTCGATATAAAGGAAGTAGATGTCCCAAAGAATGTGTTTCTTACTATATATAAACATTATGAATTTTTATTTAGCCTTTTGGGTTAACCAATGAACCTTATGTATTCATTTATTTTATGAATAGAATTTTATGATAGTTCTTAGATAAGTTATTGGTTGTGTTTATTGATGAAATTTTGGTATATTCCAAAATTAAAAAGGAATATTAAATTCATTCAAGTGTTGTCTTGCAAATCATTAATGAAACGAAATTTAATGTTAAATTTAGAAAGTTTGGGTTTTGGTTACAACAAATTGCGTTCCTTTGCAACATTGTTTCTAAAAATGGGATAACTGTTGATCCTACTAAAACAAATGTCGTGGAAGAATGGAAAATACCCACAAATATAATCTATATTCGTAGTTTTCATGGTTTGTATGGCTATTATCAATGGTTTTTTAAATATTTTTCATGTTTATCTATCCCACTAACTATGTTAAGTCAAAAAGTTGTTAAGTCCATTTGGAAGAACGAAATTGAGGAATTGTTTTGGGAATTGAAAAGAAGATTGTTGAATACTCTATTTTTATCACTACCATCTAGAAATAGTGATGTTGCTATCTATAGTGATTCTTTGTTGAATAGAAATGGTTGTGTAATGATGCATAATGATCAAGTAATTGGATATTCATTATGTCAGTTGAAAACTAATGAGTTAAATTACCCTACACATGATTTTAAATTAGCTGATGTTGTCTATTATTTAAGAAATTTGAGGCATCATTTCTATGGAGTATAATGTGAAATATATACTTTCAAAAAAATATAGATTTATATATTCACTCAAATATAATTGAACATTTGACAGATGAGATGGATGGAAATAATCAAGGATTATTATTGCATGACTCATTACCATCCTGAAAAAAGAAAATAAAGTGGCTGATGCTTTGAGTCAAAATAGTAATGCTACATTAAACATGATATGTTTGAATTTAGATCCTTTGTTTTTTTGATTTGATGAATTTTGGATTGGATGTTGTTGGTATAGGGAATTCCCCTGTTTGGTTTCTAGTTTCAGTATAATCATCCCTAGCAGACAGATTATCGAAAGTACAGAAATATGGTAGTGATTTCTAGAAATAGGTATTATTGGTTTAGAAGGGTTTGTTACCTAAGTTTAAAACTGATAGAAACTGTGTTTTGAGGTTTCAAAAGAGATTATGTGTGCCTTGGGTTTCACTGTTGAAGACATAGATATTTTGGGAAGCTAATAGTTCTCCATTTTCAGTTAATCAAGGAACTACTAAGATGTACAGAGATCCTCAAGAGTACTACCGATGGAAAGGAATAAAAAGAGATATTGCTGACATTATTGTGAAGTGTTTGACTTTTCAATAGGTTAAAGTACAGTGGTAGTGATCGAAAGAGATGATTAATCCTTTTCTAATGCCAGATTGGAAATGGGAAAAGGTGTCCATTGTGTTTTTTCATGGGATAACCAATGGCTCCTCAAGATAACAATGCAATTTGGGTTATTGCTGATCGATTGACTAAATCAATTCATTTTCTTCTTATTTGAAATATTATGTATCTAGATTAACTATATCAATTGTATGTTAAAAAGATAGTCTGATTCTAGGGATTTCACATTCCCTTTGTATCTGATCATGATCCCAAGTTTACTTCTATCTTTTGGAATGGCCTTCGAGAGTCATTCGGCTTTGAATTAAATTATTTTACTACATTTCACCCTCAATCAGATGGGTTGTTAGAATGAATAATTCAAAAATTTGAATATATGACTTGTGCGTCTTCAATAGATTATCTTGGAATTTGAGACCAGAATCTTTCTTTGGTTCAATTTTCCTATAATAATAATTTCCAATCTAGTATACAGATGTCTCCATTTGAGGCATTATATGTAAAGTAGTGTTGAACTCCATTATTTTGGGATGAAGTAGGTGAAAAAAACTAATGGTAATAGAATTGGTAGAAGGGATGGAAAATAATGTTCAAATGATATAGAAACATATGAGGATAGATCAGAGCATGTAGAATAGTCATGATGATAACCGTAGGAATGACCGTTCTTTTGAGGTAGGTGATCATGTCTTTCTCAATGTTTCACCATGGAAAAATGTGATGCATTTTGGTATGAAGGGGAATTTGAGACCATGATTCACTGGACTTTATGAAATTATAGAGAATGATGGATCAATTTCTTATTGAGAGGCTTTATATCCATGTTTATTCCATCAATTTTTTTCATCTTTTAGTGTTGAGAATGTATATGCAAGATCCATCTCATGTTTTGAGTAAAAATGTAGTTTAGATGGAAGAAAATCATTCTCCTGGGGAACAACCATTCCATATTTGTGACTGAAGAGAACATGTGTTGTGGAATATTGTAATTCATCAGTTAACGGTTTTTTTGAAAAACCATATTTTTAAAAAGGCAACATGGGAATCTGAAAATTCTATGAGGGATAAATACCCACACTTATTTGATAAGTGAATAATGTTTTGGGGATGCAATTTTAAAATGGAGGGAAGGATGTAAAATCTTAGGTAAATAATGAAAATGACATTTTTCATATTTATTAATATTTTTAATTAAGTGTTTATTTTAATTTAAAGGGGATGTTTTGTATGGTGGTATATGTGACACCCAACAGTGGGTTTCTATGAAATCTCATGTTTCACACAAGGTTGAGTTATACTGAAACACAATAATATAATATTATTATTTTACATGGTAGTTAATTCCTAGTCTTTTTATTGGTAGGAATGAAAATAACTAATAATGCTATTACTAAACATTTTTCTTAAATGTTTTGACATTTATCTTATAAAAAATAGAGGCATAAAATTAGAATGAATCAAATTTAAACGTAAACACTGTAATATTTTTAAAAAAGGAAGTTTTAATGAATTTTGATGGTGAAAAATTTTATATCTAGTTCAGTCACATTTATATGTCCATTTTGACAAAATAAAATTCTTCTTTAGAATCGGAACTTCCAAATTTACATTGGATAAAATTTAGGTATTTTTTTAATAAAGTTCTCTTTTTAATGAATTGTGAAAAATACGTTATTTTAATTCAAAATTTCCTTTAATATAAATTTTAATATTGTTAGATTATAAATTTAATTGGTTTTAATGCGTAATTGGATAAAATTTTAACCATTTAATATAATTTTGTCCAATGGATGTAATTTTACATTAAAACTATACCTAAACACATGTCAATCTTTTTATAGTTTTTACGTCTTAAAACACGCTTTTATTTTTGACAATCGGAATAAATTTTAAATTAATTACTGCGACTTCTGTGTTTTTCATTTGGAAAAATGGATTATATATTTGGAATCAAAAGGGCCAAATTCTTAAATAGGTATCCTTTATTTTTAGACTTTATGAATAGTAACTTCAGCAGTAATTTTTTTTGCATTGGTAAAAGGGTAAATCTAGTCAATTAGGGTAAAAATAATATAATAATAATATTAAATTACCCTAACATGTGTACTAAAACTATTTAATGAGATATTTCTAACCATGGGCATCTTTGGGTCGATTTTAGGACCCCATGGAGACAATTGTGAGTAAAAATGACATTTATTTACTTTTAATTAAATGTTAAGGAAAATATAACCTAAAAACATATATTTTAGTAAAACAATTTTTATATGGTGTTATATAATTGAACTCTTCGAATATAAATATTCATTGGAAATTTGAAACGACTTACTAAATCATATTTTATTCATAATTTTTTGAGATTATGTAAATAAATTTAATTAAGTCACAATGATGATGTAGTGATTACCTTATTAATGAATGTTTTAAATAAATTAGATTATAAATAATAAAATAAATATATTTTTAAACTTTTATTTTCATGCATGAATTTCATGGATGATTATGACTAGTTATATTTCTAGTAAAAATGTTTTTCGATGTAACCAAGATGTGTTGGATTTTTAAAAAGGTCATGATATGAATATTTTCATAATTGGCATAATTCAAATTTTAAAATATAAAATATTTTATTAAATATTATAAAATTCAAATAAAAACTAATATTAAGAAAAGTAGTTATAATAAGTCATTAATTTGGTTAAGTAAATAGTAATTGGATATTTTTTATATTTTTTTATCTATTTGTATTCTCAAAGTGTTAAATGATTGTTAAAAACCGTATGAGTAAAAATGGGTTAAATAAAAATGATAAAGATTAAAAAATATCCAAAACCTATACAATTCTAATTCGATGATTTTATTTAGACTTATTTTTACCATATTCTCTAATTTAATTAGTTCTTGTACTTTTGAATCCAATAATCATTTTATAATAAAAAATACTTTCAAACATTCTTAAAGAGCCCCCCTCTTATAAAAGGAAATGCCTCTAACCCTTACTCGCACCTCTCAAGACCCCTTGGCTTGTCCAAAATCTTACCAAATAATATCCCAACATATATATATTCTACTTATAATCCTTACCTTAGACATAAGTAAATTCAAGAAATCCATTTGGTTCAAACCAATGGGAGTTACCTGATTTAACGGTAATGTCTTCTCTCAAGTTCTTTTATTTTTTTCCATATCCCCTCCCTATGATATTATTAATAATTTTTTATATAACAAAACCTGTATTCAATATATAATAGGTTTTTTTAATGACAATAATTAAAACTACACTTATACACACCTCCATCTAATGGTCATGGAACATACTATTTCTTTGGACGATGAACTACTTCCTCATGAAATGATGATTGCTCAATCTTCTCCAACCACCTCTAATGGTGGCCATTATGATTGAAGTGTAATAATAAATGATATTTATGATATTAGTTTCGTATATATGCATCATTAATTATCATTTGTAATATAACTTTATTCTTTTCATGTTGTATAAATACCGTAATTTCATTGAGGCAGTACGGACTACCTCCCCCTCAAAATAATATAACTCGTTAATATTATAAATGGAACATATAAAGGATGGTATTAAAGAAATTATGTAACATATATAACATATATATCATAAAAAATTATAATATACCTATATATCATTAATTCTTCCTTCCATTAAATATCAACTAGAAATTAAAGTAGTGTGTGTGTGTATGTATGACTTACCATCTACATGAATGGTTCATTTAATTTCATATATCCAAAGGAAATGGAATATTATAAATACAAATTTACTGGATACATTTTGTACATATGATATAAAATTCATTCATATCATTTTGGAAATAATCACCTTTTTCCCAAATTGATAATAAATAATTATAAAAAGTTAATATTTGATTGATGTTCCGAACATCGACAAAATTTCCTATATGACCTCAACTAATTAAATAATTTTTATAGATAGGTAATAAGTGATATAAAAGGAATAATAAATTTGAAAAGGTTCTGAAACAAGTTTAAATTAACATTTTTTTATTATTCATGATTTTAAATAATGCATGACTCAAGATGAATATGAGGTTAGGGACTTCGTCACAATATCCTTTAATTGAGGATTGTTTTGAAAATATACACCTCTTTTTTTTAGCCAGTGTATAATAAAACCCATTTACTGTTACATTCATTTAAATGTAATTTTTTATCTACTACTAATTTTACTAAATAATAAAAGATATTTTTTTAACATATGCCGCGGGAATGACCTCTTTGTTGTCATAATCGTTATTTGGATTCCTCTATAATCCTTAATGTTTTAGGAAGGAAAAAACTTATTCCAATTTTGGTTGTTTTGGTAATGAAATTTTTTTTCATAGTGTATTTAATATTTCAATATCTTGTAATGAATTATAATTATTTAAAATTAAATATTATTTCTGAAATGTTGATATTTGGGATATTTAATTTGTTATAAATATATAATGGTACTTGGACATTTCACAGGTGGTTACATGATAAGCCTAATGACGGGTGTTTCTGTGATAAACTATGGATAGGTGGTGACGTTGTAACCTTCAATTCATTGGTTATGGAATATGGTCGTATAGATATTCCATTTAGTGATATGTGTGGAAGTAAAACTTATGGTTATTCAATTTAAGTATATTTATGTCCCAAGTTACCTTTATATTCAATATATTGCCTTCAATGGGCATTATGGTAATCTTTTGATTACAAAAAGAGTAAGCAATGAGATTATATTCCATGATTTCTTTTTCTACTTCCTAAATTTGAATGGTATTACTTTATGATAAAGTATTCATGGTTTTCATGATGATTTGAAAACTAAAATGTTTCCTTCTTTGTATTTCCCTTATTGAGCTTGTTATGCTCATCCCATGATTTTTGAAATGTTTTTCATAGGACATAAAGTGGAATAGGGTCTAAGATGGGATCGAGGAAACGCCATGTTGTTTAAAACATGGAACTAAACATGTTTATTTTTTTATGATTTTTTATTTTATGAATAAATGGATAATAATTATGATTGTCCATGTGTAATATTGATGTTGTTAAGTATAAGTTATGACCTAATAAACTATTGCACTAAACCCAAAAAGATTCTAAATTTGATTTATTAACATAATTAATGATTATATAATGTTCAAGCTTAGGGCCATATAAACATTTTGATGGTATTCTAGTTTTACCTACTTCCAATTTCTCTAGAATGAAAAGGTAATTTTATTTATGAATGAATTTATTTTTATTTTGTAATTAAATTAATAGGCTTAAACTCTTCTATATTTTCCACTCTTTGGTTAGTTCTTGAATCATGGGTTGTGTGTGATGACCAGAAAGAGGTTTGTGAATTGAAAAAAATTGTTTTATTATAACTAATATTTTGTGTCTGAACATGAAATAGTATGTATGGTGTCTATTCATGTTAGTTAGAACATGCCCAGATGCACATAGTAATAGGACCAATTTGGGGAAATGGTTTTACATTTGTGAAGATGTTGTTGAAGAAGGTATTACACTCATCTGAAAGGGTGATATAATTTTTCTAATTGGGTCATGTGTGATAATGTTGAATGATTAAGATAATTTGTTTGAAAATAATTTTCTTTACATCGAATGAGAATAGTATTTTTTGGTGAATTCTTTGGACATTTTTCCTTCCTAATTTTTTTTTAAACATTGAAACCAGTAAATTTACAGGATATTCAATTCAAGATATTTATAAAAAAACATTGACATGGACAGATTCTACTTTTTGGGGAATATGGGGGAATTCATAGAGTTTCCCTCGATTGTATGATTACTCACCCCCCCAATGCACAATTATTAGAATTAATAAGTTGTATTCCAAGATACATGAATGGGGAAGATTTAATATTCAACTAGAGGTGATTCATGATTAAAATATCATTTATATTTGAGTTAGAGCTCTTTAGTTGTCATATTATGAGAGTTTGGAGTGGATCTGCATTGGTTTCAATGTCATGGTTTTTTTGTTCAAAATTCATTTTTTATTTTGATACGTTATGTATTTATCAAATCATAATATATGTTGTTATTTTTTCTCTTACATCATTTATAAAATTTTTATTGGTTTTATTTTTGTTTTTTGTTGTTGTATATGAGTTTTTTTCATTTTTTTTAAATGGTTACAACATTACCCCCTCATTATTTTAAAAGTTGTAGTGTTTATTACAACCCTTTACTATGGGACAATGTTATATACCCTTGGTGAAAAAAATTATTATTTCAAAGAAAATGTAGGGGTCTGGGTTTTTAAAATATCATAAACTATTTTTTAAATATTATACTCTCATAAATCTATAGATTGCTTTATCAAAACAATGTATCATGCATAAAAATCTAGTCGATTCCTCCTTCTGTTTGCTTTAGAATTATTTTTAAATTTCTACATATGGATATGATCCAAAATTATTTCAACCTTCTCAATTATAGTTTAAACTATACCATGAAAATTGTTAGTTGAATAATTAATATCCACTAGGAATTATGAAAATCTACTTGTAATCCAATGATATTAAATTTATAGTGTAATTCCAATATTAGACTGAAAGATGATATTTTTTTGGAAATTTTATCTATTTGGAGGACTCTTTCCATGATATAACAACGTATAGGATACATGATATTTGTGTTTCATCTAGTATTTTTATTATCCTGTATTTATTCCTAATAATCTATAGAAGAAACATGATGTTTAAAAAAATGAGTATTGAATTTCAAAAATTTTGGTTTTCCTATAGATGATATAAAAGGCTTATTGATCAGAATCAATAATTATAGGAACTATGATAACACTCCCCACCTCTATCATATGTATCTATTCCATGAACAATACTATATTATACTGCTTTGTCCTAAAGGAATGCACCAGATTTATAAATAATTCAATAATTACCTATAAATAAAAATATACCCCTCTTATATTTGGTAATCATAAAAATATTTCATGGATATATCCTCCTAGTTTCATAATATAGTGTATTATCACACATCTGTTTTATAAAAATTCCCTATTAAACTCATAATTGAGTTTCATCCATTAATTATGGGAATATAAAAAAAATGAATGCACGATGAAATAATGTAAAACTAGATTTATTTTCAAAAATAAGGAAGAATGCATTGCATAATATCAATAAATAAATAATAGTATTGTGTATGTATTTTAATAATATTAATATGATTTCGAATTCCAATCTGTTGTGATCTCCAAAAAATAACACTGTCATAGAGAAAAATTTTAAATAAAAAAAATTAAAAATATGATTTAAATTATTTAAAATAAATATAATGAAATTTTTTTAAAAAAAATTGTGTAACATTAGAATAATATAATAAGGTGTTGTGTAAGAGAGTTATATGACCTATATGACTATGTCAAATGGGTTATTAAATAATTTAAATTATGTTCTTTAGATTTGTAATATTATTGTTAGCTTTGTGGTCTAACAATTGGAATATTGAAATGACTTATATGGTACTTACTGAGGTATTATTAAGTGTAATATTTACAATGGATGAATTAAGAAGATTTAATAATCAAAATAATATAAAATAATTACTTAATTCTTTAAACATGATGTATAAGTTCATATTTTTGGTAAAATACATTTTATATTACATGATAAAATATAAAAAATTATTTTAATATATAAATGTTGTAATTAAATATTATAGATAATTATTTTTTTTTCAATGGTTATCTTTTAAAATTATCATACCAAAATATTCTTTGGATTGTATATATTTAATTCCCATAAATAGTGAATGATAAAGGCCTTTGTGAAATACAGTATATTAATATTTTTTATAACAAGTTAAATACTTAGAAGAAATATCATACTTGTCGTATGGTTGAGTTATAAAAAGATTTTTTCTTTCTAAAATGTGTAATTAATTATATTTAATAACAATATTATGTAATTATCATACTCAGGAGAAAAAAATAATATTTTAATAAATATTTTAAATAACTACCAACACTTCTTCCAATATTAATATATTACACTATCACTCATTTCTATTCACATCCATGAATTATTAACTTTAAAAACATAACCATAATATTCCCCTAAAAACTTTAACATGTGTTGATAATGATCCATTCTAGCTGAAATAATAACCTTCGAATCTTTACAGAGTTTTTTGAATGAGAATTCTCAAAGTTTGGAAATATTCCACACTACTCTATTGATTTTATTATATTTTCTACTACCCTAGGACTAATATTTTTTAATTATAATATAATTATATTTGGTTTATATGTTTAATACAATGTAATTATAATAATATAATATATAATTTTCTCAATTATTTTCATTCTCTCCAGAAAAATTGTTCACCCAAGTTATGTTTATACAACCTATGTTCCTCAAAGTCCATTTTTAATTTTCATATCAAATAACATTATGGTTGAGTGGGAACATCAGATTAATAGATTTCAGAGTTAATCTAGTTCGTCTTAAAAAAATAATAATAGATTACAAAAATACAATATTGGAAATACAACCCACATCGTTGTAATGATATGTGGGTTTCCAAGAACTAGAATCCAAACAAGAACATTACCATAATCATCACACAACCAAAAATGAATGAAAGTAATAGAAATAAGCTCATTTATATCACCACATACAACCACAAACACTAGTACGCACAATAACCACAATGTTTTCCACTAAAACCCACCATTTCTATTCTAGACATACCAACTACTCCACATCACATCAACAAACAAGGATCACCATGAAAAGAAGAATTACCCTGAAAACTAGAATCATTTCAAATGTAGGTGAGAAACACATAAGCCATAAATTTAGGATCAGCATGGAAAATATATGTAAGGCCACACATTCTAAAAATCTGACATCCCTCAAACAACATATTCTAAGACATCCATGATAGCCATCACAATGTACAAACATGGAATGATATAAATTTTACCAGTGAAAGATAATATTTTTTATAGAATGTGCCTATGTGAACCACATCCTCCATCAATGCCACCAATCCCTTTGCTAAAAAAACTAGGTGAAATAAACCATTTAAAAGAACATTGATAGAAATAAAACATTGGGATTCCAACCTTGTCATTGAGGTTCAATTCCATTCATAAATCACTGAGTCTCACCACTCACAATACTCTTTATTGAATCAATAGAAACTTAAAAGAAATAAAATGAAATATATAGAAATATTAGACAATGAATCCCATGATGATGAAACACTACACAACCACTAGACCATTAGATTTAATTTGAACTGAAGTAGGGGAATAATCCTAATACAACCAGCATTCAATATAGAACATATCCCCCTTTCATTATACCAAACTGACAATAGACAACCTCATATCAAACCAAGATGGTTCCAAGAAAAACTAGATGTGAAGTAATAGTATAGTAGGGTAGACTATTCAATTATGAATATCCTCTAATATTCACTCCCAAAAAAGTATCAAGCCACTGAAGTGAAATCATGACAAACAAACAATGGGTTTATCATGAAGGTTCAAGCAACAATAGTTGTTGTAGCAGAAGTCAATGTCTAGGGAGTAGTAGGTAACAATCTATTTCAGGGGAAATAGCTAAACCTACCATCAATGGGAGGAAATAATTATGAGTAATTGAATAATTGTTTTGTGTCATTGGGATGATGAAGTTAAGAATAACGAAACCCTATAACAACAATAGAGGTTCAGAAGGATGGTAGAAAAGGAGCACTGAAAATATCGATAAAGAAATAGAGTATGTAAAAAACATAATTGTTGAGATATATTGGAATATGTATGGGGAATAAAAGTGTTAGGAGATTTATGGAAGATGAAAGTGAGGTAATGGAAAACATGGACCATAAAGAACTCCATTGCAAAAGGCATCCATCATCTATTACAAATATATTATACTACCTAAGACAATGATAATGATCTATTTCATCATCTTCCTTTCATGAATTTTCATGAAACGTTTTTCATGTAAATATTTAGAATTATTAATAAATTAATTTAAATTTTAAACTTTTATATGTGATAAAATAAGATTAATTGATAATTATATTAATAATAAACCATAATTGTTTGTTTGATCACTTAAATATGAGTATAATATAAAATGTTTACTGATATATGATCATATTAGTGTTTCTAATAAAATATTTAACATTTATACTTCTCTGATGAAATGGAACCATTATCATGTCATTGATGGAGATTATGGATCCATTGTATACTAGAAATTGAATATTAATGTTATATTGAAGTAGCGTTGGAGTTATGTACTGCAAACAACCACACACTTGATGTAGAAATAATAATTTATCAATGGAATTGTATGAGATATTGATTGTATTAAAATATACCGAATAAAAAATATTATTTTTTAATAATATGAAATTTACATATGTAATTCATTCATTCATGATGTTAGAGGAGTATCCTATGTGTGTTAGGACATAAGGTATATAGACACACACGCTTTCCATTTTATTGAATGTTATCTCTTTCTTTTCTGTTACACTTTTTCTTCATATGTGTTATAATTAAATTAAAAATAATTTATTTTATTTAGTTATCCCTTTGTTTTTTCTATGTATATACAAATATTTCCAGTTATGTACCAGATAATGGATTTTTTAATAATCTTATTCCATGAATATGAGGAAAACTTTTACATTTCATCTAATTTTTCCTTTATCCTAGATATAATTATTATATTATTATATTAATTAAAAACCTTATTGTTAATATATAAGAATTTAAATTATTCCTTATTTATAATTATTTTTCTATAATAATTTTACATAAATTATATATTACTCATCTATTAATCTTTTTATTAGGGGGAATATTTCAAATAGTTTTGATTCACATTTTCATATGATATTTTCTTCACTTTTATCTCTATTTTCATTAAATATACTTCTTTATTAAATTATATGCATAAAATACTCCCTTATAAAATCCTCTTATAGAAACATGAATGATACCACATTTGTATTGTTAGTAACATATTCATGTAACTAGTTTTTCTACTCGATGGGTTTTTTCATGATCATGCTTAGTGTGTGCTTTATTTCCCAATTACACACATATATATGAAATATTTTAATATGATGGGTTACACAAGAATTATATAAAAAATCCATTAATTATTAAATCAATTTATCTTGTGAAATACTATATATAGATCATGACTAGTTATTTTAGCTCATTATGTTCTCTGGTCTGAATGGTGAATATTTAGATGAATTTATGATAACATGTTTTATGATTGTTCTACAATATTAATATTTCTATTTTAGTACTAAATAATTTCCATAATTTATAGCTTCAATGTGTATTTTTATAATAATCTCCTTTTGTAATTCCATTTTCTCATTACTAGATCTTATGACATTTAATCATTATATTTATCATCATTATCCCCTCCATCCAAATAAGAAAAATTATTTTAAAAAATGAATATTTTGAAGATGAGGGGAAAAAATACACACCATCAATAAACACATTATAAAAAATGATCCACCATATTACATAATGACCAATGATTTGGAATAAATAGAAAAAAAGTATTTATTCAAATTAATATATGGTAATTCATGCAAGGTTACTGATGAACACCTTAATACTGTAGCTATATGTGACTCACACAGTATCATCCATAATTAGTCATCATCACTATTACACATCACTACTGACTGTTCATCATAATTAGAATAACTAATAGAAAACAACATGAAAAACTAATTACTGAATGAAAAATACTGTTGGCCTCTATCTGACATTCGACTCACAAAACCAACAGGATAAAATTGTATTTAGAACACCTCATCACCATAAGTTGAAACAATTACAAACTACATTCATAGTAAAAATACTAAAACACCAATGGTATAGAATATAAATATAATTACTAAACATTTTATTCTAAATCTTATTCTTAATTAACCCCAAACTAATTCTACATGGTACCCACAGATTAAGATGATGCACAAGTTCTAAGAAATAGGAAACAACAACCACTAAATAACTAATTTAAAACATTGAAAACTACCACAGAATACAAAAAAAACAGGCAACAATACAGAATCCAATGTTAATGGGACCTTAGATAAGAAAAATAATTGCACCTCCACCTATCTCAACATAAATAATGAACCACTCATATATTTTAACCCTTGAATACCTACCTATCTAACACAATGTATTTGATAAAATTTATAACTACACACTCCATTGATTTTTCATCTTCCCTACGGATGCATTGAATGACATACTTACAAGACTATTACACGTTAGATTCTGATTTAGTGGGGCTAGAAAAAATGTCACCACTAAGAAAATTCCTCAATGTGACACCTCTAGATTTCTTGAAATATTTCCCATTAAATAATTGTATTTATTTGATATATTTCATTGAATGAAACACCTTGATATACAAACCGTAATATTCTATTATTTTATGTAAAAATCGTTGTTGAGAAGATGGATTGAAAATTATAAATAGTTATAACAAAATTATGAAAAATTATTAAACAATTTTAAAATTAAATCTTTCAAAATCAATTTTTTTAGAAAATAAAATAAAATCCTTTGAAGGTAAAAAGTGATATTATTGAAAAATATATATATTTTTATACAAGAAATGTAATGTTATCTTAAAAAATTATATTTATGTATATTTATTAATTATTTTAACTAAATTATTTATTTTACAAATTCAATCTAATTTTTTATTATTCTATTAATGGTTTCTAATTTTCATGGAAAAATAATATTTGTAGTTTAATGATTCAATTTATTTATTAATAAAAAAAATATTATCACAATTTTTACATATATTTTAAAATGAATTCCTATATCACATAGAAAATGAATAATGTTGAATTTATTAACAATTTCGATTCATCCTACGTAATATAATTTTATATTTTGAAATTATGGTTTATCCATAATTACTCGTTATATAGTAAAAAACCATTACCATAGTAATAGTTAAAAGGGATAGTAAGCGTTAAGTTTTAATAGTTAAGTGTTAAAATTACATAAAATAATTTATAATTCGTATCATATGAATTTTTTTCTTATATCATCAAATTTGTTAACTTCAAATAATTTGGATCCAAAATCCACTGACTGGGACATTATTATATTTTAATGTTAGAAATATTTACAAGTGTTCTATTCACCTACCATATAAAATAGAACACCTTCTCCTCTCTTATATATACCAATAGAGTAATTTAACTCAACTATTCACATCCCAAATTCAATCCCATAATCATTATCCCTAAATTTGATGTTTTGTATTTAAAATTTTCAAATCAATGATCCCTTATGTTTCTTTTGAAAGGATGATATCAGATGAAATGTGATATGTTTTTATCGATATTATTAAAGTTTCAATCTTATAAAAACATATATAATTGTTATATAAAAAATTTAACATGATGGAATTTTTATATTAACTTTACTATGATATTTTTATGTTAATAGATTATCCAATTTCAACTATATCCAAGACATTGGAGAGTTATAATGTCGATCAAGAGTATCTATGGACAACACCCTTCACGAAGCAATGTGATTCATATTAATTTCATATTTACAATGAAGGTAATACATATATAATTAATTAATAAATGTATTATAATTTCGATATAACTATAATGAATGAAAATTGAATTATTATGTAAATTTATTTTTATCAATCCATTTAATTTTTAAAATATCGCATGTGGGTGCGTATGTATTACAACATTCATGAAGTGATGTAATTATTTTTCCATCATTGAATTTATGAAAGGAATATAAAATTTTTATATAATGAATAAATATGATACTTATTTCATGATTAATTTTCTGGATACTATAACACCATGGTGATGGTGAGTGGACCAGAACCACCAAACGAAAATAAGCATTGAAAATAGACATATCCCCTTCCCCCTGAATGTTAATTTTGATAATTAAATTATGAAAATGGATAATTGAACATTATTAAGTAATTATATAAAATAATTTATCTAAAAGTATGTCCCGATGAGTTTCGGCTAGTGTGTATGAGTAAATGCCATAAGATGTGGAAAGACTATAAAGGCAAAGTCAAGAGGGACCACTGGGTACCAAATGTGGGTGCCCCAGACATTCTAGAAAAAGTCCCAAGAGGTTTCCTCCCGGCTCAGTGGCTTTATTTAGTTGCATATTGGTCCACTGAGGGTGTTGCGGTTTGTATATTTATTTTGGTATATATATTATCAAGAATGTGTGATTTGTTTGATATTTGAATGAATTGAATGTAGGAGGTGTCTACACGCCATTCTGAGAATCGAGCGTTACAGGGACCACCTCACAGGCTCGGGACTCGTCACGTGTCTCAGATCCAACATGAGGTATTTATTATTCATTTTTTAATTTTTTTTAATTAATACAGTTTTGTGTTTATATTCAATTCATATATAGTTGTGGGAGCAAGGTGCACCAACTGATAAAATGTCGGTGTGGATGAGGAATCGTGATCGCAATGATCCAGAGGCTGCAGCATTGATAGTAAGTTCTTGTAATCATTACCAATACTTACATAAAGTCTTATATTAATATATGTATATATAATTAAATATTTCACCGGATCAATTTGAAGTTGAATTAGAACATCTGCCAGAGGACCAGCGACAACTTCCCATGCGAAGGGATGAGATCTTTCATCGCATCATTGGTCGGGACGGACGTGGATATAGTTTGACCTATGGAACAGAGATTCCTCGTTCTGTAGTGTCACGCGTGGCGGTTGTCGGTCCTGCTGTTGCTCAGATGTCACAGCAGCTGTCAGATTTTGAGGCAGGGCTGTGGGCTTCCGAGGAGGAAAATGCGCAATTGGCTGCTGAGGTTTGAGAATTGCGGGAATATGTGCGTCCGGGTGATGGTGCAGGGGATCACACGACGTAGGTTTATACATTATTTATTTATTTAATTTAAATTTTTTTTGTTATGAAAATATTCATAATGTTTATTTGTTGTAGGACCTTGGCCCACCGGATGGAGGTCAGTGATGAACACGCATGACGCATCACGAGGTGTGTTTCTGCTTTTAATGGTAGGGTTGTTATTGATATTTGTATTGGGTTTCTAGTGAGTTTTTTTGTGATTTGGATAGCTTTTTTCATTTAATTTTCAATGTTTAGAATTGTATGTTCTGTAATACTTTTAAAAAAATACGTGATTTCTAATATAAATCATTAAACTTGTTTATGCCGAATGAGCTGAGTTCACTATCTGTTTTCTCCGTCCTATCCCGGACCGCCCTCCCCGCACTCCGGACAGCCCTCCCCACACTCCGGACAGCCCTCTCCGCACCCGGAGAGGCCTCCCGCACCCCGGACAGCCCCCCACACCCCGGACAGCCCCCCCCCCCACACCCCGCACAACCCTCCGCACTCCGAACAGCCCTCCCCGCACCCCGGACATGCCCCCCCCCCACCCTGAACATGCCCCCCCACTACAGACAGCCCCCCCCCCCCCCCCCCGCACCATGGACATCCTTCCCCACACCCCGGACTGCCCTCCCCGCACCCCGAACAGCCCTCCCCGCACCCCGAACAACCCTCCCCCGCACCCCGGACAGCCCTCCCCGCACCCTGGACAGCCCTCCCGCACCCCGGACAGCCCTCCCCGCACTCCGGACAGCCCTCCCCACACCCTAGATAGGCCTCTTGCACTTTGGACTGCCCTCCACACACCCCAGACATTCCCTCCAGCCCGGGTGAGTGAATTGTTACATGGTCGAGCAGACGACACGTCAATCGGACGTGCCGTGTGCCCGCATTGACCGAGAACGCCATTCGGGTGTCATAAACGGCCAAAACGGGCGTCTCACATTCAGAGTCATATTGGATGACATCAGATTGACCTTAAATCACAGGGAAACAATCTAATTGTTATTCGTGACGTGCACGCGCAGACGGCACGTCAATCGGACGTGCGGTCTGCGCGGTAGGGCTCATTATGCGTTCTTTAAGTGTTGTGCGCGCTTGATAAACGCGCGCGGGGGGGGTCCAAACGGGCCGAACGAGGTCCGAATGGTCTGAAATCTGACGACATCAAAGGGTGAGTGAATTTTGACATGGTTGAGCAGACGGCACATCAATCGGCCGCACCGTGTGCCCGCGGTGACCGGGAACGCCGTTCCGGTGTCATAAACGGCCAAAACGGGTGTCTCATGCTCAAAGTCATAGCGGACGACATCGGATTGACATGAAATGACAGGGAAACAATCTAATTATTATTCGTGACGTGTACGCGCAGATAGCACATCAATCGGACGTGCAGTCTGTGCGGTAGGGCTCATTATGCGTTTTTTAAGTGTTGCGCGTGCTTGATAAACGCGCGTGGGGGGTCCAAATAGGCCGAACGAGGTCTGATTGGCCTGAAATAAGACGACATAAAAGTGTGAGTGAATTGTGACGTGGTCGAGTAGATGGAACGTCAATCGGACCTGCCGTGTGCCCGCGGTGACTGGGAACGCTGTTCCGGTGTCATAAACGGCCAAAACGGGCGTCTGACGGGCAAAGTCATAGCGGAAAACATCAAATTGACCTGAAATCACAAGGAAACTATATATATATTATTCGTGAGATGTACGCATAGACGGCACGTCAATCAGACGTGCGGTCTGTGCGATAGGGCTCATTATGCGTTCTTTAAGTGTTGCGCCTGCTTGATAAACGCGCGTGGGGGGGTCCAAATGGGCCGAACAAGGTCCGAATGGCTTGAAATCAGACGAAATCAAAGGGTGAGTGGATTATGACGTGGTCGAGCAGACGGCACGTCAATCGGATGTGTTGTTTGACCGTGGTGACCGGGAACGCGTTTCCTGTGTCACAAACGGCCAAAACGGGCGTCTGAAGGTCAAAGTCATAGCGGACGACATCCGATTGACCTGCAATCACAGGGAAACAATCTAATTATTATTCGTGAGGTGTATGCATATACGGCACATCAATCGGACGTGCGGTCTGCGCTGTAGGGTTCATTATGCGTTCTTTAAGTGTTGCGCGCGCTTGATAAATGCGCGTGGGGGGTCCAAATGGGCCGAACTAGGTCTGAATGGCCTGAAATCAGACGACGTCAAAGGGTGAGTGAATTGTGACGTGTTCGAGCAGACATCATGTCAATCGGATGTGCTGTGTGCCCGCAGTGACTGGGAACGCCGTTCCGGTGTCACAAACGGCCAAAACGGGCGTCTGACGGTCAAAGTCATAGCGGACGACATCAGATTGACCTGAAATCATAGTGAAATAATCGAATTATTATTCTTGAGGTGTACGCGTAGACGGAACGTCAATCGGACGTGCGGTCTACGCGGTAGGGCTCATTATGTGTTCTTTAAGTGTTGCGTGCGCTTGATAAACGTGCATGGGGGGGGTCCAAATGGGACGAATGAGGTCCTAATGTCCTGAAATCAGACTACATCAAAGGGTGAGTGAATTCTGACGTGGTCGAGTAGATGGCACGTCAATCGGCAGCACCGTGTGCCGGCAGTGACCAGGAACGCCGTTCCGGTGTCATAAACGGCCAAAACAGGCGTCTGATGGTCAAAGTCTTAGCGGACGATATCGGATTAACCTGAAATCACAGGTAAACAATCTAGTTATTATTCATGAGGTGTAAGCACAGACGGAACATCAATCGGATGTGTGGTATGCGCGGTAGGGCTCATTATGCATTCTTTAAGTGTTGTGCGTGCTTGATAAACGCACGGGGGGGGGGGGGGGTCCAAATGGGCCGAACGAGGTCCGAATGGCCTGAAATCAGACGACGTCAAAGGGTGGGTGAATTTTGACGTGGTCGAGCAGACATCACGTCAATCAGATGTGTCGTTTGACCGTGGTGACCGGGAATGCGTTTTCGGTGTCATAAACGGCCAAAACGGGCATCTGACGGTCAAAGTCATAGCGGACGACATCAGATGGACCTGAAATCACATGGAAACAATTTAATTAATATTCGTGACATGTACGCGCAGACGGAACGTCAATCGGACGTGCGGTCTGTGCGGTAGGGATCATTATGCGTTCTTTAAGTGTTGTGCGCGCTTGATAAACGAGCGTGGGGGGGGGGGTGAAAATAGGTTGAACGAGGTCTGAATGGCATGAAATCAGACGACATCAAAGGGTGAGAAAATTTTGAGGTGGTCGAGTAGACCACACATCAATCGGCCACACCGTGTGCCCGCGGTGACCGGGAACACCGTTCCAGTGTCATAAACGGCCAAAACGGGTGTCTTGCAGTCAAAGTCATAGAAGACGACATCGGATTGACCTGAAATCATAGGGAAACAATCTAATTCTTATTCTTGAGGTGTAAACGCATACGGAACATCAATCAGACATGCGGTCTGCGCGGTAGGGCTCATTATGCGTTCATTAAGTGTTGTGCGCGCTTGATAAACGCACGTGGGGGGGGGGGGGTCCAAACGGGCCAAACGAGGTCCGAATGGCCTGAAATAAGACGACATAAAAGGGTGAGTGAATTGTGATGTGGTCGAGAAGACGGCATATCAATCGGACGTGCCATGTTCCCGCGTTGACCGAGAACGCCGTTCGGGTGTCATAAACGGCCAAAATGGGCATCTCACGTTCAAAGTCATAGAGGACGACATTGGATTGACCTGAAGTCACAGGTAAACAATATAATTAATATTCATGACGTGTACGTGCAGACATCACCTCAATCGGACGTGTCGTGTGCGCGCGGTGACCGGGAATGCCGTTCTGGTGTCATAAACGGCCAAAACGGGCATCTGACGATCAAAGTCATAGCGAACGACATCGGATTGACATGAAATCACAGGGAAACAATATAATTATTATTCGTGAGGTGTACGCGCAGACGTCACATCAATCAGACGTGTGGTCTGTGCGGTAGGGCTCATTATGCGTTCTTTAAGTGTTGCGTGCGCTTGATAAACATGTGTGGGGGGTCCAAATGGGCCGAACGAGGTCCGAATGGCCTGAAATCAGACGACATCAAAGGGTGAGTGAATTGTGATGTGTTCGACTAGACGGCACGTCAATCGGCCGCACCGTGTGCCCGCGGTGACAGGGAATGCCGTTCCAGTGTCATAAACGGCCAAAACGGGTGTCACACGCTCAAAGTCATAGTGGACGACATCGGATTGACCTGAAATGATAGGGAAATAATCTAATTATTATTCGTGACGTGTACACGTAGAAGGAACATTAATCAGACGTTCAGTTTGCGCGGTAGGGCTCATTATGCGTTCTTTAAGTGTTGCACGCGCTTGATAAACGCGCATGGGGGGGGGGGGTCCAAACGGGCCGAACGAGGTCCGAATCGCCAGAAATCAGACGACATCAAAGGGTGAGTGAATTGTGACGTGGTCGAGCAGACATCACCTCAATCGGACGTGCCGTGTGCGCGCGGTGACCGGGAATGCCGTTCTGGTGTCATAAACGGCCAAAACGGGCATCTGACGATCAAAGTCATAGAGAACGACATCGGATTGACATGAAATCACAGGGAAACAATATAATTTTTATTCGTGAGGTGTACGCGCAGACGTCACATCAATCGGACGTGTGGTCTGCGCGGTAGGGCTCATTATGCGTTCTTTAAGTGTTGCGTGCGCTTGTTAAACGTGTGGAGGGGGGGTCCAAATGGGCCGAACGAGGTCCGAATGGCCTGAAACCAGACGACATCAAAGGGTGAGTGAATTGTGACGTGTTCGACCAGACGTCACGTCAATAGGCCGCACCGTGTGCCCGCGGTGACAGGGAACGCCGTTCTAGTGTCATAAACGGCCAAAACGGGTGTCTCACGCTCAAAGTCATAGCGAACGACATCGGATTGACCTGAAATGACAGGTAAATAATCTAATTATTATTCGTGACGTTTACACGTAGACGGAACATTAATCAGACGTTCAGTCTGCGCGGTAGGGCTCATTATGCGTTCTTTAAGTGTTGCGCGCGCTTGATAAACGCGCGTGGGGGGGGGGGGGGGTCCAAACGGGCCGAACGAGGTCCGAAGGGCCAGAAATCAGACGACATCAAAGGGTGAGTGAATTGTGACGTGGTCGAGCAGACGACGCGTCAATCAGATGTGCCATGTGCCCGCGGTGACCGGGAACGCCGTTCTGTTGTCATAAACGGCCAAAACGGGCGTCTGACGGCCAAAGTCATAGAGGACGACATCGGATTGACCTAAAATCATAGGGAAACAATCTAATTATTATTCGTGAGGTGTACTTGTAGAAGACACGTCAATCGGACGTGTGGTCTACACGGTAGGGCTCATTATGCATTCTTTAAGTGTTGTGCGTGCTTGATAAACACGCGTGGGGGCCCAAATGGGCCGAACGAGGTCCGAATGGCCTGAAATCAGACGGCGTCAAAGGGTGGGTGAATTGTGATGTGGTCGAGCATACAGCATGTCAATCGGACATGCCGTGTGCCCGCGGTGACTGGGAACGCCGTTCTGGTGTCATAAAGGGCCAAAACGGGCGTCTGATGGTCAGAGTCATAGCGGACAACATCGAATTTACCTGAAATCAACGGTAAGTGGGCGTCTGATGGTTATGTTACCATTATATTTTATACAATGATAGGAATTGAGATTTCAGAATCTCTATTGAGACTTGGGATTACCATACATGGATATTTCATCATTTTATATGAATAATCTTCACATTAAAAAACATTTCATGAGGTCCACAATAGATTAGTGTGTTTGGGAACATGGAAATACAATCTCCTAACATGGTGAAATACCTTTAGCATCTCTATTAATGATCATCCCCATTAGTACACCGACTTAAAACCATTACCAATAACTGGGGAAAAATATAAGAAAGGGATTAGCTCATTTGCTTAGTAAGCATAAATAAGGGTGATATGTTAGCATAATCATGAGAATAAGTGTGTGAAAACATTATAATATCATTAGCAGATCATAGCCGACATATCAAAGACTATAATAATGTGTCATTGAATAAGGACTGTAATTTCATAAGGCATGAATAATAAGATAATCAAGATATAATCCTTTAAATAATAACATAAGAATAAGAAATTCAATTATTTAATACACATAAGCATATAATATTGTCATCATGTTTAAGTAGAAAAAGGTATTCACATTATGTTAAGGGCATGAAATCAATCTCTTTCATAAACTTATGTAGATACAACTAGGTCCTTTCATAACATCATGATCATGTAATTAGGTTTATAGATAACATTGTGATCATGTAAATAGGCTCATGCATAAAGTTATAGACATGAAATAATGCTCATGAATAGAATTGTTAACAAGGAATTAGGTTCACACATATAATTATGAACATTTTATAAGGTTAACATATAACATTTTGAACATTTAAAAATTTTGCGCATAAACTTATGGACCTGAATCATTGTCTATGAATATGATTGGGAACATATAATTAGGCTAACACATAACATCTTGAACATGTAATAAGGTTCACTCATAATGTTGTGAACTTGTAATCATGTTCACACATTAACAATGGGCATAAAACCGAGTCCATTCATTACATTATTAATATTTAATCAGGTTCATGTATAACATTGTGAACATATAATTAGGCTCACACATAACACAATGAACATGTTATAAGGTTGAGGAATTAAATTTATACTCTCGATTCACCAATAATTACCCAATTATTTAGAGTTAGATATTGGTCCCACCCATCACATAAGTAAATAATGCTTACTTGTTCCCCAAGATAAAAACATTCATCATATTGTGAACCATAAAATAAGATATATTTCATAAAAATCATATCAGAACCCATGAAATGAAATGTGATTCCTAAAAATTCTAGCATATCATAATATATAGAATGTGATAGGTTTCATAATCATTTTATTAAGTAATAACCCATGAAAATAATTATGTTTCAAAAGCACATAACCCATGGAAGAGATAAGGGTCTCATATATATCATTCTCTAAAAACAAAAGACAATCATGAATAAAAAAGAATTGTATTATTGGATCAAATATCCAGTAAATAATAAACTACAACACGATACTTCATTATATATGGAGATGGATTTTGAAGGATCACATCGAACATTTATTATGTGAAATATCTCTTCCTTGAAAATACCCTTCATAAAACCAATTCCAAAACTCTTTTCATCTATAGAAATATTTATTGTTTCATTTAAACAAGTCCATTATAAAAATAGGTTCTCCACAATGAAAGATGTTTTTTAAAACATAAATCATTCTGAATATGATTTACTTTTAAAATATCATTGAATACTTATAAAAATCATGATTTTTTATTTTGTTTATTGAAAAAAAGTTAAAAACTCCAAAAGGAATCATGAAAACATTTTGATAACCTATTTCGTAGAAAAAAAGAATTGAAATCTTCAAATTTAGATAATATTAGGAATAAAATTTATTTAATATTCATATTTTAAACATAAAAATTAAAATTCAAGGAAATAATGATCATGATGGAATGTAAGTCTATAGATGTCGAACATTCCTTCTTCCCTAATTTTTTTTGAAAAGTTCCTTGATAAAAAGGATCAAAAAATTAAATTTAAAATCTGTTTTTTAAATATGTAAAAATGGGTGAAAGGATACTTTAAATATCATTGGACAATAATAAACCATTTTTGAAAACATCAGTAGAAAATATGGTTTTTAATGGTCGAGGAACTTCGACTGAAAGGGGAAATAAATTAGGATTTTGATAAAAATATTTTCTTAATTATTTTAGGTACCAAATAGCAGAAAAACTACACTTTTACATGGATATAACATGAAATGAAAGAGGATAAAGAAATTCATGATATTCCTAATGAGATGGATCAAAATATTTTATCAATAGTATCATTATTATAGTCATCTCAGATAAATAATGAGATTGTAGTAATAACATGTTACTACTTTGGTAGTATTAAATCATGGCCCCATAAGAGAATAAAATTAAATTATGTGTATAATATCCCGAAAGGAATAAAATTCCAGATAAAACATGAATTTTTTTTATACACAATTCCCATAAAAATATAGGTGCATAGCACATCATGTCTCTTAGATAATGAAAATTGGGAAAACATTACATTAATGATTTTGTGACATTTGAACCATAAACCACACGAGAGAAATATTAAAAAAAGAATATGTAAATACCATTAAAATTTATTACAATAATAAAGGAATATACTAATAGGTAGTAAATACACCGCATAAAATAAATGAGTAGTGAACTTTGAATTTATATCATTGATAAATAAAGTGAGATGATAAAACTTTTGTCTTAACACATCCCATTATTTGAATATGGTCAAAAACTATATATAAAAAGAATAATATTAAAATAAATTTTAAAAAAAAGAATATTATTATATACAATATCATATATTGTTATATTTTGATTTTATATTGCCTATTTCTTAGAAATTCCATTATAATGTTACGTTTTCGGTAATATTCATGTTGTTTTAATATAAATGTTGACTTTTTATTCTTAATAATTTTCCAAAGATCATGATTAAATTTTTAGTATAATATAAACATTAAATAATTATCATATATATACAGTATATAAATATTAATAATAATATATGAAATATAGAAATATGAAATAGAATACATCGTTCATGGAGACATTCGGTTGTGTGTATGCACGAACGATATTTCTATTTAGTTAACATTTTAAAATGAATAAACTTAATATATTTAATTTATATATATAATAATAATAATTAGAAAAGAATTATTATTTCATATATATATATATATATACATATAATTTACTAAAACCATTCTCAATAATTTTCCTTGTGGAGTTTGAATAAATCGCATCGCTTTGACGAGGTGGTAGACTTCACTTCCACAAACAAAGTTATCTTATTTTCACAAAAATGGAAGGAATGAAGGTTTGAGTTATATATTAATTAAATAATTATAAATACAACCCAAATATCATACATATCATATAAAAATCGATTTCACATCATAATTAAATACCATGATAGTTGGTAAAGGATAAATGAACAACACCGTTTTGTGAGGCTGTAGTTCACCCGATACAAGAATGGTAAGTTTGTAAAAGTTTTTTTGGATGTGTCTGTAGGTGTACGTCGAACCGATAGAATAAAAAATATCAGTATATTTATTTAAATTAATATATTATATATTCTTGAATAATATTATTTTATGTTATGGATAATTAAAATAAAAGAAAACATCTTTGGGATGGATGTTTCCTCTTCACTAGGTAACTCTTTTTGGTTTATGCCAAATGGATTTTTTGATGGATTTATTCCAAAAATGAGTCCTCTTGGTTGAAGTGGTGTATTTTGTTAGGAGATTTTGGAATGGTTTTTATCATCCAAAAGGGAATGATATATGTGAATAAGTGGAAGGGGATAGTGCCTTTTATATTGGAGGAGGAGTGACATTCATGTAAAAATATTAAAATGGAATTCCTCCCACGTTTTTCACATTTATCACTGATAAAATAATTATCCATGAATAATAAAATGAATTATTGTTTATAAAATTAATAGATATGTATTTTTTACATGTGGATCTCTTTTTGGGACTTATGTTCAATGTTTATCCTTTTCTTAACCTAATTTTTCTCCTAATCATTTTAACTGATTTGTATCTCATTCACTAATCATATTAGTAAAAAACTAATCTAACCTTATTATAAATAAAAAACTATGGTTATTACATATATGGAATCCATTTTTCCATATTATAAAAACAAAATTGGTAGAAATCAATTAAAATTTAATCATGTAGATGGGACGACAAAGCAATTTTGTTTTTAAAAAATGTTATAAAGATTGAAATGTTTTTAGATCAAATTTCAAAGTGAAATTTATTACAATTACCTAAATTGGATTAATTTATTAATTTTATATATTATAATATTTTAAAACCAAATTAATATATAATTTAACTACATAAATAAATTAAATGAGAATGTATTTTTGATTTACAATTCAACATTTGTTCACTATTCATTAAAAAATGAAACTTCATAGAAAATACCAAAAAATTATCCATATTAAATTTTGATATTATAATTTCAAAAATATATTTTATTTTTTCAAATATTAGTTTAAAAATATCCATGAATTGAGTTCAAAATTGTTTCTCCATTAAAAGGTGTTAAAATTACCTTTATTAAAAATACAATATTTTATTCAGAAAATTGGATTTATTATTATTTGATGCATATCAAATATAGTTGATGAGTGTAAAAAAATTGATTTAATATATAATATATTTAAAATGTTAATAAATTGTATTTTTAATTTATAGATATAAAATGGTGTTTAAGCATTAAAAATAGGTTTCATTGAAATGGAATTTTTTATTTTCAAATAGTTCTGACATTAATTTCTAGCTAATTGATAAAAAAGAGTTCATTTTATACACATGTTTAATTAGTATTTTTACAATTTTGATAACATTGTTAATTACATACATTCTAATTTATAGGATTCACTTATAATAATAATTTTAAAATGTACTAATATTATGTTATATTTTGGAAAATCTAGCTCAAGCATGTAACACAGGAAATCGATAGAAATTGATAGTGTCTGTAACATATGAAAAACATAGTGTTATGTGTTCTGAAAGCTAATATATGTGTTTCATATAGCACAAATTCAACCTCCTGTTTTGTAAAATATAGGATTTTCATTGTGATTTCATATAACATAAGATATATTTTGTGTTGTGTGATATGAAGAATATCAAAAAGATAGATTATATCAAAAAAAGCAGAGTTTATTTGGGTGTTACAATATCACTATTATCCTTATTTGTGGTAAAAATTTCAAAGATTGAATTTCTTCTAAATTACAATAATTAAACTCACGGATTAAAGAAAAAAAATATTATATTATGAATGACGTGTTGAAAGTATTATGTGAAAATATTCACCGTGGGACTTTATAATTTTTCATGTGTGGAAAATATGACCATTGATCAATTGAATGTAATTTTTATGTGAAGATTCCATTCAATTGTTATTGGAAACCATAATCGAATGTTTCACTCATGATCCAATGTTACTATTACATGGTATATTTATATTTTACCTATATGTTCACAAATCTGTGGGAATGTGATTACAACTGAAATTAGTAATATCTTAAATAAATAGACAAAAGTGAATGCTAATTAGATCATAAATACTAAAGTGGATAAAAATTTGATGTAATGAAATGTATAATTATAATCTACTCAATAATTCCAAATAAATAATTTAATTTTATCTCTACCCATTAGTTTATATCATAATAATTTTCTAAGGGTATCACATTACCACCTCAATAATTACAAATTGAACAATCACTGAAAACACTAAATGATATGATGATAACATCTCAAGTCAATAGCTCCATGATAATAGAAGATTATAGGAATTTGATTCCTTCAAATATTTTTCTTCTCCCTATAGTTGAATTTTATATTTTTATTATAATGTAATAAAAATCTTTTTATACATTCCATATCAATTCTCATGGAATGGAATTCACATTTTAAATACAAAATCATTCAATAGTTCCCATTTAATGTGATGCGAAAATGAATTTCAAATGGAAATTACTTACATTATATAGTTATTACAACTTATTCATGAAGGAAATGTATCTAAAATGGTTGGTGTAAATTCAACATTGAATATATTCCTATTGTTCCTGAATATTCTGAAATACTTTTTTGAATACATATTGGGTGTTCCGTGAAATCATGAAGGTGATTCTTTATAAAAACACATACCTCGTGAAAAACATATTTCACTGATTATATAGATAAGTTCAAGATTGAGATATAGGAAAATTAGAAGATAATACAAGATAATATAGATAAGGGATTCATAATCCTGAGTGTATCACCATAGGGTGAATTAGTTCATTTTTAAAGAAGAGTAGTTGTTGAATCTATCATATCAGTGACAATACTAAACATATAAATGAAGATAACATGTTCCTCTACCTTAAACCATAAATTGAATAGTTTTTGATCAAATATGACGATCTCAATACCTTTCCATGATTAACCTCGATTCGTTATATCAACAATTTAGCATCGACATAGATGATATACCCAAAAAATCATTACATGTGTGGTATGGTCATAACGAATTTATATTGAATACAATATCACTTACCAATGTCCCTTAAATAATCATGTATTTATTTAATATAGTCTGTAGTGGTTACATTGATCGATTTTTGGTGTTGTTTATATATTATATTCATAAATAATTAGAGAAAAGGGATGAAAAAGAAGATCATTCGATGATTTTGTAGAAGACCCGATTGAATGATAAGTTATAATAATAATTCAGATTGTGTGAATTATGGTTACAGAAATTTTGATTCATGGGTATAAAATCCCAATTTAGGAAACACCGTTAGATCCCTCAATGATGAATGTTATTGGGAAATTGGATAGAAGAACAATGTTGGCCAATATATTTTTTTTCTTATATCATAGATATTAATGACTGATTTTGATATATTGATCATTAATACATAATAAAATAAACATTCTTACTATGAAATAATACAAGATCCATCAGAGATATGACTATGAGGGAAAATTCAATGAACTGAAGAGAAAGTTGGATAATGAACCTATGCTCAAACTAACTTGTAGATGAGAAGGGTTTCTTATCTATAGTGATGCATTGAAGAAGGGATTCTAGAATGAACTTGTGAAGAATAACCAGGTGATAGTTTTTGCATCATGTAAATTGAAAAATCATGATAAAATTACCAAAATATAGGTTATTAGTTACTTGTCTTATTTTTTAAGATGAAAATATAGTTCCATTATCTATATGGTATATGATTTTAGATATATACTGATCATAAAATTTTTATTTATATATTCACACATGAATAGTAAAATATGATTCAAAGTGGATGGTTTAAGTTGATTAATAATAATTAATTCTTAATACATTACCATCATATAATAGTGAAAATGGTTGCTAATTCCTTGAGTCCAAAGAACCATGATTTAATTTTCATGTTTATGATGGAAAGGGATCTATTATTTATTTATTTTTATAATATGGATCTCTAAATTCTAATAAAAGGGGAAAAATCATATCTTGCATAGTTGAATTTTCAAACATCCATCCATATTTGGATTAAATAGGAACAAAAAGAATATTTTGAGCTACCAAAAAACCTGATTATTGTTCTTGGTTTAAATAATGATTATGATGGAATGATAAGGGTTAGAAGAAATATATAATTCCCTTATTTACAATATTTGATGTTGTTATATGATGAATCTCAGAATTTATCATTCACTATACAACTTGGATAAATGAATTTGTGTGGAGATCCAAAAGAGTATTTCTAGGGAGATACCATCAAAATAAATATTCTTAATATTGTATCATGCTTCATACTATTTAATAATTTTGAGGATGAGAGGTAAAAGTATGATTGGATGTAACAATTATTAACCATTCAAGAAGGGAAATGGGGAAATGACGTCATGGAGTTCATCAATGGACTCCCAAAAACATATAAGGGCCATATGATTATTTGGGATGTAATTAATACCCTAAAATTCATCTCTATTCAATAAAACTATATAATATTTTTCTCTTGATTATATGTTCATGAAACACATTATGTATGTGTTAAGGTTGTATATAGATCCATATTCTATTATATATTATCAGGATCTGTGGTTTTTCATAATGTTCTAGAGTATTCATGAATGTTATTTATATATAGATTTTAACATTACTAGTGTATATATTCCATAGATAGATTTTAATTCTAAGAGACCCATTCATACCCCAAAAAATATATTAACAGCTTGTTCGATGGATTACAATTTTCATTGGGATAAAAAAGATTTTATAGACATGTTTTGTCATAATAATTCCATTCCTCTTATATTCATTTCCATGCCAATGAAGTTATCTGTGACATAATGTGAATAACTACATTGTGTTAAGGTTAATTTATAAAGATAAACATTTGGGAACTTGAGTTGTTTGTAGAGATGAAAGAGGTGGTTAGACCCATTTAGAATCAAATGAGGGTAAGTCAAGGTCAAAAGAGAATTTTAACAGTAAATAATTACTACGATATTGAGTCTAATGTTAGTAGTAAGGAATTTCTAGGAATATATACATGGAAATAATTTAATATATTTCGAATGATGGTAATGTCACAACCCATCCCCCAAGGCCTGTGTTGCGACTACCCCAAGCCCGCCTTCTATATTCCATTGGTTGGAAACTACCCCAGAATGGAATTTCCCCATAATGGGAAGGAATTTCAATAAAACCTATAGACATACATATAGGGAACACTACGCACAAGCAAAGCACAACAGAATATGTAAGGTTCATGCATTACTAAAAACCACCAATGACTATAATAGTAAACACTGAAAGTGAAGGGGCCATAATACAAGCCCAAATGGAATGGAAATTTATCAAAAAGTAAAAATAACTCCTGAAGTCATATTCTAAGGATCCTACCTTATGGGTTGGTAAAGCTCGTCACTATGGCTCTCCATGTCAACTGGCCACCTCCGTACACCGTTTGTCAACCACCTCGGAGCTCTGTCACACCCTGACTCCTAAAGGCTCAGTCAAGATGTGTATCATCTGTGCAAGACCCAAAAAGGTATGGGTGATGCGTGTACACGGGTGAGTATAACAATACTCATTAGGGACCTCGAGACTCTCTAAAGGTATCCCAAGATTCCACAAAGGAAAAATGAAAAAGCATAATCTCAATCACAATTAACAAAGAAAAAGTTTCATCTCAAACCAGGTATAACATAAGTACATAAGTACATATTTTTAGTTGCAATGATATATCATATTATTTTTTTAAGAGGAACATCTTCTGACCCACACAGGATTGATAGGTACTAACCCCCGCTGACCCAAACAGAATCCAACCCACACAGGATCAGTATGCACTGACCCACATAGGATCGAAGATCAGTGACCCACATAGGATCAGATCGACACATGATCTATTCTAAGCCACACAAGATCTCTAGTTGTAGATACTAATATTATCACAAGTGTATGGTACACCCAGTATTTCTAGGTGCAGATCTACAAAGGATATCTAGGTGTCGATCAAAATAAGATCAATTTTCATTATTCACATCTCAGCCATCCATCGGATTCCCATACAATGTAAGATTGATTCCTAGATGGTTCGCTCCTCAATACATTGGTCATGATTCTATTGGAATGAAGTCCCATTAAGAAGTAACCCAATGATCTGTCATGTCGTAAGGGTTCCAATGTAATAGACGGTGCGTCAATCAGACACCCAGTCTGAGAGTTATAGGAATTGTAGGGCCGAGAGCTCGGTTGGATTTGGTTACGATGCAACCCATTTGTACTCCATCATTCCATAGAACATGGATGGATTATATAAAAAGGACCATCTTGTTATAATGATTCTACTTTTGTAGACGGTTCATCAAACAGACGTCTGGTTTGCGAGATATGGCCTTCTAAACATATCTATGACGAAATGGGTCTGGGTCCGACCAGACCCGGCCTGACCTGTCATAGGCCAACCCGACCCAACCCAGCGCAAACTGGCTCAGCCATGGACCAGCTTGACCTAAACCAGCTGATCTGCGGTGGGCCGACCTGAACTAGCTGGACTACGATGAGCCAGCCTGAACCGGCTGAACCACGGCAGGTCGGCCCGAACAAGCTGGACGGTTCCAGTGCCGCACTCGAAGAGCTTTTTCAGGCCACTTAGTGATATCTATTGGTTCGTTTTCCCATTCCATTTGTTCCTACAGGCCTCCTGGAATTTCTTTGACATTCTGTGCCTCCCGGGTTCCGCATTCCACCAAGTTGAAAATTTGTCACCCAAAGAACCCAACATGAACGAAGTAGCGGAGGGGCTCGTCGTTGTTCCCTTGTCCCGCGCCCTCAATGTTATCATTACAAAAAGTAGTAAATTATTCAACTAATCAATGATAATCCTTAAAAAATACCCAACCTTGAAAATAATTTAATTTGTCACAGCTGTGGGTGGAGAAGAGGCCTTAGTTGATAAAGTCTTTGATGTTCTTCAATCCCGGATCATTTCCACCCAAGATTCGGTTCTTCTTTGGTGGAAGTTGGCATGTTACGTCACCTGAGGTTCCTCGCTTGAATATTTCATGTCAAAACTCCAACCCAAGCTCCATTTAAATAGATGCGGGAGGGTGAGTAACAAACCATGGATATAATGATGTTCATTAATGAATGAACCTTTTAATTCCCAATTTTGTGGTTATACAACAGTAGAGTCAAGCCATTTAATAGCTTGATAACACATCGGTCCGACCACCACCGCTCAACAAGTGGTAGGAAAAATAATATAACAATTCGGTTATTTTTTTTATTTCACTAAAAGTTGAAAAAACTAACTTCTTCACCTGACCGACTTCTTTCAATGTTAAGGCACCGTTAATCAATTCTTGCACTATGAATTTAATTATTCTCTTGAATTTTTAATCTGATCACCAGTTCAATAAATTTGAAAAATTCATCCCTCATGTTTACAGAACATAATGTAAATTAGGATAATAAATATATTAATAGTCATCCTCGACCAGCACCAGTCGAGCTTAGGCTCGGCCTAAGGGGAACATTGATTCATGAGCTTAATGGTAACCTTGGATTTTCAATCCGAGTTATCGTTTAGAAGTTAAGTATTTTACAATAAAATAATTATCATATATTTATTTTTATTAAGGGCCAAAAACTAACTTCCACTTGTTGATCATGCCACCCAAAGATGGTTTCTTCCTAAGGAAGGTGTACTCTCATGAGTTCATTGGTGGTCTTAGATTCTTAATTCATGTCACCATTCAAGAGTTATAAGCATTTGAAAAATAAAATAATTTTTATCTAATTATTTTATTTTCAGTTATGTCATTCTCCAATTTTCTCACCGGAGGCCTACGCTGAGTAAACATATGTTGCACCTAGGGTAAACCCACCATCCTGAACTCAACAGTGCTCTCACATTTCTGATTTGGGAACCCGTTTAATAGTTATCCTACTTTTTCAGGAAAACCACTCACTCACACTATTTCAAACATTACATTTTTTGACATATCCTTCCTGGCACTTCGAGCCTTGGAATCAAATACTGTTAGATTTCGGAGTAATGAAATAATTCCATATAATTAAAAAATATATTATATTGAAAATTTGGGACATTACACTCTCCCAATATAATGTCGTTACGTCCCCGAAAGCGAAAACAAAGGTAAATCAAAAAAATTAGGGTATGGAGAATAAATCTTAGTCTACCTATCCTATGTGTTTCCTAGAGGTTCCCATGTTTCCACCAAACTCAAAATAGAGGGATCGACCATCTATGAAGGGTTCAATCTTATCGATCTTCAATCTCCACCGGAAAAACCATGAATGTTTCCCCATCATCAATGTTCAGCTCGCCCCAGTCGATAACATGTGATGGATCATGTACGTACCTCCTTATGTGTGACACATGGAAAAAATTATTCATTGAGTGCTTATGTGGGGGAATATCTAGATGGTACACCACCTTGACGACTCTACTGTGGGTATGGAATGGTTTGGTGAACCTCAGAGATATCTTGTCACCCATGAAAAATCTCTATAGTCCTTATCTAGGTGATACCAATCAGAAGACAAGATCTCCATCCCCAAAATCCAAGGGCATCAATCTCTTGTTGGCATAAGACTTTTTTTGGCTCTATGTAGACTTCATCCACTCCTAGAATATGTTCACCTTCTCAGTAGTAACCACTACCAACTTTGGCCCCATAAGTGTTGACTCCCATGGGTCTGTCCAGCATCGCGGTGATCTATATGGTCTCCCTTATAGAGTCTTTAATAGAGGCAGGATGATGGTGGAGTGATAAATATTTTTATTATGTGAACAACACCAGTGGTAGGTGGTCCTCCCAACAGTAGCCAAAAACTAGGATGTAAGCATGAATCATGTCCTCGGGTGTATATATGGTCTACAATGTCTGAACATCTCTCTAAGGATGTAAGGTGGTACCCTAGCATAGCTGAGCCCTGAATGCCTTGTGTAATCCCTTCCACAAGAGGGGTTGTAAAACGTGTGTCGAGATCTGAGACGATCGTCGATGGAATCTCGTGAAGCCATAAAATATCATGTACATAGAGGCATCCTGAGCCCTCTTCTGATCCCTACTATCGGATGGGTAGCAAGTGGTACAACATAGTGAGTCGGTCAATGATCTCCCATATGGAATTGTGGCCCTTAGACATATGTGTTAGCCCAGTAAAAAAGTCCATAGAGACGCCATCCCACATCCATTCCCACACCTCATGTGGTGGTGCTAAGACTGCTGGTACCTGATGCCGAGCCTTCATTTTCTGAAAAGTATGGCATCACGAAATGAACTCTGCCACTACATTCTTCATCCCTGGCCAGTTTTACAAACACCGGATATCATGGTATATATTTTCCACTCTAGGATGTACTACCAATAGGTATGTTTGGAACATCCACAATAAATCCTCTCGTAGAATCATTAGTACCATGGTGCATTCTCTAAAGTGAATGACATGCTCCCCACCTTCATAATTTCCTTCAGGAGACTATCTTAAGATATCTAAGAATGTTAGACCTTATAATCAATGTTCCCATGTTTTGCATCCCTGACACGCTAAGGAAGTGGAGAAGTGACTATCCTAGACTAGAAGAAAGCTTCTCCATCATTATCCATGAAGGATAACTATAATGCAGCTTGATTTTCTATTACCTCACTCAGCAACTATAAACCTGAACTCCTGCTGAGTGTGTCTGCTACCACGTTACCATTTCCAGGTGTATAGACAATCTCAATTTCATTTTACTAGAAGAACACCAGCCATCGCCACTGTCTCAAGATCAGTTCCATCTATAATAATGTATACCTAAGGCATTGGTGATCGGAGTAGACGGTGGACCATTCACCAAAATATACTATCACCTCCCAAAGATCCGTGGAAGCCATCCAATATGCAGTTCAAGATATTTTTTGTTGTCAATGGGTACATGACAAAGAATAAGTACACCCCCTACATGGGTTTACTTTTTGGATGACCAATGACAACCCCACTCCAACATTGTAGATATACCATGTAGTTTTTTCATAAAATAGTCAATCTGCACATGATTTATGAACAACCAGTCCATACCCAAACTAACATTGTAAGGCCTTGATGCAGCCACCAAGAGGATCCAACCAAAACTCTCACCTCATGGGTCAGATCACACCATCAGCATAATCATGATTATCAAGTCTCCTCTATTACGTATATAAATATGTAAGGGTCAAGTCAATGGTTTAACCACAAACTCTAGGTCTCGAACAAGATTCGTGACAAGAAGGAATGATTAGTACCTTCGTCTATTAATTATGGAAGCAGGTAGTGGACACAGACTATGCCTTGAATCATTTATGGAGCCCTTAGGTCACCCTCCTTGATCAAATGTTGCTATTCCTTTCCCTATCCTCCAGCTCCCTGAGCCTGGTGGGGACCACATTGGTGTACTAGTTGTAACATGTTGAAATGTATAACACCTCATGCTTCTCTCCTAGATCCACATCCACGTTTTCAACCCTACAGATTCATCTTTCCCAATCACTTCCTCTTCCCAATAGTTTTGACATATCCATGTCTCTTAGACTGACCTTAATTTCTTACTTTCCCACCGCTGACATTCACTGAATGTATCTACTCAGCCATAGAGTTTTCAACAACAAATGTTCTATCTATCACCCCAATATAAGTTGTAATGTACAAATGAATAGTTCTAGATCGGATGTCTGTAAAATCATCTTACTTAGAAATCTGAGCCCAAAATCACAGGTCATATCGTATTTATCATGTACTAGAATGGTCGGTACACCTAAATGAATATTTGGAAACCAACATGCAATCTTTTCGAAGCTGTAAAAGCCCTTAGGAACACATACCCCTTATCTTTTTATGGAAAGAGACCCATTATCTTAATAATATTCTCATGATCTTCCCACATCATCGTAATATATGGGTAATCTAAACCCTACCATCGCCCTACTAATCCACATTGAATGCTCACTGCTAGGACCACCATCCGATCTAATGGTGTCCTGGATATATATAAACTCAGTCACCATCTCAAGAAGGTCCTACGACACCTATGAGTCAGGTTTTCCTTGGATCATGAGGGGTAATTTTCAATGAAACTCATGTATGGAACTTATCCTATATTTTTACTCTATTAGTAGAACCGGTTGTAACTTCTGACCAATGGGCTGTGTTATCATTGGGACACTTCCTGAAGGTAACATCTCATGAAACAATTATTGTACTGAAGCCTCATCACACTATGGACCATCCTCATGGTCATTAATTGGAATTCATGATGTCAACCTGTGTGAAGGTATATTGAAAGATAATCATGGTTATCAAAGGTAAATAAGTTATACCTCATGAGTTGACTCGAAAGAAATCAAATGAAAAAAATTTAAAACATTGGTTATCAGGGTTATCATGTACTGAGTCAGAAAACAAAACTCAGCATCTTGGTGTATGGATACGTCGGTCATTGCACCATCACTGGACTCTCGGGAATGAAATCCTAACTCAAGACAAAAAACACTATTCCTCCATTGAAATCATAGACTCTTAGTTCTTCCGGTAGAACTGACCAAACTTTGATATGACTTTTTCATGACCCGTCCCCCGGGGCCCATGCATTGACTTCCCCAAGCCCGCCTTCCATAGGTTAGGGTTTGGATACCGGAACTAAAAATAAATTTCCCTATAATGGGATGGAATTGTCTCAAAACCATTACACACAAAGATATAGAACAATACAGACATGAAAAGCACAATGGAAGAAGTAAGGTGCGACCACAATTTAAAACCACTATAGATTGTAATAGTAAATGCTGAAAGTGATGGGGCCAGAATAAAAACCCAACTGAAATGGAAATAAAAAACGGAAAACAACTCCTATGGTCATTTTCCTAGGATACTACATGAAGGGTAGGAGTAGCTCATCACTGTGGCTCTCCAAGTCAATTGGTTAACTCTACAAACCATTTATCAGCATCCTATGGGCTCTATCTTTCCCTGAATCCTCAAGGCTCAATCAAGTTTTTTGTCAACTGCAAAAGAAAAAACAAGATGCAGGTGAATCCCATGCATGGGTGAGTATAACAATACTATGTGGGGACCCAAGACCTCCCGAAGGTCTCCCAGGATTCCACAAAGGAAAAACCACAATGCTTGATCTAAATCACAAAGCACAAAAAAAAGACTGAACTCAAACCAGGTATAACATATGTAAATAATTTTAGATGATTAGTTGTAATGATAGATAATCATATTATGTTAAGAGGCACTACTTCGGACCCACACACAATCGATAGGTATTAACCCCTACTAACCTACATAGGATCGGTATGCGCTAACCAACACAAGATCGCAGAGCGCTAACCCATATAGGATCAGTGCTGACACACATATGATGGCTAGGTGTTATTCCACATAGGATTACTAGCTGTGGATCCACATAGAATCTCTAGGTGTTGATCCACACATGATCTCTAGGTGCTGATCCCCAGAGGATAACTATTCATTATTCACGTCTCAAAAAGACCATTGGATTCCTGTACATATTATGGTTGATTCATGGAGAATCTGCTCCTCAAGACATCATTCATGATTCAACTAAAATGAAGTCCCTCGAAGAAATATCCCAATGATTAGTCAAGTTATAAGGGTTCTAACGCGACATAAGTCATGTCAATCAAATGCTCGGTCTGAGAGTTATAGGCATTTTAGTACCAAGGGCTTAGTTGGATATAGGTATAATCCATCCCAATCATACTCCAACATTCCCCAAAACTTAGTTGGAGTATATCAAAAGGATCGTCTGATTCCAAGGATTCTAGACCTATAGACTATTCATCAAATGGAAGTTTTGTTCACTAGATATGTTCTTTTAATCGTAAGTGGGTCGAAATGAGTCCAGGTCCTATCTGACCCGGCCTGGGCCACCCTAACCCGGTCTAGGTCTGACTTAGCAAGGCCCGAACCAATTTGGCCATTGGCCAGCCTGACCTAAATCGGTTGGACCACGATGACGTTTCCCATAGGGCCACGAACTCGCCCTGCCCAAACTTTCTGGACCGCGCGGTCCACCTCCCGAACTTCTTAAAGAGCCATTCGACTCTTTAAATTGGTGGTTCTATGTTTATTGGCCTCATCAACCACCAGACCCATAGGGAGCGGGTAATTTAATTCATCATGGCTTTTGTAGATGTGGCATGCACATAGGGGCACACGACAATGCACCGCCTCCCTCCTCTGTAGTCGGTCGAGATCCATCCACTTATTCTTCCACTGCATCCGGCGAGTGCCGGCCGCAGCCATCACCACTAGTTCCAGGTGAACGGAACATCCACGGGCCACCAGGTGAGCTCTAGTGGTCCATTTTTCTTTCTGTTCATGCTTATGGGCCTCCGATAATGTTGCCATCGCAGCATGCTTCTCGGTTTTCCCATTCCGTCTAGTTTGAATTTTTCCCCCAAATGAACACAACATGAACGCGGCGGTGGAGGATCCATCCTTGTTCAGTTGGACCACTCCCTCTATGTTAACATTATAACAAATGGGAGATTATTCAACTCATCAATGATAATATTTAAAAAAAAATTAGCCCCATACCTTAAGAATCGTTAAAGGTGTCACGTTTTGGATGGAGACAATTCCTTTATGGATGAAGTCTCCAACGTTCATCAATCTCGAATTATTTCCACCCAAGCTTCCATCCTCCGTCGGTGGACATTGTCATTGTTCTTCTCCAGAGGTTCTTCGTTTGAATATGTCATGTCAAAAATACAACATGTTCTACATTTAAATAGAGGGGGGAAATGAGAGTAACACACCAAGGAATTAAGGAGTTTCATTAATATATGATCCTCATAATTCTAAATGGTGTGGTTACACAACAGGATAGTCAAGTCATTAAATGGACTGATAACCAATTGTTCCCCACCATCTCCTCTCAACAGGTGGTAGGAAATAAAAAATAACAATTTTATTCATTTATTATTACATTAAATGTCGCAAAAAATAACTTTTTCATCCAACCTGCTGTAGTCAATGTTATTCATCTCTTAAGAGAATCTTGGGACTACAAATTCAATGGGGTTCTCTAATTTTTAATATGAGCACTGGTTCAAAAGATATAAAAACGCCTCCCACGCATTTACTGAATATAGGTTAAAAAATGATCAAAAAAATTATAAACGATCACCCTCAATACCCACCGGTCATTGTAAGGCTCATCCTAAAGGGAAAACACCTTTACAAACTCTATGGTACTCTCATATTTTGAATCTTAGTTATCATTTAGATATTAAGAATATTACAATAAAATAATTTTCACTTAATTATTATATTTAAAGAAAGAGACTAACATCCACTAGTGGCCCGCACTTGCCAATGTTGGTATCTGCCTAATGAAAGAGGACTCTCACAAGTTCAGCGGTGGTCTTGGATTTTTAAACCTAGTAACCATTCGTCAGTTATAATCATTTTAAAAATAAAATAATTTTTATTTAATTAATTTATTTACAGTTATTCCATTTTCAGGTTTTCTCACAGGAGGTCGACGCTGACTAAACATAAGTTGTGCCTCAGTTAAAACCATCATTTTAAACACCACAGTTCCCTCATATTTCTGATTTAGGAACCTGTTTAATAGTTATACCACATTTTTAGGAAAACCACTCATGTGTGCTATTTAAAATATATCAATTTTCGATATATCCATCCAGGAACTCCTGGCCTCGGAATCATGTGCCATCAGATTTTGTAGTCTCAAAATAATTCCATATAATTAAAAAAATATACAGAAATTTAACGACATTATAGGGATAATTGATAAAAATTTATATTGGGCCCTTTTAGATTTTGTGTCATCTCAAGATAATATATTACATATTTTTGATTCCATTACAAATATCTCAAGTTCATGATGTGTTCCAAGTCTCTTTTCTCAGGAAGCAAATACCTGATCATTCACGTGTAATGAACATAGAGGACATAACACTAGACATTTATCTAATTCATGATGAACAAATGATGGATAATCAGAATCATAAGGGGAATGTTTTTCTGATCAAGACCACTAACCTAGTTAATTAATTTATTGGAAAACCATATATGTGTGAAAGCTATGTGGGAACTTGAGGATGTGATGAGATAAAAGTATATATTGTTTTTTTTATCAGATCAAAGGAATTTTTAGGATGAAATTCATATGAGTAGGAAAATTGTAACAGCTAGATATTTTATGGAATATTTCCCTTTAAATAAATATTATATCTTAAATATCTATACTTACACGCAACATCAAGAAAAATGAGCGAAAACACTCTTGTTTTATGTGAATATTAAATCCATGATTTTAATTTATATTTTATAAATATAAAAAAGTAAATTATGAAAAAAAAAATTTTTTTAAAATTTTATAAAATGATTATATTGGTATTATATTATATGTAATTCAAGAAAATATCATTTGAAGAAAATTTGATATGTTTTTTCTGGAAAACTTTTTTTCATGCAATGTATTCTTTAATATCAAATTTCATTAATATATATTTATGAATTAATTAATTTAATGTCTATATAATATATTCTATTAGAAATTTTATCATTTATCTAATGTATTTTCATTTATAATGAATATGAATATAATTAGTGTTATGATTTACCAACATTATATTTAAAAAATGTGTTTATATGCTTTATTTTCTCCTATTATTAAAACAATTTAAACTAATTATATAAATTTGGAAATGATAAATGTATTCCATATTTGGAATATTTTTCATTTATATAATTTAATTTTTTAAACAATACTTTTTCTGTAAATAAAATTTTCCCTAGAGAAAATTCATTTCTTTGGTAACGGTTAAAATGTTTAATGATATGTTAAGCTAAAAATATAAGTGTTGAAATGACCTAAAAACATATATAACTAAAATTTAATTAATATATTTCATTAATATATCCTTATACATTTTAAATTGATCCATTTTTACACATCATCACATAATAATGACATTATTTTACTTTAATGCTTTTAATAATTATAAGTGCACCACTCACCATACTTATAAAGGGGCTCCTCCCCTCTCTTATCCTCCACAAAAAAATGATCCTTATATTTGGAAAAATATATTCCAAAATTATTTCCCAAAATCATTATCCATGAAATTGAGGTTTTATTCTTCCAAAAGGACCTATCCAAGAATCCCTACGGTGCATTTTTGGGGAGGATACAAAAAGAAAAGAAACATGTTCTTATAAATCACTATAATGTTTCATTCATCATAAACATCCCCAAAATATTTTATAACAATACATAAATATTTTAATAAGTATAATAAAAATTCTTAGATATTTTAAAATTTCTTCTATATCCATTTTCTATCTTTTTCTCATCTTTATGAATGTGATAACGTAACTCGTGTGTAATTGTGGACTACCACCACAAAAAAGATGTGGTTATTTTTCATTTCCTATTTTAAAATATGGTAATAATGATATGTTTAATTAATATATACACTATATTTAATATATTTTTTTATTCATTAAATTTGATTTATTATATTCCTGACTTCTTAACAACCATTAAAAAGTGAAATCAACACTCGTACGTATGTCTGAATTACCACCTCCACAAATCCATTTAATTCATTATTCCAAATATCTTTATATGAATGGTTATTAAATTTGATATAGTGAATAATTATTTCACATATTTAATGTTTAATATTACGTATATGTGGAATTGGTGACCAAGGTAAAAGGACCAGAAGCAACAAACCAAAACATGCATGGAAAACAGATCTAGTTTCTCTCGAATGAACATTTTATTAAATAATTTCTAATAAAATGATAATTATAAATTAAAAATTAATGAAAATTGTTATTTTCTTTATGAATATTTTTTTCCAATCTATTGATAATAAATCAATATTTATTATATTTATTTTATTGATTCATTTGTGGAGAAAAGGGAAATGATGTTAGTATTTATGTTACAATCTCATTTCCTATTGGGATTGGATTAGAAAAAATTCCATTAAGAAAAATTATATGGTTATTATCCTTTAATGAAAATACATTTTCATATAATCTATTTGTTACTACAATTGTCATGTAAAGATATCATTTTCTACTCATTGGTAGATAAAATGATCAATAATATATTTTAATGAAAAGTCACTCTTGTATCCTCTTTAGTCCATGCTATTTTTTTACCAAATCTATTTTCATTAAAATGTTCTAAATAATTTAATATTATATGGCCACATGTTTGTTTAAATATGTTTTTGATTATATTTTAATTTTATTTCAATATTTTAAAAATTAATTTTTACAATTTTTATGAAAAGGTGTTTTATGAATTTTCACTATAAATTTTATGAAATAATTTTTTTAATGTTTAACAAAATGAATGGTTTTTAATAACATAATTACATGTTTTTATATTGAATCATGATTTATTAAATTACATGCTTATTTTCAATGAAATTATTTTTATTTTTATAAAATAATTTTTTTAATGATACTGATTGGAAATTATATTATCAGTTATTTTTTAATAAATAATCAAAAATAGAAAATGTTATTGTTAAAATACAACAACAACATATTTTGTCTCATAACACTAAAATATTATATTAACTAGTGACACCTCAAATGTTATTTATCGTATAATTTTAAGATTATTTTATGAAAAAATGTTTATAAAAAGAAGTTTATTTTCATATAGAACTACTATGATGAGTTGATCAAATATTTTATGATCATATGGAACACATATATACAATTTTAATTATATAGTGGTTGTGGCTATTAAATAACTCCAATAAAGGTTCAAGTTGTCTGAAAATGTATTATCAAGTACCTTTCTAACTTAGTAATTATCATATTAAATGGATATTCCATTATTTACATGATAAGGAATCCATGACTAATAAACAATTATGATGAAACTTGAAAGATGCAATAAAACAAAGATAATATTTAAAATTAAATTTGTAGTTAATTTCAATAAATAGGATAAAATAATACTTCAAACATTAGATCCTTCCTTGAATAATTTATTGATCCTCAAAACCCATTTTTTTCTATAATTTTTTCTCTTACATGAATCAAGTGTATAATCACTCTAGCATAGATCCACATGGGCTAATTTGAACATCGAACAATTATGGTATATTTTTTCTACTACCATGATGTATTGAATGTATTATATTATTGATCTTGATCACTAAAACAATTCCAACATTCTTGAAGAATCATTCTTTCAATCTCATTATTAAAAAGATTGAGGTGGGATGAAAGTATCAAGATCTTTAGGGATGAAACTATAGAGTGTTATTCATTCTTGAGAGAGAGCTCAATATTTCATCTAGAAAAATGATTCCCAAGTGAAGAATGCCCCCTAAAATAATAGACATATTTATATATTTATATAGTTAGGGTTATGGTTAAAATATTATTTTATTCCCCAAAGGACTTTAGTCGTATATTAAACCTTTTGATGACATGATTCCTTGAAATATTATTATAATTATTATTTTTCATTGTGTTTTCTAGCTACACTAAAGATAAATACTATTTTACCATCCTATAAATTAATATTTTTAATAGAAACTCAGGTCAGTCAACCCTTTAACCTCTATATTTTATGTATACCAAAATAAATATTATAATTAAATATTTATTCATACAAAAAATTAATATTATATATTATCATTATTAAATATTTACCTTATGAATAAATATTAATTCTTTTTATGAGATTATAAAATCATGAATAAAATTATTCCACACACTTGAAAATAATATATATTAAATCAATTAAAATAAAATTTAATTTGATATAAATTAATGAAAATACAAAATGTGTGACCCTCTATGTTTATTCTATGTCGGTATTAGATGATCATGCCTTAATTCCAAAATCACATTCTAGAAATGGTTCTAGTAACATAAGAGGAAGCTGTTAAATAACAAAATTGACAACCCCATATGAGTTTGAATTGTGTAATGTAATCTCGTGGTTTAAATATCTCATCATTCAGGTTTCATACATGTGACATAGTCCATAATATATAACAAATATTTCATTGATTATTCGGAATGAACATGTCTATATCACCAAATATGGGGGTTTTATTTTTATAGTTTCATTAGAATAAAACGAATGAGATATAAATTTACATTAGTGGAAAATAAAAATACTTCCTTGAAAAAAAAAATTATTAACTTACGAATCATGTCGTTCTTTGTGTATCCTTAGTAGTTTGAACAATGTGTCAATGATTTCATTAATAAATCTATGTATGAGAGTAATATTATGATTTCATGATAAAAATAAATTTTAAGGATCATTACAGATAATGATATATATGAATTTCAATGACATACCAATAAGTGGAATTCCAATTAGCATGTATGTCCTAATAATCTACTTTATTATAAATTACTATGTTTGAACATCATGAGATTATGTAGAATCATTTTATAAGAGATCACAACTATATATTGACAAACCATGTTCCCCACAACAGTTTCTCATCTTGACTATAATACAGAGTATTTAAGAGATATAAAAATAGCTTCCAAAGAGTCTCATAATTGCAGGGTAATGGTATGATATATATTTTTTTGTAGATATCCTAGAAAATTATCATATCAAAGTAAATAATTATGATGATAAATATGTGATAAATATTTTTAATATTCACTTCAAGGAATATAAATGGAAATCTGATGTATAAACTAGTTTTTTCTAAGACACTAACACAAAAAAACTCCCACATAACCAAGAGAAAAATACTGATGATTTTTAGTTTCTCAAGTCTCACATAAAGGTAATGTTTCACCTAAGATATCTGGATATATGGAACTTCCATGTTTTCTTTTTTGGAAATTCCCCCACTACTACATCACCTCTTTGAGTAAAAACCTCATGTGATTATTATTTCAAAGAATGTCCATTTCCTATTTATGTGACCCTAGTTTTTTAGAGATGAACACCAAAATAATATTCTCATATTAAGCAATGATTGGTTTATTAATTCATTGTAACTCATCACGATCATGGTTAGAATTTCATTTCAATGTTGATTCTTTATGAAACTCAGAAGTTTCAATGTACTATGACTTTGATGAAGATTTAACAACTACCAATTTTTTTGAAATTCTACCTCAGAATCCCATCATTAATTGTGTTGATTCATCCTTACTATGAATTCATATTATGTTGATCTATTTAGATACTAGAATCTATATATCTTTTAATGAATAGATCATCATCTCCTTTGTATATAACAATCATATTTTTATGTACATAAAATGGCATACTAAACATCACCAATTTGTGGACACATAAGAAATCCTTTCCATTCTTTATCAGTCCTCATCCATTTGAGGTAAACAATTCGGGTAAATATGATTACCAAATGAAATAGGAAATAATACAATTATGGATTTTTATATTTTGAACCTCCTTATTATCTTTTCCAATTATGTGCCATGACCTAGGTAGATTATACTTCTCAATCTATTGTGATGGATATTGGTCTTGAGAATATATACTACTTCCTATAAGTATATCATTGAGAAGTAAATAACTAATCACATTTTACTAGTTTTAAATATTGGTATCTCATTTATAATAAGTAATATTTATCAATATAAAATATTAGGAAAACAAGTATACATCCTCTATATAGATTATAGAAATATTTATGACATTCATTTATTATGAAATATAATTTGTTCATGGATTCATTACAATGAATTTTCTATTACCTGGATGATTTTTTAAACCCAAAAATGGTTCTCTATAACTTCAAAACTATATTAAAATTACCAAGAGTCACTAACACTTCTGTTTGATTCATATATTCATCTTCCATATGATTCCCATTAAGGAAGGTTGTTTTAAAATCCATCTACCAAATATTATTATCATCATTTGGTACAATGTCATGTATATTAATGATTGATCTATTAGTAGAGGATAGTAGACATTTTTATCCATAGTCAACAATTTTATATTATTTGTACCCTTTTATATCAAACAATTCATTATAGTGAATAACTTGACTATCCCTCTCATTTTTCTACTTAAATAGCAATTTTGATCTAATTGGACTTACATGAACTAGGGGAAATACAAAAAACAAAAAATGGTTTCAATACATGAATTATATTTAATAATTCAAGGATACATTCTATTTTGTAAAACATATGACCCCAATTGTTTCTTCATTGCTCAGTATAACATTAATTTATTCTAATAGTAAGTCATCATAATTGGTGACTAGAAAAACATCATGTTTAGGATAATTAATATAACATGTACTCCTATGAAATATTTGGGTTGTTGATATAATTATGTAACATGTTCTTATACCAACTCCTTTGTATCTAATTCCAGGAATTCATCGATATTTATCTCATAGAAACTATGTCATTTAGATATGTGTTCTCTATCAAGGATCATGGAATTTATTCCCACTACTACTTATTTATCAAATAGTTCAATTTGGTAATATCCCATTATATACATGTGTCATCCTATAAGGATGAAATGTTTTACTCATGATGAATGTTTGTTTTCTGAAGAGGCCTTAACATAAGATTCAATTTCTATCCCATGTTAGCGATGAGAATCAATTCTATCATAAATAGTTAATTAAGTATTTATTATGATGTTCTCCCCCATAGACTACATGGTGGCCCTAGAATATCATAAATAAATAGTATATATTAATAAAATAATATCCATCACATTACAAAAATATCTACACTAGAACCATAATTGTTTAGTGTCGTTGCAAACATTAATACATAATCATCTGATACAAAAAAGATATATATAATTTACCATTATGTTTTCATTTATATCTCCCTTCTTAGAACTATCATAATTAAAAATATCTTAATTATAGATAAGTAAAAAAATTATATATTATTACATTTTTTTTACATAAATATCTAGTTAATAAATACCAATGATTAAGAGGAAAAGTGGCTTTAGAAGAATATGTAAATCATAAAAAAAATTGAAACTAAAATAAAAAAAATAAAATCTTAATAGTGATATATTAAATCTCTTTGGGATCTCAAATCATCATAGGATAACATGGAAAATATAAGAAGAGAAGAACTATGATATAAATCCTCGTAAGAGAATAATAATTATAATGAAGCGTAACAACTGTGTAAAATAGAATAACATAAAATAATAAAAAACATGGACAATGAATGATCATATGGGAGACAAAAAAAGAGCATGGTAACATTATATCACAAAATCATAGGAACATGGAAACAACATTTAACATGAAATGCTCATAAGTTAAGAATAACATCAATAGAAACATCAATGGGTGGATATAATAGCATGAATATCATATCATGAAACATAACATTATCAACTTAATATGTGTGCCATCTCATAACACCCATCATAATATATACAAGTATATGTGTTCCATATAATGAAAACAGTAATAATACATAAGCACAAGGATTTATCATGGTATGAAAAGGGATGTGTAATCAAGTCTTATATCATAACAATAATGAATATCATAATTCATTCCAAGAAATTAGATATTAAAACATTCTTTCAAAATAATGTGTTAAAAATAACTATATATCGGGTTAAATTAGGTCCAAGAGAAGTAATTATGAGAAAAAAAATTAGATAGTTAATTTTGAAACATCAACACTTATGTGGTGTTTTTGTGAAGACAGTAATGATTCATTATAGAGGTTAAGAGAATAATATATTATATAAACTAAGAAGTTGACTAATATGGTTTAAAAATAAGAATTATTGTTTTTATAAACAATAGATATTTTAAATACATTAATTTGGTGGTACTTTAAAAGAGACCTATAAAATAGAGATTTTCCAAATATTACACTATTTAAAATTGATCTATTAAAACATGTATTTTCCCATAAAGGAAATGTTATTTAATAAAGTTATATATTTTTATGAAAATATAATGAAAATATAATAAGTAAATAATAATAATATAGAGTGATTTTTTTTGAAATATAATGAAATATTAGCTGAAATAAAATAGGTTAGTTTATAGAGATCTATTTCATTACATTACTGAATCATTATTCCCTAGAACATAACATAATCAATAATAAAATTAATCTCATTAATTAATTATTTAATATCCTTTTCCACAAATATTTTATTTACAATAACAATATTTTTTTCATTTACTTCCATTTTATGGAGAAATAATGTTGAATTTCAATTTTTTTTGGGACATTCATTTCCGGGTTCCACAATCGTATCACATATGAATAATTATGGATTTTATTAAAAATGGGAGTAATACTCAAGATGTGAAATGAAATCATTTTAATATACTTAATGTTTTTAAATTCCCCCCTTTATCCTTATGCTTTCTCATATCTGGGTGGTTAATTTATGGAATTAATGTAATATAGATTATTTGTTTTTGTGGTTTAACAAACCTATATGTTCTGCATTATTTTTATTTAATATTATACTAATAACTTCATTTCAAAATATGAAATAAGATATAATAGATTTATTATCATCGTATTTAACTATAATAATATATTTATGACTATACATGAATGTCTTAGAAAAATTCACATTGCTCATAGTGGTGGTGAACCAGCCATATTGTAAATAAAATTTCTATTTTAGTATCTAATGAAGAGAGGGAAGAATATTGGTATTCCTCCACAATAATAACATAATAGTGTGCTTAGTAAAACCCATTATGGTTCCCGAAAAATTAATTTGGTATGAACTTAAACACAATGTTATGGGGGATAAGATTTGGAAGGGAATTTGGAAAATTTTGGAAAAATCCATGGCATAGAAGTTGTGTGGAGAAGGGGTGGTGGGGGTGGAATTTATAAGGTTATGGTAGGGTGTTTTTTTAATATAATAATTCTTTTTATTATTTTTTATCATAACTAATATTATTATTGATTATTATGACTATATATAGTAAATAGTGTATTTTACATCAAACAAGTTGGTTCTTTAATCAGTCATGACTCATAAAATCTTGTATTTAGCTTATATTTTTAAATATTATATTTTAAAATATATAGCTATTCCAAAAACAAAACAAATTTTGAAAAATAAAAAACACCGTAAACATTTTTAAATTTGTACACTGTGGAAATTTAATCTATTTTAGTAGAATATGTTTCTAAATATAATAAATTTAATTTTTAAAATAGATATTCATTTATTCATAAAATTTCAATTTTTATATTATAAATTTTGTTTTGAAATTTTGAAAATTTACTTACGGTTTATTTAAATTAAATTATAATTACAATACAAAATAATATTAATATATAAATATATATAATGAAAATAATCATTCATTTATATAATTATAATAATTATAAAAGGTATATTAAAGAATACATTTTAAAAAAAATGAAAACACTTAATTTATCATTTCATGGTCATTTATATACATGAACAATAGTTTGAATATATCATATTTTAAATTTATAATATACCTACGATTTTTTTAGTTTTATTGGTGAGGATAATATTTTAATGGAATTTCACTACTCATTATGATCATATTAGTATTTCAACGGTCAAGATATTATTGTAATGGTTATATTAATATTAAAATAGCCAAATATATAAAGGTAATATGGGATCCCAAATTAATGTAAGTATATCATATTTAATTCATACATTGTTCATTTCTATTTTCTCTAAATTTTTTAATTTTTTCTTTTTCAAAATTCTTATTCCATAACTAATATTTTGCTTCATTTCTACATTGTTGTTTGTGAGTGAAATTATTCTTCAAGATTCAATATATCTATATTTTCTTAATGTTATTAAATTATTTTGTATTTTTCATCACATATAATACTATCATTTCTTATGAACATATATATTCTCTAGATTAAATTTCCAAGTCAATGCAATAAATTTTTTCCATTTTTCAAAATGAAATTTTAGTTCATTATATAATACTACATTTATAAATATTAAAAAATAATATAATCATATGGAAATTAAAATTATAATACTTTATGATGTTATGTTATTCCAGCATATGATATTTTTTCATCAAAATATCATTTAACATTATGTGGTCAAAATATGTGTGAGTACATTCATATCATTTCTTCCTACAGAACCCAAGTCACCTCATCATAATTACAGTTTCACAATAATACTTTAACTATGTTAGTTATCTTATTGCATATTAAATTTTCTCTATAGTCTATTATTTTTATAGGTTGATCCTCATAAGATATATCATTTTTCTTAATGTTCCCACATTTAATTCAACACATGAGAGAGATCTTGTATGTTCTTACTCAAGATGGATACATAAGAAATGCTAGGTACTAGATACAATTTTGGGGCGAGTTCTAATTGAAAATTCAAAGCTCTATCAAGATCATGAAGCTCCAAGGGTTCAATGTAACTATGAATTAGCTTTCCATTCATCCCAAATCTGATGACTCTCTATTATAGGGATATACATAGGAAAAACCTATCTCTAACATCAAATAATAGGTTTCGACAATGATTTCTATCATATCAAAAATATCAACAATAATATTCCTTGATGTTTTGTTGAATGATATTGAATGTTTCTTCCATTTAATCAACCATTTCAATTCTATGTTACTTGTATTCACCAAATTTAACCTAACATATAGATGTTCTACATCTCTTCCCACAAAGGGATTCATATGAATCCATCTAGATTCTTGAGATAATAATTTTATTTTACAAGAAAAGATATAAAGGGATATTCTAATCCAATACTCTTCTAAAAAATTCATGCATATTATCAATATATCCTCAAGTGTCTGGATAGTCCCCAGAAATTGGCCACTATTTTTCAGGTGGTAAGTTGGATTGATTTTCAACTAAGTGTTTATATAATATTGGATACTATCTACTGACATTGGAAAAAATCAATAATATCAATAATATAAAATCAAGAATAGAGTTCTTTATAGCCTCTAAACATCTATGATGTTTATCCTCCCATGATGATCAAATTATAAATTCTCTTAAAATGAAATAAAATGAACCGTCATTATAAAAATTCCTTCTACGAAACATATAAAATTATTTTACATGCTGGTATTAACTATATCAGTAACAATTTCCATAGTGATTTTTTTCCATTTCCATATACGTATGGTTAAATATTATGTCTTATTATTGGAATTTTTCCTTTTTACTTTCACTTGTTCACAAACTAAAAATATTCAATGTATATTATCTGATATCCTTCTTCATATTCTTCCACCAAAAGTTCTCTAAATGATATCCACACATATTATTACTACCTATATGGATTGATAAGTTTAGTTATGTGTATAATTTAAAATCTCTGTTTTTATCTTAGGATTTGATTTTAAACACACTCTTGACCTGAATATAAACATACCCTATTAATCAATTTTGAACTGTATGGATTTACCAATTATTATAGATACCATCTTCTATTATATTTATGAATATACTCTTTGAGAGTCCTTTAAATTCATTAGATGTTATGGATTGGTAATCATTTGAGAATGTAATGATGAAGTTATTTTATGATTCCCATGTTCATCCTATGTAATTTTAAGAATATATGATCCTTCAATGTTTTTATCATTATAATGGTTAAATAATACTTTCTACATATTAAATCCATTATACCTTTATAGGATGGTAGTTTATTATTCAATTATATTCCTTTATCAACTCTAACCATCATCCCTAGAACATATTACGCAACTTCTGTGTGAATATAATCTTCTGGATTCGATAATCCATATATCTTTTACAATAATTCCTATAATAACATTTCCTCTAGACATTGATTGAAAAAATCACTAAATACAACTCTAGATCCAAATTTTCATTGTTTACCTCATCAAATTTGAAATTACATAATGAATAGGCTACACCTTTATCCTTTTACATTTATAAAAAGACTAATATTTTATTTGATGCATCATTTTATGTAATAAAATATCCCAAACATTTTGGTAATGTATGTTCTGCTGTAGTGATAACCCTCCTTTTCTATAGCTGGAATCTGTCTTCAAAAATTCATGGTTAATAATGAAAATAACTACATTATTAGTTATCTTAGTATTCATGTATAAAAATAATGACATGATTCACTAAAATCAATAATAATATCATTCTTTTCAATGGAAACTATGGATCTCTATTGAAGATGATGATCTGGGACACTCCTCAATATTTTTTATCTTAGTATATCACATTAATATACCTTTTCTGGTGAAAAAATATCCCAATAATGATAATACCTTAGACAAGAAATCACATTAACTATACATTGAATATACATTTTGTAGTAGTTCAGACTTTGAAGTCAAATTTAATGTAGCCTTTTGGACTTCTAGTCGGAAGCCACTATAGCACTATTGAATAAGGTGGCCACCATTCACTGTAGCAATGTGGACATCCAGTTTGGAACAGTGCATCATTATCCAACTTTTTATGTTCCTCTTGAAGCTAGGATTTTTTATAATAAATTTCTATAATATGTGTTCCCGAATTATTGTGATGTTTTTCCTCTCCATGGGCATATGTATTATTCCCAAACGATATAAATTTTTGAGTCTCATGTGTTTTATTTTCATCTTCATTTTCATTCCATATCTCATTTATTTCATTGTAACTCCCAACGCTTTTGCAACACATTCTCTATTCTTAATTTTATTATAATATTATTCAAATTATCCTCATTCACCTTCTAAATTTTGGTGTATATATGTATATAATCAATAAATACTACCACAAATGTTTTATGTTACACTCTAAATACAATTTTTTGTAACTCTATAAATATTATTTTATAATGACTGAGTCTCAATTACATTATTAAGGAATCATAGTATATATACCTTGTTTAAAATGAAATTTTGGGAATATCTACCATTTTTGACATTAGTTAGTGATATCCTTAATGAAAGTCCACTAAAGAGAATTATGAGGTCCTATAACATTGATCAAAATTAATTTATATAACCAAGGTTATAATTTCTCTTCATCATGATTATTTTATGTTCATGATAATTGATGTAGAGGGGAATTAACCCATATTTATTCATCACATAGAGGACGTGAACCCCTCTATGTGGTGTGATTGGGAATATAAGAAACATCTATAAATATTATTTTAACTAATTCCACATCTCATCATACTAAATAGTGTCTTTTATGTAAGGACTCTTTGTTATGGATGGAGATCCATGTATATGTTCAATTGTGAAATCAACCTCTTAGTTAAGAGGATGTCCTAGCAATTTTTTAGGAAATATTGAGATATAATCCCTCTTAATGGACATTTCTTGAAGAAAAATTCAACCATTTTCTCCAATCATTTTATCAAGATGGGATGGATTATATAGAACAAATATCCTCACATGATAAGAAGATTCAGGAGGGTATTCATCTCCCTCCTTAAAATTTTTCAAAATATGAAGTTGACTTGGGATGTGAAGAGTGGTATCTCTCTCTTAATATTTGAGGTTTCTTAAAATAAGACAGAAAATCCATTAAAAATATAACATCAAACTACACTACATGAATTTTGATAACATTTTCTTGTTAGTTCAGTACAAAAATGATGATTGAGGAGGAGTAAAATACCTAATATCCAATAAAATCTTTCTTTACTATTTACATAGATTGCTAAACCCCCATGTTTTGTGGGTGAGTATGAATAGTTCTACTATAATATTAATATATAGAAAAATATGTAGAACCTGAATAAAATTGTTTGTTTTATATTCATCAATAAATAAATTTTGTTCTTATTACTAAATCATGTTTTGGATCCCCCACAACATTAGTGGAACCATATATTCTACAATTTACTCTATGAATTATAGGTTGTTATTATTTATTATATCAAGAAACCCTTTTCCATGTCATTGGTTCATAAAATTCTAGTGATCCTTTAAGTTGAATCATTGTACCATAAGCGGAGTGTGGACCTAAATATTCCTCTCTTCCATCACATTAATAGTTTTATTCATCACTCTATGTTAATGATAATCAAAATTATACACTTTTACATATTTTAATCATCTCTTGATTTCCATGAGATATTTTATGGGAAAGATATTCCCACATTTTTCACATATATAATGTTGGGTTTTGATTCCTTGGTGACATTTATCCATTGATTCCCCCAAATAAAAATATATTTAGTCTCTTTATCTCCTAGCCCATGACACAACTAAGAGTGTCTAATATTTGTTTCTCCATGAATTTCAAAATATAAAATATCTTCATTTATATAAATGTATCCAAAAAATAAATCTTATCATGGAGTCAATGTTAACCAAAGAATGAAATGGCCCACCTTAGTTTCAGTGGGGATGAAAATTCCAAAAGTGTGTCATGCATGCCCTGTGAATTTTTTCCTATAGGTTTTAACATAATCATCTTCCTTTGTATTTAGTATAATGATCTCCCTCTCCATTTTAAGAGGATTTGTTGGAGGAAACTATTTATAAATAATTATTTTAATTAATCCTTTTCATTTCATGGAATAAATTTCCACTTTGGATAACATATTCTTGATCATTTTCCACTATAGATTGGATTCCACTCCAAGAAGTTATAAATCCAGTAAAACATTCACTCATTCAAATAATTTAAGGAGAAATAATTTATTCCCAATAGATATAATCCATTTTTCTATGATTTTGTGGGGATCTAAAGATCCACTAAAGGGTTCATTCAATTTTTTCAAAAATTATTTGACCCCAACTTTCTCATTCTTAGGATAATGATAGTGTTCCGCATGATTCTAGTTATTTTTCATAACTTGAGATAGCTAAGAATATGCTTCCTGAATGTCTTCAAATCCAACTCCTGTCATGTAATGAATCTATAGGTAAATCAACATATTTCATTTCATTTTTCCCTTGATTTTTCCTATTTCCCGTCGCTAAAAATGAATGTATTAAATTTTGGGATAAGATTACCCAAACTAAAAAACATGTAAAACCAGAAACAATATACAAATAGTGAATGACTTATAAATAACAAATGTATCAGAAAATTACAGTCTCTTGTTTTAGTCTAGGTTATCCATGGTAATTTTCTTATTATTTTTTCTAAAATAAAAATTTATTCATGAACTTCTTAGTGGTTAATAACGAGTTTTCAAATATTATGAATCGTATCTACAAGTAGTGAGAAATTTGGGGTGCATCAAGGCCAACATATCATGAACAATATGATGATCAAGTTCATACCCAATCCTCAATTATCTAGGTTATTACACTTATGTAAAAGTGTGTCGGAGGCACATCAACATGTATTATCCTGAAATGGATGTAATTACATAGAACCCACTCACTCAGTATAGCAACAAAATTTCTTGTTATTTTACTATACATAGACGTATAGCTAGTATAACCACTAAATTAATATTTTCTTAATCCATTAAAATAAATAGACAATAATTTGAACCCAACTATAGGGAATCATACTTTTTATACATTTTATAACATAATTTTAAAGGTAAATATATTATAAGCCCAACTGCAATTTTTTGAATTCTATGTTTCTTTGGAAGAGAATGAATAATAAACATAAATGTAAAATTTAAATAAAAAATATTTATATTAAAATCTATATTTTCCTTATAAATTCATTTGATATCCTAAATCTGCATGGGATATCCTGGGGAATATAAAATAAATAAAGTGATCTATATATCGAAATAAGAGAATGGGTGTCGTAATGAAGGAAGGAATATGAGTCAAAATTCAAAACATGATATCAGGAAGGAAAAAGATTGGAAATATTCATTTTGGAGAATAAAAAAAATAAAATTTTATTATGATATCACAACATCAAAGGAATGTGGAAACAACATAAAACATGAAAAAAAAACGTTTTAAGGCTAACTACTAAGTGAACATCACATCAGGGATAGATAACCCTCATGGGTAAGGTTTCCTCCCTAATCCCATACATATAAACTCTTGAAATACAAAATTACATGATAAATTATATAAATATTTTGGTGCACCCATCATAACATGTGTATGAATCATTGGGCCACATGTGGGAGACAATCATACGACATAAACATTAGTAGTACCCCTAACATAAATCTATTTTGAAATCATTATTATAACACAGTCCTATGGAATACAATAATTTCATCAATGAAAAAATTGATTTAGAATTTTTTGATCATTCACAGTGGAAAAATAACAAATAGATCTTGATAAATTATATCTAATTGAATTGAAGGTTTGAAAAATATTGGATATGTATCATTGGAAATGCACTACATAAGAAGGGTTTTATGTAAAACGGTAAATAGTATTTAAAGAGGGTATGATCAAAATATATTCCATAAAACAAGTGAAAAAATGGGTTTATATATAAGAATATGTTTTTTTAGAATCCATTAATATCATAAAATAATTCATTGAGTGGTAGTTTAAATGTGTCCAAGAAAATAGTGATGTTACCTTTAATAATATATGTGTAGGAAATATATAGAGAAAATGAAATAATTATTTCATAATAATGAATATATCAACATAGGTAAATTGAGAGAAATCACAACCCAAATAAAATATGGTGGTTTGGAGAGATCCCTTCCCCTGTGTCATAGAATCATTATGCACAAGCACTTAATATCAATAATAACAAAATTAAACTTATAAATTATCTACTTTAGAACTTATTCCACATATATTTAATTAATTATAAAATTATTATATTATTGTATAACTATTGTATTGAGATGTGATGTACAAATTTTATTATATGAGGGTGTTCATTTCATAGTACAATGGTCACATTAATTGTGTGTAATTATAGAAGTTCTTGTAAAATGCGAGAAAGTCAGCCTAAGTGAAGTGATATCAATTTATTTATTGAAATTTAATTTCTTAAAAATATACATAAGTTTTGGGACATATGTATGATGCATTAAAACAATGATAGTGTAATATGGTTATTTTATATTTGGGGTTTCACCATCCTTCAGAAAATAGTTTCATTTTATATAGTATTGTAGACATAGATTCATTAAGAACATGAAAAAAGGTATAATATACTTGTTATAATATTTATATCTAAAATAATATTTTTATAAGGATCTTTGAAGGACTTCGTGAAAAAAATGTATGATGTTCTTTGATGTGGTGAACCAACTATATTGTAAACAACATTTACATTTTTCAACATAAATAAGGGAAGGTAGAAGATAGATATCACACCATAAAAGTAAAATAAAATTATATTTTTTAATTATATATTATGATGACAAGGTGTATGATAAATATTATTGTTTAAAGAATAAAATTAAAATTGAAAGAGGTTAGTCGATATTTTTAAAACATCTATTGGTTTAATCTTCCTTGGATACCCCTTTAGGATAATTAAAATGGTATTTTGTAATAATATAATAATTTGGAAATAATGGAATGTATTTATTCTAAAATCAGGTATAAATATGGATTGATATATGTCTTATAAGTTGTATGGATAAGGGGTTGTGTGGGGTGGTATTAATTAGTGGAGGAGAGGGTTGTTTTTTAAATATTGTTTTCAATAGTTTATTATTAATCTCAAGGCTACAAATAGTTTTTATTCTTAAGAATATATATAGAGTAAATAGTGAATTTCTGAATGATATATTACTTGATTAGATCATCTTTTTCTTAAAAAATCATTTATTATATTATAAATTTAAACACAATATTTTATCATATTTCATATTTCACCAATAATAAAACTATTTTAGACAACACAAAAAATTAAACGTAACCATTTATATAAGTGTTTATTAATAAATTGAATCCAGGTTATGACAATAATTTTCTCAATACGATAAATTAAATTTGTAAATAAAATATTCCTTTAGTTTAAAATAACAAATTTTAATATTATGATTAATTTATTGATCCTTAGAAAATTTAGGTATTCTCTCATAAAAATTTATTATCATTATAATATAATGTAATATTAATTTATAAACACATTTTCGGAAAATATAATTAAATTGGAAATAATTATATTTATAAAAAAATATAAATTAAAAAATTTTTGTTTTACAAAATAAAAAAACAAATAGTTTACCATTTGTTAACATTAGTTTGTGTGTACCATAGTATATAAATCACATATATTCATTTTATAAAATACATATATATTATTTTTCACTTACACAGGTGTGGATAGTATTCTAGCAATCATGTTTCTATTCCCACTGGTTATGTTACTTTTCAAATAGTCAGATTACTATTCAAATGGTCATATTTAAATGATCATATTGGTTTCCAATATCTTATAAATACATCATATTTAATTAAATCATTATTAATTTATATTTTATCTCAAGGATTATTATTTTTTCAAAATGAATATTATTTTACTATTTTACTCCTCATTACTATACTGTTGTTAGCATGTGTGATTATTCAAGGGGACTGAACGGGTAGAAATCTACTCACTATTTTTATATTATTTTCTAATTTATGAGCCATTATAATAATATATAATATATATTTATATAGGATAAGCATAAATATATGAGAACATGATCAAAACATACAATAATTATACAAAATTATTTAGAGATCATTACTTATGAATCTGGAAATAAGGGTCGTTTAATAAAAAATACAAAATATATATGGATGGAGAATCATATATAACCAATAATTATAGATGATAACAAAATATTATAATAAGGAATATGGTTTAGACATTAACATAAGCATAGAAAATTATTTTAATTGTCAATGTTCACACCCAAAATTATCCATGGGGACAATGTACCATAAATGAATTGCTAGCAAAATCATTTATAATATTCTACTAGGATATATTTCCATCTCTTTAACTCCATCATATATTTTTAGTTTATTTACCCCATCACTTGTTAATATTTTCTCAACACTATCATTATTACCTAAATAATTGAAAAGACAAAACTGACCCCCATCCTTATTTTATGAAATAACATCATATACTTGGTTTAGAGTAATCACATATATATGGTTTATAAAATAAAAACCATCACTAAATCATAATACATTTATATTTTGGAAATATTATCATGAAAATTTTTATCATTACAAAAATAGTTAACTCATGGAGGAGAAAATGAGTTTTATTGATATTTATCCATCATAATTAAAACCATCAATAGAAAAATAAATATAGTGGAAATGGATCATATTCCTGATAAATAAAAAGAATTTTTAAATTATTTTTTATAGAAGAAAATACCTTTAAAAAACATCATTGAAACATTCCATGAAAAAATTTAAATTTCCATTATGAAATAAAAAATTTTAAAATTTTAAATATACTAAAATAGTGTGGAAATATTTTTATTTAAAATGAATACTGTCGAAATTTTGAAAGAGGTTAAAATATTAGAGAATTTTGGTTCACAGAAAAAACACTCTTAAAGTATATATAAACATAAATATTCCATAAATATTTTCATTAAAACATTAAAAGAACTTATTTAGAAAAAAAATAATAAGATTCCTAGTAAACTTTTTTAAAGAAATTAAAACATTGGTAAAAATTACACAATTAAAAATAAATAGAATAGTGAAAAAATATTGATAAAATTTTTAGAAAAATTTGGACATGTAATAATGTAATCCTAACCAAATAGAGAAATAAATGTATTCTCTTCAAAACATTATTTGACCACTTTTGTAATTAAAGGGGAGAAAATTGAAGGAAAAATCATTAATCTTCAGAAATGGCCACATGAGAATAGATTACATAATATTTTAGATAAATAGATCATATAATTTCATCATAAAAATTTTAAAGCCTAAAATATCTTTGTAAAAATTAAATATTGACAAAAAAGACATTACTATAAGTCATTATTATTTCATAAGTGCTCAAACTTTCTCTTCATTGAGATACCTCTTGTGTTTTACACCTGAATCATTGAAATATTGTTCTTATTATAATACCAAAATCTTTATAATGAAATGAATAATTAGAGGAATGTTTTTTTTGAATTTATTAACTTATAAGCTTCCAATGGCTTGATTAAGGGAGGAGACAAGGAGACCTTTTTTGGTTGATGGGAGAGACTCACATAGGATTTCCTAAAATAATTTGATTATATAAGGTATATTTAATGATAATGAAGATCAAAATAAATATAAATTTTATATTCGTATAATACAATGTTTAAATATCATCGTCTATAATGAATTATAATTGTGTGGGTGGAAATCCAACCCTTATCACTTGGCTTAACCCATGGTAAACCTGATTTAACCCTGGCCAATATAACAAAATTTTACTTCTTTTACTATTTAATACAACAAAAAAATTAAAAAAATATATTTTATTAGTTTTTACTATAGAAAATTTGAAATAAATGTTATTGTGTTTAGAATTAATAAGTAATAAAATAAACTTTTAACTAGGATACCATATAACAATGAAAACACGTTTTTGCCTGAATTTCCCGACGGCCTACTTTTATTTTATTTTATTATAGATAATCCTCCTTTTATGGGATGAAGGGGAACCCGTACATGACCTGTACGCCCAAGGCTCAAGGCCCAACATGACTCACAATAAATGACCCGAAGGCCCAGAGGAATACAAAGCCCAATACATGACCCGTAGGCCCAACCCACAGGAACTACCCCTCCCCTATCTTCTACATCATTGATCACCTACCTCATCACCTTGCATTTTATATCGGCTATCATTTCCCCATACAAAGTTTCACGGTGTCTGGTCCCAATGTCGGTTGCCATACCCTCCATTCATCCAATCTAGAAGCTCTACTTTTGGTGACTGGTAGTCTTGTTGCTCTAATCCTCTTACAGGGCCTACTCTACCTAAACTGGGCTACTCCATGGTCTTTGTGGCCTGAAGGCCCTGAGGCCCTGAAGAACCTTGATGACCCAAATTCCCTGGAGTCCTGTAGGCCTAAACCGGTGGCCCGAAGGCCCAAATCGGGTGAATATTACCAGCTGCTACAGTACTTAACAATAATGCTACATTAATGCTATAGTACCCCAGAAATTAACCTCCACCCTATTTTGAACCTAGGTCTCTTGTATTCCAAGAAAGAGCCCTTACCACTCGGGTACGGGCTCGTTGATAATGAAAACACGTTTTAGAAAAATGAAATTGTTAACACAAAAAATAATTAACTTATTTTACTTTCCTTTTAAGAACCATTAACACAATGTAAAAAAATTTATTTATAAGTTAACCTATAGATTTCTATAATAATTAATAAATAGTTGTGAATTTCATTTCAAATGATAAATACATATTTTTGACATGAAATCATTTGTATAAAAAAAAGGTTTTTTGAAAAAAAATTGAACTTATCGATAAATATTTTTTAATGATGGTCATTAAATAATTAATAATAATTTTCATAATTAATATATAATAATGTTAACTTAAGATCAAATTCACTACGTAATGATACTTTTACATGGAAAGGTTTAATCTTTTTTTGGAAATTGGTATTTCTCAGTATTCACAAATTTTTTTTATAAAAATCCTATAAATTCACCCAAATATAATATAAATAGTATGTTTTAAAAAATGGTATTCATTTCTAGAAATCAATTATATTAAAATATTATAAATTAATTATAATTTCTTCATGTAAAAAATGATAAAAACCATTTTTCGTCATATCATATATTTGATTCATAAGATGAAATTTTTGAAAATTAAGTACTTATTTAGAGTGATTACATTAGAAAATTTTAAAATCATTCAATATAATTTGAATAATTTGGTTATTTCTATTTATAGGTTCCAATTTAATGGATTAGTTATAATGGTTTTGTAACAACCGAGATTTTATGAGAAATATTTTGTTTTTATGTGTAATGTTATATGCTTCACCAAAGTAATCTTTCACTACACACAACATTGTCTTGGAATGCGTTACACGGAAAAGAAACCTTCCTCGATAGCTTGCTTTGTACGCAATACCAAGTTTCGCTAAACAACGATATGTTATTAAAATATTATATAAATTAGACTTTATGAATAATAATACACAATTTTTTAAATTTTTTAAATTTTATCTTTCAACATGGACTTTATTTTTGGATTCAGAATATTGAAATTATCCTAAGGTTAATTTTTGATATTTTTCTGAAAACATTCAGTTTTTATGAATAGTAAAAACACTAAGTTATTGGTTAAAACTGACTTTTTATTTAAATAATAATTTTTTTATATAAATTTATTTGGTAAAAACAGATACAAAATACCTATATAAGTTAAATGTAATTCATTAGTGTAATTTTATAATATTATAGATACATAAAAAATTTATTGAACTTTTTACAGTCTTTTACCCACCTCCTAAGAGCATTTACAATTGTACATAAAAATTAATTTTCCCTCTTTTGTGAGTTGAATTTCAAAAATTCCAGAGACATGGTAAATATCAAGGAGTAAAATTTGGTTCAATAAGGTAAATTTGTTTCTCGTGAATAATAACTTCTTACTTTTCTTTACCATGGTTAGAAGTAAATAGGGTAATTAAGGGTAAAAACGATATTATTATTACCATAACACAAGTCCTAATTCTATTATATAAGTTTAATTCGACCAAAAACAACATTAGGAATAAAATATGACCATTTAGGTCCACATGGAATAGATTAAGACACTTATTATTATTTTATTTAAATAAGAGTCAAAATAGTGAAAATCAAAGGTTAATAACTAAATCATTTTTTATATTAGGTTATACATAAGATAAATTATACTATAAATATTCCATAATAAGCTAAAATAATTTCCTACATAATGGTATTTTACATATAATTTTTATACATTAAATAATTTAATTTATTTTTGACACAATGATGATGCAGTAATTACCTTTTTAATGATATGTTAACATAATTTATATTATAAATACCCAAATAAATTTAAATTGAGACTTTTTATGAATTAAACTAATTTTATAGGTTAATATGACCAGTTAGTATTTATTTAATTAAATTTATTTGAACTAATAATGTTATAATTTTCACAAAAATCAATTACCAAATATTGTCAAAATTGACATTAAAAAGTTTTTAAAACAAATATTATATTATTAATTTTTATTTTATTCATAAAAATCTAATGCTCAGCCTAATGACTTAAATAAGGTTATATATTTTAATAATGAACGACTTGTGGTTCTTTTGACTTGTTATACTATGTTTTTTAATGATATAGTGTAAGAAAACAAGAAGAAATGGTAAAAGATAAATTATTTAACATAGAGTTAAATCTAAATGATAGGGTTAAATAGTAACCAAAACTTGTCTAAAACCTATTGGTTGAGAGTATTTCTACCAATCCCCCCATTTTATTTTAAATAAATCAATTTGGAACAATTAAAATCTTAATATGACTTTATTAAAAAATAATATTTTATGTCCTTCCTAAGGTGCCCCTCTTCTCCATTACAAAAGGGCACCTACTCCCTCTCCTCTTTACACAATTTTGAGCCTTAAAGCTCGTCCAAACCCTACCCATATCCCTTATCAACATCCATAAAAACATAATAGAGGTTACTGTCTTCTTCAAAGACCATATTTAGTTCCCTAAGAGGAGGTTTAGAATAGGCGCGTCAAAGAAGAGGTAATATCCTTTACCAATTCTTTCAAATTCATTTCTTCTTCAACTTCTTCTTTTTATGTTTTTTCATAGTAACGTAATAACATCATTATCAATTATATAATGATATGTTATTATAAATATTAAATAACCCTATTTCACCTTCTACCCATCCTACAAAAAACAAAATCACCGTGCATGCGTACATACGGAATAATCTCTGCACACTTTGGTGTAATCTGTTTTTCCAACACCACCTTACATGGATAGGTATAATGGTTTAAAGAATAACTATATATGGTTATTATTAAATGATACTAATTCTGAGATATTCAATCATTCAATTCAATATAATTCCACAAACATGGGAATGATATCATCGCTCATGGGTACGTACAACCAATCATCTAAACGTTGTTATGTGACTCGTTCTACATGATCTCCATTGAATAATGATTAAAAAATGAATTTTATGAATAAATATGATATATATTATACTGATATCATTATGTAAATGATGTATCTATAACCTAAAAAGAATAATAAGAATTTATTAGACAAAACACGGATAAGAACATAAAGCAATGAACACCCAAATATCAAGTACCAATGAAATATTATTAATAAGAAGATAAGAATATGACCATATATGATATCATAACAATGAATATGATTCTGTAATAAGTAAATGACATTATTTAAATCATAATACTGGAGGTTCGGATACGTACGAAGCATATCGGACCTGAGGTAAGGGAAAATATCGCAATCTCATTTTTATCTGAGATTGTTTATACTTCGGAATTTACTGGGGAATATTTATAATCCAAATCCATTTTCCTAAATATGTAATATTATTTATATCCTCCTAGAATTGTTTAAATTTAATTTTACTTATTGGTTTATTTTAGTAATATATATGAATTGAATATTTTTTCATTTTTAGTACGAGGTACTTTTTGACTTTTCCGGCCAAAGTACGGGAAAAATGTTTTTTTAACTTATACAGCATGAATGGATTTCTATGATTTCATAGAACATTATTTCCATGAAGTATCCTTTACATGTTTTCAAGTTTATTTTTAATCAACTTATTTTAGTTTAAAATTGTATGACATGTGAAGAATGGAAAATGTTTTTGAAGTATAAAGGATATTTTCCTCAAGAATGGAGTTCAAGCGTTTTATCAAAATTGTTTTCCATCTATGATAAAATAGGGTTATGTTTATATCTTAATTTTTATATTGAATTGATTATATTATTATGGAATTATTTCTATGATGTCCTTTGATATTATATGGATTATATTATGTTGGTATGATGTTTAAGAATCCCATTTTTATTACATGGGTTATGCTATGAAGTATGATTTATGATCTTGTGGCACACATAAGAATGGTATCATTATGAGATGGGTGTGACCTATATCTCCCTCGAATGCATTGGGTAAATATTTAAATCTCATGAGATAGACATGGATGGAATGATAGTTTAATCTGGTTCAGTGATACAGGACTGAAACAAGGAGTGAACTTAGTTCAGAAATGGTCTTTGTCCACTAAGATTGTCTTGGAAATGAGTCTTGACTACTAAGAAATGATTCTCTATGATTATGTACATATGCCACAAATTTCATGTTTTATGTTATGATTATTGGGATTATATTTCACTACCATGATTTATCACATTTTATGATATTATGATCTCTTTTGCAGGTTAAGATTTTCAAAATGTTATGTTATTATGAATATGATATGATTGATATTTCCTTCGTTTTCCATTAATGAGTATTTGATATCCCCCTTTTGTATGTTTTAATTTCCCCAGGTCAGGATGAAGGGTGTTATGTAAGATATTCCAAAACGGACTCTAGATATGATAAAATAAAAGGGAGACAATGTAGATGATTTATAAACCAGTTGTTTATGTTTCCCATTTTCTAAAGACATTATACATGTACGGTCCTTTCAAGGTTTTAAGTGTGATTCAATTTTTATGTAATAATAATGTATGTAATATATGGGTTGTTATAGGTGGTATCCGAGAGAGTTTATAGTAACCCTTGGAAACTAGGATGTGAAATCCTTAGTAAGAACCCTAAGGAAATTTCTAAGCACATAACACAATCTTAGTGTTTTAGAAATGGCCATGAGTAACCTATGATAATACCTAAAGTGTGAAATTTTATTATTAATTATGTTTTTTTCTTATTATAATTAGAGTTTGAACAATATTATTCTTGGTTATAGTCAATGGATGGAACCTGAAGGAACCGTGTTAATGTGGAATGTGATGGGAAATGCAATGATTGCCCCCCTGAACAACCAAACGTTATGGGAGATGGAATGAAAAATCTTGTATCCATGCTCACACAACTTTCTCAAGATATAAATCATGAAGGACTTCCAAATGAGAAAATTAAGGAGAAACATTCTATTGAATCCTTTATGAGGCAGCGTCCACCCTCATTCAGTGGGTCTACTGATCCATTAGTGGCTGAACAATGGATCAGTACCACTAAAAAGATATTTTCAGTTCTACAATGTTCTGAACATGATAAAGTCATCATAGTAGTATATCGTTTGGAATGTGACACTGATCATTGGTGGAATCTTATCAAGAATATAGGGCCCCAATATGAAATTGAATCCATGGAATGAGATGAGTTCAAGAACATTTTTTTCAATAAATAATTCCCTCGTATTCTTCGAACAAAGATGGAGAATGATTTTCTTGAACTAAAGCAAAAGGATGATGAATCGGTTGGTACCTTTGAAGAAAATTTTACAAGACTTGCAAGGTATGCTTCCTGAATTGTTATTCAACCTGAGAATTAGATCAATCGATTTTTTAGTCACCTAAAACCAAGTCTTCGAAGGGAGTTATCCATAATGGACTTTAATAGCTACGAGTAAATTGTTCAATGTGCTCTCAAGGTTGAGATGGTGGTTGGAGTAACCCATCAGTCATATGGGTTTGATAAAAAGATGAAAATGGAATTTAAGTGTAAATCTAAATACCCCAATGAAAAGAAGATGATTTTTCCCTTATTCTCAATGTGTGGAAAGAAACATCATGGGAATTGTCTTAAAGGGATAAGTAAATTCTTCAAATGTGGAAAAGAAGGTCATCAGGCTTTTTAATGTCTCAATGATGGGAAAAATATGTCTAGTGATGCAAAAAATGAAAAGGCTACACATAAGGCACCTCCTATACTTCAATGTTGCAAGTGAAAAGAAATGGGGCATTATTCTAATCAATGCCCTAATCCAAGGGTTGTTGAGGATGATCGACGTAAATAAACTCTTAAGGCCAAAGATAAAGGAATGTCACATGCAATTTATTTCGGTGATGTGGAGTAAGATAATGAAGTGGTGAAAGGTACACTTTCCATCCACTCTAAAGTATAAAATGTCTTATATGATTCTGGATCCACCCACTCTTTTAATTATGAAGAATATTCAAAGGGTATCACTGCATTACCTCAACAATTAGATGTTGAGTTAGCTGTAACCACCCCTAATGGCACAACAGTTGCGTCAAAGGTTTACAATTCTTTTCCGATTGAAGTTTGTGGGAATGTGCTTTCTGAAAAACGTATGATCCTCCCTATAGTGGAATTTGATGTGATCCTTGGAATGGATTGGCTTTATTTATATGGATCTTATATCGATTTCCAAATAAGGGAAGTCACATTTCATATTCCTGATCAATCAATTAATGTCTATTGATGCAAGGATTAAAATAACCTTCCTGTGGAAATTTCAACAATCTTATGGGTCATGATTCCAATAAATGAAGGTTATTTATCTCAAATGGTTGGAGAGAAACTCATGATTAGAAATACACCCATTGTACGAGATATTGATGATGTCTTTCCAAAGGAATTGCCAGGTCTTCCACCAAATCGTGAAGTTTGAGTTTTCAATAGAACTCATACTGGGTGCTATGACCATTTCAAAGAAACCTCATAGAATGGACCCAATTGAGTTGCAGGAATTGAAGAAGAAACTCAAAGAGAATCAAGATAAGGGATTCATATTCCCTAGTGCATCACCTTGGGGAGCACCTATTATGTTCATTAAGAAGAAAGATGGATCAATGAGACTCTGCAATGATTGTCGAGAACATAACAAGATCACTATCTAGAACAAATATCCTCTCCCATGCATTGATAACTTATTTGACCATCTATGTGGAGCTCGATACTTTTCCATGATTGATCTTGATTTAGGGTATCATCAATTAAGGGTCAAAAGGGAGGATATACCCAAGACGGCGTTCCGTACAAGGTATGGACACTATGAATTTTTAGTGATTCCATTATGTCTTACTAATTCCAATGATATCTTCATGGATCTAATTAACAATGTCTTTAGAGACTATCTTGATAAGTTTGTGGTAGTCTTTATAGACGATATTCATTTCTATTCAAAGAACAAGTAAGAACATGAAGATCACATGTGAATTATATTAAACACCCTAAGAAAGGAGAAGCTTTATGCCAAATATACCAAGTGTGAATTTTGGCTTCAAAAAGTTCCATTTTTGGGTCACATAATCTCAAAATAGGGTATATCTGTGGATCCAACAAAAACAGAGGTCATCAAAAGATGGTCAAGACCAACAATAGTAATTGAGATCCAAAGTTTTCTTGGTTTGGCTTGATATTATCAATGTTTTGAGAAATATGTTTCATGATTATCTAATCCACTCACAAGGTTGACTCGAAAAGGATCTAAGTTCATTTGGACAAAGGAGTGTGAAGAGAATTTCAAGGAGTTAAAAAGAAGATTACTTAGTGCACATGTGCTCACACTGCCTTGTAGTGGAGAAAGGTTGGTGATCTACAGTGATGCATCCAAGAAGGGATTGGGGTGTGTTCTCATGAAAAACTATATGGTGATAGCTTATCCCTCACGACAATTGAATATACATGAGAAAAATTACACAACTCATGATTTGTAGCAAGCTGCAGTAATATTTGAATTAAATATTTGGAGGCATTATCTTTATGGTGAAAGGTGTGATATTTATACTGATCATAAAAGTTTGAAGTATATTTTCAAACAAATGGTGATGAATATGTGCCAAAGAATATGGTTGGAGCTGATTAAGGATTGTGACTACTCAATTCATTACCACCCTGGGAAAGCAAACAAGCTGGTAGACACATTCGACAAGACCATGCTAGTTTATCAATAATGAGGATCACCAAAGATCCAATATTTATGGATTTATAAAGGAAGGTTCTTGGAATTATAATGGAAGGGGAAATATTTTCTTTCTCAAATGAATTTTCAACCATCAATAAATGTGATGATTAAAGAGGAATAGAAAGAAGATGTAGAGTTACAAAAGATGGTGAGAAATGTTCCTGAAATCAACATTTATTGTGATGAAATAATAATGTTTTGGAACTCGGTTTGTGTTCCTCCCATACCTGAATTAAAGAAGGGAATATTGGATGAATCTCATAGTTCTTCATTCTCTATTCGACATGGAAGCACGAAGATGTATAAGGGGGTGAAGGAGTACTTCTAGTGGGATGGCATGAAACGTTATGTTGCTGAATATGTCTCTCAATGCTTGTTTTGTCAATATGTTAAAGCTGAGAGAACGAAGTATAAGGGGATGTTACAACCATTAACCATACCAGAATGGAAATGGGAAAACATCACTATGGCCTTTGTCACTGGACTTCCTGAAACATCCAAAGGCAATAATGTTATCTGGGTTATAGTTGATCGTCTTACGAAGTCGGCACACTTCATTGCTATTAGAGAGGATTTTTCTCTTGATCAGCTTGTAAAGATATATGTAAAAGAAGTGGTTAGATTAAATGGAGTACCACTTTCTATTATATCTGATCAGGATCTGAGGTTTACCTCGATGTTTTGTCAATGTCTTCAACATACTCTAGATACAGTGTTGAGTTTCAGCACTTCTTATCATCCTCAGAAAGACAGTTAGTCTGAGAGGACAATTCAAACTCTAAAAGACATGTTGAGAGCATGCTCTATGGATTTCAATACCGGTTGGGATTGACACCTACCTTTGGTGGAATTTTCTTATAATAATAGCTTTCACTCCAGTATTCAGATGGCTCCTTATTAAGCTCTCTATGGAATGAAATGCAGAACTCCAACTTGCTGGGATGAATTTTGGTAAAGAAAGCTATTATGACCCGATCTTGTAGATGAGATGAGAGAAAAGGTCAGATCTATTCAACAACACATAAGAGTAGCTCAGAGTCGACAAAAAATTTATGCCGATAACTGAAAAAAATACCTAGAGTTTGAAGTGAGTGATAAAGTGTTCTTACGAATATCTCCCTGGAAGAGAGTAATGATATTAGAAAAGAAGGGCAAGCTAAGCCCTAGGTATATTGGTTCTTTTGAAATACTGGATCATGTTGGGAAGGTGGATTAGCGATTGGAGCTTCCACCAAATCTCTTTCAAGTTCATGATGTGTTCCATGTATCTCTCCTGAGAAATTACATACTCGATCCTTCACATGTACTCCGCTTAGAAGTTATAGAACCGGAGCAAGCTCTTTTTTATGAAGAACAGCCGATAGTGATTCTAGATTATAGAGAGAAAGTCATATGGAACAAGACCACTTGCTTGGTGAAAGTTTTATAGAGGAACCACCAATTAGAAGAAGCTACATGGGATCTTGAGGATATGATGAGGGGGAATTATCCTCATTTGTTTGTTACAAAGTCACAAATTTCGAGGGTGAAATTTATTTTATGGGGGGTATAATTTAACACCCAATATTTTATGAGAAATATTTTATATTTATTTATTATGTTATATCCATCACTAAAGGAATCATTCACTACACACAACACTGTCTTGGCTTGCATTACACGCAAGAGCAACCTTCTTCCGTAGCTTGCATTGTACGCAATATCGAGTTTCGCTAAACAACAATATGTTATTAAAAAATTATATTAACTAGCCCTTACGAATATTAATAACCACTTTTAAAAATTAAATAAATTTTAACATTCAAAATGGACTTCATTTTTGGATTCAGAATATCAAAATTAGCCTAGGGTGAATTTTTTGTATTTTTATGAAAAATTTCAATTTTTGATCAACAGTAAACACACAGATTTATTGGTTAAACCTGAATTTTTATTTAAATAATCATTTTTTAATTTCAATTTATTTTATCTCAAAATTGATACATAATACCTATATAAGTTCAATGTAATTCATTGGAGTAATTTTATAATAATATAGATACATAAATATTTTATTGAACTTTTTACCGTCTTTTACCCACCTCCTAGAAGCATTTTCAATTGTACATAAAACTTAATTTTACCGCTTCTGTGAGTTGAATTTCGAAAAACCGAAAGACATAGTTAATATCAAGGTTTAAAATGTGGTCCAATAAGATAAAATAAATTTTTGTTGAATAGTAACTTTTTACTTTTATTTACCAAGGTTAAAAGTAAATAGGGTAATTAATGGTAAAAATGATATTATTATTACCCTAAAACATGTCCTAATTCAATTGAAAAAGGTTAATTCTACCAAAAACAACCATAGGAATAAAATATGAATATTTAGATCGACTTGGATTAGATTAGGACACTTATTATTATTTTATTTAAAGAAGAGTTAAAAGAGTTAAAATAAATGTTTAATAACTAAAACATTTTTAATATAGGGTTATGCATATGATAAATTCGACTATAAATATACATTATAAAGCTAAAAAATTTTCCTACATAATGGTATTTTATTTATAAAATTTGGACATTAAATAATTAAATTTATTTATGACACAATGATGATACAATAATTACCTTATTAATGAAATATTAACATAATTGATATTATAAATACCCAAATAAATGTATTATGAGACTTTCTATGAATTAAAATAATTTTATAGGAAAATATTACATGTTAGTATGGATTTATGTAACAGTGTTTGATCTAATAATGCTGTTATGATTTCCACAAAAATCAATTACCAAATACTGTCAAAATTGTCATAAAATAGTTTTTCAAACAAATAATATATTATTAATTGTCATTTTATTCCTAAAAATATAAGGTACAGCCAAATGACTTAAATAAGGTTATATATATTTATAATGAGCCACTTGGGATTATTTTTTCTTGTTATAGTATGTTTATAAATCATATAGTGTAAGAAACCAAGAAGACACGGTAAAAGATAAATTATTTAACTTAGAGTTAAATCTAAATGATAATGTTAAAATAGTTACCTAAACATGTCTAAAACCTATTGGTTTAAATTATTTAGACCCATATCCACCTTATATTCAAAATAAATCAATTTATAACTATTAAAAACCGGATATTAATTTATTATAAAATAATATTTATTGTTTTTCCTAAGGTGCCCCTCTTCTCCATTATAAAAGGGCACCTCCTCCCGCTCTTCTTTACATAATTTTGAGCCTTCAAGATCATCCAAACCCTACCCATATCCCTTATCAACATCCATAAAAACCTAATAGAGGTTATGGTCTTCTTCAAAGACCATATTTAGTGCCCTAAGAGGAGGTTTTGAAGAGGCGCGTCAAAGAAGAGGTAATATCCTTAACCAATTCTTTCAAATTCATTTCTTCTTTAACTTCTTATTTTTATGTTTTTTCATAGTAACGTAATAACCTCATTATCACTTATACACTGATATGTTCTTATAAATTTTAAATTACCCTATTTCACCTTCTACCCATCCTACGAAAAACAAAATCACCGTGCATGCGTACGTATAGAATACTCTCTCTACACTGTGGTGTAATCTGTTTTTCCAACACCACCTTACATGGATGGGTATAATGGTGTAATGAATAACTATATATGGTTATTATTACATGACACTAATTCTGAGATATTCAATCATTCAATTCAATACAATTCCACAAACATGGGAATGATATCATCGCTCATGGGTACGTACGGCCTATCGTCTAAACGTTGTTATGTGACTCTTTCTACATGATCTCCATTAAATAATGATTAAAAAAATTAATTTTATGAATTAATATGATATATATTATACTTATACCATTATGTAAATGATGTATCTATAACCTAAAAAGAATAATAAGAATTTATTAGACAAAACACAGTTAAGAACATAAAGCAATAAACACCCGAATATCAAGTACCAATGAAATATTATTAATAAGAAGATAAGAATATGACCATATATGATATCATAACAATAAATATGATTCTGTAATAAGTAAATGACATTAATTAAATCATAATACTAGAGGTTCGGATACGTACGAAGCATATCGGACCTGAGGTAAGGGAAAATATCGCAATCTCATTTTTATTCGAGATTGATTATACTTAGGAATTTACTACGGAATACATATAATCCAAATCCATTTTTCCTAAATATGTAATATTATTTATATCCTCCTAGAATTTTTTAAATTTAATTTTCCCTATTGGTGTATTTTAGTAATATATATGTAATATGTAATATTATTTTTTCATCGCTCGTGGGTACGTATGGCCTACCATCTCTACGATGTGATGCGACTCTTTCTACATGATATTCATTAAATAATTATTATATAAATGAATTTAATGAATAAATATGATATATATTATACTAATACCATTTTTTAAATGATGTATCTACAACCTAAAAATATTAATAAGAATCTATTCGACAAAACACGCATAAGAACATAAAGCAATGAACACCTAAATAACCAGTAGCAGTTAAATATTATTAATAAGAAGATAAGAATATGACCATATATGATATCATAACAATGAATATGATTCTTTAATAAGTCAATGACATTATTTAGATCATTATACATGAGTTTCAGATACATACGAAGCATATCAGACCTATGGCAAGGTAAAATCTCGCAATCTCATTTCTATCTGAGATTGTTTATACTTCGGAATTTATAGGGGAATATTTATCATCCACATCCATGTTTCCTCAATATGTAATATTATTTATATCCTAAAACAATTTTTTAATTCTAATTTTACCTATTAGTGGATCTAGTAAAAAGTAAGAAATGATTCTTTTTTCATTTTTAAGAAGATGAACTTTTTGACTTTTCCGGCCAAAGTATGAGAAAAATGTTTTTTAACCAATACGACATGAATTGATTTTCATAATTTCATAAAACATTATTTACATGAAGCTTCCTTTACAAGTTTAAAAGATTATTTTTAATCAAAATATTTTAGTTTAAATTTTTATGACATGTTAAGAAAGGAAAAATGTTTTTGAAGTAGAAAGGAAAGTTTCCACAAGAATGGAGTTCATCTGTTTTATAAAAATTATTTTCCATCTAAGATAATATAGGGTTTTGTTTTTATACCTAATTTTACATTGATTTGATTATGTTATGATGGAATTATTTTCATGATGTCATTTTATCTTATATGGATTATTTTATGATGTCATGATGTTTAAGAATCCCATTTTTATTACACGGGTTATGCTATAATGTATGATTTATGATTTTGTGGAACACATAATAATGGTATCATTATGAGATGTGTGGGACCAATATCTCCCTCCAATGCATTGGGTAAATATTTATATCTCATGAGATAGACATGGCTGGAATAATAGGTTAATCTGGTTCTGTGATATAGCACTAAAACGAGGAGTGAACTCGGTTCAGAAATGGACATTATCCGCTAGGATAGTCTTGTCAATGAGTCTTGACTACTATGAAATGATTCTCTCTGATTATGTGTGTATACCACAAAGATTCATGTTTTATGTTATGATTATTTGGATTAAATTTCACTACCATGATTTATCCCATGTTATGATATTATGATCTCTTTTTCAGGTTAATATTTTCAAAATGTTATCTTCTTATGAATATGATCTGATTGATATTTTGTTTGTTTACATTTACTGAGCATTTGAGTTCACCCTTTTGTATGTTTTCTTTTCCCAAGTTCCGGAAGAAGTGTATTATATAAGATATTATAAAAGGGACTCTAGATATGATAAAATAAAAGAGATACATTGTAGATGATTTATGAACCAGTTGTTTATGTTTCCTAGTTTCCAAAGACACTATACCTATACGGTCCTTTCATGGTCTTATGTGTTCTTCAATTTTGATGTAATAATAATATATGAAATATATGAGTCATTATAGGTTTATCATATTTTGGTTCCAATATACCTAGAGTTGTGTGTAAGATAAGGTATTAAATACCTAAATATTAATTCAAATGAAATACATATAAAATCATTTTTTTACCTTCTAACCCTATTAAAATTAATCTTTCCCATTCATTTCAATAATTATGATACATAAATTGAAGATACATAATAGACCAACCTGAGTCGACAAGAATTGTCACCCATGTTTTCCCATTTTAGAGTGAGGTATAACAAATATTAAAAAGTTTCTTATAAAAAACAAGATATACAACCATTCTACAAGGTGGAAAAAAGTTATATACAACTGATTCAAAAATGCTAAGCTAGAAAGTAAGACATGTCTTGTTGAATTAGCCTTCATGTGACAAATTTCACCTCATGACCAACTCAAACAATAGAAGTAGACAAAAAAATCAGAATCTATAGTGTTATTTAATGCCTTTCCTTATACATATGTCCTTCAAAAGAAGTTTTAAAGCCGCCCAAAGGGAATAAGTAGGATATCAATAACTGATCCCAGTAAGATACCACTAAAGAATCAATTATAGTTCTAAAATAATGAATTAATAGTTTATATAACTTTAAAAATAGTTTAGGAATACTTTTTATAAATAAAACAATTTGAAAAAATTTCTCAAACATTCCTTATGTTTTACACTAATTGAATATCATGTTTTCCAAATCAAATATCATTCTAGATGTAAATGGAAGAATGAAAAAAATACTAAATTCAAATATACATGTTATGTACCTTCCCTGAAATAACCTATCGTGCCATAAAAATCTAGAAAAAAAAATCCACCTTCTAATCAGGCTCTATCCTTTAGGGAAATGTATATACATTAACCAAGGCTTGAGGTTAAAGCGAAAGGAGGGATCCAAAATAATAGGTATATATCTTAACCAAGATCATATAATTTTATTTCATATTATACTTTTTCAAATCATGTTGTATCAATAGAAAAATAATTATTCCAATATAATTTATATACTGAGATTTTATTATGATTATTTCACAAACATTTACCACCTCCTCTCAATTGAATGGGAGATGAATGTGTCACTCATCCATATGTGTAGATTACCACATCCATATAGTGATGTGATGCATTTTATATCAGTATAATTAAATTTTGGTTTATATGATAGATTTAGTCTTTATATATTATTTATGTTATAATAATTATTCCGGATTGGTTTATAAATACATAAATTTCTTTTATTATATCAATCAAAAAATAGAAACATCCCATGTGCATACGTGCATATCAGCATCTCTACATACTGATGTAATTCATTATTCAACATCTCTTTATAGGAATGGTTATAAATATGTATATACTAAATATAAATGATATTTTTATCATTATTTCCAATAAATAAACGAATATTCTATGATTGATATGTAAGGAAAATAAGGGCTAAAACCAAACATACATGAAAAATCAATGTAGTTTACAACCGAAATGATGATGAAAATGAAAGATTATTTACAAACTGCTGATAATATGATATAAGTAAAGAAAGTATAGTATTTCTTTATTAATATAGTCATGGTGTATTATTATATTAAATTTAAAAATATTATATATTATTATACTGTTCTTATAAATAATTATAGACTTTAGGTATGTGTTTATTGTTATAATGTAATTTCTACTAGAATTGTTTATGACTTAATTTCTATTGATAAAATTATAATATCTATATCTCCCTAGTATTATTCATTTTATTATCCTTTGATTATTACAAAGGATTATTTGTTTTCTTTTAATTTTTCTCTCCTTAAGTACTCAATATAATGAAATAAAACTTTTATGAAAAAACATACCTTATTTATCTTTTCGATCATGAATATTTTCTTCTATATCCATTTTTTCATAAAAATTATTTTAAAATTGATTTTATGATTATCAAAAAATTATTTAAGGACATTCATTACTAAATTTTACTTTCTTTAGAAAGGATTAAAAAGAAATCATATTATTGATTTCTAAATGTTTTACTTTTAACTAAATATTGAAAATATGAAATAAATTTTTGTTTTAATGAACAGTGTAGGAACATATTTGACCCCATCATGAATAATCATTACCATTAAGATTTGTATGTATATTCCATTTATTATTTTATTAGAAAATTGTTTCCATTCATATTTTGTATTTTTTATATATTAAATGAATAATTTGTAAATTAAAATATAATTTTCTTCAAAAATAATCTACTGATCTTATAAAGGTAATTTCATAAATAAAAAAGTAATATTAGGTTTTTTATGATTTTATGAGGATATAATCCAATGTTACTATTATTATTATTTTTCTAGATGTGTTTTGTTTTTTATTGTGAAATTTTTATGAAACCTTTATTTATTCAATTGATTAATCATTAATTTAATGATAATTTTTTCCTAATATTGTGGCATATATATGAATTGATTATGATTATGAAATGATTACATCCACTCTAACATAATAAAAGGTGGTTATATTTTATTCCAAGTATCCCAATGTCGGTTATAGGCCTCTAATTTTTTAATAATGAATACTTAGTTGATAAACTCTTAATAGGAGACATAGTTAATAAAATTATATGAAATTAGGGGCTTACCATGATGGAACATACTTTTCAAAGAATGCTGGAAATAATCAGGTAGGATTTTTCATTATGAGACATTTTCCGTTGTGATAGTCTTGTGAGTGAACCTTGACTATGGATAATATTTACTATACAACTATAAATAAAAAAATTTTATCTTATGTTTATGTTATATTATTGTGGTTCATGTTTATTTATTTATGTCTTTGTGCTCTTTTGTACTATGTCATTGGACTAAAAATACGCTTTACAATTCTTCATGATTAATAATCTCTGAAAGGTGGGGTTTGATTATTTTATGGTTTAATCGTGTTCTCATAGCATTATCCTTATATTATAATAAATTATGATCATTGATTGATATATCTTATTTTTAAACATTCTGAACATTTTAGGACAACCAATTAAATTATCATTTCCCATGGAATTAATTATGATATATCTTATAAGCCAGATAGGTTTGAAGAGTATAATGGGAAATGTTGTAAATCTTTTATATTTAATTACTTTATGTATACATGCTTCTAAAGACACCAAAACATTTTGATTAAGTCATGGATCATAAATTTATATAATGAGTATTTATCAATTAACATATAATATCTTGGTATGAAATTTTAGGGTCAGTGTTTTCCATTTTTATATCATAAACCACCACCACCTTATCTCCACCTTGAATCAACTCTATGTTCCTTCAACTAATCTGTTAATAACTGATTTTTATAACTCGCATTCTTTTGAGGGAAAAATGATTAGTTAAGAGGACTTATACAAAACACCCTTGGAAATATTGGTATTACATAATAAACAAGGAATGGATGGTACAAAATCCATAATTTTTTATTTAATAATAAATAATTTTAAACCCTTGAAATAAATTAAATTAAAACAATACTGAGATATATATAGGTCTTGTCATAGATCATGAAATGTCATACAAATGCAACCTCTATTCATTGAAAATAAAGATCCATCATACATTTGAATTCTATTATTTATGAAGTAAAATGCACACTAATTAATCTGATCAATTATATTATTATTTAATTAATTACAGTTATATTATTCCATAAAATAATCCTAGATATTCTTATATACTATGATTTTAAATAAAAAAATTTATTTAAGTTATTTTAATATTAATTAAAATTATTACAATGAAGTGTACTCAGAATGAACTAGGCGTGTGCCTGATTGAACTACTTAGTATTGTCGTTGTTGTATAAAATTAACTCCTTGGACAAGTTTCATAATTTCAAGGGATGTTTATTCATATTAATGACACAAAGAACACATTGAAATTGTAGTTCCTGTATGGTTTAATGAAATCTTATTCATTAATTTGCAAAAATGATACATGAATTTTTGTTTTAAATAGTACACAATAGTTATTAAGAATTTAATATATTAGAAAACAAAAAAACAAGTGTAATTAAAAATTAAATGACTCCTTGAAATCAGGTTGATAATGATTAAAAGGTTAATTAATTAATTTTAATTTTTCCATATAAACATGTAATATACAGGATGTTGGATGTATTCCCACATAACAAAAATGGTTTGTTGTTAGAGGACTACAGTACCATCCTAGGGACTCTATCTGTGCTTATCTTGGTTATTTATAAGGTACATGGTGAATTGGAAACCCAAACAGTATGTTACCTTATAGTTACTCAACTAACCCACTTTATATTTCATGTATTAAATACACACAATGTATTAATCCCACGCGGCATCTTGACTCTATGTTTTCCACTATGGAAATATGTGGACTACATGGAGTATATTTAACATATTTGACTTTCTTCATGACAAAACAGTGTTCCGACCTAGCTAGTCAACATGTAGTGTACATTTAATATAAGTGGTGTGTATCCATTACATGATGAACTGGATTCCATGTGGGAGTCCTAGTGTAATGAAAGTAGATACACAATAACTAACAAAGGAGTACCTGTCATGTAAGAATGTGTTTTGGAGAGAATTTTATGGTAACCTCAATATTATTTCTTCAAGTTAATTCTTTGTTAACTATTATCTAATCTAGGTAACGTTAGTGATAGTTGAGGAGAAGGAATAATATATTTCATCCAAAAAATAAGAATGAATTAAAACCTGAAAATAAATATAAAATTTAAATTCATAACTGATCAAAAATAATTTAAAATTTATAAATAATAATGTGGTGACAATAATAAAACTAGAACTTCATTGGAATAGTAGAATCACTTATAGAGGCCTAGCTCGATTCAGTTATTATTGAATTCAATAGATATGTTGTGATATAAATTAATTGGAAGTTGTAAACACTAAAATGTTTTATGAATAATCTCGAGAGACATTGAAAAATGAAAAGTACATATCATTCTAAATTTATTAATAATTTTAATAAATAGAAATACATAATATCTTAGTATTTATATATTTATTTTTAGAATATATTGATCATATCAAACCATTTTGTTATCCTATCGTTATTCTTGCTGGATCGAATTGTATATTACCTCTAGCGGTGACATAGAAGTTCTCCTTTAATCTCTGAACAATGATGTTTTATTTTTGGGAGATAAAATTGGTGGAAAAATAATCTTGTGATTTTATTATTAATCATAATGAATATTTCTTTAAGATTGAATAATTGTATATTCACTCTCAATTATATGATGTTAGAGGTGGTAGGAGAATCTCTCAACCTTAAGAAAATAATGTCTATAGAATATTTGGGCTTGAGAGAAAACTCTATGTTTTATTATTCACAACTGTACTCATAAAATAGATCATTCCTAGAACAATAGACATAGTTATCTATTTATGGATTTAATTTTGAGATACAATATTATTTAATTGTGAAAAGTTCTTTAGTAATATATTAAAATTTTAAATAACCCCATCTTAGGAAATGTTATTATTATTATTTATTCCAATGGTGTGTGATAACTAGTGCACTCATACATATTACATTACCATATTACATGATAACTTTTATCATTTTTCCTCACTATATTTCACTCGTACTCCTCACTTTTTATTGAATACCCAAATAATAATAATTACTAAATATTTATCCAATAAATATATAAATTTTATATTTCCATTTAATTTTATAATTACCGTATGAAAAAATATATTTATTTAATTTATATGATTAATTAATCCAAAATAAAATTAATCCTTGGACTTTATAAGGATAATTATTCCAAATATTTAATTCTAATAGAATTAAATTATGATTAAATGAAACACATAGTGTGTGGACCTATGACCCTTTTTTCAACTGGCATAAGGGGTTCTATAATAATGTCTAAGATTATTATCTATAAATATGTCAAGGGAAACAAGAGTAATAATATTAATGTCACAAAATAAACAACCACATCTTAGTTTTTCACTAAGTAATTTAATCCCTTTATCTAGATATCTCATAAAGAATGTTTCATAATTATTCCATTAACCATAATTATTTTCATATGTTTAATTGAATATATGGAATGAAAATTATTATATCACCATGTACATGGAATTTATTGATGGTTATTATCAAACAAAAGATCCAATATATCAATTTCCATATATCGAATGGATAAACCTTCATTTAATTATTCATTAACAATATACCAATCATGATGTATCCAACGTATGGCACATAACTTGAATAAAGGGTTTCATGAGCTCCATTTATACCTCTATGGACATAAGTCACAATATATATTCATAATTATAAAAAAATATAATTATCATTACATACATGCGCAAAAAATAATTATACTAACACATATTAATGTGAAATTAATATGGTTGATCAAGCCCTCATATTCTCTCATATTGGAAATTATCATGTAAAGACTCTATGATATGAAGGATTATACTCTTATGAGCACACACAACTAATATTCAATTGTTTAACCCATCATTGTTTTCTATCGTTTGAATAAGAAAAAATATTTATGAGATATCGTAATATCATCTCGTGGTTCTCATCCAAGCTGGGAGCTTCTATGGAACACTTTGATGTGATAAAAACCACAGGACATTATCATATTGAAATCAATAAAATTAATGATCAATATGTTATAATATATCATTAAAATTCACACCATTATATTTAAATGATAATGTAAGGTACAAAAAAGAAGTTTATAGTACACCAAATTTATTTTTTTTGAATTGATTAATGATTGATCTCCAACGAGAAAAAATAGAATAGAATGGGGAGTGAACCCTATTCAGTGTAGAACATTGTCCACTGTGACTGTCTTAGTTATAATCCAGGACTATGAAAATGATTTATTATTATTATTTTTATTTTAAAATACTAGGGACTTTTCTTATAATATGTTCACATGGATCAGGATTGACTATTTATTATTCCAAATTCTTTTGAGTTATGTCATTATTTATAACATAACATCATGCCATGATTCTGGATTAGTGATGCTTGACTAATAATGTAAGAATTTACTTACTTATGTTAATGTTTTAGTACCATTTTATTATTCATCAATTATATATATTTTTTTATATCTTGGGTGATTATCGATGCTATAAATCATTTTTTAACGCTACAAATCATTTTTTTTAATTTTCAAATGCCGGATTATGGGTTCCTGGTACCCTAACCAGTTTGAAAATCCGGTTTACGTAGGGAATGTCTATAAAGTATACTATGTGAGATAAACATTTTTGAATTTTTTTAAGTTATTTCATGATATAATATTATTATGTATATAGTATCCAATGACACTAAATCATTACAGTTATAGTGAATATATAATATTTTAACTAAATAAATCCCACATAGGTAATTATTGGACGTATATACTAATAAATGAAGAATATACCCAACCTTCGGCATAGAAAAGAAATTATGGGAATGGTGTAACCTATGGAATACCATTTATAATATACTCTTTATAGGAATGAATTTAAATATCCATACATCTACGTAAAAAAAATTCATTGGAACAGTTTAACATTATTTAAAAAACATATATTAGAATGAAAGATCATATCACAACACATTAATCCAATCATGATCTGAAGTACCTATTCCTAGGAAATTCATCAAGAAAACTAGTTACATAAATAAATAAATTATAAATAATTAATCTATGAAATTATTATTATCTTTAGACCTATTTAGATAATCGTTTTTTGGTTAACTCCCTACCATGTAAAACCCCCAAAACACTATGTCTCTATCCATAGTGTAGAGCCACTCCAATAGCACAGTGCCCTAAAAGGGTCAGGATATATATAAAAGATTCATGATATACATATACCCACCCTTAGATATCATCTATAAATAATTCCAAACATATCCCCCAACTAGTGGATATTACGGTGTACAACTATGTCTCAAACCATCTCATAAAACAATTCCTTAGAGAAATTTTCCTCTCTATAAAAATCCTACATCAACAACCCTATGTCACTAAGAATATAAATCATTTATCAACCCCATATAACCCATTATATAAATATTAAAGTATCATATATATATACATATATTTATTTTTATATAATTTTAGGAACTTCCCCATATGATTCAAAAAACCCATAATGACTACATCATAAAATATACATCCCTGGGAAATCACCCGTCATTGGTTAGAATTATTTAAAGATTATTATAAATACCTACCCATGATTTATACATCTATATAACCTAAGAACATCACACACAAATTTTTCTAACTATAGAAAACCTACTCTGTTGTGAAAATAAAAAACCCAAAAAAATCATACCATGGTCTATGAATTAAAAATATCATTAATTTTCCCCTTGGAGAGATAATAATAACAAAGAGAAAATTTATTCAAACATTATACCTCTACAACCACTATTCCCAACCATATTCATTGATTACCATTCAACCACTCCTTGTAACAAAATAAAAAAACATTTCCTTAGTCAAAAATCATGGTTCACTATAAAAATTACAGTTATACTGCACATCCCATGGATGATTCAAGTTACCTAGACCATAACCCCTCCTTTGCTAAAACTTCACATGGTTAGTCGCTTTCCAATTCACTATGAAAGTTCCAAACCACATGATACACCTTCTATTTACCCATTTCTACAAATACTGGTACAATGACACATTTTAGCTTATTTAAATACCTATTTTGGGTTAATTACATAGCGTTAATACCCACTCACATACAGACATAATAATCCTAATTACATAAAATAAGAATACATAAAATAAATACCATGTTCTCATTATATAATCATATCCCTTTCAAAACTCACACATTCATTACCCCTTGATATCTAATTAATTTTCTAAAACCCTAGCCCACATATAATCACACACATCACATATACAAATAGATAACATATTTTATAAAATTAAAGGGACCAGTTGTCTAATATTAATTTTTACCCATGTTTTCAATCATCCTATAATATTCAAATAAACATAAATCACAATCATCCGCTTGAATTGGAGCACCTTAAAAGTAACCCTAAATTCTCACACTCAATTATAAATAATTATAATAAATTTCACATAATAATCAAAATATAAATAATATCAATAATATACACTAGATAGAATAGTAAATCTAAATTTCTATGAAATGGTATAAAAAATCCCTATTCCATAATGAAGATTATATTATTATAAATAAATAATGTATTTTACTAATTTGATAACCAATTTACTTCAAAATTGAAAATAAATGAATGAAAAGATAATTTGGAAATTTCACCATTTCCAATCGATGAAAAAATATATGCCTTAATTTTTCCATTGTCTCATATAGATAGTCACTAAGGATCCCAATTTTATTAAAATTATTCAACCATTATCTTATGTAATCATTGATGGAATAATTTTTTAGAAATAAAAAATTTGGGGAGAAGTGAGAAGAAGAATATAAAATTAATTATAGGGTTGAAATCACCATAATAGATAGGGAAACACAGTTTCGGTGGCATGAATTTCAGGTGGATAAAGGGGATATAGTGGTATAGTAAGAGGAGGAGGCATGGCATGCTTAGATTTAGATATCAATTAAAAACTACCTAAGTAAGGTTTTTTATATATAATGGGAAAATAATATTTTTTAAACATGATTAAAAAAATTGTTGATATACACTATGTATCATGTATACACTCACACTAACCTAGTGGCCCTCATAGAATGTTCTTGATTCTATCCATCCCACATGTTAACCAAGACCCCCACTGGGTACCAAGTGGAATCTATAGTTTTCTAAAAATCAATCAACTGGAATAGGGTACCTTATGTTGTCCATCCGTGTTGCCAAAAGTCTATGTTGTCCCTTTAAGTCAACCCCTACTCCATCATCTAACATTGGAACAGATAAAACTTCACTTTGACATATATATATAAATATATAACTCCCAAATGATACATCACTAGACTAGAAAATCCAAAAAAACATTATTAGTACATCCCACAAACCATTAATTTGTGAAAATTCATATTCCTCCCATATTTAACATCCTCCAATATGCTGATACATTAAAAATTTCCAACAGTCCAACTTTTTTCCTCAAAAACAATTTATGAACATCTCTTAATTTTTAGATCAACCCTTTTCCTTAAAATATGTGGCCTGTAATCAATTTTAAATAGGATACCATAATGAGATTTTCAGACCAAATATTGTTCATAATCTTTTCACTCAAAAAATCCCACTTTGGTCCTTCACTATTTTCTTTTATCCAATGAATGAAACATATCATTCCCATTAAACCTCATTATATTTTTTTGGGTGTGAAAAAAATTAGTTGGTCCTCACTTAAACTAAATACCATTATAATCAATAATTATCACTATTTTTCACACCAGATACCAGATTGAATCTATTACATCTTTACTAGTGTGTCTTCATGAATGTAATCATGCTTCCAAACTTAAGGTAATCCTTGATTCATGGTTTAATATTCAAAATATAGCTTTAATATAGTAATTAAACCAACATACTCTATTTATTTATCATAGAACCAAACCAACACTAGAGTCATACACATTTTATTAGTCACAGTATATCTCACATTGGTCACTAAGTATAGTAAATTTACGTAATAATTTTATAAATTTTATATAAATTTTATATATAAAGGAACTATATGAAGTAAAAGTTTGGTTGAAATATGAATGTAGACACTAAAATACATAAAGGGTGAATTTTATTTTTAAATAAATCAGTTTCTAATCTTTTAGAGGGATCTTGATTAATAAAGTTAAACAAATTATATTCACTAATCCCTATTATGTGAGGTTAAGAAAAACACCTCGGGTCCAATAAAGATTATTATCGTAATGACAAGACAACACATTTTTACTAAAAAAAGATACTACCTTAATGAGTATAGAATATTAAATAAAAGTTTTAAAAATAAAGAATGTATAATAAGTTACACTTTTTATTTATAATAAATTGAATTGGAAGGAATAAACATGTAATGAAACCAGTATTACAAATTAAATGAAATATTTTAAACCAAAGAGAATAGTATACACAGACTTTGGATAAAATTACATTCCTTTATTCTATAAAGAAAGTATTTTTTTCCCACACATGGGTAAGACAATGCTCCGTGAAATATTGGATGAAGCATTTGTCTTGCAATCCCTACAATCCATCGATTAAGTAGGTAATCATTATCTCTATATTAATCTATCCATAATCCCTCAATTACATGGGTAATAGACACCTCTATATTCCTTCATATTGAAATACCTGGATTAAAGAATTGGATGCATGAATAAAATCATAAATATGGATCTTAAAATGGTTTATTTAATATTGAGACTCTCTTACTAAAGTATTAAAAACACAGAGAACACGCATTTCACTCTCTGCTCTCATAAGAGAAAATTTACAGCATGTATACACTAAAAAATATATCAAGATAGATATTTTAAAATGGTAAAGTGACCTAGTAATTATAATCTTGGAATTAAATGGTCTACTTGGTCACCAATGGTTATATTTTTTACTAAAATTTCAGAGGGACCATTAAAGCTAGCACTTACAAAAGTCATAAAATAACAGATCAGAATACACAATTTTTTTCCTAAGGATAAATATCATGATAAATATTATCATTTAATCAATATTGAAAAATATTCATGAATTCAGTTATATGTAAAACAAGAATAAATATAGTAACTAATCGGTTTTAAGAAAATTATTAAATGGGATTATTAAAATAAGAAATGTTAGATTATATAAATGTTAAATATTGGATTTGAGAAATATTAAGAATTAGATTTTATAAACTCTATGAACTGGTTTCTAAAATCTATGAAAATTAGAATTGAGAAACTCTGTGAATTAGATTTAAAATTATGATAAAATTGGAATTGAGATACTTTGTGAATCATATTCAAAAAATTTAGTGAATAAGAATTGATAAATTCTTTGAATCAAAATTAAAATTATAAGAAAATTATAATTAAAAAACTATTTAATTAGATTCCAAATTCTAAGTGAATAATATTTCATAAACTCTTTTAATTGGATTCAATAGTTTTTGAAACTCTGTATTGAGAAAAATTATGATTCAGATTCTAAATTCTGGTCAAATCAATGCTGTGAAACATTGTTAATCTAATTTTATATTTTGATAGAATAGGAATTGAGAAGCTATGTGAATCTCATTGGAAATTATGAGTCAATTAGTATTGAGAAATTGTGTGAATCATATTTGAAATTCAGAGCGAATCAGAATTGAGAAATGGTTTGAATCAAATTCGAAATTCTAATAGAATCAAAATTGAGAAACAGAGAGAATCCAATTTTAAGTGGGGATCTAATTTATTTGACTAGTTTCAATTTTTTTTCCTTGGTAATGTCTTTTTCTCATAGAATGAAAAAAACATATAATGAATTAAAATAAATACATATCTCCCTCTAATTTTTTGTCTTTTAAAATGAAAAATACAACTTACGTCCCCATATTATATAAACTCCACCTAATGATTGTATTTTTTTCTTAATGTATTTTTCTTCCTTTCTTAAATATATATCTCCATGTTACTTAAGGATAACATATTTAATATTCAGAACAATTCTCCCCTTTAATGTTTTAAAAAATAGAATGGAGAAAAATATAATGTACATCATAATGGGTTGGAAACATTTTATATGAAACAAGAGGGATAAAAAAACTGGATGTTGAAAAACATTACAAAAAGTGTTTTGGAGAAGAAAAATAATCTAATAATTCTTCACCATTAAGGATTTCACAAGAGCCTTCAAAATATTCAATTCATTATGATCGTCATTATCTATTTGAAGGAGGGCTTCCTGATGTTGATTCTTCTTTTCTAGGAATTGATTTTTTTCCTCATAACATTAAACCTTTTCTTACTTGGAATTGAGTTTTGTTGTATCACCCCCATGGTTTTTTAATATAAATTGACATTCATGAAACTTTTTTTAAGTAGATATTTATAACTATCCTTAAAAAATAAATTTTTCTACTTCTATGTATATAATTTTGAAAAAACTGTCATCTACAGTTGTGTTTAGTATGTTATTTAGAGCCCAATGGAACCAACTTGTTTTTTTGTGAATAGTAACATACCCTTTTTAATAGTAATATGACTCTCATTAATAGAAAATTATAATATTATTTTATTTTCTTAATTCTTGAAGATAATGACATTTTCACTATTTTTTCAATGTCATATAAATGAAGTTATTGTTCCAAAATTGACTATTTTTGAATTAAGTATGATTTTATATTTAAATTAAATTAATAATATTTAGAAAATAATTTTCGAAAAATTTTCTTCAATTTTTAATTTTACACATCAATAAATGGTAACGGTAAATTATTTTGATTTTACATAAATTCAAGAATTTTTTATGAATAGCAAAATATGGTAAAATACTATATTATCAAATTATCCGTATAACACACTATTTATAAGATGATAATTGATCTAAGGCCAAATTCATCGAACTAACATTCTATTTTTACTATTTTTGGTCAAAACAATAATGACTATATATAGTATTGAGAAAAAAAATATTATAATAATGATTAAACTAATGTTAAATACCTCATCCCCTCCACTATAAATACCACCCTAATTTTTCTCTTCCTCCCACACATCTCAAGCCTTCAAAGATACCTTTGTTCGGCCCAAACCTCTTTTTAATGTTCTTCCCCCCGTCCTAGAGCTTCTGTTCTCACCAAATGGCCAAAACCAATGGCCATAATAGAGATCTAAAGAAGAAGAAATCAAGAGGTTAACATCTTGTTTTATTTTCTTTCATTCCTTTCATTTTATTTTATTGTTTTTCATTATGATTGTATTATGATAGGATATTTCATTACATATACCCCTTACTACCCATATTATATAATAATTATTAGAGACCAATTTTCTATCCTAAAAAGTTTTTTATGGAAATTTAAACGACGTCGTTAGGCTGCCGAATTTTCGTAATGAATTTCTAAAATTTTCTTTTATTTTGAGTTTATTTATTTTAGTCTTTTTCCTCACATTATCTAAACCAAGAGGAATGAAAGATATAGAATCATGTATATTTTTTATGTTTCATGTTCATGGAAAATGCATCATCAATCTCCTCCTCCTCCCCCACTTATTCAAGGTATTAAAAACATTGACTCTGATGTGTCGAATTACAGACATCGTGGACGATGTGATTTCAATTTTCATTAATTACTTCAAGTCTGGTCATGAAACCATTTTTATGGTTGAAATAGGTTTTAATATATTTATTATACCTCATTCATAGTTCTATAAATATTTCTTTCTCCAGGTTTTAATTTAAAATAGAAAATGTGGTCATTATTATCAAAGAACAACAAAAATGATATAAACGAATATCCTTAATGTTTTAACTTATGAATCATCCTCAAGTAAAAATAAAAAATGAAAAATGGAATAATTATGGGTTCTATAAAAAAGTAAATACCACTCCATTTAAATTATGTAGTTTTTATTCCAATTGACAAAATCAATCCATCATTAACCGATCATGAAAACCATGTAAAGAACTCACCCAAAAATTATTGAAAGGAAACAAATAATAACAATTTAAGGGCGAAATAGTGTAATGAAATGATCATATAAGGTATTATAAATATGTTTATTATTCTATAATATATTAATAACCCTCATTTAAACATTATAAAGTAGGTTTAAGCATGTTTGAATTATGAAAAGACCAGAGTTAAGGAAATTTTTAAACCAATTTTCATCCTTTGGGTTAACATTATACTTCATTATTTATGTGGTAATTAATTTTTTTGTGATTAATTCTGATTATATTATGTTTAATTATCTATATTTATAGAGTATATACATATTCCACACACTGTAGTATGTTTAACTAAAATTATATAAAATTTATAGTGGACTTTTATTTTAAAATCTTTTTTTAAAATTCTATTTTACAAAATTCAAAAGAAATGTTTTTATGAAATTATTCTTGTTGTATAGTTGTGTTCTGGTTTTGGACATTATTTATGAACAAGGGTGGGACCTATATTTCCCTCCAATTCATTTTGTATGTGTATGTTTGAGGTCAGATGTATGGTTACTCCAAGTGTAATTGTGATGGTTACACAAATTGTAAGGTAGTGGTGATGGTTTCAAATTATAAGGTAGCCGAGTGGGTTATAATATTATGTAATTAATTCCCCAATATATGTTTATTGTTATATTTTTGTTCGTCTATATTGTGTATTTCTCTTTGAAATATCATCTTTCATAAAGTAAGTATATATGAGTGGTGAGTATGACTTTTAAAAATGTCTTCATACCATACAAGTATTCATGGAATAATTTGATCTATACATCATTTACATCCCTTGCTGAGATTTTTGTGTTCATATAATGTTTTCTAAAATATATTCACATGTAATTGGTATGTGTAAGACAGATAATGAATCCATGTTAAATGTTTTATTAATTTTTAAAAAAAAATCATTTTTTAAGATTTAATGTTTCATATTTTGAAAAAAATGGAAAATATTTTTATGGTATCCACTCTGTAAAAATGTGTAATGTTATGAATGTATTATGTCCCAATTATCTAAATATCTAAACATTAAAAGACCCTAAATTTAAGAGGAAATAATTTATTAACTAAATAAATATTATGTAATGTAATAATGTTGGGTCCTTATAGTTGGTATCAGAGGACGGTTTAGATAACTTTAGGGGTTAGATTGATGTTAAATGATTGACATAAATGATTTTTACTCTATTATTAATTTTAGAAGTTATATAATTTAAATATTACCATATCTCTTCATCTACTATTTTTTTCGAATGGTTTTCCATAGACGAAATAGGGAAACTAATGTGGAGTGCCACCAACAGAACTTCATCCTTCTTAATCTACAGCCCGAAATGGTTGGGATTGGAACCAAGAAGTTTTTAATAGTAATGAATCAGATAACACAGGAAATAAATGGAGGTGTGATTCATATAAGAGAACAACTAGAGGTACCACAATATAACATGACTATAGTTGAACATTTTTTGAGAAAACACACTCTTTCTTTTAATGGATCTTCTAACCTAGTAGCTACTGAATGATGTCATAATATCCTAGAAAATATATTTAATGTTATGGGATGTTCGGATAATCCCAGTGAAGGTCTTTCCATTAATATTATTGAAGATGATGCTGATCAGTGGTGGTCAATGTTAAATAATATCATGGATAGAGAGAATATTGATACCTTGGTGTGTAATGAATTTGAAAGGATTTTCCCAGAATTGTTTATCCCTAAGGTGGTCCAAATTCAGATGGAGAAGAAATTACTTGAACTAAAAGAAAAAGAAGGAAGATCCAGTGGTTTTGTATGAAGATAACTTCACCTGAATGGTGAGGAATTCTCCAAATCTTATTCCTAATCTTGATACCAAAATCAAATGTTTTTACTCAGGACTGAAGCCAAGGTATCGAAGGGAATTGGACTCCTGTGAATTAAAATGTTATGAGAAAATTGTCTTATATGCTGAGTTGGTAGAGATGGAGTTTTTTGATGGTCACAGGAATTTTTTAAACAAGGAGAAGAATAGGTCTAGATGGAAATCCCTGGGTAAGAATCCGTAAAAGAAATATGATTGTATGAAAATCATGTTTCCAGCTTGTGAAATGTGTGGAAAGAAGCACCATGGGGAATGTCTTACCAAAACCGGGATGTGTTTTAAATGTGGTAAGTATGGAAATATAGTACGAGGTTGTAATGAAAAAGAACGTAAGACTAATCCTGATAAGAAAACTATAATGTGATTTAAATGCACTAAGATGGGTCACTATGAAAATTCATTCCCAAATAGAGATTTAAATGATGCAAGGAATCTAGACTATAAGTCGAAAGGTGTGTTTAGATATTTTTTGTCTAACTCAGTAAATGTCACGTCGTCCAATGAAGTCTTATCGGGTAATTTGTTTGTTTAGTCTGATTTTACAAAAAAGTTTTTTTATATGGGGTCTACAGATTCCTTCATAAATGATAAATTTTCTGGTAAATTTGAAATATCACCTCAAACAATGAGACCTGAACTTGTTGTTAAAACACAATGGGGAAATATTATAGAAAAGTAGAATTATAAGAATCTTTCTATTATTGTATGTGGAAAGAATTTACTTGAAAAACTTGTTGTTTTATCCTTCTTCGAGTTTGATATTATTCTAGGAATGGATTGGCATTGTGGTTATCATGCTAAAATTGAATGTACAACTAATTAAGTTGCCTTTAAAAATGTGTTTCAGTTTGTATAAAAGAATTAACCTGTATAATTTATACCACATCAAGATGCGGAAAAACTGTTGAAAGATGGAAATGAATGTTAACTTGATCATATTCTTGAAAACAAAGGAACTATTCAAATTGATGATGTGCATATGGTAAATTAATACCTTGATGTTTTTTTGATGAGTTACCTGGTCCCATACCTGATCAAGATGTAGAATTCACAATTTACATAGTTCTTAATGATATTCCTATTTCAAAACCCCCATATCATATGGATCATATAGATATTCTAGAATTGAAAAATCTGTTGCAGGATTTGCTTGTCAAAGGCTTCATTTGTCTTATCACTTCACCATGTGGAGCTCCTATTTTGTTCGTTAAAAATAAAAATGGTTCTATGAGACATTTTATTGATTATAGAGCATTTAATAACATGACTATTAAAAATAGGTATCCTTTTCCCCATATCAATTACTTGTTTGATTAGCTCCTGTAAGATCAGTACCTTTCCAATATTGTCTTGAGATATGGATACCATCTGCTGAAGATGAAGGAGGATGGCATCTCGAAAACTATCTTTCGTACTATATATGGGCATTATGAATTATTTGTTTTGCTGTTTGGGACAACTAATTCAACTTCTGTATTCATGAATCTTATGAATAGAATATTTCATGAGTTCTTGGTTATGTTTGTGGTTGTGTATATTGATGACATTCTAGTATTTTATAAAAATAAGAAGCATGAAAAACATTGAAGGTTTATTATCAGCTTTTTGTTAAGTACATTTCATGGTTATCATTACAGATAACTAAGTTAACAATGAAAAGGGGTTAAATTTATTTGGATAGAAGAATGTGTTGTCTATTTTTAGGAACTGAAGAAGAGACTGGTGAATGCTCAATTTGTTTCCCTTCCTTCTCTAAAGGGTGAGTTTGTAATCTACAATGATGCCTTTTTGAGGGGACTTCATTGTGTTTTTATGTATAATGATCAGGAAATTGCTTATGCTTTAAGAAAAGTGAATCCTAATGAGTTAAATTATCCCAAACAGAATTTGGAAATGGTAGCTATGGTTTTTTCTTTGAAAATTTGGAGGCATCATTTATATGGTTCCAAATGTGAAATATATATAGACCATAAAATTAAAATTTATATATTCACCTAGATGGAATTAATCAGGTGCTGGAGAATATGTCTTTAACTGATAAAGGATTATGATTTTGCGGTCCATTACCATCCTAGAAAAGAAAAAAAAGTGGGGGATTCCATGAATTGAAAACCTCATGCATCATTGACCATGTTACATCTAAAACATGATCACTTGATTAATAATTTGATGGTTTTTAGCTTAGAATTTATTGGTGAAAGAAATACCTATGTTTTGTCTTAGGTTTCAGTGAATTCATCGTTATAAAATAGTTTTATGCAAGCACCGAAGGAAGACCATGAGCTATAAAATATGTATAATTGGTTCAAATTGGTATGATTCCAAAATTTAACCTTGATAATGATTTCGTTTTACGATTTGAAAAAAGGTTATGTGTGCCTTTTGATTCTACATTGAATAATGATTTGTTGTGTGAAGCTCATACTTCTTCATTTTCAGTTCATCCTGACAGAACTAAGGTGTATATAGACCTTCGAGGGTATTATTGGTGGGATGGAATGGAAAGAGATATTTCTGATTTTACTATGAAATGCTTGACATGTCAGAATGTTAAAGAATAGCGACAGTTACCGAAGGGGATGCTTCAACCTTTTCCAGTGCATGAGAGGAAATGGGAAAATGTATCCAAGGACTTTTTAGTGGGACTACGAAATAATTCTCAAGGTGACATTGCTATTTGGGTAATTATTGATTGGATGACAAAATATGCATATTTTTTCTATTAGAGATACAATGACTTTGGATTATCTTTCTCGAATATAACATAAAGATATTTCTAGGTTATATGTAGTTACTCATTCCATTGTATCAAATTGAGATCAAAAGTTTACATTTAACTTTTGGAATGGACTTTAGAAGCAGTTGGGCACATAGTTAAACTTTAGTACATCTTTTCTTCCACAATCATATGGGCAGTCAGAACGAATAATTTAGAAATTGGAGGATATGATTCGATCTTGTTCAATAGACTACTAGGGAAGATGGGATCCACATAATTCTTTTTTTGACTTTTCATAAAATAAATGTTTTTATTCCACTATATTTATGGAAACTTTTGAGGTATTGTATGGAAATCAGTGTCGAACTCTAACGTTTTGTGATGATGCCCGTGAAGGAAAGTTAATGGGCCAGAATTAGTAGAAGAATTGGCTGAGAACGTGAAGATGATCGAGCAGCACATGAGGACAGCTAATAGTAGGTAGAAAGGTTCTGTAGATAACAGAAAGAAAGACTTATCTTTCGACATATGTGACCATGTTTTCCTTAAAATCCCTCCATGGAAAAGTGTGATGAGTTTCTGTAAAAAAGGGAAGTTAAGTATGCTCTTCCTCAAACCCTTTGAAATACTACTGATAGTTGGAACAATTTCTTACCGAGTAGCTTTTCATGTGATATTTTCTCTGGTACACAAATTTTTTCATGTTACTATTTTGAGGAAGTATGTGCTAGATTCATCACATGTGTTGTGCTTAGAAGCAGTTCCGCTGGAAGAGAACCTTTTTTATTAAGAGAAACTAGTTCATATATTTAATCGAAGGGAACAGGTATTGTGGAATAATTTAATCCACCATGTAAAGGTTGTGTGGATAAACCACATGTTAGAATAAGCAACATGGGAGTCTAAAAATGCTCTGGGAGATAGGTACCCACACATGTTTAATATATAAATAAAATTCTGAAGATGTAATTTTCAGAAGGTGGGGATAATGTAACACAAATAGGTTTTATTAAAAATAAATGGAAATTCATGAAACGTTTTTTTAGTAGATATTTATAACTAGCCTTTAAAAATAATTTTTTCCACTTCTATTTATTGAATTTTGAAAAATGGTCATCTACAATTGTGTTGAGTATGTTATTTAGATCCCAGTAGAACCAACTTGTTTTTTTTGTGAATAGAACCATACCCTTATAAATAGTAATATGAATATTAATATGTCCATAATGAATTCAAAATTTTAATATTATTTTATTTTTTAAGGCTTTAAGATAATGCCATTTTGGATAATTTTTCAATGTGATATAAAAGAAGTTATCGTTTTAAAATTGTTAATTATTGAATTGAGTAAAATTTTATTTAAAAATTAAATTAACAATTTTTTGTAAATTATTTCCAAAAAATGGACTTCATTTTTTAATTCTAAACCTCATGAAATGTTAAGGGAAAATTTTGGGGATTTTTATGAAATTGTGGAATTTTTTATGAATTGTGAAATACGATTAAATACAGTATATTCAAATTATCAATAAAATATTCTATTTATGAAATAATAACTGATTTAAGGTCGGTTTGAATGATCTCCCAAGCCATTATTATAAATTGGGGTCACATGATTTAATACTATTCATAGACTTCATAAATAATTTTATAATAATGATTAAAATAATGTTAAATCCCACCTCTCCTCCACTATATATACCACCCTTATTTCCCTGTTCCTCCCACACATATCATGCCTTGTGCCTTACCTAAGTTCTTCCAAAATATCTTATCAAGGATATTTCTCACGTCTTAGAGCTTATGGTCTCATCAAAGGGACAAAACCAAATTCCTTAAGAGGGATCTCAAGGAGAAGAGATCAAGAGGTAAACCACCACTTTATTTTCATTTTTTCCTTTCATTTTATGTTATTTTTTTATCCCATTTGTAATATGATGGGATATTTCATTCCATATCCCTATTAAATAACATATTATTTAATAATGATGACATTCCATTTTTCTCTTATCATATTATTTTATGAAAATGTGAACGACGTTGTTAGGTTGCTGAATTTTTGTAAGGAATTTCACAAAATTTCTTTTATTTTTTATTCCTTTCTTTTCATATTATTTAATCATATACTTTTATTCAAGAGGAATGAATGCTCTAAAATCTCTTATATCTAGTATGTTCTCATTTTTAGGTAAAATTATTCTTCAATCTTATCCACCACCCCCACTTTTTCACGGAATTAAAAAATTTGTCTGCGATGTGTCGAATTACTAACATTGTTGACGATGTGATTTCAATTTGATAAAATTCCATCAAGGATGGTCATGAAACCATTTTTATGGTTTAATTAGGTTATAATATATGTATTATGTCTCATTAATGGTTCTATATTCTTTTGTACTCATGTTTTTTATCTATAAAAAATGAGGTCGTTGTTATCAAAGAGCCACTAAAATGATCTAAACGAACATTATTAATTTTTTAACTTATGAATCATCCTTCTGTAAGAATTCACAATGATAAAGAGTGTAATTCATGGTTTGGGAAATATATAAATACAAATAAATTCTAATTTTTTATTTTCACTTCCAATTGACATGAACAATCCATCATGAACCGATCATTAAAATCATGTAAAGAACTAATCCAAAAATAGTGAAAGGAACAAAATACGAACAATTTAAAAGTAAAATGATGTAAAAAAATGGTCATATAAGGTATTATAATTATTTATATGATTATTTAATATATTAATAAAAAAATTTAACCATTGTGAAGGAGTTTTAAACTTGTTTGAAGTAAGACAAGCCCAAGGTCAGTGAATTCTTAACCTAATATCCATACTTTGGGTTAACCTTATTGTTCATTATTTAAGTGGCATTCAAATTTTTGGTGGGATTAATTATGATTTTTTTATGTTTAATTATATTTATTTATAGATTATATACATATTACATCCACTCTATTAAATCTCACTTCAATTATATTATATTTATAAGGGACTTTCCTTTTAAAATCTACTTTTAAAATTTTGTTTCAAAAAATTCAAATGCAATGTTTTTATAAAGTTATTCAGGTTGTATGATTGTGTTCCAGTTCTTGTTCATTGTTTATAATGAATGGTGGGACCTTTATTTTCGTCCAATTCATAGGGTATGTGTATGTTGGAGGTCATTCGTACGGTTCCTCCATGTGTAACTGCTATGGTTGCCAAAATTGTACGAAATCCGTGAGGGTTACAAATTATAAGTTAGCCGAGAGGATTACAAGATTATGTTTGTAATTCTCCAAGAAACCATTATTGTTATATTTATTTTCTTATGTTTTGTTTAAATCATGTGGAAATATTTTGTTTCAGAACTAATTATATATGAGTTACGAGTATGTCTTTTGAAAATATTTTCATTCGTTACAAGTATTCATAGACTAATGTGATATTTCCTTCTTTTACATCCCATACTAAGATTTTTGTGCTCATCCAAAGTTTTTTAAATTATTTTCATTGGTCAGAAGGATGTGTAAGAGAAATAAGTAAGCCAAGATTAATGTTTGAATAATTTTCAAAGAAATATTGTTTTAAGAATTACTGTTTTATATTTTGAAAAAAAAATTGGAAACTATTTTAATGATATCCACTCTTTAATAATGTGTAATGTTATGAATTTATTATGTACCAATTCTCTAAATATATAAACATGAAATGATCTTCAATGTAGAAGGAAGTTATTTATTGAAAAAAACAGGATTTTGTAATGTAATAATGTTGGGTCCTTATATTTCTAGCCAACACTTTATTTTGATTATTTAAAAGAATGATCTCATTATTGTAAACCTATACCTTTTTAACATCAGTTGTGAATTAATTTACTTTCCCAAACAAGTCTTTGTCTTCTTGAAACTGAATTCATTTTCCCCTTAATTTTCATAGGAGAACAATCTGATAAACCTTTGAGAAATTCATCATATTCTTCTAATCCTTTATTGATTGAATCAAATATCATCAATACCCTTTTGTTTAAGAATGATATACCTTGACACCATTGTCATCTCTTTCAAATATTTCATTTTATAATGATAATTTCCACGAATTTTTTTGAATTTGGCTTTACACTTAATTAAATTCTCTATCTGAAGGGTTATTGATTCCGATTTTCGATGTGATGATTAATGAATTATTTGATATCTTGACTAAATATTTGGAAAGGAATAAACATTTCAATAATAATCAAATATTGAACAAAGAAATATTATCCTATAGAAGATGATATCGTTTCTGATTCAGAATGATTTTTCATAGATGTTTCAACATCAATCACCTTCCTTATATCATTCCTAGATTATGATTTCTCAACCCTCTTTTATATTGTCCATTCATCAGAAATTGGAACAATATTGTATTCATCATCATTACCATCCCCATCATTATCACCACCATAATCATCATCAGAAACAACATTCTTAACTTCTTTATCAATGTCATTTTCTTTCAGATCTGAGATTGATTATTTTGATCTCACAATCGGATTTATGAACTGATTTTTCTACTAAGGAATTCTTAGAAGAGGAGGCTTTAGATGTTCTTATACAAAATTTATCTAATTTACAATCTCTATTATTGTGTCCAATTTCTTTAATCTAATCCGAAAATTCTTTATATTTACTATATTTATTTCTGTATTTATATTATTCTTCTACACTCATAATTGTTCCTGAAATAACTACTCTACCTTTACTTATTAGGGGATATTCTACACACACATCACCTGATTATCGAGGGGGGGGGGAAGTTTGGATTCGTGATGTAATGATTTTTGAATAGGAATGTTTTCAGATGAACTTTTTGGCACATTCAACAGTGCCTATCATAACTCTTATTTTGGTAATTATTTCATAAGCACATTCCATTTTGGTTGTTTTCTTGTTATTGAATTTCATGAATTTTGAAGGATTTTTCATCAAATGGATTTGTCTCAAATATTTTATATCCTTCATTACATTTCTCATGATATTCTCTCCACATTTTAATGACTTCATCTTTTTAAGATTTCTTCTTCTTTGATTCTGTGGTTCGGAAATTGGAGATTTTTTTGTGAGACTCAACTATCTCTTTCATAGAAATTTCATAAACTTGACCAGCCTTTCTGGATAGATCAAAAAACAACTTAGTCTTTTATTCAAAATACTATTTCATTCTTTTAAGTGTGTTGAAATTTAAAAGAATAATATTGAACTTCTTTATCTCTGACCAATAAGAAACATTTAAAGAGTTTAGGAAATTAAATAATTACTTAGACAATGTTTCTAGAAATATGATAATTCAAAACTGGATTTATTCATCCATTATCTAAATGATTTTTAATAATATGTACCTCATCAAATTTAACATCTATATAACCCCAAGAATGTCTATCATGAAGATAAATATTTTAATGTGGTTGAATTTGTCTTCTTTTCATGGAATTAGTACCCTTACATCTGTAATTCTATAATCAAATAGATGGATGTGAGATTAGAAACTTTCAGCTTATTTACTAACTAAAGGAATGCAGATTCTATTGGATTTTTTTGTTTAAAAAACATTATGATTATTTGTGTTTGTGAGAAGGGTAGAATGATTCTCTATAAAACTATATTTCTAGGACATGACATACTTTTATTAAGGAAATTTAGTAATTTTTTTCATAACTTTTAAACTATATAATATCATTTCATCGTTTTATAAAGAACTCATCTGATTTATACAACTCAATAACTATTTTTGGATTGACTGGATCCTGATCTCCTATGCATTTTTTCAATATATATACACTTCCATCCTTGTATATTTTTGATCTTAATTAATAAATAATCAACCTTGAGAATGAAATCCTGATCAACTAACCTTTCTTGAAATTCAAACCAAACTATGAACTTCGTTGATGATAGCATTGAACATTGAGAAGATCCTGATAGAGACATTCAGAAATATGGATGGTAGAAACTCTATCAGAATACAATGGAGATCAATCAAGGACATATGTGGTGGTTCCATTCTATTTCTAGGAGATGAGGGGACAGTTCAGCTTCCAATATTAATCTAATAGTTTAAAATTGACCGATTTGATCTAGCATTTGAAATTTAACTGAATAAGGTTTTACAGGATCCAAAGTATTGGGGTTTTAAAGAAATAAAATGTATTTATGAAAATATAAATCTGATGATGTTTTTACAAAAATGAAATACCGACTAACATAATTGAAACTAAGAAGTTATAAGTAGGAACTTGTACCTTTTAGATTTCATAGAGTATTTAATAGTTTTGGAAATAAGTTATTTGAATTTTTGAAACCAAAATAAATTTTAGTTATAATAAGGATGAATGAAGAAAAATATAACATTTGAAAATTTTATTAGGGTTAAAAAAAATTATGGGTTATGGAAAAAATTTGATAGGTTCTAAAGAAATTCGAAAAAAATATCATATGTGCTCCACTATGTGAAATAATATCATATTATAAAGAGATAGTTTAAACAAAAAATTGATACGAATGATTTCCATATTGTTATCTTTCATATTTTTTGTTTAATGTATTCAAATATTTTGGAATGTAATGGTCTTGTAGAACGATAAACAAGTTATTATTTCATTTCGACGAATTGTAAAATTATATTTCCTTTAAGTGTGTAATCCCTAAGAAAGAAATTCATATTATTTATGTGGTTAGCACGGGAGTTGCGTGAGAATATTTTTCTTAAGGATATGGCATTAATTCCATCACATAGTATTGAGGTTTTAGTAAAACTCATGTTGTAATTAGTGAGTCTTTGTTATATAAAAAACACTTGATCACAAGAAATTTAAGTCTCCACATATTCAACTTCAGTAATGGAAAGTGCTACTTAGTGTAATTTCATACATGACAAAGAAACAAATGAATCGCCTAAAATGTACATGTTCCATATGTATATTTTCTCTCCATTATAAAATCACAAAAGTAAGTATCTGATTAATGTTTGAGCTCTAAAACATTTCGTGAAGAATAGAATAGTCCTAAATCCATGAATCTCTTTAAAAAGAATAAAAATACTTTAATAGGTTTAAAATGGGATTATTATGGATTTGATTGACATCTATCCCGTAATAATACTAAAAACATTACGTCTATATACCTTTCTATTAAGTATAGTAAAAAAATTATAATACCTATAAATGTTGTTTGATTAACTAGTTGTCCATATTCATTAAGATCAATAATATTCTATGTAACTATTAGAGTACATATACTCTTAGTATTTTCATATCCATAACCAATATTGATCTTCCATTTCACTAACAAAAGGTAATTCTTGGCTCACAAGGGCTTCAAAATTTAGTGTGTAAACATTCTCATTTTGATGCAACGAATCAACGAATTCATCCTTGGAATTATACACTAAGAATTTATCATTCCTAAATTTCACAAGGTATCCATCATCATATAATTTTATTATTCTTATATGGTTGTAATTAAGACCTTGGAAAATTAAATCATTTAAAATCAAATATTTTCTGAGAAAAACTATGCTACCTATACTAACAATATCTCCTTAAGAATTATCTCTGAAGGTAAATTTCCCACCCTTTAACTTGATAATACTTTCTAATAAATCTTTATTAATAGACATGTGTCGTAAAAATCCACTATATATGTACCATGTATTTATTTTTTTGGTACCTAATCTGATTTTATAAAAATAATTAGACAGGTTTTTGGAATACAATCTTTCTTGGATATGGAATTATTAGAAATTTATATCATTGGAATACACATTTGTTTAGTGAAATGGGCTGTATAAAATCTTAATGATTGGATTTTATTTAATGATCAATATTTTTTCGTATATCCATCATTTATACACTCAGTGAAAAATTGGTAATATTTGGGAACGAATTAGTTATTACTAAAATCTGGTTTTGAATGAGAATAACCAACTCTAGAATTATTCCTTAATAAATAAATATTTTGATACATATTATCAAAATTTTCATTCCTAGAAGAAAATATTGATAAAATTTTATTTAGAGAAATTATTTGATATTTTCATCTTATGAAAAAATTATTATCCTCATTAGCATTAGTTTTACAATTCAGTTTTGTCTCTAAATAATTTTTCTCATAAATGAATTTTTAATGATCCTTAGAAAGTTTACAGCTTTAAGAATTTACTTCCACAATGTTTTTGTAAATTGAAAAAACTATGAAAAAAAATCATCATGTTATTTATAAAGATATTATATTTCTTCTATTAAATCATTGATTATATATTTTAAAATATCATGTTTCTTTTTAATCATACTATTTTCATTTTCATGCAACTTAAAAAATCTAGAGGCTTCTTCAAAAGAAGGTAAATTAACTTATGTTGGTAAATAATCATCATCTAATTAATAATAAATTTTCTCACCAGGGTTGTTAGCATTTAATGATATACTTTTTAAGGATTCAAGAGTGTATACCTTTTTCATGAAACAATGATTATCTAAAACTATTCTAGGAATAAAACCAATATTCTTATTTGTGGAATTTTATTTATTTGGGAATTCATCAAATAAATCTCGACAAATTTCACTCCCTAAATCATTATCCTTCCAGATTTTCGTTCTTTTAGGTTTATGTTATTTTTTACGATTGCCCTCAAAATTTCTGAATTTCCTCTCTTTTATTATGAACTTTGCACAATGACGTCTGTTGTGTCCTACTTTATTGCATTCATTACATGTGAATTTTTATTACTTATTATCCTTCTAATATATTATCAAATATCTATTTTGAAAATCCTTCATTCCAACAATATTGTTCATCCTTAGGGTAATATTGGCTAACTCATTTTCATATTTTTCTGATTCACATGAGTCTGATTGAACCACAACATTCTTATTTATTATCTTAAAATCATTCGCAGGAGTCTTGGCTTTCATCTGATTTGAAGTAATAGTTATTGAAATACCATCATTATTTTTATTTACATTTTAAGAATATCTCTTCATTCTATTCTCGTATTGTAGAAGTGTTTGAAATATCTCATCAAGAGTAATATTTATAACTTTTATTGATTCACCAACTACTGTTTTCTTTGACTCCCACTCATTAGGCATGATGTCTATGATCATTTCCACAAGAACATAATCCTCTAATACTTTTCTCCTAGGGATTGTAAATTATGTACAATACTCATAAATATCTATTGAACATTAGTTATAGGTTTTCTATATGGAAAAAAAGAATTATAGTATGTTCTAATAATGGATCTACATTTCATAATGACATTAGTCATTTCAAAATGGGTAATCACCAGTTTCTTCCAACTGTTGTTTGCTGCTTCATAAGATTATATATTGATGTATATATTCCTTGTCATAAAACATTGAAAATTATTGTGTACCGTATAGTTTTGTTGATATTCATATCTTTTTTCATTAGTAAAAATTCTAACATATTTATGAAGAATTTTGATAATCTCTATTAATAATAACAAAGTTATCAACACCAATATTGATAAAAAACATCTTCACTCTATCTCTTGATTACTCATATACATTCCCAACTAAGATATGTGTTCTTATAAGATTGAAATTGACTATAGACCCAAAATTGAAATCTTCTACATTTATAAAAGTTCAAAATTTCTATTTCTACAACATATGTTACTATTGTAACTAGGTATAAAAAACTGTTGTAGAATAAATTAAGAACTGTCTGTAGAATAATTATTATGCAAGTATATGAGTAGTGAAATCATCCTTGGATACAAATTGTTGGATCCAAATATGTTTGTTGATGCCCAAATTTTAATACCCCATGATTTTATGAGATAGATTATTTTATGTTATTTACTATCTTGGGTTGTATGATACACTAAGACATGCTTGAACTATATGAAACATTGTATAAGCTTACAGTATATGCAACATTATTCTTGGCTAGTGTTGCACACAATTTCAGGTTCTTTTGATATAATTCATTTCATGCAACACTATATATATATATCTTGTTCAACTTATAAATGAACTAAGTTTAAATAATTTTATACTCCACTAAAATAAACTCTTGTACTACCCGCAACACTGACTTGGCCTATGTTACAGGCAAGAGAAACTATCCTCGATAACATTCATTTTAAGTGAAACCGAGTTTCACAAAACAATGATATATTATGAAAATATAATTATTTAATGGGATATGATCTAGATATTATGAAAATTATTAACCAAATTTTTAATTGTATATAACCTTATAATTCATCATACATATTTTTTAGAACATGATATGAGAACAAAATTAATTTTTTAGCTAAAAGATGGATTTTATAAAATAAATTATGTTTTACTGCCTCTTGATGGAACACCCATTTTAAATATAATTTTCAAAAAGTTTATAAGTTTAACATTAAAAAATATTCATTTTATTCAAATGCGGGACATAAAAAAAAAATTTTGTTGACTTTTGGTATTTTTCTAATAAAATTCAAATTTTAGTGAATAGTGCAAAAATACTTCATTTTAATTGAAAACTACCTTTTCATAAAATTTATTTATATAGTTATATTATATTATTAAATTTTTTAAGATTAATTGGATTATTTTTTTCCATTAAATACAATTTTGTTCTTTGGAAGTAATTTCCTATTAAATGTTCACATAAATTCATGTCAATATTTTTATAGTTATTACCTATTAAAACCCAATTTTTTGTTTTCACTACAGTAATTGATATAAATTTAATGACTGAAAATTATGTGTTTTTAATTTGGAAAAATTGATTCTATATTTATAGTTATATGGTTAAAATTGTGTGAATATATATATTTTATTTTTAGATAATATGAATAGTAACTTCAGTAATTATTTATAATTTACCATGGTTAAAGTGTAAATATTGTAAATAAGGTTAAGAAGAATAATAATTTCATAATCTAAAAATAACCTAAAACGTGACCTAATATATTTTATGAGATATTTCCAACCATGGACATCCATGGGTCCATTTTGGGAACCCATGGATTCACTTGGAAGGGAAAATGACATTTTGTAATAATTAATTTAATTTAAAGAGAAATGTTACATAGACATGTATCTTTTACTAATACAATTTTACGGTGAGGTTATATAACTAATAACAAAGAATATAAATATTAATTATAAATATAAAACTATTTCATACATCATGCCATTTTATATATAATATTTAGACATTAAATTAATAAATTTAATAATGACACAATAATGATGCAGTAATTGCTTCATTAATAACGGATTCTAATAAATGATATTATAGATGAAAAAATAAATGTAATTTGATTACTTTTATATCATCCCCAAATTTTTAAGATTATATTTAAATATTAGCTTTGTGTTAATCACTTAGGTTCAAAGGAATTAGGTTGTTCATAATTTTTGAAAAATTCATGAATGAATAGTGTCCAAACATGACATAATTTATACCTTAAAACAAAAAATGGTTTATTAAATGATGCTAAATTACTAAATATATCAGATTTGTCAAAATGATTAATATATGTCAAATTATGTCATGTATAACTTTATTGGGTATTTTGATAGTATATAGTAATTATATATACCCACAATGTGTAAATAACTTGATATCAAGGTATGATTAAAAAGGGTTAAATAAGGTTTGAACCGAAAAGATAATGATAAAAAATATTACAAACTTTTCTATAAAATTTTATTATGGTTAATCGACCCAAAATCATATTAAATTATAATTAAATATGTTTGGTACCATTTTCAAATGAAAAATGAATTTATAATAAATTAATATTTTATGACTTCCCAATAGTGGATATCACTGCAGTTATAAAAGGGATCCTCCTCCCTCTCCTCTTCATGCCAATTTGGACCTTCATTCTCAAAAAGACCCTACTCATTCCACATATCAACTTCCCAAGTAATATTATAGTTGTTCTAGTCTTTAGGAAATACCAACACAAGTTCCATTAATAGGGTATCTAAAGATAGCACATCCAAGAAGAGGTAATCCCCTCTACCGATTATTTCATATTTCTTTCTACTTATAATTAGAATTCATGAGTAGTTTCATTATCAAATAATAACTCTAGGATCAATTATATACTGAGATGTTATTATAATTATTATACAACCATATTACACATTCCATCCATCTAAAGAAAAACAAAATAGCCACATGTGTGTACGTACGGCTTACCATCGTCACACCATGGTGTAATCTATTTTTCACCCCTTCTTATAAGGGTATAAAAATAGATGTAATAAAAATATGTGATTATTAAAAAATCATACTAATTTTTAAATATAGTACACCATAAAATTTCATACCATTCCTGAATTATGGGAATGATATCGTCACTTTTGTGTATGTACGACCTACTTTCTCCAAGATGTGATGAGATTCAATATCTGTGTTAACCATTCAAGAATGATTATAAAGATTATATAATAAATAATCTTCGAATATATGACATAATAATTCTACTGGATATATATATATATGTAATTTACTTACTTCCATTAAATTTAATAATGAAACGAAAACAACGTTCATGCATGTATACAACCAATCATCTCTATAAACGGTGTATTCCATTTCATTTATATGTTTAATGAAAATATAGTTATGTAATGAATATATAAGATATATAAATAATGTTTCAAATAATGGAAGTAATTAAATCCTGATCTATTTTATAATATAATGAATAATCAGTCAAAACACATACAATAAATAATACGATTATTACCCAAAATGTTTCTTTAACATGGAATTGAGAAACGAGCCAGTAATATAAATTCAAAAATAAATCATATATAATATCATAAATATTATTATGGCTCTATTACAAGAAAAAATAGATATGTTTAATCCCACAATATTAGATTTTCAGACCCCTATAGAGGAAATCAGGCCTAAGGTAAAGGATTATTTTGTAATCTAATTTTTATCTGATATTATTTATAAGTATTTATTGGGGATATATTTATCATCCATGTCCAGAATTTATTAAAAAAATTTCATTAATAGTATACTATTATTCTATGTATTTTAAAATGATTTTTTTTTTATTTTTTACTTTTACTACATACTATTGAAGGAATATTTACTTTGATTATCATACGAGGTATTTTTTTACATTTCTTGAAAAAGTACGATGATAATGTATTTTATAACTTATAATGCATGAATGTATAATTATAGTTTCATGAGACCATATTTCTATGAATATTCTTTTTTACTATCTCATGTTTATTTACACCTAAATTCTATTCTTCTAAATTTGTTTAGAATTTTGTGAAAAGAATTCATTTTTGAAGAAGAAATGATATTTTTCACATAAACTAAATGTCCATGTGGTTTATCAAAATTCTTTTCTATCTAAGATGAAAATATTTAAATAGTGTTATCTTTATATCCCTATTATCACTATTCTTTGATTGTGTTAATAATGGAATGGTATTTTATATGGATTATGTTATGATAGAATGATGTTTAAGAGAACCAATTTTATTTCTTGGGTTATGCAATTGTGAATTATTTATGTTTTGTGGAACATGTAAGAATGATTTCTTTATAATATGGGTAGGACCTATATCTGAAATATATCTATTGGGTAATGATTTATATCTCATGATATAGACACGAATAAAACATCAAGTAAAAATTGTTCAGTAATACAAGGCTAGAACAATAGGTAAACCCTTATCCAAAATGGACAATGTACACTATAATGTTATTGAAAGCTACTCCTTCGCTACTATGGAAATCATATAATGTATTTATTAGTTTTCCGCAATTACATGTTTATGAAAATACTATTCTATCATGGTTAAGGTTTCTTTATGATCCATGCCTTACATACTTCCAAGATTTATTTCATGAATCAAGATTATGATGTTTAAAATTTATATTCATGTTTTCATGAAGAAATTCATATGGTTTGTTGTATATTCTCCTTATTTACCATTACTGAGAATTTTTAGATCATATTTTTTTTTCTTTTCCCAAAGATATAAGGAATGTTTTTAGGTATAAAAAAGGGAAAATAGTTATAGGAGATGTTGAATATATTTAACCAAGTTAGAATATTATGTTCAGAGTTTCCAAAGACACTCAACTAATACTGTCGTTGGGCATATATTTAGTATAATGAATTAAATATTTCAAAAAATAAATGTAATTTCCATGTACGTCATGCTTTGGATGTTATAGTTGGTATTAGAGTGAAGGTTTAGCTAACATTTGGATACTAGGATGTGAAAATATTAGTGAGATCCCTAGAGATATTTCTAAGGATACGTCTAGGGATGACCATATGGATAAGTCTTACTATAAGTGACTATCATTGAATTTTGGTAACAATCATTAATAACCTGTGATTAAACCCATTATTTTAGAGATTTAATGTACTCCCCTATGATTATTTTGTCTTCTTCTATGATATGTGTGTCTCACCCTGGGAATTTTGGTTTCACTTAATGGTGGACACCAGGAATAATTTTATTAGCGTTGAGTCTGATGGAAAATTTAAAGATTATGAGAAATATAATTGGATAATGATAGGAGAGAAAAATATTTCCATTATTCTAACTCATCTATCACGATATATGATTGAAAATGTAAGATTGGGTGACATTCATAACAAATCTAATAAGAGGAAGATGATCTTTTTAATGAACAGAGAAAGGATGATTCACAGTCTTACATGTCAAGAATAAGGGAAGAAGAACTGTGAGTAATACCTCAAATAGAGGGGAAGATTATATCTCTATAAAAAAATTCATATAGTGAAAAATTGTTATATATTTCAAAGTCTCATCAATGGAAAACATGTTCATTACCCTACTGAATTCCTAGACATAAGAATCGACTTCTATGAAAAAGAAGAACATATTCCATGACTACCAATGAAAGTAGAAGGATTCAATTATTTATATATTAAAATCAAATATTGACTAATGGTTAATTATATGAGTATTATTAATTTGTTTTTATATATAAGGACATTCTATAATACGTTGAATAGTTATAATGGATAAGAAAAGAGATATAATGAAAATGTGTCATTAATAAGAAACACATGATTAAGGGATGGTTAGAAATTAATATGAGCATGATGTTGAGATTATGATATGTGGATTGGATGATATTAGATACCTTTGAACCGATTATGGATTTTATGAGATGTGGGTTATGTTGTCATAGATGAAGTGTACAACATTTTAGGACTTATGAAATATATCAAATAATTTTTAGAATAGGGAAACATGGAGGTTTTCAATTAGGTTATATGGTAATGTAGAATATTACCATGACTCAAAATAATGCATGATGAAGTCTGTAAAATTATTGGAATGTGACTAAAAATATATATCTTATGATATATGGTGGATAAAAGTTTGTTTTCACATTACTGTTATATGACCGTTCTGGTAATAGTTTTTTTAGTTTTATATAATGTAAGTTTGGACTGAATTATTTTTTATAAGCTTAATGGTTGTAATGGATTATGTTCCACATCAAATAGTATTTTTTAAGGACAAAACAATTTTCAGTGTTATAATATTATAGTTTTAGAAAATGAAAACATGTGGGATGGGTGACACCCTATTGCCTTGGAAAAGGTTATCAGAATCCATCTCACAAATGAAGTGTGACATGCCATTATTGCCTACTACTAACCTATGGATAGACCCTAGATGGTATAAATTAGTTTAATTTTTTAAGTGGTATGATATATTAATTTTAAGTCCATTTTTTGGAAACAAATAAGATAAATCCCACCATTTATGGACTTATGTATATTTCAAAACATGGGCTAAACATTTTGTTATAGAGACAAATATAATTTCCTATAATTATATCACATTCTCTACTTACACTTCAAGAGTGACAAATTTAAATTTATTTCTTTAAATAAGAGACAAATTGGAAATTTTTCAATGCATGAAGAATGATGTGATTGCACCAAAATCAATTATGTATTTGTTCTCATCAAAATCCTTCAAACATAAGGAAAGGATCATGAAAATCATTAATGTTCTCCTACTACCCTTTTCTCCGATGAGTCAGATGGTCCCTTAAGTCATCACATATTTATGTCTTTCTGGTAGTTAAATACCTCTCAACCTTATTCTTTGTCACAATCCATTAGAACATGATGGTTAAATTTCTCTTCCATATCTATGTTTTCACTTCCCACCTATGATCTATTATGTGTAAAACCAGTGAGGAGAAACTTTGGGTCACCATTAAGTTTCTAAAATTCCTTTCTAATATGATGTTTTATTACTCCGATTTATGATGTGGGTTTCCATAAATGAAACATTCATGTCGAAAACTATTTATAGCCATGATGAATTTCATGGGAGAGATTAATTTTAAGTGGGTAGAATGAAATACCTTGTGATTTTATGAGATAGATTCACTTAATTTCTTTGTTGTATTGTGTTAGGCACTACACCTAGATTACCTTGTGTTATATGTAACACCATGTTAGCTTGCAGTATATGCTACAATATTCTTGGCATGTACTGCACGCAATTTCATGTTCTTTTGAGAGAATTTATTTTGCACAACACTAAGTATAGATTTTGTTTAGGGAATAATTGAACTATGTTTGTATTATGTTATAAGAAACATCAAATTAATCTTTCATTACACGCAACACAAATGTGGCATGCGTTACACACAAGAGTGACCTTCCTCAATATCCTGGGTTGTATACAATATTGAGTTTCAGTAAACAACGATATATTTTTAAAATATTATTATTTAATCCAATACAAACTAGATATTTTGAATAGTATTAACCACATTTTGAATTTTAATAACATTGTTAATCATTATGCACATATTCTAGAACATCATATGAGAAAAAAATTAATTTTTTAGATAAAATAATTATTTTTTAAAATATTCGGTTTTATTGCATTTTGACGGTGCACCCATTTTAAATCTAGTTATTGAGTCTTTTATAAGTTAAATTAATAAAATAAACCTATTTTTTTTTGAATATGGACATAAATATTTTCTTCTTTTTTTGAATTTTGGTATTTTTCTGATAAAATTCATATTTTAATGAATAGTGAAAAAATATAGCATTGAATTTCAAAATTTCTTTTTAATCTAATATATTTATATAGTTAGATTATATATTCAATTTGTTTTAAAGTGTAATGGTATTAATTTTTTATCATTCAATCTAATTTTTGTCATTAGTAGTAACTTACCATTGAAATTACACATGAAATCATGTCAATCTGTTGATAGTTATTATTTTTTAAAAACCCGTTTTCGGTTTTGACAATGGGAAATAGATTTAAATTAATTACTACTTCTTCTATGTTTAGAATTTGGGAAAATAGATTCAATATTTCTAATAATAAGGTTCAAATTTGTTGAATTGGTACCTTTTATTTGTAGACATTATGAATAGTAACTTCAGTAATTTTTTTCATAACTATGGTTAAAGGGTAAATATGGTAAATAAGAGTAAAAAGATAAATAATTTAAGTATATAAAACAACCCTAAACATTTTCTAATTCTATTGGATGGTATATTTTCCACCATGGAAATCCTTCGGTAGATTTTTTTTTACCCCATAGATACACATGGATGTGAAAATTACATTTTATGATAATTACTTTAATGTAAAGAGAAATTTGACATAAACATGTATCTTTTAAAAATACAATTTCACAGTGAGGTTATACAAGTAACATATTCGACAATAAATAGTAATTATAAAGATAAAAGTATTTCCTACATCGTGATATTTTGTTTATAATTTTGATACATTAAATTAATAAATATAATAATGGCATAATGATGATGCAGTGATTGATTAATTAATAAAAAATTCAAATAAAATATATTTAAATGATAAAAGAAATGTAATTTGGTTATTTTGATTTCATAAATTAATTTTTTGGATTATATTGGCATATTATATTTTATTTAATTTTATATTATCGAAACAATCATGTTGTTATGAATTTATAAAAAAGTCAAGTATGAATTGTGTTCAATATTGACATAATTCATAACATAAAGCATAAAATAATTTATTAAATGATATTAAATTCATAAATTATATGATTTGGGTAAATAGTTAATATAACTCCAAATATGTAATAAATAACTTTTTGGGGGGTCGTTTCACATGATATGATAATTACATTAACGCATAGTGTGTAAATAACATTATATCACTGTAAGATTAAAATGGATAAAATAATGGTTAAAAAAACAAGGATGAATAAATATTAAAAAAAGATTAAAAATTATTGTATGTTGGGTATTCAAGCCAAAATCATCTTATCTTATAATTAAATAAGCTTTGGAATATTTTTAAATCAAAATTACATTTATAATATATTAATATTTTAAGACATTCCTAAATTGCCCATAGCCTCAATCATAAAAAAGAAACCACCCCCCCCCCCCCCTCCCTCCATGCCATTTTGAGCCATAAAGCTTAGCCAAACCCTAACCATTTCTTTTCTTGACTTCCCTGGTTAAATTATAGAGGATGTTGTATTCTCAAAAGACCAACTCTAGTTCCATTAATTGGGTATCTAAAGGGAGCATGTCAAAGAAGAGGTAATCCAATCTACCAATTCTTTCATATTTGTTTTCCGTTGTACTCCTACTTCATGATTTATTTCACTATTAAATAATAACTCCAATAGAACATTTATAATTAGAATTTGTTATAATTATGAAACAACCATATTCCCAATTACTTCCATCTTAAGAAAAATGAAGTCATCACACGTAAATATGTACAACTTACCATCTCCATGGCATAGTGTAATCTATTTTCACCACCACATTAAATTTATGGGTATAAAAATGGATGAATAAATATATATTTCTATTATAAAATTTTGTTGATTATAAAATATAGTAAACCATTCAATTCAATACAATTCAATGATTATGGGAATGATATCGTCACTCATGCATACGTATGGTTTACTGCTTCCACGACGCTATGAGATTCATTCTCCACGTTATCCATTCATGAAATAATATATAGTCTATATAATAATTAAGCATGTAATATATGACATAATAATTCTACAGGATTTATGTTCATAAATATATCTATATATATGATTTACTTAATTCCATTCAATTCAATATGGAAATAAAAATAGCGTTCATGAGTACATACATCCTACCGTCGCTAAGGACAGTGTATTCAATTTTATTTATCAATTTATTATAAATTTATATTTATGTACTGAACATATATGATATATAAATATTGTTTTACATTAATTAATTAGTAAAATCATGATCTATGTACCAATATCAGAAATAACAATTCAAAACACCTACGATAAATAAAATTATTATTTCCAAAAATGATGTTTTAACATAGAATTCAAAAATGATCATGTAATATAAAGTGATAAGTAAATCAGATATGATACAATAAATATTATTATGTTTCTATTTCAAGTTAATCGTATTTTTGAACCCACTATACAGGAGTTTTAGACACATACAAATGAAATCATACCTATGGTAAGGGGTAATTTTGCAATCTCATTTTTATACGAGATTGTTTATACTCAAGTATTTTCTAGGGATAAAGATATCATCAATTTCTAGGTTTTCTAAAAATGCTTTCATGAAAATTTTACTATTATTCAATGTAGGTTTAAATCCATTCTTACCCATTTTTTCTTTTAGTACATGGTATGGAAGTAATCTTTCTTTTGACTACTATAAGATGAACTTTTTGACTTTTCCAGCATAAGTATGATGATAATGTATTTTTTATTTTATATAGAATGAATAGATTTGTACGGTTTCATGATTCCATTTTTACATGAAGCTTTTTCTACACAATCTAATTTTATTTTTCAACTATATTCTTTTCATTTAAAGTTTCACAACATTTTGAGAAAAGAAAACATTTTTAAGAAGAAAGGATATTTTCCTCAATAACTAAGATCCAGTGGTTTATCAAATTTATATTTCATATAAGATGAAACTATTTAAATTGTGTTATGTTTTAATTCATATTATTACTATGATTTTTGTGTGTTAATAATGGAATTGTATTTTATATGGATTATGGTTTGATGGAATCATGTTTAAGAAAACCAAATTTATTTCTTTGGTTATGCTATGATGAATGATTTATGTTTTTTTGGTGAATATAAGAATGATTTCATTATGGGATGGGTGGGACCTATATATCCCTCTAATGAATTAGGTAATGATTTTAATCTCATGAGATAGACATGAATGAAATAGATGTAAATCTAGTTCAGCAATACGTGGTAGAATGGCAGGTAAACACTGTTATGTAATGGACTTTGTCTACAATAATGGTCTTGATTGAAATGCCTTGGCTACTGTAGAAATCATATTTTGTGCATATTATTTTTCCATAACTACATGATTAATAACAATACTATTATATCATGGTTGATGTTCCTTTATTATACATGCCTTAAGTACTACCAAGATTTATTTCATGACTAAATTTTTTGATGTTTAGACTTTATGTTCATATTTTTATGTTCACATTCTTATGGTATGTTTTATGTTCTCCATATTTACCCTTACTAAGATTTTGATCTCACCATTTTTTTGTTTTCATTTCCCAAAGATATAAATAATGTTTTTATGTAGGAAAAAAAGGGGAGATCTTAATGGGATATATTGATGATATTTCACTAATTTAGAAGATTATGTTCTGAGTTTCCAAAGAAAATAAACTAATAAGGTCTTTGGGAATATATTTTGTGTAATGTATTAAGTATTCCACAAAACAAATGTAATTTCCATGTATTTTCGTCTTGGTTAATTTCATAAATTCAAGATGGTGGTGAATTTTAAATTTAAAAACATTTGTTTTTAATTATAATAATGTATTATTTTAACAAAGTTCAAAAAATCAGATTCAATAAACCTTCTTCTATAATGTTAAGAAAAACACCATGGTTCCGATAAAGATGATTATAATAATTAAAATAATACATGGTATAACTTAAAAAAGATTCTATATTAAATTATATTGAATTTTATATCATAGTTTATATAGTAGAGAATGTATAACAAATATCACTTTATATATATAAGAAATTCCATCCGAGTAAAAAAACTTGTATTTAAATAAGTATTAGAAACGAAATGTAATATTATAACACATAGATAAGGGTATTTAATGACTTTAGATAAATTTCCCTTGATTTATAATTTTAAGCAAGTCGGTCTTAATCTCACTTGCGTAATCCCTAGATCCATGAAATATCGAATGTAGCGTAGGTCTTGATATCCTCAAAAACTCTTAATTAAATAGTCAATCGGCACCTCTGTCATCCGCTATCTGGAATGTCTTGATTAATAATTTAATCTACACCTATGTCTTAAATTTTCATGGAATCCCTCGATTAATGAATTAGAATCATGAAGAAAATCATTAAGAGAAAACTTGATATGGATTATTTTAGATTGAAACTCTCTTACCATTGTAATTCAAACACATGGAACAAGAAATTCACACTCTTGTTTTGAGAGAGAAAATTTATAAATTTTTGACACACACATTGTTTTTTGAGCAAGAAACATAAAAATGAAGAACTAACTTTGTATTTATAGGCTTCGAATGAACTGGTTGACTTTAACTCCAAGAGTCATATTTTTTCATGAACTTTCAGTGGGACCAGTATAGGTGGTACATACAACGGTCATAAAATAACAGAATATACAATATCATTTTAGCATAAGGAAAAATATCATTAGAATATTTATCATATAAAATGTATTTAAAAATATGAATGAATCTGATTTTATATATAAGTATAGTATGGAGAAAATTACAAATAGATTTTAAGAAAGTTATGAAATCAATTTCTTAAAACAAGGAAAATAAAATTCTATAAATTGTGAGAATCATATTAGGAAGATAGTTAGAATTGGAATCAATAAACTCTATGAATTGGATTCAAAAATATGAGTGAATATTTAGTGAAAAACTCTATGAATCATATTTGAAATTATTAGGGAATATGAATTGAGAAACTCTATGAATCATATTCGAAATTAATAGTGAATTGGAATTTTGAGATACTTTGAAATATATTTGAAATTGTGAACATATTGGACTTGAGATACTATGTGAAACAAATATAAAATTTTGAGTGATTTAGAATTTCGAAACTGTGATAAATAAATTTGAAATTATGAGCAAATAGTAATTGAGAAACTATATTAATCGTATTCGAAATTCTGAGCAATTTAAAATTGAAAAACATTGGTAATAGGGTTTTAAATTTGGAGAGAATCAATGTTGGTAAACTCTGTGAATCATATTTTGAAATTATGAGAGAATGAAAATTTAGAAACTATGTGAATCTAAATCAAAATTATGGGTGAATTTGTATTTAGAAAATGTGTGGATCAGATTCAAAATTCAAGGAGTATTATAATTATGGAAATGTGATAATTTTATAATAATTATGGATCCAATGTCTTTTATTGGTTACATTTTCTATTCAGTCATTGTAAAAAGATTGTTATTAATTACTATAAAATAATATTAAAGGAATCAAAGAACATGAATCTGATTATTATCATACTTGTATAAAATACCTTTATTGAACCTTATCGAAAGAAAATATTAACAAAGGGAATGGATTTGTGATTTTCAAAAATAATGGAATTAGAAAATTTATAATGCTTTTGAATCAATAATTGATCTACTAACACCTCAGTATCCTCGTAAACAACTTAGTCATCTAATTCAATCATATATCTTGATCTATAATCATTTAATTGTTTTTTCAATGAATCTATTCTGTGTTTCCAAAAAAATATTACCATATAATTTTTTCCCCAACACCCTCATCCCGAAATAACAACATCCTGAATGAATTATTATTCATGATCCTTATTAATAATACCCATTGTTAAAAACCAACGAGCATTGCTTTCGGGACTCTTGGTGTCAGGGTATTCTGAAAAACACTGAACCTACTCTTTTTATCCCACTGATTCTACCAAAATCAATGAACATGATCATGTCCCTAAATATTACCCACATTGAAACCACTAATATAGATATTATTTATATCTATGACTCATCATCTTAAAATTCTCTACAAAAACCATAACATGAACAAATTAGATCATTTCCTTTATCCATTATAATCCGATGGAATATCAATACATGATAATTTTAGAATCTTTTTCTATGAGACTTCTATTTTTTCACAATAAAAATATTCTCAACCACATATTCAATATAAAAAACTATCTAAATAATCCTGTAATCCATTATGGATTCTATAGTATTACATTGGAAAACCCTTCCAGAATTATCAACTATCTCTCATTATGAAAAAATTATGAAGACCCCGTAACAATTCATTAGATAACCGAACCTAGGTAACATTTATAAGAGCAATACACATTAATGGTTCTCCCACTATTGACATAAAAATACCTAAGAAACTACCTACTAGACATTGTCCTTTTTTCAAGTTACTCGCACATTATAATGACCCAATGACACATCCATTTCATAATTCAACATCAACAATCTAAAATATAGGTTCCTTCAAACTCTATAACCAAAAACCCATTTGTATTTAAAATTATCTCATTTCTTTGAACCATACATCCAAATTGGGATTCTTAATTTTGATAAATAATAGTAAGAATTTTCCCATTTTATGTCTTATCTCTAGTTGATAAAAAACCCAATACCCTCTCTTATTCAATTCATCATTTTTTTAATCCTTCATGATATATGAGATGTTCTTTAATTTGAAATTTTAGTAAGTAAAAACTAAAATAAAAGATAAATACTTGATCCCACATATATCATCCATCCCTGTAATATGTACAATTTTGTTACATGTACCTCTCATCCCTGATTATACTCACATATTCACTTCATACCACATATCAAAACTATTTATTTTCTATCTAAAAATGATTAATAAACTTACAAAACATTCTCCTATTTCAGATTCAACCAATATCCAATAAATAAGAAATATCACACTCCTACCAACTTGACTCATTTTACAAAATTTAGATCACACCATCCAAAAGAAATATGCCTTTTAAATTGACCCCTTTTAGGGGAACTAATAAATGAAATCTTCCTAACATATTTTTGTTCATATAATTGTAATTTTTTCCCTTCATATACCATACAAAAAGAATCTAAATGTAATGCCTCCCTAATATAGAGTTATAATATACAATTCTTATATAACTATAATAAAAAAGTCCCAAGGAAGTTATAACTAAAAACCATATCCATCAAATCTTGTGAATTAACATTCCCCAAATATGATATTCATGAATACAAAAACTAACATATCATCTACCATACATGTATAACTATAATACTAAACAACCAAGGAAATAACATGTTAAAAACAAAACCATAAAATATAGTTAATTAACATTCCCCAATACTTTATTCATGAATACACATACTAACCAATATTCTATATCTCAACATACTAAATTCCATTATTATAACACCTCAAAAATAAATTTCATTCCAAAATACTATTTTGTCCTTAAAAATAGTCAGGAGTTTGTTAGTTATACCTACATTCCTTGTACAATTCATGGACACATTCCCTATTAATTACCTATTAAATAGTAAATAAATTATCAAGTCTAAATAACACATAAATAAATTCATATAAACTAAAAAAATAAAATCTATGAAAACAATCCCATAAACAATAGTAAAATGGTCATTCCTCGTACAATTTTTGAAGACTCAAAAGTTTAATGTTTGTACTTTATTTCCAACCAAATATTCCTCCATCGACTGATTCCCAAATAGAAATACAAATATAACTATGATCTTATAACATTTCATAATACCTCAATCTAGATTACTTGATCAAAGGATACTCAAGTTACTCGAAAAACCTCATGCATTTTCCTTATTATATCTGGGGTTTTTGACTAGTCCTGAGAGCCTGTCTCAAACATTAGGGAAAATGTTCTCTTAGAACAGTGATATACAATATAAAATAAATAATATATAATCCTCAATATAGTAAAAATATTGCATTGAATTAATATTAAATAAAAATATTTACAATCTTATGTATGTCCTTTACTATAGAAAAAATTTTCCATGTTCAAATACTGATCAATCATGTAACAAAAAATCACTTATTGATATTCTAATTATCTATATCATTAATGTAAAAAAGAAAAATAAAAAGTTAAAAATACAAAATCCATGAGTCTCTCCTCTGTACCTTTTCTAAAACCATCCACTAGTCCATCTTTATTATCTATATAACCTATGTTCTACCAACAATTATAAACATAATGCCTTCATGTTCACTAAGGTGCATTTGTAGTATGTGATGATGTGGTTTAATATGGTACCTGTAATAGTGCCCCTAATATATGACCTAATACCACCCTATATATATATACTAAACATGAAATGACATATAAAATAATAGTAATCACATCATGCTATATTTTTCTCTAATGAGGCTACCAAAAGAAAATCCACACTCAGTTCAATCTATGTATATGTCGAAGGAATGTAATAAATGAAGAAAATTAACTCATAAAATAAATAAAATTTGATATTGATGGAGAAATATTATATCCAAAATCAGGAATAATAATTTTTTCATCATAATTTAGTAACTTAACCAAACTAATATATAGGACCCACATCATGAAAATGGAGTAACATTTTTAAATCCTCACATAGTAAAACCATCACAGGAATGGTGTTACATATCCCAAACTACATATAAGACCTTTTAGTGATTATATAACAATATATTTTTCTCACATGGACACTAATTATATTTATAAATGAAACAAATATAATAAATGTGTAACCTAACTAGAGTCAATCAAAGAAACCAAAACTGATAAATTCATAACATATTCAAACCTGCATATGAGACTATATGGGGGTTTATTCAATACTCTGCCATACCCCAAATACTGCAAGTATATGTCCCCTAAGTATCATCACTCTACTAGAAAAATGTATCATTATTTATTGGATATATAACAAATACAAATTTAAGATATATCTATGTCCCTATATCTCACCTCAAAAAAACTTCCTTATATAGATATTAGCAAGAAGATATTACCACATATAAAAAATCCACACCCATCTCATGTGACTTGGTTATCAGAGACATAGTCCCTCACTATGAACATAGTCCTTAAAACTCTCTACGATGCTTGGGTTATATATAATTCACTAACCCTATATCCTACATCCTGTTAAGATGAGCCAATTTGTTATATACATTCAATGACACTAACTACCCCCAACGACTTAAAGAACCCACAGTAACATCATTTGGTGGAACACATCCCTAAAAAATAATCCAATAGTTATTATAATTCATTTATTACTATTATAAATACCAATAAATTCTCTAAGAATATACAAGAATCCATAACATAACTCTTACCTCGGTCAACCTATAAAAAACCCTCGAAATAGTACAATTGAAGATATAAAAACATATTACCAAGGTTCATATCTTCATAATACCCAAACCTTCCTTTGTAAACGGAGCTCAATACCCCCATTTAAACCATATTACTGAATATTTATCTATGTTACACATGGACCACCCATGATGAGTTATAGATACATGACTTTTTAGGATCATATAAGGATCATTTATAGTGGAATACAACCCAAAAACATAGGATATCTCTCATCAAAAATTCAAATGCTTGAAATATCATAAAACCAAAGTACCTATAAATTTCTTGTTACTATTAGTATCATCATAATCTATCAACTTGGAAAAATTTATGAATATCATGAAGAGCATTCTATGATTGAACTCGTCCTCATAAGTGATTCACTATTAAAAGGATACATGAATGTTTTATGAGGAAAACCGGAATATATAGTGGTCCTAGTGCCTTATCCAATGAGATAAATGCATTTTTTAGATAAAAGATTCATAGTAGTTTAGCAGTGTAACACACACATCATACACTCAAAAAAATAATATTCATTCACTATTATATTCAGATCCCAAGGTTCTAACATCATTTTCCATATCATTCATTTTATTCTTTTGGGTATTTATTAATTAATCTTTTCTGGGTAAAGAAATGTAATTCAATGAATTAAACAAAAATTGGTTCTAATGAAAATAAAACCATTCTGGATAAGTTTTACTTGTAATTGAATCAAATTCAACTCATATAGAAGATACATCTCATGCATATATGAAACAATAAATATATATCATATATATTATATTTATTAATATCCATGCATCATATGAATTAATTATACATACACTATATATAATATTGTATATTTAATATGAGTGAATGCATCTCATATATATAGATTTTAGTGAACATCTAAAACTATCCCAATTATAATTGAATCCTCTACGGATAGTATATAAAACAACACAAATCATTATTAATCCATCCAAACACTTTTTGATTTAGTTATTGTCAAACTCTCTTCATTTGGAATTTACACCTTGTCTAAAACTTTTTCCTTATCAAAGCACCCACTCGTGTAACCCTATGGGCTGTATCAGTAATGATACAATCCATAAAATTAAAATTTCATAGACGTAATAAGAGATCGGCTTCTAGAAAACTGATAGTGCTTCTCAATCTACTATGGGTAATGTGTTATTTTTATCAATCTTACCAATTTCTCAATAAAAACAAATCCACCATAAAATGTATCATATAAATCAAATTTATACCTAAATAATCCCTTATTTTTGAAATCAAGAACCCACTAGATATTTGAATCATAAATATATTTATGTCCTAACATTAATTCATCATTCCTAGAAAAAGACTAACCAATTTGATCAATACATCACACGTTATTCCTTTAACAGATAAGTAATTCACAAAGAACTTATCCATGTAGTTGAACACATCAACAGAAAAACAAATAATCATGGCCATATATTTCTTTTTATAATTCAATCCAGGTCTATATATCCTTTCCATTTATAAACCTGGAAAATATCATCTTTGTATCCCACCAACCTACAGTATGATTAGATACATGTTAGTGTCGGTAGTTTTGGTAATGTATTGGTTATATTGTCTTGCTATATTGAAAATATCCTCTTCTAATAATTATTATTTAAAATCATCTAAAAATTTTATTTTATTTAAAAAATATTTATTTAAAATCATTTAATTGTGTTACTTGATTTAAAAATATTCTTTTATAATTTTAATTCAAATAATTTTGGTATTCTAGTTAGTTATTTAAAATTGAAATGCATCTTTTAATTTAAGTATTTATAATTATTTTTTATTAATATATTATTTTATTATAATTTATTGTTAATTTTTATTATTATTTTATCTAATATTTATGGAATTATTTTGTTGAATTGAGTATAATATAATCCAATAATTTTTAATTAATTATACCATATGCAATAATTTTTTTTAAAATTTAATTTTCATATATTATCAATTTTTTTCAATTGAAATTTTATATCATGTGTAATTATTGAAATTTATTCTACTATATTTTTTAAATAATAAAAACATAACTAAGGATTTCATTAATACATCCGCACATATATAATTGTATAAAGTATAGATGTAGGCATACTTTAAAACATACATATATATATGTACATATATATCTCTCTTTTATTCAACATTAGGATTACCTGTTCTTGTTATACCTTATAATAAACATCAACTCTGTCCTGGCAGCTCATTGGCATCTGCCTAAAAGAATCACAAATCCTCCACCAAAGTCATACATCTTCTTCGACTGTGTGTTTCCCAGGCCATGTCCATCATGTCAATAGTGAGATAAACAATGGTAGAATCACCCTAAAGAAGAAATTGTAGATCCCCTCTCCATAATCCATATAATTCTCATTCACAATATCAAAAAAATGGCATCACATCTCTTTTTCTACAACAATACTTCATTATCTCTTCGGTGGCTCAACTACTATCATTTTATGGAAAGAAAAATCTCCAATGTTCATCAAGTTTTGGTTCATCTTATTGGATCGTGTCTCTAAGATTAAATCTATTATAATAGAATCATGACATATTCTCTCCACCTTGGATATGGTGTCCCAACATTCTAAGAGAAGCTATATATCCTCAAACTGATGGTAACATCGACATAGCTTTTTCATGGTAGTATTATGCTTGGAATTATAATATATTAGTGGTTGTTTTTCCTTTAGCATGATATTTTAACTTGAGGTGTAGTTTTATCCTATGTTACCTCTCTTTATTTCAATGATAGATATAAGGACATATCCTTAAAACATTACATAATAATGAATTAAATGAATAATTTACACTGAGGATCTTTTTAGGTTTAGTGTTTTAGAGAATTAGGTCATAACAATTACATCTTAATGATTAAAAAGTAGACACACCTATATAGTTTCCATTTTTACACAAAATAAAAACTCTCGAACAAAAGTTTCATGTTTAGTTCCATGTTTTAGATAGCATGACCTTTCCATGATCCCATCCATGACCCTATTTCACTTTATGACTTGTGAAATACATTTCAAAAACATGGGTTGAGCATAAAAAGCTCAGTAAGGGTTATAAAACAAGGAAGTAAAACATTAGATCATCAATATATACATAACATAAGATTTTTAACATACCTCATTAAATCATAAGATTTTTGAAATACACATAGAAATCATAAGACATAAAGGTAACTTGGGGAAATCATAACATCCTTACATAGGGAGTGAATCTCATGGTTACATTTGGAAAACCCATCACAGTATATTCCCCAAATCTCTTTGGAGAAACCATAGTGTTTAACTCCTTCACGTTACCCAATGAATTGGAGAGAAATCTCGGGCTCACCTGCCCATAGTTTATCATGAAACCACCCGACTTCATAAACAATTCCCAAGAACCACAACATAATTGTACAACATAAAACATGCAAAAAGGAAACATAACATTTCCACATTTCAATCACATGATATCAATAAAACACATTGATATAATCAAAAAATTATCAAAACCATTTTCAATACAAAAATAAAAGAAATTTAAAACATGGTATGTATTTTTCTTTTCAAAAAAATTATGGCTTGTAGAGGAAGTTGAAACTCAAATAATGGTCACGGCGGCGGAGAAGTCATTGTCGCCGCATAGTTAAGACCAAAACATTCCTTTTTCTATTTAATAAAATTATTTGCGTAAAATTATTCCTATTTAAAGAAATTAAAAGTCCAAAGTGTTTTATACACCATATAAAATAAAGTCGTGTAGAAATCAAAAGATGCCTAAATGAAAGGAGATTGAGACGAAGTCTCGTACAAAGACGGTATCCTTAGATTAAGGATAAATCAATTACATAATTATGAGTGAAAAATCTAAATACACTAAATATAAGTGGATATTATGTGTAAAATAATCCTAGGACATCCACAAATATTCATAGCAGGACATAATCAATAAGTACAGGTTTAACCCAAAGAATTGAAATCGGGTTAAGAAGTTCCCTTACAGAAATTTGACACCCTAACAATGTCACTTTAAAATTTAGAAAATTAGTTGATGAGAGATAAAAAGGGTATCTCATAACATGGACATAAAATTTATACCAATAAGAATATATTAGAACATATCCCAACATAAGATGATTTAAATTAAAAGACTGAACATAAAGAAGTCTTTTAAAAAGAGGGGGGTGAAAGGACTCCTTACAGATTTTGGTATCATTCGAAACGTACACCCCATGAAAGAAGGACTATATAATATTGATGTAAATACCCATGACCATAAGTTTATTACACAAATATTAGAATAATGGTATGTGAATACACCACTCAAAGGTGATAGTGACAAATATAGCATGAATCTCACGAGAATAAAAAGTGAGATAAAATCCCCTTACCTCGTTGTAATAAATCGAGACGTATGACCAAAATATAATAAACACAAAATGAATAACAGAATACCATGAATATAAATAGAATCATGATAATATATATAAAATGGAAGTACACAATACATCACATTCTTTAAATAAATGGGGAACAATGGAAATCTCACGGAATTAAAAGAGGGATAAGAAATCCCTTACCTCAAGTCTGACTTGTCTTGTCCATTTCATTATAATATTGAATAATAAAATTTGGTCAATTTATAATTTCATAAGTAATTACATTAAAGTTTATTTTTCTATTCATATAACATATTTTCATGTTTTAATAATTAGTTAATTATATGATTTCATATCATACATTTTATCGATGTTCGCTACATGAGTCAACAATGAACATGTTTAAAGAGAATTGTCTATGTAGTAATATGTACATAATCTCCAAAATGTTATTAATAATTTAACTATCATATATATCCAGTATATATTCATTTTATACTATTCCATAACATTTGGAGATAAAAAATAAAATTCACCGTTCATGGAGACGGTAGGTCGTACGTACACATGAATGCAACTTTCATTTCTTTGTCATATTGAAGAATTTAAAACATAATCTGACATATATATATTATAATTACATTATAATATATATGTTATATATGTAAAATATGTTCATTAATTACATTCTTTATAAATTCCATGTTTGGAATGAACGAGTCACATCACTTGAGGGGGCGGTTGTCCACACATCATCAAATGAAATTATCGCATTTTCCCAACATGAAAGGCATAAATTTGTATTTTAAATATAAAATAAAGAATAATATAGGGGAAATAAATATAATATATATATATATATATTGCCATCATAATGGCCACCATGAAAGGTTTTAAAAGAAGATTGAACAATCATTGTTTCGTGAGGCAGTAAATCGCCACCCACGGAAATAGTATGTTCTTTAAACATTAGACATAGGTGTGTGTAAGTGTTGGTAGAATCCTTATCATAACAAAATAATAGTATATTGAGGATAAAAGTGTTATTATGGGATCAAATAATAAGAATATAGTGGTGAGTTATGAAGTAAAATAAAACAAATAAACTCAAGAGAAGATATTACCCTAAATCGGGTAACTCTTTTTGATATGAGCCAAAAGCTTCCTTGGAAAGCCTTCTGCCCAAAGTGAGGCTTCTATGAGTGAGATAAGGATGTGGAGAGATTATATGAGCAGAGTTTAGACTAGCCAAGGGCTTGAGAGGTGTGGATATGGGGGTATAGGTGGGGGCCTTTTATAAGAGGGGGGAGGGTCACTTTTGGAATGTCTTGAAATGTTACTTTATTACAAAATGTTTTTCGGATTTTAAAGGTCACATAGTAATTTATATTGAGGATAAAGTTATAAGGGTTCTAAATCCACCCATACAATAGGTTTTAGGAAAGTTTATGTCTTAAATTTTACCTTATCTTTTCATTTTATTTAAATCATTCATTAGTGTGGTAATCACTACATCATCAAGGTGTCATAAATAAATTTATTTATTTAATGTCTAAGAATTATAAAACAATTACCAGGATTTAGGAAATCATTTTAGATTTCCAATGACTATTTATAGTCTTAATTGTTATTTATGTAAACAAAATTAATGTTTTTTTAGAATATACAAACCTTTGTTATATTTCACTTCTTTTTAAAAAATAATCTCATAAATGTCACTATTACACCCATGTGACTCCATGAGCCCTAAAGTTCGATACAAAGCTTTCCATGGTCTGACATGACTCAAAAAAAGTATGTGGACACATGTTGGCCCCATTTTATATTATTAGGATATTATTTTATTACCCTTAACTACCTGATTACTAATTAATCATGATAATTAAAGATAATTATCGTCGTTGCTATTGTTAATATCTATAAAACTATTAATTACATAATTTAGACATTATGATTAAAAATATGGAATCCATTTTACCAAATTCCAAACACAGAAATTCTAGTAATTAATTTAAAAATAATTTCCGTTTTCACAACCATAGATGAGTTTTTAAGAAGTAAAATTTATCAAAAGATTGACATGTTTTTACATCCAATTGAAAAGTGAAATTACTTCCAATGAACAACATTATATTAAGTGATAAAAACATAATCCAATTACACTTTTAAACCAATTAAAAGTACAATATATCTATATAATTAAATTAGATGAAAAAGCAATTTTGAAGTAAAATGTAGTATTTTTCACTATTCATTAAAAATGAACATTTGTCAGAAAAATACCAAAAACATATCCAAAGTAAATTTGATATAACAAATTAAAAAATGATTTCCATTTTACCAAATTCAAAACATATAATTTTAGTTAATTAATTTTATAATTAATTCCCACTGTCAAAACAAATAGCGTGTTTTTAAGAAAAAATATCTATCAAAAGATTGACACTTGTTTATTCCAATTTCATAGTGAAATTAATTCCAATGACCACCATTGAATTAAATGGTAAAAATATATTCTAATTACACTTTAAATACAATTAAAAAGATAATATATCCATATAAATAAATTATATTTAAAGGATTTTTTGAATTAAAATACATCATTTTTCACTATTCATTAAAAATGAACTTTATCAGAAAAATAACAAAAATTTACACAAAGATAATTTTGATGTCCTGATTCAAAAGAAGAATTTTATTTTGTCAAATATACCATAAATTTTTTTCAAAAGTTTATTTAAAAATTATTCTCCATCAAAAGGCGGTTAATCGACCTTTTAAATAATATTAGAATGTTTATGCTTAAAATTTTATTCATTCTCATTTTAGGCCTCTATCATTTATTTGGTAATTGTTAAAATATTTAAAAAACATATATAATCATTTTGTATTTAGTTCTATTCATTCCCACCATTATAATGGCTAGGCGTTAACTACCATTTAAAATAATATTTTTTTGTTATTAGTGTCCAATGTAAGATTTCAAAGAATCTCATTGTTGCGTATTGGGTACGCCATAAAACATAGCATTCCCTTTAAAATAATGTTATAATTTTATTCAAACATATTAATATATATATGAAAATGTCATATTATTTATTTATTTGGGATGTTACAACCTTCCCCCATTTGGGAATTGCGTCCTTGCAATTTTAAAATTGGGCTCGGAAACTTCATTGAAATATGCACATCAGAAAAGCAATAAATTAAGCTATCACATTAAAAGAAAGAAAGAAAAGTAAAATGCTCACCCGAGACAGTAGATACCAGGATTCTATGAAAATATGGATATGGAGGAGGAAGAAAACCATCAATTTCTAATTGAGAGTGATAAAACATATGTCTAGGAGAAATTTAACCACCAGAAAATCACAAACTTGTGATGGGTTAAACGGTATTTGATTCCCCAGTCGGAAAAGATGACAGAAAATGTTTTTGTTTTATGTTACTATTAATAGAGGAATTTATTTATGAGCTTAACTAAATCATAAGGAAACATACTTACTATTATTTTATACTTTCATCTCTTACTAGATTTCTTACCCAAACTCATATTTTCCCTAAAAGATGAGTATTTAGGATGACTTGTACACATTAAGAGCACTATAATAAACTTCTTGAGAATCTCCTAATCCACAAAAGATAAACTATATATTTCCAATGTCATTAGACCTTACCCAAAACCAAAATTGTTAGTACAAGATCAGATAATCCCCAAAAGGATAATCCTTTATAAATATAATTACTACTCTTAATCTCCAAAATTCAACCAAAAGAACCCAAGGTTCAAGAAAGACCATTAAATAAATAGATATCTATAAAATTAATCAAAGTAATCCAAAATAATATTGAAACCCAAATCTCTGAAGGATTTAATCAAATAGTCTTCCAAGGTAAATCTTAAGATTTATCTCCAAATAAAATCAGTTACTCTTGAAGTATCATACTGAAAGTAATTAACCTAATCACATATCCTCCATAATATGTTAGTAATTTCCATAGATAACCAAAAACCAACTTATTCCTGATTCATAAGATCATCTAACTAAAAATAATTAGTCATACTAACTAGGGACATCATGTAGTCCAGTGGTAGGTGACAAATAGCTATTGCACTTTGGTTGTGGGTTCGATTCCTGCAGCTTCATCCAACGTGATGGGTTATCATACGGTTTGTGTGTTGTCCCTTTTTAAAAACTACATAATTTTATATCATTCCCAAGAAGAGATAGATTCATCAAAAATAACCATAACATATTTTAGCCACAAAGTTTTTCTTAATAACTTTTGTTTTGCATCCCAAAATTTATTAATTAGAAATTGCCTCAAAATCAAGGATTATATAAACCCAAATGGTTATTTATTACTATATCCACAAAATAAAAGATAATTAGTCCTTCAATAAAATTTTCATGTATCAAACATCATGGTTACACATATTATAAAAAGTCTTCTAATGTAATTCCATCATAAAAAGAACCTTAATAATTTTAAGAATTCCACCATCCTAAAATATACCGTAACTCTTGAATCCCTTATATGTATACTTCTTACTCATTAAACATTCTCCTTGATCGATTAACCATTCCTTTCCAACTTATTCTAAAATACTTCTTTCCAACAAACTAAATCATGAATCACATCCTAAGATTCAATGATATGAAAACATATCTTACAAAATAATCCATAGCTTTCATTGGTCATTGGCAGTTTCTTCATCCTAAATCAGAATGGAAGTAGGTGTTGGTAAAAAAATATTTGTACGATCCTAGTGATCCCATTCCCGAAACATCTTTGTTGGACATGTGTTTACATAATGACCATGCACACCACATTTAAAACAGTCAATTGATCCATCAAAATGGATTTATTCCCCTTTCCTATAGTCAACTAGATGCTTCCTTTTTCCCTAGAGGGTTCATGCTTTATTACCTTCATTTCCACATCTATATAATATTTCTGTACCTTTGAAACATTTTTTGAGGTGCTTCTTTCCACATCTTTGACACAAACGTTTTTTAACGCACTTACCTTTATGATTATTACCTGAACTTCCATAGGTATTTGTTTCTCACATATATGATGCCTTATAAAAATCACTAAGGTTTAGGTGGCCAATCATGAATCTAGATGTTTGGTTGAGAATAACCACAAGATTTCTCATTGTATCTCCCATATCATTCAGTTTCTCATTCAGAAAATCATCCCAGTTTTCTTCCCATTCACTATTACGTTGGTGCCAGCTAGATCCATCCATTTACTAAAACCAAAAACGTAAGTATGAGTATATTAGTAAAATAATCATATATTATCTTATGAGGAGGGTAGACACTAAGATAAACATATTCATGTTATCATAAACTGATTCACTTTATAAAAATAATTGTGACTCTTTCTAAAATCCTAACCATTATGGTAATGCCACATGTGCTTAAAGAATACCCTAACCTCTAAAGTTATGTAAACCGACCTCTAATACCAACTATAAGGTCCCAGGCATAAAAAATTACATAATCTTGAATTAAATGAATAATTCACATTGAGGATCTTTTCAGGTTTAGAGTTTTAGAGAATTAAAACATAAATACTACATCTCAATGATTACAAAGTAGACACATCTTCTCTGTTTACATTTTTTAAAAAAACAAAAACTCTTGAACAAAAGAGTCATGTCTAGTTCCATGTTTTAGACAACATGACATTTCCTTGATCCCATCCTTGACCCAATTCCACATTATGTCCTGTGAAAAACAATTCAAAAGCTTTGGATGAGCATAAAAAGCTTAGTAAACGTTATAAAACAAGGAATGAAAACATTATATCATCAATATATACATAACATAATATTTCTAACATACCTCATGAAGTCATACGATTTTTGAAATACATATAGAAATCATAACACATAAAGGTAACATGGGGCATTCATAACAACCTTACGTAGGGAGTAACCCTCATGGTTACGTTTAGAATACCCATCATAGTATATTCCCTAAATCTCTTTGAATAATCCTTAGAGTTTAACTCCATAGTGTTACCCAATGCATTGGAGAGATATCATAGTCTCACACACCCTTATTTTATCATGGAACCACCCGACATCATAAAAAATTCTCAAGAACCATAATATAATCATATCACATAAATCACGCATAAAGGAAAAAATAATATTTCCACATCTCAATCACATGATATCAATACAAAAAATTGATATAATAAAAACATTATCAAAACCATTTTCAATACCAAAATAAAATAAAAGTAAAACATGGTATTAAGTTTTCTTTTAAAAAAAGTTATGGCTTGTAGAGGAAGCTGAAACTCAAATAATGATCACGGTAGTGGAGAAGTCGTTGTCGGTGCATACATAAGACAAAAAACATTCCTTTTGTCATTTAGTAAAATGATTCATGAAAAAATATTCCTTTTGAATGAAATTAAATGTCAAAAGGTTTTTATAAACCGTATAAAATAAAGTCTTGTAGAAATAAAAAATGCCTCAATGAAAGGAGACTGAGACGAAGTCCCGTACAAAGACGGTATCTTTAGATTAAGATATATCAATTACATAACTATGTGTGAAAAATATAAATAGACTCAATATAAGTGGATACTATGTGTAAAACAATAATTGGTCATCCACACATATTCATATCATGACATAATCAAGAAGTAGAGTTTTAACCCAAAGATTTGAAATTTGGTTAATAATTTCCCTTACAAAAATTCTACAGCCTAACGGCATCACTTTAAAATATAGAAAATGAGTTGATGAGGGATAAAAAGAGAATCTAAACACATGGACATAGAATTTACATCAATAAGGTTATATAAGAACATATCCCAACATAAGAAGATGTAAATTTAAAGACCTAACAAAAATAAGTCTTTTAAAAAGAGGAGGGTGAAAGGTTCCCTTACCGATTTGGGTAACATTCGAAACGTACAGCCCATGAAAGAAGGACTATACAATGTTGATACAAATACCCATGACCAAAATTATATTACACAAAGAGTAGAATAATGGGCAGTACATACACCCCTCAAATGAGATAGTGACAAATATAGCATGAATCTCATGAGAATAAAAAGTGAGATAAAACCCCTTTACCTCGTTGTAATAAATCGAGTCATATGACCCGAAGATAATAAACACAAAATTAATCCTAGAATACCATGAATATAAATAGAATAAGGATAATATATATAAAATTTCATTACATAATACACCACAAACAATAAATAAGTGGCGATCAATGGAAATCTCATGGAATGAAAAGCGAGATAAGAAATTCCTTACCTCAAGTCTGACTTGTCTTGTTCGTTTCTTTATATTCCTGAATAATATGCTTTTTTCAATTTATAATTTCTCAAGGGAATCCTTTAAATTTTATTATTCAATTCATATCACATATTATCATGTTATAATAATTTGTTAATTAAGTGAGTTCATATCATACGTTTTATCGATATTCGGTACATGAGTCAACAATGAATTTGTTTGAAGAGAATTGTCCATTTAGTTATAATTAAATATTCTCTATAATGGTACTAATAATTTTCATATCATATATATCCATTATATATTTATTTTATACTATTCCATAACATTTTGAGATAAAAAATGAAATGCACCGTCCCTGGAGACGGTAGGCCGTACGTACCCATTAACGCTACTTTCATTTCTTTATCATATTAAAGAAATTTAAACTAAATGAGAGATATATATATTATAATTCCAGTATAATATATATATTTTATATAGGTAACATAAGTTCATTAATTGCATTCCCTATAAATTCCATGTTTGGCATGAATGAGTCACATCACTTGAGGGGGCAGTAGTCCACACTTCCTCAGATGAAATTATCGCATTTGTACAACATGAAAAGCATAAAGGTATGTTTTAAATAAAAAAATACAGAAGCATATAGAGGAAATAAATATAATATATATCATATATAAATATTGTTCCATCATAATGGCCACCATGAAAGGTGTTAAAATAATATTGAACAATCATCGTTTCATTAGGTAGTAATTCGCCACCCACTGAAATAGTATGTTTTTTAACCATTAGACGGAGGTGTGTGTAAGTGTAGGTAGAATACTTATCATAACAACATACTAGTATATTTAGGATACTGGTGTTGATATGGGATCAAATAATATGAAGATATTGGTTAGTTAAGAAGGAAAATAAAGGAAAGAAACTCTAGAGAAGACATTGTCTCTAAATCGGGTAACTCTTTTTTATTTGAGCCAAAGGCTTCCTTAAAAAGTCTTATGCCCAAAGTGAGGCTTCTAGGAGTTAGATAGGGATGTGGAGAGATAATATTAGCATAGTTTAGACGAGACAAGGGCATTGGGAGGTGTGGGTTAGGGGTAAAGCTGGGGGCCTTTTATAAGAGGGAGGAGGGTGACTTTTGGAATGTCTTCATATGTTACATTATTTTAAAATTTATTCCGGATTTTAAAGGTCCAAAAATGATATATTTTGAGGATAAGGTGAGAAGGGTTATAAATCCACCCATCCAATAGGTTTTTGACATGTTTAAGACTTATATTTTACCTTATCTTTTCATTTTATTTAAATAATTCATTAATGGGGTAATCACTGCTTCATTATAGTGTCATAAATATATTTATTTATTTAATGTCTAAAATTATAAAAAAAATATCATGATGTAAGTAATATTTTTATCTTTCAAATGACTATTTATAGATTAAGAGACCATTTATGTAAACAAAATTAATATTGTTTTACTTATGATATACACACCTTTGTTATATTTCTCTTCTTTTTAAAAAATAACGTCATAAATGTCACTATTACACCCATGTGACTCCATCAGACCTCATGTTCGGTAAAAATCTTCCCATGGTCGGACATGCCTCAAAAAAGCGGATTTGGAGACATGTTGGGGTCATTTTATATGAATATGATATTATTTTATTACCCTTATCTACCTGATTACTAATTAATCCCAACAATTAAAGATAATTATCGTCATTACTGTTCATAATTTCCAAAAACAAAAAGGCCTAAATTACATAGGTTGTACCTTCTTATTCCAATTATGGAATCCATTTACTAATGATGGGGTTTTAAGAATATGGTTTTTAAGAAGTAAAATTTATCAAAAGATTGACATGTTTTTACATTCAATTGAAAAGTGAAATTACTCTCAATGAAGAATATTGTATTAAGTGATAAGAAAATAATTCAACTACACTTTAAAACCAATTAAAAAGACAATATTAATATATAATTAAATTAGATGAAAAATCAGTTCTAAAGTAAAATCTTGTATTTTTCACTATTCATTAAAAATGAACATTTGTTATAAGAATACCAAAACTTCATCCAAAGTAAATTTGATATTAAAAATTCAAAAAAGATGTCCATTTTATAAAATTAAATAAAAATAAGTTACATTAATTAATTTTATAATTAATTCCCACTGTCAAAACAAATAGCGTGTTTTTAAGAAACAATATCTATCAAAAGATTGACAATTTTTTATTTCCAATTTCAAAGTGAAATTAATTACAATGAACACCCTTGATTTAAAAGGGAAAAATATATTCTGATTATACCTTTAAACCAATTAAAAAAGATAATCTAACCATATAAATAAATTAGATTAAAATGAGGTTTTGAATTAAAATACAGCATTTTTACTATTCATTATAAGTGAACTTTATTTGAAAAATAAAAAAAAATTACACAAAGTAAATTTGGATGTCCTGATTCTATAGAAGGATTTTATTTTGTCAAATATAAAAAATATAATTTTAAAAAAGTGGATTTAAATAGGGTTCTCTATCAAAAGGTGGTTAATTGACCATTTAATGAATATTAGAATGTTTATGCTTAAAATTGGCTTCATTCTCATATTAAGCCTCTATAATTTATTTGGTAATTGTTAAAATATTTAATAAACGTATATGATCATTTTTTAGTTAGTTATATTCATTACCACCATTACAACAGCTAGGCGTTAACTACCATTTAAAATTATATTATTATATTATTAGTGTGCAATGTAAGATTTCAAAGAAACTCATTCTTGCGTATTGGGTATGCCATTGAACATAGAATTTCCTTTAATGCAATATTACTATTTTATTCAAAAATATTAATAAATATGAAAATGTCATACTCTTTATTTACCTGGGATGTTACAATAGATCCTCGGTTCTAACTATAATGATGTTTGTGGAAACTTGATCACTTAGTATGGTATTAGCACTCAATTGTTCCCAATTATAGAGAAAGATACACACCAAAATTAGATATGTTATAGTGTTATCACTCTCTAATTATATTGAATAATAGTTATTGTTTCATACACATATAATGGTTGTGGTATTATCTTCAAAAAGTATTAGGTTTGTGGATTCTGTTTAATGGTATCATTTTCAAACTGTAATGATAGACATACGTTAATGTTTATGGTATCATCTACTATCTATTTCTAACATTTGCATGTAGTTGTACCATATATAAAACCAAAATATATATATACTTCAGTCTATTTTAAAATAAGAAACTGGGACTCATTTTTTATATGTTTTAGTTTTAATTGATTCAGCCAATGGAAAAAATTTTAATTTAAATTTTAATTTATAAAATAATTATATTATTTAAGAATATTAATAGTTGACGTATTAATTGTTTCTTATATTAATTCAAAATTTAGATGAAGTATATGTAGCTCTGTCGTATTTTTCGATATGAAATTTTGGCAAATTTATATTAATTTTTATATTTCATTGAGAAAATAATTGTTTATCCTAATTACTATATTTGAAATTAGTTATGTATCAAAATGTGGTGAAAATTATTAATGAAGATAATAAGTTTTACTTAATCTCTTTTCTATATATTTTTACTATATGTCTGTGAGAATATCATTTATTATTTTACTTATTTTGAATGATTTTATATGTATAAATAAGAATATTTATGTTATATTATCATGTTCAATGTGGGAATTGGAGTATTCCAAAATTACTCTTTTAATTCCCATGAAGTTTAAAATGGGTATAGATAACTTGTTTCCATTTATTTCAGTTTATTTTGTCAAGGTTATTTTTTTATAAATTCCCACAAAATGAGAATCAAATAAGGGATTCGAACATTTGGGATTTGTCTATAAATAAAGACCACACCCTATTGTGATAAATTCAAAAATTACATGAATCGCACCTGTAGGATCGAAATATGATATAGATGCTTAATATACAAGTGGGGGTGAATTATATACTTTAGAAATTCATTTGAAACTTTTAAAGATGGTATAAAACTTTTTATTGTTTAACAATGTTAAACAAGGTAAATTCACAAGGCCTCTTAGTTCTACTAACTTGCTAGATTCTGGAAATATGGTTGTGAAAATGAAACTTAAGAGATGTTTACAAGGACAATGATTCTACCTTAAAGCGTATAGAATCTTAATAATCAGAGTATACAAATATAAGAATGTGTAAGATTGTTATACATTCCTTGAAAATAAAAATTCTGTGAAAAACAATCTTCAAACAATACAAGTACCAAGTATTACATCTTTTAACCCAAAGAGTAGGGTATCCAATAACCTTGGATAAAGGTCCCTTGATTTAACCATTCATGAAAATTTGTCTTACCCACATCAGGGTAAGGACTCGATAGGAATATCAGAGTTCGTATTGCTGTCCTAATAATCCCTCAATCTTCAAAGTAGTCCGTACTTATGTCTTTTTTATCAAGGAAGTACTCAAACATTAAGGTAGTCGGCATCTATCACTTTCTATCACTGGAAGACCTTGACTGAACACATCAACAATCGGAGTAACACGAACAAATTTGAAAAAGATGTTTATTACACAAAAATCATTAGAGTATCTCACTATAGAAATCACATCAGTAGCATGTAATATCTAGATTGATCAATGTCTATTTTAGCTTGAGCTCATTCAAAAGAGATCCTATTTATAGGAAGATCTCCAATGGTCGGCACCCTCCCCCAATGGTCATATTTTCCTTGAATTCTAGAGGGATATGTACAAGTTTCTATCAAAAAATGGTTAGTTAGAAACAAAATTCATGATATTGTTTTATAACTATAAAAAAGTATGTAAAATATGGTTTCTCAAGAAAATCTATTTTTTAGAGTCTAAGGAAATATAAAGTTCGGAGTCTAAGAAGAAAAAATTCAGAGTCTATATTACATATATTTTTGGATTCTGTTATTCATGGAATTATGAATAATAATTCTATAGACATTAGAGTCTGAATTCTGAGGAATTCTGAGTCTAAATTCTAAGTAATTCAGAACCAGAATTGTGAGGAATTCAGAGTCTAAATTCTCAAGAATTTGAAACCTGAATTCTGATGAATTCAGATTCTGAATTCTAAGGAGTTTGGTGTCTAAATTCTAAGTAATTCGGAGTTTCAATTCTAAGGAATTTAGAGTCGATATTATAGCGAATTCGGAGTCTGAATTATATTTAATTTCTAGGAATTCAGAGTCTAAATTATTAGGAATTCAGAGTCTTAATTTCAGAGAATTCGCAATCTGAATTTTGGAGAATTCAGAATCAGAATTTTAGAGAATTCAGAGACTAAATTCTAAGGAATTCAGAGTCATAATTTCAGAGAATTCTGTGTCTAAATTTAGAACCAAAAAATAGAATACTCTATATATAAGTATTTATAGTATTCCAAGGTTTTAGGTATGAATCTGATTTTTAATCATTATAAATAAAAATAGTTTGAAACTAAATCTTGAACAATGAAAACAAAGGTAAAGAGAAAATTTCACTACAGAAGGAAAATTTTCCTTATAATAAAATTTTTTTAGGGAAATAAAATTTTATTAGAGACAGAGTGTTTATGATTTTCAAAACATAACGGGATGTAAAAGTCATATGGAATCCTTATTGACTCAACAATCTCCCCGTTTTTGGAAAGCACAAACATCCTTCTTAAATAGAATCTAAGGACTTAGAAATTTCATGGACTTGAAAATAAAAACTTATCTCCTTTTACTTATGGGTCAAACCAAATACTACTAACTCCCCCTTAGGCTTTATAATATCAAAGGATCATATTCTATATTTCTTACATGAGATTTTTCATTTTATTGCATTTGAAAATCATCATTGATAAGAACATTACTCTAGATAAACTCCACCTTACATAGAGAATTCTCTTCTTTTCTTTGGATTCTTTTTAGCATTCCTTTCTCATCCTTTCTAATTTTCAAAAAGTAATAGAGGGAATGGAAATATTTTTACCTGAAACATTAGTACTTAAAAAACAAAAAAAATATGGAGAACTACCAAAATTTCATTATGAAGGGAACTATTTGAACAAAGAGAAAAATACAACAAAAGATCAGATTGTAATGAAATTATCCCTCTTTCTATTTTGGAACCAGCTTCTTCACAATATTTTTTAGCTTCTTTAGCTCTTTGTAATCCTCTTCTAGTCGCTTTTGCAACTAATCATGATCTTACCTTTTCTTCTCTAAGGCTTGAATTTTCTCATCCAGAGTTTTAAGAATGTCTGCCTGAGAATTGAAGATTTTTTCTTCTTTAACAAGATTTACATAAATCTCTATTCTATGATCTCTTTCCATTTTACAATTCAAGGACACAAAGTTAAGATTTCCATTCAAATCCTTAACTTCCTTCTATCGAGTAGTATATTCAAGAAATAACGTTTCCTCAAAACTATTTGAAAGATCATTAATCTTCCCATATTCAGTATCAAAAGAGTCCTTGAAATTGTCATGGAATTCAAAAAAAATCACATTTCATAAATAACCTTCTTTGACCATCTTGTCATCTTCTTGCATGACATTTTAGGTGCCTCATAACCAATGTGGAAGGTCTTGAAATATTCCTCTCGTGCAACATATTTATCCATCACCAAGGAAAGTAATTATGACTTCTATTTTATGGTATGCTGAAGCATTTAGATTCTTGAATCTATGCTTGGAAATAATAGAATAGTACCTACCAGCTTCCTCAATGACTAGACAACAAAATCATGTCTATCTGGAGATGATTCTGAATCCAAATTTTCGGTGGGTGAAAATTCTTTTTCTATATCCTCATCTTTCCTTTTTGATGAAGCACTGACATCTTTCTTCTTCACCATGGACTTACTCAGTGTATCTACAACAACGTGATTTCCCTTATCTAGTCTTAGAATGATATATTGTTCTTTGGGTGATTCATGCTGACTATTAGATAGCTGAACAATCTATTCTTCATCAGCATCTTCTTTCTATGCATCAGCCACTAGATCTTCTAGATTAATAATGTCATGATTACTGGTTTCATCATCTGTTGGCTTATTCACATCTTCTTCACCCTTGTCATCTTTTCCCAGAGTAGCAATTTTTTAGGATTCCACTTGGGAAGTATGGATTGATAGTTTTACCGATGGAATTTACTTTTCAGGATACTCTTCAAATTGCCTTACTATATAATCATATTCATTCGCTTTATCTTCCACCTCGTCTTCTTCTCCTATTTCATCTTCCAATTCCTGAGAAATATCCTTTTCTAGAAGAAATTCCATAATCACCATTTTCTTCTCCAAAGTCTCTAGAAAATGTTCTATCAAAAAGGATTCTGGTACCAGCATTTTTTCAGAGGCTCTTTCAGTTGCCTTCATAAGATATTTAACGTCTTATGGTTCCATCAATTTATTCCTTTTCTTCTTTTTTTTTCTTCTTTTTCAAGATTCTCAATAGATTTTTCTATCAATTGTTTTTGCTTCAGTAGGGTCGAAGACAAACTTAGGCTCCCTATCCTTCCAGTTTTTCTTATGCCCTCTCCACATAGCCACTACATCATTAGGATAAGATTTTTTTTTCTTCTTTGGCTTTGGAGGTGTCAAATGAGTTTTCTTGGACACAAGAGTTTTTTTTCTATTCTGGATCTGTGGCCCTTCCCTGCCTTCCTTCTTTCTTTTTGGTTTCAACCACTTCTATTTTCTTTGAAAAATCATGTAATTCATCTTCAGAAAAAACATAAAATTGTCTAGATTCACTGGAAAATATGATTTTCATTCTCCTTAAGGTGTCACAACTTAGCAACTTAACATTTTAATTTCATGGCTTGGAACAATAACGGATTCTAAATGACGGAAGGAAAAGAACAATAATCTATCAAATAATGGCTGAATATATAATAATATGATACTTTATATTTCCATTCCTAATATTCCCAATCATTACCAATATATACTTAATCATGTTTTACTTCCTTAGATTCACCATGAAATCCAAAACATAGAAGCCACTCTTCTTCAAAGTATCTGTATCCCCTTTCCTTGGAATTATAAATCCCTGAACCCACAATTCAAGAATCCGCAAACCTGTAGAAATATGATTGATCTTCGGTGTCTTCACTCCTTTCAAGCCAAGGAATTCTATTACCTTCTCCTTATTAAAAGATCAATAGTCATAGAGTAATGTGTGAGTACAATTCTCTACTTCACCTTCATGAAGAATACCAAACATACTTGCAGCATTGTTTTGTGAATGAGAGTAGGTCTTTCCATAACATGTGAATGAAAATTTATCTATCCCTCCTTCATTGAAAAAACTTACTGTTTGATAAAACTACATTATCAATTCCGGATACATCGGATCTTGTGCGTTTGTCTATTAAATACAAAGACTCTCACATCCATTCAGCTTTACATTTTTGGAAATAAATGAATTATAATTTTTGAGGAATTTTTGATCAACCACCCTCTCTTGGTATATCGACCGTTCAGATATTTCATTAAAATTTGATATTTCATTCTGAGGATAAGCTTCAGAAGACATTTGAAACTGAGGAAACATTTGAAGATTCAGAACGACCTTAAAATACACAGGTGAAGCTTTATCACGCAAAATCTTGAAACACTGATGTGGGACAACCATCAGGGGGCTTTATATTAGCGAATTAGGTAATGGATCAACTTCTATGGATGATCCAACGGTTGTAAAATTTCTAATCACATATAACGTTTGAGGTGATAACCAAAGAAGTAATTTGATAGGTTCTTATCATTTGAGGTTTTTACAACAAAAAACATCGTATTTAGGAGAATGAAACCCAAAAAAGTTTCTAAAATAAGATATAAATTCCAATAAGTAAAAATAGGATTATGAAAACTTAGTAAAGAAAACATACAATCAGGATTTCTAGGAAGAGTATTCGTAATGAGAAAAAAAGTCTTGAATAACTTTAGATTCTGAAAATTTAGATTGCAAAAAAAATTTAAACTATGAAAAAATTGATTAGAAAAAAAAATTAGACTACGGGAAATTTTGATAATGAAGAATTTTGACTACGGAAAAAATTGATTACGAAAAATTTAGACTACAAAAAATTTATATTACAAAAAATTTAGACTATGGAAATTTTTTATTACGAACAATTTTGAATAAGGTAAAATTTGACTACCAAAAATTATGACGATGATAAAATTTGATTACGAAAAATTTTGACTACAGAAAAATTTCATTACAAAAAATTAATTTTGACTAATAATAAAATTTAATCCCCCTAGTAATAGAAATTTCTTAATATAAGGAGATAAGTTTTAAAAAGAGTTTAATATAGAATATTACCGTATGATTATCATTCCTAGAATTTGTTTAATGTATTCAAATCTATTGGAGGGTAAAGATTTTGTGAAAATATCGGCAAGTTGATCTTGTGTTCCAATAAATTAAAGAATGTTACCTCTTTTTTTTGTGATCCTTAAGAAAGTGATGCCAAATATCTATTTGTTTTTCACAAGAGTGATGTGAAGGGTTTTGATTTAAGGAAATGGCCCTAGTATTACCACACAATATTTGTGTTTTGGTAAAACTCATAGCATAGTCTGTGTGTGTGTGTTGCATCCACAATACTTGAGCACAACAACTTATAGTGCTACATATTCTGCTTCAGCTGTGGAAAGTGCTACTGAGTGTTTTTTTGACCAATAAACTAATGAGTCTTCATAGAAATGACAAGTTAGGGATGTACTTTTCATATCCATTCTTCATTCACCAAGGTCAGCATCTAAAAAACTTTTTTTAAAAAAATAAATTTCCGAAGTATAAAAGAGTCCTAAATACATGGTTCCTTGTATGTATTGAAAAATCATTTTCATTTATTTTAAATGATATTCCTTAGGATTTGATTGATATCTTGCACACAAGCATAATGAAAACATTATGTCTGGACGACGAGCTCTCCTGTAAAGTAGACTTGATATCAAACCTCAAAATGATGTTTGATCTACTAGTTTCCCATCTTCATCAAGATCAATTGAATTTGAGATAACAATGGGATTACTTATACTCTTAGTGTTTTTGTATCCATACTTTTTAAGATCCTCAATATACTTATATTGAGATATATAAATTGCTTCTGGTTTTTGAAAAATTTAAAAACTGAGGAAAAATGTTGACTCCCTATCATACTCATTTCAAACTCAGATTTCATTAGCTCCACAAAGGAAATATTTAAATATTGCTTAGTTGAAACAAATATAATGTCATCAACTTAAATTTGTACAATCAAAACATTTTTCTTATATTTCATTATAAAAAGGTTTGGATCAAAATTACCTTTAACATAGTTATTTTGTAACAAAAACCTTTTAAGTCTATCATACCATGCTTTAGGGGCTTGTTTAAGTCCATATAAAGCATTGTTATGTAAGAAAAAATGGTCAGGATGTTTTGAATCTTCCAAACCCAGATGTTGTACAACAAAAACATCCTCTTGAACATAGCCATTAAGGAAAGCACATATAACTTCTATTTGAAAAAGTTAGAAGTAACATATTGCTGCAAAGACAAGTATAATAAAAATGGATTCAACACTAGCTAATAGAGCATAGGTTTCTTCATAGTCTATTCATTCTTGTTGATTATATCCTTTAGCTACCAATCTCACTTTATTTCTTACGATGATTCCATTTTCATCACACTTATTTATAAAAACCCATTTTACTTGATTAACAGATGTTCCCTTAGGTCTTCCAACCATGTTCCAGACTTTATTCATTTCGAATTAATTTAGCTCAACATGCATAGCTTTTATCCAATCATCATCACATAAAGCTTCATCAGTGCTTTTTGGTTCAAATTGGGAATGGAATGATAAATGTTCTACTGCATTTCATAAGGAAATTCTAGTCCTTATAGGTTTATTTACATCACCTATGATTCTATCACTATGTTGATTCTTAAGAAACAACTAATTTGGGTTTTGTAAAACCTATTCATTAATATATTGTAGGAATGATATTGGGGTAAACCCTTTTGAACATTTTATTGAAAATATTCCATATCAAAAGGAACTTCTACCAAGGGTTGATAATTAGTTTTTGAAAACACATTCGAAGATGTAGGTTGAGGTTGTATAAAAACAAAAGGACCAGTTTCATCAAATTTAACATGTATTGTTACTTCAACATAATAAGTATTTTTTTTGAAAACACTATAATCCTTAGAAGTTGTGGAGTAGACCAAGAAAACTCCTTCATCCGAATATGGTGCGAATATCATAGATTATCTTTAGTATTAAAAATGAATACCTTACAACCAAAAACCATGAAGTAGGAAAGACTAGGTTTTCTACCATTCCACATGTCATAAGGAGTTTTGTTAAGAAAATGTCTAATCAAAACATGATTTATAGTATAACAGGAAGTACATACAGTTTCAGCCCAAGAATGCTTGGCTACAGAATATTCACTCAACATGGTTCTTGTAATCTTCTGAAGAAAACTATATCTTCTTTCAACAACACCATTTTGTTGAGGACTTATTGGTCTACAGAGGTTATGAGTAATATGGTTTATATAAAAATAAAGTTTTAAAATCTGAATATTGAAATTCTCCTCCATTACCACTGTGAATTTTTATCAAAGGAAGATTTTAATCATTTTATACATTGTCTCTAAAACTTTTGAAATAAGAAAAAGCTTCATATTTCATTGCTAGAAAACATACCCATGTTAATCTAGTGAAATCATCAACTAATACAAATACATAATATTTATCTCCCATACCTCAAGTTTGTGTTGGGCTAAGAAGATCCATATTCACCAACTGTAATTTATCAGTGGTTGAGACTTCACTGACTAATTTAAAACTTGATTTATTTTGCTTTCCATATTGGAAAGCGTCACAAACATATGAAGAATCAAATCTAAGCTCTAGTATATCCTTAACTAGTCTTTTCTTAGAGGGTTTGCATAAGTCCCTAACGTTATAGTGTCCTAACCATATATTCCATAACAATGAATGATCTTCTATTACACTAAGACAAGTTAGATCTTGGTTCATAATGTCTTCTATGTTTTGAGTGTAAATATTATCTTGCCTATGGGAAGAAAGAAAAAACTCTTCCTTGGAATTGTGTAATAAACACTAATCATTCCAAAAACTTACAAGGTAACCTTCATCACATAATTTACTTATGCTAATAAGGTTGTGCCTAAAACCCTTAACGAATAAAACATATTAAATCAATGTTTTTCCATGAAAAACAGTATTAAGTATACCAATAATTTCTCCCAGACCATTATCTCTAAAAGTGATTTTTTCTCCCTTCGTATTGATAATATTTTCAAAGAAATTTTTGTTACCAGTCATGTGGCAGAATCATCCATTATTCATGTACAATGTATTACTATTGGTATAATCTTTACTTTCCTAAAAATAAGGGTGTTATACTTTCAGAACACAAACATTCTTGGATCTGGAATCTTCAGAATGCAAAATTTTAGGAATCCACGTTTCATTGAAAAATAATCTTTATGAAAACCTGAAGAATGTGTATTATTTAAGGAACAATTTTTTACCCAATGCCCACCACACTGACACATAGTGCATAATAGTTCACTATGAGGTACAAAATAATTGTTACTAAAAATCGATTTTGAATGTGTATAGCCAAATCAAGAATTATTCCTTATAGGTCGAATTTGGGAATACATCTTATCAAAATTTTCCTTACCTAAGGTAATGTCTTACAAACACTTCCTCAAGGAAAATATTTCTAACTTCATTCCAATAACTAGGTTTTTATCTTAAAAAACATTAGTTTTTCCACTACAGTAACTCTCTAAAACATTTTTCAGAGAAATTAATTTTTCTTGATCCTTATAATATTTATACATCTTAGAATTAATGTCCTCAAGGGTGCTTGATATACATTAATAATCATAAAACTTCTTATCAAGATCTTTAGAACGATCTGATACATCTTTAGTAAGAATTGAAATTATAGAATTTTCCTTATCAAGCTTTTTCGTGACTTTAGATTTTTCATTCTCAAGGAGCTTATCAAACATAGACACTTATTCATAAGTAGGTAAAGTATTATCTTAATTAGAATAATATATTCTTCATATTAGGATTTATAATATTTTCTATCAATATAATTAGCATTCAAGGATACATTAGTTATGGATTCAGCATTATGTACCTTGGCCATTAAACAATGATTTAAAATTAGTAACATAGCAGGTAAACCATGATTCCTTTGACCAGAAGATTCATACTCTGAGGATTCATCAGAGGAGTCTCCACCACTGGCACTCCTGGTGTCATTATATTTCAAAACTTTCTTAGCTTTATCCCTGAATTAATTCATTCTATTACTTTAGAATTCTTTTCCTTTTGACCCTTTCCCTTAAGCATAGGGAAATCTGGCCTTGTAATTCCCTTCTCTTTTGCACTCATAATAAGTGAATTCTGAGTCTATCTAGTCCTTTCATTAATTCTTCTTATATCTATACTGAATGTCTTTATTCCCAATTATCATGTTCTTCCTTGGAGCAAGATTAGCTAGTTCATTCTCAGAATGTTCACTTTCACTTGATTCAGATAAAATAGTGACCTTATTCGACATGGATCTAGTAACCCTTTCATGAGTATTGGATTTTATATGATTTGATGTATTAGTAAAAGAAACACTTCATTTTCCATTCTTCTTCTTATTTAGATCAGCAACTCTTTCCATTCTTGTCTCATGTTGAAAAAGAGTTCAAAGAATCGTATCAAGAGTAATCTGAGAGAATTTCCTATTATCATCTATAACAGTTATCTTTGATTCTCAATCATTAGGCATGATATCAATAATCTTTTCCACAAGTGCCTCATCATCTAAACCTTTTCCCCCACAGATTGTAAACTATTAAGAATAGTCATAAACTTCTCGGGTACCTTGTACACTGGTTCTTCGTAAGGAAATAGAATTCCATGATATTCTTCTCTAAGAATAGCTCTTCTAGTTTCGATAACTTTGGATGTTCCAAAAATAGTAACCTCCAATTTATACCAAATAAAATTTACTGCATCACAAGAAGAAATCTGAAAATATATATTCCTAGTCATGGAACACAACAAAATATTTCCTTCCTTGATGTTTACATGATATTATAACATTTCATGATTAGTAAAAGTTCTGAATTCCTTATCCGTAATCTTGTAATCTCTAGAAAGCATAACAAAGTTATCCAATCTAGTGTTAATGACAACAGTCTTCATACGATCTCTCCAATATTCATAATCATTCCCATGAAATATAGGTGGTCTAGTAGGATTAATATTATCAATCAAATCAACATTAATTATTTCCATCAAAAATAAAGTATCATTCCACGGAATCTTGTTGGTAATAGAAGTTTGTTAAGAAAGACAAAAATCATAAGCAAAGAAAATATATAACAAAGGAAAAATGAGAAATAAATCATATATGTGAATATAAGTATTTCAAAGACCTCCTGGGATACCAATTCTAGGATCTATATATGATATAGATGCTCAATATACAAGAGGGGGTGAATTATATACATTAAAAATTAGTTTGGAACTTTTAATGATGGTATAAAACATTCCATTACTTAACACTGTTAAACAAGGTAAATTCACAAGACCTTATAGCTCTAAAAACTTTCTAGATTCCGGAATTATGGTTCTGGAAGTAAAACATAAGAAAATATTACAAGGAAAAAGATTCTACCTTAAAGCATATAGATACTTACTAATCATAGTATACAATTATAAGATTTTATAAGATGGTTATACTTTCCTTAATAATTAAAATTCCATGGAAAAAAACTTGAAACAATACAACTAACAAGTATAGAATCATTTAACCCAAAGAGTTGGGTAACCTTCAACTTTGGATAAAGGTCCCTTGATTTATACATTCAAGAATGTCTATCTTACCCACACAGGGGTAATCCATCGATAGAAATATCAGAGTCTATCATGCTATCCTAGCAAGACCTAGAATGTCAAGGTAGTTGGCATCTCTGTCTTCTTTATCAAGGAATTCCTTGAACATTAAGATAGTTGTCACTTCAATCTTCTTATCCCCAGATGCCCTCGATTGTAGACAATAATAATCGGAGTCGCATGAATCTATTTGAACAAGATATTCAGATTTCACAAATCATTAGAGTCTCTCTCTCTATAAATCACTTCAGTAGCATGTAATCTCTAGATTGATCTATGTCTATATTCCCTTGATCTCATTCAAATGAGAACCTATTTATAGGAACATCTCCAACGGTCAGATCCCTCCTCCAATGATCATATTTTTTCTTGAATTTCAGAGGGATTTGTACATGTTTCACTCAAACAATGGTTAGTTAGAAACAGAATGCAGTAAATCGTTTAATAACTATAACAAGAGTTCGTAAAATATGGTTTCTCAATGAAATATATTTTTCAGATTCTAAGGAATAAATAAACATTCAGAGTCTATATTACATGGATATTCGGATTCTGATTTTCATGGAATTCGGAATTAGAATTTTGTTGACTTCGGAGACTAAATTCTGAGGAATTTGGATTCTGAATTCCCTGGAATTTGAAACCTAAATTATGAGGAATTCGGAGTCTGAATGCTATGGAATTTAGAATCGGAATTATGAGGAATTCAGAGTCTGAATTCTATTAAATTAAGAGTTTAAATTCTATGGAATTCAAAGTCAAAATTCTATGAATTTCGGAGTCTGAATTATAAGGAATTTGGAATCCGAATTTTATAGAATTCGATGTCTAAATTCTGAGGAACTCATAGTCTAAATTTTAGAGAATTATAATCTAAATTTCAGTTAATTTGGAATCTAAATTTCATAGAATTTGGAGTCTGAATTCAGAACCTAAAAAAATAATACTCTACATCTATGTATTTATAGGATTCCAAGGTTTTAGGTATGAAAACTATTTTTACACATAAGAAATAAAAATATTTAGAAACTAAATCATGAAAATTGAAAAAAAAGGTAATGAAAAAATTCCCTTATGGAAGGAAAAGTTTCCGTATAAAAAATTATTTTTAGGGAAATAAAATTTTCCTTGAGATACAGTGTTTGTGATTTTCAAAATATAATGGAATGGAAAAGTCATAAGAAAAATTTATTGACTCAACAACACCTAATAACTTCAATGACTATTGTTTTATTTTTGTAATGACAATGGAACATCAATGTTAAATTCTCTACTGCTAATTTTGTTGGACAACATCAAGATACATTGTATTCAATTTATTCTAAACTCTATTGGTCTTTATTGATTTATAGATTTCACTATATTATATTTTATTCCTTTCTTTAAACTATAATAATAATTATATTATTTTACGAATTAAAAAAAATATAGTCATTCATTATTCTTCCAAAAAAAATGTTTGTCCTTGGGTTGTCATTATTAAAAAAGTTATATTATTATTGTTTTTGACTCTTGTATATAATTATATGAAACGCATGCTCTGAATTATAATGTAACAAACATTTTGAACTGTGTTATATGTAGAATGTTTTATTGTTTTGTTTCCTCTTATATGAAATCCCATGAAAATTAAGTAATTCAATAGTTTTCACAATGTCGGACAAACAAGAACAAAATAACCAAGATGTTAATATATTGAGAAAAAAATATATGTCAATATAAGAATATGGGTTATTAAACTAGTTGTTTCACTGATTTAAAAGTATGAAAATGTAATGAGTGAACTTAGTGAAGCATTTTAAAATAAAACTCTAGTTGAAATGGTTCTCTTGGAATAACCAAAATAAGACACTAAAAGAAATTAGAGGTTGAAGAAAGTATGAATATCATTGATTATAATTTAGAAGAACGAATCGGTACTTTAGTATAGTAAGAATTAGAACTAATAAAAATATATAAGATGACTTTATAGAGAAGAGGGGTGTTTCTTTATGTCAAAAATAAATGATTTATCTTACTCTTCTAAATCTGCATCCCAAAAAATTGATACAGATGTAAGTAAATAAGAAAAATATTTTTTTAATATAATAATTACAATGGTTTCAGGAAGTATTTTAAAAGGGAGAATGAAAAATAAAACAACTAAGGGTTAAACTAGTATGAATAAAGATGTTTTATATCAAACAAGTTCTGGTTATATGAAAAAATTAATCATCAGAACAATTTACCCGATGTTCAATCATTCAATGAAAAATAATTACAAAAAACATAAAAGAAAGAAGATAATTTTTGGAGGATGGTATTTCTTAGACACTTTTGATTCAAGTTTAGACTCACTAAAGGAACATGAAATTGGTAACCTTTCTCTGATGGATATGCATTTTGAGGTAATTGCTTCATTCCTTACATAATTTTAAAAAATAATCCTAATATTTTAATTGTAAAATGTTTAAAGAAACATGAACCAAATTATGATTAATTTAAATAATAATATTGATAATTTAATTTAAAAAATTATTTTCTTGAATTTATTATCAAATAAGACATTAATGTTATAATTATTTTTATTATATTTAAGGATATCATTTTAATATTCATCTACTTTTTTATTTCTATTATCTATAAAAATATTATCATGTTTTTTTTTAATATTTATTTTAGTGTATTAGTTTAAATAATATGAATATGAAAGAAAATTTTATTATATATCATTACACATATAAATATATAGTATATGTATATTCTACTCTAACTATTCATATATATTCCTTGGTAAATCACATCCTTGCTCTACTATACTATATCCTGTGTGCAGGCTCATTAGCATCTCCACCATACAGTCTTAATTCTCCCATAGAAGTAGTACATTCTCTTTGTCTATATCTCTCGCAAGCATCATCCATAGTGGCTACCTCATCATCATCCTTGATAGAATCACCACTCTCTTCTAATGGAAACTCTTATTTTCATTTTCCACATTATCCACACACTAGAAACACGTCTTTTAGACATCAATCGTGCTCCATTCTTCTAACTACCGAAATGGTTATAATATAAGTTTCCATTCATGAATTTATTAAATTTCTTATTGTGTAAGATGGTCATAAAAAACACATTCACTAACTTGATTTTATATTATTATTTAAAAGGGCAGTAATAATATTTATCACTGAAAATATATCCCTTGAATAGTGATCACATTATTTGTAAAAAGAAAGTGATTTTAACAAATCCTATTGACCAGGAAAAACAATGTGGTGGTCTCAACATGTATAATCATTCCATATGAAGCCCATTTATCAGAGGTTTCAAGGGAGATAGCATCTCTGGGACATTCTTTTGACCATTTTCAAGAAGGAATCTAACAACATAAACATGGTGTAAACAGTTTATGAGTGATGCGCTAGATCATCGACATCGTGGCCTAAACCATGTTCACTAAACGACCCCTTGAAAATATCAACATCGTAAAACAAATAGATAGGGTGTACTCTGGTGTAATAAGAGGATATTTATAATGATTTTAATAATACGAATATGTATATTTTATAGAATAATTTATTTATTATCATTTTTATTTTCACTTTAAAAATTATTTTTGTTTTTAATCAATTATAGAAAAATTGTTTTTTCATGTAATATTCATATTTAATTTTTGGATTTATTTTAATGAATTAATGGTTTTTTGAAGTAATTATTATTTTAATAAAATTTTACCATTAAATAAGGTTTAATTAGTATAAATGGCCATATAGTTTTATTGAAGTAAAATGTACTTAAAATAAGGATTCAAAAACTATTATTGTAAAAAACACTTCTTTTTTCAATAAATCTAAAATATAATCATAAAAGTGAAAATTAGCATATTTAGATAATTATTTATATAAAATGAATATTATTTTTTGAATGCTATTTTTAAAAATAACCAATGCTGAATTTTTCAAAATTTTCGGTGATAGACGAATTTTCGAGTAAACAATAAATACCGTATAAATATACTGTGTGTTTTATGGCATCATTATGAACCAATAATGAGGTATTGAATAGTATATTAGGTAAAATAATCCTAATATTTGTTTTGAAATTAAAATATTGTTATTTTATGGTTATTTAATTAATTTTCTTATTCCTTTATGATTCGTCCAATATATATAATATATTTTATGATTTGAAATTCACTCTTTTAAAAGAGTGACTCACCTCCACATAATCAACATAAATAATTTAATATGTTCAGAACATTAGCTAATAAATTTATAAAATCCTCCAAAATTTGGAAAAAACCATGTGAGGAAACATGAGATGTTTTGTGTTTTTGAATGTTTTATTATATAGTGTCTAAAACCTATGTTTGTAAAATATAAAAGAATTCCTCTATAATTTATTATATAGACCCTCCCAAAATCTCACTTCTATTCACACAAAATACTTGCGTAACATCATCAAAATTACCTGACCTCTTTATAATCCTCTCAAGGATCCCCAAGCTCTCAATAATACCGTTTTCAATCGTTTGGTGTCGCACATTCAATTAAGGGTTCTTTCCTTTCTCATCTTTATACATTTTTCTTATTATTGTTATGCCATTTTATTTTCTATTACTAATGATGGGTATATTTTTTAACCTCCCCCACACTTCTCTTATTATGTATAAATGATGAGGGTCCCCTTTCTCCTCCCTTAATCCCTCCCATCTACACCCATTATCCTACCAAAATTTTAGGAGCATCCTTTCCTTTCTCTTTTTATTCAAGTTTATTTCTTATCGTATGTATGATCCATTCTAATTATATATGTGTGTACATGTAATTACATGTCCCTATTTTTTCCACTTCATTTTAAAATTTTTATAGACCACTTCGCTCTTATAAACTAATTTTTATTAATTTTTATGTGATGATGTTATAGTGAGAAATTTTACTCGTGATTTTCCATTCCAAACCAATTGTGTAGTGAATACTATACTTGTTTCCTATCATGGTTGTTAATTTTTATGAACATTTATATTATTTTGGGTATATACATGTATTTAGTCCACAATACTTAACCTTGGAATAAATTATAATGAATTAATCCTTGTTTTATGATCTTTGTGGCACGCATAAGCATGATAATTAAATAAAAGTGACAGGTGCGCCCGAAAATTAATAGCACTCAAATGTATTGGGTAATATTTATTATCATGATACCTCGTGTTGGGACAATTTTATACTTGATTATTTTATGTGAGTTAAACCACCATTATGTCTGGATATTATATCCTTGACATACTATGTATTGTTTTAAGTTGTTTCCAAATATCACTTGTTTTGATTACCTTATAATATCATGACGTATTATTCATGTTCCATTATTCCTCATTGATATTATTTGTTTATCGTGTACACTTAACTTTAGGTTATAACATGTTTATTCAATTTATGGGATTTATGTATCACCCCTTTCTTATGAATTTCCCTAGGATATCAAATGTAATTTTAATCTCAAGCTTGTTTAAGAATATTTCCATAATGTTATTTCATTTTGGGTTTAATGATTTAATAAAATGTACCAAATTACAAAATACACTATACGTCTCAATATTTTTGTTAGTATTATGTATTAAAATCATATATTTATGTGTAATAAAGATAAGTGTATTTTAGTTGTTATAAGAGTAAAAGTTTTGTTATTTATGGATTAGGAATAGAAAACTCTCGAAAAAGACATAGAGATAAAACTATGTATTGGAATAATTCCCAAAAATTTTGGGGAGTTTAAATTCTTTGGTTTATGAAAAAATACGAACATAGATACTATATGAGAATGTGGTTCTTGAATTGATGTACCTTGGTGTAACAACTCTGACAAGGTGTCCTAGGCTGGACTCTGGGTAACCTTGTACACATCAATGGGCCTTACTACACACACGGTTTGATACTCCAAGTGGTTATACTTTGGTAAGATCATAATGTTAGTATGAAACATTATTGAATGAACAAAAAAAACATATAATAATATACAATGGAAAATATATCGTGGATAACATATATATATGAATTGAAATTTATAAGTTAAGTCAATACATGTAATTTATAAATTTTCAATTTAATTTCATCAGAAACATTATGATGTGTTTAATTATTTGAAAATATGCATCCCAAATTTTCCATTTATTCTAGATGATGGAAGAAAATAAGAGGAATTAGGTAAACAATCATCCTGAAGGGTAATGTGATGACTGCCCCAACAAGATTCACAGCCCCACGGGAATGGGAATTATGAACTTCATGATGATACTCTCTTAGCTAACTCAGGTTTTAAATAGAATCCTAGATTAATAGTAGCATCCTATTCCCCCCAAAATATAACAAGAAGAAATTTAGAGCTTATAGAGATAAAGGACTCCTACTTTAAATGGATCATATGATCCCTTAATCATAGTATAGTGAATCAACTACATTGAGAAGATCTTGTTGACCATTAAATGATATAAAGAATAAAATGTCCTTTTGGTTGAATATATTATAGAGGATGAATTTTATCGATGGTGGACGTTGATCATAAATAATATTCTTGAAGCATAAATTGAGGTGATCGGGTGGAAGGCTTTTCTAAAAATGTTTTTCGATAAATATTTTTCCCGCACCCTCCAACCTAAAATGAAATGGTGTCTCCATTGAATTATGAAAATTGACGATGAATATATCTATGAGTATGAGGAAAAATTCACAAGGATTTTATGATTTTCCTCCATCATGTCATTACCCCTGAGTGCAAGGTTTACCTCTTATTTATTGGGCTAAAACCCAGCCTACATAAAGACATGGACTTCTCTTACATTGATAGCTATGAGGAAATTTCCCTATTTTCGCTCATAGTCGAAATAGATATCAGATAATCTCAAGGGTGTAATGGGTACAGGAAGAAGAAAGATGTGATAAATTATAGTGGTCATGTAGGGATATCTAATGGTGCCAATGTATTTCAACATCCCACTGACCAAATGAGTATAATTAATCGTACTTGGATTTTATTAAAGGGATGAGGAAATGATTTATGTGTGGGAAGGAAGAGAACATAACCAGTGATTACCAGTTAGAAAAACACACTACTACGATGGAGGCAAAGAATTATCTTGTAAACCCTCAATGTATTGTTAATTATTAATAATTGAAGGAACCAGGTCATTTTTTAAACTATTTCACTTAGTGATTGGTGTTCGGAGACAACCAACAACATCTAGGCAGCAAGGGATAGATTTTTCCCTCACAACTATCGAAGTGGATCCCAAAAATTATGTGGTGACAGGTATATTATATATTCATTCAAGAATAGAGAAATTGATTTTTATTCAGGTTCTATACATTCCTTCATATCATTAATGTTTAGTGGAAATATTCAAACACCATCATAAAATCATGGAAGTTGGGTTATCAGGGAAGATCAAAAATGGGGAAATTATTGCATCCCATTTATTTAACACATCCCCTATCACAATAACTGAGGTCAATTTCCCAAAAAAACTTTTCATACAAACTTCTGTGTAATTTGATTAAATTCATGGAAGGAATTGGCATTCTCTATATAAATAGAACATAAATTTTTTGAGGAGGAAACCACTCTTCATAGTGTAGATCCAACCCGGATTTAGTACAAGTTCAATGATGGGAATGAATATTATTTAGAACCATCATCTCGTTAATGGATATTATTTCTCTGTGCTAATGAGTATGTAGAATTAGTGACTGAGTCCATGGAAGGAATCATCATTGGAGACATTCACATTTTGAGGGAATACATTGATGTGTTTCCTGAGGAACTGGCTCATTTTCCTCCTATCTGAGATGTTGAATGTTTGATCAATATTATAACTAGGGTGTTACCATAATTCATGAATCCATATGGAATGGTTGTTGTGTAACTTGTGGAGTTGAAGAAAAATCCATTGTATAATCTATATAATGTGTTCACACAAGCATGTTCTTCACTATTGGATTCACCAATCCTTTTTTTCAGGAAGAAGGATGGGTTAATACGCCTTTGCATCAATTATCATGAGATTAAAAATATCACAATAACAAGAAGAACCATCAATATTAGACTGATGAGTTGTTCGATTTTCAACAAGGATCACAATACTTCTTCATGGTGGCTCTGCAGTTGGGATATTACCATGTTAGCATGCAGAGGGATGATATCCCCAAGACTGCTTTTCATACATGATACGGGCACTATGAGTTCATAGTGATGCCATTCTAACTGACTAATACTATAGTAATATTTATGGAAATGATAAATAGAGTCTTCTATATTACCTCAACAAATTTTTGGTATTATTTATAAATGATATTTTAATATACTCTATAATTTAGGAGGTTCATAAAGAGTATTTATGTTTTTTTCTAAATACTATGGGAAAGGAAAAAATTTATTCCATGTAAAACAAATGTGATTTATAGTTGAAGGAAGTCCCTTTATTAGGGTATATCATCACCAAAAATTGGAAATCTTTTGACCCTTTGAAAAAATAGAAAATTGAAGGATGGTTGAGGCCAATATCTAGGAAACATATCTATTATTTTCTTAGTTTAGCAGGGTATTATACCCGATTTGTTGGAAATTTATCATGATTATCAAAACCACTCAACAAAATAGCTCAGAAGAGATTCAATTTTTCATGGCATGATGAATGTGAAAAAATATTCAAGGAATCGATTGGGTGGCTTTCCACCCCAATCTATTTTGTAGTTTCCATATATATAGGGCCAACACAACATATCAAACCACTCCAATATTATTTATGGCTATATGTTGACTTTAGTAACTAGGGTATCAATGTTTCATGGTTTTCATGATTAGTATCTAAAAAATATCAAAATAGAATGGATTGATAATATGTATTCCTTGTTCTGTTTATCAATGACTATATGAAATTCCTAGAGTTATACAATAGTAAATAACATGATGTAATGAGTCTCTAATTATTACCTCATGAATAGAATCTTCATAACACTAATAAAAATCATTGTAATGAGTATATGAATCTATTCAATATAACCATATCATTACACCCTATAATACTCGAAAATGGTTATTGTTTAGGGACATCTCAATTCCATACATTCTGGGTGTATTATAATTTGACCATAAATATAAAATAAATTACATCACACATTAATAAATGATAATTGAATATTACCATTATTTTAATAATAACATGATACATTTATATCCAGTACAACTAATATATAATTTTTATTACACATTGATATCTTTCATAATCCTCGTGATGTTGTTAATCTAATGTTTTCATCAAAGGATCTGTTACATTATATTGATTATCTACTGAACTGATCATTATATCACCTATATCTATGATTTATTTTATGATATTACAAGATCTTGACCTTTTTGGAGAATCCTTAAGCTCTTTTTAAGGTACTATTTTCCCTTTTTTAGTATATCTTATTCATATTTTACCTTTGGTGTGTGGGTTGAAATTTTAGATTTGTGAAGAGGTTTTGGGTAGTGCTCGATTGGCTCATTGATTTCCTTGACCGTGCACCCCATCCTAGAAAACCATGAATCACCATTTAGAAGGTGATTGAACCGATGGAGAATAGTTTGTTGAAAAGTACACCCTACTAGTTGTAACCATGTGATTCCATATGTGAGCCACATGTTTAGGGTGAAAGGTATAGGGAATATGTGTTCCCCATATAAGATTCCATGCACGTGGGATTTTAATCACCATAAAAACTATAAATAATTTTTCAACCCCCCTTGTATTAATCTCAAATCACCCCTACTCAATCTGAAACATGTTACTTTGAATATTTAAGATCTCCAACTAATGAAAAGGCCTCTAGAACTCTGTTATTGATGAATCACAGATTCATTTTTGGATAAGTACCTCTCTCGGTATGTGATATCATCCCAATTTGTTACCTCTTTGTTCCAACTCTCTTTCTTACTGAATAAGTAATAGTTTTCCTCCATTAGAAAAGGTTTAGTTTTAGGTGTTGTTTATTGTTTTTTTGTGGGATATTGGATATAGGTTTTTTTCTAGGTCTCATTGTCATTCATGTTCTTCATCATTCAGCTTCAATTCGGTAATTCCATTGTTTAATGCTAACCAATGTTCATGAGGTATGTTGTCGAAATGGAAAATCCCATAGTCTTACATTATTATTTCATGTATGTATTTTTGAATAGAAGTTTCAATAATTGGAACTTGAATCCAAAATTAGATTAATTAATTGTTTAATTAATTTATGGAGTCATGGAATTGAATAATTTATTTTCCATGTGGAAACGAATTCATTTGAAAATGGGAAATTGAATTTGGTAAATTGATAAGATTTTGTAATAGGTAGATTTATGGGATGTCGAATTGATTGAATAATGGGAATTATTGGATGGTTGGATTAACCTTCGATGGTTAATTGTATATGTGAATAAATTTTGATAAATTGAATAATTTTTGATTTCCATATTATTCTATGTGATTAATGTGTTGAACCATATCTGAATTTATAATTGCAATGGTGTACCATGATGTGAAATTTTGATAAGAGTTTTAATGTTAATTAACCTTGTTAAATGTGATATGTGTGATATATTTTTATTTATTTATAAATGGGTTTAGGTGTTTGTAATGATGCTTCAAATACCCATGGGGTTCTTGACATGATGTTTTAGTCAGAAATTAAAGCATGTGATAATAAGTTTTGGACACATTATGATGCTTCAAAATCCCAGTTGTGTGATTCATGTGATAATGAGTTTGGGATAGAGACTGATGCTTCAAAATAAAACTTGTATGATTGTTTGATAAATGGGTTGTGGTATAGATAACGATGCCTCAAACATCTATTGGGTAATAACCGTGGAATTTTATGACTAAAATGATCGCATTGGAGAATTATTTAAAGAAACTGTGATATTAGAATTGAATTTTAAGAATGAATGAAATCACCTAATTTATGTGATAATTGATATCCCTTGGGGACTTTTCAGACTAAGCGTAGGTTGAAGAATGTATTGATGGTTCAGGTGTCCTTGGGAACCTAGAGATTTATCTGGCTAAATAAATAATAATTTATTAAGTACAATTCTTATTTTATCACTTGTATTTTATTCTTTATAAAACTACATACATTGTTATTGATGATATGTTCTTTTATACACCATTGTTCATGGCCTTATAAGTTGTACTCAAACCCTACTCACATTTCCTAATCGGTACCTGAATTGACTTAATGTTTCTACGACATGATAAGGGAAAGGCCCCTATGTTAAAGGGTTCAGTCATAATAGGGATTGGAAGAGGGAAGCAGATATAGTTTCAAGGTACTCTTTGGATGTTCCTAGTGTCCCTATTTTTAGTTTTCATTTGACAGTTGACATGCATAAGAAATGACAAATCTACAGATTTTGTTTTTGTTATAGTATCCTATTTGTTTATCATGTGATGTTAGTATTATTATGGTTATGGTTGTTATCATTTGTTTATTGTTTATTTATTTCCATTATTACTGCATTGAAAAGATGGTATAGTCCCCCCACCCCATGTTATATATATCGACCCGTGCTATTAGTTAGTAGTCTATAGTGTATGAGTAGGTATGATTGAGGTCATGTGAGAAAACAACTCAGAGCATTTGTGTGTGGGAACCGGTTCAGGATGTATCAAATTTTTATCAAAGGGATTTTATTTTCATTTCATTTGTCTAAATATATAGAGAAGGTAGATAAGACAATAGGATAAGTCATCATTTGGTTAAGAGATCTTGAATGGGAGTAACTAAACCATGTATGGGGTAAAAGGCAGGAACCCAGGGTGGGGTTTTGGTTATCGATCTCTGTTGTTAAAGATGGATGTAATTTCACCTCTAGGTATGAACTTCATGTGTGGAGTGATTACTGTTTCTATGTTTTTCTATTATTTGATAGGTGGCCTAGAATTTAATGATATATGAGTATGCATTCATAATTTTAGTAAATCAGTATTATTATGTGACATGCATCCTTTTAGGCATGCGTGATAAATGATAGTTTTGGGTAAGTTGTTAAATAAAAATTCAATTATTTCATAGTTAAGTAAGAAAAGGTACCTAGAATGAAATTAAATATTTTAAAATGATAAAATGTGTTGAAAATCAGAGTCAAAATTATACCCTTGTATAATGATAATGTTTGTACCATTAGATAACCAAGACCATGGAGATGGATGATTAAGGGTAGTGATTACACCACAATTTTGACCGTGTGGTGGGAAATGCAGGACGAATTATCGTTAATTATTAAGAATCCTTCCTAAGTAAATGTGTTAATGGTATGTAATGTGTCATAAGATCAATATTGGTATTGCGGATATATCACTCCATGATGAATCTTTTGGAGAGGATGAAAGAAGGTTGTGGTTGAAAATGATCCACTAGTAGTGGAAGCTAGGGCCCAGATAATTCCCGATGATGTAGATGGATATAATTTTTGTGATAAATATTTTCACTTTTTAGAGTTTATAGTAAGAGACCTAGAGTAAGATATTAAGAGTAGGTTTGAATTGAGATGAGAGAATCATTTTCTGCACCCTCTGACTTTCACAAGAGTGGGTGGAACTAAGGCATTTGTATGATGGATTTAGATTATCTAGATGATCCTTGGCCACTTAGAAACTGTAGATGATAAAAGAGTGAATATAGATTATTATATGTTATGTGTTTAGGAGAAACATTGGTGGGAGAAAAATACTTAGGATGTACGGCTCGAAGATATTTAGTGGAATGAATTTCAATAGATGTTCTTGGAACACTTTTACACTAAGATGCTTGGGTGGGGGAGGTAAACTCAACATGTGAGGCTAACATAGGAGGCCATGTCTATGATGGACTATGTGGGATGCTTCAAAAATCATCACTGTTTTGTTCCAACATTATTGGTAATGAGGATACTAAGAAAAATTGGTTACATAATGTGAATAAATGTGAAAATAAGTTCTAGTTCCATATCGTCAGGATAAAAAAGTGTTTAGATGTGGTAAAGCAGGCTATCATATTAGGGGGAAACCTGAAAAAAGGCATCTAGTTGAGGAAAGTAAGATCATGTAGGGTGAATTTGAGGAACATCTTTTGAGATTACAATGTTTTCCAATTTAAACATTAAACATGTTTTTGGAAATCAGAGTGGCAAGGTGGAAGGTAAAATTATCCAGGACCTTAACTAAGTTACCTACCACCAATGCAGTTGTCCATGACATGATTATAGTAAATTTACCCAAAAAACTAGTAGAGATCCAATCATACATCATGATATGACACATGGAACAATTCTACATGAACCCTTGATAAATGGGTGTTGAGGGGGGTGTTAGGTAGTATCTGAGTGCTGGAAGGGGGTCTTGAACCCCCTATATGTCTTGTAGTTGTAGTTCTACTAGTTATGGAGGTCGACGATGAGGATGAGGTGCTTCGTGGAAATAGGACCCATATCAGCATAGTGGTATAGTTTACGGGACTCATACAACATGATAAGGAATGGGGAAACAATGTTACATGAAGTCCATCCTACAATTTGAAATAGGAATGATAGACTATCAAAAATTATAGGTTATATTTTTTTATCTTATAAACATGGTAGTTTCATATTCGATTTTGATTCCACATGTACTTTTATATTTTCACAAGTGGAGAAAAGGTTAAGTTTGTAAGTGGACTTTGTGAGTGGGGTTATGAAGATTGATACACGATTTGGAGTATGTTTCAGAAACAACACTTTGTGTACAATGTGTTCTCTTAAGGATGGGGAGTATCGATTTCTTTAGTAGTGTTATATCCTTGACATGTCAAACATTGAGTTGATTTTGGGTATGGACTTGTTGGTAGTGTACCCATTCCACATAGATAGTTACCACCAGAGAGTGTCATTTACCTCCCCTGAGGGTGATATTTAGGTACATCATGGGGGTGGGATATCGAGGTGACCTTTTTTAGGTCCAGTTCATCAACAACTGGGGGATCTCAACACCAAAATCTTTAGTCATTTATTTGATAAAGGGGGTTTCAAAAAGGATGTATTTCTGCCCATAGTGTACTGGTTTCATGACATGTCTCTACAATACATTTCTAGCCTTCCACTTGATAGATATGTGTGACTTACAATTGGTCTCAATTTGGGAGTCGCACCAGTTTCTATTCTACCTTATAGAATGGAACCAATAGAGCTTCAGGAGATCAATAATTGACAGAAATAGTCTATGGATTAGGGTAATATTTGTCCATGTAAGTCAACATGGTGTTCTACAAATTTTTTGAAAAAAAAATTAAACATCAAAATTTTTTATTTATTGATTACAATAATTTCAACTAGATGGAATTGAAGAATAAAAATATTATCCCATGTTTTGATGATTTATTTAATTAATTTATAGAATATTATCATTTTTCTCTATGATTGACTTGATATCAGGGTATCATCAGTTGAATGTCAAACCTTATAATACACTAAGAAATTCTTTAAGAGGTATGTTTTTTCTAAATCGATTCATTATTATGATGTTCGATTTTTTGAGCGCACCAGTATGGTTTATAGAATTGAAAAACAGAATATTCCACCCATACCTAGATCAGTGTGTGTTTGTGTTTGTGGATGACATCTAGGTGTACTCCAAGACTCATGAATATCACACCCAACATCTTGAAATTATTTGGAATACATTAAGAGAGCATAGGATATCATCTAAGCTATCAAAGTCTTAATTCATTATTAATTTGGTACAATTTTTGGGTCACATATTCTCAAAGGAAGGGGTGTCTGTAGACCTAGATAATGTTCGTGATGTGGTTTCATGGGAGTAGCCCAAGAATGTTTTCAATATCAATGGTTTTTTGGGATTGTCTGTGTATTTTCAAATATTTTTCCAGGATTTTTCCCACTTGACAGCATCTCTTTTGCGCTTCAACGAAAATGGAGTATATATTGAATGATCTGGAGCATGTGTGAATGCTTTCGAAAAACCAAGGAATCATTTCACTACAACACCATTATTGATCCTACCTGATCTAGGTGAGCAGCATACAGTTTTCTTTACCCATCTGGAATTAGTATTGGAGATTTTTTGATGTAGGAGGGATCTTGTTGTGGTGTATGGGTCACGGTTGTCAAGGCCACATGTGTGAAACTAACTGAAACGTTACCTTGAGTGAGTAAAAATGTGTGCCAAAACCACAGTATCATTTTGTAAATTTTTGTTAGAAAAAATGTGTGTTAGTCACCTAGAATTAAATACCGATGATTCAATGTTTGAGAAATTTATTTTTATAACATTCAATTTTTTGGTACTCTAAATGTTTCTCATTTAGAAAATTTTCATTCCATGAAAATAATCTTTTACTATTTTTTATTCCCATTATATTATTAATCTAAATATTAATAGTTTTAGGTATATAATAACATAAAATAATTACATACTTGTAGGTGAGTATCATGTATTATATATTTTCATTATTTGCTTCATATATATGTGCACTGACTAAACATGATGACCCTAAACATCATATCTTTCTAGGGAGACAACATCCATATTTCCCCAGGACATACACCAGTTATCATATAATCAACCAATGATTATTTATGTAAGTTATAATCCCAATCATAAGTGTTATGTTTGTTTGATTTTTGAGCATACAACCACTTATCCAAATCTATAATGTTGATTCACTCAACTATATTCCTTAGTTATCCTAAAAACGGGGGTTACCTATCTTGTGCAACCCAAACAAAATGCCAAGAATTAGCTAATACTAGAAAATCATGGATACTCATTTTCAACTATATAATAACCAACTTGAAAATAAATAGTTACATAAAAATTTCTTTCCTTGCACAAGATAATCCATAGTTACTTGTGGTTATCTCAATAATTTTTAGTTATATAGTCATGTTTTTGGTATGTTCTAATTTGGATGATATCTCAGGATTTTAATTTAGGGTCAAAATTTTAATATACATAATATTCCTTTTAAATTTCTAACAGTATCACCTTATGCAATCAATAATTTTTCATTTTTTTCATCTTTGATTCCTTTTTATGCCTGATTTTATCCATTATGTTTTTAATCTCTATTCCAAACATAACTTAATGTGTGACTAAAATATTAATTTGTAATTGTTTACTAAAACCACAAGTTTTTGTTAATAATCCAAAAATAAAAGCCAGACATATTCGTTCATATTTTAATGAATCATAAACATAAGTTAAATGAACACATCATGTAAATTTATTTAGGTAAATGAGATTTATCAACAGCAAACGAGTAATCCTCGAGTGAAAATTAGTGAACTCCACTCACTTTCATAGACAAGGAACCAATCTACATGAAAGTAGGTGGTCCAATACAAAGTCCCTATACCTAGGGGACATTACCCAATACAAAAACTAACATATAAAAACTCTAATACCTATTATGAAAAAACTATTCTCAAAAATTATTCTCAAGATGATAACATTAATTACATACCGATTTCAAGATAGATACAAACTAAATTTTATGATATAAACTCTTGCATGACATTCATAGCTCTATCAAAGAAGAAATATATCATAAATTGGAATACATGATATTATTAACTCCTAAAGAGTTTACTAAATATAAATATTGACAAATTAACCAATAAATGAACAATTTATTTATCTTCCATAATATGAGTAATTATTAAACTATTCAAAAATTTATAAATAAAACAATCCTTTTGTAAATTATCAGGAATATAAGAAAATTATTTCAGTATGTACTCCCTCATATTTTATTATCATTTGACATTTATATGAGATCTCATGAATTATGAAAATTTTAAAATTCAATTTCAATTGTTTAATGATTTTCTAAAATAAAAAATTCACATATTTTTTTAAACACTTTTTAAAATAACTTGTATTATTATAAAATAAATTTTTATTACTATATCATAAATTATTACATATAATTTTTCAGAAGTTATTTTTATATATTAACCCCTTAGTGTTTCAAAAAAATGTTTTGTAAACATTTATTTACTTAATTGTAAACAACTTTCAATTAATTAAATTAATTAAAAAATTTACAATAAATTAAATACACTAAAGAATCATTTTATCCTGATCTATACACAACTTATAAACCATTCAAATTATTTAAAAAAACAAAATAAAATTATCAATTTCATCACCCTTATATGGAAACCCAATTCCTATCAAGGGTATCCTCTATATACCCTTATGTATACACTCATCATAAGGATTTCTATACTTTACCATCTCACATATGCACATCGAAAAGATAGATAGTTAGGAATTGTAAGCAATGATAATTTAGCAATGGTTAGGAGCATGTAACATGTATGCAATGACATGTGTTCTGTTAATAACTTTGTACATGCCCATTGTGTATAGATAATATATATTTTCTATAATCCATGTAATGATAATATCAAATACATTCATAAAGTTTCTATGGAACCAACATGCATAATAGAAAAGTTCTAGTGACCTTTTGGAAAAACTCATGCAAAGAAGTACTACCATTATGAGAAACATTTATCTGAAAGTAAAAAAAGAGGATTTCCTTAATAATAAATATTATTCAAGGTTATAAGTAATACATACCCTAAATTTTTAAGGTATTTTACATTTACCTTTACAATACTTTTATTAAAGTCTATATAAATGAAACATTTTTACAAAAAAAGGGAGTTTTTCATTTTTCATAAAACAAATATCATAACATGTTTTATTCTTTATGAATATCCCTTTGATACCACATAATTGTTTAAATGGTCATTTAATGACCATTTGTAGTGTAATAAAACCAAAAAAAAAGATATTATCATTAATCATTCAAATGCACGGAATTACACCAGTATATAGTATCTATAATTTATTGGTCACAATAACGGCCATATTCATCCATTAAATTATTGTCTTTGAGGATGAATATTATGATCAATAAATTAATTCTCCCTAATTTATGGTGATACACTATCTGAGGGAACCTCAATCATTTTTTTGGATTTGAAAAATCTGATGGGGTTCTACCACCTTCTCTAATGAAATAAATGAACTTAGTGGAAGAGGGGGGGTTCATCAGTAGATGAGTAGTGTCTCACACACATCACACACCCAAGCTGAATAAAACTCATTGACTTTTATGGCCAAAGCCTGATGCTCCAACATCATAACACATATCCGACATTAATATCTATCAGGGGTTTATTAATATGACTAATTTTGTAAATTAAATGTAATGATATGAATGAACCAAACTATTGTATGATAGAAAATTAAACCATTTTGGTGAGGATGGATGGTTTGTTTCATCAAATGAAACTCTTCTAGAAGAATAATCTCAGGAATGTTCAATATTATATATATTTATATTTATAACATAAATATTATATTTATTATTATTTATTCACTGTATCCATTAATTTAATGTACACTATATTTAATATCATATATTATATAAATACAAATGAATTACATACCAGTACATTTTAGTGCATATCCAAAAGTAAAACCGTAAGTAACTCCAAGTGACATAATTAGAAAGGACAATAATCCTAATAGTAAAATTAGGGTCTACTTCTAAAATAATACATGAACATCTCATCCTTATTATATTTTGAGGTCTTTATAATGTAAACGCTCTTTAGGAAAAAAAATGAATCTAATAACTAACTAATTCAACATATCAAAGTCCCACAAAAAATATTAAATGATCTCTAATGATTGAAGGAAGAAAATTGGTGTTGTAGTTGTAAAACCATTCATGATGTGAATTAAAATACATGTTTAGTTAGTTCATTAAAATTTAGACATAGTAAAAAATAAATTTCTTATTATAGTATGTATCGAATTACTCTAAAAACGGAAATCAATATAATGGGGATGTGTGAACACTACATTTTCATTAGTGTCATTTTATTATTAAAAAATTAAATAAATGCAGTAATTGTTTATAGAAGTGTTGCCATTTTGAATTTATTGAAAAAATTCTCATCAATGAGTCCAAATATATTTCTATGATGATAAAGAATAATAATAATTGAGTTTTGAGTACTTTATGGGAATTATAGTGTGAGGTTTCATGAACCAGGCCAGTATACAATTAGACCTGACACCCAACCCAACCCAGGATAAGGATGGAGAGGTGGTCTTTATCTTATTGGGAAGGTAACTATCACTTATAATCAAGGAAAATCTAAATGGTAGTGATTTGTTCCTAAAATAATAGGATTAAATAACAAATCTAAGAACACAAAATAAAGAAAAAAGAACTCAAAAACAATTAATATAATCCAAATCCCTATACAAAAACTGAAAAAAAGAACTAAAATTTCCCGAAAAACCATAATCCCAACCAAATTGAAAAGGTCTTTATATGACCTATTGGTACCCACCCATCAAAAGACCAAACGTCTCTAAAGAAACAATCAAACTTGAAACTTTTTCCCATAAAATAGCAAAGGTATTTTGGTATTGAGGGGAACAGGATGGGAGTGATCATAAACAGCTCAGTTGATATGCACCATAGAATCTATACGTTTCTATTACAAAAATATTACATAAAAAATAGTTTGAAATACATTTAGAAATATTATTTAATCCTCATAAATAACCAAACACATCTTTCCCTTTTTAAAAAAATTCACTCCACTTCAATCTTTTCAAATATATATTTCTATTATAAAAACCATCTCAAGAACCAAATTCCATAAGATTAATCTAAACTAGATGATCAAAAGGATATTATGATGAGAAATAAAGATATTAGAAAAATAAATATAAAACTAGAAATGATAAAAACCACATTGTAGTTGAATAATATAGAACATACATATATAATCATTAGAATTTCCTAAACTTCTCTAGAAGCAATCATTGGATGTATGTAGTTCGTATTCACCTACTTTAATATGATGAAGCTACATAATTAATTACTAATGACCTTCCATAAAAGATCCTCACTGATGGAAATTTCCACCTAGCCTCTTATAAAATCCATGGGTATCAACCCATCTAATTTGGGTTGATAAGAAAATGACACTCGTCACTCTAGATGGATCATAGGAATCTAATGATAATATTATAAGGTGAATATAGAGGTCCTCACACATGTTGTATAACCTAGTAACTGACAAGACACTATGATAGCCTTGCCAAAACAATAACACCACCTATGAGATTACCCTGCCCCCAGAGAATCTACCATAGGGGCTCCCATCACCCCTCATATCATCGAAGGTGCCAATCAAGCGTACACATCACTTGATTTTGAAAACCAATTTTCAAAAAATCTAAATATACCATCTGTATAATGACCTGACCCCAGTTACCCAGATTCGGGGCCTTATTACAAAACATTGGCATGATTCAAATAATCATGTCCCGAAATGCTGATCAGTTTAGTATCCTTGGAAGCACTAGAAACATTCATAAGTTTTACATTACATCATGAGATAAAAACATTAACAATATTTTTTCCCCTTTTGAACACACCTATATCCTTAGCCTATCCCTGTAGGTCAAAAGTAAAATACTTCTTCACATCTTTTGAAAAATAAAACATAAGAAGGTGTGAGATCTGATGCTCAATAAGGATAACAATATAGTCGAAGCATTCATAAATAAGAATAAACATTTAAGGCAATGTTGAATACTAAAACAAAATCCTTTTAAACACAAACATCAGAATAATATGGATAATATAAAATCCAAAAATGAAATTTAATTTTTTACATGGGTATTCTACTCATTGAATAATCACATGTGATATCAATAACCATTTTCATAATGATGGAATGTATAATTCCAGACTTCATAACCACATAGTCAAGGCCTTGGTCCAAGACTACAAATAAAATATTTTCAAGGCCTTGTTCCAACACACAAGTATGAATCATGAGATTTACCGATGCATTGAGAAGATATAGTGGGATTCACACTCCACTTAATAAGTGAAATGCATACCTCATATGAAAAGGATTAAAAATAACATAAACATTTATATTAAAACTAAAATATGAAATGTCAATACATTATCCATAAACAATTAATGGTGTAAAAATAACACATCTAGAGTCAAAAATATCAAAAAAACTTCAATAAAATATGGAATATTTGTATCATAATAAATCAACTTCAAAAAAGTTTGAAATCCATCAAAGGATGTTGACATAGATGAAATGAAAAATATTTGAAATAAATACCGCTTTCTATTTTGAAATCATTTAAAATTCTCTTAATTAAAAAAGAAAAAAAATATTTTTAAAATATTCTATTAAGCATGTATGGGAAGCTTCGACGATGATATAATGGTGGAATATTTCCACACCCTCCATATAAGTTAAAAAAAGACATTCTTATCTTAATTTTGTCAAAAAGTTCATAAAGTGCCTTGTTCGAAAAATGATGGAAATATTCCTTTCAAATAATTTATTAAAAATCCAGAAAATGGTATAAACTACTTTAACCCATAGTCTAGTAAGTAGTAAAAATGTTTTGAAATACTTTTTTAACAAACATGGATGTGAATGATAAAGAGGTACTAGTAGATACGTACGTAAAAACATCCTCAGATAATAACGAGATTGTGAAATTAACCATAACCTTGTACTTTTTCTTTGGCCGAGGGTATGTTAACCTCTTGTATAATTGTTAAATAGTTGTTATTAAATTATAAAAGAACTATATACAAAAATAGGATATCATATATGACACTCAAATATTTCTTTGTTAATAATATTTTAGTTGTATCACCATTTCAGGTGTTAACTGATTCGTTTTCCATCATATGCATGGTTACATAAGCCATGTTTATTATGGATAGGTTTTATTTGATTCTTATATAGAATGATATTATATTCATTAACCTTATTATTAATCATTAAATGAACATTATTCTTTAATTATTACGATGGGGAATGAATCTCATCGCGTTCGTGGGGACAGTAATCTGTACGTACGCACGAGGGAAAATATCAATATATTGATGGTGAAATCGTATGTAATTGGATGATATATCATATATAAAGAATAATTAAAATGTTATATTTATTATTTAAATTAGTTTTATTCCTTATTATACCCATCCAAAATAATGAAGTGTTTGAATAATAAACCACACCACGATGTGGAGAGGGTAAGCCGTACGTACACATGTACGTAGAAATTTTCCATTATCGGATGGATAGAATAATGAATATGGTTGTAACATATTTATAATAACATCACATTATATAGAAAATACTGGAGTTATTATTTTATAATGGAAACAACAAAGAAAGAGGAAGTGGAAGTTGAAATGAACTAGAAAGAGGTGATGAAATATTTACCACTTTTTCGGGTTCTTCATTTTGATTTGATCAAAATGGATCATTAGTGTGGATATTTGACCAAAGGAAGGCCTCTATAATGAAGCTAAGAATGATTTTCGGATATTATGGTAGGGTTTGGCCGATCCAAATGGATTAGGATGTGTGAAATTAAGATAAGGTTAAGTACCCTTTTAAAAGAGAGGTGAGGGTCACTTTAAGAAAAATCTTGAAATATTATTTTATAATAAATTCATTTTTGATTTCTAATGGCTCCAAAATTATTTATTTCGAGTATAAGGTGGGGATGGGTCTCAAACCTATCATCCAATAGGTTTTAGATAGGTTTAGATTAATATATTAACCTTATCTTTTAGATTTAACTCATAGTAAAATAGTTTGACATTTACCATGACTCTTGGTATTTTTATTTTTTACGGTTAATATACTTATTATAAACTTCCAAGAGAACCCCAAGTTGTTCATTTTTAATATAAATAACCATATCTAAGTCATTTTCTAAACTGTAGATTTTTAGGAATGATATATCAAATAATCTTATAGTATTAGTTTTAAAAACTCTATTATGTTAATTTTGACACTATTTAGTATATTTTTTTTTGTGAAAATCATAACGGCATGATTACAATGAAAATAAATTATCTAATCAAACCTAGCTTTTCATACTTAGCTAAAAATTAGTGGAATTCAAAAAAGTCTCATATTATATTTTTTGGATATTTATAATGTCTATTATTTTAATCTTTCATTAATAAGGTAATTATTGCATCATCATTGTGTCATAAATAAATTAAATTATTTAATATCTAAAATTTATAAATCAAATACCATTATGTAGGAAATAATTTTACCTTTCTAATTAATATTTATTTTCGAATTTATATTGTCTATAAACCTATATTAAAAATGGATTAGTTATTGAACATTGAATTCAAATATTTTAACTTTTCTATAAATAAAATACTAATAAATGTACTAATCTAATATAAGTGGACCATGGAGATCATATTTTATTCCTAAGGTTGTTTTTGGTCGAATTAGTACATGTGTTAGGGTAAGTGTGATATCATTTGTACCCTTAATTTCCTTATTTACTTGCAACTATGGTATATAAAAGTAAAAAGTTACTATTCAGAAAAAAATCATCTTATTTAACTACATTTTACTTACTGATATCAAATATGTCTCTCAAATTTTTAAAATTCAACTCAGAGAAGTGGTAAAATAAATTTTTATGAAAATTTTCAAATCCTCCTAGGAGGTGGGTAAAAGACAGTAATAATTTCAATAAAATTTATATATATATATATAAACATATTATAAAAAGACTCTAATTAATTTCATTTAACTTATATAGGTATTATGTTTCTATTTTGACCTAAAATAAATTAAAAATAATAAAATAATTATTTTAAAAAAAATTCAGTTTTAACCTATAACGTAGTGTTTTTCACAATTCATAAAAAATTGAAAGTTTTCAGAAAAATACCAAAACTTCACCCTAAGCTAATTTTGATTTTTTGAGTTCAAAAACAAATTCCATATTGAAAAATAAAATTTAAAAAAAATTCAAAAAGTGGGTATTACTATTCATAACGACTAGTTTGATTGGTCACGGTGTGATAGAATCTTGAAGTTACGTACAATGAAAGTTATTGAATTATTCAAACGAAAATGTATCATGGAAGCTTGGGGTATTACAATATCCCCTCATTAAAATAATTTCTTCCTCGAAATTTCTAGAATATTACTCTATAAAATGATTCAGGTAGTTCTTCATCATAAGTTCCTCAGCATCCCAAGTTGCATCTTCCATCTTATGATTTTCCCATAGAACTTTTACCAAACGAGTCATCTAGTGTCTCACTACTTTTTCTTTGGTATCAGGAATTTTGATAGGCTCTTCACAAGAAAATAGATCAGGTCAGGTTTAATTACTTCATTGGTGAGTATCGGCTTTGGATCAGGCATGTATTCTCCCAACAGTGATATGTGGAACACAACATAAACTTTTGGGGACTTGGCGGCATTGCCAAATGATAAGATACAAATCCAATTAGTTATAGAATTTTGAAAGGTCCAATTTACCTGGGACTCAATTTACCCTTCTTACCGAAATGTATAACACCCTTCCATGGAGATACCATTATGAAAACATGATCTTCTCCATGAAATTCCAAATCATTCCTTCGGTTGTCGGTATAGCTCCCTTGCCTACTTTGAGCTGCTTTGATGTGGGTTTGGATAATATTCACCTTTTCCATTGTTTCCTCAACATTTTTTGTCTCTACGAGTTTTCTTTCACCAATATCATCCCAACAAGTTGGTGTCTGACATCCCTTTCCATATAATGCTTAATACGGTTCCATATAAATACTTGAATTGAAGCTATCGTTATAGGAAAATTCTACCATAGGTAAATATTGATCCCATTAACCTTTAACATCATGTGAGCAAGATTTCAACATGTATTCTAAGGTTTAAATAGTCTATTATGATTGTCCATCGGTTTTAGGGTGGTAGGCAGTGCTCAAATGAAGATCAGTATCTAGAGATTTTGAAACACTTTTCCCAAATCATGATGTAAAATGGGGATCACGATCAGAAAAAATTGATAGGGGTACTCCATGAAGTATTACGACTTCATTAATATATACTCTTTTAATACGTTCAAGTGGTAAATCTTCTCTTATAGAATGAAAATGTGTTGACTTGTTATGACGATCAATAATGACCAATATTACATCATTACTTCTAAGATTCTATGCTATCCCCATGACAAAGTCCATCATAATATTATCTGATTTCCACTATTTTATGAGAAGAGGTTGCATGACTCCTCCGGGTTGTTCCCTTCCAACATTCACTTGCTGAAAACCCATACATATCGACACAAAATCAGCAATATCTCTCTTCATGTTTTCCCACAAAAAATATTTTTTCAAATCAAAATACATGTTAGTGCTTCCTGGGTGTATATAGAAATTGGAGCTATGAGAATCATCCAACAATTAACTTGTTAGATCAGGTATATTAGGAACACAAATTCTCTTCCCAAATTTCAAATTTCCATCATTATATACGAAGTTGATCAATCTTTCATGGGTCACAACTTTAATTTTCTTTTGAAATTCCTCATCATCAATCTGAGAACATTTTAACCTTTCTAGTAAAGATGGTTTGGCAACCATTTGAAAAAGAATTGATGTTTCACCTTCCATGTTTATTCCCATATCCATCATTTCTAGATCCATGAAAATATAATCCTTTCTAACTCTCGTCTGGTTCAAAACCCCATGTTACTTTTTGCACAAAGCATCTTCCACCTTATTTTGCTTCCCTGGGTGGTATTGTATAGTGCAATAAATTTATCATTCAGTATAAGGACACAACAAAGTCCTTTCATTAAAGCATCACTTTAAATAACAAACCCATCGTTACTTGATAGTAGAGTCAAGATAACAGCATTGACTAATCTTCTCTTCAGTTCTTCATAACATTACTGACACTCATTTTTCCAAAAACAATTAACCCCTTTACGTGTGAGATTGGATAATGGGTCAGCCAACCGGGAAAATTTTTGGACGAAACATTGATAAAAACCTAATAAAAAAGTAAAACAATGTACCTAATTTATACTCATCGATGCTGGCCATTTTTTGATATCCTTGCTCTTTGAAGGATCAACAGAGATTCCATCTGTAGTGAAAATATATCAACAAAAAGAAATCTCCTAAAGCTGGAATTCACACTTTCTAAACATCCCATAAAATTAATTTCTTCTAAGAGTATTTAGAATATTAAGAAATTTATTTTCATTATCTTTGTAGTTTTTGTAGTATTCCAAGATATCATAAATAAATACCACTACAAAGTCATCAATATATACTTTGAAAACTCTTTTCATTAGATAAATGAAGACAGAGAGTGCATTAGTCAATCTAAGAGGCATTACACTAAACTTGTAATGCCTATACCTATGTTGAAATGTTGTATTCGAAATGTCTTCCTTTTTCACACATGAGTGATGATATCCAGATCAAAGGTCCATCTTTGAATAATATTGAGCTCCATAAAGTTGGTAGAATAAATCATCAATGAGAGGTAAGGGATTCTCATTTTTTGTTATTATAGAATTGATCTCCCTGTAGTCAATGCACAACCTCATAGATCTATATTTCTTATTAACAAAAAGGATAGAGGATCCCCAAGGAGAAACACTAGGGAGAATAAATCCATTGTTATTCAATTACTCTAGTTCTTTATTTACTTCCACTAATTCAACAATGGTTATTCTATAATGGGTCTTCGATATGGGCCTTGAACCAGGAATTAAATCAGGGGAAAACTCAATTTCTCATTTCAATGTTTGTCTAGGTAAATCCTCTGGAAACACGTCAACATATTCTTGTGAAATAAGTATGCCCTCTATTCAAACATTCTATTCCTCACCCATAGTTATCTCATTCTCTTCCTACCCATCAATTGAATTTAGTAGGGCTACTGGGGTTGGATCTAGATATGAATTAGTTTGTTATGCTTCTTTTCAAAAGATAAGGTACTCCTTATCATCATCAAAAATTGTAACCTCCAACTTCTTAAAATAAAATTTTTCATAAGGGTCTGAAATCCAATTCATTCTGAGGATTACATGAAATTCAATCATGGTTATGATGATGATATCATCAGATAAATAACGTTTATATACCCTAATTAGAATTGATTCACAAAACATTGTTGCGGGGATACTTCCCTTAGGTGTGTTGACTGACAACTCCCTTGTTAAGTCAAATTGAAAATATCTAATTTTCTTAGAAAAATGGGAAGATGTGAAACAACGCGATTATCCAGAATCAAATAAAGCATTTTTTAAACTTCATGAAACCATTATATTACCTACAATAATGTCTTTCAGAGCTTCAACCTCAACATTAGTGATCACATGAGCTTGTCCCTGCCCCCTTGTCCTTTTCTGCGTTAAGTTCCCTTGGCGTAGAGAACAGTCATTTTCATAGTTCCCCTTTTCTCTACAATTGTATAATTCAACATTGACAGCCTATTTCATCCCCTTGCAGTCACAATCTTGGTGGCCTTTTTTCCCACACTTGTAATAGACTCCCATTCCCTTCAGGAAAGTACTAGGGTGTTTCTTCCCACATTTACAATAGGATGGATATTCTACTTTTCCTTTCTTCCCCTTATTTCCATTTCCATAGTGTTCAGTGAATCTCTTTTTCTCTTTATTTTTTTTATGGTCTTAAGACATATAGAATTACTTTTATATCTTGATAGAGCATGTGACAATATCTTCATATGATGAGAATGATTGTGAGACTAATTATCGACGGAGAAATGGTTTTAACCCATAAAAGAATCAGTCATTATTACTCCTTGGGTTACGCATATAATTTATGGCGTGCCATGAAAACCTTGTAAAGTTAGCCTCATACTTCATGACATTATCTTCCATCTTTTTCCTTAGTCTCGGAAATTGTCTTTCCACATCCGCTCGATGGTCTTGAAGAAATTATATTTCCATGAAAATATCTTTAAACTCCCTCTATTCCATGTTCGATACTTCTTCATCTTCCTTTGTGTTTTGGATTAATGACCACCATTGATCTATATCTCCCGTGATGTGATTAACTTCCATGAAAACTTTTTCCCTTTCTCTACACCCCAATGCATGAAGTATTTTTTCTAAGGAAATTATCTATTGATCAATTACTAATGGATTTTTACTCCCATTGAATGTTGGTGGTTTTTGCCTCATGAAGTGGTCTAACATTGATCCTCTGCATTTTAGATTAGGGTGATCCACATGGGAAAAGTTATTATTCATAGCTTGAGTGAGTTGTCATAGTATGGTGCTAAACTGATCAGCACTAGTTGTTTAACCAGCTCCACTACAATTATATTGAGTAGCAGGGAAATCCTTACCTGGATTGCGTGTGTTGATACGATTTACATTCCATCCACTAGATTCCATTTCTAAATAATGGAGTACTCTATATTAGTTTATGAATTACAATACATAATTCCAAACATGTAAAACACTTATCGTAAATTAAACAGTTTTTGGATATAATCCATAATCATAAAAATGTTTTTGTTGAGGAATTATATAATCATAAACCCTTAATAATGGTTTGTAAAGAAAATGGGGATTATCCTAATTATATCCACTGGGAGTGTCATAACCAAGAGTGCAGCAAGGCCCGTTGTCGTGCACTAGTTCCCATTCGACTCTAGCTAAAAGTTGTGTTTTTAGGTTTTACCCCTAGGTACATCTCTACCCGAGCCTCTTCTATTAACTTGTATCCAGACAAGGATTTATTTCTTTGAAAACACCCAAAATCACTACAATACCAAAATTCAAGGATGTTCTTCTACACTAATCTTCAAAGTCTATCTTAGGTTACTGTTCGCTAATCAGAGTTTTACTAAATATATCATTCAAGGTTTGTACTAAACTTCCTCTAATGCCTACTCTAATGCCCCAACCCAAGTTACCAATAGTCAGTGCATTATTACCCAACATTGGCATGATTTATAGAATCATGTCCCGAAAGACCAATCAATTTAGTAGCCTTGTATGTACTAGATACGTTCATAAGTTTTACATTACATCATGAAATAAAAACATCAACAACATTTTGTACCCTTTTGAACAAACATACATCCTTATCTGATCCCAACTAGTCAACCATAAAATACTTCTTCACATCCTGGGAAAAACAAAACATTGAAAGGGCTGAGCTCATATGCTTAGCAAGGATAACAATATACCATAAACTTTCATAAATCAGATTAAACATTTAAGGCATTGTATAAGACAAAAATAAAATCCATTTAAACTTAAACATCAACATAATATGGAAAATATAAAATCAAATAATTCCATTTACATATTCAAATTGATATTCTACTACTCAAATAATCACATGCAATATCAATAGAAACTTTCTTAATGATGGAATGCATAATTCCAGACTTTATAACCACATAGTAAAGGCCTTGTGCCAAGACTAAAAATAAGATTTTATCAGGGCATTAGGCCAAGACACTAGTTTGTCTAATGAGACCTACCGATGCACTGAGAAGATATAGCGGGCTCCACATGTCACTTACTAAGTCCAATGTATTCCTATTATGAAAAGGATTAAATATAACATTAATATTCCTATTAAAACTAGCAAACGAAATTTCAATACATTATTTGTAAACCATTAATCGTGTAAAAATAACACATCCACTATCAAAAAAATCACAAAACCTTCAATATAATATGGAATATTTTTATCATAATAAATCAACTTCAAAAATGATTAAAATACATCAAAGGATGTTGACATAGTTTAAGTGAAAACTATTTGAAATAAATACCTCTTTCTATTTAGAAATCATTTAAACGTCACATAATTATAAAAGAAAATATTTATTTCCAAAATAATCTTATAATCATGTATGGGATGATTCTACGATTATATAATGATGGAAAATAGTCACACTCGCCGTATAAGTTAAAAAATACATTCTTACCTTAATTTTGTTGAAAAGGTTATAAAGTAACTTGTTTAAAAAACGATGGAAATATTCCTTTCAAACAATTTTATAAAAAATCAAAAAATGGTATAAATGACTCTAAACCATATTCTAGTCTATAGTAAAAATATTTTCAAATACATTTTTAAGGAACATGGATGAGGATGATAAGGAGGCCCTAGTAGATACTTACGTAAAAACAACCTCGGATAATGAAGAGTTTGTGAAATTAACCCTTACCTTGAACTTTTCCTTGTTTGAGGGAACATTATCCTCAATTATAATAGTTAAATAATTGCTATTAAATTATACAATAACTATATACATCAATATGATATCATATATGACCCTCTAATATTGCTTTGTTAAAAAATTTCAGTAGTATCATCGTTTTAGGTGTTAACTGATTCATTTTCATTTATATAATTGGTTATGTAAGAAATGTTTTTTATGGATTGGATGTATTTGATTCATATACAAGAATGATATTATGTTAAAAAATATTATTTTTAATAATAAAATGAAAATTATTCTTAAATGATTACGATGGGGAATGAATCTCATTGCGTTCGTGGAGACGGTAATACGTACGTACGCATGAGCGACAATATCATTATATTAATAGTGAAATCGTATGAAATTGGATGGTATATCATATATAATCAATCATTAACATTTTATAAGTATTATTTACATCAGTTATATTCATCATTATACCCATCCAAAACAATGAAGTATTTGAATAACAAACTACACTACGACGTGGAGATAGTAAGCCGTACGTACGCACGTATGGTGACTTTGTCATTTATAGGTAGGATTGAATAATGAATATGGTTGTACCATATTTATAAAAACATTATAGTATATAGTATATACTATATTAATTATTTTATAATGGAAAAAACTAAGAATGAGGAAGAAGAAGAAGAAAATAACTTGAAAGAGGTGATACAATATTTACCTCTTCTTCGGGTTCTTCCTTTCCATTTGATCCAAATTTCTCCATTGTTTGAATTTATGACCAAATTAAGGCCTCTAGGATGAAGGTAGTAATTTTGGGAGGATATTTGGTCGGGTTTTGGATGAGAAAAATGGCATTGGAGTTGTAAAATTAAGATAAGGGTAAGTACCCTTTTATAAGAGAGATGAGGTTCACTTAAGGAAAAGCTGGAAATATTATTTAATAATAAAATATTTATCCATTTATAATGGCACAAAAATGATGTATTTTTAGGATAAGGTCAGGAACGGTTGAAAACCTCTCAACCAATAGGTTTTATATAGCTTTAGGTCACAATATTATCCATATATTTAATATTTAACACATAGTTTAATAGTTTTCCATTAACCATGTTTCATTGTATTTATAAATTATATGTTTAATAAACATACAATAAACATCCAAGAGAACCCCAAGTGGTTAATTAATAATAAATATAACCTTATTTAAGATCTTTGGCAGAGCCTTAGATTTTTAGTAATATTATATCAATTAACAATATAGTATTAGTTTTAAAAACTCAATTACGTTAATTTTTACACAATTTAGTATTTTTTTTCTAAAAATCATAACTGGATTATTACTTAAAAAAATATTTAATAAACCCTAAAATTTCATATTAACCTAGAAAATTAGTGCAATTATTCAAAATTCTAAAATTAAATTTATTGGTATATTTATAATATCAATTATGTTAATCTTTCATTAATATGGTTGTCACTGCATCACCATTGGGTCTTAAATAAATTAAAATATTTAACGTCTAAAAATTATAAATAAAACACCATAATGTAAGATATAGTTTTATCTTTCTAATGAATATTTATAGTCGAATTTATATTGTGTGTAACCCTATATTAAAAATGTTTTAGTTATTAATGGTTGAATTTAAATCTTTTAACTCTTCTTTAAATAAAATAAAATAAAAATGACATAAAATATTCCTAGTGGACCAATGAGGATAAAATTTTGTTCCTATGTTTGTTTTTTTTCGAATTAAACTTATCCTATAGAATTATGACATGTGTTACGGAAATTATGATATCATTTTTACCCTTAATTATCATATATACTATTAACCGTGGTAATTAAAAGTCAAAGGTTACTATTAACCAAAAATTATTTTAATCTTATTGAACCACATTTTATATACTAATATCAACCATGTCTCTAAATTTTTTTAAATTCAACTCACAAAAGCGGAAAAATTATGTTTTATGCAAATTTGCAAATGCTCCTAGGAGGTGGGTAAAAGACGGTAAAAAGGTCAATAAAATTTATATATATCTAAACTTATTATAAAATGAATACAATGAATTACATTGATCTTATATAGGTATTATGTATCTATTTTTATCTTAAATAAATTTAAAATAAAATAAATAATTATTTAAATAAATAATTCATTTTTAATCAATAACACGGTGTTTTTCATTATTCATCAAAAATTGAATTTTTCATAAAAATACCAAAAAATCACCCTAAGATGATTTCGATATTTAAAATTAAAAAATGAATTCATTTTCTAAAAATAATATTTATAATTTTTCAAAAAGTGGGTATTACTATTCATTATAGTTAGTTTGATTGGTCGCGGTGTGTTAGAATCTCGAAGTTGCGTACAATGCAAGCTATTGCATTATTAAAAGGGAAACGTACCATGGATGTTGGGGGTTTTACAATCTGAGATTTCATATTTTAAAAACCAAATCCATTTCCAAAATCCATATAAAAATCTAGAATGAAACCCAAGAACATTCCCAAATGTTTCAAATGGGCCTTTATTTTATTTACTTACGACACCACATTCCAAAATTCTATATGAGAAATGATTCTGAATACATAATTTGAAACCTCATTTAAATAATTTTAAAACTAAGGAATAATTTAGAAATAGAAATGGTTTTTGAGATAAATAAATTTACAAATGGTGTATGTAAATAAGAAAAGAAATCAAATATGATCATTTTGGATGAAAAGACCAGATTCGAACGGGACTTTTTATAAAGAGAGATATTTTTATTCCTGACCCCATCCAAATGTGCCCCATGTGCACATATGAATGTGCATACATCCAAGGGAACACTGAAATCATCACCAAATAACATGAAATTATCATTTTGGAATAGTAATGGGGATTTGAAACTATTTCATAGACAACCATAAAACAACCTAGAAATACCCAAATGATATTCCAAAATAAATTCATAATGAAATAAATTTCAAAGACACAACCAAGTACATTTAAAACCTAAGTTATGTAATTTCATTTTCAAAAATCTAATGGTATTTTATCAAACACATTGTAAGAACATATATTTATGTATCACTACAACAGCCCTTTTAAACCCGATTTTCATCAAGTTATTGACATTTATTTTCTAGAAAAATTAATACTAACACCATATAATAAAAAATATTACATTTATAAACTAATAAACAATGGTCATGAATCAGTGAAATGTTTCAGAGCGTAAAATAATGGAAACACCTACATCAACAGTTTGTGCACACAATGAAACCCATGAAGAAGGAAAATCCATACCCGATGAACAAACAACACACCCAAGAACCATAGAAATTGACCAACATCGGGAAAATATCACATTAGGGTTTGGATGAAATGATAAAAGCCACATAAAAAAGTTTAATAATAAAAAATAATAAGATATGTAGAGAAGGATAAGGAAACTTACACAAAGAATAATACACCATAAACTTGAGAGGGGATCACCAACAATTAATATATGGGGTCAGGATTAATCTCCCCAAGGATCCCCTTTGGAAACACAATGAATGTGGAGAAGAGAGGATGTGATTAGGTGTTAAAACATAATAGGGGAAGAATGTTAATTTCAAGTTTTCAAAAACCTGGAAAACTAATACAGTTAGACCTCACAGTTTTATAAACTATATGCAATCTATTCCACTCAACTCTATTATTTGGAAGATGTATTTCATATTCTTTCTACATAGTTTCTTCTAAAAAATGTGCAATTTAATATCCACCAAAATAATGGTGCATGGTTCCTGCTGGGACTCAAACGGTTTGGGCCAAACAATGCTCATACCATGCATAAGGACAAAATAGACCCAAATTACCCAAAACAAAAAAAACATATATAAATAACCCATCCCAAACACCCATAAAGGGACCCAACAATAAAAAATGAATAAAATAAGGTAAATTTTGGTCGGGGTGTTACAAATTCCCCCACTACACACATTTTCTATCCCTAGAAAGTCACCTGACTGAATAAGAACAAAAATGTAATGTTGATGCTAAATACAGAGAAACCAAACCATGAACCTTAGTGTAAACTAACATAGTAAATGTCACACTCGATCAACCCTAATATAATCCTTAATGAAAATTGTTTTTTGGAAAAGTGGAGGTTTTTTCCCTTCACAAGAAACCTACTAACAGCAACGAACACTACAGCCTCACCATGAGCTCATCCAATGTGGAAACTCTAAACATGATCCAAAACCCTTTAACGCTAGTGGAACCTAAATAATTGAACGAAAAACATATAAATGAACCTAACCACAATACATAAATTTGATGAGTCCCAAGATCCTTATGGAATAGTATCACGCGAAAAACAATGAATCCAGAAGATATATGGCTATTAAAATATTCACCACTATATAGAATAACTGAAAACTAGACTTGAATCACATGTAAAATAACACAAGTATCAAAAAATGAAGAGATGCCATAAAATATTTAATAGAATGTTTTCCATAAGTCCTTTTACAATAAGGAGAAATTTACAACAAGCAATAGATCCACAAAATTATAACTCAAATTATTCACAGTCAAAGGCTCCATTTACCACTGTTAATCCCAAACAGTGTGAAAAGCTTCACTCTAAAGAATGTGGTTGGAGACCTGATGTTTTAAAGAATTAGCTTCCCCATGATCAGGATCTGACACCCTTTAATCATGGAGACTTCTTCTAGAAAATCGTCATCCATTACTTCTCTATGTAATCCAAGTAGATGCATCAGTGAAAAGCCTTCAAATAATTATGACAATATGGATTAGAGTTTGCAAATCGAACACAATGGAAGCACATGAGTAAATGATCTAAAGATTGAGAATCCAAAACCAATTAAGAAGGCTAACCAAGAAAGAGTTTCTTTGGTATAAACCACTCCCCGGATGGGGAACTGTCATCAGCACCATGAGATGCCATATGGACAATTGCATGTGCTCTAATAACTATCTTAGATAAAAACACCTCATCCACCATCTATACAAATAGAAAATTATCAGACATTTGGAGTATCTCCATGATCACAGAAAATATACCCCAAAATAAAATATGTGCTTTCAATTGATCCTCCAATGCAATCTCTAGGGAATAAGAAACCACCTCTTTCAAAATGTCAGTATAGGCCTTCACAACTCGTTGACCTTAGTGAACACCCATGAGCACAACCACTTTATTCAGCAATACCTCCTTATGTAAAAACCATCAGATGAAATTGGTCTTATATACTTACCAATACATTAAAAATTGCAATTAATCTTGGAAAATCACCTTCAACCGGTCCAAACTCGAACCTTCCAATGATCCCAAAACAATGCCTACAATCCCTGATTCATGAGTTCCAATGAAACTAAAGACACTTTTATCTTCCTCAATAAAATCCAAAACATCAAATGGACCTCGATTTCCATCGTAAAGTGGAAAAAACAATGAATTAATTGATCCCACCTCTCCCCAAGGAGTCTAGATAGATCTAGCTAATGAGAGAGGCTCATTAGAAACCTTTGTGACCTTTCTCGGTGGCATACTCCACATAACACAAGAAAAAAATCAACATCAAACCAATGTTTAACCCATTAAGAAACATTCCAAATGAAAATAACATATTCACGAACCAAACATCAAATAAAAACAAAATCCTCTATCAAAACCACCATTTCCATTCCTATTTCAAAACACTTTTCTTCGTATGACACATTCCAAATTCTAGAATCCACTTACAAATCCAATTTTTATACACCAACGTCCAATTTAAAGTTAAAACCCATTCCCTGAAATCATTTCCCTTCTAAAACACCGTTTTGTTTTTCCAAAAACAACTTTCCATTTCAAATTGAAATTACACCGGTAAAAACCCAACCAAATCTTAACTCACTCCAAACACCTAGAATAGGTATCAGTATATGTGCATGACCCACAAACATGAATAATGGGGAATTCAATAAGAATTAACCAACAATAGTAGAACCCTGAACCATGTAATCGGGCTCCAGAAGATTTACTAGACAACATTATCTCACTGCACAACACCAGTTCACCTCTATTAACATTCACCATCCACACAGAAAAACCAAAAAAAATACTCAAGTCCTAGAATACCATTGGAAACGTGACGATTAAAATGATAAAGAGTTCATGATTATATTTTTATAAATAACTATCATGTCCCAAATTTACTAATCTCAAAAATAAATAAAACCCCAAATAACATTGGTTGCCTCTAATACATTTTTTCATGAACTATTCCAAGATTTCATCCCACCTAAAACCCTACCCAGTACAAGTCAAGGCTCAGGAGGCATTCCTTGTCCTCTGAGGTTGGAGAATATCATTGGGTATAAAAGGTCATCCAAATGGAAATGATTTATTCCCAAAACAAAGGATTAAATAACTAAACATAGCTTGTAGAATAATTCAAAAATAGCTAATCATAAATTACACCAAAGAAGACTCAGACAAAATAGCTGAAAAAATAGAAACCAAAAAATGAAACTAGAACCGAACTAAAACAGCACTCTCTTCACATGACCTCATTGTTAACACTAATCAAAAGAGTAACCTTTTCCAATAGCACAACCAAAACCAAAACATGAACCTACAAATTAGGTCAGTACTATAAAAACCGAGGGTCACAAAAATGGTTTGATCATAAATAGCTCATTAGGTACGCACCATAGAATCTATAAATTTAAGTTTCAAAATAGTACATAAACACTCGTTTGAAATAAATTTAGAAAATAGGGTTTTATTATCATGAAGAAAAAAATACATGATTTCCTTTTAAAAACAATTGAAGAAACATTAAACTTTTAAAAAATAGATTTCTATTTCAAAACCCAATTCAAGAACAAAATTCCCATAGAAGAATCCATACCAAAAGATCAAAAGCAGGATATGCTGAAAAATAATGAAAAAATAACAAGAAGAAATAAACTAATATGGATAAAAACTATAGTGTATTAGAGTAAAACAATTCATAAAAATATAATCATGGGAATTTCATAAACATATTTAAATGAGATCCCTGGATGTACTCATTTTGGAATCACCTTCTGGTGTATGGTGAAAATCTATTGTCAATAACCCACGGGCTTCTCTAAAAAAATCCCCACTAGTGGAATGTCCCCACTGGACTCTCAAAAAATCCAAGGGTAACAACCCCATTAATTAAGGTTGATAATAAACAACCACTCAAACCTTTATATGATTCCATGTAATCCCATGATAATTGTAAGTGTTGAATGGGTAGGTCCCCACATACATGTAATAAACCAATAACTCAAATTCCACCATTATTTAAAAGGCCAAACATCATCACCACATATGTGATGACTCTCTCCTAGGAGGATCTAGTATAGGGGTTCCCATCACACATCACATCATCAAAGGTTCCAACCGGGCCAACAGGTTACATGGGCTTGCAAACCATTTTCCAAAACATCTCAAAGTACCAGTCGGGAATTTAAATATCCATAACCAAGTCGATTTCCCAAAACCATTTCCAAATCCAAAATTAAAACCATAAACATACCCAAATTTATCAAAAGATAAATTATTCCATTTAGTTACCAAACCACCTTCCAAAATTCCAAATTGGCCTTGATTTTGAACTCACAAACTGATAACATTTTTATGAATTTTTGAAACCAAGGAACCATTTATAAAACATTGGGGTTTGAGAGAAAACTATTTAGAATAAGTATAAGGGAAATAATAAAATAAATGGGATATAATCACATAGAATGAAAAATACGAGATTCGAAAGTATCATTTTAGAAAGAGATCTATCATCATTAGTGAGACCATATATATGTGCACCAAATGCAAATAATGATGTTTCAGTGTATAATAGGACGCTCAAATAAATAAAAAACTACCCTAAATTCCCATTTAATAATAAAAAGGGGTTTTGGAAACATTTCACACACAACCATCAAACCATATTGAAACACCCAAACCACATACCAAATTCTATTCACAGTGAAAAGTAAATTTCCAAGACACAACCAAGACCATGAAAAACATAATTAACCTAATTTTATTTTCAAATAATATATAACATTTTATCAAACACCTTGTAAGAATATATATTTTGGAATAACATTGAAACCACATAGAAAACCAATTTGAATCAAGTTTCCATCAATTAATTTCCAAAAACATTATAATAACACCACATAATCAGTACTACAACATTTAGCAACATAAGGAAACCATATGTATAAATGGAATGTTCTACATGGGAAAATAATGGAAACATCTATTCTAATGGTATGAATAAGAAAAAAACACATGGAGAAGGAATATCCACACCAGGAGAATAAACCACACCCTATAACCAAATAAATCAACAAATGCTAGCCAACCCTATCCCTATGGTTCGTTCAAATAGAAAAAAATCCATAGATGAAGAAGTAATAATAAAAATAGAGGACATGGATGAGAAGGAAGCTTACCCATAGAAGAATACAACCAATAATTGAAAGAGGCGAACTTGGAATCCCAAGAGGGGGAAGGAGGAAGCCTTTCAAGGATCCCCTATGGCCAAATTATTGAGCAAAAAAAGAGTGGTTGTATTTTTAAATGAATATGAATAGGAGAGAATGAAAATTTCATGTTTCTAATGACCTGACCAACTCACATGGTTAGGCCACACAGTTTGGGAAACTGTGTGCTAACCCTACCACTCAAATCTATAATTAGACTATTAAATTTTCCTTGTTTTCCACTTGTTTTATTCTAATTGACCAAAAGAAATTCTTCAATAGAAGAAGTGAACCCAATTCCTACTGGGACCCACACGGTTTGACCAAAACTGTACTCAAATAGTGGATATGAGAAAACATCACCCAAAGACCACAAAAATAAAGGCATTCCTCCGATAACATTAACTGAAAATCAAAAAAATAATGCAACACCAAGAAAAGAATAAAATACTAAAAATTACATGGTCTGGGTGTGACATGAAGGGTATTATTATTCATTGATAATATTAAATTAGTGTATGATTTTCCCTTAAGAATAGAACTCATACTGTAGTGGGTTGGTTTTTTAATGAAGTATTTTATTGGTTTAGGTTACACAGTAAATTATAATTACTTTTTTAGTCAATGATTATTAGAAGAGGATGTGAAGAATTGTCCTCACCGTGAATCATTACTTATGATAAAATTGTTTTTTCCCTTTTCTGGAATTGGTTATTCTCATGATGCGGTCAAATTTCTTGTCTTACACCATAATGTTTTCATTTTTTCAACATTGGACATACCCTTTTGATTTCCTGATGTATTAGAATGAAGAATCAAATTTCTCCTACAATAAAAACTATGTACACTCAATGAGAATTATTCCATATATGAAGGTAAATATGACATGATATAGGGTTAATGTTTTGAGTAATCCTTCCACATTTATTTAAATTTTGAGTTTCTTTAGAATTTTATTTGAATATATATATCAGATCTGAATATCACATAATAAAGAAGGATTTGATTTAAAATACTTATATATTCTATAAAAATACAGGTGTCTCACTTGAACCAAATAGAATGTGATTATGATTATATTTCATGTTATCCTGACATTTTTTCAAGGGACTGTATATTTTTTGGTATGAATGAGACATTGGGGGATGAATGAGGGTGTATACACAATCCAAATTTTTTAGGCACTTGAATTTGGGGAATTATATGTTTTTTTATTTGTTATATCTCATCATTATATCATTCATTGGGAGTTCATGACTATTTTTTAATATATTTCCATATTTTTATTAGTAATGAAAAAATTAACAAATGTAGTATTATCATAACCATTACACAATATAAATTATCTACTTTATATAAGATTTAGGGGGCCTTTTATTCTCTATTGTATCATATGTGTTTTCTTATATTTACATTCCCAATCAACCATATCATCAAATTTGAGATTATATATGAACTATTCAATACAATAATGTTTGGTGAGAACTAGTGTTTTTGGAAACCACTGAATCATCCCCCACCCACTCTATTGTATTTTATACTCAACAAGTATCAAATAGTACTACTAAAATTGATTGCTTTTTTTATTTCTAATCATACAAAATTCATTTGGTATCATATTAGGCTTCATTTTTATCATGTTCGATCCTAGTAATCTATTCTTGTTGTTTTCATCAGAGTTATTACATGTAAATTATTGTAGATATGAGCATTTTGATCTATGGTTATATAATTAATAAATATTTTCTATGGATTTTTTGAAAAAATTAATAACATATCGGTTCCTATATTCAATGGAGAGGAATTATATATATATATATGGAGAGTTGTTCTATTTCGTCAATAATTCAGCTACGAAATTTTTGATATAATTGATAATTGTGTGAATATTCCCAATGTCAATATATCCTATACATTATTAGACATAAATAACATATAATCCAATGAGATAGTGTTCAATGTGTTAATCTTAACCATATTGTACAATGAGTTCACAAAAATCGTGTGTATAAAAATAGTGAAAGGAATATGGAATAAATGTGATGATTTCTCTTAAGTATAAAAATAAAGGTGAATGAATCATGATGAAAATAAGGAATGGATCAATTTTAACGTATATTAATTGGGGAAGATGAAATAATGGGTGAATTATTTATTTAGTTAAAAATATTCTTAGCACCATTCACACCTATATATAAGTTCTTTTCTATTTTTCCACAATGAAATCATAAATGAGAATACCCTCACATAAATATTATTTAAAGAGTTCTACCCAAGAGGATCAAGTCATTTTTTATCATACCATTAACAAACTCTACAATGTCATTATTTCTTATGATATGTTAATAGGATCATCCTTATATAGAAATAAAATATTATCATAGTACGATTCATTAAAAACATTAAAAGGAATAAAATAATATTCTCAATAAAAGGATCATGATGATTAATATAAATATGAAATTGATACCTTCCATTTTAAGAATCCATATTTCTATAATATAATAAAATTTAGTGATTAAATTATAATCAAAATGGTATAAATATATTTGTTATCATTTATTATTAATATACTAGACATATTTCACAAAATTTACCTAGTTATAGAAAGATGAGGTCGATGACCAATCTCATTGATCAACATTAAAAAAAGCAAGGTGTCTAGTGGTGTAAATAGAATAAAGATATTCCATAGAAATGTATAGGAAAATAAAAAGAATAATAATTTTCAACTCAAAACATAAGCTCATATAATTTGGTTAGGAAATTGAAATAAATAATTAAGACTCAAGTATTGAATGTCTAACTGATTTTAGGGCTAAATAAAATTAACCTAGTTACCCTTAAAGTGATCATATAAAAAGTAGATGTTATGATAAAGAAATAAATAAAAAAGAGGAAAAATAAATTATTCGAATTAATAATTAATTTATTGTTGTGATTAATATAAAACAGCATGCAGGAGAGAAAAAATTGATCATCCAAATATAAGAGTGATTCATTAAGGAAATCAATTTATGAATCCAAATTCACTGATATAGACAATAAGTAGGAAGAATTCAAAGAAATTATGGGATATTTTAATCAAATATATTATTCTAGTGATAATATTTTTCGTATGACCATTATGAATCTCATTTATAATAACGAAGTAGTTGTATCTCTTGAGGAAGTGACGGTTGATGTTAAAAATTCATCAAGGAAAACTCATCATGTGTTTCCAAAAAAATCAGGGAAGTAAGAAAAATCTCAAAAGTAATGGATAAGGTTTTCTGTTCTTCCAATAAATTCAATTATCAGCCCATTGTACAATAAGAAAACGATTTTTGACACTCATCCTGGCTATAAAAAAATGAAAATAGTGTTAATTGAAAAAATAAAGTTGTCTCATAGCCTCAGAAGTAAAAATCTCTTGTATCTAAGATTCACATTGGTTATAAAAAGTTTAAAAGAAATTTGTAAAAGGATAAAAATATCCTCAAGGATAATCCTATATGAAATATTAAGCTATTGAAGAAAGATATTGACCATATAAGAACATAAAATAATTAATGGTTGTCAAATATATTAAAATTCATTGAGTGGAAATTGAGGAATCTATGTTTTACCTTGGTAGATTTCAATTATAAGTAAGGTGTTGGTTTTTCATTTTCTATGTACTCAAATCATATGTGCACTAATATAATATTTCAAAACCTTAATTATAGGGAGGAAAATAAATATTTAGAAATTGTCCAAAATATCATATATCTTGAATATATAATATCTAAATGAGAAGGTGTAATTCCATAATAGTTATTATTCAATTTAGGAAACTATGGAATGTTTTATCAACTATGGATCACTACCCCAAAACTTCTCAAAATACTAATGGAGTAAGTAAAATATATAACATGAGCAACAGAAAAGTAGAAAAATAATCCTCTTGAGCTGGTACACTTGGATGTGTGTAGACAAATAATCTTGAAGACATCCAATAGAGAGAGTTATTTTATGAATTTGTTTGATGATTTAACTTGTACGTATTATATCTATTTTATCATGAAATTCATATGTTTTTGAGAGATTCAATCACTTTTAAGAATTTTTTTATAATACATTGTGATGTGAAATCAAAATATTTTGATCCAACAATCGATATGAATACAAAAAAGAATACACTGAGGCATATTCTGAGAATCATGGAATAAGACACGAATATTGTTCTCCGTGCCCACACCAAATAGATTGTAACTAAGATAGAATACCAAATATTAGTTTAAATTGATAGAACCATGTTATTAGATCATGGGACTACTAAATTCATTTGGTGACCTTCTAAAAATGTTAGTGTCAACATTATAGATCAGTTCCAACTTCAATATGATTTATTTATCATAGATTAGGAGTTATGGATTAAAAGAATGAATTATTTAATTTCTTGAGTACATCTTCCATCCCATGATTCATTATTGTTAAAGGTATAAATTTTTTAATGTTTTATCATAGAATAAATGAAGGATTATTATATATATACACACTAGTGGAATGATTGATCATTTTTGAAAAAGAATATAAAGAAAGTCAATAATATATTTTATGTGATCATTGTGGAAAATAAATAAACATCATAAAATTTTTTCTTAATAATGATTAAGTTCATGAATATATTATAGACAAAATATTAAAATGTCTTAGTTTTTGGATACATACGAATATTTTTATGACATTGATGATGATTATGAAATATCTAGGGAAAATAAATTATCTGAGGAAAGATGATATACATTCTTAATAAACAAGAAACATATCGAAGTAGATAAAAGCAAAAAATATATAAATAATATGAGTTCAATCCTCAATCATATTTTTATAATCAAATCATACTAGCATACATTGGAAAGTTTAACCAAATGGGGTTGATGAAGATTTGTAACATGATGATTGGATAGCTATAATAATGGAATATATAAATAAAATTATGTTTAATAGAACATTTGTTTTTATTGAAAATACCAATGATAATGATTTAATATTGCTAATGTTGGTTTTTATAAATTAATATAATGGGAAATTTAAAGTATCAAGGAATTGTTATAATCTTGTTTTCAAGCAATACTCTCCAATATAAGGTATTTATTTTTGATGAGATGCTTTCCAAGGTGGTATCATTTGATAATATTAAAATAATTCTTTTTAAATTTGATCAATATAATTATAATGTTTTACACATGGAAATGATGTAATCATTTACAAACAAAAATCATAAGGAAGAAGTCTACATTGAAAAACACGAATGGTCTCTCAATTTTAGTTATGGTTCTAGTTATTACTATATGAATAATAATTTAAAACTATAAAAAAAGAAACCCAATAAATTTGGGATATGAGTTTAAATGTCTTAAAATGGTGAAGGCATATAGGGTTTTAATATCTATATCGTGTCATAAGAAAAAAATTCACAAATTCTAATTTATAATGTTGATGACATAAATGTTTTTGGAAACAATGGAGACCCATTTGTGGTCTTGGTTTTAAGTGTGATGAGTAACATAAAGAGTTTCATGATATGTTATATTTATTTTTTGGGGGGTTTTCGAGTTTCTAATATAGAACGTTATATCTTCCTCTCACAATATATGTATACTAATTATTTAGTGATGAAATGTTTCATGGATGAATCAAGGGAGGTAACCACTTCTATAAAAACTAGGACCTAGTTTTTTTTCTATAATGAAATAAATAGTTTGGATCAAATAGAGATTCTAAGGCATGTTTGTATCCTACATTACATGATGGTTTCTATTCATAACAACCATTTTTTTATTATATTTTGTGCATTATTATAAATTAATCTAATAGATGAATCTATTTAGGTGATAAAATAGAACTTACACTATATCAAGGTAGATTATGATATTACCTTATGGTAAAACATTAACCTTACCAATTTTACATCGTGGTTGTTCCGATGTTGATTGGGGAATAGATGTTATAGATGAGGATTCTACATGTAGACTAGTTTTCTTTATTATAAATAGTTTCATTTAATGGACCTTATTGAAGAAATATTCATTAATATTGATCAAAAATAAGGTTTTATATGTTATAGAAACCCAAGATAGGACACCAGTTATGTGGATGATGTCACAAATCAAATACTTATGGGTGAGTTTCATATACCCATTTTTTATTGGGCATGACAACAATTGTATAATCACCTTGTCAAATAATCTGACACAAAATACATGATAAAAACAAAAAAAATCAAGTAAATTATATCAAATAGAAGGTGGAATATATTTAGATATCATTGGAGTACGATTTAAAAAACTACAACATTTGGGAAACCATAAAGTTTCACCTATCTAAGGAAGAATTCTACAACTTGATAGTGTTATTTAGACTGCATTCTCTCCCAAAATTCATGAAAGATATATTAGTTATTATCCTTATCTAATTCATTTTAATTTATTCAAAAGGGGATAAATACCAAATTATATATTCTTATAAAAGTGGAGGGACTCTAGTTTCTTTTTATAGTTAAAATCATAGTGAAATATAATGTTTTGGTATTTGAAGCTGAAGTGAAACGATATATTGTAATAATTATAATATTTCAAAAAAACAAAAAATATTTTCAATAATGGCCCTTGAAATATTTATGATATTTTATGATTTTGGGTACTTTATGAGTGTTTCAGACAAATAATTTCCAAAAGAATTGGATTGAAAAATATGAGTTTTGTTTTGATGTCAAATTAGACATGGTAAAAATAGAATTGTTGTTACACATATATTTTGATTACATTTATAGAAATTATTCTATCATATAGTATAGTGTGTAAGAAATGTTCACACCAGATGCCTTCTATGAATGTATTTTAGATACAGTTCATTAATTTGTTTGGAAATTAATCTAATGTTTTAATTACTAAAAACATCCCCATTGATCTGTCGGAGTCTCTTTTGAATCATGTAAAGATGTTGAAGAAATTAGTTTTGATGAGTTTAAGTTCATATTAACATGAATGGTGTCAGTGTACAATGATGATGTTGTATCAATAGAATAGTTTTACTCTAATACATAGTCACAATTCTTTGCTCAGATAGTATCACTATGACTTATATAGGTCAATGATAGATTGGCTGTAAGATAATGAGTCATGAATTATAGGATTACTATTGTGATTTATGGGGAACCATTCATGTCATAAATCCTAGAAAGTGAAAAATAATATTCTTCCTAATTAATAAAATAATTGTTGTTACATTGAAATTTCTCTAACCACACAAAAATGTTTTCGTCCAGACCGTAGTGGCCATACAGTGAGATTTATCTATCACATGGGATTGAGGAGTCATAGACCTCAGTCAACAAGCACTATGGTAATAAAAAAGAGATAATTAGTAGCTAAAGGTGTATTTCATGATATATATATGGTTCAAAAACGAAGTGAATATTCCACTCCATAATACTATTCAATTATATTAAATATTTAGTTTATATATCGATTAGACCATGAAATTGTGTCATGAGGAAGTAGGTCAAACAATAACAGTTCTATATTGTATAAAAAGTGGGTTGTCTCACCCAAAATAAATAATTAGAGTTTTAAAAAAACATATAGTCTGCATGCCATATCTTCCAGCCAGTGTTCCAAGTGGTTTTTTAAAAAAAAAATCAAATAATAACAATGGTTCACTTGAAATCCTTGTTTTCTTAAGCACTTCAGGTAGGGGAGGATAGTATTGTTCAACATGATGTATTCCATTATTCTCCAATATTTTAAGATTTTAATATTATCTCCTTGATAAATTAATTCTACATATTTATATTAAAATAAGAATATGGGTAATGAGATCAAAACCATTGTATACTTGTGATTAACTGGCCTATAATAATAGTTAGTGAACCTTGTATTATCCCTTATCCATTATTTGGTATATATAATCTTTTTAAATTCACTATATTGACATTGTTCATATCTATATTACACTATTGTACATAATAAAATTAACATGACTATTGTAGATTTATGTAACAATTGATTAAGATAACCTCTCAGTGGTGTTTAAATCACACATATTCCATTCTCCCTCAAAAGGATTTCCCACTCAAGTGCCCATTAAATTATCTATTTATGCCAATAATATAAGAGTTACACCATATAACATATCCAATTACCATGTTAGGGCCTAAACCATACCTTTAGTAATCGAGACCCATCTGAGACACACTCATTAACAGTTCCTCAAATCATAATAATGAATACATATCCCTAATTCTTCTCATAGAATAATATATCAATCGTAATTTACATTCATATACCCCTAAAGTACCAATTTTAGTTTCCTAAACTCGGAATCCAATACATGTAAACACATATCACAAAACTAAACAAGATATATGTATGACTATTAAAGGGTCCACATATATATTATTCAATGTTACCCCTTTATTCAATCGCCTATTAATATTAAATTACACACTGAGAACTGTTATCCTCAAGACATGACGCCCAGGTCTCAATCTATAAGTATCTCATCCTCAATTATAAACAATTTGAACTAATATATCCTAATAATCTATTATTTGGAATAATTTTTATTTTTCTCTTTATATAAAGTATCAAAGGAAAAATACATAATGTTAAAAATTAATTATGTCACCTTATCAACATCTATATCATAAAAAATTAATTGAATTAACTATTCTAAGGTTTCCTATAGAGACCACACCAAGATTCCCTAAATTTCCAAAAAAAATTGTTGCGCTCTCATGGAATTATCATTAAATATCTTGGTGTATCCATCTAAAATTTGAGGATCAAATAGTGTAATAAAACAATATAGGGAGGGGTGAAACTCACATAGAAAAAAATAATCCACTCACTCGAGGATACATGGACCACGGGGATGAAATGGTAGGTAAGATAGGGGAGGTAGTGTGGCCTCCTTATCTTACACTAGCTAAAAAATTCCACGTAATTTTCATTATAATATTTATTATGAAAACCATATTCTAAAAAACATTCTAAAAAATATAGTTGAAATCTACTAGGTTAGTGGTACACTGCCATTGGGTACCCAATGACCATCATAGATAGAACACCAAACATTACAACCTATTGGGAACCAAGTACCCCACCTCTATGTAACAAGGGGAATATACATTATTCAACAGATCATTTATTTCGAACTTGGTACCCTTTATATGCAATCTCAGAACTCAGGGGCTAATATGGTCTCCTGAAGTCAACCAAAACTCTTTAATCTGATTCCCAAAATATTAAAAACATCCAAAAATATTCAAAAGTATATAGAAACACCATTAAATAATATCCCAGGGAATGGTAATTCAATAATAGCCTCAATTGATAAGAAATTCCTATCTTCAATTCTCAAAAATTAATACTCCATGTAGATCTTCAAACCAATAATGACACCGGTCATTTCAATATTCTTCACAAAACATAGGTATTATACATTTTATTGAATTGAATGAAATATTACACCTGGATTTTTTATCCTTATAAAGATATAATAAAATATTTTATCAAAGGAATGTATCATTCCTTATCCCAAACCACCCTTTATTTTTGTAAATATATAATTCAATTTATGAATCTCTATAAGAAACACTTTGACAAGTATGTTTGCTATTTTCTTTTGAACAATCATATTTTCTCTAAATGGTTGAGGGAAAATAAAGTATCACCATTGAATACTTTACAATTTAATTGGAAAATATTTATTTATTATCCAAAAATTATTAAGGTCTTCCTCTTGATAAATAAGTTGTGTTCCCAATTGAATTTGTATGTATAATGTCTTTAAATATTAGCATAATAATTTTTTGGTGGTATTTTGGGATAATATTTTTATATATTCCCAATGAAATTAAAAACTATAGTATAATTGGAGTAATTTTTTAATGACTTTATAAATGGATTTTTCTAAATTATTACAAATATATATTATTGATAGAGAAAGTCACCTCATTAATTATTTTAATGAAATGATAAGGGGTGTTTTTTATCCATTAGGGATGGTGACTAAATAATGTCCATGAATAAAATCTATGAGAGATATTATTAATCTCCTAAAATTAACTCACAACTTTTAATGATCTGTGAGGAATTTCATATAAATGTTATTTCCTCACACCAAGTAAATTGAAAAGAACTTAAATTGATTTCAATTTTTGGATGTGAATGGATCTTCAAGGTGTTAAATAAGTTCTAATCACTTCAAATGTACTCACACTATGCTTAATCGGAGGAGGGTTTTAGATATATTGTGATTCTTTAAAGAATGTCTTGGGGTGTGTTCTATTAGAAAATAATAATGTCATACCTTCCCTAAATATTGTTAATGTTCTAAGAGAAAATAATCACAACACATGTTTTAGATCATGTAGTTGTAATATTTTCATTTATTATTTTATGTAATTATCCTTGTACTGAGAAGTGTGACATATAGACATGTCATAAAATCCTAAAGTATATATTTTCATTGAAACAGTTCAACATGAGATAATAAATATATATTGATCATATCACAGACTATGACTGCTCAATTTACTAATATTCTTGAATAGAGGATAAGTTAGAAACTTTTCAATGTAAAAAAATGTCTTACCACATTAACCATGAAGTTGGTGGAAAGGGGTTAATATTAGTTTATATGAAAGGTTTGTATATAGGAAATTTAAATGAATGGATAACTTCATACCTTTCTCAGATCCTTGATCGGCTATCTATCTTTAAAATAATTAGTGTGGCACAAATGGATTGATTGGAGACAAAAAAAAAGGTTGAATCAATAATTAGGGGGGAAATATCCCAGTTTAACATTGATAATGATGATGTTTTGAAATTTTGACATGATTATGTGAACCATTAGTTTCATATATAAATAAAATGATTTTATATGATTAACATAGAGAATTTTTCTTTATCCACAAAAGAAGAAAAAAGATATAAAGATATCTCTAAGATAACATCATGTGGGATAATATAAATAATGAGATGGAATGAAATATATCAAATATTGTAGTATTCTAGAATGTTAGGTAAGAATGACTTATGTGGAGGGTTAAGATGAAACCAATAATTTAAAATACATTGAAGTGGTGGAACTTAATTTAATTATTTACAAGTCTTCTAAATGAAACTAAATGAATATACTATATAAAGGTTGTGGTGGAAAAATGTCTCACCCAAAATTTTTTATTACTTTTTCAAGTATTTACTATTAATATTTTATGTCTTAGAGTGTATTCAAGAGTTTTAAAATGACGTTTCAAAAAAACATTTATACGGATGCATGGTCAACCCACAATGTTAGAAAATTGTGTGGAGATCGTGTGGTTGGATATGTATCAATAAAGTAACATTATTCAATATTTTAAAAAAAATTAAGAATTAAAGAAGACTATTAATAGTAATATGAAATATTGTTTGGGAAATCTAGTTGGTTCGTTAGGACTATTGCAAGGTTAGAAAAATTGTGCAGCCAGCCCGTACTAGATTCCTATTTTTTAATTTCTTTCCTTTTATTTATTCTATTTAATTTCTCCATTCATTTGCCCCTTCCATTTTTTATGGCATTTACCTCTCAATGGGTTGATCCCCATATATACTATAGTGGCTTCCCCCTCACCATTATAGATCCCCTCTTCCCTCCCACATCCAACACTATGATCCCCACTTATCAGTAACCTCCCCCATATGAAATCCTTTGGCAGAACGACCCCACAAGAAGAAATTTGGGCACCCCCCCCCCCCCCTCATGTGTCCTAATCCCTCCTGGTACCTACTTCATGTTGCATTTCATCCATGATTTGATGTTTATGGATTGTATAATGTTCTGGGAATGGTCTCTATGTCACCCCTTCTAATTTATTCATAAGATTTGTTCTCTCCATCATCATTGTGATTGATTTGGTCAAACCATGAGTTTATTGGATAAATTAGTTTTATGGTTTTGTTAGTGTTTGGGGTTTTTTGTAATCTCTTTTCACCAAATTAACATCTATTTAATGAAGGTGACATGTTCTGGATCATGAATAAGTAGTTTTGAGGTAGGTCACCTTTTTAACAAGACTTTAAATTGAAAAATATAATTTATGGACTATTTAAAAGTATGTCTTCATTATTATAGAAATTAAATGCGCTATAGAAAATGAATTTTATGATTTGAAATGTTTTAATCCATATTTTTCTAATTTTCAATTAGATTTCATTAGGGGTTTTCTATTTTAAATCTGTTTTTCGGGTTTGTTTAAACCTCCAAGAACTATGGGTGACAGATTTTTTTACTAATAGTTTTAAAATTGAAAATTTAAAACGAATAAATGAATTTCTTCTTTTTGACCAGTTTATATAAAGATTAAATGGTGTTTTTTGTTTTTTTTAATATAATTCTTGTATTTGAAACATTTTTTTGTGATTTATTTTCATATTTACACACAAACACACAAAAAAATATAAATATATATATAACTATGTGGGTTCATTATATATACATATTCACTCACAGTGATGCGAATATATACATTTGGATGACGGGTGATTTTATATATATATATATATATCAATGTTCATATGTGTTTAACATTATAGAGTGTATTTAAAACATGAAATGATTTATACATAAAAACAATTTTCAAATGATAGTGATTTGGTTTTAAAATAAATGTTATGGTCTAGATTTTCACTTTAGAAAGCCATTCTAAAATTGTGGTTCCCTCCAAAGTAATCCTAGACATTTCTATTATATGTTTGACTTGGGTATTATATGATTCAAATGTTGGTAGGAACATATGAATGAGGCATCACATTAGTAGAGTGGAGATGTTGGGATATGTTGTATGTCTATCATTCATTTTGAGTAATAGGGAGGGTGTATTAATATTAATCATCTCTTATGTATTCCAGTTATGGGCATGGAACATGTGATGTCCTTACTCAGGTGCCACACACTAGTGCCCCGAATTGATTGACCAAATGACCTTATGTGGGCCACCTCACACCCCAGAGGATCATAACTATCAGTGAGTTTCAAATATATAACATCAAGAGACTATACCCACTTTATCAGAGTATCTCATTAGAGAAAAATAAAAAGACAATTACCAAATGATAAACCCATACCAAGAATAAAACAAATATCACAAGATAACCAAAACATGACTACAATATCCAGAAAAAAATATTAGATATGTTATTCCATATATGTGACATGTTTTAATATGAAAAAATCTAAAATAATACACTAAAAACTCCCCAAGAGGCTCTCAAATATTTCTTATTCCTCCATCCATGCTCCATCCCAACTCACCCATCTTACATAAGGATATTTCCATTCTCATATCATGTAACAATGAAATCCATTAAAGAAATGAATAGGATATCCGAGTATGGTGTGAGTACGAATCAGTAGATCACAACCAATAGAATATAAAACAATATCCATTCAATAACAGTGTTGTAGATGTATAGATAATATTTTACTAGGGATAAATTAATAGTTTACCAATTGAATTATGATTTATTTGACCACATAAATCTTCAGGATCATGGTGACACTCAAACAAAAAATAGTTACTTCGACCTTTGCTAGCATATAAACAATCATCATGGGATATTACATGGATAATCATAATTCCCTATTTCACTTGGGTTTCATTTATCAATCATTCAATTAAAATTCATTTTAAGGAAACATCGAATCATTGTCCAATTCCAAAAAAAATTTCCTATAACTCCCTGGCTAAAATCCTATTGTTATTTGAGGTATCATCACATGTCCCACAACCTATTAATAAATATATCACATGTGGTATATTGAAGAATTGGTCTATTCCCCATGCTCATTTATCACATGAATGAATTTTGGCCCACAACACCATGTCTGGCACCCTTTGGGTATTCGAAGAATAAATATGTGTCCCATAACCCATTTATCAATGAATCGCTATATATCACACACATCGTATTTAATATGTTTAATCAAAATTAACCCTCATATCAACTATTCGCATCATGGAATTCCATTTCAATTATCAATTCAGACATGGTTCAAAAAAAATTATCATATGGAATAATATTAAAATTCACCATTAATTCATTTATCATCTTTTATTCATATATACTATTATCCATTTAAATTCAATCCAACCATCCCATAATTCACATTCATTAGTCAATTAAACCCCATATTATTCATACAATTCCACAATTAAATCAATTGACCAATTACACTTTCTCAAGTTCAAATCATTTCACCATCATATGGAAAATCAAATTTTCAATTCCATGGTTCCATTAATTATTTTACCAATTAATAATTCAATTCAAGATAAAATTTCCAATTTTGAGAATTGTAATTCAAAAATACATACATTCAAATATAATTCCTGACTATGGGATTTGTAGTTATGGCCTCCTACCTCAAGGTCGTTGACGAGGGTTCGCCAGTGAAATTCCAAAACTGAAATAGACTATTCAATAATGTGATGAATAATTATATCTATGACCCAATAATACAGTCAATATCTTATGAATAGATATCTAAAAAATCCTAGATCTCATCAATCATAAATGGAGGGAAATTATCCCCTAATAATCGTTAAAAAGAGGAGGGAATAACAGGAATACAAATGGGATGAAATTTCATACCATGGGAGGTGAAGATATACCAATATAATTTTTCATTCATTTATAATGGAGGTCAAAAGGACTTGTAATCCATCCATGATTCTCTAAATTTGATTTCAAATTGTTAGGGACGAGTTGTGTTGAATCAGGGTTAAAATCATGTGTGTCAGGATTTTTAAAATAATTTGCAGGGGATTATTTTCCTCAAAAATGGATTCTTAGGATGGGGCACATGGTTTTCCAAACCGTTCACTACACATTCAGATAAAATTATTACTATTATTATGTCACATGATTAAAGAAAATCCTGAGATAACTATGCACTACCCAAAATAGCTTAATAAATCACCAATTTCACAAAAAAATAAACAAGTTAAAACCCAAAAAAAATATTATATTAACATTAAAATAAATTTCCAAAAAACATTTTCGGTACATCTCTTGAAATGGTAGGGATCTTACATTCCACCGACCTTATAACAACTCTACCTCTAGTTTTTCTCTCATGCATCTATAAAATTTTGAGGTAAAAAGATCAGACCACAAATCCCGCATATCTATTTCTCTCTCCCATATTCTCTACGGAACACATCCATTTTTTAATAATGCATGAAGTATCTTCATGATCATTCCCCTCTGCACATTCTCACTATAATCCACAACACATATCAAATGCTCCTCAAATGATGAATCAGTATTAAGATCTATAATATCCACATTGATCAGAAGAAAATGGTTGGGCTGATACTGGCATAGTTGTGACACATTAAAAACATCAGGCATTGAACTATACCTCTATGGAAGAGCTAATTGGTATGCCCTGGGCCTGATTATCTTCAATACATCAAAAGGTCACACAAACCTAGGTGCCAAAAAACCCTCTATGTGAATCCTACAATGACTCAATATAAGAAAACCACAAAGGGAAGCACAATCACCCTCTATAAACTCAATGGGTCATATACATCTATCAGTATACGAATTATGTCTACTCTGATTAATATCCTTATGATTGTAAATTATCATAACCTTCTCTGATGTCTCCTACAGTAGATGTGGTCCCAATAGCTTTTTCTCTCCTGGCTCCATCTACCATAGAAGTTATTTTCATGGCCTACCATAATCATCCACATATAGTTCCATATAAATATAATATTGATAACTTTTTTATGTGATAAACAAACTAGCATTGGGTGCTTCTACTAAGACCCACCGAATTATATGACACATGCATGAATAATATCCTGAGCACCTATATAGTACGTTCCAAATTTTTATATTTATATTGGTGGAAATCTGTACTTAATAATACCAGTGTACCAAACACATTCTACTAGACATGATAGCAGCACAAAGTAAAATTTGATTTACATTCTAAAAAAATGCTCTGTGGAACCCCATGCAGATTGACCATCTCTCGAACATATATGTATCTCGACAGCTCTACTAATAAATTCATTCATATGGGCATGAAATGTTCAACAATGATAATTCAGTCCACAACCACCCGAATAGAATTATTATTATAAGCTATCCTTAGGAGAACCACCATGAAGTACATTGTAATGATTTCCTAAATTTCTCCTTGAATGGTCAATGACTATAGTAAACCATGATTTCATTGATATGTTTCCTTCACCTATTGACAGTGGAAACATCATGTTACAAACCCAGTAGTTTCCTTTTATGTGCTTGGTCGCCAATACTATCGACATAGGTCATGGTACATTTGTAAAATCCAAATGTACTACCCACTTAGAGGATTGGAATTCACACATCATCCCCTCATACATAAAGGTATGAACAAATACACATACTTTTAAATATATTATCTCATCCATATCTATGGTTCAATAGGAAGGAGACTCTCCACCTTCCTCACCATCCCTCATGGATAAACACTCTATATCCTAATACAGCCTCTCCTTGATCTGAACTAATATCATTGACTCCCTTATTATAATATGTGGGTTGTCTTACCTTAGCCCTCTTGACCAAAAAACTGAATCTCAACCATTAAATTTATCATCTTCTACTCAGCATTATACTCTGGAACTACCAGATTCGGTGTCTTCCTACTCAAATATCCAACAACACTTTTTCCCTTCCTAAGTGTATATTCTAGTTTAAAATCAAATAACGACATATAATCAACCCATATCTATTATTTTAGTTTTAAATATCTTGATGAAAATATGAATTTTATAGCATCCCGCCTCTTTATCACATAAAATTTCATTACATTTTACAAAACCGAGGATCTTTAAGGTTTAGTGTCTTGGAAACCAGGATCTTTAAACATGAAAACATAAAACATTCTTCTAAAACACTTGAAAGGCTTCTCCTCATGTTCATCCTAAGTTCAATACTGCATCACATAACCTGGGAGCATACATCAAAAGAAAGGGTGAGCAAAAATCCCAGTAAGGAAAACAAGAGAAACATTTTACATGTGAACTTGAGATACTTCAATAAGGTCATGAAAAAGAACATTAAGGCATTAGAATGAAATAAGGAGGCATATCATAATAAAAATAACATTTTTCATAACTTCAAAATGTGGCTACATAATTTAAAATAGAAAATCATGAACATATCACCAAGGTCCATCCCCAAGGTGTCATTTGAAAATTACCAAAGTTATTCACCAAGGTATCGTGAAAATTGTAATCTCTAGTGGTTACATCATTACCCAATGCATTGGAGCGCTATCAGGGAGCACCCTTTAATTTCCCTTTATTATAATGTGAGCCAAATATATCATCATCAAACATTTCATAAATAACCCATATAACATAAAATAAATTGGTTTCATTTCATAATCATAACGTTTTAAAAACTGCTTTAAAGACATGATCTTTACATCACTTTAAAACCCACAGAAAAGGAAGGTGGGTCTCATGTATGTAAATCCCAAAATTTAAAATAGAAAATTTTGGTATATATGTGAATACCCCTTTATAATAAAGAGCTTTGAGTATTCACTTAATAATATAAAATAACTTTAGAAAAAGAGAGAGACATTTTGAGACGAAAATTCTACAGCATAACGACTATGTTACGAGGTTTTAGAAGACATTAAAAAGAGATGTAAAATGGGTCAAACATTCATAAATGACCCATAAAATATTATATAGACAGAATAATAAGGATACATGATCATGGTAATGAAATTTCAAGGACATACCATTTGAAATGAAAAACATGGAAGGAAGACAAAAATTAGATTTCTCTTATGAAAGTTCAGCATCCTAACGGCGTTACTTAAACTTCAACAAAAATGATTTGAAAAGATCAAATAGGGTCTCTCATCCTGTGAAAATAAGAGTTCAGTATGATAGATATAGAGATAATGCCCCAACATAACAGAAAGGAACTTGAAAGAATTGACATGAATGTAGAACTTCAAAACAAGAAGGGTGAAGAACCACTTAAAAATTCGGCAGCCTAACGGCGCCACTTAAAACATCAAAATACTGAATTTAAGAGATCAAATAGAGACTCTCATAATATGAAAATAAGATTTAATTATGATAGATATAGAGATCATACCCCAACATAACAAAAAGGAACTTGAAAGAATTGACATGAATGTAGAACTTCAAAACGAGAAGGGTGAAGAACATCTTAAAAATTCGGCAGCCTAATGGCGCCACTTAAAACTTCAAAATACTGAATTGAAGAGATCAAATGGGGTCTCTCATAATATGAACATAAGAGTCCAGTATTATAGATATAGAGATCATACCCCAACCTAACAAAAAGGAACTTGAAATACTTCACATGAAAATAGATCTTGAAAAATGAGAAGGGAGAAAGAATCTGTTACAAAAATTTCCGCAGCCTAACGACGCCACTTAAAACTTCATAAAACGAAATAATGGGAGTAATAGGGGATCTCTCATTATATTTACATGAAAATGGAAGTAATAGGAGTATAAAAGAACATCCTCCAACATAAGAACATGGATCATAAAAAGAATGACATAAAAGAGATTACTTGAAATGAAAGAGAGAGGTCGGATCCCTTACCTTAAAACATAACTCTTAGAACTCAAAGGTTGGGACCTTGAGGGCTTTGGGGCACCATTGGAGGACTCCTTGGGAGGTAATGAGACCAGAACTTCGTTGGGGGAGAGTGGGGAGTCGAATGGATGAGAGGATGGCTTGGTATTTATAGGGAAAGTGAGGGGACAAGGCATTAATGGCAAAGGGACACCTCATTAGTGGTTTTGCCTAAACCATGGGCTTTCCCATGGTATTTGCCCATGGTATTGGCCAATTGGGACACCTCATACCTTACCTCACTATTTATAATTCGAACATATTGATTACAAACTTAATAAATCATTCAATGATGTCATTAAACACCCGTAACTTAAAAACTGTATTTTCACTATTCATCGAAAATTCAACTTTCTCAGAATAATCCCAAAATTTCACCTTATCCAAATATCAACGCTCTGATTAAAAATATGAACTCCATTTTATAAAAATAATTTTCTAAATATTTTTAATTTAATTTTTAAATTAAAACACTATTCACTGAAAATACATTTTTTTCAGAAAAAAACCCCAAAAATTACCATAGCATAATATCGATGCTCTGAGTTCAAAAATGAAATCTGTTTTATAAAAATAATTATCTAAATATTGTTAATTAAATTTTTTAATAAAAAACACTATTCACCCGAAAAAACTAATAATTGAATAATGATTTATGAAACCGTTATTTAACCATTTTATTGAATCACATTACTTAATCAAGGTGCCTAGATTATATTAATACTTTCTTTAAGTGAGATTACTAATCCATATGGACACATTACAAATCCTAATCATAAAATCACTATTCATAATTTACAATTCATCAAAAATTAAGTTGATCTTATTAGACTCTAAATTTCGTACTGAACATAATTTTAGAAGACCATTTTTCGAAAATCATTACAAATTTTTAATTATTTAAGGTTTACACAAACATTTTTCAAATATCCTTTTTCTAAAATTCATCAAAAATATGCATACTATATTTATTCGGTCATTTGAAAATTCATAAACTTCATTATAAGAAGAAATCAAAATTTTTATTTAAAACAAAGGATTACAAAAGGTAGTTACGGTCTCCTTGCATAGCCCCTTATCACACCAGCATAGGACCTAAGTGTAAGGTGTGCTAAGGTGAGAGAATCCAAGGGAGGCTCGGCCAACATCGCACGAGTAGTAATTTCTATCAGTTTGAACTTCTCGCGAAGGTGATCCCGTTATAGCTTTATACGATGAAGTTCAGCTTGGGTTTGGTCCAGAGCAAAGCCCAGTGGTTCTACCTCCTTCCCAAGTTCTGTTAGATGGGCTTCGATTGGTCCAAGACTACTGGGTGAGGCCATCGAATCTTCTTTCTATATTAATTAACCAAGATTACTTGTATTTAGAGACAATAATCAAAACGTTTAGTTTCTAGTGGTCATATTGACCAATGGTCATATAACAGTCAAAAACCAACCGTATCATTTTAATTATACTCATGTTATCAAATGAAACATTTTTGTTGTGTATAAAAAATAAAATAACACATAAAATTAGGTAACAAGATTTATTCAAAATTTCGGGTTGTTACAATCTTCCCCCCTTAAGAAATTCCGTCCTCGCAATTTTTTTTAAAATTAGGATTTGAAATTTCATTGAAAGTCCCACATCAGAAAAGGAGTCAGTAAAACTATTACTTTAAAAGAAAGAAAGGGAAGTACGAAGGTCACCCGAGTTAGCCCACACTAGGATTCCATGTAGGAAAACATGGACATGGAGGAGAAAACAAAGGGTCATGTTCTGAGGGAGCGTGACAGAGAACATGACTAGGATAAAGTTAACCATAAGAAAATCCCAAACTTATGATGTGAGTAAACGATCTTTGATTACCTAGTAGGAAACGTAAACCAACAACGTTTTTGTTTTACGTTCCTTTTAATAATTTTGAGAAATTCATTTACAACATAGAACAAAAACATAAGGAAATATATCTACCCTTATGTAGAGTTTCACCCTTCAATAAGTTTCTACCAAAACTAATCTTTTCTCCCAAACGACAAGCATTCAAAACTACTTGGTCTCTTCAAAACACAAGAATAATCTTTTAGAGAATCACACAATCCACAAAAGATTAACTATATATTTCTTCTATCTTTAAACATTATCCCAAAAACAGAAAGGGTAAGGTTAAACAACTCTTCAAAAAGGAAGAATCCCATAGGAATGGAAAATAATTTTAAATCTTCAATGTTCCATGGTAATACCCAAAGTTCATCATAGACCATCCCATAAATAACGGTCCTTTAATTCCTCAAAATAAACCAAACTAAGATTGAAACTCAAATACAAGAAGGATTTGATAACATAGTCTTCCAAAATAAACTTCATTGTTCATCTCCAAAAAACATCAACCACTCCTAACATCTTATAAAAAAAATTATCTAAACTAAACATATTTTACCCAAGATAGGTTAATCATTCCAATAAGTAACCTAAATTACTATAAGTCCACCATAAATTCATTGATTCTTCAAAATATAAGTCAACCTTACTCCTCAATGAAAATACCGTAGTAATCTATTTACCTCGACCATATAGGGTCCCCAAAATAGTGAACATATTCCAAAATAATAATAATTTTTTAACCCCCTAATCATCTCTGTCATATTAATATGACAATTGTTGCATTTCCTATAACATTGGTTTTTGGGGCATGTTCTTCCATTTCCCGCCATTAACTAAGAAAAGAAACTATAATTAGGGGCTTATTTACTTAGCTAATAATCATGAAAAGGAAACTTTAAGCATAAAAGGATAAACATGTAGAATAAAAGTATATCCTAACTTGTGATCCCGTAGGTTTCAATATAGGTTATCCATGATCATATATTCTTATGTGAATCTTTATTTTGCTTTATCCTTGTTCCTTTAATAATGGTTCATACTAATATTATGAATTTACCAAAGCATATCCCCCGGGAGTGTCGTAACCAAGAGTGCAGCAAGGCCCGTTGTCATGTACCGGTTCCCGTTCGAGTCTAGCTCAAAGCGGTGTTTTCAGGTTTTACCCCTATGTACATCTGTGCCAGAGCCACCTCTACCTACTCGTATCCAGACAGGGATGTATTTTCTTGGAAACCCCTTACTCAATACTCACCAAAATACCAGGAAGATTTCCTATATTTAAACTTTTCTATAGGGTTATTCCTAGATTTTTCATATCCTAATTTCCAAAAATAACTAATCCATCCTTTGATACCAACTATTGCATCCCGCCTATTTATCACATAAACTTTCATTACATTTTACAAAACCGAGGATCTTTATGGTTTAGTGTCTTGGAAACCAGGATCTTTAAACATGAAAACATAAAACATTCTTCTAAAACACTTGAAAGGATTCTCCTCATGTTCATCCTAGGTTCATTACTGCATCACATAACCTGGGAGCATACATCAAAAGAAAGGGTGAGCAAAAAGCCCAGTAAGGAAAACAAGAGAAACATTTTACATGTGAACTTGAGATACTTCAATAAGGTCATGAAAAAGAACTTGAAGGCATGAGAATGAAATAAGGAGGCATATCATAATAAAAATAACATTTTTCAGAACTTGAAAATGTGGCTACATCATTTAACATATACAATCATGAACATATCACCAAGGTCCACCCCCAAGGTGTCATTTGAAAATTACCAAGGTTATTCACAAAGGTATCGTGAAAATTGTAATCTCTAGTGGTTACATCATTACCCAATGCATTGAAGCGCTATCAGGGCGCACCCTTAAATTTGACTTTATTATAATGTGAGCTACATATATCATCATCAAACATTTAATAAATAACCCATATAACATAAAATAAATGGGTTTCATTTCATTATCATAACGTTTTAAAAACTGCTTTAAAGACATGATCTTTACATCACTTTAAAACCCACAGAAAAGGAAGGTGGGTCTCATGTATGTAAATCAAAGAATTTAAAATAGAACATTTTGGTATATATGTGAATACCCCTTTAGAAGAAAGAGCTTTGAGTATTCACTTAATAATATAAAAGAACTTTCGAAAAAGAGAGAGACATTTTGAGACGGAAATTCTGCAGCATAACGGCTATGTTATGAGGTTTTAGAAGACATTAAAAAGAGAGGTAAAATGGGTCAAACATTCATAAATGACGCATAAAATATTAGATAGACAGAATAAGAAGGATACATGATCATGTTAATGAAATTCCAAGGACATACCAATTGAAATGAAAAACATGGAAGGAAGACAAAAATTAGATTTCTCTTATGAAAGTTTGGCAGCCTAACGGCGCTACTTAAACTTCAACAAAAATGATTTGAAAAGATCAAATAGGTTCACTCATAATGTGAACATAAGAGTTCAGTATTATAGATATAGAGATAATTCCCCAACATAACAAAAAGGAACTTGAAAGAATTGACATGAAAGTAGAAATTCAAAACGAGAAGGGTGAAGAACCACTTAAAAATTCGGTAGCCTAACGGCGCCACTTAAAACATCAAAATACTGAATTGAAGATATCAAATGGGGTATCTCATCACATGAAAATAATAGTTCAGTATGATAGATATATAGATCATACCCCAACATAACAAAAAGGAACTTGAATGAATTGACATAAAAGTAGAACTTCAAAACGAGAAGGGTGAAGAACCACTTAAAAATTCGGCAGCCTAATGGCGCCAATTAAAACTTCAAAATTCTGAATTGAAGAGATCAAATTGGGTCTCTCATCATATGAACATAATAGTCCAGTATGATAGATATAGATATCATACCCCAACATAACAAAAAGGAACTTCAAATACTTTACATGAAAATAGATCTTGAAATATGAGAAGGGAGAAAGAATCTGTTACAAAAATTTCGGCAGCCTAACGACGCCACTTAAAACATAATAATAAAACGAAATAATGATAGTAATAGGGGATCTCTCATTATATGTACATGAAAAGGGATGTAAGAGGAGTATAAAAGAACATACTCCAACATAAGAACATGGATCATAAAAGGAATGACATAAAAGAGATTATTTGAAATGAAAGAGAGAGGTCGGATCCCTTACCTTAAAACATAACTCTTAAAACTCAAAGGTTGGGACCTTGAGGGATTGGGGGCACCATGGTAGGACTCCTTGGGAGGTAATGAGACCATAACTTCGTTGGGGGAGAGTGGGGAGTCGAATGGATGAGAGGATTGCTTGGTATTTATAGGGAAAGTGAGGGGACAAGGCATTAATGGCAAAGGGACACCTCATTAGTGGTTTTGGCAAAACCATGGGCTTGCCCATGGTATTTTCCCATGGTATTGGCCACTTGGGACACCTCATACCTTATCTCACTATTCATAATTCGAACATATTGATTACAAACTTAATATATCATTTAATGATGTAATTAAACACCAGTAACTTAAAAACTGTATTTTCACTATTCATCGAAAATTCAACTTTCTCAGAATACTCCCAAAATTTCACCTTAACCAAATATCAACGCTCTGATTAAAAATATGAACTCCATTTTATAAAAATAATTTTCTAAATATTTTTAATTTAATTTTTAAATAAAAACACTATTCACCGAAAATTCATTTTTTCAGAAAAAACCCCAAAAATTACCATAGCATAATATCGATGCTCTGAGTTCAAAAATGAAATCCGTTTTATAAAAATAATTAACTAAATATTTTTAATTAAGTTTTTAAATAAAAAACACTATTCACCCAAAAAAACTAATACGTGAATAATGATTTATGAAACCGTTATTTAACCATTTTATTGAATCACATTACTTAATCAAGGTGCCTAGATTATATTAATACTTTCTTTAAGTGAGATTAATAATCCATTTGGATACATTACTAATCCTAATCATAAAATCACTATTCATAATTTACAATTCATCAAAAATTAAGTTGATCTTATTAGACTCTAAATTTCGTACTGAACATAATTGTAGAAGACCATTTTTCGAAAATCATTACACATTTTTAATTATTTATGGTTTACACAAACATTTTTAAAATATCCTTTTTCTAAAACTCATCAAAAATATGCATACAATATTTATCCGGTCATTTTAAAATTCATAAACTTCATCATAAGAAGAAATCAAAATATTTATTTAAAACAAAGGATTACACAAGGCAGTTACGGTCTCCTTACATAGCCCCTTATCACACTAGCATAGGACCTAAGTGTAAGTTGTGCTAAGGTGAGAGAATCTGAGGGAGGCTCGACCAACATCGCACGAGTAGTAATTTCTATCAGTTTGAACTTCTCGCGAAGCCGATCCCGTTCTAGCTTTACACGATGAAGTTCAGCTTGGGTTTGGTCCAGAGCAAAGCCCAGTGGTGCTACCTCCTTCCCAAGTTCTGTTAGATGGGCTTCGATTGGTCCAAGACTACTGGGTGAGGCCATCGAATCTTCTTTCTATATTAATTAACCAAGATTACTTGTATTTAGAGACAATAATCAAAACGTTCAGTTTCTAGTGGTCATATTGACAAATGGTCATATAACAGTCAAAAACCAACAGTATCATTTTAATTATACTCATGTTATCAAATGAAACATTTTTGTTGTGTATAAAAAATAAAATAACACATAAAATTAGGAAACAAGATTTATTCAAAATTTCGGGTTGTTACAAATTTAATCTCTTGTGATTCGTATACACATTAAACATTTCACCCAATAGATAATGTTTCCAACACATCAAGATATAAACAACTACATCAAACATGACATTGTTTCAAGTGTAGTTTAATTTTGGTTCCATCAATTTTCATGACCCATACCCCGCAACATAATCACTTTGCATCAACAATGCACCAATCCTGATCCAAAATGCATCACAAACCACCATATACTTTTCATTTGGCTCATGTAGGATCACAGATGGTGTAGTAGTCAAATGCTTCTTTTTCTACCTAAAATCATTATATCATGCTCCATGACATTAAAATATCATTACATTATTGGTAAATAACTAAAGTAGTGCTATGATTTGGGAAAAATCATAGATGAATCTTCAATAATTCCCTGTTATTCCCAGAAAATTGTGGATATTGAAAATATTATTGGTTCGCCCCCAATTAACTATGGCCTAAAAATTATTTGGGTCCATAAAAAAACATTCTTATGAGATAATGTGACCCACAATGTGTACCATGTCGATCCCAAATTAAAACTTGCATTGTATGTCATAAATCCTATGATCTTTTGGCTTAGTCAAGACGCCATCAAGATATTGAGCATGATCATCATGATTCTCATAGTACACCATGATGTCATCCACAAACACAACCACAAACATATACATGTATGGTTGTTAGATTTTTTTTCATCAAGGGCATAATAATGGTAGGATAATTTTCCAACCCACGCGACATCATGAAGAACTCATAAAGTCCATATGATATTTAAATTTTGTCTAAGGTATATTATAATATAAAACACTCAACTGGTGGTATCCTGATGTCAAATAAATCTTTGAAAAGAAACAATCTCCACTGATATATTATAAGAGATCATCGATACGTGAATGAGAATAACAATTATTTATGGTTATTTAGTTCAAATTGTGGTTATGAAAGAAACATAAAATATTTCCAGCTTTATTAGTAAAAAAATAATAGATCCCTATGGTGACATACTTGGAATAATAATCCCCTTATCCATTAACAATTTTTGTTGAATCTTAAGATCTTCAAGCTCAGTTGGTGCCATTTAGTATGGTGTAATAGAAACCAGATCATCTATAATCATTAGCTCAATTGTGAATTTAATACTCAATTAATTGGAATCCCCAATAATTCCACATGAAAAAAATACTTGATCTAGTCTACAAGGGTGGATTTTTATCATGATTTACACCCCCATCATCTAGAAAAATACTTTCAACATTGGTGGTGAGATCCCCTAGTTTCTCCTAAACTGGCCATGCACTGCTTTCCTTGATATCCCACTCTTTACGGTGAACATAAATGTAACCCTAAATATATTAAATGTCACTCTTTTATGGTAACAATCTATGTGGTCTTGGTATACTACTAACCATTTCTTTACCAAATTCATGTTAAAGCCTGAAATTTCAAGTATGTAGATATTACAACGAACAAAATACTCCCCCACAACGAGAGAACACCCCTTTTCCAGAAAGAGGTATTTTGACCATACCCCCAATGGTGTATCTCTCCTCATAACAAAACATATAAACTCCACGACTAGACTCAACATGTCCAAAAGTTGTGTATATATAAAGGAATGTGATGCACAGGAATCAAATTTTTCACGAGAAAGTGTAAAATCTACTGGAATAGTACCTAAAATCATTGAGGGTAGAACCTCTCTATCCTCACATATAAGATGAAGTGCATGATTCTGTCTTGTCCATCTTCAATGTGATGCATTTTGAGTCCCCTAATACATACCACTCTACTAATATGGGGTCAATTTCCTAGAAGTACCTCATCCACATCCTCAGCCATGATGACCAGTATAACTATAACTTCCAGAATTGTATGATGTAGAGAACCCCCTTCCCAAAATCTATTTCTACCTAGATACTCTCTCACTTCCCCTCTGTTATGTTTTTAAAAAAAACATTATAGGTTTACCATCTTGTTGAAATCTCGACAATATATAGGCATTCGAGAATAGTGTCAGTTAATGTTCCTTGACAAACCTCATTGGTGGAATGCCACTCAGGTAAGGTCCTGAATAAATTATAATTCCCCCTAACCACTCTTCTATCCACTTATCTATGAAACATTCAAATATACCACCTCTAAAAGAATTTTCTTCCAAAATAGGTTATCATGGGACATAATTTCACACTATATCCCATCCTAAATTGTTTTCCCACAATCTCTTCATCCCCTTCCAATAATGGAACAATGTACTGCAAATCCATTAAGCATCCCACATAGCCAATCACGGGCATTGATCCCTATATTTTCACCACTCACTGTTTGTCTCTCTGTTAATGTGACCCATGAACTTCACCTGAAATTCCATTCACTACACACTCTCATGTTTTACATCCAAAGTCCAGATTTCTTAACAATTATTATGTTGACTACGTAACATATAAACATCCAGTTGGAGTCATTTCTATGTAGGAGTCTCTATGATGTCTAGGATTGTGTTGATATACTGGATCCAAAACTCAACTATATCAAGTCCACCCTCTCATATAATGGTTTTAGGGTGATGCAACTAAAACTCCCATGTAAAGTTATACATATTATTCACAACACACTATGATTATCTTCCAATAAATTACATAAAGAGGTGAATTTTCTCCTAGAAATACTCTCCAAATTCCTCACCTAAAACAATCAGAGGCACAATATCCACTACCGGTGGATCATTTCCATCCATGTCCTCTTTTCATCCAATCAACAAGGTTTGTTGGGGTGTAATATCTATAAAATTAAAAACACATGTCTTCAGATACATTACACCACATCAATAAAACAAGGATTCACATATAGAAAAAAAATAGTTATCCCGCCTAATTGTCATAAGGTCAAAATTGAAACTCTATCACTATCGTTAACCATCTCTCACCTATGTCTTTGTTAACAAAGGGTAAGAATAGTCTAATTATTATTTTTCCTTATTAAACTCCCTTTTTTCTAAATCATGCATCATTTTAAAATATTCAATTACATCTTAAGAAACTTTTTCATTTAATTTCACTATAAAAAAAAGCATTTACATTTAAAAACATTCAAAGACATTCTTTTCCCATGCTTGCATAAAAATGATGCATTTTACAATTGTCTTTGAATTCCTACAATTATTCATTTAGACTCAACTCTCATTCCATACTGATCCATGGGTCAAAAATACTAAAATCAAAGAAAAATTTTTACATCACACTATATGTGTTTCACTCAAGGTGAAATAACATCCTTCTGTAACAAAACACATCAAGAACAACAATCCCATCATGGGTACATGGATTTTACCCTTGAACATGGGTTAGCGACTCCTATGAATGATCTCTTAACAATGGAATGACTCATACTATTCTTATTTCTATAATTTACAAATAGTATAAAAAAATAAAACAAAATATATCTCCTTTTATAAAACATTTTTACAACCTTAACAAAGTTTCACACAACGGTGATCCGATCTTGTTGATAACATTACCTCAGGTGCACCGCCCCATACACTGGAGTCACCTGGCTTACAGCAAGGGTCAAATATATATCATGGGGATACTATACCCTCTTTATAAAAATATCAAAATAGTGGATAATAAATAAATCATAACTAAATGGTATAATCATTCCAAAAATAATACCAACATCACATGTTTAAAAAAATAGGATTACAATATCCACACCAAAATAGTAGATATGTTATTCCATATATGTTTCAAGTTTCAATATCCAAAAATAAATGAAGACACTAAAATATCTCCATGCAGGTCCCGACACCATATCTCATTCCATCATGCATGCTCTATACGAACTCATCCATATAACATAGGACTCTTTCCCTTATCCTATATTTTATCCATGTACTCTATTCATGTATCGATCAAGAATCCTGAGTAGGGTGTGGGTACAACTCAGTAGGCCACTACCAACAACATCAAAAATAATATCTAATAATTATAGTGTAATCAGTTTTAAAAAGAATAATGAAAAATTCATAAATAAATATTTAACAATTCAATAATTCTAATTAACCACCAAAATATAGGGGTTCACAATGACACACAAACCAACCATACTTTTCGACCCATGCTGGATCTGAACTAACCCTAAGAGATATAACATGGAGAATCAAAATTCATCATTTAACAAGGTTTTTCATTTATAAGTCATTCAATTTCAATTCATATTATTCCTACCTAGAACTTAAGTCAAATTCCAACATTTTAGGCCAGGAACACAATGGGTAGGACATTGTGGGTATTTGAAGCATCATTCCATGTCATACAACATGTTTATCAATCATTCACACGTGATATTTATAATCACTAGTCTATATACCACACTCACTTATCACATCTATGTATTTGGGTCTAGAATGACATGTCTAGAACCTCTTGCATATTTGAAGCATTAGTATGTTTCTAACAACATTTTTATCAGTAAATAAATCTAAATCACATGTGTCAAATTCCACAAGGCTAATCTACATTAACCCTCATAACAATATTTCACATCATGGAATGTCATCTCAATTTTAAATTCAATCATGGTTTCACATTTTAATCACAAGTACTAAAATGAAAAGTCAATATTAAACTAGTAATCATCATTTAATAAAAAAAACTATTAACCCTTTAATTTGAATCCAACCATTTAATTATTTACATTAATCATCCATTTCTACATTCCATTATGATCCCAATTCATTAATTCAATCGATTAACCAATTTCAATTTCACATATTCAACCCATTTCATTATCACGTAGTAATTAAATTAATCAATTCCATCATTCCATTTAATAATTAAATAACTAATTAATCCAATTCAATATTAATTTTTTTAAATTGGAAATTTAAACTCAATAATACATACATAGAAACATAATTTCAAGATATGGGATTTTGAATGTATCCCACCTACTATAAGGACTCGGCCTTTGACAAACAAAATTTAGTAAATTATTTTATAACTCAGTTCCTTACAATACCAAAAATATTTTCAGATTATATTTTTAGATAGTTATTTAATAATTTATACATATCAACCCACAAGCATACAATGTTATTACTAATAAAACAGTTTCCATTTCTTTCATAATATGAATGTTTTTAATAAAACAATAACTCTTTTCATGAAAAACCTTCACAATATTCAGAATGGATTCATCATTTCTCTTACCAATTCTAAAACCCAATGAAAAAAAATTCCAAACATGGGATGGGTGCAAAAAATTTAGTAAGGGACATAAAAAATAAATAAGTAAATTATTATCCCATGAATACTTGTAATAATAATAAATAATTTCCAAAAATTTATACTTCTCACCTTTAAAGTGTCATAAACTATCTACACGAAAGCACGAGATTTCCCTAAAACATAGAGAATATAAATAGATACATAACGTTATCTTAAGGAATTACATACTTAATATTGTTACCCACATGGATACCATATGATTTGAAACCATCATCACTACGTGAAAATTTCACACCCCCGACTACCTGACTATGTACCCTTCACAGTTACACATACTGTAATTATATGGTCGACCTCCAACATAAGCATACCCAACGCATTGGAGGGAGATATAGGTCCCAGAAATCATAATAAAAATTTACCAAGAACCAAAATATAATCATAAAATATTAGTAATTTCATAAAAATATTCCCCTTAAATTGTGTAAAAATACAAATTTAAAAGAGGATATTTAAATAAAAGTCTCTTACCTCGAGTTCATCTTACATAATACATGGTAAAACTCTTGTATAATTGTTTAAATAGTTGTATTAATATAATAACTAAATATTTCATATTTATAATACCTTTTATGATCTTTTTACATCAACTTTACACCCCGTTTTCAATAATTTTTTGTTATTTCCATTATTTCAGGAGCATTTATTTCATGGTTTTCATGGTTGGTTCATTATGGATTATCTTATAAAAGTGTTGAAAAACTCTGAAAGTAGAATGAAATGGTATTAATATGTTTTGAATATTCAGAATGATACCTTATATCATTATTCTTATGAAGTGAGGATAATTCATTACATAAAACAATTATTAAAATGATTTAATTTATTTTTATATCTTTTAAAACCATCATAAAATTATACCATTTTATTTAATATCTAATTTTTATATTGGTTCCAAAACATTTTATAAATTATTATATATATATATATAAGTAATTATTATAAAATAATAATAATGTTTTTATGACTATAATTGGAGGTGGTAATGGAAAATGAAAGTGTATCTTCCATGATGGTGGTAAATCAACACATCACATACGATGTTCTAATTTTTAGAATAAAATGGGGAAAATATGGATTTTGATGATGATTTTTTTCATAAAAACGAAAACAATGCACTATATATACTATAATATAGTTTTAATCAATTTGGATACACGGAGGTGAATTGAAAATAAGAAATTAAATTAAATTAAAAGTAGAATAAAAGAAAATAAAATGGGGTTTTACCACTTGAATTCTTCTCCTTATGAACCTCCTTAAGGCCCATTCTTTTGGCCTTTTGTTGAGATCAACATGTCATGGACGTGAGTAATATACTTGGGGGTAATTGGGGTGAAGAGAAACAGTATACAAGGCTTTATAAGGTTTGGATAATAGGTGCGAGATGTGGCATTTATAATGGGGGAGAGGGGTACTTTTTGATTATTTTATTCATTACTTTATTATTCTAGATCAAGTCTATGAATAGTTTCAGCATTATAATGAAATATAATTAAATAATTGAGGAGTATTCGAAATTAATGTTCTTATATCAGCGATGGATCATAGAATAGTGTATTTAAATTATAATGTATATATTTCATAAATTTGTGTAATTTACTATTCACCAAAAATAATGTATTTTAGATAGATCCCAAAAATTCAACAAAAGGATTTGCAACATGTTGAATTTAAAAATGAACTCCATTTTTTAAAAATAATTTTCTACATATTATACATTTATTTTTTAATTAAATTAATCATTTAGTAGAAAATACAAATTTAAAAAATATAACTAGTTTTTTAACACATATAAAAGATAATTAAGGACTGATTAAATAATATTATAATCATAATAAAACATAATATTAATTTATGAATCTATTTTATGAAGATAATTTTTTTGTGTCATTATATTAATTATAAAATTGTAAGTAAAAATATTTGTGTCACAAAAAATAATTAGATTTAAATTATCACCTTAAACCCCATTATTTACATATTTTATTTTTTAAATACATGAGGATTTCAATTACAAGATACATAAATTTTATTTACACTTTCATTTTTCAGGATACTAATCTATTAGTATAAATTCCTTAATTTCCATAAATAACACTTATTTCATAATAAATTAACAATGATTTTAAAAATTTTGTTTTAGAATGATTAAAATTTATTTTATAAGTACCTGGGTTGTGACATTCTCCCAAAATTTTCAAAATTTCAACCATAGAATTTTGATTCACTTTTTTTACAAGTGAAGTTACATTTCCCTAAAAGCATTTTCAACTTCATATGTAGCCTCTTCAACTGTGTGGTTTCCCCCCTAAACATTTACCTAGGGAATTACCCTATTCAACAATATTTGGTCAATATGATCAAGAATATTAATAGTTTTATCTTTGTAAGAATGTTATTCTTCTAGAAGAACTTCTTTTGGCATCAAAAATTAGGATGAATCTGGGACATTAATTCATAACATTGAAACCTAAGAAACATTGTGTACCTGAGATAAACTCAATAGATAAGAGATAGCAAACCTATACAACATTCTATAAGATTTCATAAGGCCCAATTAACAATGGACATAGCATTCCATTATTATAAAAACACATAACTCTTTTCCAAGAATATACTTTAAGGAAGAAATAATCACCTACCTCAAAATAAAAGTCTATACATCTATTATCTATATATCTTTTCATCCTAATTTGATATATCCTCATGTGTTGGTGGATAGAGTTCACTTTATCAGCCACTTCCTCAACTAATTCTTGACTCATTTACTTCTTTTCCCTAACATATTTCCAAAATTTATGAGTTCAACACCGCTTTCAATGTAATTCTTCAAAAGGGTTCATCATTATACTATAATGAAAACTGTTGTTACAAGAAAACAATACTAAAGAAATATATTGACCCAAAATTACTCAATAATCCACTAAAAAAGCACATAACATTTCTTCAAAGGATTTAAATGTTCACTCTATCTATCTACCATATAAAAGATGAAAGGTTATTCTGAAATTTAGTTTTTTGCCCAATGACTTCTGATGTCCTTTCCAAAACATAGAAGTTAACATAAGAACACTGTGAGATATAATAGAAAGAGTAACTCCATGTAACCTAAAAATATATTTGTGGTACATTTAAGATATCTAATCTTGATAGTGAGTGTCTTGAATAGGAAGAAGATGAGAAACTTTAGCGAGTCAATGAATAATAACCCAAATTGCATTTTTCCCTCAATAATTATTTTTTAGTCCCACTATGATGTCAATAGATATTTTTTCTCATTCCTACCATGGAATTGTAAAATAGTGAAGCATCTCTTTTGTAATTGTCTTTCTTCTTTAACCATTCGAATGGATAGGAAATTCAGTAGAAGTTTTTTTTTCATAAATACATGGGAATTTTACAGGTTCGTAGTTTTTGAAGGCGCCAGATTACGAGGCCTGGTGTGCTTGGAATCAATTTCTGATGTTTTTTTCAGGTACGTTCAATAAACGTACATGCGGGATTTTATATCTTTTGAACCAGTGATGAGGATTGAAATCTGAGGGCACCGTTGAACTTGCAGGACCAATATTCTCTTAAAGAGACCTTTACCATAGTTGTGTTTTATCGATATTGGATGTTAATTTTTGGGGATTCAAAATAAATTAAATAAAAATATGTGTAGCATGTTTTTATCTTAGTGGTGGTTTAATCATCCAAGGGGAGGTTGGATGTGGGACCCACATGCACATATCCTCCCATGGCAGGATATTATGTAGTGGGGTGCACATAAGATTCATACCCTCCATTAACCCCGCATTTACGCTCCATTATTAATTTGACACCCATCTTCATTAATGAGAACACTTCACCTCCCCCTACTTTATTTTAATTCTTCACCTTCCTCCCCCAAATTAATTAAGAAAACATCACCAATTAATTAAGTGAAGTAACTTAATTTAATTTTAATCTTTTCAAATTCTTGCAAACAACAAAATAATAGAGAAGCCTATTATTTTAGTTTGTTGGTTGGAAACCTCCATTTGGGGGTGGAACGTTGAGAGGACATGGGAGATTCTTGGAGAACGACATCCTCTCCAACGAAGAATGTCATAATCTCCAATGAAGAATGAAGTCCTCTCTGACAAAGAACAAGGACGATGCTTGAGCTCGGGATTGGCAGCGTGTGATGGGCGCAATGTACGGCGACACATTCAAATTATTTTCCCACGCCATTGACAATGTTCATCGATACGAGGTAGGGGTTTGATTGGATTAAATTAAATACTTCTCCTTGGTTATTTATTATGGTTCGATGATGGCCACTTTTTATCACCTAATACGGAAGGCACAGGCCGAAAAAACACGGCCTGACGTCCCTCAGTTGGTTCTTGTTTGGTTGGCAACGGAGGCGGACCGCGGGAGAAGACGGCGGTGCAAGGACCGCCGGACCGCAGAAAGGGCGGGACACCGTTGCACCACGCAATGAAAAGACACGACCAGGTGGGCCATGGCAGAGCTGGAAGGGTGTGGTAACACCGCACCGCGTCGGTGATGAACCGTGGCTAGGAGGGCCGCTGTGGATGGAAGAGGCGCGGCGCAGTCGCGCTATGCCCGAGGAAGGGGAAATGACGGACGAAGATGGAACGCCGCCATCGCACCGCGCCAAAGAAAACACACGGCCAAAGGCCGCGACAGATAGAGGGTGGTCGGCTGAGCTAGCAGCTTTCGGTGCCCTAAAGGTGATACCTGAAGGGTCCTGTGGTTTCTTCAGAAGCAGGGGGCGTGACACCCCCCCCTGTGGCATGGCCCGTCGGGCCGAGAAGCCAGCCGGCCATGCGGCAAGCGGCCTTCCCACAATGGATGGCCAGGTCAGGCCATGCAGCTAGCCGGTCCAGGCCACTTGGCCTGCATGGAAAGGCCACACGGTCGGGTCGCCCATCGGTCGGCCCATCCTTCAGGTTAGGAAGCGCCTTCGAGAGGGGCAGACACTTTGGGTCAGGCCGCTTCCTTGGGTCGGAACACCACCTTGTACCAGGTTGAACCCGTTGATCAGGTCAGACCCTGGTTTGTACCGGGTGGGGCCGGGTCGGTCCAACTGGGTCAGACCGAACCCGGACCCGCTATGGTTAATTACACATTTTTTGCCCGTATCTTGGGCTATGTGTGTCCGATCGACGAACCATCTACGGCGACAGAAATCAGAGAGTGAGACACTTCTTTTGGAATACCCCACTTGAGTTTTGGATATTTTTTGGGTTTGGTCCGGTTGTATTGAACCTAAAAACAAACCGGGCCCCTGGAACAGAAATTCCAATAACTTGCAGACCGGGAATTCGATTGATGCACCATCTATCGTGTTGGGTTCCTTATGATGAGACGAAACTACGGGATACATAAACTATAGAATTCATGGTAGTTGATGTATTAACACATTTTTCGTGGAGTGGAAGCTCCCAGAATCGATCGTGTTATGTGTGGGAACCCTAGGGCTAGTTGCGACTGAGGTGACAAGATCCTCTCTGGGTTCGGCAACGACGATATTGTACCAAGATCCTATGTGGGTTCATTAGCGATGAATTCTGTACCGGGATCCTCTGTGGGTTTGACGGTGGTGACTTTTGTACTGGGATCATCCATGGGTTTGAAAATGATGACTTTTGTACGAGGATCCTACGTTGGTTCGATAGCGTTGATATTGTTCCAAGATCCTACGTGGGTTCAACAGAGGAGAATATTTAGTGGATACATCTAATCATCTCTACCCCTCTTCATGTTTTGTATACCTGTGTGAGATGAGTCTTGTCTTACAATCATTATCATTGAGGTGATTGACATACAACCTTTGAAGAATTGGTTGTGCTAGGGCTCGATAGTTGCAGCCAGACTATGACTGGTAACTTAGGTATATGATTGGTAATATATTTAATTAGGGTTGGTTGATACTTTGTGATTGTATCTTTCTTTATTGGTTTATCCTTAGTGGATTCTGGGAGTCCTTCGAGTGTCTTGGGGTCCCCTACTGAGTATTGTTATACTCACCCCTACATGGGCTTCGCCCACACCTTGTTGTGTTCAGTGAAAACGACGGTCAGCTGTGATCGAGGCTAAGGGTGACAAATGAGAGGCTGCTCAGAGCTAGACTAGACGGGACGTACCTCAAGGATGAGTTGTTTGAGTTCTGTACCTTCCTATCAGGTAGTATTCATCGGTGGACAATACAAGAGTTGTTTGTCCTTTTTACTTGTACTTGTACTTGTTGTTTAGTTGGGTTTGTATACTGGTAAATTTACTTTCAGCACACCATTCTTTTATATATTAGTACTTGTTTCTCCCACTTCTTGTGTTCAGACAGTGTGTGTTTTAAGTTTAAAGGTAATGCCTTCCCTTATTATTAGGGATATGCCTTTAGTGATAGTCACCAGCCCCTAGCCTATGGAAGGTGGGCTTGGGCTAGTCACAGCATGGGCCTCGAAGACGGGTCCTGACAATTCGATCAATCCAACATTTCATGGTAAAATATATAAAATCTAATTTCATTCTATCCCACCTGTAATGCTCTCAAAGGTCTCTATACATCATAGTAATACATGGATGTAATAAATATAGAGAACTACAAGCTTCACACAACACTATTTCTCCGTTAAGGAACCACAAGGCACACTTAATTGCTTCCCACCTCTCAAAACAAAATCATTATCAATGTTAAATTCTGAAAACATACCTATTTTAACCAGTTATACTTTTTTCTGTAACTCATGGTATTCCTTCTATGCTTTCTTAATTATATATAATAGGGATGATTGCAATGAAACCTAAAATAAAATAGAGTAATTTAATATACCAACAAATTTAAATCCAAAATTAATCAAATCATTAATCACGGGGTCATGTTACAAACATGTCATGGTTAATGTATCATGATGTTTTTGAATCAATTAATCCCTTACTTTGTTTCCTTTTCCAGGATGGAAATTGATCATGTAATCATAATCCTATATCAGTTTAAGCCATCATCTTTGTCTCGTGTTTAATTGATTATGAGTAAATATATACTTTGACTTTTACGGTAAGTATATATTTCATATTTGGATCCACATAAATGATGCCTCCAAATTTTCTAACCCAAAACCAATGTTTTTGTTTCAAAATAATATGTGGGAAAATTAAACTCATGAGGTTTCAATTTTCATGATGCATAAGAAATTAAAAAGTCATTTCTCATCCAAATGCAACTAAGTCAATTCAATGAAACATCATTATAGATGGCAAACTAAACATTTATTGAAGGTAGAGAATAAATTGGACCATTTACAAATCTTCACATTAGTTCATAAAAATAATCATCCCATTATTCTGTCTAAAAAAATTGAACCCCTTTTCATCATAACATAGTTAGCGGGATAAATTATCAAGCATTTTGTTTAACAAACCTTCGAAAATAGCCTATTATTCCTAGAAAATTATTAATATATGTAAAATATTTTGTTTATTTCAATTCATGAATGACTTTTTTTGGTGGGATCAACTATTAAGACATCTTTATTTTGAATCATCCAATGAATATAATTTGTCGAAACCTAACATCATAATTTCTTAATTTATCATATATTTTGTTTTCTTTGAGAGTTTTTAGGAAAATCCAGAGATTGTTTTCATGAACTTCATAGAATTTATGAAAACAAAAATACCATCAATAAAGAATAAATAAATTATCACAATATTCAAGTAATATTTTATTTATAGGATCCATAAATACAGAAGGGTCATTTTTCAAGCCAAGGGGAATAATGAAGAATTATTAATTCTCATATCTAGTTTGGAATGCTATTTTTGGAATGTCATCCTCCACCTTCACCTAATGGTACCCAAATCTCATGTCAATCTTTTAATAATACTCATCTTCCTGGATCTAATCAAACTAGACATTGATATGAGGCAATGGATACTTATTCATAACATTAATGTCATTTAAAGCTCTATAATCAATTCAAATTCTCACAGAACACTCATTATTTTTAACAATAAAATAGAGGAACCCCATGGTGAAGTTGATGGAAAAATGATGCATTTATCAAGAAACTCGTGCAATAGATTTCTCCATTCTAAAAGTAACACATTATCTATTTGATATGTTGATTTTGAAATATTCATAGCATCGAGAACTAATATAATACTAATTTAAACATCTCAATCATGTATAACACTAGAAAACTCATCAGGAAAAACATCTATGTATTTATTTACCACTAACACCTCATTTATATGAATGGTTCCATTGTTTATAAAAATGTGTGCTCGATAACATTCATTTTTAGCCATTAACAATTCATCATATTCTAAATATGTTATTAATGGTATGGGTTCATTCTTATATATAAATTAAAAAACTTTTAAAAAAATTCATTAGCTCTATGATCAATCTTATCATGGTTAACATAAATCCAATCCATACCAAAAATAATATAGAACTATACCAGGGGAAAAAACAAGTTTTTCAAGTGATGTATTTCTATATAAAACAACATGAAGATTATTATAATTACAATTTATTATAATATTTCTCCCTAGTGTTTTAACCATAAGATCTATCTTAATTTCTTATGCTGAAATTTTAAATTTGTGAGAAAACTTATCTGCAATAAAAGAATGTGTAGACACCATATTAAAAACATTAGAAAAATCATAGTAAACAAACAAAGTACCTCATACCACTTCCTTAGATGTACGAATATCTACTGAATTAGTCACAAAGGATCTCACTGCACCTTTATTATTATAATATAGACTCTTCCCATCATTCAAATCATTCATTGGGAAGGTATTTTCGTAACTCCCCATATCCCCACATTTAATACACTGTATTGTTTTCTGATTAGAATTAATCTTAATAACATTTTCATTGATGATTTGGGACATATGTCCAAACATACCACATCAAAAACACTTCATGGATTTGATAAGTCATCCCCCATGGTCCTTTTACCAAACTTTTCAAAAACAAAAAACTTCATTTTCATGAATTCAAATTTCATTGATTGATTATTGCCCATTTCTTACTAGAAAGACCTTTTATTTGGGTTATTTTCAATGTGAACATGATCATCAAAAACGTTTATTTTGACCCTCTCATAAAAAAGAAAAATGTTATCATAACATTAGAATTCACAAGAGTTCAATGCCCTTCAATATCTTGGATTCATTCCTGAGTAAAAATACTGATTTTACAAGTAAGATCTCGAATAAAATTTGGAGAAAACCTTACTAATCCGTGATGTTTTCTTCATACATGGACACCGAGTCTTCCTCATTTTGATTAATTAAAATGAATTTATTTTCCATCATAAGTCAAATCCTCTTATAGAAATATTTTTCATGGAACATATTCATAAATTCAAACCATTCCAAGGCATTAATCTCTTTAATATCACTAATATTCATGACCATTGAACACCATTGGCTAGCATCACCATAAAAATGATAAATAAAAAAATAAACTATATATTATATAAATACGCCATGAAATCAAATATATTTTCAATGGATATAATCCATTCTTCAACTACCACATGGCTATGAGATTTGTGGAACGTAGGTGAGCATCGACTCATAAAAGATTGCAATATCATCATGTTCCTTCATGCTAGCTCTAAATTTTTTCTTTCATGGATGTCTCACCCATTTATATCCTATATCAACTAATCTATCACAATCACAAATAACTCACTTCTGATTCCCACCATTCCTAGTTGCATATTTAGAATGATATCATCCCCTCAGTTCCTTCCTACATTAGCATCAAGTTTTATTCCATGGAAAATCATTCTTAACAGACATATTATAGGTGAAGAAATAAGGTGATAATAAAATTCTATTTCATTTCAATACAAACATAAGGTAAAAATAAGTAATATTATTCCATTAACATTATCATAACTACTAAATATATCTAAACCATTCTCTGATACCAACTATAATGACCCGACTTTAAACATACATAATTTAGTAATTTTTTTAGTGTTAAATTCCTTAAATTCCTGAATATATTTTCATTTTAAAGTTTTATACAATTAGAAAGTAAGTCTTACGTATCATCAAAAATCAAAAAAAGTGGGTACAACTAAAACAATATCCATTTATCCATTACTATAATTTTTTTAATAAAACATAAAATCTTTTCAAGAAAAATCAAGACAATAATCATCTTGGCTTATTATTTTCTATTATGCATTATTATAACCTTTGAAAAATAATTCAAAATTGGTATGAGCAAAAAAATTCATTAATGTACAAAAAATGAAGTAAACTAAAAGTCTATGAATACTTAAAAAATATATGAAATCATTTTCAAAAAGATATTATTCTCACCCTTAAAGTATTATATACTAACTATGTGAAAAAATTATATTTCTCTAAAAACTAGAGAACACAGATAATTCCATAATGGTAGCATAGTGTATTACCCACATAAAAATGTAACCCTCATGGATAAAATATTCATTGTAACCCTTACGACTACCATATAATATAACCCTCAGGTCTACCTTATGGTGTAACCATCACTGTAACACTTGGAATAACCATACAGTCAACCTCCAAAAAACATAACCACTAAATTATAGGGATATATTGGTCCCCAGTTCATCATAAAAATTTCCCAAGAACCATAACATAATTAAATATAATTATAATTTTATAAATATATTTCTTTTGAATTTAGTAAAAATATAAATTTTAAAGGGGAATTTTATATAAAAGTCCCTTACTTCAAGTTTGTCTTTCATAAAACATGTTCATAACACAATTATAATTTTCTATAGAGTATTATTAATATATTAATGAACTATATTCATATTAAACTACCTTATATGATCTCTCTATTTCAATGGACGGTTCAGTATCTTGCTGAATGGGTGAAAAAATCAGAAGTAAATGAAATGATACAAATTTTATTTTAGAATTTTGAATGATAACATATATTGTTTTTTCATATTTTAGAATCCTTTATTATATAAAACATTAATCAAAATGATTTAATTTATTTTGGATTTTTTACAACCATCACAATCTTATGTCATTTTATTTAATATCAGATTTATATATTGGTTCTATAACCTTATATAACTTATATTATTTATAATAAATTATTATTTAACCATGATAATGGTTTTATCACCATCTTTTATGGAATTATCATAAAAATAAAATTTATTGCATGTGATTGTAGAAAATCCGCACATCACAGATAGTGTAATCATTTTTAGAATAAAAGGGGGAAGAGAAAGAGTTTGATGATGAATTTCTCCATCAGCATTATAAAATAACTGTATATATTTATGATACTTGAATTTTCATTCCCCTTGTATGTGTTTAGGTTAACATAAAAAATAAATGAAAGGAAATTAAAAGGATAGTAAAACAAAATAAAAGATGATTTTACCTATTAAATTGTATTCCTTTATTATCACCTTAAGGCCCTTTATTTTGGTTTTTTTGGTGATACTGGAATGTTCTGTACATATAGAATAGTCTTGGTAATGGAATTGGGAAAAACTAAACATGTTACGAGTATATTAGGTTTGAGGAGAATAGGTGATGAGGGGTGTTATTTATAGTGGAAGAGAGGTGTGTTTTTTTTTATTTTATTCATTAGATTATTATTTTGGATCAATACTATTAATAGTTCATTAATTACAACTAATAATATACAAATAATGAATGGGGGTTGAATATTTCGGTGTATATATTAGACACAACTCAAGGAATATTGTATTTAACATATAATGTATATTTATCACAAATTACCATATTAAACTATTCAACCAAAATTCAAGTATTCTAGAAAAATCCAAAAAGTGTGTCATAGGCATTTTTTTATTTATAGAATTTAAAAATTAACTCTTTTTATAAATACATTTCTCAAAATGAGAAATTTAATTTTTTATTAAATTAATCATTTACTAGAAAAATACTACATTTAAAAATATAACTGATTTTATAATGCTAAGAAAACTTAATTAAAGTCTCATAAATTTATAATATAATCATAATAAAATAAAATATTAATTTATGAATTTACTTTAAAAACATTAAATTTAATTTGAATAATTATATTAATTATATAATTTAAAATAAAAATTTACATGTCTGAAGAAATATTCATACCCTTAAATTATCATTTTCAAAAACATTATTTACATATTTCAAGATATAAATACACGATGATTTTACTTATAAGATATATAATTTTTTTTTTCTAATTTCATACGTGGGGATACTAATATATTAGTGTAAATATTTTAATTTCTATAAATATCATATATTACATTATAAATTTATAATGAATTTAAAATTTTAATTCTAAAATGAAACCAATTTATTTTATAAGTACCTAAGTCATTACACCTACCACAAGATTTTTGTTGAGAATTTTCCAAAGTAATTCACCAATTGAAGTGGATAGATCAATAATAATGAGAATAACATTATCCTGAATTGATTCTTATAATCACAATCAAATGGATGAATATCCCAAAATACCTTGATATAAACCATCTCCAATAGAGGGAAATTATCCCTTCTTTATTGGGAAAAAGTGGTAGGAGTGAGACTAATCCAAGAAGGTTGAAATTTTCTACTATTAGAGGTGAATAATAACCAATACAGTATTAAATTCATGAAGAAAATATTCATAAAGCCATGTAATTTATCTGGTAGGCTCCAAAATCAAAATAAAAATATTATGTTTGCTTTTGTTCGAATCAGTGTTGAAACTAGGGGTTCATGATTTTAAAAATAATTTTTATTGGACTATTTTTCATATGCATGGTTTCCTACATTATGGTACATGGTTTTCTAAATCATGGACCCTAGCCATGTGCATAAAATAGGTTTATCATGGTTACTACAAAAATCAAAAATTGTTTAGAAACCCATATGCCAATCATGATAACCCCCTCTATCTAGGGTTATACAGTTTTATTGGGTAGGGTGCATGTTTTTTGAAAACATTATTCCAAACATGCACTTCCCAAAACCTCTTAAAAAATATCCAATTTCAACCAAAACATTCCCAGGTAAAACTCAATCCAAATATACTCCAATAAAGGTAAAAGATTACATAAAACAACTTAAGACATATCCAAAAAATGTAAAAATCTTACAGAACATTGGAATCATTGGAATAATTTTGTTATGATTAGGAAACATTCTTTAGGAAATATCTACTCTACCTAGAATGATTGTGTTACAATCCTAACTAAACTGTTGATGGTGGTGATGTCTGGGATATGGCTTGAGAAAGGAATTGGACCTTCACAACCATTGTATGATCACTGGGAGTATAAGAATTCATGGTCCCCAGTGACCATAGATACTTATGGATTTCTTATGGTTCTTTATATCATTTAATAATGAATGTATGGTAAAATATGTAAATTACCTTCTTTGTAGTTACCTTTTCATATATGTGATAATAAAAATCTGGTTTTGCTTTCCCCTATATTGTATCACCTTTTTATATACATCTAACAATTTGATTTCATATCGATATCATTCTTTTATCACATGATCTGTGTTATGAATGTGTTTATGTATGATATATCATTATTTGGAAATGGTTTTTAAAATAAAGTGGTAAATGTTTTGTCTGGATATCATCATACTACTTTTTTTGAAATGAATGGAATCCCAAATTTATATATATTTATATTTTCATAATGTAATGAAATGGTTTTCTTTTGAAGGTAAACCATAGGGAATTGATTCTATTTTTCATCCATTTGACCTTCTTTCCCACACCTATTTATTATAATTTTTAGTTTTAGTTCAGGCATATCCTCTATTCTAAATCACGGAGCCTTGTTGTTTTTTTAAGGAGGTGACTTGTGTAGTCATATATAGGTATGTTTTAGTAGGTTTATTTATTTTATTTAAATCCCCTTTACTAAATCATCCGCTTATTGTTTAATACATTCAAGGTTTTTTAATTGGTTTTTGTGTCAATTTATCATTCACTAGAGTGAAACTCAAACAATTGGATGAGTCAGGTATGAATTTTATATAATTTCCACTACTTTTTTTGTTTATCAATTTTTGAGAGAAATCATTCCCAATAGATTCTTACTTGATTTTGAGACAATTTTCCCTTCTCATGGGGATTTGGGACATATTTCAAGGCTTATTTATGACTGATATGGGCTTTTGACTAAGAGATGGTTCAGGTTAGTTCACATAAATCTATATTAGTTAAGTGGTAATACTGTTAGTTACCAATATTGACTATATTTCATTTCGATATAATGATTATGTTAAGTTTCTATATGATTATTTAAAAAAAATTAAACATTTAGTTAAACTTTTTTTATAATATCAATTTTTGATAGATTTCGATTTTTTTGGAAAATTAAAAAAATGGAATAAATGATAAGTGTTTTGAAAGAAGTATTTAAAGGAGGTTGGGATCAAAATACTCTACTGCTTTATAACTAATAAAATGTTAATATACTCTCATCCATTCATATCAATCCATATATATACCTCAATATAAATAGTTGTGGAATTCTAAGAGTATATGATAATGTTAGATAATGAATTATATTGGGTTCATGACTGGTTATTGAAATTATTGAAAATTTCAAATACCTTATAAAACATATCAAAGAATCACATATTTGACAAAAAGATCAATGAGGAAAATCATTAATGAGACTTATACATTGTTGTTTTTGATAAATTATTCCATTAAATATCCATAAGAATGTGTGTTATGAGTCTTGGGATTAAGTGAAATCTATGAAATAGGTACATTATCCCCATAGATATTCTTGTTAATGTTGGAAATTTTTATTTTCAACTAGAACTTCCCCTACACTATTCTAATGTATAATATTGTTTCCATGTATCTCTGTTATGGAAGAATATACATGATCCCTCACATGTCCTAAATTTATTGGTTGAATAGTCAAAGCATAATATATCTTATGAGGTACTATTCGGGGAGGAATTCAATTACTGGAATAATATTCTTAAAAATAATAAAACTCACCTAGTCAATTTTCTATAGTAAACTCAAAAGTATGTGGATGTGACATGAGAACACGAAGATATAAGAAAAAAATATCTTTATTTATTTTTACCCAATTGGATAAATTAAAAAATTTATGATCAATTGTGTGAATAAATCTAAATTAACATCACATGTTTTAATATTAAAATTATTTTATTGAAAAATATATTTTCAAATTTTTCCATTAAATATCAATGTATAAAAAAACTTTCTTATCCATGAAATAAATTAAACATAATTTTATTTTAAAATATAAAATTATAAATGACTAATGAATACATTACAATGATACAAACAGGTTGTAATGCCCCGACCCTAGTTACCGAGAGTTGGTGCATTATTACATAACATTGGTATGATCACAAAGGATCATATCCTGAAAAAATGATCGGTTTAGTATCCTTGGAAGTAATAGATACATACATAAGTTTTACCTTACATTATGAAATGAAAAACAACATCATTCTGTATCATTTTAACACATTCATATCCCTTAGACTATCGTTGTAGGTCAGTCATAATATATTTCTTCACATCCTAGGAAAAATAAAACAAAGAAGGGGTTGTGCTCAAGTGCTCAGTGAGGATAATAATATAGAGGAAACTTTCATAAATAATCACAATCATTTAAGTCAATGTATAAGACTAAAACAAAATCCTTTTAAACGTAAACTTCATCATAATATGGAAAATATAAATCAAATAATTCCATTTACTTATTCATATGGATTTTCTTCTAGTTGAATAATCACATGTAACTTCAATAGTAAATTTCATAATGATGGAATGCATAATTTTGGACATCATAATCACATAGTCATGGCCTCATGCCAAGACAAAAAAAATAGGATTTTTTCAAAGCCTTGTGCCAAGACAGTATTTTGTCTCATTATACATATCGATGCATCGAAGAGCTATAGCGGGCTCCACCCATCACATACTTAGTACAATGCATTTCCCATAAGAAAAAGGTGAATCATAACACAAACATTCATATTAAAATTAGCATACCAAATGTCAATACTTTTTACATAAACAAAAAATAGTGTAATAAACTATCTATAGTCCAACATATAATAACATATTCAATACAATATAGAACATTGTATTATAATAAATAAACCACAATCATGAATAATATCATGAAAAGATGTAAAAATTGTTGAAAATTACCAGTAAAACTCTTTGAGAGAAATATACCATTTTAATGAAATAATTTAAAAGTAAAACAATATAGAAGGGAATACATTTTAACAACATTTTTGAATCATTGTGTCCCATATCAGTTTGAAACATTTCAAAGGAATTATCCTTTTAAAACATTCATGTCCATATCAATAAATCCTTAAAACCTTCACTAAATTATCATTTTATATTTTCCAACACTTTTATGTGGAAAGTGAGAACCCTCACTAGAAAAACAACTCGAGCATCAATGATTACAACTGCCTTATCAAACACAATTCTAAGAAGATTGGAATCTCCTCCCCTAAATAGTTTCTAGGGAAAGGCACTAACCTGGTAGTGTGTATCGATCTCCAGAATTTCTTCATAACACATTTCTTGAAAATCCCAAGATTTCATGTACTCTTCTATTCTAATATTATCCATATTAAATCCTCGAATCAGTGTGTGGTTTTCTTGTCAATTCATTCAGATTTATCTGTAGTTACTATCTTTTGGACTGGTCTTCCCATCATTTTCTCGGCCTCTTCCCTAATTTTCATAATCACCAACATATCCCTCTTTATTTCATCATCATAATGTATGAGTGGTTCCATCTATTTTTCCAAATCCACATTCACCCGGCAATGAAAACCATCAAGAGACACTGCCTCACACCTATATCCTAGGGGAGAAGCATCCTCCACCACCATTATAACCTCTCCAGATTGCATGTGCATATACTCTTGTTGTTCTTCTGTCTTTGTGGTTACATTCTCTTGATTTTGACATTGGGTTACCTCAACTATATGAATCTCCTTTCCTGCCACTCCCCAGGTCATGGATTCCTTGAGGTTTCAAACATTTTTTGTTGACCAGGTCTCCGTCGGTCTAGGTAGGTTGGAGTAGTCTTTACACCCATTAACATTCGGCTTTCTGGAAACAATGCAGCTCCTCGGGTCCCTGTTTTCTTTATTACCATTCTTACTTATTTGTCTGTGAAGGCCTTTGTTGTCCCCACCCGGTCCATTATTATCTGAGTATTGTTCATCTCCATCAGACTTATCCTTAGTGGGACCCATGGAATAGCCTTCAAACTCCCCCTCATTACTAAATCTCCCAAACCAATTGTTTAAATTCAGACCATACAAAGACCTCCTTAGATTGGCTCCCAGGTTAGTGGTCAGTATTTTGCGAACACCACATAAAGCATGCTCCCACTCCTGACCCTCCTTATCCTTACTCTTGTGAGAGGATTGGGTCATCCCTTCAGTGTTGTTGCTTCCTCCATCACTCTCATCCATGGAATAGGACAGTGGGGATTGGCATGCCTCACACTTAGAAGTTAGACTATCATTTATACTAGAAACTCACTACCACAAAATAGGGCATTCCTGGTGCCATCCTTTATCCGCACTAACGAAAAAGAACTGATAAAGGGGGGTATGTTTATCAGCGCTAAACATAGCGCTGAAAAAGGGTACCATTATCAGCACTAAAAAAAGTGCTGATAAAGGTACCCCCTATAATAGTGCTTTTTTTGCACTGTTAAAGGGTACCCCTTTATCAGTGCTTTTTTTAGTTGTGCTGAAAATGGGGGGCCTTTATCAATGCTTTTAAAAAAGGGTCGATAAAGGGTCTACTTCAAAAAATAAATCATTAAAAAAATATATTAATATTTAAATATATAGATATAGTAATATTAATATAAATATAATATATATTTTTTAAATATAATTTTAAATATAAGTTAGAAAAGTATAAATATACAATTACAGTTAATATATAAGATATTTAGTGAAAATAGATTATAAAAATTTAAATAAAATATTTTTTATTAATAATTTGCTAATTCTTATTGAGTAATAGTCATTTAACAACAATTTGAAGACTAAAAATGTAACATCCCAAGTATGTAATGAATAATAGATATTTTTATCTATGTCTATTAATGATTAAGATAGTGTTATAGAGGCTTAAAATGAAAATAAATACAATCTTATGCATGGAATACACTAATATTCTTAAAAGATTGTTTTACTGCCTTTTGATGGAAACCATTTTTGAATCTATATTTTGAAAATTTTATAAACTATGTTTGTCAAAATAAACTTATCCTTTATGATTGGGACATCAAAATTTACCTTGTGTGAATTTTTGGTATTTTTCTGACAATGTTCATTTTTTAATGAATAGTGAAAAATACTGCATTTTACATCAAAACTGCTTTTTAATCTAATTTATTTATATGATTAGATTATGTTTTGAATTGGTTTTGATGTAAAATTAGAATATATTTTAACCATTTTATCCAATGGTGGTCATTGGAATCAATTTCACTTTGAAATTAGACTTAAACTGGTGTCAATCTTTTGATACTATTTATTTTGAAAAAACACGCTATTTGCTCTGGCATCAGGAATTAATTATTAAATTAATTAATGTGACCTATATGATTTTAATTTTTTAAAATAGACTTCATTTTTTAATTCGTAATATCAAATATATCTTAGGGTGAATTTTTGGTTATTTTCTGAAAAACTTCAATTTTTGATGAATAGTTAAACCACTAAGTGGTAATCAAGCAAACTGATTTTTCAGTTAAATGAAAGTTTACCACTAATGTGTATTGAATTTTGAAAATCTGACATACATGGATGTCATTAAGAAGTAAAATTTGGTTCAATGAGATTAAAATAATTTTTTGGTGAATAGTAACTTATAAAGTTTTTAATCGCGATTAGTGGTAATTAGTGTAGTTTAAGGTATAAATAATGATTTAATAATATGAAATGACCTAGAAACATGTCCCAACCTTATTGGTTGTGTCATGGCCGACCAAGACAAGCCATGGGTCAACTTGGGGACCCCATGGAGACACTTTGGTTTGGAAATGACATAAATAGCTTTTTATTAAATGTTAAGGTAAAAATGAGACAAACAAGAGATGTTTAACAAAAACAATTTTTACATGGGGTTATCAAGATCAGATTTTTGATTATAAATATTCATTGGAAAGATAAAACGATTTCCTACATCATAGTATTTATTTTATGATTTTTAGACATTAAATAAATTAAATTATGTATGACATAATAATGATGCAGCGATGACATCATTATTTGATGATTTCAATAAAATGGAAAGACAATGTAAAATCTATGAACTACACGTGGCCAAAACCTATTGGATTAGCGTATTTCTAAGCCTTATCACCTTATCCACGAATTATATCAATGTGGGACCTTTTGAAACCGAAACACATTTTCAAATAAAGTAATATTTCTTTACTTTCCAAAAGTGCCACTCCTCTCCTCTTATAAAAGGCCCCACCTCTACCTCATTTCACACATTACTCAAGCCTTTGGTTCAGCCAACCCATGCCCATTTTCTCTCTCCACATCCCTCTCCTAATCCTAGAGGATTCCCATTGGCCATAATCCTTTCAATGGAAGCCTTTAAGCTCAACTCAAAAGGAGTTACACTTTTAAAGGTAATTCATTCTCTCATGTTCATTTGTTTTATTTTGCTTCTCCAACCCCCTAAACTCTTTTTATTTACTCATTTTGTAACAACTCCAGTATCATCAATATACTAGGATGTTGTTATAAGATTTATTTGAGCTACACTCTCACACAACTACATCAAATGGTTAAAGAACATACGGTTTCCGTGGATGGCGAAATTCTGCCTCCCGAAACGATGATTGTTCAACACTCATTTAACACCTTAAAAAGTGGCCATTATGATGTCACTATTTTTATATATGATATATAATATGTTTATGTTTTCCTTAAGCTTCTGTTTTTTTTTATTTTGGGCATACCTTTATGGTTTCCATTATGGGTAAAACACGTTATCTTCATTTTAGGAAGTGCGGACTACCGCCCCCTAAAAGTGATTTGATTCGTTAATACCATATGTGGGATGTGTATAGGATAAAGTTAATTATATTATATATGTTATTATACTGGAATTATAACATACTCTTATATCATTATGATTTCATTCCAGAAAATATGAAATAGAAATGGAAGTGGCGTTCATGCGTACGTACGGCTTACCGTCTCCATGAACGGTGCATTTCATTTCTTACCTCTAAATCTGATGTAATATTATAAATGTAAGTATGTACTGGATATATATGACATATATGATATCTACATCATGAACACCATTCTTGATATAATGTACCTTTGACCAAATTAACAACATGTAAGTGTAAGAAGTCTATTTTTGACTTAAGAACCAAATACCGACAAAATGTACATTATTAACTTAACTGATTACATGATGTTCATAACATGGCATAAAAGGAATAATGAACTTGAAAAAGATTCATAAGAAAGTAGAGATTAACTCAAGTTTATTATTCAGGAGATTAAAGAACGGTCGGGTCAAGTCGGATACGAGGTATGGGACTTCGTCTCAATCTCCTTTCATTGAGGCATATTTTATTTTATACACAAATTTCTTTTATACGGTGTATACACCCCTTTGACATTTACGTTTATTCAAAAGGAATATTTTTTATACGAAGCGTTTACTAAACGACAAAAGGGAATGTTTTTGTCGTACGTATGCGGCGACAACGACTTCTCCGCCGTCGTGACCGTTATTTGAGTTTCAGCTTCCTCTACAAGCCAAACCTTCTTTTTTAAAAGAAAAATAAATACCATGTTTCTTTTCTCTTACTTTGGTATTGAAAATGGTTTTCATAATGTTTTTATTTTATCAATGTGTTGTATTGATATCTCGTGATTGAGATGTGGAAATGTTATTTTTCCTTTATGCATGTTTTATGTGATATGATTATGTTATGGTTCTTGGGAATTAATATGAAGACGGGTGGTTTCGTGATAAACTAAGGGCGGGTGAGCCCGTTATAGCTCTCCAATGCATTGGGTAACGCGAAGGAGTGAAACGTTAAGGTTTCTCCGAAGAGATTTTAGGGAATATACTGTGATGGGTATTCCAAACGTAACCAAGAGGGTTACTCCCTACGTAAGAATGTTATGAATGCCTCAAGTTACCTTTATGTCTTATGGTTTCTATGATTTATTCATGATTTTATGAGGTATGTTAAAGTGCCTATGTTTTATGGGTAAAGTATGATTTCATTCTTATGTATATATGAACTCATGTTTCCTTTCCATGTTTTTTTTATATAACCCATACTGAGTTTTTATGCTCATCCCATGTTTTTGAAATATTTTTCACAGGTCAAGGGAAAGGTACATGATAAGATGATAGAGTCAAGGATGTGTCTGGAAATAATCCATGTTTTATTTTCAATGTGTTTCCATTGATGGGAATGATGAATACTATCTTTATGTAACCACTTTGTTTCTATGTGGAATGTAATGCAAGTTTTATGATCTAATTCTCTAAAAATCTAAACCCGAAAAGATCCTCAATGTGTAATCTTGTAATAACTCAATATTAAGTAAGGTTTAAGGCTGGGGCCTTATGGTTGGTATCAAAGGTCGGTTTAGATAATTTTAGGAGTTAGAATTCTATTAAATGATTATCCAAAAATATTTGTTTTTGAAATGATATAGCATTTAAAGATTACCATGTTGCTTCATCAAATACATGTTTGTTCAGAATGGTTTTCCGCAGAGGAAACAGGGAAGCAGTGCTAGGAAGGCATACAGAAGGAAATAACCTTCCGAATCAGCATCCAGAAATGGTCGGAATTGGAACTGAATAGTTTGTTGCAGTAATGGCACAGTTTACTCAAGCGATAAATGGCGGTGGTATCCATGCACGAGATCAGCCAGAACAACCGCAGAGGAACATGTCAGTGGTGGAACATTTCATGAGGCAACATCCACCATCATTCAGAGGATCATCTGACCCTGTTCTAGCTGAAGGGTGGATTAAAGCACTGGAGAAGATTTTTGATGTCATGGGGTGTTCAAACTATCAAAAGGTTAGTCTTGCTATTTACCGTTTGGAGGGTGAAGCAGATCAGTGGTGGTCTATGGTTAAAAATATCAGGGACGCCGATGAGATTGATGCTCTTGACTGGGATGAATTCAAAGGTATGTTTCTTGAGAAGTATTTTCTTAAGGCTGTTCGACATAGGATGGAAAAGCAATTCTTGGAATTGAGGCAAGAGGAAGACTCAGTGGCTGCTTATGAAGAAAGGTTCACTCGATTGGCAAGGTATGCTCCAAATTTTATCCGGGACCTTGATAGTAAAATAAATCGTTTTTACTCAGGATTAAAGCCAAAATATCGAAGGGCATTAGCTTCTCGTGAGTTTAAAAGTTATGAAAAGATTTTTCGATGTGCTGAGAAGGTTGAAATGGAGTTTGCCAATGACCAAGTTTTCTATAACAACCAGCAGAAGAAGAGACCGAGGTGGCAGGAGAAAGGTAAGAATTCTTCAAAAAATTCTGATGGTAAGAAAACTAAGTTTCCAGTTTGTGATATATTTGGAAAAAGGCATGCTGGGGAATGTCTTCTGAATTCTGTAAAGTGCTACAAATGTGGTAAGATGGGACATAAGGCTCGTGATTGCACTGAAATGGATCAAGCTGAAGGTAAGAACAAATTTGATTTACAGTTAGTGAAATGTTATAAGTGCAATGAGATGGGTCACTATGCAAACGAGTGTCCGAAAAGGAGCTTGAGTGATGGGAAGCAGTTAGACTACAAGAAGAAAGGGGTGGTGAAATCATTTGCAACCACTTCAGCAGATGTCTGGCCATCAAATGAAGTTGTATCAGGTACTTTGTTTGTTTTTTCAGATTATGCTAGTGTGTTGTTTGATTCGGGGTCTACACATTCTTTCATCTCTGAAACCTTTTCTAGTAAAATGGGAATACCATCTCAAGAAATTACTCCTGAACTTTTGGTAAAAACACCTGGGGGAAGTGTCGAGGAAAAAAGAATTTATTAGAATCTTCCTATCCTTATCTGTTGAAAGAACCTACTTGCAAACCTTATTGTTCTACCTCTAGTAGAGTTTGATGTTATCCTGGGTATGGATTGGCTCTCTATTTACCATGCTAAGATTGACTGTAGATCTAAAGAAGTTTCTTTTCAGAAAGACTTTCAGTTTGTTTACAAGAATAAACCCCTACTTTCGATAACATATCAAGAGGCCGAGAAACTTGTAAAAGATGGAAATGAATGTTACCTTTCACACATCGTTGAAAATAAAGGAACTGTTCAGATTAATGATGTGCCAGTGGTAAATGAGTATCCTGATGTTTTTCCTGATGAGTTGCCTGGAATAATACCAGATCGGGAAGTTGAGTTTACTGTTGACTTAGTTCCCGATGCTAAGCCGATTTCAAAACACCCTTATCGAATGGCACAAATTGAACTTTTAGAGTTGAAGGAGCAATTGCAAGATTTATTAGACAAAGGTTTCATTAGACCTAGCACATCACCATGGGGTGCTCCTATTTTATTTGTTAAAAAGAAATATGGTTCTATGAGACTTTGCATTGATTATAGAGCCTTGAATAATATCACTGTTAAGAACAAATATCCTTTGCATCATATCGATGATTTGTTTGATCAGCTCCAGGGAGCTCAGTTTATTTCAATGATTGACCTGAGATCGGGGTACCATCAGCTGAAGGTTAAAGAGGCAGATATTCCGAAGACCGCGTTCCATACAAGATATGGCCATTATGAATTTGTAGTAATGCCTTTTGGGCTAACCAATGCACCTGTTGTATTCATGGACTTAATGAAAAGAATTTTCCATGAGTTCTTGGATAAGTTTGTGGTGGTTTTCATTGATGATATTTTGGTGTTTTCTAAAAGTAAAGAGGAGCATGAAAAACATTTAACGGTTATCTTGCAAACCTTAAAAGAAAAGAAATTGTATGGGAAATTCAGCAAGTGTGAGTTTTGGTTACAACAAATTTCTTTCCTGGGTCACATTGTTTCTAAAGATGGAATAACTGTTGATCCTGCAAAAACAAAAGTTGTGGAAGAATGGCCAAGACCCACAAATGTAACCGAGATTCGTAGCTTCCTTAGTTTGGCGGGCTATTACCGAAGGTTTGTTAGAAATTTTTCACGGTTATCTAGTCCAATGACTAAGCTAACTCGGAAGGGTGTTAAGTTTATCTGGACAAAAGAATGTGATGATTGTTTTCATGAATTGAAAAGAAGATTGGTGAATGCTCCAGTTTTGGCACTACCTTCCATGAATGGTGAGTTTGTTATATACAGTGATGCTTCATTGAAAGGACTTGGTTGCGTCCTAATGCAGAATGATCAGGTAATTGCTTATGCTTCATGACAGTTGAAAACTCATGAGGTAAATTACCCTACACATGATTTGGAATTAGCTGCTGTTGTTTTTGCTTTAAAAATTTGGAGGCATCATTTGTATGGAGTAAAGTGTTAAATATATACCGATCACAAAAGTTTAAAGTATATATTCACTCAGAAAGATTTAATCATGAGACAAAGGATATTGCTGGAATTAATCAAGGATTATGATTGTACAATTCATTACCATCCGGGAAAAGCAAATAAAGTGGCAGATGCTTTGAGTCGAAAAAGTAATCCTTCATTAACAATGTTGCGTTTGGAACGTGATCCTTTGGTTAAGGATTTGATGAACTTTGGCATAGAAGTTGTTGGTGCAGGAAGTCCTTCTGTTTTGTTTTAGGTATCAGTGAGATCTTCTCTATCAGATAGAATCAAGCAACCACAGAAGCAAGACAGTGAGTTGTAGGAAAAGGTAGAGCTGGTTCAGAAAGGTAAGTTGCCTGAATTCAACATTGATAATGATTGTGTTTTGAGATTTGGGAAGAGATTGTGTGTGCCTTGTGATTCACAGTTGAAGAGAGATTTGTTATGTGAAGCTCATAGTTCCCCGTTTTCAGTTCATCCGGGCAGTACTAAGATATATAGAGATCTGCGGGAGTATTACTGGTGGGATGGAATGAAAAGAGACATTGCTGATTTTACTGTGATGTGTTTGACTTGTAAGCAGGTTAAAGCAGAGCGGCAGCTACCAAAAGGGATGCTTCAGCCTTTACCAGTTCCAGAGTGGAAATTGGAGAATATATCCATGGACTTTGTTGTCGCATTACCGAAGACATCTCGAGGTAATAATGCAATCTGGGTTATTGCTGATCACTTGACCAAATCTGCTCATTTCCTTGCTATACGAGATACTTTATCTCTTGATCAACTTTCTCGTTTGTATCTTAAAGAGATAGTCAGGTTACATGGAGTTCCTGTCTCCATTTTATCAGATCGTGATCCAAGGTTTACTTCTAACTTTTGGAAAGGCCTTCAGAAGTCGTTGGGTACTGAATTAAATTTTAGTACAGCTTTTCATCCTCAATCAGATGGGCAGTCAGAACGAACAATTCAGACATTGGAGGATATGCTACGAGCTTGTTCTATGGATTATCAGGGAAGTTGGGACCAACATCTTTCTTTGGTTGAATTTTCATATAATAACAGTTTCCATTCTAGTATACAGATGGCACCATTTCAGGCATTATATCGGAAGCGGTGTCGAACTCCAGCTTTCTGGGATGAAGTGGGTGAAAGGAAGTTGATGAGACCAGAATTGGTTGAAGAGATGGCAGAAAAAGTTCAGCTGATTCAGAAACACATGAGAACAGCTCAGAGAAGGCAGAAGAGTTATGCGGATAACCAGAGGAAGGATCTATCTTTCGAGGTAGGTGATCATGTTTTTCTCAAGGTTTCTCCATGGAAAAGTGTGATGAGATTTGGTAAGAAAGGAAAGTTGAGTCCAAGGTTCATTGGACCATACGAAATTCTGGAGATAGTTGGATCAGTTGCATACCGAGTGGCTTTACCTCCGAGTTTATCTCAGGTACACAATGTTTTTCACATTTCTATGTTGAGAAAGTATATGCCAGATCCATCTCATGTTTTGAGCCCAGATGTAGTTCAGCTGGAAGAGAACCTATCTTATGAGGAAAAACCAGTCCAGATTCTTGACCACAGGGAGCAAGTGTTACGGAATAAGGTGATTCATCAGGTAATGGTTTTGTGGAAAAACCACATGATTGAAGAGGCAACATGGGAATCTGAAAATGCAATGAGGGATAAGTACCCCCATTTATTGGATAAGTAGATAAATTGCGGGGACGCAATTTTCTAAAGGGGGGAAGGATGTAACATCCCAAGTAAGTAATGAATAATAGATATTTTTATCTATGTCTATTAATGATTAAGATAGTGTTATAGAGGCTTAAAATGAAAATAAATACAATCTTATGCATGGAATACACTAATATTCATAGAAGATTGTTTTACTTCCTTTTGATGGAAACCATTTTTGAATATATATTTTGAAAATTTTATAAACTATGTTTGTCAAAATAAACTTATCCTTTATGATTGGGACATCAAAATTTACCTTGTGTGAATTTTTGGTATTTTTCTGACAATGTTCATTTTTTAATGAATAGTGAAAAATACTGCATTTTACATCAAAACTGCTTTTTAATCTAATTTATTTATATGATTAGATTATGTTTTGAATTGGTTTTGAAGTAAAATTAGAATATATTTTAACCATTGTATCCAATGGTGGTCATTGGAATCAATTTCACTTTGAAATTAGACTTAAACTGGTGTCAATCTTTTGATACTTATTGTTTTGCAAAAACACGCTATTTGCTCTGGCAGCGGGAATTAATTATTAAATTAATTAATGTGACCTATATGTTTTGAATTTTGTAAAATAGACTTCATTTTTGAATTCGGAATATCAAATATAGCTTAGGGTGAATTTTTGGTAATTTTCTGAAAAACTTCAATTTTTGATGAATAGTGAAACCACTAAGTGGTAATCAAGCAAACTGATTTTTCAGTTAAATGATAGTTTACCACTAATGTGTATTGAATTTTGAAAATCCGACATACATGGTTGTCATTAAGAAGTAAAATGTGGTTCAATGAGATTAGAATAATTTTTTGGTGAATAGTAACTTATTAAGTTTTTAATCGCGATTAGTGGTAATTAGTGTAGTTTAAGGTATAAATAATGTTTTAATAATATGAAATGACCTAGACACATGTCCCAACCTTATTGGTTGTGTCATGGCCGACCAAGACAAGCCATGGGTCAACTTGGGGACCCCATGGAGACACTTTGGTTTGGAAAAGACATAAATAGCTTTTTATTAAATGTTAAGGTTAAAATGAGACAAACAAGATATGTTTTACGAAAACAATTTTTACATGGGGTTATCAAGATCAGATTTTTGATTATAAATATTAATTGGAAATCTAAAAAGATTTTCTACATCATAGTATTTTTTTTATGAGTTTTAGACATTAAATAAATTAAATTATATATGACATAATAATGATGCAGCGATGACATCATTATTTGACGATTTAAATAAAATGGAAAGACAATGTAAAATATATGAACTACACATGGCCAAAACCAATTGGATGAGTGGATTTCGAAGCCTTATCACCTTATCCACGAATTATATCAATGTGGGACCTTTTTAAACCGAAACACATTTTCAAATAATGTAATATTTCTTTACTTTCCAAAAGTGCCCCTCCTCTCCTCTTATAAAAGGCCCCCACCTCTACCTCATTTCACACATTACTCAAGCCTCTGTCTCGGCCAACCCCTGCCCAGTTTCTCTCTCCACATCACTCTCCACATCCTAGAGGATTCACTTTGGTCAGAATCCTTTCAAAATAAGCCTTTAGGCTCAACTCAAAAGGAGTTACACTTTTAAAGGTAATTCATTCTCTCATGTTCATTTGTTTTATTTTGCTTCTCCAACCCCCTAAACTCTTTTTATTTACTTCTTTTGTAACAACACCAGTATCACCAATATACTAGGATGTTGTTATAAGATTTATTTTAGCTACACTCTCACACAACTACATCAAATGGTTAAAGAACATACGGTTTCCGTGGATGGCGAAATTCTGCCTCCCGAAACGATGATTGTTCAACACTCATTTAACACCTTCAAAAGTGGCCATTATGATGTCACTATTTTTATATATGGTATATAATATGTTTATGTTTTCCTTAAGCTTATTTTTTTTATTTTGGGCATACCTTTATGGTTTCCATTATGGTTAAAACACGATATCTTCATTTTAGGAAGTGCGGACTACCGCCCCCTAAAAGTGATTTGATTCGTTAATAACATATGTGGGATTTGTAAAGGATAAAGTTAATGATATTATATATGTTATTATACTGGAATTATAATATACTCTTATATCATTATGATTCCATTCCAAAAAATATGAAATAGAAATGGAAGTAGCGTTCATGCGTACGTACGGCTTACCGTCTCCATGAACGGTGCATTTCATTTCTTACCTCTAAATCTGATGTAATATTATAAATGAAAGTATGTACTGGATATATTTGACATATATGATATCTACATCATGAATACTATTCTGGATATAATGAACCTTTGACCAAATTAACAACATGTAAGTGTAAGAAGTCTATTTTTGACTTAAGAACCAAATACCGACTAAATGAACATTATTAACTTAACTGATTACATGATGTTCATAACATGGTATAAAAGGAATAATGAACTTGAAAAAGATTCATAATCAAGTATAGATTAACTCAAGTTTATTATTCAGGAGATTAAAGAACGGTCGGGTCAAGTCGGATACGAGGTATGGGACTTCGTCTCAATCTCCTTTCATTGAGGCATATTTTATTTTATACACAACTTTCTTTTATACGGTGTATAAACCCCTTTGACTTTTACGTTTATTCAAAAGGAATCTTTTTTATACGAAGTGTTTACTAAACGACAAAAGGGAATGTTTTTGTCGTACGTATGCGGCGACAACGACTTCTCCGCCGTCGTGACCGTTATTTGAGTTTCGGCTTCCTCTACAAGCCATACCTTCTTTTTTAAAAGAAAAATAAATACCATGTTTTACTTTTCTCTTACTTTGGTATTGAAAATGGTTTTCATACTGTTTTTATTATATCAATGTGTTGTATTGATATCTCGTGATTGAGATGTGGAAATGTTATTTTTCCTTTATGCATGTTTTATGTGATATGATTATGTTATGGTTCTTGGGCATTAATATGAAGACGGGTGGTTCCGTGATAAACTAAGGGCGGGTGAGCCCTTTATAGCACTCCAATGCATTGGGTAACGTGAAGGAGTGAAACGTTAAGGTTTCTCCGAAGAGATTTTAGGGAATATACTGTGATGGGTATTCCAAACGTAACCAAGAGGGTTACTCCCTACGTAAGAATGTTATGAATGCCTCAAGTTACCTTTATGTCTTATGGTTTCTATGATTTATTCATGATTTTATGAGGTATGTTAAAGTGCCTATGTTTTATGGGTAAAGTATGATTTCATTCTTATGTATATATTAACTCATGTTTCCTTTCCATGTTTTTTTATATAACCCATATTGAGTTTTTATGCTCATCCCATGTTTTTGAAATGTTTTTCACAGGTCAAGGGAAAGGTACATGATAAGATGATAGAGTCAAGGATGTGTCAGGAAATAATCCATGTTTTATTTTCAATGTGTTTCCATTGATGGGAATGAAGAATACTATCTTTATGTAACCACTTTGTTTCTATGTGGAATGTAATGCAAGTTTTATGATCTAATTCTCTAAAACTCTAAACCCGAAAAGTTCCTCAATGTGTAATCTTGTAATAACTCAAGATTAAGTAAGGTTTAAGGCTGGGGCCTTATAACAAAAATAAAAAAAATAAAAAAAAAGATCCAAAATGTTTTTGAAAATGAAACTCGAACTTCAAACGGCCATAATATTTGATCCGGGTGTCTGTTTGAGCTCCACCACATATCAAATCGAAGTCTGCGATGAGCTCTATATCAATAAGACTGGGGGAACCTGATAACAGTTTTTTTGAGTCCAAAATAGTCCTAGAAGGCCTCCAAAACTGAGTTTTTAGTCGGGGTACCCCGATTTTTTAACATTTTGTGGATTTTCAGCCTCATTTAAGGGGGTATTATTGGGTTTTTTTGTTGGGGACTGAATTTATTACAAGGTATTACATTTTTATTGATATTATTTCTTTGAAATTTCATTTTTTTTAATTCACTGCTATTTATAATCAAATATATTACATTATATACATATTTTTTTTATTCACACAAAAAAATTAATTTTATAAATAAATAATAAAACATACTTATATATAAAATATATTTCTTAATATATAAGCTTTATCTAAAGAAAAAATAATATTCATTTTATTTAAACCACACATATATGAATATTTATATACCTATATAATGTGAGTGTGTGTGTGTGTGTGTATTTGAATGTGTTTGTATTAACAAACTGATATTTATTATCTATATATTCTAACATATGTATATACATTTTAATATATAATATTTGTAAATATATATAAATATGTATAATTATACTAACAAATACACATATATAATATATGTGTGTGTTGTGTGTGTGTTGTATATATGTATGTATGTATGTATGTAATAATTTATTTATTTTAAACACACAAAAAAACATATTTTCTAAATGTATTTAAAATTGATCTTATAAATATATATTAATATATGAATAAATACAAAAATAAAAAAATATTAAAAAATATAAATAAATAAATAGATATGAATATATATGAATATATGAATAAATATATATATATTAATATCACTATAAATATATATATTAATATAACTATATATATATTAATATAACTATATAATAATATATGAATAAATATAACTATATATATATATAAATAGATATGTCATTAACTGGAGAACAGATCAAAATGGCAGAGTGGTAAAGGCTTTAGGTGTGCAAGAAAAAGGTCTTGAGATCAAATCTTGGTGGAAGCAAGGGCGTGCGCAGGGGGTGGAATTGGGGGATAGCGCTGATAACATGGGGTGGGTTCAGTGCTGATATAGGGTGGAAGGGGGTTCATGCGGGCGCTGGAGGGGCTGGAAAGCGCTCTTAAAAGGGGGGGGGGGGTCAAGCACTATAAAAGCCCCACCGATTGGCAGGATATTTTAAATTTTTTATAAAGTTTTTTAAATTTTTTAAATTTTTTTTACTTTTATCAGTGCTAAAAACAAGAACTAATAAAAGGGGTCTTTTATCAGCGCTAAAACAAAAGTGCTGATAAAGGACCCTTTTATCAGCGCTTGTTTTTTGCGTTGAAAAAAACCCCTTTTATCAGCGCTTTTTTTAGCGCTGATAAAATGGGTCTTTATCAGTGCTTTTTGGAGCACTGATAAAGGGGACCCCCTATCTTTTCCGACATTAATATCTCTTTTTTAGAACTGTTAAAGGCCTTTTATAGAACTATTAAAGGACATATTTTTAGTATTGACTCCAATAGGGACCCCTAGAGTCTGAGAAGTAACATTAGAAAAATCCTTATTTTCTTCCACCTCAATATTTTCCTGGATACCCCCTGCTCTTTGTCCAAGAGGACTTGACAAATCTCTCTGAAGTCTTCTGAAAATCTAAACAACACTAGGTTTGGAAAAGGGAGCCTTATTTGGTTTATGAAAGATTTCCCCCCCCCCCCCGAGCAGAGAGAGTCATATGCCTTCTCATGCCCTTGGCCAGAAGGACCACAACCATCCACATTCCCTTCACCGAATGAATTAAAAAGCTTTCCAACATACCCCAAAGAACCACCTTCGTGCCAGTCCAATCGTACCTCCAGAGCATTGTCCAGATACCTCACCCTATGCCTATAGATAACCAAATTGTGTCTTAACCTCTTGCATGAAGAAATGTATTCACTCTATGATTCAAATATAACAGTCTTCTTATAATGAAATTCTTCTCCCATGGCTATCCAGATGGACTCAACATGTGCCTTCGATACATCGACATCGACTCATATCCTCGTAGATATTGGGTGATACATTGCATAGGTTCTACTATCAGTACAGAACAAACTCTCTACCATATTCCCAAGAAATCGAATAATTGAGGGGTTTTGGAATGGGAGAGGGAGTTTCAAAAAACCTACCCAGATTGAAAGCTTTGTAGGTTCGCGCTTCATATGAATTTCATATGACCACTTGAAAAGGAGGAACTGATCACCATCATAGGAGTTCAGTGCACTCGACCAAGGGAGAATCATTTCGGCTTTAGAGGAAAATTGTATCATAATGTTCCTAGAGTAAAGGAGACCAACTATGGACATCTCCTACAAACCCCCAGAGATTAAAATCAATTGGTACATATATTACACTGGTGACCGACATCCATTTAAATGAGAACCAGAGTCAAATCTAGTAGGGAAGACACCTCATTGAATTCCAGAGATGAAATCATCAGGAGAGGGGGGCATGCGAAGCACTTTTGGCTTTTGGGCTTACATAAATCTAAGGAAAAGGAGAAAAGAATTCCAGGTTTGAAATTGGAACAAAAGTAAGAATACAAAAAACCCAGGAGAATCGGCTAAGGACCCTACCCTTCCAAGAGGTGAGGGGGCGCATCAAAGCTCATCGCCACCTAGGGTTCTACACTACCCTCCAATATAGAAGTCTCTAGCTAATCTTTAAAACCATTTTGAAAACATGGACATTACTGAGAATGATTTATAAGAATAAATATTTAAACCATTTAAAATGATGTATTAGATAAAGAGTCCCTTAAAAATAATCCATTTTAAATAAATTTTATTAAATATGGTCATGGATAATAAATATGTCCCAATAAAAACATACACATAAACAATATCCGGTAATAATGAGATTGAGTAATTAACCCTTACCTTGTACATTATTTTGGTCGAGGGTATGTTCAACCTCCTGTATAATGAAAATATTTTGTTATTAAATTATAACAGAACTATATTCATTTTTATGATTTCATACTTCATTCATTTATGGTTTTATACTTCCCATCAAATAATAATTTCTATGTTAAAATAACATTTTGGGTAATAATCACTTTCTTTATCATACATGTTTCAACTTGTTATTCTTGATCATATCACATATATCATGATGAAATTGATTCAAGAATATATAAAATTCATTATGTATCATATATATTCAGAATATAAATATGTATAATTGATAGATATATGAAATGGAAAACACCATTTATGGAGAGGGTAGGTCTTACATGCACATAAACCCCAGTTCTGTTTTCAAATCGTATTGAATGAAAGTAATTGAATGAAATATTTGTAAATAAATAAATATATATATATATATGTATGTATTTATTTATAATATCATTATTATGTCATATATTACATACTTATTAAAAATATATATTTTTATAATCATCGTTTAATGGTGAACAAGGAAATGAATCTCATCGTGTCGTGGAGACTGTAATATGTACGTAAGCACGAACGACAATATCACTCTATTGGTGGTGAAATCATATGTAATTTGATGTTATATCATATATAATGATTCATTAACATTTTATATTTATTATTTACACTTTTTATACTCATAATTATTCCAATCCAAATAATAAAGTGTTGAATAACAATTACAACACGACATGTAGACGGTAAGATGTATGTACACACGTACGGTGAATTGTCATTCATAGGATGGATAGAATAATGAATATGGATATACCATATAAATATAAACATCAATGTATGTATATGTTATAGGATTTATTAATTTTTTATTGAAACAACAAAGAAAGAGGAAGTTGAAGAAGAAAAGAACATTGAAAGGGGTGATGAAGTTATTACCTCTTCTTCGAGTTATTCTTTTTGATTTGATCAAAAGGAATCTTTAAGATGGATTATGATCAATGTAAGGTCTCTAATATAAGGTTAGGATTGTTGGGATGATATTTTAGTAGGGTTTTTCTGAGCCAAATGGATTTGGAGGTGTGATTTTGAGAGATTCGATAGTACCCTTTTATAAGAGAGGTGAGAGTCACATTAGGGTAAGATGAAAATATTATTTTATTATAAAATAATTTTCGATTTATACCGGGTCCAAGTAGATTTATTTTGATGATAACGTGGGGAGGGGTCTAAATACTCTCATCCAGTAGGTTTTAGATTAGTTTAGGTGACCATATTAACCTTATCTTTTAGATTTAACTCTTTGTTAAATAGTTTATCTTTTTCAATGTCTTCTTTTATTTTTATATTACATGGTTAATAAACATACTATAAAATTCTAATAGAACCCCAAGTAATTGATTAATGATATATATATCTTTATATATGTCTTTTGGGTGAACCATATATTTTTATGAAAATTATATTAACTAATAATATAGTGTTTTTTTTAAAAACTCATTTATGTCAATTTAGAAACTATTTTGTATTTGGATTATCTGAAATTAAAAAAAACATGATTACATCGAAAAAAATAACTTAAATTAATAAAAACATGTCATATTATCCTATAAAATTCGTGTAATGCATTACAAGTCTCAATTTACATTTATTTGTATTTTTATAATGTTAATTATTTTAATAATTCATTAATAAGATAATTACTGCATTATCATTCAATCATAAATAATTTTAATTATTTAATGTATAAAAGTTATAAATAAAATATAATAATGTATGGAATCATTTTATCTTTCTAATTAATATTTATATTCGAATTTATATTTTCTGTGACCCGATATTAAAAATGTTTTAGTTATTAAACATTGAATTTAACACTTTTAACACTTCTTTAAATAAAATAATAATAAATGTCCTAATATTATCCTAGCGGATCGAATAGGATGACATTTTATTCCTAAGGTTTATTTTGGTCAAAAACCACTTATCTAATATAATTAAAACACATGTTAGAGTAATTATAATGTCATTTTTATCATTAATTATTGTATTTACTTTTAACTGTGGTAAATAAAATTCAAAAGTTACTATTCATCAAAAAAATATTTTCATCCTATTGAACCAAATTTTACTTACTTATGTCAATCGGGTCTCTCATAGTTCTGAAATTCAATTCACAGAAGCGGAAAAATTGTGTTTTATGAAAATTTTGAAGTGCGCCTAGAAGGTGGGTAAAAGAGGGTAAAAAGTTCAATAAAATTTTTTATATCTTATGTTATTATAAAATGACTCCAATAAATTACATTGAATATATGTAGGTATTATGTATCTATTTTTAACAAATATAAATTAAAATAAAATAACTAATTATATAAATAAAATTTCAATTTTAAACAACAACACAGTTTTTTTTATTATTCATCAAAAATTGGATGATTTCAGAAAAATACCAAAAATTCACCTAAAGATAATTTTGATATTCCAAATCCAAAAAATGAAGTCCATTTTGAAAAATAAAATTTATAAAATTTCAAAATGTGGGTATTACAAATTATAACGTCTAGTTTGACTGGTCGTGGTGTGTTACAACTCAAAGTTTCGTACATCACAAGCTATTTTATTATTCAATGAGAATCGTATCGTGGAATATTGGGGTGTTGCATTATTCCCTACTTCCTATAATTTAGTCCTCAATATTTATAAAATATTAGAGAAAAATAATATTCAGGTGGTTCTTTATCATATGTTCCTCTGGTTCCCATGTTGGCTCTTCTTTCTTATTGTTTCTCCATAGAACTATCACTAGATGGGTCATCCGGTTTCTCAACACTAGTTCACTAGTATCAAGAATCTTGAAAGGATCTTCACAATAATATAGATCAAGTTTTAGATCAATTTCTTCATAGGTGATTACATGCATTGGATCATGAATGTATTTTCTTAACAATGATATATGGAACACATCACAAACATTGGAGAGACTTGGTGGCATTTCCAAATGATGAGCTACAACTCCAATTATTTTAGAATTTGGAATGGTATGATGTACCTAGGACTTAATTTATCCTTCTAACCGAAATATATAACACTATTCCATAAAGATACCTTAATGAAAACAGGATCTCCTAGTTGAAATTCCAAATCCTTCATTTGGTTATCAGCATAGATCGTTTTCCTACTTTGAGCTACATTGTTGTGGGATTCGATAATATTCACCCTTTACATTGTTTCCACAAAAAGGTATGGGCCTACCAATTTTCGTTCACCAAAATCATTCCAAAAAGATGGTGTCCGACATCTATTTCCATATAATGATTCATATGGTGCCATCTAAGTAATTGAACAAAAGCTATTTTTGTAGGAAAATTATACTAGAGGTAAATATTGATCCGACATACATTGAAAGTCAAGTGAGCAAGATCTCGAAATTTATTCTAGGGATTGAATAGTCTGTTATGCTTGTCCATCAGTTTGAGGGTGGTTGGTAGTGCTCAAACAAAGTTCATTATCCAAGGCCTTCTGAAGACTTTTCTAGAATCTTGATGTAAAATGGGGATCACGATCAGAAACAATCGATAGGGGTACTCCATGATGTCTTATAACTTCGTTAATATATTGTCTTTCTAAATGTTAAAGTTGACAATCTTCTCTTATAAAATAAAATATGATGACCTGGTAAGATGATAAACAATGAATCATATTGCGTCTTTCCTTCATGGAGTCTTTGGTAGCCCCATGACAATGTCCATTGTAATATCAACCCATTTCCACTCAGATATGGGAAGCAGTTTCATGACTCCTCTAGGATGTTGTCTTCCAGCCTTCACATGTTGACAAACAATACATCTTGACACATAATCAAAAATCTCCCCCTTCATATTTTCCAACAAAAAATGTTCTGTAAAATCTATATATATCTTAGTGCTACCAGGGTGAATAGAGAAATTGTAGCTATGTGCATCATCTAACAATTCTTTTTTTAGATATGGTATGTTTGGAACACAAATCCTCTTCCAAAATTTCAAAATCCATATTCATATACGAAGTCAATCAATCTCCCATCATTCACCACATTAATTTTTTTTAAACTCTTCATCATCAGTCTGAGAATTTTTTATCATTTCTAGTAATGTTGGATTTGGAACCATTTGAAAAAGTATTGATGTTTCTCCTTCCATGATCATTCCAATATCTATATTTACTAGATCCATTAACATTGGATCCCATTAAAATATCATTTTGTTCAAAACTCCACGATCCTTTCTTCTCAATGAATCTGCCACCTTATTTTTTTCCCCGGGTGGTAGTGTAAAGAGAAATCATAATCTTTGAGTAGTTCAATCCATTTTCATTAGCTCGGGTTGAGTTCTATTTCTGAGAAAATATACTTCAAACTCTTGTGATCACTATATATCTCACATTTTTTACCAAAGATACTGTGTCTCCATATCTTCAAAGAAACGATTACAGCTACTAACTCAAGATCATGGGTAGGAAGGTCTTTTTCTTTAATTTTGAGTTGTCGTGATGCATAGGCAATAACTCTATAATTCTGCATAAAGACACAACCAAGTCCATTATTTGAAGAATCACTATAAATAACAAACTCATCATTCCCCGATAGTAGTGTCGAGATAGGAACATTGAATAATATTCTCATATATTCTTCAAAAAACTCTTCACACTATTTTTTTCCAATCAAATTTAACCCATTTTGAGGGATACTGGTTAATGGGTTTTCCAATTAAGAAAAAATCTGGAAAAAACACCAATAATAACCTGCTAAACCAATAAAATTGGGTACCTTAGTTATACTCTTCGGTGCTGGACAATCTTGTATATCTCTTGTCTGAGAAGGATCAATAGAGATTCGATTCTTAGAGACAATAAGGCCATGAAAAAAATTCCTGAATCCAGAATTCACACTTGTTAAACTTCTCATATAATTCATTTCTTATGAGGGTTTTTAGAATACTGCGAATGTGATTTTCATGAACTTCATATCTTTTTTAGTATACAGAGATATCATTAGTAAATACCACGATAGAGTCATCAAGATATTCTTTGAAAACTCTATTCATTAGATCTATGAAAATAGAGGGTGCATAAGTCTATCTGAAAGGAATTACTGTAAACTCATAATTCCCATACTTTGTACAAAATGTTCTTTTTGGAATGCCTTCCATCTTCACACACAACTAATGATATTCATATCGCAGTTCAATCATTGAAAAATATTGATCTCCATGAATTTGATCAAATAAATCATATATGTGATGTAGGGGATACATGTTCTTTATTGTACTAGCATTGATCTCCACATACTCAATGCAGAACCTCATATATCCAACCATCTTCTAAACAAAAAATAATAGGGGATCCCCATGGAGAAACAATAGGCAAAAAAAATACTTTATTACTCAATTCATCTAGTTGTTAATTTAGTTCCACAAATTCCCCAGTGTCCATTTTATAAGGTGTCATCGATATGGGCCTTGAAGCATGAATTAAATAATTGGAAAACTCAATTTATCATTCGGGAGGATGTCTGGGTAAATTCTCTAGAAACACATCAACATATTCATGTAAAATAGGTTTTTCCTCTATTCTAACATTCTTTTCCTCACCCATAGTTATTTAATTCTCTTCCTACTCAATAATTTAATTTAGTAGAGCTACTAGGGGTGGATCATGATAAGAATCAGATTGTGACATTTCTTCTCTAAATATAAGGTAATCCTAATCATCATTAAAAATTGTAACCTTCTTCTTATTATAATAAATATTTGCATCATGGTCCTAAATCCAATCCATAAATAGGATTATATCGAATTCAATCATTGCTATGATGATGAGATCAGCAGATAATGAATATTTATAGGCCCTAATGGAAGCATAATAAAAAAACATTGTTGCAATGATACTTCCCTTAGGTGTTTTGAATAACAACTCCATTGTTAAATTAAAATGAAAATATATAATTTTCTTAGAAAACAGGGAAGATATGAAATAATGTGATTATCTAGAATAAAATTAATTATTGGCTAAACATTAAAAAACCATTAAGTTTCCTACCACCGCATCATTTGGAGTTTCAACCATAGAAGTATTGATCGCATAATCTTGGACTTACTCCCTTGGAATTTTTTTAAGGTAACCATCCTTGGAACTTACGAAATTCATTTGTAAAATGCCCCATTTCTTTAAAATTGATGCATTCAAAATTGACATCCTCTTTATTTCCCTTGCTATTATGGGCTTGGTGTCCTTTTTCACCACACTAGTAACAGACACCCATTTCCTTCAGGAATGTACTGGGTTTTTTCTTCCCATGTTTACCACTGGATGGTAATTAAAAATTTCCCTTCTTCCCCTTATTTACATTTCAGGAATGTATAATAGATCACTTTTTATCTTGCATTTCTATAATGTCATAGGACATAGAGAATCCCTTTTCTATCTTGATAGCACATGATACAATATCATTGCACGATGAGAATTATTGTGAGACTAATTCTCGGTGGAGAAATGGTTTTAAACCACAAAAGAGTCGATCAATATTACTCCTTGGGTTAGGTATACAATATTCTTCATGCCTTTCTAACCTTGTAAAGTTAGCCTCATACTTTGCGACATTCTCCTCCTCTATTTTCCTCAAACTCAAAAATTGTAATTCCAAAACTGCTAAATGGTCACGAGGAAAGTAATTTTCTTAAGAAAAGATCTTTAAACTTCTTTAATTTCATATTTTATACTTCACTATCTTCCTTTTTGTTTTCAATTAAAGACCACCATTGATATACATCTCCCGTGAGGTGATAAACTTCCAAGAAAACATTCTTCCTCTTCGCTACTCGCCAAAACATGAAATATTGTCTTTAAGGAACTTATTCAACACTTTCCTAAAAATGGATTTGTAGTCCCATTTAATGTTGGTGGTTGTTGAATCATGAGCGGTCTAACACTGATCCTCTAAACTCTTAATTAGGGGGCTACCTGCGGGTAAGGATATTATTCATAACCTGGGTGAGTTTTCCGAGTCTGGTGATAAGCTGATAAGCACCAGTTGCATCACTAGCTTCACTATAATTATCTTGAGTAGAAGGGAAACCTCTACTTGGATTTCATGCATTGATGTGGTTTACATTCCTTCCACTAGGAGCCATTTATAAACAATGTTATACAGTATATTAGTTTATGAATCCCGATACATAATTCTAAACTTCTAAAATAGTTAACATAAATTGAAATGTTTATGGATAAAATCTATAATCATAAAAATGTTTTCTTTGAGGAGGTATATACTCATATAACCTTAAATATGATTTATAAAGAAAATTTTAATTATCCAAAGCATATCCCCCAGGATTTTCATAACCAAGAGTGTTATAAGGCCCATTGTGGTGTACTGGGATACCCTGAGTCTAGCTCGAAACACCTTGTCGGAGTTTTCACTCTCAAGTATATCTGTGCTAGTTACACTTCTACTTGCTAATATCTAGATAGGGATGTATTTCATGGAAAAGTCGCAAAATATCTACACTACCAAAATTCTAGGTAGTTCTTCTATACTAATCCTGAAAGTCTGTCTTAGTGTAATGTTCTTTAATCAGAGTTTTTCTATATCTAGTTTCCAAGGTTTTTACTAAAATTCCTCTAATAACAACAATAATTCCCCGACCCTAGAATCCCAGAGCAAGAACATTATTTTAATACATTATCATGATCATAAGGGATCAGATCCTGAAATATTGATCAGTTTAGTAGCCTTGGAAGTAATAGATACAAACATAATTTTTACATTACATTGTGTAATGAAAAATGACAACATTGTGTATCCTTTTATCAAATTCATCCCCCTTAGACTATCCATACAAGTCAGTCATAATATACTTCTTTGAATATTGGGATAAATAAAACATAGAAAGGGGTGAGCTCAGGTGCTCAGTAAGGACAACAATATAGTGATAACATTCATAAATAAGCATAAATATTTAAGGCAATGTATAAGATAGAAACATAAGATTTTAAACGTAAAATTCAGCATAATAAGAAAAATATAAATCAGATAACGTCATTTTCTTATTCACATGGATATTATATTAGTCGAATAATCATATGTAATATCAATAGCCAATTTCATAATAATGGAATGCATAATGTTTGACATCATACCCACATTATCAAGGCCTCTTTTCAAGACTATAAATTTGATTTTTTCAAGGCCTTATGCCAAGACACTATTTCATGAGACCTAAATATGCATCAAGGAGCTATTTTTGGCACCACCTGTAACTTACCAAGTCCAATTCATTCCTCATATTAAAAAAGTGAAACATAACATAACATTCATCTTAAAACTAGCATATAAAATTTCAATACTTTTACCATAGACTATGAATGGTATAAAAAAAAAAATCCATAATAAAACATATAATAACTCATTAAATAAAATATATAACATTTTATTACAATAAATAAACCTCATTCATGAATAATATTTTGTAAAGGATGTTGACATAGTTGAAAATGACCAGTAAAACTCTTTGAGAGAAATATCCCATTTTCATGAACTCATTTAAAATTCAAACAATTTTGAAAGAAAGAAATTTAATTGACATTTTTGAATCAATGTGCCCCATACCACATTAAAACTTTTAAATGGAATTAAAAATTTAAAACATTCCTATCCATAAAAATAAATCCTTAAAATCATATTGAAAACTTGGAAATTAATTAGAATGGTTTAGAAAAATAAATATTTAAACCATTTAAAACAATTTATTAGTTAAATATTCTCTTGAAAATGATCCTTTTGAAAACTCTTTTTTTGAAATTGGGCATGGAAAATAAATGTGTCCCTATAAAATCTTACACATAAATAATCTTGGATAATAATGAGATTGAGTAATTAACCCTTACCATGTACTTTCCTTTGGTCGAGGGTACGTTTAACCTCTTGTATAATGAAAATAGTATTTTATTAAATTATACCAGAACCATATTCATATTTATGATCTCATACTTGATTCTTTTATGGTTTTATAATTCCTATTTAATAATAATTTATATGTTAATATAACATTTTGGGTAATAATCACATTCTGTATCGTACATGTTTTACCTTGTTATTCTTGATCATATCATTCTATTGACGGTGAAATCGTATGTAATTAGATACTACATCATATATATAGAATCATTAACATGTTATATTTATTATTTAAATTACTTATACTCATTATTATACACATCCAAATAATGATGTGTTGAATAACAACTACACAATGATGTGGAGACGGTAAGTCGTACGTACGTATGTATGGTGACTTGTAATTCATAGGATGGATAGAATTATGTATATGGTTGTACCATGTTTATAATAGCATAATATTATATATAAGGTACTGGATTTATTATTTTTTATGGACACATCAATGAAAGTGGACGTGGAAGCAGAAAAGAACTTTCAAAGAGGTGGTGAAATTATTATCTCTTCTTCGGGTGCTTCTTTTTTATTTGCTCAAAAGGGATCCCTAGATTGGATTATGATGAAGGTGATGAATCTTGGTTGAAGTGATGGTAGTTGTGAGGATATTTGTTTAAGTTTTTTCTGAGTCAAATGGCTTTGTAGGTTTGATTTTGAGAGAAGGGAATATACCCTTTTATAAGAGAGGTGAGGGTCCATTTAGGAAAAGATGGAAGTATTATTTTATTATACAATCATTTTCGGTTTATAATGGCTCCAAGTGGATTTATTTTGAGTATAACGTGGGTAGGGGTTTAAATCCTCTCAACTAATAGGTTTTATGCAAGTTTAGGTCACCATATTAACCTTATCTTTTAGAATTAACTCTTAGTTAAATAGTTTAACTTTTACAATGTCTTCTTGTATTTTTATATTACATGGTTAATAAAGATATTATAACATGAATAGTGAACCCAAAGTGGTTTATTAATGACATATATATCATTATATAATTTTTTTTCTGGACCGTTTAATTTTATGAATATTATATAATCTAATAATATAGTATTTGTTTTAAAAATCACATTTATGTCAATTTTGACACAATTTAGTTTTGGTTTTTGTGAAAGTCAAAAAACATCTTAAATTCAAAAAAATACATTAAATAAATGTAAACATGTAATATTAACCTATAAAATTCATGTAATGTAGTATAAGTCTAAATTTACATTTATTTGGATATTTATAATATCCATTATTTTAAAGATTCATAAAATAAGGTAATTACTGTATTATCATTCTATCATAAATAAATTCACTTATTTAACATATAAAAATTAGTAAGAAAATATATTTATGTAGGAAATCTATTTATCTTTGTAGTGAATATTTATAGTCGTGTTTATTGTATATATAACGCTATGTTGAAAATGATTTAGTTATTAAACTTTGAATTTGACACTTTTAACTCTTCTTTAAATAAAATAATAATGAATGTCCTAATCTAATCCAAGTTGATCAAAGAGGATCATATTTTATTCCTATGGTTTATTTTGGTATAAAAGCACTTAATCAATAGTAATACGACATGTGTTAGGGTAATTATAATATCATTTTTACCATTAATTTCCCTATTTATGTTAAACCGTGGTAAAAAAAAATCAAAAGTTACTATTCCCCAAAAATTATTTTCATCCTATTGAACCAAAATATACATAGTGATGTCAACCATGTCTCTTGGATTTTTTAAATTCATATCACACAAGTGGTAAAATTATGTTCTATAAAAATTTGAAAATGCTCCTAAAAGATGGGTAAAAGACAGTAACAAGATCAATAAAATTTTATATATCTAATATTATTATAAAGTGAATCCAATAAATTAAATTGAACATATATAAGTATTATTTGTCTATTTTTTACCCAATAAAAATATAAATAAAATAACTAATTATTTAAATAAAAAATCTATTTTAAATAATAACACAATGTTTTTCACTATTCATCAAAAATTGAATGTTTTCAGAAAAATACCATAAATTCACCCTAAGCTAATTTAGATATTATAAATCCAAAACTGAAGTACATTTTTAAAAATAAAAGTTCAAAATTTTTAGAAATTGGGTTTTACTATATATAACAGCTAGTTAGATTGGTCGTGGTGGGTTAGAAGTTGAAGTTGCGTACAACGCGGGCTATTATATTATCAAAGATAAGAATACCGTGGAATATTGGGGTGTTACACAAGTATTATTTTGAAACAAAAACATATAAATTACATTTCTAACCTTTTAATAATAAATGTTTAATTTTCCCCTATGAAAAAAATATATAAAGAATTCTAAAAAATTAAATAAAAATATAAAAAATAATAACAGATTTTTATAAAAGAAACATGATAGACCAAGCATGATAATTTAGTCCATAAGGAATAAATGAATTAAGTGGTGTGTCTAAAACTTATAATCTACATATGATTATATTAAACATATTATATTTACATTATATTTTTTTCTATTATAAGAGTAACCTGACTATTTGAATAGTACCCAAAATATTGGATATGAAAATGATAATTAGGATATATGTTGAAGTAATGTATAAATACCTAACCTTAAACATTAAATAATATTGAATTAAGTTAATTATTTTCATTGAGGATATTTTTAGGTATATATCATTAGATAATTAGGTCATAAAAAATAACACAACTTGAATATTACTTGTAGACACTTCTACTCAGTATCCATTTTTTTATAAAATAATATATCTTTAAAAAACGATTCTGGTATAGTTCCATATCATAGACTACTTAAATTTTCCATGATCCCATCCTTGACCCCATTCCACAATATGTCCTGTGAAAAAAATTACAAAAACATGGGACGATCATAAAAATCTCAATATGGGATACACAAAGAAAGAAAACTGTTAGTTTTTGAATACAACAAGTTTACCATGAATACCTTATCATATGTAATAATTTTCACCTTTATGAAGTAGTAAATACTCTTCACTGAATAATAGATAATTTCATACAATTTTGTAACCAACAGAATACCATAAAACCCATAAAATTAACAGATAACATATAATGGTAACTTGAGACATAAATATACTTAAACGGAATAGCCATACGACCGACTTCTACACATATCACTAATTAGAATAACCATACCCCAAACTTCCATACCCAATGAATTGGAGGTTATAAAATAACCACCCATTCTGGTTTATCAAATCACCACCCGTCATTCAGTTTATCACATAACCACTCATCAAATTTCCAAGTACCGTTATAAATTCATAACACAAAAAATATTGAAAATATAAATATTTCACTAATAACATTTCATTTGAAATAATTTCGGGATATTGAAATAATAAATTGATTACAAAAACCATTTTCAAAAGAAAAAAACCCAAAAAACACAATAAGGATATTTTTCATTTTTAAAACATTAAGTCTTATAGAGGAATCCATCTAATGATTACAACAGCGGAGAGGTTATGTTCACTGCAAACGTTAAAAACAATATTTTTGTAATTTAGTAAAATTCTTCATAGAAAAAATATTTCCTTTTAATTAAATTAAAATTCAAAGGGTTTTATTATATACTGTATAAAAAAATTCATGTAAAAAACAAAGTACGCCTCAATGAAAGGAAATTTGAGATGAAGTCCCTTACCTCGTGTCCGATATGAACCGTCCATTCTTCAATTTCCTGAATAATAAAATGAAGATAATTTATCAATTATTGAGAACCATTTTCAGGTTTATTATTTCTTTCATATCACTTATTACCTTGTTATAACAATTTGTTAATTATTTTATATTATATAGGACATTTTGTTGATGTTTGGAACTTGAGTTAAAAATGAAATTGTTATAATTATAAATTGTCCATGTGGTTGAAATTACATTATCTACATCATGATATTCATGACATAGATATTGTATATATCATATATATGTATTATATATATGTATTTATAATTATACATAAAATTTGGAGATAATAAATGAAATGCATCGTTCTTGGAGACGGTAGGCCGTAAGTACACAAGAACGCTACTTTCATTACTATTTCATATTTTAATGTAATGAAAACATAATTATACAAGGTTTTATTATAATTAAAATATTATATCACATATATATATATAATTTAATTATATCCATATTTCATATGCTCTATGTATGGCATGAATGATTGATATCACTTTGAGGGGGCAGTAGTCCGCACTTCCTCAAATGAAATTATCGTATTTACCCACTATGGAAACAATAAAGGTATTCTATAAATAAAAAATAAAGAAGCATATAAACAATATAAATAGAATATATATAAGATATAAATATAGTTCCATAATAATGGCCTCATTGAGAGGTGGTTGTAGATAATTGAACAATCATCCTTTTGTGAGGCAGTAGTCTGTCGTCCTGAAAAATAACATGTTCTTTACCCATTACGTAGAGGTGTGTGTCGTTGTAGTTTGAATCCTTCTCACAAAACAACCTGTTACATTTAGGACACATGTGTTTATATAAAATAAAGGAATAAAAATAGTTTAGGGGGATGCACAAAGAAAAAATAAAACAAAATAACATAAGAGAAGACCATAGCATTAAATCAGGTAACTCCCTTTGGTTTGAAACAAAAGGATTCATTGAAGTGTCTTCTTCCTAAGGTAAGGCTTCTAGTTGTAAGAGAAGGATTTTGGGAGATTAATTGGGTAGAGGTTAGATGAAGTAAAGGGCCTATGATTTGTGAGTAATGAGATAGATGTGATGGATTTTTATAAGGGGAGGAGGGACTCTTTTGGAATGTTTGAAAATACTATTTTATTATATAATGATATTCAATTTATAAAGGTCCAAAACTCATTAAACTCGAAGATAATATGACTCGTGTAAGAAATAAAATCATCCAATACTAATTGAACAGGTTTTGGAATTTTTTTAATATTTTTATTCGTATTTATTTAAATCATTCATTAATGAGGTAAACACTGCATCATTATTGTGTCATAAATAATTTTATTTTTTTGATGTATAAAAATAATAAAAAAATAAATCATGATGTATAAATAGAAAATTCTCTTTATAATGAATATTTATAGTCAAATATATCAATTATATAACCCCAAATTAATATCATTTTAGCAAAACAATACATGTTTATGATATTTTTATTTTTACATTAAATAAAAAGTTCTTAATATCATTATCTTACCCAAATGGAATTTAAATGACAAATTCTCACCCATGTATTTTCTTAGTTGGCCATTACCCATCCAATAAGGTTAGGACAAGTGTTAAGGTAATTTTACATTTTTATAATATTTCTTTTACCTTGAATTACCCTATTTACCTTTAACTCTGGTAAATAAAAGTCAAAATTTACTATTCAACAAAAATTATTTTCATTTTATATAACCACATTATACATACAAATAAAAACCATATTTTTCATATTTTATAAATTCAATTCAAAGAAGTGGAAAATTTTCATTTAAATGAATAAGTCAATTTTTTAACTACCACTCAGTGTTTTCACTATTTATCAAAAATAGCTGTTTTTTAGAAAAATCCCAAAACATCAGCCTAAGATATATTTTATATTTAGAATTAAAAAATCATGTCTATTTTAACAAATTCGAACCATATAAGTTGAATTGATTAATTTAAAATTAATTCCCATTGTCAAAATAAAAAAGCGTGTTTTTAAGAAATAATAATTATCAAACGATAGACACTTGTTTATGTCCAATTTCAAAGTGAAATTACTTATATTGACCAACATTAGATTCAATGGTAAAAATATAATCTAATTTCACTTTAAAAACAATTAATAATATAGTCTAACCATATAAATAAATTCTATTAAAAGGCTGTTTTGAATTAAAATACAATATTTTAAACTATTCATTAAAAATGAATTTTATCAGAAAAATACCAAAAATTTACCCAAAGTAATTTTCCAAATAGATCATATATTAGTTTCAAAAACTATATTTAAAAATGTTTCTCTATAAAAAGGATGTAAATCAACCTTTTAAATAATATTAGACTATATGTACTTAATATTAGATTCATTCAAATTTTATTCCTCTACCTTTTATTGAATAAATGTAAAAAAAATTAACAAACATTTATAATTATATTGTAGTTACTTCGGTTCATTCTTGCCAATACAATGGATAGGCATTATCTACCATTTAAAATAAATTATATTTTTTTATTTTTTAGTATGACTCAACATAGTATGCAACATAAGATTTCAAAGAAACCTGTTGTACCGTATCAGGTATGTCATCGAACATAACATCCACATTAAAGTAAAATTAATAATTAATTCACAAATGTTATTAAATATGAAAACGTATTATTCATTATTTACCAGGGATGTCACAACCTTTCTCACTTTTGGAAATTGTGTCCTCCTAATTTCATTCACTTATCAAATAAATGGGGGGTATTTATCCCTCATAGAATTTTCAGATTTCCACATTTCCTCTTTAGCAATATGGTTTTTTCCATAAAACCCTTACCTGATTTATTACCTTATTCTGTAACAATTTCTCTCTTTAGTAAAGAATCTGGACAAGTTGTTCTTCATATGAGATATTCTCTTCCAACTATACTACCTTTGGGCTCAAAACATTAGATGAATCTGGAATATACATTCTCAACATAGAAACAAGAAAGATGTTGTGTACCTGGGATAAACATGGAGGTAAAGCCACTCTGTACACAACTTATCCAACTTACCATAGGATTTAATAAGGTCTAATGAACCTAAGGCTCAACTTTTACATCATACCAAAACACATCACACTTTTCCATGGAGAAACATTGAGAAGAACATGATCACCTACCTAAAGAGAAATATCCTTCATCTAGTTATCCACATAACTTTTCTGCCTACTCTAAGCTGTTCTGATGTTCTTCTGAATCAACTGAATTTTTTCAATCATCACATCTACCAATTCTAGTCCCAGAAATTTTCTTTCACCTACATCATCCCAAAATGATGGATTTCAACATTTCTATCATAAAATTCCAAAAAAGAATCCATATGTATATTGGAATGAAAACTATTAATATCAAGAAATTTATCCAAAGAATGATATCGGTCCCAACATCCCTTGTAATCCAATGAACAAGCACATATCATATCCTCCAAGGTATGAATTGATCGTTCTAGCTACCAATATGATTTTGGATAAAAAGTTTTTACTAAATTTAAATTTAGTACCCAACAACTTCTGATGGTTATTACAAAAGTTATAAGTAAGCCTGGGATCACAATCAGATACAATGGAAAGGAGAACTCCATGCAACCTGAATATCTATTTAACATAAAACCATGAAAGTTGATCTAGAGAAAATGTATCTCGAATAGGAAGGAAATGAGAAAATTTAGTCAATCGATCAAAAATAACACAGATTAAAATATTACCTTGAGTTGTCTTCGGTAATCCCCCAATGAAGTCCATGGATATATTTTCCAATTTCCACTCTGAAACTGATAAAGACTGAAGCATACCTTTTGGTAACTACCGCTTAGCTTTAACCTGTTGACAAGTCAAACACTTCAAAGTAAAGTCATAGATATCTTTTTTCTTTCCATCCCACTATTAATACTCTCGAAGATCTCTGTACATATTAGTACTGTTAGGATGAACTAAAAATGGAGAATAAATAGCTTTACATAAGAAATCATTCTTCAATTTTGAATCACAAGACACACATAATATCTTCCCAAATCTCAAAAGAAAATCATTGTCAATGTTAAAATTAGGAAAATAACCCTTCTAAACCAACTCTAACTTCTTCTACAACTCACTTTCTTCCTTATGTGATTTCTTAAATCTGTCTAATAGAGATGATTTCACTGGCACTTTTTCGACTCAAAGCATCAACCACTTTATTTTCCTTTCCTGGGTGGTAATGGATCACACAATCATAATCCTTGATTTATTCTAAACACCACATATATCTGATATTTAATTCCTTCTGAATAAATATATACTTCAAAATTTTGTGGTCATTATATATTTCACATTTTATTCCATACATTTGATGCCTCTGGTTTTTTAAATCAAAAACAACAGCAGCTAATCCCAAATCATGTGTAGGGTAATTGAATACATGAGGTTTCAACTGACATAAATCATAAATAATTACCTTATCGTTCTACGTAAGGACACAACCAAGCCCTTTCAATGATGAATCATTGTAGATAATAAATTCATCATTTCTAAAGGTAATTCCTAGACTAGAGCATTCAACAATGTTCTTTTCAATTCCTGAAAACAATCATCACATTAATTTTGCCAATTGAACATAACACCTTTTTGAGTTAACTTAGTTAGTGGGATAGATAACTGTGAAATTTTTTCAACAAACCTCCGATAATTACCTAATAAACCAATAAAACTACATATCTTGGTTATATTTGTGGGTCTGGTTCATTCTTCAATAACATTTCATTTAGTAGGATCAATAGTTAAGCCATTTTTTAAAACAATGTGACCAAGGAAAGAAAAGTTTTTTAACCAAAACTCACAGCTACTAAATTTCCCAAATAGTTTCTTTTTTTATGTTTTATATACAACCCTAAAATTACTTTTATTGTCCTCTTTACTTTTTAGAATAAACAAAAATATCATCAATAAACCCATCCACTATTTATAACCAGAGTCAATTGATCCATCAATAAAACAAACTATTCAATTCTGATTCCAACTATCACTGGATGATAATTTTGAAAGGTCATTTCCCTCTGTCATCCTTCCCATCACAATTTCCATGATTCATCTTCGAAAAATGATTCTGAACCTAGAAATATCTTAAGTAAAAAAACATGGTAATATAAAAATGTTGTATCATTTTAATCTTACCGTAAATTAAAAATAATTTTTGGATATTAGTTTAACAATATCTTAACATATAATTTTGTCTAAACCGACCTTTGATATCAACTATAAGGACCCAGCCTTAAACATTTCATAATCATGAATTAAGTTAATAATTCAAAAGGAGGATATTTTTAGGTTTAGAGTTTTATATAATTAAATAATAACATAAATAAAATAACTTGAATATTACATGTAGACACTTCTACTTGGAATGTATTTTTTATAAAATAAGAACTCTTTGAAAAAAGGGTCTTGTCTAGTTCCACATTTTAGATAACATGATTTTTCCTTGATCCCACCCATGATCATGTTCCAAATTATGTCATGTGAAAAACATTTCAAAAACATGGGATGGGCATTAAATTCTCAGTAAGAGATACACAAATATGGAAAACTTTGAGTTTTTTAAAAAAACACTTAAACAATGAATACCTTATCATATGTAATAATTTTCACCTTTATGATTTAGTAAATACTATTTACTGAATAAAATATCAACACTTACCATTTTGTAACCAAAATATTACAATAAATCCCATAGAAAAAAAACATAATAAATAAAATATCATGGGACATAAATGTAGTTAAACTGAATCACCATGCGGTCAACTTCAACACATATCACTAAATGGAATATCCATAAGACTGGCTTCCATTCCCAATATATTGGAGTTTATAATGTAACCACCCAACCATAATTATCATGGAACAACCCATAATTTGATTTTTCACATAACCCCCCTTCAAATGTCCAAGTACCATTATAAAATCAAAACACATAAAATATTGAAAATTTAAATATTTCACTAATGACATTTCATTTCAAATCATTTCAATATATTAGAATAATAAGTCGATTTCAAAAACCATTTTCAATACCAAAATGACCAAAAATGGAATAAGGAGTTTCTTTTATATTTTAATATCATTGAGGCTTATAGAAGAAGCCAACTAAGGATTACGGCGGTGGAGAGGTTATTGTTGCCACCAATATTAAAAACATTCCTTTTTCATTTAGTAAACTGAATCGTGGAAGAAAATTTCTTTCAATGATATTAAAAGATAGAGGGTTTAATTATATACGATATAAAATAATTTCGTGTATAAATGAAAGTATGCCTTAATGAAAGGAGATTGAGACGAAGTCCCTAACCTCATGTCCAACTAGACTCGTTCGTTCTTAAATTTCAGGAATAATAAGCTTAAGTTAATTTTTACTTCCTTAAGAACCTTTTCCAGGTTTATTATTCCTTTTATATCACTTATTACCTTGCAATAACCCTTAGTTAATTATTGGAGTTCATATCTGACATTTTGTAGATGTATAGAACTTGAGTTAAAAATGAACATGTTATAATTATAAATTGACAATGTGGACAAACTTCCATTATCTCTATAATGATATTCATGAATTATATATCATATTTATCATATATATCCAGTATATATATGTATTTATAATAGTATATAAAATTTGGAGATATGAAATTAAATGCACTGTTTATGGAGACGGTAAGCCGTAAGTACGCTTGAATGCTACATTCATTTTTATTTCATATTTTAATGAAATGAAAACATTATTATACATAGGTATATTATAAATCTAGTAAAATATCATATATATAATTTTATTAACTCCATCCTTTATACATTTCACATATGGCAAGAATGAGTCATATTACATTGAGGTGGCGGTAGTCCACACTCTCAAATGAAATTATCATATTTACCCCCTATGGAACCCATAAAGGTATTCCATAAATATAAAATACAGATAAATAGAAACAATTTAAATATAATATATATCAAATATAAATGTAGTGCAATCATAATGGCTACCAAGAGATGCAGTTTCATATAATTGACCAATCATCGTTTCGTGAGGTAGTAGTTCATCGTCCACAGAAACAGTACGTTCTTTACCCATAACATGGAGATGTGTGCAAGTGTTGTAAGAATAATTCTCATAAAAAAATCATAATATATTGAGGATACTTGTGTTTCTATAAAATAAAGCAATAAAAATATTTTAGGGGGTTGTAGAAGGAAAAATAAATGAAAAGGACTTAAGAGAAGATGGTACTTTTAAATCGCGTAACTCCTTTTGGTTTGAACCAAAAGGATTTCATGAAATGCCTTCTACCTAAGGTAAGGATTCTATGTGGAAGAGAGGGATTTAGGGAGCTTAATTGGTCATTTTTTGATAAGACAAGGGGCTTGATAGGGGTGAGTAATTAGTTATAGGTGAGGTCATTTTATAAGGGGGGGAGGGGCTCGTTAGGAATGTTTGAAAATATTACTTTTTTATATAATAATATTCGATTTCTAAAGCTCCAAAACTAATTAAAATATAAGATAATTTGACTCATGTTCAAATTAAAATCATCTAATAAGAATTGGATAGGTTTTGAAAATTATTTTAATCTTTATAATCATATTTTTATAAAATCATTAATTAATAAGGTAAACACTACATCATTATAACGTTATAAATAATTGTATTTATTTGATGTCTAAAAATTATCAACAAAATAACATGATGTAAGAAAAAAATTTATCTTTATAATGAATATTTATAGTCAAATATATCAATTATATTACCCCACATTAATATTTTTTTGCGAAACAATACATGTTTATGATATTTTTATTTTTACTTTAAATAAAAAGTTATTAATATCATTATCTTACCCAATTGGCTTTCAAATGAAAAAAACTAACTCAAGAATTGTCTTGGTCAGCCAATACCCATACAATAATGTTAGGACAAGTTTTAAGGTACTTTTATATTATTATAAAAAAAATTTACGTTGATTTGACCTATTTACCTTTAACTACAGTAAATAATAGTCAAAAATTAATATTCACAAAAAAAATAATATCATTTTAATGAAATTTTTTTCCTTACTATTAAAAGCCTTGTAAATCATATTTTTTAAATTAAAAACACAAAAGAGGTAAGCTTTTATTTAAATGAAGAAGTCATTCTTTTAACTATTACTCAGTGTTTTCACTATTCATCGAAAATTGATGTCTTTCAGGAAAATATCCAAAATTCCGCCTAATCTATATTCGATAGTCTGAATTAAAATATTATTTCTATTTTACCAAATTCAGAACATATAAGTTGAATTAATGAATTTAAATTTAATTCTAGTTGTCAAAATAAAAAGTATGTTTTTAAGAAATAATTACCATCAACAGATTGACACTTGTTTATGTCCAATTTCAATGTAAATTTACTTCCAAAGACCAAAATTGGATTAAAAGTTAAAATTATAATATAATTACACTTTAAAACCAATTAAAAATATCATATAACCATATAAATAAATTATATTAAAAGGAAGGTCTGAATAAAAATACATTATTTTCCATTATTCATTAAAATGAATTTTATCAGAAAAATCCGAAAATTTACCCAAAGTAAATTTTGATTCTCTGATTTGAAAGAAATATTTTATTTTTTCAAATATAACATATAATAGTGTGAAAAAAAAATTATTTAAAAAGAGATTTCCATTGAGTGGCATCAAATCGACCTTTTTAAGAATATTAGACTACCTGTACTTAAAATTTGATTAATTCACATTTTATGCCTCTATCATTTATCGAATAAATGTAAAAACATATAACCAAAATGAATCATATTTTAGTTAGTTCTTTTCATTTCCACAAATACAATGGTTAGTCGTTAACTACTATTTAAAATAATATTATACTATTATTTTTCAATATGACTCATCATTGGGGACAACATAAGATTTCAATGAAACCCATTGTTGTGTATCGAGTATTCCATCGAATATAGCATCCAATTTAAAGAAAAATTAATATTTAGTTCACAAATATTAATAAATATGAAAAATTATATTTCTTTATTTACTTGCGATGTTACATAACCTTATATGTATTGTTTGACAAGAATAAAATTTGAAAATACAAGTATCAAAATATTTTAAAATCATTACTCAATCTATTTAATACTATGTTAGTATAAATAAATATTTTTTTGTGAAACAATATTTACATTCTTTAATAAAAAAATATTTTTTTATTTAAAAATTTAAATATTGTAATTTCCTTATTTAGATATTTATTTTGGTAAAACGGATGTCATTTTTTTAATCGACATTTAAAATATTTTATGGTTGATCTGTTGATAATTTACTTAATTAGTGATATATGATTGGAATGCTAATATACAATAAAATATGATATTTTATAACATGTTAAATACTCTAGAAAAGATCATAAATTATTTATAGAAGAGGAAATAAAGTATTTGTTCAGTATAAAATGTAGAATTAATATTTTACAGTCGAAATAATAAATATTATTCATAGTCCTATGAAAAAAGGTTATTAACATAATGAATATTTTTTTCAATAAACTAACCTCTCCTTCACTTATATATATATAACTCTCCTACACAAATTAATTCTCAATAGAATAATTTCTCCCTTTGAAAACAATCTTTTAAATAATCTCTTTAAAACCTCCTTGCAACATTATTGATTATATTTTCTATATAAAATATCATCCATCAAATTATTTACAAGGGTTATAAATGGGGATTTTTGAATATGAGAAACATTTCAGAGCTCTATTATATTAATTATCTTCCAATTCATATACCTCTTATATTCCATGATATAATTATAATCACATGATATCATATTTATATGTTTAATATAAATAAATTATAAATAAATTCTTATTATTCTCATTCCTTGAACATCTCTCTTAAAAATATCATTTACTCAAGGTATGTTTATATTACCAAAGAGAATGTAAATGTTGTATTTTAGAATTATCCTTTCATAAATATTGGTAATAATTGATTCACTATATTAATATAATATTTTTAATCAATTAATAGAATTTTCATATTTTAGAGTGGTAAAATAGGCATGACATCAATGAAATTAATATTAAATCATCATAATCAATTTAACCAAATTTAAATGAGGGTATTGACAAAAATTAAACATTATAGTAGTATTATATTATATAATAAATTATTTATCTATTAAACTTTTAAAATTACATTAACCTTATATCATGACACATTAGCATATTTTGGAACCATAAAAAAATTACAATTCACTATTATCAATACACTAAAGTTGATTTTGGAAATATAAACCGAAAGAAACTTAAAATATCCATGCATGAGAAATTAATATAATTAATTAATCTTATATTATCATAGATATACTATAATATATCAAATAAATATTAATATTTATTTCAATATGTTATTATCATTTTTAATCCTTTCATTCAGAATGTTATAGGAGTATCCAAAGAGAGTCAAAGCTCGAGGTAAGGGGACTTCCTCACAGACCCTCTTCTTATAATGAACACTATATTCCTCATATTTTTATTATATATTATATTTACATAACATATTATTTCCCTTTATTTAATTTTCCCTTTTTCTCTTTTGAATGTTATCATTACATTCATATGAAATTTTTAATAAAACCTTATTAAATAAAACACTTAAAATTATATAATGAAAATATTTCCATTTATTCAACCTTTTCATTTATCCTTCCCCAAATGACAATATTATTATATAATTAATAACCAAATTATTTATAAATCAAATATAATTTTTTATTTCATCTCTTTTTGAAACTATATACCATTATCTTCGTGAAAAATAAATTTATAATTCTTTTGAAAATCTAGTAAATGGGTTACAATTCATAAGTCATTCTATATCCTTTAATATGATATTTCCTTCAATTTAATCTATATTTTCAATCTATAATATATGTTCTATAAATTCTAGTATCTAAATTTTCTACTCCAATTTTTGTGATACCAATTTTAAATACCATGGCCACTATTTTCTAGATCTGTTTCTTTAGTTAATTACATTTTCCTGAGATACAAGCGATCACATCCAAATTGATGAAATAGTTTAGTAGTTTTGGAAAACAAGATCACAACATAAGCATTACTATAACACTTGAAATTTAATAAAATATCAAAACTCCATTTAAAACACTCATTTTATATTATCATTTTCCTTTAATTCAAACAGAATAAAAATCTTGGAATTGTGGAAAAAAATTAAAAAATAATAAAGGGTTAGATCAGATTCTTAGTATTGGTAATAGAATAGTGGAAGCTAACATAAATAAACTGAAAAAAATAAGTCATGGTGAACAACATTAAACTCCTGACATTAAAACATAATATTGAGTATAATATGAAAGGAATAAAATATGATTAAATAACTCTATATTACTAAACAAATGAGAATGAAACAAAACAATAAATATTCTACAAGTAAAATAATCACTTTTAACATCAATAAATAATTTCACAATTACTGAATTCATAATGTGGGACATTGTAAAATATCATCAAGGAATCGGGCCAAGAATCAATTTTTGTTAAGGTTTAAGGGAATGAATATAATAATGGGTAACACCATAACCAAAACCATCTCTAATTTGTCTTGTAAAAAATTTGATGTGTACAGGGGATCTAGTGGGCCTCTCCAGACACATACTAAGTCCAATTAATTCCTCATATTAATGTGGTTAAACATAATAGACATATAAATTATTATTGAATGAAAAATATGAAAGGTAATTAATTTCTCCAATTAGTAAAATTAATAATAAACTATCTAGATTAATATGGTATTAAGATAGTACATCCCCAGTCAAAATGATAATAAACCCCTTAATAAAATATTGTATAAGGGATCATAAGAGATCAACCTCAATTAGTCAGTTGATTTAAAAAATTGACATACATGAATATACTCTAACAAAAACCATTGGAAATTTTTCAAAGATGTATCCTTTTTTTCTTTGGAAAGAATTTAACTTTTGTAAAATTTGTTATATTTGTCATAAAAATCAGATTGAAAATATTTAAATCACCAAAAATAAAATGGATGAAAATTTAAATTATGTTTAAGGAACATTAATGAATCATTCACACCAAACATTTTCATTAAATATTAATGACCCAGTGAAAGGGGGTTGGCTTCTAGAATCCCCTTACCACTTTTAAAGAGTTGAACCTATGTATCATGAAATTAATATTCATAAAATGAAACATTTAATACCATTAAGATAAATAAATTCTTGATTTTATATATTAAAGGGTATTATACATATACCACACATAGGATATAATTTTTGATTATGGTATAGCTCACAGAAAAAACGAGATGAGAAAACATTACATTATATTTGAAAGTGTTGTGAACATGCCCTTAATTTCTTGGATAAAGAAATTATATTCCATAATAATTTCATTAATAACCTCTCTTACATGTATTTTCTTAGTATAATTTTATTAGGAACTTTTATAACATATTTGATGAGTTATAAGATTAAATTTTGTTGTTTGAGAGTGTTTATTTCCTTGGTTTTCATGATTTGTTCAATTGTATAAAAGGTTAAAAGATCATGTAAAATGGAAATAGTTATGAAGAATAGAAATTATATGTTAATAATTAAATTCATTAATATTAATTGCTATTATATATCATTTTTATGTTATGATGAGGATTCATTTGGTAAAATGTTAATGATAACCTTTTATATTATTTTGTGTTTCTTCAATCAACATGTAATAGTTTAGTTTTTAAAAATATTATTATGAATATATACTGGTTTGGAAACTCTATATATATTTTAATGTTAGTTTGAAAATAATTTTTAACCACTATAATGGTTTAATAACATTCCTTGAAGGCCTTATTAGAAAATTAAAAAAAATTCCATGAAGGTGGTGAATTGATAACTCCCAAAAAATGTTTAAATTTTTGGAACAACAGGGGAAGAGAATAGAATTTATGGTGGATATAACATTTGAATAAAAACACTCTAGTATAAATATAATACTATAACAATCTTGTTACATAGGCTGTTATAGGTTTCATAAGGATTAGAAAAGAAATTAAATTGAAAGAGAGAGAGGGAATTTTTTGTCTCTTGGGTGTCGTCTCCTTGAGAACCACGTTAAGGGAATTGGAAATAGTATTTTAATGTGTGAAACAACACTGGAATGTGAGGAAGATGTGTGGGAGAGGAATTTGGTATAGTATTTCAAGGAACAAGATGATTATGAAGTTGATTTTTTCAGATTTTTTCTTTGGTTTTCAGAGAGATTCATAAAGAAGAAAGGTAGTTTGAGCAGAAATGAAAATTACCTCACTTTGTATTTCATGTAAATAAAATTGACCATCATAATTCAAATAATCAGGCACACAATGCTTGAACTGTTCAATCTTATTCATGAAAACCATACTAGAATAAAATTTCAATCGAATTGAGAAAAATTTGGCAATAAGTAAATGGTCCTCAGATTCACTATGAATCTGGTATAGAATATTTGATCATATTTAAAGAGAATTAGAGTTTCATTATTATGATAAATTAAAAGTGATGATTCTTTTCTGATATCTGATTTCACATAAATCATTATTATTATTTGAAATCTATTTATACAATATTAAATAAATGAAGTGTGAGTGAAATACCTGACACCAATTGTATTAGGATTGATCAAATTTTGATGAAAATAAAAAAGTGGTGGTGGAGATCATAATCAGTCTAGTAGAATTTAGTCCAATCACATTCAGTCCAATTGAATTTTGGATAACCATATTTCGAATACATTTTCTGAAGATTCAATATATTCCATTGAAATACTACTAATGTTAAAGCTTTTCCCAAGTGTATAAAAAATCATGAAGAAATTTGTTAAACAATATGATGTTTGTGAATGAAAAGAGTTGGTAGATTTTATGCTACTAAACTTGTCCCTCACATTTGGTGTGCCATCATATTCTGGAAAAAAATCAACATAATATATGGAAAATGAATAGATTTGAAGTCTATGAAAATCGTAATGACATATACCAATAAAAAATATAGTCCATCATTTAAAATGGGTTGAATTACATTGTTTATCATTTATGCAGATCAATAGAAGAGTTAAAATAAATAGCTTGATATGTTCTCAAGGGGAGTGTCATATTCACCAATTCGAATAGATATTTTAAAATAGAATCAAATTTGGAAAATAAAGTCATAAGAATAAATAAATTTTGATGAACAATCGAGAAGAATTGAGAAGAATTGATGAAATGAGATATGCTTCTAAAATTCAAGGAATCCTGAAAATTTTGGTGAATTTAGTTGAGAGGAAAAGATTTAGGGATTCCTACCAAAAAAAATATTGGGTCACCAAAAAAAGAAACAATTACATTGTACGTTTTTGGATGACAGATGTATTGTTCAAGGGAAGAGAGAGAATCTATGAATATCTAGGGAGAGGAATAAGTTTTCTGCATTAAGCTATGTTATATAAGTTTCGATGGATAAAATTGAAATAAGAATAGACATTATCACAATGTTATTATGTAGGTCATCATATTCAGAGATCATCGTATTCAGTTGACAATCATATTCCTCTTGTCATCATATTTGAATGATTATCCTATCACGCTGGATAATCATATCCGGATTTTTTTATTGGAACTTCTAGACTGGGGAAGAAAGAGTTATGTATTTCCTTGATTGAATTCTAGCAGATTTGTATTTATACTATTGGTAAATTTGATGTGGTGAATTGAACTAGGAGAATAATTTTGAAATATCAGGATTGGTAATCGGATAGGAATTCTAGAATAATTTAATTGAAGATCTTACAAGATTCTGGGTAAGGAATTGAATAATTTAATTAAAAATAATAAATTGGTGTAAATTTTTAAAAAAAACACGTGTAACATGTTTTGTTACACAAACATTGCATTACCCTATTTCTACTAAGAGGTCGCACATGCACCACTAGATTGTTTTTATAGTTCTACATGAGTGTATGGGAATATCCTATTCATTTTATTCTAAATAAAATGATTTTTTCTAGTTTATTATGTGTTATTGTATTATTTCAAACCATACAATGGATGTATCTATTTTTATTGAATAGTTAACTTGGTAAATTCTTCAATTTGTATGGAAGGTTTTTTGAATTATTTCCAACAGGGTTTGAAATCATTAACATGAAGTAAAGGTCATTCAAAGGATACATAAAAGTTAAAATGTACATGATTCACTACCTCCCCCACTCAATTATACAATTATCCTTACTGGTCACATTCAACTGGAATTGGTGGGTGGGTTCCCTTCGGTTATTTTTTGCAGATGGAGAATTTGAATTGTGTGAACAGTAAGGGTATTTCAATTTTTGAAGGAATCAATTATCATATCTGTAAATATAGAATGTTGCCTTATCTTATATCAATTCGATTTTATATTCTGGAATCTACAACATATAGGTTTCCTCTAATTGATTATAATGTTTTTCTTACATCTGTTGATAAGAAGATTCTTGAGATTGATGGAAGGGATAAGAATACCTTATTATCATTACTATTTAAATGTGAATTCCTAAGAGTTAGATGTTTTTTCATAGCTAAAGGTATATGGGATAAATTGAAAAACATATTCAATGGTAAAAAATGTGATGAAGAAAAATTAAAAATCAGTAGATTAAAGTATAAATATTTAAAGATCAGTGAATACGAATCTGTTAAGGAATTCTTTACATGGGTTGATGGAATAGTGATCACTATCAGATGTCTTGCTGAAATGTGGGATGATTCTACAGATGTTGAAAATATGGTGATAATACTTCCCGACAATTTTGATGAAAATTTTTCTTCGCTGGAGTACAAAGATCCTCAAAAATTATCTCTATATGTTCAACATAGAACTCTCATTAAATATGAAATGAGAATGGAAAATGCTATAAGAATAAAAATAAGTGTTGATAGAGAAATGTCTTTCATGTCTGAAAATAATGTAAAGTAAAATATGATTCCTATTCAATATGAAGTTGGTGAATCTAATTCTGAAAATGTGGTATGTAAAAACATATATTACATGTTTTACTTGTTTTCTAAAAATGTGAAAAGAGGTACAAGGAAATAAAAAGGGACACATACATCTAAATTTTTTTAATGTGGATCAATTGGGAATTTTGAAACTAATTTTTCCCAAATGAAGAAATAAAAAATATTGTGATGAAAAAAAGTCCAAATATATATTTGAAGAAATAGGGAGATAAAATAAAAATTGTATTCCATAGGGAATGATATAAAGTTCTTCAAATCCAAAAGAATATTTTTAACATCTAAAGATAAATAAGAATATGGAAGTGATACTAAATACAAAAAAAAATAGTTTAATATGGTATCTAGAATATATTTACTGAAAAAGTGAACGATGAAGATTTTGGAATCACTAGTTTTAAAGAAGACTAAACACAACGTGAATTTCTTTTGAAATAAAAGTTTAATGAATGTTTGAGAAGGATTAAAAGGCCTAAAAATGAAAACAAAAAAAAATTAGAAGATGAATGTTACGAAAAATTCAATCAAAAATGTTTTCATAATGATAAGGTCAAGATGGTGAAATAAATTGATGATTTGAAGAAATATCATGAGGAATAAAAGAATCATAATGAGTATCCATATGTAAATATGAATGAAAAAATAAGAAGAGTTTGAACTTATCCAATAGTATATTTATAAGGATTAATTAAGAAATACGAGTTCCAAAAAATCTTTCTCTAAAGAAGTTGGGAGTTCTCTAAAAGATAAACCGGATATGAATCATAAAAAGTAACCTTAAAATATTGAAAAGAAATGTGGAATTTTTTCTGAAAAGAAGAAATATGAGAATTTTATATATGTGGCCAAGACCAAAAAAGTTGGTAATTCAGAACACTCTAAGTGTAAACTTATTACAAAAATTTTAGATTCATAAATATTTCCATTACATATGATCCCAATAAATCTAAGATAAAAATAAATATTCTTATTTATAACAAAAAAGTTTGGTGACAATGAAAAGATAGACATGTAGGTTTCTGAGAAACGTATTAATAATTCCTATATCTATGGAGGTATTAGTGGTCAATATTTATTCTATGGATATTGTATGTATTATGGTGGATTCATACATACAACTAATATGTTTTGGTTTAACCAAAATTATTACTATAACTCCCTAGGTTATGAATGGAAAAGGTTTAGGGGGAGTCAACTCCCTCAAAATAAGATATATGGTAAGGATATTTGAAAGAAACCTAAGATGGTTGGTGTCACGGTTGAAAATAGATTCCAACTATTGGAATCAATATGTGAAATATGTGACAACGTGGACTCTTTGAAAAAGGTTTTCTTTTATTGTTACATACACAACAAACAATTCATAACACTTCTCGGAAGCACAAATTGAATATTCCAAAGGAAGAAGAAAAAGATCGTGTTATTGAAAACACACTAAAAGATATAAAAGGAGAATGATACTGGATTATTGATAGTGGGTGATCTTCTAATATGATATGATATTTTCAGTTCCTTAAAAATGTGAATGATTTTAATGAAGGGACAGTGATATTTAGAAATAATGAATCTATGGGAATTAAGGGTGTTTGATTTTCCATCATTGGAAAATAAAATTTGAAATGCAAAAAAAATTTCATATTGATATGGTAAATCATCATTTTCTAAGTGTTTCACAATTTTTTGCTGATGGTAAAAAATTTATCCTCAAAAAAATATGGTTCTTTGTGAAAAATGATGAATATGGAAAAATAGTTACAAGAGGGAAACATATAAAAAGAAATTTGTTTCATATTGGTGAAACAAAAAACTCTTGTTACTTAAGTATTGTGTTTGAGACATTTTTAATTTTTCAAGAAGAAGATATTCATGTTGCACTATTTTCTAAAAATTAAATATTACAATCTCATTACATAATAAATTTGAGATTTATTCAATAGAAACCACGTAGCTGATTTATTCTGATATTAATGGGACAATGAGAAAACAATTAAAAAATTGAGATAAGTACACCATTACTGTCATTGATTATTTTACTCACATTAATTTTATTATATATATGAAACATAAATCAGATGCTTTGAAAATGATTAAAAGTTTCCAAAGGAAAGAAGAATAGAAATGTGAGTATTCATTGAAGAATAAGAGAACTGGTAATGGAGGTGAATAAAATAGTGAATAGTTTAAAAGTAATCTAGAAATCATGGATTTATGCATGATTATTGTACCCCATTCACTCCTCAACAAAATGGGGTTGTAGAAATAAATAATAGAAGCTTGGTGGAAGTGTTTAGTACTGTGTTACTTGACCATTGTATTTCTCATTACTATTAATGATAATCCATGAACAATATGATTTATTTTCAAAACAGTTGTTTCTACATGCCTCATTCATATATGACTTCATATGAACTGTTCTATAGGAAATACCCAAGTATAAAATGATAAAGAGTTTTTAGGAATCCATGTATCATAAAAGTAAAAAGGTGGAAACTGTAGAATGTTTGAGAAGAAAGTTCAAGATGTATTCTTTATTGGATATTCTCCAAAAGAAAGAGGTTTTATATGTTTTAACAAATAGATAGTAATAATTATTGATTATGTTGATGTGAATGTAATTGAAAGATCTGATGAAGAAGAACATACACAAAAAAGATATGGAAGTTGAATAGGACAAGGAAAACAATTCTAATAAAGATACAGACAATTGTAATCCCACTCTAGATGAATATTCAGACTCAACAATTTCCAATGGGGAGGATGTTTCTCAAAAATATTATCCTAGGAATAGGAAGCAAGTTGATGCTCAAAATATTATTGGTGATCAACATCATAAGGTTCTAACAAAAAGAACAACTAATGTTGAGACCCACACTTCATTGTATTCAAAAGTTGACATGAATGATTTAAAAGAAGATTTTGAGAATCTGTAGTGGGTTCAAGACAAGAATGAAAAGATTATATCATATTGAAATTATTGATACCGGGAACTCATACCCGATCATTAAAACAAAAAACTTATGGGTACAAAGTGGGTTTTCAATAACAATATTAATGAAGATGGTGAATTGATACAAATAGAAAAATATTGGTGTGCAAGTTGTATTTAAATATTTAAGGTATTGAATTTGATAAAACCTTTGATCTGGTGGGATTATTAGAAACAATAATAATTTTCCTTGCTATCACGGCTCAATGAGGTTACATTTTCATTCAAATGGATGTTGAATCTTCATTCTTGAATGGTGATCTTGATGATGAATTTTACATTGAATATCCTTGTGGATTTTTTATTTGTATAGGAGAAATTTATGTGTACAGATTGAAGAAGGGATCGTATGGGATTAAATAAGATGTAAGTTGATGATATTCTAAATTGGATACCTATTTAAGGAATATGATATTCAATAAAGGAAGAGTTTATATAAATATTTATATTAAATAAATTCAATAGTATTCCTTCATCATAATTCTTTATATTAATGGAATTATATTTTCTTGGAATGATGAATGGAGTTGTAAAATATTTCCTAAATATATGAAAATGGTACTTGAAATTTCCGTGCATGGGGAAATGAAAAACATTCCTTGGTTACAAATTTTACAAAAGAAGAAACATATCTATCTTTCCCTAGAAATTTATGCAAAGGGACATCAAAAAAACGATTGGCATGGAAATCTCAAGACATGTTTCGACACAATTTATAGTGGGAACAAAGTTCATAAAATATGGAGAAGGAATAAAAGTTGATTAGAAAGAATTTTGGAAGCTAATTTAGAGTTTATTTTATTTGACTACCTCAAGACTACGTATTATTTATGATGTTACATTTTGTTCCATAATTTTAAGTTCTCCTAAATAATTACTTCAAATTTCCGGAAAAACATTTCTTAGATATATCAAAGGCACAAAAAAAATTAGAATCTAGTATGATATCTCAGAATGTACTGATTTGGTTGGGTATTTTGATATTGATTGGGCCTAAAATGTTGATTATATAAGATCCACATGTGGTGGAGTATTCTTTGTTTAATTGAATTGTGTTAGCTTGATATAAAAAAAATTGATTTTATTAACACTAAGTATGGATGAATATATGTATGTCGCTTCTACTCAAGACACTACTTAACTTATATTGATGAGAATTAAATTATAAGAATTACTTTTGGATGTAAACATATCCTTTATCTTGGGTTTTGATAATCAATGTACAATCAGTCTCACCATGAATCCAATTCAATATTCTCATTCAAAACATTTTGAAATCAAATATCCTTTTATCAAAGTGCAAGTGGAGAATAATTAATTGAAGAAATAATATATTTGTACATCAGAACTAGTTGCTAACATTTTCAAAAAACATTTACCAAAGGAATATTTTTCTAATTTGAGCATGACCATGGGTGTCCAACCTCTTTCTTATTAAGGTTGATGTTTTTTTGTCCCCACTCTCATCTTACATCCAGATAATGCTATCATGATGGGATATATCAATTGTTTCATAATTTTATCCATGGATGCATATAAAAAGGGGGAGTATTGGGTAAGCTATGATTTCTTAATTTTATTCCGTGTGAAATATTATAATAGTTTTTTTGAGTGGTTATAAGAAAAAAATTATTCTAGGAATGTTGAAGAATATGATAAAGAAATTATTAATGAAATAATGGCATAGAATTTATTTATAGTCACTTATTTTGGAAATTGTTTCTTTTTTATCAATAATTATTGTTTCCTAAAATGAGTTAGCTTATTTAGGCTTAGACTTGTAGATAAATAATCCATTTATTGAAGATACAATGTTTAGTGATCTATCAAACATGGTGGACAAAAAATACAAAGGGGGAGATTAATATGACCAATTTGATGATGAATGTGATTAATTTCGAATGATGTATTATGTTGTTGAGAATGTTTTAAAATGAATAAAGGATGTTTTAGAAAAATGTAAAATAACCTCACAATTTATTTGTTGAAAATCATATTGACCATAATATTTAAATTAATTTGTCTCACAGTTCCTGAAATGGTTAGTTATATATAGGAAAAGGTGGAAAGAAGAAATGTTCAATCATATAGAGGAAGAATCTTCCTAGAAGTAAATGGTCATCTGATTCACTCTAAATATCGTATGGAGGATTTGATCATATTTAAGGAGAACTCGAGTCTTCATGACTATGATAAATTAAATATAATTATTCTTTTTTTATCATAGATTTACCAAAAATCATAGTATTTGGAAAATGTTTCAAGAATGATCGATGAAATAATGGTATTTTGGAAGGGATAATTACAATCATAATCAGATTGATCGAATATAGATTAAATGTAATAAAGTGGTGCTGGAGATCGTACTCTACCTGATAGTTTTCAGGCCAATCGTATATGTACCAATTGAATTCTGGAAAATCATATTCATGTAGAGTTTTGGGAATTTTCAATACTTTGCATTGAAATATTTATGATGCCAAAGCTATTCTCAAATGTATTCAAAATCATGGTGCAAATTATGATACAATATGATGTTTTTGAAACAAAAAAATCTAGTGTTAAAGCTACTAAGTTAGTCTATTGTATTCAGTGTACCATCATATTCCAAATAAATTGTTCTCAACAAAATAGATGGATAATTAATTGAGTTTACACTAATGAAAATAATAATGACAGAGACCAATCAACAATGTAGTCAACCATTTTAATTGGGTTTAATTTCATTTATTATCATTTATGTTAATCAAGAGAAGAGATAAATGAAAAGTTGGATGCGTTGTCAAGGAGAGTGTCATATTCAAAAATTTGAATAAATAATTGGAATTGTAATGACAATTCAAAAAGAAATTCAAAAGAAGATATTAATTTTGAATAAAATTTGAGAACAATCGAGAAGCATTAATGAAATGAGAGATGCACATGAATTTCAAGGAACAATAAAATTTTTGTTGAATTTGGTTGAGCGGGGAATTTTTGGGGACTCCCTCCAATACCACACATGGGTTACCTTTAAAGAGAATGTACTTTTTAAATTTTCAGTTGAAAGATGTAATGTTTATGGGAAGAGAGAAAAGATCTGAATTTCTAGGGAGGGAAATAATTTTTCTATATTGAGATAAGTTGTAGAGGTTTTGATAGATTTAAGTGAAAGGAGAATATACAAGGTCACAACATTATTCAGATGTTCAGCATATTCAATTTTCATCATAATCCGTTGGCTATTATATTATGATTGTCAATGTATTCTGCTGATCATCATATGGGGATGGATAATTTGATTGGGGTTTCCCTATTGGGATTTTTATATAGGAGGAAGAATGATTTTTCTATTATATTCTAGAAGAGTCGTATTTATTGTATTGGGAAATCGGATTTGAAGAATAGAACTGGAAGAATCATTTTTGAGAATCAGACTATCCAATCAGATTGAAATTCTATATCAATGTCCATGAATTTCTTACAATATTATAGGTAAGAAATTGAATAATTGTTCAGAAATGAATACATTTGTGGAAATTTAAAAGAAAACATGGTAAACATGTTTTGTTACCCAAACATTGTATTACCATATTTATGCTAAGAGGGTGTACGTGCACTACTGGATTGTTTTCAAAGCTTTAGATGATTGTAAGGGAATATCTTACTCATTGTATTAGACATCAAAAGTGTTTCATCATGTGTACTGTGTGGTATTGTATTGTTTCCAAACCATACTAAGGAAGTTTCTATTCTTATTGAAGAGCTAACCTGGTAAATTCATGTGTTCATGAGGATATGTGTTTCAATTCATTTAAGGAGATCATGAAATCATTAACATTGGGATAAGGTTGTTTCATGGAAACATAAAACAAAATGTACAATTGATTTACCCCCTCCCCCACTCAGTTATAAAACTACCTGGACCAAGTACTTTTAAATATTACAAAGCTCCAAGTCCTGGAAATTTTGAGGAGAAGTTGTGGTATTTATAAAAACTGTAGAGGGTTTTTTGAATATTTAATTCACTAGTTTATTTTTTTGGATGACGTCTATCAATAGTGATGATTCTTATGACTATTAATTGTAAATAAAACTTGTGAGTTAGAGATAATGGTCAATTTTGTCATCAATGACCCAATAAATAATAAAAAATTTAGTTATCTACTTATTATGTCAAATACCATAAATTAATGTACTTCACTATTCATAAAAATTCAACTATTTTCAAAAAATCACAATAAATCATTGTAAACAATTTTAAGTGTGTATATCTCAACAATAGTCTCCATTTTATGTAAACAATTTTCTAAATGTGATACAAATAATTTTAAAAAATCATCATTTAATTGAAAAAAATGATTTAAATATCATAACTAATTTTACTACACTTTGGAAAATTAATGATTGTCTCCAAATTTTATCTAATAATTATAATGAAAAAAATGTAATTTATTGATTATTTGTTTGAAAATAAATTTTCATTTAAATCATTAGGTTAATTATAAAATTTTATGTAAATATTTACGTTTTACAAAAATACCAACACTTAATTTATCCTTTTTAAAACTTTTATATTCTTATTCCATGACATAAATATATAATATTTTAGCTTATAATATTCCTAAATTTTATATATGCCTTCATAGGCCATGTTATTATTCTAGTGCCAATATTATTATTCCTAATGGTCAAATTACTATTTCTAATAGTCACATTAGTATTCCTAATGATCATGTTAATATTTTTTAGTATATCATGGATTTAATCTCAGTGTTGAGTTCAAAATAAGATTTTGAATATGTAATGTTTAAAAGTGAAAAACTGTAAAATATTGGGGTTTTATGATATCATGATCTTTCATATACAGGATGTTATTATTAAATGTTTTTTACGTACTTATTCATTATGACTATGTTATGTTTTTATCTCTTTTGTTTACCATTGTTGTTTACCTGATTTAACCCTTTTCAATTGATTGATTTTAATTATTTTATAATAAAGGTTTTTTGAATGAATAATAAAGTAGGTGGACTTTTACAAATAAGAAAAATATTTCAGTCAAGAAAAAAATAAGGCCCTATCAATGGCAACTCTCCCTCCTCTTGTGTTTCTATGGTATTCTCTCAACGATGGATCAGAGGGGGGAGGCATGAACCCTTCCTCTTTAGTGTTTTCTCCCCATCTCCTTCCTTTTTCTCCTCACTTATTCACTTCTCCCTGACTCATGATGTACTGTGGAATCCCTCTCGCTTCCTATTTTACCTGGCTCATTATTCTCTATCTTCACATTGTTGATGATGTTTTCAATGTTTTTTTCCCTAGTGATATACTCCTTGGAGTTATCTTGAAGCTTCCGGTAGCCCTCCTACCATTTGTTTTCATCACAACTCCTAATATTCAGAGCCTTCGGTCACCAAATCCTTGGTATGACATCAACATTCTGAAGATCCTTTCCCAATAGATTCTATAGTGGTGGTTTCTTTGAGGGTTCAGGATGTGTCTATAGGTGGTCGTTACTATCCGGGCATGGCATGGTTCGAACGACAACTCTGGTTTTAATTATTCCTCTAGGTTTCTTATTTTTTACATCAGTTATGATTTGGGGAGTTTATTTATGGATGAAGTGATGTTATTTTTTCTGTTTATAGTATTGACTATCGGTGTTGGGTGATATGGAGGTGACTATGTTGAGACCATTGGTTGCTTGTTCTTCTTCACATTCTCTAAAAATCCACCACTCTCCAGGAGGAAGATTTGAGTGGTGGTATTCACAGTGCTTTGGGATGTGAGTTTGAATGGTCAATAGCGTCGTGTGGTGGTTTCGTCTCTATTGTTACCCAATTCTAGATGGTGAAGGATCCTATTTTCTTTGACGATGTTTGACGTTATCAAGGATGTGTATGCAGATCATTGAATTCAGTTGTTTTTGGAATTTTTGATTATTGTGGTGTTAAACTACATTGTACGGTGAGCTGGTGTTGGATGATCGGTGATGATGATTGCAGTGTTAGGATAACAATGTTGTCAGTCGGTGTCTCAAGATGAATGTTGGTGTGTGGATTAAGGAGAGTACGGGTGTGTGGAACATAGAATAATTTGGTAGTTATTTATTATTATAAATTTGAATTTTTCAAGTTGAAATTTGTTTATCTTAACTTATGATAAGTGTGGTTGATGTTTGGATCTCCTTTTATGGTTCCCACATAATGAAAAAGTCTCTTTTAAAAAATTCAAAAAAATGGATGGTGGGTGAAGGGGGAGATCATTTTGGGAAACATTGAATATTTTTCTCTAGACTATAGGTTTGGGTTTCATGTTTCCAAAGGAACTAAACTAATACCTTATTTGGTCATTTGATTGTGTACAATATGAAATATTTTAAAAAAAATTATGTAATGCATATGTATGATAAACATTGGTCATTATATTAAATCTATAATGACTTTCTTGGTAGTGCATATGTAAATCATGGATCTTTCTCTTCAAAAAAAATTGATCACCACATTGATAACATTTATAGTGTTCTACGACGATAGATCAAGTGCTTCTATCCATGACTGTATTCTCTTCAAAACACACACACATATTCATATAAAAATTATCTTTTAAATTTTACATCATCAAATCCATAAAATTGATCATTTGAAATTAAATTCCACATGTCCATTCCATGGAAAAATATTATAAATAGTAGATACCATTAAATTATCATTTTATTCATTTACATTCTTTATTAATAGAATCATTTTATAATCATTTTTACCATAAATATCTAATCAAACATTTAATGAATACAAGATATAATTAATTCCTACTATAAGTACCCCAAAAATAATAAAAAATTTGTTTTAGATGACATAGTTTATTACAAATTACCATATAGAATAATTATATATATTTTGAAATCGTGTTTCCAAATTCATCCAACTAGTCATTCTTTATAGATATGATTTATGCACAAAGAAAATCTCTATATGCATTCATCATGAAGCCCATTTTTCTTACATAGCCTTATTTGTCACATCGCCAAATATTCTATAGATGAAGGAATTATATATCCATTCTGGACCGCATATATAATATTACCATGTATCCAAATCACATAGAAGATTAATCTAGGTAACTGATTTACATAGGTATTTTATTTTCCCAACGCAATTTGTCAAGTATGTTATTTATCTATGTAGGTGATTTCTACATAGTTGATTACCCAATGTTGGTGTTTTATGAAGGAAAATACTTTAGATAATCAATTAAAATATTTGATTTATCATCATATATATATCTATAGATAGGAAAATGCCTCTCAAAGATCATTTTTTGATTCTTAGGAATTTTTTTAGCAAATATATGTAACATGTAAATTTCTGTAGAAGGATGTGTAATAATGATAAAAATTAAAGAACATACATAAAAACACTTACATATCAGTAACATATAATGGGTACTTGAGATCATAAAACTCTAAAGAACATGGTATTTTTGATTAAAATATAAATATTCTAACAATATCTTATTTTTCATTAGAAAAATAACTCATAAGACATTAAACATAAAAATTTCAAAAAATCATTGAATTTTGTTGGAAAAAAATAAATAAAATATTTATTTATTTTTTAAAAAAATCCATTATTCTATTATTTCAAATAATTAGATATATATCATGATAAGTTTACTTCTCAACATTGGATAAACTTCTCCACCTTCTATAAAACTACTCTCCTTTAGTGTTATTAAAAAAGAATGGAATGGAGAGGTAAAACACTATTAATTTGGTTGTATGTAATGATCTATTTAAGTATATTGCTGAAACTGAATTTAAAATTATAGAAACAATGTAATTTAGTGATCGAATAAATCAATTTTAAAACATTAAATGAAAATAATTTCAAACAATCAAAAATATTGAGATGAATAACATTGAATGATAAAAATCACTAAGAAATACATAAAAATGGATAAATAATCGCTTCATTAATTTAAAATATTTATAAAAAAATACATACATTCAACACCAAATTTTTTTTATAGATTTATTATTTAGAAGAATTAAGATTATGAATAGGGTCAAATTAAAAATATTTTTTGGGTGGTGGTAACTTGAATGATGGAGAGGTTCATAATGTTATATGAGGGACAATCATAGGAGAAATCATTGAATCCCAAACCACTATATTAGAATAGCTTTCACATCAAATATAATATTTTTTTCATATATCCTGATCTTTTTAGTTGTTGAATATTTTAATATTTCTTTAAAATATACTAAAATCATAAGTTCCAGTATCACAAAAATTGATTTTCTTTGGGGGAGATGAGGGTGATTCTTCTTCCCTAAATCATTTAGAAGGTAATGATTCATCCACCTCTGGTTTATTTTTCTTATTGATTTATTATATATATTTAACTATATCAACTCTATGCATAATAACTAAGAATGTTTCTCAACGAGCTGGGTTGAGATTTATTTTTCCCCTAATATAATATAGAGCATTTTCAAACATATCAATCTTCTAGATGATATATGTGTTAGGGAAATCAAAAATAGATCTGAATTCCGACTATTAATTTAAAAAACTGAAGGGAGGCCATTATTCATAATGGTATTTTCAGATTCAAGATGATCATAACTGAAACTATAGGAAGCATTAAATAGTGGAACATACTAAGAATTAGATAGAGTTGTTGTATAGTCTAAACACTGATTCGTCAGAATCCAATACATAGAACATTGTACACTGAACAATATACCTTTGATATACTACACCTTAATTTCCATATTTTCAACTTTCTCAACTAAATCTTGAGATACCTCCTTAACCGCATTGTATGGATGTACCTTCCTTTCCATATTTTCTACTTTCTCTACTAAATCTTGAGAAACGACCTTAACAGTATTGTATGGATGTTGGGGAACTGGACCATTGGAATCGTGTCCCATTTCAGTACCCATAGATTAAATAGGAGTATAAAAAGTAAGGGAAGTCACAACAAAATTATTCATATAGAGGAAAACCCTAAGAATATTATAGCCAACAATCTCCTTCCATGTATTAGAAACAATAATTGTTAGTGTCGCATCAGATTATGAGGAACTAAAATCCTATTTATAGTAAATCCCTTTAGTATCCTCATAGTTTTATTCTATAAAGTATATAATTATCTTATTATTTCTTGCCACATGACTTACTGAACAAAATTTCATCCCTTAAAGATCTTTAAGTACTACCAAGATGTCATGAAACTTTCCACAAATAAATTATTCATGATAACCAACCATTTCATTCAAGGACATGTAATTTCCTACACCAAGAACTCTATTAGCTTCCTTGGTGTCCTATAACTCACTAAAAATATATTTCATGAAATATTATATCAGTATATGTGTAAAATATAACATTGTATAAATTTAATCTCACAGGACACGTAATTAACCCATATAATATATGTTCAACTACATTCTGATGTCTTGAACCACTGGTGGTGTTGAGGTAAAAGTAAAGGTAGTTGGTTGAAACCTATTATTTTCGTTAAACATAATTACCAATACCCACTTTTGGTATGAAATCATTCCATTATTTTAGACCAAAATAATTAATCTCATTAACTTTATCCAAATACATATCAAATTGGATCATAGGAAAAAATTTAGTCATGTCTCGTTGAGAAAAAACTATAACTCCAATCCCATTAATATCTGAATTGGTATTATTTAAACTTTCATTCCACTCACTTGATATTTCAACTCTCCAAGATCTTTTTCACTTAATTCAAAAACAACTTTTTTCACAAAAACCAATTTTGTGATTATTTTTTTGAAAATATTTTTTGGTTTCCATCATATTAGTTTATTTTTCAAAATCATATATCGAATTAGAAATTTTCTTCATTTATTTGACATAACACTTAGAGGATATTAACTCCTTCTTCAACTAATAATAATCTAATATAAGATTATCAATATTGGTAAATATAGTCAAGGAAAAAGTATTCATTTGTGAACTATCACAAATTTTACTTATAGAACGTGATTCCACATTCACACAAGGAGGAGGTGATGTCATAGGTGATGTATGATAATGAATATTACTCTCCAAATCCATACCTCTAACTCCGTCTCCAATATTTTTTGATCTATGAAGAGTTGGATCAACTATATGACGTTCATCTTTTTCATCTACACTTTACCCAGCTGATAACCATCATTAAGGAATTTATATTGTCCATTACATAGGAACTACTTTAGTTGTCTCAATAACTAGCTCAACATATTGAACTACATTGGTGTTATCAACAACTTCATCATCTCATATCTAAATTGGCTCTTCCATGGACGAATTGACTTCTAAAAACCAAGGCTCTAATATGGAAACAATTCACTCATACACCTCCTTATAAGGAACAATCTTAGTAAGTGATACTTACTTAGGTGGACACCTTTGGGATGGCTCCCAGTAAGCCATAGATTCATGGCCAATATATCTGAAAGAATATTAATTTGTGTCCCTATAATTTTCAATTTTTATTAAATGAACAAAAAATGGAATTATTTTAATGGAATTTCATTGTCTCTCCCTTATTGACATTCACCTCATTCTCCATTAGAACCAGGGAGATAATCCATTCATAGGGTAAATAGTTTAACATACCTTAAAATTTATAACAATAATACAGAAACCACATCATATACCCAAGAATATTAATCTTTAGATTGTTTTTTTGGATATATATGATAAACCAATCCAAAAACAAAAATTTCTATATTTATCCAACTCTCTAAGAAATACCAATTTTAATGAAGTTATAAAGGAACTTACATTTAAGATATATGTCCTTCTTAGTCTTCTCTCTAAAAGAGTATTTCTAAACATATACTTGAAAATTTAGGTTCATACCACTAAACTCATTACAACCATATTTTTTCTATTGTTCAACTTCCCCTTATAAATAGAATGAGAGGTTTTGGCCAACTCCACTAATGATAATACTATGTATTTCCCATTGGAAATTGATGACCAAACATCCTCAGATTCACTAAACTAGAACCTATAATTCCACACAAACACATTCCCTACTTCCTCAAAAAAAACATAATTATTTTCATAAAAAATGAACTGACAGCCTTGAAACTGAATGACCATCTAATGTATCACATCTATAGTCTTCAACCAACCCATATTTATACCCTTTCAAAAAACAAAGTTTCATGAAATAACACCAACCTATTATTTCATGGAATAACTAGAGATTCCATCCTCTCCACACTTTCAGTGCCCATGCTAAAAGATTATTAAAATTTCATGTGGGGATTGAGACACATAATTAATGAAATTAATGAAATTAATGATGTTTCAAATTTTATGAGTTGTGTTTTAGGAAAAGGGGGAAATTTTTTAGGTCTAAATGGAATTTAGCTCATGGACTCGATTCTCAAAATTTCTAATAACCTGAATTGGAATTTAGAAAAATTATGAAATAAAATAAATATAATATAAACTAAAAGATATAATTTTTTTATAATAAAAAAACAATCATAAATTAAATAAATATTCAAACTAGAATATTTAAATTTCAATAAATAATTAAAATAATTTAACAATAAAATAATGTAGAGATTAATCTTTTTTGAAATAAGATCAACTAAGCTTATTTAAATTCAAATAAATCTAAATTATCTTTTAATTAAATTATAATGATCACAAGAAAGGGTATTAAAAATAATATCTAATAACTAATTCTCAAAAGATATAAATTCAGAAGTAATTTCACCATTTTGAGTGTGATATCTTAGGAATGAATGCCTTATGTCAATATTATTTGTTCTAGAATGATTTATTAGATTCTAAAAATTGATAATGGCACAATTATTATCATATTTGATTAACTCTTTCTTGTAATTTAATCCAAAATCATTTAAGGTGTGCTTTATCTGTAATACTTGGGCACAACAACTATAAACAAAAATATATTATACTTCAGTAGTAGATAAAGTGATAGAGTGTTTTTTCTTACTAGTGCACGATACTATTAATATATCTAAAAAATTGTAGGGTCTAGAAGTTCCATTACATTAAATTCTATAACTAATAAATTCAACACATGAATATGAAGTCAAACTAAAATCATAAGTTTCATGGAAAAAATTGGAAATTGAAATTTTTTACTTTAAATTATCTTAAAATTGTTTTGGTGGGCTTTAAATGATATTCCTTATGATTCTATTGGAATATAGCACACGATCATAGTGAAAAAATAATAACTAGTCTACTAGTTGTCAAATATAGTACAATCCTAATTATTCATCTATATAACATTTTTTCATATTCTTTTCTAGATTTATGAAAGTCCGTATTTTCTTAATAACACATACCATTTGTATATACTTTAGAGGTTTTTAGTCCAAACCATTAATGAAATTCATGTATGTATTTGACTAGATTTAACACATTTCCAATGTATTTTTGATAAATTTGAAAACCCATAATAGAATTTAACTCAACTGTAATGATTATTTCAATCTCTTTTTCATGATTTATGAAAATTCATTGAATAATATTTTATTTGTTGAAAAAATTACGTTATTAATATGTTATAAAATTACAAAATATCTAAAGATTTATTTTTCTTGAATACAGTTTGATGTACCAGTCCCACTACAAAAAAATTGATAAAATAAAATAACATAAATGTTCATAACATGCTCTATAAAGCTTCTATAAGGCCATAAAGAGATTTTGTATGTTTGGAAACTTAATTCAAAATAAAGTATTTTCAAAACCCATAGGTTGTTCAAAATAAACATCATTCATAATAAAACCATTTAGATAATTATTTTTATATCCAACAAATAGAATTTCAATCTAATATATGTTAATAGTCTATGAAAATCGTAAAGGGTTTTATTCTAGCTTTAAGTACAAAGGTATCATCATAATATATACCTTCTTATGGTTTTATGTTTTATATATGATATCTCACACATTGTTTGCACCTTCATAATCTATTAAAATAGTAGTCCACATTTCATGAGTTGTTTCACATTATAGAACATTATTAAACTCATCAAGACCTCAACCAAATTTTATAAAATTAATTTATTTAGAGTTTAGATCATAATAAGATTCTGTTTCATCATATCATGATTTAGTTTGTGTATTTGGAATTTCATCAATTTTAGCATCTTTGAGATAAACCATTGGAAAAGGGTTCATTAAATAGTTTATCAATTGTGCCTTCTAGCAACCATAATTCACACCATTAATGTATGTTTCTCGTACCATTGTAATACCATTCTAGTTTTTAGTCAAAGAATATATTTTAATGATTATCTTTATACATCACCCTTTAAAATATGATAACACAAATTTCAATTCCCTTGATACTAATTATTGTTCAAATATCAATCTTTATAAGTCTCCTTAGAAAAGAATTGGGTTCATAACATTTTAATTGTTTAGAAAACCACTATATTTAATTATATAATTAAATCATGATATTATTTTAATATACTCTCATATTGGAAATAATTGTACAAAAAGGAGGTCATAAATAGATATATATAGTGGTTTGGGAAATATAAATCCCCTAGTCCAATCCACCAATAGTCGACTCAAAAAATAAGGTGATTTTCAAAAATCCATTCATTTTACCTAGGAGTACTAGTCATTTCCATGCCAATGCACGACTAAGTAATTGTAATTGTAACTTTCTATAATAGTATGAGGTTTCAACTATGATCCATTAGGGATCTACTATGAACTATCATAGTGAAAATAGAATAATAATAAAAAGTGTTTATTGGCTATCCTTGCAAATATAAGTTACAACTGAAAAAATAGAATAAATCTCTATGATAGATGATAAGAATAAAAAGAATCTCATAGAGATTCTTCTGAACAAAACAGTGTACATATTTATTGTATATATATGAATATTTTATATTCATATTTACTTAAAACAGAGTATTTTGTTGTGTGATATTAGGAAGTTATAATATGATTGTTCAAGTTCCACTATCCTTAATTGTATTCTATTCATTACACACATAGAGTCGAATATTCGTGAGAAATGTCTCTTTTTAAATCATACATCATCATATCCATAAATTTTGTAATTGAAAATTAAATTTCAAAAGTACATTACCTGTAAATAAATTGAAAATATTATTGTCCTTTAAAAATTATTCACTTGTTTTATTTATCATTAATTTCCATTGTTTATCATTTTTACAATAATGAGGTAATCTAACATTTAATGAATAAAAGGGAGCATTAATTCCCACTGAAATTAGATCAATTGTAATAAATACATGGTTGTAGAAAACATATCTGATTTTAGATCACCATATTGATTAATTCTATATATTTGAATTCACAAATCCAAAATTGAATCCTATTTTAATTCTTCATGTAGTTGGTTTATCCGTGTATATGATTTGTGTAGGAATTCTTCACATAGTTCATTTGCTTTATGCAGCATTCTTATTTAGGTAGTCGAGTTTGAAATATCCATGAGAATTAAATAGCTATTTTAAACCATGAAAAATATTTCACCATGTATTAAATTTAAAGAGTTGATCTCTTTATGATGTTTATTCATTTAGGTGTTTGAATTACTTGTATAATTTCTCATATATGCAATTTATGAACATAATAAATATTCACATAACGGATTTTACTACATTGATATTTTACTGAGTGAATCCTTCATGTAGCTGATTGACATGGACAACTTCTCAATGTTAGTTTTTATCCACATATCCAAATGCCTCATACTGCTGATTTTCCATACACAGGAAAAATTTCAACCAACCTCCAAAAATTTCGTATTTTTAGTAGAATGATCTAAAATAATGATAAAACCTAAATAAAAACATTAACACACTAATTTCATTAATATATAAAGGGTATTATATATCATAAAAACCTAAATTATAAGGGATATATTGGATAAATATTAGTATTCTAACAGTTGATTATTGATTATAAGAGAAAACCCAAAAATAGTTTTAATTTGTACAAAAACATTAATTAAATTTCCAAAAATGTTAATCATATATTTCTATATAAATAAATATTTATTTATAAATGTATTATTATAACTCAAAGATATATATTTTTCTGTAAAAAGTATTTTATAAACATTAATGTCATTATTTAATCATAATAAACAAAAAAATCAAAAAAATTGAAAAATCATTAGTTTCTCAACAAAAAATACACTATTTTGGAAAATATAAAAAAATTCACCTTAACATAATTTTGAAAATTTAAATTCAAAAATTTAATTAATTGCATAAATCAAAAATAGCCAAAAATTTGAACTTTTTGATTTACTCATATTCATGAATAATGTTATGAGAGTTTTGTTATAGTTTCTTTAGAATTAAAAAAACATAATTACTATGATTAAATCTTTGTTGTTACAATCTCCCCCCTTTGAGAATTCTATGGTCGAAATTTCAATAATATCACCTCTTAATAAAAAGTTGGTATTTATTTATCATTACAACATAATTTTTCCATGTTAACTCTTCTATGATTTTATTTATCCAAAATCTATTTACGAGAAAAATCATCATACTGCACAATTTTTAGTTAATAAGGTTTTCCTTGTGACTTTTCTATTCCTTCATGTTTGGGGAGATTATTGAGTCAATAAGTTTTCCTTATGACTTTACCATTCCTTCTTGTTATGAAAATCACAAACACCTTATCTTAAGGAAAATCTCATTTTACCCTATGTTTTACTTTTATATGGAAAATTTTCCTTCCCAAAGGAAATTTATCCTTATCATTTTTTTCATTGTTCATTATTATTTCTAAGCATAAAATTATGTTTAGTAACCAAAAAATCAGAATCATATAACACCTAGATAAAGTGCGTTCTATTTTTAGACTCTGAGTTCTGACTCTGAGTTCTCTGAATTCAGAAACTGAACTCTGAGTTTGGACTCCGAGTTCTTTGAATTAAGACTCCAAACTCTTATGAGTTATGACTTCGACTTCTTTGAATTCAGACTCCGATCTCTTATGAGTTCTGACTCCGAGTTCATTGAAATCAGACTCCGAACACTTATGAGTTCTGACTACGAATTCTAATGAATTCAGATTCTGAACATTGTATTTTTGGACTACGAATTCTCATGAACTATGACTCTGAACATTGTAAGTTCAGGTTCCAAATTATTGTGAATTCAGATTCCAAATTTCATTGAAATTTAGACTCTATAATTCTATATATTTTAGGTTCCGAATTCCTTAGAAAATGGAATCCTTATATACTTGTATTATAGACACCGAGTATATTTTTGGTTAGACATCAAACTTTAATTTTCTTACATTCTGAATATTTTATTTTGATTATGTAACCATATTTTCTGTTACACTTTTTTTTCTTATAAAATGATGTCATACATTCAGTTACTAACTAATTTTTTTGGAATGAAACGTGTATAGGTCCCTCTTAAATTCAAAGAAAATATGACCGTTGGAGGAGAGAGACAACCGTTGGTGTGGTTCCTAGAAATAGCAGCTCATTCGAAAGCGGTCAATATTATTCTATGACTCTAGAGATTACATGTTGTTGAAGTGATTTCTAGATAGAGACTCTAATTGATTTTTGTGTACTGAACTTCTTGTTAAGATTTTCTTTGTCTGACTCCGATTATTGATGTGTACAATCGAGGGCTTCCTGGGATAGGAAGACAGAGGTGCCGACAACCTTGATGTTGAGGGCTTCCATGCTGAGGGAGACAGAGATGTCGACTAACTTGAAGTTGAGGGCTTCATTGCTGAGAAAGATAGAGGTGTTGACTACCTTGAAGTTGAGGTCTTGTGGGGATAGTAAGACAGACTCTGATCTTCATATCAAGGACTTACCCTGGTGCGGGTAACACATACTTTCTTGAAAGTATAAATCAATTGACCTTTATCCAAGGTTGTTGGATACCATTCTCTTTGGGTTAAAAGATTTACTACTAGTTACCTGTTTTGTAACAAGTTTTTCGCTGCATTTTATTTGTTGAGGAATGTATAACTATCTTATACTTTTTTATACTTGTATACTCTGATTTAGTAAGATTATATAAGCTTTAAGGTAGAATATTTATCTTTGTAAACATTCATTATGTTTCATCTTCCAGAACCATCTTTCTAGATTCACATTCTCAGAATTGTATTTCCTAAATCAAGCAAGTTTGTAGAACTAGAGTTTTTTTTTGAATTACCTTATTCAACCTTGTTAAAAATAACCATCTTTAAAAGTTCCAAAGGAATTTTTTAATGTTTACAATTCACCCCCCCCCTCTTGTATATTGAGCATCATTAGATGCTTTATTCAGTATCTATATTATTTTGATCCTACATTTGGTATTATAGAGTATATCATACACCATATACCATCTCAACACATAACAATTTAATTTTGTGTCTATTATGTAAATAGAATCTTTACAACAACATAAATTACGAACCAATTCTATTTATCCAATAGAGATTATTTTCATTGTTTCTACCATATTCTTCTATAATAATGGTATATAAGGATCAATATCCACTTTAGGGAGGGTGTGTGTCAATGCAAAATGGTTTTCTATGGTTCTAATTCTTTCCAAATTCTCATAATTTTGGGTGTACCTAGGAATTAGTTAACCTTTATTTGTAATCCATATAACATCCTTCCATGTAAATAACATCATGAAAATATAGCCTCCAACAAAGAATTCTCGCTCCTCACTTCGATTATCAGTATATCTCATCTTCTTACTTTGAGGTTCTTTTAAAGTACTCTGAATATTTCTCACTCTCATCATCATATCCTCAATATGTTATGACCTTATAAAAATCCTTTCTATAGATTCATTCCAACAAGTTGGTGAATAACATCTTTTCGAATAAAAAACATCATATGGTTCCATCTAAATATTGGAATGGATGATATTATTATATATCAATAAAAAATGGAAAATAATGATAACATATACCTTAAGTGTCATTTGAATATTACGTTAGTGTATATATTAAATATTTAATAGAAATTTAAGACTATCCATACATTCATGGGTGACGAGTAGTTCTCAAATGAATCTTATTGTAGATATTATTATGAATACATTTCAATAATTACAATGTAAAATGTGGGTCATAATCAGATATGATCAAATCATTTGATCAATGACGTATTATTACTTCATTGATATAGAGTCAACAAAGTTGACCAAGAGGTCGATCATTCAAAATATTAAGTAATTTTTTCTACTTAGTATAGAGTCCATAAATAATATATATCAAATCATTTATTTGAATATTTTTTTCAAATCTAGTAGAAAATAATATTTTAATGCCACCCCATATCCACCTAGGACAAAGGATATGTTTTATGATTCCATTATGATGTTTTCTCTTAGTCATTTCCTATTAAAGTTTGTTAAATATTCATACATAGTTAATAATTTCCTACGTTATGTTATCCCCCCAAAAATAATCTCTTAATTTCATGTACTTCTTGGTTATACAATGGTGTATAAAGAGTCTCGAGATATGGGCTTTGTCAATTAATTCCTTCTTGAGCTCTTGTATTGATGGAATAGATATCTTTTTTGGAATTTTATCACACCTTATTTATTATCAATGTTAACCAGTTACCATCCTTCATAGTGTTAATTTTCTTTTTTAAAATATTTACATTAATAAATTGAACCAAACATTTTACATGTATTAATACAATATTTTTTTATCTAAATATCCATTAAATAAAAGAAAATTATTAAATAGACCAATTTTTTTAGAAGAATAAGATCCTAAATTAAAAACATGAAACTAAAATTAATATTATTTATTAAAATATCATTAATGATCTTCTAGATCCATTTTATCTCTTAACCCTACATAGGAAAACACGTGTAATATGTAAAATAAAGGGTTGAGATAAAAATTCTTGTATGGTAATAAACATTATATTGAAGCATAAATTGTGAGTCAAATGAAATAACATGAGAGAAAAATATAAAGAATACTGTATCATAGTAAATTGGAAATAATATAAAATATGACATAAGAATAATTCAAGGATAGCCACCAAGACAATATCTCATGGTGGAAAGATCCCTGTCATGGATTAGTTTCACCCTATTTTCTAAAACAAGTCCTATCATGAGACAAAATCATTACCTAATGAATTGGAGTGGTATTTATGAACACCAATCATAACATATAAATATTTACGTGGGAATAAAAAATAAATTAATCATGTGGCATAAATATGAGTATTTATTATAGAATGAAATTTGTTTTATAATCTCTCCTTATATCATAATCAAAGGATATTTCAAAAATAAGGCATTTAAAAAATAAATAGAAGTCATCTATTACACCTTAAAGGAAGGTATAATAATTTAAATATATATTTGAAAGATATATATACATAATTTATAATCATTATATAATATTAATCAAATGTAGAAAGTATGTTAGGGATAAAAAATTTGTAACCCAAGGAAAAGGTGTGGTTCAGATAGATCTCTGGCCTTATGTTCTAAAATCATTCTTCACATTCACTTAACATCTTGAATAATCAAATTAAGTTCATTAATAACATAATTTATAACATTTTTAACCTATATATGATTAATTATAATTATTTTATATTTAGTTATATCCTTTCTAATAGGATATAAATATTAATTTCACAGTTATGGGGGTGTTTATTTCATTTTTCCAGTGTTAGATCACTTGTGTACAATAATTTATACTCATATAAAATGGGACTAAAACAGTAGAAGAAAAATGAATTCATGTTCAAGTAATTATCATAATTTCAAAGGTCCCAAATACCCATATGTTTTCTCCAATAGGGTTGGTTCATTATGTAAAAAACAATATCGTTATACAATTAGTCCATTTTGTTGGTTTTACTGACCATCGCAATCTAATTTCATTTTATTTGATATTACAAATATATATATTCATTAAATAACATTAGATGACTTATAATATACTAATTAAAATCTTATTTAATCGTAAGGAGATTTTTATGAACATCCTTGAAGGTGGGGGAGAAAAACAAGGGTTTCATTCATGGAAGTTGTAAATCAACTATATTGTAAACAATATTTTCATTTTAAAAACTAAATAATAGAGGTTGTAATATGAATATTCCATCATAAACATAACATATAATTTTATATAATATAATTATTTTATTTTATTTTGGTTTATGGAAAACATAAGGGGGTTTTGTAAGAAGAATAATATTAAAAGAATTTTATTTTCAAGTTTACATCTTCCAACAATTATCACCTCTAATACTACCCCTTAATGAAATTTTGAATAGAATTTTGATGAGAAAAGAAGAACTATAACTTGGGGACCATGGTTTGGTAGGTAAATGAGTATTTTTTTAAAGCTCTAGTGCTTAGAATTTTTTAGGAGAAGGGTGGTCAGGGGTGGTATTTATATGGGGTTAAGAACGGTGTTTTTTAATATAGTATTCATTAGTATATTATTTTTTCTCATTACTATATATAGTAATGATTTTTGTGAGTATATATAGCAAATGGTTCATGTTATATGAAAATTATAAGTTCTTACATCATCTATGACTCAATCATTAATGCATTTAGCTTATACTTTTAAATACTATATTTTACTATATATCACCATTCAAAAAAATTCAACTATTTTAGAGAAACTTAATAAAAAAAATTACAATTTATTCAGATTTATATTCAAAAAAATCTATTTTCTGAAAAGAATTTTATACAAATGAGAAATATAATTTTTATAAAAAATTCTCCTTTATTTGAAAATTTTCAATATTAATATTTTGATGAATTTTCTACCCATTTTGAAGGTACTTATGGTCTCATAAAATTAACTTAACATTATAATAAAACATAATAATTATTTATATTAAAATTTGATAAATATAATATTTGTTTTAAAAATTTATATTTGTTATAAAAAAAGAAATACAACATATATGTTTTACAAAAATATAACCATTTAAATTATCATTTTTATAAATTTATTTCCTTATTTCATGGAATAAATATATTATATTTTCATTTTATATGATACATAAATATTTTTTACACATACATGGGGGAGGATAGTATTCTAATAGTCTGGTACTATTCTTAATTGAAATATTTTTATTCCAACAGTTAGTTTACAACTCCAATGGTACAATTACTTCTATAATGGTCACATTTTTAATAGACATTATGGTTCCACACATTCTAAAAATTCATTATATTTAATTCAATATTAATTAATTTATATTTTCTCATAAGGTCACATATATTTAAATTTTCAAAATGAATATTTCATTGCTAAATTTATTTCTTATTTCTAAGGATTTGTTCGTGTGTAATATTTTTCTAGTGCATAAAGGATATCAAAAATATATATATTTTTGTTGTCCTACATTATATTTTTTTATCCAAATGGAATATTTTGAATTATTTTGTTAATTTTTATTCTCTAAACATAATTATTTAATTTATAAAATAAACTTTTTTCCATTTCATCGTATGGTGCATTTGTATTACACTACATTGCTAAATGTGAAATAATTATAAGAATGGAATTCTATTGATATAGTTCTAGGTCAATAAATTATTCCCCCTCAAGATATTTCTCCAATAAAATTTTATTTTATATAATAATGTGAATAGAGGTGATGGTACTTATGTTTCATAGATTCCTCTATTTCCAATGTTGTTTCCTTATACTTTTGGTTTTTCTATAGTACATTGACTAGGTGAGTTGTCTTGTTGTGTAAAATAAATGTCAATGATCTAAGATCTTCATCAGCTACTCTTATTATTATATATCATGCTCTAGGTGTATCACATAGAAATTTTGTAAAAGTGAGGTATATGGTACGTACTTCCTCAATATGGATACATGGAACACATGGTGTTCTGGCGATAGAGTTTCTGGAAGTTCTTGTCGACAATCCATGGATCAAATGTGATCAAGAATTCCAAAGGGTACAATGTACCTAGAACATAACTTTCCCTTCTTCCTCGGTATATTTAATCTCCTCCATAGGGATATATAGAGGAAAACCATTTCTCTAACATGAAACATCATATTATATCAATGATTCTATGTATTTCTCTTCTTTTGACTGTGAGCATCCAAAATATTATGCTGAGTGGTATTGACATTTTCATCCATTTAATCAACAATTTCATGTCACTATATATTTTTTTCATTAACATCATCCAAACACATAGGTTTCCCTATGAATTAAAACATAACTTCGAGGCAGGTTCTCCATATTAGATGATGTATATTGCATTGTGATTTCTTAAACCTATGTGAGGACACCATGACCTGAAACACCACACTTCATGAACCTATAATCCTAAGGAAGCAGCCCTCTTGGGTATCTATATGGTGCCTCACTTATTTTGAAACCCCTTCATCAATATAGATTTACAAAAACCCAAACAAACAATCCAATAGTAGCTCAGCTACGCCTCAAGTCCCCATGTTACCGATGCCATTCATTCATGTGTCCACCCACTTGACCCAAATGTGGCTTGAGATTCCCACCAACCTATTTGTTATAATAATATATACCATTATCCATTATTCTTTGTAGCATATGGGCCATAAAATGGACTTTGTGATTGAACACTCTGTCAAAAAATTTCCAATGCCATGTCCCACTATCCTTTGAAGTCCATCGATAAGGCTCTCAACATGTCTTTAATTTTCTATATGGGTAGTTCATATTGACCATCTATTTGGGGGTAATCAATACTAGATTCCAACAAACTGTCTAGAGAATATTGGAGATATTTCTAAAAATTAGTGTCATAACTCATATCCTAATCGGATATAATCAATAGTCATGTTCAACGCAATAACACAATCTTTCTATATTATATACTTCCATGTTGATCAAGTGACTATCCCTCTTGAATTTTAAGGATGTGCTCCCTATCTTTAAGATAGTATACCAAAACCCATAAAGAATTATTTCCTCTAGATTTATTTGGAAGAATAATGAGAAAGTATATGGGGATTTTTTTCTCATTTACAAGTTGGTATATGTAAGGGTTGAATCATCCACTTATAATTTTTCCTTTCATCCTTCACATGGTGACATAAAAATCACTTTAATGTATATTATACAATATCATTATTTAAATTTTCCCACCAATACTTATCTCATGGATCTTAAAACATCTTCACAATCCATGGATTGATGGATAAGGTCATGCTACATTCCAGACTAAATATTTCCTTCTTTATCTTAGGATTTAATGGTGCACATATTAAAGACCCAAATCCAACAACTCCTTCTTCATAAGTTTTAAACACTAAGGATTTTCCTTTTCTTATGAATTCCACCTTTTTAATTTCTACATCATTTTTAAGATATCTTATCTTCTATAAAGCTGATTGTTGATAAATAATTTAAGAAAGTAATAATAAAGTCCCTTCATTTAAAATCCCCATGTATATCCATTAAAAGTCTTTGAAGATTGGATCGTTCTAAATTCTTATCATTGATATGGTTGTGAGATCCTTTGTTCATAGATCATATTGCACATTATTTTAATTCCTAGGATAGTAGTGGATTGAACAATCAATTTCCTTAATCAGCTCTAACATTATATTATGGAACATGTTGACATCCTTATATGTGAATATATACATTTGGCTCTTATTATCCATTTATATTTCAAACTTCTCCCTAGAAATATAATTTTACCTTATTTTCAATGTGAACATAATTAAATATCACTCAATTTCATATGTTGGGTGTTTATTCTCATGAAATTTCAGCAACCATTAGTCATAGTATATTATTTTCTCATTTTTTATCAATACATAGTCTAAGTTGTTGTTTAAAGGATAATTGTAAAGAAAATAAAGTTCACCACTTATGGTGGTGTAAGTATCTATTTAGTCACAAGATTATTTTCCTAATACTTGATGATATTTTCATATTAATTATTCCAATGTAACCTTTCACCCATCTGATTCATCTTCGTTAGTGGGTTCGGCAATCATGGGAATTTTCCGACAAATTATTGGTAATACAAATATTGTCTAATTAAACTATGGATATCTACTTCAACTATTATACTATGCCACCCCACAGTTAAATTTATTTTAGAATAATCCATTCATATCCCTTTTAAGGTTATATAGATCCACCATAATGATACTTCCTCTCTCCAGAACTCTCATTTACTGTACTTTTCATATATATTTCCCTTTCAAAAATTCATTTGCATAACATTAAAATCATCCTTAGGATTATTGATTCTATTGGAGTGTATCTAAATATCATTTCTAAATACAATCTAAAATGTTTTTCAGAAATAACTAATGGCATTATTCATTAAATCCATAAATATTACTAGAAAATTAATGATTCATAAGTGAATCATTATAAATTCGTAGTGTCATTGCATAATTAAAAAGGTAGTCTTGGGTATATATTATTTCTTCACCTTTAATTTGTTATATCTTATCCAATGTCTTTCCTTAGGGAAATATTATGGCCCACATTGTTGGTAAAGAAATAAATCTAACTAGGGTATGGGATTATTGTTCCATGTCTTGATTTTTTTGAGTTTATGATGATCGATAAAGATATTAATTGACTTGTCCTTCAAGATGAATAGGACTACGACACCGTATGGTAATGCACCTTGGTGTATAAACTATTTTCTAGATTCAATTGTAATTTCCACTTCATTTATTCCAACATAACAAATTACATTCTATAAAGGGTCTTTGATGTATACAAAAATCCTGGAATACGTTCAATGGATAACTAAACATCCCATTCAACATTATGACTAAGAAACACTTCCTGGAATACATTAGTGTAGTCCCTGACAATGTTCATACCTTCAAACATTGTTATCTCCTTTTTCTAAATAATTTGATCTAGATATGCTTTTTGGGAAATCAATAATATGCATAATTGAGATTAACACTCCAAAAAAGTATTTTCCTCCTCCTTACACATGCAAAAAATCAAAAGATGAATTGGGATGTGAAGTTTGATATCCCTCTAAAGATAGTTGATGTTGGATTTATATAAATATATCCTTTACATTCCTAGTGTATCATCAAAATCTACTAAATGATGTAAGACAAAATTTTCAATGAGGTGTATTCTATAAAAATTAATCAAGGAGAATTTATATAGTTGGGATGAAATGATTAGGGTGTTGGAATTCATAATGCCCCTCTTACATGAAACTGAAACATTATAACATAAGTTGAGGGTTTATCTAATCATTCCTTACCTATGTCATAATAGTTTCAGTCTTGATATCCCTTCAGATTTAGTTATCATATGGCACCTCTTTTCCAAATAAGAAGCTTATCCTAGTTCCCTTCAGATTTTTTCCAAGATAAAAATTCCCACAATTAGACCCACAGAAATTTGGGTTTCTATTCATCAATGAAATTTATCCATTAATCCCCCTAAATAATATTTCATTTAATGGTTATTATCACTAGTCCCGTGAGACCACTGAGAGCCTCTATCTCTATATCAACATTGAAGATATCATGGACAATAACTTCAATGTTTTCAATGTGTTTACTCACAAAGTATTTTCAAAGACGTGAATTTAATACACTAAATAAAAGGTCTTCCTTACTTCCATTTTGGATTATGAAGTTTTAGTTGTACCATGAAATCCATGTGGTGTTTTCATCACACCCCCTGATAGACTCATATTAGATTTTATTTAGTATGTAAAAACACCCTCTCCATTTTAAGATAGAGAGTTTAAGAATGTTATTTATTAGAAAAACTTTTTCATGAATCATTCCCATTACATAGAATCAATTATCTCTTTGTACTTTTTTTATGTATCAGTTTTCACCACAGCTCCACTTCCCCATCAAAATAATATACAAGAAGCACGACTTTCTCTTATTCCAAGAATATTAGGATATAAATTATATTTTCAATGGAGTTAATCCATTTTTCCATGATGAGGGACAAAAATATATACTCATAATGGGAGGCATTTCTCACATGAAGGATTCAACAACAACATTCTATTTCGTAGGATAAATCGAGAGTTCCACATGATTCATGATATGATTCGTAACCTAGAATAAATTAGCTAGTATTTCCATGAGGTTATCATCTCCTGATCACATCAGTTTAGTAATCTCATTAGGGAAATAATAACATTAGTTATGGGCATGGGATATCCTCTTTCCCACAATTAACTGAAAATTTAAATTAAAATTATGCATTTTAATACGTGAACAAGTAAAAATATAAAAAATAAAATATAAATTTTGAAGGAATAAATAATGAGTGGAACCTAAATACTAACTTATTAGTGTCTGGGTTTTAATCTAGGTTATCCTAGGAAATTACTTTATTTTTTTATCTAACATATATGTTTGTTAAAGTCCTCCACAAATGTTTTTAAATTAGTCACTAATTTGACAAAGCATATTCCCAGAGAATTTCAATCCATGTGTGCAACATGATATCATTCAAGTCCATAAGGTGATGATCTACAAAATAATGATTGAGTCCGTTTGGGTTTTTTACCCCTATGTAAAACTATTACTAATCCACATCCAATTATAATATCCATATAGGGATGTAATATCATGCAAGATACTAACTCTATACTCCATTAAATTATCAGGATATTTTCAAAACATATTAATATACATAGCCCAATCCCTTGGTTTATCAATAAAGTATTTAAGTATTAATCAAAAACATTAACTGGATGATCTTATGATACAAACTGAAGTGTCCCAATCCTTTTACACATGTTATTATATGATTTTTGTCATAAATTTCTTTTATATATACCCAAAGGATCAAAAGGAATAGTTTTTTTGGAAGACTGTGTACATAAAACAATAACCTGGAAAAAATAAAACTTATTTATATTAATCTCTATAATGAGATCCAAAATATCTATGAACTTCAAAAACATCATAAGATAACTCAATAAATACATAAAATAAAGGGGTGAGTAAAAATAAAAGTGATGGAACAAACATGATAGTGGAGCATAAATTGTGACTCCAATGGAAAAACATGGAACCATGAAATTAATATCACAGTTTCATAATAAATTGTTCGTAACATAAAAATAAAAAAATAATAAATCAATGATATATTTCAAAATAGAATCACAGGGAGGAAAGAGTCCTATTTTATGAACTTGGATCTTGTTTTCAGGTATGTTTTCCTAATCTGGTCGTTTCTGAGAAAAATATGAGTTTTTTGAAATTTTTTAAGTACACGTCATTTACTTTATGAGTACACAATGTGTACTCGGTAACTGTAGGTAGCTGAGCTCGAGCCATATAGCGGCCATGCCCATAGCCATGTAGTGACATAGAGACTACCTAATGCAAAGTATGGAAAATTCAAGTACACGTTGTGTACTTCTAAAGTACATGCTGTGTATTTTCTTTTTTTCATTAAACATATTGGGATCACATCTAATCACCATAAATCCTACATATAGGTCTTATTTGTCTGAGAGATCTCGTATGACCACTAATCTTTTTTGATACCCCAAGAGAGTGTCCATTATCTGAATCGATCACTGCCGATTGCGTTGGGTTCACCTCAGTAAGCTCGTCATTCTGATTGATCATCGTTTCTCGATTCCTCCTCATTCTCAAGTTATCCTCCATTGAAAGTTTAATAATTTTTGTATGTCTACAGTATTATTAGGAATTTAAATGCATTAGGATCATGTATAGTGATCTCTGAACACCGAGGTAGGTGTTTTGTGCCTTTCCATTTAAATACTTTGAGTAATATGTCCAACATTCCCCAATACCCTTGAACAGGGTATTGCGTGTTCAGTGATTTAGCCATGTTGATTGCCTGCTATGCTTGTGTGCTTGAATAAAGGTTAATTGAATGATAATAGGGTTAATTTCTATGATTGGGAATTGTTTACCCATGCATATTTTGTTTATGACTGTGGTATAGTTTTCCAGGTAGGATGTTGTTGCTTTCCATGCCTAGTATTGTAGGATAAAGTGATGTTTCTTATCTTCCATGCTATTATGATGTAGACTGTTAGCCATGTACTTCTTGAAGTTTACATTGGCTGATATGCTTTCCAATTATTCTTGACTTACACAGGGTTATAAGAACCTTGTGTATTGGAACATAGGGAGAATAGATGTAAGGGCTTCTTCAAAGTGTCTGTTATTTTAATCACGTTGTGAGACCATAGGGGGAATTGAAGATGAGTGCTTCCTCATATGGTATATAGTCACGTTACGAGGCCACAAAGAAAATTGACGTTGAGTGCTTACTCAGTGTTCCTGTAGTTTCTATTAAAAGACAATAGGGGGAATTGATGGTGAGTGCATCCTCAGATAGTATTTATTCATACTTGGATTTAAGGGGAATTGATGTTGAGTGCTTCCTCTTAGAGCCTTTGCAAAAGCTAAACCAGAGGGGTAAGACTTTGTGTACTTCCTAGAGGGTTGTTTTTGGTTTCTAGGTAGGACCAGAAGGGATAGGCAATGAGTATATACTAGAGGGTTACCTAGTTTTAATTATTTGATTACATGCTCTCTAAAATTTAATTCTTTGAACTGTAGGAATTTTTACTATTGAGTACTTCTTTTTTTACTGCTTCTTTTGCGTATTGCCTACCATATATATTCACTAACTGTTAGACACATATCTCGTGGTGTTTTCCTACTATGATTTAGTTTCACACCATGTTTGGGCCATGCTTTTGAGCCCAACCAGATTATATTGTTGTAGGTATAGATAAGGGAAAGTGCCCTTCTACTTCTGGTACTTGACTGCTAGGAGCTGGAGACCATGGGATTAAGCTTTGTCTTATAATGATATGGAGTTATTTATTGTTTTTCGTTTACATTGGTTTAGTACTGTATTTTCAGCATAGTGACATTTTTGGCTGCTTTACAAGACATATGTAACATGCATCATTTAAATATATGTGCACTAGCTGTTTATTTCTTCAGTCTCCCGCTGTTTCCTGTTGTTTGATATTATTAATGCTTCCTCTATTGTTATCTGTTTATCTTCCACTGTGTTACACTACCAGCTAGGGCATAGTTTCGGCACTATCACACCCATAACCCTCACACCTAGTCGATAGCCTCGACATTAGGGGAAATGTACTTGAGGCCATGTAAAAAATGGGTATGGGATGCTTCAGGGAAGCTTCCGAAACAGGGACATTACAAAGTGGTATCAGAGAAATTATTTTCTCTTAACTTACACTTTGGAAGCTATAGACAGTGATAAGAAGGAATTGGTACGTAGTAATAATTTGTGCCTGGGAGTAGCTAACCCATGTATAGGGAAAATCCAAACTATCTTGATTATTTTAATTTTCTAGTTTTTCAATTTTACAGTTGATTTGATTTTCACCTTGAGTGATTCACATGTTTTGTTATATTATTGATGATATTATTGAGGTTTTATTTCTATTGAAACTCGATGAGATGAGGGTATGACATCTCATGCATTATATAGTCACTTTCTATAAATCACAAGTCATACATTCTTGTTATGCCATTTACGATGCATTAGTATTTTCATATTGTTGTGATAGGTGTTGTGCTAGATATGCATGTTGTTGTGACAGATTCCTTGATAAAAATATCTACTATTTGGTAGGGTTGGTTGTGCAAGGTTTCTTTTGAAAGAACACCAAACTTTGGTTTTCGAGGTGTTATGGGCCCTCGCGGATCCGAATTTGGTGGATCATTGAACTGTTATGATTGATTATAACATGTATAGGATGGCAGGAGTTGATTTGTGGGGAGTATGGGCCTTCATAGAAAAAAATTTAGCACTTTAATGTTCATTTTAGTGTTTTTCGGGGTTTCATAGAAGTTTCTGAGGCTTACTATCTGTAAAAAACCAGAATACAAGCCGTGTAATGTTGAATACACGCCATGTGTTCTTCTGTTCGGGAAGAAACTGTTTTTCATAAGTATATGTCGTGTACCATATGTACACGTCATGTAGTCTCTAACAGTGTCTTAGACTATGTGGTTGGGGACATGCGGTTTCGAATCCTTGGTAGGACACATCATGTACTGGATGTACACGTCGTGTTGTAGAACCATGTAACTGGACATGTCACTAACAACATGGGTATGTATAAATCCTCTAATCCATGTCATGCCCATATGGAACACGCCATGTAGTGTGAGCCATGTATCTGGTGGTGTCACTAACAACACGGGTTGGTGAAGCTCATCTAGTACACGCTGTTTCTTTTACTAACATGTTCTGTAGTCTTATTCTAGGAGAATTGTGTGGCCTTTACATGTGAGGGAACTTGAGAAAGGGAAAAGGATTCATGTACATGCCGTGTTTAGGGAAAACACATCGTGTATGGGGTGTTACAGGACTAATTTTGGTAGATGTACATGCCCAAGTGAAAGGCTTAAGGGAAGACATTGTGTAGGCATTATACACACCATGTATTCATGTTTCAAAAAACATGATTGCTTTCATTCTCATGTTTCCTTATTACTCTTCTAGTTTTAAGTCCTTGTGAATATTAATATATGGTGTGCGCTTGACCGTGAAAAGTCATGCAACCGAGACGTCGTCCGATTGTACGCCAGTTATAGGGAAACGATCATACCTGAGACATGACTGATCAAGGACTTCCATCAAATCCTTAATTTGTGCCGGTCTTGGCACCGGCCATTATTTCAGACACAGGTGTTGACACAAAATTTCTAGAGGGCGTCATGAGTTTCGTGCAAACCTTCCAGGGAGTACCACCTCCTACCCCATCGATGGTAGAATTGACATGGGTCTTTCAACAGCAGCATCCTCCCACCTTCATATGGGATGGAGGACCTCAGGCTTCAGATTCATGGCTTGAATCCATGTTGACGATTTTCATGAATATGGAGACTCCTTCAGAGAGGAGGGTCAAGCTCACTATGTATATGCTTCAAGATTCCTCCAAGAGATGGTGGTATGTGATCTCACTGGCCGAATGCCAACAGAATATGGCTTTGGAGGAGTTTCATCATACCTTCTATGATTACGTCTATCTAGAGACTTTGAGGGGTGATCGAGCCTGAGAGTCTAAGAGTTTGGAGTAGGGTACTCTTTTTGTTATGGAGTACTCTTCCCACTTCACCGATCAACATCACTTTACACACTATTTAGGGGATGATGGGTTGTTCCTAGAATGAGAGTTTGAGGATGGTATCAGGCAAGAGACTCAGGATCAGGTGAACATCTCTAGGTTGACTTCCATTACATCTATAGTCAACTAGGAACTGATCACAAAGGGTAATCTGAGGGATTCTGGAGCTGTGGGTCAGTGCAGTTCAGCATCCAGAGTTAGTGCTTCGCCATCTGATATTAGGAATCGCTGTATGGAGACTACATGTGGAGATCCGAGTAGGCAAGATGTACCCTCAGGTAGCCAGGTGGTATGCTACTAGTGTTGGAAGGTCGAGAATATGATGCCACATTGCCCAAGAGACCTAGTGGAGAGCCAATCATGGGGAAAGATGGGTCACCTTCAACATTTCTATCAGATCTTTTCACTAGTAGTTGGGGACTGCAGTTCTTCTATGACTCCTCATTCTGGAGCAGCGTTATCAGTTTCTCATTAGACTAGGAACTGGAGTTCTTTTGGATATTCAGACTGAGGTGGAGGTTGTGCCTATGGTAGGAAGTCACTAGGATTTCAGGGACATGAGGGTGGGTCATCTCAGAGTGGTTAGGCAGGGTCACATGGTTTCCGTGTAGTTTAGACATTTTCAGTGGAGCAGACCCAGCAGGAGTAGGATCCCGGACCCTCTACAGTTCATGGTACGATCTTAGTTGCCTCAGTTTTAGATTCTGTTCTTTTCGATATAGGATCTTCCCATAGCTTTATATCTATTTCTGTTATGGAGACTCTCGGGCTCTATATATTTTCTTCAACTAATATATATACTCTAGAAACTCTGTTTGGGACTAGAAAAACTAGTGTGCGCCAGTGAAAAGAGTGCTCCCAAGAAGTTTGTGGGTGTCACTTATTTTGGGACCTTTATGTCCTATATATGGAATTATATGATGTCATTATTGTAATGGACTCTTTAGTTCCCTTTCAGGTAGTCGTCGACTGTTATCAGCATAGGGTGAGTTTTACCTCACCATAAGGTGGATTTTTTCTTCATAACGGCAAATGGGATGTAAAGACGAGAAGGGTAGGACCCGATCATCATAGTTTAGGAGGATTTAGTTCCCATATTTCTAGCCTATACCTAGATGACTAGGGGAAATCATAGTTGGAATTTCCTCAACTGGTGGATTGTTTAAGAGATGTCTTTAGAGATGAAATATCAGGTTTGCCTACGGAGCATGATGTAGACTTTTCCATTGAGCTTGTGCCAAGAGTGGCACAATTGTACATTCCTCTATATAGGATGGCTACACCAGAGTTACAAGATGTCAAGAAGCAGTTGGAGGAGTTGCAAGAAAAGGGTTTCATCTGACCCAGTTCTTCTCCATGGGGTTTTTCTATCATGTTTGCATAGAAGGTAGATGGTACCCTCCAGATTTTTGTGGATTTTCAGAAGTTGTACCAGTTGAAAGTCAAGAACTAATATCACTTACTGAGGATTGATGATCTCTTTGGTTAGCTTCAAGGAGACAAGGAGTTCTTGAAGATTGAAATGAGATTTGGTTATCACCATTTTCATGTTAGACCATCTGATATACCTCCCACAGCCTTCTAGAGTAGGTATAGTCTATAAGAGTATGTGGTTATGTCGTTCGGTCTCACGAATGCGCCTACATTTTTCATGGCCTAGATGAACTGAGTGTTCCATCCATACATGGATTCTTTCGTTGTTGTCTTTGTGGATGATATCTTGGTGTACTCTCGCACTAGACAAGACCATGCTACCCATCTTGAGATTATTTTACGTACACTATGATAGCATCAGTAATATGCTATTTTCTCAAAATGCCACTTTCAGATTTATCAGATTTACTTCTTGGGTCATGTTAACTCAGATACCGGAGTATCTATAGACCCTGAGAAAGTGAGAGTAGTAGTTTCCTGAGAGCATAAAAATAATGTATTTGAAGTGAGATGTTTTCTAGGGCTAGATGGATACAATAGGCATTTCATACAAGGCTTTTCATGCTTAGCAGCGCCACTGACGGGCCTTACTAAGAAGGGTGCGAAGTTCTTGTGGCCAAATACTGGTGAGTCAGCCATTCAGGACCTGAAAAGTAGGTTGAATTCAATAACGATACTAGTCTTTCTAGATCTAAGAAAGAGTTATATTGTTTACTGTGATGCTTTAGGTATCGGTTTGGGAGTTATGACTATGCAGGGGAAAGGAGTCGTTGTGTATGAGTCTCGGCAGTAAAGGTCACACGAGAAGAACTTCCAGACGCACGATATCGAGTTGGATATTGTTGTTCATGATTTATGTTGTGGGAAACAATAACTCATGGGAGAGAATTTCGAGGTTTTTATTGACCAAAAAATTCTAAAGTATTACTTTAGTCAGCGTGATCTGAATTTGAGATAGTGAAGGTGGGTTGAGTACCTTTAGTGCTTTGACATTGAGCTTGCCTACACGCTGGGGAAAGGCAACGCAGTGGATGATACATTGAGTAGGAGGACTAAGATACATTCATATCAGTAGGCCAATAGTGAGTGGCATCTTATGTCTCTATTATCTGATATGAATTTGGAGGTTCACGACAGACATGGGTAGGCTTTTCATTCATTGGTAGCTCTTACGTCTACTCTTCTTGATCGACTGTGAATGAGACAGTTGTTAGATTCAGAAGTCCTAGACCTATGGGAAATCATGTAAGGAGAGGACCCTATTTCTGAATGGACCATTGGAGGGGATGAGATCTTTCATTTCTAGGGGCATGTATGGGTGCCAGTAGGAATACATGAGGATCTGATGCAGGACTTTTATTCCATAGTTTGGGTAGTTCATCCTGGAGTCACCAAGATGCATCATGATATTCACCATCAGTATTGGTGGCTAGGTATGAATAAATATGTGTTGATTTCATCATGAGGTGTTCCACCTATAAGTAGGTGAAAGTGGAACATCAACAAAAATCAAGGATTTTGTAAGTGTTACCCATTCCCAAGTGGAAGTGGAATGATGTCGTGATGGATTTCGTGACCGGTTTACTGTGGTCGCCTCGAGGGAATTATACAATATGGGTTGTCATTGACAGTCTCATGAAGGTTTCTCACTTCTTTCCAATCAATGATACCTTCATTATTGATGAGTTGGGATGGTTGTACATCCTAGAAATTGTACATTTATAATGATTTACACACTCCATTGCTTCATAATGGGATGCCCGTTTTATTTCTCGGGTCTGGAAGGGGCTAAGAAGGCTTTGGGCACACAAGTACTTTTGAGTACAGCAATCCACCCATAGACAGACGGACAGTCCAAGTGTACGATTCAGGTGTGTGAGTACCAGTTGTGAGCATCCATCCTTGATTTTGGGGGTTCTTGGGAGAATCACATACCTCTTGTAGAGTTTTCCTAAAACAATAGTTTTCAAGAAACTATTCATATGGCACCGTATGAGGCTTTGTACGATAGGCCTTGCCAATCTCCATTATGTCGGTCGAAGGCAGGAGAAGCATCTATGTTGGGACCTCATCTTGTCTAGGAGAATACAAAGCAGATATCGTTGATTTGGAAGTGGATGGCAACAACACAGTCTCGACAGAAGTCTTATGTTGATCAGTGGAGACGACCTCTGGAGATTGAGGATGGGGATCAGGTCTACCTATGAGTCACACCGAGGTTGGAATATATAAGGATTAGGAGATTGTTTACGCCTTCACCAAGGTACGTCAGGTTGTTTGACATATTGGATAGAGTTGGACCAGTTGCTTGTCGGTTGCAGTTACGTCAAAGGTAATGGGTTATGCATGACATCTTTCATGTTTCTCAGCTTCGACATTACCTCTCAGATCTGTCTCAGGTTTTCCAAACCGAGGAGGTTGAGTAAGAGGTGGACACCTCATTCAAGGAGAATCCTATCAGGATTTTTGATCGAAGAATGAAGGTTCTTTGTGGAAGATTTGTTCCTCAAGTATGAGTGAAATGGTAGCACAGGTGAGTGCAGGACGAGGCTTGGGAGAGAGAGGTCGATGTACGATCATAGTGGTCGGCATTATTCAGCATTTGTTCTTCTATGCCACATTCCTAGTGAAATATAGAGATGAATTTCTTTAAGGGGGAAGTTTGTAAGAACCTGTATCTTCTTTTCAGGTATTTTTTCCTTTTCCGGTCATTTTTGAGAAAAAGAAGAGTTTCTGAAAAAAATTTAAGTACATGTCCTGTACTTTATGAGTACACATCATGTACTTAGTTACCATGGCTAGTTGTGGGCTGGCTATGTAGCGGTCGTGCACACAGTCATGTGGTGACCAAGAGACCGCAAAAAGTGGAGTACCAAAAAGGTTTTTATAGGCTGTGTACTTCTAAAGTACACACCGTGTATTTTATTTTTTTCATTAAACGTACATTGGTCGCGTCTAATCACCAGAAATCTCTACTTCTAGGTCTGGTTCATTCGGGAGAACTCATATGGCGGTGAATCTTCTCCGAGCCCTCGAGAGAGTGTCTATTCTCAGAATCGATCATCGCTGATTGCATCAGGATCACATCAGTTATCTCTTCCTTCTATTTGATTTTCATTTCTCGATTCCTCCCCTTTCTCATTTTATCCTCCGTTGAACATTTTATATATTATTGTAGATCTACAATGTTCTTGGGAGATTATAGGCATGAGGTTCACATGTTGAGATCTCCCAACACTGAGCTAGGTGGTTTGTCCCTTTCTATTGAATGTCGTTGAGTTTTATATGAAAAAACTCCCAATACCCTTGAATGGGGTATTGTGGGTTTACTAATTTAGCCCTATTGTTTTCTTGCTATGCTTTTATACTTGAATAGAGGTTAATTGAATGAGAATAGGGTTAATTTCTATGCTCGGGAAGTGTTTAACCATGAATATTTAGTTTATTACTGTTTGGTATAGTTTTCATGTTAGGAAGTTTTTGTTTTCCATGCCTAGTATAGTACGACAGAGTGATATTTCTTATCTGTCATGATATTATATTGTAGACTATTAGATAAGTAGTTCTTGAGGTTTACTTTGGCCGATACGCTTTTGTATGCTTTTTGTCTTGCACAGGGTCGTGAAAACCTGGTGTAGGGGACCATTGGGAGAATAAACATAAGGGATTCTCTAGAGTGCCCATTTTTTTAATCATGATGTGAGACCATAGAGGGAATTGACCTTGAGTGCTTCCTCAGAGGGTCTATAGTTACATTTTTATGCCATAGGGGGAATTGTAGTTGAGTTCTTCCTGAGAGTGCATATATTTTTCGTTAAAAGACTATAGGGGGAATTGGCGGTGAGTTCTTCCTTAGAGAGCCTTTATTCATACTGGAATATAAGAGGAATTTACATTGAGTGCTTCCTTAGAGAGACTTTACAAAATCTAAACCATAGGGGTCAGACTGTGTGTACTTCCTAGAGTGTTGTCTATGGTTTCTAGGTAGGACCAGAGGAGATAGGCTGTGAGTACATTCTAGAGGGTTACCTAACTGTAATTATCTTTTTATTTTATTTGTGGAATTGAATGATTTGAAATATAGGAATGTTTACTATTGAGTACATCCATATTTACTTCTTCTTTGGCTTGTTGTCTGCCATATATATTCACTACCGGTTAGGCATAGATATAGTAGTGGTTGCCTTCTTGGATTTCGTTTCACACCTTATTTGCGCCATGCTTTTGGGCCCAAACAGATTATTTTGTTGCAAGTACAGATAAGTGGAATCTCCCTTCCACTTTTGGAATGTGACTACTTGGCGTTGGAGAGCATGAGACCAAGATTTTCCTTGCGAATTAGTGGTTTTGTTTACTATTTTTCTTGTACTTTGGTTTAGTACTATATTTTCTACATTCTGACAAGTTTGGCTTCTTTCCTAGACATATGTATCATGCATCATTTTTATATATATGGTCCATCTATTTATTTCTTCAGTCTTCCACTGTTTCTTGTTGTTCTAAATTATTACTACCTACTCTATTTTTATCTATTTATCTTCGGATATGTTACTCTGCCAATGGGGGAATAGTTTCCCCAATATCACACCCAAGGCCCTAGCTGCTAGTTGGCAACCTCTGGTGTTAGAGGAAATGTGCTTGAGGGCATGTGACCAACTGGGTATGGGGCGCCTCTGGGTGGGTTCTAGAACCAGGACATTATAGCTATCATGGAATAAGTTCCCTCCCTAATCCCATATATAATGTTTCATTAGATAAAAAAATTACCCAATGTGTCCGAGCTCTATATGAGAAAAACCATAAGTAAAGGTTAATTATTATTTGAGAAAAAATTGAAAATAAACATAAGGATGAAAAATAAGGGATATCTATGGAAACAAAGGGGTTGCATAATTAGTCTTCATATCATAATAAATGGATATTTCATAAATACGGCATTTGAGAAATGAAATTATGTCATGTATTACCCCATTAATGGAATGGATAATAAGCTAATTATGAACGAAGAAGACATATATAATAAATTTTGAATCATTAAACAATAATAAATATGGGGTGAAAGTGAGTTTGGGAATGAAATTACATAACCCATTGAAAAATTGTGGTTCAGAGATATCCCTTACCTTATATTCTAGAATCATTTTGAACTTTCACATGAAATCCTAAATAATAAAATTAAGTTCATTATTCAATTAAGTAAAATACTTCTACATATATATTTGATTTATTATGATTATAATATTTTCATTTATAACCACTTCATTATGATATAATTTTTAATTTCAACATTCTAGGGGTGTTCATTCAATGGTTCCAAGGTCTGATCTCTTGTGTATAATTGTTTTTGATCTCTTAAAATTAGAACACAAATCTAGAAGTGAACTGAAATTATATTAATTTTTATTGATAAATTTAAATCATCCAAAATAAATAAATGTTTTTTGACAATAGGATGATTCATTTAGTAAAAATGTTGGCTTTATATGCTTGGTCCATATTTGTGGTTTTAATGGACATACAGAGTTAATTATTTTTTGTTTAATATTATGAATATATGATAATTAAAGAACATGAAATAAGTTATCATGTACCTTTTATCATAATATTTAACTATAATAATATTTTTATGACCACCATTGAAGGTGGTGGAGAAAAATGAAGTATATTTTTCATGAAGTGGACAAACCAACCATATTGAAAATGTTGTTTTCATTGTTGGATCTAAAGAAGGGAGGGTGGAATTAATATATTCAACCATAACAATGAAATATCAGTATATTACTTATATTTATGATAGTATATATTTTTTATTCCTTTCATAATTTTGGATAAATGAATTATAAAATTAAAAGAAATTTAGCTTTGATTTTACCTCAAACTATGATTGTCCCCTTTTAGGCTTCCCATTAAGGACCCTTGTCATAGGCTTTGAATTATAAAATGAGCACTAGGATGTGGGGTAGAGGATTGTTAATTGAAATGGGTTTATTTTTTTCAAGATCAAAGGCTTATAATTTGTGATAAGAAGAGGTAATGAGGGGTGGTATTTACAAGGTAAGGGGAAGTTTTTTAGTATAATATTTATTAGATTAATATTTTAGGTCAATAAAAAAAATAGTATTGATTGTTATGAGTATATAATGTAAATTGGTCATGTTAGTTTAAAATAATGTGTTCTTACAACATCCATGTCTCAATAATTCATGTATTTAGCTTATAATGTGGAATACCATATTTTACTATATCTCACTATTCACCAGAAATCATGTATTTTAGAAAAAATTTAATACAAATAACCATTACCATTTTTAAACAGTCACATTAAAAAAAATAAAATCCATTTTATGAAAATAATTTTCTAAATAGGATATATTTATTTTTTAAATAAAATACTTATATATTTGAAAAATATCAATTTTAATATTATGATAAATTTTATAAATCATTGAAAAATTACTTTAAGTGTCATAAACTTATATTATTATTATATTATTAATTTATAATTGTATTTTACATATATAAAATTCATTTTAAATAATTATATATATTATAAAAATGAAAATAAAAAATTTATTTTCTACAAAAAATATCAACACTTGATTTATCATTTTTAAAACATTTATTTACTTGTGTTATTGTATAAATATATCATATTGTCATTTTATAGGAAACAAAAGAATTATTTTCACTTAAGTAGGTGAGGATAATATTCTAATGGTATGATAATATTACTAATAATAAGATTACTATTCCAATGTTCATGTTACTATTCCAATGGCCATATTACTATTCCAATGTTCATAAGGTTTCTCTAATTCCTATAAATACCTAATATTTGATCCATTATTCATTAAATTAATGTTCCTCTCTTAGATATTTAAATTTCAAAATTCATATTTCATTACTATTTTTATGCTTCATTTCTAATGTGTTTTTTAGTTTGGTTTTAAAGGCAGATCAAGGTGATACAAATTTTCATATTTTAGTTATAATATTTTCTAGTTTTATCCCAATATAATTTTTTCAAATGTTATGCACATTTGTAATCCCTAAATTTATTTTTAAAATTTATAGAAGAAATTTTTATTCATTTCATCATGTGCTAAAAGTATACAATAATACATTACAAAATATGACATAATTATAAGAAGTAAAATCCCATTGATAAAATTATAGGTCATTATAATTAAGTTTGGATTTATTATCATCTCTAAAAAATGTTTTGAAATCATTTGGAAAAGGATTGTTGTTTTTGTTTCCCCAGATAAGTATGGAAAGAGGGATTTGAATTTCTCTTTTAAATAAATAAATGAAATAGTAATGGTAAATTCAAAACTAAATAATATCGACATGGTAAAGCGATAAAGTGGTGATTTTGATAAATCGAATAATTAATAAATTCTTTTATAAATTTAGTTTCTATAATTATTATGTTACTATACACAGTGAAAAAGAGACAAATCAAATTTATGAAATTATCTGTATTGATGTTTAAGGAATCCATGCATAAATTAAAATAGAGAGAAAGAACAATTTGATAATATAGTTTTTGAATATCTGGGAATTATCCCTTAAATCTAATCTGGTCACTTTTACAAGTTTATGTTATTATTTCATTTATATTGGATCTAATTAAGAAACTCATCTGTAAAAATTATAGTTGATAATAATGATGTTTCACTACCTTGGTAGCCATGGAATTTGTCCCTCAAATTTTTGGTAGTGAGAACCCATTTAAGAAGGTGATGTGAATAGTTTGTTATTATGGAGAAACCCATTTACAATTCCACTTCCTAATATCTTATATATATTTATATAATTTTTTATTATAGATTCAGATAATGACTGATATCCATTTAGAGATTAGGGATGGATTTGGATATTTGGGAGGGCATTTTGATTCCTAATGATTTGGTGTCGTTGATTCGTATGTGGTGTGTTATAAAATATTATTTTCAATATATAGGAATACATGGTCTCTATTTATAGTTACTGAAAGGGTTTCTAAGATTCTATAATTCTCTAGGGGAATTAAAGATAAATAAAATTGTATTAAATGAACATTGACTATCATTAGGGGAACTCCTTGAAGACCTATCACAATTCCACCAGGTACCCAATACACCTCATCAGCAGTAAGATGGGTTTCCTAGAAGTCGCTAGGATCCGACTTCCTAAAAAATATGTTCAATGCTCTTTTACTGGTTGTACAACAAAATATTTTTTGATGGCAGATCTCCTTTCACCACTAATTTTAGAGAGGAACAATTCCATTGATAGGATGGTTGACCTATTTTATGTCTGAGGCTCCACCTACATGTAACTAGTTGGCCAGTGCCCTACAGGAATGAGATTGTGAAGCCTATATTACTCGACCTTTATGTGTGGACACCATTTCTTCCTTCTAAGACCATCGATGGATATTCCATCATAATTCCATGATCACAAAGCATAAAATATTATTACTCCATGACATTAAATATATCTTTAAGAAGTCTTTAAATTGACTTTAAAAACTTTTTTTGATTAATTATTGATAATGAATGGAGTATAAAATAAATAATAAAAAATTACTCAATGAAAATTTTTGAGGCATAAAGTAGTTTATGTGACCCTAAAAACTCTCTTTGTGATAGAGAGGAATCAAAATATCCCCCTATTGATGATTATAAACACATAACATAGAAATATATTTTAAATAATAAAAAATAGTGAATTATATATTTTAAGTATATCAAGATATCAATATAAGATATTTAATGTGCTAAATCTATAAGTAAAACATTATATATATCATTTAAGTGTAAAAAATTTAATAATAATTTCAATTCTATCATTAAAAAATTATGAAATAAATCTTATAATATAATGTTCAAAAACATCTTTCCATTAAAAACAAATACATCATTAAGTACAAAAACAACTCTTTATTTTTTGAATGAAATAGAAAAATAATTTCATATATTTTAGGAAACATCTCCCCCTTTCTGATATTTATAAAGAAAATAATTAAAAATATATATATTTAAATAATTAAAAAACTAATTTTATATTTTGAAAATATACATTTGAATGAATAATAGTACAAGAGAGAAATGGATTTTTAAAAATATAAGTTAGCCAATAACCTGGTTTTAAAAGTACCTTTTATACACAAAACCTTACTTTAATAGGATCATTTAATTAATATATAGAGGAATTTTAATAGAAATATTTTTAGGAGAAAGAAATAGATATTTGAAAAAATGTAATGAAAGAAACATATAAATGGGGAAAATTGGAAAAAAGAAAATAAGATAAAATAAAAAGGATAAATTGAAAAGAATTTGAACAGGGTATCGAATGATTTATTACGTTCCCTTGAAAATTAAATAATTTCATCAAAATGATGGTTTTACCTCCATTAATTTATTATTAAATTTGAATCATTCTTCATTGAGTTTCTTTTGTCTTCAAAACAAATATCCATAAGAATCCCCCAATAAAAGTTTTTAAAAGAAAACACTAAAATATTGTGAAACATAAATGTATATATATAATTGTTACTCATCATTAATATTCACATGAGAAAGATAAAGGAAATATTATCATTAAAAATAAATTATCATATAAAATTTATTATATAGGTGCAAAAAAAATATTTAGTATCAACATTGTTAATGATTTTATAAAAATTTATTGATTTAGAAAATTTTACATAGATGTTTTAAAATAAGAGTGAAACATTTTTTGATTGAAAATAATAATTTGAAAACATAATTAAATCATAATGAAAATATCATATTTAAGGATAACAGTCTTCCACTGAAATTAATTAATAATTTAGACAAAGAGATCATATTTGATTAATAAACAAAAATCAATCAAACATTTTAAATCAGTGTAAGAAAAATTTTATATTTGAAATTAATTTTGAAAGATTACTCTAATTTCCCTTGGAAAAATAGAGTGTATCACAAGAAAATAATTCATAATTCACATTTAATATGTTCAAAAGCAAGTGGTTTAGTACAAATTCCAGTATGTTGGTATTTTATCATAACTAAATCAAATATCATATCACCAATTTTGAAATTTTTTCTTTATGAAATGGTGACTAAGTTAAATATGTTTAGTGTTATAATGATGGATACGATTTTTAGAGATATAAATGGGAAAATTATTGTCATGTCAAAAAGGGATATACACATATGTAAGATCAATAAATAAGAGGGTGTGTTTCATATATAAACTTTGGACACATCAACTCCTAAAGGCTATATATTCCACTTCATCTATATAATGAAAAATAGAGTATAGATTCTTTTTACACCACTAGATAATGGATTTTCTATGTATAAATTCCCACTTGTACTTTTCCTATCTTTTTGTTTTCTACTAAAATCATCATCATAAAACATTATCAAGAAAAATACGTTCCTTTCAAATAAATACAACCACAGCTTTTAGATACTTTTAGATAATGAAATATCATTTTAACATATTTTAGATTATATTACATTATATTTTATTGAAAAAATAAATAAATGGAAAAAATGGACATGGTTTTAGGGAATTTCATATTTATATAATGTAGGCTACCAATCATAGTTCTATAAATCGTTTTTTCAATTGACTTCTTGGTTTCATCCAATGTAATATTACAAGTTTAAATATTGGGTGTACTAATTTTCTTATTTTCATCAATATTGAATTTTTTTAAAAGTTCGTTTTTGTATTAACCATCATTTATAAAATTACCATCAGTTCTTTGAGAAGAATAAAAATAGATAAATAATGTGATTTCATCCATAATTTCCCATATAAAATTGTATTTTTTTATTAAATTTGAATGTTTTAAAAAATTTATTCATTGATTGATCCAAAAATCACATCATCGATGTAAATCGTAATCTGAAATAAGTCATCTGAGATGGGTTTTAGAAAATTAAATTAAATGAATTCCCAAATTTTTAAACCATTTAAAAAATCCAATTTACATAAACATTTATACCATCTTTAGGAACACATATTAAATCCTAAAGATATTTTGTAATTTTAAAAAATTGGTTTGGAAGAAATATATTTTTAAAACCAGGTGGTTGTTCGACAAAAACATCTTTATTAATAAAATCATTTAAAAGGATTCTTTTCCTATTGATTTTAAATAGTTTTTAAATTAAAGCGAGGTGAGAATTATAAGGGAATTATAAGGGATTCAAATAATGTTATGGGTGAAAAGGATACACCATATTCAATCCATTCATTTTAGTTATATGTTTTACAAACTAGATAGAGTCTTTCTCAAGTGATATTAGTAATTTCATCATATTTATTCCGAAGAACTCATTTAAAGATAGTGAAAAGATAGAAATTTTGAATTTCCAATAGTTTTCATACCAAATTTTGATTGAAATTATTTATCTAAACATCCACTAAAAAACCCAATTTTTATTATTAAGGTAATTTACAACATTTTGGGGTTGTAAGTTGGACAAGAAGGCAAGGTGTTCAATATAATATAGTTCCAAAAATATAGTACGAGTTCCCTCTTTAAAATCTCAAATGAAAGTTTCAAGACGATGGCCTTTATATTTTTTTAAATCATTAGGTTGATAATGTTAAGGATATTCTTGTTCTTATTCACCTTATTTGTAATGGAAGTCTCCATTTAAAAAATTATGTTCAAAAAAATTAAAAAGATATATTATAAATATTTCACCAAAAATAACAAGTATTGATTATTATAATGTATTAATAGTTTTACTAAAGGATAGTTTTTTAATGATTGATTATGACTACCCAGGAAAGAAAAATTAATCTAATATAAAATAAAATTTTATGTAACTATCTTTGGTTTTGAGAATAAAAAATTTATGACCAAAACATTTAAAAAAATATATTTGGTTTTTTATTTCAAGATTTCATAAGGTAGTTTTTTTAGAAAAATAAATTTTATGAATAGGATAAATGATAGAACACAATTTATTTGTAACACCCCAAGCTTCCATGGTATGCTTCTCCTTGAATAATATAATAGTGTGAGATGTATGAAACACTGAGTTCAAGTGCACCACGACCTATCAAACTAGCCATTTAGAAAGTAGTTATAAATAGTAATAACCGTATTATAAATTTTATATATTTCCCATATAATTTTAACTTTCATATATTGTGTTTCTTAGACATAATATAAGGACAAATTCAATTTTACATATAAAAGAAGTAATTTTTCAAAAAAAATTGTTCATCTACCTTTTAATGGAAAACACATTCTAAATAAAATATTTGACAATTTTATATGTTCTATTTGAAAAAATAGGATTCTTATATAGAACCGGGACATCAAAACTTTCTTTGGGTAACTTTTTTGGTTTTTTCTAATAAAGTTCATTTTTTAATGAATTGTGGAAAATACTGTATTTTAATTCAAAACTACCTTTTAATCTAATTTATTTATATGGATAGATTATCCTTTTTAATGGTTTTAAGGTTTAATTTGATTAAATTTTTAAAATTTAATCCAATTTTGGTCAATGGATGTAATTTCACTTTTTAATTTGACATAAACAAGTGTCAATCTTTTGATAGTTATTATTTCTTAAAAACGATGTTTTTGTTTTAACAATATGAACTCATTTTAAATTAATTTTTGAGAATTATTTTTTCTGAATTTGGAAAAATGGATTCCATATTTGGAATCAGTAGGTCCAATTATGTAAATAGGAAACATTTATTTTTAGACATTAGGAATATTCACTTGATTATATATTTAATTTACCTTGGTTAAAAGGTAAATATGGTAAATATGGGTAAAAAATAATATTATCATAATATTAAATTACCTTAACATGTATCCTAATATTATTTGTAGATACTTTTCTGACCATGGGAATCCTTGGGTCAATTTTGGGACCCCATGGAGCAATTTCAGAGTGTTAATGACACTTTTTATTAATTAATTTAATGAAATGGAAAAGATGACTAAAACATATATCTTTTAGTAAATCATTTTTTACATGGGGTTATATAGGTTATATATTCTACTATAAATATTCATTTAGAAGATAAAATGATTTAATACATCATTTTGTTTTGTTTATAATTTTTAGACATCAAATAAATAAATTTATTTATGAAACAATAATGATGATGTGTTTACCTCATTATTTAATGATTTAAATAAATAAGATTATTAAAATTATTAAAATTTCCATAACCTATCCAGTTATAATTGGATGATTTTATTTAGAATATTATTCATCATATATTCTACTTTAATGAGTTTTTTGCCTTTAGAAACTGAATATCATTATATAATAAAATAATGTTTTCAAACATTTCTAAAGAGCCCCTCCCCCCCTTTTTAAAAAGACACCACTTCTAACCAATTCCTCACACCTCTCAAGACCCTTGGTCTATCCATATTCTACCCCATTAAGCTCCATAGATCCCTCTATTCCTCTTATAATCATTTCCTTAGGTAAAAGGCACTTTAAGTAATCCTTTTGGTTTAAACCAAAGGGAGTCACCCGATTTAAAGGTGACATATTCTCTAAAGTTCTTTTATTTTATTTTACTTCTCCAACCACCTAAACTCAATTTATTCAACTATTTTATATAATAACCAGTATCCCCATTATACTAGGTTATTTTTATGAAATTTATTCAAACTAAACTTCCACACGTCTCCATCTACTGGTTACGAACATACTGTTTCTGTGGACGGAGAACTACTGCCTCATGAAACAATGATTGTTCAAATATCTCCAACCGCCACTCATGGTGACCATTATGATGTAAATATATTCATATGAGATATATATTATATTTATATTTTCTCTTTTATTCTGTATTTATCATTTATATCATACCATTATGGTTTCCATAGTGGGTAGATATGATAATTTCATTTGAGGAAGTGTGGACAATCGCCCCCTCAAAGTTATATGAATCATTCATGCCATATGTCGGACGTATAATAGAAGGAATTAATGAAAAAATATATTATATTATACTGGAATTATAATATTTCCATTTATAATAAATTTTCCAATCCATTAAATTACGAAATAGAAATGAAACTAGTGTTCATCTGTACGTGCGGCTTACCGTCTCCATGAACGACACATTTCATTTCTTATCTCCAAATGTTATGTACTATTATAAATACATATTTATAATGGATATATATTATATATATGATATTTATTTAATTAAAAATATTTTTTAGATAATATAATTTTGATCACATGGACAATTTATAATTATAACAAGTTCATTTTTTACTCAAGTTCTAAACATCGACAAAATGTCTGATATGAATTCAAATAATTCACTAATTATTAAAGAAAGATAATAAGTAAAATAAAAGGAATAATAAAACATTAAAATAATCTTACAAAAGTATAAATTAACTTAAATTTATTATTCATGAAGAACAATGAACTGACAAGATAAGTCGGACTTGAGGTAAGGGGTTTCTTATCTCACTTTTAATTCCGTGAGATTTCCATTGTTCACCACTTTTTTACTACATGTGGTTTATTTTGTACATACATATGATATAAATATTATAATTATTATACATATATTAAGGTTATTGTGTGATTCATTTTGTGGTTATTATCTTTTTGTTATACGACTCAACTGATTACAACATGGTAAGGGGTTTTCATCTCACTTCTTATTCCTATGAGATTCCTGCTATATTGGCACTATTTCCTTTTGTGTGGCGTATGTACTACCCATGATTGTATTACATGTGTAATATATTTTAATTTTTGGGTATTTACAACTTAATTGTATGATACTCCTTTCAGGGGGTGTATGTTTGGTAAGTTACCAAATCGTTAAGGGAATTTATAATTTTGATTTCCACTCATTGGGTTTAACGCAAACATCATTGATTATTTTACTCCAAGATTATGTGTGAAATCCATATTTAATTATTTAATTAGTAACTCCCACTGCCCTTTGTTTGGATATAGTTTTTATAAACATAATCAATCCATTGATAAATTCTCAAGTCATCGATACGAACTTGATAAGAGTAATCTTAACTAAATTTTTATTCATTGAGTTAAACATCCAAATAATTGGTGTTGTTGTTAAAAGATTATGTGTGAATTTCCATGGATTTATTTGCAATGAATATCCAATAATATTTAGTTTATTTATATTTTTCAAACATAATTATGTAATTGATTGATTTTTAACCCAAGGATATTGTCTTTATAAGGGATTACATCTCAATTTACATTCTATTGAGACTTCTCTATTGTTATACACCAATTCACTTTTATATGGTGCATATACTGTACTTTGTCATAGTATATCATGAATCCCTTTATTCTCCTGATATAATAATGTTTTTATTACTTCAATTATTTTTATTCAAACGTCTCTCATATGGATAGGATCTCTAACTAAAATATTATTTTAAATGTTTTAAAGGTTTGTTATTCTAAATCTTTCTAATTAATGTCAATGTTTTAAAGATGTTTTATAGGATTTATTTATATGGACATGACTGTTTTATAAATAAAATTCCTTTAAAAAGTTTCAAAGTGGTATGGGTCACTTTGATTCAAAAATCTATTTTTAACAGCTTCTTGATAAATAGTGAGACTTCTAAATGTTTTCAAGAAAAGGGGATATTTCTCTCAAATAGTTTTACTTATTATTTTCATCTTCGAAAATATCCTTCATTATTCATGATTGAGGTCGATTTATTATAATAAAATCTTCCATATATTATTTAATGACTTATTTTTTACTGTGGTTGTCTAATTTTAATGCCAATCATGGTTTGTGGTTAAAATGTTGACATTTCATATGCTAGTTCTAATAAAGAAGGTTTAGATTTGGTTTTAATAATTTCATACGAGGAATGAATTGGACTTTATATGTGATGGGTGGAGCCCGCTATAGATCCTCGATGCATCAGTAGGTCTCATGAGACAAATTAGTGTCTTGGCGCGAGGGCTTTAGAAAATCATATATGTAGTCTTGGCACAAGGCGTTGACTATATGGTTATAATATCTAACATTATGAATTCCGTCATTTTAAAATTAGTTATTGATATTACATGTCATTATTTGACAAGTATAATATCCAAGTGAAAAATTAAATGGAATTATTTGATTTATATTTTCCATATTACACTAATGTTTATGTTTAAAAGTATTGTGTTTTTGTCTTATACATTACATTAAATGTTTATGCTTATTTATGAAAATTTCCACTATATTGTTATCCTTACTAAGCATCTGATCTCACCCATTTATATGTTTTATTTTTTCCAGGATGTGAGGAATTATATTATGATTGAATTTCAGGGATAAGATAATGGATATGAGTGTTTTCAACGGTGGCACAATGTTTTTCTTTTTCATTTAAAAATGTAATGTAAAATTTAGGTATGTATCTTGTACTTCAAAGGCAGCTAAACTAATTGGTCTTTTGAGAATTGACCTTTTGTGATCATGCCAATGTTATGCAATAGTAAGCATACTCTGGTGAATTAGGGTGGGGGCATAATAGTTGGTATTAGAGGAAGTTTAGTTGAAACCTCGGAAGCTATATTTATAAAACCTCAATTTGAAAAACACTGCACAAATATAGACATTGACGATTAGTATAGAAGAACATCCAAAAAATTGGTAATGTAAATATTATGTGGGTTTTACAAACAATACATCCATGTATATATACGGCCAATTAAAGGTAGATCTGGCACAGATGTACCTATGAGTAAAAACTCTAATAAGGAGTTTTAGGCTTGACTCGAGGAATTATTGTACACAAAAAATGGGCCTTGTGCCACTCTTGGTTACGACACTCCCATGGGATATACTTAGGATAATTCAAATTTTCATTACAAACATATTTGAAGGATTTAAATATAAGATGAGTGTAAATAAAATTATTTAATCCTAAGGTGTTTTATATTGAAAATTAGGCGTTATGATAATTTCTAAATGATTTTATGACTCACACTATGATTTATTATGTTAGTCAATGGCTGGATTCCATGGAAGTTATAGTAATATTAAAAATGATGTACAAGTAGGGCACGATAATGTAAATGAGAAACTAAATGGAATGTTGATAGGAATGAATGATATCATGTTCTTGCTAAAGTAGGTTTCCAAAAATATGATCAATAATATATACATTAACAAACACCCAAACTCAACAATGAAGGTAAAGGAGGAGAATGATAAGAGATCCAGTGGTTGAAACTATGGAGAAAAAAATGCTCAATTTCCATCATGCCAAAAATGTGTGAGGAGACACCAAGGAAAGTGTCTAAATGGAACAAAGAAATGATATATGTTTGGGAAAGAAGGACAGAAAGTAAATAATTTTTTAGGAAAAATGATGTGTTCTGTGAAATAAAATAAAAATGATCATTAGAATCCAATTACACTCATTTGTCGTAATTTTTAGAGAATTTTTCATTACCCGAGTCAATTCCCTATTCTATAGAATAAACTCTAGGTCAAGGGAGAACCATGGTTGAAATAAATGGATGGTGAAATTTTTAATGTTTTCAATGATCTTTGTTTATGAGATTATTTTGGAAGGTCATTCTCTTGTATGTGTAACCATGCATTTTGTTGGGTGAAAATTCTATTTGAGGAATAATTATATTTTCTTTTGTGGATGTAGTTATAAAAAAACATTTGGGTTTATATGATCCTTGAATTCGAGTCAATTACAGGTTATTAATTTGGTCGATGAAAATGTGAGAGATGAGATAAAATTTGTTGTTAAATTATGTTTTGGTTATTTTTAGGAAATTACCTCATTTTGGGAATTTTAAAAAATATTGTTTTTGAAAAAGGACAACTTGCAGACCATGTGAAAACCCATCGCATCGGAAAAAGATATTGGAATTGAACCCACAATCAATGTGTGATTGGGATTTATCACCTACCACTGCACTACATGAAGTCCCAGGATAGTGTGACTAATTAATTTTTGTTAAATTATTTTATTGATCAATAATATTGTAATTTTTGGATTTAGGTTTTATCAAATCTATATCCTTATTATAGTAAAATTATTTGATAATTAAGTGATAAATGTTATTTTGGAATACATATGCTCTGTTGGGAACACTATATGCCTAAGGAAAATAGAGTACTATGGAATTTCATTTGAGGAGTAATAGTGGATTTTTTTATTAGGGAAGAATTTATTTTTTTATTGAAATTCAGTTTATTAATGGAAATGATTAACCTATCATAGAGAATATTTGATTCGGTCAATTACACTTTTGTATGCAACATTAAAAGTAGATGATATTATTTTGAGATAAATAATAAGATTTACTATGAAATACTATGTGATTAAATTCTTCTAAGTTTTGGTTATCAATATTATTTTGGATTATATAGAAGGATTTCAAGGACAATTGTTTATTGAATATTCATTATTTAACTTTGGGTATGTTTATAAATTTTGGAATTTAAGATTTGTATTTCTTTCTTAAATCATTTTCGATTTTGGGTATCATCTGATCTTGTACAATAAATTTGGTTTAAGTTAATCTCTAAAGACAAGGGAAGTATATAGTTAATCCTTTCTAGATTATGTGATTCAATAGAAGTTGATTCTAGCACATTAGGTGTGACCAAGTCATCTTGAATACTCATCGTTTGGAGAAAATATTAGTTAGAGGTAGAAATTTGTTAAAGGATGAAACTCTACTTAAAAAGAAAGTATGTCTCTTTATGTTATTAGTAAATATTATAAATAAATTCCTCAACATTATGAAATGGAAGTCAAAACAAAAAAAAATCCATTTAATTTTCCTACTAAGAAACTAATGATCATTTAACCCATCATATGTTTGTGGTTTTGTTGTTGTTAAATTTCTCCACATCAGGTTTTCTATAAATATTCATCAGAACTTGACACCTGGTTAATCTTATATATCCATGTTTCCTACATGGAATCCTAGTATGGGTGATCCCGGGTGATCTTTGTACTTCTATTTCTTTATTTTAAATTGGTATTTTTATTGGATATTTTTCTAATGTGGGACATTCAATGAAGTTCCCAAGATTTATTTTAAAATTTTGCGGAATAAATTTCCCAAAAGAGGGAAGAATGTAACATCCCAAGAATCTATAGTACGCTTCACTTTTAATAATTCAATAGTGTTCTATGTACGAAACATCGAGTTCAAGCACACCACGACCTATCAAACTAGCTATATATATCGTATTCCACCTTTTTATTACATAACTTTTCACAAAGTTTTTCAAACAGATGATCTTTAAAATATAGTGTCTTATAAATCAGGTACAGTAAAAAATAAAAACATAAAACCCACTTTTAATTCCCCTTTAAAAGATTCAGTAAAATTTCATCCTATGTACAATTACTAAATCTCATAACCTGGAGACATACATGAATGCAAAGGGTCAGCTTAAGGCCAAATAAGGAAAGCAAGGGAATCTGTTTACTTATGATATCAATAAGAACGTGATAAAGAACATAAGACATGAGAAATGGAAAAAAATAAGAATATAATAATAAAAATAACATGAATAAAAACTTTAATATGAGGCTACTATATTTCATTTAGACATTAATTAACATATCACCGAGGATCATCCCAAGGTGTCACAAAAATTACCAAGGTTATTTACTATGGTATAGGAAAACTTATTATCTCTAGACATAAAATTTTTTTACCCATGAATTGGATCACTAGGGTGTACCCTTAATATGTCATTAATTTCATGTGATCTTTATAGATCATAATCTAACATTTCATAAATATCCCATGGAGAATAAAAGAAAGGGGTTTCATTTCAAAATCCTGGGGTTTTAAAAGTTCTTAAAAAACATGATCATTATATCATTTGTAACCCATGGAAAGTGAGTGTGGGTAATATGTATGTCAATTCCAAAATAAATTTTATCATTTTTATGTAATTATTAAGACCCATATAAATGAAATAGATCTGGGTATTCACATAAATAAAACAAGATAATATCTTGAGAAAAAAGAGAGAGACTTTGTGATCAAAATTCTGCCACATAACTTCTATATAACATGGTTTTAGAAAAAAATAGAAAGAGAGGGGACATGGGTATCCCACTCATAAATAACTCATAATATAGTATGGGTATAGAATAAATGTAAATAAGATTTATGGTATGGATATTTTAAGGAAATACCATATGAAAATGAAACTCGAGGGAAAAGAGAAAATGCGATTTCTTTTACAAGAATCCGGCAACCTAACGACATCACTTAAAAATCCAAAAATTATGTTGATGATAGTGGAAATGTATCTCATAACTTGAACATAAAATTTAAATCAAGAATGATATAGAATAATATACTCCAACAAAATGAAATAGAAACCTAAAGATATAACACAAAGGAAGTCAAGACATAACAGAGGACGGTGAAAGGTTCCCTTACCTTGAAGTGTAACTTCAAAAGCTTGAAGTCATGCACCTTGGGGGGGAATGAGGGAACCATGGGAGGTAAAATGACTAGAACTTAGTTGAGGAGGATTTTGGAAGGAAATGAATAAGGGAATGTCATGGTAATTATAGGAAAATGGGGGAATGTTTAATTAATTTCCAACGAACACCTCATCGGTGGTATTTGCAAAACCATGGTCTTGCCCATGGTATTTGCCCATGGTATTGGAAAATTGGGACACAAAATAGCATATTGTACTTTTCAAAAGTTGAACAGATTGATTACATCATTATTACATCATCAATGATGTCATTAAACACCCGAAATTCATAACTGTATTTTTACTATTCACCAAAAATTCAACTGTTTTAGAAAAATCCGAAAAATTTACCATAACCTAATATCGATGATCTGAATTCAACAATGAACTCAATTTTATGAAAATAATTTTATATATATTTTTAATTTATGTTTTAACTAAAATCATTATTTATCCCAAATAAACAACTTTTAATCTATAACTTGTTTTATAACACTTTAAAAAATTAATCAAGGCCACATAGAATTGTCGTATATCCATAATACAATAAAGTAAAAATTTATGATTAAATTTATTGAATATACATTTCCATTTTAAATTAATAAATTAATTTAAAATTGTAAATAAAATATTTATGAAATAAAAAAATACCGATACATAAACTATGGTCATTCTTTCACTTTTAAGATGTCTAAAATGTATTTATACATTCATGGGTGAGGTTTCTATTTTTTTGTTCAATTCACAATTTATTACTATTCATACAGTTATGTTACTGTTCACACTTTACTATTCACTAAATCTTTTTAGACTTTAAATTTCTCACTGAACACAACTATAGAAGTCCATTTTTTGACAATCAATCCACATTATTATTTATTTAAGGAATTATAAATTATTTTAAAATACCCCCTTTCTCCAAAATTCATCAATAATATGGAACTACTATAAATTAATCCTATATTTATCCGAACATTTGAAATTCCCAAATTTTACCATCATAAGAAGTAAAAATTTAACCTATACAAAAGGATTACCAAAAGTAACTAAGGCTTCATTACATATCCCCTTATAACACTTGCATAGGACATGAGTGTAAGGTGTGCTATGGTGATATAATCGTGGGTTGTCTCGGACAACATTATCCGAGTGGTTATTTATATCATCTTGAACATCTCCTTTAGATGATTACTTTCAAGCTTCACATGTTGAAGTTTGGTTTTGGATTGGTCCAGAGCACATCCCAGTGATGCTACCTCCTTCCCAAGCTCAGACATATGGGCTTCATATGTCCCGAGTCTATTGGATAATGCCATCGAATCTTCTTTATATATTAATTAACTAAGATCATTTGTATTCATAAACAATAAATGTAATGTTAATAGTTTAGTTTCCAACAGTAATTGACCAACAATCGTATGATAGTAGAAACCCATTGGTCTCATTTAATTATAATCACTTAATTAATTAAAGGATATAGTTTTGTTGAGTATAAATTAAAATAACACACAAAATTAGGAATCAAATATTATTAAACAGTTCAGGTCATTACATTCTTCCATCCTTTAGAAACTTCGTCCCTGAAATTTTATCTCGTACCCTCTGATGAGAAAAGGAATGGGTACATCTCTCTCATAGACTCCTCTTGTTCCCATGGGGCTTCTCCACATTTTTGGTTCCTCCAAAATACAATAACAAGGTGAGTAGTCTTGTTGCATAGAACCCTGTCTCTACGATCCAATATCTCCACTGGCTGCTCCTCATTAGAGAGTTCATGTATCATTTTTACCACCTCTAGATTTAGTACATTTGAAGGGTCGGGTATTTACTTCCTCAAGAGGGATATGTGTAAGACATTATGACCTTGTGATAGATTTGGAGGAAGTGCAAGCCGATAGGCCACTTCTCCCACATGATCAAGGATTTCAAAGAGGCCTATGTAGCTAGGGTTGAGCTCCACTTTCTTCCCAAGCCTCATGACTCACATCCATGGTAAAATCCAAAGATTGACATTTTCACCCCCATCAAACACCAAGCCCCTTCAATGGTTGTCGGCATAGCTCTTTTTTTGGCTCTGAGAAGCCTTAATTTTTTGCTAGATTGCATGGACATTTTCTATCATCTCTTACACAAGATCTGGCCCATTAATCATTCTCTCACCAACCTCATGCCAACAAGTAGGATTTCTACATCTCTTACCATATAGAGCTTTATAGGGTGCCATTTTAATGCTCGATTGGAAGCTATTGTGGTAAGAGAACTCAACTAAAGAAAGATGTTGATCCCATCCACCTTAAAATTCCATTGACAACGTTCCCATCATTTCCTCAACTGTTTGAATAGTCCTTTCATATTGTCCATCAGTTTCGGGGTGATAGGCCTTATTGAAATTCAATTCAGTTCTTAGAGTATGTTGAATACTTCACCGGAATTTTGATGTGAAACTTGGATCACGATTAGATATGATAGAAATCTTAACTCCATGAAGCCTTACCACATCCTTCACGTAAATCCAGGAAATTTGATTAAGAGGAAAATCATCCCGAATGGAGATAAAATGGGCAGTCCTGGTGAGATGGTCCATAATAACCCATATCACATTGCTTCCTTTGGAAGTTCTCAGGAGACCAGTGATGAATTCTATAGTGATATTGTCCCACATCCATGCTGGTATGGTTTGGGGTTGCAATACACCTTTAGTAATTTGTCACTTTGCCTTCACTTACTAACATACTAGGCACCTTGAAGTGTAGTCCGCAATCAACCTTTTAATATTATCCCACCAATAATGATCAGGAAGATCCATATAATTTTTTGGGAATCCAGGATGTATTGAAAAAGTAGAGCTATGAGGTTCATCCATTAGCTCCTTCTTTATTTCTAGAATAGATGGAACACATAGTCATGTACAAAATTTTAGTACACCTTCTTGATCATTATTGAACTCATAAAACTTCCCATCCTCCACAGCCTCAATCTTGTTCTGTAATAAAGGTTCTTTTTTTGAGATTTCTTGATCTTCTCTTGTAATGACGGTTGAGAAATAAATTGGTTTAGGGTTGATGGTGTCCCTTCCCTTATAATTCCCATGTGTAGTTTTACTAGGTCATTTATAAAATGATATTTTTGAATCCTCATCATAGAAATAAAAACTCGGCCATTCCTATTTAATGCATCAACAAATCTGGTTCCTCTTCTGGGATGATAATGAGTTGAACAATAATAGTCTATGAGAAGTTCCAACCATCTCTTTTTCCTCATATTCAATTAATTTTGTGTGAAAATATACATCAAACATAGATGGTCTGTGTATACATCAAATTTATCTCTATAAAGATAGTACCTTCATATCATCAGGGAAAAAACAATCGCAGCTAGCTCTTTATCATGCATAGTATAGTTCGGCTCATTAGTCCTCAACTGTCGAGATTCATAAGAAATGACGTTTTCATTTTTCATGGGGATTCTCCCAGGCCCATTCAAAGATGCATCGCTAAAAATAACGGATCCTTCTCCACCTGAGGGAAGATTTAACCTGGGTATAGAAACCAATCTCTTCTTCAGATCTTGGAAACAACCTGGACAATCCTATGTCTAGATAAACTTGACCCCTTTTCAAGGTAACTTTGTTAATGAATTAGAAAGTCATTAAATGTTTTTCACAAACCACCTATAATATCCTACTAATCCAAGGAAACTATAAATCTTAGTTATTGTTGTAGGATGAGGCTACTCCACTACAAATATTGTCTTTGTTGGGTCAATTGGGATTCCATCATTGGTTACTGTGTTCCCCAAGAATGAAACTTATTGCAACTAGAGTTATGATTTTCTGAACTTCCAAAAAGACCTCTCCTTTAATAGAGTTTGCAAAATAACCCTTAGATAATCCTAATACACCTCGCTACATTTGGAATATATCATAATATCATAAAGTAAAACTACCACAAAGTTATCAAGGTCGTCTTTAATGACTCTATTAATCCAATATATAAAAATAGTATTTGCATTAGGTAGTCCAAAGGGCATAACAACTAACTCATAATGCAGATGTCATGATGAGAAGGAAGTTTTAGGAATATCTTCTTTCTTCTCACCCAATTGATGATAACCAGAATGAAGATCAATCACATAGAAGAATTGAGCCCCATGAATTTGGTAAAATAAGTCTTCAATTTTTTGAAGAGGGTATTTGTTCTAACCTGTGATCCCATTCAATTCTCTCTAATTAATACATTGCTTCATTGATCCATCCTTCTTCTTCAAAAAGAGAACAGGTTCACCCCAAGTAGATACACTTGGTTGGATAATCCCCTTCTCCAAAATGTCTTGGGGTTGTTTCTTTAGATACTCCAGCTCCAGATTTTCCATCCTACATGGGGTCATTGATATTGAATGAGATCTAGGTACGAGTTCAATGAAGAACTCTACCTCTCTTTCTAGGGGAGGTCTGGGAAACTCTTCATGAAATACTTTAACATATTCCATGATGATGGGGACATTTTCTATACTCAAACTATCATTTCCTTCTTATTATTCACCAATAAACTCCATAAATATGGATATAGGAGGTCCTTATAGACAAATATCAGTTTTAGATATCTCTCCTTTGAAAATAACTATAGGTTTTCCAATCAAGACAACTGAGATTTACGTGCTTATGAATTTTATCATAGCATTATACATTGAGATCCAGTCCATCCATAGTATAATGACAAATTATAGCATGGGAATGACTACAAGATTTGCGATAATATTGTGGTCACTGAAGTAAATACTAGAGTTTCTAAACACTAATGATGCTTGGATAATCCCGCAAAGAGTCTTGACTGATAACTAAACTTTTAGCCTATCGGGGGTTGATTCTAAATTCATTGAAAACTAGGAGGAAATAATGGAATGCATAGAACCAGAATCAAAAAAATTACTTACTAGAGTTTATAGAACAACAAGATTCCATGTCACCACATCATTTGGTGCTTAATCTTTGGTGGAAGTGATTGCAAAGGTACGACCTTGTTCCCTTGGTCATTTCTGAGTCTTATGGTGATTCCCCTCTAATGCCCTTTGATTTGGACCATGATTGGAAAAGTGACCAAGTTGTCCGCACTTATAAAATTGGAAATCAGGTAGGGCATGCATCATCATTATTTTTTCTTTAGTGTTTGCATGTTTTGGCTTCACCTCACTGCAACAATTCCATGCAATGTGGCCATCTCTACCACACTTGTAGCACTTCTTGCTCCCGACTAGGAAGTTCCACGAATGCTTCATCCCACATTTATTACAGGTGGGATATTGTACATGATTGCCTCCTATTTCCTAATTGAAGATCCTCCCTAATCTTGGCTCCATCGATCTTTTCATGTCATTCGATTTATGAGACCATTGTGTCACACTGAACTGTAGTTTGACTCCCATCGCACTTCGCACGATCTCATCATAGGTATCATAATCTCGAGTGGCTATATTCTTCCATAGATGAAGTTGTAGTTCACCAAAGAATCTATCAACCTTACCATTTGGATCCATGAAAAAGATATATATTTAATGTGAAAGCCATGGGATGTTCATCTCTTAGATTCCCACATATTCATTCTCTTATCCTTTAGCTCGATAAACTCCTTCTCCAATCATGTTCTTATGGAACGGGGAAATTACTTACTCAATAATATCCCTCTGAATGCCCCCCACTCTATAACTTCACCCTCCACTCTTGGATTCATGTTTTTAATCAGTTCCCACAACTTATCAGCTTCTTCGTCTAAGCAATAGATAACTAGTATTACCTTCACTTTCTCAGAACAGCGGAGCACAAAAAAAGATCTTCCCTATCGAGCTGATCCACTATTCAGCAATCCATGGTTCAGTCAACCAATTTAAGTTTGGTGGTCATTGATGCATAAATGACTCAACGGAATGTTGTTACCTTCATGGTGTTATTTTCCTCTCATCTTGAATAATGTTGTTTCCCATAACTTGAGTCAGTTGGATCATCATTGGCATGAAAGTTTCCATTCTGACTTCCATCGGAGGGTCTTCAGCACATGGTCTATTGCGGTCACTGTTTGAATGGTTCCTTCTATTTCTCACCACTTTCTAAAATAATGAAACCTTATTTAGAAAATGATTTTATTTACAAATCTTTTAACTATAGATGATTTTATTTCTTAAAACATCATGCTTTAAACAATTAAATTTCTCTATAAATCCTTCATAATGATTCATAAAAAGCATATAATTAACCAAACATATCCCCCATTTGTGTCGTAACCAAGTTTGCAGCAAGGCCCATTGTCATATACTAGGATAACCTAGGTCAAGCCTGAGACTCCTTGTCAAAGTTTTCACTCCTAGGTACATTTGTTCCAGAGCCGCCTCTACCTATTGGTATCCAGACAGGAATGCATACTCTTGATAAATCACTTATTCAATACTCACCAAAATATGAGGAAGTATTCCCATATTTAAACATTTCTATATAATTATTCCTAAAGTTTTCATATCCTAATTTCTATAAATAACTATACTTTCCTTTAATACCAACTATGGCATCCCCCCTTTTTATTACATAACATTTCATTAGATTTTACAAATAGAGGATATTTAATGTTTATTGTCCTGGTAATAAGGAACAATAAAACATGAAAACATAAAAGAAACATTCATATCCCCATGAAATAATACTTGAAAAGTTCATCCAATGTACAATTACTGCATCTCATAACAAGGAGACATAACTCCAAAGAAAGGGTGAGATGAAGGCCTAATAAGTAAAGCAAGGGAATCAATTTACTTGTGATATTAATAAGAACTTGATGAAAACCCTAAGACATGAGCAACAGGAAAAACGGCGTATCATAATAAAAAGAACATAAATCAAAAATTGAATATGTGGCTATAACACTTAATTTATACATTTATGAACAAATCACCAAGGTTCATCCCAAGGTGTCATAAAACATTTACCAAAATTATTCACCAAGGAATCGGGAAACTTGTCAACTCTAGAGATTAAATTTATTACCCAATGAATTGGTGAGCTATCAGGTCCCACCCTCAATATGTATTTACTTTCATGTCATAAAAATAGATCATAATCAAACATTCAATAAATAACCCATGGAGAGTGAAATAGATGGGTTTCATTTCAAAAGCAAGATATTTAAAAAGTTCTTAAAAACATGATCGTTATGTCATTTATATCCCATGGATAGAGAGTGTGGGATATATGTATGTCAATCACAGAATAAAATATATCATCTTTATGAATTTTTGAAAACCCATATAAACAAATTAGGTCATGGTATTCATATAAATAAAATAAGATAATTTCTTCAGAAAAGAGAGAGATTTTGAGATGAAGATTCTGCAACACAACGGCTATATAACATGGTTTTAGACAACATTGAAAAGAGAGAGGACAATGGTCACCCACTCATAAATAACTAATAATACAATATGGGTACAGAATAAAAAGAAATAATATCTTGGTATGTATATTTGTAAGAAATACCATTTGAAAATGAAACTCGAAGGAAAATAGGATATGCGATTTCTTTTACAATAATTTGGTAGCATAACAGCGTCATTTAAAAATCCATAAAATAAGTTGATGAGAGTGGAAAGAGTCTCTCAACATTTGGTCATAAAATGGATAGCCATAATGATATATAATAACATACTCCAACTGAATTAAATAGAAACTAGAACACAAAACATAAAGGAAGTCATGACTTAAAAGAGGAGGGTGAAAGGTTCCCTTACCTTGAAGAGTATCTTTGAATGCATGATTTTTGGGACCTTGGGGGTTTGAGGGATCCTTGGGTGGACTCTTTGGGAGGTAAAAAGACTATAAAATCATTGATGAGGATTTTGGAATGTAATGAATGAGGGAATGTGTTGGTATTTATATGAAATTTGAGGGAATTTTTAATTAATTTCCAAGGGACACCTGATCGGTGGTATTTGAAAACAAATTGGCTTTCCCATGGTATTTACAAATTATATTGGCCACATGGGACACAAAATATAATATATTACTATAAAAAAGTAGACTATATTGATTAAATCTTTATTACATCATCAATGATGTCATTAAACACTTGAAACTCAAAACTATATTTTTTACTGTTCACCGAAAATTCAACTCTCTCAGACAAATCCCAAGAAATTACCCTAACCAAATATCGATGCTATGAATTCAAAAATGAACTCCATTTTATGAAAATAATTTTCCAAATAATTTTTATTTATTTTTTAAATAAAATAATTAATTATTCAAAATAAATAACTTTAAATCTATAACTTATTTTGAAACACCTTAAAAAATTAATCAAGGTCCCATAAAATTATCCTATAATTATAAGACAATAAAGTAACAATTTATGATTACATTTTATGAAATTAAATTTCCAATTTAAATTAATAAATTAATTATAAAATTTTAAATATATTATTTTTGACAAACAGAAATACCAAAACTTATCATATGATCATTTTTTTACATTTATGATGTTTAAAATGTATTTATACATTCAGGGGGGTTGTTTCTATTTTTTGGTATATTTACTATTCAATACTATTAATTACTATTCATATGGGTATATTACTATTCATACTTTACAATTCTCTAAAATTATGTTGATCATATTAGACACTAAATTACATACTGAACACAACTGTAGAAGGCCATTTTTTAAAAATAAATTCACGTTATTTATTATTTAAAGATTACAAAAATATTTTAAAACACCCCTTTTTTCCAAAATTCAAATTCATCCTATATTTATCCAGACATTTGAAATTTACAAATTTTACCATAATAAGAAAAAAAAATTTATTTATACCAAAGGATTACAAAAAGTAATTAAGGATTCGTTACATAGACCCTTATAACAACTATACAGGACCTAAGTGTAAGGTGTTCAATTGTCATAAAATCTTGGGTTGGTTGGACAACATTGCCCTAGTGGTGATTTCTATCAGCTTGAACTTCTCCCTTAGGTGATTACGTTCAAAAATCACATGTTGAAGTTTGTCTTGGGATTGGTTTAGAGCAAACCCCATTGATGCTACCTTCTTCCCAAGCACCGATAGAAGGGATTTATATGGCCTGAGTCTACTGCATGATTCCATCGGCTCTTCTTTCTATATTAATTAACCGAGATCATTTGAATTTATAAAAAAAAATTTTAATGTTAAGAGTATAGTTTCCAACAGTCATATTGAACAATGATCATATAACAGTTTAAACCCAACATTCACATTTAATTATACTCACTTATTTAATTAAAAGATTTTGTTTTTTGTGTATAAAATAAAATAACACACAAAATTAGAAAACAAATATTATTAAAAAGTTTATGTCGTTTTAGTTTAGAAAGTGGTTATAAATATTAAAAACCAATTTTTTTATTTTATAAATATCCCATAAAATTTTAACATTCATTTTATGTGTTTCTTAGACATTATATAAGTAAAAATTCATTTTTTCTGATAAAAGAATTATTTTTCAAAAAAGGAAATTTTTTCGCCTTTTAATAGTGAACCTTTTCTAAATAAAATATTTGACACTTTTATATGTTCTGTTTGAAAATGTAAAATTCTTATTTTGAACTAGGACATAAAAATATACATCGAGTAAATTTTAGATATTATTCTGATAAAGTTCATTTTTTAAATGAATAGTGAAAAAAATATTGTATTTTAATTCCAAACTAGATTTTAATATAATTGATTTGTATGGTTAGATAATCTTTTTAAATGGTTATAATGTTTAATTATATTAAATTTTTATCAATTAATACAATTTTGGTCATTATATGTAATTTTACTTTGAAATTGGAAAAAAACAAATGTCAATCTTTTGATAGTTATTATTTCTTAAAAACATGCCTTTTGTTTTAACAACGGGAATTAATTTTACATTAATTTCTACGAATTCAGTGTTTTGAATTTAGAAAAATGTATTCCATATTTTGAATTAAGATTTTCAAATTATGTATATAGGTAACCTTCATTTTTATACACCATTAATATTTACTTCAATAAATATTTTATTTACCATGGTTTAAAGGTAAATCTGTTAATTAAGGGAAAAAATAATATTATAATAATATTAAATTACCCTAACATGTGTCCTAATATTATTGACTGATATATTTCCGACCATGGTAATCCTAGGGTCTATTTGGGGACCTCATGGACCACTTGGTAGTGATAATGACATTTTATATTAATTAATTTAAATTAATGACAAAGATGACTTAAACATATATCTTTTTGTAAATCATTTTTTACATGGGCTTATATAAGTGATCTCTTGGACTATAAATATTAATTTGAAATCTAAAAATATTAACTACATCATGGTGTTTTATATAAGTTTTAGACATAATATAAATAAAATTATTTATGACACAACAATGATATAGTGGATACCTCAATAATGAATGATTTAAATAAATAAGATTAATAAAATTAAAAAAAATAAAAAACATGTCCAATTATTATTGGATGAATTTATTATGAGAATGAGTCATCATATCTTCAACTATAATGAGTTTTGGACCTTTATAGACCAAAAACCATTATATAATAATACAATATTTTCAAACATTCCTTAAGAGCCCTCTCCCCCTTATAAAAGGACTCCACTAAAAACTCATTCCTCACACCTCTCAAGCCCCTTGGATCGTCCAAAATATTCCCAATTAAGCTCCCTACATCCCTTTCTTACTCTTATAAGTATTACACAAGGCATAAGGAACATCAACTAAACCTTTAGGTTTAAACCAAAGGGAGTTACCCGATTTAAAGGTAACATCTTGTCTTAAGTTCTTTTCTTTTATTTTACTTATTCAACCCCATAAACTCCCTTTATTCATATATTTTATAGAAACAACAGTATAATCAATATAAATGATTGTTTTTATGAAAATTATTCAAACTAAACATCCACACACCTCTATCTAATGGGTACTAACATACTATTTCTGTGGACGGTGAACTACTGCCTCATGAAACGATGATTTTTCAAATAGCTCCAACCACCTATCATGGTGTCCATTATGATGGAACTGTATTTATATTTGATATGTATTATATTTATATTGTCTCTTTACTTCATTATTTGTCATTTTCAGAATACCTTTATGGTATCCGTAATGGGTAAATACGATAATTTCATTTGTGGAAGTGCGGACTACCGCCCACTCAGAGTGATATGACTCGTTCATGCCATACGAGGGATGTATAAAGGATAGATATAATGAAGTTATATATCATATTATATTTTAATTTTAATATTCCAATGTATCATTAATTTTTCAATACATTAAAATATGAAATAGAAATGAAAGTAATGTCCATGCATATGTACGACCTACCATCTCTATGAAGGATGCATTAAAGTTCTTATCCCCAAATGTTATGTAGTATTATAAATACATATATATTCTGAATATATATAATATTTATGATATTTAATTCATGAATACAATTCTGTATATGTAATAATTTTGATCACACAAACAATTTATAATTATAACATGTTCATTTTTTACTCGTGTTCTGAACATCGACAAAATGTCCGATATCAAAATAAATAATTAACTAATTGTTATAGAAAGATAATAAGTTATATAAATGGAATAATTAAACTGGAAATAATTTCTTAGGCATGTATAAATTAACTTATGTTTATTATTTAGTAAGAACAAGGAACATACAAGACAAGTCGGACTTGAGGTAAGGAGTTTCTTATGTCACTATAAATTCCAAGAGATTTCCATTATTCACCACTTATTTATTGCATGTGGGGTATTGTGTACTTCCATTTGATATATATTATCATGATTCTTTTTATATTAATATTATTATGTGATTCATTTTGGGTTTATTAACTTTTTTTCATTAGACTCAATTGATTACAACGTGGTAAGGGATTTTCATCTCACTTCTTATTCCTCTGAGATTCATGCTATATTGCCACTATTTCCTTTTGTGTGGTGTATTTAATGCCCGTAATTGTATTAAGTGTGTCATATAATTTAATATTAGTGTATTTAAAACTTATTTTTATGATCTTTTTTAATAGGGTGTATGTTTCTAATGTTACCTAATCGGTAAGTGAATTTGTAATTTTGATTTCCACTAATTGAGTTTTACGAAAACTTCATTGATTATTTTACTCTATGATTTTCTGTGGCATCACTATTTATTTATTTATGTACTAATTTCCACTCCCCTTTGTGTGGATATACTTTTTATACACACAATAAATCCATTGATAAATTCTCATATCATCGATACAAACATGATAAGAGTAATATTAACTGAATTTCCATTCATTGAGTTAAACTTCTAAGTCATCGGTGTTTTTGTTAAAAAAATATGTGTGTATGTAATCTGATTGATTTACACTAAATATTCAATAATATTTAGTTTATTTATATTTTTCACACATAATTATGTCATTGATTTTCCCTTAACTGAAGGATATAGTCTTTATAATAGATTTCATCTCAATTTATATTCTATTTGGACTTCTTTGTTGTTATGCACCAATTCAATTTTATATGGTGTATATACTATAATTTAACATAGTATATCTTGAATCCATTTATTCTCATTATATTATAATTTTTATATTACCTCAATTATTTTTATTCAAACGTCTCTCATTTGGATAGGAACTCTAACTAGAATATCACTTTAAATGTTTTAAAGGGTTATTCTTCTAAATCTTTCTAATTAATGCCCTTGTTTTAAAAATGTTTAAAAGGATTTATTTATATGGAAATGGATGTTTTAAAATTAAAATTCCTTTTAAATGTTTCAAAGAGGTATGGGACACATTGATTCCAAAATATTATTTTTGAAAGCTTCTGGAAAAATAGTGATACTTTTAAATGTTTTCAAGAAAAGGGGTTAATTCTCTAAAATAGTTCTACTAGTTATTTTAATCTATGTCAATATACTTCATTATTCATGATTGATGTTTTTTTATTATAATATAATCTTCCATATTGTATTAAATAAGATATGTTTGACTGTAGATGTGTTATTTCTATGTCATTCATGGTTTGTGGTTAAAATATTGACATTTCGTTTGTTGGTTCTAATGTGAATGTTTAGATTTTGTATCAACCTTTTCATATGAGAAATTCATTGGACTTAGTAAGTTACTAGTGGGTCCCACTATAGCTCTGTGATGCATCTGTAAGTCTCATGAGACAAACTAGTGTCTTGGTCCAAGGCCTTGACAAAATTTTATTTGTTGTCTTAGCACAAGGACTTGACTATGTGGTTATGATGTCTGACATTATGCATTACATCATTATAAAATCATATATTGATATTACATGTGATTATTAGACTGGTAGAATATCCATGTGAAAAAGTAAATGGCGTTTTTTGTTTTATATTTTCCATATTAAACATATGTTTACGTTTAAAAAGATTGGGTTTGGGTCTTATACATTTCCTTAATTTTTTATTCTTATTTATGAATGTTTTTGCAATACTGTTATCCTTACTGAGCATCTATGCTCACCCCTTTCTATATTTTATTTTTCCTTGGATGTGAAAAATTCTATTATGATTTACCTGTAGGGATAGGATAAGGGATATGAGTGTGTTCAAAAGGGGAACAATGTGGTTGTTTTTCATTTCATAATGTAATGTAAAACTAATGTATATATCTAGTACTTCCAAAGATACTAAACTAATCGGTCTTTTGAGACCTGATCTGTTGAGATCATGACAACGTTATGTAATAATGCACTGACTCTGGGTAACTAGCTTCAGGGTGTTACAATATTTACATCCTTATCCCAAAAATATTTTTTTCAATTATATTCATTTAAAAACATTTATAGATTTCGAGGATAGTTCGACATCCCCTATCTATTATACCTATTTTTTTGAGGGGTTGAAGAAGAATAAAAAGAATGATTATAGAAGTAAAAATAACATAATTTATTAAATTTACTATTTTATAATTCTCTTCAATGATCATATTGAATGAAAATAATTTTAATACCATTTGCACATTCAAATTTTTTGAAAAAAATTATGAATGTTTTGTAGGACTCAATTTTATTATATAATAAGTAAGTCAAAGATAATCATGTAATAATGTCAACAATAATAAAATTATAAGATTTAAAAACTAGAATTTTAATTTTAGAAGGTATGAACTCTACAATATGAATTAAGTCAATAGATATTTCATAATAAAAACATTTTCAGACATAAAGAGTATTCAGGTTAGTTTCCATATTGATATTCTTTATAAACCATGTCATACTTGAAATGTAGTTTTTTTATGTTTTATACTACTTCATAAAGGTTAGGTTTGATAATTTAATGAGTGATTTTATAACAACGGTGTAAATTTCAAATCCATGAATCACTAACTTTTTCACTTAATCATTTCATATTCTATCTACTGAGTGATTTTAAATTTAGTTTGAAAACATTTTTGAAAAGGGATGTGGTAAAAAAATATTTCCTCTTGAGATAAAAAAATTAAAAATAATATTTTTAAAAGTTATTTCATTACCAATATCATGAAATTGATTAATGATTTGATCATATTCTTTTAATAGTATATTAAATTAAACATTATTAATAAGAGTTGAGTTATAAAAATTGATGGTACCTTCACTAATTATATTAATCGTACAGCTATAACTGATGATCATATGAATTCCTTCATGTTTATTTAATTGATTGAATTCAGATAGGTTACCACACATGTGTCTTGGTAAACCAATCTCTAGGTACCATATAGAGAATTTTTTTCACGAAAAACACTTTTCCTATAAATCGAACAACAAAATATTTTGGTACCAAAATGAACTTGGGTATACTAATGTTAGCCAATAAATATTTAGGTATCAATATTTGATTACTATGAGATTTTAGTTTTGTAAATATTTTATGAAATTTAAATTTATATTGTTTTCCTATATCTCACTTTATTTAATTCACATTCATAAATGTAATTTTTCATTCTATTACAATAATTAAAAATTTTATATTGCAGGAAAACATTAAAAAATGTGGTTTTGGATGGATTTTTTAAGGTTATTTTTAGATTTGAGATACAAAAACCAGCCCAATCATTTCCATTATGGAGAGTGACCAAAAATTAATTTATTTTATTTTCTCCTAAAGTGGATTTTAAAAAATATCTCATAATTTATTTAATTCTAGATTCAATTTTATTAACATCACATATATTCTTAGCTATAATTGATAAATTTTATCCCTTTAATATTTTTTAATTTATCTTTTAGATGTTGTATTTTATTTAATCACATTATTTTAATTCTAATGAACATCCTTTTGTTATGTATAAATTTCCCCAAAAGCATTTTCATGTTTATCACAAAAATATTTTTGGTCTTCATACGTTATGTGAATAATATAGAAAGAAAAATAATAAGAGTTTGATGAATTTAGAGAACAATATGAAGAGGATGAAATGGGAAGTGGGATACTAACATTGATATATTCATCAACATGTTCTATATAGAATTTCTGGCATGAGACACTAGAAGAGTTTGGGTAATTGGAATCCATGGAGTCATTACTTGCACTCTAAATCGTAACATTGAGAGCCTTATTACCTTTATTATTTTCTTTAGCCTTATTTTTATTGAAAGGGAACTATTTCATGATGTGACCAATAAAATTTAATTTATAACATGTAACTTCTGGTTCCACTTTTTGATTTAACTTATTGTATTAGTTATTTTTCTTTAAAAAAATCATATTCTCAGCATATTAATGAAATTAATGAACTTCACCACCATATGAATAATCATATTTAGCTTTGAAGTTTGTATTTTTTTTACATCATTATCATTATTTCCATTTTTCTCATTTTTATCTTTATTTATATGTCTTATTTCATTTAGGATCATATAATTTCTTCTATGTTCATTTTCTTTACAATTGTTTCTTAATATATTATGGTGACTTTGGGATCTCAATTTCATCGTAGGACCCAAATTATCCTCTTCACTAATATTTCTATAAAAAATAATCACCATGAGAATTATACCACATTCAAATATCAGAAAACTATACCAAATTACTAGGGATGGATTTTTTAGGATCTATAGAAAATATTTCAAAATCATTTCTATACATGTCCAATCTAGTATCTTTAAATTAATCAGTTCCTTCATGTGTGACTTCAAAAAATTTACTTATTTCCTGTATAAGTATCTCGCCATAGACATTACATAACCTAGCTATTTCAAGTATATTACACTTATTTACAAACCCAAAGATTTTTTTGGCTTAGAGTTTTATAAATATTGGATAAATCTCATACATATCAACTCGCATGAATATAATGTGGGTACCATTAAAATAGTATCAATTTCTTCCAAAACATAAATTTTTTTACAAAAAGCAATAACATGATGCCTTTTACAAAATTACATAACATTTAACATGACTTCATTTTTCCCCTTTCACAACCTTATAGTTTATTAAAAACATTTACAAACATTGTATGAGCCTAAAAATATCGGTAAGTGGTATATAAAAATGGAAAGGAACCATAAGTCCCTGAAAACATATAAACATATGAAATAATTTTCACAAATACATACTTCTCACCCATATATACATACTTTGTGAAAAATGGGATTTCCATAAAACAATAGATAATATATAAAAACCCATAAAGGTATATTGTGGAATTGCTTACTTATATTGTAACCTCAGTGGTTACCATATAATTTTTAACCCTCATGACTACCTTATAATGTAACCCTCACAACTACACTATGGTGTAACTAACACAGCTACACATGGAGTAACCATATGGTTGACCTCCAAATTACAAATTACCAATGAATTATTGAAATATATAGGTCCCAACCTTCATCATAGAAATTTCCAAACAGACAAAACATAATCACAAAAAAGGTTAATTTTATAAAAAAAATTACTTTGGAGGTTTATAAAATAGAGTTTTAAAAGTATATTTTTATTGAAAAGTCCCTTACAAATATCATATAATTGATGTAAGAATCAATAAAACTAAATTAATATGTGTATACACTGTAATTAAATAAAATAAATCATCATATAAACTAAAACTCATTACTCAAATAATCATAGTGACACATAATGAATGAAGTAGAAGGTTAACCAAAAAATGGAAATTGGGTTAAGAATTCTCTTACCTCGGGTCTGCATTACTTCAAACCTATTTAAACCTCCTATATATTGGTTAAAATAGTGTTTTTCATGAGACCTATCAATTTATATATGGGATATATAATATAAATCCCCACACATAATCTTATTAATCCAATTAATTCACTATAAGTATCATCAAAATCATTTATAACATATCATGTGCAACCTCTTACTTAATATAACATGGTTATCCATATCATGGAGAATATGCAATATCAGCACATGATGGACTTGTGTTGGTAGTCAATAATCATCATGAGTTCCAAAATCTTTCATTACGTAAAAAATGGATAACATGATCATAACGCATTTATAGAAATAATTTTCATGGTCAAACATTACATAGTCAAATTTCCAATAATCAAATGTATTGAAATAATAATATACCAAATACCAAAACATTACTCATTAAAATAGAAGTTATAACATGATTATAACCCATTCAAAGGTAGTATGTTAATAGATTATCATTAAATAGTGATATTTTTTGTAATTATCAATATACAAATAAAAATTATGTAACTCTCAAAATTTCACTATGTCTATAGATTGACATTCTCTCAAGGTGAACATTATCCAATCAAAGTTATAAACCAATTTGATGTTCAAAACGTTTAAGAAATTTGATATCCACCGTGAATGATAATATATATATATATATTATAATAAAAATCATGAATCAAAAACACTACTAGTAAATAAACATTTGAAAATGGAAATAGAAATATAAGTGAATATTAAAATATATTTTAGGAAACATTTATAACATTTAGGTAAAAAAGGATGTTATGGGTCACTTTTAAAATTACATTTCAAAAGGTGAGTTAAAAACAAACTAAAACCCATTATGTTTTAAATAATATCCAATAATGCATCCTTGAAAATTATTTATTTTTTCTACATTACTTATGGATTAAAAACATTTGATTGTGAAAATGTTATTTTTAATACTAGAAATTATTTTGTTAAAAACCCACTCTATAAATAGAGTAGTAAAACATTCTATAAATTAAAACATAATTTTAAAAATGTTGATTATAAAATACCATAAAATTATTTGGTGGGATAACGCAATCATGGACGAAAAATGTTCAAGACAAACATTAAAACTCGAAGAAGGTGTGGGAGATACTAAAAAGCCTTACTACTATGGAAAAAATGTATCAATATCCACATAAATAAGGGAATATGTTTTAGATATAAAATCCCAAGAAAAACAAGTAAGATTAAAATGTATCAATTGTAAGTGAATACACTATTCAAAGGAAACACAGTGCCTAAAATTTTACACATCTCAAGGAATCATATTTTTTAGAATGAAAAAGTGCATCTTCAGTAACACTGTAATATAAAAACACCCTGAATTAGTGTGTTTTTAATTTAAATTCAAAAACCATATTTAAAATACAATTAATAATATAATATCTCTTATTGGTATTATATACACCATGTTAAAAAAAATTATTTTCATAATATAAAATGTGTCTCAAGGAGAGATATTTGAGATGAAAACTCTTACCTTCAAGGTAATTCAATAACTTACGCTACACGCTACAATGTCTTTGAGCGCACCACGACATGCCAAACTAGCCGTTCAAAAAGAGGTTATGAATGGTAGTAACATAATTTTTAATTTTATATAATCCATATATTTTTATAATACATAGTATTTGTTTCTTAGACATAATATAAAAAAATTCATATTTTAAGATAAAGGTAGTATGTTTCAGAAAATGCAATTTTACTGCCTTTTAATGGTGAACCCTTTTTTAATCCTATATATGACACTTTTATATATTAAATTTGAAAAAATAAACTTCTTATTTAGAATCATGACATAAAAATTTAGTTTTAATAAATTTTTGTTGTTTTTATGTTAACAATCATATTTGGGTGAATAGTGAAAAATACTAAATTTTAACTGAAAACAATTTTTTTAATCAAAATAATTATAGAGTTAAATTATACATTTCATTGGTTTGTAAGTATAATTAAAATATATTTTTATCATTTAATATAATGTGGGTCCTTATAAGTAATTTCACATTTAAATTTGACATAAACACATGTCAATCTTTTGATAGTTTTTACTTTTCAAAAACTCGCCTTTTGGTTTTGACAACCGAAATTAATTTTAAATTAATAAATGAAACTTCTATGTTTTTAATTTGGTAAAATATACTTCATTTCGGAATTCATAATATCAAAATTATCTTAGGGTAATTTTTTTTTTTCAAAAAACATTCAATTTTTGATTAATAGTGAATAACACTCAATTATTGTTTAAAACTTATTTTTTATTTAAATAAATAGTTATTTTATTTTAATATATTTTAGGTCAGAAATAGATACATAATAAATATATATGGTCAACGTAATTCTTTGGAGTCATTTTATAATAAGTTTAGATATATAAATTTTATCAAACTTTTTACCATCTTTTACTAAACTCCTAGGAGCATTTGCTACTTTTCATAAAACATAATTTTACAACTTCTGTGAGTTGAATTTCAAAAATACAGAAGACACGGTTAATATAAGTAAAATATGGTTCAATAAGATGAAAATAATTTTTGGTGAATATTAACTTTGGACTTTTATTTATCCCGGTTAAAAGTAAATAGGGTAATTAAGGGTAAAAATGATATTATACTTACCCTAACACGGGTCCTAATTCTATTGTAAATGTATATTTAGACCAAAAACAACATTAGGAATATGATATGATCCCTTTTGGTCCACATGGATTAGATTAAAACATTTATTATTATTTTATTTAATGAAGAGTTAAAAGAGTTGAATTCAATGTTTAATAACTAAACCATTTTTAATATTGGGTTACACACAATATAAATTTGACTATAAATATTCATTAGAAATTTAAAAAAAATTCCTATATAATGGTATTTTATTCATAATTGTTAGACACTAAATAATTTAATTTATTTATGACAGAATGTTGATGCAGTAATTACCTTATTAATGAAATATTTAAATAATTGATGTTTTAAATATCCAAATAACTGTAAATTGATACTTATGATGAATTAAACCAATTTTCTAGGTCAATATGGAATGTCAGGGTTGGTTAAATAAATTTTATTCTAAGTGATAACGTCTTAATGGATTTTAAAAAAATCAAATACTAAAGTGCGTCAAAATTGACATAATAGAGTTTTTAAAATAGATAATATGTCATTAATTGATATAATATTAATAATAATTTATGGTTTTGCTAAAAGACTTATAAAAAGTTATATAAGTTAATAATGAACTACTTTGGGATCACTTGGATGTTTATATTAAGTTTATTAACCATATAATATAAATATACAAAGAGACATGGTAAATGTCAAACTATTTAACTAAGAGTTAAACCTAAAAGATAAAGTTAATATGGTATCCAAAAACTATGTAAAAACTATTGGTTGAGATGTTTCCGACCCACCCCACCTTATCCTCTAAATAAATCACTTTGGATCCATTATAAACTAAACATGATATTATTAGAAAATAATATTTCATTCTTTTCTTAATGTGACCCTCACCTCTCTTATAAAAAGGCACTTCCACTTCTCTCAAAATCACACATCCAAAGCCTTTTGGCTCAGCCATAACCTGCCCAAATATCCTAAAAAATTTCCTCCCTTCATCTTAGAGTCCTTCCTTTGGTCATAAATCCAACATAAGGATCCCTTTTTATCAAATCAAAAGGAATAACCCGAAAAAGAGGTAAATATTTCATCACCTCTTTCGAGTTCTTTTCTTCTTCCACTTCCTCTTTATTTTTTGTTTCCATAAAAAAATGATAAATCCAGTACCTCCTTCATAATGTGATTCAATTATAAATATGGTACAACCATATTCGTTATTCTATCCATCCTATAAATCACAAAGTCACCATATGTTCATACTTACGGCTTACCGTCTCGACGTCGTGGTGTTGTTTGTTATTCAAACACTTAATTATTTAGATAGGTATAATAATGAGTATAAAAGATGTAAATAATAAATATAACATGTTAATGATCCTTTATATTTTAAATATCATCCAATTACATATGATTTCACCATCAATATAATGTTATTGCCGCTCGTGCATACGTACGGATTACCGTCACCACGATGCGATAAGATTCATTCCCATATTCACCATTCAATGATGATTATAAAAATATATATTATTAATAATTATGTAAAATATAAAATAATAATGCTACTTGATATATATATATATATATATACTTACATTTATCTTATTCACTTACTTCCATTCAATATGATATGAAAACGAAAACAACGTTTAAGCGTACCTACGGCCTACCGTCTGCAAAAACGGTGCCTTCCATTTCATATATATATATCTATTATAAATATATATATATTCTAAAAATATATGATATATAAATAAAGTTTTATATTCTGGAATTATTTAAATCATGATCTATATTATATGGTCAAGAATAACAAGTTAAAACACGTACAATAAAGAAAGCGATTATTACCAAAAATGTTAAATTAACATGGAAATCATTATTAAATGTGTAGTATAAACTCATAAATAAATCATTTATGATATAATAAATATGAATATGGTTAATTAATAATTTAAAAACTTACAATAGTCATTATACATGAGGTTAGATGTACCTTCTACCAATGGAATGTGCAAGATAAGGGTTGTTTCCTCATTCTCACTATTATCTGAGATTATTTGTGTGTAAGTATTTACGAGGAAATATTTATCATTGATACCCATATTTCATAAAAATGATTTAAAAATGAATATTATAAGGTTTTATGGGAGGTTCTATTTAACTAGATCATCATTTTAAATGTTTTATATGTTTTTCTTTCCAAATCCTTTTAATTAATGTCCATGTCTTCGAAATGATTTTAAGAATTTATTTGTATGGACATAAAGGTTCTGAGATGATAATTCTTTTGAGAAGTTTGAATGTGTTATGGGACACTTTTATTCAAAAAAATCATTCAAATTACTTCCTTTATAATTGCAGACTTCTAATTTTTTTCATGAAAAAGGGAGATTTCTCTCAAAGAGTTTAACAAATCATTTACATCTATGCCAAAATCCCTTGATAGTTTTTAATCTTGTTTGAAGATTATTTATTATGATACAAATCTTCCATATTGTATTGAATATTTTGAGATATATTTGACAGGGGATGTCTTATTTTTATACCATTCATGTTTTATGGTTAAAGTATTGACATTTCGTATTCTATTTTTAATACAAATATTTATGTTATGTTTCAACCTTTTCATGTGGGGAATGTATTAGACTTAGTAAGTAACGGGTGGACCCCGCTACAGCTCCTCAATGCATCGGTAGGTCTCATGAGACAATTAGATGTGGAATTGGATGAGGCCTTCTCTAAATTTGATATATGGGTTTGGTTGTGGCCTTAATCATTTTTAGACATCTTGGCCAATGACTTGACAAAATGTTTCCGACTGTCCGACATTATACATTCCCTCATTATAAAAATATTATTGATGGTTCATGTGTTTATTTGACTAGTATAATACCCATGGATATGTCTTATTATGGAATTATTTACTCATATCATATTCCTCCCATCAGGTGTAAATTTATATTATTTGTAATGTAATGTGTTTTCAATTATTCACCATGCCTAATGTTTATGTTACCTTCCGCTGTATTGCTTACTCTTACGGAGAATTTTAGTTCCCCCCCCCATTTCTTATGTTTTATTTTCCTAGGATTCCAAGAAATGTATTATTATTGATAAAGAGGGTTATGTTAGGGGATTAATGGCGTTCTCAAAGGATCATTTATGTTGTGTTTTATTTTTATAATTTGTAATGTAACGTTCATGTATGTAATCTGTTTTCCAAGACTGCTAAACTTATCAGTCCTTCAGAACAAGTTTTATTCTAATCATGTGAATGTATTAAAATAATGCACTGGTTTTGGGCTTCTAGGGTCAGGGCATTAAATTTGGTATCAATGTAAGTTTAGCAAGAACCTTGGAAAATAGATTTAGATTAACACTAATTAGTGAACATTATCCTAAGATAGACTTTTAGGATTAGTATAGAAGAACTTCCTAGAATTTTGTTAATATAAATATTTTGTATATTTTCCAAGCAATACATCCATGTCTGGATACGAGCAGGTAGTGGCGACTCTGGCACAAAAGTACCTAGGAGTAAAAACTCTGACCAGGAATTTTGAGCATGACCCAAGGTATCATCGTACATGACAACGGGTCTTGATTCACTCTTGGTTACTACACTCCTGAGGGATATGATTAGGATAATTTACATTTTCATTACAGGCCATTATGAAGGATTTAGGGGTAAATACATCTTCAAATAAAACAATTTATTATTATAGATTATATACATAATATTTTTAATTTACGTTAGGTATTTTACAAGTTTGTAATTATTCATTTCAATTCATAAACTAACCTAGTGTATGCCATTGTTAAGAAATTGCGCCAAATAAAAGGAATGAGAATTCCAGGAATACGAATTATCAAAAGATTAAGAAGGATCATATCTTTCATTGTAATAATCCAACATTTAAAAGTGAAATAGTCTCCCACATATTCTCATCATATAAAGAAACTGTATAATGTGTTAATAAGATAAGTAAATAATTCTCTGAGTCCTAGGGATTTGAAGGGAAACAAGAGAAGAAAAGGATGGAAGAGAGAAATATGGAAAAGGGAAGAGGTGGAAAAGGATTTTCCCATATGTTATAACTGTGGATAGAATCTCCTTGGTAAATTCATGAAGGGAATCAAGGTTAGTTATAAGTGTGGAGAAAAAGGATACCAATAACATGATTTCAAGGGAAAGAAAAAGGTTTCAAATGTACAATGTTTCATCTGCAAGGAGTTGTGACACTACGTGAATCAATGTCCAAATCATCAGAGTATACCAAAAATGCTGCTATTGGATAATAATCAAGTTATGATACTACCGAAGATGAATAGGAATGATTATAGTTCTTATGTTGTTAAACTATTGTTTCATTTGATTATTTCATTAATGATGTACATGTTATAAGAATTATAATGTATATAAGGATTATACTGCAGTACTATTTCATTAAGGACATGATATTGAGTGGAACCTATAAAAGTAACTCAATAGTAGGTTAAATGTTTTGGAAAATATATGGTTGAGAGAAAGATAAAACAAAATATGGTTTTGAAACTGAGGTAGTGATTCAGGAATAATATATGTTTGATTTGGATAAATTATATTGGATATTCTTGACAACCCGGAAACCGATTAATGATTTGTATATTCCATCATTGTTGGATTTTACAACATTTTTTTGGATTTTAGGAGTATATCCAGTATTCTATGATTTATAGAAGGAATAAGTATATACATACCTACTCAAATATGGTTTTCTAGCAGGTCATTTTATTACAACATTTTAAGAGAATACACGATGAAGGTATTCACATGTATATTATATGACCTTCCATATAAGTTGTCGACTGTGTGTTTAGACAGAAGTATTGTGGATATGTCTAAAGGTTGGAATCAATTAAGTTTTTCAATGGATACAATTGTTAAGGTTAAATCATTTCTTGAGATTATTTTTGTATTTTCCTAAAAAGAACGACCTATAGGTCGGGTGACAACTCGTCGCGTTTGGCAAGTCTGCGAGACTTGAACCCGAAACCGAAGGGCTACAAGGGTGTATCACCTACCACTGGAAATCATGATGTCCTGGTTTGTATAATGTAGTTTCATTTTTAATCTAAAAAATGAATTCTAAATTCTTTTGTTTGGAACCCTAAAAGATTAGGATAAATAGAATATTTTTGAATTCTATTATCTTTTGGAGTGAAAGACGAGTTTGTGGTAGGAATTAGTTGAAGTTTGAAACTCTACTTGTCAAATATATATATTTTCCTCTTATTATATGAATTAATTAATTCTTTAACTATAGGGAAGGTATCTTAAAACCCAAAATGTATTATCCTAATAACATATGTTTTGTTGAAGTGACGATATTTTATATCATCATAGATTGAGGACATTAAGGCCCTCAATTTTACACTTATTTATGATCGATGACCTCAATCACTCCCTATAAGTATTTACATTTTCCCTCTAATTATGTGTCAAATTTCCACCAATGTTCTCCTAATTGAAATCAAAATTTTTTGGTGACTTTTTTATTTCTCTTTCCCTCTTATTAAGACTAATGTTTTTTAAACCTATATTCGATGTGGGTTTTCCAAAAAGGTATTTTTTTAACCGTTTATTTTTGAAGAACAATTTAAAATTGTTAGGATGAAATTTATTGAATTAGGGAGAGTTTATCACCCTAAGATTTTATAGTATGTTATCACTTCAAATTAATTCAATAACTTATGTTATATGCAACAATGAGTTCGAGCACACCACGACTTACCAAACATGCCGTTCAAAAAGAGGTTATGAATAGTATTAACTGAATTTTGAATATTATATACTCTATATAATTTTATAATCCATATTATCTGTTTCTAAGATACAATATACGAACCAATTCAATTTTTTCAAATAAAGGATTTATTTTTCAGAAAATGAAATTTTAACGCCTTCAAAGGGAGAACCCATTTTAAATCCAATATATGAAACTTTTATATATTCAATTTTAAAAAATAAACATATTCTTTATAATAGGGACCTAAAAATTTAGTTTTTATAAAATTTTGGTGTTTTCTGATAACATTCATATTTGGGTGTATAGTGAAAAATACTAAATTTTAATTGAAAACAAATTGTTTAATCAAAATAATTTATACTGATAAATTATACATTTTAATAATTTGGAAGTATAATTAGAATACATTTTTATCCTTTAATATAATTTTGGCCATTATAAGTAAGTACACCTCTAAATTTGACATAAACACATGTTAATCTTTTGATACTTTTTAATTTTTAAAAACCCACCTTTAGCTTTTGACAATGGGAATTAATTTAAAATTAATAATTTAAACTTATATGATTTTAATTTGGTAAAATAGACTTCATTTTTGAATTTATAATCTCAAAATTATCTTAGGGTAAATTTTTTGTATTTTTCTGAAAACTTTCTATTTTTGATGAATAGTGAATAACACTGTGTTATTGTTTAAAACCGAATTTTTATTTAAAAAATTAGTTATTTTATTATAATAATTTTTAGATCAAAATATATTCATAAAATATATATATATGTTTAATATAATTCATTAGAGCCATTTTATAATAAGTTTAGATATATAAAATTGTATCGAACTTTTTATCGTCTTTTTCCCACCTCCAAGGAGCTTTTGCAAATTTGCAAAAAACATAATTTTACCACTTTTGTGAGTTGAATTTCAAAAATTAGAGAGGCATGGTAAATATTAGTAAGTAAAATTTTGTTCAATAAGATGAAAATAATATTTCGTGAATAGTGACTTTTGACATTTATTTACCATGGTTAAAAGTAAATAGGGTAATTGAGGGTAAAAATGTAATTATAATTACCCTAAAACATGTCCTAATTCTATTGGATAAGTAAAATTTGACAAAAAAACAAACTTAGGAATATAATATGACCTCCTTTGATCCACTTGGAATTGATGAGGACATTTATCAAATCCGAGCAGGGACTTATTTCTGGTACTGTAGCAGTATTGTATTAGGGCATTGTAGCAGTACTGTAGCAGCGGTGGAACTGTAGCAGCGGCGACACTGTAGCGGTGGAGGCAATGTATCAGGAACTCTTGTGGTGGAAGTATTGTAGCAGTCAAATTATTGTAGTTGTACTATTCACCGAGGGGCTCTTTGGGCCATAAAAATGGGCTTTCAAGCCTTGTATTTGGGCCACTTGGCCTTGGGCCTTCGGGCTATGTAATGGGTCTCCCTCTATCTAGTCTAAAGAGGTATTTGCTTAAAATTAGACTATAAATATTAATTAGAAATATAAAATGATTTTCTACATAATTGTATTTTATTTATAATTTTTATACATTAAAAATATTAATTTATTTATGACACAATGGTGATCTAGTAATAACCTTATCAATTAAATATAAAAATAATTGATATTATAAATATCCAAATAAATGTAAATTGATAATTTTAATTAATTAAAATAATTTTCTAGGTTAGTATGACATGTTATGGTTGGTTAAATAAATTTCATTCTAAGTGATAATGTTTTAATGGATTTCCAAAAAATCAAATTCTTAATAATGTGAAAATTGTCATAATTGAGTTTTTTAAACAAATACTATATTATTAATTGTTATATTATTTATAAAAATATAATTTTCGACCAAAATACTTACATAAGGTTATATGTATTAATAATTAACCACTTGGTGTTCACTTGGAAGTTTATAGTATGTTTATTAGTCAAATAATATAAAAATACTAAGAGACATGGTAAATGTAAAACTATTTAACTAAGAGTTAAATCTAAAGGATAAGGTTAATATGGTGACCTAAACCTATAAAAAACCTATTGGTTGAGTGGTTTTCGACCCATACACACCTTATCCTTTAAATAAATCATTTTTGAGATATTATAAACCGAAAATGATTTTATTATAAAATAATATTTGAAGCTTTTCCTTAAGTGACCCTCACCTCTATTTTAAAAGGGTACTTCCCCTTCTCTCAAAATCACACCTCAAAATCCTTCTTTCTAGACCACCCCTGTCCAAATATCCTAGAAAATTTCCACCATTATTCTTAGAGGCCCTCTTTTGTTCCTAAATCCAACCTAATCAGCCCTTTTGATCAAATAAAAAGGAAGAACCTGAAGAAGAGGTAAATATTTCATCACCTCTTTCAAGTTCTTTTCTTCTTCCCCTTCCAATTTCTTTGTTATTTCCATAAAAAAATAAAAAATCGCATACCAAAAACATACTATGATATTATTATAAATATTTTACAACCATATTTGTTATTCTATCCATAAAATAAATGACAAAGTCACCATATATGCGTACATATGGATTACTGTCTCCACGTCGTGGTGTAGTTTGTTATTCAAACACTTAATTATTTGGATGGGTATATTAATGAGTATAATTGATTTAAATAAAAAAATAACTTGTTAAATATTCTATATATATGAAATAACATCCAATTACATATTATTTCACCGTCAATATAATGATATTTTCGCTCATGCGTGCGTACGGATTTCCGTCGCCACAACCTGATAAGATTCATTCCCATGTTTACCATTCAAAAATGATTATAAAATTATATATTATTAATAAGTATATAATATATGACATAATAATGCTAATGGATATATAAATATAAATATATGTACGTTTGTATGTATGTATTTATGTATGTATGTACTTACATATATCTTATTCACTTTCTTCTGTTCAATATGATATGAAAACGAAAACAACGTTTATGCATACGTACAATCTACCGTCTCCATAAACATTGCCTTCTATTTCACAAATATATCTATTATAAATATTTATATTATAAATATATATGATTTACAAATCAAGTTTTATATTCTGGAAGTATTTAAATCATGATCTAAATGATACAATCTAGAATAACAAGTTAAAACATGTACGATAAAGAAAGCGATTATTACCAAAAATGATAATTTAACATGGAAGTAATTCTTAAATGGGTCGTATAAAGTCATAAATAAATCATTTGTGATATTATAAATATGAATATTGTTGTTGTATAATTTAATAACATACTATGCTCATTATACAAGAGGTTAAACGTACCCTCGACCAATGGAAAGTGCAAGGTAAGGGTTATTTCCTCAATCTCTTTATTATCTGAGATTGTTTATGTGTAAGTATTTGCTGGGAAATATTTATCATTGATATCAAAGTTTCATAAAAAGGATTTAAAAATTAATATTTTAAGGTTTTATGGGACGTACTATTTAACTAGATCATTATTTTTAATGTTTAAAAGATTTTTCTTTCTAAATCCTTTTAATTAATGTTCATGTCTTCAAAATGATTTTAAGGATTTATTTATATGGACTTAAAGGTTTTGAAATGATAATTATTTGAAGAAATTTCAAATTTTTATGGGACACTTTTATTTAAAAATATCTTTTAAATTACTTCCTTTATAAATGTGGTACTTTTAAATGTTTTCATAAAAAAATTGATATTTCTTTCAAAAAGTTTTACAAATCATTTTCATCTATGTCAACATCATTTGATAGATTTTAAACTTGTTTGAAGTTGATTTATTATGATACTAATATTCCATATTTTATTGAATTTTTTGTGATATGATTGACTGTAGATGTGTTGTTTTTATACCATTCATGGTTTATAGTTATAGTATTGATATTTTTTATGCTAGTTTTAATATGAATGATTATGTTATGTTTCAACCATTTCCTCTGAGAAATGTATTGCAATTAGTAATTGACGGGTGGATCCTGCTATAGCTTCTTAGTGCATCGGTAGGTCTCATGAGGCAATTAGACTTGGAATTGGTCGAGGCATTTCCCAAATTTGATATATGGTTTTGTCCGAGGCCTTAATCATTTTTAGACATCTTGGCCAAGGCCTTGACAAAATGTTTCAGAATGTCAAGCATTATACATTCCATCATTAGGAAAATATTATTGATGGTTCTTGTGGTTATTCAACTAGTAGAATACCCATTTCTATGTTTTATTATGACATTATTTACTCATCTCATATTACTTCCATAAATTGTTAATTTTTATTATTTGTCAAGGAATGTGTTTTAAATTATTCACCATGCCTAATGTTTATGTTTTCATCCACTGTATTGCTTACCCTTATTGAGTGTTTGAGCTCACCCATTTCTTATGTTTTATTTTCCTAGGATTCCATGAAGTGTGTTATGATTTACAAGTAGGGTTAAGCTAGGGGAATAATGGAATTCTCAAAAGATCATTTATGTTGTGTTTTATTTTTCTAGTGTGTAATGTAACGTTCATGTATGTAATCTGTTTTCCAAGACTGATAAACTAATCGGTCCTTTGAGACATGTTTCCTTGTAATCATGTAAATTTATTAAAATAATGCACCAGCTCTGGGCTTTTGTGGTTGGGGCATTACATATTTTTGATCATTTACATAAGGTGTTGTTTTATATTCATTTGCATATTTGAAGATAATCATATATTAGGATATAAGGTTGTTACTGTATCCCCCTTAAAAAAATTGAGTCCTTGCAATTTGTCTCATAAGATTAAAATAATTTATAGAGTGGATTCAAAATTATCCATACACAACTAGGTGATCATGAGTTTTATTTAGTATGTGGAATAAAAATTATCTATATAAAAAATCATTGTAATAACATTATAATGTGAGCTATCCATTTCAAAATTTCACATTGAATTATACTAAGGGTTGGAGATATATATCTATAACTATTAACTACCCATGAACCCTAAAAATGGTTAATATAATAATACTACCACAATGAGTTTTTATTTGTAGCTGAATATCAACTAGTTTGTGAAAACATACAAGATATAAGAAAATATAACATCTAGAGTGAAAATCATTGTTTATTTCTTTAGTAGTAGTATCATAGGCTTTCCCTTATTCTCAAAGATGTTGGTGACTATTTTACATGTTACTCCTAGGGTAGGGACATTGAGTTTCATATTTCTGAAATCTCTTGAAATTAAATCAACATATTTTTATAGCTTCTCTATTTCCCTTATACATTTTGTAAGGATAACTTTCATCTCCACACTTATATCATTTACCTATCCTTATAAGTTATTTTAACCAATATTCCTAAGAATTTTTTCATATGGGAAATTTTAATATCTTTCGTTCATCATCTTCATAACTTGTTCTATAATGAGACTACATCATTCCCATCCTTGGTGTGTTTAGGCCTTTTTCATTTTTCACATTTTTAATGTTATTTCATTATATTTTGTTTGGTATAATCATATAGATTCTCACCCTAGCTCTCAATCTAATGGTTTTTCCATTTAAAAAATCTACAAATTTTCCTTCACACCCATGGTTCTTTCATGTTCCATCCATTACTAAAACCAAAAGAGTTAACTTGACTAATGACTGTTATAAGTGAATTATAATAATATGAAAATTTATCCGCAGTATTTATCACTTTATAACACTATCATGTTATCCTATTGATTTTTTAACTCAACTGGTATAATACTCAATTAAACCAATATCAGTATTAGTTTTACATATTTCATTCTTAGATCAATCCAGATCGCATTTAGTGGGTTTTCTCGATCTTATTAACCTAATCTGAAAAATATAAATCCCAAATTTCCATAATTTTTTTCATATATTCTAAAATAACTAATCATTGAAATTTAGGCAATCAAAATCCAACTTATCCTCCCAAAAACAACATTATACATTCCGACAATCATATATCCATGTGTGTTAATACCCTAGTCATATACTCTCAATAATATACCTTTACCAAATTCATTTTGAATCAACAAGACATTAAACCAACATGAGAGTATAAATTCCGTCAAAAATTTTGTCTTTATTTAACCCTCAAGTGGTATTCACTAAAATTTTACAAACTAGCCACCATATATCATAATCTGAAAAATGAGATGTAATTCTCCTAAAATATCAGGAATCAATTACAAATCCCAATGTTAAAAACTAATCTTAGTAATTCAAAATAAAACCACCATTTATTATTTCATAATATGTCTATATTAAGCATAAGATTTATCTATAACTCAGTCACATGTTCAAGAATAGTGTCCCCCAAAAATAAAAACATGTCCTAAAATCACTTTTTAGTATTATCGATACCATTTAATATGTGTTTTAAATTAAATAAAAAATATTACTAGAGGACAGTCCTTAACTTTTTTTACAAAACTATCAAAACATTAAGAATATACCAGAATATCATTAAAAAATATCAATAACATGTCAAATCAAATAAATATATCATGAAAATATCAATCTCATAACCTTGTGTAAGGTTAGGATACTCACCTTTTTATCATAATAGGAATATAAAACGATTCTCCACAATTTAGGTATTCTCCCCTATTCAGAAATAAAATATAGTTTTTTCATTTTACATACCCTTCTTAACTTCATTTCCATGATCATTTTTCAACAAAATAATAAAACCAAAATGGTTATGGTAATATGAAATATAAGTAAATGAAATAATCAATCAGAATATTTCTTCCCTTATGAAACCCTTTTTTGATAGATGATGCTTTCATATCATCCTTTTTCTCTCATTTTCAATCCTTGATTATACACATCCATTTTTCTTTTAGGTTCTCTAACGAAATGTCATTAAATTATTTTTTAATTCATCATAATGAATCATAAAGATAAAGTGGTTAACCAAATAATATCTCCTACAACTGTCTAACTAGGTGTGTATTATTATGTCCACTCATCATGAATCAGAGTGATGACTGATTCAATGGTCAAATAAACCTTTTTGGGGTGATTATACCTTTTTGAATTAGTGTGATTGTTGCATCCATGTACTAGTATCCATATAGGGAATTATTTCTAGGAAAACCCATATAATCCCAACTTTACTAAAACATCATTTTATTATCCAATACTTAGACTAATTTCAATGGTTGTTATTGAAGTTTTATTATCCAGATTCCGTAATAAAATGTGCATTTTTTCCGTAAAATTAAACAATATATTTATCTCAATTGGTAATATATTATAATAAATCATATATTATAAACCCTAAAATTATCCTCAAGTAATATCCTAAAAACTAATGATTTCTAAACCTTACAATTTATACCAAATATGAAACCTCCAACCCACACTCCTAAATCTATGACTATAAACATCTACATTACCTAATAAATTTTATAGAAACTATAAAATCTTGTATACTACCATACTTAATTAAAAGAATCAAAGATGATTATTTAGAATCTTATAATCCAAGGATCTCTTCAAGTTTAATTCTATATAGAATTGGAAAAAATAATAATCTATCAAAACCCAAGTTATTTTTTTCAAGAATATATTTTATGCACTATATATGAAACTCCATAATTAATAATTAATCTTAAAAATCTATTATAAATTATTTCTCATGAGATATCGTTCAAAATAAGTCACATGTACTATGTTTCTTCATAACCTGGGGAAATAGAAACAAAATAAGGGGTGATATTAAAGTCCTATTAAGGGAAAACATACAATTTAAGCAATCATGGAATAAATATTATGGTACGAATAGGTAGAAAACATATTGTCATAGTCCACACGAAAATAATAACAAGTTACATCCATGTAAATATATGAAAACATGGACATCAATAATACTTGTACTGATCGAATATGTAATGTCGGACATTAAAAACCTATTATAAAGACCTTGATCTAGTATATTTTTTTTCATCCAGACCCCAATCAATACGTCTTTCTAAATTTCACATGTATACACAAAAAAACCAAATGTGTTTTTTCTCAGGGCACATTTCGAGGCATCGAGGGGCTTTATAATGTTAGGCACCACACATCACCTAAAAATTCCAATTAATTCTCTATATGAGTCATTAAGAAATTTAATAAAATTACCAATGTAGAATTTTACTGAATAAATCATGAAAATATATATAATGTAGAATACAAAAAAACAATACATGATTTACTTCTATGGCCAATCAATAGTAATCAAGAATTCCAATAAATTTACACATGTCTATAAAAGGGATAACATGATCATAACCCATTTAGTGAAGTAATTTGGATGGTAATACATTACATAGTCGAATTCCAAAAAATCTTCTATATTGGAATGGCATAATATGAAGCATATATACATTTGATAAGGTTAAAAAAGGATTACATGATCATAAACAATCTAGATGGAGAAGGTTTATGGAAAAACATTACATAGTCAACATTCCAATACTCATCCCTATTAAATTAAAAACACATGGAATTGAATGATTAAAATATATATTTCATGAATGTATTTTATGTTATTTAAATATGTTTATTTATTTAATTAACGTATTATTATTTCAAATTGATAGATAGTTTTAATTGATTTAATTTTTATGCTGTGATACATTAGATATTTAAAAATAGGGTGCAAATAGGTGAATATAAGAGCATACAGATACTTTATTCCATGAATTAAGTAAAGTGGAGCAACACCAGATTTTTTAGGATAATGGAAAACTAATTGAAGGTAGAGGGAGCTACATAAATTGATAATAATCATTTTCATGTCATGTATTTCATTACACAACATGATTTCCTCAATAAAAGATGTTACTCAAGACAATTCATTAAGTCATTACAAGTTGTGAAAAACCATTACATGTTCTGTACGCTATACATGAAATAAATATTTGAGATAGGTTAAGATATGAAAAGACCTACTACTGAAATAGATTATACATCATGTCAAATTAAACGTCGGAAAATTTTAGTAAATGAAAAAATAAATTATGAGAAGCTAAGGATATTTAAGAGTGGGATTATAAAATAATGTCCATGCCCACATAGTAGGGGGATAGAGAACTGATCAGAGTCTTATAGAAAAATTCACACACAGATCCCCACTGTAGATCTATGTTTTGTAACTATTCTTCCACAACATTAATCTTTTGGTTATCCGTGCAACTCATTCTCCTCCTGCCTTGCATGCACTATTTATGTTGGGTGATGTAATTGGAGGGGGCATTATTTCTTAAGGATTATTTCTATATTCTATTATTTTTTTGGATATTTGAAGCTACATTTATCAATTCCAATAACCATAATTTTATAATTGCAAGATCATTTCTTACAATTCAAGGAGTTTTATTTCATTGGTTCAATTAGTTGGCCTATTTTGTGGTTTCCCATTTTGTGATATAACTCAGTGATTTTTAAATAGTTTTTTGGGTCTCAAGGTTTTCTGATTTCACCTAGTATATGAATATTCCAATTGTGCAATCGCTAGATTATCATATGGTACTAAGCCCAAGGATCCATACATGCCAAATTCAGACACCAAACCTAAATGAACCCAAAATCAATTCAATCTCTAGTTATTGAACATAATAATCATTGAACCATGAATATCTCTCATAATATTAATTGAAACACAAAATTTGTTGTTGTTTTTCTATTTTCTCCAAATAATAAAATAATCATCAAATTACAAATTATTCTTAAACTATACCATCCATGAAGGGATCCTGATTTGGATTTTTGGGTATTGTAATTTCATTTACCCCTAAATTATAAAATATATATATTATAGGATATATAATGAAACATAAACCCTCTTTGGGTAAGCCCTTTTGAAAATTTAAAAGGAAATATAAGATAAAACTTAAAAAATATTTTATAAAAAAAATCAAGATTGACGTAAAAGCATATGTTATTAGTCATATATAAAATTCATTTTCAAAAGGTGGATTACAAAGTCATTAGAAACCATTAATTTTAGAATAATATCAAATAATGAATCCTTAAAAATGATATAATATTTTCAATAATAAATGTGGATCCAAAACAATTTATTATTAATGGGTCATTTTTCATAATTGAAATTACCCTCAAGAAACACCCACATGTAAAAAGTGTAATAAAATTTAATTTTATTATAATTTTATTTTTACTTAGAATATTATAAAAAACATAAAACTTTATATTGTTAAAACAAAATAATGGAATAACAATGTTTCAGAGAAAACATTATAACTAAAATAAGGATTTTTTAGTAACATAACAGTCATACAATTGGGAAAATAACTATATCAATAGCCACATAAATAAGGGAACATGTTATGGATATAAAATCCGATGAAATAAAAATAATTTGATTGAATGGTATATATGTTTTCTAAGAAAACCATATAAAGGAAACATTGTTCATTAAATTAACATGTCTAAAATAATCATGCTCGAGACCAAGAAAAATGTTTCAGCTTGAGTAACACTTTAATCAAAACTGTTTAAAGGATATATATTTTAATTGAACTAAAAATAACATGACTAAAATATCATACATGATATTATATCATACGTAATAATTATATATAGAACATAAATTAAATTAGGTTCATAATATCAATAATTATTCAAATAAAGGAATTTGATTCGAACCCCTTACATTCTTTCCTTGCATAGAAGATCACACTACAAAAACCTATAAAAAACATAATAAAATCAATATCCCATTTTAAAAGCATAATAATGAATAATAAATTTTTATAACAATTATAATAACATTTATCATAAGTAATATAATTACAAATAGTGTATTATGACTATTAACTATTAATAACTTTCTGTTATGGGAATTTATAATAATCTTGATATCATTACCAATCATTTTATAAACATTTAATAATTGATATATCATTAAATATTATATAATATAAAAAATATATTGATTTATAATTATCTTATTTAATTCCATATGATTTTTAGTTACATTATTTGACAAATAAATTGATAACGTCTTGTTTCAGTAATTTGTGTGGTCGAATAGAATTTCATAACAATAAATTATATACCATTAATAAATTTAAAAAATCAAAAAATGAAAGTAATTTTATTAATATACAATAATAATATTAGTATTAATTTTCTTATAGTCAAACACTATTGGATTTTAAATCATCTCTCCTGTATATAGTTAGACCGTCCAAACCAGGAACATGGTTTATCCTGATGGGTGAGTATAGTCAAGTAGGTATTTCAATTAGAATAGTTTCATTATATGTGAATTATAATGGTATTTATATAAAAAAATTATTATTTATTTATCATGGGGTATCATATTTGAAGGCATTTTTATAAGAAATGAGAAACTAGAAAAAATGATTAAAAATCAATTATTTTTCGACGAGAAAGTTTATACACACGCACGATTAATATTCTTAATATTTTAAAAGTAGAAAAAAATTAATACCTAAGGTTTTTATCATTCATATAAAAATATATATGTATAATAATTATATTTAATTCATAATATACTTATTTTGATAATATATTTGTAAGAATAAGATTAAGAAGAAAACAAAAGATGGAGATAATATCTTTTTTATGACTTTTCTGAAGAAAAAAGTTGGTAGATTATTATTTTTTGAATATGTTCTTAAAAGAGGTAGGCCCACTACCCCCTTTAAGTTCAGAAAAAAGGTGGAAGGGTGCTTGTCACCTTTCTACAAAAAATGATACTTGTTTTTTTATTTATAAATATATGCGTTTGTATGTAATGATTTATATGTATATTGTTAGAAGTCACTTATTTAGGATTTTATTCATTATTTTTACATAAATATTAATTTTTTAACTATTATATAACTATATTATTATTATACTTTATAAATATATACATTTTGTTGGCATGTCTTATGTTTGTGTCGTACTTTATGCTCTCTTATGTTTAACATGATCTTATGTTATTTGACTATAATGACATCATTTTAAGTGATGCTTTATAATCATTCCCTTTTTGTTTTCATTATATTATTATTGACTCTCTCGATATATTATCAAATTTTATCCTATTAAAACTTTAATTGGATTTATTGATCACCCATTATTTTATGTGTTCATCCAATATATTTTATGTAGTAAGAGTATGGTGAGGTCTAGGAGAATGTATGGAGATGGGAATAAAATTCTATGTTATTGTTTTTATCATGTACCAAATTCCCAAAGAAGTTGAACCTCAATATTTTTGCATGTATTATGTATATGTTTATGATAAACATAATTTAATAATATTTTTACGATATCTAGGACATTTATGAAATATTTGAATGTAATTTATCATCACATAAGTTGAAAATGTTTCTTCCTAGTAAATACCATTAATTTCTTCTAAAAATTTACCCTAGGTGTTATTTTTAGATAGACACCCTATTATCTGTATTATTTTTCCTATGAAAACCCCACTTAAACCCTATGGGTATTACCCCTTCATTTAAATACACCAATTTTCAAACATTTTTTATTTACATGTAGTCAATTTAAGGTTCCATTTTTTGTAACTATTTTATAGAATTAGAATGCACTATGTTCTCTAAATAGGTAGTATATTTATCATATATGAGCATTAATTCATCATCATTTTTCATAATAAATTTGTATATCTCATGATCTTTAAGAACACCACTAGATAATTATGGTAATTATGTAACTTGAATTAGTTCATCTTCCATGACTCGGTATATAACTAACTCAACTTTCATATAAGGTGAAATGTTTTAGCATCCTTAACTTCTCCAAGATATAATATCATCCCACTACTTCTCTACTAATATCTTCATTATCATGTAACTTTGTCACGACCCGACCCTACCCGGGCTCGAGCCGCAACTACCCCAAGTCCGCCTCCATAGGCCAGGGGCTGGCGACTAGCGCCGAAGGCACAACAACTTGGGGAGGCCTTTGCCTAAGTACCTGTACACACACACACGCAGAACACTCAATGCAATATTTCAGAGTAAAAGAAAAGACAAGTAGTGAAAAGGGAAACTGCTATATATAAACCACAAAGTGCATCGACCACTAAACAGTACAAGTGTTGAAATCGAAAAAGGGGAAAAAACACTCCCAACCAGAAATAGTGTCACAACCCGGCCACAGGTAAACAGAAAGAAGTAGCTGACGGGTCTCCCACCTGAAACCCGGCCACAACCACCGCACGCGGTCCCAGCTCACGAACTCCTATGCTCCACCGAAGTCACAACAAACCTGTCCATCGTCTGCAAGGGCACACCAAGTGTGGGAAAATCCCAATCAGGGGTGAGTATAAAAATACTCAGTAGGATACCCCGAAGGCTCGAGGGAGAAACAATGGAGGTACTGAATGGTGAGCAGTAGAGCGAATAGGGAAAAGTAAAGGAGTACAACTGAAAGGTAGTAAAGAGTACAGTAAAGAGTCCAGCTCAACCCAATAAGAGGAAAGAGGGTAGACTCGTCCAAACACAAGGAGTTGGAAACGGTGAGAATATGAACATACCGTCGAGTCTTCGCTACCTATAGTAGGAGAGTAGACTCGTCCAACCATGAGAAGCTAGACACGGAAAGCACGTGGCATGCCTCGTGCGTCTTTGCCTCTCCTGCAAGGAGAGTAACCAAACCCAAGAAGTGGGTATTAGAACAAGATATATACTATTCCATATACTCAACAAGAATCCCAAACAAGGTCATAAGGGGATCTCCATCCCGTAGCTCAGTCCAAGAAAAGAGTATCCAATAGTCCCAGAAGTAACACCATCGACGCCCAACATCCCGCACGTCTGCCCCGAACCGCAAGCCAAGGGTCTCAATCACCACACCTTAACACTATCCGCTTTGGGCATCACTGACTCACCCATGCGGTTTTAGGTCGCGTCACAAGGATGCATCTCGGTGGGGGAAATCACTCCTCGTACTTGACAGTTCTGGGGGAAAGTCAACCACAACTCGCCACTGCCTCGTAGTCGAGAGGTCTGCTCAAAGTCGATAGGCGACCCCCTGCCCAGCCCCGCTAAAGGATCCCTAGAAGTCAAAGGGTTCCCACTATAGGGAGACCCAGAAAGTCGACGGGTGCCACATTTCCTAGTCCCGTAACAGGGTAATCCACTGGAGGGCGACCCGGCTAAAGTCGGCGACGAGACCACTACCCTGCATAGCTAGAGGTAACCCGGCATCGGGGACCACAGCCCAGCCCAGCTAGAGGTAAGCACAGTATCGGGGACCACTTCTCATCCCAGCTGGAGGTAAGCCCATCATGGGGGACCGCTGCCCAGCCCTGCTGGAGGTAAGCTCGGCATCGGGGACCACTGCCCAGCCCAACAGGAGGTAAACCCGGAACTGCTCTGGCCATCCCTACTGGATGGTAACCCACTGGCGAGCCCTGCTCGAAACAACCTCATCCCTACTGGAACAACCTCAACCCTGTTAGAACAACCTCAGCCCTGCTGGAAACAACCTCAGCCCTGCTAGAACAACCTCAGCACTGCTGGAACAACCTCAGCCCTATTGGAAACAACCTCAGCCCTGCTGGAACAAACTCAGCCCTGCTGGAATAAACCCCTGGGTAGAGGATCGGTGCCTGCATAATGTTTTGTTCACACCGAAACCACATGCTCTACCAGGGTACACGGAGAAACGGGAGAAACTCCCCAGGCCTCACAAGGCGATCCCGCTCCAATACGTTGAGTCACTATCGAAGCGGACCGAGACATATCATCCTAGAGAGTGGGGAAAACACCCACACTATATGAACACTCGTAGTCGCAAATGGTGTCACAGTTAGGTGAAAGGGAATGGTACTGAAACCCCTCACAGTTGAGAAAACAGAGGAACCAAACCATCTCTGCTGGCCAAACCATCGAGAACAAGGCCAGAGGGAGACCACTCAACCCTGCTGGTTAGACAAAAGAGCACCAGACCAGGGGAAACTCCACCCTTCTGGTCAAACAAATGAGTGTAGAAGGACCCTCTATGTCACAAGAGGTCAAAAGTATGTAAGCAGAACATGGCACGCACATGGGACCCACATGATGTGTGGCCCCAAATCAACCCCAACTGAGCGCACAAACGTCCTCAGGTACAAACTACCACACGTACCTCCAAGCGCTCCTGTATACTCCCAGAGTATACCTCGTTCCAGCCCAAAGGATATCGTGCACACAGCACCCAGCGTCAATGCAAAGGCGTGACGTAACAACTCCACCTCAAAGGCCCAGGCACGACCAACCACATCTTGTGAATCATTTATATCACTCTCCCAAGAGTACACGCGATCACATGACAAGGGTCCGCTACGAACACTATAGAGGGACCACCATCAGGGTGCCTTTCACATTTCCACATTTAACAAGATCGCGCAAGAGACTCTGCACAACCAAACGGATCGCACCATCATAATCATCGCGGAAAAACATGCGAGATCGACTACTTACTTTCCTCCAATGGATATCCGACGGAAAAGTCACCAACACCGCCTCACGCCCAAACGACGTCCCGTGATCCCCAGCCTCGGCCCTGAAAACAGTCGGGCGCATCGCACCATTGCGATCCCCTCAGGAAAACACGTCAAAAGTACTACTCACTTGAGTGCAACAGATATCCGGAAAAAAAGAAGCTGTATTCTGGTGCACCGCACACGAGCGGTGCCACGTGGGACCTGCAACCCAGTCCGGAAACACAACGAATGGATCTCACCGTTGCGATCATCTCGAAAAAGTATACAAGATGGACTATTCACATGTCCAAAACGGTAGCCTGGTGATTAAAATGGAAAATCACCATCGACGCCCAAACGGCCCTCGTGGGCCCCGCACCATCATGCGAAATTACAGCGGGAAGACTGCGCCAACGCGATGCCCTCGAAAAAACACCCAACATCGACTGCTCGCACGCCCCGAACGGACGTCCGAAGAAAAATTCGCCAAAAGCTGCACGTAGCTCAAAAGACGGTTCGTGGGGCCCACACCTCATCTTCGGCCTCAATGCCTTAAACCACCCTGGAAATATCTGCCTCGATGCCAGGGTTCCAATGCCGCTAACAGCACTTAAATCGGACGTCAGACGCATCCGCGCCGTCCAAAACAAGATTCTCGGAATGATGTTAATCCCCTTGACGTACGTGTCCCGCCACCAAGGCCTATAGTTTCGAGAATTAAAAATTCCCGAAACCATCTCAAAACGTTGGCCTCTGCATCAGGCCCGCGCCGCCACAGAGAGCGCACAAAACGGACGTCCGTAGTGAAGGCTACAGACGTCAGAAATTCTAATGGGGTACTCCATTGGGCCGGACCGGCCCGGTCCGGCCGGTCCGCCTCACATGGGCCGGCCCGCACCGGCCGGCCCGCTCCACAGCGCCGCCACGCGGCCTCGCCGCGCGGTGCAGCACTCCTCCACCAATCGGCCAACAAATCCGGTCCCCCCTTTTTCCACGGAGACCCGCAGGACGCGGGTCTCGGTCCCCCGTCGGGGTCGAGTTGCGACCCCGCTCACCGCGTCGTGCCGGTGCCCTCGGCATGCCGCCACCGATCCAAAGGCTGCCGCCGTCTCCTCGGACTGACAACGCGCCGCCCTGGGATCTCACCGGACCATCGAAAACCGCCGGGACAACCCAAAATTCCCGCAATCTTCGCCGGGTCACTGCAGCCTCCTCGCAACTCGGATTTATGAACCGAAATAAGCGATGGAAAGAGGTAACCTGTACTACGCATTCATGGTCTTTTCTCGATAATCTGACAGACTTTCAATACAAATATTTGAGCTCGAAGTAGGTGCGGTGAAAGAAAAATTCAAACAACAAATCCTACCACGATGGGCTTCGCCCGAAGCTTTGTCGCGAACCGTCGGAGCCGCGCCTTGCCGGAGAGGAGGAGGTGATGGAGGGGAGCTTCCTCCTTCACCACGGGGAGCTGCTGGTGCCAAGGGAGAAGACGGGAGGAAGGGGATGAGCTAAGCATTTAAATAGAAAACGCTTAACCACCCGCTCATCGCTCCGAACCCGAACCCTCAGCCGGGTCGATGTTAATCCTCCCCTAGGGTAAAAACCACCTCCCGAGCACAACGGCGGTCTCGGAATTATAATCTGATACCACGTTCAGAAGTTATAGAATTTAACGTCTGAAGCTGCTAAATTATAAATACGCCCCTGGGGCCATTTTTCACAGACGGGCCGCACCCGCGAAACATACACCCCTCCTAGGGTTAATGGAACGCTCCGAAGTCAACGGTGCCCTCGGTTTCCAATCAGAGCCACCGTTTAAGAGATACTAGTGTTTCGCCATTAAATGAATAAATTAATTTATTAATTTATCCATTTAACATTCCGAAAGTAAGCGAGGGGTCCAAATGTCCCGTGCCGACATACTTTATGTCGTTCCTTGGTTAAACACCCCATTCCAGACCCATCCGTACACTTGGATCTCTGATCTGAAGCTCCGTTTAGGAGTTATCTCATTTATTTGGCATTTCCTGTTTGAACGCACTGAAAATTTAATTTCGGCCACTCCAGGGCTCGGAATTGCACGCCGTCTAAAGGTGCTGCTCTGGAAAATCATCAAGAATATTCCAAAGTCTTGCAAAGCAAAAACTGGGTTCTTACATCATTCCCTCCTTCAATAATTTCGTCCCCGAAAAGCAAAACTAGGGAGAAACACAAGGTAGTAAGCCCACATCTGGCTTTCCCATACCCAGAAGAACCCACCCACAGCTTTGCGTCACCGCACACAGACCAAAGGATTGATCCGATCATGTGAGGTCGGCCCATGCCGATGTAGTGCACCCACTCCAGACCTTGGGGTTAGGGCAAGGTGGTAGGGTACCTCACCATCCCTCTTCACGGTCTCAAACGGCCTGAAGGCCCTCGGTGGTAGCTAACCTCCCCAGTGAAACCTCTACGTCGCATGCTGCGACTGGAATCACCGCACGCACCTGAAACAAGGCCTCGTGATTCCCTCTTTCAGATTATCCATATGGTGAAACACCCAAGGATATATGATTGCGCAAGGTTCCACGTTCTATGCTCTCTTACACGCTCAAAAGGCGAAGGAGTCAACACCATCGACTAAAGGAAAAAGTTGCAGCCTTTTTCCTTACCAACACAGGGTTACACCCGATGCCCTACGTCACCCAGGTAACACCTCAAACAAGGAGCAGGGAGAAAAGCCTTTCACATGTAGAGCCTAACAATTCTGCTGCAAAAAAATTAGAAGAGTCACAAGGGGTACCTATCACCATCTCATGCTCTACAGGATCGTAGACATCCAAAGCTCGCGGCTGTCCATGGTCCCAACTGTCAGCTCCCGGAGCCTGACATGGACCACCTAGTGGTGATGGGGAGATCTTGTAAAGACACCCCCACTACCAGCTCCTCCCGCTCCTCTGCTAGCACCACCTATCTAGTTATTACTCTGATCACGACGCTAACTATGCCATGGTGGTGTGTCTGCTGACTGCCCAAAGCTCCCAGCAACTCGGGTTGGGCAGTATCTTGCCATGTTTCCTCACTCGTCACAAGCATAGCACTGACTCTCTCTGGGATACCCTGGTGCCCTCCAGTTCCACTATGGTGTACGACCACGCCCCTGAGTCTGGTTGTCAGTAAGCCACCTCTGTCGAGGTTCTGCTTGCCGACGCCCACTAGCTGTGGCAGACGTCTCGGCTCCAACGTGCCTGCTGCCACCACCAACACTAGAACGTGACAGGAAGCCCTCTGTCACCAGCGCCTGCTCTAGTACCCTGGAATATGTGGAAATTCCGAAGTGTACAATTATAGCACGAATCTCTCGGTGGAGACCCTGCTCAAAATTCTACGCTCAGATGTTGTCGTCATGGAACAAGTCTGGGTATAAGCGTGCACGGTCTGCAAAACTAGTCGTGTACTCAGCCACCATCATCCCTCCCTGCTGAAACTGCAGGAGCTCTAGAATCCGAACAGAGCACAAGCAGGTGCGAAAAAACTCATCACGGAACAGCAACTGAAATTCGCCCCACGAAACTGACGACTCGTCAAGAAGCTGAGTCACCAGACTCCACCAACGCCAAGCAGATCCACGAAAAAGGCTGGTGGCCAAAGCCACTCTCTGATCTATCAGCGTCTTCACAAGCCTGAAAAGGCAAACCACTGTCTCGAGCCAAACCTCTACTGCCTGAGGGTCGGGCTCACCACTGAACATCAACGGTCTCTACCGCTGGAACTCGCGGAGCGCGCTCAACCTACGCTCAAGCCCCGCCTGCTCTACTGAAGCTGCCTGCTACTCAACAGGTGGGGGTGCTCCTACCAGCCCACCCGGAGAAAGGGGCTCGCATGATGGGTCATGGACTGAGGCCTCATAGCTCATAGGGTCGTCGTCACGAACCAAAGCTAGTATCATGGCTGGCTGTCCTCGTGGAGACATCCTGAAAATTTTCAAGGAGTGTCGCGGTCAGATGAGCATATATGTATATACCAATAGCAACGATGGGGAGCTAACTCAAGAAGGAATGTCAAGACTCAGTCCTATGTGATGCATAAAAAAATTTTCCCTGCAACAAGTGTCTCAGTACGCCGAGTTGACAAGCAGGTTATCTAGGTCCTGCTGAAGGGATACGTCGGCCGCCGCACCATCACTAGACTCCCTGGCCTAAGATCTGCTCTCGAGACACGTTTACACTGTTGCCCTAAATCCCAACTAATTCTTCTTTTAGGGACGTCCGCACAATGCCCCAAGGAATGAACCACCTCTGATACCACTTTATCACGACTCGACCCTACCTAGGCTTGAGCCGCAACTACCCCAAGCCCGCCTCCATAGCCCAGGTTCTGGCGACTAGCGTCGAAGGAACAACAACTTGGGGAGGCCTTTGCCTAAGTACCTGTACACACACACACACGCAGCACACTCAATGCAACAGTGCAGAGTAAAAGAAAGGACAAGTAAAGAAAAGGGCAACGACTATATATAAAGCACAAAGTGCATTGACCTCTAAACAGTACAAGTAAAGTGCTGAAAAGGAAAAAGGGGTAAAACACATGCCCAACCAGAAAAGGTTCCACAACCTGGAAACAGGTAAAAAAAGAAGTAGCTGACGGGTCTCCCACCTGAAACCCGGCCATGACCACCACACGCGGTCCAAGATCCTGAACTCCTATGCTCCACTGAAGTCACGACCAACCTGTCCATCATCTGCAAGGGTACACCAAGTGTGGGAAAAGCCCAAGCAGGGGTGAGTATAAAAATACTCAGTAGAATACCCCGAAGGCTCGAGGGAGAAACAAAGGAGGTACCGAAAGTTGAGCAGTAGAGCGAACAGGGAAAATTAAAGGAGTACAACTGAAAGGCAGTAAGGAGTACAGTAAAGAGTCCAGCTCAACCCAACAAGAGGAAAGAAGGTAGACTCGTCCAAACACAAGGAGCTGGAAACGGTGAGAAGGTGAACTTCTCGTCGAGTCTTCTCTACCTATAGTAGGAGAGTAGACTCTTCCAACCATGAGAAGCTAGACACGGAAAGCATGTGGCATACCCTGCGCGTCTTCGCCTCTCCTGGAAGGAGAGTAACCAAACCCACGAAGTGGGTACTAGAACAATGTATATACAAGTCCATATGCTCAGCAAGAAGCCTGAAAAAGGTCGTAAGGGGATCTCCATCGCGTAGCTCATCCCAGGAAAGAGTAGCCAACAGTCCCAAAAGTAACACCATCGATGCCCAACATCCCGCACGTCTGCCCTTAACTGCAAGCCAAGGGGCTCAATCACCACACCTCGACACTATCCACTTTGGGCGGCACTGAATCGCCCACACAGTTTTAGGTCGCATCACAAGGACGCATCTCGGTGGGGGAAAACTCTACTCGTACTTGAGAGTTCTTGGGGAACGTCAACCACAACTCGTCACTGCCCCGTAGTCGAGTGGTCTTCTCAAAGTCGACAAGTGACCCCCTACATAGCCCCGCTGGAGGATCCCTAGAATTCAACGGGTTCCCACTACAGGGAGATCCAGAAAGTCGACAGGTGCCACACAGTCCAGTCCCGTAACAGGTCAATCCATTGGAGGGCGACCTGGCTAAAGTCGGCGATGGGACCACTGCCCAGCCCAGCTGGAGGTAACCCAGCATCGGGGACCACTGACCAGCCCAGCCGGAGGTAAGCCCGGCATCGGGGACCACTGCCCTGCCCAGCTGGAGGTAAGCCCGGCATCGGGGACCACTGCCCAGCCCCGGTGGAGGTAAGCCCGGCATTGAGGACCACTGCCCAGCCTAGTTTGAGGTAAACCCGGAACTGCTCGGGCTATCACTGCCGGATGGTAACCCACTGGCGAGCCCTACTCGAAACAACCTCAGCCCTACTGGAACAACCTCAGCCCTGCTGGAACAAACTCAGCCCTGCTGGAAACAACCTCAGCCCTGCTGGAACAACCTCATCCCTACTGGAACAACCTCAGCCCTGCTGGAAACAGCCTCATCCCTACTGGAACAACCTCATCCCTGCTGTAACAACCTCCTCGGTAGAGGATCGGTGCTCATATAAAGTATTGGTCAAACTGAAACCACAAGATCTACCAGGGAACATGGAGCAACAAGAGAAACTCCCCAGGCCTCACAAGGCGATCCCTCTCCAATCCGCTGAGTCACTGTCAAAGAGGACCAAGACATCTCATCCCAGAGAGTGGGGAAAACACCCACTCTGTACAAACACCCGTAGTCGCAAACGATTTCACAGTCCGGTGAAGGGGCATGGTACTGAAACCACTCATAGGTGAGAAAGCAGAGGAACCAAACCATCTCTACCGGCCAATCAATTGAGAACAATACCAAAGGGAGACCACTCAACCCTGCTGGTCAGACAAAAGAGCACCAGGCTAGGGGAATCTCCACCCTACTAGTCAAACAAACGATCATAGAGGGACACTCTACGTCACAAGAGGTCAAAAGTACGTAAGAAGAACACGACACGCACATGGGGCCCACAAGACGCATTGCCCCAAATCAACCCCAACTGAGCTCACAAATGTCCTCAGGTACAAACAACCACACGTACCTCCAAGCGCTCCCGTATACTCCCAGAGTATTCCTTGTTCCAGCTCAAAGGTTATCTTGCACACGGCATCCAGCGTCAACGCAAAGGCATGACGTTACAACTCCACATCAAAGGCCTAGTCACGACCAACCACATCTTGGGAATCATTTATATCACTCTTCCAAGAGTACATGCGATCACATGCCAAGGGTCCGCTACGAACACAGTAGAGGAACCGCCATCAGGGTGCCTTTCACATTTCCACATTTTACAAGATCATGCAAGAGGCTCCGCACAACCAAATGGATCGCACCGTTGTAATACTCACGGAAAAACATGCGAGATCAACTACTTACTCACCTCAAACGGATATCCGACGGAAAATTCATCAACACTGCCTCACGCCCGAACGGCGTCCCGTGATCTCGAGCCTCGGCCCCGAAAACAGTCGGGCGCATCGCACCATTACGCTCCCCTCGGGAAAAAATATCAAAAGCACTACTCACTTGAGTGCAACGTATATCCGAAAAAAAAGATGCATTCCGGCGCACCTCACACGAGCGGTGGCACGTGTGACCCGCAACCCGGTCCCAAAACACAATGAACGGATCGCACCGTTGCAATCCTCTTGAAAAAGTACACAAGATGGAAAATTCACTTGTCCAAAACGGTCGCCCGGTTATTAAGATGGAAAATCACCGTCGACGCCCAAACGACCCTCATGGGCCCTGCACCATCGTGCCGAATTACAGCGGGCAGACTGCGCCAAATGATGCCCTCGGAAAAACACCCAACATCGACTGCTCGCACACCCCAAACGGACGTCCGAGGAAAACTTTTCTAAAAGCTGCACGCAGCTCAAAAGACGGGTCGTGGGGACCGCACCTCAACTTTGGCCTCAATGCCTAAAACCACCCTGGAAAGCTCCTCCTCGATGCCAGGGATCCAATTCCTTTGACGGCGCTTAAATCGGACATCAGACGCATCCGCGCTGTCCAAAACAAGATTCCCGGAATGAAGTTAATCCCCACGACCTACATGTCGTCCCACTGAGGCCTATCTTTTCAGGAATTAAAAATTCCCAAAACTATCTCAAAACGTCTGCCTCTGCGTCAGGCCCGCGCCGCCGCAGACGGCGCGCAAAATGGACATCCGTAGCGAAAGCTACAAACGTCGGAAATTCCAAGGGGGTACTCCCTTGGGCCGGACCCTCCTTGTCTGCCTCGCTCGGGCCGGCCCGCGCCAGCTGGCCCGCTCCACAGCGCCTCCCCGCGGCCTAGCCATGTGGTGCGGCATGCCTCCACCGACTGGCCAACAAGGTCGGTCCCCCCTTTTTCCACGGAGACCCGCAGGACGCGGGTCTCGGTCTGCCACCGGGGTCGCGCCGCGACCCCGCTCACCGCGTCGTGCCGGCACCCTCGGCCTGCCGTCACCGAGCCAATGGCCGCCGCCGAGCCAAAGGCTGCCGCCGTCTCCTCAGACTGACACCGCGCCACCCTAGGAGCTCACCGGACCGCCAGAAACCGACGGGACAACCCAGAATTCCCGCAATCTTCGTCGGGTCGCTGCAGCCTCCTCGCAACTCAGATTTACGAACCGAAACAAGTGATTTAAAGAGGGAAAACTCTACTACGCATTCATGGGATTTTCTCAATAACTAGACATAGTTTAAATACAAATATTTGAGCTCGAAGTAGGTGCAGTGAAAGAAAAATGTAAACGACAAATCCTACCTCGATGGGCTTCGCCCGAAGCTTTGCCGCGATCCGTCGGAGCCGCGCCTTGCCGGAGAGGAGGAGGTGATAGAGGGGAGCTTCCTCCTTCACTGTGGGGAGCTGCTGGCACCAGGGGAGAAGAGGGGAGGAAGGGGATGAGTTAAGCGTTTAAATAGAAAACACTTAACCACCTGCACATCGGTCCGAACCCGAACCCTCAGCAGGGTCGAGGTTAAGCCTCCCCTAGGGTAAACACCACCTCCCGAGCACAATGGCGGTCTCAGAATTTTAGTCTGACACCCCATTCAAGAGTTATAAAATTTAACGTCCGAAGTCGCTAAATTACGAAAATGCCCCTGGGGCCATTTTTCATAGACGGTCCGCACCCGCGAAACTTACACCCCTCATAGGGTAAACGGCACGCTCCGAACTCAACGGTTCCATCAGTTTTCTAATCTGAGCCACCGTTTAATGGAAAATAGTGTTTTTCCATTAAACAAATAAATTAATTAATTAATTTATCCGTTTAACCTTCCGAAAGCGAGCGAGGGGTCCAAACGTCCCGCGCCGACATACTTTATTTCATTCCTAGGGTAAACACCCCATTCCGGACCCATCTGTAGACTCGAATCTCTGATCTGAAGCTCCGTTTAGATGTTATCTCATTTATTTGGTGGGTCCAGTGTGAAAGCACTTAAAATTTAATTCTGGCCACTCCGGGGCTTGGAATTGCATGCCGTCTGAAGGCGCTGCTCTAGAATATCATCATGAATATTCCAAAGTCTTTCACAGAAAAAACCGCGTTCTTACATATACTAGTTTCATCCTCAAAAACATTGTGTTCTATTAGATTTTAGAATTAATATCCCATATTATTCGTTGATAAAGACAAAAAATAATCATTTAAATAATATAGGGTTTTGTTTATTTGTAACCAATTTTCATATGATTGATTCAAAAACCCAAATATTTGTATAACAAATTTTGGTACATTTACTAGTGAATATATCATTTAGTGTATTTATGAGCACATCACATAGAAAATATTTAAGTAAAAATGAAACCATTTTCATTGTGTACCCACATAATAAAATAATAAGATCACACGAACTCAACATTGAGTGAATCATGTCCAATAAAGCATGATTCATTATCATAGACACACTATTCATCTATGATTTTTCATGAGGTAGTTGTGAAATAATCCCACAATCTCTCATATGATTAGTGAATTCTTATGTCATATATTCATCATATCGATTGGATTAGTGAATCTTATTATCTTTTCCCAATTGATTATGAATTCTTTCTAAAACTCATTGAACTTTTCATAAGTTTTATACTTGTGCCTCATCATAAACACATAAACATTCCAAATAAATTCATTAATAATTGGTATTATGTATGTAAACCAACACTTCAAAATTTATGAATTAGAATAATCAATGTCTATGGGGAGTTAATGTCCAACATGGTGTCTGGTGAATCTGACGCATGTATCAGGATCATCGAGATTTGTGCTTTGGTGGAGTGGGATGTCCTATAAAGGGATGATCCTTAGGTGATAGAACATATATTGTCTCTTTCTCCACCTATGAGTTAGTGGGAGGAGGGTTCAAGTGGTTGTCATACTGCACACCTGATCCTTCTCCTACTAGTGTCGTATAATAACCTTCCATCATCGTCTGGTGGAACCATATCAGTTGTGAAGGACCCATACACAAAGTTAGATAAATATATATATATATATATATATATATCCTCTGATGAAACATGTATCCCATGCCTTATAATGCACATCCACAACCGGATGAGACTAGGATGCTAGACGATTGGACTCTTTCTATAGAACAGGTGAGGGCTCACGTTTAGGATGACATGGTCTACGTCATCGCCTTCATGGCTCCTCCACATTAGTAGGTGCAGGAGGAGGTTCCTGAGTAAGCACATCCACTCCTTGGGTAGTAACCTCCACTATCCTGGGTGTACTATCGAAGATACTCTCTTGAATCTCACGATAATCTATCCTCAACATTAGTGCAGTACCATGGATCACTGCCAGATTAGTAACTCCATCCTCTTCTTCAACGCTCATGAGAATAAGTTCCTCTAAATGAGGACATTGTAAATAGATTTAAATTAATTAAAAAATATTTTATTAAGAAACTAATGGAAATTTTTAGACTTACCATATAATAAAGTGACATTTTCTCGGGTAAAATTCAATATAGTCTTTAGTCTATACCACGACTAATACTCAACCTGCTATGAAAGATATAATCACATAGTAAGTGCACCCTAGATATGAAGCATAGCTTATTTCTCTAAGATGTAGAAATAATCTGCATGTCATCGTCTTCGGCCCACATCCCACCTCCCCATAAAATTCTAATCATTAATTTCCAGTAATTGTCTCTATGGTAATAGAATGGGCTGAACACGTTCAAATTGTCACATGAATCGATCATTTTTCTTCCACTCAACAATATGAAAGTGAATGAGTGGCACTACATCCATAACATCATGAATTCTGGCAATGTTGTATGTCAGTAATAGGTCTAATGAAGTTCAGTATGGTATCCATGAAATATAAAATGACATGTGATATTTGTCAAAAAAATTCCTTAAACAAATTGATTCTATTATTAAATTTTTTTGGACAATTATAGATTGTATATACGTAAATCATTTGGTAGGAGACAATCTGACATGGTACGATATGGATCCAAATGGTATTCCAGAATTCCCTTGAATTATTGTTTTTGTTTCCACCAATGTAATAAAACGTCAAAATTGATAAACAATATCAAATTATATTCAAAATCTCCAACTATAATCCAAAACCAATAGTGTTTTGTGATAATACCAATGTCCACATGAAGCATCATGCAACACCTTTATAGGCAGAGGATGACCAGAAAGATTAGGGAAGAGTATGAGGATGCACTCAAAAACCCACATCTAAAGAGGGATGATGCATCCCCAAAGATCATTGAGGTCTCTTGGGCATGTCATGAATAATTCTCTGTATGTGTAAGACAATCATGCATACCAACAGTTGTACATCATGTCCTGATCAAAGTCCTCCAAGAGCCCTAGATACATCATGTTTACCTGCATACCCAGGTGATCAGTGCACATGGTCACTCCAATGATCTATAATATATATATATGGGGAATACACAATACAATCTTCTCATCAGTGTAATTGGGTGAATATAAAAAGTATCCCCCAAGATAGCTCATAGAACTTGACCTGCCATCTGAAACTCTAGGGTCGACCAAAATATCGATGAATAGAAATACCTAAACAATTATAGGATAATATGAACAGGGGTCCAACAATGGATTACCCTTATATTAGAAGATTGTGTCGTACTACCACATCCTCAAGAGTGATGGTCTTCTCCCCCTCAGGCAGGTGGAATGTGTGTGTCTCTAGTCTCCATCACTCCAGGACAGGAACAAGAAGGTGATGGTAAACAAATGTGAAATCAGATACTGCCATGAACTAGATCTGGTCACCACCAAAACCGGCACCAAACCCAGTCCGCAACATGGCCTGAAGGGGGTAATCAATTTCCATGGGCTGGCACAATTTCCTGGGTATCATAAAATGAGAATTGGGAATGATTAACCTGACTTTATAATCTTAAAACAACAAAAGAATCCAATATAATGAATCTAGATTTTTCAAACCAAACAATGTTTTAAAAAAATTCAGAACTGAATTACATATTTTAAAACAACTCCACAAGACTATAAGAAAGATAAAAAAAAGGAAATAGCCCCAGAACCCTCATGGAAAGGGCCACCTCCCTCAAGCCATCTCCAAAAGACATCACCACCAAGGAAGTACTAGAAACCCGAACCACTGGAAATAGAAACTGTACACAACCTGTGACAAAAAAAATAACCAAGTATACTTACACAAGATGGTGTAAGTGGGCTGTGAGCCAATGCCTACTAGGATATCATCACTAAGAGATTCCATGTGATAAACATTAAATGACGAAAATCATGCATGTTTTTAAACACATATAATTTCTAGTTACAGTTTCTAAAAGTTTCAACTTAAAAATTCAGTTTTCAAGTTGGATAATTTAAAGAATAAAAACTTTTAAAATAATTACCCAAGCTACGTAATTTTACATCCAAATACATCGTATGATGAAGGTAAGTATAAAGTATCTAATGAGTATAAGAAATAGGAAATAACCCTTATGCACTAGCTCATTGTGGGTCTCAGGTACCTCGTATTTTGGAGAGAGTAACCATCAAAAATATCAGTTCTCGTGCACAATACACTGGTAGGGAACATACAAATAACATAGTGGTACCCAATCATCATCATCCAAGTTTATCTAGATTTGTAAGCTTCAATCATGCTAAGTGAAACTGAGGCCAAACCCCACAGATTCACTAGCATACTAGTACACATCCACCCACCCAGATACCTGGGGTTTCCCTTTTGTGCTCAAACAATTTAAACAAGTCAAAAAATATAATTTTCACATGAAAGTATAATTTCCTCTTCCAAAATTCACCAAAAATCCCACATGTATACCACACAAGTCAAAAAATTCCACTTTTTATTCAGATTGATTTGAAATCTGATTCACACCAAAATAGCCCACAACACTTTTTACATTTCTTTAACACTTCCACAAATCCATTAAAAAAAATTTATAAAAACATTACAATATATTAACACTCACATAAAATCCCACTAGCATGTTACATAATACCCTTTTTCATAAACAAAATCCATTTTCACATTGCACTCACACAAAACATCCCACGTCACTTTCACATCTCTTACACACTTTTGTAAATACATCGAACATTTTTGTAAAACATTTACAAGATTGAACACATCACCAAACAACACCTCTCACATTTAAAATTTACCATATCAGAATATAAACACCTCAAAACATTTTACCAATATGGGTTCACCACTTAAATAAATCATTAAATCATTCAAATCTTTCATAAAACAATTTTGTTGAGTATACACAAACTTTGCTCATAAAACCCATTTCAAAACCAACTTTCAAGTAAGAAAACACACCAAAAAACACCAAAGTATAATTGGCCTCCCTGGATACATTTATAAAACCACTTTAAAGTGTTATGAAATCACCTTGAATAATACCAAGAAAGATACAAATGAAAACACCCATTTTCAAAAAATGCTCTAAAAAGTATAAATTTTTTTTACACACCAATCATATCCCAAAACCCCCTTAAATGGCCCAAATGACACTACGGAATTAAAAAACAGAAATTTCATCCCTTTTCAACAACTAATAAATCAATTCCATATTTTATTGAACTACCACAAAAGATATCACATGTGCTACATTTGAAAAGCTCACAACTTCAACAAAAATGCAATTATAAAAGTAAATGCTTCACCAAATCCCTCTAGAATGGATTCTGCAACACACTCAGCATATGGGGAACATGAAAACCCCATAAAATAAGAAAACTAACTCATCATGGAATGGTTAACCATGGAATAACCTACCGAAAGTGTCGAATCCCACAAAACATGGTGCAAAACATCAACTGCACCACTGGCACACCACAAGGAAGATAAATCTAGACCTATACCACAATATTTGGCCAAAAATACACAAAATCATCCCATATATTTGAACCCTAACTTCTGGGAATTTTAGAACATAATGAAAGAGGGAGTAAACCCAAATGGAAAAGGAAGAAACTAAGAATTAATCACTTACCTTGACAAATATTGAAGCAATCACCCCAAATACATTGTTATCTGAATTTTTAAACATCCAACCATTGAAGAGAGATTAAATCATGTTTTAAGATATCATTTAGGTACTATAATGGTTGAAAAAGAGTGAGAAAATAAGGATTTATGAAATAATCAGTTTACCTCTTCAAACCTGGTCGATTTGAGAAATTCAGAGATGTTTCATCCAAATTCCTGATGAAACCGAGCTCTCAAGATGTGGTGTACCGCATGGCAGCATGCCTTGTGTAAGTGAACTCAGGGGAGAGTTGGAATCACTGATAAAACGTAAATATTGAAGGAGATAAAAAAGAAATAAAAAATATTGTCAATGAAGGAAATGGGCTTTCGGACAGACCCAATCCCTTAAATACAAACCCATTTCCACCATGATAATGGATTCCTAAATGGTCCAAATTAATATGGTGGGTTAATAGGTCATGGTATGAAAAGTAGAAATTGGAATGGAGGAAAAATGTTGAAAATGAATGAGTTATAGAGGATTAAAATTTTATTTTTAAATCTGGAATGGGGCTAACGGTTTGGCCCAATTCATGAAAACTCACCCATTCCTCTATAAAAGTTTGGGAAACCCCCAAAACATGGAATGAAAGAAAATTAAATGAAATTTAACATTAAAATAAGTCATTTTTGTGAAAATTATCCCCACAATGAAAACTTTCTATCCTCGAAATCCACATCAAGTCTAGATACAAAAAACAAACCCCACGGATAAACCAAGATGTACTTCTTTGCCAAGCTTCACCCCCAAGGGCCAAAACACCTCTAGTGAGCAATTAAGGAAGGATTAATCTCACAACCCAAACATAAACCACTATCTTAAACTGATCAATCACATTCATACTATACCCCAAAATAAAATTATTCAGACACTATCCGAACAACACTCAAGCAATTCACCCAAACGAACAACAACTTCGAACAAGGTTACACTTACCTTACTTTAACTAACCCATTGGGAACTCTCTAATCCCAATATTTACTCTATAAATATGTTCATATATAGATAGTTTCAAATGATACTACCTACCACCTAGCCAGTACCATGGATAAATATGACTTATTGGTATAGGGGGAAACAAATAGGCTCCCCACCATAAGAGACAACCTATATTTTTCTGAGACAGAATCAGGACAATAACAGGTGAGGCCCGAATAGACTCCCTAGAACCAAGGGTAGAATTAAATTCAAATTTTATGAAGTAAAGTACATGAGAATCATAGCCGGCCTCCCCACCATAAGAACCAACCACCTTAACCAAACAGCATGGGCCGACACAAAAAGACCCAAAAAACTTTAATGACTTTAGAAGGGAACACGGTTAGTCCGCACTGTTTGGGAACCCGTGCACTAACTATGCAGATCATTCTTTTTGCATGGCTTCTTGGAACATTGTCAGTACTAAACGTTCACCAATGGTGTGATCAACCTATCCAGACAAATTTTATACCATTCTCCAATGACTCAACAGAATCCAAAGGGGGTGGGAATGACATTAGGCGATGAAATGGGTACAAGTCCCCCGACCTATTTCCACCGAATGGGAACATCATAAGAAATATGATTACACTATAGGTTTAAACTCTTACTATATTTAATGATGAGGATAGGACATTGTACAAGGGTTTAAACAACCCTAGGATTTCCCTTGACTATGATCAAGCTTCTCTCTGAGACCTATGGTTGGAGCTCAAACGATTGAAGCATCTTTGGCCTCATAGTTAGGATTTGGAAACCCCCTGAATGAGAATTCTTCTTTTGGTGCCACCAAAAACTACACTAAAATACTTAATAAGATTGTTAAGACATAACACATTCCAAACTCACTTTACCCTGACCTGATATTACACAGAATCAAGGGCTTAGAAGAGGCACACACATCACATCTTATATCCTCGGGTGAGAAACAATAGAAGTAAAGAACACCTATACTCACCTTCCTCTAAAATGGAAGATTTTAATGTTTTTCCAAGGGGAAACTCTCCCAAAATAATAGGGACCCTCATAGGATTGCACGACATTCACTTTTATGGTCAATCAAAAGAATGAAATCACAAGGCCTCACAGAACATGACCATAGCGACTGATATAAACAATGCATGGATAGGGAACTTATACAACATCCCAAAACAACACACAATTATAGAAAGTTTCCAAAATATATGCTCATGACCAGATTTCCTACACTGGTAGTTTAATGTAAACTCCTTCTTATAAGATACTACAAAGGACAGAGAGGACCTCTTAGATGTCATCCAAAAACTAATCCATGCTAACAACCCCATATGACTTCCACCTTCATCAAATTAGGAAACTTAAAAGATATGTTCTATTTCATCCTTCATTTACCACTCTCCCGCTACAAGAGGATACAAAAAAAACAAAGAAAGGAATGTGTGTAGACTCAATAAAAAATCTCACAAAAAGATTCCTTACATTGATCAACTGGAGGATCTTCCAATGGCAAAACAACCTGGGCAGCACTTCAGTTGTGCACTGACCCTTAATGGGGGCATAACTTATCCAACGATTGATCCCAAGGACCCATCCAAGATGGTCCATTGGTCAGGATATACCACAAAATAGATCGAAACACATGAATGGAACAACTATAAAGGTGTACCAAAACATTTCATAGAAGAGACCACTAACTGGATCTTCAACACAGCTTATCGATGAAACACAATCCCAAAACTCGGTTCAAATAGGGGGGGTTCTTGGACTCAAAACATCCCACAACATCAACATTTTTAAAAACACATAATACACACCATCCAGAACTGGTCATAAATACATCATGTTTTTCCTTTAAAACCATCTTTTTGAAAATAACTCGTTCAACGGTTAGCGTATCCAGCAATGGAACCCCATGGGCCTCACACATGCATTTTTTTGCCACACAAGGCACCCCCCTCATATCAATCCTAAAACTCATCCAGTCATTCCATTAACCATCCATCGTCCCATATAACTCCATGCATGTGGTCGTCCATGAAAATACCGAAGGTTAATACAAAAACTCATTCAACTTTTCAAAACCAAAACAATCAACCAATAGTAACTTTTTCTCAAGACCGCTAACCAGGAAATCAAACCCAAATTACCGCATAAAAGTACATTTACGAAAGGCACAATCATTCTAATGAAAACTCACTTTCAAGTTATTCACATCAATTTCAAAACATCTCATCCCTTTAAAATATGTTTCAATAGTTTCGAAAACTCTATTGGAAATACTTTTTCAAAACCAACCTTGATATAGTTCATGCTTTCAAAAGAGGTGAAAACACACCATTTTTAATTCCAATATAATTCTGAAAATTCAGTTCTCCATTTTCAAAAATCTAAAAATTCCCTCTTTATTATATAATAATTTCACAAAAACATTTTGCTTCTTAAAACCTAGTCACCTTAAATCCAATGTTCCACGATTTCAAAACTAAAGAACACAAAACAATGCGAGAGGAAACAAGTTTCAGTGGGTGACCTGTACATAAGGTTCGCAGCCATATTCCAATATCTTCACCATCACAGAGAGTGTTCAAGGGAAATATCCATGGATCTACATGGCATTCCAGACCCTACAGGTTCACTGAGCCATTACCCAACTCTCTTTTCATTTCCACTAATCATCCTCAAACCAAGAAAACCGAAGGACTCAGAAATGTCTTGACTTCCCCTGGTGACTTTAATCCATTCATGAGGTGTGGTGATCATCCACACTACTCCTAACCAAAATTCCAAGTCCCGAAAATCTAACTCCGGACTATCCAGAATGTTCTCCAAATAATATGACCCAAATTGAGTGAACCTCCCGCTAATACCATTTTGTCACGAACCAGATCTGGTCGCCACCAAAATTGGCACCAAACCCGGCCCATGACATGGACTGAAGGGTGTTCCCGACCACCATGGGCTGGTGCAAGTGCTTTTGTGTCATAAAATGAGAATTGGGAATGATTTACTCAAGTTTATAATCTTAAAAAAACAAAAGAATCCCGTAAAACGAATCTGGATTTTACAAACCAAACAATCATTTACAAAAAATCACAACTGAATTACATAATTTAAAACAACTCAACAATACTATAGCAAAGTTATGAAACCAAAAGGAAACAGCTCAATAACCCTCGTGGCATGGGGCACCACCCTCAAGCCATCTCCACAAGACTTCACCACCAAGGACCTTCTAGACACCCGAAACACTGGAACTAAAAATTGTACCCAAATTGTGACAACAACAACAACCGAGACTAATTACACCCAAGTGTGTAATTAGGGTGTGACCCAATTCCTAGTAGGATACCACCACTAATATATTCCATGTGATAAACATTCAATGATGAAAATATTTCCATTTTTCAAAAACATGTATTTTCTAGTTACAATTTCTAAAAGATAAAACCTTAAAAAAATTAGTTTTCATGTGGTCTAATTTAACAAATCATCACTTTTAAAATAAATACCCTAGATTTGGAATTTTCCATCCAAATACACTGTATGCCGATGGCAAGTATAAAGGATCTAATGAGCACAAGCAATAGAATGTAACCCTTTGGACCTACCTCCTTGTGGGTCTCAGGTACCACATATCTTAGTGAGAGTTACCATCACAAATATATGTTCTCATGAAAAAGACACTAGTAAGGAGCATACCCATAACCTAGTGGTCCCTAATCATAATCATCATAGTTCTGTTAGAGTTGTAAGCATCAATCATGCTATGTGAAACTGAGTCCAAAACCCACGGATTCACTAGCATACTAGTACACGTCCACCCACCTAGATACCCAGGGTTTCCTTTTTGTGCTCCTATAAGGTCAACAAGTCAATATTTATACTTTCAAAATGAAAATATCATTTCATCATCAAATATTGACTAAAAATACCACATGTATACCACACAAGTCACAAAATTCAACTTTTCATTCAAATTTATAGGAAATTTGATTCACACCAAAATAGCCCACAAAAGTTTTCACATTTCTTTAACACTTCCACAAATCCATTAAATAATTTTATAAAATCATTCAAATATATTACAACTCTCAAAACATCCAACTCACATGTTACATAATTCCCTTTCTCATAACCAAAATCCATTTCTCACATCACACTTACACAAAACATCCCACGTCACTTTCACATCTCTTACACACTTTAATGAAACCTTGAAATTTTTTTTAAACATTTCCAAGATGGAAAAAATCAAAAAATAGCCCCAATAAAATTTAAAAATTACCATTTTAGAATATTCACACATCAAAACTTTTTCTCAATATGGGTACACCACTTATATAAATCATTAAATCATTCAAATGTTTCATAAAACAAATTTAAAGTGTATACCCAAACTTTGTTCATTAAACCCATTTCAAAACCGTCTTTCAGGTGGAAAAACACTCCAAAACACTAAAAAAGTATAATTTTCCTCCCTAGAGACATTTATAAAACCACTTTCAAGTGTTATAAGATCACCTTGAATAATACCGTGAAAGATACAAAAGAAAACAACCATTTTTATAAAATTATCTAAAATGTTTAACAATGATTTACACACAAAACCTATACCAAAACCCCCTTACAATGCCAAAATTACACTGAAGAATTAAAATATAATAATTTTCCTCCCCTTTAAACATCTAATAAATCAATTTCATATTTTATAAAACTACCACAAATGATACCACATGTGTTACATTTGAAAAACTCACAACTTCAAAAAAATGAAATTATAAAATTAAAAGCTTAACCAAATCCGTCTATAATGCTTTTCAATCCACACACAGCCTATGGGGAAGATTAAAAACCTGTAAAATAGGAAAACTAACTCATCAAGGAATGGTTTACTATGGAATCACCTACCGAAAGTGTCGAAAACCTCAAAACATGGTGAAAAACATCAACTGCAACATAGTCGCACCACAAGGTAGATAAATCTACACCTCTACCACAATATTTGACCCAAATGATACCAAATAAAACCCTACGTTTGAACCCTAACTTCTGGACATTTTAGAACATAATGAAAGAGGGAGGAAACCCTAAGGGAAAAGGATAAAACCCAGAAGGAATCACTTACCTTGAACAATATTGAAGAATTCACCCCAAATACACTACAATCTGAATTTTCAAATAGCCAACCATTCAAGGGAGATTAGAAAACGATTGAAGATACAATTTAGGAACCAGAATTAGTGGAAAAGAGTTAAAAATGAAGGAGTTATTAAATAATCAATTTACCTATTCCAATCTTGGTGATTTGAGAAATTCAGAGATGTTTCCTCCAAATTCTCGATGAAACCGAGCTCCAAAGATGGGCAGTAGAGCATGGGGGCGCGCCTTGGGTAAGTTCTCTTAGGAGAGAGTAGGAATCACCGATAAAACATAAATATTGAAGGAGATATTAAAGAACTAAAAAATATTTTTAATGCAGGAAATGGGCCTTTGGGCAGACCCAATCCCTTAAATAATAACCCATTTCCACCATGATAATGGATTAATAAATGGTCCTAATTAATATGGTGGGTTAATATGTCAGGGTATGACAACTCAGAATTGAATGGATGAAAAATGATGAAAAATGAATTAGTTATAAAGGAATCAAAGTTTATTTTTAAATCTGTAATTGGGCTCATGGTTTGGCCCAATTCATGAAAACTCACCCATTCCTCCATAAAAGCTTGGGAAGCCCCCAAAACCAAGCATGAATGGAAATTAAATGAACTTTAATGCTAAAATAATTCATTTTTGTGACAATTATTCCCAACATGAAAGTTATCTATCCCCGGAAATCCAGTGCCAGGCCTGATACAAAATCCAAACCCAACCGGTAAACCAAGATGTACTTCTTTGCCAAGCTTCACCCCCAAGGGCCAAAACACCTCCAATGATCTATTAAGGAAGGATAAATCTCACAACCCAAAAATAAAAAACATTCCTGAAATTATCAATCATATTCATAATTTATCCCAAAAGAAAACACCAAAAAACACTATCCAAACAAGGCTCAAGCAATTCGTCCAAACGAACAACAACTTCAAACAAGGTTACACATAAGTTACATTAACTAAACCATTGGGTACTCTCCAGTCCAACCGTTTACTCAAGGAATATGTTGGTATCTTGATAGTTCAAAATGAGACTACCTACCACCAAGATGAGAACATGGATAAATCTGAGTTATTGGTATGGGGGGACACAAATAGGCTCCCCTCCATAAGATACAACCTATATTTTTTCAAGAAAGAATCAGGACACTAAAAGAGTATGCTTAAATGGACTCCCTATAACAAAGTGTAGAATTAAATTCAAATTTTATAAAGTAAAGATCATGATAATAATAGTGGGTCTCCCCTACATAAGAACCAACCATCTTAAACAACTACCACGGTCCGGCCCAAAAAACCCAAAAAATTTAAAGATTTGGGACGAGCGCATAGTTAGTTCGCACAGTTTGGGAAACCGTGCACTAACTATGAATATCATTCTTTCTGTATGGCTTCCTAGAACATGGTAAGTACTAAACGTGCACAAATTGTGTGATTATACTATCTATCCAAATTTTCATCCATTATCCAATGACTCAATGGAATCCATAGGGGGAGGGAATGACATTAGGTGATGACATGGGCACCAAGTCCCTCCACATATTTCCACCGAATGAGATCAACAAAAGAAAGATGATGAACCCAGAGGCATAAAATCTTCCTATATTTAATGATGAGGATAGAAAATTGTACAAGGGTTTAAATGACCATGGGATTTCCCCTAACTATGAGCCAAATTCTCTCCGAGACCTATGGTTGGAGCTCAAATGATTGAAGCATCTTCAGCCTCACAGTTAATCTTTGGAAACCCCCTAAATGTGAATTATTCTTTCGGTGCCACCAACAACTACACTGTAATCCCTGATAAGACTTCCAAGACATAACACATTGCCAACTCACTTTACCCTAACCTGATATTTCACAGAATCAAGGGTTGAGAATATGCACACACATCACATCTTGTTTCTTCAGGTGAGAAACAATAGAAGTAAAGAAAACCTATACTCACCTTCTTCTATAATGGAAGATTTTAATGGTTATCCAAGGGTGAAATTATCCCAACATAACAGCGGCACTCAGAGTATTTAACGACTTTCACCTTTACGGTCAATCGAGTACATGACATCACAAGGCGTCACTGAATAGAACCAAGGCGACTGATATAAACAATGCATGGAGTGTGAACTTATACAACATCCAAAATCAACACACAATTATAGAAAGTGGCCAAAATATCCACTCATGACATGATTTCCCACACTGGTATATTAACGTGAACTTCTTTTTCTTAGAGACTACGAAGGACTGAGAGGACCTATTAGATGCCATCCAGGTACTCACCCATGCTAGCAACCCCAGACCACTTCCACCTTCAGCAAATCAGGAAACTTAAGAAGATAAGGTCTCTTTCAACCTTCCATGATCACTCTCCCACTATAAAATGATACAAAAAAAACCAAGAAGGGAAAGAAACGTAGACTCAATATAAAAATATCAAGAAAAATATTCCTTACTTTGATCAACTAGAGGATCTTCCAACGGGAAAACAACCTGGGATGCACTTTAGTTGTGCACTAACCATTAATGGGGGCATAACTTATCCAATGATTGAACCTAGGGACCCAACCAAGATGGGCCATTGGTCAAGATATACCACAAACCATGCCCAAACACTAGAAGGGAACCACCATAAAGGCGTCCCAGAACATTTCTTAGAAGAGACCACTAACCGACCCTTCAATACAGCTTAATGACCAAACACAAACCCAAAATACCGTTCAAATAGAAGGGGTTCTTGGACTAATAACATCACACTACATCAACATTTTCAAAAACAAATAATACACACCATCCCAGACTAGTCATCAATACATCATGTTTTTTCCTTTAAAATCATCTTTTTGAAAATAACTGGTTCAGGAGTTTGTGTATCCACTAATGGTAGCCCATAGGCCCCACACATGCATGTTTTTGTGCCACACATGGCACACTCCTCTTATCCATCTCGAAACTCATCCAGCCATGCCATTAACCATCCATCATTCCATATAACTCCATGCATTTGGTTGTTCATGAAAATACCAAATGTTAATACAAAAACACATTCTACTTTTCAAAACAGAAAAAATCAACCAGTAGTTCCTTTTTCTCCGGACCGACGACCACAAAATCAAAAAAAATTACCTCATTAAAAAACTCTTTAAAAGGCACAATTATTCCAATTAAAACTCAATTTTAAGTTATTCAAAACAATTTTAAAACATATCTTCCCATTAAAACACCTTTAAATAGTTTATAAAACTCTATTGGAAACAATTTTTCAAAACCAACCTTGACATAGTTCATGCTTTCAAAAGAGGTGAAAACACACAATTTTCCATTTCTATACAATTTGGAAAATTTAGTTCTGCATTTTCAAAAATCTAACCATTCCCTATTTATTAGATAGTCATTTCACAAAAACATTATGCTTCTTAAAACCAAGTCACTTTAAAAGCAAAGATCCAAGATTTCAAAACACTAGGACACAAACCAATGCGAGAGGAAACAAGTTTCAGTGGGTGACTTTGAAATATGGTTAGAATCCATATTCTAATCACTTCACTATCATAGAAAGTGTTCTAGGGAAATATCCCTAGCTTCAAATGGCATGCCAGACCCTGCAATCTCACTGAGACCATTAACCCAACTCTCTTTTAATTTCCACTAATCATCACCAAATCCAAGAAACCCAAAGGACTCAGAAAACCCTTGATTTCCCCTGGAAACATGAATCCCTTCATCAGGTTTGGTGATTAGCAACACTACTCCTAACTATAATGCCATGTCCCGAAAATACTAACTATAGACTATACCTATTATTCCCCAAATAATATTTCCCAAAGTGAGCAAACCTCCCTCTGATACCATTTTGTCACGAACCAGATCTAGTCGCCACCAAAACTCGCACCAAACCCAGCCCGTGATATTGTCCGAAGGGCGTTACCGATCCCCACAGGCTGGTACGAGTGCTCGAGTATCATAAAATGAGAATTGGGAACTATTTACTAGATTTTATAATCATAAAACAACAAAAGAATCCATTAAAATGGATCTGGATTTTTCAAACCAAACAATGTTTTACAAAAAATCAGAACTGAATTCCATATTTAAAAACTACACAAAAATACTATAAAAATGTTACAAAACCAAAATTAAACATCCCAAGAATACGTTTAGAAAGGGGCACCGCCCTCAAGCCATCTCCACAAGACATCACCACCAAGGACCTGCTAGAAACCCGAACCACTGGAACTAAAAATTGTACCCAACCAGCGACAAAAAAAATAACCAAGTCTACTTACACTCATGGGTGTAAGTAGGGAATGAGCCAATTCCCAGTAGGATACCACCACTAAGATATTCCAAGTGATAAACATTCAATGATGAAAGGCATGCAATATTTCAAAAACATGTTATTTCTCATTACAGTTACTAAAAGATGAAACATAAAAAAATCAATTTTTAAGTGGGATAATTTAATGAATAAAAACATTTAAAATAAATTCCAAATCTATAGAATTTTCCATCCAAATACATTGTATGTAGATGGAAAGTATAAAGGATATAATGAGGATAAGGAATAAGAAATAACTCCTATGAACTAGCTCATTGTGGGTCTCAGGTACCATGTATCTCGGTGAGAGTAACCATCCCTAATATCCATTCTCACGCATGAGCCACTAGTAGGGATCATACCCATAACGATGTGGTCCCTAATCATCATCATCATAGATTAGTTAGAGTTTTAAGAATCTATCTTTCTATGTGAACTTTAGGCCAAACCCAATGTATTCACTAGCATACTAGTACCCGTCCACCCACCTAGATACACACGGTTTCCCTTTTGTGCTCCAACAAGTTCAAAAAGTCAATAAATATAATTTTCACATGAAAATATCATTTCATCATCAAAAATTCACCAAAAATCCAACATTTATACCACACAAGTCACAAAATTACACTTTTCATTCAAATTTATTTGAAATCTGATTCACACAAAAATAGCCCACAACACTTTTCACATTTCAATAACACTTCAACAAATCTATTAAACAATTTTATAAAATGATTCCAATATATTATAACTCACATATAAACCCACTCACATGTTACATAATACTCTTTTTCATAACCAAAATCCATTTTTCACATCACACTCACTCAAAACATCCCACGTCACTTTCACATCTCTTATACACTTTAGTAAATTCTTCAAACATTTTTTTAAAACATTTCCAAGATGGAACACATCGCAAAACAGCCCCTATTACATTTAAAATGTACCATTTCAGAATATACACACTTAAAAACATTTTTCCAATATGGGTTCTCTACTTATAAAAATCATTAAATATTTCAAATCTTTCATAAAAAAAATTCTAAAGGGTATTCTCAAACTTTGCTCATAAAACCCATTTCAAAACCATCATTCAAGGAAAAACACACCAAAACACTACCAAAGTATAATTGGACGCCCAAGAGACATTTATTAAACCACTTTATAGTGTTATAAAATCACCTTGAATAATACCATAAAAGATACAAATGAAGACACCCATTTTCATAAAATGCTCTAAAAGGGGATAATAATATTTTACACACCAAACCTATTCCAAAAACTTCCTTAAAAGGCCCACATTACACTAATGAATGAAAAAAATAGAATTTAAGACCTTTTAAAAAACTAATGAATCGATTTCATATTTTATAAAACTACCACAGAAGATTCCACATGTGTTAAATTCCAAAAAATAAGAACTTCCACAAAAATGAAATTATAAAATTAAATGCATAACCAAATACCTATAAAATGGTTTTCAAACCACACACAGAATATGGGGAATATTAAAAACCTTTAAAATAAGAAAACTAACTCATCAAGGAATGGTTAACCATGGAATCACATACAGAAAGTGTCGAAACCCTCAAAACAAGGTGCAAAACATCAACCATAGCACTGCTGCACCACAAGGAAGACAGATCCAGACCTATGCCACAATATTTTACCAACAATACACCGAATAAAACCATATTTTGGAACCCTAACTTCTGTACATTTGAGATCATAATGAAAGAGGGAGGAAACCAAAAGGGGAAAGGAAGAAACTTTGAAGGAATCACTTACCTTCAAAAATATTGAATCAATCACCCAAAATACACTACTATATGAATTTATAAATAGCCAACCATTCAATTTAGATTAAAACAAGGTTGTATTGATCCTTTAAGAAATTGAATTGGGGGAAAAGAGTGACAAATAAAGGAGTTATTGAATAATCAATTTACCTCTTCAAATTTGGGTGATTTGATAAATTTAGAGACGTTTCATTCATATTATAGATGACACCTAACTCCAATGATGAGGAGTAGATCATGGTGTCTCTCCATCAGTAAGTGGGCTCAGTGAAGAGTTGGAATCACCGATAAAACATAAATATTGAACGATATATTAAAGAATTAATAAATATTTTTAATGCAGGAAATGAGCTTTCAGGCCGATCCAATCCTTTAAATAAAAACCCATTTCCACCACGATTATGGATTCCTAAATGGTCCAAATCAATATGGTGGGTTAATAGGTCAGGGGATGACATGTCGAAATTTGAGTGGATGAAAAATGTTGAAAAATGTCAGAGTTATAAAGGAATCAAATTTTATTTTTAAATCTGGAATTGGGCTCACAGTTTGTCCTAATTCACGAAAATTCACCCATTCTCCATAAAGGCTTGGGAAACCCCCAAAACAAATCATGAATGGAAATTAAATGAAATTTAACTTTAAAATAAGTCATGTTTGTGACAGATACTATAATATCTTAGAATACATCATGGTACAGGTATAGTATAATAGTTAGTAGAGATAGCCTAGGATGAAAACTGTGTGCTTGACACACCATGATCTGTCAAATCTCACTCCATATATCATTTCTTGGGAGACATGCCTAGACTGCTCAGTTAGTAGTATAGTATCCTGCATCTATATGTAAAAAAATGAAATGATTCATAATAATAAATTATAAATGTAACTTTATGATCAGAAGAATGTTATGACTTGTATAATGTAAGATGTGGCATGTTTATTCAAATTGTTATATGATGTTTTTTACCAAAATAAAAGGACAAGTCATCATTTTTTCAAATTTCATTTCGAAACTATTTTTTAGGTATGTTTTTACCTAGTAATGGGTGTTTTAGAAGGTATAGTTATATACATACATACATATATATATATATATTGTCTTTATTTGCTAAATTTTTCTAGAAAACGGTGTGATTTATAATTTATTTATCATTCACCACAAGATTGTATGTTTCATGATTATTTTCTCACATGATTACTTTATATTTTCTCCCTGGATAGATTTATTTTGAATTAATGTATCCTTCTCTTCTCATTCATCTTTTTCTTCTCTTTATTTACTTTTTTTTTCTTTCTTAACATTCTTCATTTTCTTTGCTTTCATATCTCTCTTAATCTTCTCTGTTATGGGTCAGGTTTATGTAATAATCATCATAATCATCATTGTCACATAAAATGGTGTGGATGTGATGATCATAACTTCAGAAGTGAGGTATAATCCATCTTATTTTCATGTTCTGGATTAATAACATCATCCAGAATAATGTAATAACCCTTTTAATTTTTAAAATCCTTCAAACATTTTGAGAAAATCCTAAAAAATAGAGGATACTATATTAACACCATAAAATTTAAAATATGATAATGTCACAAAGGCTACAATATTTCATTGTGGTTGATAGTGTGAACATTAGCCCGTAATTTTAGGGAATCATTTCCAGTTATGAATTTATTGAGGACTTATGGTGCATCTCAAACTTTTACCTTGTTCTTGTGACTAATCCATTTCATTAATCATCATGTTGGCCTTTGGTATCCCTTTTTTATACAACTAGCTGATGTCATGTATCACTTCTGACTAGCATTCAAGCATTGGGAAATATTTAAAATCCCTAATAGGCATCCATGGTGAATCGTGATAGTTAGAAATGGTGTCTATGTGGTACACTAGATCAACATATGCTTCACATGATATGTTCATAGAGTAACATGTTGGGATGGTGTGTGTATATGGAAACTGTAAGATATGGAAGTTTCAACATTAAAATTACCTTTATTCTTGTAATACCACCAATTTTTTACTGATTCTATTTTTTATTGGGTATGAATTCTCTTGAACTTAAAATATAGAATTTTCTCGGTGGAAAAGGAATTCCTGATAACTAGAAGCTTCTTCAATGTTATTTTCAAACACAAATTGAAAGTTTCATCCATAAATTATCCCATTTTGAATACCATCTTATGATAGTTTTTTTAAATCGACAAAATACTTCATGCAATGATCTAAATCGTCCTCAACTAAGGCAGTTATAGGTAACTTGTGAAGCCCTGTGAAGATACAATTTATTTACTCTTCAAAAAAAAATTATAAGTCCATACCTCTTTCCCTTATCATATATCAATGTTCATTAACATTAATAACATAATTATTTTAATATCATAAGGGGAAAGTACAAAAACACACAAAATATTGCAAAATGTTGGGAAAAAGATATTACGGTGGTCGAAAATAATGCATGACATTGGTGTCTTCCCTTGAATGATCCACAAATTATGGGGGAAGACTCACTAAGCAAGAGAAAATTATTCATGGCTCTTCATGGTTACCTCTTGATGGTAAATAATCTTCAATTTGATTCCCTCCGGCAAGTATGAATAAGGAAAAAATCATTAGACAAGAGTCTTCTACGTCTCCAAAAGTGATAAACAATAGACCATGGAGTTAACACCTTATCTTGTAATCAATTGTGGACAACCGTAGAATCAGTTTCAATGACCAAGATAGTTTGGTTGTGTTCACTACATAATTCCATCCGATTTAGGAGGGAATTTTCCTCTACAATAACTGATCTTTTAGGAACATAAATGATGCTATACAAGACGAGTTTTTCTACGATATTATCCTGAATCGCTCCTCTACCTCGCATCAACCCATGATTATATGAACCATATATATTGATCTTCATGCCACTCTAAGGGGGATTCCAAAATTACCATATTCGAAGTCTATTTGTTTGAAGCATTTTTTAAACCTCCTTTGATCTAGCTCATATTCTACACCGAAGTTATTTTATCTCACTAAAATTTATTTTAACATTATAATGAAATAGTAAAAAATAACAAATACAATCCATACCAAGCCTCGTGATTTTCATATTCATCGGTTACGATGGAATGTTTTCCCCACGTTACTAGAAATGTTTCTAATTCGTTATTGATTATCTTCATTTTGGGGTCTCATTGTGTTAGGATGTACATTGATTTTATCAATGATTTCCCGATGCTGATTAGATAACAGTTAGACACCCAAAATGTAGGTGAAATGGTTGTTGATACATTCCAAAAGACAAATTCTTGATTCATAGTTTTCCTTATCTATAATGTAAATGGAAAGTAGAAGAGTCATAAAATTTCAATCTTAAGTTTCCACAATGAACAATACACTCTTTTATTTTCCATATATAAATGTTCCACCAATATAAATGACTAGTTATCCAAAATGAAATGCGGAGATGGTGGAGTGGAATTCCTAGAATAACTAATGAAATTTTACACGAGATGAATCAAGTTAGTTATCGTGAGGCAGATGTTTGTTTATCTAAATATGGAACACAACATAGACATTAGGTATCAGTATGTCTAAAAATTATTCCAACCCCTGATAAGAGTTATCCCAATCACCATAGACCTTCAAAATTTCCAAATTTTTTTAATCCATTATTTATTATAATAAATATTATAACTGAATGTTTGTTGTATCCTATCTTTCAGAAGGTATATAGGAACATCTTAGCATATATTAATCATCAAAATGATAATGGTTTACACTAATTCAGCATCTAATGAGGTATGATATTGTGTCAAGTTATGTTGAAATAAAGTATGAGTTGCCTTAATCTTAGATATTCTCCAACGTCCAAATACAATTTTTGGAATCACTTTCAATAATAATTTATAATCATCCACACATTTTTCACAACATATGTGGTATTTTTTTTACTGGTTTCAAAACTGTATATATACAATTCCTCATTATTTGAAATCTATTTATCATGTTTTCATTTCATATTTACATGGGGAATCCAATCCAATATATTTGGTTTTTTCTATCTCACAAAATCTATCTGGTACAACTCTAGGAAACATAGTTTTGGGTGTGTGAACTTTTCATTCGAATTTAGGGGCACATGCAATTTCTTCCTACCAAGATGGGGATAGTGGTTGCTGATTTATCATGGGTCGAGGGTGTTGTACAACTAAAGAATTTATAGAAACAGTCTCCCCAAATTCCAATTCTCCCTCCTCGTTATAACTTTTATCCCCATCTATTCTATCATTACAAAAATCCTCACCAAATGTTCTATTTACAAGTATATCTGATATATCATCTAGGATTTCCTCTTATTCATCATTTAGAATAGGCTAAATTTCATATGTCAGACCTTATTCAGTCACTCTTCCAATTCTAGGTCTTTTTACAACTAGACATTGTTTTTGTACAGTAGAAACATCAACATATAACTCCATCATGGTACCATCTATCCATTGGGAAAAAATTATTTCTAGAACCCAGCTAGATGCCACATTGTATGTGGGAATTGAATGTGTATATAGCTCATAGACTTGATCTCTTGATCAGGTCCCAGATTTAAGGAACAACAAATTCTTTCTTGAAGTTCACTTAGGGTTAAATAATTAGTTCTACAAACTACAGTTGTTGGTTGAATACTATAAGAATCTACTTTATCATATTGAATATGCTCACCATAGTAGTACACATAACAGAACATGACTCTCTATGTCAAAAAAATTAATCAGGATCCTGATAGTGTAACAAATATTGACATTGCTGGTTGACTATATAATATTTTTACATTAAAATTTTAGAGTGACTCTTTATACCCTAAAATATGATACTAATGTTTCATTATATAAATTTTAATTAGAATACGTGTCAAATTTTCTTTGGGAAATCTAGGTAAAAAGAATGAAAATAGTAAATTATTTTATTTATCATTGATTAAATGATAATTAATACCATATAATATGAAATGTAGAAGATTAAAAAACATTAAATAATTCATAAATACTTTAAGAAATATAACAAATACCACGAAACATTTCAATAAAACGTGATTTGGACGTGATGATCCACACATTAGACATGAGGTAAAATCCAACTTGTTTTCAATTGGTAGATTGATAACATCTTCTAAAGGAATGCACATAACATAGAAATTTTGAAATTCTTTTATCATTATAATAGAATATCTTAGATGATATCTTAGAATTCATTAGAAGATCAAATGATTTTCAAAATTTTAAACATAAGTAGACACCTTTATAATATGTCATTAAGGTGCCAATTAAAAAGAAGCTAGATTTTACCTCACTTATAAAGTGAGGCTGATCTCATCCAAACCATGTTCTACTAAAAATTTCAAGTTATTTATTGTATGTTGTAATGAATTCATTTTTTTAATATGTTTTTCCTTGTCTATTTCACTTTATATGATCATAATTTTTAATTTATCAATGATAATTATTACTATATAATCATTATTGATATTCATTTTTTAATCCTAAGTTATTCATTTATTAATCTACACATTGGCATTAATAATAATAATTGTGATTAATAAACAATATATTTTTTATGATACTATAATTTTATAAACACTTTTTAAATCCTAAACTATGATACTATTGTTTCTTATAGTAGTTTTAAATTAGTAAATCATTCTTTAATCACTAGTTAATAATTACTAAGTTATTCATTAGTTAATCAATCTTTAATCACTCTATACTCAATCCTAATTCAATCATTAATCATATGGTATTTATTAGTTAATTAGTATTAGCTAATGATTATATGTATTCATTTTTTAATCCTAGGATATTAATTAATTAATCAATACTTAATCATTATTATTAATAACTATTATTTCTAAACTATATATAACCAATTAAACGAAATAATAAAAAACATATTTAAAAATAACTAAAAATAAATCATTTACTAAGGATAACTTTCATTCTTCAAAGTATTTGTCCTAGAAAATTTCATTTTATATGATCACAATTATCTTTTTATCATTGATAAATTTATTTATTATTGTTTTATTTTAATAGATATTTTATAATTTTATAATGAAAATATGAATCATCTAAAGTATATCCCATGGGTGTTTCAAACCAGTTGTGCATCAAAACTCATTTTCGTATACCAGGTTACCCCATGTTGGGCTTGGAACAGTTTTTTGGAGTTGTTACTCTTAGGTGTATCTCTGTTAGAGAAGCATCAACTTGTTTGTATCTATACTAGGATTTTATTTCTTCGAGAACCACATAATTATTTTTCTACCAAAATTTTATAATGCTTAATCCTAATTTATTTTTTAGTTCATCTATTCTTAATCATTACAAATAAAAATTATTGTTTCAAACTATATATAACTAAATAAACTACTTAATATATAAAATATTTAGAAATAACTAAACAAATTATTAGAAAAATATTTAGAAATAAAAAAATTAAGTCAATTACATAAATAAATAACCTAAAATATTAAAAAAATACCAATAAATGAATCTTCACAAAAAAGGGACATCATTTAGACCATCGGATCCACTGCACATGGAAAGGACTTTTTAGATAGAGATGTTGTGGAATGTAGAGAGATGAGTAAAATTGGAAGTGAGCAGAAGTGGTGCCCTCTTATAGGGAGTTAAATAAAATGTGACGGGGGGTTTCACCTTTCACCATTACATTAGGAAAATGACAGCACACCCACTACCACCGTTCATTTTGTCTTTTGGCTAAATGTGGACCCCCCCCCCCACTTTTTCCATGTCATTTATCTAGGGTAAGGATGAGGGGATGCAACATCCCTCATTCCATATTTTGATGGTACCTAAAGGCGGTACCTATACTTACACCTTTTAAATACATCTTTATAAAAATTTCATACACATTTTTTTTAAAAAAAATAGATAATATAAAAAAATTAGGATATAATACTTTTATTGGGGACTTGAATTTTCCTTGAATGTCTCCTAGAATTTGAATTGATTAAGATAACTTTGAGTGAAAAAAGAGAATTATTTTAGAGGGATATATACAAATATATTGTAAAATTTTATAGTTTTTAGTTCTATTTCTATATTGAAGTGTATCTTTTAACGGTGGAGTGGTATGTTTTTATATGTGGATGTTAGGGAACTTTTGGAAACACATTTACATTTTTCAATAATGTGATTTCATTTTCAAGGTCCCAATCAATAAAAATGGAAAAAACTAGTGGGAACACATTAGTTGGTTGATCCATAGATAAAAACATCAATCCAAGGCACTTTTATATATAACATTTTGACCGTCACAATTTGAAAAACCCAATTTACCACATTTTTTAAGGATGATAATTAATTTATAACCCTAGTAAATAATTTTAATGAAAATTTTTAAAATTTAACATAATATAAATTTTGAATACTATGGATTGAAATCTTAAAACCATTAATGGGATGGATTTTATATGGGTATGAATAATTAATTTTAAAATAAAATCACTTAATGCGTAAAATAGTTTTTTGCAAAAAATACATTCTTAAGATATTGAATTTATTTATATAAATAAATATTAGTAATTCTTGATTTATAAATAGATTGTTTAAAAAATTAATCAATGTTATGAGGCTTAAAAGGGAAGAAAAAAATTGAACAACACCTTAAAAATACTAGATTTAATGAGAAGACCAAAAACCATTTTTATATTGATGTGAAATTTTTCTTTTGTTCTAAAAATAGATGGAATTGGTTTTCTATGTAAAAATAATATTTCAAATTTCATAATTCTATACATTAATAACATATTTTATTACATTAATGGTAATTAAATCATCTAGGTTATTCTTATATTGTGATAATCCTAGAAATTATAATTTTCTTAAAGCCCCCTTTTTTATCTAAAAATCATTCTATTTTGAAAATTCCCAAGAATTCATAATACAGAAATTTTGGTCTTTTGAATTCATAATTTGGGTTTATTTTACATCGTTCAAATTATAAAATTTTAAAAATTATTTTTTAATGGAAAATTATAAATATAAATAAACTTTATTTGTTATAAAATAACTCGTATTAACTATTTCTCTTCTAAAGGTCATGATTTTTAATTAATAAACATGTTAGGTTAATTGATAATTTTATTCTAATATGTTTCAGATATTTTACATCATGTGTTGTGTGAAAGTAATTTTATCAAATACATTGGACATTTTAATGGTGATAATATATTAAGACCTCGGGGTGTTTTGAAATCCAACATCATGATCGGGAAGATTTTCATGTAACAATTCAGAGGAAAAAAATTTTTTTTTTCAAAATTGGTACATATTCATTCCAAGGATTACCTTTCCCATTCATAGGATTTTCCTTCTCTTATTCTCCAAGAATATTATCTAAACGAGGTAGATTTAGATATGATTTAGTTAGTGTATTATTTATTCTAAATAAAATACATTACAAATTTTCTTTATAGATCATAATCTCCTTCTCTTAGAAATAAAGATTTACATTATACATTAAAATATAATTTGTTCCAATAATTATATAAAATTCCACAATATGTATAATAAACTAGTTTTTAAAATTGGTTATTTCAATGGTTCATACTGGGTATGGATTAAAATATCCTTGTTGTAATATGATTTCTACTAAAATTAAATACATCCTTAAGGTTCTTGGGAATGATTTAATGATCTAAGAAAACATGTAATATATAAAAGAGTGTGACGAACCATAATCAAATAAATCATTATCTAAAATTTATTTTATGATCTATGTATCTATTGCCACATTTTTAGGAACATAAACATTAGCAATATTAATCCCATAATCTTGACCTTCTCTATAGCAGTCAAGGATTAACATTAATGGATATTACATAATTTTGGATGAATATTTAGAACATTATAAAATTACTTATCAAAGAATCTTAATATTTTAGTATCTTTGGAAAAATAAAACACAATCTTCTATCATGTTTAAAGATCATCAATGTTTCCCAAAAGGATCTTTCTATATATTACTCCTAATTAAATGATTTCTTCATAACCTATGGAATGGAAAAATAAGATAGGGAAGTCTCATATGCTAAATAAGGGTAAATTAATGTGATACATAAGTATAAAATAAGGGTATGAGAACATGAGAATAACATTTAAAGATCATACCAAGCATATCATAAATCATAATCAGGGTTCGTGGAATAAATATTGGTAGTTAATATTATAAGAATCATATGGGAATATTATAAAATGTGTTATGGGAGCATAAAATTGGAATAAAATATAGGCTTCTGGCATACAAATCAGCATAGAATATTTTGAACTTGAGTAAATAGAAACAGGTTCACTCATTAAGTTATGAAGATGAAATCATGTCCTCGTATAAACTTATGGACATGAAACTAGTTCCACATATGTCATTATGGAAATGATAGAAAAGTACCTGTATAATATTTTGATCATGTAATCAGCTTTACACATAACATTGTGAACATTTAATGAGGCTCATGCATAATATTGGGAACACATAATCAGGTTCATACAGTACATCATGAACATGTAAACATGTTGAACACATATAATTTTGGACATGAAAGATAGGTCTATGATTAATATTATGAACATGAAATCAAGGTCTTGAATAATATTTTAAACATGTAATCAGGTTCAGGCATAACATATATACTCATTATTTGTCCATCGTTGCCAAATGCAATGGAGGGCGATATAGGTCCCACCCATTACATAATGAAATAATATATGTGTGTGATAAAAAATCATAATAATTCGTCATATCATAACCCATGAAATGAAATATATATCATAATCATTTATTCATAACATAGCCTATGTAAAAGAGATAGGTTTTGTAGTCAATTCATCCTCTAATAACCCATGAAAAGAAGTGGGTTTCGTATTTATTTTACCATTGTATAGCATGTGGAAGAGAAATAAGTTTCATAATTAACTTTTCATCTTAAACATAAAACATTAAAATAATGAATAATAATGGTTTCCTTGGATAATATCCCCAGTAAACCATAATAAATAACAAATGATGTCATCTTATATGGAAAAGGATTTTGAAAGATTGCATGGAATCTTTCTTAAGGAAAATAACCATTCCGTGAAAATCACTTTCATAGAAAAAATTTAAAATATTTTTATTTAAAAAATTCATTCTAAGATAATAAATAAATAATTTAAAATGAAATTTAAAATTTTATTGCGTAAAATATTATTATTCTTGGAAAAATATTTTGAAATCAGAAAACATTTTAAAACCTTTTTTTTAAAAAACATTGAAAACTTATAAAGGATGGTTTGAAAATCATTTAAATAAAATTTTAAAATATAAATCATTTTTTAGAAATTTATTTTATTTTCTAATGATCTTAAAATATAATTTAGAAATATTTTTGAAAGCTTTTTTATAAACCATTATTTTTGAATAAAATAGATTTTTGACCAAAGAGAGAAATAAGGTTGGATTTTCATAAAGACGGTTTATTAATTATCTATAGTACCAAATTATAATAAAATGGAAGCATTGTATGAATATAACATTAAAAACTATATGATAATAAAAATCATGAGAATACATTATTGGTGGATCATAGTATTTCATCAATGGAATCATAATCATAATCAGTGATGATAAATGATGATATTTTTGCAATAAACTCATAACAATTTGTTAAGATTGAATCAAGATCCCCTTGAAATAATAAGATTAAATAAAGATTAAAATATCATTAAGGGAAGGACATTACTGATATAACATATCAATGATGAATTATTTACACATCGTAGGATAATGTAAGTGCATAACATAACATGTGACTCAAACATAGAAAATTGAGAAAAACTTCCCTTACCGCATTCATGATTTTTAAATTGTTACCAAATGAGATATAGATATTAAAATGGATGAGTAAATAAAAAAAATATGTATAATAATAATAATGTAAATTCATGGAAATTATATTCACCACATAGAATAAATAGGGGTGAATATAACATGTGTCTCAGTAAAGTATAAAGAGAGAAAACATTCTCTTACTACTTGAGTAACTTATAAATCATGATATCCATGAAAGAATAACATAAATGGAAAATTTTAATATAATAAAATAATTAAAATTCATCATATATCATTTTCTCAGTCATTATATACTCTACATAAAAGATACTAGCAAGTAATATGTCATAAGTCTCGTAGAAATAAAAGTGAGACTAGAAATTTTCATTCTTTAAGTCTTGACTTCCTTGATACAAGTTCAAACCTCCAGAATAATAAATATAAGTTCATTATACACATTACAAAAAATCCTATTCATATATATAATATCATATATTATCCAATTATGACTTAATATTACCCTTATATTAAAAATTATATGTTGATGTTACATTTTAGGTATTAATCTCTTAGTTTTCCTATATGTTTTGATTTTTTATTATTTGGTTCTATTACATTGACCATGATATCCTCATATCTATAATTTAAAACATGGTATAAATATCATATCTATTCAGTCAATATTTTTTTATAATAATCTCAAAGTCATGTAAATAGTAAATGAAATATTTCGTTCATTGAGACATTATGTTGTATGTATTCATGAATGTTATTTCCATTTTCTTTCTATATTAAAAGAAAGAAAAGTAAATTATATATATTATCATTTTTGTAAAATTATTATTTCATATATATTACATAATTCAATTAAACTCACCCTTAAGAGATTACGTGTAATGTGTGAATGAATCACATTGATTTTAAGGTGATAGTTGGTCGTACACACAAATGACGTTATCGTATTCTTAGAAAATGAAAAACATTATGTTATATGATATATAATAATTTTATAAGTATAAATATAATATAAATAAAATATCCATCATATATAAACCATAAATCCATCATTATTCCTAACCTTGAAACATTGTAATGGCAGAATGAACGACGTCAGTTTGTGAGGCGGCAGTCTGTTGTACCCATGAATGATGAGTGTGTATTCCATTTGATAAATGTGTGTGAAGTTATAGGTCATAAAATTAAAATGGAAACATATTCGTATACTGAATATACTGAGGTAATATATATGTGATCTAAAAAATAAATGAAGGGGTTTAATGAAGAAATAAAATAAAAACATTTGTTGATGAACAATGCCTTTTTCTTAGGGTATCCCATTTTGGTTTTCCCCAAACGACATCCTTGGATGTATTTATTCTTATAGGGAGTATTATAAGATATGGGGAGATAATTTGGGATTTTATTTTGGTAGGGGTTTGGATGAGAAATATGGATTCAGAGTTGTGAATAATAATTGAGGTTGAGTTTTGATTTACAGTAGAGGAGGGTTATTCCTATAAAAAAGAAAAGGATAACACTATTGTGAGGTATCCCTTATATAATTTGCCTCAAATAATGATAATTGTTTTATAAAGTAGGTGATATGGTATAAATATTTTCATCAAATGGTATTTGGAATATTTTCTAGGTCATTTTAAACATTAAGCATGGAGTTTAGTCCCTTAGTAAACTCTTTTTCCTCTAAATCGTTGTGATTAATTTTAATTGTTTTCACAAATAATTTTGGAAAAAAATTAAGTCTGATACTTCGTAAATTGTAAATTTTAATAAATGAAAATATTGAATCCATTTTTCCAAATTCCAAACACATAAGTGCTAGAAATTAATTTTAAATTACTCCCACAGACAAGATGGAACAAAGATTTTATTAATTTGAAAACATTCATAATTTTGAAATGTTTTTTTATCCAATTTAAATTTTAAATTGATTCCAACAAAATTAATTGTATTAATATATTATAAAATAAACTTATTAAAGTTTTAAAAAAAATAAAAATATAATTTATCATTATAAATTACATTGATGAATACTAATCTTCAGTTAAAATTCTTAATTTTTCAATTTTCATAAAAATTTTGACTTCTCAGAGAAATACCAAAAGTTTCCCCTAATCTAATTTTTAAATTCTTATTTCATAAATAAATTTTATTTTATAAATATATATATTTTTAAAAAATAATTTAGTTTTTTGATTACTATGCCCTTAAATGGTAGTAAAATATTCTTTTAGAAAATTACATCATTTTATGCCTCAAATGGAATGTATTCTTATATGTTTTATAGAAAACGCATTATTTGATTGTTAAATTGTTTATTAAAAATTTAATATATATATTTCAAATAATTAATTCACCAAAATTGTTTATTTAAATTATTGAGATAATACGTGTTTTTTCATAGAAAAATTGTTTTCAAGGAAGGGATTTCTTTATTTTCAAATAGGTTAAACTTTTATTAATAGTTAATTAGCATAACAACTTGGCTTGCGATATAATTAACATTTTCATAGATTCTATGGGGCCCAAGGCCTCATGTGTGCCTCCACCTATGATAGGGTCTACTAATTAGCAGTGTGGGACAAATGGTGTACAATGGGAAGATTATACCCTCATATTAGAGAGGCATAATGGAAAAAACAATAAACATAATAAAGAAGAATAATATATAAATATATAGAATAATTAAGTAGTGGAACAATAAAAAATTGAAATACTAGATAATAATCAAAATCCAGTAGGGATTGTCACATACATAGATTCCTTGCATGCTGATATACAAAAGGGTAACCTGGGAAAATCATATATAATCATGCAATGAAAAATAACAAAATGATAAAAAGGATTATCCACTAGCATATAAATCATTTTATTGGTCCTATTCTCCTATGAAAAATCTATAATAAAAAAATATCAAAGAGTTTTAGTAGGGTCAATGCCCTTATCCATACTTGTTATCATATAATCATTTTAGGTACTAAAGGTAGCCTAAGTATGGTGTGAGAGAAAATCATAGTAGGGCACCACCAATGGTGTTCATAAATAATCCAAGATGTTCTCATAACTAAACATTATGTTGGTTTAAATTAAATATTAAAAAATGTGGAATAAATAAGTAACATCTCGTTCAAGTATCTAAATGACCCATGGGTGGTCTACCTGCATTAACTCATGACCAGAATGAATTTCAAATCAATCACTATATATTTATAATTAATATATATATATATATATATATATAGTAATATAATATATTTAATCCACCTAAATTGTCCAAGTGTGGGAGGAAGTTGATGCCTATATACCTAGAATACAAGGTTATAGATATACTGGGGAGTAACTCAGACAACCAAGGCCAGTCTAAAAGAGCAAATAAGCTCAAGAAATAGGTTCCATTCCTTAAATATCATAGTGAGTGGGACACATCATGCTCATCACTTGAGATTGTGAGTGTGTTATCTTAAAAACACTCAAAATAAGGGATTTGGTGAATCATTCCCACTATCCAAATAATGTTAGTGGTGTCAGATGTCATTCTCAACATTTCATGTATGGGGAACGAAGCTATCATGGCCAACAAATCCCTTATTATCATACAACAACATATATCAATGCATATTCTAATTTATAATATAATTCATGAGTTATGACCTCACATATATCATGTTCACCAATCCCATATGTATAAATTAGGAATATCAAGTCAATTAAAATTGTTGTTAAGTAAAGAAACCATAGTCATGGAATTTCCAGCCTTTAATCATTTTAATGAAAACATTTAATTCATTTAAGGAAAATTTAACCGCCATTAATAATACATCTCAAGTAATTGAAACCTATTTTAATAAAATAAAGTATTGAAATAACTTTCATAAGGATGAAGGATTCATTTTTAATGTGCCATAGTCAAAAGGGAAATTACCCACTAGAGAAATTCCAATCATATGTAGTGATAATCAAATAAAAGGTTCCATGTATTCATTTAACAATTATATATGAGGGGAAATTCAAGTAATAATATAATAAAAATTTATAAAAGGCATTATGATCAATTATGTTTTTATATATAATGGGAAAAACAAGTTTTCAGGTCCATGGGGTGTCCATAACTGATGTCAACATCCTCTATCCTTCTAAATGAGGATCAACATGCATGTATCAATGTGTGTAGATCAATTAAATATGATGAAATCAATTAAATATAAATGCATGGTAAATGCTCAAATGACGCACAACGTAAAAGATATAAATCACCAAAACTCTGGGAGAAAATTATTAGACAACAAGTCAAAGGGCTATTGGTGACTCCTTATCTCACGACATCCCCATAATTGAAGTAGGTTGGAAAAAATCGACCAAACAGTTCAAATCCAAGAAAATAAGAGGAAAACATGAAAAAAATAGAATAATGGATTTGAATTTAAACATAAGTTTAAGGAAATAGGATCCTAGATCATACTGATAAGGATAAGATTCTTCCAATAGTGCTACATTTGGACATCGGATTTAGGTGATATTACATATTGTACATAGGGAGATGAGAGCTTATGGGAGGGGCGAAGAAGAAGAACCCACTCGTATGAGGAAATGAGAACGAAATATTATATATATTAATTAATTAAGGTTAATTTTTACATTTAAGACCCAAAATAGGGGGTTTGCAGTTTGGATGCACAGTTTGGAAAATCCGCACACAACTTGTGCTCAACCCACTACTTAAGGAGAGAAGCTTACGGCTAAACCACACATTTTCTTAGACTATGCACAAACTTTGTGAAATCCCACTATAAAATTTATTTAGTTCTTTTCACAGTCATGCACCTAGGGTCAGACAATATTAAAAAAAACCGCGTATCTCCTACTGAAAATCTTTTTCACCTCACACTATTAGTAGAGACCACATGGGAAAGGTTGTATGATTTATACTAACCATTCTGCTGAGTTGTTTTTCCAAAATTGGGGTTTCTGGACTCTAAACGATCCTTGAACACCAATGTGACCTCTATTACTCCATTTGAGAACATTAAAATGTCTATTTAAAGGAATGTGTACCCAAAACAAGATTATTACCTTCATTAAAAGACAAGATTTTACAACATCCCCTCCTTAAAGAACATTATTCCCAAGTTGATCTTCTGAGGGTAAAGATGTATTTTTAGCTAAGAGTTCTAACCAATGAGCTCGTATATTAGCTTCTCACTCCTAGATATCATATAAAACTCTCTTGTGATTCCACATCACCCATACCAAAATAACCAACCATATTTGGTTTTCATTACCGCTCTGATCAACAATACGAATGAGATGATCCTCGAAGGAACCATCAACATCCAATTCAATCCCATCAGGCAGAATGACAAGTGAAAATTTTGGAAAACATTGGAGTATCTAAGAGATATGAAAGGCATGATGCATATACTGGTATCTATGAGAATGTTTTATCTATTAATCCACTTGTCTAATCCATTTTACAACTTCAAAGGTTCCATGAAACCTAGATGGGAGCTTACTAGACCTTTGAAAACGTCTATGGCCCGACCACGGAGAGACTCGAAAGAAAACATTGTCTCTAACCTAAAACTCAAGAGGTCTCTTGCATTGGTTGGAATAAGACTACTATCTGGACTGAGATATCATCATTCACTTTCTTATAACACGTACAAACTGTAACACCCTAATCTTCCATGGTATGTTTCCCTTTGAATAATGCAATAGCTTGCATTGTACGCAATTTCGAGATTCTAACACACCGCGACCAATCAAACAGGCCATTATGAATAGTAATACCCGCTTTTTAAAATTTAATAAATTTTATTTTTCAAAATGGACTTCAGTTTTTAATTCAGAATATCAAAATTAGTTCAGGGTGAATTTTTGGTTTTTTTCTAAAAACAGTTGATTTTTTATGAATAGTGAAAAACACTATGTTTTTTGTTAAAACTGAATTTTTTATTTAAATAATTATTTATTTAATTTTAAATTTATTTTAGGTCAAAATAGATATATAATACCTATATAAGATCAATTTAATTCATTATAGTCATTTTATAATAAGTTTAGATATATATAAAATTTATTGAACTTTTTACCGTCTTGTACCTACCTCAAAGGAGCATTTTCAAATTTGAAAAAAACATAATTTTACCACTTCTTTGAGTTGAATTTTAAAAATCATTGAGACATGGTTGATAAAATTAAGTGAAATGTGGTTCAATAAGATGAAAATATTTTTTGGTGAATATTAACTTTTGACATTTATTTACCACGGTTAAAAGTAAATAGGGTAGTAAAAAGTAAAAATGATATCATAATTACACAAACACATGCCCTAATTCTCTTGGATAAGTTTTATTCGACAAAAAAAACCTTTGGAATAAAATATGACCCCCATGGGTTCACTTGGATTAGATTACGACATTTATTATTATTTTATTTAAATAATAGTTAGAAGAGATAAGTTTAATGTTTAATAACTAAACCATTTTTAATATAGGGTTATAAAAAAAATAAATTCCACTATAAATATTCATTAGAAATATGAAAATATTTATTACATAATGTTATTTTATTTATAATTTTTATACATTAAATAATTTAATTTATTAATGACACAATGATGATACAGTAATTATCTTATTAATGAGAGATTAAAATAATTGATATTATAAATATCTAATTAAATTTAGTATTAGACATTTGATGAATTACACTAATTTTATATGTAAATATGAAATTTTAGGGTTGATTGAGTAATTTTTTTTCGAGGTAGTCATGCTTTTATGATTTTCACAAAAATCAAATACGAAATAGTGTCAAAATTGAAAAAATTGTGTTTTTAAAACAAATACTATATTATGAATTGATATGATATTCCTAAAAATCTAAGGTTCAAACAATGGACATAGAGAAGGATATATATATTAATACAGATCCACTTGGGTTTCTCTTGGAAGTTTATGGTATGTTTATTAACCATATAATATAAAAATACAAAGAGAGATGGTAAATGCCAAACTATTTAACAAATAAAATATAAGGTCAATATAATGACCTAAACCTATATAAAACATATTGGTTGAGAGGGGATAGACCCATCCCCACCTTAAAATCTAAATAAATCATTTTGGAGCTATCAGAAACCGAATATGATTTTATTATAAAATAATATTTCTATCTTTTCCTAAAGTGACTCCCACCTCTCTTATAAAAGGGTACTTCCCCATCTATTAATTTCACACCTCCAAATCCATTTGGCTCAGCCAAACCCAGCCCTAATATCCTCCCAACTTTCCTCCCTTTATCCTATAGTCCTTTCTTTGGTCAAAAAGAAAACCTACGAAGCCCTTTTGATCAAATTAAAAGGAAGAATCCAAAAAAGAGGTAAAAATTTCATCACCTCTTCCAAGTACTTTTCTTCTTCCACTTCTATTTATTTGTTGTTTCCATTATAAAATAATAAATCCAATTTCTTATATATAATTTTATTTTATTATAAATATGGTACAACCATATTCGTTATTCAATCCATCCTATAAATGACAAAGTCACCGTACGTGCGAACGTAACGGCTTACCGTCTCCACATCGTGGTGTAGTTTGTTATTCAAACTCTTCATTATTTTCTATGGGTATAATAATAAATATAACATATGTAAATAATAAATATAAAATTTTAATGATTCTATATATATGATATACCATCCAATTACATACGATTTCACCATCAATATAATGATATTGTCGCTTGTGCGTACGTACAGATTACCGTCTCCATGAACGCGATTAGATTCATTCCCCATCGTAATCATTCATTAATAATTTTCATCGTATTATTAAAGATAATGTGTATGAACATAATATAATTTTGTATATGAATCAAACAAATCCTATACATAACAAAAATGTCTTACATAACCAGCACATAAAGGAAAACGAATCAGTTTACACCCGAAATGATGGTACTACTGAAATATTATTAACAAAGCAATATTAGACTATCATATATGATATCACATTTATGTATATAGTTATTTTATAATGTAATAAAAATTATTTAACTATTATACATGAGGTTAACGTACCCTCAACCAAGTAAAAGTAAAAGTTAATAGTTAATTTCACAATCTCTTAATTATATGAGGTTGTTTTTACGTAAGTATCTATTGGGACCTCTTTATCATCTGCATTATTTTTCTTTCAAAAAAAAATTAAAACATTTTTACTATTTACTAGACTATGGGTTAAAGTTATTTATACCATTTTTTTCTTTTTATAAAATGGTTTGAAATGAATCTTTCTTTCGTTTTCCAAATAAGGTATTTTTTGACATTTTCCATAAAACTAAGGTAAGAATGTCTTTTTTAACTTATATGGTGGGTGTGGATATTTTCCACCGTTATATCATCGTCAAAGCTTCCCATACAATCTTATGAGAATATTTTCAAAATAAATGTTTTCTTTTACAATTATGTGACTTTCAAATGATTTCAAAATAGAAAGAGGTATTTATTTCAAATAGTATTCATTTCATCTATGTCAACGTCCTTTGATGGATTTTAAATTTGTTTGAAGTTGATTTATTATGATACAAATTTTCCATATTGTATTCACGGTTTTGAGATATATTTGACTGTGGAAGTGTTATTTTTATACCATTCATGGTTTATGGATAATGTATTGACATTTAGTTTTCAAGTTTTAATATGAAATTTTATGTTATGTTTAAACATTTTAATATGAAGAATGAATTGGACTCAATAAGTGACGGGTAGATCCCACTATAGATCCTCGATTAATCGATAGGTCTAATGAGACAAACTAGTGTCTTGGCACAAGGCTTTGGAATATCATATTTGTAGTCTTGGAACAAGGCCTTGACTATATGGTTATGAAGTCTGGCATTATGCATTCCATCATTTTGAAAGTGACTATTGATATTGCATTTGATTATTTGGCTATTAGAATATTTATGTGAATAATTAAATGGAATTATTTGATTTTATATTCGCAATATTATGCTAAATATTATGTTTAAAATGTTATTTTTTCAGTCTTATACATTTTTTTAAATGGTTATTATTATGTATGAAAGTTTTCGCTATATTGTTATCCTTACCTAGAATCTGAGCTCACCCATTTCTCTATTTTAATTTTCCTAGGATGTGAAGAATAATTTTGTGGTTGACCTTCAAGGATAGGCTAAAGATATAAGTGTGTTCAAAAAGGGACAAAATGTTGTTGATGTTTTTATTTCATGATGTAATGTAAAACTTATGAATGTATCTATTACTTGTTAGGATCCTAAATTGATCGGTCTTTTGAGACATGATTGTTTGTATCATGCCAATTTTATGTAATAATGCATGAACTCAAGGTAACTGTGGTTAGGGTGTTATAGTTTATATCATAGGAAGTTTAGTACAAAACTTGAAATCTATATTTTGAAAAACTCTGATTAGAGAACATTAACCTAATATAGACATTGAGGATTAGTATAGAAAAACATCCTAGAGTTATGGTATTATAGAGATTTTATGAGTTTTCAAAGAAATACATCCCTATATTGATTTGAGCAGGTAGAGGCGGCTCTGGCATAAATGTACCTAGGGGTAAAACATGAAAACACAGCATTGAGCTAGGCTCGAACAGGAACTGGTGCACGACAACGGGCCTTGTTGAACTCTCGGTTACGGCACTCCTGGGGGATTTGTTAGGATAATTCTCATTTTCTTTACCAACCATTATGAAGGGTTTATGTGTATATACTTATTCAAAGTAAACATTTTTATGATTATGGATTATATCCATAAACTGTTCAATTTATGTTAAGTGTTTTACATGTTTGGAATTATGTATTGTCATTCATAATCTAATCTAGTGTATGATATTGTTTATAAATGGTGCCTAGTGGAAGGAATGTAAACCATATCAATGCACACAATCCATTTAGGGATTTCCCTCCTACTCAAGATAATTATATTGGAGTTGGTGAAGCAATTGGTGATGATTATCTTATCACTAAACATGGATAACTCATTCAGGTTATGAATAATAACCTTATCCATCTAGAGTACCCTGGTCCACAAAGCGGAGGACCAATGTTATACCACTCCATGAGGCAACAACCACCAACATCCAATGGGAGTACAAATCCATTAGTAGCTGTGAAATGGATAAATTCATTAGAGAAAATATTTCGGACTTTAGGGAGTAGCGAAGGAGAAAAAGTATTCACGGCAGTTTATCGCCTCACGGGAGATGCACATTAATGATGGTCATTAAACCAATAAACAAAGGAAGATAAAGATATTTCAAATGTGGGATGGAGGGAGTTTAATGAGATTTTTGTGGAAAAATACTTTCCTTGTGACCATCGAGCGGATATGGAAACATAATTTTTGAGTCAAAGGGGAAAGGACGATGAGAATGTCACATTGTATGAGGCTAACATTACAAGGATAAAATGGCATGAAGCAGATTATATATGTAACATGAGGAATAATATTGATTGATTATTTGATAGTTTAAAACCTTTTATCCGTCGAGCATTAGTCTCACAATCCTTCTCATCGTATGATGATATTGTCTCATGTGTTATCCAGATAGAAAAGGAATTCTCTAAGTCTTACAACATTAAAGCAAAGTTAGAGAAAAAGAGATCTACTGAACACTCTAGAAATGTAAATAATGGGAAGGGAAAAGTTTAATATCCATCCTATTGTAAATGTAGGAAGAAACACCTTAGTACTTGCATGAAGGGAATGGGAGTTTGTTACAAGTGTGTTGAAAAATTCCACCATGCTCATGATTGTAAGGGGGAGAAAGAGACAATCAATGTTGAATGCTATAATTTTAGAGAAAATGGGAATTATGCAATTGAATTTCCTAAGCTCCAAGGGAACTTACCTCAGAAATGGCCAAGGGAGAAAGGTCAAGCTTATGTGAATACTACTGCTGAGGTTGAAGATCAGAAAGACGTGGTGGCAGGTAATTTAATTGTTTTCTCAAGTTTATCCAAAGCTTTATTTGATTCTATATCATCACATTGTTTCATATCATCCTAGTTTACTATGAAAATTATGTATTTTCTATTTGACATAACAAGGGGGTTGTCAGTAAATAACACTAAAAGGAATTATCATCACAAAAAAAGTTTTGTGAATTAGTTCCCATTAGAGCATAAAAATTTTATTTATTAGTTGATCTCATCATCTTACACATGATTGAGTTTGATATAATCCTCATAATGGATTGTATTTTGGACCATGATGTGAAAATTTATTATAAGAATAAGGAGGTTAAAATTTTCTATGATGATATGGATTACATTATCTTTAGATCAGAAATGTCACCACCTGATTCTTATCTAGATCCAACCCATGTAGCTCTAATAAATTTAATTATTGGGGAGGAAGAGAATAAAATAACTATGGGTGAGGAAAATAAAGTTTGAATAGAGGGAATTCCTATTGTGCTAGAATATGTTTACATGTTTCCATAAGATTTACATGGACATCCTCCAGAATGAGAAATTGAGTTTTCCATTGACTTAATTCCTGGTTCAAGGCCTATATCAAATACCCCTTTTAGAATGGCCACTGTTGAATTAGTGGAACTAAAGAAAAACTAGAGGAATTGAGTAACAAGGTATTTGTTGTCCCTAGTGTTTCTCCATGGGGAGCCCCTTTCCTTTTTGTTAAGAAGAAAGACAGATCTATGAGGTTGTTGATTGACTACCGGGAGATCAATGATATAACAATAAAGAACAAGTATCCCCTACCTCTCATTGTTGATTTATTCAACCAAATTCATTGAGATCAAAAAATTTCAATGATTGACCATCGATCTGGATATCATTAGTCATGTGTGAAGAAGGAAGACATTCTGAAAATATCATTTCGAACTAGGTATGGGCATTACGAGTTTAAAGTAATTTCATTTGGATTGACAAATTCATGCTCTGTCTTCCTGGATCTAAAGAAATGATTTTTCAAGGAATATCTTGAGGACTTTGTCATGGTATTTATGGATGAAATCTTGGTATAATCCAAAATCTGTAAAGATCATGAAAATCACTTGCATGTAACTCTAAATACTCTTAGAAGAAATGAATTATATGGGATGTCTAGAAATTGTGAATTATGGTTTCCGGGGATTTCTTTTCTAGGACATATTGTCTTTAATGATGGAATCTCTGTTGATCCTTCAAAGACCAAGGCAATCCATCAATGGCCAGCACCGACAAGTATGACTCAGGTATGTAGTTTTATTTGTTTAACAAGTTATTATCGACGTTTCGTCTAGAACTTTTCCTAGTTGGCTAACCAATTAACCAAGCTCACACGTAATGGGGTTAAATTTGTTTGGACAAAAGATCTTGAAGAATGATTTGACGATTAAAAAAGAAGATTATTCAATTCTACTATCTTGACTCTACCCTATGGGAACGATGGGATTGTTATTTATAGTGATGCTACAAAGAAAGTAATTGGTTGTGTCCTTATGCAGAATGATGGATTTATTGCCTATGCATCACGACAACTAAAAATTCATGACAAAAACTATCATACTCATGATCTGGAGTTAGCATCTGTAATATTTTCTTAGAAAACATAGAGACACTATCTCTATGGTGAAAAATGTGAGATTTACACTGATCATAATAGTTTGAAGTATATTTTCTCAAAAAAATTACTAAACATGAGGCAAAGGTGATGGCTTGAACTACTCAGGGATTATGATTTCACTATACACTACCACCGAGGGAAGGAAAATAAGGTGGCATATTCTTTGAGAATAAAGGATCAAGGAGTTTTGAAAAATATGAGAGTTAAAAGGGATCCTATTTTTATGATTCTATTAAATATGGATATGGGAATAAACATGGAAGGTGAAACATCAATGATTTTTAAATATTTCTTAACCATCTTTACCAGAAAGGATAAAAGGTTCTCAGAATAATGATGAGGAAATTCAAAAGAAAATTAAAGCTGTGAACAATGGGAGATTGATCGACTTTTTATATAATGATGTAATTTTGAAATTTGGGAAAAGACTTTGTGTTCCTCATATACCTGATCTAAAAAGGGAATTTTTGGATGATTCTCATAGCTCCAATTTCTCTATACATCCCAGTGACACTAAGATTTATAGAGATTTGAAGAATGTTTTTGGTGGGACAACATGAAGAAAGAGTTTATGGATTTTGTGTTGAGATTTATGGTTTGTCAACTATTAAATGCTGGAAGGAAACAACTTAGAGGAGTCATGCTATCTCTTCTCATACCTCAGTGGAAGTGGGATAATATTACGATGGACTTTGTTATGGGGCTACCAAATACACCTAGAAGGAATGATATAATATGGGTCGTTATTTATCTTCATACCAAGTCAGCACATTTTCCTTCAATAAGGAAATATTTACCACTTAAACGTATGGGAAGACTATATATTAGTGAAGTTGTATGACTTCATTGAGTACCCCTATCAATTGTTTCTCAACATGATCCTTGTTTTACATAAATATTCTAAAACAGTCTTTAGAAAGCCCTAGATACTGAACTTCGTTTGAGCACAGCCTACCACCCTCAAATAGGTGGACAATTAGAATGGACTATTCAAAACTTAGAAGACATGTTGAGATCTTGCGCACATGAATTTCAAAGTATGTGGGATCAATATTTAGCTCTGTAATAATTTTCCTATAACAAAAGTTGTCATTCAAGTATTCAAATGGAACCATATGAAGCATTATATGGAAAGAGATGTCGCACTCCAGCTTTTTTGGATGATGTTGGTGAAAGAAAATTTATAGGATCGTAACTTTTTTAGGAAACAATGGAAAAGTTGAAGATTTTCCAAACAAAAATCAAAGTAGCTCTGTGTAGGAAAAAAAGATAAGCCAGTAACCGAAGGAAGGATTTGGAATTTCAAGTTGGAGATCATGTTTTCTTTAAGGTATCTCCATGGAAGGGTGTTATATGTATTCGTTAGAAGGGTAAATTGAATCCCAGGTACATCGGACCATTCGAAATTCAAGAACGAATTGGAGTTGTAGCTTATCGTTTGGAAATGCCTCCAAGTCTCTTCAAAGTACATCATGTGTTCCACATATCACTGTTGAGAAAATACATGCTCGACCCAACGCATGTACTCACCTTCTAAAGAACTTGAACTGGAACCCGATTTGTCTTATTGTAGAGATCCTTTTAAAATTCTTGATACCAGAGTACAAGTGCATAGAAACAAGATGACTCGCCCAGTTTAAGTTCTATGAATAAATCATAAGGTGGAAGAGGTAACTTGGGAACCTGAGGAACATATGATGAAGAACCACCCAAATCTTTTAAAGTAGTAAAATTCGAGAAATATCAAGGGTTAAATTATTTCAAGGAAGGGAGAATGTAACACCACAAGCTTACATGGAACATTTTCCTTTTAAAAGTGCAATAGATTTCATTGTACGTAACTTCAAGATTCTAACACATCGCGACCAATCAAACTAGCCATTATCAATAGTAATACCCACTTTTTGAAATTTAATAAATTTTATTTTCCAAAATGTACTTCATTTTTTAAGTCGAAATATTGAAATTATCTTAGGGTGAATTATTGGTATTTTTCTGAAAACATTCAATTTTTGATGAATATTGAAAAAAATTGCATTATTTGTTAAACCTGAATTTTTTATTTAAATAATAATTTATTTGATTTTAAATTTATTTTAGGTGAATATGTATACATAATACCTATATAGGTTCAATGTAATTCATTGGAGTCATTTTATAATTTGTTTAGATAAATAAAAATTTTACTGAACTTTTTACCATCTTTAACCCACCTCCTAGGAGCATTTGCAAATTTTTATAAAACATAATTTTACCACATTTGTGAGTTGAATTTCAAAATTCTGAGAGACATGGTTGGTATAATTAATTATAATGTGGTTCAATAAGATGAAAATAATTTTGTGAATAGTAAATATTGACTTTCATTTACCACAGTTAAAAGTAAATAGGGTAATTAAGGGTAAAAATTATATCATAATTACCCCAACACATGTCCTGATTCTATTGGATAACTATAATTCGACCAAATAAAACCTTAGGAATAAAATATGGTCCCCTTTGTTCCACATGGATTAGATTAGTAAATTTATTATTTTATTATTTAAAGAAGATTTAAAAGAGTTAAATTCAATGTTTAATAACTAAACTATTTTTAATATAGGGTCACAGACAATATAAATATGATTATAAATATTAATTAGAAAGCTAAAAATATTTCCTACATAATGGTATTTTATTTATAATTATTAGATGTTAAATAATTTAATTTATTTATGAAACAATGATGATGTGGTAATTTATTTCTTATTGAAAGATTAAAATAATTGATATTATAAATATCCAAATACATGTAATTTTAGACTTTTGTTGAATTCGACTAATTTTATAGGTTAATATGACTTTTTTGGGTGGGCTATATGATTTTTTTCGATGTAATCATACTATTATGATTTTTTTAAAAAACCAAATACCCAATAGTATCAAATTTGACATAATAGAGTTTTTAGAACAAATACGATATTATTAATTGATATAAAATTATTCAAAATATAAGGTTCAAAAAAATGACAAAGACAAGGTTATATATATTAATAATGAACCACTTGGGGTTCTCTTGGATGTTTATAGTTTGTTTATTAACCATATAATATAAAAATACAAAGAGACATGGTAAATGACAAACTATTTAACTTAGAGTTAAATCTAAAAGATAAGGTGAATATAGTGAACTAAATTGGTCTTAAACCTATTCATTGAGAGTTTTTGTATATATTCCCACCTTATCTTTTAAATAAATCATTTTTGAGAAACTGGTAACCAAAAATGATTTTATTGTAAAATAATATTACAACCTTTTCCTGAAGTGACCCTCACTTCTCTTATAAAAGGGTACATCCCCTTCTCTTAATTTCACACCTCCAATGCCATTTGGCTCCAAAAAACACTACCCAAATATCCTACCAAATATCCTCCATTCATCCTAGAAGCAATACTTTGGTCCTAAATCCAACCTATGGAGCTCTTCTGATCAAAGAAAAAGGAAGACCCCAAGAAGAGGTAAATATTTCATCACCTCTTTCAAGTTCTTTTCTTCTTCCACTCCTTATTTCTTGTTTGTTTCCATTTTAAAATATTAACACCATTATATTATATTTACTATTATGTTATTATAAATATGTTACAAACATATTCATTATTCTATCTATCCTATAAATTACAAAGTCACCATACATGCGTACGTACGGCTTACCATCTCCACGTCGTGGTGTAGTTTGTTATTCAAACACTTCATTATTTTGGATGGGTATAATACTGAATATAAATGATGTAAATAATAAATATAAAAATTTAATTAGTCTTTATATATGATATACCATCCAATTACATACAATTTCACCACCAATATAATGATATTGTCGCTCATGTGTGTGTATGGATTACCGTCTCCATGAACATGATGAGATTCATTTCTCATCGTAATCATTCAAGAATAATATTCATTTTACGATTAAAATTAATGTTTATGAAAATAATATCATTATGTATATGAATCAAATACATCCTATCCATAACAAACATGACTTACGTAACCAAGAATATAAAGCAAAACTAATCAGTTAACACCTGAAACGATGATACAACAGAAATATTATTAACTAAGAAAAATTAGAGGGTCATATATGATATCACATCTATTTATATAGTTATTTTATAATTTAATAACAATTATTTAACAATTATACAGGATTTTAATGTACCCTTGGCCAAGTAAAATTACAAGGTAAAGGTTAATTTCACAATCTCTATATTGTCCAAGGTTTTTTTACATAAGTATCTACTGAGACCTCTTTATTATCCACATCAATGTGTTTTCTTAAAACTATACATAAAAACATTTTTAATATTTACTTGAAAATGGTTTAAAGCCATTTATACCCTTATTTGACCATATATGTTTTGAAATTAATCTTTCCATCATTTTCTAAACAAGATACTTTAAGACCTTTTCAACAAAATTAAGGTAAGAATGTTTTTTTAACTTATATGGTGGGTGCGACTATTTTCAACCATTATAACATCGTCAAAACTTCTCTTACAATATTATAAGAATATTTTCAAAATAAATTTTTTATTTTATAATTATATAACTTTTAAATGATTTCAAAATAGAAAGAGATATTTCTCTAAAAAAATGTTTTTACTTCATCTATTTCAACACCCTTTTGATGGGTTTTAATCTTGTATGAAGTTGATTTATTATGATACATGTCTTCCATATTGTATTGAAGGTTTTGTGATATGTTTTATTGTGGATATGTTATTTTAATAATATTCATGGTTTAAGGATAATGTATTGACATTTTGTATGCTAGTTTTAATTTGAATATTTATGTTATGTTTAAACCTTTTCATATGGGGAATGCATTGGACATAGTATGTGATAGGTGGAGCCCACTATAGATCCTTGATGAATCAGTAGGTCTCATGAGAAAGACTTGTGTCTTGGAATATGGCCTTGGAAAAATCTTATTTGAAGTCTTGGCACAAGGCCTTGACTATGTGGTTATGAAGTCTGGTATTATGCATTCCATCATTAGGAAATTGGTTATTGAAATTTCATGTGATGATTCAACTAGTAGAATATCCTTGTGAATAATTAAATAGAATTTTTTTTTTAATCTTTTCCATATTATAATAAATTTTAAGTTTAAAAGGATTTTGTTTTAGTCTTATACATTGCCTAAAATATTTATGCTTATTTATGAAAGTTTCCGTATATTATCATCCTTACTGAGCATCTGAGCTCACCCCATTATATGTTTTGTTTTTTCCAAGATGTGAAGAAGTATTTGATGGTTGACCAGTAGGGACAGGATAAGGATATAAGTTTGTTCAAAAGGGGACAAAATGTTGTTGATGTTTTTATTTCATTATGTAATGTACAACTTATGAATATTTCTAGTACTTCCAATGCTACTAAACTGATCGGTATTTCGGGATATGATTCATTGTATCAGGCCTATGTTATTTAATAATGCACTGAATTTGGGTAATTGGGGTCAAGGTGTTACATTTGGTATTAAAGGAAGTTTAGTACAGACCTTATAAGCAAGATTTTGAAAAACTCTTATTAGAGAAACTTACCTTAAGATAGACCTTTTGGATTTGTATAGAAGAACATCCTATAATTTTGGTATTATAGATATTTTGTGAGTTTTCCAAGAAATACATCCATGTATGGATGAGAGTAGGTAGAGGAGGCTCTGGCATAGATGGACCTAAGGGAAAACTATAAAACACTGCATTGAGATAGACTCGAATGGGAACTGGTGCACGACCACGAGAATTGTTGCACTCTTGGTTACCACACAACTGGGGGATATGCTTATGATAATTATCATTTTCTTAACAAACCATTATGAAGTTTTTATGAGTATATACTTCCTAAAAGAAAACATTTTTATGATTATGGATTATATCCATAAACTGTTCAATTTAGGTTAAGTGTTTTAAAAGTTTGGAATAATGTATTGGCGTTCATAAACTAATCTAGTGTATGCCATTGTTTATAAATGGAAACTAGTGGAAGGAATGGAAACTGTATCAATGCATGAAATCCATTTAGGTATGGCCATCCTACTCTAGATAATTATAGTGGAGCTGGTGAAGCAACTGATTTTAATCTTATTATCACCATACAAAGACAACTCACTCAGGTTATTAAAAATAACCATACCCATATGGAGCACCCTAATCCAAAATGTGGAGGATGAATGTTAGACCGCTTCATGAGGCAAAAACCACCAACATTAAATGGGAGTACAAATCCATTAGTTGCTGAGAAATAGATAAATTCCTTAGAGAAAATATTTCATGCTTTGGGGAGTAGCGAAAGGGAAAAAGTTGTCATGGCAGTTTATCATCCCACAGGAGATGTAGATCAATGGTGGTTTTTAATCACCAAACACAAAAAAATATGAAGAAGTATCAAAATTTGAATGGAGGGAGTTTAAAGAGATTTTTTTTTTGAAAAATACTTTCCTCATGACCAACGAGCAGATATGGAAAGACATTTTATGAGTTTTATGAAAAACGAGGATGAGAATGTCACGAAGTATGAGGCTTACTTTACAAGGTTTACAAGGCATGAAACATATTATATAAATAACCCAAGGAGTAATAATTATCGATTATTTGATTCGTTAAAACCATTTCTCTGTCGAGCATTAGTCTCACAATCCTTCTCATCGTATGAAGATATTTTCTCTTGCGCTATCAATATAGAAAAGGAATTCTCCAAGTCTTACAACATTAAAGCAAAGTAAGACAAAAATAGATTTGATGAACACTCTAGTATTGGAAATTTGGGGAAGAAGGGAAAATTTTAATATCTATCCTACCGTAAATGTGGGAAGAAGCACCCTTGTACATGCCTAAAGGGAATGGGAGTCTATTACAAGTGTGGTGAAAAAGGTCACCAAGCTCGTGATTGCATGGGGAAGAAAGAGTCTGTCAATGTCGAATGCTACAATTGTATAGAATAAGGTTATTATGAAAATAAATGTCTTAAGTGCCAATGGAACTTACCTCAGAAAAGGCCAAGGGAGAAATGTCAAACTTGTGTGATCACTACTGCTGAGGTTGAAGTTCTGAAAGACGTGGTGGCAGGTAATTTAATGGTATCCTCAAGTTTATCCAATGCTTCATATGATTCTATATCATCTCATTGTTTAATATCTTAGCAATTTTCTAATAAAATTATATACTTTTAATTTGTCATAAAATTGGAGTTGTCAGTCAAAACACTTATGGGATGTATCATCGCAACAATGTTTTCTGGATCAGTTCCCATTAGGGCATATAAATTTTATTTATCTACTGATCTCATCTTTATACCCATGATTAAATTTTATATGATCCTCAGAATGGATTTCCTTTTGGACCATGATGAGAAAATTTATAGTAAGAAGAAGGAGGATACAATTTTTGATGATGTAAGGAGTACCATATCTTTAGAGCAGAAACTTCACCAACTTATTCTTATCTATATCGACCCCCAATAGCTCTACTAAATTCAATTATCGGGGAGGACGAGAATTAAATAACTATGGGTCAGGAAAATAATGTTCAAATAGTGTACGTACCCATTATTCAAGTATATGTTGAGGTGTTTCCAGAGGATTTACCTAGACATCCTTTGGAACGAGAAATTGAGTTTTCCATTGATTTAATTCCTGGTTCAAGGCCCATATTGAACAGCCCTTATAGAATGACCATTGTAGAATCATTGGAAATAAAGAAAAAACTAGTGGAATTGATTAACAAGGGATTTATTTACCCTAGTGTTTCTTTATGGGGATCCCTTATCCATTTTTTTAAGAATAAAGAAGGATATATGAGGTTCTGCATTGATTACAGGGAGATCAATGCCATAAGAATAAAGAACAAGTATCCCCTACCTCGCATTGATAATTTATTCGTACAACTTCATAGAGCACAATATTTTTCAAAGATTGACCTTTGATCTAGATTTCATTAGTTGTGTGTGAAGAAGGAAGACATTCCGAAAACAGTATTTCGAACCAGGTATAGGCATTATGTGTTTACAGTAATTCCTTTTGGATTGACAAATGAACCCTATGTCTTCATGGATCTAATGAATAGAGTTGTCAAGGGATATCTTGATGACATTGTAGTGGTATTTATTGATGATATCTTGGTATTCTATAAAAGATAGAAAGATCAATAAAATCACATGCGCAGTATTAAAATGACTCATAAAAGAAATGAATTATATTGGATGCTTTTCTAGTGTGAATTCTAGATTCATGAGATTTCATTTCCATGCCATATTGTCTCTAAGGATGGAATCTTTGTTGATCCCTCAAAGACCAAGTCAATCAAATAATGGCCATCACAAATGTGTATAACTGAGGTACGTAGTTTTATTGGTTTAGAAGGATTTTATTGACGTTTTGTTCAAAATTTTGAACGGTTGGATAACCCATTAACCAATCACCATATAAAGGGGTTAAATTTCTTTGGAAAAAATAGTGTGAAGAATTGTTTCATGAACTGAAGAGAAAATTAGTCAATTCTTCTATCTTGACTCTACCATCAGGTAACGATGGGTTTTTTATTTATATTGATGCTTCAATGAAAGGACTTCGTTTTTTCCTCATGAAGAATGATAGATTTATTGCCTATGCACCACGAAAACAAAACAATCATGATAAAAACAATCCTACTCATTATCTTGAGTTAGCTGATGTGATATTTACTCTAAAAAATATGGAGACACTATCTCTATGGTGAAAAATGTGACATTTATACTAAACACAAGATTTTGAAGTATATTTTATCACAAAAAAGAACTCCAAATGGGCCAAAGGTGATGGCTTGAACTACTCAATGACTATGATTTCACTATACACTACCCCCTGAGGAAGGAAAATTAGGTGGCTGATGATTGAGAAAAAAGGATCATGGAGTTTTAAACAAGATGAGAGTTGGAAGGGATACTATTTTCATAGATCTAGTAAATATGAATATGGTAATAACCATGTAAGGTGAAACATCAATGCTTTTTGAAATGGTTTCCAAACCATCTTTACTAGAATTGATAAAAAGTACTCAAGCTGATGATGAGTAATTTCAAAAGAAAATTAATGTTTTGAACAATGGGATAATGATTGACTTTTTATATAAAGATGTAATTTTGAAATTTGGGATGTGACATTGTGTTCCCGATATACCTGATCATAAAAGAGAATTATTGGATGATACTCATAGCTCCAATTTTTGTATACATTCTGGTAGAACTAAGATGTTTTGAGATTTTAGAGAACATTTTTGGTGGGACTACATGAAGGGAGAGATTTCTGATTTTTTTTCGAGATGTATAGATTGTCAACCAGTAAAAGCTGGAAGGAAACAACTTAGAGGATTCAGGCAACCTCTTCTCATACCTAAGTGGAAATGGGATAATATTATGATGGACATTGTCATGTATCTACCAAAGACTGTTAGAAGGAATGATGCAATATGGGTCATTGTTTATCTGCTTACCAAGTCAGCACATTTTCTTTCGATAAGAGAAGATTTACCACTTGAACGTATGGAAATACTATATATTAATGATGTTGTAAGACTTCACGGAGTACCCATATTGATTGTTTCTGATCGTGATCCCCATTTTACATCAAGATTCTGGAAAAGTCTTCAGAAAGACCTATATACTAAACTTCGTTTAAGCACTGCCTACCACCCTCAAACTGATGGACAATCAGAATGGAATATTCAAACCTTAGAAGACATGTTGAGATCTTGCTCACTTGACTTTCAAGGTATGTGGGATCAATATTTACCTATGGTAGAATTTTCCTATAACAATAGCTTTCATTCGAGTTTTCAGATGGCACCATATAAAGCATTGTACAGAAAGAGATGTCGCACACTAACATGTTTGGATGATGTCGGTGAATGAAAACTCATAGGGCCAAAACTTATTGAAAAAATAATGGAAAATGTGAATATTATCCAAACCCACATCAAAGCATCTCAATGTTGGAAAAATAGCTACGCCGATAACCGAGGGAAGGATTTGAAATTTAAAATTTGAGATCATGTTTTCATGAAGGTATCTTTATGGAAGGGTGTTATACGTATTCATAAAAACGGTAAATTGAGTCCCAGGTACATCGGAACTTTCGTAATTCTAAAACGAATTGGAGTTGTAGATTATCATTTTTCAGTGCCTCTATGTCTCTCCAAAGTTCATGATGTGTTCCATGTATCACTGTTGAGAAAATACATGCCTGACCCAACGCATGTACTGAACTTCTGAGGAAGTTGAACTAGAACTTGATCTGTCTTATTTTGAAGAGCCCACCGAAATTCTTGATACTAGAGAACAAGTTCTAAGAAACCGGATTACTTGTCTGGGAAATGTTCTATAGAGATATCATAAGATGGAAGAGGCAACTTGGGAACCCAAGTAACTTATGATGAAGAACCACCCGAATCTTTTTATGTAGTAATATTCGATAAATTTTGAGGATGAAATTTTTTTAAGGTTGAGAGAATGTAGCACCCCAATCTTTCGTGGTATGTTTCCCTATGAATGATGCAATAGCTTACATTTTATGCAACTTTGAGATTCTAACACATCGCGACCAATCAAACTAGCTGTTATGAATAGTAATACCAACTTTTTGAAATTTTATAAATTTAATTTTTCAAAAATGATTTCATTTTTGAATTCGGAACGTCGAAATTAGTTTTGGGAAATTTTTGGTATTTTTCTGAAAACATTCAATTATTGATGAATAGTGAAAAACAAAGCTTTATTTGTTAAAACCGAATTTTTTTAAAATAATTATTAATATTTTTTTATATTTATTTTAGGTCAAAATTGATACATAATACCTATATAATTTCAATTTAATTCATTGGATTCATTTTATAATAATTTTAGATATATAAAAATTTTATTTAACTCTTTACCGTCTTTTACCCACCTCCTATGAGAATTTGCAAATTTTCATAAAACGTAATTTTACCACTTCTATGATTTGAATTTTTGAAATCCGAGAGACACCATTGATATCAATAATTAAAATTTGGGTCAATAAGATGAAAATAATTTCAGGTGAATAGTAACTTTTGACTTTTATTTACCACGGGTAAAAGTAAATAGGGTGATGAAGGGTAAAAATGATATCATAATTACCCTACCACATGTCCTAATTCTATTGGATAAGCGTAATTTGTACAAAAACAATCTTTGTAATAAAATATGATCCCCTTTGGTCAACTTTTATTATATTAGGACATTTATTATTATTTTATTTAAAGAATAGTTAAAAGAGTTAAATTCAAAGTTTAATAACTAAACATTTTTAAATATTGTGTTACACACAATATAAATTCGACTATAAATATTAATTATAAATATAAAAATATTTTCTATATAATGGTATTTTATTTATCATTTTTAGACATTAAATTTTTTAATTTATTTATGACACAATGACGATGCAGTAATTACCTTATTAATGATTGATTAAAATAATTGATATTAAAAATTTACAAATAAATGTAATTTTAGACTTTTGATGAATTCCCGAAATTTTCAAGGATAATATGACATTTTAGGATTGATTGAATAAATTTTTCCGAATTATTCATGCTATTATGATTTTCACAAAAACCAAATACTAAATAGTTCGAAAATTGACATAATTGAGGTTTTAAAACAAATACTATATTATTAATTGATATTAAATTATTAAAAATATAAAGTTCAGAAAAAGGACTTAGATAAGTTTATATATTAATAATGTACCACATGGGGTTCTCTAGAAATTTTAGAGTACATTTATTAACCATATGATATAAAAATACTAAGAGACATGATAAATGTCAAACTATTTAACTAGAAGTTAAATCTAAAATATAAGGCAAATATAGTGACCTAAACCTGTCTAAAACCTATTGGTTGAGAGATTTTCAACTCATCCCCTCCTTATCTCATAAATAAATCATTTTTTCAACACTATAAACCGAAAATTATTTTATTATAAAATAATATATCATGTTTTTTCTAAAGTGACCCACACCTCTCTTATAAAAGGGTACTTACACTTATCTTAATTTCACACCTCAAAAGACATTTTTCTTTGCCAACCCCTACCCAAATATCCTCCAAACATTCCTTCTTCATCATATATGCCTTACTTTGTTCATAAATCCAACCTAATGAGCCCTTTTGATCAAATCAAAAGGTAGAACCCGAAGAAGAGGTAAATATTTCATCACCTCTTTTATGTTCTTTTCTTCTTCCACTTCCTCTTTCTTTGTTGATTACATTGTGAAATTTCACTAATGTAAGAAAAATAATATTTTTATATAGCTTATTCATACAAATTCAAACATTAAATTCCCAACTAATGAGGTGACGATAGGTGTTCCCTAATTATCGTGGTTAATATTATCTTTTAGGACAACATAATATTTCTATTTTTTCATTGTGTTCAAAGGTTATGTACCTTATCATTGACATTACCCATTGAATTGGGGAACATTTTAATATAATTTTTGAACTCCTTATAATTGAGACACTAAATTTGGGGTGTTTCCTTAGTTGGAATTATGTTCTCCTCAATTTAATTAACTATCCCATTAATCATATTTTGATATTCATGAAATTTATGACTTTACTTTCCACACTAAAAGAACATGCTGGTACCATAAAAAATCCCTCTGAGATTCTTCCTATACATTGATAAAAAGGAAGGATCGTCTTCTTCCCTCTATGATTATTATATTTTCCTTTCAAATAATTCTTCATTTTCCTATCAAACCCATGATTTTGATTAGAAACTTCAGTCTCCCTTTTTGTATAAAAAATACAACGAAGGTACATAGGGAAAAAAATAAGATATTGACCCCATCATGATAAATGCATTACATTTTATCATGTTTCCACATATTCTTGACGAAATTTCACCATTTGTTTGATTCACCCTACAAATGATATGCTGTCGAAATAACCTTTCAGTGTACAGAAAAATAGGGAATAGAAAATATATTTTTCGTGGTATAGATCCATTGCTTAAAACTAGCGGATTTGTTGTTCCACTAAAATAAGGAAGTAATATTAGTCAAAAGGATTCAATAAATAGTCGTGCCCTCATTTTCTCATTTAGAAGACTAGAATTATTCCTGTCTGTATAATATCAACATTTGTGGTCATATATAAAAGGTATTTTATAACATATATCGTAACATTAGGTTTCTTGGGAGGACCATCATTAAATTGTACATTGTATTCCAAATTAACATGGTTCATGTGGGTTCATCCATGACTAAAATTAAAAATTATATAATGAGAAAAATACTTCCCAGAGAAACCCCCAGAATCATGAAAAATAACATATATGATGTCTAGGTCATAACATCTAATTTTTAATTTTTGACACTATAGGTTTATCCTAGGTTATTCATAGAAAACATCTGTAAAAATCCTTTATGATGGTTCATAAAGAGTTTGTGAATTTATAAAGCATGTCCCCCAGAAGTTTCAAACTATGTGTGTAGTAAGTCCCATTATTGTGCACCAATTCTGGATCGAGTCTAGCTCAATACGGTGTTTTCGAGGTTATTAACCCTAGATAAATATATGCAAGATCCACATCCACATGTAGTATTTATATAGGGATGTATTTTTAAGAAACCACTATCTCTATCCTTTAGCAAAATTCTAGGACATCTTCTTATACTTTAACACATCCTTATACTTATCCTTATAGAATTCTATAGACATATCCTTAAAAATATCACTAGGGATATCACAATAGTTTTCTCATCCTAGTTTCCAAGGGATAACTAAACCTTTCAATTGATATCAACTATATCATTATAGGATTAACATACATGGATATTTCATCATCTTATATAAATATTCTACCCATTACAAAAGTACACGGATGAGGAAAATAATATTCTTGTATATTTGGAATCATGAAACATAATCTTCTAACTCGGTAAAAGATCTTCAAATTCTCACATAAAGATATCCCCATATTGTAATTCAACATAAAACATTTTCATCATTACCTAGGGAAATGAAACATTTTTAATGTTGAGCTCAGATTCTACGTCAGGGTAAATAAAGGAGATACATGAGAATAACATGAGCAAAGGGGTATGAGAACATGAGCATATAACATTTGAAGATCATACCCTCCATATAAAATATCATAATCATGAGTCATGGCATAAAGATTGGTAGTTCAAAAGACATGAATCATAAGGAAACCAAATAACATTTGTCATTACGGGATAACATTGGAATAATACATATTCTTGTGGAATAAAAATAAACTTTGAACATAGTGAAGAATTCTAAACAAAAATGGGATCATTAATTATGTTAATGACTTGAAATCAAGTCCTTGCATAAACTTATAGACATGCAATGAGGTCTGGGCCTATCATTATGGACATGAAAGGAATGTCCACACATAAAATCTTCAACATGTAATCAGGTTCATGCGTAACATTGTGAATATGTATTGAGGTTCACACAAAACATTGTGAACATATAATCATGTCAATTCATACCATTGTGGACATTAAAGATAGGTCCATACATAATATTGTGAACATGTAGTTAGGTTCACACATAACATATATACTCATGAGTTATCAATTGTTAAACAATGCATTGTAAGGTGCTATAAGTCTCACCCATCACATAATTAAATCATAAATATGAATTCCAAAATATCATAAACATTCATCACATAATAATCCATGAAATGAAGTATGTATCATAATCATTTCATCATATCATAACCTGTAAAGAAATATACAGGTTTTATAACCATTTCCTCAAATCATAACCAATGAAAAGAATTTGGTTTCATTAGAATTTTGTCATGGTATATCGAGTGGGAGAGAAACAGGTATCATAAACAACTTGTCATATTCAACATAAATAATTCAAAGAAATAATAACAATGGTGATCTGGTATCATATCCCTCGTAAAGCATAAACTATATCTTAGGATGTGAAATTATATAGTGATTGATTTTGAAAGAACAGCTGGAATGTTTCCTAAGGAAAATAACCGTTTTTAAAAATCACATTTATATATCATTTTTAAATTACTTTAATTTGAAAATAACAATGGAAAATTATAATTAAATAATTTTTATTTTATTTTAATATTTTGTGTAATAAAAAGTCATTTCTTTGTTGAAAAAATTATTTTTAAATTTTAAAACCATTTGAAACCCATTTTCTTTGAAAATAACCATAAAATCATAGAAAGGAACGTTTGAAATTCATTTAAATAACTTTTTTTTTAAAAATAATACATTTTTTTAAAACCCATTTCCAAAAAATTTCTTAAAATATCTTTTAAAATATTTTACAAAACATTTTATTAAATCATGATTTTTAAAGACAACAAATTTATGACTATAGAGAGAAATAAGGTCATATTTTCCTCGAAACACTTTCTTAACTATCTTAGGTATCAAATATCATAAAAATAGAACCATTACATGAAGATATCAATAATAAAAATAGGATAATAAAATTCATATAATTTTTGATAAATGGATTATTATATTTTATTTAATGTAGTATAATCACAAACAATACAGATAAATGATGAGATTACAGCAAAAACACTTACCACTTTGGTAACTTTGAATAAAAATACCCCATGAAAGGATTACATTGTATGAAGACTAAATTATCCTTAAAATAATTATATTAAAGATGTAACATTTATAAGGTAAAGTATATACCCCTTTTATAATAATATATGTGCATTACAAAACATGTGACTCAAAAAATAATGATTGAGACAAAATTATATTACCACTTTGGTAACATTAAAACTATAACACCGTGAAAGATTAATCATAAAATGGTAGTTTAAAAACCAAAACATAAAAATATCATTATCATAATGTACATTAATTTAATGTACATAAAACACATATAATAAAGAGGCGGTGAATATAGAATGTTTCACACAAAATTATAAGGTGAGACAAAAATCTATTACTACATGAGTTACTTTGAAATAATGCAATTCATAAAGGTTTAACATCATTTGGAACATTCAATATAATTAGTTAAATTAAATTCTTGATATGAAATTTCATAGGTTAATATATACACACCACAAAATAATGTATTAATGAATATGGCATATGTCTCTCGGAAATAAAAATGAGATTAGAAATCCCCTGACCTTAATAATTATCTTCCTTAGTACATGTTAAAATATCATACATAATAAAAATTAGTTTATTATAAATATTAAAAATACAATATTCATATATATCATACCATATATGATTCTATTATTAAATTTTATTAACTTTTTAATAACAATTCCATGTTAATGTTATGCTTCGAGTAATAGCTGCTTTGTTTTTCATATATGTTTTGATTTGTCATTTTTGGTCCCCTTACATTGATCATGATGTAATAATTTATAAAAATTAATAAATGATATAAATAACATATATAACCAGTATATATGTTATATAATAATCATTAAAAATAAAAAATATAAAGTGAAATAAACTATTCAAGGAGACGGTAGGTCGTACGTATGCAAGAATGATACTTCCATTTTATTGTCATATTCAAAGTAAAAAATGTAATTGGTATATATATATATATATGAATATATTATCATTATATTATATTTATTATTTTATATATATTACGTACTTATATTTAACAAATCCTTAAAACATTCCATGTAAAGCATTAATGAATCACATTGCTTCACGAGGTGGTACTCCGTCGTACACACGAGCGACATTACCGTACACTAACCGAATTTAAATCATGAAGGTCTATGTCATATATTTATTTTATATGATAGAATATTCCTAAATATCACATATATAATATATAAACTATTAATCCATCATTATTTCTGATAATTAATGGTGGTAATAGAAGAAAGAATGACAACGGTTCGCGAGGTGGTTGGCTGTTGAACTGACGAATAATTATTGTGTGTCCCATTTGATGGAAGTGTGTAATTTTTTTGGTATTAAATTTAACCGAAAAATATATTAGTATATTTAAGATACTTTTCTTATTTTATAATCATGATATTAATATAAATTTAGGGATATGGGGAATAAATAAAATAAAAACATTTATTGATGAATGTTACCACTTCTTCGAGTATCTATTTTGGTTTATCCCAAGAGACATCCATGGTTGAATTTATTCCAAAATATAAGATTATAAGATGAGTGGAGTTAAGTTGGGAGTTTATTTTTTCAGGTTTTGGATGATTGAAACGTATTTAGAGGTTTGAATAAGTGAGGTGGGGAGTTCCCTTTTACAGTGGAGGAGGAGTGGCATTCTGGTAAATACTAACAGATAAACAATATTGTGAAGTCTCCCTTGTATAATGTTATTCAATAAGGAACCATTTCTGATCTAAGAGATAATATGGTCTAAATATGTCCATAAAATGTGTTTTGGAAATGTTTCAAGGTCATTTAGGCCCTAATGATTAAATTTTAGTCCCTTAGTAAACTCGTTTTTCTCTTAGTTATGGTTATTAATAGTAACTGTTTAAACTAATTTTTTTAAAAAATTAATTTTTAGTTATTATAAAATATATATTAATATAATTAAAAATACATGATCTATTTTAAAAAGTATAATCACATAAGTTTCATAAATTAATTTACAATTAATCAAGTAGATGGGATGAGACAATAGGTTTTCTTAAAGTGAATGTATTTAAAAGGTTCAAATGCTTTTATATCAAATTTCAATGTGAAATTAATTAAAATTACAAAAATTTTAATTCTATTTTTTATAAAATAACTAATTAAAAATTAAAACTAATTCAAATCATAATTTAACATTTTAAATTTCTTCAGTGAAAAGTTATTTTTCAATTAAAATTCAACGTTTTTGACTATTAATCATAAAAATGAGACGACTTAGAAACATTTCAAACATTAACGCTAATATATTATTGAAATTATAATTTTAAAAATAAATTTTATTTTCAAAAATATAATTTATAAATTTTCCAAAGATTATTTTTAAAATAAGTGCATCATTAAAATTTGGTAAAACTACCATTTAGAAAAATACAAATTTTTATTCCTTAAATAAGATTTATTATTATCACCATTCTTAAAACCAAATATAATGAATTTTAAATATTTGATTGAATAGTATATATATATCATTAAAATAATTCCTTAAAAAATTTTTATTGAGATGAAATGTGTTTGTGGGTAGAAAAATAGTTTTTGGGAAAGTTACTTCTTTATTTTAAAAATAGTTTTTACTATAATTTATAATTAATTGGTAATTAAATAATTCATTCTATATAAATGTGTAAATCATATTTTCATAATTTATTTAATCTTATTCATAACTACCTTTCCAATGGCTAGGTGATAACTATAATTATATTTTAATAAAAGTATTTTTAGGATATTTTTGTTCGAAAAAAATCAGTCTTGTGTGTAACATATGATATCTAAGGGATCAGATATTGTGTGTAATATAATCTAAGATCAATTTTTCATGTTATTCAATCTAAAAATGGTATCATGTGTTACAAAAACCAAACTAAATGTTGTGTGTACCAAAATATAAACTCAGTGTCATATGTAGCCCAAGATTCGCTTGGGGTATCATGTAATGAAAGCGATCAAAATTTTTAATTTATTTGAAGAAAAATTCATAAAAAATCCTTTTATTACATCCTAGACCCATTTAAATTAATTTCAGTCTTAAATTTTTTCATGTTTATTAATAGTTTAGTACTTGAAAGTTAATTTCATAGAAACCCACATTATAAATATGAATTATAGTACCTTATTTGGAAGAATTGTCATTAATAACTTAATTGTTACCCAAAGAAACCCAAAACTAGGTTTCCAAAAAGGTGAAAATAGGTAGTAAGTTATTTCATTGGAATGGAAGAGAAAAAAACCACCCAAATACTAATTGATATTGATATAGAACATGTTCAAGAAAATGTTGACAATCACAAATCAATAAACCAAATATACGTAGAATAATTACATTGATATCATCAAAAATTATAATAATACGACAACATTTTATTTCAAAACCCTTTTCAATATGTTAATAAATTTTCATGAGAATATATACATATATGATTTCATTCGATTTCATTATCAAAATGTCCCCCTTTTATTCTATATTGATCAACTTCAACTTTATCTCTTACTCAATGAAATTAAGGTGAATTCATTATCACTTAATCTTTATGGGATCATAAGATCAATAGATATCCTTATATGGCATTCCATCAATCTTTAGGTATCATAAAAACAAGAAATTTTAGTACATGTTATTTAATATGCATATATATATTCAAATGGTGAAGTCATAAATTAGTCTCTAAAACCTCATCGAATATTAAAATAAAACCATTTCATCAATGGTTAACCTTATAACCCTTCCAAATAAAATTCACCCATTATTCATTAAATATGATATTTTCTTATTCAAAATACTTTTTCATTTGAAAATTGGGTCCATAATTATACCAATATAATATAAAATGTGTTTTTATTTTTCAAGAATCCATGTAGGGGGATAATATTATGAAATTTCACTGTATAATGAAGAATAATATTTTCATAGGGCTTATTCCAAAAAAAAATCAGACATGAAATTCCCAATTAATGAGCGGAGGAGAAGTTTTCTCTAATAAGTATGAATCACTTCATCCAATAATATGTTATAATATTTACCTTTTCTCTTTGTTTTCATAGTGAGTTGTGTCTTATCATCCACATTATTCCTTTCATAGGGGACCTTTTTAGAATAATTCCCAAACTACTTTCAATTTAGACTTTAAAGTATGGGTGGTGCGTTAGTTTTAATTGTACTAATCATCCCATTGATCTTAATACAATATTCATATATATTATAAACTTCCTTTAATCATTTAATGAACTTCTAAGTACCATTCAAGAAAATAATTCCAGGTTTATTCCCACACATTTATCATAAAGGAAGACTTGCCTTTTTTTCTCCATGGTTCTTAGATTTCTCTTTGAAATCCATCTTCCTTTTCTTTTAAAAAAGATAATATTCATGGAAAACTGGAATATATCATTTTATAAAATGGATATGAGGAAGTTATATAGTAAAAATAAATTTATTAAACTCATCACAATCCAAGGAGTTAGTTTAATCTTGTTTCCTCATAGTTTTGATAAAGGTTCACTATTGATTTTCTTCAAAATTCACGTGATAGGCGGGAAAAGTAACATTTCCATGTTCTGAACAATGGAGAATGGAAAATATTATTCTAGTGAAATATATTCACTCCTCAACAGAAATTGGGCCATTTTTTTCACTAAAATAAGGTAGTGTTTCCTTATAATGGATCCAGGAATGCATTTTTTCCCTCCTTCGATCATTTGTAATCTTACCACAATTCATGTCATGATAGGATTGTGTGGTCATTGCAATGAGGTTTTCATTCCATCTTCCATAAAATTCGATTTCCTGGGAGGACCATAATTTCCTATCTAATTTTATCCCTCATTAATGTAGTTCCTTTGGGTAAACACCATTGTCTATAACCAAAAACAACACCATGTTCAACCATTTTCATAATATAAAACCACATAATCATTAAAAATTAATATATGATGTATAAATATTAACACCTCATTTTTAATATATGAAACCTTAGGTTAGTCATATTTTATTTATAGTCATAACCTATTTAAATCATTCATTATGGTTCGTTAAGAGTTTTTGAATTTCTAAAGCAAGTCCCCCCTGAGTTTCAATACAAGTGTGTAGTAAGGCCGCTTTTCAGGCACCAGTTCCCCATCATGTCTATCTAAATACAATTTTTTGGGGGTTTTATCCCCTAGGTACATATATAATATATTCCCATCCAATTTTAATATCTATAAAGTGATTAATTTCTAAAACAACATTACCAATATCCTTTAACAGAATTGTATTACATTTTATTATACTTTTACTCATACTAATACTTTTCCTTAGCAACATCCCTAGAAACGTCCTTATAAATATCCCTAGTGGACTCCCTAAATTTATCACAACCTAGTTTCTAAAAAATAAAAAAAACCCTTACATTTATACCATGTATAGTGACCCGGTCATAACATATATATATTTTATATGATTTTAGTTGAATATTTTGATTATTAAAAAACTACATATCGAAGGACTATAATAGTGTAGTGGTTTTTGAATCTTTTTACACAATAATCTATATCGGTTAAAGGTCATTAATGTTTCTCTTAAACATATTCCCACATATAAATCCGACATAAATTCTTTTTTCATAACCTGAGGAAAGGAAATCCAGGAAAGTGTGAGCTCAGATGCTTAATCAGGGTAAATAAATGGGATACATAATCATAGCATGAACATAAGGGTTTGAGAACATGAGTATATAACATTTGAAGATCATACACTTCATATGAATGAATGTAATAAATATTCAAGGCATAAATATTGGAGTTTTATAATATATCTGTCACACCCGCTATTTCAAAATTTATTTATTTCATTAAATTTCTTTGCATTGGTTAGTTCGGGTCGAAACCCGACTTAACATTTCAAGTCCCTTGTGTTTTGGTCTTGTCTGCGTCCAGCGCGACGCGGTCGAAGCTGCGCGGCCTCGCTTGGGTCCCCGCGCGGCCTCGCCGATTCACCGCACGTCTTGCCGGTGCCTTGTTTTGGTTTTGAGTTTTGATTTTAAGTTTTTATTTAATTTTATTTTATTTGTATTGAATTCTATTTTATGTTTTTATTTAGTTTCATTTTTATTCATTTATTTATTTCTTTTTTTTCTTTCTTTTTTTTCCCTTTCCCTTTGGCGTCGTGACCCATCTCTCTGCCTCTCCCCGTTTTTTTTTCTTTCTTCCCTCTTTATCCCGTCGAAGTTTCCCCCCCCCCTCCTAGGGTTTGGCTTGCGCCGAACCCCCTGCTCCCCTTCGGCTCCCGTCCGGCGTCATCCTCAACGGCCCTCTCCCGCTCACCCCATCGCCGGCCGGCTCGCCCCGCCATCGGCTCCCTGTCACGGCCCTCTCCTGCTCGCCCGCCTCGACCTTCTCCCGGCCGCCGCCGGCTCCCCATCCCGTTTCCCCATCGTTGCCGCCTCCTTGGCCAGCCGGCCTCCGCCGCTCCTGCTCCCTCTCCATCCCGGCACCGCAATGTCCGGCGACCCACCTCCCAGCCACCGCTCTATCTCTCGGCCGCCGCTCCGTCTCCCTTTTATCTTGTCCGGTGACCCCAACCCGATCCTGCTCCTCCCGGCCAGCTACTCCTCAATTTGTTTTTCCCATCCAGCGAGATCCAAGGCCGGCGCGCCTCTGTTCCCTGTGCACGAACCCTCCCCGGCACGCTTCTCCCCTTAGCCGAACCATATCCTCCCTTTAGTTTTATTATTATCATAATTTTTCATTTATTATTATTATTATTATTATTTCTTTCTTTCTGCAAGTTTTCTGTTTTAGTTTTCTTTTCCAGCAGATATGAGGTCCGGTTTTGTGGTCTTAACTTGATGTGTTTAATTCGAATTCATGAAATTGAGTTTGCGCGAGGTTCCTTGTGGTGCAAACGGAGCGCGATTGATGTTTCGCGCTAGAATTTGTGGGTTTCACATCAATTATCGGGTTTCTACGTCGAGGTAGGTGGTTCCGTGCTATACCATCATTAGATGATTTAAATTGATCCTTAATTAAATTGCAATGTTTTCTAATGATAATTTGTGTGATGTGAAATTTATTTTAGGCATACTTCGATTTTCAGATTTGATGAATTGAATTGTTTTTAAGTAAATTCCAATGTATTTCATGTGCGTCGAGTTTTTGAAATCTTTATATGTATTTTGGTTAATTGGTTAAGGTGTGAAAATTGTGTTTTCAAGAACGCTTGAGGTGCAAGGGTGATTAAATTGAGTTTTCCTTTTAAAGAAGATAAACAATTCTGATGTGTTAATTTTTATTAAGAACCTTGAGTGTGTTTTAGGGGTGCGAATGATGTTTTAGAAGGGTTGGGATGCGCAACTGATTTTCAAATGGTTTTGGCATCTAAAAATTTGTGTGTTTTAAAGTGAGGTCTTGTGGTATGCATATGTGATGTTTTACAAATTAAGAAATTGTTTAATTAAGTGTCGATTAAGATGAATAATATGGTTGGTAAGGTTTTCGAGGTTGCATGGTAGGTGCGAAATGTGTTTTCAAGTTCTTTGAGGGGTGTGTGTAATTAAATGTAGATCTTCAATCAAAATGTGTCAATTTGGGGGTGTTTGCCGTGTTGCGTACTTTTGGAGTTAAATTGAAAATTGTTTGAACAATGGGAAAATATTTTTTTTTTGTTTGCATAAGCTACACTTTTGGTTTTAAAGTGACGTTCGTATATGAAATTGAGTTCGTCGTTCTGGTGCAAACCTTTTCTTTCTAATTTTAAGTGTTTTATCAAAATTGTTAATTGCACTTATTAAATTATATGTGGAGCGTGAGGGTTGTGTTTGGCAGTATTAGGTGTGCATTAAGTTTTAAAGGTATTCTTACATGTGAGATTGGACATGCCTCATGTGAACACTCTTATTGTGCTATTTTGAAATGTTCTTCTAATTGTTTAAAAAGTTTATCAAGTCACGCAAGTGATCTGGACTATGTGATAAAATGGTTTTGGTGTGCGTGTGTTTTTTTAAGGTGTTTGGGTATGCAAATGGTGACGTGTATGTGTAATGTTTTGTTTGGTTCGAGATATGTGGAAGTGATATACATTATTTGAATGAGAAACTTGTCTGAGCACATGGGAAAAACCCTGGGTATCTAGGTGGGCAGACTAGAACTAGTGCGCTAGTGAACCGGATGGGTGTCGTCCCTGTTTCACTTAGCTGGATTGACGATTGCAACACTAACTAAACATGATATCTGAGGGTCGTGGCCTTCTAAGCCACGTGTTCTGAGGGTCGTGGCCTTCTAAGCCACGTTTTCTGAGGGTCGTGGCCTTCTAAGCCACGTTTCACCGAGACACGAGGTTTCTAGGGTCCCACACGAGCTAGATGAACCTTAGGGGATTTACCCACAGTGCTCTACCATCAATGGTGGTGCCTTCCGTCGGCATATGGGGGACCACTTGGGTGTTAGCGTGTGTGTGTGTGTGTGCGTGCGTGTGTGTGTGTGTGTGTGTGTGTGCGTGTGTGAGAGTGTGTGTGTGTGCCCATAATGAACCTTCCTCTTCCTCTTTAAAATCATGTTTGTGAAATGAGTCCCTTTTTAGTGTTTTCCGTTAGCATTTGGTTTGTAAATGTTTTCTTTAACATCATTTTGAAAGTATAATTTTGAATAAGCACTTTAAATTGTCTTTTGATGTTTTGGCATGGAACTTTTTCTCGGTGGCATCCTGCTGGGCTTTTAGCTCACACCCTACATACACCCTTGGGTGTATGTAGATCCTTGTTTCTTGTGTATTCCAGGTTATGCGTTGTGCTCATCGATGGTGGTTCTGGTCGTTGATGGTCTTCTCGTGCAGGTTGGTGTTGTGGTGCGCGGATGCTACACCACTCTTGTCGCTTGGAGGTTTGAGTTAGAGTTCTGGTCTCTTTCGTTGTAATTTATTTTTGGATGTTGGCTCTTATTGTAAACCATTAAATTTGATTTCAGTTCTATGGTCTCGTTGATTGTCATTTTTCCCAGTTTCATTTTATTATCTTGCTAGTGTTTGTGCATACCATTTCGGGTAAACCGTTCCCACAGGTTATTCTTAATACCCGGGGACTTGTGCCAGCCCGTGGGGATCGGGAACGCCCTTCGGGCCTTGCCGCGGACCGGGTCGGGCACCGGGTCGGATGGCGACCCGGCCTGGTTCGTGACAAAATGGTATCAGAGGGCAAGGTTTGCTCTCTTGGGTCGTTTGCTTTTGAGATGGAGTCAGAGTCGACCAAGTTTAAGGTTGTTGGAACTCAACGTTCTAGCTACGAGCAATGTTCCTGGCCAGCACACCTCGTGGCGGGACTCGAGTTACCAATGTAAGTTGGGTTTTGTCCGAGTCATTGTTCCGCGTGGTTAATCTTGCTTAAGGGAAATGAAAAGAGAGTGGGGCCAGTGGTCTTAGTGAGCTCGCAGGGTCTGGCAACCTTGTGGAGCCGGGGACACTGTCCTAAAATACTCTCCGTGGCCAGTGGCGTGATTGGCGTATGGCCGCCAACCATATGCTTCAATCACCCGCTGACACTAGTTTTCTCTTGCGTCGTTTCTCGTCTCATTGTTTTGGAATTGTGGAAAGTTGGTTTTTAAGTTAAAATGTTTTGGTCTTAGAAAATGTTTTCAAATGAATCACATTAAAAATGAAATGATGTGGAAGGTTTGAAAAATTTGGGTTGGATGTTTTGGTTCTGGAAAAATGGAAAGGTTTGGTTTTGGTACTTGGTGTTCTCGTGGGCGACCACATGCATAAGTGTATATGGAAAGAGAAAGGGTTAATGGCACGAGCGGATGAGTGCCTGGATGAATTTGAGGTGGGTGCCAGTGCGGCACGGGAAAATGCATGTGCGAAGCTCACGGGACGCCATTGGTGTTTGTGCAATCTACTGGCTTTGCTTATTTTTAAAATGTCTTGTTAAAGAAAATTTTTGGTGTTTTAGTAAACGGTGTTTGTGTGGCGTGTCCTTGTGTTTTTGAGATGTTGGATGTGTGGCGTTTTGAACTGAGTATTATTTCTGAATGGTTTATGTCCCGAGTTTGAGTTCTTATTTGTAAGTTGGTATGTAAGCGTGTGGTTAGTAAATTCCTTTGAAGAGTACATCGGGGAGCACTTTCAGTGGTTTCCCCTGCACGGTTGGTGTTTTCTTGTGGTATGTCTTGAACGTTGGACCAGTTTGGTTGGGTCCATCGTTTTCTTTCTTGACTAGTGTACACCCCCCCCCCCTATAAAGCGCTGACATGTGATTGAAGTACAACTACGGGGAATTCCCTGTTGGCCGACACTCCAGTTGATCGAAGGATTCTCTTTTTGAATTCTGGAATTAAACCCACCTTTACTTTTTACAACTAAGTGGATCCTCTCGCACTGGGATGACAGATGCGAGGGGAGTTGAATAGAGTTTTGGTTTCTTTGAGTTTCCCGAGTCATCGAGTATGAAATTTGACGTCGTTACGCTTGAAGGTTTCCCCTAGAAACGGCGAAAGAAATTCCAGTGGGGAAGGGTGAAGGCGATTGAGAGCTGTCAGTGCTTATCGATGTTTTGAATGGTTGGTAGTGTTTACATTAGCCGCAAGGGTCATGTTCGGTGACGTCTTGCAGCGTGAGACCTCTTTGATAATCAACAGTGGTTTGGAAGCAACCCTAAGTCGTCGGTGTAGCCTATCATTCTAAATGACCTCTGATCTTTGGTTTGTCTTGTTTAAGAAAGAGGTTTACGTTAGGCCACTAGTGTGGCAGACCCAGTCACATGGGGATGCTACGGTCAATCGCAGGAATCATGTTTTGTTTAAGACTCAGTTTGAAATCCCTCTCTGTATAATGTTCCCCTCAACAACAATGGTCATGTTCAGGTGATGAATCATGGTGTCATGTTCTCATCCAGTGTGACAAAGGGTGATACGCATACACCATTGCAGCTCTTGTGTTGGTTAATGTTTTGGGTATGATCAATTAGATGTCATGGTGTGTTGTGTCTGATGGTGTTGCCTCGGTTGCAGTATGATTGCGTGTTACACCGAAAGGAGAAGCTCCGTTCAAGAGTCTTCAATACCTGACTGCGAGGCAGAAGATGCTTCAAACATCAGGGCTCCAGCCATAGGTCTCGGAGTGAAGCTGGCGCATAGTCAGGAACCCCAGGATTGTATGAGACCCTAGTGTTATCTCTGTCGTCGGTAATAAAGGTGAAGGCAATTTAAAGTTGTTTTCTGTGGTTCCAATCCGAACGACCCGATTGGGTGCGTGAGGCTCCATGTGGCTATAAGGTGGTGCGGTCGTCTCATTATCTTAAGGTCTTGAGGGTTGCGTTCCATCAAAGGTAATCGTTTTTAGTTGTCCCTATGGGATGTGTTGGGTAAGTTGGTATCAAATTGGAATGGAACTCATCTAGGGATGTGAAGATGTTGGTTCGTCTTGGGTTGTGGGTTTGACGCCCGGTAGTTGGGCCCGACCCTCCCCTCCCCTTGTGGTGGGGTGCCTAGCCCCCGTCGAGAAATTTCTAAAGTTTTGTATCTGCTGTCAGTTCTAATGGTGGGGAGACCCACAGTGGGTCTCACACGAATGTCTCTAGATTGAATCAGTGCTGGACTTTTCTTTACTGGCGGGGAGTCTGCTCGAAGCTTTCCGTGCCAGTTTTCCAGTCTCGTTTCGAGTGTCAGTGACTTCCTAATGGTGGGGAGCCCCTCGGGCCTCCCCATGTTGATCTTTTGCTTCTGTTTTTAAATATGGTTTGGTGATAAGTGGTAAAAATTTTCTGTGGATGTGGGTTGACCTTATTTGTTCATTCTATCTAAATGGTGTGGTTCCGGTCTAATAGTTCTTGAGTTGTTTTGGCTTGCGAAGTTGGTTTCCGTGGGTGCGAGAGTTCCCTTCCTTGGTCAGTCAACTGGAGGTGTTCTAGCTCTTCGGGGCGGACGACACATATTGGAATGTCTTTTTATGAGTTTCATGGGGTTGTCCTTAAGTCACTTCCTTTGAGCACGATGCTTTGCCACTTTGCTTGATGTTTGTGGAGATTCCCTTTGAACCTTAAGAGAGTGTGGTTGTCTGCCTTGGGGTTTGATTCTGGGTGTGGCTTTCCGGGGACGGAAAGCTTTATGGTGGGGAGAATTGTCACACCCGCTATTTCAAAATTTATTTATTTCATTAAATTTCTTTTCATTGGTTAGTTCGGGTCGAAACCCGACTTAATATTTCAAGTCCCTTGTGTTTTGGTCTTGTCTGCGTCCAGCGCGACGCGGTCGAAGCTGCGCGGCCTCGCTTGGGTCCCCACGCGGCCTCGCCGATTCACCGCACGTCTTGCCGGTGCCTTGTTTTGGTTTTGAGTTTTGATTTTAAGTTTTTATTTAATTTTATTTTATTTGTATTGAATTCTATTTTATGTTTTTATTTAGTTTCATTTTTATTTATTTATTTATTTCTTTTTCTTCTTTCATTTTTTTCCCTTTCCCTTTGGCGTCGTGACCCATCTCTCTGCCTCTCCCCGTTTTTTTTCTTTCTTCCCTCTTCATCTCGTCGAAGTTTCCCCCCCCCCCCCTCCTAGGGTTTGGCTTGCGCCGAACCCCCTGCTCCCCTTCGGCTCTCGTCCGGCGTCATCCTCAACGGCCCTCTCCCGCTCGCCCCATCGCCGGCCGGCTCGCCCCGCCATCGGCTCCCTGTCACGGCCCTCTCCTGCTCGCCCGCCTCGACCTTCTCCCGGCCGCCGCCGGCTCCCCATCCCGTTTCCCCATCGCTGCCGCCTCCTTGGCCAGCCGGCCTCCGCCGCTCCTGCTCCCTCTCCATCCCGGCACCGCAATGTCCGGTGACCCACCTCCCAGCCACCGCTCTATCTCTCGGCCGCCGCTCTGTCTCCCTTTTATCTTGTCCGGCGACCCCAACCCGATCCTGCTCCTCCCGGCCAGCTACTCCTCAATTTTTTTTCCCATCCAGCGAGATCCAAGGCCGGCGCGCCTCTGTTCCCTGTGCACGAACCCTCCCCGGCACGCTGCTCCCCTTAGCCAAACCATATCCTCCCTTTAGTTTTATTATTATCATAATTTTTCATTTATTATTATTATTATTATTATTTCTTTCTTTCTGCAAGTTTTCTGTTTTAGTTTTCTTTTCCAGCAGATATGAGGTCCGGTTTTGTGGTCTTAACTTGATGTGTTTAATTCGAATTCATGAAATTGAGTTTGCGCGAGGTTCCTTGTGGTGCAAACGGAGTGCGATTGATGTTTCGAGCTAGAATTTGTGGGTTTCACATCAATTCTCGGGTTTCTACGTCGAGGTAGGTGGTTCTGTGCTATACCATCATTAGATGATTTAAATTGCTCCTTAATTAAATTGCAATGTTTTCTAATGATAATTTGTGTGATGTGAAATTTATTTTAGGCATGCTTCGATTTTCAGATTTGATGAATTGAATTGTTTTTAAGTAAATTCCAATGTATTTCATGTGCGTCGAGTTTTTGAAATCTTTATATGTATTTTTGTTAATTGGTTAAGGTGTGAAAATTGTGTTTTCAAGAACGCTTGAGGTGTAAGGGTGATTAAATTGAGTTTTCCTTTTAAAAAAGATAAACAATTCTGATGTGTTAATTTTTATTAAGAACCTTGAGTGTGTTTTAGGGGTGCGAATGATGTTTTAGAAGGGTTGGGACGTGCAACTTATTTTCAAATGGTTTTGGCATCTAAAAATTTGTGTGTTTTAAAGTGAGGTCTTGTGGTATGCATATGTGATGTTTTACAAATTAAGAAATTGTTTAATTAAGTGTCGTTTAAGATGAAGAATATGGTTGGTAAGGTTTTCGAGGTTGCATGGTAGGTGCGAAATGTGTTTTCAAGTTCTTTGAGGGGTGTGTGAAATTAAATGTAGATCATCAATCAAAATGAGTCAATTTGGGGGTGTTTGCCGTGTTGCGTACTTTTGGAGTTAAATTGAAAATTGTTTGAACAATGGGAAAATATTTTTTTTTGTTTGCATAAGCTACACTTTTGGTTTTAAAGTGACGTTCGTATATGAAATTGAGTTCATCGTTCTGGTGCAAACCTTTTCTTTCTAATTTTAAGTTTTTTATAAAATTGTAAATTGCACTTATTAAATTATATGTGGAGCGTGAGGGTTGTGTTTGGCAGTATTAGGTGTGCATTAAGTTTTAAAGGTATTCTTACATGTGAGATTGGACATGCCTCATGTGAAAACTCTTATTGTGCTATTTTGAAATGTTCTTCTAATTGTTTAAAAAGTTTATCAAGTCACGCAAGTGATCTGGACTATGTGATAAAATGGTTTTGGTGTGCGTGTGTTTTTTTTATGGTGTTTGGGTATGCAAATGGTGACGTGTATGTGTAATGTTTTGTTTGGTTCGAGATATGTGGAAGTGATATACATTATTTGAATGAGAAACTTGTCTGAGCACATGGGAAAAACCCTGGGTATCTAGGTGGGCAGACTATAACTAGTGCGCTAGTGAACCGGATGGGTTTCGTCCCTGTTTCACTTAGCTGGATTGACGATTGCAACACTAACTAAACATGATATCTGAGGGTCGTGGCCTTCTAAGCCACGTGTTCTGAGGGTCGTGGCCTTCTAAGCCACGTTTTCTGAGGGTCGTGGCCTTCTAAGCCACGTTTCACCGAGACACGAGGTTTCTAGGGTCCCACACGAGCTAGATGAACCTTAGGGGATTTACCCACAGTGCTCTACCACCAATGGTGGTGCCTTCCGTCGGCATATGGGGGACCACTTGGGTGTCAGCGTGTGTGTGTGTGTGTGTGTACGTGTGTGTGTGTGTGTGTGTGTGTGTGCGTGTGTGAGAGTGTGTGTGTGCCCATAATGAACCTTCCTCTTCCTCTTTAAAATCATGTTTGTGAAATGAGTCCCTTTTTAGTGTTTTCCGTTAGCATTTGGTTTGTAAATGTTTTCTTTAAAAGCATTTTGAAAGTATAATTTTGAATAAGCACTTTAAATTGTCTTTTGATGTTTTGGCATGGAACTTTTTCTCGGTGGCATCATGCTGGGCTTTTAGCTCACACCCTAAGTACACCCTTGGGTGTATGTAGATCCTTGTTTCTTGTGTATTCCAGGTTATGCGTCGTGCTCATCGATGGTGGTTCTGGTCGTTGATGGTCTTCTCGTGTAGGTTTGTGTTGTGGTGTGCGGATGCTACACCACTCTTGTCGCTTGGAGGTTTGAGTTAGAGTTCTGGTCTCTTTCGTTGTCATTTATTTTTAGATGTTGGCTCTTATTGTAAACCTTTAAATTTGATTTCAGTTCTATGGTCTCGTTGATTGTCATTTTTCCCAGTTTCATTTTATTATCTTGCTAGTGTTTGTGCATACCATTTCGGGTAAACCGTTCCCACAGGTTATTCTTAATACCCGGGCACTTGTGCCAGCCCGTGGGGATCGGGAACGCCCTTCGGGCCTTGTCGCGGACCGGGTCGGGCACCGGGTCGGATGGCGACCCGGCCTGGTTCGTGACAATATCAATCATAATAAAATCAAAGAACATGATTCATGAGAGTATAATTGGCATACATGTCCTATTATAACATTTGGAATTTTTTAAATAGAAATAGGTTCACTCATTAGGTAAAGGACATAAAATCAATCCCTCAAAGAAACTTATGTTGGTGCAACTACTTATGTTCATATCATTGGGGACATGAAATGAAAGTACACACATAACATTTTGAACATTTAATCAGGTTAACACATAACATTGTGAACATGTAATCTTGTTCACGCATAACATTGTTAACATGTAATCGGGTTCACACCTAACATTATGGACATGTAATCAGGTCCATGCACATCATTTTGAACATGATACACGGGTCCATGGATAAAATTGTAAACATGTAATTTGGTTTCTGCATAACATTGTGAACATGTAATTAGGTTCACACATAACATATATACTCAAGAGTTATCTCTCAATACCCAATGCATTAGAGGGAGATATAGTTCCCACAAGTCACATAATGAAATAATACATATGTGTTACACAAGGTCATAAACATTCATCCAATAATAACTCATGAAATTAAAAAGGTATCATAGGAATTTCATCATATCATAGCCTGTGTAAAAGAGATAGGAATGATAATCATTTCAACATAGTCTAACTAATGAAAAACATTAGGATTCAAAATCATTTTAACATGGTATAACCCATGGAAGAGAATATGGTTTCATAAGAGAATTATCATCTTAAACATAAATCATTCAATGAAATTTTAATAATCATGTTCATGGATCACATACATTGTAATAATAAACTATAACAAATGGTTTCAACTTATATATAGAAGGATTTGGAATTATTACACAGAATCTTTCTTTGGGAAAATAACCATTCATTGAAAATATCTTTCATAATTCATTTTAAAAATATTTTTTATTGAAATTTTTTTTTGGGAAAACAAAAATAATGATTTGAAAATTCATTTAAAACATTTCATGAGGAATATATCCTTATATATTTGAAAATTTATTTTTAAATTGAAAAACCTTTTGAAAACCTTTTTAATCAAAAATAACCTTGAAAAATTATAATGGTGGATTGGAAAATAATTTAAGATATTTTTAAGAAAATAGTTTATTAAAATCTAATTCCTTGAAAATGATATGAAAAAATAATTTAAAAATATTTTGTAAAACATTTTTAGAAAACATGGTTTTTGAATAACACATATTACTTAAGAAAGAGAGATATAATGTTTGATTTTCATAAAAACACTTTCTTAATTATATTAAGTACCAAAGAGTGGGATAATGGTTTATTACAAGAATATATCATTAAAAACCATTTTTGAAAAAAAATTATATAAATATTGAGAGATGGATCATAATAATACATCAATTGAATCATAATCACAATAAATCCTAGTAAATGATGAGATTATAACAATAATATCATAATAGTTTGGTAATGTTGAATCTATATCCCAATGAAATAAAAAAATTAAATGAAGCCTAAAATATCATGAAAATAATTATATTCATTATATAACATTTAAAATGGTATTTATATTCAGATATAAAAATAATATAGTTTCATAATATTACATGTGACATAGATAAGAGAAATTGGGGAAAATTATCTTACATATTTGGTAACATTAAAACCATAATCCAATGAAAGATAGATCTTCAAATTCATTTATAACTAACAAAAACATTATTTATATTAATCCTAATATATATTTATGGGAATTATATTAACCATATAGAATAAAGAGGCTATGAATATAACATGTCTCTTACAAATTTATACAGTGAGATGAAAATTCCATACTACTTGAGTCACTTTTGAATCATGAGATTCAATAAATAATAAAACTACCTGAAAATTTTTATATAACAAAATAAATAAAATTCCCAAAATAAAATTTCACATGGTATTATGTACACAAAACAAAATAATAGAGTACTGCATATGGTGTAAGTATCACATAAATATAACTGAGACTTGAAATCCATTTACCTTATTTATTGACTTAACTCTTACACAATGAAACCTCAGGTATTATAATTATAAGTTTATTATAAATATACCATATATCCATGTCCATATATATAATAACTTATATTACTCTATTATGACATTATATTACTTATTTATTAACAATTCCAAATTAATGTTATGTTTTGCATAATAAATGTTTTGTTCTTCATATATGTTTTGTTTTTCTATTTTTTTCCTCTTAGTTTGATCATGATATCCTCATGTAAAAAAAATTAATCCATGATATAAATATCATATAAATTCAGTATATACATTTTTATAATATTTTGTAAATTATATAAACAAGGAATGAAATACACCGTTCTTGGGGAATGTAGACTGTATGTAAGAATGAACTTTATTTCCATTTTCTTTTCATATTGAAAGAAATATAATTTGATGATGTATATATATATAAGTGATATTTATAGTATAATTATTATGTAAAATATATCACATATGTATATTAAACCCATCCTTAATAAATTATTTGTAATTTTTGAACGAATCATATCACTTCACAAGGTGGTAGTCCACTATACACACGAATAACATTATCTTATTCTTGAAAACTGGAAATCGTGAAGGAATGTGTTATATAAAAATTTAAGATTCACAAATACATAATAAATATCATATATATCATATATAAACAATAAATATATCATTATTCCAAACTGTGAAAGGTGTAAATTGAATAACGAACGACAATGGTTCCAGAGGTACTAGTCTGTCGTACACACGAATGATGATCGTGTATCCTATTTGATAAAAGTGTGTAAAGTTGTAATTTTTTCCATTAACATAAAAAATCTCATTATATTCAAAATAATTAGGTTAATATATATATATAAATAATATAAAAATAAATAAATTGTCTTGAGGAAGAAATAAAATAAAAATATTTGTTGATGAACATTACCTCTTCTTTGATTATCGCCTTTTGGATTGCACCCATGGACGTCCTTGTCAATTTTCATCTCAATGGGATGCATCAGGATTATGGCTAGGTAGTTCTTATTTTATTTTGGTAATTTTCTTTCGATCTAAATGTCTTGAGTGGTTTCAATATGTGAGGGTGTTACTGCACATTTATATTGGCGGGAAGTGATTCTTATAAACACCAAAAGGTAAACACATATTGGGAGGTCTCCCTTAAAACAAGTGAGTCCAATAATGAAAAACTTAATCTCTAATATGTGAAACGTTATAAATATTTCCAATAAGGTTGTTTTTTATAGGTTTCTAGGTCATTGTGACCTATATGTTTAAAGTTATCTCTCTTATTAAAATCATTTTCAGCTTAAACATTGTGACTAATAAAAACCGTATTCATTAATGATTTTTGGTAAAAAGTTAATTTTTACTTATTATACATTATAAATTATTCTGATTTAAAATTTGGAATCCATTATTCCAAATAAGAATCAAATAGGTGGTAGAAAATAATTTAAAAATAATCTTGCAGACGGGACGAGATGACAATTTTTTTAAATGAAAATATTCTAAAATATTAAAATGTTTTAATGTCCAATTAATATGTTAAATTGATTAAAATAAACTAAATTGAATTTTTATATTTATAGGCCACCTAATTATACTTTTAAATCAATTCAAAATATAATTTAACATTATAAATTACTTAAATGGAATGTTAGTTGTTCAAATAAAATTTAGTAGTTTTCACTGTTCTTAAAAAATAAAACATTTCAAAAAAATACAAAAAAGGCACCCAAAGATAATTTTTAAATTAAGATTTAAAATTCAATAAAAAATTTTTAAATAGAATTTATGAATGTTTGAAAAAAAATTAAAGATATGTGCATTATTAAAAGGTTGTAAAACTGCCTTTTAAAAATACATATTTTTATGCCAAAATCTGATTTATTCTATAATATTTTCTTTAAAACACATAATATGGTTGTTAAATAGATTAATTAATTTTTAATATATATATATATATCGTTAAAATAATTCATAAAAAGGGTTTTTAAAATTTTCAAGAAAAATGTGTTTGTGTGTAGAAAAAATGTTTTCCAGGAAAAGAATTTATTAATTTTCAAATAGTTCTAACTCTTATTGTAACTAATTGTTATCAAAAGAATTAATTTTATATACATGTTTATACCATATTTTTATAATTTATATTAATATATTCATAACATTCATTCCAACAGCTTTATGATAACTATAATAATATTTGAATTATAATATTTATAGTATACAATAGTTCAGTAAAACTCGATCTTTCATATAACCCAAACTATCGGATAGACTCAACATTGTCTATAACGTAATCTAATCTCGGGGTCACATGTAATTTAATCTAAACATGGTATCATATGTAACATAATCCAAACTATTTGTTGCTTTTAATAAAATATAATCACAATATTGCATGTACTTTAAGATTAACTTGGTGTAGCATGCAATGTAATTCATCTAAGAGTTATAATTTATTCAGAACAAAATTCACAAAAAACTTGAGGTGTTAGATTCTCCCTCTGGCCCCTTCTATGATACTTTTTAGTAATGCTTCGTTTGTTGGTCAGAATATTTCCTATCTCCCAATAGTTGAATCATTGGATTGTAGTTCTTTCCTTCATTCCATTACATTCATGATTCAAATGGATATTGTCTCTATACTTGTAACAAGCTCCAATTATATTTAGAAATATATCATTATGTTCCATTTTAAAATTATCACATTGTGCAACTACCATGTTTATTTTATTCTTCTTTGAGTAATATTTCTCCCTTTTTTTCTAATATATTATTTTATTACTTTCCATTAAAGATATAAGACATATAAAAGTAATTCTCTATCTTGATGGAATGTGATACTATATCATCATATGATGAACACATTTGAGAGATAAATCCCCTTCATGGGTTTCTCCTAATACCATAAATTAAATCGCCGATCATTCTTTCAGAATTATGTACGTCTTCTATTGTATGCCTTGATAACTTTCAGAATCTAGCTTCATATTCAACAACATTTCATCTTCTGTTTGCTTCAGAATGAGTAACATCCACCCTATTTTAGTTCACATAATTCAAGGCAAATATTTCTCAAATAATATCACGTTAAAATTTTTTCATTCCATAATTTATATATCACCACCCTCTTTATAATTATGGATCAATTACCACAACTATAAACTATATCCCTATAAACAATATACAGACAGAATAACCTTTTCAATTTCATTACATCCTAATCCAGTAATATCATTTCAAGAGATTAATTCCATTACTATTCTACCAATTTATTTGTACTTCCATTAATGTGTTGAGGATTATTTCACATAAAGAGAACAAAAACATGTGCATCTCACTTTATAACAGTAGGTTTCTCTATACGATTTATGTTAATTTTCATAAATTGGGTATGTTTCTCTAATATGCCTTCATTTTTCGTAGTACGAACACCACATTTATTCACATTCTCATTATGAAAATCTTAACATTGAATATGATTTTTGAAATTATTTCTCATAGTACCACTAGGTACCATTTCTAAATAATGTAATGCATATAATTAGATTATAACATCATAAATTTTTACCCATGGAATAAGAATCCCTAAAATGTTTTCAAATATTTTAAAGAACTAACCTAATGCACATTTATGAAATTTTCTTCTAAAATCAATTTCTATAGGGTCATACTAAACATCCATTGGAATCCAACATTAATGCCCCACAATCAAGGAAAAGAGTGTAGGATATTAGTTTATTACACTGGTAAAGCATACAATGGATCACAATATAAAAGGTTAATAAGTTCAGGAGTCTTAGGAGACTAGATATATACGTAAATTCTATATTATATTAGAAAAATAAATCATGACATGAAGAAAATTTGTACATCCTTTAAAATCATTTAATTATTCCTTCTTCATATCCTAGGGAAATTAAAACATAATAAAGGGTGAACTCAAATGCATAGTAAGGGAATGTATACATTGAAAGCTATCATGAATATATAAGTAATTAACAATATAGAGGACTGGATGATGAATTCATATTTCATTTAGTCAACAACTTGATCTTGAAAATGTATCGATAGAAAATATCATCATAGCAAACACATGTATATTAATTTGTGAATTCTTAATAAATAAAATTTACAATATCAAACATCATAAAAATACTTTTAGGTCCTCAAGCTACGACTTCATGAACATTAAATTAATTGTTGGATACTAATTATTTCAATGATTGGGTATGTATACAACAAATATCAATCTAATTCGTCTAATTTCTTTCCACATGATCCTTATCAGTACATCAAGGGGATATATATAATCGGACCCCACACATGACATACATATATCCAATTAATTCCCCTTATAATGAATCAAAAATAAAATTTAGAATTAATATTTCTTATCAATTAATAAATATATGTATTTAACCAAGAATTTCAAGAATCATTATTTCCCAAATAAGTGAAATAACTTTCTTAATATTCTTCTTTAAACTATAACCATATGTTGTAATAGTATGTCTTCATGATAAGATTTAAAAAAAACTTTTATCCATGATAAAAAATAATAAAGATATAAATGATAATAATAATATCAAATTAACAATTGAGAGTGATAGAGAGCATGATCATAATAAAATGAATGATCGCAAAATAATCTATAGTCTATAATTCAAAACATGGTGATAAAATACCATTAATTCATAAAAAATGATGGTTTCAAAGTAATAGAATTTCTTCAATTAAATCAGTGATAAAAATTGAAGATAATTTTTAAAAATAACATTCCATAAAACATTTGTAACTTTATAATAAAAATTATTTTCAAATTTATTTCCAATATTAAATTCAATCATTTAGAAAACAATTTCATTTTAATAATGTAAATACTACAAAATCATTGAATAATGGAAAATTTTATTTAAAAAATATATATATTTTTACAATAATATAAATACAAAATAATGTTCATAGAGGTGAGAAAATTCATTTTTCCATATATGTTAAAGAGAACATTCCTTTAAAACATTTTAAAAATGTCAAAAAATACTGGTATAAAAAATATCCCAAAGATTTACTTTAAGAAATTATAAATAAATAAAAAGGTATTATAAAAGTATATTTTCCTATCATAATAAATTATATAATAAAATCCTTAAAACAATTTTAAGAATATGGATATGGAAGACAACGATTCTAAACTCAAAAAAGAGAAATAAGGTCTGTTTTGTTTACGAACATTCTTTTGGTCTTTAAGTAGCAGTGAGATAAATAGTTGGAAGAATACATAGAAACACCAAGAAAAACTAAAGAATAAAAAAACATATTAGGTTTTATATAAAAATAGTATATAATTCTTTCAACATAAATTTAAACATTAATAGTTTTGAATAAGAGTGAGAATGTCCAATAAAACAATAAGGATTCAATAACTATGAATCAATAACTCTTAGGAGATAAAAATTAATTTTAAACCTTAAATAACATGAAAAAATATGAATTAATTATATAATATTTCATTTTTACTATATACAAACCATGAAAAATTAATTATGTCTATAATATAAAATATTCCCCTAATGGACAGCAATTGATATGAAAACCCCTTAACATGGACTCCAACGTAGTCAAACACATTGTATCCTCCTATATAATCAATTCAAATTATTCAAATAAATTTTTTATAACAATTTTCATATATAATATATCTTTAGCGTCTTTTTATATTCATTTTTCATGCATTTTTTTAGAAGTTTTTTCTTATATCAACAAATTAAATTATTTCAGTGAATTTATCCCAAAATACTTCAGAATATTGACTGTGATTAATGGTATTAATAAATGGTTTAATAATTTTTATAATGTTATAAATTTCATGAATACAATTTTTATTCATTATATACCATTTTAAAATCATACATTCATAGTGGCAGTATAAAAACAAATAACATTGCTTTGTGGAGGTGGTAGTGCACTCGTATGAACAAACAACATTAACATTCCACAATAGATGGGAGCGTAAGAAGATAGAAGATATATTATATTTAAAGAATCATAATTATTCCATAAATATCTCAAATATTCATTAATCAACTCTTTATAACTTACTATTTAATGCATGGGTGAAAAAAAAATCACACAGCTACATGGAGATGGTAGTCCATACCTACGCACGAGTTCTGTTTTCAATTTCGTTATAATTGAAAGGATAAGGAAAATGGATTAAACATTAACAAAAAAATATAAGTATGATAAAAATAATTATTTTTAGATATTCATATTTTTATTGAATATTTTTATGAGGTTTCATAAGAAGGGGACATGAAAAAGCTCAAAAATAACATATACATCTTCTTTTAGTAACCTCTTTGTATTACACCTTAATCCTTCTTGAAGTGGTAATTCGAGAAAATTGAAACCTATATGAAGAATAAAACCCCTATTAATGGTATCTGGGTAGATCTTGGTTGATCTATGTGGCTCATGAATGGTGGATAAGTGATGGGAAATTATTCCCCTTTATAAGTGAGGTGGGTGGAAAACTTTTTAATAATAAGAATATTGAAATATAATAAAGTCACTATCAAGGGAATGTATATAAAAATGGGAAGTGTTTGATAATGTTTGTATATTTTGTTGAACTAAATTAACATAAATATGATTTATACAAGTTTTTAGGTTATTTTAACCCTTATCTATTCATTTTCACCCCTTCATTAATCTTTTTTATAACATGCCATTGTCATGCATTTTAACCAGCATTACTATATATTATGAAGAAAAGGTAATTTAACCTCATTACGTAATATTATTTATTATGATTAAAATTTTAAAATAAATTTACAATATTCATTCTCAATAATTGGAACAAATTACTTTTAATATAAGTTCACCAAATTCAAAGAAACCCTTTTTTAGAAAAATTCACTTTTTAGGCATAATGATAAATTTTTTCACTCAGGATTGGGTGTACTATCCCATATTTTTTTGTGGGGATTACTATTAATTTAAAATTACAATTTTAAGTGACTACTAAAATCACAAATGGTTTCTGATGGGATTTATTCATATAACTAGAAATAAACAAGGGTTTTTTCATTTGTAAAGAGCTACGGGCTTGCTTTCCAAAGGTAGGTTGTCATTAAGGTTTCTCTCCAATGACACTTAAGAACTAATATTGGTAGAGATTATGGTATTTTGGTCTAATCACACCCAATTTCGGAAAATTATTGAATTTAATTTTAATCTCTTATAGATTTATTTCTATATTGTTAATCTTTTTTGATTCCCGATATACAATAGGTTTCCCTAATATTTAGTAATCAGTTATTGGTGTATATCGATGTGAAAATCTATAAATATTAGGAATATACCTTAGATTTTAACATTATTATATATAATATTTTATTAATTTATTAAATCATCTATATGTATCATTGGTTCTCCAATTTGTTTGTCATCATTACTTAGTGACACTTGTTCAGGGATCACTATGTTCTAAATACATATATATGGGTACTCTAGATTTTGTCTCTATCTAAGAAGGAATTAAGTGTTTATGGTTTTGGGATCAAGCCCATAAAAAGGAATCATATTTATCCATTTTTAGTGAATCAAAATCCACATAATTTAGTTCCAATTAGTAGGATGTGTCATACCATTTGTGGTCTTCTAAAAACAATTGATTCACAAATTATTTGGTCATGCAGTAAGGATAAACATGTGAAAGATTATTATTGATGGTTAATGTGGGTATTATTCATGAGAATCCATTTCTCATTAACCTTTTATGGGAAATTTTACAGTGATGAAATGTTAGTTTCATTAGGAGTATGGACCTTTAAGGACAGCCCCCACTAAGAGTATAGCCTGAGAAGGATGATATGATATGGACTGAAAATTAACTTTTTATTAATAGAATCAATTTTTAGGAAAAGTGAGAAACCAGTCAAAATTAATCCAGCGGCAAAGACTCATCAAAAAAAAGCAAAGCCATCAAAGCATAGGCTACACAGTTTAATGTAGTGTTGTGGGGATATTTTTGTCAAAGACGGTACTACAATATAAGATTATGTAGAGCTTGTGCATATGAGGATTCCCTGAGATACATTATTTATAATATAAAACATTTAAGGAATGTATAATTGGTAATACATCACTTTGATAAGTAAAAAATTTATCTAGGTTTGAAACTTAAGAATGAGGCCCAAAACTAAGGAATTTCGAACTTAATAATAACATAATCATCATAAATCTCTAAACCAGCTTGAGTCATGCTCGGTGTGGGAAATATGAGATAAAGAAGATTAAAAAAATATAATCTGAGTGTAATATTTTATTTCAATGGGGATTACAAACTGAGGTTTCCCTTAGAGAAATATGGTAGTGGGTCTTGTGGAGAAAATATCCTGGTAAGAGAATGTGTTCACTTTCACAGGTATTATTGTATTTAAAAAGATAAATTGGGGAATTTGATTATAATATAATGAAGGCATTATGATCATAATGGGGAACATGGACACAAAGTAATATAGGATATTAAATTATATTATATATGGATCTCCATCCCTAAAAATTTGTCATATGTTATCTATTTATAACAGGACTTAAATTCCACATAGTTCATAATTTTATAGTCCACTGGTGGGAAAGGAATTGGACTCATGGGGAATATTTACCTTTGAGTTAGAAATGATAGGTACATACCCTCATGTGTAATACCATGAGTTTTATATCCTTATAGGAGAAGAATGTAATATATAAAAAATAGGTTTGTGTGACACTTTTGTTGAGGGTGGAACCAACTTTTTTGGACGAAAGTTAGGCAAACTTATGAGAATCATAGGGACAAAGAATCATGTAATGGTGTTGGGGTCATGAGATCGTGTAATGGAGCAGGGTTCATGTGATAAAATATAGGATCCAAAGTCATGTGATCACATAAATGAAAATGGGGTTGCAGGATTTCATAACTGGTAATATGATAGGCCATCATGAGATATGAACATCTCCCCATAGGTTATCATTAGATCAGCACTTTCACATGGGGTCACACGACCACCTATTACATTATTTTTTTATGGTATTATCAAATGGTCACCCCATTTTCAGAATTCCCATTATTCAAAATAACCCACCAAATTCTAACATTTAATACATTGATGTCACAAAACTCTCCTTAACTCTCCTTTTATAAATTTTTTTACATCATCTTTTAGTTTGGTTTTTTTATGTTATCTAGGGGTTTTATAATCAAAGAATTTCTATATATTTTCTACTTTATTAAGAAAGTGAGACACATCCCCAAGTTTTAGGGTGTGAAATATGTTCATGCATGTTATTATGATCTCATGTACTTCATGTAACTAAAATCATATTTTATTTCTGATTTCATATTTTGTGTCTCATGGTAAATAGATATTGTAAAAGTATCTCAAAATGGGTTGAATATCCAAATTCAGTCACAATATTTCATTGAAATTAGGAAATCACAAATCTCATGGGAATCACAAAATTAATAGATATAGTTTTAGTGCTTCATCGTAGAGAGTCTCCTTCAAACTTGTCACATGAATTGTTTGGGGTTATTTGATCACATAATCCCAAGGACATTGAATTTTTATGTGAAGGTTAAGTGTTAATGTTACTCAATTGAATGAATAAAAAAGTGTCATGTGTTTGGGTGTTAAGTTGTTTTCTCACTTCTATGTTCCTTTATTCCTAGATAGTACTTTTACCCTAGGTATTTTCAACACCCTTTAATACCAACATTCTACTAGTTGGGATCAACAAATTTCATCCATTAGAAATGTGCTCTGGAAGGAAAAATGAAAAATTTGGTTAAAAGGGTGTGGAAGCCTATATAAGACCCATTTATCATTCATACATCCTTTGTAATTCAATGTAACTCGTGGAATTATAGTAATTAAAATGTTTATAAGAGTATAAGGGGATAACATCCCACCTACGACTCAGCTCCCCAGTCAATTTTGATTAAATACCAAGATTTCTCCCTTCATGTGACTTTTTTCCATAATTTAATTCACCTAAATGAATCATGTTACCTTATCACATAACCATCATCGTGTGAACAAATTACTAAACCACCATCATGTGAATGAATCTCTTAATGAACATCACGCGACTAATAATGGTAATTTACATATCCATTCAATTGCATTTTGTATCATTTCCAAGGTTATGAACTCATATGGTTAAGTGATCACTTGAGGTTGTAAGGATTATGTGATCAGTTGACATTAATTTCAATATATGATCTTATGACCTTATAAAAGTAATGCAATCTCATGAACTATTATAAGTTTCATGCCACTTCCCAATTTCTTCTGAATTAATACTCCCCCACTTTACATATTTAAATTTTTTTTTACTATTTTATGATACATATTTCATCAAGGAAGGATATACAACACATTTTTGATTATCATACATCTATTGTTAATAGTGTTTAATTTAACTAATGTGACGATGTTCATACTATTCATGATCATCTTACCAACCTGATGGGGATGAACCATTTGTAGTATTTGTTTTTTGGAAGGATACCTTTGTAAGGGTTTTTTGTTGGAATGACTCTATGAACTCTCCACCTTATGTTGGTATCCTAACTCCTTGGATCATTAAACATGCAACACATTCGGATTGAATATTTAATATGAGGGTATTTTTTCATGATTATAACCACTTTGATAGTATTTCTCTAAGAAATATTATAATTAATTTTAAATAGATGTGGAATGACTCCAATCTGAAACCCAATTTTACATACTGGAAATGTGAGATACATTATTGAATTAGAAATTCACAAGGATATCTTGCTGGGATCACTGGTCATATAGAAGGTTATAAAGGGAATGAACCATTCTCTTTTGTGAGTATATTTCTGATAAAAAATTTCCATTGAATTGGATTAAATAGGTTTGTATGAGGATTTATGGGTTTGAAAAACTCTTGATTATTATAACAACGGTCTTCCGGTGGAACTTATCGATGAGTGGATCTTGAACACCAAAAAGTTTCATATGATGCACAAAGATTTTGATATCAGAATTTGAAATGATGAGAATATCCATGGTGGAAAAATTCTTAGGGACATGTAGGACGAATTTCTCCCTCCCTCATCTATATAAGATGTTGTAAAATTGACTCCTCAAAATAATAAATAATCATATCAATTCAGATAAGGTGATATTCTAGAATGATCAATATCCAAGGGCTGATATCTACTTTAAAAATTAGGACACATTGTTTCTCAAGAAGACCCGTCATGAACCTATAGATATAAATTCCAAGGTTTGACCATCATGTGAATTTCATGGGTATGAGGGAACATTCTAACCATGAATAGAATATGGAAAATTTACCACATGTGGGTGGTCAACAATTTCGCAAGAGGACCACCTTTTTTAGTAGGATGTCTTCTTGGAAATATTCCTTAGTGTGTATCGGTTCCAAATTAATGAAAAGGGTTGAGTAATAGTGACTTCCTTCATGATATTGATAGAGATGGAAGGTGGTAGACAATTTGGATCGGTCATTCCAATACATGCCAATTTTTATCACCATCTTCCAAAAATTTATATGGGTTAGTCCTTGTTTTGTATTATGAAACCATTTCTAGTGTTATGGATTTGGATGGAAGCTTACACTAGAAGAAATGAGTTTTTCAACACTCATACCATTCATGGTTCTTATTTCCAGTCATTACATCAAGGAAGTAGCACAGTGATACACATTTCAATGAATAACAAGGAGATAAAGTAAAATTTCATCTAAAAAGATCAATTTTAATATAATACAAATGGAGTGCCATCCTTTATAATTACCATCAATGGAAAGTATGATACTTCAGCTCAATCACACCTAATATTGGCCTTAGATAGTACCCAATTAATTCGTATTAATGGAAATATTGTATATGAATGGTACTTGTATTACTGATTTGAGAGATAGTTTTCATACATCAAAATGAATTCCCCTGATACTTCTTGTAACATTAGTTCTGGGAGGCACTTCATGGTTGATCATTAGTTCTAGATTATGTGTTTTAGGGAAGAAACCCAGATCTTGGTGACCTTCCCTCTAGTTTTTTTCGGTATTGGTCTCTCTATATCCTTTAAAAAAACTTGGATCCAGTAATTTTTCATTGGTTAATTGGCCTCTCTAGTAACAATAGTTTTAAATCTACCAATAGTGGCCAAGGGTGAGTCTATTGGCCCTCTAGTGGTACCAAAAAATTGAAGGCTTCGTAAGAAGACTTTTATTAGAAAATAAATGTCTCTTGATATTCCCTGGATGTATACAAGGAATATAAAGACAATTTTCATTCCATTAAAGGTAGTGGAGTAGGTATCATCAATGGGTGGATTTCACATAAGTAGTGTTCCTGATGATTGGGCACCTACTCTAGATGAAACACTATTTCTCATTGCATTCCGATAATGGGTCGAATGAAGGAAAAAATGTCATTTTCTATGTCCTAGAGGGTTTTGTGTTGTGTAGATTTAGAAATTGATGGATTAGATAATGTAACAACTTCTTCAAGAATTTCCTTCGATAAACTTACTGGTGAGGTCAAAAAAATCCTTTATGATTTCAATCCAGTGATGTATTCTACTGCAGACTAATTCCATTACACACCCTTATCATTTTAAATTATAATAATTAGACCCTCAAGAACATTTTTCATCTAAAGGTCTTCCCTTGGAAAATAGAAGGTAAATAAAGGGAGTAATGTCATCTATGAAGAAATTATATTCATAGTCAACAAGTTTTTTATTTACAAACTCTTATTGAATTAATTATGTAGCATGTCCTAAAATTTTATTATTATAGGTTCTCATTATCTCCCTTCATGGACTCAAGTCACTATGACCAAGGTCTGTATACATTGAATACCTACAATGGGAGATTAGGATCTATAAGAGGACCATCGATGGGTAGAATTGACTGAGGACATCATAGGATCAGGACTGGTTTCTAATGAAAATTCACTGGCCCTCGTGACCTTTGATCCAGTATTGGAGATAGTGATTTTAAAGGATCATGACATTAGATTCTATTCATAAACTTGTATGACCACGATAGACAAATTTCTTGGAAAGTGTAATAGTTTGATATGAAACTGGGTATATACTTTTGAGTTTATATCAAATTTTATATCCTATGATTAATTTTATATCTCTTAGGAATAAATACACCAGCACAATCCTTGAGCATAATGTATTAGTGGGAGAACTATCATATGAAAATCATGTTTTCCTAAAAAAAGGGACGTCACTATTTCCTATATATTAGATGTTTTTTAGAAAATAGTATCTTCTACTATATCTGAAGAAGGTACATTCCCATTGCTTAACATAGTTACTAATTCTTTGATGATGATGTTTATTTCTATTGACTAATAAGATATATATGCATAATTGAAATAGCTCCACCTCAATGCTCGGAGATCCTAGATCCTTGTGCTACAGGATCTCTCCCATTGAAAATAATTAGGGTAAAAGACTATTCTATATTAATCCCTCCATGAGATGCTAGTATGATTCCATTTCCCAATGAAATAGTTTCATAGTATGTCTCAATTAATGGGATATCCCTTGTTCAATGCTCAGAACATAATTCTTTTCTTCTGAAACTTATGAAAAATGTGTGGTGAGATACTTAAATATTAATCACATATGTCTCTTCAGAGTAGTTTAAGGATCTTTTAGGCCACCTATAATACATGTTCCTGACCCTCGGGTATGGTTGATTAGATAATTTACTATTATATTATAGGGTAAAATAGGTGGCCACTATTAGGGATTATAAGAGGTCCCTTGAATTGAAGAAACAAATGTTAGACGACTCATAATTTTTATATACATCATCAAAATGAGGACATTAATTCAGACTCCCAACATGAGATGGAAATAGAAGCTCACAAAAACATATTCAGTGTATAGAGAGTTAAAATATACAGGCTTTTACAAGAGTGTTCCAGCCTAAACTACATGATTAATGCTATTGAGAAGACAACAAATGAACATCCCACATTCATTCATGTGTCGAATAATGCCAAACATGATGTTGTTTCTAAATTGGAGACACTATGGTAGGATACAAAGGCATGGATACTAATGGAAAATCAATTTCACAAGTCTATAAATTATCTAAAAAAGATGTTACAGTCTCCCAATGAGTATTCTGGTCATAGTTTGTCATAGTATTTTTAATTTTAGGTTCCCCCTTTTATTTGGGGGATCTTGGGAGAGACTCTGAGATGTTAAGTATCATACCTCCTTTTGAACCATCGATAAATAAAATATTTTTAAATCCATGTGACTATATTGATCCCCATTTCTATTATAGTTCATGGAATCTTAGTGAACCAATATCTTATAAATCATTAAGAAGCGTTAATATTCTTAAAAAATTTATGGCAATCCATGTTTTGAATTGAAAAAATTGGGCTATAATAAATTGTTCCCTGGGAATTGATCATGGAAAGTTATCAACATAAACCTCATCCCTAGTATATAAGATAAATTATAATATAAATATTGATGAATTTATAATGTACATGGATCAAAAATATATATCGGTATAAACAAAATTAGTGGTGCACTACAACCGGTCCATTTCAAATATTGATGAGTTTCTCCTCAGTGAGGCTCAAGGATGGATATTGGTATAAACACCATCACAAATGAACTAGAACCACCCATTAAAAATAATGATGAATTTATTATGGGAATAGATCAATGGGTTTACATGGGTGAGTATTTCCTGAAAAAGCAGTGGAGTTACTTTTTCTTAGGTGAGGTACCTCATCTGGGTAGCTTCACTTTTTATGGAACTGAATGGTTTTCCTCACAAGCTTTGTGTGTATTTCATTTATTCCATTACATTTTTCCTAATCTTCACATGAGGAAGTCTTAATAGGAATGGACAATGTTTTTCCATTATCCACCATTTTTTTATTTTTATCCTAACATAGTTTATGCATTTTTATTATCTTTTATGAATTATCAATTTATCCTAGGCCATACAGAGTGAATGTCCAATTAGAAGGGGCTCAAATCTTTCCAAGATATACCTTATGGTTTTTTGGCCTGAGGATAACTATATATCTTCCCATGGGGAGTATAAATTCATTCTTGTTTGGATAATTTTTCATTCGATTTAGGGTTACGTGGCTAGAACCATAAAATTAAGAATTTCATTTTTTTCTTCATTAATATGTGTGAGTCTTGAAGGCATGACACCATGTATATCAACCCCACTTGAATGATACACATATAGAATGAAAACATAATGCCTCACATAGCTTGAATTTGGATGATAAAATTGGATAAATTTCTCCCATATGATAATGAATGACACTATGGTGAGGAGTTCCACTATAATGTTTTTGGGACACACGGATGTCTAAGGGTCGGATTCACATAGAAGAAATTCTCCTGGTTCATAAGCCAAACTGAGGGTACATTTATAAGATTATGAACGGGGAATGTATGCATATTCAAGTATAGGTGTCCCATAGAGTCAAAAACTCTTGTTACGAATTTCCAAGGAAGGTTCATGGGGATTAAAATGATCAAATACATGTTGTGGGGAATGGGATATGATAATTTATTAAGGTTTATTCCACCTTATATATAATTTACATATGAATGTATAAGTGATTATGGTCCTGAATTTGTGGTCAATTTTTTAATGGACAACCTCAAAAAATGGGGAAATAATGTTTATGATCATGAAGCTTAGAACATCTACCATTATTTAGGATCAAGTGGTGAGGACCGTCAAACAGTTCTGGAATGAGTTAGTACATCCTTACCCCAAGAACGGGTATATACTGTTGTAAATTCTTGGATATAAAATTTACTTGATTATATGGATTTTAGGTTTGGAATATCGTGTTTCAAAAAGTTTTATCCAATAGTAATGATATGGGAAAAACATGTTGGGGATATTCATGAATCACTCTAGAGTGGAGATTTCCACTACATTTTTTATAGTACACAGTGGTTGGAGAACTTTTTCAAGTTAAAATGCCTCTAGTTAATAGGAAAATCTAGTGTGATATATGTAGTATCCAGCATGGGTCATATTGGTATAGTCAAGATGAGGAGTCCCTCGAAGTTGGATATATTATTTTCTATTGTCCATGAATGTTTTTTAAAGGATAAAAATATAAGAAAATGATGTTTGGTGTGGACATAGCTATACATGGATGGTTCTGACACCCTAAGATTTATGTCTTTATGTACTTAATACATTTTCATTGGAAAGGGATGTGATAAATCATTTCCATGATATTTTTTTGAAATAATGGATCTAATGAGATTAACTTATATTTTTCAGGGGTCATAAGATGGCCTCTACAAGCTTCTCACCTCTTTCCTCTATGTCCAAACATTTTCTTATGCTCTTGAAGAGTAATGTTTAGTGATTAGATACTTGACTTACTTCCTTTTATTAGTTTTCAGTTAGATAGGTATTCGGCCTCCCTCGCTTTTAGTATAAGGTATTTTGATTTGTAGCATCATGGGATAATGTTTATGTTTATGAACCTTTAACCGAGGTGCATATAGTTTATGGTCGTGATTTACAGAACATGGGAAAGGGGAAGTGTAAAACAAAATCCCAATTAGGATTACCATGGTTGAGAATAATATAATACACTTTTGTATGGGGAATGTGTATGATATAATTCATGGATCACATTTCCCTGATCATGATTAATTTTATGGGACATGATATCAATGATGATTGCAAATCACACTGGGGGGGGAAGAATTTTCAACAATTTTTTCAAGGTACATGAAGATCTGAGGAACTTTTTTCATTGTGGAAACACTCCATGCTGACAAGAAAAACTAAGGGAACCTATATAGGAGATGATATGGGGTGTACATGCATAGTCAAGTAGAGGAGTCTCTTGATTCTAGATACACTCCTTATCAATATTGATGGAAATATTATAGAAACACAAGAAACTCAAGACATGAAGTGTGACATATGGACTAATTTGTTAAGAAAATATGATGGAGGGATCCTAGACCATGATTGACCATAGTCAGGATATCATGGTCCTTTAAAAAAGAATGATAATGGATGATGGTTTCTATAGTTTAGTATCATTAAACAAGGTTTTAGTTGTCATTTACTTTAACATCACACAAAAGTGGCTTAGGTTTTTTGTAGATTTGGTCCATGAAAAGAAATGTATGCTATTCATTTTAACATCATTCAGTCAGGATGAGAGGTGGTGGAATTTTTATCATTTCATTTTTTATGGATAAATATCCTTAATATGTGCTCTCTTACATGGATATAACTTGTATCTACTTAATTTGGGTCTCTAGGACTAGACTGTTCTTGATTAATTGTGGTCTTACAAGGTAGACCACTTTTTTATGCCATATTTTCCCTAATGCGCCTAGTTGTGTCTAAAGAGGTGACCATCCTGGATAACTAATATTTGGTGATTCAACATCAGTATGAGAAAAAAAGTGTTTATTAGAGAATAACTCATAATTTATTTCTTGAGATTAATTGAAAAATTAGGGAGAGGAAATATTCAAACATGTCAGCATAATATAGAATTTATGAGTATGAAACGAATGCTATAGTTGGGAATTTTTATGCTCTCTCATTCTTAAGTGTGGGTTTGTTAATGGACCTAAAAAATAACATATGTTACAATGTGGAGGAAATTTTGGTTGATAATAATTATGGCTTATATTTAAATATTGCATCTGTGTGTGTATTGAGATTATACGAATTAATCCATTCATAACACGTACGAAGAGTTTCCTATACACAAATCTCATTTGTGTACAGGGAAAAGACAGACTTATCTATATAGGTATACAAATAAGGGAACCTAGGTCAAAGTATCTTATGTAGATCTAGCTCAAATGTTAGAGGGTGGAAATTTAAATTTTGGGTTTTATGTGGATTTGATTCATGAATGTGGTTGAATTAACAAGTCCGAGTGATAGAAATGTACATGTCCCATCATGGATGAAGATTAATTTTTGTGGGCACCAAGAAGAGGTTATATAATTTTGGATCTATGTGGATAGACCCATTTTCATGTTTCTATAGATCTAGTAATGTTATGGATCATTCCAGACCTAGTTCTCATATGTAATTCCCTTTGTTAATCAAGCCTGTACATAGGGGCATGGGGATTTTGATCATTAGTTCATAAAGAAATCAATCGTGAAATCCCTAGAGTAGATTTAACTCATACACAAAATTGGAGGAAATTTTTTATGAATTATAGTTGATCCCATGATTGTATACATAGGTTTCAGTATGTCTCTTTATTTTTAGGATTCAAATAGCACATAGTTCTTATATTTCCCTTTATATTGATCGAGATCATATGTAGAGAGAGGGAGAGACATTTGTTCTGAATTTTGTATGGTCCCAGAATAAGTGATCTGAGTATCATTACATATCATGTATTAATATAAATCATAACACCTATAGGTTTTATATATAATCTTCTTGCATATTATGCTTCTACACATTAGAGAGTAATTTCAGATTTTCTTTAAATATGAAGAACTCTATGGTGAAAATTCCAATATAGTTCCAAATTATATGTAGGATGGATCATTTTATCAATCCGTTAAAAAATTTGGGGCCTCTTTTTTATAGATCTATCTCATATGTGGGGAAGTATAATTGATCCCCATCAAAGTATACTTTCATCAGGGAGTTTAATTATTATCTGAAATGCTCAACCATTAAATAAAAAGGGTGAATTTTTTAAAATTTGCAGTTTCTTCTAGGATATATGGTACATAAATCACTATATATTTGGTGACGAAAACATTAAATCCCCACATAGTTCTTTAATAAATGTACCATGTACATATCTAACTCATATATATGTAAAATTCGTGGTATATGTTTTTTGAGACACTATGGCTAGGCCACAGATGGGAAATCTGAGTGTTACTACATATCATGTCATGATAAGAACATGTGATTATTGAAAAGAAGTAACCTAGCGCATATCTGGATCATGTGAAGGGGAAATAGGATTTTCTTCCTCAAATGAAAAATTGTCCACTATAGTAAAGTGATGTGTGGATAGGATATATGAAGGGGATAAAAGGAAGGGGTCCAGGCATAAATATATATCCTGAAATAGTTAAGAATCATGTCACACATTGTTCTATTAAAATATTTTTGGTGCATGGTCTATGACTGTTGATTTTGTTGTGAAGGTGAATGTATTTTATGTAAAGAGAGGTTATCCCTTGTTGGGGAATCTTCAAAATCATACAGTTAAATAGGTGCTATTGTTTTCAATATGGAATAATAACTGTGGAAGCTTTTAAAGGAAAACAACATTTATCTAGGAATACGATAACATACTCAAGTGTCACTATGTATCCAGAAGAATCATGAATGAAGACACATGTAGTTATTTAAGTAAATAATCACCTATATGGATTCTACTCGATTATAAGAGGTGTAATTAATGAATTATGGAACAAAAGAATTGTATGAAAAAGACTTATACATAATTCTAGCTATCTTGTATGAGACAAATATTCCACAGGTAATGGTCAACTCTATGTAGATTGGATTCATGTGGAATTGACTTCCACCACGTAGTTGATTATTATATGAAAAAGATGATTACTTTTTTGTTTAACATCATACGGTGTGTACATGTGGGCAATATATTCTAGATTATTGATTTTCAGAAAATGTATACCTAGTGGTACTTATAAAAATTATTTATTGATATTTATTTCATTGGTGGGGTAATGATTTATTCACAATACATCTTGTAAAAGGAGTAATCTCCATTGAAATATACCTTGTGTATGTGGTAAATTATTTCCCACAATAGCTCCAGATTTGGATACATGACCTCAACTATCATTGGGGTTATGAGAAACAGTATTAATTCTACATAAGGTAATGAGTATAGAAAGACCTTTTTGTTTAATTATAATGAAATCAAATTCAGATGGACCTATTGATTGTGCGATGTACAAAACCTCTCTTCATCGAGTCATTCAAACTCATAAAGTTTCATCTATGATTGCTCATCTTTAGAGAGTTTATCATATACAGTGATATAAAGTTAGGGAAACTGGAATGGGATACAAAACATATAATTCATAGACAATAAATGACGGGGCTTATAATGTGGTAGTGTAAGTTGTTAAATAATATGCCCATAGTAAGTGTAAGAGTTTTTCTAGACAAGACATCCTGCCTTTATTAACCAATTTTTAGGATTATGTTTGATATAATATATTTGAAATCCTCTATTTCCCCATTTACTGATGCATGATAAAATATTAATGATCAAACATGATTTCATACTCTCATCGAATCCTATTAAATATGGAAGAATGGAAGGTAAATCCATCATTCATTAATATGGTATGTGAGATACCAAATCTGGTGATGATGTTAGACTTCACAAAGAGGATGATTTTCTTCATTATGAATTCCTTGATAGGTACATACTCAACCCATATATCTAAGAAGATGTTTGAAGTAATGATATTTATAAACTAATTAGATGTAGTAGGGGGTATATCCCCCAAACATTCATTCCTCATACTATAAATGGCTAGTAGTATCGGGTGGAATGTGAAAAATGCAGGGGATGGTGGATGAAGATTTAATGTATTAGATATTCATGAAAGATTTGGGTAAATTGCACATAGTATTATATCAATACTTGTTAGAAATAACCAGACCCCCTAATTTGGTGGAAGATCATGGATCCTAAATAATGGATACCACAATATCTTGCATGAACTTCTTCCATTATATTGAGTATTTCACCTTCATTTATTTGTTTTAGGGAGATTACATTTAATCTTTAATTACAAAAGAATTTTTATTCTATCGATTCATCATGATATTTGATGTTTTATTCACATCATTAGATCTTTTACATTGTGGGTTTACTTGATTGGAGGGCCATTTTTTGAAGGTATTCTATTATAGGTCTCATCCATTTGGTAGTTAATGTCATCTATTCATGCCTCGGGTTAGTTTTTTTATGATAGAGATCCTCCCTGTTGTAGATGATTACCAAGAATATTAACCTTTTTTGTGTGATGTTTATGACTATCTTATCCTTTTTCAAGGCTGGTTGGCATTGTGACAACTTTATCCATCAAATCTACAGGAGCATTAGGTTAGTGGGGGATGTGATTTAGCATTAGTTCAAAAGGTAATTCTGTCAACATCCCCATCACATAACTGATGAAATTGGTCATATATTTAGTATTATTTGAAAATTATTCATTTAACTACATGATCATCTATTATTAATATCCCTTGAAATTCATTTGGGACATCTATAGTTATATGTCTACTTCCAAACCATTAATTCGATCATGAAATTCTCCAACATTATCGGTGTAACAATTTGATAATACAAATGAATATTGTAGAATTTTCATTGTTATAGGGAAAAATACAATCCCCTCCCAAAATGATTAATCATTTATTTTTTCCATTGTTTTTATTATTAGAAAATGATAGGGTCTATAAAAATGAATCACCCATGTGTTGGGAGTGTTGTAGACATAGAGAACCTCTTCTCTTAGAAGATCAATGTTAACTAGTGTGCTTTCTTGGTTGGGATGTGATGCAAGGAATTCAATGAGTGCTTTACCTTTGATATCATTCTAAGATATAAATTTTATGTAATATTACAGAAATATATCCACCCATTATTCAATATTCCTAGTTATCATTGGGTGGTTGAGGATGTACTTAAGCAGATAAAAATGGATGTCAAGTGAACCTCATAGTGCTTCAATTACTGCCCTGTCTTATGGGGTCCAAAACCATTTGGAAGGTAGTTCTTATTGATATTATAATATTGGGTCTTATTATCTAGCATCATTAATTTGAGATAATATAAAATAAATTATTTTTCATAAATTATTTTCTAGGTGATAAGGGTGTAGATTTGTCATTTTATATCAACCACATATAGGTTGAGTGTGTTTCCTTCAACTTGTGAAATAAAAATATGTGGGTGTAGCGGATATCACATGAGGTTTTGAAATCCATTTATTAAATAATTTTCCAATCAATAAGGCACTCCCTTCTTCATTAATTTTTTTTGGGGGGGGGGCATTTTCCAGTCAGGTTGGTGTAAATCACCAGATGTTGGTGAGGCATCACTGAAGTCCCCTAAACTATTTTAAATTTTTAGGAGTTTGTTTTGTGAGGATCACATTTGTATTCTTAGGATCTACTTCAAAGAAATAATTGAATACCCAAAAAAAAGTAAATTTCCTATTGTTACACTAAAGGAACACTTCATAGGATCCATCTATAATTTTTTCTAATGAAACATGAAGAATATTGTCTGATGATTAGTGAGATGGTCGTAGTGATTTGAGGACATGGCCACCAGGTCATCAACATAATATTCCACGACTCCTCCCAAAAAGGTTTTAAATATTTGATTCATGGATTGAGGGTGAGTGGAACCATCATTCATCAATCAGAAGGGCATGATCTAGTAGTAGAATATCCCTTTAGACACCCTATAAGTGATGGGGACCTTGTCCTTTGGGGTCATCTAAATCTAATTTTACCATGAGTACCTATCCAGAAGGGAAAGAGCTTAGAATCTCGTTGTCGCGTCAATCAAGTGTTCGATAATCAAAATTTGGAAATTTTAATATTATTAATATTTATTGAGATCCCTTAAAATGATATAAAACCCAATCATCCCATTCTTTTTCATAATGGTGATAATCTTGTTGATCTATTTCATGTATTTCACATCTAAAATAAATTTTAGTTAGAAAATATTATCGACTTCAGATTCCATCGTGGTATCATGTGAAGGATGGAATCTATTGGAATGTTATTTGAATCATTGATGATCATCTGGTAGGCTTAAAAGCTGGGTGGAAACATTGATATCATGCCCCAAAATAGTTATGTAATTCCATGAAAACACATGATGTTGTTGTTTCAAGAAGGAGATATACATCACTTTCTTTTTTGGAGGTATAGAGTCGTAGATCCATGGACGTCAATAGTCCTCTCTTTTTCCCATGTTTACCTATTTTAGCTAATCTATGGTGGTAGATTCAACTTCTAAAAATACTCTAGGGGAAACTCAAAGGTCCTTTTCATCTTCATCCATCTCAATGTTAATAACGATTTACGTAGCACTAGTGGATACAAGAAGATAATATCTGTCCTTTCTATAGTATAAGAGACCAAACCTACATCCTAGGAGTTCCAAGGAATGGGAAACCAAATTTGGATAATTTCATAGATACTCACATTCCTCTCTATCATCATTGAGGGAAGAATATGTATTAACATATCAAGTCATATGGGAGAACACAATGTCATTTTTAATACCATCCAATGGTACAATTAATGTTTTTAATCCAGATAGTGGAAGATAATGACCAATCATATTTTAGGAATTTTTTTCCCTGGGTATAGATAAAATTTCATTTATATGATCTAGTGATGATTTTGAATCAATTCATTGTTCAAGATCTAGACCTTCTTCCAAAATTTGGTTGCTATAAAATATACACTCATTACTAAGGAAGCTCCATTGGTAGGCATGGGTTGTTCCCTGGCCATTGGGAGTATAAACCCATATGCCACCCTTTTTATTTTTTCATATCCCATATATAAACCCCACTCAAAGTTTTGTTATTCACATGTTTTATGGGTGTAACTTTTGGATCATATCATGCCAAAAATTATATTTATGACGTACATTAATAATTAATGGAATTGTGATGAATACACTACATAGCTATGAATCCACCATCTTCTTTTTATGATATTATAAGATGTCTCCATCTACATATCAATTTACTCGGTATTAGACACTAGGTCCCCAAAAAATACCATAGATTGGTCTTCTCATATGACCTTTTTTCATTATTTTCAAACACCAATATGCTCTCCATCAAGGGAGACAAATCATCCTCCCTATATCAAAATCATTAGAGATTATAGACTAGGAATATGATTAATCCAAGATCCATTATCTATCAAAACCCACTAGATGTACAAATTTTCAAGATTTATTGAAATATAAAGGGTCCTGATATTGCCTTAAAAGGATTCTTCTTGTTCATTCTCCATGAATCAGTTAGTGGCATGACATTTAGTTGAAGTAGGGCTTTCTTGATAAACCTTGGTTTTATAGACCTCTTTCTCAGAATCTATGTGACTCTGGAGGGCCTTGATAAGTGCCTCCCATAGTAATTTTTAAATATTAATAACATCTAGTATTGAAATCAAGGATGATATACCCACCACCTATTTAAAAGTTTTATTTTTCTATACCAGATATTTGTGCTTCTCATGGTGTGGTTTCTCCTTGGAATGTGGATTGGAAATTGTACTAATTAATTTATATGGATTTTCCACTTGAATATTGGTTAAAATCGTACCTTCCACTAGAGGATTAAGCTAATATGGTTTTTCCACTCATCTCGCATGACCTGGAAATAACATTCCAGCCTATTGGTCTTTCAAAATAATTGGATTTAGATGAATATGGAAATATTATAAGGTGTATCTTGGATTAAATTGGGAACTAGTAAGTTATTTCCAATGGTTTTTATCCATCTATACATATTAAATGGGGATGTGTCAAGAATATTAGGTTTAAATAGACTACAGCACCCCATGTTCTCTCTAATTCTATAGTCTCTACCTCTAGCTCCCTGAATGGGTATGGGGAACCCTAGTTCATATGCATATTGATCATAGTATAAGGGGTATATTAAATGAATGACATTAACATAACATAAAATTATCTATTTATCTTTTAAATATTCCATTCAGTAGTATGGTTCCCATTATCTTGATGATGTGGTTTATAAGTCCACAATAGTACGGTTATATTTGGTATTCAGATGAGTCTCTTCTTTTTGTGAACTATTTTTATTATGTTGTTTATCTCAACCACTATAAGATGGGTTTTACAGTATCCCATTGAAAAAATTGGTAGTTTTTAAGACCATGATTTGTTAATGGATTTTTCCTATGAGAATAGTGTGAGATGGATCAACATTATTTTATGTAATTTAACCATTGAAATTATGTTCACATATAGATAGAACTTCTTGTCGGTTGATTTCTTATATTGACTAAGAGGTGGATACATATTCCATCTGCATTTGAGATTTTCCCTATAACAAATACCTATAATCAACCATGCTATGGAGGATATATTTAATGAAAAATAAGTATTGGATAGTATGGCTTGGCCTCCACTAAAAAGGAAAATAGTCATGAAATACACAAAGGGAACCTCATTGTGTCTCTTGGGATCAGAAATCGTGAAGAAATTGTTTTCGATTTCTTTGAGAAAATAACTAGGAAAATGTTATTTTAGTTGGTAAAAACATAGATCTATCATTCCTAAAATCCTGAGTGACATTGATCATAATTTAACACTAGATTGGGCTGGTTTTTGTTTTGTTTTCATTCAGGGGGAGGTAATGGGTGATATGGAGTGGGATTGGGCTGAGATTTCTCCCTATTTCACTAGATGAACTCTTATAAGAATTATTGCATGTTTTCAAACTACTAAAATATAACATGATATTTAATTAAATTAATTTTCATTGTAGTTTAATATAGATTTTCTCTAAACAAAGTTCCAGAAAAGTCTCTTTTGGGAGTGTAATGTTGATAAAGTATATCAATTATTTATATATAATGATAAAGTCATATACACTTTCATTCCCACACTGTTTATATTTATTAATATTATGACCATTCATTTTCATTAGTGTAAAGAAAAGTGGACTAATTAATTAATGAAAAATGTCTCCCTGACCTATGATGGACCCTAATAGGATGCTATTTTATCATAATAAAGATGACCCCACTAGATTATGAACAATGAACCATAGATTCACTGCCCCTTTCTAGTCTTGGGGGTCCACCATTGGTTCTTATTAGAACAAAAAGTGTGAGAGTTGCTTCTCTAGAACTCTCGTGTTGTCAGAGGATAATAAAAATAGATAATAAAGGTTGGACATAGGTAGAGTGGTGTCCAACCATTCATGATTGGGATTCTTTTTTGGCTTCACTAAGGCACACCTCCCTTCCATGGATTTTATTAAAGTGAAAACAGACTCAAGGGTGCTAATAATTTTTTGGTGAAACAATTTTTTTTATCCCATGAGTGTGAGTGGTAGGAATTTCCTGACCTAGTCAATCCATATCTATTGGCTTCCAGTTTTTTCTAGGACTGGGTTATTGTCCTAATATGAGGGATGTTGTTTTTCTCAATGGAGACAAATCTTGGTCTTGTGAAATTCAAATATTCAAGTATTTTGGTTGTATATATTGATATCCAACCTTTTGTTTAGACTCTACTCATTCAAGAAGATCAACTACCTCTTGGTGATTGAGAGAATTGGTAGTCACTTCTTCATAGTGGTGATATCTGGTGGTAATATTTACCCTAAGTAATTCTTCATTGGGAAATCTGATATTGAATATATCAATAATATATTGTTACAACTTATCTTCTATGAAATGTACTTTATGATATTGTAGTAGTGATTGGGTTGTAAAAATTATATTACCCTTCATCTTTAGTAGAATGTAATTGAGGTGGCCTAAACTAATCATTTAGTGTGATATGTTTTGATTCATCCTCTGATTCTGGGTATATGTGGCTTCAATTTGTCCTTCGGTAAAACCTACATCTCAATTTATTTTTTTCTCATTATTTAACTGGGTGTTCATATCAAAATATATATCATCATAAATATTTACAGTGATAACATTCATCATGTAATATCAAGAAACAAGGATCATCTCTTCATTATTTGAGGAATAGAGTGACTCTACACCTCCCACTCCCCCTTCAAGTGTTGTGTCTAACTATTCCCCATATCCTATTTTCTCAATAATTCATTTTTATATTATGACCATTGTGGGGTTTGATGTCCCTTTTTGGTATTATGATGACTATAGTCTGTCGATAGTTACCATAAGGTAATCTCTAACATTCCTTGATGAATGTTCTCCAAATGAAAGGGGTGTACCATTTGGAAGTAGGAATGACTATGGCGTTCACTACTGGAAAACACTACTCAATATAAGGTAGTCCCATTTTCTAAATAAAGATGTTAATATTTCCCCCAACCATAAATGTTGGGATAAGGATAGGCCACCAATGATACTCTCTATACAAGATGAGTACTTGAAAATTCTATTGGTGGTGGTCATCATAAAATTTCTCGCATCCCTATGGGATGGGGTAGATTTGGAGTCGCAAACAATAGCTTCTATACCCCTTGATGATTTTATGACAATAGGGGTGGAGGAAGATGTAAAAATACCCTCATCCCAACGGGATTTGGATTCTTTAAGATAGTTTCGATAGTAGCTACCAATGTCATTTTCTTGACATGGTTCATTTTCATTCATGAATGAATCAACTGTAGCGCTTAATCAAAATTTGACCCTCTTGTAATAGAGAGTTTCCTTATAGTAAAAGGTTCTATGTCTCTAATTTTAGAATTTTTCATCGCCTCCTGGTGAAAATTTTTTATATTTCTATAAATGTTATTCTATCTCAAATAAATTTTCTTTCACTCTTATACAAAAGAGGATTTTTTGGAGTGTCCAACTAGCACATGTGTGGTTCGGAACTGTAACTTCTACTATGGTTATAAAATTATAGTATACCATATTCAAGGGACTCTTATGACCTGAGGATGAAGTGACGTAAAATTATCCATATTAAATCTATCCTTGTAAGTGTATTTCTTACAAAGCATACGGGATTATCTTTTAGAGGGATACTAGGTTGTTAATGGAAGAATGACCCATGCCCTCGTAGTGCCATTCTCATATCAAGTATTGAGACATGTAGAAATTATCAAGTTTTATATATCAAAAAAATATTATTCAATGCCTAGAGGTGACCATTGAATCCCTTTTAAGGAAGGTTCATATTTTCAGTTAATTAATAGTCAGCCATATGGTCTAGTGATGATAAGGCATTAAATCCTTCATTATCTTATCTATGACATCATAGTTGGAAGTGTCGATACTCAAAAATAATGTTAGAATATTATTTTCGACCAAATATTTACATATATCAATTTTAGATTCTTTATTATTGAAAAATATTCCTCTAACTTGGTAGATCATAGAGGTCTATTTTCTTTAGATGGTGACTAATGTCCCATAGAAGGCTGGGAAGGTGGTCGCCACTCTAGGTTGCATGATAACTAGAGTGAGGTTCCATTGGAAGTTTATGGGAAACTATATTCCTTTGATGAATATGTTTTTAGAACCTATCTATTTTAAGGTTAAATGAAAAGGGAATTATATCCTTGAAATTTTGATATATCATATTTTAGAGTTTGTCTTTGACATATGTCAAGTGTGGGATCCCAGTAATCCAACTCTATGGTACCATGAGGAGGACATTAATTGTAGGTATAGCCTTCTTATTCATATGAATATTTTGTGGAACCTTGATATTATATATATAAGGGAAATATATCCTAAATTATAGTATCATTATGAGTGTATAAATATAAGTTGTATCCTATATTTTTCTTCAAATGTGTCTTTCATCCATTGTGAATTGAGTGGGTGATGCGTTGTTTCCACTGAATTATGTAGATGCTTGTTTTTTGTTGTGGCATAAATATATGATAACTTTTTTGAAACTAACATTATTCATAAACAAGATTATAGATCTTTTTTGGATTATTGTAATTCCATTTGGTGGTTGTTGGAATATATTGTCCATCTTTGGGTGAATTGGGAATATATGCCGGATTCTGATATTTTTTCCCAAATGAAATATGCCAATGGACCTCCAAAAATAGAGAAGGGATATATTGCTTCACATGTATGGCCTCTAAGGTATTTTTATGTATTCCTTCATTGGTTTGAGTATGAATATTCCCTAGGATCCTATAAGCTTTCATAATATGTTGAGAATCTTTGGAATTTTTTATAGGGACATGTGTATGCCCAGAGGTGGGAGCAATAATGTAACAAAAAACATGGTTAGAGGAAAAGTATGTTCCTAGTCTTGGATTTACTTTGGAATATGAAACTTATCTCTTGGAAGGAATATGTTTATGTCTTGAGGTAACTATAAAACTATGCTGAAGAACCCCACTTTTAATATGGATATGATCCCGGTTTCGGGCCTCATAATTTTTCAGAATATGATTATTATTATTCAGAGTGAGAGAAATATTTTTTATGGTATACTGAGTAGAAATATGGTTATATTTATAATGATGATATGATACTATAGTAATTATATAAGGAGCGTGTTCATATTCTTTTGTATTTTTTGAAATATCCCAGTAAATCTTCTCAATTGTAATCATTATATGATGGTAATTCGGTATAGTTTGGGAGGGAATATGTGTTTGATCATCTAAAATCCCAAAATTATACTACCAGACATCCTCAATTTATGTGAGAATATATTCTCACTCATGTCCTCCATTTTTCATTGGGATATGTCCATGGACTTTTTGCATGAGGGTGGGAATATATTTAGGCCACTACTTCTAGTCAAAATATAATGGATAATTTCTTATTTACATCCAAGGATATGAGTTAGCTAACTAGTTATCTTTATATAATATTGGTAGGACTCCTTAGAAGATGTGGGGATATGATCCCAATCCTTGTGATCGATGACTCATCATTACTGGAGAGATCTTCTAGATGCTTGGGTTTGAGTGAATGGGTCATATAATGTGATGCATCCCTCTCTATAGGTACATGAGGAAACTTTTCAGATGATACTAATTTTGATGATTGGAATGAGCCTTATTTGGTCTCTCACAACCCATTTTTAATTCATGTTTGTCTAAATTTTTCATCGTATTGTGTTAATAAATGTGAAAGTTTTAATGATTTGTGGATAGGATCTGGAAGCTGTTGGGGATAGAAACTGGTGATTCCATCTTCATTGATGATCTCAACTGATAGGATGGTGTCATGAGATTTAGTGCCTATATACCCATTATTTTAACCTCTAGTTTTGGGAATATACTTTTTTGGTGGTTTTACCAGACCATCACTTTTTCCACTAGGAATTGGTGGTGCTGAATAGGTGACATCATCCTTCAATTTGTGAATTTAGTGACTCTCATGGAGGTTGTACTACCAGAATGATTTCTTAATGATAAATCCATTTCTTTAGCTCTAGGGTATCCCATGAGAAGTTTATATGTATCTACAAAAACAAAAAAAAATATCTATCAGTGTAATATCGCATGTATGGAATATTATTTTCTAGTTGTGTATGGAAACTTAGTTGTTTTTCATTGTTAGTGAAATATTCATGTTGGGTACACAATTTTTTGTTGCAACCTAGGATAGGGTAGCCTTTTCTTGGTTTATTTTAGAGTAAAATTATAACATAAAAATTATATTGTTGGTTCATTGTACCTATATCGTATAGTTTCTAATGGGATTTATTCATGGAACCAGAAAGACCCAATGTTTCCCATATCTGTACTTAGCTATGGGATTTCTTTCCAAAGGAATACAGTCATTTTGGTTTCTTACCATTGGAACTTAGGAACTAACATTAGTTTAGATGATGTGAGTTAAATCCAATTACACCCAATTTGGAGGAATTATATCCTACTTGGGGAGTCTCTTATATATTTATGTAATGTTCAAGAATTTTTCTTGAATCCAGATACTGGACTAGTTACCCTATCATTTGGTGAATGATTATTGGTATATGTTTATATGCACATAAGTACATATCAGGGATATCCTTTCAATTTGAACATATTTAGATATCTTGTTTCTCCATAAATTACATCATCTAAATGTACGAGATACTCTTTAATTTGTTTAGAATTATTACATAATGAGGTTGGTTCCAGGATTACTGTGTTTTAAATCCAAATAGTTGGGAACTATTGAGTTTGTCACCAACTATGAAGGATGTGGGTGTTTATAGTGTTAGGATCAGGCCCATAAAATGGATTTTTATGTACCTTTTTTTTAATGTAATCAAAACCTATGTAGTTTTATTCAACAAAATTGTGTGTGTAATACCTTTTAGGATAGTTTGGTAAGGACTGATCCATACTGTTTAATTTCATGAGATTAGGATGACTAGGTGAAATATTTCTATAGATGGTTAGTGTATGTCTTTCACAAGGGAGGCCCATTATGGTTGACCTCAAAATTGAAAGTCCTAGTGAGGATGAGTTTGTGGTGTTAGGAATATGTCCCTTTTAATATGGCCACCATTGGAATTATGGCCAATGAGGATGATGCGATAGGACTTGGAAGGAATATAGGAAACTAAGTGGGGGTTTGATTCTATTAGGAATTGGTCTTCATATACGATGGTTTATAAAGAATATGGTTTTAATGGATGGGATTCCCAGACTCACAAGAGTATGGAAAGATTATGGAATGATGTAAACAAATATCATGGGGGTTATGGACCAATGAGAATGTTGATCGAATATTGACGATATTAAGTTTGAACCTCATAGGAGGAATCATATGGATCTATCAAGACAGAAATAAAATCACATATTTTTAAAATAACATAGTTTATGGTCATATGTGAAGACTATACCATATAGGTTAACATCGTGCAGTAAGGATATAGTTCATGTAGTTTAAGGTCATGATGTGCGGATTTCTATGTCACATAAGGTATGATAGTAAGAGATTGGGTATTGTTTATGAATATGATGCTTACTTGACATGATTCATTGATAGTATAACCCTTTAAAGGTATGTATCATATGTAATATTACACTATGAGAAGGATAAAATGCATAGTGATACGACACTCAAGTTGAAGACCCAAAAAAAAGGCATTACAAACATGTTTATGGAATAATCATCAAAGATCTCTTAGCCCATGTGAGTCAACTTGTTGTGAGAAGCAAGAGATAATATAACATAAGAAACATTTCATGTGAGTGTATGATTATATTCAAATGGTTATTACACACTGATTCATAAAAGAGAGGAATATAGTTATGTTTCCGAGAGAGAATATGGATCTAGTGGAGAAGGCATGTTCTTTCACAAGGAGTATGTTAATGTGAAATATATATGTGATAATCGGATAATAACATCAATTATATATTTTGGTATTCATAGGGAATATGGTTGTGTAGAAATCAGAATATGGAAATATATTAGATATGGAGCTTGATCCTTATAAGGAATCCTATATATCTAGTAAATATCAAGAATAAAAGTCCATATAACTCATAAGTTCATATCCCTTTAGTGGGAAATGCATTGAACTCATGGGAAATATTTCCCTCTTATTTTAAATGCATAGGGACATATGCCAATGTAGATGACCTTATATAATATATCTTCTTTGGAAAAGAAGATAATATATAAAAAACAAGTTCATGTGACACTTTTCTTTAAGGAGGACACTTCACATTTAGATGGGAGTTGAGTGATATTATAAAGATCATGGGGTCATAATATCACATAAAGGTTTCAGGTTCTTGTGATTTCATAAAGTAAAAGGGGGTATTTAATTACATTGCTTTTAATAGGTCAGTTGATCATTTAACACAATTACTTTTAAAAGAGGTCATCATGATATTGGAACTTGCAATGGTTCTCACACAATAGAGTATTGCATAATGGTTTATATAATTATTAAATGGTAAACACTATATCAAAATTTCCATCCCTGAAAATAACTCACCAAATTCTCAAATGGTATAAATTGATGCCCAAAACTCAGCTTAACTCTCATTTCATTGATCATGTGCCTTTTCATATCAATAATGTTGTATTCTATTGTCAAAGGGGGAGGGGGTAATGGGTTTTGGACTCCTATATCTACACCTCTTCATAAGAAAAGTTAGCCACATCCATGGGTATGAGTTTGTTAAAGTTGTTTGTATAATTAATTATGATATCATTCTCATCACGTGACTAGGTTCATGTGTCATCAATGATGTCCTCGAGTGTATCACAAGATAAAGTGTGACCAAAAAATAATAATTTCAGGTATATACATTCTGAATCCATTAACATGATTTTGTTGGTATTTGGTGGTTATGTATATCTAGTGAGTTTCAGGATGAACAGAGATCGAGATAGGACACTACCATGTACATCCCCTTTTTAACTAGTAACATTAATATTTTAGGGCTTAACCATCATGTATTCCTTGGGGAATCTCATAATTCATTGAATGTTATTTGATTGAATTACATAATTTCATAACCTAATAACATTACTATAAATGTGTTAGTGGAAAATTTCTTGAGGTGTGATCTACCTTTTAAGTGCCTTTGTTCTAGGACAATACTTGTGAATTGGTTCTTTTCGAAGACTCTACTTATTAATGCTAATCTAAATGTAATTAAAATTAATCGATAGTAGTAATTCCCTGTGAGACTAAGTCTATTTTGGCCCATATAAATCCTTATAATCATGCTCTAAATTCCAATTCATATATTTCTTTCCTTGGATTAAAAATTTCACCTTCCTTTAGTTTCAAATCAAATAGTCCTTAAATATTCCAAAATCCATGTGATTGAGTTTCATTATTAGTTTAAAATCCAATACATTCATCCCTTTCTCACCAATGTGACTATGATAAATATGTTATAACCATATATTTTAAGATTTTATTTTGGAATAATTCATTTATATTTTCAAACTCTAACATTGATAAAATATTCTATCTTCCACACCATTATCCACTACCATGAAAACCATTATATTCATCCACACTCTATTTATAAAAAAATTATATAAATCCAAATTAACTTCCCATCATATTGAAATTATTTTATTCTCCACTCTTAGTTTTCACCACACCCCTTTAAACTTATGTAAGTATATGATCCCTGTTCTGACATTCAAATTACCCTTTACAATAATCTGAAGTGTGTTATCATTTTTTGTTGAATATTTTTGACCTTTCATATATGTATTCTTTTTCACTTCCTCTTAGACATTGAGTTAAATAAATACCTATAATCAATGATCCATGACTCTAACGGACTAGAAAACACATTAAAATGTGCTCATATCCTCGACCATGGTACTTCTAAAACCTCAGGTTGTGAACCTTTTTGAATTGAACCTTTATTCCATATATACCTTCATCAAATTTAGTTTCTTATTATAAATCCCATAACTAGGTCTGAGTCTATCTAATTTAAATAAACTTTTTTTGAACTTCTTATCATCCTAATCTACAGTTTTTCATTCTATAGAGCATCCTCTAACATCCTCACTAAAGGATAATAATGTACAATATCATCCTTCAAAATGATATCATGGATATCTTAATACTCTAATTTAGTCTTAAAATATGAGTTTCTCATTGTGTTAACTATTTCATTCCATGAATCTGGTAAGGGTAGTAGATGGTTTATTTCCTACACTTGACCAACTACATCAATTCCACCATCTCCAACCGAATCTAGACCCTATTGAAATAGTTGACATGATTAAGAAATGAATTTTTAGCATCTATCTTCATGATGAAGTCTCTCAGTATCATAAAAAAATCTTTCACAACAGTTGTCTTCTATTATATATCAGTGAGTGTATAAATTATTTTAGTAATTATTTTTACCTTCTTAATATTTAAGACCAGATTCTTTTCAAACATTATCTAAAAAAACCTTGTTATTTTCGTTTGAGTATTTCACATTCCTCCTTATCCAACTATTTTTATTTAAATCACGTCAATGAAAGATAAATATTGATTTGGAAAATATATTCATTAATCTAAAACCTCATGAATCCAAAATCTAAATCCAAAAACTTTTCATTTTTAACCATTCTTTATTCAAACACCAAATTATAAGTAGTAATCCCATTAAGATAAAAGTTTAAAATCTAGGAAATAATATTTTGGATGTCCCTTTTAATTATTAAAACTAAACTTTGAAAATATCATTGATACGACTTCCTACAATGAAACCCTCAATTTAAATCCCACAAAATAGAATATTAACATTGAGGGAATGCTTCGAAATATCTATAAAGAGTGACACTTGATTCCCTAGTATATGGACAGAACAACCAAGAACTAAGGTCTCGCAATGAATCACCTCAGCTTCAAATCTCACTAAAAGTATTTGTAACTAAACAAAAAAAATTAATAAAACCTAAAAAATCACCACAACAAAGAAAAATTTAAAAAAATGTCGTTATGAACATTCCCTACTTAATCATAAGAACACTAAAATCATGCTAGTAATAAGAGAAGATGAACAGAGAGATTCTATAATTTATAAGTGACAAAAACTGAAAATACTACTTAAAAATACATGATATGAATTGTGGACCATCTATATTAAAAATCCCCTCTCCCATTTTGTAGATGAGTCTAGTTAGTGGTCTTGGTTACACCTCTATTTGGTCTGTGTGCTCTATTGATGTATTATCCTAGGAAACCACCAAATTTTTATATCATCACAAGGTGAACCTATTGTTAGGACCAAAAGGGGACTAGATACCCTGAGATGGGTGTGAATCGGGGAATGGATATTATTTTCAAAGTTATTAGCACCCCACAGGATCTTGACCTATTTATTATAAGGGTCACTTTGTTTGTACTTATGTATTACTATTGATCTTATTCCTTGTTTATTTATCAGCAGACGATGCTTTGAATGCAATGTAAGAAACCAATCAGACTGACACATGGATTTTTACTTGGTTCACCCCCGTTGGTCTACATCTGAGGAGCATGAAACAACAATGTGCCGATGTTCCAACTCCACTAAATCTCACTACCAATTTAAAATGTTTGGGATAGATCACTTTTATGCCCATGATTACTGCCTAAACAATGATTAGTGTCCACTCACTCCTTTCCCACGAGACACTCTCTGTTTCACTCTCTAGCTCATAGCCGGTGGAGAGGATCACCTTTTTCCTCTTCCTTTCCTCACTACTCTAAAGAGGATCCACTCACAGATCATGGACTTGTAGGTCCCTTCATTATGTCTATTGAATGCATCATCTACTGTATTTAGATGCTCAATGGATTTCCCACTTTCATCCACTGAGGAATGAAACTTTACCACAATATTACTGGGCAACCTCAAATCTTTAACACAACCCTTATTAGGTATTGCATGCAACTATAATGCCTTGCACGCAAGATTCTACTTTGGTCATTAAATAGTCCTTGCACGCAGTGGAAATTTTATACACAACTCAAATCTTACACGTAACTTTATTATCTTTTATAAAACTCATAATCTTTCACGTAAATAACTTTACGTGAAATTCTTACGCGATCTGGTTCTCAGAATTTCTATATGTTTTGATCTTTGTCTAATGAGGGGGGTCACCTTTTATTTATAGGCTTCCCAGACCCATTCGTGGAAGATTTACCATGTCATTCAAGATCATATTCGAGTGAATAAAACATCATTATACATTGCATTAGGCATGCAAGTTTCTATCGTTGAACCTCATCTTTCGCGCAAATTTCAAAATATTTCATGCACTTCATGACTTTTCCATTTTTCGACATTCTTATCCCAAAACATGCCTTACATGTGAGTTTCTTTTAGTAACCTCAACTTTGATGCACATTTCCAAATCTTTTGTGCATTTCTCACCTTTTCCATTTTTCAATGTTCTTCTCCCGAAACATTCCTCATGCACAAGTTTGAACACAATCTTCAACATTGTGTTCCACTTCCTTTTCCAAAACCATGTATCTCTATTTTCCGATTTTTAGGCTCAATATTTTGGAAAACACAAGAAAATAGTGCCACCTTAGATCTATTCATTTTGCACCACCCCAAGAACGTCCTTTTTCATCGTTCTTTGTCAACATAGGTTGTCTAAAATATATCTAAAACTCACCATGGAAACCCTCTTGGTCAAAAAAAACAAACCGGCTTTTTCAACAAACACAAACACCAAAAAAATGATTCAATGTTACCTAGAGGGAATTTTTTCCAACAACTATTCCTCACGAAATAGATCCAAGCATTCAGACATTATCCATTTTCTTTCTAGAATATACTAGTATGAACAATCTAGTTTAACAACTTCTACTAATTTTGTTTCTTTAAACATCTTCCAAAATATTTACTTTTGAAATTATAGAAACATATATACAAAATAGGCTTCAAAAATACCTCCCTGTTGAATAACCTAACAAATAAAAAAATCTCGTCCTTTCATGAAAACTATAGTTTTTTCATTTTATAGATGTGGATCACTAGGATATCATATAGGGAGGAGTGGATCATTGGCATTTTTCAGGTTCATATTAAATGTAGTTGGAGATTGTTCATTCCCCAAAAGTTAATAATGGTTTATATGTAACTTATCCCACAATTTTTTTCTAGATTATTAGATTTTATGTTCTTTCAATTTAACTTCTTCTATTATTATATTTATACTATTTTATACCATTTTATATTTTATATATGATTAATTTCTTTCACGCATTTATTTGTACTATATTTCATGGTTAATATTTTTTACTTATCATCAACCAATTTAAGTATTTGTAATAGTAAATTCCTCCCATGGGCATTAGTTTTATACTCAATGTTATTCAAGAACTTTTGATCTATCATTAGTGGGATTTGTGAGTAATGTACCAAACTTCTTTTTTAGACTTGTTAGACTAATGAGAAATTCAAATAAAAAACATATACAATCAATTAATCAAAACTTATTAGAATACCAACTTAATTATATTAATTTTCCTATGAATAAAATCCAAGTCAAAAACAAAATTTTTTACTTCAAATTTAATAAATATTATTTTATTAAAAAGTTACCACTAATAAAAAATATGAGATCCTAAAATATTTTTTCATGAATGTTAATTAAAATCCAAACTTTTCTAATAGAAACAAGTAATTGATTTTGATTTAAATAACAAACATATCGATTATAAAGAAAAATTTTGGAATAAAAAGTTACAAATCATAAATACTAATCATAATTGAGAATTATAAATAAATGTGAAAGGGAGTAAAAATTGTTTTCATAGTTCAATCCATTTTAGATCTACTATATAGTAGGAACACAACACATATTCCCTAAAAATAATTTAAAAATTTAGGACATAATGAAACCATGACCTAGAGATCTTGTTAAACCTTAGGTGTCTTCTTTACTTTGGAATAACATTTTAACATCTACATAGAAGATATTACATATTAAAAAATAAAAAAAACATAAAATTATATTGGAAAATTCCATAAACATAATTTAGATATCATTTAAATTGAATTACACAAAAAAGATGTCTAATATTTACTTTATATGAAATCATGTTCCATGTTTTAAATATCTAAGAAAAAACAATTGGTCATAAATTAAATAAAGAAAGAACAATACTTATATGTGATGATCTCATGAGGGAAATCATAAGAATTAAACTAGGATAATGATTTTTGTTTCTAAGGAAGAAAAATCCAAAGTATTGATAAGTGATATAACCTAGCCATGATCAATGTTTCACTATGAGGGGGAGGGGTGAATTAGTGATAAATTTTTCTTTTTAGTTTCCTTTATTTTGATAAAACATTCACCTCATGTTGAAGAATTATCACATTTTTTAAAATAGATTATTCAAAAAACCACATTAACAAAAGTATTTTCAAGGCTAAGAACTCAAAAAAAGTAGATAAGTCCTTGGTATGGTTCGGAAAAAATAAAATACCACATGATACACTAGAAAAATATCATTTTGTGTGCCTAAAAATAGGTATTACATCAAATTACATAAATATAGAACTCTGATCAATACAATTGTGTTTTTGCGTCATATTGTAGAAAATGATGTAATATAATTTTATGTAATAATTTAAGAATCATTCACCAATTTCTTCAAAACATGTTATTATGATTCTTTTTCAACCATCAAAAATATAATATTAAAAGTAATTATTCACTTTATTACCCAAAAGAAGTTAAGAATTCTCTTAACTTCTTAATGATACTCAGTCAAATATCCCATCTAGATTCCTCAGTCCCATTGCTCGATATGAAAATATAAGTCTATCAAAATTCCACTAAAACAATTCTAAACAACTTATTCCTTAGTTCATAAATATGTGTTTAATTTATTAGTTTGATGACCCATTCTGGTATGATAATCAATAAATACTATCTTTCTTACTCTTCTTCAATCCATAAAACTATGTCAGGTAAGCTATTTCGGGAAACTCCTTACCACTATAAATTTAGATCTTTTCTCTCTTACTTCACATGTGTATAGTTTTTCCAATCCTTTAGAAAGTACAATGTCCTCTACCCCTTTAATAGGTTCACCCAAAATGATTTCGGTGGAAATATGTAATTTTTTTCATCTTATCCAAACTTCCCAAAACATAAAATTATCCGTCATTTTGAATACATATTTTACTTATTTATCTAATCTCAAATATTCATGATAATTCCCGAACCATCTCAAACCATTTCTTATATTCATAATTCTTCGTACTTTCTAAACACTCTTTAGTATGAATCTTATTGTCACTCTGATTTCCTTATTATGATGAATATAACAACAATAGATTTTTCATTATGTTGCTTTATTCCAGTTAATCAGATGAAAATAAATTGACTTCTCATTATTATGGTCAATAACATTTTAAAAAATATCATTTTGAATCTCAGAACTAGCATTTAGAAATACAACATTGAAAACATTTTTCTATAAACATTTTTTCTACATTGTTAAATTTTTTTACATTATTTTTATATAAAAAATGTCTCAACTTCTAATGATTCTTATTCTTCCTCCACAACTCTTCATAACTAGCTTCAAACTACCTTAATAAACACCTTTTTAGAACCCATATTCTTCCTTTCTTCAGATCGATGATAATGTGTCTGATAATTTTATTGTTGTTAAACTTTCCATGATGAATTGTTTCATGTCTCACTCAAGTGGATTGGTGTCACCTATCTTCTAATAGTCAACACCACATACTATATAAATAATCTTGATCTATTTATGAAAACTTGAAATAGTTCATATTTCACTGTTGAACCAATTGAAAACACATCATTGTTATTTTTTGTCTTCACCGAATTGAAAAACAATTCAATCTGATGAAAATGATTGAATATATTATTTATCTTCAGTTGGTTGGTTGGTCTCTAACATCCTTACACACATTGGTCCCAATAAACTCCCTTTTAATTTCTATTTCAATAGGACAAACAAGTATCAATAAAAACAGTTTTCCCTTCGATGGACCAGTGGTATGAATGAAAACCAAAATCTGAAAGTTCTAACATTTAAATGAATATTTTTATCTTTTTTCTTATTTGTATGACTGAAAACCAAAATGTGTGAGTTCTCACAATTCGAACGAAACATCAAATCCTTCAAATAATTCTGTTTCTCGTGATATTACATCGATGAACTGTGACATAAAATATTTGAGATAATTCATCCAAAAACTCATTCTTTTATCCATGAATTCCTCAAGATAGTGAGAACATTTAAGATCAAAATTTCATCATCTGACGTTCATTGAAAAATTCATGTTACTTTCTATCTAGACAAAAATATTATTTTCAAAACTCTGACACAATTCCACCCATTCCTACATAAATCTTGAATCACAAGGTTCCCATAAGACTTATGATATTTGAGATTATGAATAGAAAAGACTCATCATATTTTAATAATATCGATTTAGATTGTGACAAACTCTCTCATTATGATTGAAACATTAATTCTAGACCAAAGTTGAGTTCCAAGAACCTTTTCTCTTAGAAAAATTATGCACAACTAGATGGAATTTCTTATGCATTTTGTGTATGGTATGTTGATTGGTGAGTCTCGTCACCAATAATTACAATTTTAATTGATTTCATTTCTTTGAAAACAAAAGGCCACAATTAAAATACAAGATTATTTTAGCTTCTAAAAAAAATTTCATCCAACATGATCCTTAAAATATTTTCCTTTAGGTTTTTTTATCAACTAAGGTTCATAAATCACTGAACATTGTTTCCTCATGATATGGATTAATTATCAATTCATTTTCTTCCTATATAAGCTAACTAATTGTAGGGAACTGGAATTATTTATAGAAATATCATGATTTCCAAAAGTAATGACTCATGACACTCCTCCATCTTTTCTGCACATCATTCTTCACATATTCCACTTAAATATAAATAAAATTTTCCTTCTAACACTCTAATGGAATTTTAGAATAGTTCACACACATACATTCTGAATTCTCATCTTTCCCAAAACTCCCCCAATATACATGATTCCTTAAAAGGATTACCACACATCAGTGGATATATTTATAAATTAGTATCTCCCATGAAAACGCTATCCATAGATAATATGAGAGAGGTGAAAACACATAACTCAACCTTGATGAGAAATAGTTTGGACTCTTATGTTCAAAATTAGTTTTAAAAAAATTATTCCTTTAGTAATGGTTTTTTAAATATGTCTTTAACCAATTTCAATATAGAAACATACTCCATCTTTAATTCATTCTTCTCCCCAATCTCTTTGTTGAAGTGGTATTTTATGTCAATATTCTTTAGTGGAGAATGTTTTACTATATTTCTTGTAAGGATGAAGTCACTTTGATTATAAAAAGACAAGATCATAGGAAACATTACATCAACATGTATGTCTTCTAATTGATCCTTCACCAATAGAAGTTAGGTAGGAGCTTGAGTGGTAGCAATGTACTCATATACTAAAAATAAATTTCTTAGAAATAAAACTCTACTAGATATGGATCTTATATCATAAACATTTCCTACCCAATCAATATCTAAATACCTAATTAATTCAATAATTTTATTGAAATTAGACCTGCTTTTGAATTTTTTTTAATAAGATATATCTAAGAATTCTATTTCTTACCCACAACTGTTATTATTTTAGACCACTTTGGAATCATTCACATATGTTAATAGAATAAAATTATTTGAGTCACCACGCATTCAAATACTAAAAACTTCCAATCAGTTTCTAAAACTCCTTAGAGTCAACTTCCTTACCTTATACATCGTTATTCAAATTGGTTCCCACTGAAATCAGTATAGAAACAAGTTTTTAATTTTCTATGGTGGACATTATAATAATTTCCTTAGAATGATTTTACTGAGAAATGAATATTTGTTTCTTCTTTTGTTAGATTTCTAACCCGAAAATGTATTTAATTTTACCCATCATGAATATATCAAAAAACAATTTCATCTCTTGATCAAATCATTCACTATTTCATTCATAATTCCTATAAAAGATAATGGTATCAATATAAAAAATTACAATGAGGGGAAATTTATGACTTTGTTTTATATGCAGAATACTGTCAACATTTCCTTATTTAAAACTCATCTTTTTAAGTTGGAATATATTTGGGACTAACATTCTCTTGGTACTTGCTTCATCCCATACAAGGATTTATTTATATTATAAAAATAGCATTCATACTTCCCAATAAAAAAGCCACATTGTTGTTCTATATAAATTAACTCATCAAGTTAAACATTTATAAATTCTAATTTTATATCCATATGAAAAATTATATAACATTGTTTTTCATCAATAGAAAGAAAGATTATAATTGTTTCTAATCTTCCCGCTGAAGAAAAAGTCTCATCAAAATCAAAGACTTTAATCTATGACTATCCTTTTTACACTAATCTTGATTTTTTTCTTATTAATTCACCATATTCATTCATCTTGTAATATAAAATTCACTTTTTACATTTAACATTTTTTTCATTTTCTTTTGGAAGGAGTTCCCAAGTATCATTGTTTTCTATCTAATCCAACTCTTTATTCATAGCTCGAACCCATTCCAATTGCTCAAAATATTCTTTCATATCTTTTAACTAAACTTTTGAATATAAATAATTATCTGTAATGGGTTTTTATATTCTTCTTTTTTAATCCTTTTTAATTTGATAACCAATTATGTTTTAAGATTACACTTACTTCCTCATCCTAGGATGATAATATCAAGATTCTTCCTCATCACTATAAATAAATAAGTCCAATTTTTCTGCTTGATTAGGATTACATTTTATAGCATCCTTATAATAATTTTTAAAAAGAACTGTTTCATACTATTCAATTTCCTTATCTGAAAAATCTTGTTTAGCATCCTCCTCGTATTTTTTCAAAACATTCACATCAATTGACTAAAATATTCTTCGTGTCTCCTTGTTGAAACATATATACCCCCATCCCTTTGGATCATATCCAAGTATAAATCCAGCTTCACCTTTGTGCTCAACCTTATCAAAGTATCCATGTTTTCTATTTATTATGAATGAACTCTCAAAATCTCTTAATTATTTAAAACATGGAGTTTTTAATAAAATCTTTAATATAGAGTCATATCGGAATGTGACCTATAAAAAATCGTTTTTGAATATAAACTATAGTGCTCATATATTTCCACCAAAACTAATGAGAGAGACCATGTTCATGTAACAAAATTTTCCCTATTTCAACCAAAATTATATTTTTTTCCTTTTCAACAGCACTATTTTGTTGTGGATTTTGTGGTGTGTTTAACTCATTCCGAATTCCATGCATCAAAAGAAAAATTTGGAACTATTAATTTTTTATTCACCACCATTTTATGTTCACATATTCTTCCATAGATACTCAAATTCCTTCTAATCTTTCCTCCTGAAACATTTAAAAAAAATCAGAGAATATGACTTGGGTCCCTTATACATGACACAAGTAAAAAGTATAAATTAATTAATGAAAGTAATGATGTACTTATCTTTATGAGATGATTTTTTCTGTTTTACCATAGGTATCATAATTAATATGTTACAGAGGTTGATTTGAAAAAAGTCAACATTCTTATGCACAGTGTTTGTAATCTTTATTTTATAACAACTTCTACAACACCAATATCTTCTTATTGATGTATTAGTAAGTCTAAAAGCTCTATCTTTTTTCAATTAATTTCTCATGTTTCTCTAACACATGTTTCCCATCATTTTATGCCATAACTTATTTTCTTCTATCATGCTCAAGTAATGATAGTTTTGAACCTTACCAACTTGGAACATATTTCCTTTTGATTGTTGGCCTTTTGTAAGTATCTTCCAATCTTCCTCTATTTTCATAATAAACCCATCATTTTGAAAATAACATTTTTCCTTCATCATAATGCTTCGAAACACTGTGAAAGTACTATTTTATCCAATAAAATAAATTACTTATTCTTTTACTTTTCTTCCCAAGTAATAGCATATCCAACACCTTTGTTTTTGAGGGATTCATCCTGGAAAAATGTAACTCTTCCTTCATTGAATACGTTTAAATTATTTAAAAAAATTATGTATTATTTTATATGAGAATAAAACCCATTATCCAAGATCCATGGTCATTATACTTTTGTAGATTTGGGAGTGGAATCTATAAAAACGGATTTTTCATTATCTTTATCTTTCTTCGCAACTATTTAATGATAATTATTATAAAAAATTGTTCTAGAAACAAAACAACACATCTATTTTTATTATTTCTAGTTTTTTCACATCATTCACTAATATTTTACAGATGTTAGAAACTGTTTTCAAATTTTGAGAATATCTTTATCATATTTATCCTTTTGGGAGGATTGAATCCCAGACTAACTATGCCTTTGAAATTTGTGGAATAGTTTTAATGTTTTTTATTGAACCTTCTCATATTTTTTGTGTGCCTTAATCCACCACAATACTAGTAGTATCCATATACAGAATATTTACCTCTTTAAATTCTATAATCTTCAGAGTTGTGAGCATTTTTTTCATCAACCTTTGTATCATTATAATCAGAACATTTTTTACCATCAACCTTTCTGTTATAAATCAAATTGTTATTTTCCAATTTGGATTTCTTTCTAGACTTATTAGAAATATAAGTAATAAAATATTTTTCAGACTCAAAATGTTTAGAAACACTTGACTTCTAGGCTATATTAGTATTGTCCACGAACATAACATTCCCAGATTTATTTTTCTGTGAAAACTTTACATTTATTCTCAAATGTTGATGGTATATTTTGATCCTTCTTAGCCTCACCCATTCTAGAACCTTCACTAACTTTAAAAAAAAGTGTTTTGTATACTTCTAAACACTTTTTCGGATTTATAATTTCTTTTTTGAATAAGTTCCCATTCTTCAAAATTTTCATTAATCTTAACTTCTAGATATTTATTTCAATTCTTTTCTTTCTCAACGTATTTATTTAAGTGATCAATATATTCTGGCATTTTAACATTCTCACTAGGAAATAATTCTTGATTTTTTGTTGAGGAACATTATTTTTTAAAATTCCCAATTTCTTTATCAGTCTCTAACACATTATTAAAATTTTCTTTCAGATGAAATTCTAATCAAGTTTCTTCTTCTTCTTCAAAAATCCTACATTTAAAATCTTCATTCTTAACTATTTTAATGAATGAATTCTCTGTATCATTCTCAATAGGATTTTTTGGATAAAACATCAATGTCTTATTCTTTATAATCATTAAACAAAAAAATCACTTTTTGAATTTGGATAAATTATTATCTTTCCATTTCAAATATTATTTAGCCTTATCATCATATTTATTCCATTATCTTATTGACCTTCTTCCATCTTCATCATTATTATGTTCTTTCTTTCCTCAAGGATAATTATATGAAAAGTACCCAATGTATCTACTTTCAAAACACATGAAGGGAAGTTTACCATTATATTTACGTAAACATTTGTTCTCATTTTTAGAAAATAAGGATAAAAATTCATCTGTGTTTTTACATACATCATTTTAAAAATAAGAATCCCCTTTTTATTCTTCAAAAATCCTCTAAGGAATTTCTTTCTTACCAAGCTTGATAGAAATTTCCCGTTAATTTTTTTTTCATTAATATATTTCCCTCTTATCATTTCATAAGTAATAAGAGTATAATAAAACTCATTAGTAGATAATGTTTCATGATCTATATCTTCCAATGATGAGACATTGGCATCGAACTTGTCTGGAGAAAATTCTCATGGTTTTTTTATCAACATTAGAATCGTCCAATTTGTCACCAAGACATATAATAGTGATAATAATTTCATTTATCCTGGTTAAGATGTCAAAAAATATTCACACTCACACACCATGATATATGCATACTTCAATCTCTAAATTTTATTACTTTTATTTCTTTATTTTTACATTTCCTTTATTAATATTATTAATATTATCCCAGAAACATTTGGTAGTGGAAACACCATTCACTCATAGGAACACACTTTCAAAAAGAAATGAGAGTAAAGAATTAGTATCTCTTCCATAATTATCAATATTCTTCTTATCAATAGATGTAAGAGGAACTTTTTTATCAATATGATGAAATCCAACTATTTCATCTTTATGAACATCATACTAGGGAGATATAAGATAAGGAAAAATTCAGTCATTCTAAATATGATATTTCTTACCATTGATGATTAGAATCCCTTTACTATTCAATCAATTTAGATTCTCCATCAAAAGTATTATTCAAAAACTATGACAAAGAGTAAATGAAGGGAACCTTCACTCTGAAACGAATTGGTATTAACCATCCACGATCAATATATCACTAAGAGAAGGAGGGTGAATGAGTCATATCTCTTTATTTTAATTTTCCTTTCTTTTAAAATAACCTTTACACCATTTTAAGGAATTGTCACTTTTCTAAAAACAGAAAAAACACCCAACCACAATAACATAATTATTTACAAGTTTTACTACTCAATAAAGTATATATGTCCTCATTATGGTTTGAAAACAATACAATACCACACAATCCACTATAGAATAATAATTTTTTGTGGATAAAAACAAGTAAGATATACCCTTACACTAGTGTAGCACTCTGATCAATATAATAGTGTTTGTACCTCATGTAGCACCAAATGACGTAATAAAAGTTTGTGTAACAAGTTAATAAAATTTCACAAACTTCATAAAAACCTATAATTTTGTTGCCTTTTAAAATTTAAGAACTATCATATTCAAAACAATTCTTTAATTTTATACCCAGAAGTAGATAAGAACTTTTTTGTACATCTTATTGATACACAGTCTGATACCACAATCTAATCTCTCTTCCTAATTACTCATTCTGAAAAAATAATTCTATTAGAATACCACTAAGAAAATTCTAAACTTCTTCAACATCAATCTAGATATATCATTCTGATTTCCTAGTTTGATGACCCATTCTGGTTTGATAATCACTGAATTGTATCTTCCTTATTTATCTTTGTCTAGAAAACTGTGTTAGGTAAGATCTATCTAGAAACTCCTATTCATTATAACATTAGAAATTTTCTCTCTTCCTCAAAACATAATTAGGGATATAATCCCATAGAAATTACAAAGTAATCTCCTCCTTTTATAGGTGTGCCAAAAATGGTTTAGCTGGGAATCTGAATAGTTTTCCCACTTAACAAAAATTTATGGAAATTTAAATTCTATTTCATTTTAAATACATGTTGAAATTATTTATTTCTTCGAAAATCATCTTAATTCATCTCAAAACTTCCTGAATCTTCTCTTATACTCAGATAATTTCAATATTTCTCACCATTCTTCGGTCTAATTCTGATTATCACTCAAATTTTTTCTTTACAATGATGACATATATATAACTGTAGAATATCCATTATGGTTTTATATGCCAATTGATCTGGTGAAAAGCAGTTGAATTCTCATTATGATGATCAATACCATTCAAAACCAAATTACTCATTCTGGTGATCTAGAACAGTTATTATAAATATAACATTGAAACCATTTGGTTGTAAACATTGTTACTAATTCATTAAAATTTGGTTTCTTTCTTTTTTCCATAAACATAATCACACCTTATATAGATTCATACACTTTCTTGGCAACACTTCTACACCAGATTCAAACTACCTTGAAAAACATATTCAAATAACTATTTTTCTTCTTTTTTTTAGACCTATGATCCTATATCTAATGAATTTATATATGGCAGACCATGCATGATAAATTGATCCCTATCTCACTCTGGTGGATCAATGCCACCTCTAGTCTGATAGGTGGCACCACATACTATCTAATGACTCTTTAAATATATTATGAAATCATGTTAATATTATTCTTTTTCTCTACACACAATTGAAAATATATGGGTGTTATTTTTTTCTTTACGGAATTGAAACCCAATTCAAATTCATGAAAAATTTTGCCTAATTTGTTGATCTTCATCTAGTTAGTCAGTCTCAGGCATCATTACACGCATCATCCCCAAAAACAGTACTTCATTTTCCTTTTCATTGGTACCAGCAATAACCAATAAAAACAATTCTTCCTTTAATTGATCAATGGAACTCCTTGTCTGATGAATTGATACTAGCAAAAACATTTTTTTTCCTGACTACAGTACATTAAATCATCGTACATTTACCAACTTCTTTCTCCGAAGATTTGTATCTTGTGGATTATTTGTCTCACTGAATACCATCATCTTCCTCTTCTCACTTTTTGAACAAAATTTCACAACCCTCGAAAATTTCTATGTCTGGTGAACTCACACGGAGGAACTAAGACTAGAAATCATAGACTTGCTTCTTTCACAATATCATGATTTTAACCATAACAATATCCAGACTGTGAGAACATTTTGGACAACAATAGCATCATCTTGCTATAATTGTAATATTTATATTACAATATTTTCAAACCTCGGTCTGATTTCCAAAACTCAGACACCATACCACTCATTCCATCATAAGGATTTCATCACAATTTTCCCAGAAAACATATGATATTTTAGAATTTAAAAATAGAAATGAATCAACATATTTTAATCAAAACAATTTATAATTTCATAAAATTTCTCATTAGGATATAAACTATAATTCTACACCCAATTTGAATTTTATAAACCTCTTCTCTATGAAAATATCATCACAATCCGATGGAATCTCTTAAGTATTTTGTGTCTGGTCTTCTCATAACGATAGTGAGTCTGATGACCAAAAATTACAAAGTGGATTGATTTTATTTCATTCACCACAAAAGATATAACTATCTATAAAAACTTCATTCAGATTGAAAAAACCACTTCCATCCATCTTGGTCTCGATAATAATTTTTATACAAATTTCTGAACATAAAATCAATGATCAAGGAAATGTCAAGCCTATGCAAGTTGGAGCACATGTGGATTGATAAGTGGAGATCCATGAGGGGTTATGAAAATATGAATATTGATTCAAGTTTGATAATACATTTAATTCTTATTAATATATATAATTAATCACAATATCCAATCAAACAATCCCAAATATTCTATATAATCAATCGAGAAATGACCAAGATTGTGTCTGAGCCAAAACAGTGAAGAATCCTATAGATGTGAAGAAAATGATAGAGTTGATTCTTAAGAACAAATTATATATAGTAATTTATCATACCATTTCATGTAAAAACATATATATATAATTATCCTTATCAAGTATTATTTATTATTCAATGAATCATTAACTTGATAATATCTTTAATGTATCCATCTCATTAATGGTTTATATTTATTCCCTCCTATAATGAGAAAAAAGAGAGGTCATGATAATATTATTAAATCTAAATCTTTTTCACTAGATATACCATACACATATGACACATATTATGTTTGATTTTTTGGTGATAAGGAATAATATGTACTGGGTATTATTTTTATAATGTTTACACTTAATGATATTCAATGAGGGGGTTTACGATTTTTGGCCTTCTAATAATAATTTTATATATTATATGAGTCATGGGAACTCCTATTATTGATAATAATTGTTATCCATTTGATTTGATATTATTTTTAATATATATTATGAATCATGTACATTATTTTATGGACAAAAACTATGATTCAATATGCTCACAGTGAAAAATCAGAATTTTTGTAATTCAAAAGTTATATCACATTAATTTAATAGCTAAAAGAGATTTTTTTCCCTACTAGGTAATATAATAAAATATATCTCTACCATTGATTGAGATATAAGTGTTTATAATAAATTCATATTGATAGTAGTATATAGAATATAATATTTCAAAAATTAAAAGAAATACATGGAAAATGAATAAGATGATAACTTTGTATATATCTTATTCTATGAGATCTCATCTAATAAAGGGGATTATATTATATATTAAGAATTCAAATGGGGTTTCCATTTTTTTGAATCATTAATTAGTAAATTTTCGAAGAAAAACTATCAATCATTTTTAGAATTATTTGGTTTTTTTAATTCTGTAATCCCATGTATATAATAGATGTCCTAATTTTGGAGTTTTCCAATAGCTTTTATGAAAACATGAAATTTTATAATAATTTTAATGTTAACTATTTTAAATACTTTCAGAATTATTTCTACAAGTTTAATACATTATATTATGTATTTATAAATTAAATTTAACACTTAATTTAAATTTGTATCATTTTTTAATAATACATGTTTACATTAACCATGTATATAATATGTAATTGCTTCATTAATTTAATCATCTTTAAAAAATAATAACATAATTTATTTCACTTTTATTAGTATAAAATAAAGTATCGGCGATTGGATGGAGAGGATGTAAAAGGGTTCTTAATGTTTCATGGATTCCATAATATATGACTACCTATGTCATGATATGACAATGCGAAAGGAATAATGATATTGTAGGCAATGTCATGAAAAATTCACATCTAGAATCAGTTTTAGAGGATTATGAAATATAATTTTTTCTATTTTTTATTCATATATCCTAGTAATATTTGTACATATCTACTAGCTAATATTTTGGAAAACAATCAATGAAAAGATGTCACTCCTTACAACACAAACAGATCGGTACCAGTAACTTGGATCATTTTCTATAATATCTTGGTATTGATGACTGCTTATTTTGAACAATTTTCTAGTGTAATATAAAATACCCAAGAAAGGATTTAGGAAATTATGTAGTCCAATTATTAATATAAAATTATGGTTAGGTGAACTAAATTATAATGGAAACCAATGTCTCTACCTGTGGAATTCTTATATTAGATCTTGTAATTCCAACACTTATATTAGTTGGTTCATATCATCATATCAGAAAAAGAATAGATTTATTCCAAGGATTACAACTTAAATTACTCATAAATAATGATAGTCTAGTAACACTGCATATTTAAGTATTTATTATTATGAAAAACTATAACATAAAATATTTTTACTTTGACTAAAAATTACCAAATCTATCATAGTCAATCTACATGAGCCTCCCAAAGAAAATATGATCATTCTATATGGGAGAGTACTATTAAGTAAATTATGTTTGAGCTAAAAAATATAGGGTGATCCCAGGGAAAAATAAAAAAGGGAATATACATCACACATTAATAACTTGGGGAACCACAAAGTATCTTCATCCTGAATTACCTAACCAAATTGGGTAATTATAAATGATGCATCCACATTGGGAAAGATTCTGAGGAGAGATATTTAAATTCAAAACCATGAATCTATAAGTAAAAAAGGTTCATAATTTTCTAATATTCATGTGGAATGATCATCACGCATTCCACTCCATGAGAAATGGTTCTATGAACCAAATCAAGGAAGCTTAAAATAGTTTCAAATTTTCAGGAATGGAAGAAACAATAGATAGGATTTGAACTATTTTCAAGGATGATGAACAAGCACCTTGACTGAAGCATGGGAACTAACTAAGGCCAAGAGGATATATACATGGCCTGGTATAGAGTTAGAGGAGGGTGTCTAAATTCATGTCGAGTAATCCAGGAGTCCTCATAATATTAAAGGGTTTTATTTCCACTTATTATTTATTTATATATTATACAATGATGTATTTCAGTTTTATTTTAATTTTTTAATAAGGGAATAGATGTTAATTTAATTTTCATTAGTTTAACTAGTTTCATTTTTTATGATATTTTCCTCTTTTATTACTCCCTTGTTATTAGTGTATTGATTCCAAGTGAGTGTGAGTAATGTGTTGAAATTGGAAGCTTTCATAACCCATTGATTATTCACACACTACCACTAGTAAATGATATGCGAGTGTGAGTAAATTAAGAAATTTGAGTTCACACTAAAGTAGTAATGTTAGTACACTATGTTGAATGGTGATGGTAGTGAAGTATAGTGAAATGTTAGATATATGTTATTTAAAACCACACCAACATGGGCATGATAACCCCAAACTGAATGGTCTAATCCTGAGTGGTAGTTGTAGATCAAACATCAATGAAGGTGAACACTCATTTCTCTTATAAGGGATGGTCAGTAAACCTTATGGGGAACTGATCTTCAATTAGTAAGTTTTAGATATGGATTTATAGGGAAAATAAATTTAGTAATTTGTGGTTTCTCATAGTATATCATAACCATTATTAAAACATAAGTTGTTATAGTTTATCTCTATTTTCACATAAAGTGTAAGACAATCCTTTTGGTTTTTATCCACTTCTAATAAACTATAGGTTATGTGATCTCTATTAAACTAGCCAATATATCTTATTTATCTCATATCATTTCACTTCAGGTTTTACTTTTTATATTCAAAAAACAACCAAGAATATATGGAACCACCCCTTTCACAGTGGATGTATATCCTGATTCTAAACTAACAAAATTTCAACAATAATTCTTTTTTAACTATTTGGGGAATCATTAAGTAATTTTTCTCACAGTTATTAGGTATTCATTCTAATAACATTTTTTTGAGAGGAAAAACAAAACCAAAATTTAAACAATAGATTTATTATAAAATATTAAATAATATATATACGAATAAAATATTCATTGTTAATATAATTTTTGAACAGTTTGAATTATATTATATATAATACAACTTCATATTATATTTTATCACTATAGTTTACTAGAAATTTATATTTTATTATCTATATTTTTAAATAAATGAGGAGACTCTAATGGACAGATAAATTGGAGGAATTTCCTATAATTCTTGGAGATCCTAGACACAAATTTTGGAACTATGATGGTCATCAACAAAGGTAAAAATCACTACCACAATATGACCCTAAATAATATTGATGTAGTGAAACAAAATCATGGATAGATTGGATATATTTTTGGATGAATAAGCAGAGAGGGAATCACAACTAGTTCTACTGGTACTCTCTATGATTTATGAATGTTTTTTCATTTTGGAAGTAATATTGAAGGGAATACATATACTTAAATATAATATTTGGTATATTTCACATCAAATTAAAACCCAAGATTATGAATAAGAGTCCAAGACCATAGTTCTTGAGCTACCCTTTAAGAAATATGTTTATATTGAAGAAGAAATGGGAAATTATAAATTTTCAAAATATGTTCCCAATAGCTTTAAAAATCATGAAGTACTCTAGGATTCATCCATAACCATATTTCCACCATCCATATACCTTAAATGTGTTTTTAATTAAATAATAGTTTGACATAATTTTTTCACTATAATGGATATGGTTATCCTCAATAGTTAATTATAGACATTTATGGTGTGGTTTTTATATTAATTCCTCATATGCATCATGTATTTTTTTTTAGTTCAAAAAAATTTTGAACCCCACATTTGGTTGTTTTAGTTTAAGAGATCATATAACCCCATGTAACTGGGGATAGATATAATTTTAATCAAAGATAAAATCTATAAATAAATAACTATTAAGGGGATTTTCAATTAATTTTAGGTATTTATCTTATTTTCCCATTATCATTTTAGTTTTAGTATTAATATTATTACAACTATTTTTCATCCCCTCCATTTATATTGTCGGTCCTTCGAGTCTTAACACCAGAGAAGAAGAATCACCAACCCAATTCTAGATGTCTATTTGAATTCACATTTGGGGGGCGTCTATCTTTACCTTATCATTTATAATACATCATTACTAGTTTATAAATTAAATAATATAAATTTTCTAAACCCTTATTAGCATTTTATTTTAGAAATATATATTATGCCAATATTTTAGTGAATTAGATGTCTTGGAAACCACATAAATTTAGTCATCAACTGAGTTAAGAGGATTCTTACTTTAGATTAGATTTAATGGTTTGGTTATGATATCATATTCATTTTAAATAATTAATTGAAATGGGAATTATTGAATTTACAAGATATAAAATAAATTTAAATATGTAATCACAACTTCTCTAAGTACATGGTTTATTAAAATGAATACATAATATGTTATCATTTTGAAATAAAAAATGATTTTTAAATTCATAGGTTAGTATGTAAAATTAATTGAAATAAATTTTATGTGTCTAAAAATGGTTGGGTAGTCTATGTAAAATGGTGTTCATTAAAAACCTAATAATAAGAGTTTTATGTAATTTAAGAGCATTTTATCTACGATGATTCCATGACCGGACTATCAAAAATAGTTTTAGGGGTTTCTATTTGTTATAATTTCTTATATATGGTTTGATAAACTAAACGTTAATAAAAAATTAGATCTAGTTATCTAACATTTCCTTCATTCCCGGGTTATTACAATCATCTCCTAGGATGATGGTTAATTGGAATTATTTAGTTACAACATTAATAAATTCATAATTTAATATGATTTATTCAAAAAAATGACTTAAAAACATAAAGGTTTTTTAGTTTTTCTTCCCAATCATGGGAGGGAATATTGGATGAGAAAGGTAATTTCGTATAGGAAGTGTTTAATTTGTAATAATAACTGAACATTTATCATGAAAGTTTTAAAGGGAGTAGCATGTACTAAATTTTATTGATTTTTCTAAGGGATTGATGGATTAAGAAGTTTCATATTTTTAGTCTTAAAATTTTAGGAAAATCCATTTCAAAATGTACCAAAATGAACATGAAGATTAATTAATTAAAAAATTGAATTTCTTTGTGATAATGTCATTGTTGATACTTAATGGAGAAAATTATTTTTGTTTTGGGGGTATATTAATGAAACTTTTGGAAAAATATCATTCATATATTGATGAATGTTTTATCTTTTAAAGCTAATGGTAATTTAATTTATTGATTTCATTATTTTATAATTATAGATTAATATTTATGAAAACATGAACTTTAATAAAAATTTCAATTGAACATTTCTCCTATTTTATTTTCAATTTTTAACATCATCACTAAAACTTTACTACATTTCATTTATTCATTACAAAACATATCTTAGAACTTGATATAAATTTTTTCATTAGTTTAATAATTTATATTAACCATGTATATATTATGAAAATCATTTATTAATTTAATCTTGTTTGTCAATTACTTACAATATTAATTTGAAAATTATTAGGTGAGAATCAAGTCTATCTAAATCGATAAAAGGGAATAAAATTATATTTTTAGGACTCATAGTTGTCATACGCTATAACATCAACATTTCATTTCCATGATATTACAAAATTGAATGAATAATGATATCAAACTATTCAAAACTCTATCATCGTTTCTTGTGTAACTTTTAGATGATTAAGATATTTTTATTTGACAAGGTGTTGTTTATATTTCCCTTTATGACACATACATATCTTCCATCTAGTTCCAGAAAAAATAATAATGGAAAAGTGGTATCCCGTTATGGAATATATAGATCAATAAAACTATCTTTCCAAATTTTTTATGATATCCAAATATCATTGTGGTCGTATGATGTGTTATTTTGGAGTTGGATTTGTATTAGCCATGCATGTATAGGAATTTCTATAAGATCCAATTTTTAATATAACACAATGTTGAGGTGCCCTAAATTACAATAGATAAGAAATGCCACTACCTCAGATATTCACATATAAAATACTGCAATTCCTATATAGGAAACTATATTTTAATATCATTCTTCATGATAAATTGATATTAATGTAACTAATTATGTTATATACTAATCATAGTAAATGATAAACAAGTTATATTAAATATTTACATATCACCTATTAAAATATAACATATCATATTATATTAGTATTTTCAGAAAAATTTGATATATCATGGACCACTAATTCCGTCCTCACCAAGATACTATAATAATCTCAGAAATAAAATAAATGTTTAGATGTCTAATTTTATCCCTAAAATAATTTAATATCATCCAAATGTGAATGAAAAAGTTAATTCTTGTAACCATTGTATAATCTAATTAGGTTATAATGGATCTACACATTGAAAAACCGAGGAAAATATGGTGAGGATAAATGATCCAACCATGTTGATAAAGATATTAGAGAGTGTGTTGAACATTGAAAACCAGGAAAATCTATGAAGGAAATTGTTCCTAACATTTCACTATACACCTGAAATATCATAACACATTCCATTCCATTGGGAATTTATTTATGAACATAATGTATAATGGTTGAAGGATTCCCTTATTTAGAGTAAATAAGAAACAAAGTAGAAGATATCAAATATTGGTAATGAGGGAAGATAAACATGTGGGCTAGAGCTTAGAGAGTACTCGATGTAAATAGTTGATTTCTATAGTGTTAGATGACTCATTATGAGTTAGTTTACTATTGAGAGGATTTAAATAGGAGTCCCCATGAGATCAAAGATATTTTCCTCTTTTCCTTTATTTTTATATTTTACTATGATGTGTTTCGAGCTGATTAAAATATTATAGTAGGGGAATAGTTGTTAGTTGAGTTTTTTGTTTAATAACTATGATTTTTAGGTTTTCGATTTAGGCTTCCATTATTAATGCTAATTTTTTGGTTATTGGTTGGACTTATACTATGTTTGAGTTACATAGTGAAAGTGGAAGCTCACATAACCCATTCAGTATTCAAACTCGACCAATATATAGTAATAATTAATATCATATTAATGATGGAGTCAAATATTCGTACCATTGTATTAAAAAAATAAAATTAAGTACCCGGAAAAGCGATAAGAGTTCAAAAAAGACACATGGACCACTCAAAATATAAATAAAATACTAAAAAATCAATAACAATCATATTATGAAACCTCATTCACAATATCATATTAATAAAATGATTCAGAATTATGAAACTATGTTTTATGTGCCCTATAAAGTATAGTTCATTTCATTTGAAAATAGACATATCAAATTTTAGGTTTTTCGGGTTTGTATTTTTAAAATCTATTACCTTTAATCAAAGGCTTATTACATTTCTCAATGTGTTTCTTAAATGAAAATCTCATTGATTTTGGATTCTCATCCTTTTTTCACCCATCAACCTTTGATATTTTTCATCTTTATTTGAAGATAAATCTACTCCGGAAAATTATAATGAGTCTAATACTATTGGATAGAAATTATAAAGTGCACATCATTTGGATCATCATTAGAGAAATAAACCCCACATAATATAGAACCACTCCCTAAAAGATGAGTTTATTTTATTTATAAGACACCATTCAAAATTTATCTCATACCACTAGATCCTTATTCAATAGAGAAAATGATCATTATACCTATCCTTTTTCTAGAGAACCAACTTCTCATAAGGTTATGAGATTCCATTTTAGACCAATCCCACAAGTGCATAATGAATTATCATTATTAGACTACAATATCTGTATCTGACTTTAGAGATCATCCCAAGACTTACCCATATGAATCTTCATATCCAAGTCAAGCCAAATTCTAGAATTTCTGGAACCACTATATAAATCCCAATATATACAACTATCCCATATTTTAATTAAGGAGAATAAATTTTGTCTTATCTGAAATCATGATCAATAAAACTAAAATCCAAATTAAAAGATATAATTCCATCTAAATCTCCCCTAAAACATGCTAAATGGTAGTACCCTATTTTCCAATTTTGGTTCCTCCAAAATAGAAACAAAAAACCTCTTACCAAGATCCACCACTTCTATTGGATAAGCACATTAACTATAGAATGAACATCAAGAGTTAGGATTTTATTTTAAGTATTTACTTTCTTTACAACCAATTTAGAATCTTCTATAGCCATACCAAAATCAGCATCCCTTTTCACCAACCCGTTAAACTGGGATCTCAACATTATATCCCATCTTACATTTACCAGATGAGAGAACTTCTTTAAATTGAGAGAAAACATGCACATATGTGATTTAAACCCACACCTCATTGGTCTTTGGAAACCCAAACTAAAGCTCTCAATCTAGAGAGGAAGTTGTAGCGCAAACTATGAAAACCCTTGTATTTATAATAGTAAATTTCCAGATTTATTACATAAGAACACACTTTGTACAACCCATAAAATTAATAATTCATGTTTATTTAGTTGAATAGGTATATAAAATAACAACATGAACATGGGATATAATTACATTATAGGAAAACTCCATACCATGTGATTATATTTGATGGATCTTTTAAAACTACACATGATAACCTCGGGACATACATAAGAAAAGGGTGAGATATAAATCTCATTGATGGAATTAGAAAATAATTACATGATGAAAGTATTATATTTTATTCATTATAAATTTCAATGGTACATAAAAGGGGTGACAACCATATTCTAAAATAATGGGGCATGATAGAATATGATATAGTCAGGAATCATGGGAATATGGATACAACATTAAATATGACATCATAAACATATGTCAGGGCTATCCACCTATATGTCATAGAATGGTGGAAACATTCCCAAAATAGATTAGTCTTACACCCTCATCCCTTACATGATGTCTCATGAGACCAAAACATTACCAAATGCATTAGAGAGCTATATATTTCTATGTGCACCTCTCGCTTTTATATAATGTACATGCCTATGTTTCCCACATGAATAATTCAAAATAGGATGATATCTTATTAGATTTAATCCAAAGATTATATTTTATAGAATAAAAAATTTAATTCCCCAGTAAATGGATGATGGGTATTTCTAGGTGAGTACCGTTGAGTGTAAATGGAAACAGTATTTAAAAGATAAAGACCTATCACGGAAAAATCATTGGATAATTTCAACGGCATAATGGGGTACATAGTGATTCATGGAAGGGATTAATGAGGTTTAAAATGATCTATTGTAAGTTTTAAATAATATGGGAAGTAAAAGTTATGAGTAAAATTATATCCCATCGATATTAATTGGAATTCAAAAGGTATTACATAAATAAATTTCTTGAATAAAGAGTACAATGAGGGCATCTTTTAATATCATCATTGTAATATATTAGGTAAAGGCCATTGCGAGATAAGATAAATGATAACTAATTATTATAAAATAAATTTTACTATGAAGGGATGTTTATAAACTCTTGTCAACATAAGAAATGGATTTTCTAATGGCTAATTACAAACAAGGTGCTTCAATGGAAAAGAAGAGAGGGAATCATGTACCTTGATAGGGTGTTTCCAAAAAGATTGTGAGGATATTATTGAGAGATTGGGGGTACCTTTTCTGGGATATAGAGTGTGAAGGGTATATTATAATTGTTCTCTAATGATTTTTAGTAAACAAAAATGGGATAATTGGTGGTTTTATATCAGAATAGAGATGGAAGTAGTTTATTATTTTCTAAACATAGGTTTTGGACTCTATATAATAAAGTAATAAAAACCAAAAACCATACCATATTTTTTTACCATGTATTCTAAAATTTAGTAGTGTTTCTTAATATTTATTAAGTTCATGAACTGATTACATTAAAATAATAACCTCTGGGATGTTGAATTGAGTCATGTTTAGGAAAGAATTTATTATAAAATTTTAAAATATAATATGGGGTTTGGAGGACACATTAAGGGTTTATAAAATTAATAAAATAACCATAAAACACATTATATTAAAGGGGAAATATATATTTGGTTGTGGATAACTTTTATGGAATATATTTCCCCATTTATGGGTCATTATGATGTCGTAATACATGTCATATATTTATGCTATATTTAATTTTTTCTAGAAAATTCGAAAATATCAGAAAATTATGAAAAAATCATTATTGGATAATATCAATGTGACGATAGAAAAAAAAAATTAAATATTTCTCTAAATTTTATAAATTTTATAAATTTTACTTGTAATTTGAGATACTCATTTAGTGAAAAATATTGTTTCTTTTACAATTATTGTTTTCTAACACTTATAAAAATTAAATTTTCACATCATAAAAGTAAATATTAATTTAAATTTAATATATAAAAATTAATAATAGTACTTTATTAAAATTTAATTTATTTCAAAAATTAATGAATTTTTCTTGAGAAATTTATAAATTAAAGTTTAATATTATACAAAAAAATTATTTTTGTTTTTCGTATTAAAATCTAAAATTTATCAACTCGTTACATAATCATTTATAAAGTAAAAAATGAATAAAAATAATTATTATTTTTTAAAAAATAAAATATAAATATTCAAGCTCTTTGGTTGATATATATATCCTATAACTACACCATTGAACACTCTAAGGGTAAGTTGTGGGATGATGGTATTCTATTGGGGTGGTTTGGAAAACATGGGTTGGGTCATGATCTTGATGAGCATGAAATTCTCTCATAAATAGTTTCTCTCATTCCTTACTTATGCAATATCATATTGGGTTTAGTGAAGGTAAATAGTAAATATTTTATCCCCTTAGTAAGAGATGATAAATAGACTTCCTAGGGAACAATCTAATTGGTCAAGGTCATCAATTGTTTCATTTGGGTCAATTAGATTTATCATAACACTTGATATATACTAATCATATGATCATTGTTCAATGGAGAGTAGAAATCCATGAAGTATTAAAATATTCATTATGTATATATATTAGTGAGTTTATGAAGATACAACTCTTCCTTGAATGAAAAGAAATATAGTTACCAACTAATGTGATTGACTACCAACAAGATGATGATATTTTCTTTAGGTTTCTAGGGGAGTCCTATGAAAACATTCATGGTTATGTTTTTTCATTTCAATAATAGTATAGGAAATGGTTTCATAAAACCCTTATACTTATTTCATTATTATTTGGATTACTGTAGAAACTTGAATCATGATACAAACTCTGAAATATCTCTCTTCATATTAACCCTCCAGATAGTTTTCTTTAAACCAATATACATCTTAGGGATTCAAGGATGAAAAAAGAAGTTTAATCTATGAACATCACCCCAAATGTCACTCCATAACTATGGTTTTGATAGGATGAATATCTAGTTTCCAAACCTTATAAATTCATCTTAATGAAATTTTAACTTCGTAATATTCTCTATGTTCTTCATTAGAAACTCATCATGTTGTTAAGCCTCCTTGATTATCAAAAGAATTTTTGGTTGATAAGGTATTTGAGAAAGTTATTATAAATAACCTTTTATTATTACCATTTCTTACCTTTTCATTTCTAATAATATTTTTTCCCTTTCAATCCTCATTATTTTTAGTGTTGAGGGATCCGTTCTAATTAGAGTATCAAGCACTTTTTTCCATTATTCTAGTGTTTTGAAAAATATTAATCATTAATCTTCTATGACCACCTATGTTGGAACAAATTTTGATCATTTTGTGTGAATATTTATTTAACAGACATTATGATCCTTATATATATCACACATATCCCCATAGAGATGATATGTACAATTTATTAATGATAAAATCATTGAATCTGATTATAAATCATGGGTTGGGTAGTTATACTCACGGATATTAAGTTGGTGGGAGGTATAGGATGTCTCCTTTAAATTTTTTTATGAGTACTGAACCCTAGAATTTTTTTGTTTCATTGTTGTATACCACTAATCCTGACCCACTGGTGGTTAATGTGAGAAAATGTGCATTAATTAGCCTCTTACTAAGCTATTTAAAACTTGCCTCACATTCACCATTCCAAAAAAACATGACTCCATTCCATGTTATCATGGTTGGTAGGCATAAAAACATGAGAAGCTCCTCACAAATTGATGATATTACTCATGCCAATCCAATGAAACTATCGATATCTATTATAGATGTCATTTCATGTCATCCTTCTACTACATTTTTTTAAGAGCCCATGGATATCCATTTAATAGTTATGACATTCCATAAGAATTTCACTTTCTCAAAATAGATATCACATTTACTATACTTTTCATACATATTTTCTTTACATAAGGCCCCCATAATAATATTCAAATACTCCTCATGCTCCTCCTTTGTTTTGAAGTAGATAATAATACCATCAACAAATACCACAAAACATTGTTGAGGTAATCCCATAAGACTCTATTTCTTAAAATCCATGAATATTACTATAGAATTAGTGACTCCAAATTGAATCACAGTGAATTCATAGTGCCCATAAAATGTATGTTATGATTCCTTTAGGATATCCTCCTTCTTTACCTTTAAATTATAATATCATTACCAAAGATATATCTTAGAGAAATATTGGTATTCACATAGCTGATTGAAAAATTCATCAATCCAGGAAAGTCAATACATTTTATATATCATGATCTTTTTTATCTCATGATAATCAATTTAGATACACATGGACTAATCTATATTCTTGATGAAAAGTACCGGTCCACGCTAAAGTAAAACACTTGGGTATATAAATCCTTTATCTAGATTCTCCTGTAGTTTCTTCTTTAGTTTTTCTAGTTAAACAATGGTCATTCTATATAAATTCTTGGAGGTTTTTAAAGACCCTAGAATATATTTGATTGAAAATTCAACCTCTTTGATTGGAGAAATGCTAAGTAATTATTCAAGAAACACATCATTATATTCCCTTACAGTGGGAATGTCTTAAAGTATAATCTTTCCCACCGTCTCAATATTTTGATCTAGAGAATATTTCTAATAAGGCCACAATATCCAAGCTTCAGATTTCGGTAAAAAAGAATTTTTACCCTCTTCTTTATACATGAATAGAATCAGAGGGAGAATCATGATATGGATAGTGATTTTCTTTTCTCTTCAATTTATGTTGGATCTATATAAGAAAATCCAATCCATACCCATAATTGTATCAAAATCTACTAAAGGGAGTTTCATAAGGTTCTCAGGGCAGTACATCCCACAAATTTTGATAGGGCTGGAGCTACATACATGGGATGCAATAATTTTCCCATTTTTATATTTCACATATAACTATACTTATATGATTTCTAGTGGTGTTTGAGTAACTCTACTGAACATTCTGGATTCACATGTAGTATCTTGACTCTAATTCCCTAACCCACGAAGCCATGTGCTGGTGCATTATTTTATTATATTATCATGAATACAATGAATCAAATCCCAAAGAACCGATTAGTTTAGTAGTCTTGAAGAAGAAGAAAATATATAAATGATTCCGTTATTGCATTGGTAAAACAAAAAAAATGGAAAATAATATGAATCCTTAAACTCATCGTAAAAAATCAACTTCATAACCTAGGGAAAATAGAACACATAAAAGGGTGAGAATAATTTCTCGTTAAGGGTATGTAATGAGGAAGAAATAATGAATTTTTTAGAATAAATCAACATGGAAAGGTAAAAACTAATAAAAGATGACATTTATATAAATGGATAAGTCGTAAATAAAATGGAACAGTAGATAACTGAAACACATTCTATTTAATCAATAAAATGAGAATTAAATGTATCCATATATTTTATCATAAGGAAACCTCATGGATACTAATAATAATAACCAAAATTCCAATGTAGTAAATTCTTAAAAATTTGATGTCATGTCTAAGGCACATGAAATCATATACCATCAAAACCTCTCAAAACATGGTTTAAAACCATAGGTAGAAATACATTTAATTTACACAATTAATTTGACTTATGAAAACCTATCTATGCCTCAAGGGGCTATATAATGCATGGGCACCACCTATCATTGTCATTCCAAAGAATTCCTCATATCGAGTAGTCGATATAATTAATAAACTATGGTCCTTATCAAATGTTGGTGTTGAATGAATAATGAATATTTATTGATAACACCACAATGTAGTTTAATTATCCATAAGGTTTTTTGAAGTTGATGAATTTAAATACCATTAAATGACCATTAAAAATTTCTGAAGGAAAATAATTATTAAACATTTCAACGTGTCTCATACAGCTTTGAAATATTTAAATTATATTCCCCATGAAGGAATAAGAACAATTAAAACATAGAATATAATTTTAATAAGGTTATTCATGATATAACATGTCAAACGTCAGTATATAAATCACAAAAAAGACACGAGTAGTTTATAAGGAATGTTTCCCAAAGAATAAAAGTGTGACAAAGATCCCTTACCTCACAATAAATTTTTAGTTATACATGGTTTATCCTCTTGTATAATGGTTTAATAAATTTTATTTACTTATACCAAAACTATATAATCATTTATGATATTATATATGATCCTATTACGTTATTTTATCACCCTTTTATTGATAATATTTCGTTATTTCCCTTGCTTCGGTAGTCAACAACTTTATTTTACTTTTCATTTTTTCTTATGGATGTCACAATTATTTTGAATATGGTGTATATCCAATATCGTAAAAATGATATTAATGTCATAAATATTATATTATATCATTAAATAAATTGTTATAATCATTATTGAATTGTTAAAATGTAAAATAAACCAAATCGTGTTATGGAGACGGTACACCGTACATACGCATGAGTGATGATATCATTCCCTTAGTGTTGAAAGGGTAAGTAATTTAATGGTATATTAATTTTTTTAGAATAAATAAATTTTCATAATTATCAAATATATCCATTATTTCCATCATTATACCCATCCAAGTAAAATTGTGATGAAAAATAGTTTACACTTTTGTGTGGAGATGGTATGTCATCTGTATACATACGCAGTGATTTTTCTTTTTGTATAATGGATAAATCATGAAATACGGTTACCTGATAATCATATTAACATACAATCATATAAATTATATGGTATTTATTAATTTATTATTGAAAAAACACATGAAGTAGAAGTATAAGAAGAAATGAACTTGAATGAGTCTGTAAAAAATTACCTCTTCTTTGGTGAACTTCTTTAGATCCCTTCTTAAGGGATCTAGAGTTGGTATTTTTTGAAGACCATGACCTCTATAATATGGATAAAGATTTTGGGATGATAAATGGTTAGAGTTTGTTCAAGATTAAAGGATCAAAGTGATGTGAGAATGTGAGGGAAAATATTTTCTTTTATAATTGAGGTGAGGGGAACCTTCAGAAATCTTGAAAATATTATAATATAAAAAGGATACTTTAGAGGAAATGACTTCCAAATTGAAAATAAATTAATGGGTTAATATGTTTTAGACCATATATTTTCATATTTATGATTATTTATAAATTTTTTATTTTTAAATAATTTAATAAAATTTCAATTCAATAAAATACCATTATTGTCAAATTTGATACAATTCTTCGAATTTCACATCAAATACATCTAGAAAAAGAGATAATTCTCATATAATGCTATAACAAATCTATAAGGCCCCAGCCTTAAACCTTACTTAATCTTGAGTTATTACAAAATTACACATTGAGGATCTTTTCAGGTTTAGAGTTTTAGAGAATTAGATCATAAAACTTACATTACATTCCACATTTAAACAAAGTGGTTACATAAAAGATAGTATTCATTTTTTCCCATCAATGGAAACATATATAAAATAAAACATGGATTATTTCTTGACACTTCCTTGACACTATAATAATATCATGTACCTTTCCCTTGACCTGTGAAAAACATTTCAAAAAAACTTGGGATGAGCATAAAAAGCTCAGTAAGGGTTATAAAAATATGGAAAGGAAACATGAGTATATATATACATAAGAATGGAATCATACTTTACCCATAAAACATAGGAACTTTAACATACCTCATCAAATCATGAATAAATCATAGAAATCATAAGACATAAAAGGTAACTTGAGGCATTCATAACATTCTTACGTAGGGAGTAACCCTCTTGGTTACGTTTGGAATACCCACCATAGTATATTCCTTAAATCTCTTCGGAGAAACCTTAACATTTCACTCCTTTGCGTTACCCAATGCATTGGAGAGCTATATCGGGCTCACCCACCCTTAGTTTATCACGTAACCACCCGTCTTCATAATAATGCCCAAGAACAATAACATAATCATATCACATTAAAACATGCATAAAGGAAACATAACATTTCCACATTTCAATCACAAGATACCAATACAAAACATTGATATAATAAAAACATTATGAAAACCATTTTCAATACCAAAATAAAAGAAAAGTAAAACATGGTATTTATTTTTCTTTTAAAAAGAAGGTATGTCTTGTAGAGGAAGTCGAAACTCAAATAATGGTCACAACGGTGGAGAATTCATTGTCGCCGCATACGTAAGACAAAAAAATTCACTTTTATCGTTCAGTAAAACGCTTCGTAAAAAAGATTCCTTTTGGATAAACGTAAAAGTCAAAGGGGATTATACACCGTATAAAACAAGGTTATGTATAAAATAAAATATGCCTCAATGAAAGGATATTGAGACGAAGTCCCTTACAAAGACGGTATCCTAGGTTTAAGGACAAATCAATTACATAATTATGTGTGACAAATGAATACACCAAATATAAGTGGATATTAAGTGTAAAACAATCGGAGGTTATTCACACATATTCATAGAATGACATATTCAAGGAGTACATGTTTATCCCAAAGAATCAAATTTGGGTTAAGAAGTTCCCTTGCAAACATTTGACAGCCTAACGGCGTCAATACAAAATTTTGAAAATGAGTTGATGAGAGATAAAAAGGGTATCTCATCACATGGACATAAACTTTAAATCAATAAGGATATAGAAGAACATATCCCAACATAATAGTATGTTAATTAAAATACATAACAAAAGAAGTCTTTTAAAAAAAGGAGGGTGAAAGGTTCCCTTACCGATATGGGTATCTTTCGAAACATACACCCTGTGCAAGTAGGACAATACAACATTGATGTAAATACTCATAAATGAAAGTATATTACACAATGAGTAAAATAATGGGCAGTACATACACCACTCAAAGGAAATTGTGGCAAATGTAGCATAAATCTCATGGGAATAAAAGTGAGATGAAAAATCTCTTACGAAGACTCGACAGCCTAACAGCGCCACTTAAAACTTCCAAAATGGATTGATGAGAGGAAATATGGTCTCTCGTCATATCAAAATAAAGTTTACAGAAAGAGGAATATAAAATAACATCCCCCAACAAAACAAATATCGGCTTAAAAGAAGTGAAATAAAGGAGAGTACTTAAAAAGAAAGAGAGAGGTTGGATATCTTACGAAAATTCGGCAGCCTAACGGCGCCACTCAAAACTTCCCAAATGGATTGATGAGAGAGAATAGGGTGTCTCATTAAATGACCATAAAAATTACAGTAAGATTAATATAAACGAATATCACAATAACAAGAAAGATGAGTTTTAACAGGAATGACATAAAAGATTGTACTTTAAAAGAAAGAGAGGAGTCGGATCCCTTACCTCAAGTCCAACTTGTCTTGTTCATTTCTTTATATTCCTGAATAATAAACATTGGTCAATTTATAATTGCATAAGGACCTAATTTAAATATTATTATTCAGTTCATATCACATATTATAATGTTATAATAATTGTTTAATAATGTTAGTCCATATCAGACGTTTTTGCTGATGTTTGGTACATGAGTCAAAAATGAACTTGTTTGAAAATTGATTGTTTATGTAGTTATAAGTAAATAATTTACAAAATAGTATTAATGATTAAAATATAATATATATCCAGTAAATATTATTTTTATACTATTCCATATCATTTGGAGAAATAAAACGAAAAGCATTGTTCATAGGTCGTACGTACGCATGAACGCTACTTTCATTTTTTCTTTGTCATATTAACCGAATTGAAAATAAATTATATATATATATATATTTTATAATTGAAGTATAATATATATGTTATATAGGTCACATATGTTCATTAATTTAATTCTTTATATGTTCCATGTATTGCATGTACGAGTCACATCCCTTGAGGGGGCAGTAGTCCACACTTCCTTATATGAAATTATCGCATTTACACAACATGAAAAGGATAAAGGTATGGTTTAAATATAAAATAAAGAAGCATATAGTAAAAATAAGTACCATATATATCATATATAAAATATAGTGACATCATAATGGCCACCTTTAAAAGTGTTAAAAGAATATGAAACAATCATCGTTTCGTGAGGCAGAAAATCGCCAACCACAGAAACAGTATGTTCTTTAACCATTAGACAAAGATGTGTGTAAGTGTAGCTCAAATCCTTATTATAAAAACATCCTAGTATATTGAAGATACTGGAGTTGTTACAAAATAAATGAATAAAAAGAGTTTAGGGGGTTGGAGAAGCAAAATAAAACAAAAGGACACAAGTGAAGACATTACCTTAAAATCGGGTAACTCCCTTTAGTTTGAGCTCAAAGGCTTCCTTGGGAAGAATTATTCCCAAAGTGAGGCTTCAAGAAGTTATAGAGGGATGTGGAGAGACAAAATGTGCAGGGTTTGGCCGATCCAGAGGCTTTGGAAGTGTGGGTAAGGAGGTAGTGGTGGGGGCCTTTTATAAGAGGAGAGGAGGGGCACTCTTGGAAAGTAAAGAAATGTTACTTTATTTTAGAATGAGTTTCGGATTTTAATGGTCCCACATTGATGTGTTTCTAGGATATGGTTATAAGGGTTCTAAATCCACTCATCCAATAGGTTTTGGACATGTGTAGGTCTTATATTTTACATTATCTGTCCATTTTATTTAAATCGTTAAATAATGAGGTCATCGCTGCATCATCATGATGTCATAAATAATTTAATTTATTTAATGTATAAAAATTATTAAAAAAACTATGATGTATGAAATATTTTTATATTTTCAATGAATATTTATAGTCAAAATTCCGACATGTATGACCCCATGTAAAAATTGTTTTAGTAAAACATTTCATGTTTGTCTCATTTTTACTTTAACATTAAATAAAAAGGTATTTATGTCATTTTCCAACCAAAGTGGCTCCATGGGGTCCCCAAGTTGACCCATTGATTGTCTTGGTTGTACATGACACATCCAATGAGGGTAGTACATGTTTCTAGGTCATTTCATTTTATTAAAACATTATTCTTACCTTAAACCACACTAATTACCTCTAATCGCGATTAAAAACCTAATAAGTTACTATTCGCCAAAAAATTATTTTAATCCCATTGAACCACATTTTACTTCTTAATGACAACCATTTATGTCGGATTTTTGAAACTCAAAACCCAAAGATGGCAAAATTTCATTTAAACGGAAAAATCAGTTTTTATAAGTACCACTTAGTGGTTTCACTATTCATCAAAAATTGAAGTTTTTCAGAAAATTACCAAAAGTTCACCCTAAGCTATATTTGATATTCCTAATTCAAAAATGATGTCTATTTTACAAAATTAAATACATATAAGTTGCATTAATTAATTAAATAATTAATTCCCGATGTCAAAACAAATAGCGTATTTTTATGAAACAAAATGTATAAAAAGATTGACACTAGTTTAAGTCCGATTTCAAAGTGAAATTAATTCCAATGACCACTATTGGATTAAATGGTAAAAATATATTCTAATTTCACTTTAAAACCAATTCAAAAGATAATCTAATCATATAAATAAATTAGATTAAAAGAGGTTTTGAATTAAAATACAACATTTTTCACTATTAATTAAAAATTGAACTTTTTCAGAAAAATACCAAAAATTTACACAAAGTAAATTTTGATGTACCGATTCTAAAGAAGAATTTTATTTTTTCAAATATAACACATAAAATTGTCAAAAAGTGGATTTAAAAGAGGTTCTCCATCAAAAGGCGGTTAATCGACCTTTTAAAGAATATTAGAATGTTTACGCTTAAAAATGGATTCATTTGCATTTTTAATCCTCTAACATTTATTGTAAAAATTAAAAATATTTGACAAACATATATAATCATTTTTTAGTTAGTTCTATTCATTCCCGCCATCACAACAGCTAGGCGTTAACTTCCATTTAAAATAACATTATTTTATTATTAGAGTGCAACGTAAGATTCCCAAGAAACTCGTAGTTGTGTGTTAGGTACGCCATCGAGCATAGCATCCCCTTTAAAGTAATATTAATATTTTATTCACAAATATGGATAAATATAAAAATATCATATTCTTTATTTACCTGGGGTGTTACATTCTTCCCCCCTTTTGGGAATTGCGTCCTCGCAATTTTAAAATTGGGCTTGGAAACTTCATTGAAAATCCCACATCGGAACAAGAGTTGGTAAAACAATCACTTTAAAATAATGAAAGAGAAGTACAGAGGTCACCCGAGTTAACCCATACTAGGATTCCATGTAGGAAAACATGGACATGGAGGAGAAAACATAGGGTCATGTTCTGATGGAGAGTGATAGAAAATAAATTTAGGAGAAAGTTAACCACAAGAAAATCACAAACTTGTGATGGGTTAAACGGTATTCGATTCCCCAGTAGGAAAAGTTAATAGACAACATTTTTATTTAAAGTTACTTCTTATTGAGGAATTTATTTATAAGGAAACATAATCACTTATCATATTGACTTTCAGATTTTATTAGATTCCTTACACAAACTCATATTTTCTCTAGAAGAAGAGTATTTAGGAAGACTTGTTCACATTAAGAGTACTATAATCAACTTCTAGAGAATCAACTAATCCACAAAAGAGAATTATATACTTCCCATATCTTTATACTTTAACCAAAACAAAAACCAAAAAGGTTAGTACAAGATCAGACAATCCAGAAAAGGATAACCCTTTATAAAAAGAAAATATATTCTTAATCTCCAAAATTTGTCCAACAAAACCCAAATTTCAATGAGGACCATTCGATACACAAATTTTCCATAAAATTTTTCAAAGTAAACCAAACTAAGATTGAAACCCAAATATGTGAAGGATTTAGTCACATAGTCTTCCATGTTAAATCGTAACATTTATCTCCAAACAACATTAGTTTCTCTTAAAGTCTCATATTAAAAAGTAATTAACTTAATCACATATCCTCCATGATAGGTTAATAAATTTCCATAGATAACCCAAAATCAATTTACTCTTAATTCATAAAATCACATAACAAAAAAGAAAAAAATTAGTCAAACTAACCAGGGACTTCACGTAGTCCAGGGGTAGGCGATAAATACCAGTCGCACTTTGGTTGTGGGTTCGATTCCCGCATCTTTGTCCGACGCGATGGGTTGTCACACAGTCTGCGTGTTGTCCTTTTTCCAAAACTATATAATTCTAAAAACATTCTCCAAAACGAGATATAATCTTCATAAATAATCATAAAATATTTTAACCTCAAGTTTATATCGTGCCTTTCATTTTCCATCATAACATATAATAACCCATAATTACCTCAAAAGTAAGGATCATGTAAACTCTAATGGTTACCTTTATAATTATTACCTGAACATCCACATCGATTGGTCATCTTGTACATGATGCATTACGGATCATACCAAGGTTCAAGTGGTTGATCATGACTCCTTGAGAGTTGGTTTAGAACAACAACGAGTTTCCTCATTGATTCCCCCATTTTATCTAGTATCTTAATCAGAGAACCACCACAGTTTCTTTTAAACCTGTTGTCTCTTTGGTGCCTGCTAGATCCATCCATTCACTAAAAATAGAAATGTCAGTGTGAGTATATCAACAAAACCACCATGTACTAATGAGGAAGGTAATCACTAAGATATACTTACTCATTCACTTTATCTAATACCAGGACTCTTTCTGAAATCCTAACCATTATGGTAATGTCACTTATGCTTAGAGGATACCCTAACCTCTAAAGTTTTCTAAACCAACCATTGATACCAACTATATGGCCCCAGACTTAAACCTTACTTAATCTTGAGTTATTACAAGATAACACATTGAGGATCTTTTCAGTTTTAGAGTTTTAGAGAATTAGATCATAAAACTTACATTACATTCCACATTTAAACAAAGTGGTTACATAAAAGATAGTATTCATTTTTTCCCATCATTGGAAACATATTTAAAATAAAACAAGGATTCTTTCTTGACACTTCCTTGACACTATCATCATATCATGTACCTTTCCCTTGACCTGTGCAAAACATTTCAAAAAAACTTTGGAGGAGCATAAAAATCTCAGTAAGGGTTATAAAAATATGGAAAGGAAACATGAGTTCATATATACATAAGAAGGAAATCATACTTTACCCATAAAACATAGGCACTTTAACATACCTCATCAAATCATGAATAAATCATAGAAATCATACGACATAAAAGGAAACTTGAGGCATTTATAACATTCTTATGTAGGGAGTAACCCTTTTGGTTACGTTTGGAATACCCACCACAGTATATTCCCTAAATCTCTTCGGAGAAACCTTAATGTTTCACTCCTTCGCGTTACCCAATGAATTGGAGAGCTATATCGGTCTCACCCACCCTTAGTTTATCATGGAACCACCCGTCTTCATAATAATTCCCACGAACCATAACATAATCGTATCACATAAAACATGCATAAAGGAAACATAACATTTCCACATTTCAATCACAAGATATCAATACAACACATTGATATAATAAAAACATTATGAAAACCATTTTCAATACCAAAATAAAAGAAAAGTAAAACATGGTATTTATTTTTCTTTTAAAAAGAAGGTATGGCTTGTAGAGGAAGCCGAAACTCAAATAATGGCCACAGCGGCGGAGAAGTCGTTGTCGCCACATACGTATGACAAAAACACTCCCTTTTGTCATTTAGTAAAACGCTTTGTAAAGAAGACTCCATTTGGATAAACGTAAAATTCAAAGGGTTTTATACACCTTATAAAATAAGGTTGTGTATAAAATAAAATATGCCACAATGAAAGGAGATTGAGACGAAGTCCCTTACAAAGACGGTATCCTTGGTTTAAGGAAAAATCAATTACATAATTATGTGTGACAAACTAATACACCAAATATAAGTGGATATTAAGTATAAAACAATCGGAGTTTATTCACACATATTAATAGAATGACATATTCAAAGAGTACATTTTTATCCCAAAGAATCAAATTTGTGTTAAGAAGTTCCCTTGCAAAAATTTGACAGCCTAACAGCGTCACTACCAAATTCAGAAAATGAGTTGATGAGAGATAAAAAGGGTATCTCATCACATGGACATAAAATTTAAATAAATAAGGATATAGAAGAACATATCCCAACATAATATTATGTGAATTAAAAGACATAAAAAAAGAAGTCTTTTAAAAAGAGGAGGGTGAAAGGTTCCCTTACCGACATGGGTATCTTTCGAAACATATGCCCCGTGAAAGAAGGACAATACAAAAACGATGTAAATACTCATAACTGAAAGTATATTACACAATGAGTAAAATAATGGGCAGTACAAACACCAATCAAAGGAAATTGTGGAAAATGTAGCACAAATCTCACGGGAATAAAAGTGAGATGAAAAAATCTCTTACGAAGACTCGGCAGCCTAACGGTGCCACTTAAAACTTCCAAAATGGATTGATGAGAGGAAATAGGGTCTCTCATCATATCAACATAAAGTTTACAGAAAGATGAATATAAAATAACATCCCCCAACATAACAAATATGAGCTTAAAAGAAGTGACATAAAGGAGAGTACTTAAAAAGAAAGAGAGATATTGGATCTCTAACGAAAATTCAGCAGCCTAACGACGCCACTCAAAACTTCCAAAATGGATTGATTAGAGATAATAGGGTCTCTCATCATATGAACATAAAAATTACAGTAAGAGTAATATAAATGAATATCCCAATAACAAGAAAGCTGAGCTTTAACAGGAATGACATAAAATAGTGTACTTTCAAAGAAAGAGAAGAGTCGGATCCCTTACCTCAAGTCCAACTTGTCTTGTTCGTTTATTTATATTCTTGAATAATAAAATTTGGTCAATTTATTATTGCATAAGGAACTCCTTTAAAGATTATTATTTTGTTCATATCACATATTATAATGTTATAATAATTCTTTAATAATGTTAGTTCGTATTAGACATTTTTGTCGATGTTTGGTACATGAGTCAAAAATGAACTTGTTTGAAACATGATTGTTCATGTAGTTATAAGTAAATAATTTCCAGAATAGTATTAATGATTAAAATATCATATATATCCAGTACATATTCATTTTATACTATTCCATATCAATTGGAGATAAAAAACGAAAAGCACCGTTCACGGAGACGGTAGGCCGTACGTACCCATGAACGCTACTTTCATTTTTTCTTTGTCATATTAAGGGAATTAAAAATAAATGATATATATCTATATATATATATATTATAATTCAAGTATAATATATATGTTATATAGGTCACATATGTTCATTAATTTCATTCTTTATACGTTCCATGTATTGCATGTACGAGTCACATCACTTGAGGGGGCGGTAGTCCACACTTCCTCAGATGAAATTATCGTATTTACACAACATGAAAAGAATAAAGGTATGGTTTAAATATAAAATACATAAGCATATAGTAAACAGAAATACCATATAAATCATATATAAAATACAGTGACATCATAATGGCAACCTTTAAAGGTGTTAAAAGAATATTGAACAATCGTCATTTCGTGAGGCAGAAAATCGCCAACCACAGAAACAGTATGTTCTTTAACCATTAGACGAAGGTGTGTGTAAATTTAGCTCGAATAATTCTAATAAAAACATCCTAGTATATTTAATATTCTGTATATGTTACAAAATAAATTAATAAAAAGAGTTTAGGGGTTTGGAGAAGCAAAATAAAACAGAAGGACACAAGTGAAGACATTACCTTAAAATCGGGTAACTCGCTTTGGTTTGAGCTCAAAGGCTTCCTTGGGAAGACTTCTGCCCAAATTGAGGCTTCAAGGAGTTAGATAGGGATGTGGAGAGACAAAATGGTCAGGGTTTTGCCGAGCCAAAGGCTTTGGAAGTGTGGGTAAGGAGGTATAGGTGGGGGCCTTTTATAAGAGGATAGGAGGGGCACTCTTGGAAAGTAAAGAAATGTTACTTTATTTTAGAATTAGTTTCGGATTTTAAGGGTCCCACATTGATTTGTTTCGAGGATAAGGTGATAAGGGTTCGAAATACACTCATCCAATAGGTTTTGGACATGTTTAGGGCTTAGATTTAACATTATCTTTCCATTTTATTTAAATCGTTAAATAATGAGGTCATCGCTGCATCATGATGATGTCATAAATAATTTAATTTATTTAATGTCTACAAATTATAAAACAAAATACTATGATATAGGAAATATTTTTAGCTTTCCAAGGAATATTTATAGTCAAAATTATGACTTGTATAACCCCATGTAAAAATTGTTTTAGTAAAACATTTCATGTTTGTCTCATTTTTACTTTAACATTAAATAAAAAGGTATTTATGACATTTTCCAACCAAAGTGGCTCCATGGGATCCCCAAGTTGACCCATGGATTTTCTTGGTCGGCCATGACACATCCAATGAGGGTAGGACATGTTTTTTGGTCATTTCATTTTATTAAAACATTATTCTTACCTTAAACCACACTAATTACCTCTAATCGCGATTAAAAACTTAATAAGTTACTATTCACCAAAAAATTATTTTAATCCCATTGAACCGCATTTTACTTCTTAATGACAACCATGTATTTCGGATTTTTGAAATTCAAAACACAAAGGTAGAAAAATTTCATTTAAATGGATAATTCAGTTTTTATAAGTACCACTTAGTGGTTTCACTATTCATCAAAAATTGAAGTTTTCCAGAAAATTACCAATAGTTCACCCTAATCTATATTTGATATTCTGAATTCATAAATGATTTCTACTTTAAAAAATTCAAAACATATAAGTTGCATTAATTAATTTAATAATTAATTCCCGTTGTCAAAACAAATAGCGTGTTTTTATGAAACCAAATGTATCAAAAGATTGACATTAGTTTAAGTCCGATTTCAAAGTGAAATTAATTCCAACGACAACTATTGGATTAAATGGTAAAAATATATTCTAATTTCACTTTAAAACCAATTCAAAAGATAATCTGATCATATAAATAAATTAGATTAAAAGAAGTTTTGAATTAAAATACAACATTTTTCACTATTCATTAAAAATTGAACTTTTTCGGAAAATTACCAAAAATTTACACAAAGTAAATTTTGATGTCCTGATTCTAAAGAAGAATTTTATTTTGTCAAATATAACACATAAAATTGTCAAAAAGTGGTTTTAAAAGAGATTTGCCATCAAAAGGCGGTTAATCAACCTTTTAAAGAATATTAGAATGTTTACGCATAAAATTGGATTCATTTGCATTTTTAATCCTCTAACATTTATTGTAAAAAGTAAAAATATTTGACAAACATATATAATCATTTTTTAGTTCGTTCTATTCATTCCCGCCATCACAAAATCTAGGCATTAACTACCATTTAAAATAATATTATTTTATTATTAGAGTGCAACGTAAGATTCCCAAGAAACTCGTTGTTGCGTGTTGGGTACGCCATCGAGCATAGCATCCCCTTTAAAGTAATATTAATATTTTATTCACAAATATGGATAAATATAAAAATGTCATATTGTTTATTTTCCTGGGGTGTTACAAAATCTCCAATATATTCTATATATCTATAAAATTCATTATAATTGTTAAATAATCCCAAATATATCAAAATTATTACTTTTAAAATCAATTAATTTGTTCGTATATTAATTAAATAGATATTTTATTAGAATGAAAACGGATTTAAGTTAATTATATAATTTCATAAAATCCATCATAAAATTTTATAATGAAAATATCTTAATTATTATAAAAATTAAAATTTATTTTCATTCAGATCATGATTTTTTCCCATGTGAACACATAAGTGATATTCAATACAAAGAGAGTGACATTTTTTAACTATAATTGATTTAAATAATATTTGAGTTGTTTTCATAGATCATTTTTCATTAAACATATCCAATTCCTTATTATGGTGTTAAGGGTCTAATACAATTCATCCAATTAATTTTGGACAATTTTAGGTCATGGTTTTACCCTTATATTTTGGTTTTAACCCAAAGTAAACCCTTTAACTCATATTGTGACAACTTTTATTTTTACTATTTAAGGGTTAATATATTTACTATTAAATTAAAGACAAAAAAAATTGATTGATTTATTAAATTTTAAGAATTATCCAAATAATTTTTCTGACATTGATATTTTCAAAAAAATTATATCATTTAATATAGTATTATTTATTCTTAAAATATCAATAATATCAATTTTGACACTATTCATTAGATGACTATTTAAAATATCATAATAATAACATAAATTAAAAAATATACTGGTAAAATATCACTGACATATCAAATCAATCTAAAACGTTATTGCATGACTATAATCATGTAATGGCCCGGACCTCCCTGGTCCATTACTTTGTGAAAATGTGGTGTTAGAGGTGTTCAGGGAGGTCAAGGTGACATATCCCCCAACTGCTGCCTACCGGTAGCTCGATCTACCGGTAGCGGCTTCCTACCAGTTACCGGTAGCCGATGCCTACCGGTTACCGGTAGCTGCTTCCTACCCGTAGCCGCCGCTTACCGGTAGCTCGGTCTACGGGTAGCTGCTCCCTACCAGTAGCTCGATCTACCGGTAGCGGCTGCCTACCGGTTACCGGTAGCTGATGCCTACCGGTTACCGGTAGCTGCTGTTTACCGGTAGCCATGGCGTACTGATAGCTCGGTATACTGGTAGCCGCAGTCCGGAAGTAGCTCGGCTAACACTTTGCCAAATTTCTAGTTCTGTGAACAGTGTTTCTATCGGTGAGGTTCAGTGAACAGTGTTTCTATCGGTGAGGTTCAGTGAACAGTGTTTCTATCGATGAGGTTCTATCGGTGGACTTCTATCGGTAGACTTGAACAGTGTTTTCTATCGGTGAGGTTCTATCGGTGGACTTCTATCGGTAGACTTGAACAGTGTCTCTATCGGTGAGGTTCTATCGGTGGACTTCTATCGGTAGACTTGTATAGTGTTTCCAGAATTCTAAGAGCTACCGATTCCATACTTTGCCAAATTTCACGAATGAACAGTGTTTCCAGACTTCATGAGAGCTACTGATTCCATACTTTGCAAATTTTGAGTATGTGAACAGTGTTTCCATCTTCGTAAATTTGACATTTTCTTTGACGTAAAATACTTTTAAAACCTTATTTTAAGGACTTTAAGTCCGATTCAAAGGCCATAAATTCTATATTAATTATTCCTAAGGCTGGGATGTTTTTACTTGGTCAAACCGCATGGGTTAATGCGATCAGTTTTTAATGGAGAATAAACCGGATCTTAAACCGGCACCTCTCGAAAAAAATTTTTTAATGGAACGAGATACCATTCTTCGTTTTTCTTCCTCCTGGTTCTCATCTATGAGATGCTAGAACCTTGCAATCATTCTCGTAGGAGTTTCACAATCAAACGTTACTCAGATTAGTTCTGCCCTGTTGATGCAACCAAGTTGTGTCGATCGTTCTTCCATATAAGGTATTGTTTATCATCGTTCCTTCGGGGATCACCTTCTCTTGTTCTTCCTTCCATATTAGCATGTTATCTCCATGGTTCTAATGGGTTTTCTTGGGATTGGTTAGTACTGTCGTACCGTGGCATCCTCTAGTGGATGCAGCTGTCGTGAGGAGAAGAGGACTGCGACCCGTTGTGTGGATAAAGGACGCCAAGAACTCTTCGAGGTAGGGGATTCATGGCTTCTCTAATTGTGTATGTGCAATCGTAGAATTAGCATGATTTAGTCCTTTGGATCACAATGAAATTGACCTAATTAAATACTTGTACCGGATTAAAGGAATTGGTTGATCGCATGTTGTTACTTTGTACCGTGATAACGGTTCGCCTCATGTTTTCCTAGATAGAGTGATATCTATTATTTTCTTTAATTTGTTGCTCGTTCATGATAGAAATTGATAAAGAACGTAAATATGGAATTATTTGTTAAATAATTGGCTAAAGATAAAGAGGCATGTTAATGAATCTGTTAATTCAAGATGGATTAAAGAACTATTAGTTCGATAATTTCAAAAGGCTTCTGAGTTACCCGCTTGCTTGTAAGGATGAATGCCTTGTGGTTTGGAGCTCTGAGTGCTCATCTTGTATGAAGGCTGAATGCTTTGTTAAAGGGCCGAGAGCCCATTTTGTGATCTTTGATTTCCCACTGCTTGTGATTTGATGTGAGCCTGGATGGCTGTTGTGATATGTGGAGGCATGTGGACTTGTGGTTGTGGCAGCGGATGACGCCTAGTGTGGCGAGATACAACGGTTTATGCATGTGGGTGTCGGGGAGGACACCAAGGATGATGGTATGAGATGAATGTGATGGTTTGATGTTGGTGGTTTGATTGTTTATCTGCTTTACTTTTCCCCACTTCTCAAGGCAGCATGTTTTGCTTACCCTCTTTCTGAAGGAGGCGAAGACACGTGGGGTATGCCACGTGCTTTCCGTGTTTAGCCTCTCGATGGAGGATGGGTCTATGCTCTTTCTATAGGCGGCGAAGACTCGATGGGTAGTATATCTACTCACCGTGTTGAGCCCTTTGTGTTTAGTAGCATAGGATGCTTTTCTAGAATGCCTGGGAATATGGGGAAGGTAATTTCATAATGAAAGTTTGTTTAAATGGTGATAATCCACGAGGATGGAGAAACTGAAATTTAATAGTGATGTGAATCCTAAAAAGGAGCAGTTTTTGAATGTGATGCCAATTTAGTTTAATGTGGTAAATTGTTCATGGTTAATTAATGTTTAAAGAATTAATTAACGTACAGTGGAATTGGTAAAATGAGAATGGAGTAATCTAATAAATCTCCTCAAATGGTTGTGTTCTTATAGGATACCAAGTCTTAGAAGTAGCAGCCTGGAGTCTGAGAGACGTTAGCTGCAGTTGTGCCTATGACTAGGTAATGCCCATAGTGTGGTTGTGAGTTATATATATTCTTTACATTTTGTGTTTCTATGTGCTACTCCACCCTGTCGGTAAGGGAAACTGACACCCCTGGGATTCTGAGCCCTAGGGGGTGTTTTCCCCAACATTCTGATGGGAGGTTGAATGGCTGACTACCCCCCTTTGGCCCCGCTCTCTTCTCTTGGTTGATACTTGTGCCATGAGGCAAGCGGTTAGTTACCCCATATATGTGTGTAGAGGGTTGTAATGGATTGTGGTTATTCACACGCATATATTCTAGATATAGTACCCTATGGACTACTATAGGTGTAACGTGTATAGGCTGTGATGGCTTGAGGATCCTTACTCGGAGTATGGGTTGTAATGGCTTGAGGTATTATACCTGACGTATGATACACGTTATGCGAGCTGTGGTGGCTCCCAGAAACTACCTGGTTACCTTTGGTTGTGAGGACGGTGTGGTGCTTCGCCCAGGTGTCTACGGGCAAGCCTATGTGGTGCACGAGGTGCAGATTGTGGAGCTTAGCCCAGGTGTCTGCGGGCAAGCCTTTGGAGAGAGATGCACATGACGTATGTTGTTGGGGAAAAGCGGAAAACCTGTGGGGAAGTAGTAGCGGGGTACCCTTGATATTCTATGCTATATGCTATATACTTGTATGTGTTACTTGGTGAGAGTAGCCATGGTGAGGTTAGGAACTTAGTATACCTGTTTAGGTAACGAGTTAGTTTCACTTGTTGTTCACTGGGCTTTAGCATACTTTCTTTACTTTTGCACGAGAGGCTTGAGAAGGATCCTACTGAGTATACTGTTATACTCACCCTATGTACATATAAACTGTTTTTCAGGTCACTTGGAGCAGGTTGGAGATCAAGTTGGTTACTACTAGCTTGCGATTGGAGGAGGAGCTGTTCGGGCTTGTGGTCGCTGCCGTTTTACTTTCTTTTGGGTACATTTAGTTTTCCCTTTCAGTTGTAGTACTTTTGCATGAAATTTCATATATGTACTTGGGTTTCTTTTATATTTCAGTTATGAGTTGGAGTTGGTTGAAGTCTATTCTATCTCTCTCTTCTACATGTGTTCTCTTAGAGGGTAATGCCTCCCATTTGTGTGTGTATTATACCCTCGATGCTAGTCGCCAACCCGGGGCCTACTGGAGGCGGGACTCGGGGGTCATTATCTCCCTTCTCACATTGTCGACCTAGGAGGGGTACACTTTGTGGGGAGGGGGTCGTGACAGAGTGGTATCAGAGGTTAGGTTGAGGGATAGGATGGAGTTTGGAGTTAGGCATAGGTGAGGATGCATGGGATGGTAGGGAAACAGTGTCATTCATGTTTAGAAAGTGGGGTAAACACTGGAGACCGGCAGAGACATAGGCGTTTAGGGCCCCCTATGATCTGTTGCACGGACCTTTAATCTTACGATGGCTACTAAACAAAGTGATACCGGTTGCAGGGTAGAGACCTAGGAAAGGATCATGCATCATTATTCTTTGTGCTTGTGTTTGAATGGGTAGACCGTGGGATAGGTAACCTAAAATAAATAAAACAAAACAATTAATTAATTAATGTTGAGTCTTCCATATTCCAGGCTTAGGAGCTCTAACATTTGTTATTTTGCAGGTATGGATCCAGGTCGACGTCCTCGTCATGTTTGCGCAGAAGATGCCCATCAGGCTGTTTCAGCAGATCGCCGTCGAGTAGAGGTTGACGACGATGACACTTGGAGGAAGACACTTCGAGAGTTTCAGCGCCAGAGTCTACAGAAGTACGAGGGATCCGTTTCAGATGCAGTCACAGAAGACTGATTGGAGGAGATCGAGATAGGCTTCAGTTCGATTCGTGCTCGGAAGGAACACTGGGTGTCCTTGGTTGTGACGATGTTGTGTGGAGCAACAAGGCAGTGGTGGTTCTTGTTCCTCAGTGATCCTGAGGAGTCAGAAATCTCATGGGAGGAGTATCGAGATAGGTTTAGAGTCGAGTTTCTTTGGTCGACTGCGAAGGTGTCCAGTCGCCAGGAGCTTCTTACCCTTCGACAGGGGAGCTCCAGTGTTCAAGAGTTTGGAATCCGTTTCAAGAACCTTCTACGATATTCTTCAGACCTGTTACCAGATGATGAGGCCAGGGCGAGGCATTTTGAGGAGGCTTTGCGTCCAGAGATCCAGCGCCAGGTCACCCCATTTATGCTGAAGACATATCTTGAGGTGCTGGCGAGGGCATAGGTTGTTGAGAGGACTTTGTCTAGGACTAGATCGTCACGAGAGGGGAATCGTCATGATTCCTCACGAAGCAGAGCTGTGGTCCGGGGTTCCCGGTTTTCAGGACAGAAGAGTTTCCGTTCACCTGGGGGTAGGTCCCAGCCCTTCCCATATCGTTTCTCTGGAGGCAGAAACTCTTAGACCTATGCCAAGGGATCAGGCGCTTTTTTTTCTTGTGGTGGTCGTGGTCATCAGCAGCGGGAGATCTTGACTTTTAAGAGCAGTCATCGTGCACTGGGCGCTCCACTCCAGGTTCCTCCGTTGAGGCAGTTCCAGCCGAGGCAGCAGCAGTAGCTTGCACCAGTTTTAGATCACCAAAGGGTAGATGGAGCAGGCAGAGGACAGCCCCATGATGCTCCTCGTCCTCAGAGAGTAGAGCGCGGCCGTGGTGGTGGTCGTCATCAGGGTCAGAGAGGCCGTGGAGGAGTTCGTGGTCAGCATCATGCTCTAGCGTTACTAGCCCCAGGAGATCCAGATGTCGTTCGAGGTACCCTTTGCTTGTTTTCTACCTTGGTGTATGCCTTGTTTGATTCAGGAGAAACACACTCCTTCATATCACCTACCCTTGTCCATGCTTTGGGACTTGAGGTAGAGAGGCTTCCAGTGCCCTTGGTGTTGACTACGCCAGTTGGAGGTCGAGCTGACTTGTTTGAAGTATGTAGAGACTGTGAGCTAGTGTTGGGGCAACACCGCTCTTGGGGAGATTTCCTATGTTTGCGAATACAACCATATGATGTCATACTCGGCATGGATTTGTTGTATTCGGTGCAGGATGTTGTGGATTGCTACATGAAGAAGGTCGTTTTCTTTGATGAAGATGGAGAGGAAGTTGTGTTTGTTGGTGAGAGAGATCCTCGAATAAGTCATAAACGAGTTCCTTCCTTATCATCCATGATGACTGGGATGATGCTGAGTTCTTCAGAGGTTCAACAGTTGGTGTTTCCTAGGGTCGTGGAGGAGTACCCTGACGTCTTTCCAAAAGATGTTTTATCCTTACCCCTTCGACGAGAGATCGAGTTTGGAATCGAGATACAGCCAGGAGCGTCTCCTATCTCTATGTCTCCGTATAGGATGGCCCCTTCTGAGTTACGAGAGCTACGTATTCAGCTCGATGGTCTGTTGCAGTGTGGTTTTGTTCGGCCAAGTGTGTCACCGTGGGGTGCACCAGTTTTTTTTGTGAAAAAGGCTGATGGAAGTTTGCGGTTGTGCGTCGATTATCGTCGGTTAAACAAAGTGACAATAAAGAACCGCTATCCTCTCCTGCGGATTGATGACCTATTCGATCAATTGAAGGGTGAATTTTTTTTCTCAAAGATCGACTTGCGGTCAGGATATCATCAGATGCGTGTAAAGGATGAGGATATCCCGAAGACTGCTTTCCACTGTCGTCGTGGGCATTATGAGTTTGTTTTAATGCCATTCGGCGTGACAAATGCTCCAGCTGTTTTCATGGGATTGATGAATGTTGTGTTCCGTGAATTCCTGGACAAGTTTGTTGTGGTTTTCATCGACGACATCTATGTGTACTCCACATCTGAAGAGGAGCATGCAAAGCATCTACGAGCCGTTTTGGGAGTTCTTCGCCAACATCAGTTGTTTGGGAAGTTGTCCAAGTGTGAGTTCTGGGCTCGAGAAGTTCGCTTCTTGGGACATGTTGTGTCCCAACAGGGAGTAGCTGTGGATCCTTCGAAGATAGATGCAGTGGTGACTTGGCCATCCCCCAAGACCGTGTCAGAGGTGCGAAGTTTCCTTGGTCTCACAGGCTATTATAGGAGGTTTTTAGCTAATTTCTCCCGAGTTGCGACTCCTTTGACAGCTTTGACCAGGAAGGATCAAGCATTCATATGGACTGATCAGTGTCAGACAGCTTTCGAGTATCTAAAGGAGAATTTGGTAAGTGCTCCAGTCCTTTTTCTTCCAGCGGAGGGAGTCCAGTTTGATGTTTTCTCTGATGCTTCACATCTCGGGCTAGGTTGTGTTCTCATGCAGCAGAGGTCAGTTGTTTCTTATGGGTCTCGGAAGTTGCGTCCCCATGAATGCAACTATGCCACCCATGATCTTGAGTTGGAAGCTGTGTTGTTTGCTCTAAAGTTGTGGAGACATTACCTCATTGGTGAGCACTTTGTGGTTTTCACCAATCATAAGAGTTTGAGGTATGTTTTCTCCCAACGTGACTTGAACATGAGGCAGCGTCGGTGGATAGAGTTCTTGTAGGAATACGACTTTGAAATATCGTATACACCTGGAAAAGGGAATGTTGTAGCTGACGCACTAAGGCGAAAGATACGTAATGATTTTGTGCGTGAATCAGGTGATTCTTGAAGAGTGATGGAAGAGCTATCAGCATTGCATCTTAATATGGGAGAAGTTTGGGGTAGAGGTTGTCTTTTCCAGATGACGGTGCAGTCATCCCTGATGCAGAAGGTGGAAGAGTCTCAGTTGGGTGACCTAGAGGTGGATGTTTGGAGAGACATGGTTGTATGTGGTGAGACCCCTGATGGTTGGTTGGAGGATGAACAACACCGAGTGTTGTATCATGGCAGGCTTTTTGTTCCCTTGGCGATGCGCGAGACAGTTCTCCAAGAGTTCCATAGTTCACCCTTGGCGGTACATCCTGGTGTGACGAAGATGTACCGATCCTTGAGGAGTCAGTTTTGGTGGCCTGGGCTGAAGCGTACAGTTGCAGAATGTGTGTCTCAACGTTTAGTCTGGCAGAAGGTGAAGGCCGAACACCGTGTTCCTGGTGGTCTTCTCCAACACTTAGAGATTCCTCAGTAGAAGTGGGAGGACATCTCAATGGACTTTGTTATAGGTTTACCTCGAGCTCAGGGAGGACACGATGCTATATGGGTGGTAGTGGATCGTTTAACAAAATCATCCCACTTCATAGCGATCAAGGAGTCGAGCTCAATGGAAGTTTTGTCGAGGCAGTATCTGGAGGAGGTGGTGAGGCTTCACAGAGTTCCTAAGATGATCATTTCTGATCGAGATCCTCGTTTTACCTCCAGGGTATGGAGAGGTCTCCAGCATGCTTTTGGTTCTCAATTATGCCTTAGCACTGCTTTTCATCCTCAAACGGATGGTCAGACAGAGCGAACCATCCAGACTCTTGAAGACATGTTGCTCTCTTGTGTTCTTGATTTTGGAGGTTCATGGACGAAGCACTTACCCTTGGTAGAGTTTGCTTACAATAATAGTTTCCACTCTACCATCGGTATGGCGCCGTTTGAAGCCTTGTATGACCGGCCATGCCATTCTCTGTTGTGCTGGACTGGGGTCGGGGAGTTAGCAATTCTCGGACCAGAACTAGTACAGAATACAACAGAGATGGTTTAGGTGATTCGTGAGAGGATGAAGACAGCACAGGATCATCAGAAATCATATGCTGATCAAAGAAGGAGACTGTTAGAGTTTAATGTTGGGGATCATGTTTTTCTAAAGGTGACTCCCCGTCGTGGGTAGCGAAGGTTTGGTCGTGGAAGTAAGCTTTCTCCCCGGTTTGTTGGGCCTTTCAAGGTGTTAGCTCGTGTTGGAGCTATGGCGTATCGAGTAGCACTTCCCCCTCAGATGAGTCGGATACATGATGTTTTCCATGTATCACAACTCCGTCATTATCTTCATGATAAATCTCATGTTATCGATTGGGGAGAGATCGATATTGACGATGATGCAACCTTCGAGGAGCGACCTGTGGAGATCCAAGACCACAAGCAGAAGGTGTTGTGTGGGCGTTCTATCCCCTTAGTTCGTGTCTTGTGGCGACACGGTGGCATGGAGGAGAGTACCTGGGAGCGTGAGTCACAGATACGTGCTCAGTACCCGGAGTTGTTTAGTGTTTAACTCCTTTCATGTAATGATGTTTTCTTTGTGGTTGGACCTTTCATGTTTTATTTATGTACCTTTGATGTGATGTTATGTTTGGATTTATTGGTTATGGATTGTTTGTTTCCATACTCTCGGATGTCGTAGTTTTGTTCCAGCATTTGAACAACTCATGGTGGTTTTCCCCTGAGAGGTATCTTATGGGGTGGTTGTTCAGACCCCTCTTTTCTTCTGGGTTGGTTTTTCATTCTCCAGGACGATAATGTTTTGAGAGGTATCTAATGTAATGGCCCGGACCTCCCTGGTCCATTACTTTGTGAAAATGTGGTGTTAGAGGTGTTTCGGGAGGTCAAGGTGACTTATCCCCCAGCTGCTGCCTATCGGTAGCTCGATCTACCGGTAGCGGCTGCCTACCGGTTACCGGTAGCTGATGCCTACCCGTTACCGGTAGCTGATGCCTACCGGTTACCGGTAGCTGCTACCTACCGGTAGCCGCCGCTTACCGGTAGCTCGGTCTACCGGTAGCTGCTGCCTACCTGTAGCTCGATCTACCGGTAGCGGCTGCCTACCGGTTACCGGTAGCTGATGCCTACCAGTTACCGGTAGCTGCTGTTTACCGGTAGCCACAGCGTACTGATAGCTCGGTATACTGGTAGCCTCAGTCCGGCAGTAGCTCGGCTAACACTTTGCCAAATTTCTAGTTCTGTGAATAGTGTTTCTATCGGTGAGGTTCTATCGGTGGACTTCTATCGGTGAGGTTCAGTGAACAGTGTTTCTATCGGTGAGGTTCAGTGAACAGTGTTTCTATCGGTGAGGTTCTATCGGTGGACTTCTATCGGTACACTTGAACAGTGTTTTCTATCGGTGAGGTTCTATCGGTGGACTTCTATCGGTAGACTTGAATAGTGTTTCTATCGGTGAGGTTCTATCGGTGGACTTCTATCGGTAGACTTGTACAGTGTTTCCAGAATCCTAAGAGCTACCGATTCCATACTTTTCCAAATTTCACGAATGAACAGTGTTTCCAGACATCATGAGAGCTACCGATTCCATACTTTGCCAAATTTTGAGTATGTGAACAGTGTTTCCAGCTTCGTAAATTTGATGTTTTCTTTGACGTAAAATACTTTTAAAACCTTATTTTAAGGACTTTAAGGCCGATTCAAAGGCCATAAATTCTATATTAATTATTCCTAAGGCCGGGATGTTTTTACTTGGTCAAACCGCATGGGTTAATGCGATCCGTTTTTAATGGAGAATAAATCGGATCTTAAACCGTCGCCTCTCGAATTTTTTTTTTAAAGGAACGAGATATCATTCTTCGTTTTTCTTCCTCCTGGTTCTCATCTATGAGACGCTAGAACCTTGCAATCATTCTCGTAGGAGTTTCACAATCAAACGTTACTCAGATTAGTTCCGCCCTGTTGATGCAACCAAGTTGTGTCGATCGTTCTTCCATATAAGGAATGTTTTATCATCGTTCCTTTGGGGATCACCCTCTCTTGTTCTTCCTTCCATATTAGCATGTAATCTCCATGGTTCTAATGGGTTTTCCTGGGGTTGGTTGGTACTATCGTACCGTGGCATCCTCCGGTGGATGCAGCTGTCATGAGGAGAAGAGGACTATGAACCGTTGTGTGGATAAAGGACGTCAAGAACTCTTCAAGGTAGGGGATTCATGGCTTCTCTAATTGTGCATGTGCAATCGTAGAATTAGCATGATTTAGTCCTTTGGATCACAATGAAATTGACCTAATTAAATACTTGAACCGGATTAAAGGAATTGGTTGATCGCATGTTGTTACTTTGTACCGTGATAACGGTTTGCCTCATGTTTTCCTAGATAGAGTGATATCTATGGTTTTCTTTAATTCGTTGCTCGTTCATGATGGAAATTGATAATGAACGTAAATCCGGAATTATTTGTTAAATAATTGGCTAAAGATAAATAGGCATGTTAATGAATCTGTTAATTCTAGATGGATTAAAGAAGTATTAGTTCGATAATTTCAAAAGGGTTCTGAGTTACCCTCTTGCTTGTAAGGATGAATGCCTTGTGGTTTGGAGCTCTGAGTGCTCATCTTGTATGAAGGCTGAATGCCTTGTTAAAGGGCTGAGAGCCCATTTTGTGATCTTTGATTTCCTGCTGCATGTGATTTGATGTGAGCCTAGATGGCTGTTGTGATATGTGGAGGCATGGGGACTTGTGGTTGTGGCAGCTGATGACCCCTAGTGTGGCGAGATACATCGGTTTATGCATGTGGGTGTCAGGGAGGACACCAAGGATGATGGTATGAGTTGAATGTGATGGTTTGATGTTGGTGGTTTGATTGTTTATCTGCTTTACTTTTCCCCACTGCTCAAGGCAGCTGGTTTTGCTTACCCTCTTTCCGAAGGAGGTGAAGACACGCGGGGTATTCCACGTGCTTTTCGTTTTTAGCCTCTCGATGGAGGATGGGTCTATGCTCTTGTTATAGGCGTAAAAGACTCTATGGGTAGTATATCTACTCACCGTGTTGAGCCCTTTCTGTTTAGTAGCATAAGATGCTTTTCTAGAATGCCTGGGAATATGGGGAAGGTAATTCCATAATGAACGTTTGTTTAAATGGTGATAATCCACGGGGATGGAGAAACTGGAATTTAATAGTGATGTGAATCCTAAAAAGGAGAAGTTTTTGAATGTGATGCCAATTTAGTTTAACGTGGTAAATTGTTCATGGTTAATTAATGTTTAAAGAATTAATTAACGTAAAGTGGAATTGATAAAATGAGAATGGAGTAATCTAATAAAGCTCTTCAAATGGTTGTGTGCTTATAGGATACCTAGTCTTAGAAGTAGCAACCTGGAGTCTGAGAGACGTTAGCTACAATTGTGCCTATGACTAGGTAATGCCCATAGTGTGGTTGTGAGTTATATATATTCTGTACTTTTTGTGTTTCTATACGCTACTCCACCCTGTCGGTAAGGGGAACTGACACCCCTGGGATTCTGAGCCCTGGGGGGGGGGGGGGTGTTTTCCCCAACATTATGATGGGAGGTTGAATGGATGACTACCCCCTTTGGCCCTGCTCTCTTATCTTGGTAGATACTTGTGCCATGAGGCAAGCGGTTAGTTACCCCATATATGTTTATAGAGGGTTGTAATGGCTTGTGGTAATTCACATGCATATATTCTGGATATAGTATCATATGGACTACTATAGGTGTAACATGTATAGGCTGTGATGGCTTGAGGATCCTTACTCGGAGTATGGGCTGTAATGGCTTGAGGTATTATACCCGACGTATGATACACGTTATGCGAGCTGTGGTGGCTCCCAGAAACTACCTGGTTACCTTTGGTTGTGAGGATGGTGTGGTGCTTCACCCCGGTGTCTGCGGGCAAGACTATGTGGTGCACGAGGTGCAGATTGTGGAGCTTAGCCCAGGTGTCTGCGGGCAAGCCTTTGGAGAGAGATGCAGAGGACCTATGTCGTTGGGGAAAAGCGGAAAACCAGTGGGGAAGTAGTAGCGGGGTACCCTTGATATTCTATTCTATATGCTATATACTTGTATGTGTTACTTGGTGAGAGTATCCATGGTGAGGTTGGGAACTTTGTATACCCATTTAGGTAACGAGTTAGTTTCACTTTTTGTTCACTGGGCTTTAGCATGCTTTCTTTACTTTTGCACGAGAGGATTGAGGAGGATCCTACTGAGTATACTGTTATACTCACCCTATGTACATATAAACTGTTTTTCAGGTCACTTGGAGTAGGTTTGAGATCAAGCTGGTTACTACTAGCTTGCAGTTGGTGGAGGAGTTTTTCGGGCTTGTGGTCGCTGCCGTTTTACTTTCTTTTGGGTACTTTTAGTTTTCCCTTTCAGTTGTAGTACTTTTGCATGACATTTCATATATGTACTTGTGTTTCTTTTATATTTCAGTTATGAGTTGGAGTTGGTTGGAGTCTATTCTATCTCTCTCTTCTGCATGTGTTCTCTTAGAGGGTAATGCCTCCCATTTGTGTGTGTATTATACCCTCGGTGCTAGTCGCCAACCCGGGGCCTACTGGAGGTGGGACTCGGGGGTCATTATCTCCCTTCTCACATTTCTGGCCTAGGAGGGGTACACTTTGTGGGGAGGGGGTCGTGACAAATCATCTCAAATTATATTTATTTTAGTTTTTTTAATATCATTTATTTGGATATCTTTTAGTTAAAAATTTACTGCATCATCGTTATGAAAGGCTTTAACTTAATTATTTGTTATCTAAATATTACAAATAAATTATCATGATAAGTATAAACATTTTATCTTTCATAATTATATTTATATTCTAACATATCGCTTATATAACCCTGTATTAAAAATATTTCACTTTTTAATAACAATGGTGCGATAAAATTGACTTTTCATTGAAAATAACATTATAAATGGCATACTCTCAACTACATTTCATACAAATGTTATATTTTTTACTAAAAATGATTTCAGTAGAAACACATTAATACAATTTAATTAGGATAAGTGTTTTGGTCATTTTATAGTCTTTATAATATTATTTTTACCCATAATTACTTGATTTACCATTAACCATGGTAATTAAAATAATAATAAATTTGAATATTTATATGCCCAAAATTAAAAAATCCTACTTACAAAAATTTTACACCCTAATTAAAAATATGGGTTCCATTTTTCATAATATAGAACATATAAGTTTATGAAATTAATTTTAAATCAATGCTGTTGAAGAAATGAGAAATGGGTTTTTTTGGTGAAAATGTAAAAATATTGCAATATTTTTATATTTATATTCAATGTAAAATTGATTCTAATGACCTAAATTCTATTTAATGATAAAAAATAATCTAATTATAATTTAAAACCCCTTAAAATTTTAATTTAACACTATAAATTTTTTTGATGAAAAATGTTTTTTCTATTAAAATTTAGTATTTTTCATTGTTCATAAAAAGTTGAAACATCTCAGAAAATACCAGTAATTAAAAAAAAATTTATATCATAATTTCAAAAAATATTATTATTTTGTCAGAAAAAATATTTAAAAGTTTTAAAAACTAAATTTAAAACAAGAACGACATAAAAAGGCACTAAAACTGCCTTTAGAAAAATATAGCCTTTTAATACAGAAAATTGGATTTATTATTATCTTATTCCAATGAAATAATTTCGATGAATTAAAAAATTATTAAATATACAATTAATAAATTTCATAATTTTTTTAATAATATTCATAACTTCCAACATAACGGCTAGGTTATATTTTGTAGTATTAAATAATAATAATAATTTAATAATATATTATTGTTCAGTAAAACATAGCCTTGCATGTTACATAAGTTATAGAAAAAATTGAATTTATTTAAGAAGATACATACTCTAAAATCATTATGTTTCACATTCTCCCCTCCTTAAATATATTGTTTCCTCACAATTTGAACTCGGTATTGAAAACTTGGGTATTGAATTTTCTAAATATCATTACTAAAATCCTACATTAGAAAACATATTAATGAGACCACCACTTTAAAAAAATAAATGGAAGAAATACGGTTATCGAATATAACACATATTATGGTTCCGCATATGAAAATGTGGACATAAAATAGAAATCTATCCATCATGTTCAAATGGAGAGTGATAGAGAACATGATCAGGGGAGAAAGTTAACAATCACAATGCTATAAATATATGATGATCTAAGGGTCTATTTGACTCATCAGAAAATAAGTTACTAGTATAACATTTTTGGTTTCAATATATTTTCTATAGACTTGAAGAATTCATTTACATCCAAGAATAATAAAATAAGTAAACATACATACATGATAAGTAGAGTTTCATATTTTAATCAATTTCCACCACAAACGCATATTTTTATCGAGAAAATGTGTATTTAAGATAAATTTTTCATGCTTGAAGATTTAGACTCAATTTATATTGAACAAAAAATCCAAAAAAGTATAACTATATATTCAACTTGTCTTTATACCTTAACCAAAAACAAAATGGTTGGGATAATATTAGGTAATTTCCCAAAAATAATCTCCAAAATTCAATAGTAAAACCCCAAACATCAATATATATAATTTTGAAAATAACTATACCTTCTCAAAAATACTCTAGACTGAGATTAAAACCCACAAATCCAAAGGATTTGATCATTTAGCATTACAAATTTCATCAATCTCTCTTATAAAAAAATTAATTACATAAATTTTATAATCTCCATGGTTTTCTAATCATTTCTATAAATAACCTAAATAACCATAAGTACAAAATAAAATCATATATTATGCCAAAATATATTTCAAGTTTCACTTCTCAAATAAAATTTCATAGTATTCTATTTACCTTGATTATATAGGGATCCCAAAATAATGAACATATTAAGAAAAAATATGGATCACTTAATCATCCAATCATTTTCCAATCCCAAGGTAATATATTGGATAAAAAAAATTTCCCTACAATCAAAATATCTTTTATACATTAGATGTTTTAACTAAAATAATGTCACACTAACCCAGATTTTGTGTGCGATATTGGAAGGTCTATGACCCTTGTCTCCCATCAATTGTGGGTTCAAGTCTCGTGACATTGATGGAAGTGATGGGATTTCACCCAGTGTTCAGGTAATCCTTTTTCTAAACCCATATTAATATTATCTAAAAATTTGATAAGAATCCTAAAAAAAATATATTCAAAATTAAAAAATTGTTCTAACCACAAAGCTTATCTCATATGTTTTATTTTTTGTTTCTAATAATATAAATACCCATAATTACAATAAATTCCAACATTATATAAACCCTAATGGCTAACCTTTCCTTTAAACATATTTTCATAAAATGGCATTATTCCTTAAATAAGTTTTTCACACATATTAAACCATTGGGTTATTCTCTTTAATGTATTTTTTTCTAATTATAGTTCCCAAAGATTTTTAATAAACTTTATTTGAAACCAACTGAAATAACCTGACTACATAATCTCGAAGGTGGTGCATTATTTTTTTACATTTTCATGATTACAAGAAATCAAATCCCAACTGACTGATCAATTTAATAGTCTTGAAGAGATTGATAAATATATGGATACCATATTAAATTGTTAAAACATAAAAAGGAGAATAATTTTCATCCTTGAACTCATTCAAAGATTTCATTTTCATAATCTGGGGAAAATATAACAAATAAAAGGGTGATCTCTAATTCTCATTAAGGTAAATTATTATCAATAATTAATTTATAATAATTAATCAACATGAAAATGTAAATAACTAAGAACACATTCCGTTTAAATAATTGTATAATATGTAACCAATATGTCATAGTAGATAACTAAAAACAATGCAATTTAAAACCATAGGTAGGAACCTATTTAAATTTCCCAACTAATTTGTCTCATGGGAACCTATCGATGCATCAATGGTCTATATAATGTTCAGTAGAGGCTCGTCATTGCTAGTACAAAGCATTTCTCATATCAAGAAATTGATTTAATTAATTAACTATGTGACATACCAAATATCCATACAGAATTAATAATGAATATTTATTTCTAATTCCTAAAAGTATGATAAGTAATAATAAGGGTTTTTGACGTTGATGAGGGTAATTCCATTGAATGGCCACTAAAACATTCTTGAGTAAAATAATCTTTAACCATTCCAAAGTGTCATATTCAACAATTAAGCATTTCAATCAAAATACCAATGATGGAATAAAATTAAATTAATCTTATAATATAATGAGAATAATTATATTTTTGATATAACATGTCAAAGTGAATTATATATAGCAAAAAAAAAATAAGTATTTTATAAGTCATGTGTCCCATAAAAATAAAAGTGAGACAAAGATCCATTACCTCACACTTACATTTTTGTTCTATATGATTTAAAATCATGTATAATGGTTTAAATCATGTTATTAACATATAAAATAAACATATCAATATTTTTTATATCATATATGACCCTATTATATTATTTTATCACCTGTTTGTGGATAATATTTTCTTATTATCCTTATTTCAGGTGTTAACGGTTTCATTTAACTATGCATGTTTTATTATTAATGTCTTAGTAATTTTTCATAAGGAATATATCCAAATTATTTATAATTATATAAATTTCATAAATATCATATTTTACCAATAAATAAGTTTTTATAATCATTCTTCAATATTTATCATGTAAAATGAATCGCATCGTGTCATGGAGATGGTAGTTCGTAAGTACGCAACAACGATGGTATCATTCCCTGAATGAAGAAAGGGTAAGTAAGTGGATGGAATATTCGTTTTTACAGAATAAATATATTTTCATAATTATAATATATATCCATTATTTACATCATTATACCCATAAAAGTAATGTGGTGATGAAAAATATTTTTCACTAAGGTGTGGATACGGTAGGACGTACGTACACACGTGCGGTGATTTTTATTTTTTGTATGATGGATAAATCAAGGAATATGGTTTTTCCATAATCATAATAACACCTAAGTATAAATATGAATCTATATTTCTCACTTTGGAATGTAAATAACAAATTAAGATGAATTAGAAGAAGAAATGTACTTGAATGTGTTGGTAAAACAATTACCTCTTTTTCAATGGACTTCTTTTATATATTTTCTCAGGGGATATAGAGTTGATAATTTTGGAATATTGAAACCTCAATAAAATGGATTAGGATTTTGGGGGGATAAATATGTAGGGTATGTTCAATCTATAATAATCAATGTGGTGTGGTAAAGTGAGGAAGGAGGTTTCCTTTTATAATTGAGGTGAGTGGAACATTCTGAAAACCTCAAAATATAAAATATATATATAAGATATTCTACATGAAAAGACATAACAATTTCTATAAATAAAATTTTTTAGACATTTTATACCATATATTATCCCCTTTGTGATCATTTAAGATTTTTTGTGATTTCTAAATAATTTAAAAATAAATTAATTCAATAAAATATCATTACATCCAAATTTGATATTATTCCTTCAATTTGACTTCAAATGCATCAAGAAAACGTGGTAATTCTAGTATTATCTTTCACACACATTATATATACTATATAGATATATAAATTAAATTATAAACATAAAATAATCCCAAATATATCAAAATTAATAATTTTAAAATTAATTATTTAATACTTATTTTTATTAAATTAATAATTGTTTAGCATTGAAATTGTATTTAATATAATTATATAATTCATAAAAATTATAAATAAATTATATAATCAAAATAGTTTCATTAATATCAAAATATAAAGTTATTTTGGTTGGTGTCATTATTTTTTTCCCACGTGAACACATCATATATATTATATAAAAAGAGAGTGACATTTTGAAATTATCTTTGATTTAAATAATATATAAGTTATTTGTATGGATAAGTGTTCATTAATGAAATAAAATTAGATATTAAGGTGGTAATTATAGAATACAATTTATCCAATAAATATTTTACAATTTTATTTCATGGTTATGCACTTATATTTTGGTTTTAACCCTTAGTTAAACCATTAGACTCTTTTCTGACAACTTTCATTTTTAAAATTTATGTGTTGATATAGTAACTATAAAGTTCCAAACTACAAATAAATGAGTCATTGATGAAATTATAAGACTTATCCCAATTATTTCGATGAAATTTATATTTTTATAAATTTTATATCATTTAATATAATAATATTTCTTTTAAAATATGAATATTGTCAGTTTTCACACTATTCATTACATGAATTTTTAAAAATATCATTTCAACAAGATAAATTCTAAAAAATACATATAAAGCAAAAATATCATGTCATATTAATCTAAAAAATTCGTTCATGCCTTTAATAATATAAAATTCTATTTTAAAAAAATATTTAATATTGTTTATTTGATATTCCCTTTTGTTAAACAATTATTGCATCATCATTATGTAAGCCTTTAATTTAATTATTTCTTCTCTAAAAAATAAAAATAAATTATAATTATAAAGATAAAATATTTATCTTTATAAATACCATTTATAGTTAAACATATCCTCTATATACCACCATGTTAAAAATATTTCACTTGTTAAAAACAAAAGTGTGGCAAATTAACTTTTCTTTTAAAATAATATTGTAAACGTCATACTCTAAACCAAGTGGATTTAAAAGGTTATAATTTCATTCCATTGATTGTTTTGGTCAAAAAAACTCATCAAATAATATTAGGACATTTTTGAAGGTATTTTTATAGTCTTTATAATAGAATTTTTACACATAATTACCACATTTAACCTTAACCAGGTTAATTAAAATATTACTAAATTTTACTATTATTTTTTACAAAAATAAAAGAAACCAATATATATAATTTAGATCCAATGGATCCAAATATGTATTAATTTTTTCAATTTTCATAACATATAATTTTGAATAATTAATTTAAAATTAGCCTCATTGAAGGAAAGCGAAACAACTTTTAAAAGTGAAAACATACAAAATATTGTAATGTTTTTAAATTCATATTCAATGTAAAATTGATTACAATGACCTAAATTGTATTTACTGATTTAAATTAAATCTTATTATACTTTTAATCCAATTAAAAAATAATTTATCTTTATAAATAATTTTGATGAAAAAATTGTTCCCTTTAAAATTTTCTATTTTCACTATTCAACAAAATTTGAAACATCTCAAAACAAGTCAAAAATTCAACAAAACAAAAAATTTATATTACTCTTTAAAATAAGAATATTATTTTTTTCAAATTAAATATATAACACTATTAAAATATCGACTTAAACAGCTGATCCAACAAAAGGTGTTAAAATGGTCTTTTGAAAAAAATAGTTTTTAATGCATAAAATTGGATTTATTATTCTCTTATACCTATAAAATCATTTAGATGAATTAAAAAAACTAAATATATAACATATTAATTTCATAATTTTATTAATAATATTGATAACCACCAACTTAACAACTATGCTATATTTTATTATATTAAAAAAATATTTAATTAATATGTTATTGTTCAGTAAAACTTGATATTGAGTGTAACATAATGTAACGTCCTGGATCTGGGTGCTACTAAATGGATGCCCCGAACCCGGTTGGTCACAGGACCTCAAACACATTTCCCCAAACGCTAGAGGCTGCCGACTAGCAGAGAGGGCCTAGGTCTGATAGTGGGAGAACTATGCCCTCATTTGTCAAAGTGTAGCATAGCGGAAAAGATAAATGACATACAATATCGGAAGTAGTAAACAATATGTAATGAAGTGTCACCCATAGGCACAGAATCGACCACCCACGGGCACAGAAAGGTTTCCCACTGGCTAAACGAAACACTGCCCTCAGGCTAAGCAACACACTGCCCATAGGCTAAAGGAACTGGGTTGAGCCCAAAGCATAATCCAACAATTTATATACACTTTCTCACAAGAAAAAGGAAATGCACAATATAATCATGGCATACCCTTGGGAATCCTTGCCAAAATGTTAAATAGAGGAACGCACCCCCAGAGTGGTCCTGGACCCAAGCAGTGATCCCAAACTACAGTTTAAACTTGTCATTATATTATCTATACAATTATAGATATCTTTTAGCAAATGACTCATCCATACGACACCCCAAACATGGGTTCGTAGCACAATGGTACACAAAAATACACAGTAGTTGGAAATAAACATCAGACCAACTACAATGATCGCCCCTGATCGGTATACATGAATGATGCCTCCTAAAACAAATGAGAACGGTGCAGATATGAAATGAACATAATCCTGTTCAAACTCAAATAACATTCCATCAAGAAAGAATAGGTAAGAAACACACAAGGAGGAGGAAGAACTCACATGTGCGGTTCCAAGGAGATCGACGGCGTAGGAATCGGGTTCCCGGTGTGCGATCGAGAGATCCTCCAAGCTCCGGCTGTCTCTCCCACTCTCCTCTGGTGTTCTAAGCTTCCTCTTTGAACAGAGAATGATACTACCCACTTTAAGAGAAAAAAACAAATTACACTGTGTGTACTATCAAGTAAAAGGCATGTATTTTTCCCATTTAACTGTTCCTCTGGCGGCTACTTTTCCACCATGGCATTGTTCATCCATCAACATGAGTACACGTTGTGTATTACTGAATACACGGCATGTACCGTTGCTCATCTGGCAGCCACCTTTCCTGCCTTATTGTTAACCTACCGACTAATTACACGGCGTGTAGTCAGTTTTTACACCCTTCTTCTCTGGAAGTCCTACACGCCCTGTGTACTCTTCCCACACAGCCAAAGTACATGACATGTGTAAAAGTACACGGTGTGTACCCACAATATTTGTAATTGTCACTATTTTTATTATATTCTCAAAAACGCTTAAGAAAAAAGGAAATAAAGAAACTTGTACCTCATGAATAAGAACTGGATTCTTACAAACTTCCCCCCTTAAAGAAATTCGTCCCTGAATTTCCCTTCCAAGGGTGGTAAAGATAAAGATGTGAACCACTCCAGCCACTGAGAATGTAAGTCGGTATCCCGCTCCTAGGTTTCATCCTACACTTGGACATGCTTCCATATCACCCGTACGAGAGGAACTAACCAGCCTTGGATAAACTTTGTTCTCCTATCAACAATACGAATCAGATTCTCCTCAAAGGATGCATCGACCTGAAGCTCAACATCCTCGAGCTGAAAAACGTGAGATGGGTCTGACTGATAACCACACTGTCAAGATACATGGAAGACATCGTGCATAGCCCAGTACCTCTGTGGAAATTACAACTGATAGGCAACTGGCCTGACTCTCTCCAAAATCCCAAATGACCCCACATACCTCGGTGAAAGTTTACCCTATCTTTTTATCCACCTATGGACCAACCTCAGTGAGAAACATAAGAAAACATGATCCCTGACCATGAACTCTAAGGGTCATCTATGGTGATCAGCATAAGATTTCTGATGAGACTGTGCAGTCTCCATACGCTTCTATATCAACTGGACCTTCTCAGTAGTCTCTTGCACAAGACTTGGTCCCATTAAAGCTGCATCACCTGCCTCCATCCAGCACAAAGGTGATCGGCATGGCCTACCATATAAAGCCTTGTAAGGTGTCATCTCAATAGTTTTCTAAAAACTATTATTATAGTCAAACTCGTCCAGGGGTATGTGCTTACCCCAAGAGCACCCAAAGTTTACAAAACATTTGCGGAGCATGTTCTCAAGCACCTATATCATATGCTCTGACTGGACATCGGTCTGAGGGTGGTAATCTATGCTCAGAAGCACCAGTGTACCCAGTTCCCTCTGAAAACTCTTCCAGAAATGAGACATAAAGTGGGATCCCCTATCTGAAACAATAGAACGAGGGACCCCATGAAGGCGTACCACCTCTCGGATATACAACTTCTTGATCTCTTCAACACCAAAAGTCTCCTCAATCGGAAAAAAGTGAGCTAACTTGGTAAGTCTTTCTACAACAACCCACATGGCATCACTGCCTCGATTTGACCTCGGCAACCCCATCACAAAATCCATAGCAACATCATCCCACTTCCACTCCGGAATGGGTAACTGCTATAACTATAAGGGCCCAGCCTCAAACATTAAAAAATATTGAATTAAATGAAAAATTTACATTGAAGATCTTTTCAGGTTTAGAGTTTTATAGAATTAGGACATAACTATTACATCTCAAAATATTACAAGGTATACATATCTATATAGTCTTCATTTTTTTTATAAAATAAAAAATCTGGAAAAAAAGGGTCATGTTTAGTTCAATGTTTTAGACAGCATGACTTTTCCTTGATCCCATCTTTGACCTTATTCATCTTTAAGTCATGTGAAAACATTTCAAAACTTGGGATGAGCATAAAAAGCTCATTAAGAGTTATAAAACAAAGAATGAAAACATTTTTTCATAAATAAATACAAAACATGAACTCTTTTACTTACCTCATGAAATAATAAGATTTATGAAAGACACATAGAAATCATTAATCATAAAGTTAACTTGTGGAATCCATATCATACTTACATTGTAGCTATCACAGCTACATAGGGAGTTACTTTGGAATACCCATCACGGTATATTCTCTAAATCTCTTAGGATAAACATTCATGTTTACCTCTGTCATGTTACCCAATGCATTGGAGAGCTGTCTCGGGCTCACCCATCCTAGGTTTATCACCGAACCACCCATATACATAAATAATTCCCGAGAACCATAACATGATCATAACACATGACATAAGTATAATGGAAAGATAACATTTCCACATTGTGATAATAAAATATAATTTCAATTTATTGAAATAATAAATCAATTCTAAAAATCATTTTCAATACCAAAATACGTAAAAATAGTATATGGTATTTATTTTTCCTTTTAAAAACATTTTGGCCTGTTAAGGAAGCCAAAGATCAAATAATACGTGATGTGGCGGAAAGGTCGTTTTCACCACTTATGAAAACAACTTTCTTTTTTTTCATTTATTAAAATGCTTCATATAAAAATATTCACTTTGAATAAAATGAAAATTCAAAGGGGTTTATACACAGTATAAAATAAAGTCGTGTATAAAAAATGCCTCAATGAAAGATGATTGAGACAAAGTCCCTTACCTTGCGTCCAACTTGACTCGATCAATCATTAATCTCCTGAATAATAAACTAAAGTTAATTTCTACATTATTAAGATCCTTTTTCAAGTTTATTATTCCTTTTATATCACTTATTACCATGTTATAATCATTATGCAATCATTTAAGTTAATAACGTTCATTTTGTTGATATTTGGTACTTGAGTAAAAATGAACGCCTTATATTTACAAGTTGTCCATGTGGTCAAAGGTTCATTATATCCAGAATGATATTCATGATTTGGATATCACATATATCATATATATATATCCAGTATATACATGTTTTTATAATAGTACATAACATTTAGAGGTAAGAAATGAAATGCACCATTCATGGAGACGGTAAGTCGTACGTACGCATGGATGCTACTTTCATTTTTATTTCTTATTTTAATGGAAATAAAACATAATGATACATAGTTATATTATAATTCTAGTATAATATCATATATAATATTGTTAACTCTATCCTTTATACATCCCACATAAGGCATTAATTAATCAAATCACTTTGAAGGGGCGGTAGTCCGCACTTCCTCAAATGGGATTTTCATATTTACCCACTATGGAAACCATAAAGGCATGCTATAAATGGGAAGTACATAAGCATAAGTAAATAATAAACATAATATATATCATATATAAATACAGTTCCATCAAAATGGCCACCATGAGAGGCGGTAAGATGTAATTGAACAATCGTCGTTTCGTGAGGCCTTAGTTTGCCATCCACAGATTCATTATGTTCTCCATCCATTAGATGGAGGTGTGAGTAAGTATAGTTAGAATATTATATTTAAGATACTGTTTTTGTTGCAAAATAAGGAATAAAAAGAGTTTAGGTCTTGGAGAAGTAAAATAAAAGAAAACAATTTAAGAGAAATTGTTACCTTTAATTTGGGTAACTCCCTTTGGTTTGAACCAAAGGACTTCTTGAAGTGCCTTCTGCCAAAGGTAATGCTTTTAAGAGGGGTAGAGGGATGTAGGGAGATTAATTGGGTAGAGTTTGGATGATAAAAATTGCTTGAGAGGTGTGAGGAATTGGTATGAAGTGGTCTCCTTTTATAAGGGAGAGGAGGGGCTCTTTAGGAAAGTGTGAAAACATTATTTAATTATATAATGATATTTGGTTTATAAAGGACCAAAAATCATTATAGTAAAATATAATATGACTCGTGGTCGAAATAAAATCATAAAATAAGAATTGGACATGTTTTGGATAATATTTAAATCATTATAATCTTATTTATTTAAATCATTTATTAATGAGGTAAATACTGCATCATTATTGTTTCATAAACAATTTAATTTATTCGATGTCTAAAAATTATAAAAAAATACCATGATGTAGGAAATATTTTTATATTTATAATGAATATTTATAAAAGAAAAGATAATTTATATAACCCCTCCTAAAAATCAATTTTAAAAAGATATTTTCTTTTCTCATTTTTCCCTTTACTTTAAGTTAATTAATCTAAATTGTCATTATCAAAACCAAGTAGCTCAATGGGATCCCAAAATCGACCCAAATATGTCCATGGACGTAAATGACTCAAGAAATAAGGTTTGGACAAGTTTTAAGGTAATTTTACATTATTATAATATTCTTTTAACCTTGAATTACCCTATTTACCTTTAACCGCGGTAAATAAAAGTCAAAAGTTACTATTCACCAAAAATTATTTTCATCTTAATGAACCACATTTTGCTTATTGATAACAACCATGTATGTAGGATATTTGAAATTCAATTCATAGAAGTGGTAAAATTTTCTTAAAATGAAAAAGTCAGTTTTTTTAACTACCACTAAGTGGTGTCACTATTCATCAAAAATTGAAGTTTCTCAGAAAAATACCAAAAATTCAGCCTAAGATATATTTGATATTATGAAATAAAAAATGATGTCTATTTTTTAAAATTCAAAACATATAATTGGAATTAATTAATTTTAAAATTAATTCCCGTTATCAAAACAAATAGCGTGTTTTAAGAAACAATAACTATCAAAAGATTGATACTTGTTTATGTCCAATTTCAAAGTAAAATTAATTCCAATGACCAACATTGGATAAAATGGTAAATATATATTTCAATTTCAATTTAAAACCAAATAAAAAGATAATCTAACCATATAAATAAATTATATTCAAAGGCTCTTTTGAATTAAAATAAATTATTTTTCACTATTCATTAAAAAATGAACTTCATCAGAAAAACACCAAAAAATTACCCAAAGTAGAATTTGATGTCCCCATTGTAATGAAGGATTATATTTGGTCAATTAGAATGTATTAAAGTGACCAAAACTATATTTAAAAAGGGTTCTCCATTAAAAGGTGTTAAATCGGCATTTTAATTTAAATTATGCTTAAAATTAGATTCATTCATATTTTAAGCCTCTAAATTTTCATTGGATAACTGTAAATACATTTAACAATCATGTATAATCATATTATAGTTAGTTTTATTCATTCCTGCAAATACAACAGCAATGAGTTAACTACAATTTAAAATAATATTATTATATTATTAGTGTGCAACGTAAGATTCCAAAGAAACTCGTTGTTGCGTATCGGGTACGCTATCGAACATAGCAACCCCTTTAAAGTAAAATTAATATTAAATTAAAAAATATTAATAAATATGAAATATGTCGTATATTTCATTTAACTGAGATGTTACATCCTTCCCCCCTTTTGGTAATTGTGTCCTCACAATTTTTATTCACTTATCCAAATAAGTGGGGGTATTTGTCCCTCATAGAATTTTCAGATTCCCACGTTTCCTATTCAACCATATTGTTTTTCCACAAAACCTTTACCTATTGAATTACCTTATTCTGCAACACCTACTCTCTACAGTCAAGAATCTGGACTGGTTTTTCTTCATAAGAGAGATTCTCTTCCAACTAAACTACCTCTGGGCTCAAAACCTGAGATGGATCTGGCATATACTTTCTCAACATCGAAACATGAAAACCACTGTGTACCTGGGATAAACATGGAGGTAAAGACTCTCTATACGCAACGGATCCAAATTTCTCTAGAATTTCATAAGGTCCAATGAACCTTGGACTCAACATTCCCTTCTTAAAAAAACGCATCACACTTTTCCATAGAGAAACTTTGAGAAAGACATAATCACCTACCTCAAAGGAAATATCCTTCCTCCCGTTATTTGCATAATATTTTTGTCTACTCTGAGCTGTTCACATGTGCTTCTGAATCAACTGAACTTTCTCAGCCATCTTTTCTACCAATTCTGGTCCCATTAGCTTCCTTTCACCTAGTTCATCCCAAAATGCTGGAGTTCGACAATGATTTCTATATTATGCCTCAATGGGAGCCATCTGTATACTGAAATTAAAGTTGTTATTATAAGAAAATTAAACAAAATAAAGATGTTGGTCCCAACTTCCCTGGTAATCCATTGAGAAAGCATGTAACATATCCTCCAAGTTCAGGATTGTTCGTTTGGACTGCCCATCTTATTGAGGATAAAAAGCTGTACTAAAATTTAATTCAGTACCCAATGATTTCTAAAGGCCTTTCCAAAAGTTAGAAGTGAACCTGGGATCACGATCAGATACAATGGAGAGGGGAAATCCATGCAACCAGACTATCTCTTTAACATACAACCGAGCAAGTTGATCTAGAGGCAAACTATCTCTAATAGGAAGGAAATGATAAGATTTGGTAAATCATTCAACTATAACCCATATTTCATTATTACATCAAGATGTCTTTTGTAATCCCACAACAAAGTCCATGGATATATTTTTCCATTTCCACTCTGGCACTGATAAAGGTTGAATCATTCCTTTCGGTAAATGCCGCTCTACTTTAACCTGCAGACAAGTCAAACACTTCACACGAAAATAAGAAATAGCTCTTTTCATTCCATCCCACCAGTAATACTCCCGAAGATCTCTTTACATCTTAGTACTACTAGGATGAACTGAAAACGAAGAACTATGAGGTTCACATAACAACTCATTCTTCAATTTTGAATCACAAGTCACACATAATCTCTTCCCAAATCTCAAAACACAATCATTATCAATGTTAAAATCAGGAAACTTACCTTTCTGAACCAACACAACCTTTTCCTGTAACTCACTGTCTTCCTCCTGTGCTTGCTTAATTCTATCTGATAGAGATGATTTCATTGACACCTGAAACAAAACAGAAGAATTTCCTACAACAACAACTTCTATGAAAAAGTTCATCAAATCAAAAACCAAAGGATCTCGTTCCAAACATAACATGGTTAATGAAGCATTACTTTTTCGACTCAAAGCATTATCCACTTTATTCGCTTTCCCCGGATGATAAAGGATCGTGCAATAATAATCCTTGATTAATTCCAACCATCTCCACTATCTCATGTTCAATTATTTCTAAGTGAATATATACTTCAAACTTTTGTGATCAGTATATATTTCACACTTCACTCCATACAAATGATGCCTCCATATTTTTAAAGCAAAAACAACAGCAGCTAATTCCAAATCATGTGTCGGGTAATTTAACTCATGTGTTTTCAATTGACGTGAATCATAAGAAATTACCTGATCATTTTTCATTAGGATACAACCCAGTCCTTTCAATGAAGCATCACTATAGATAACAAACACACCATTTCAGGAAGGAAGTGCCAAAACTGGAGAATTCAACAATCTTCTTTTTAATTCCGGAAAACAGTCATCACATTCTTTTGTCCAGATTAACTTAACACCTTTTAGAGTTAACTTAGTCATTAGACTAGATAACTGTGCAAAATTTTCAACAAACCTCCGGTAATAACCAGACAAACCATGAAAACTACAAATCTCGGTTATATTTTTCGGTCTTGGCCATTCTTCAATAACTGTTTTTTAGCAGGAACAATAGTTATGCCATTTTTTGAAGCAATGTGACCAAGGAATGAAATTTGTTGTATCAAAAACTCACACTTGCTGAATTTACCAAATAGTTTCTTTTCTTTTAAAGTTTGTATGAAAACCCTGTTGGATCGAATAGTAGATATATTTGTCTATTAGATGGAACAATACAAAAGGGGGGGTGAATTGTAGATTTAAAAACCTTTGAGTTTTAGCAACAAAGGTATTAGTTTAAATGATCTTAAACTAATACAAATACAAACACCCACAATTGTATTGAATATAAAAGGTATGAAGTATTGTAATACTAATGTAATGTAAAACAATTGTATTCCAGGTGAACACAATGATCAGAGTAATATAAAGATGAATGATTCTACCTTAAAGCGTATAGAATCAATCAATAAAAAAAGTAATAGAATGATTGTAATTGAAACAATTACAATTGAATATGTGAAGAAGAAAGGAAACAATTCAAATCCCTTTCTAATAAAAGTAACATTGGAAATGTAAAAGTATTACAATTCTTTTAACCCAAAGATAAGGGTTATCCTTTCACCTAGGATAAAAGTTCTGTCTCACCAACACCTTGGTGAGCCCTCGATACGATGATCGGCACATCTGTCTGCCTATCCCTGGCAGCCCTCGATACGATGATCGGCACGTCTATCTGCCTATCCCCGGCAGACCTCGATACGATGATCGGCACGTCTGTCTACCTATCCCTGGCAGCCCTTGATTTTGTAGGTAATCGGCACCTCTGTCTTTAAATTACTTGAAATCCCTCGATACGATGATCAGACGCACAAGGCAGATGAGAGAATTCACAGTGTCTCTCTCTAGAATCTTGGTAGTTCACAGAGTCTCTTCATTCGTTCTCTTCATTCATCGTTGTACTCTCAGCTTCAAATGACCTCCTGTTTATAGTCCTCGGGTTCCAACGGTCATATTGCCTCCAACGGTCATATTGAAACAGAAAGCACGACATCGTTTTGATTAGTTTGTAACTAACTCAACGACATCATTTTGTTAGGAAAAGAGATATAAAGAAATAAAAAATATGAGTACGATTCATATGCAGTGAGTGTTTTTGACTAAGTACCAAAACAAATAATTAACAACTGAATAGCAGAGTCAGTACGATACGATTGACAGAGTCAGTACGATACGATTGACAGAGTCAGTATGGTACAATTGACAGAGTCAGTATGGTACGATTGACAGAGTCAGTACGATACGATATGGTCGGTACGATCAACATTGTACGATATGATAAACATGATAAAAGACAATTTGTAATTTACAATCATATGATAGAATACATTTGTGATTTCCAAAACATGATATAGAAGTCAAAAGAAGACTTTTGACTTAACAATCTCCCCCTTTTTGGAAAGCACAACACACAAAGTAAATGTAACAAGAAATACTTATCTCCCCCTGAGTTATTGAAAAACTCTTCTGAATAAGAAATTGAATACAACTAACTCCCCCTTAGGTATGGAATTTCCTAAGGATTGTATTCGTAGATTTTCCTTAAGAGCATTGTAAAGCATTCTCCCCCTTTGTAAAATATTCTCCCCTTTGTAAACATTCTCCCCCTTTGTGATTTACAAAAAGAAAGGAGTAATCTTCAATTGTCTGAAAGAGTTAGTAAAGCAATACACGACAATGGACAAAAGAAAAGGATCATTAGAGTCATTACAAAACAAAGACAAGTTCCAAAAGAAAACAAATACAACAATCATTTGTTTTCTCTTTCCTTCTCCTTCTTTATAAGCTCATGAAGAACAGCTTTCATCTTCTTGATCCCCTTCTTGTCTTCAGAAAATGATTCTCCCTGAGTTTTGAGAATCTCTTGTTGATCCGCAAAAATCTGATCTTGATTTCTAATGGTCTCCTCCTGGACTCTGATTATTTCTTCAAGGGTATCAATTCAGTTTTGAAAATTCTTGTTATCCTTGTACAACACTGAATTTTGATTCTTCAGCAAAACCATTTCATCTTTGAAAGATGAAACCTTCGAGAATTCAGATTGAAAAACATTCATTCTCTCTTGCAAATCTTTCACTGAAGGAACATCGGCTCTTTGAGAAGACAAAAGGTTCAACCTTTCAACCTTTTCTTTGTCAAGTTTGTTGAAAGCAATTGCAAGCTCATTTGATAACCTTCTTATATCTTCAATAGCAATTTCATGATCATTGATTGAGCTCTCTGTTTTATACGACCACTAGGTCATCTTATTGCAAGTCATTTTATGGGAAACTGAGCTTTCTGAAAGAACTTTCAAATCAGCTTCTACTGACAAAACATTCTTCCTTAATTCTTTCACAGATCCAAAGTTCTTCTTTTGATTGTCGGTGATAAAATCAATCTTCCCTTCCATCCTCGGGAAATAAGGAATAGTCTTCTCAACCCTTCTCAAAACATGAACAATGTAATCACTTTTCTTGAGAGAGATTGTATGCTCTGAATCAGTATCTTCATCGTACGATGCTAGTTCATACGATCTGCTTGAGTCAAAAACTGGCTGTTTTCCTTTTGATTTTTCTTTATGCTTTCTTTCTTCTTCCACTTTATCACTAATGACAAAAACTTTATCAGAATGAGAAGATTGAGCACCTTTCTTTTCTTGAGATGACATTCTGTCCGGAGATCGAACTTTATCGGCATGAGGAGTTTGTTGAACTCCTTCACTCAGCTTTTGAAACGATTCTTCTCTACTCTTCTTTGAACTTTGAAGAAATTCTAAAAGAAAGTCTCCTTCTTCTTCTTCCACTTCTTCTATCTCTTCCATCACTTGTTTTTGTTTTCCTTCCTCAGGGAGACTCTGTACGATGGGCTCTTGCTGCACTTCTTCTGTTAATTGGGCACTGGCATCCTCAACCGCTTTCAAGACTTTAGAGACATCAAAGTCCGGAGCCTTTCTTTTCAAAAGAACCTTCTTCTTCTTTTCAGCCTGAAGGGTTTCTTCTACCCTTATTCTTTCCTCAAAAGCCTCAGCAGGGTCAAGACCGAACTTTGGATCACATTATTTTCTCTGTTCCTTATCCTTTCTCCATTTTGCTACAACTTCCTTACTGTACCTCGGCTTCTTCTTCGGTTTTGAACTGGTTTGCGGATCAGACTTTTGAGTTACACCGGTAGATTGAATGTCTTTGGTTGGCAGCAGTACCGATTGATTCTGAGCCAATTCAGCTTCTATATCTCTGACAAAAAGTTTTGAATTCGGATCAAAACAAACATTCAGCTTTTTCATCGTACTCTTACTAATCCATGATGGCCTCAAATCCATGGGTTTTCCTTTCAAAGGAATGTTACAAAACTTCATACTCTCAAGAATGAATTTCGTAAGGATAGCTTGATACATAATCATCTGGGACTTAATCCCTCCTGTCTTGACATTCTTAATTGTTTCAAAAACATATCCCATGAGATTTACTTTTCTCATATTCACAAGATATTCAAGCATAAATATATCAGAAACTTTCAGAGTTTCTCTATCCCTTTTCCTTGGGATAAGAAAACCTTGCATCCATAAAGTTACAAAACGATTTTCCGGAGAAAGATGAGATACTTTTCTCTTTTCTTCATTGATAACAAACAAAGTCTTTTCAGAACATTCTCTATTAAATGTACCAACTTTTTCTGGTAGTTTGTGCGATGGACAGAAAGAATCCCCTTCTATAGAAACATTGAGAAAATGTGCCGCTTGTTTCACAGACATAGACAATTTTCTATCGTACAGAGCAAAGTTTATAGTCATGTCTTTGTCGAAAGAAACGGTTTTATAAAACTGACAAACTTCATCAAAAAGAACCGGATCATGAGAATCAGGCTTTTCAACACACAGATGTTCCCATCCTTGAAACAAAATGATCCTCCTGATTGTAGAATCGTATGTATCGAAAATGTCCCGAGATACTAACCTTTCTCTGTTAATGTCTTTCTCTGTGAAAGTCTTTGAAGAAATTTCGGCGGGAGTATTAGCAGAGGATTGAGACATAAAGGTTCTGCCGATGAGAAGATCGTACGATGATTTATAGCTGGTGGAGCAGAGCTTCACCTTAATTCCTGAAAAATCAATGTGGGTTTGGGGAGGGGAGAGGGGTATTTATAGGCGATAAAGAGGTGACCGTTGATCTTCTACGATCGAAAAAGGGTGACCATTGATCTTCTATGGTCTAGATTTAGAGAAAACAAGATCAATGGTTAGGATTAAAACAAAGGAGAAAAAAAATGAAAAAAAAACTAGTCGGAGAATGTAAGGTAATTGTTGGTTTTGATATCAATCAAAAGAAAATACAATCGTAAGGAAACAAAAAAAAACATCATCATGCCGATGGAAAACAAAGTCATTACTATGAACTGACCGTACGATAGAAAACAGTCTTGTTACCATGAACTCATAATACGATGGAAAACAAACTCGTTACCATGAACTGACAGTATGATGGAAAACAATCTCAATACCACCATCGGTCGATTCGATAGAAAAGAAAATCATTACCATCATCGGTCGATACAAAACTATTGATACGATGGAAAAGAAATTCAATCCCATCATCGGTCGATACAAAACTATTGATACGATGGAAAAGAAATTCAATACCATCATCGGTCGATTCAATACTATTGATTGATTGGTACGATGGAAAAGAAATTCAATACCATCATCGGTCGATACAAAACTATTGATACGATGGAAAAGAAATTCAATACCATCATCGGTCGATTCAATACTATTGATTGATTGGTACGATGGAAAATAAATTCAATACCATCATCGGTCGATACGATGGAAAAGAATTTGATTACCATCATCGGTCGATAATAAATGATACTATGAAACTGTCAATACAATAAACAGGAAAAATGAACGAAACAACAAAACTGTCAATACGATAAACAGAATGAAAAAAAAAAGAATGAAACAATAAAACTGTCAATATGATAATCAGAAAAAGATACACATATTGAGAGAGTAAATAGTTAAAGATCATAAGATAAGAGAAAACATAAAGACATAGAAAGAAATGTCCTCCCCCTTTCTACGAGGAGTTTCTTACTATTAGGAGAGATGTAAAACAGGAAGTAGATATGAATGATTATTTTAATGTAATCATTCCTAGCTTCTGTTTTATATATTCAAATCTATCGGAAGGTAAAGGTTTTGTAAAAATGTCAGCAAGTTGTTCTTGCATTCCAATGAATTGTAAAATAATATCTCCTTTTTGTGTGTGATCCCTAAGAAAGTGATGCCTAACATCTATGTGTTTTGCACGTGAGTGATGTGCTGGGTTTTTACTAAGAGCTATGGCACTTGTATTATCACAATGAATTTGAGTTTTGGAGAAACTCAAACCATAGTCAGTGAGTGTGTGCTGCATCCACAATACTTGAGCACAGCAACTTCCAGCTGCTACATATTCAGCTTCAGCAGTGGAGAGTGCTACTGAGTGTTGTTTCTTGCAGGACCAGGAAACCAATGAATCTCCTAAGAAATGACATGTTCTAGATGTACTTTTTCTATCCATTATACAACCACCAAAGTCAGCATCTGAAAAACTTTTTAAAACAAAATCATTCCCAGAAGAGTAGAAAAGACCTAAATCCATAGTGTCATTTAAATACTGAAAGATTCTCTTTACGGCTTTTAAGTGAGACTCTTTTGGATTAGATTGATATCTTGCACATAAGCATACAGAAAACATCAAGTCGGGTCGACTAGCTGTCAAGTATAGAAAACTCCCTATCATACCTCTAAATTTTTTTTGATCTACTGGTTTCCCAGTTTCATCAAGATCAAGAGTATTTGAGGTACCAATTGGGGTGCTAATACTTTTAGTTTTGTCAAATCCATACTTTTTGAGTAAGTCTTTAATATACTTATGTTGAGATATATAAGTTCCTTCTCGTTTTTGAGAAAATTGAAAACCTAGAAAGAATGTTAACTCACCCATCATACTCATTTCAAACTCAGATTTCATTAAATTTGCAAAAGAATCAGTTAAACATTTCTGAGTTGATCCAAATATGATGTCATAAACATAGATTTGGACAATCAAAACATTTTTGTTTTCCATTTTGATAAAAAGAGTTGGATCTGCTGTACCTTTTATATAATTGTTTTGTAAAAGAAATCTTGTAAGTCTATCATACCATGCTCTAGGGGCTTGTTTAAGACCATATAAAGCCTTGGTAAGTTTAAAAACATGATCAGGATGTTTTGGGTCTTGAAATCCAGGAGGTTGTTCTACAAAAACATCTTCTTGAACAAAACCATTTAGAAAAGCACATTTGACATCCATTTGAAATAGTTTGAAATTGAAATATGCTGCGAAGGATAATAGAATACGAATAGATTCAAGTCCATCTACAGGAGCATATGTTTCTTCATAGTCTATTCCCTCTTGTTGATTATAGCCTTTAGCAACAAGTCTTGCTTTATTTCTTACAATGATTCCATTTTCATCACACTTGTTTCTGAAAACCCATTTTACACCAATCACGGTTGTTTCTTTAGGTCTTTCAACTAAAGTCCAGACTTGATTCCTTTCAAATTCATTTAATTCATCTTGCATTGCTTTGATCCAATCATCATCACCTAAGGCCTCACTTGTACTTTTAGGTTCAGATTGGGAAAGAAAAGCAAGATATTCTATTTCATTTCTTAAGGAATTTCTGGTCCTTACAGGTTGATTTATATCACCAATGATGTTATCACTGGGATGATTCCTAAGAAACAATTGATTTGGGTTTTGTAAAACCTGTTCATCAACATGGTAGAAAATCTTCTGTGGTAAATGTATCAAGAATACTTTCTTGAAAATTTTCCTTATCAGAATGCTCTTCTAATAAAGGTTGATAAACATTTTTAGAAAACACATCCAAGGATGTAGGATTGGGTTGGTTGAAAACAAAAGGATCTGTTTCATCGAATTTTACATGTACTGTTTCCTCAACAGTACAAGTGTTTTTATTGAAAACTCAATAAGCCTTAGAGGTTGTAGAATAGCCTAGAAAGATTCCTTCATCAGATTTTGGTGCAAATTTGTGGAGATTATCTTTTGTATTCAGAATGAATACTTTGCATCCAAAAACTTTGAAGTATGAAATTTTAGGTTTTCGGCCAGTCCATAACTCATAAGGGGTTTTATTAAGAAATGGTCTAGTTAAAACACGATTTATAGTATAACAGGCAGTACTGACAGCTTCAGCCCAAAAGTGCTTAGCAATTGAGTATTCACTCAACATGGTTCGAGTCATTTCCTGAAGAATACGATTTCTTCTTTCAACAACACAATTTGCTGAGGAGTTCTTGGAGCTGAGAAATTATGAGTAATACCTTTCTTACTACAAAAAGTTTCAAAATCTGAGTTTTGAAATTCACCACCATGATCACTATGAATAGTTATAAATGGTAGGTTTTTCTCATTTTTAACTTGGGCTCTAAAAGTTTTGAAATAGGAAAAGGCTTCAGATTTCTTTGTGAGAAAATAGACCCATGTAAATATAGTAAAGTCATCAACTAGAACAAATACATAGTATTTGCCTCCAATGCTTCCAGATTGTGAAGGACCAAACAGATCCATATGCACAAGCTGTAATGCATTAGAAGTTGAAACATCATTAATTGGTTTAAAGCTAGATTTATGGTGCTTTCCAAATTGACAAGGATCACAGACTTTTGAAGAATCGTATCTAAGGTCCGGTAACCCTTTTACAAGTCCTTTCTTTGAGAGTTTTCTTAGGTTTCTCATATTACAGTGTCCTAGTCTCCTATGCCATAGCCACGATTGGTCTTCTATTACACTTAAAGAAGGTAAGTTTTGGTTCCTAAGGTCTTCTAAGTTAATAGTGTAAACATTCTCTTGCCTATGGGAAGATAGAATGAACTCATCCTTGGAATTGTGAACTAGACACTTATCATTTCTAAAATTCACAAGGTAACCTTCATCACATAATTGACTTATACTGATGATATTGTGCCTAAGACCTTTAACAAACAAAACATTTAAAATAAGAACTTTTCCAAGAAAAACAATATTACTTATACCAACAATCTTTCCTTGAGCATTATCTCCGAAGGTAACTTTTCCACCTTTTGTTTTGATAACATTTTGAAAAAGATTTGTGTTTCCAGTCATATGTCAAGAACAACCACTATCCATGTACCAAATGTTCTTATTGGTACACTTCTCGTTTTCCTGAAAAAAAAAACAATTAGATTTTCGGAATCCAAACTTGTTTGGATCCAGAAGGGTTAGATAAAAGAATTTTAGGAATCCACATTTGTTTTGCAAAATGAGCCTTATGAAATCCTAAAGATTGAGTTTTATTAAGAGAACAATCTCTTCTCCAGTGTCCACCACATTGTCACTTAGAACAGAAAATGGTTTTTTGAGGGACAAAATTGTTATTGCTAAAAACAGGTTTGGAATAAGTATAACCAAGACCAGAACGATTTCTCAAAGGTCTAATTTGAGAATACATCCTGTCAAAGTTTTCTTTTCCATGGGTAAAGTTTGACAAACATTTCCTCAAAGATAAAATCTATGACTTTAGTTTTAAAATCAAATTCTTGTTTTCTAAAACATTTGAATTTGAACAAGAGTTAGATTCTAAAATATTTTTCTTTGAAATTACAGTTTCAAGATCCTTAGAAAGTTTATCCTTATCAGATTTAACTTTCTCAAGGGTTTTCAAAATTCTTTCAAAATCAAGAGTTTTCACATCAAGATCTTTAGAAAGATCTAATACTTCTTTAGTCAAAATTGAAATTCTAGAATTTTCTTTTTCAAATCTCTTTTTGAGTTTAGAATTTTCATTTTCAAGTAATTTAGCAAATCTAGAGACCTCTTCAAAAGAAGGTATTGTATCATCCTCTGATGATGAGGATTCATCATGTGAAGATTCATAATATCTATTATCAATACAATTTGCATTCAAAGAGACATTTGTAATAGCTTCAGCATTATGTACCTTGGCCATGAGACAATGATCTTCAATTGGTAATCTGGCTAGAAGTCCAATATTTATTTGTCCTGACATCTCATATTCTGAAGAATCATCTGAGGAATCACTACCACTTGCACTCCACGTATCATTTTCTTTCAAGACCTTCTTTGTCTTATAAAACCATTTCATGTTTCTTTCAGAGTGCTTCTCTTTTCTATCTTTCCTCTTCAGTAAAGGATAATCAGGACGTATATGTCCTGCTTTCTTGCATTCATAACAAGTTACCTCTGAATCTTTCCTATCTTTCCTGTCTTTCTTTTTGAATCTATATTGAAAATCTTTCTTTCCCACAATCTTGTTCATCCTTCGATCAAGATTGGATAGCTCATTATCTGAAAGATTACAATCACTTGAATCAGATACAACAACTTTCTTGGATTTAGACCTTGTAAGCCTTTCAGGTGTTTTAGCTTTAGATGCAAAAGCTACACTTCCATTCCCATTCTTCTTCTTATTGAAATCAGCATCTCTCTTCATTCTTGTCTCATGCTGTAGTAGAGTTCCAAAAAGTTCATCAAGAGTAATCTGGGAATCTTTTCTATTTTCATCAATAGCTGTCCTTTTTGACTCCCATTCATTTGGAATAATATCTATAATCTTATCAACAAGAGCTTCATCATCAAGACCTTTTTCTCCCATTGATTGTAAGCTGTTTACAATCGTCATAAACCTTTGTTGAACTTTACATACTGGCTCTCCATAAGGAAAGACAAATCCATGATACTCTACTCGAAGCATTGCTCTCCTTGTTTCTATAACCTTGGATGTACCAAAATGAGTAACTACTAATTTCTTCCAAATACAGTTGGCTGCTTCACATGAAGATATCTGACTATAAATATTCCTGGTCATAGAGCATAATAAAGTATTGCGTACCTTGTAATTCAGTTGATATTCTTGCTTCTCTTGGTTGGTGAACGTGCTAACTGTTGGTCGGAGAGTGATGGCAAGAGGGGGGGTGAATTTTCTTTTAAAAAATAATTAACAATTTAAAAACAATTTATAAATGCAGTGGGAACAAAAAGGGGCAAGACACAATTTGATAACGGAGTTCGGCTTAAACCAAAGCCTACGTCTCCGCTCCCAACTCAACCGTTGAGAGATTTACTTCAGCTTTCTTTTTAATGGTTGTAGCAAGAAACCCACTAGCCGTTTTAAGGTAGGCTAGATCACCTTCGTACAGCTTGCTTTTTTATGATGGTTGTAGCATGAAACCCAAAATGAAGGTGAGGAAGAAAAGGGTGGTTTGTTTTAATACAAACCCAATGAATAATTAAACAATTGAAATAAATAAATTACAACAAACTTGAGGAAGCCTTGAGCGCCAAGAGTGTGAGAGTAGTTGATGTAGAGGCAGCCCAAGCTTCAAGGATGGAGGTGGATCACAAGTAGCCTTAGAGATTTGTCGTTTAGAGCTTCAAGGGATCAAAATATCATTCCAATGTTTTGGTGGTGTTCCCGGAATCCATCCTCGACTATTTATAGGAGAAATATCCCCAATTACTTCAATATAGCCGTTGGAGGTCTTCCGGAGCCATTAGGGGTCAAAAGTACAAGTCCAGTCAAAGCCCAACGGCTAGTTTGACTGGGCTTACCGGCTGACCGGTGCTTGGCCACCGGCTGGCCGGTGCTGGGCCACCGGCTGGCCAGTGGTCTTAGACAGAGAGCAAGCTCTATGTCTGGCTCCACCGGCGGGCTGGTGGTCAGGCACCGGCTGACCGGTGGCACCTGGCAGAGAGCTTTGCTTCTGCCAGAGACCACCGGCTGGCCGGTGGACTCACAGAGTCCTTTTTCCAGTCTTCTTTGGCCAACTCTTTGGCAACCTTTTTCCTATCATCAAACAAACTTGAAAACAAGTTAGAACACAATTAGAGTGATTGTGATCATTAAAATCCAAGAGAGAGGGGTACAACAATCTCCCCCTATTTTGATGATCACAATCACAAATGAGAAAGGTTTTAAAAAGGATATGCCAAGTAAAAAGAAATAAGAAACATGGACATGGAAAATTTTAGAGATCATTTTAATACAAGAATTTCATAGAAGTATGATATTAATTTTGAAAGGATTGAAATAAATAGAATGGTTCATTTTGAAATTTTAATCTTAGGTCATTTAAAAGAAAAAACATAAATCAATAAATTAACCATTTAAAAACAGATTTTGATGAAAGTAATGACTTAAAATTGAACTTTTAAAAAGAGCAATTAATTAAATGAAATAAGTAACTAAGTAATAGAGAGTTTTTATCCCCCTTTGGGATTATCAAAATAGGAGGAAAATTATGAAAGAAAGTTAGAAAAACAGTAATAAAGAGGTAAGCAATGACAATAAGAATGGATAGATAAGACAACTTGAATTTTATAAAAGTTGAAACGTTACATAGAAAGTTCAAAATACAAAGACAAAGACAAGCCAAAAAAACAAGAACGACTCTATTCACTCCTAGAGGGCCGAGAGTGACGGCGACGCATGAAGGTCGGAGGAGCCAGAGGAGCCTGGACCACCTCAAAGCGACGATCTAGAGAATCAATCCGAGAGTGGAGCTGATCAAACTGAGAGCTGATGTAAGAAAACTGTAAGTCGAGCCGGGTCTCAATCTGATCCTGGAAGCGAAGGAACTGATCAGCCGTCACCGACAAGATACCAGTAGCATCAGGAGGGGGCACAGCCTCAACAGGCTCCAGTGCATCATCACCCGCTCCATCTCCCTCATCAGCAGCAGCAGCAGCCTCACCGTCGTCGTCACCGCTCCCTTCCTCTTCATCATCACCACTGTCCTCACTATCTGAAAGAGGATAGGCAGCAGCAATGGTAGGAGGCATGGCATGGGTAGGAGGGTGTGAATGTGTCTAAGGGGAGTAAGCCTTGAGAAGTCCCTCCTTGTCAGTAATCCACTCCTGACACCAAGGATGCCAACGAATGTTCATCTGTTGCACCATCATAAAATTGATGATGCTATCCTTCATTGGCTGCTCGAAGGAGGTAGCACGGAGAGGGATATCAAGAAAGGTAAAGATTTTGGTCAACAAGCGCCCATGTGGTAGAGTTTTGGACCGGCGCGGGTGCTCAGCCACATAGGACATGGCCCGGAACAGGAACCGGACCAGATTGAAATGAATGCCTCTGGTGATATAAGAAAGAAGATATATATCAATAAATTTCACCGTATCATGATCACCGATACGGGGTGCAAGAATGGTCTGAATGAGGTGCCCAATGATGCGATGGTTTGGGGTGAGCTGGGAGAGCTTGACAATGGGATCGGTGGGCTGCCCTGTGAGATGCTCAAGAGCGACATCAAGATCAAATTCAGGGTCCTGAGGAAACTCCCCCTGAGCAAATGCGTGAGGTCCAACATGAGGAACCCCGAGCATCCTGGCAATCTCCAAAGAAGTGATAGTGATGGGTTGCCCAAGAGCAGTGGTGGTAATGGTATCGACGTCGTCAGAGACCGACCACGTCAGGTGAGCATAAAATTCTTTGACAAGAAGGGGATAAATGACATCCTTCTCAGGAGGTTCAAAAAACGAATGCCAGTGTTGATATTCAATGATTGAGAAAAGCTCGAGTCGAGCAGTAGAAAGCCAAGAATAATCTACTACCCTACTCGGTAGAATGACTTTGTCATGCCAAATGTCCGGAAGTTGAGGGATTGAAGGAGGAGGAGGTGCCTCTTGAGCAATGCCCTTTCCCTTGCGAGAAGATCGAGGACCCATGATGGCAAAAGGGAAGAAAAAATGAGAGAGATTGAGAGAAAATGGAGTTTTGAGAAGGCAAGGAGGAGAAGGGAGGCTAGGGCAAGGAGGAGCCCCTGGTCTGGAGGTGCCGCACGAGAGGGAGAGAAATAAATGGGAGGGGAAGGGTTTAATTTAATTTTTAACCCTTTCCCCGACCGGCCCAAAAAAGGAAAACCCGACACCACCGGCTAACCGGTGATGTACCACCGGTTGACCGGTGGTATGAAAATTCATAAAAAAAAATAAATAAATAAATAACAGAGTTAAAATAACTTAAAAAGAAATATAAGCAACCCAAATTGAGTCAAAAATTTAATAGTTCTCATTGACGAATCATTCCTAACTCCCCCTTAATAAAATCAAAACGTTCGACCGAGAGCGGTTTGGTAAAAATATCAGCTAATTGGAAATCAGTAGAAATGAAGTCCAAAGTGATATCCACTTTTTGAAAATGGTCACGAAGGAAATGATGCCTTAAATCTATATGCTTAGTCCTAGAATGTTGTATTGGATTCTTAGAAATACTGATGGCACTAGTGTTGTCACACCGTATAGGGACATGATCGTAGGAAAGGCCATAATCCAAGAGAGTGTGTTGCATCCAAATAATTTGGGCACAACAATTACCAGCTGCTACGTAATCTGCCTCGACAGTAGAAAGTGCAACACAGTTTTGCTTTTTGCTACTCCATGAAACAAGGGACTTGCCTAGCAGATGACAGGTTCCACTAGTACTCTTACGATCTAATTGACATCCGCCAAAATCAGCATCCGAATATGAAGAAAGTTCAAAAGATTTATTAGAGGGATAAAACAAACCAATGTTTTTGGATCCTTTTAAATATTTAAAAATTCTTTTGACCGATTTAAAATGAGATTCTTTGGGATTGGCTTGAAAACGAGCACAAAGGCAAACACTGAACATGATGTCAGGACGGGTCGCAGTTAGGTAAAGTAGACTCCCGATCATACTCCTATAAAGCTTGTTATCAACCGGTTTCCCGACTTCATCTAACGTAAGTTTACAAGAAGTACTCATGGGGGTACTAATTTCCTTTACTTGATCCATACCAAAACGACTTAAAAGTTCGTTTGTGTATTTGCCTTGGTTTAGAAAAATACCATTTGAATTTTGAAAGATTTGAAAACCAAGAAAAAATTTTAATTCCCCCATAAAGCTCATTTCAAATTCTTTTCTCATTATATCTGAAAAATCAGTACAAAGAGATTCTTTTGTTGAACCAAAGATAACGTCATCAACATAAATTTGGACAATTAAAAGATCTTTGGAAGTGTGTTTTAAAAATAGGGTACAATCAGCTTGACCCATTTTAAAATCATTTTCTAAATGAAATTTTGTTAACCGCCTATACCAAGCCCGAGGGGCTTGTTTTAAGCCATATAGAGCCTTGGTTAACTTAAAAACATGATTTGGAAATTTTGGATCTTCAAAACCGGTGGTTTGTTCAACAAAGATTTTTTCTAAAATAAAACCATTTAAAAAAGCACTTTTAACATCCATTTTAAAAAGTTTGAAATTTAAGTGAGTGGCGAATGCCAACAAGATCCTAATGGATTCCAATCTAGCGACGGTCGCAAAGGTTTCACCATAATCAATTCCTTCTTCTAGATATAGCCCTTAGCTACTAGGCGAGCCCTGTTCCGGGTTATGTTTCCTTGATCATCAAGTTTGTTCCTAAAAACCGATTTAGTGCCAATAATTGGATGATCATTGGGTCTTTCAACAAGAGTCCAAACATTATTTCTAGAGAATTGATTTAGTTCCTCTTGTATAGCAAGAACCCAATTCTCATCATTAATGGAATCATTAATGGTTTGAGGCTCTAGTTGAGTAAGAAAGGCTTGATGTTCAACCTCGTTGAGGATTGATCTTCTAGTACGAGTACCGGCTTGAAGATCACCTATAACATTTTCTAAAGGATGGTCTCTAGAAGGTTTCCAAACCTTAGGTAAGGTGGAAGGCGGAGAAGGTGAAGAGGGTTCTTGATGGTCATCCTCCTTGGGAGGAGAAGAGGAATCATTCAAATGAAGCTTATCAAGCTTATCTTCAACATCTTCAATGACCGGGTGAGGTTTTGGAAGAGTTTCATCAAATTTGACATGAGATGATTCTTCGATGGTTTTTGAACGTTTATTGAAGACACGATAGGCTTTGCTTGAGTTGGAGTACCAAAGAAAAATACCTTCATCGGATATGGCATCAAATTTCCCTAGGTTATCTTTTGTGTTAAGGATAAAGCATTTACAACCAAATACTTTAAAATAACCATCTTTGGGCAATTTTCCTTTCCAAAGTTCATAGGGGGTTTTCTTAAGTAGGGGTATTACAAGGACTCTATTGATAGTATAACAAGCAGTGTTTACCGCCTCGGCCCAGAAATATTGAGGAAGGTTGAATTCACTAAGGAGGGTTCGAGCAATTTCTTGGAGAGTTCGGTTTCTCCTTTCAACCACTCCATTTTGTTGTGGAGTCCTAGGGGCAGAGAAGGTGTGATTGTATCCTTGAGAGGAACACAATTCATCGAATTCTTTGTTCTCGAATTCACCTCCATGGTCACTACGGAGCGATATAATTTTATATCCTTTTTCGTTTTCTACTTTCCTAGAGAATTTCAAAAAGGTTCTACAGGCATCATTTTTATGAGCTAAAAAGAAAACCCAAGTGAAACGAGAAAAGTCATCTACTAGAACAAATGTATAGGATTTTCCACCTAGACTTGCTACAGGGGTAGGACCAAAAAGATCAAGATGAAGGAGCTCAAGAGATTTTGAAGTGGACACTTCCTTCTTAGATTTGAAAGAAGATTTGTGTTGCTTGCCAAGTTGGCATGGCTCACAAATAAAATATTTCTTAAACTTAAGTTTAGGAAGGTCACGGATGAGCTTGTTCTTATTAAGCTGTAGAAGTGAATGAGAGCTACAATGCCCCAACCATCTATGCCAAAACCAAGACTCATTGTCAAGAGCACTTAAACATTTAACATTTTGGCTTGCTAAAGACTTTAAATCAATAATGTAAACATTTTGAAAACGGGAAGCAGAAAATATCAATTTGTTTTGAAAATCAAACACATTGCATAAATCATTTTGAAAATTCACTGAAAAACCACTATCACAAAGTTGACTAATTCTAATTAAATTATGTTTTAAACCTTTAACAAATAAAACATCTTTAATTAAAGAGGTGCTACCCAAACCAATGGTACCTATTCCGACGATCTTGCTTTTTGAATTGTCACCGAAGGTGACGTATCCTCCATCGAATTCTTCAAGGGAGTTGAACTCAGAGGGATCGCCACACATGTGCCTCGAGCATCCGCTGTTGAGATACCACGAGCCTTTCGAAGTTCTACTTCTTTGGTGTTTATCCTACAAAATCAAGAGAGAATAGATTTTGGTACCCATATAAGTTTGGGTCCGGAAAGATTAGCTAAAAGAGACTTTTGAACCCATACTTGTCTAGAGGGATACATCCTAAGATATTCATCCGAGTAGGTAATGATTTTGGGGCAGCCATATCTAGCATTTTTACAATCGCATTCATAAATCATATGTCCGGTTTTTCTACAATAATTACAGAATTTATTTTGAGAGATCCCCCTTACAAAAGTAGTGGGTGCTCTAGAATAGGTGGCTTGCTTGTTAAAGCCATGTCCATGTGTGTTTCTAGCCGAACGTTGAGAACCTAGCAATTTGGTCAAATTTTGTTCACCTTGGGTGAACATGGAAAGAGATTCCCTTAAATCTTTAATAGTTGAATTCAAAGAATCATCATTTGGAATATCTTGGACCTTAAGAGCAAGTTCCTCATTCTTTTTGTGAAGTTGATCTTTTTCAGAAATTAGAATTTTGTGTTTCTTTTCTAAGTCCAATAATTTAGAGGTAAGTTCGTGAAAACCTTCCTCTAATTGATCTCTCGCATTTTGGAGATCTTCATAAGGCATTTCATTATTAAAAGAAGAAGATGAGGAAGAGGAGTCGGAAGAAGATACCTCATCAAGTGCCATTAGGCATTTTCCACCTTCATCGCTTGAGTCGCTTGAAGACATGGAGTCATCGCTTGCACTCCTTGTTAACGCTTTGAAAGCCTTCTTGTTTTTCTTTTCCTTTAACCTTTTCTTGAAAAGAGAGCACTCCGATTTGATGTGGCCTTTCTTTCCACATTCAAATCATGTAACTTCTTTTTCTGCTTTTGGCTCTTCCTTTCGTGCCCTTTGAAAATTCTTCTTTTTCTTCATGAACTTGCTCATTTTTCTTGCAAGTTGAGCAATCTCGGATCCGCTATCATCGGAGGAGCTTTCTTGCTTTGCTTTGAATGCTATGTTCTTTTTCTCCATAAAGATGTTACCTTCTTTATCGTCTTGCCTCTTCATGGTAATCTCATAGGTCATAAGTGATCCAATGAGTTCTTCAACCGGCATTTTCTTGACATCTTTCGCTTCTTGGATTGTCGTCACCTTTGGATCCCATGAGCTTGGTAGGACCCAAAGAATCTTCTTGACCATCGTCTCTGCAGAAACTTCATCTCCAAGAGAATTTCTCCCATTACACACATCAGTGAAGCGATTAAACATTTCCGTAATAGATTCGTGTGGGTGCATGGTGAAACTTTCAAAGTCTTGACGATACATATCTAATCTAGTATCTTTGACTTTGTTAGTTCCCTCATGGGTCACTTCCAAAAGCTTCCAAATTTAATGAGAAGTGGTGCAAGTAGAAATACGATTAAATTCATTACGGTCTAACCCACAATGAAGAGCATTCATGGATTTGCCATCAAGCTCAAAATTAGCAATGTCTTCGGGGGTCCATTTAGACACATATTTGCTAGAGAGAGTATAGCCTTGAAAAACAATTCTATATATATGATAGCCAATACTTCTAAGAAATGTAATCATGCGAGTTTTCCAGTAATTGTAGTCGGTTCCATCAAAGAATGGAGCCTGAGTCATGGAATACCCTTCGGGTGCTTGTGAGGAAGAAGCCATCACTATGGATTTTGATTTTGTAACCTGTTAAGGTATTACACAAACTCTTCCTCTGATACCAATTGTTGGTCGGAGAGTGATGGCAAGAGGGGGGGTGAATTGCCTTTTAAAAAATAATTAACAATTTAAAAACAATTTATAAATGCAGCGGGAACAAAAAGGGGCAAGACACAATTTGATAACGGAGTTCGGCTTAAACCAAAGCCTACGTCTCCGCTCCCAACTCAACCATTGAGAGATTTACTTCAGCTTTCTTTTTAATGGTTGTAGCAAGAAACCCACTAGCCGTTTTAAGGTAGGCTAGATCACCTTCGTACAGATTGCTTTTTTATGATGGTTGTAGCAAGAAACCCAAAATGAAGGTGAGGAAGAAAAGGGTGGTTTGTTTTAATACAAACCCAATGAATAACTAAACAATTGAAATAAATAAATTACAACAAACTTGAGGAAGCCTTGAGCGCCAAGAGTGTGAGAGTATATGATGTAGAGGCAGCCCAAGCTTCAAGGATGGAGGTGGATCACAAGTTGCCTTAGAGATTTGTCGTTTAGAGCTTCAAGGGATCAAAATATCATTCCAATGTTTTGGTGGTGTTCCCGGCATCCATCCTCGTCTATTTATAAGAGAAATATCCCCAATTACTTTAATATAGCCGTTGGAGGGCTTCCGGAGCCGTTAAGGGTCAAAAGTACAAGTCCAGTCAAAGCCCAATGGCTAGTTTGACTGGGATTACCGGCTTACCGGTGCTTGGCCACCGGCTGGCCGGTGCACCAGACAGAAGGCAGAGCTTTCTGTCTGGGCTCCACCGGCTGGCCGGTGCTGGGCCACCGACTGGCCGGTGGTCTGAGACAGAGAGCAAGCTCTCTGTCTGGGTCCACCGGCTGACCGGTGGTCCAAACACCGGGGGGCCGGTGGTCGAGACAGAGAGCAAGCTCTCTGTCTGGTTCCACCGGCTGGCCAGTGGTCCAGACACCGGGTGTAGAGACCCGTATCTTGATGTACATGGACATTATATTACATTTGCGGAATACTTAGTACATAACAAAAATACACACACAAGGATTGTAATAGTTTAGTGTCTTTGGAAACTCGGAACGTAATCTTCTAATCGTGGTGAAATATCATCAACATCTCCTATAAAGATCTTCCCTTTTTTTTCTACCTAAAACCTTTCTTTATATCCTGGGGAAATGAAAACATAAAAGGGTGAGCTCCAATGCTTAGTAAGGGTAAGCAAAAGAAAAATCAATCACATCATATTCATAAGAACATAACTTTTGGAAATCTTAACCTGCAAAAGAGCTCATAATATCATAACATGGGATAAATCATAGAAGTGAAATGTAATCCCAATAATCATAACTTAAAACATGAAACTTTTTGGCATTCACACATAATCATAGTGAATCATTTCTTGTTAGTCAAGACTCATTACCAAGACTATCTTAGTGGACAAAGTCCATTTCTGAATCGAGTAACCCTCGTTTCAGTCCTGTTTCACTGAACAGGTATAACCTACCGTTCCAGCCATGCCTATCTCATGAGATATAAAATCTTTACCCAATGCATTGGAGGGAGATATAGGTCCCACCCATCTTATAATGAATCCTTTCTTATGTGTGCCACAAAATCATAAATCATACATCATTGCGTAACCCATGTAATAAAAATGGAATTCTTAAACAACATGACATCATAAAACAATTCATATAAGATAAAGGAATTCATAAAAATATTTCCATCACAACATAATCAAATCCATGTAATAATAGGGATAAAAACAGAACCCTTTTATTATCTTAGATGGAAAATAATTTTGATAAAATACTTGAACTTTATTCTTGAGGAAAATATCCTTTCTACTTTAAAAACATTTTTCCTTTCATAACATGTCATACGACTTTAAAATAAAATAAGTTGATTAAAAATAAACTTTAAAACTTGTAAAGGAAGCTTCTTGGAAATAATGTTTTAAAAATCCATTCATGCCGTATAATTTAAAAAAAACATTCTTCGTACTTTTGTCGGAAAAGTCAAAAAGTACCTCTTACGAAAAACGACAAAAGATTCCTTTCTTATTCTTTACTAAAAACTCACAAAAGGGTAAAATTGGATTTAAACTATTGTAATTGGATGGAAATAATATTACATATTTAGGAAACATGGATGTGGATGATAAAATACACCCCACTAATTACCAAAGTAAAAACAATCTCGGATAAAAGTGAGATTGTGATATTTCCCTTACCTTAGGTACGATTTGCTTAGTATGTGTCTGAACCTCCTCTTCTTTGAAGCGCCTTTTGGAGACCTCCTCTTAGGGAACTAAAATTGGTCTTTGAGGAAGACCAGAACCTCTAGGATGTTTCTAGGGAAGTGAATAAGATATTTTGGCAGAGGTTGGCCGAGCTTGAGTGCTCAAATTGGTGTGAGGAGGAGGGGGAGGAGGTGTCCTTTTATAAGGGAGGAGAGGGGCCCCTTAGGAATATCTCAAAATATTATTTTATATTAAAGTCAAAATCGGTTTATAATGGTTCCAAAGGGTCTTATTTCGAAGCTAAAGTGAGGATGGGTAGAAATACTATCAACCAATAAGATTTAGACAAGTTTAGGGTATTATTTTAACCTTATCAATTAGATTTAACTCTAAGTTAAATAATTTAACTTTTACCGTGTCTTTTTGTTTTCTTTCACTATATGGTTAATACAATTAATATAACATGCCAAACGAACCCCAAATTGTTTAGTATTAATATATATATCCTTATATAAGTCATTTGGCCGAACCTTAGATTTTTTGGAATAAAATAACAATTAATAATATAATATTTGATTTAAAAACTATTTTGTGTCAATTTTGACACTATTTGATATATGATTTTTGTGAAAGTCATAACAGAATTATATGTTCGTACCATGTTGATTAAATCAACACTAATATATCATAGTAACCTAGAAAATTAGTGGAATTCATAAAAAGTCTTAAATTACATTTATTTTGGTATTTATATTATCAATTATGTCAATATTTCATTAATAAGATAATTACTGCATCATCTTTGTGTCATAAATAAATTATATTATTTGACGTCTAAAAATTACAAATAAAATACCATAATGTAGGAAATCTTATTATCTTTCTAATGAATATTTACAATCGAACTTATCTTATATATAACCTCATATTAAAAATGATTTACTTATTAAACTTTGATTTTAACTATTTTAACCCTTCTTTAAATAAATTAATAATAAATGTCCTAATCTAATCAAAGTGGGCCTAAATGGTCATATTTTATTCCTAAGTTTGTTTTTGGTCGAATTACACTTGTCCAATAGAATTAGGACATGTGTTAGGGTAATATTAATATCATATTTACCCTTAGTTACCCTATTTACTATTAACCGCGGTAAAAAAAGTAAAAAGTTACTATTCACCAAAAAATTATTTTTATCTCATTGAACCACATTTTACTTACTGATATCAACCGTGTCTGTCGGATTTTCGAAATTCCATTCACAGAAGCGGTAAAATTATGTTTTATGCAAAATTCAGTTTTTTAACTACCACTTAGTAGTTTCACTATTCATAAAAAATTGATGTTTTTCAGAACAATGCCAAAATTTCATCTTAAGCTATATTTCATATTCCAAATTCAAAAATGAAGTCTATTTTACCGAATTCATAACATAAAAGTTGCATTAATTAATTTTATAATTAAATCCCGCTGTTAAAACAAATAGCGTGTTTTTAAGAAACAATATCTATCAAAAGATTGACACTTGATTATGTCTGGTTTAAATGTGAAATTACATCCAATGACCAACATTGTATTAAATTGTAAAAATATATATTCTAAATATACTTTAAAACCACTCAAATTAATGATTTATCACTATTAATTATTTCTATTAAAAAATTTGTTTTTAATTATAATTTAGTAATTTTCACTATTCATCATAAAATAAAAGTTATCCGAAAAGTACCAAAATTTATCCTTAGGCTAAATTCGATGCTCTGAATCCAAAAATGAAGTTCATTTTGAAAAATAAGATTTACAGAATTTCAAAAATTGGTTATTACTATTCATAACGGCTAGTTTTAATAATATTTTAATAGCATATCGTTGTTTAGTGAAACTCGGTATTGCGTATTACACACGCTATCGAGGAAGGTCGTGATTGCGTGTAATGCAAGGCAAGTCAAGGATGTGTGTTGTGCAAGATCCTTTTGGTGTAGCGTGAAACACAAGACATTAAAATTAAAATGATTATTTTTAATAAAATCTCAGGCTGTTACATTCTACCCCCCTTAAAATGAATTTCGCCCTCGAAATTCATCGGGTTTATAAATGGTTTACTATTCGAAAGTTTCTTTAATAGAAACCCACATCGTAAAAAGGAATACCAAAATTTGGCTTTAAAAACTAAAGTATGAAATGTAACGATTACCCAAATAAACTAATCACTGGGTTTCCACATAGGTGAAAATATGGATATGGAATAGAAATCTAACCATCATGTTCTGATAGAGAGTGGTAGAGAACATGGCTATCGAAAAGCCAGTAATTACAAATCCATAGATTTGTGATGATATAAGGTACCATCTGATTCATCAGGTATAAGATCACTAGGACAACATTTTTGTTTTCAAGATCATTTCCCTAAAGTTGAAAATTTGAACTAGAATAAATACTTACTTTATTTTGGAACAATCTCACTTCTGTTCGTGCCTTGAACAATTTCCACTTCATCTCTTAAATAAATGAAGTTGAATTTGTTATTCGTGAAGTCTTAGAAGATTATGTGATAGAATAATGGGTCATTCCATCTGTCTCAAAAAAAAGGTTAGAAAATGTTATTAAATATACATAAGTCATTCTATAGTGAGATTAATCATATATGGTTCCAAAAATGAACTTATACTTCACATATCATACTGCTTATAATAAAACTAGTTTTCTACTAAACAGGGACTTCCTGTAGGTCAGTGGTAGGCGATAAAGGCCAGTCGCACTTCGGTTGTGGGTTCGATTCCCACAGCCTTGTCCGACGTGATGGGTTGTCGCCCGTCCTGCAGGTTGTCCTTTTTCTAAAACTACATTACTATAACATCCCATCAATAATATCAAAAATCTTTTATCCTTAAACAATACTAACTTATGTCCAACATAATCCATTCTAATCTTTTAGGCTTATCCATAATACTACAGTCCACTCTCATAATATAGTGATAACAATTACTAGAGATTTAATACCATCGTTGATCCACATATATCATAAGATATGTCTTGTTGGTCACATTCCAATCACGTGAATACCTTAATCATGTATTCTCTTGAAAAATGAATACCAATTAAACCTTAGTGAAAACATGAATGCTCTCAAAAGTTAACACATTCAACATATCAAAATCCAAAAATTCTATATACTCAAACCATGATATAACTTAGTCTTTATATCAATCATGAGCTCATGAATACAATCAAACATCTCATTATCTTCTTATCCCTTCGTTATGCTCATATCATCTATTTACCAAAAATGTCTCAATCACTTTTCATGGTTACCGGTACCATAAAATTATTGAAAACCACAATAGACCAAAACATAAATATTTCAGTACACCATAAAAGTACCTCAACAACATTATTCTTGAATACCAATACATACACACTTCTGTCCATCCACTTCAAGGATTGTCCTGGAATAAGTCCTTCCTTGGTTTAGAAGTAACTTTTTTGGTCAGGGCATTGAGTTGGGTAATGCCCATGTTCTCCAAAAATAAGACATTGAACTCCATAACAATCTGTCACTCTATGACCCTTTTCTCCACACAGATAACATCGATCCCTCCATTTGAGGTATTCCTCAAGGTTCTTCTTCCCTTCTTTAGAAATCTCAATCTTCCTTTCTTTATGCTCCTCAACATGCGAACATGCATAATAGTTTATCTTCCTCTTCTTTGATGAATTAGTCATACCACTAAATTTCACCTTGTTAATCATATATCGCGATGACTGATTCGGCATAATCACAATATCTTTATCTCTAGGTATTACACAATTTTGTTTCTCATAGTCACCAATTTGTCCATTGGATTCAATGTTAACCGAATTCCTTCTGGTTCCCTCCATTAACTAAAACACAAAAAGAATTTTGTGAGAGGCAAAATCATGCTAGGGAAGACAACATAGTAAAGGGAAAACACCCTCAATATCTAACATCTTAGGTTAAATTCTAAGATCGTTAGCGCAATTCTAGGACTATAACCTATACGTATACTTAACCTTAGGGACATCCCTAGACATACCTTAGAAATATCTCTAGGGATCTCACTAAAGTTCTCACATCCTTATTTCCAAAGGTTGACTAAACCTTTCCTCTGATACCAACTGTAGAGACCCGTATCTTGATGTACATGGACATTACATTACATTTGCGGAATACTTAGTACATAACAAAAATACACACACAAGGATCGTAATAGTTTAGTGTCTTTGGAAACTCGGAACGTAATCTTCTAATCGTGGTGAAAGATCATCAACATCTCCTATAAAGATCTTCCCTTTTTTTCTACCTAAAACCTTTCTTTATATCCTGGGGAAAAGAAAACATAAAAGGGTGAGCTCAAATGCTCAGTAAGGGTAATCAAAAGAAAAATCAATCACATCATATTCATAAGAACATAACTTTTGGAAATCTTAACCTGCAAAAGAGCTCATAATATCATAACATGGGATAAATCATAGAAGTGAAATGTAATCCCAATAATCATAACTTAAAACATGAAACTTTGTGGCATTCACACATAATCATAGAGAATCATTTCTTGTTAGTCAAGACTCATTACCAAGACTATCTTAGTGGACAAAGTCCCTTTCTAAATCGAGTAACCCTCGTTTCAGTCCTGTTTCATTGAACCGGTATAACCTACCGTTCCAGCCATGTCTATCTCATGAGATATAAAATCTTTACCCAATGCATTGGAGGGAGATATAGGTCCCACCCATCTTATAATGAATCCTTTCTAATGTGTGCCACAAAATCATAAATCATACATCATTGCGTAACCCATGTAATAAAAATGGAATTCTTAAACAACATGACATCATAAAACAATTCATATAAGATAAAGGAATTCATAAAAATATTTCCATCACAACATAATCAAATCCATGTAATAATAGGGATAAAAACAGAACCCTTTTATTATCTTAGATGGAAAATAATTTTGATAAAATACTTGAACTTCATTCTTGAGGAAAATATACTTTCTACTTTAAAAACATTTTTCCTTTCATAACATGTCATACGACTTTAAAATAAAATAAGTTGATTAAAAATAAACATTAAAACTTGTAAAGGAAGCTTCTTGGAAATAATGTTTTAAAAATCCATTCATGCTGTATAAGTTAAAAAAAACATTCTTCGTACTTTTGTCGGAAAAGTCAAAAAGTACCTCTTACGAAAAACGACAAAAGATTCCTTTCTTATTCTTTACTAAAAACTCACCAAAGGGTAAAATTGGATTTAAACTATTGTAATTGGATGGAAATAATATTACATATTTAGGAAACATGGATGTGGATGATAAAATACACCCCAGTAATTACCAAAGTAAAAACAATCTCGGATAAAAGTGAGATTGTGATATTTCCCTTACCTTAGGTACGATTTGCTTCGTATGTGTCCGAACCTCCTCTTCTTTGAAGCGCCTTTTGGAGACCTCCTCTTAGGGAACTAAAATTGGTCTTTGAGGAAGACCAGAACCTCTAGGATGTTTCTAGGGAAGTGAATAAGATATTTTGGCAGAGGTTGGCCGAGCTTGAGTGCTCAAATTGGTGTGAGGAGGAGGGGGAGGAGGTGTCCTTTTATAAGGGAGGAGAGGGGCACCTTAGGAATATCTCAAAATATTATTTTATATTAAAGTCAAAATCGGTTTATAATGGTTCCAAAGGGTCTTATTTCGAAGCTAAAGTGGGGATGGGTCGAAATCCTGTCAACCAATAAGATTTAGACAAGTTTAGGGTATTATTTTAACCTTATCAATTAGATTTAACTCTAAGTTAAATAATTTAACTTTTACCGTGTCTTTTTGTTTTCTTTCACTATATGGTTAATACACTTACTATAACATGACAAAAGAACCCCAAATTGTTTATTATTAATATATATATCCTTATCTAAGTCATTTGGCTGAACCTTAGATTTTTAGGAATAAAATAACAATTAATAATATAATATTTGATTTAAAAACTATTTTGTGTCAATTTTGACACTATTTGATATATGATTTTTGTGAAAGTCATAACAGAATTATATGTTCTAACAATGTTGATTAAATCAACACTAATATATCATAGTAACCTAGAAAATTAGTGTAATTCATAAAAAGTCTTAAATTACATTTATTTTGGTATTTATATTATCAATTATGTCAATATTTCATTAATAAGATAATTACTGCATCATCTTTGTGTCATAAATAAATTATATTATTTGATGTCTAAAAATTACAAATAAAATACCATAATGTAGGAAATCTTTTTAGCTTTCTAATGAATATTTACAATCGAATTTATCTTATATATAACCCCATATTAAAAATGATTTACTTATTAAAGATTGATTTTAACTATTTTAACCCTTCTTTAAATAAATTAATAATAAATGTCCTAATCTAATCCATGTGGGCCTAAATGGTCATATTTTATTCCTAAGTTTGTTTTTGGTCGAATTACACTTGTCCAATAGAATTAGGACATGTGTTAGGGTAATATTAATATCATATTTACCCTTAGTTACCCTATTTACTATTAACCGCGGTAAAAAAAGTAAAAAGTTACTATTCACCAAAAAATTATTTTTATCTCATTGAACCACATTTTACTTACTGATATCAACCGTGTCTGTCGGATTTTCGAAATTCCATTCACAGAAGCGGTAAAATTATGTTTTATGCAAAATTCAGTTTTTTAACTACCACTTAGTAGTTTCACTATTCATAAAAAATTGATGTTTTTCAGAACAATGCCAAAATTTCATCCTAAGCTATATTTCATATTCCAAATTCAAAAATGAAGTCTATTTTACCAAATTCATAACATAAAAGTTTCATTAATTAATTTTATAATTAAATCCTGCTGTTAAAACAAATAGCGTGTTTTTAAGAAACAATATCTATCAAAAGATTGACACTTGATTATGTCTGGTTTAAATGTGAAATTACATCCAATGACCAACATTGTATTAAATTGTAAAAATATATTCTAAATATACTTTAAAACCACTCAAATTAATGATTTATCACTATTAATTATTTCTATTAAAAAAGTTGTTTTTAATTATAATTTAGTAATTTTCACTATTCATCATAAAATAAAAGTTATCCGAAAAGTACCAAAAATTAACCTTAGGCTAAATTCGATGCTCCGAATCCAAAAATGAAGTTCATTTTGAAAAATAAGATTTACAGAATTTCAAAAATTGGTTATTACTATTCATAATGGCTAGTTTTAATAATATTTTAATAGCATATCGTTGTTTAGTGAAACTCGGTATTGCGTATTACACACGCTATCGAGGAAGGTCGCGATTGCGTGTAATGCAAGGCAAGTCAAGGATGTGTGTTGTGCAAGCTACTTTTGGTGTAGCGTAAAACACAAGACATTAAAATTAAAATGATTATTTTTAATAAAATCTCGGGCTGTTACATTCTACCCCCCTTAAAATGAATTTCGCCCTCGAAATTCGTCGGGTTTATAAATGGTTTACTATTCGAAGGTTTCTTTAATAGAAACCCACATCGTAAAAAGGAATACCAAAATTTGTCTTTAAAAACTAAAGTATTAAATGTAACGATTACCCAAATAAACTAATCACTGGGTTTCCACATAGGTGAAAATATGGATATGGAAGAGAAATCTAACCATCATGTTCTGATGGAGAGTGGTAGAGAACATGGCTATGGAAAAGCCAGTAATTACAAATCCATAGATTTGTGATGATATAAGGTACCATCTGATTCATCAGGTATAAGATCACTAGGACAACATTTTTGTTTTCAAGATCATTTCCCTAAAGTTGAAAATTTGAACTAGAATAAATACTTACTTTATTTTGGAACAATCTCACTTCTGTTCGTGCCTTGAACAATTTCCACTTCATATCTTAAATAAATGAAGTTGAATTTGTTATTCGTGAAGTGTTAGAAGATTATGTGATAGAATAACGGGTCATTCCATCTGTCTCAAAAAAAAGGTTAGAAAAAGTTATTAAATATACATAAGTCATTCTATAGTGAGATTAATCATATATGGTTCCTAAAATGAACTTATACTTCACATATCATACTGCTTATAATAAAACTAGTTTTCTACTAAACAGGGACTTCCTGTAGGTCAGTGGTAGGCGATAAAGGCCAGTCGCACTTTGGTTGTGGGTTCGATTCCCACAGCCTTGTCCGACGTGATGGGTTGTCGCCCGTCCTGCAGGTTGTCCTTTTTCTAAAACTACATTACTATAACATCCCATCAATAATATCGAAAATCTTCTATCTTTAAACAATACTAACTTATGTCCAACATAATCCATTCTAATCTTTTAGGCTTATCCATAATACTACAGTCCACTCTCATAATATAGTGAAAACAATTACTAGAGATTTAATACCATCATTAATCCCCATATATCATAAGATATGTCTTGTTGGTCACATTCCAATCACGTGAATACCTTAATCATGTATTCTCTTGAAAAATGAATACCAATTAAACCTTAGTGAAAACATGAATGCTGTCAAAAGTTAACACTTTCAACATATCAAAATCCAAAAATTCTATATACTCAAACCATGATATCACTTAGTCTTTATATCAATCATGAGCTCATGAATACAATCAAACATCTCATTATCTTCTTATCCCTTCGTTATGCTCATATCATCTATTTACCAAAAATGTCTCAATCACTTTTCATGGTTACCGGTACCATAAAATTATTGAAAACCACAATAGACCAAAACATAAATATTTCAGTACACCATAAAAGTACCTCAACAACATTATTCTTGAATACCAATACATACACACTTCTGTCCATCCACTTCAAGGATTGTCCTGGAATAAGTCCTTCCTTGGTTTAGAAGTAACTTTTTAGGTCAGGGCATTGAGTTGGGTAATGCCCATGTTCTCCACAAATAAGACATTGAACTCCATAACAATCTGTCACTCTATGACCCTTTTCTCCACACAGATAACATCGATCCCTCCATTTGAGGTATTCCTCAAGGTTCTTCTTCCCTTCTTTAGAAATCTCAATCTTCCTTTCTTTATGCTCCTCAACATGAGAACATGCATAATAGTTTATCTTCCTCTTCTTTGATGAATTAGTCATACCACTAAATTTCACCTTATTAATCATATATCGCGATGACTGATTCGGCATAATCACAATATCTTTATCTCTAGGTATTACACAATTTTGTTTCTCATAGTCACCAATTTGTCCATTGGATTCAATGTTAACTGAATTCCTTCTGGTTCCCTCCATTAACTAAAACACAAAAAGAATTTTGTGAGAGGCGAAATCATGCTAGGGAAGACAACATAGTAAAGGGAAAACAACCTCAATATCTAACATCTTAGGTTAAATTCTAAGATCGTTAGCGCAAGTCTAGGACTATAACCTATACGTATACTTAACCTTAGGGACATCCCTAGACATACCTTAGAAATATCTCTAGGGATCTCACTAAAGTTCTCACATCCTTGTTTCCAAAGGTTGACTAAAACTTTCCTCTGATACCAACTGTAGAGACCCGTATCTTGATGTACATGGACATTACATTACATTTGCGGAATACTTAGTACATAACAAAAATACACACACAAGGATCGTAATAGTTTAGTGTCTTTGGAAACTCGGAACGTAATCTTCTAATCGTGGTGAAAGATCATCAACATCTCCTATAAAGATCTTCCCTTTTTTTCTACCTAAAACCTTTCTTTATATCCTGGGGAAAAGAAAACATAAAAGGGTGAGCTCAAATTCTCAGTAAGGGTAAGCAAAAGAAAAATCAATCACATCATATTCATAAGAACATAACTTTTGGAAATCTTAACCTGCAAAAGAGCTCATAATATCATAACATGGGATAAATCATAGAAGTGAAATGTAATCCCAATAATCATAACTTAAAACATGAAACTTTGTGACATTCACACATAATCATAGAGAATCATTTCTTGTTAGTCAACACTCATTACCAAGACTATCTTAGTGGACACAGTCCCTTTCTGAATCGAGTAACCCTCGTTTCAGTCCTCTTTCACTGAACCGGTATAACCTACCGTTCCAGCCATGTCTATCTCATGAGATATAAAATCTTTACCCAATGAATTGGAGGGAGATATAGGTCCCACCCATCTTATAATGAATCCTTTCTTATGTGTGCCACAAAATCATAAATCATACATCATTGCGTAACCCATGTAATAAAAATGGAATTCTTAAACAACATGACATCATAAAACAATTCATATAAGATAAAGGAATTCATAAAAATATTTCCATCACAATATAATCAAATCCATGTAATAATAGGGATAAAAACAGAACCCTTTTATTATCTTAGATGGAAAATAATTTTGATAAAATACTTGAACTTCATTCTTGAAGAAAATATACTTTCTACTTTAAAAACATTTTTCCTTTCATAACATGTCATACGACTTTAAAATAAAATAAGTTGATTAAAAATAAACTTTAAAACTTGTAAAGGAAGCTTCTTGGAAATAATGTTTTAAAAATCCATTCATGCCGTATAAGTTAAAAAAAACATTCTTCGTACTTTTGTCGGAAAAGTCAAAAAGTACCTCTTACGAAAAACGACAAAAGATTCCTTTCTTATTCTTTACTAAAAACACACCAAAGGGTAAAATTGGATTTAAACTATTGTAATTGGATGGAAATAATATTACATATTTAGGAAACATGGATGTGGATGATAAAATACACCCCAGTAATTACCAAAGTAAAAACAATCGCGGATAAAAGTGAGATTGTGATATTTCCCTTACCTTAGGTACGATTTGCTTCGTATGTGTCCGAACCTCCTCTTCTTTGAAACGCCATTTGGAGACCTCCTCTTAGGGAACTAAAATTGGTCTTTGAGGAAAACCATAACCTCTAGGATGTTTCTAGGGAAGTGAATAAGATATTTTGGCAGAGGTTGGCCGAGCTTGAGTGCTCAAATTGGTGTGAGGAGGAGGGGGAGGAGGTGTCCTTTTATAAAGGAGGAGAGGGGCACCATAGGAATATCTCAAAATATTATTTTATATTAAATTCAAAATCGGTTTATAATGGTTCCAAAGGGTCTTATTTCGAAGATAAAGTGGGGATGGGTCGAAATCCTATCAACCAATAAGATTTAGACAAGTTTAGGGTATTATTTTAACCTTATCAATTAGATTTAACTCTAAGTTAAATAATTTATCTTTTACCGTGTCTTTTTGTTTTCTTTCACTATATGGTTAATACACTTACAATAACATGCCAAATGAACCCCAAATTGTTTATTATTAATATATATATCCTTATCTAAGTCATTTGGCCGAACCTTAGATTTTTAGGAATAAAATAACAATTAATAATATAATATTTGATTTAAAAACTATTTTGTGTCAATTTTGACACTATTTGATATATGATTTTTGTGAAAGTCATAACAGAATTATATGTTCGAAACATGTTGATTAAATCAACAGTAATATATCATAGTAACCTATAAAATTAGTGGAATTCATAAAAAGTCTTAAATTACATTTATTTTGGTATTTATATTATCAATTATGTCAATATTTCATTAATAAGATAATTACTGCATCATCTTTGTGTCATAAATAAATTATAGTATTTGATGTCTAAAAATTACAAATAAAATACCATAATGTAGGAAATCTTTTTAGCTTTCTAATGAATATTTACAATCGAATTTATCTTATATATAACCCCATATTAAAAATGATTTACTTATTAAACATTGATTTTAACTATTTTAACCCTTCTTTAAATAAATTAATAATAAATGTCCTAATCTAATCCAAGTGGGCCTAAATGGTCATATTTTATTCCTAAGTTTTTTTTTGGTCGAATTACACTTGTCCAATAGAATTAGGACATGTGTTAGGGTAATATTAATATCATATTTACCCTTAGTTACCCTATTTACTATTAACCGCGGTAAAAAAAGTAAAAAGTTACTATTCACCAAAAAATTATTTTTATCTCATTGAACCACATTTTACTTACTGATATCAACCGTGTCTGTCGGATTTTCAAAATTCCATTCACAGAAGCGGTAAAATTGTGTTTTATGCCAAATTCAGTCTTTTAACTACCACTTAGTAGTTTCACTATTCATAAAAAATTGATGTTTTTCAGAACAATGCCAAAATTTCATCCTAAGCTAAATTTCATATTCTGAATTCAAAAATGAAGTCTATTTTACCAAATTCATAACATAAAAGTTGCATTAATTAATTTTATAATTAAATCCCGCTGTTAAAACAAATAGCGTGTTTTTAAGAAACAATATCTATCAAAAGATTGACACTTGATTATGTCTGGTTTAAATGTGAAATTACATCCAATGACCAACATTGTATTAAATTGTAAAAATATATTCTAAATATACTTTAAAACCACTCAAATTAATGATTTATCACTATTAATTATTTCTATTAAAAAAGTTGTTTTTAATTATAATTTAGTAATTTTCACTATTCATCATAAAATAAAAGTTATCCGAAAAGTACCAAAATTTAACCTTAGGCTAAATTCGATGCTCCGAATCCAAAAATGAAGTTCATTTTGAAAAATAAGATTTACAGAATTTCAAAAATTGGTTATTACTATTCATAACGGCTAGTTTTAATAATATTTTAATAGCATATCGTTGTTTAGTGAAACTCTGTATTGCGTATTACACACGCAATCGAGGAAGGTCGCGATTGCGTGTAATGCAAGGCAAGTCAAGGATGTGTGTTGTGCAAGCTCCTTTTGGTGTAGCGTAAAACACAAGACATTAAAATTAAAAAGATTATTTTTAATAAAATCTCGGGCTGTTACACCGGGTGGCCGGTGGTCAGGCACCGGCTGACCGGTGGCACCTGGCAGAGAGCTTTGCTTCTACCAGAGACCATCGGCTGGCCGGTGGTAATCCACCGGTTGGCCGGTGGACTCACAGAGTCCTTTTTCCAGTCTTCTTGGGCCAACTCTTTGGCAACCTTTTTCCTATCATCAAACAAACTTGAAAACAAGTTAGAACACAATGAGAGTGATTGTGATCATTAAAATCCAAGAGAGAGGGGTACAACACAAACTTCTTTGTCAGGAATTTTGTAACCCCCAGTAAGCATAATAAAATTGTCTACACCAGTATTGATAACGAAAGTCTTCATACGATCTCTCCAATACTCATAATCATTCCCATCAAAGATTGGTGGTGTAGAAGGATTCAGATTATCTATTGACCCGATATTCATTCCTTCCATCTAATACAACAAAAACAACTTTTCCACTCCACACGTTAGTGTAGTAAGTATTCAAGATATAAATAAGAAAAAAAGCTAGTAATACAAATCATTGGAAAACCTCCTCTGATACCAATTGTTGGATCGAATAGTAGATATATTTGTCTATTAGATGGAACAATACAAGAGGGGGGGTGAATTGTAGATTTAAAAACCTTTGAGTTTTAGCAACAAAGGGACTAGTTTAAATGATCTTAAACTAATACAAATACAAACACCCACAATTGTATTGAATATAAAAGGTATGAAGTATTGTAAAACTAATGTAATGTAAAACAATTGTATTCAAGGTGAACACAATGATCAGAGTAATATAAAGATGAATGATTCTACCTTAAAGCGTATAGAATCAATCAATACAAAAAGTAATAGAATGATTGTAATTGAAACAATTACAATTGAATATGTGAAGAAGAAAGGAAACAATTCAAATCCCTTTCTAATACAAGTAACAGCGGAAATGTAAAAGTATTACAATTCTTTTAACCCAAAGAGAAGGGTTATCCTTTCACCTAGGATAAAAGGTCTGTCTCACCAATACCTTGGGGAGCCCTCGATACGATAATCGGCACGTCTGTCTGCCTATCCCTGGCAGCCCTCGATACGATGATCGGCACGTCTGTCTGCCTATCCCCAGCAGCCCTCGATACGATGATCGACACGTCTGTCTGCCTATCCCCGGCAGCCCTCGATTTTGTAGGTAATCGGTACCTCTGCCTTTCAATTAATTTAAATCCCTCGATACGATGATCGAACGCACAAGGCAGATGAGAGAAGTCACAGTGTCTCTCTCTAGAATCTTGGTAGTTCACAGAGTCTCTTCATTCGTTCTCTTCATTCATCGTTGTACTCTCAGCTTCAAATGACCTCCTATTTATAGGCCTCGGATTCCAACGGTCATATTGCCTCCAACGGTCATATTAAAACAGAAAGCACGACATCGTTTTGATTAGTTTGTAACTAACTCAACGACATCGTTTTGTTAGGACAAGAGATATAAAGAAATAAAAAACATGAGTACGATTCATATGCAGTGAGTATTTTTGACTAAGTACCAAAACAAATAATGAACAACTGAATAGCAGAGTCAGTACGATACGATTGACAGAGTCAGTACGATACGATTGACAGATTTAGTATGGTACGATTGACAGAGTCAGTATGGTACGATTGATAGAGTCAGTATGATACGATATGGTCGGTATGATCAACATTGTACGATACGATAAACATGATAAAAGACAATTTGTAATTTACAAACATATGATAGAATACATTTGTGATTTCCAAAACATGATATAGAAGTCAAAAGAAGACTTTTGACTTAACAAACCCTTAGATGACTTTCATGTTCCTCTTTACTTTTGGAATAAACCAAAATATCATCAATGAACACAACTACAAACTTATCCAAGAACTCTCAGAAAATTATATTCATAGGATCCATGAATACAGTAGGTGAATTAGTTAACCCAAAAGGCATAACTACAAATTCATAATGGCCATATCTAGTACAAAACTCGGTCTTAGGAACGTATGCTTCCTTTACTTTCAACGGATGGTACCCCGACCTCAAGTCAATCATCGAAAAATACAGAGCTCCCTGGAGCTGATCAAACAAATCATCAATATGAGGCAAAGGATACTTATTCATAATAGTGATATTATTCAATGCTCTATAATCAATGCAAAGTCTCATTGAACCATATTTATTTTTAGCAAACAAGATAGGAGCACCCCATGGTGACATTCTAGGACGAATGAAAACATTATCTAATAAATATTGCAATTGCTTCTTTAACTCTAAAAGTTCAATTTTAGTCATTCAATAAGGGGGTTTTGAAATTGGCTTAGCATCAGGAACTAAGTCAACAGTAAATTAAACTTCCTGATCAGGTATAATACCAGGCAACTCATCATTAAAAACATCAAGGTACTCGTTTACCACTAGCACATCATTAATCTGAATAGTTTCTTTGTTTTCAAAAATATGTGCAAGGTAACATTCATTTCCATCTTTTACAAGTTTCTCAGCTTCCTGATATTTTATCAACAGAAAGGGTTCATTTTTTTATACAAACTGAAAATAATTCTTAAAAGAAACCTCTTTATCACTGCAATCAATATTATTATTATAAACAGAAATCCAATCCATGCCCAAAATAACATCAAACTCTACTAGCAGAAAAACAATAAGGTTTGCAGGTAGATTCTTTCCGCACATAAGGACGGGAATGTTCTTATGTTTTCTTTTTGTCTCAACTTTTTCTCCAGAAGTTTTTACCATAAGTTCTGTATTCATATATTGAGTTGGAATTCCCAAATTACTAGAAAACTTCTCAGAAATGAAAGACTGTATAGACCCTGAATCAAACAACACATTGGCATAATCTGAACAAACAAATAGTGTACCTGATGAAAATTCATTTGATGGCACAACATCTGCTGAAGTAGTTGCAAAGGATTATTCCACCCCTTTCTGCTTGTAGTTTGGCTGATTTCCTTAGGTTGAGTTCTTTGTTGGACACTCATTTGCATAATGACCCATTTCATTGCACTTAAAACATTTTACTGACTGTAAATCAGATTTTGTCTTACCATTACCCTGATGTTTTTCAGTGCAATTAAGATCCTTATGTCCCTTTTCACCACATCGATAGCACTTACCAGAATTCAAAAGACATTCCCCAGTGTGCTTTTTACCACAATTTTCACAAACTGTAAACTTAAGTTTCTTACCATCATACCTTTTTGAAGAGTTCTTCCCTTTTGCCTACCACCTCATCCTCTTATTCTGTTGTTTTTCAAAGAATACATGATCTTCGGAAAACTCCATTTCCACCTTCTCCACAAAATGAACATGTTTTTCATAACTTTTTAACTCACGAGAAGCTAAATCCCATAGATACTTTGGCTTTAATCCTGAGTAAAAACTGTTGATTTTACTATCAAGATCTCGTATGAAATTTGGAGCATACATTTCTAGTCGAGTGAATTTTTCTTCATAAGTAGCCATTGAGTCATCCGCCTGCCTCAATTCTAGGAATCGTTTATCCATCCTAAGATGAACTACCTTGGGAAAATATTTCTCAAGAAACATACCTTTGAATTCATCCCAATCGAGAGCATCAATCTACTCAGTATCCCTGATATTTTTCCCCATCGACCACTACTGATCAGCTTCACCTTCAAAACAGTAAACAGCAAGACAAACCTTTTGATGTTCTCAACAACCCATGACATCAAAAATCTTATCCAATGATTTAATCCACCCTTCAGATAGCACAGGGTCTTATGATCCTCTGAATGATGGGGGATGTTGCCTCATTAAATGATTCACAACTAACATGTCACTCTGTGGTTGATCTAGCTGATCTCATACATGGATACCACAACCATTTATATCCTGATTCACCTGTGTCATCGCTGCAAAAAACTATTCAGTTCTGATTCCGACCATCCCAGGTTGTTGATTTGGAAGGTTGCTTTCCTCCTAATGTCGTCCCAACATAGCATCCTTGTTTCCTCTGTGGAAAACCATTCTGAACATAGAAATATCTTAGGTGAAGCAACATGGTAATCTATAAATGCTATATGATATCAATATTAACATAAATTACTTTCTGGATATTAATTTAACAATTCCCTAACTCCAAAAGTTATCAAACCTGACATATGATACCAACTATAAGGACCCGTCCTTACACATTACATAATATTGAATTAAATGAATAATTCACATTGAGGATCTTTCCAGGTTAAGATTTTTAGAGAATTAATACATAACTATTACATCTCAAAATATTACAAGGTAGACATATCTACATAGTTTCCCCTTTTTTCATAAAATAAAAACTCTTTAAAAAATGGTCATGTCTAGTTCTATGTTTTAGACAGCATGAATTTTCCTTGATCCCATCTTTGACCGTTTTCATCTTTAAGTCTTGTGAAAACATTTCAAAACATGGGATGAGAATAAAAATCTCAGTAAGGTTTATAAAACAAAGAATGAAAACATTTGTTCATAAATACATACAAAACATGAACTCTTTTACTTACCTAATTAAATCATATGATTTATGAATGACACATAGAAATCATTAATCATAAAGTTAACTTGTTTCATCCATATCGTACTTACATTGTAGTTATCACAGCTACATAGGGAGTTACTTTGGAATACCCATCACAGTATATTCCCTAAATCTCTTAGGAGAAAAATTCATGTTTACCTCTGTCATGTTACACAATGCATTGGAGAGCTATCTCGAGCTCACCTGCCCATGTTTAATCACGGAACTACCCGTATACGTAAATAATTCCCCAGAACCATATCATGATCATAACACATAACATAGGCAAAAAGTAAAGACAACATTTCCACATTGTGATAATAAAATATTATTTCAAGATATTGAAATAATAAATCCATTCTCAAAATCATTTTCAATACCAAAATATGAAAAAAGAGTATATGGTATTTATTTTTCCTTCTAAAAACATTCCGTCTTGTTAAGGAATCCAAAGATCTAATAATACGCGCGGTGGCAGAAAGGTTGTTTTCACCGCTTACGTAAAAAAACATTGTTTTATGTAATTCAGTAAAACACATAGTATAAAAATATTTCCTTTCTATAAAATGAAAATTCAAAGGGTTTTATACACCGTATAAAATAAAGTCGTGTATAAAAAATTCCACAATGAAAGGAGATTGAGACGAAGTACCTTACCTCGTGTCCGACTTGAATCGATCGTTCTTTAATCTCCTAAATAATAAACTAATGTTAATTTCTAATTGCATAAGAACCTTTTTCAAGTTTATTATTCCATTAATATCACTTATTACCATGTTATAAACATTATTCAATCATTTAAGTTAATAACGTTCATTTTGTCGATATTTGGTACTTGAGTAAAAATGAACACCTTATATTTACAAGTTGTCCATGTGGTCAAAGGTTCATTATATCCAGAATTATATTAATTATTTGGATATCATATATATCATATATAACTAATATATACATGTTTTTATAAAATTACATAACATTTAGAGGTAAGAAATGAAATGCACCGTTCATGGAGATGGTAAGTCGTACGTACGCATGAATGCTACTTTCATTTATATTTCTTATTTTAATGGAAATAAAACATAGTGATACATAGGTATATTATAATTCCAGTATAATATCATATATAATATAGTTGACTCTATCCTTTATACATCCAACATAAGGCATTAACGAATCAAATCACTTTGAGCGGGCGGTAGTCCGCACTTCCTCAAATGAGATTATCGTATTTACCCACTATTGAAATAATAAAGGTGTTCTATAAATGGGAATTACAGAAGCATAAGGAAATTGTAAACATAATATATTTCATATATAAATACAGTGTCATCATAATGGCCACCCTGACAGGCGGTAAGAAGTGATTGAACAATCATCGTTTCGTGAGGCCTTAGTTTTCCATCCACAAAAACATTATGTTCTTCATCCATTAGATGGAGGTGTGGGTATATGTAGTTCAAATAGTATATTTAGGATACTGTTTCTGTTACAAAAGAAATGAATAAGAAGACTTTATGGATTGTAAAAGTAAAATAAAAGAAAAACTTTTTAAGAGAAATCGTTACCTTTAATTTGGGTAACTCCCTTTGGTTTGAACCAAAGGACTTCTTTCAGTGCCTCCTGCCTAAGGTAAGGCTTCTAAGAGGAGGAGAGGGATGTAGGGAGATTAAGTGGGCAGAGTTTGGTCAAGCCAAATGTCTTGAGAGGTGTGAGGAATTTCTTAGAAGTGGTCTCCTTTTATAAGGGAGATGAGGGGCTCTTTAGGAATGTTTGAAAACATTATATCATTATATAATGATATTTGGTTTATAAAGGTCCAAAAATCATTATAGTCAAAGATAAGATGACTCATGGTCGAAAAAAATCATCCAATCAAAATTGGACATGTTTTGTATAATATTTTAATAATTATAATCTTATTTAATTAAATCATTTATTAATGAGGTAAATACTGCATCATTATTGTGTCATAATTAATTTAATTTACTCGATGTCTAAAAATTATAAAAAATTTACCATAATGTAGGAAATATTTTTATCTTTTTAATGAATACTTATAGGGGAAAATATAACTAATATAATCCCGTATAAAAATTAATTTACAAAAAGATATTTGCTTTTGTCATTTTTGCCTTTACTTTAAGTTAATTAATGTGAATTGTCATTATCACACCAAATTGACTCAATGGGGTCCTAATATGGACCCAAAGATTCCCATGGTCATAAATGACTCAACCAATAATTTTGGGACATGTTTTAAGGCAATTTTGAATTATTATAATACTCTTTTAACCTTGAATTACCCTATTTACCTTTAACCGCGGTAAATAAAAGTCAAAAGTTACTATTCTCCCAAAATTATTTTCATCTTAATGAACCAAATTTTACTTATTGATAAAAACCATGTATATCAGATATTTGAAATTAAATTCACAAAAGTGGTAAAATTTCATTTAAATGAAAAGTTTGTTTTTTTAACTACCACTAAGTGGTGTCACTATTCTTCAAAAATTGAAGTTTTTCAGAAAAATACCAAAAATTCAGCCTAAGTTATATTTGATATTCTGAATTCATAAATAAAGTCTATTTTTTCAAATTCCAAACATAGAAGTGGCATTAATTAATTTTAAAATTAATTCCTGGTATCAAAACAAATAGCGTGTTTTTAAGAAACAATAACTATCAAAAGATTGATAATTGTTTATGTCCAATTTCAAAGTGAAATTAATTACAATGACCAACATTGGAATAAATGGTAAAAATATATTTCAATTTCACTTTAAAACCAACTAAAAAGATAATCTAACCATATAAATAAATTATATGCAAAGGCACTTTTGAATTAAAATAAAGTATTTTTCACTATTCATTAAAAATGAACTTTATCAGAAAAATACCAAAAAATTACCCAAAGTAAAATTTGATGTCCCCATTATAAAGAAGGATTATATTTGGTCAATTAGAATGTATTAAAGTGACCAAAACTATATTTAAAGAGTGTTCTCCATTAAAAGGTGGTAAATCGGCCTCTTAATGTAAATTATGCTTAAAATTAGATACATTCATATTTTAAGCCTCTAGCTTTTTGTTGAATAAATGTAAATATATTTAACAATATTGTATAATCATATTGTAGTTAGTTTAATTCATTACCGCCAATGTAAAGGCTAGGAGTTAACTACAATTTAAAATAATAATATTATATTATTTGTGTGCAACGTAAGATTCCAAAGTAACTCGTTGTTGCGTATCGGGTACGCTATCGAAAATAGAAACCCCTTTAAAGTTAAATTAATATTTCATTAAAAAATATTAATAAATATGAGATATGTCTTATTATTCATTTACCTAGGATGTTACTGTAACAGTATGGCTTGCCTCTGATGCTCCGCCTTCACCTGCTGACAGTTGGAACCACTCGTAACAAAACCAGCTACTTCTCATTTCATACCCGGCCAGCAATACTGACATCGCAAGTAATGTTACATCTTTGTAACTCTAAGATGCACTACCCAAGATGAAGCATGAAACTCCCATGTCATCTCCTCGTGTATATACCCTGGAACCCATACTCGTCCATGGAAATGCAGTACCTCATCATCTCCTACTCTCCAACTAGGAGGAGGGTCCTCACTTGCCCATGACTCTCATAGAACTAGGCCTTCTGAATCCAGTAGATGTCCCATCCTCACTCTATCTAGGAGGGTATAAGTCACAGCTAAGGATTAAAGAAGGGTTTTCCAATGTTTATCCTGCACCTCCAAATGCATCATAGAGAACAAGGCTATAAGCTTCCACTCACCACTGGCCTCATGAACTGAATGTATCTGAGTCCTCTTACTCAGTGCATCAGTAACTACATTACCCTTACCAGGTGTATAGGCAAGCTCAAAGTCAATGGACTGAAGGTATTCAACCCACCTACGCTGTCTCAAATTCAGGTCACACTGGGTAAAGATATATTTGAGACTTTTGTGGTCCATGAACACCACAAAATGTTCTCCCAAAAGATAATGTCTCCAACAACTTATCACATGAAAAATTGTAGCCAACTTGAGATCATGTGTCAGGTAAGTCCTCTCATGTGGCCTCAACTGTCGAGACCTGTACACAACAACTCGATCGCCCTGCATCAACACTACTCCCAACCCAATCCCTGATGCATCACAGTAAACTATATAGCTCATCCCCTACTCTTTAAGTACTAGGACTAGTGTGGATTTCAACCTTCCTTTCTGCTCCTGAAAGGTTGTTTCACAATCTTCTTACCAAACAAAATTCAAACCCTTCTTAGTCAAACATGTCAATGGTGCAGCTAAGTGGGAGAAGTCCTATATCAAATTCATGTAGTAACCAGCCAGGAAACTACTGTTCTCACCTAGTTACTGTTTTCCCTTGATGTTGTTGCATATATTCACTGACTGTTAGGCACAGATATTTGGTGGTTAGATATTGGGATTAGTCTCACACCCTATTTGGGTCATGGTTTTGGGACCAAAAAGATTATATGATTGTAGTTATAGACAAGGTAAAGAACCTTTATATAGGTACTTGATTTCTTCTTTGGGGCATGAGAGCATAGGACCAAGTCGGGTCTTGCGATGCTTCTGAGTTTTATTATATTTCTGCGATTATATTGTATTTGTATCTAATTGCAGTGTATCCTATTTTGGATACTTTCTTAGAACATATAACATGTTGAATTATCATTTGTATGGTTTAAGACTTGGATATTTATCTATCAGACTTCTGCTATTTTATTTCTGTCCTATGATGTTTACCAATTATACTACAGTATTGTTTTGTATTCCTTTGTGTTTTACTCCTCCAATGAAGGAATAGTTTCCCTACTATCACACACAAGGACCTAACTACTATTCGGTAGCCTCTTGAATTTGGGGAAATGAACTTGAGACCATTTTTTCAACTGGGTAAGGGAACCTTTTAGTGGCATCCAGATCCAGGATGTTACACCGACCCCCCATTCCACCATATTCCGGCCACACCCCCTTTTTGGTGACACTGCCAATTTGGGTTGTGTTTCCCCCCGCTGACATCCCTCTCCTCTATTGGTCTAGTTTTATTTTAATTTCTTCATTGGTGTTTTTCTTCAACTTCTCCAAACCCTAACCCCTCGGGTTTTGATTTGTGTGTTTTCCTCATTGTTTAGGGCGTACGGTTGGTCCTCCAAGTATCACTCTCCCATCTATTAATTTTTTATCATGTCCTCACACCATTGAGGTAGGATACCCTATAGTTTTCATTTCCTATGCATTCCTTTGACACTTGAATCCTTCTAATTATTTTATTTAGTCGATTTTCAGCTTTATTATACCCTTATTTGGGCTGCTATAGTGTATTAAAATTTTTCTAAGTGTTGTTAAAAATATTTTTAGTGTGTTTCTTTGAATATTTTTATCTGCTTCAATGAAAAAGGTGTTTTATTAATGACCAATTTTGTTTCAATAAATTTTTTTATGTTGTTTTCATTTTGATAATTCTTATGGCTACATTATTGGGGTGTTCTAATGGGAATATAGTTTGAAAAAAAATAACCTTTAAGGTAAATATTTAATAATGCTTCTTAATATGTGCATTATGCGTATTTGATAAATTTTCATTGTTCTTATAGAGTGAAATTAAAGGATTTTTTATGAACTGTTTAGTTTGAATTATGTTGGGTTGGAAATTGCTTGTTTTTTAACTTGGTTTGGTGTGTATGGTTTGGCAATTTTATAACTTGGAAAATGTGTTAAAATGTTTTGGAAAAAGGTTTTTATACATTTAAGGGTATTTCTTTGTGTTTTTTAAATAATATGGACGGTGGGATTTAGTTTTAAAGGAATTTTTATTTTATTTTTGGAAATGGATTTTGTGTGTCCTCTGGGATGGTTGGTGTGCCAATGGATGTTGGTGCATTTATGGGTGCACTACATGCCCACGGGTATGTTTCCTCATTTGAAAATGGTGATTTAAATTATTGTTTCCTTGAAATATTGTTTTTTTAATGGTTCTTATTTTAGAAATAATGTTGATTCCTTTGTGTGATTTCATAAAAATGGATCAAAGTAGAATCTAAGGGGAATGATTTTTTGGATCTTGGTGTGAGTTTTGGAAAATACTTGACTTAAGGGGTAATTTGGAATGTTTTACTAGTTGCATGATTTTTCTAAAATGGGGATTTGGAAATGTTATTGGTAAAGAGATTTGGGGTCTGTTGAGCTAGAGGCTTGTTTGGAACATCCAACCTAAATTTGATGTTTGTGTTAACTTTTAGAAAGGATTGGGTTTTGGAAAATGGGTGTTCTCGGTTGGAAAATTGAAATGTTTTTTGAAATGATTTAAATTTATAAATAACTTGACGTCCCGGTTGGCATCTTATTGATGTGATACAAGCACAAGTATATATATATATGTGTGTGTGTGTTTGTGTGTTCATAGTGAACCCCTATCTAGGCTCTCTATTTATGGTTTATCGCATTAGATATGTCTATGTCTATGGTAGGCAAGTGTGGTGAAAGAAGGTAAGGTGTGTCACACATGAGAGGGCCTCCCACTTACATAGTTTACTTTTACCATGGGTTCTTGGGTGTATTTTAAATGATCGAGTGACGGTTTCTTTCTAACCCTGGTTAGACGGGTTATAACCCTCTTGGATTTGTAGACATACTAAGAGGGATGTGACACTTGTGAGGCCAGGTTAGGGAATATTGTTAGTTATTGACTTAGGGGATTCACAATACACAGGTAGGAGGTTCTGAATCGAGTATGTACAGGGGTCTTCTTGGGAAGTTTAGTATTTCCCATAGTTATTATTTATACAGTTCATTTACTTTCTGTAGTACTAGTTTTTCAGCCTGCACTATTTATCTGCTTCTTTTAGCACTTCCCTGGATTTCCCTATTTTTGTTTTTAATTATAAAGTGGAAATTGGTTTTGGAAAAGGATGTGTGGTGTGGGTTGTTTTAAAATAAAAATTGTGTGGTTATTTAAAGTGTGAAAACCTATTTTTATAACTATATTTCAACCAGTGTTAATGGAATGTTTTCATGGAAGGAAACACGTGGATTATATGATGAATTCCTAATGAGAATTTTAGTGTTCATACCTACTTTATCTTTTTATTTTTAAGTTCCATTAGTTTTGGATCACTCTGGGAGTGAACATGGTTCTACGTTGGGTGTTGACCTAGAAGGTCGGATGGAGGTATGTGCAGTTTATCTTTTATTACTATTAGTGATTATCTGTGTTTTTTAGGTTTTATTTATTTATTTATTTATTTTTCTTTTATTTATGGGCCAAATTGTTATCACTTGTTGGTTTTGATGACCGTCACAAGTTACCAGCCCGTGAGGATTAGGAACACCCTTCGGGCCACGACACAGAACGGATCAGGTGACAGGTCCAGGGCTAACCTAGCTTGTTCATGATAAAATGGTATTAGAGCAGGCCCTCGTTATTTGGGGGGTCTGGTAGATAGATATTAGGATATTTGGGACTCGGGAGGTAGATTCTGGAAGAGCATCATGAATACTTTCTCACACCGATCCTCGATTTACCAATGGTAGCCCAGGATTCGAGTCATTTTTTCTTGTTTTGGATTGAGGGATGTCAATGGAGGCAAGTTGGTGTCACTTTATAACCTTACATGGAGTGGTTACCCATGTAAAGTCAATGTTCTTGGTTCAATTCAGCATAGTATTATGTTTTACTTGGGGCATGGCCCACTAACATGTCGTTGAGTTAGGCATAGGCACTAGTCCCTCCTTCTGGTAATTTGGTGTAAGTTTTTCCTTATCTTGGTTTTGGTTGGTGTGAATGCACTTTTAAAGATGAGAACAGTTTTGAAATTGAAATGCTTCTTCCAAATGTTTTTAAATTTGTAAAGTGGGTTTTAAAATTTAAATGAAAAAAATGAAATGGAGATGCTCTATTTTAAATGGATTTACATCGGTAAAATGGGTTCAAAAATTTAGATTTTTCTAGTTAGAAAATTTGGGTGCTTGTTTGGAATTATTAAGTAAAGGGATTAGAGTGGGCCAGGGTGTTCCTTATGAATGTTTACACATATGGGATTATGTGTATGGAATGTGTGTGTTGGCATGTATGAATGGAAATGGATGAACACATGTTCAATTGTTCATGGGATTTCCAGAGTGAGTATTTGACATTAAAGGATTGGCCATGCTTTTTTAAAGTGGTTTTTGAAAGGGGAATTGATTTTTGAAATTTTCCTTGGAAGAAAGAAGTTTTGAAAAACGTAAATGAAAATGGTGCTTTTGAAAGAAATGTTTTTTGGAACATTTATATTTTTTTGGTTGTTTTTGGATGAACATACCTTTTTTGATGTTTTTGTGGCTTGATATTTGTTTTGTATTTGTATTTTATATGTTGTTCAGAAAATGCTGCCTAGAAAGGTCCCCAATATTTCTAATAAGTCATACCCATTTTCTGATTCTTCTTAAATTTTACATGTCCTTCACGGTGATCGGGGTCCGCTAGAGGCAACAGAGTGGATCAAGGAACTAGAGTGCATATTCAAGATGTTGGGAACTCTTGTGGCTGTCAGGGTTCGTGTTATTTGGGAATTCTTTGAGGGTCCATCTTTGGACCAGGGGAAGTTGGTTTCCCCATATGTGATGCAATTTGGGATGAAATGGGAAGTGTTTAAGGCCACCTTCGACCAAGGTTTCTTACATGAGGAGGTGAATTTGAAGAAGAAAGAAGAGTTGTATGATATTTAGAAAGGCTAGTAATAAGAAAAAGCTTATGTTGGACAATTTAAATAGTTGGTTTCCTTTTCCTTGGAGGTAGCGTCAGAAGATCAAATGAAATCCCTTATTTTAAATTGGGGCCTTCATCCAGATATTTCTAATAAAGTGCTCTTAGTGGGTGGAATATGTTTTGAGAAGTAGGTGTATGAGGCATTTTTGGCTGAGCTAGTTCTTAGTGTGTAGTCATTGGTGGTTAGATCTCTTGAAAATTTCACATCCAGCGAGCAGTGCATACATGAGGGACCTGAATATAGAGAGTCCTTTATAGTTTTTCTGGATTCCAGTATGATGTACCGTTCAGTGGTGTTCCATTATTGTGGACATTTAGGGCATTAAAATCCATCTTATCACAGCCCGCCGAAGAAATTTCATCAGTGCGGCTGTCTAGGACTTCTGGAGTTGTTTTGTAGAAAGTGTTTCCTAAACAAGACATTGTGATTAGAGGATTTTAATGCCTTGTTGTGACAAAGAAGATTCTTCAACCATCAGAGCCTCATCCACAGGTCTCGAGGTGAATCTCATGCATAGTCAGAAGTTTCCAGTGATGTAAAGCCTCGATCTGAGTTTTGTGGTCCATGTTGGGATTGAAACATTTAAAAACTTTTCATTTCTGTATTCTACTATTGAGTTTTTTTCTCCATTCTAAGTCCAACGTTTACTTGGAAAATCATGATGAACTTGTTCTATTGTAATCCAAACAATCCTATTTTTCTAGATTTAGTTTTCTAAATCATTTTGTTTTTTGAAAGTGTATTTGGCCATTGTAGGGGATGGTTTCAGTTATGTGGCACTCATTTGGGGATTTTCGGGTTTTTTGAGATAGGTGAATGGTGTTTCTGGTCTGTTGTGTAGTCAGAGTTTCTATTAGTGAGTTTTCCCAAAATACTGGAGGTTCATTTACTGTGAGAAATTATCATATACCTAATTGTGGAATTGTTTCGCTTGTTCTATAGAAGTATATTTAGATAAGTTGGGAGTTCATGCGTGGGTCCCCCCTCTTCGATGTGGTATGTTTCAGTTTTAATTTATTTTCTAGTAGAATCCTTGTGGTGGTGAGAACCACCTCGTGTTCTCCCCTTGTTTTTTGTTGTGGTTTTGTCTAGATAGGTTAGGTGTGACTTGGGAAATAAATATTCTCCCAAAAAAATCCAAGTTTTTTCTGGTTTTTTCTGGGAATGGACTCAATTCATGACCTTCTTTCAGCTTTGTGACTTTATTGGGTAGAAAGTTTTGTGGGAGGGAGAATTATCATACCCGGAACTTTTAAAATTATTTTATTTTAATATTTCTAGTCTTTAGTTAGCATCTTAGATGTTCGGGTTAAGTGATGGTTTAAATTTTTTTATTTTTGATTAATTTGGTAGGTTTTAAACTAGTACACGGGCATCGCAAGGTTAGCAGTAATGGTGCGGTCAGCCCAAGTTACCGTATAGTTTCCTAATATTTAAAATATAAAAATATAAAAAATAAGGTAAATGTTATCTTCATAATAATAATATTATTATTATGTAGATAATATTATTATTATTCTTAATAGTGTTATTATTATTACTTTTATTATTAAAATTGTCATTATTGTTAGTATAGTTATAAAAAAAGATATAAATATTATTATGTTGGTAATAATAATTGGAGTGTTTTAATTAAACATTTATTATTATTAAGAATAAAAATGTTTTATTAGTAAGAACGTTTTATTAATAATAAGTGTCTTATTATAATAAAAAATCCTTAATAATGTAATATTATTAGTATTAGTATTATATCATTGGTATTATTGTTATTATTACTAAAATAAATAAGAAAAAATAATGAAACCCCTGGGGCATCACCCCCCCCCCCTCATCTTCTCCCATGATGTGCACCACTCCCCGTTTTCCCCTTGTGTGAATGCACTTGCCTAGCCTAGATTCCCTCTCTACCTCCCTCACTGAACCGCCCTCCTTGCACCACCTCCAGTGGGTTTTCCACCCTCCCTCTCCCGACAGCCTTCCCCCTTGTGCACACCCTATCTGGAAGCCAACTATGGGGCGACTCGTCCCCCTTCCCCACCCTATTTCGGCCACACCCCCTTTCCGACAACCCCGCCCATCCTGACCACATTTTCCCTCGCTGACAACCCTCTCATATTTCAGTATGGTTATATTCCATTTCTTCTTTGGTTTTTTTCTTCAACATATCCAAACCCGAATGCCTCAAGTTATGATTTCTGTGTTTTCCATTTTTTTCTAGGCTGTGCAGTTGGTCTGCAAATTCTGTCTCTCCCTTCCTTTGATGTTTTATTGTGTCGGCCCAACATTTTGGTAGGTGAATCTATCGTTTTCCTTTTTTATGCATTCCTTTCACACTTTCATCCTTCCAACAGTTTTATTTACTCAATTATTAACTTTATTATACCCTTAATTGGTATTCTATAGTGTTTTTAAATTTTTAGGAGTTGTTAAAAATAATTTTAATTAATTTTATTGAATATTCTTATCTACATCAATGCGAAAGGTGTTTGATTAATTCCAAATTTTATTTTTATAAATTTTTATATGTGGTTCTCATTTTAATAATACTTACGACTACTTTATTGGGGTTTTTTATGGTAATATAGTTTGATAAATAAAATAACCTTTAAGGTAAATATTTAATTAGGTCTGTATATATGTGTACACACCATATTTGATAAAATTTTGATGTTCTCATTTTGGTAATTTCTTGTTTGTGAACTTGGTTGGGTGTGTATGGTTTGACAATGTTATAACTTGTATATTGTGTTAAAATGTTTTGGAAAATAGTTTTTTGGATTTAAGGGGATTGTTTTTTGTTTTCTAAATAATTTGGATATATTAATTTATTTTTAAAGCAATTAGTGTTTTTGTGGAAATGGTTTTTAGTGTCCTTTTGGACGTTTGGTGAGCCAATGAATGTTGGTTAATCCATGGGTGCACTATGTGCACACATGGATATGTCCTCAAATGAAGATGGTGCTTTAAATAAGAATTTCCTTGAAATATTGGTTTTTTAAATGGGTAATTGTTTCAATATAATGTTGGTTCCCTTGTGAGATTTTATAAAACTATCTTAAAGGGGGATATTAGGGGAATATTTCTATTTGGATCTTGGTGTGTGTTTTGGAAAATAATTGTCTTAACAAGTTTTTTGGCATGTTATAATATTTTCCTGATTGTCCTAAAATGGGGATTTGGAAATGTTCTTGGAAAATGGATTTGGGGTGTGTCGAGCTTGAGGCTTGTTTGGAACAACTAACATAAAGGAAATGTTTGTGTTAACTTTTAGAAAGGAATGTCTTTTGGAAAATGGGTTTGCCTTGTTGGAAACTCGAAATGTTTTATGAAATGATTTAAATTTCAAAATAACATGACAGCCCAGTTGGAATCTCGTTGATGTGATACAAGCACACGTATATATCTGTGTGTGTGTGTGTGTGTGTTTATAGCGAACCCCATTCTAGGATATCCCCTTATGGGTTATCACATAGGGTATGTCCATGTTTGGGGTAGGCAAGTGTGGTGGCGGCAGGTAAGGTGAGTGGCGGGTGAGAGGGACTCCCACTTACACTGTTTACTTTTCCCATGGGTCTTTGGGCATCTTATATATGATCGAGTTATGGATTCTATCTAACCCTGATTAGATGGGCTAGTAATCTTTGGAGTTGTAGGCAGTTAGGGAGGGATGTTCCCCTAGTGAGACTAGGTTAAGGCAGTTAGTTGGTTATTGAATTGGGGGCTTCAATATATGTCATCAAGTGGTTCTGAACGGACTACATCCAAGGGTCATCTATGGATGTTTAGGATCTCCCCTGGTTATTATTTATATAGTTTGTCTACTTTTAGTGGTACTATTTTTTCAACCTGCATTGTTTATCTGTTTCTTTTATAATTGTCCTGGCTTTCCTTGTTTTGGATTTTATTTATAAAACAACAATTTTTTTTCGAAATGAAATCGTGGCTTGGGTTGTTTTAAAATAAAAACTATATTGTTATTTAAAGTGTGAAAACATATTTTTATAACTATATTTTAACTAGTGTTGATGGAATTTTTTTAAGAAAGGAAACATGTGGATTCTTTGCTGATTTCCAAATGATCATTTCGGCGCTTGTCCATACTTTATCATTTCAGTTTTAGGTTCTATTAGTGATAGATCACTCTCAGAGTGAACTTGGTTCTGAGTTCGGTGGTGACCTAGAAGGTCACATTGTGGTATCTGTAGTTTATCTTACTTATATTGTTAATGATTATCTGTGTTATTCAGTTGTTATTTATATATTTATTCATTTATCTGTCGATCATTTATGTTCCAAATAATTCCAACTTTTAAGTTTTTTTGCCCGACACTAGTTTCCAGCCCATGGGGATCTGGAACACCCTTCAGGCCATGCTGCGGACTAACTCGAGTGACCTGTCCAGGGTCAACCTGGTTGGTTCTTGATAGATATACTCTAACTCTAACCCTGGCCACCTGATAATTTCTCTAAAATAAGTGTTAAAAATAAGGGTTTCACATCCACTACGGTGAATGACCAGGGTGTGAAAATTAAACTCAGTAAGCCACCACCAATGACTACCCTAAAAAATAAAATAATGAATATTTGTGAGTTTATATATAAAGGGATAAGGGTAGAGGAATAATATATATTTATTTTGAAAATTTTCATTTAAAACAAAATTTAATCTATCATGTTCTAACTAAGTCACCATGAATCTTAACACTTTGTATTTCATATAGTGTTAGAGAGAATTATTTATAATAATATGTATTCTATAATATGGTGGACCTAAGATTCATGTCAAGTCACCATAGATAGGATTTCTTCATAATAATGGGCGAGGATTAATATATCAAATCCATAATGTAAGAAACACACCTTGAGGAACCATGTCACATTGAAAGTCCTTTCCTGTCAAACTGAAGCCAGGAAAGAACATAATATAGGGTACCATGAATAATTTCTATCCTCTAAAATTTAAATGGTATTGAGAAAGAATATAATATGAGGTTCCATGGTTCAGTATCATTCCTCTTAAATTCTAAATGAATTGGTAAATATCATGATTTAAAGTACCATCACTCACTACCAGTGCTCCTACATCCAAATGATGTTAGAAAAAAACATGATATATTACCATGCCTCACTATATATCCTCCCACATATAAGAAAAATATGTATAGAACATAATATGAGTAAAAAAATCGTTGTTATTCCTTCTATATCTAATAAAATTCCTGAAAGAATTTGATATTACCTATAAATCACACTTCACATATATATCCATTGAATATATATTGACATATCCTTCACAAATCGATCACCCAACAATCTTATCCCAATAACACACATCCCAATCTAACACTGTTTCAATTAACCTAACCACCAAAGGCACTACTCCCCTTATACATGTTATTCACTATGTTGATCATTTTTCCAATATTCTATAACCTAGACAATCATTACCTTGAATCCTAATCCAATAAAGAATAAATAAACATTCAACACATTTAACACATTAGTGAATATCACATTCAGTCTTGAAGGAACTAGTTGGTTCCAAAACAATCCACAATTCACCAATTATTGAATACTCAATGCTTGTTCTTTCATTATCCACATACCACATTCCAATCCAATTATGTAAAATTCACATAGGATTTCAACTTTATATTCCACTTTATGTAATTACATAATCAAATTTGGTACATATTTTTATTCAAATTTCAATTATTTTAAGTGTTTTTCAATGAATTAATCCATGGTTTTCAATGATTTAATAAACAATGGGTAATTTTAAATATAGAATGGAATTGGTTTTAAATGGGTAACATATTGGTGTTTCAAATTTTGGAATTTTATCATGTGATATGTTGAAAATGTTCTTATGAGTTTCAGTATCCTTTTTAGGATTTGACCAAAAATATAGGCCAAGTGATAGCCCTCAACCAGGGGAATCAATCCACCAACCCGGCCCAAAGAGGAACTGGCCAGCCAAGCCATCGACTAGGAGTGCATGCCTAAGGTTCATGGGTGAATGGGGGTGATAGGAGTGTGTACAGGGGGCCACAATGGTGAAATTTTTGGGTTCATTAGGTTTTATCCTAGACTTCAATGCATGGGGAATATCTATGTAGTGGCGGGGGGTTACATCGTCGGGATGGGGTGGTGCGCTTTAGCGGGTTAGTGTCCTCTCGACCATGAACAACTTTATTATAGGGCGAGAGTGAAGTATTTATATTTAATTACTCACACATACCCCTACCATTTGTATGTGGGACAGTTTTCATGTGGGGTAATATTTATATTTTAACCAAAACATCAACATTTTAGCATAGCTCATGTGTTCTCATCTCAGACACATCTCGTCACCACACTCCATTGTGGATCCACACTCGAATACCATAATCCACCTACTAATTCATTGGAAACCACCATTGGAGAACCAACCGAAGCTCACATTCAGTAAATCCTCTATTTCTATGGACCTCAAATCCAATGAACCACCTCAGGTGACTCATATGATCCCCATGAGTCCATGTCTAGCCCCATATTTCCAATTTTAAGGTTAGGCGAGAGGGAAGGGAGGCCACTCCCACCATTCTCCGCTTCCCATAACCCATGCATTCATCTACCTCCTCCATGCTCTGATTCCTTGTTCCAAATATAATGTCCCCCAGGCATGCATCCCATTCACCAATGTGGGTCTCATCTGTGCTGAAAAATTGAAACTTTTGGACCTCGTGGGTATCTCTATTCTTTCATGTGGGTATTGGGGAGCATTTCAAAAGAATATTTAAATATCCTAGGTCTCCCTCAAGCTTTGAATATTTCAAGGAAAAGGTCTAGGATCTTCCTCAAGTTATAAAACATGGCATATCTTTCTCTTATAAAGGGATATCTCAACCCACTATTGGGAACCCACCAGAGGAGAGGGTTTCTTGTCTGGTGCTGCATTTTCTTCTTCATGTTTTTATTTTTATGGATTTTATTTTTCTTTTTTTCCATGTTTTATTTTAATAGTAATTTTAAATTATTTTTCTTTTAATAAAATTAATTCATTCATTTTTATTGTTCTTTATATCCAAGTATTTCATCCATACTCAATTATTATCCTTCTCTATCTTCTTATTAGTATTATTATTACTATTTTAACCTTTTTTATATTTTATTTTGTTTATTTTATTTTATTTTTCCCTCTGTCTCTCTCTTCTAATCCCCCATTCTTCATTTTAATTTAAATTTTTATTCTTACTTAATTCTTTTATTAATTATTTTTAATTTATTATAATCTTCTTTTCACCTTTCCACAAAATTGATCTCTTACCCTGGATAATGGGAAGCTCACCTAAAACTTGGACTGGGGGAGATCAAGGTGTATTTTCATTTTTCTTAAGGTTTATTTTATTTTTTTGGTTGATATGAGTTGCATTCATGTATGTGTTGAATGTATCTAGTGTGGTGACTATACCCCATGAAATTCAACTCAATATATTTCTATTTTTTTATTTAATATCTTTTCCCTCACTTCATTGGATAGATATTTAGATAAGGAAGTTGAGTAAATAAATGAATGAAACGATATCAATAGATACAATTCCTAGAATATGGAACACCCTCTACCAAGGAGTTTCATCATACATGATTATAGGAGGAGATGGAATTGTGATATCTTAGGTGTTTAGAGATTCCACAATTTCTAAATAAAAATAATTGTAATACATCATGATATTTTATTTTTGGATTATAAAACTAAAATCAAAAAAATAAAGGTGAATAATGATTGAACCCAAAACCAATCCAAAGACCACATACTTTCTATCTAATTTCATTATGTTTAAATTTTCATGTTAGTATAAGTTTAGAATTTCCATATTGCATGTCATTTTGTTATTTATAAAACTAATCAAAAACCAAAAAATTCTCAATTTATTTCATAAAATAATAAAAACTAAAAAAAATATGTGATTTAGATAATGTAGCTGAACAAATTGAGAAGATCCTAATGTGAGATGAACTTGTTTAGAAACTCTGCTGTAAGAGAAAAATAATTATCTTTTTCTACAGCTAATGACATGACTGTATTCAAAACTTGTGCCATTCCCAAGGAGCCAATAATTTTTTTCTTACTTTTTATATTTTCACACTTTATATAGTTTTAATTGCTTTCAAAAACATAAAAAATCCCTGATGTATTCAAATGACTATTATTCTGCATGGGATGATGTTTACTCACAAGTAAAGTAAGCTATAGTAGAACAAACATCGTCTATAGAAGAAAGTGTTTTGGTATGAGATAGAAAGATCAGGGGATCTTAGAGCCAAATTAGCATATAGGGGGAATTACAGTACCTTATCTATCATCTAAAAAAGACCCTTGGTAAATAAATTATTGAAGAATTGGATTGGGAGTTGACAGAATTCTTGGATTACATCCCATAAATTTATCAAAATGTGAAAAAGAAATATGAAGAGTGTTCCTTTCTTTCTCCCAACACTTTTGAAAAAGGTATCGCAAAACAATTGAAAGAGTAAGTGGCTGGGAAACTCAAATATGATATTTAGTTGCTTGAGGAGATAATTAAATATATAAAAGGCCAAATGGATAGTATAACTGCATATTTCCAAGAATCGTCCGAGAAACTTGAACCTAAACTAGAATATGAGCGACTTATATTCTTGGATTTACCTGAGGAGGCCAAAGAAGAAGACTTTTTAGAAAATATCTATATGGGAGATCAAAAAGATCTGGATGAATTTTGGAACAAATGTGAGGAACTACTTTATCTCATTCACCTTGAAAATAATACGAGTCAGAACCATTAAAGTAAGATACCACCGAAGTGGTGTAATTTGATGTGAATATTGCAGATCCCGACTATCTTCCTCTGTCCATTGAGATCCAACATCATGAGTCACTTCCCACTGAGATAGTGGCTGAACCAATAACAATTCAGGGAGATGAACTTTCTTTGAACTCTTTCCTTTCTATCATTATTCAATATGTATTTAGAATCACTTTATATGGTTTTTGAAATTTTATATTTGGTCAATTCTATCCATTAATTAGAGTAATATGAAGAATTAATACACACACCTATTGAAGAACACAAGTAGATCCCCTGATTTCAATGAACAAGCATTTAAGGAATCCCATGAAGAAGGCTAATTAGAGGAGCCCAAGGAAATCCAGACAAAGGTTTATCACATATAAAGGAATAAATTAATTATTAAAAATTGAAAAAATAATTATTTTAATGTAAAAATACCTTTTTCCCCCTTTGATCATTAAATTCATGCAACCCATGTTATCTAACATTGGAAGAGTAATTGAAGGTTGCACAAATAGCAACCCAATATATTGATGATTCATAATTCATCCTACCTCTGTCATGAAAGTGGTGACTAATTTTGAAGGGGGAACTAGTATATTTTATCTATAAATTATTCGTCACCAAGAAGGAAGAAGTATAAGTAGTGAAAAAGCACTTTTGGTGGTTCCAATCAAGGAATATTAATCCACCCTCAAAATTCCAATAACAGAATGTACTTCCATCTAGAGGAAGAAAAAATTATGGTCCCACATAGGGTATTATACTAAGATTTATCTTTATTTTATTTCTAGGACAACAATTTCTGTGGTCCAACATGCATTAGCTTCCTCTTTTCATTTTTAGCTTAAATTAATTGATCCTTACAAATAATTGAATAATTTTTTATTGTAGGTTCAGGAAGTTTCAAGGCACCCCTCAAACAGTCAATGAGGAAAAAGGAATAATATTCATGTGAAATTTATTTCTGTTTTAATTTTTATCATTTTAACTCTCTATAATTTTTCCAACAACATGTTTTTGAGATTTAAAATGGAAAATTGTATACCCATGCTTGAATTTTTCTAAACTTGACTTATCTAGGAGGCATGATATTCTTAGGAATAATTTGATTCCATATTGTTTATTTCAATTTTAATTATAATGAATGAGTTAAATAGAGAATTGAATTATTAAAAAGAAACATGGATATTAAACTTAGGACTCATGGTTTGAGGGAATTAGTTTATTCATGAGAATTAAATTTCCCAAAAAAAATCTTGCTTTGAATTTATGAAATTCATGTGAATTGATATTTTATTATTAATCATGCATTGAGTGATTTTTAAAAATCATATGTTTCATTATCGAGTGGATTTATAAACCAATTACTTCCTATTTTATCTTGAGCATATTTATTTAGTGATCTTGTAAAATGTCACCGAATAGAATTTAAATTTGAACTTATCAAAGCAATGACTGTGAAAAAACACATTTAAAATTATTGGGGCATCATTTTAAAATCCTTTATAATTTAAACCCACTTTCACATTAATTTTCTTAGCACATAGATACCATGAATGACCTTTTTAGGAATGGTCCACATTTCAAGCCATTTTTATCCATTTGTACCCTCCTCTATGTATTTTCATGATATTTTAATGTTGAAGTATGGGGGGAGGTAGTCATGGTGTAAGGGATTAAATTAATTATAAGGGAAAAGTGTGGGGTGCTAATTGCGGGAATAAAGTAAGTTTGTTGATTCATTCATGATACTTAATTTTTTCCCCACTTTAATTAAAAAAGGAAAATAAAAAAAGGAACTAAAAACTCAAAAAAATGTTAATTTATTTGGGAAAACCAAAAATCACCATTACTGGACCTATGATTCTTATAATATGTGGTTAAGTGGTGGGTGTGAAGTTTAATCTATGAAAAAAAATTAAAAAAAATAAAATAAGGTTCTTTAAAAGAAAAATAAAGTATAATTATAAAAAAAATTCAAGAGGGTGCAAAAATATTTCATTATACTTATTTTGATCATGATATTTACTTTATGTCTTTGTAAATTTGGAAGTTTTTAAAATTTTATAGGGATAATTTCAGGACACTTTTACTTTTTTATATCATTCATTGTACTTTAAGAAATAAACCTCCTCCTTAAACCTTAAATTTTAAAAAAGAAATTTCTACCAACCTTAATCCTCATATTCATTTGAATATGAAAGGAAATACCTCATGATTTTAGGTGTCTATTTTATTTACAAAGTGGAGAAATGTGTTCATTTACAAGTCTATGGATAAAGAGAATGTATTCATAATATGATCATAACTCTACTTCAATTTTTTCATGGGTGATTACTGAAAAGTTTCAGAATATTGGTAAATCATGATTTTTGATGTTGAATAACAATGAATTAAGGAAATTTTATGAATGAAAAGTGAAGTTCCATAATTTTTAAAACGGAGAAATTTAATATGCTTAACTTGTTTTTTTCTTTTAAAATTTAGAAATATAATTGATATTTTTTGTGGAATTTGAAATTTTTATTTAATAATGATAATTTCTTGATTTTATTACTTTGAAATTTGAATATTGATAACATTGGTGCCCTACTAAATTTTTATTGAGATTTTATGTTTGAGGACAAACATGGTTTAAGTGTGGGGGTATTTGATAGGCACAAATTTGGGGCATATTTTTTTTTAATTTTCAATAATTTTATGTTATTTTAATGAATGAATCTTTGGTTTTAAATGATTTAATAAATAATGGCTAATTTGAAATATGGAATGGAAGTATGTTAAAATGGGTAAAAGAATGGTGTTTTTAATTTTGGAATTTGATCGTGTGATTTTTTGATCATGACCTTATAAATTTCTAACACTTTTTCATGATTTTATTCAAAAAATATACGCTAAGGTCTATCCCTCGACTTGGGTCATCCAGCCACATAGCCAGCTCCAATAGGGATCGACCGACCAAGTCACCCATAGGGAGATCCTAAAAAATGCACGTGGGTTCCTGGGGGCATCGGTCCCAAGGATAGTGGATAGTGGTGGTGAAATCAGTGGGTTCATTTCCCCATATCTGAGACATCATTGTGTGGGACAGGTCTGTGCAGTGGTGGGAGGAAGAGTGCATCGTCAGGACGGGGTGGTCCACAGTGGTGGGTGGGGGTCCTTCTGCCCCTGCATGACTTCATTGTGGGGGGAAGGAGAAGAATTTATATTTAAGAACTCACATATCCCCCTCCAATTTTGATATGGTAAAAATTTTATGTGGGGTACTATTCATATTATAACTGAAATTTTGATGTTTCATCTCATCTCGCACATGCTCATCTTAGACGCATCTCATCGTCATGCTCCACCATGGCTCTGCCCTCAAAGACCAATATCTTCCTACTTCTTCACTAGAAAACCACCATGAGTGAACCTTCCAAATCATATATTTAATCCATCCTTTACTTCTAATATCCATTAATCCCATGAACCACCTTTGATAACTCAAATGATCATCATGAGGCCATTTCGAGCCTCATCTGTCCACTATTAAGGTTGGATGAGAAGCAGGGGAAGCCACCACCACCATTCTTCACTGTATTCATTCCATGAATGTAGCTACTTCCTCCATGCTCCTCTTCCTCACTCTAAATCCCATGTAGCCCATCCATGCATCCCATGCACCTATATGGGTCTCATCTATAATGAAAAATTCAATTTTGCAAATCTCGTAGGTATCCCTATTCCTTTTAGTTGGTCCTCGGGAGAATTTAAAAGGAATACTTGAAGATACTAGGTCTCGTGAGACCTTTGAATATTTTAAGGAACATGTTGATTCCCTACCTCAGTATATAAAATAAGGATTTTCCCTCACCTCCAATGGTCTATCCTGACCCACCGTTAGGAACCCAGTGGAGGAGAGGGATGCTTGGTAGCTACTGCATTTTATTCTTTTTGCCTTCATTTTTTGTCTTTTAATTATATTTTTGTTTCAAGATTTATTTTTATTGTAATTTTAAATTAGTTTTCTTTTAACCATATTAATTCATGAATTTTTCATATTCTTCTTATCCAAGTGTCTCATTCATCCTCAATTATTTTTATCCTTATTATTGTTCTTTTTATTATTATTATTATTATTATAACCTTTTTTATATTTTATTTTATCTATCTCTATCTTTTTCTCTCTCTATCTCTCTATTCTCATCCCCCATTCATTATTTTTATTTTATTTTTCTTGTTCATTAATTTTTTCTTTATTATTTTTATTTCATTATTATTTTCATCACATATTTCCACTGATGTTATCTATTACTCCCAAAAATGGTAGGATAACCTGGGACTTCGTATGGGGGAGGTCAAAATGTTCTTGAATTTTTATTAAAGTTTATTTTATGTTTATGGTTTATATGAGTAGCATGCAAGGGTATGATAAATGTTTCTAGTGAGGGGACTATCCTCCATAACATGAAACACAATCTGTTTATATGAATTTGTTTAATATTTTTTCCCTATCATCATTGTATATATCTTCACATAATGGTTTTAAGTGAATCAATTGATGAAACAAAATTGATAGAGTTGGGTCTTGTAATATGGAACACCCTCGACTAAAAAGTTACATTAATCTTGATTATTGGTGGAGGTGGAATTGAGATTACTTAGGAATTCAAAGATTCCACAATTTTTAAATAAAAATAATAGCAATTCATCATGAGATATCATGTTTCAATTTTCAAAATAAAATAAAACAAATAAAAGATAATAATTTTTAAACCCAAAACCAAAATCTAAGACCAATTACTTTCTTTCAAATTTCATTCTGTTTAGATTTTCATGTTGGTATAAGTTTGGAATTTCCATATTTCATGTAGTTTTATTATTTTGAAAGTAATAAAAAACCAAATTAGTATCCATTTCATTCATAAAATAATAAAAACAAAAACAATTAGGTGATTTAGATAAAGTCTATGAACAAACTGAGAAACTCCTCAAGTGAGATGACCCTAATCAGACATTGTGTTGTACTCAGAAAATAATTTTCTATTTCCATACCCTTTGATAGGCATTCATCCAAGTAAACCATATTAATATGATAAACCAAACTCTATTTTCCAATTTATACTAACTTTGAAACCACATGACTAGTATCCTTCAATTCAAATAACTTGTTCTACACTAACTAATCACCACTAAGGTTATTTCTCCAATGTCATTGGACTACACCTTAAACCTTATGATCCTCTACAAATGTTTTGATTCCATCATCAAGACATAAATCACATAACCATATCACATTATAATCCCTTAAATAACCTTAAGAGGCCATCCTAGAATCCCTATCACTCAACATCTTACTTTGATACCCATTTGGTTCCTTTACTAACTACCAGCTCGAGCATTACAAATTAATATGATTTCCTAGTGATTTAAATCTCATTATGTTAGGAGAGTAATTTACCATTCAAATACCACTAAGTTTTACATATTTATCACATAATAAATATCTCTCATAGTTTCCAATTTCATTTGAAATTGTAAAAAATATGCATGGCTTAATTATTTAGAGTCTCTTTACCACATTTTGGATTCACCAATCCTTTACTCATGGTCATATATTACCTCTCATAAACTCATAAAAAAATACGTCAATATTTTTGGCTTGAATATCATAAAAAAACCTCCATTCACTAACAAAAAATATTCAAAATTAAATAATCAATTAAAATAATAACTAATTTAATTATACATAATATTTGTAAACTCACTATAGGGAGAGATGAAACCAAATAAAAAACAATGTGGTGTGAAGGGTCCATGAAATGTATTTGTAACTACATTGAAGAAATACCAAACATTTTAAACCCATTTAATAACAAATTTAGAATCAATTTTGTAGACTTCCTAGAAAAATTCCCCAATAGATTTACCTTTGTCAAAGTGGGGAGTGAAAAGGTGAATTCTTCCTCTTTTGGCATCCCCCTTCAACCAAATCTAAATTAATTTGGATTTAAGATATATTTAACCATGATTAGGTAAAATATTTCAAAAAATCCAACCAAAACACTAAAAAAATATGTAAAATGAAGTAAGAAAACATTAAAAAGGAGGATAAGTTGTTAATTTAGATTTATAACAAGAAAAATGCCAAATCCCCCCTTGATCAATATAGGACATGGATGGGGAATGAAAGAGGATATTGGAGTCCTGAATAGATTAGTAAGATATAGAGTAATACCCTATAAGAGTATTTAATTATATTTTTATAAAAATTGAAAATTCCCCCATTAAAAATTATCTTGGCCCCACCAGTTACTCAGTGGAATCCCACCGAATACCAAGTGGTTGAAGGGGAACCATATGGAAGACCACTAACCAGCCAATAGTTAAACCATTGGAAAATTACAAGTAGTTACTCCACCAAGTACTCTGTGGTAAGAAACAAGTTACTTGTGTCTATTTCGACAGTAATATATTATTTTAATTTAAAAATCACCACAAAATCACTTTGGGTATTTTGAATCAGAACATCCCCCCCTAAAACATAAATTTTCACATTTAAAACATGTCCAAAACCTCCTCCCAATAATCTATATATTAAAATTGAAAAATTATATAGATACCAATCCTATAATACTATACCTTATTGTAGTTAATTTTATATTAAATGACATAGTATGTAGAACTAAACCATAGTTCTAGTGTTAGAATAAGTCATTTTTAGTAGTTGTTATGTTCAGTGGACTTCTAGGACTATGAAATGGGGTCCAAATAAGATTTGATATGTTACACTATTTTTCATGTATTTGATGATGTATCATGGTTATTGATATATAGGATCCTCCATATATATATCCAATATCCTATAACCAAATCTATGATAGTACACTGGATTTGAGTGATCAAATGGCTAAAATTTGATGAGGGGTTAATGATGATTGAAGTTGGTGGATAGTTTTAGAATTTAAAATTTAAAATTAAAAGTTAAAATTTATGTTAGATGATAATAAGGAGTATTTTAACAATTAGATAATTTGAAATAAAAATTTATTGGAAGGAATACACCAACAAGAAAAAATAAGTGTAGAAGATATACATCAATTTATTTCTAGAAGTTGAGATACATATAATTGTTGATTTAAGTTCCATTGTTGATGATATAAAATAAAATTGTATCTTTAGTGGGCTTCTATGGAATTTTATATTGTTTGATGGATACAGTTTCTTTCTTTCATCAAGATATCTTAGTGAAGAAATAATGAACACATGGGGTTGTGGAAGATTGACTTCTCTAACTATTTTGTAATTGATTCTTGTTTATAAAGAGATTATGTGTTGTTGGTACCCTTCTATAGTGACATAGAGATTATTCATGGATTTTGAAGACCTTTATTATTATATTTCATTAATAATTTCATATATATTTTGTTAGAGAAAGTTACATGAATCGAGATACATATGATTGCAACACGAGTTAAGGACACACCCTTCTCAATTATATCCATGATTATTATAGTGGATTGTGTGATAATAGTTTTTAAAAATCATACAACGGATGTAAAAATTTATATTTAATGGAGAAACTTGTAAATCACTTTGACCGCTATCATTTCATTGATTGGATTATCTAGTTTCTAAATTATTTAATTAAATTCATATAAATTTATTATTTTTTTTATGAAAATTCAAAATAAATCATATCAATCATCTTAACCAGTGACATATTTGTTTATTTAAAACCATAAATAAATTAATTAATTTATTCCCACCCCCCCCACTTAATAGATACTTGAGGATCCAAATACAAATTAGCATTATGGTGGATACTTGAGGATCCTAATTCCAATTAGAATTATTGTATCCACATAGTCTATCCATAGTTTTTATTTTTTCCCTTGATAAATCATGAAAAATTTCACATCTATAATTGTTTTTTACCCCTCTTATCCAAAAAACCCTAAACTAAATAATTAACCCCATAAAACATATCACCTAAAGATGAGGTCCACCAAAATGACTAGACATTAAAATATACTTGTGAGTGTGTGTGTGTGTGTGTGTATTTGGTGTTATAAGTATATATGTTTTGGGTTATATGTTTATATATGTTATGTGTTATATGATTAAAACTAGAAATAAAGAAAATAATATTTTATATTTATATATGATCTTATTTTATAACAATATAACTTATGTATTTTATATTTATAAATCTTATTTGTCATATTAATAAATTATATATGCCAATATATTTTTCAGAATGAATTTATTATTGGTTTAATTGAATGGTTGTTATTTAAATTTTTCATTAATTCAATAAACAGAGTAATATGTTAATTAAATATGAATTTGTATCAAATTTATTATGTTTTCACAGAAGTGTTTCAATTATATTGAGTGAAGAAGGAAATTGAATTCCAACTGAGGTATGTCATAAAAATGATTTTAAAGGGATAAAAATAGTGAATTTTTATTCAGATGGGGGAAATCATGACTTTGGTATTCAATTTATATTTGAATAATTATGAATTTTTAGATAAAATATTCTGCAAAATCCCTCGCACTCTTTAATAGGTTGATTTGAATTGTTTTGGGTAAGTATTTTTAGGTTCATTGATTGATTTTAAAACAAAATTATTTTGAAATAGAACTACAAAATTTATTTTTCATCTATTTTTTCAAAAAAAGGATAGTTGAATATAATATGGGAATTTAACATAGTGATTTTAACTAATTTGGAATATCTGATTGGGTTTTTTATAAAAAAAAATTTATTTGAATTTTTTTATTTATTTTGATATGAGTAGTGTAGATATTCCTGATGAAAATGAAAATCAATATTTGAAATGAATGAATGTTGTTTTTTATATTGTTAAACCTAACTCCCAATTTTTAAAATTTGTTTCAGGGGAATCCTTGATTGAAAAATGGAAACATTTAGGACGTATTTTAATTTTGGTGGTTAGGAAATAGTTTTAGGTCTACTTCATTAACCCACTTAAATTCTATATCATTTTGAGTTGGAGTACCTTAAAAGTGTTTTTTGACTGACAAAAAATATTTTTAATATATTATTAAATAAATATCTTGGTTTTATATGATTGTTTTAGGTATAATAGAGCATGGTTCTATATTGGTTTTCAAAAAATTGTCACGGGATATTTTGATATGATTTTGGGTCCATTAGTGATGAATTTTCTCAGAGTTAAAAAACTAAGTGTGGGGGTGTTATTAAATAATATTTTCATGATAATTTTAATTATAATTTACTAATAAAGTTCCTTAATATTATATTTAATTCATGTTATTATCATATATTTTCTTTTTAGGTACTTTTTATGCGGACTACGTCAATTATATTCAAAAAATATATCATTTTCTGAAATTAATTAAAAATGGTCAAAATAATTTATTGGGTATTTATTGAAAATTGGATTCAGAATTATTAATATATATTTAATTGGTTATTTTATTTGGATAATAGATTATATGAACTACTATATGAAAAAGGTGTAACTTATTTGAATAATTTAAGACTGATGATCAAAGACCAGCTCTTCCATGTAAGCCTAATTTTCACAACCCAACACTATGGCCCAGTAAGAATGGCTTAGTCCGGACCAAATAATCCATCCATGGAGTGTCCTGATCAAATATATCAATAATGTAATACTATTTCATTCATGTAAAAAATACCTTATAATGTTGACTTAGAAAACAGATTAGTCCATCCCTCACTGAAAAGGAGATCAAGTCCCCTAATTTCACTCTACATTTTAGAGCATATCCAGTACCAATAGGTTCATAGTAACCTAAACCATTGTATAAGTTAAACCCAACTTAGACGTACATAATATATATGAACATACCTTAATACATCTCACTTAATACACCCAAATCATCTCTCTATCTAGGGTTCCCATCATATCATAACTTTTAGAGAAAATCTCCATAACTACCTCAAACTTCACATAACATTTGCATCTAATTTGATAGAAACTCTCAAAAATGAAATATATATTGAAAAATTCATATTCATCTCATCTACATCCCCAAATTCAATCAACAAGGCTAATCCTTTATAATTACTCTAGGATTCACTACACTATGCAGAGCCAGAACACCTAACATGGTTTAACAAAGTCGCACAATCTCTATAGTCCAGTCAAGTTCATCCACATCATATGTATATAAACTAGAAGATCTCAATGAAATAAAAGATCAAATATATTTTAGTTAATATTATTATATATGAGGTTCCATAGTTATCTATCCATCCTCCAACAAACCAACATCCTTAATGAATCAACACTCCCAATAGTGCTATTTTTTATTAGTATCTCAAACCATAAGAGTTCCAAATTATATAAAACACTAAAACATATCATTTTTTCCAATTATGAATTTATTAAAATTCTAAAATGAGTAATACTAGTCTATAAAGATATCTCTAAATACCAAACTTGCCATGTATTCAATGCATACACAAAACTAAGCCTCAGTAGGAAAATTGAAAATCACTTAACATAGTCATACTAAATACCACCAGGATATAATGAATTTCACTAAATTGTTCTCATGTGAAGGATTTAACATTTTCCTATTACACTAATAAAAAAATTGAACCTCAATAGTTTTTGGTTTTTTGTTAAGCATATACATGTGCAAGGAGGTGGGTGATTCTTAAAAATGTAATACGAAAAGCTAGTTTTTATTTTTATTCAACAGCTTTTAATGGGATCAACTGAATATTTATAAATAGGGTAAGTGTATAATATTTGAATCTACATCATTTCTTCCAAGGTAATTTTTTGTATATTTTGTTTATTCTGAATGATATTTTATTATATAGATTTTTATTCTAATATACTTCTATATTCTTCTACTTATATCGTTGTGTTATACTTACCCTCCTATTAACACTATTAATACATTTTTATAGAATTCTAACAAGATTGATATGATATGTAGGAATGTTCCATAACTTATTTACAAATACCTTTATGGTATTTATTATTTATTTCCAATACTACGATGTGGTTATGGGTTAATTTGAGAGAGTGAGAGACTGAGGGAGGTACACAGGATGTTTATTTCTCATTTATTGGATTTATTATACCCCATTTTCTTCTACTATATAAAAATTCAAATTATTTTTCTGGAATCACTCAACATATTTTTTATTTTTGGGATCATGGAGTTTAATGTCCTAATAAATGTATAAAATATTTTCAGGGAAATCATGGTCTCTAGAGAGTTATGTTCTTATTTATTATTTTGGTAGAAAGTTAATCGTTAAAATGATTTCATATGCACTTCATCATGCTATCTACATGGAATTTAAATAATATAATACGGTCATATGAATAACATATAATCTAAACACTCAATAAGAATAAGAAAATTAATAAATGATGAATGCAACTATTAAACATACACTTTAAATTGATCATTCTATATATATCACTTCTTTTAATTTTATTTCATATATTTTGAAAATATTATTAAATTATATTAGTTTAATTTAATTAGATTATGAATAAAACCACCTCAAATTCATATTTATTCATTATTAAAAAAATCCAAAAAATAAAAATAATTAAAGAAGAGAGACTAGGCTTACAGAGATATGGTGTGATTCCCCAACACTAGAAGCTCGGAACCAGTGCATTACTACATTACATTGACATTATTACAAGGAATTTAATCCCAAATGACTATACAATTTAATAGTATTATAAAGCCATATTATATGCACAATACCCATAATACCTTGGGAAAATAGAAAATAACATGATTTGCAATAAACTGAAATAAAATCCATCCATGAAAGCTTATTCAAAGATATCTTCTTCATGGCCTAGGAAAAGAATCATTATAAGGGTGAGCTCAAATACTCGGTAAGGTTAACTACAATGGAAGTAATAATGAATCAATCTATATGGAAAGGTAAATAAAAGAGTACACTTTCAATAAAAATAACTAGATAAGGAATAAATAATGCGGAAAGTAAGAAACTAAAACACATTCAATGATTCAATAAATTGAGAATGAACTATGTATATAGATATTTCAATGCAAAATCTCATGCACAGATAATAATGGAAACTATATAAGGGAAATTTATTTATTATCGTATTTCATGTCTTGGGAAAAGGAAAACCTATTACAATCAAGAATTTTTACAAGATGGTTTAAAACACATATAGAAACCCATTTAATTTGGCCATCTTATTTGTATCGTGAGAACATATAGATGTAGGGAGGAGATATATAAAGTCTGGGATCCACGCATCATTTCCAGTCCAAATAATTCCTTATATGAATAATAAAAAAAATCTAATATTCCGTATCAAATAAATATATTAAATGAGAAATATGGATTTAACAATAATTCCCTATATAATCAAATAATTGTCAAAGTAACCACCCTATGAAAAATGGATTTCGGTTTAGGAAATACTAATATCAATTGAATGAGAATATAGATATTCAATTAAATTTTCAATGAAAAATTACTAAAATAATGTTATTGTTTCATGTGAAGTTAAAAATCACAAAATGAAGTGAGATTAAAAACATTTGAGGAGTATAATATTTAAACATTCCAAAGAGTCCCATACCACATTGAAACATTTAAATCATAATCACCCAAAAGGTATTAAATTAAATTAATCTTATAATATCGTGATATTAATAGGATTCATGATATAATATATCAAATGGGTTGTAGTTATGGCACAAAAAATAAGTAAGTAGTGAGTATGACATCAATCTCACAGATTTAAAAAGTGAGATGAAAATCACTTACTTTATCCTTCTTTTTTGTTGTGTGGTATTTAAACTCCTATATAGTGGATTAAAATATGTTACTAACTAATACCATAACCAAACTCATGTTTATAACATCATATATTAACTTATTACAGTATTTATTAACCGTTGGTTAACACTCTTTCATTATTTTAATTGTTTTGGGTTTTAATTGCCTAGTTTCCTCAAGTATGTTTTAACTTGTTATTTATTGTTCTTATAAAATATATCATGGTTTAATCATCTCCAAAATTTAAAACAAGACTTAATTATCATATATATTCAGTAAATATATATTTATAATAGTCTATAGCATTTGGAGATTATAAATGAAGTGCATTGTTCATTGAGACGGTAGGTCGTATGTATGCATGAACGATACTTCCATTTCTATATTGAATTAAAAGAATTAAAACTAAATGATACAAATGTATTTTATAATTTAAATTATCATATTTATGTTATATTTTTTTCATATTTTTATTATAACCATCCTTCATACATTCCATGTATGGAATGAATGAGTCATATCGATTTGAGGGGGTGGTAGTCCATAGTTCCTCAAACGAAATTATCATATTTACAGATGATGGAAGAATAAAGTTACAATATAAATAAAAATTAAAAAATCATAAAGGCATTATAAATTATATATAAATATATTTTCCATCCTAATGGCCACCATGAGAGGCGGTAGGGAAAGTTTAACAATCATCGTTTTGTGATGTAGTAGTTCTCCATACATATAAACAGTACGTTCGTTACCCATTAAATGGTGGTTTATGTAAGTATAGGAAGAAATTTTAACATAAAAAAATACTGGTATATTTAATATATTTTAGTTTCTATGAAATCATAGAATAATACTATTATAGGGAGTGGAGAATGGAAATAAAATTATAAAGCATGAGAGAAGTCATTACCTCTTAATCGGTTAACGTTTTTTGGTGTATACCAAAAGATTCCTTGGAAATATTTTTTCCCAAATGGATTATTCTATGTATATGGTAGGTTTTATGGGGGAATATTTTGGAATGGATTTCCCTAACATAGGTGGTTCTATATGTGTTAGGAATGGGTAGAGGAGGTGGCCTTTTATAGGGAAGGTGGAGTGTCACTTTTGTAAATACCAAATGGTATTCAATAATTGGTTTAAAATATAACCTAAAGTTCCTCAAAAATGGAAAAAATAATAGATTAAAGGATAATAATGGTCTATAAAAACCTCATCCACACAAAAATATGTGCATTTTAATAATTTGGATCCCTAACTTCTTATATTCCATAATTTTATCATTTTGGTTTTTATTAAAGAATATAGTTTTTAATATAATTAATTTAACAATTAAGACTATATTAAAGTGATATTTACTATAAAATATAGATACAATATAATATTAATATTATATATAATTTATAGAAAAAAATACCCATGTGTTTTGGAAATTAATTTTAAAACATACGCATGTGACGCGCTAAAATGCTGCTAGAACCCAGACAGTGTTGACAACATTTTTACAGTATATGGTTCAATATTCTAATTAAAAAGATTAATTGGTAAATTAATAGACCATATTTAATATTTATTAATAATTATAAATAACTTGGAAAAATATATGATTTTGTTTAATTTTAAATCATTTAATAATATTCATTTATTGTAAAATAACAATAATGTCAATTTTGAAATTATTTATTTAATGTTAATTTTAACATATAAATATTATATTAGAATTAAAATATATTTGGTTTTCATGTGTTTAACCAGATATATTAATATAAAAAAATCAATAAAGACCATAATTCAATCAATTAACATCATTTTTAATATTTATAGTATCGTTTGTTTTAGTTAATTATTAACTTAGTAATAACTATGTTGGTATTTCTTAATAATTTTAAGTAACTAAATCATCTCTAAATATTATTTATAAATTATTATGATATAAATAGACCATCTATATTAAAAATTGTTTGTATAAAATAAAGTAAGATGTTTTTTACATATCCAAAAATTTTATAAATGTTAAAGGAAATGAAAGTTCTCTTTTTGTCTTTTTCCTTACTTTACCTTTTATATGGGGAACTTCATTTTAATAATATCATAATACAAAATAAAATTTGAACCAATTGAGTAAATTGTCAAATTATAGTCTTCCAATGTCTTTTAAAAAGTTTACTAGTCATTTTGGTCCTTAATATTAAGGTTTATTCCCTTATTATGCTCAATCATAACATAATCAACATAATTAATCTTAATGACATTCACTGATCATTTTGGTCAAAAAATAAAGATGGTCTTATTAGAAAAAAAATATCAAACTAGTTACATCCGTGTATATTGTATTTTCAAAATTAAAATCATATAAGTGGGACAATTAGGATTAATTTTAATCCTGTAGACTAGTCGAAATAACGAGGTTTTATAGTAGGAAAACGTTCAAAAGATTGTTAAGTATTCATATTCAATTTAAAATAAAATTAGTTCCAATGAACATAACTGTATAAATTTACATATAATTAAAATATTGTTACTCTCAAACAAAACTAAAATATAATTTATCATTAATAATTATATAATTGAAAATGCTATTTTTAACTAAAGTGTCGTAATTTTCACTATTCACCAAAAAATGAAGTTTCTCAAAAAAAATCCCTAAAATTATTCCTATGTTGATTTCAATATTCTGAATTAAAAAATGATGTTTATTTTTAAAATTAAAAATCATAAAATTTTCTAAATTTAGTTTTAAAATATCTTCATCATCAAAAGGTGTTAAAACTCAGTCTTGTGTGTAACGCAAGTTAATTCAGTGTTGTGTGTCGCGTAAGCATAAATTTATATATAAGGCATGATAATAAAAAATTATAATTTATTCGAAAATAAAAATGTTGTAAAGTATTGTTGGTTCAAATTGGATTATGGTTGTCCATTGTGATATAACATTAGGATTATAAGTTTTATTAATGAAGAACCCATAAAAGGCCTCATGTCCATTGCATCAGAAAAATGGTGACACACACTGAGAGGGGTGAATCACTGAGTATAGTTGTTTAAATTTCCATTATACTATCATGTTAACTCATCACCTCTCTCTTGAGATACTAATTAATAATGCAGATGAAATAGAAACAACATATTTTTTATAAGGTTTTCCTCCTTTAAGGATGACTACATCCACAGTGAATATGGGTTATTATACCTTGCACACAATTCCCTTCTTATTATGAAAAGGAACTCAATGAAGGGTATGACCTTCAACTCATAAAATTATTGGAAGCAAAAATTTATAATCTAATACCCATACAATTAATCACTCCTTCTGAATAAATATCATTGATGAATGTATGATCATTTACATGGAATCCTTCGATGTTGATCTTATTCTTCTTCCTTATAAAATAATCTCCTATGTCTATTCTTAGGGTTTTTTCATCAATACCATAGTGTATCTATTCTTCTCTCCTAGAATTATCATATATTTATTTTTTAATTTATTTTATTTTATATTTATTTAATTTTTTTTCAATATTATTACTATAACAGTTTTGAAATTCTCCATGAATATTGGTAGAAAAGAACAACTCATTTAAACTCATCCATATTCAGGTCAGTTAATTCCTTTTATTTCTCCTTTTGACATGGGAATGTTTCCTTAACATGATATTTTCAATACCATGGTCATCCTCTTGATTTGATTTGTCCAAAAAAATCACACTTGTATATTCCTTTGAAAACATCCACATAAACATCGTTTCATGCATGTTGGTCCCATATCACAGACAATAACTTGACCGGTGGGGTAAATCTGGGTAATACATAATTAAATATATATCCCATTATTTAGATATTCTTTCCTCAATTTGATAAACACTTCCATATACCCTTAATTATTCACCCTGGGTACTATAAGTAAAAAAAGGCATAAATGATTTGATATGGTTTTCCCTAACTCGGATAGTCCAAGGATCATGAAAAGGAAATGTAATTATCCACCAAAAACACTAGATAGGATATATTATATTATTGCAAAATATATAATATTCTCAATAACCCTCAGAACTCACTATTCACATAAATGAGGAAATCTCACTGCCTCTCATGACATTAGAAACGTACCAATCCTTCCATGATAGCCATTTTTCTCAAAAGATATGTGTGTGAAATACTTCTAGAAAGGTGTATCTCTTCTCTATAGTCTTGTTAAATTTTAGAGAGATTAATCTCCAATAATAACTTTCTTCTTTTTCACTTTTAGGTTTCCAAATAGCCCGGAACATACTTCTTCATATATACTCTCAAAAAGATCATATATTTCTCCTTATTGCAGATCTACACCACACACATTTGTTGTTCTATCTATCTACTATATACCGTTTTATATAATTCAATAATATTTATTTGATCCAAAAATTAGGATAATGTTACTCCTCTTACATATCTTCTTATAATCATGACATGTGTCATCAAAACAAGAATGTATTGATTAAATAACATTAAAGTTACTTTAAATCTCTTAAACAATGAGCCAAAATATCATATATGAATTTACAGGTGGTCATAAACTACTTGTTTGTATCATGGTAACCCATAACACAACATATATGACTCCTTCTAAATCTTACACTATGGTGTAGCCTCTTTAAAAATGTTGCAAAAGAGGGATAAGCCAAAGAATGTTTTTGTGGTGTAATTCTCCATGCGGTGGAATCCTATTAATCATATCCAAAATTATTATGCATAAATCTCCTCTATTACAAATCCATGATCATATCATAATATTCTAAAACTAATTAACTCAATGAACTAGTTGAATCTTGGCCATTACACTATGGCATGAGCTTCATTAGGAATTGAAGAAATTAAACCACCTAAACTGTCTAATTTAAACCCTCCACATCACAATGATCTCCTTCATCACAGATGTCTCTTATTCAATATGACTACATCATAGTTGTATCTTTATTGAATAGGCACTATGGGAACTCAAGTGACACTAAAAATATGGTAACCACCCCAAAGGTGTGGTCACTTATGATATGGTGAAAACCACTTAACTATTCCCTTACATAGCACCCCACATTTTACCATAGGTTATTGCAGTGTGGTCACCTTGAATTGGGTTGAGAGATTTCAAGATCCACAATCATTCTATGGGCTAAAATGATGGGTTGTTTTATAAAAATCCTCCAAGCATCCCATCTTCTCTACACTTTTCTTCAACTTCAATGCATAAAAGTAATGTTTAAAAAACACAACCAATTAAAAACAACAGTGGGATTTCTGACAAAATTATCCCCCTTTGAGTTTGTTGATAATTCAATAGGAATCATGTATCATCTCAATATATTAATTATTAGTGAAAATGAAAAGAACCACTTATTTATTCTCTTTCTCCATAGGAGTGTATCTAGGATTCATCAATAATAAACAATAATCTTGTGTGAGACTAAATCAGTGTGAGAAATAAGATTTAAATGAGAGAATAGAAATGATTAAAATTCAGTGAACTTCATGCATTTAAACTGTTATTCCACACCACATTGTACTTATAAAAATTGATCCCCAAATATTCTAACACTCTCCCACTTCAAAAAAATAGTCTTTTATTGAGTGAAACTTCCACTTACATTGCATAAATTTTTTCCAATAAGAAACATGATCACTTTCACCCTCTTTTTTCAATGAACCCAAATAGCACAGACTTGATGGTTCATAAAAGAGAGTTAAATATACATTAAATGAAATAAAGAGAAAAATCATGCAAAAATTAACATTAATTTCCATGGAATAGTTTGGGTCTTTTTATTTAGAATAATCTAGAGATAGGGGGTCAATTGGACTCCTAATAATAACATAAGCAATTAAAAATCCTCATTAGGTAGAGCCTTGGTCACGATGTCATCTGCTCGGTTTTTAGGAGACACGTACCCATATTTCACAACTTTTTGTTTGAATTTCTTCTTTAGAAAATAGTGTTAAATATAAATGTAATTTTTCCTTGATTGTTGAATGATATTTTTTATAATATTTTTATCAATTATTATAAATAATTGGAATATTATTTTGCACATCAATGTTCATGTCTTTAAGCTATTTTTGTATTAATATCAATTTAGTACATGTTTAAGTCACTATAATAAACTATATATCTATAGTTCTTAGTGATCTATAATCTTTTTTCTTATTTATTTAGGAGGTACATGAATTTCTAGGACACGGACCCCGCTATAATTTTTCTTTTGATCCTTAATCAAATTATCAAAAAAATTATCTATGAACACCAATAATTGTGTCTATGAATTACTATAATATAATTTCCCAAAATCCAATTTTTCGTATCAAATTATTCAACGAATAGATTTCATGTGAGTTTATTTTATAGAAATTTTAAAGCAATAAGATTTAAAAGAGGTGAAAACAATGTCTGTCCAAGTGGTAATCAATTATAGTAAACTACCAATAATCTACCAAAAGAGAGTCACACCAACTTCCTCACCTTCCCCATATTTTGAAACATTAATTGGGAATCTAGTGTTGTTTCCATTATTTTAGAATCATACATTTGAAACCATTTCAATATTTACTTTTATTATTTATTTTTATAGATAGTTTCCATGATTTATTTGGATCACCTATAAACCAAGTAAAAAATGATTGTTCACTGATTAGTTATATTTCAAATTAGGACCTCATTAGATATAAAAACCATTTGTGTTTACTATCATAAGATCTTATTAAGATAATATCATCAAAAATATGAGTAACAATATCCACTTTCTTTTATTATTATTGATATATGTGTTGTGATCAACCCCTCCTCTTTGAAAACCAAACTACTTCAAGAACTGGTCAAGTCAAGGGTACATTGCACATTAGGCCTACTTTAGTCTGTATAGAAATTTCTTTAATTGTAACAATTATCTCTTATCATTATAAAGGATAAATCCATCTTGTTTCTTAATGTAGACATCTTATTCAAGGACTCTATTCAAGAACACTGATTTAATGTCTTTTGACACATTTTAAACCTATTTTACACATCTATAGCCAAGAATAAATGAATAGTCTCTAAAAACCATTGGAGAAAATGCATTGTCTATGTAAAACCCTTAAATATGAAAATACCCCTAGAACACTAGTAATTCCTAATTTCTTATAACTTGAACATATTTATTAAGTTTTTTTTGGAAACCCCATTTAGTTTTGATCATGTTCTTATTTGTTGTCCTCAGAAAAAAATCTCAGGTGTCGTTATTTTCAATTTAGTCAAGATATTCATGAATCAACTTAATCCAAATTATATCCTTTCTAAATTCATAAATATATTTTGTTTTTGGTTGAGATAGAAAATAATTTTTTTGCTTCAATTTCATTGTTCTTATTTGAACTAGGGTTGTCTACGCACCAATAATACTATTTTTAATTATTTATTCTCTAATCAATCATCTGCTTAGGTCTGAAAGTATTATTGTGTTTCCCTAATAATTATATATATAATAATATTTCACTTAATTCCTTGAAAATTAACCTTTAATAGACACAACTTCTTTACTTTATGCCTCAAAATCTATGACAATTATGTGTGAATTATTCTCATCTAAAATTTAAATTTTCTTGCTTATTTCTAAAATTTTCTCATTTCAATCATGGAAACATCATTGATATACACAATTTTTCCTAAAATTTTGTTCCATCATTTTTATGACATACTCTTGGATTAATATCTAATAAAAATACCTTCATTACCACATTCTTCAATCATCCTATTTTTTCTTTATTATATATAAATCACTTGTTTCCAAACACTCATAAATACTTGATCATGGGATTCTTTTTGTGAAAATAGTCATATGTACTCTTGCATGTATCGTAACATAAAAGTGCCCATTTGTATATATAGATCACTTTAAGAACCATTTCATTAAAATACTTCTTGGTGAGGGATTTTTAGATGATAATAGTTTGATCCAAATGTTTTATTATATGATTCCTCTTTTTCACAACTTAGTTCTACTGGGGAGTTCTCAAGGGTGACACATGATGTTGAATATCATGTTTTTCTAGATATTCTTCCCCACGGGTATTTTTAAATTTTATACCATTATCAGTGGAATGATTTTGAATTTTTACACCAAGTATTTTTTTATCTTCTCTTCAGTATCAAGGGATACACTTGAATACCTTTATATTGTGAGTAATCACAATCAACCATTCCATCCTACTAAAATCATAAAAAAAACAAAATATAATATCATTTTCCATATGAATCGTTAGGATTAATTATCCTGAAAACATCCACATGAACTACCTTGGTCATCCTGGAAGAGTTACTCTTATTTCAATTATAATTCTTTTGAACAAGATTTTCCTTTTGTCACAATACACATATATGAGTGATCTCACATGAGAGTTTGAGGAAATATCAAGATATATCATTATTTACCATATTTTCTAGGGATTTTTGGTTTAGATAGCCATGTAGATTATGCTATAATTTTTTTCATCCTCCATAGGCAGCATGAAAAAAAATTATTCACTATAAATGTAACTATTTCCTTTGATCCGTATTATTTAAAGAACAACTAAACTATCTATATCCTTGAAAAAAAATAATTCATTTAAAATTAAATATCATTTAATGAGTAACAAAACCATCTCACACTATAAAGATTATTCATAGTTCCTTCAACTAAAAGAATATATATTTTTCAAAGATCCTTTCTAGTATCCTTATATTTCCAAGATCCAAATACTTTTAGTCCTTCATTATTACCAAATATAACCACTTAGCATTTATTATACTTCATACCAGTAATAAGATACTTATTTTTTGTCATGTGTGAGGCACATCCATTATGTGGAACCCATAATCTAAACATGTTTTTCTCTCACAATGAAATATCAGTAATGTTTTCCTTTTCAAATTTTACTTCCTTCACCCATGATCATAAATTAACTAAATGTTCTAGGCGTAGTAGAAGCGCAGTTGGGCTGGAACCCAACTTTAATTTTTACCATGATCAATGATTATTCAAAGATCAATACGACGATGAATTCCAGTCTCCACATAATATAATCAAAGATTTATATAAATAAGTAATATGACCAAAATCTTTAGATAAGATCTTACACAGCATGTTTATAATTAATTTATATTTAATTTGTGAAGAAAGAAAATACCTAGTTATTTGGTGCTTTCTTCTTTGATAATGTTGATTGTCTGGGATGACCCTTTCAAATTATCTCCTTGAACTTTTGAGGAACTAAGTCAGATTCCCTCTAGTAGTGATCTACATGTGCTATAATGGTTTCTGATTGACTCCACTCATTGTCTAGGTGCTATCACGGTAAAGCAGATATCTTGAGTTGATCGATCTTGATCGGATGTTCTTCAATCTTGAATATTGTCTCTCTTTATTGAGAGAGAGAGGGGAGAGGAGTCGATAAATAAATTCATGACTTGGAATAGCTCTTGCATCACCGGTTTCCTGTACCTGGCACAATAGATTTACCTAACTATTTATTGGCATGGGTATTCAGTTATAATATTTAATTGTGTAATAGCAATTAAATACATTCATAACCTTAGAGAAACCCCAAGCTATTTAATAACAATAATTGCATCATTATTTCTGGTCCGCCCACTTGCACAAAATGGAATCAAAAATGAAATCTCATGCCACATAATTATAAGAGAGTTATAATTATTTATTTTGGTGCCAACTAGTTACATAATTTTATATCATCTTGTAAATAATTATTTTACTACCTGACCAACCATGGTCCTTTTGAACTGCACTTCCATTTATTAAACACGTGAATAAATAAATAAATAAATTATTCTCTTAAATAAATATTTTATTTACAAATGAGTAAATAAATATTTATTAAATGTTTGATAATAAAAATTTTATTACAATCCCAAAAATAAATATTTATTTAATTTATGAAATCATTTTACCTTGAATATAATTATTTCACTATCTTGAGAATAATATTTATTAATTATATTCAAATAGAGTTTAATTAAGAACAATAGAAATACTTAGTGTTTCTACCTCTAGGATTATTTATCATTGAAATTAGGGGGCCTTGCCTAAAGTCCAAGAGTACTATCTAGAAACAGGTCAAGCCACCAAAGAGAAAGATCTTAAAGTCACAACAACGATATCCACATATGAACGCTCACCATGAAATATAGTATATTTGTCCCAATATCTCATCAAGCAGGTTTCATGATAGTGTCATCAACCTTTTTTATTTATATTTTGTTCTTTAACTACATAAAATAAACTCATTATTACACCATAGCCATTGAATTTTTTTACAGATCTATTTCAATCAAAGGGCTGAGATATCAACTTCCAAAATGGAAGGGAAATTCCTTCCTTGAGTTATCAATTAACAACATGTCATTTGTGACGACCCCAATGTACCCAACCTTCCGATAACCCTTTGTGTGATAGTTTTCATTATTAAATCAAAGTGTGTGAGTGTTGACATATATTAATGGAAATATTATAGTATAAGGACCATTACACATGCTTTTAGATTGGAATATCTGAGACACCAAAACATGTGGAAATCATACAAGCAGGTATATTCTTAAAATATCCCGTCGTGAAGATTACCAAGTGTAAAAATCAAGAGAAGAAGTCTCATCTTATTATGGGTACTCGAACGTGATTGTTTGTGTACTATGGGTCACATCATAGTATGTCATCCAACTGTAGAACTATATTTAAAAATATCATCATAGAACTTCAAGGTTCTCATCATAGAGGAGAACTACTCTGACCTTGTCAATGTGATAAATACTCTAGGACATTATTACACTATATTCATGCAGAACAATGAAAAATATTCAATTATAATTCCAATATTTAAAAATATTAACTATTGATGTTATCAAAGTAAAAATAGTTGGTTATAGGACACCAAGTCATACAAAATTCCACTTAGACTAGAGCTAATTGCCTATAACCTTAAGTCTGTTAGACCACACATGATGATCATGTGTTTTCAATTTCAAGGATTTAGTCAAGGGGTTTTCCATGTTGTATTCCATCGAAACACTACTCAAAGAAACTTCACCTCTTTGAGAAAAATCCCTCAAGATATGATACTTCCTATGTATGTGTTTTTTCTGCTGATGCGACCATGGATCTTTTTCGAGAGCCACTGCTGCAGTATTATCACAGTACTGTGTCATGGGATCTTTACTTCTAGATATCACATCCAGTTCTTGGATGAATCTTCACATCCAAACTACTTCTTTAGCTGCCTCAGAAACTATTTTATACTAAAAATATATTTTAGAATCAATTACAACACTCTTCCTTGAGTTCTTCCATCTCACTGAATCTCCATTCAAAGTGAATATGTATCCCGTTTGCGACTTCATGTAATCTAGACCAGTCATGAAAATATCATCTGTATATCCCCTAATTAATAGTTCCTCATCTCCTCTATAAACTAGTAACATATCCTTAGTACACCTCATATACATTAGGATAGCCTTGTCTTCCATATAATGGTGGTCACCCAGGTCATCTTGATATCTTCCTACCCCACTCAATGCATAGGAAACATCCATCCTAGTACCTAACATGCCATATATGACTTACCCATTAGCTGATTCATTTGAATTTATTTCCATTTTATTTCTTCCCTCATGTGTTTAAGAACACATTTTCTTGGAAACATGAATATCATGTGATGCTGGAAAAAAAATCCCTTCTTGGATTGTTCCCTACTGAATCTCTTTAGTGTCTTGTTAATTTATGCTCTTTGACTTAGGCCCATCAATCTCTTGGATCTATCACGATGGATCTTTATCTGAAGAATATATTTTGTCTCATGAAAGTACTTCATGGAGAATCATTGATTCAACCATGCCTTAATAGACTATAAGATTTGTATCTCATTTTTTATAAGTAATGTTCCATCAACACATAATATTAGAAAAATGATTTCACTCCCACTAAACCGTTTGTAGACACGAGGGTCACATTAATTCATGATAAAACCTAATTCCATTATGGTATCATCAAAATGAATATTCTACAACTTGGATGCTTGATTTAATCCATAAATGTTTTTATGAAACTTTCATAACTTATTGTCATCCTTTGGAGTCATAAACCCTTCAGGTTGTGTCATGTAGACATATTTCTAAAGGTTTCCATTAAGGAAGGTTGTTTTGACATCCATTTTCAAAATCTCAGAGTCATGGTAAGTGACAATTGAAAATATAACTCTAATGGATTTCATCATTACAGCTAGTGAAAAGGTTTTTTGTTGTCAATGACATGACATTGCATGAACCCTTTTGAAACCTATTGTGCCATAAAGGTATTGACTTGTCCCTCCATTTCTAGTTTCTTCTTGAATACCCATTTCCAACAAACAAGGTTTACATCAACTGTAGGATCTATGAAAATCCATACTTGGTTTTGGTACATGGAATCCATTTCTGAATTCATGTCTTCTTGTGAGCTGGAAACATCTGTGCCACTTACTGATTCCTTGTAGGTTAGAGGATCAATATTATTAACTAATAATGAGTCACCATCATGAGTAACTATAAAACAATATCATTCTTGTTCTCTAAAATTTCGTGTACTCCTACGTAGTTCTTGTGTCTCTGGAAGAGTTCTTTCTTCCATGGGGCTTTATAGAATCTGTTCCTATACCAACTCTTATATACCTTGAGCCCCGACTTCGTCGAAGTTTATCTCACTCCCACTATATATTTTGGAGATGTGATCCCTCTCAATGAATATGGTGTTTCCTTCCGCTATAACCTTTTTTTCTGAGGGTTTGTATAGGTAATACCCTCTTGTTTCCTTTGGACTTCATATAAAGGAACACTTTGTGCCTTGGGGTGCAAGTTTGTTACCTCAAGAGGCCTTTGAAAATTCTTCACTTCCCCACACAAGTAAATTCGATGACATGACTTTCTTTTCACTCCATAACTCATATGGAATACCATTTATTGATTTTTTTGGTACTCGGTTTAGTATGTACATTTCTATTTTTAATGAATATCCCAAAAAGGATAATGGAAGACTTTCATGACTCATCATTGATCTCACCATGTCCAACAAGGTGTGGTTCCTCATTTCGCTCACACCATTCCACAGGGACATGTAAGGAGGAGTGAGTTAGGATAGGATCCCAAACTCCCATAAGTAATAAATGAATTCTTTATTAAGATATTATTCACCTCAGTCTGAGCAGAGTTTCTTAATATTCTTACCAAGATGGTTCTCAACTTCATTATTGTATTCTTTGAACATTGAAAAATAATTTGATGTATACCTCAATAAGTAGATATATCCATATATACTAAAAACATCAGTAAAATTTATGAAGTATGAGTACCCACCCCTTTCTTCAACTGGAAATGGTCCACACACATCGGTATTAACCAATTCAAGTTGCTCTTTGGACCTTTCACCTTTCCCACTAAATGGGTCTTTAGTCATTTTTCCTTATAAACATGTGTGACATATAACAAAAAAATCAGTTCAACAGAATCTAAATATCCATCTTGATGTATCTTTTTCAATCATTTATCATTTACATGACCCGGAAGATGATTCCAAATTTGGATGTGGTATGAGTCATGCGAAGTATCTTTGTTATTGATTACCATTACTTGGTTTGTGTAATTCAACACATAAAGACCATTGTATAAATGTGCCCTACCAAAAAAAATTCTATCTCTGTAAAAGAAAAAAAATTCATTTCCAAATTTGGAAACAAATCCATCTATATCTAATCTAGATATAGAAATAATGATTTTAGTAGCAGACAACACATAATAACAACACTTCAAAACAAAGATCATCCCAATTGGAAATGTGAGGTGGTAGTCCCTGATAGCTACAACAGCAATTCTGGATCTGTTGGATGCTCGTAGATCTACCTCCCATTAGTCAACCTTCCTCAATATACTTGGTTTTGGTATTTGGATATATCTATGATCACCATAAATTGTATTTAATACCCAATTTGTTGAAACATATAGATTGTTTTTTATAAAAAACTCACATAAAGAATCCCCTTTCGTCATAAAATGGGTGTTTTTCTTCTTCTAGTGGCTCTTCTTTCCACATGCGAAGCAAACAGATTTCTATTCCCTTGCCTCCCCTTTAATCTTCCTTTTCTTGGAAGGTTTTTAAAAAGCTTTGTGTTTAAATATCTTGGCCTTCTTCTTCCTCTTATTCATCATAATGATAGAATTCCTTTTTAACTTCATATCTTTTTCCACTTGGAGAATGGGGAGAAGAAGATAGATAGAGACATCTCAATGTTGTTCATATTGAAATTAATAACAAATCAAGAGAAGAAATGATGGAGTGATGCATCAATGAGATCAGTACATAGTTCTTTGAAGAGTTTAAAACCTAGAACCTCCAGGCGCTCAATGTATCCAATGAGCTTGACTACATGAAGCCTAGCTATGGAACCCTATCCAATCTTACTCTAAAATAGTACCTTGGAGATATCAAATTGTTCTTGTATTCCTCTCTCCTAGTAAATACCATAAAATTTATAGGGTATGATATAGGTATCCATGTTTTCATGAGACCTCACGAGCTCAATAGATAATGATTATAACATCAAACATTGAATGTTGATCGTGTCATTCATAAGTTTCTTGTAGACCATTAACTCTTCATCACTTTCCTCTTGGGCAAGAAGATCAGGTAATACTATCTCCAACACATACGACTTCTGTTCATGGTGTATAATAACATAAATGTGTCTAAATCATTATTAGATGTTACTACTAGTGAGGATGTTTTCATTATCATGAATTGAATGTAGGGATAGTGTGGTGGATGAGCTTGTCATTTTATTGTAAAATTAAAAGAGAAGATGATTAGAACTTTCTTGATTACATTTTATGAGAAATAGTTAATTGATTTTATTAAGTCTCTGATTATTTTATCAAGTCCATGTGTCCCTCTCCATTAAACTCAGAATGTCCAGTTGTCATGAAATTATAGTGTAAAGGATCTGTATTCCTCTTCGTATAACCCCAACAAGGGTTGGTCAATCTATTTAAAGGAATTTAGGTTGGCAGGTCTTCACCAACTTTGGGCTTGCACCTCCTTGCTCCATTGAGTGGACTCCCCAATTCTGAAATCCTGACTTGGATTTCCTCAACACTTGCCATCAATATTACTCAATTTCTAGAAAAGGATACTCCTCTTGCTGTAATATGGTTAAGTTAACCTAAAATGTTTCATAAGGGCTTCCTTTATAAAATTGTGTTTCCCAATAAGGTTTGGTCAAACACATAGTAATATTGGGTCTTTTCCTTCATCAAGTAACAGAAGGCATAGTCTGACTTAATATTTTGTTGAGGGATTTTTGTCTCTTTTCCATAAATTGTTCTATTATCTTTAACTCATGCTTATTGATATTAAGTGGAATTTAATTAATTTATTAACCATGTCTTGATAATATTTACACACAAGGGTGGTTTATTTTAGTTCCACCTAGCATACTTGTTAGTTCATTAATTATGTGATCAAGACAACACATCCCTAATGAAAAAACATGAAACTAATAGAAATAACATAAAGTAAAGGGAATGATCATTAGATATCTTCTAATGGTTAGTTTATCTGGTAGTTGATAATCTAACCCTGACCTAGGGGAGAAAAACCTTCATGTTTACAGCTTTCCACCTGTCCACCATTGTATCTCCTTGGATTGGTTTCACCCCAGCTCCTAACTAGGACTACCTCCACCTGCTTGGGAGCTCTATCCATTACATATACTTTTTAAACTCACACACAGGTGAGGGGTAAAAGGGGTTTACATAAAAGAAACCATGGGTACACAGGCCTTATATAATAATGATGATATATGGCTCACAATCCAAAAAATAATTTAAGGAAAAATTAAATGGAAACCAATCACATACAAAGGTCTTGGTCAAGCTCATGATTACCCATATACATTCAACGAGTTACACATTTAATAAAACTATTATTCAATTCTTTAATCATTATTATCAAGATAAATTTTGCTCAATTTGATTAATTGTTATTGTTAATTAATAAATCCTTTTATCATAATCCTTTTTTGAATTTCCTTGAGAGGGTCATCCTAGTACATAAATGCACCTTGGAGGTATCCTGGTGAATACACTTTTGAATCGACCCAATATGTATTATATTCACATACTATTTTACTCTTATGACATATGGCATACAAGATGTTTCAATGTATAGAGTAATATCCTATAGTACGATTTATACATTATATGTAGTTCTGAAAATTACACCAAAATTAAAGTTTTAACGTTGTGTAATTTGGTAAAGTACACTACATGTAGATTCAACTACATGGAATTTACTACATTCGCCATCAATCCCAAAGTACATGCCTAGGGACTCGGCATGTGAAACATACCTCAGAAATTTTGGAGTTTACAGCATGAACAATGGACTACACACCGTATTGTCTCTACGTTACACGGTTACCGGTCAGCTTAGTTGTGTATGGTATACACGGTTTTGCCCTTAACCCAAAGGGACTACACACTATGTGTAGTGGGCCACACAGCGTGTAATCTGGTAAGCATGTGCCTATCTGTCCTTGTCAGCATGAGTTGTATAATTAACAACACCACTTGCAATAAATTCACGTGACTTGAGCAATTGTCAAATTACTCCAAATGTGATGAACATATTATTTTTTTTTGTGAAATCTGTGAGACATGAAAAGATTGAGAATAGATATTGAAATCTAGATTATAATAATGATTAACCATGAATTGAAAAACTGAATTATTAAATCATGAATCATTAATGAATTATTTAAATAATTATAAACTATGATTGCCACCCTCTGATACCACTTGAAGGTTCCAGGAGCAACAGAATCACGGTTAGGACAGTGCCCAAATTTAATTTTTATCATGATCAATGATTATTATAGGATCAATATGATGATGAAATCCAGTCTCTATGGAATAAAATCAAATATTTATATAAATAAGGAAGAGTCCTGAAACCTTTATAGAGGATCTCCCACATCATGTTTATAATTAATTTAAATTTAATTTCTGAAAGAATAAAATATCTACTTCTTTGGTACATTCATTATTGATAATGTTGATCATCTGGGATGACCCTTTCATATTGTCTCGTTGTGCTTGCTAGAATCCAAACCAGAATCCATCTAGAGGTGACCCACACATGCTCTAATGGTCTCATATTAACACCACTCATTTTTCAGGTGTAAGCTTAGTGAAGCGAATGTCTTACATCGATGGATCTTGATCGCATATTCTTCAATCTTGAAGAACATATCTCGTTCTTGAGAGGGAGAGAGTATATGAGTAAACAGAAAACTACTGACTTGGAAATGCTCTTACATCACTGATTTCCCATACATGGAACAATAGATGTACCTGTCTATTTATTGACATGGGGATTTAGTTATAATATTTAATTTCATAATATCAATTAAGTACATTAAAATCCTTATAGAAAACTCATTATACATAACAACAATAACCATATCATTATTTGTGATGCTCCAACTTGCGCAAAATGGAATCATAAATTAAATCTCATGCCACGTAATTATAACAATATTATTATTATTATTATTTGTTCTAACTAGTTAAATAATTATTTAACATATTGCATATAATTATTTTACTACTGCACTAACCTTGGTCTGCTTGAACTTGACTTCCATTTTTTGAACACCAGAATAAATAAATAAATAAATTATTATCTAAAATAAATATTTTATATAAAAACTGGTAAATAAATGTTTATTAAATGTTCAATAAAATAAATAAATAAATTTCTATTCAAAATCCCCTGAATAAATTTTTATTTAATTTATGCAATCATTTTAACCTGAATAAAATTATTTCACTGTCATGAGAATAATAATTATTAATTAAATTCAAAGATAATTTAATCGAAACCACAAGAAACATTTAGTGTGTGACCCTCTAGGATTCTTTCTTATTGGCATTAGGTGGTCTAGCCTAAATTCCAAGAGTAATATCAAGCAACGGTTGAGGACACCTAAGAGAAAGAACATAAATTCGTAACAACGACTTCCAAAAATGAATGCTCATCATGTAATATAGTCACTTTATCTCAATATCTCATCAAGATGTTTTCATGATAGTGTAATAAACCTTTATGCTTGATATGTCATTCTTTGACTACCTGAAATAAACTTGTCATTACACTATAGCCATAGAATTTTGTGGGATGGTTCTATTTCAATAAAAGGGTGGAGATATCTACTTCCACAAATGGAAGGGACAAATACTTCCTCAACTTATCCATTAAGAACATGTAATTAACAATGCACCCAATGTACCATACTTCTCACCAACTGTCTTCGTAATGGTTTTCATTAGAAAATCAAAGTGTGTGAGTCTGGATGCATATTAATGATAATTTTAAAGTCTAAGGTCCATTACACATGCTCACAAATAGAAATATTTGACGACTCCAAAATATGCGGAATTCCTACTAGTAGGTATGTTCTCATAATCTCCCATCTTAGAGATTACTAAATTTGAACTTCAGGAGAAGAAGTATCAACTGCTTATGAGTACTCACACCTAACAATCTGTATACTATGTGTACCATCATAGTATGTCAACCAACCACATAAATATATATAAGAATATTTTCATAGACCTTTAATATTATCATCATAGAGGGGAAATACTATGACCTTGTCAATGCGAAAAATACTCCAGGACATTATTACACTATAGTCATGAAGAATAAGGAACTATATATAATAAGACATAAACTATTTAAATATATTAAATATTGATTTAATCAAAGTACAAAAATTTGGTTCTGGGACACTAACTCTTACATTGATATATATTGAAAAAGGGAAACATTTTTTCACCTCAATCTCCCTATTATCTTCCACATTTTTCAAAACTAAAAATCTATGATATGTTTTCAACCAATTTTTATTTACTTTCAACATGTTTCTAATAAATATTTAGGTATATTTAGTCTCCTTTTGTATCCATGATGAATAATGGGATTCCATATTCCCATAGACTTCACACCAAAACAAATACCCATAAAAATCATAGGATAATGTTGAAAAATTTCTTTCATGTTCTTCGAATTGTTTCTATTTGAAAAGCCTCTTTACAAAAGAGAATGCATATTTAATGTGTCCCATTTTTTAACCGTAGAAACGTCTTATTTTTAGTGTCATATTTCAACCTTTAACAATTTAATCCTACATCATTTAAGATTCTGGTAATTCAACTTCCCTCTATGGTATTGATGTCTATAGATTATAATCAATCATATTTGTATTCTTATTATGGTCACACTCCATAAAAGTCTTTCTTTTTTGAGGTGCTTCACTTGTGGGATAAAAATGTGTTCTTCAATGAACCCTATATGAGTTTCCATTATCATTGAAACACTTTAACTTCCAAATGTCATACTATGAGTGATGATACTTTCTTGGTATTCACACTTCAGGTTCCATATCATGACTTCTCCTTTGATCTATTCAATTCATTACACTATAATTTTCAAATTTATATTTTCAATCATTTACCAGGGTTTTTTATTCAATTTTTAGCTTAAGATAAACTTCTTTTTTCAAATTCCCAAAAATTCCAGACTTGGGTTTTTCAATTTCAACATTCAATTATGACACATCCCATTTCTATTAATGCATATAAAGAATTGTGATCCACCCTCTAGTGGGATTTGGGAAAGACTTCCTCAACACACTCTAACATTTTAGAATCCATCAATTCTTCATATGATTGGAAATTTGGCGGGTCATTTCCTCTGTTCGGATGTTCATACTTCCACTGTGAGTCACTCGATTAATCCATTTATCTGGGTTGAGGTTGAAATGTTGAAACTCTAGTGGACTGGTTTTGGATTGTTGTCAGTTCAGAGTTCAGATGGAAGCAACTAGTTGTTTTGGATTCCTGGGTAAATTATTGATTGACCTTACATCGCTTGGGGCATTTAGCATCTATTTTTCATAGTGAATATTTCTTGGGAAGGTCTTGTGTTCCAATGGTGAGTCTCGATGAGGTCCAAAGGCGGGTGCGTGCAAGTTCTCTTGGTAAGGATGCTGGTCTGGTGAATCAGGTTTCACTGGTTGCAGAAAAGGAAGGTCTGATGATGACGCTAGGTGAGGGCATGGGTCGAGTGTGTGCAGTTTACCCTGTTAAGGATATTGGTTTGGTGAATCGAGGTTCATCAGCAGTGGACAAGGATGTGGAGGCTTTCTTCAACCTGATGGTTTCTTCATTCCTTGATCGGTTGAAGAGGGATCTACAAATGGGTAATGGTGGGAGGCAGGGTGATGACAAAGTCAGGGGAGAGCTGTTTGTTTACAATTGGGATGAACGGTTACTTATTTTGGTAGTGGAGGCCTTGGGTACATGTGATGATGTGATTCTTAGCCAGGATGATGATGTTGGAGGGGTTCTAATTAAAGTGCCTACGGGTAATTGTTTTTTGGACTTAGAGCATGAGGATGTGGAAGTGATCACACCGGAAAATAGTGTCACCAAGGTTGGGTCTTAGGAGGCTAATGCTGGAAATGAAAAGTTGAAGATGGTACCCAGTGAAGGTGTTGAAATGGTGGAACATCTGCATTGCTTAGCAACGATCGATGCTAACTCTCAGACTTAACAGACTCAATCAGTGAGTTTTTAAGAGGTGGTAACCCCTGGAAAATGGGGGGGTATTTCTGAGAGTGATAAATAAAACAATGTTGGCAGAGCCGGACCCTCATATAGAAACATTTTCTAGGGAGGGAGGGTGAAGATATATGGGAATCTGGAGGGGATATGTGGCTCTCGACGATGATGGATAAGGAAGGATTACTCTTTTTTTCCAAAGCCGGTATCTACGAGGTCTTTTGTCTGTAAAAAAGGTATGCATCCCACTAATGAGTTTATTTCTTTAGAACAACTGAATATTAGGAAGATGTATGCCAAAGTCTTAAACCACTATGAAAGCGTGGAATGGGAATCAGCAACTATGGAGGAAGCACTCCCCAATGGATGTGGTGACAAGTATGGATCTTATGAATTCTATCTATTGTTTTTCTTTTTTGGACTTTTGTGCTTGTTTATGAACTTTTCTTTTTTTTAATAATGCTCAGAGGATAGCCTCTGACTGAATTTCTAGTATTAATGCATATAAAGTGTTGATTCATGGTCTACTTCATTTTGCTTCTTGTTTTTAGCCTTCAATAAAACAATTCCTTAAAGGGATACTTCAAGTTTTACCTGAAGATTGACCATGTCCTCAACATCATCATTTTTAACATCACTATAATTTGTTTCTATATTGCCTACAGTATATACCAAAAACAATTCACCATGATATTTTCATTATTTTACCTCTTTCACTTCCGATGCATCATAACTGTCACATTCAAGAGATTTCTTATTATTCCCATTGAAAAACTTCCCCTATGGTTTTTTCTGCCTTTTGTCACCTTTAAAATATTTATTCACATATTCATCCTCTTAATCATATTGGAAACTCTTGAAGCACTTGGATATGATATTATATGCTTTATATAATTGGAAGAAGGAATTTGGAATATTGTATTTGAATTCTCTATTTCCCCTTTTAATGTTACAATTAATAAAATAAATAATTTCGTTAAGCATATCTTCATTTGGATCAAACTTTATAGGAAGTTTGTTCATTATACTAAAAGTAACTTCATTTGATTTATCCATTGGTCTGGTTTCATTTTCATCATTATTAATTTCATATATATAAATATTACTATGTAATATTTTTATATATACATATTTTAGATCATTGTCATCAAGAATGAATACCATTGCATTGAAATGTGGATAAATAATCCTTAAGACTCATTTCACAATTTTAACAACCATAATATTTTCACCAAAACATGGAATGTATTCCACAAGATAATTTAGATGATGAAAAAAGTGTAAAATATTTTGGTTGTCTACATCCTCAAGTCATCATACTTAAGCCAATGAACTTTCATATTTTTCTCTCGAACACTTAAATCACCTTCATGGATATTCAAAATTTATTCCCATAAATCATGATTGGGTTTTTAAGACATTATTGTAGTGTATATAGGGTTGTCTAGAGATCCCATTAGAAGAACGGCATTAATGTGTTAAATAGAAAAATGGATCTGAAGAATGTGCCACACTCACTGCTGGGATTTCTAAATCTTATGATTGTTTCTCCTCCATTGTCCAGCACCTCTCAAGTGATGCTTCCTGTCTCTCAGAATTTCAATCCCTTACACTATTTTTTTTGTGATTTTAGTAAAATAAAATAAAATATTTGATATTTTATTAAAGGAAAAAATGATTGTGATTTCTCTCTTTATGGTTGGATCAATAACTTAATAAAATAAAAGAAATTATTTGGATATCTCTCCATCTTGTTTGGTGAATCTTTTTAACAAAAAAGAAAATAAATTATTTTGTAATACATGTAGAAAATAGTGATAAAATTGGAATTTTAAAATATTAACAACCCTCCATCATCATTTCATTCCAAATCATCCCAATTTTGGGGTGTTTTAAAAATAATACCATGAGAGAAATCTATTTGTCTCCATTTCTCCCCTTATCATTTCTATCCAATTTACAATACCTTTCCAAAGATCAAAAACCAATTTATCCCCACGATATCATTTCTTTTTTCTAGATGTCACCCCTTCCAAACTAGCTCTTAACACATTCTTTGGTATCATTTCATGAGGGCTCCCCAGAACCTTCTCTATATGGGGATCTTTTAGATACCCAAAGCTTGGCGTACATAGACATGACATTACTTTTTCGGAATACTTAGTACATAACAAAAACAAAAACTGAAGGACCGTAATAGTTTAGGGTCTTTGGAAACTCGGAATATAATCTTCTAATCGTGGTGAAAGATCTTCAACATCACCCATAAAGATCTTCCCCTTTTGTTTTCTTACCTAAAAACATTCTTTATATCCTGGGGAAAAGAAAACATAAAAAGGGTGAGATCAAATTCTCAGTAAGGGTAAACATAGAGAACATAAAACAATCCATAAACATATGAATCCAAAAAATTGAACAAAAAATCTAAACCTCAAAATCTTGAGAAAAGACATAAATCTTGGAAGTATATAAGGCATATATCATAAAGGAATAGCATGGGAATAAAACATTAATTTGTGTCCAACTATTAATCACATGATATTATTTCCATAGCAGACAATGCATTGCTGCCAAGACCATCTTAGTGGAAAAAGCCCCTTTCTGAATCGAGTTCACCCCTCGTTCTAGTCCTGTATCACTGAACATCATTAACTTACCATTCCAGCCTTGTCTATCTCATGAGATATTAATATTTACCAAATTAATTGGAGGTATATATAGGTCCCAACCATCTCATAATGAAATCATTCTTACTTTTTCCACAACATAAACATAAATCAATCATTATAACCCAAATAATAAAAATGAGTTTCATAAATATCATTCCATCATAACATAATACATATAAAACAAATGGATATCATTTCATCATAAGAAAAGTGAAACCATGTAAATCATAGAGATATTATACTTGAAACATACACATATTAAATAATTTCATCTAATATGGAAAATGGTTTTGATAAAAACACATGAAATGAATTCTTGAGCAAAATATCATTTCTTCTTCAAAATCATTTTCTTTTTACAAAATGAAATGAAATTTTAAAAGAATAGGATTTTTTGAAAGTAATCATGAAATATTGTAGAGTAAGCTTCATGAAAATAAGGTGTTATAAAACCATAAAAATCCATTCATGCTGTATAAGTAAAAAAACATTATTCTCGTACTTTTGCTAGAAAAGTCAAAAAATACCACGTATGGTAAAAAAAAGAAAGGTTCCTTCAATAACACAAAGTAAAAGTCAAAGAGGGGTAAACATGACTTTAAAAATAAATTTAATAATATTAAACACTTTATAAAATCATTTTTAGGGACATGGAAGAAAAATATAACCCCAGTAAATACTTACGAATAAATAATCTCAGTTAAAAACGAGATTGGAAAAGTTATCCCTTATATTAGGTCCGATATGCTTCCTACATATCCGAACCTCCTATATAATGATTTAAATAATTTCATTTACTTATTAGAGAATAATATTCATTGTTATTATATTTTATATTGTTCACTTATGACTTTATATTACCCGTTCTTTTGTAAATTCCATGTTAAAGCAACATTTTGGGAAAAATCGTTTTATTTATCGTACTTGTTTGAACGTGTTATTCTTGATATTATTATTACATATATCATGATTTAATTACTTACAGAATGTAAATCATGATTTATATATCACATATATTCAATATATATATATATATAATATATAGATAAATTAAATGAAATACACCGTTCATGGAGACGGTAGGTCGTACATACGCATGAACGCTGTTTTCCTTTCCTTATTGACTTAAATAGAATTAAGTAGATGACATACATATATATATACATAAATAAAGTATCATTATTATGTCATATATTTCATTATTACTTATTATTTATAATTTATAATCATTCTTGAATTGTTAACATGGAAAATGAATCTCATCGCGTCGTGGAGACGGTAATCCGTATGTACACACGAACGATGATATCATTCCAATGTTTATTTAATGGAATTGGAGTGGATGATATAATATCTTAGAATCAGTATGATGTTATAATAATCATATATAGTTATTATTTACACCATTATACCCATCCAAGTTGGGTGGTGGTGGAAAAACAGATTACACCACGGCGTGGAGACGATATTCTGTACCTACGCACACGTGGTGATTTCGTTTTCCTTAGGATGGATAGAAGGTTAAATGAGTTTTTTCCATATTTATAATAATATATCAGTATATAATTAATACTTATGTTATTACTTTATAATGAAACAACTAAATAAGAGTAAGTTGAAGAAGAAAAAATCTTTAAAGAGTTGGTAGAAGAGATCACCTCTTCCTCGACGCACCTCCTTTAAACTTCTTCTTAGGGAACTAGAGTTGGTATTTTGAGAAGAAAAGAACCTCTATGATATAACTATAAAGTTTTAGAAGATTAATTTTCAGGGTTTGGCCGAGATTCAAGGCTCAAAAGGGTGTGAAGAGAAGAGGGAAGAGGTGCCCTTTTTATAAGGGAGGAGAGGAGCACCTTAGAAAAAACATAAAATATTATTTTATTATAAAGTCATATTCGGCTTTTAATATCTCAAAATTTATTTATTTCAAAGAAAAGGTGGTTATGGGTAGAAATAATCTCAACCAATAGGTTTTGGATATGTTTAGGTTACTATTTTAACCATATCATTTAGATTTAACTCTTAGTTAAATAATTTAACTTTTACTGTGTCTTTTTGATTTCTTACACTATATGGTTAATAAACTTACTATAACAACTAAAAAGAACCCCAAGTGGTTAATTATTAATACATATATTCTTATCTATGTCATTTTTCCAAACCTTAGATTTTTTGGAATAAAATAACAATTAATAATATAATATTTGTTTTAAAAACTATTTTATGTCAATTTTGACACTATTTGATACTTGATTTTTGTGAAAATCATAACAGTGTTATTAGTTTTAAAAAAGTTAATTAAATCACTAATAACATGTCATATTAACCTAGAAAATTATTTGAATTCATAAAAAGTCTAAAATTTCATTTATTTGGGTATTTATAGCATCAATTATGTTAATATTTCATTAATAAGGTAATTACTGCATCATAATTGTGTCATAAATAAATTAACTTATTTAATGTCTAAAAGTTATAAATAAAATACCATTATGTAGGAAATATTTTTATCTTTATAATTAATATTTATAGTCGAATTCATCTTATGTATAACTCTATATTAAAAATGTTTTAGTTATTAAATGTTGATTTTAACTCCTTTAACTCTTCTTTAAATAAAATAATAATAAATGTCCTAATCTAATCCAAGTGGACCTAAAACGTAAAATTTTATCCCTAAGGTTGTTTTTGGTCGAATTACACTTATCCAATAGAATTAATATATGTGTTAGGGTAATAATAATATCATTTTTACCCTTAATTACCGTATTTACTTTTAACTGTGGTAAATAAAAGTAAAAAAGTTACTAATCACCAAAAATTATTTTTATCTTATTGAACCACATTTAACTTACTGATATCAACCGTGTCTCTCAGATTTTTCAAATTCCACTCATAGAAGAAGTAAAATTAAGTTTTATGTAAATTTTCAAATTCTCCTAGGAGGTGGGTAAAAGACGGTAAAAAGTTCAATAAAATTTTTATATATCTAAAATTATTATAAAATGACTCCAATGAATTACATTGAACTTATATAGGTATTATGTGTCTATTTTTATTGAAAATAAATTTAAATAAAATAAATAATTATTTAAATAAAAAAGTCGGTTTTTAAATAGTAACCCATTGTTTTCATTATTCATCAAAAATTGAAATTTTTCAGAAAAATCCCAATAATTCACCCTAGGCTATTTTAGATGTTCTGAATCCAAAAATAAAGTCCATTTCGAAAGATAAAATTTATAAAATTTCAAATAGTGGATATTTGAAACGCCCCGACCCCAGTTACCCAGCGTCAGTGCATTATTTTAATACATTCGCATGATTACAAGGAATGAAGTCCCAAAGGACCGATCAGTTTAGCAATCTTGGAAAATAGATTACATACATGAATGTTACATTTCATTTTAAGGATTTAAGGCATAAAAAACAACATAAATAAACTTTATGAATGCCTTTATTCCATTGGATTAACCCTGCATATCAATCACAATACAATTCTTGGAATCCTGGGAAAAATAAAACATAGAAAGGGGTGAGCTCAAACACTCAATAAGGGTAAGCAATACAGCCGAAACTTTCATAAATAAACATATACATTTAAGGAAATGTATAACTAAAAAAAATCCTTTTAAACTTGAACTTCAACATAATATGGAAAAAATAAAATGAATTAATTCCATTTACTTATTCAGATGGATATTCTACTAGTCGAATAATCACATGCAATATCAATAACCACTTTCATAATGATGGAATGCATGCTTCCAGACTATCATAACCACATATCCAAGGCCTTGTTCCAAGACTACAAATACGATTTTGTCAATTCCTTGTGCCAAGACACTAGTTTTTCTCATGAGACCTTCCGATGCATCGAGGAGCTATAGCGGGCTCCACCCGTCACTTACTAAGTCCAATGCATTCCTCATATGAATAGGTACAAACATAACATAAATATTCGTATTAAAACTAGCATACGAAATGTCAATACTTTCTCGATAAACCATGAATGGTATAAAAATAACACATCCATAGTAAAACATATCACAAAACCTTCAATGGAAGTTTTGTATAATAAATCATCTTCAAATGAGCTTAAAATCCATCATAGGATGTTGACATAGATGAAAATGATGAGTAAAACTTTTTGAGAGAAATATCCTTTTTGTAAAATCATTTAAAAGTCACACATTTATAAAGGAAGTATTTAAAAATATATTTTTGAACAAAAGTGTCCCATGCCACTTTGAAACTTTTGAAAAGAATTATCATTTCAAAAAAGTCATGTCAATATAAATAAATCCTTAAAATCATTTTGAAAACATGGACATTAATTAAAAAGATTTAGAAAGATAAATCTTTAAAACATCTGAAATTATGATCTTGATAAAGAGTACCTTTCAAAATCCTTAAAATCTTCATTTTGAAATCATTTTTATGAAAAATGGACATGGATGATAAAAATGTCCTAGTAAATACTTACACATAAACAATCTCGGATAATAATGAGATTGAGGAATTAACCCTTACTAGTTTGGTAACTTATGAAACATACAACCCATGAAAGAGGTATCATACAATGAATATGTAAATACACATAAATTAAAGTGTATTACACAAAGAATACAATTATGTGCAGTACATACACCACACAAATGTAATAGTGGCAATATGGCATGAATCTCACGGGAATAAGGAGTGAGATGAAAACCCCTTACCTTGCACTTTCCTTTAGTTGAGGGTATGTTTAACCTCCTGTATGAAGATCTTAGTATGTTATTAAATTATACCAGAACCATATTAATGTTTATGATATCATACATGATTTATTTATGACTTTATACTACCCATTTAATAATAATTTCCCTGTTAAATTAATATTTCGGGTAATAATCACTTTCTTTATCATATGTGTTTTAACATGTTACTCTTGATTGTATCACATAGATCATGATTTAAATACTTCCAGAATATACAACATGATAAATATATCATATATATTTAGAATATAAATATTTATAACAGATATATATATGAAATGGAAAACACCGTTTATGGAGACGGTAGTCCGTACGTACACATAAACGCTATTTCTGTTTCCATATAGTATTGAACGGAAGTAATTGAATAAGATATATGTAAGTACATAAATACTTATATATATAAATCTATATATATCCAGTATCATTATTATGTCATATATTACATACTTATTAGTAATATATATTTTTATAATCATCGATGAATGGTGAACTTGGAAATGAATCTCATCGCGTCGTGGAGACGGTAATCCGTACGTACGCACGAGCGAAAATATCATTATTTTGATATTAAAATAATAATTAATTGGAAGGTATATCATATATATAGAATAATTATCATGTTATATTTATTATTTACATGAATTATACATCATTATTATAACCATCTAAATAATAATATATTGAATAACAATTACACCACAACGTGGAAACGGTAGGTCATACATACGCACGTGTGGTGACATGTCATTCGAGGGATGGATACAATAGTGAATTTGTTTGTTCCATAATTATAATAACATCAAAGTATATAGAATATACTAGAGTTATTATTTTATAATGGAAAAAACAAGGAAAGAAGAAGTTGAAGAAGAAAGAAACTTTAAAGAGGATGGTGAAGACGTTACCTCTTCTTCGGGTTCTTCCTTTTGATTTGATCAAAATGGCCACTTAGGCTGGATTTATGATCAAACTAAGGCCTCTAGGATGAATTAAGTGAATTTTAGAGAGTATTTGGTCCGGTTTGGCCGAACAAAAAGGCTTTGAAGGTGTGAATAATTGGTTAGAAGTTGGGTCCTTTTATAAGGGGGATGAGGGGCACTTTAGGAAGAACTTAAAGTATTAATTTATAATAAATTCATATTCGGTTTCTAATGGCTCAAAACTGTATTTTTTAAATTTTAAGATGGTTATTGATTGAAAACCACTCAACCAATAGGTTTTAGATAGGTTTAGTTCACTATATTAACCTTATCTTTTAGTTTTAACTCTTTGTTAATAAGTTTAACAATTACCATGTCACTGTGTATTTTTATATTATATAGTTAATAAACATACTATATATATCCAAGATACCCCCAAGTAGTCCATTAATGATACATCTATAATGATATAATTATCTTGGACAAACCTTAGATTTTTAGAACTTTAATATCAATTAATAATATAATATTTCTTTTAAAAACTCTTTTATGTCAATTTTGACACTATTTAGAAAATTGATTTTTGTGAAAATCATAAGAGAATTATTACTTCAAAAAAAGTTAATTAAATCAATCCTAACATGTCATATTAACCAATAAAATTAGTGTAATTCATAAAAAGTCTCAAATTATATTTATTTGTGTGTTTATAATATCAATTATATTAATTTTTCACTATTATGGTAATTACTGCATCATCATTGTGTAATAAATAGATTAAATTATTTAATGTCGAAAAATTATAAATAAAATACCATTATTTAGGAAATCTTTTTATATTTCTCATGAATATTTATAGTCGAAAATCTAACATATATAACCCTATGTAAAAATTGTTTTTCTAAAAGATATATGCTTATGTCATTTTTTTATTTATTTTAACTTAACTAATATAAAGTGTCATTATCACTTACATGTGGACCCATGGGGTCCCAAAATCGACCCCAATATTCCCATGGTCGGACATATATCCACCAATAAGGTTACCACACATTTTAGGGTAATTTATTATTATTATAATATTATTTTTTATCCTTATTTACCAGATTTACCCTTTAACCATGGTAAATAAAATATTTACCAAAGTAATTATTCAAAATGTCTAAAAATAAAAGTTACCTATTTACACAATTTGGAAATCCTGATTCAAAATATGGAATCCATTTTTCCAAATTAAAAACACTTAAGTGGCAGAAATTAATTTAAAATTAATTCCTGCTGTCAAAACAAAAAAGCGTGTTTTTAAGATAAAATAACTATCAAAAGATTGACACTTGTTTATGTCCAGTTTAATTGTGAAACTATGTACAATGACCAACATTTTATTAAATGGTAAAACTATATTCTATTTATACTTTAAACCCACTCCAATTCATAATTTATCACTCTTAATTATTTTGATTAAAAAATTTGTTTTTAATCAAAATTTAGTAATTTTCACTATTCATCAAAATATAAAAGTTATCCGAAAGGTACTAAAATTTCACCCTAGGCTAAATTTGATATTCCAAATCCAAAAATGAAGTCCATTTTGAGAGATAAAATTTATAAAATTTCAAAAATTAGGTATTACTATTCATAATGGCTACTTTGATTGGTTGTGGTGTGTGTTAGAACTCGAAGATTCGTACAACACACGCTACTGTATTATTCAAAGAGAAGTGTACCGTGGAAGCTTGAGGTTTTACATTGTAAATTTTTGATGTCCCCATTAAAGAATAAATTTATTTAGTCGAATTTAATAGATAAAAGTTTAAAATATTGGATTTAAAAAGGGTTCACTATTAAAAGTTGGTAAAAGTGCATTTTTTGAAAAATACTTCTTTTATCTGAAAAAAATGAATTTGTTCTTAAATTATGTCTAAGAAACTCATAATGTGGATTCTAATATTATAAGGATTATATAAAGTTCAAAATTTAGTTAATACTATTCATAACCTCTTTTGAACGGCTTGTTTGGTAAGTCATGGTGTGCTTGAACTCGGTGTTGCGTGTAGTGAAAGTTATTGAATTATTTTGAAGAAGTAACACACTATGAAATCTTGGGGTTTTACATTCTCCCCTATTTCAATAAATTGTGTCCTCGCAATTTTAAATTGTTCTTAGAAAATAAATGGTTGAAAATAGAAAATATCTTTTTGGGAAAATCCCACATCGGAAATTGGGTTAATAAAATTTAGTCTTAATAGGAGGAAAAGAGAAATGAAAGGGTCACCACCAAGTTATGATCTCTCTTAGGAGAACATTGGTGGAAATTAGAGACATTTAATTGGAATAAAAACGTAAATATTTATAGGTAGTGATTGAGGTCATCAATCACAAACAAGTGTAAAATTGAGGTCCTTAAATTCGTTAATCAATGGTGATTTGAAATACCATCGGTTCAACAAAACATAGGGTATTAGGATAACACATTTCTGGTTTTAGGATACCTTAAATAAAGTATAAGAATTAATTTCTTCATAGAATAATAGATGATGAAAATTATATTCTTGAAAAGTAGAGTTCCATCCTTTAGCTAATTTCTACCACAAACTCATCTTTCTCTCTAAAAGTTAATAGAAGGTAAAAAATATACTCTATTTATCCACTTCATATAGGATTCCAAAAAAATGAATTTATAATTCATCTATGAGATCTTTAAAAAAACTACATTATTTAATCCAGGACATCACGTGGGCCAGTGGTAGGTGATATAACCTTGTCGCCCTTCGGTTGTGGGGTCAAGTCTCGTGGCCTTTCCGGACGTGACTGGTTGCCGCTCGACCTCTGGGTTTTCCTTTTATGGCAATCCAAAAATAATCCAAACTAGAACTATCCAAAATACTTCAGTCCAAAATTTATAAGGAAGGTAAACACTATGAAGATCCTTTTTTCTGCGTAATAACATGTGAACACCTTCATCGTGTATTCTTTTAAAACACTGCAACATCCTGAATTACCATAAAACCTTATTGATTACATTCATGATCCCTTATTACTTATACAATACTGAATATACTCCTATCAAAAAAAATGTTGTAAACTCCAACAATGATGGAATATAAAAATCATTAATCAGTTTCAAGGTAGTCAAGAATATCCAATTTATCCAAACCAACCATGTGTTATTCCAAAAATCACTACCTCGGTATCAGAACCATATTATGGTTTATCTTTCTCTCAATCACATATTTTCCAAAAATTTAACCTTCTATTGAGTCACTTTTATTTGTTCCACACAATCTCATGTCCTTAATGAAATATTACTGCAGTAAAATCTTTATATACTCCATAATTATTATAACTAGTACATTGTTGACAAAACACTCAAATGACATAATCAACATAAGAACTCTAATCATTCCTCTTCATCTGTGGTAGTATCATAACTTGATTATTATCCAATAGAATCAGTTTCGGCATAGTCTGATGACTGGGACATAAGTTCGCGTAGTGTCCAAACTCAGTGCAAATGAAGCATTGTACATTTGAAACCATTTTCTTACCCTTGCAGTCTTGTACATGGTGTCCTTTTTCTCCACACTTATAACAAACTCCAACTCCTTTCAGGAAAGTTCTAGGGTATTTCTTCCCATAGTTATCACATATGGTAAACTTCTTCTTTTCCCTCTTCCCTTTATCCATGTTTCTCTCTTCCATCCTTTTCTTCTCTTCCTTCCCTTCAAATCCATAAGACTTAGTAAACTCTTTACTTATCTTATCAACACATGATACTATTTCTTCATATGATGATAATATGTCGGAGACTATTTCCCTTCTAAATGATGGATTAATACCATGAAATATATGATCATTCTTATTCTTTGGATCATACGTATTACTGGAGTTCACATTCCTTCTGCTGGGCGCCATTTCTATGCAATAGCATAAACTAGGTCAATTTATGAAATGCAAAGAATAATTCCAAACTTGTAAAATACCAAACGCAAGTTGAACAGTTTATGGATATAATCCATAATCATAAAAATGTTTTCTTTGAGTAAGTATATACTCATGAGCCCTTCATAATGGTTTGTAAAGAAAATAATAATTATCCTAAGCATATCCCCTGGGAGTGTCGTAACCAAGAGTGCATCAAGGCCCATTGCCATGCACCAGTTCCCGTTCAAGTCTAGCTCAAAGCGGTGTTTTTGGGTTTTACCCCTAGGTACATCTGTGCCAGAGCCGCATCTACCTACTCGTATCCAGATAGGGATGTATTGCTCAGAAAACTCAAAAAAATATCTACAATTCCAAAATTCTAGGAAGTTCTTCTATATTAATCCCCAAACTCTATCTTAGGGCTATGTTCTCAAATCAGAGTTTGTCTAAATCTAGTTTCTAAGGTTATTGCTAAACTTCATCTAATACCAACTGTAACGCCCTGACCCCAGTTACCCAGAGTCGGTGTATTATTTTAATACATTGGCATGATTTTAAGGAATGAAGTCCCGAAGGACCGATCAGTTTAGCAGTCTTGGAAAATAGATTACATACATGATTGTTACATTGCATTTTAAGACATACAAAACAACATAAATAATCTTTATGAATTCCATTATTCCATTGGCTTAACCCTACATATCAATCACAATACACTTCTTGGAATCCTAGGAAAAATAAAACATAGAAAGGGGTGAGCTCAAATGTTTAGTAAGGGTAAGCAATACAGCGGAAACTTTCATAAATAAACATAAACATTTAAGGAAATGTATAACTAAAACAAATTCTTTTTAAACTTGAACTTAAAAATAATATAGAAAAAATAAAATGAATTAATTCCATTTACTTATTCACATGGATATTCTACTTGTCAAATAATTACATTCAATATCAATAACCACTTTCATAATGATGGAATCCATAATTCCATACTATCATAACCACATAGCCAAGGCCTCATGCCAAGACTACAAATAATATTTTGTCAAGGCCTTGTGCCAAGACACTAGTTTTTCTCATGAGACCTACCGATGCATTGAGGAGCTATAGCAGGCTCCACCCGTCACTTACTAAGTCCAATGCATTCCTCATATGAATAGGTTCAAACATAACATAAACATTCGTATTAAAACTAGCATACAAAATTTCAATTCTTTCTCCATAAACCATGAATGGTATAAAAATAACACATCCATAGTCAAACATATCACAAAACCTTCAATGGAAGTTTTGTATAATAAATCAACTTCAAATGAGCTTAAAATCCATCAAAGGATGTTGACATAGATGAGAATGATGAGTAGAACTTTTTGAGAGAAATATCCTTTTTGTAAAATCATTTAAAAGTCACACATTTATAAAGGATGTAATTGAAAACTGATTTTTGAATCAAAGTGTCCCATACCACTTTGAAACATTTGAAAATAATTATCTTTTCAAAACAGTCATGTCCATATAAATAAATCCTTAAAATCATTTTGAAAACATTGACATTAATTAAAAATATTTAGAAAGATAATTCTTTAAAACATTTGAAATTATGATCTTGATAAAGAGTACCTTTAAAATCCTTAAAATATTCATTTTTAAATCATATTTATGAAAAATGTACATGGATGATAAAAATTTCCCAATAAATACTTACACATAAACAATCTCGGATAGTAATGAGATTGAGGAATTAACCCTTACCAATTTGGTAACTTACGAAACATACAACCCATGAAAGAGGTATCATACAATGAATATGTAAATACACATAAATTAAAGTGTATTGCACAAAGAATACAATTATGGTCATTACATTCACCACACAAAAGGTAATAGTGGAAATATGACAGGAATCTCACGGGAATAAGGAGTGAGACGAAAACCCCTTACCTTGCACTTTCCTTTAGTCGAGGGTATGTTTAACCTCCTGTACGAAAATCATAGTATGTTATTAAATTATAAAAGAACCATATTAATATTTATGATATAATACATGATTAATTTATGACTATACTACCCATTTAATAATAATTTCCATTTTAAATTAATATTTCGGGTAATAATCGCTTTCTTTATCATACGTGTTTTAACATGTTACTCTTGATTGTATCACATAGATCATGATTGAAATACTTCCAGAATATAAAACATGATAAATATATCATATATATTTAGAATATAAATATGTATAATATACATATATATGAAATGGAAAACACCGTTTATGGAGACGGTAGTCCGTACGTACGCATAAACGTTGTTTTTGTTTTCATATAGTATTGAACGGAAGTTATTGAATAAGATATATGTAAGTACATGAATACTTATATATATAAATATATATATCTCCAGTATCATTATTCTGTCATATATTACATACTTATTAGTAATATATATTTTTTATAGTCGTCGATGAATGGTGAACTTGGAAATGAATCTCATAGCATCATGGAGACGGTAATCCGTACGTACGCATGAGCGAAAATATCATTCTTTTGATATTAAAATAATACATAATTAGATGGTATATCATATATAAAGAGTAATTATCATGTTATATTTATTATTTACATGAATTATACATCATTATTATAACCATCTAAATAATAATATATTGAATAATAATTACACCACAACGTGGAGACGGTAGGTCGTACGTACGCACGTATGGTGACATGTCATTCAGGGGATGGATAGAATAGTGAATTTGTTTGTTCCATAATTATAATAAAATCATAGTATATAGAAGATACTAGAGTTATTATTTTATAATGGAAATAACAAGTAAAGAAGAAGTTGAAGAAGAAAGGAACTTTAAAGAGGGTGGTGAAGACGTTACCTCTTCTTCGGGTTCTTCCTTTTGATTTGATCAAAATGGACCATTAGGCTGGATTTCAGATCAAAATAAGGCATATAGGATGAAATAAGGGATGTTTAGAGAGTATTTGGGCATGGTTTGGCCGATCCAAAAGGCTTTGAAGGTGTGACTAATTGGTTAGAAGTTGGGTCCTTTTATAAGGGGGGAGGGGCTCTTTAGGAAAAACTTAAAGTATTAATTTATAATAAATTCATATTCGGTTTCTAATGGATAAAAAGTGTATTATTTAAATTTTATGATGATTATGGGTCGAAAACCACTGAAAAAATTGTCTTTAGACAGGTTTGGGTCACTATATTTACCTTATCTTTTAGTTTTAACTCTTAGTTAATTAGTTTAACAATTACAATGTCACTTTGTATTTTTATATTATATAGTTAATAAACTTACTATATACATCCAAGAGACCCCCAAGTGGTCCATTAATGATACACATATCATGATATAAGTCTCTTGGCCTAACCTTCTATTTTTAGAAATTTAATATCAATTAATAATATAATATTTGTTTTAAAAACTCTTTTATGTCAATTTTGACTCAATTTAGAAAATTGATTTTTGTGAAAATTATTAAAGATTTATTACTTCAAAAAAAATTAATTAAATCAATCATAACATGTCATATTAACCTATAAAATTAGTTTAATTCATTAAAAGTCTCAAATTATATTTATTTGGGTGTTTATAATATCGATTATTTTAATTTTTCACTATTATGGTAATTATTGTATCATCATTGTGTCATAAATAAATTAAATTATTTAATGTCTAAAAATTATAAATAAAATACACTTATTTAGTAAATCTTTTTATCTTTATAATTAATTTTTATAGTCTAAAATATAACATATATAACCCTTTGTAAAAATTATTTTTCTAAAAGATATATGCTTATGTCATTTTTGTATTTATTTTAACTTAATTAATATAAAGTGTCATTATCACTTACAAGTGGATCCAGGGGGTCCCAAAATCAAAAGAAAATATGCCCATGGTCAGAAATGTACCCACCAATAAGATTAGGACACGTTTTAGGGTAATTTATTATTAATAGAATATTATTTTTTATCCTTATTTACAGGATTTACCCTTTAACCATGGTAAATAAAATATTTACCAAACTAATTATTCAAAATGTTTAAAAATAAATGTTACATATTTACACAATTTGGACATCCTGATTCCAAATATAGAATCCATTTTTCTAAATTCAAAGCACATAAGTGGAATAAATTAATTTAAAATTAATTCCCGCTATCAAAACAAAAAGTGTGTTTTTAAGATATAATAACTATCAAAAGATTGACACTTATTTATGTGTGGTTTAATTGTGAAACAATGTCCAATGACCGAAATTGTATTAAATGGGAAAAATATATTCTATGTATACTTTAAAACCACAAAAATTCATAATTTATCACTATTAATTATTTTTATTAAAAAAGTTTTTTTTAATAAAAAATTAGTAATTTTCACTATTCATCAAAATATAAAATTTATCTGAAAGGTACCAAAATTTCACCCAAGGCAAAATTCGATATTCAGAAACAAAAAATGAACTCCATTTTGAGAGATAAAATTTATAAAATTTCAAAAATTAGATATTACTATTCATAAGGTCTACTTTGATTGGTTGTGGTGTGTGTTAGAACTCAAAGTTGTGTACAACACACGCTACTATATTATTCAAAGAGAATCATACCATGGAATCTTGGGGTTTTACATTGTAAATTTTTGATGTACCCATTAAAGAATAAATTTATTTCATCAAATTGAATATATAAATGTTTAAAATATTGGATTTAAAAAGGGTTCACTATTAAAAGTTGGTAAAAGTGCATTTTTTTTAAAAATACATCTTTTATCTAAAAAAATGAATTTGTTCTTAAATTATGTCTAAGAAACTCATAATATGGATTCTAAAATTATAATGATTATATAAAGATCATTATTTAGTTAATACTATTCATAACCTCTTTTGAATGGCTTGTTTGGTAAGTCATGGTGCGCTTTAACTCGATGTTGCGTGTAGTGCAAGTTATTGAATTATTTTGAAGAAGTAACACACTATGAAATCTTGGGGTGTTACAGTATTACTATTCATAATGGCTAGATTATATAACATATCCTTGTTTAGTGAAACTTGGTATTGCATACAACACATGATATCGTGGAAGGTCGTGATTGCGTGTAATGCAAGACAAATCACGGATGCATGTAGTGCAAGCTCCTTTTGGTGTAGCGTACAACACAAGACATCAAAGTTATTAAAAATAATATTTATCATAAAATATCGGGCTGTTACATTCTACCCCCCTTAAAATTAATTTCTCCCTCGAAATTCGTTAGGGTTATAAATGGTTTACTACTTGAAAGTTTCTTTCATAGAAACCCACATCGTAAAAAGGAATACTAAAAATTCATTTTAGAAATCTAACAGTTACCCATATTAACTCATCACTGGGTTTACACATAGGAGAACATAGGTGGAAATATGGATATGGAAGAAAAATATAACCATTAAGTTCTGATGGAGAGTGGTAGAGGACATGGCTATGAAAAAAGGCAACAATCACAAAGCCATAAATTTGTGATGATCTATGGTACCATCTAATTCATCAGATATGAGGAAACTAGGACAACATTTTTTATTTTCAATATCATTTCCCTAAAGTTGAATAATTTTTGAATTATGAGAAATACTTACTTGATTTTGGTACAATCTTACCGTTTCTCGTGCCTTAAACAATTTCCACTTCATCTCTTAAAGAAATGAAGTTGAATTTGTTTTTTTCGAAGTGTTAGCAGGTCATGCAATAGAATGATAGGTCATTCCATCTATCTCAAACATAGGATTAGAAAAAGTTATATACATAAGTCCATCTTATGGTGAGATTAATCATATATGCTTCCAAAAATGGACTTATACTTCATCTATCATACATCTTAATAAAATAAAACTAGTTTCTACTAACTAGGAACTTCTTGTATGCCAGTGGTAGGAGATAAAGGCCTGTCGCACTTCGGTTGTGGGTTCGAATCCCGCAACCCTGTCTGAGACGACGGGTTGTCGCCCGTTCTGCAGGTTTTCCCTTTTCTTAAACTACACTATTATAACATTCTATCAATAATATCAAAAAAAATTCTAGCTTTAAACAATACTAACTTATGTTCAACATAATCCATTCCAATCTTTAGGCTTATCCAAAATACTTCTTTCCAAACTCATAGTATAAATAGAATGATTACTAAAAAGGTCATATAGCAAGAATGTCAATACCATCATTTATCTGTCATATATCTTGTTGGTCACATTCCAATCATGTGAATACCTTAATCTTGTATTCTCTTGAAAAATGAATACCCGTTGGACCTTAGTGAAAACATGAATGCTATAAAAAGTTATCTCTTTCCAAAATCCAAAAATTATATATACTCAAACCATGATATTACCTTGTCCTTATATCAGTCATGAGCTCATGAATACTATCAAACATTTAATTTTCTCCTTATCCCTTCATTATGCGCATATCATCTGCTTTCCAAAATATTTGAATGACTTTTCATGGTTACCGGTACCATATAATTATCGAAAACCACAATAAACCATTATATAGATATTCCAATGTTCCACAATACTATAAATGAGATTCCACAACATTAATTTGGAATCCCTTTACATAAACACATAATCATTCCACCACATCGTTATCCTACTCAAAATTTCTAATAGTGATCGCATGTGACTTCCCTTTGTCCTTTGCCTTAAGAGGTTTCTCACGTTGGTCATCATTAACCCTTGGATTAGGGAATTGATTAGAATATTGCCCCATTTCCTTGCACTTGAAGCATTGAAGTGTTGGTGGAGCGTTCTCTGTAGTCTTTTCTCTATTCACATCATTAGTTACCTTTTTCCCATTACTTCGACACTCAACTGCTCGATGACCTTCTATTCCACTTAAAACATTTTATAGTACCTTTTAGGCAATCTCCACCATGCTTCTTCCCACACTTTGAGCATAAAGAAACATTCATCTTCTTTTCATCATTGTTCTCAGATTTTTCCTTGAACTCCATCTTTCGTTTCTTGTCAAAACCATGAGATGGATATGTAACACTGACTTTCATTTCTACCACAACGCAAAATTTCTTCATAGCTACTGAAATCTCTTATAGAAAATCCCATTCTAATAATTGGTTTTAAGCCACTGAAGAATCGATCAACTTTACTTTCAGGTTGGATCATAAATCCAGATGCATACCTTGCAAGCCTTGTGAAATTTTCTTCGTATATACCAACAGATTCATAATCCTTTTGCTTAAGCTCAAGGAAATCCTTTTCCATATTTGTTTAAATAATACGAGGGAAGTACTTATTGAAAAATAAGTTCTTAAACTCATCATGTTCAATGGATTCAATTTCATGTCGGGGCCTTATATTCTTAATTAGAGTCCACCATTGATCTGCTTCACCTTCTAAATGGTAAATAGCCAGAATGAATTTTTCATGTTCCGAATAGCGAAGTATGGAAAATGTTTTTTCAATGGTACTGATCCATTGTTCAGCAATAAGTGGATCAGAAGACCCACTGAAAGATGTTGTACGTTGCCTCATGAAGGACTCAATAGAATATTGTTCCCTTCTCTTCTAATTTGGAAGTCTAGAATGATTCATAGATTGTGTAAGTATAGCAATAAGATTTTGCACTCCATCTCCCATAACGTTGGTTTGTTCAGGACGACAATCATTGCATCGTCCATTACATTGACAAACATGGTTCCTTCGGGTTCCAGCCATCGTCTATAACCCAAAAAAGAATAGTGTGAGAGGGAAAAATCATGATAGGGAAAAAAACATAATAAAGGGGGAGTATCGTCAATATCTAACATCTTAGGTTAAATTATAAGATAGTTATCGTAATTCTTGGACTATAACCTATATCTATACTTTTCCTTAGGGACATCCCTAGACATACCTTAGAAATATCTCTCGGGATCTCACTAAAGTTATCGCATCCTAGTTTCCAAAGGTTAACTAAACCGAACCTCTGATTCCAACTGTAGATACCCAAAGCTTGACGTACATAGACATTACATTACTTCTACAGAATACTTAATACATAACAAAAACAAACACTGAAGGACCGTAATAGTTTAGTGTCTTTGGAAACTCAGAATACAATCTTCTAATCGCGGTGAAATATCTTAAACATCTCCCATAAAGATATTCCCCTTTTATTTTCTTACCTAAAAACTTTCTTTATATCCTGGGGAAAAGAAAACATAAAAAGGGTGAGCTCAAATTCTTAGTAAGGGTAAACATATAGAACATAAAACGATCCATAAACATTTGAATGCAAAAACTTGAACATAAAATCTAAACATCAAAATCTTGAGCAAATACATAAATCATGGAAGTACGTAAGGCATATATCATAAAGGAATACCATGGGAATAAAACATGTATTTGTGGAAAACCATTAATAACATGATATGATTTCCATAGTAGCCAAGGCATTATTGCCAAGACCATCTTAGTGGACAAAGTCCCTTTCTGAATTGAGTTCACTCCTCATTCCAGTCCTGTATCACTGAACAGGATTAACTTACCATTCCAACCATGTCTATCTCATGAGATATTAATCTTTACCCAATGAATTGGAGGGATATATAGGTCCCACCCATCTCATAATGAAATCATACGTACTTGTGCCATAATATAAACATAAATCATTCATCATAACCCAAAGAATAAATATGGGTTTCATAAATATCATCCCATCATAACATAATACATATAAAACAAATGGATATCATTTCATTATAAGAAAAGTGAAACCATGTAAATCATAGAGATATTGTACTTGAAACATACACATATGAAATAATTTCATCTTATATGGAAAATGGTTTCAATAAAACACTTGAAATGAATTCTTGAGGAAAATATCCCTTCTTCTTCAAAATCATGTTCTTTTTACAAAATACAATGAAATTTTAAAATAATAGGATATTTTTTGAAATTAATAATGAAATATTGTAGAGTAAGATTCATAAAAATAAGGTGTAATGAAATCGTAAAAATCCATTCATGTTGTATAATAAAAAAACATTCTTCTCATACTTTTTTCAGAGAAGTCAAAAAATACCTCGTATGGTAAACAAAAGAAAGATTCCTTCCATAACACAAAGTAAAAGTCAAATAGGGGTAAACATGTCTTTAAAAACACATGGAATAATATTAAACACTTTATAAAAACATTTTAAGGTACATGGATGAAAAATATAACCCCAGTAAATACTTATGAATAAACAATCCCGGATAAAAACGAGATTGGAGAAGTTATCCCTTACCTTAGGTCCGATATGCTTCGTACATTTCCGAACATCCTGTATAATGATTTAAATAATGTCATTTACATATTACAGAATAATATTCATTGTTATTATATTATATATTGTTCACTTATGACTTTATATTACCCATTCTTTTGTAAATTCCATGTTAAAGCAGCATCTTGGGTGAAATCATTTTATTTATCGTACTTGTTTGGACTTGTTGTTCTTGATATAATTATTACTTATATCATGATTTAATTACTTCCAGAATGAAAATTATGATTTATATATCATATATATTCAGTATATAAATATATATAATAGATAGATAAATGAAATGAAATACACCATTTATGGAGACAGTAGGTCGTACGTACGCATGAACGTTGTTTTCCTTTCCTTATTGACTTGAATGGAATTAAGTAGATGACATACATATATATATATATACATAAATAAATTAGAATTATTATGTCATATATTTCATGATTAATTCTTATATATACATTATAATCATTCTTGAATTGTTAACATGGAAAATGAATCTCATCGCATCGTGGAGACGGTAAACCGTACGTACGCACGAGCGATGATATCATTCCCATATTTACTGAATGGAATTGGAGTGGATGATATAATATCTTAGAATCAGTATTATGTTACAATAATCATATATAGTTATTCTTTACACCATTATACCCATCCATGTAGGGTGGTGGTGGAAAAACAGATTACACCACAGCGTGGAGACAGTATTCCGTACGTACGCACGAGCGATGATTTCGTTTTCCATAGGATAGATAGAAGGTGAAATGGGGTTGTTTAATATTTATAATAACATATCAGTATATAATTAATACTGATGTCATTACTTTATAATGAAACAACTAATGAAGATGAATTAGAAGAAGAAATAATCTTTAAAGAGTCGGTAGAAGAGATTACCTCTTCCTCGACGCACCTCCTTTAAACTTCTTCTTAGGGCACTAGAGTTGGTCTTTTGAGAAGACCAGAAACTATATGATAGAACTAGAGAAGTTTAGAGGAGGAATTTTCAGGGTTTGGCCGAGATTTAAGGCTCAAAAAGGTGTGAAGAGAAGAGGGAATGGGTGCCCTTTTTATAAGGGAGGAGAGGGGCACCTTAAGAAAAACTTAAAATATTATTTATAATAAAGTCATATTCGATTTTTTATAGCTCAAAATTGATTTATTTAGAAGATAAGGTGGGGATGGGTCGAAATCCTCTCAACCAACTGGTTTTAGACAAGTTTAGGTTACTATTTTAACCTTATCATTTAGATTTAACTCTAAGTTAAATAATTTAACTTTTACCGTGTGTTTTTTTTTCTTACACTATATATTTAATAAACTTACTATAACAAGAAAAACGAACCCCAAGTGGTTCATTATTAATACATATATTCTTATCTAATTAATTTAGCCTAACCTTATATTTTTAGGAATAAAATAACAACTAATAATATAATATTTGTTTTAAAAACTATTTTATGTCAATTTGGACACTATTTGATACTTGATTTTTGTGAAAATCATAACAGCATGATTAGTGTAAAAAATTTAATTAAATAAATAATAACATGTCATATTAACCTATAAAATTATTTTAATTCATAAAAAGTATAAAATTACATTTAATTGGGTGTTTATAGCATCAATTATGTTAATATTTCATTAATAAGGTAATTACTGCATCATCATTGTGTCATAAATAAATTAACATATTTAATGTCTAAAAATTATAAATAAAACACCATTATGTAGGAAATCTTTTTATATTTCTAATGAATATTTATAGTCGAATTTATCTTATGTATTACCCTATATTAAAAATGTTTTAGTTATTAAACTTTGATTTTAACTCCTTTAACTCTTCTTTAAATAAAATAATAATAAATGTCCTAATCTAATCCAAGTGGACCTAAAAGGTAATATTTTATCCCTAAGTTTGTTTTTGGTCGAATTACACTTATCCAATAGAATTATTACATGTGTTATAAAAATAATAATATCATTTTTACCCTTAATTACCCTATTTACTTTTAACCGTGGTAAATAAAAGTAAAAAATTACTATTCACCAAAAATTATTTTTATCTTATTGAACAACATTTTACTTACTGATATCAACCATGTCTCTAAGAGTTTTTAAATTCCACTCACAGAAGCGGTAAAATTATGTTTTATGTAAATTTGCAAATTCTCCTAGTAGGTGGGTAAAAGACGGTCAAAAGTTCAATATACTTTTTATATATCTAAAATTATTATAAAATGACTCCAATGAATTACATTGAACTTATATAGGTATTATGTATCAATTTTCATCTAAAATAAATTTGAATAAAAATAATAATTATTTAAATAAAAAGTCGGTTTTTAAATAGAAACTCAGTGTTTTCACTATTCATCAAAAATTGAAAGTTTTCAGAAAAATACCAAAAATTCACCCTAGGCTAATTTTGATGTTCTGGATCCAAAAATGAAGTCCATTTTGAAAGATAAAATTTATAAAATTTCAAATAGTGGGTATTACTATTCATAACGGCTAGTTTATATAACATATCGTTGTTTAGTGAAAATCGGTATTGCATACAACACACGCTATCGTGGATGATCGCAATTGTGTGTAATGCAAGACAAGTCAGGGATGCATTTAGTGAAAGATCCTTTGGGTGTAGCATACAACTCAAGACATAAAAGTAATTAAAAATAATATTCCTCATAAAATCTCGGGCTGTTACAGATCTTCTCCCTCAAAATCTAGTCCCCTAGACTACTTATTCTTTTAAGTATGGTCTTTGTCACCATGTGTATCCCATGTATCCATTTCCACTATTAATTATAGAAATCTTCTATGAAGAAACCACCTAAATCCTGAGAGGGATCATGTTAGGTGATCACAATGCCTACTTCTACCATCAATGAAGTGTTGGTTCTCCTCAATTGGACCTTGGGGGAATAGTTCGGGGTGGAAAAACCTATAATTAAATTCTTCTAGAAGTTTTTAGAATAATGGAGTTGTAAACTCTAACTAAGGTTTTGTCCCTCGACTAAAAAGATTTTTTCATATCCATGGCCTCTAGGAAAGATTTTGTTCAGGTTTGTAGAAAAGTCTCATGATCCATCATCCCATGGTGTTTCTTCCTTTATCGATGGATGGTGGATGTTCATCTGAGTAGGGATTCACCTCGAGCAGTACTGTGGATTTCTATACTAGGTTTACCTCTTCAATTTTAGAATGATTCTTCCATGTGAAGAATCGTTGACTCTTTAGGGGTTTTCTTATGCCCCATTGATCACACCATTCACCATGAGGAAGCCTCAGTCGCGTGGATCTACGTTGATTTGGATATATCTTCACCCCTCCCATCCCTTATTCTTATCCATGTTGAGGGTTTATCTGACTAGTTACAACACCTATTTTTACCATGACATCATGGTTCTACACAGCCTTTCACATCTAACACAACACTTCTCTAGTTTTCAGAAACCATTATCAGGCTTAATCAAATCCCTATCAGCCAGATCCTTCGCAATATGATGTGCATGAAAATTCCCTAAGTGGAAACTTTTTGTTATTATCTAGGTCAGTTTTCATGGTTCCAAAGTAGGATGAACTTTATCCCCAAACTAAATCTAGGATTACTATGCATAAACATGTGCAACATGAAAGTGGTTCTTAGAATGGTGGGTCATCTCTTAGCTTGTCTCTGGTCTCTTATAATCCATTTGATTCTCCTAATGGAAGGTTAAAGGTCGGTCAGGACTCCCGCATTCTCCATAAGTCCATGGGAATAAAATATCCTCCAACCGCACCCCCTCGCATCTTGTTCTTCTTCAAACTCCTCAGAATTTTGGGAATCAGGTCCCAATCAACCTCTTCCCACCTCTCATCCACTTTCCTCAAGACCCTGGTCCCTTGGGTTGCGAGACTTTTTATCTTCTAGATCTACACAGTTTATTATCATATTCTAATAAAAATTTATTCATTCTAGTTTTTAATAGTTCTGGTTTAAAGGTTCCATTTCCCCCCACCATTTCAGGGCCTCTTCATAGTCGGTGAATCATTTCCCCGTTACTTTTTCTAAACAAAATTCTCCTCATCACTCTCCCCAAGTTAATTTTAACGTGCAATAGGGGAAGGTACTACTGGTCATAATATATTGTGGTCTTTGGTGGAAGCTCCATCACCTCTTCCTAGTAAGGTCTATAATGGGTATCAGTCTAAACACCTTCATCCAAGCTCATCTTCTCATGTTAAATGTGACTTGATTCTAGGGGCTATAACTTGGTTCAGCTCAATTTGATGCTTTATTAAATTATATAGAATACCTGAGGCCTAGGAACTAGGGTTAAAATATTCTTTATCTCCTAAAATATTTATAAAATTAATATTTCTTTAGTTTTAATTCTCAATCCAAAATAATTCCACTCTATTATTTTGTATTTTTTACATAGTATAATGTTACATAATTACATGCATGTCGAACCCATTAACTCTCATGTATGGATTTTTTGGAAACCTGAAATTTGATTGGATCACGTAGAATATTTTGAATAGTTTTTCACTAGAAATATTATCCCTAGTAGTCAGTACTTTTTTTATCTTTTTTCTTTGGTATGTGTAACACCCATGCAAGAAAATCCTTGTGGGGAAATTTAGGAACTTTCAACCTAGGCGACTCTCCAAGGATAATGGGAAACAACTTCAATATTGTGGTGGATCCAAGAGAGTTGGATTAAGGTTTTTACCTCAAAATCCTAGTCATGATTTTTTATATTTCATGGTGGTATTTGGTCTCCTCGATATGGGATACTCAGAAGATCGCTTCACTTGGTGTAATAACCAGAAAGTCGTTCTGCATTCACAGTGTCAACTTGATTTTTTTCTCCATAACCTACATGAAATATCAGTTTTTCTAGATTCCAAGGTAACCCATGTTGTTCATAGTATTTATGGTTACTCTCCACTGCTTGTTTCTTTGTGTCCTAGAAACGAGAAAGGTGATTGGTTCTTCTTCCCTCATTTTTGGACAAATACTCTAGGATTTCATCAGATGGTGAGGGAGTCTTGGACAAAGCCTTTAATTGGAATATTTTGGATCCATATCCACAATAAACATAGACACCTCAAAAGAGATCTCCAAGCTAGGATCTGTAATAATCACCTTCTTCTACAGTATTTGGACATAATCGTCAGGGATATTGAGAGGATGGAAAAAAAATTTGAAGATAACTAGAATGAGAATATTTATTGTGTGCTTGTTAACAAAAAGTACACTTTAGTTGAATTTTTCTGGAAATAAGAACCTTTGGATCATGATCAATATAAAATGCAATGGCTTAAGGAAAAAGATCAGAATATGGGATTCTTTGATGAATTTATTAAGGAAAATATGAGAAAAAAATACCCAATATTTGTATGGAGGATGGTACTTACCCTAATAATCGAGATGTTTTTGAAGGTATGGATGGGATGCATTTTACTTCTCTTCTTATAGGTCCAAATCACCTCATGTGAGGAGATTACTCTAGAAATTACACTGATGTCTTCAACATTATTCCATTGTGGGGGACTTCTTCCATGGGGTTTGTCTTTCCCATGTAGCCAGTTCCACCTATCTTGTTCTCCTTCCCAAAAGTAAGGATTTGTCTTCCCAAAAACACTACAAACCCATTAGTTTATTCAATTTAACTTAAAAAGTATTGTCCTGAATTATCAAGATAATACGTTTAGGTTTCTTATCATTCTCGATCTTTGAAGAACAACATAGTTTCTTCAAAAGGAGGATGATCCAGGTTTCTATGGGTTTGGCCCCAGAATTTCTTGGTGACATCAACCACATGGTGCTCGACTCGAACATTGAAATCAATATTTACATAAACATGGCCTATGACATACTTGAATGGAGTTTTATGCTTAAGGTCCTTTCTCAAATGGGATTCTCTTTATGGTCCTCTGATCTCATGTTATGATGCTTCCATTCCTTATGGATATCTATTTATTTTCTAGGTAAGCAATGTGGTTTCTTCAAATATGTTTGTGGCCTAAGTCAAGTAGAACCACTCTCCCCAATCCTCTTCATCCTGACCTAAGACACTCTCATAAGGATAATCAACAATGGCATTTTGAAGGGAAGAATTATTCCACATCATGGTAGGTCTCACTTCAGGGTTACCTCTCATCTCATTTTTGTTGATGATACAATTATTTTTTTTCTAATTCTAGTGAAATATCCATACAATGCATCAACATGGTCCTTTATGAATATTGAAAATTGATTGTCCAAAATATTAACCATGATAATAGTAGCATTATCATTTCGAACCACTGCTCGGAAAAGTGACTTAAATACTTAGAGAACAGTAAGAACATTCATAGAATAATCATTACCATGGAATATCTGGGCACCCTAATCTCCCTAAGTAGACTATGCATACACCACTTTGAAAAGATTGTTGATAGGATCACTACCAGCATATTGAATTGGAATAATATTTCTTCTCTCTTAGAGGATGAATCATGTTACGTAGATTAGTCATTTACAACATCCCCATCCATGTTCTCTCACCACTCAAGGTGTAAAAAGGGGGTGTAAATGGAATTGAAATTTTTTTAGCTTCTTTAATTTGGGTTGCTCACTCGAATGGAATGAACCACTAGGCCACATGGAGCCGGATGGAAAGGACTTTGATGGAGGGAGGTATTGATGTCAGGAGTATATTTGGTTCAATATAGTGTTTACACACGAATCTATCTTGGGAGATTCAAGAAGGTCAGACACTTTGGTGTCAAGTTATAAAGGATAAGTATGGGAGTATCACAGAAAAACTAAGAGGCAGTCCAACTTAAGTTTGGCGTGTTCTTCATCCGTACATTCCAACCCATCTCAACCATGGATGGTGGATTGGGGTTAGAGGAGATATCAAGATTTCACAATACATCTGGGTTAGAACAAAGCTTCACTTCTTGAGATGTATAGTACCTAACATCACTTTCAGGAAATCTTGCAAGTACTCATATTTAATCCAAGCCATAGTGGATGTGGGTTAGTGTTATATTTTTGAGTTTATTGAGATGAATTCCAATCTGGACCGATGAATTTTCATAGGATCCTCATCTGGTATTTTCTCATTGAAAGTATTTTTGGAGAATCTAGATTGATCTAATCAATCTTGATAATGGGGGTGATGTCCTATGGTGAAAAGAGATCCTAGCTAAGTTAAACATTCTTATTTGGCAGGTCAAAAATCAATTCTTACCCACAAATGACAACATTAAGTATCTAGGGATCAACCATTCCTCCAGAGGGTCGTGTTTCATTGAACCTATGGAGGAATATACATCCCACATATTTTTTGAAGGAGATTGATATCATTCAGTTTGGATGTATTTTGGTGAATTCCCTAGTCTAACCAATCATGATCTCTCAAGTTCTATCTTCCATGATTTATGGTTCTTGGGAGTTTTCAATTTAGGTCCCAAGAAGAATTAAAGTGTTGTATTTTTTTTCCAGGTTATTGGTGCATTTGGTAGTCATAGAATTGATCTAGCCACGAAGGTAACCCATCTACTATAATAATATTTTCTTTACATACCAGGACCCTCTTAATCGATCTAATAAGGATTCCAAAGAACTAGGAAGAATCTCCTTATCTTCATTTCCTTTTAATCACAAGATCTTTCCACCATCTGGTATCTAGTATCCCATGGGGACAATGGGTTTGATGGAATTTTCACCATTATGGTATAAAAGAACAATGTGGATGGTTTTTTCATCATGGGTTCCATGAGGGAAACAATATAGTTCACGAAAATAAGGGTTATGTTATTCTAGTATTCATGGATTATTTCAGTAATGGTAATTCCCTTCAAGTGGAAGTTAATTCTATGCTTACAAGACTTATCTTGTGTTTCTAGAAAAACATTCAACTTTCAATGGATGAAACGGACTTCATCGTTATCTATGACTCTCTACTTATTCAAGACCCCTCCCCTTAGATGATTTACTACACCATATATTGGTGAAAGAGTCTCTCACATAACCATATGGAGATCCTTCACACCTGGAGTGAAGGGAATTAAGTGAATTATTTTCTTTCTTCACTACTACTCAAAGGGAATGGATTCTTTTCTTCTCTATCCTAGGTTTTTTCCTCTGAAGGAGTGAATTTTGTTAGAGGGGGTTCTATTGGTCTCCACTATTTTAGGCCCTTGTAATCTCATTGTTTCCTTGTCTATTTTTTATTATTTTCTTTACCTTATACCCACACCCATTTTTTAAAAATAAATTATTGATTTGGTAGAGCTCCCCATAGAGAATTTATTTCCTTGTAATCCATATCCAATTCCTTGTGGTCATATTCTCATAATTCTCCACTTTATATATTGTCTTAAATATCATGAATGGATCCATCCAAAAAGTCCTAAATTAGTGTTTCATCATGTTACTCTATAATATGAAATTTTTCCCTTTGAAAATAGGTATGACTTTGTTTTTAATAATTTTTATAGCTTCCATGATTCTAAGAGAGATAAATATTCACCCTAAAACCTTTAATCTCATACCAATTTCTGGTCCCTAATCAATGATAATACCTAGAGAGGGAAGGTGAATTAGGGTAATATATATTTAAAACATTTTCCCTTGTTTTTGAACATTTTCTCTTGGTATGAGGAACAATTCTATATCTCTATTAGTAATTCTCTATTAGTGATGAAATCCATAAAAATAATAAGTTTTTTTACATAGTTCATCCTAATCGAGATAGTCAATGCATCATGCAAAGGAAACTTGACTATTCAAATGAAATACTAGAACAAACTACATATTTATATTTAATAAGATTTACGAGTCACGCTTACCCTCAAAACTCACTGTTCAAACAAATGTGGAAATCTCAATGCATATCATCACATAAGAAACTCAGTTGTCCATCCATAACAACCTTATTCTTCACTAGATATGTAAGTGAAAATAAATATTAAATGGTCTATCTCTTTTTCTTAACCAGATGAAATTATAGAGAGATGAATCACCTATAATATGTTTGTTTTTCATTAATTTTAAGTTTTCAAAAATACTAGAACTTTCTTTTTTATCTTTACTCTCAAAAACAACCTCTGTTTCTCCATGTTGTAGATATGTTCCGTAAAACACCATTGTTTCATTGAACTTTCACATGTAGTTTCAGAGAATTCTACCACCTTGATTTGATCAAATTTTTAGTATCAAGTAATTCTTCCTCTATCTTCTCATGATCATTCCATGTGTCACCAACACTTTAATGTGGTGATTAAACCACATTAAAGTTACTTTAAACCCCTTAAAGTTTGATAAAAAAATCTATATGAATTTACATGTGGCAATAAACTACTTAGAAGTGGTGTGCTAACCCATACTATGATATGGACCCCTTCTATCAAATCATTAACCATAACATATCCTCTTTCGATATGGTATAAAAGAGGGATAAACCAAAGCATATTGACATGGTCAGCAACTCTATGGTGTGGCTTCCTATTGAAAAAATCAATAATTCTCTTGAATAATGCTTCTATATTAGAAACTAACTATCATGGCATAATTTTCTCTAAATTATTGACTCACATTCCAGGTTTCAGTGTCGACATTCTACTAATATGTGAGGTCCTTTAAGAATGGAAGAAATCAGGTCGCCTACACTGCCTAATTCACACACTCAACAACGTATTGTGCTTATGTGGCATTAATATTTTCTTTTCCACATGTTTGTGTAGAAAATATATCTCCATTCAGTAGGCACACTAGAAACTCAATTTATACAAAAAAAATTAGTTTATCTCCCCTACAAAGTGGTCTCTTCCACAGAAATGAAAACATGCTAATTTTACCCTTACACAACTCCTCACAGCATAGTCGGGTGTGCTAAAACATGATCACCTTAAATAAAAAAATAGACTATAATATCCACAGTCATTCTACAACACATATTGATGGGGTTGTCCTTAACAATCATCAAAGAATCATCTCTTCTACACACCCTAATACAACTTCAATACTCGTATGTGATTTTTAGTAAGCACAATCAATAAAAAACACCAGTGGGATATTTTCTAATATTGTGGACAGGAAGTGGCACCTCATTCTAAGATGTAGTGATCTAGAACCTCCAAAATCTTCATAAACTCCTTCAGATGATTCTTCCCCCTTCGATCTCTGTATGAGTCAAGGTGAATGAGAATGATCATGATGGTTGATTTGTAAATATTAATGTATGAGAATCATCTGAATTTATTCTTAAATAATTCAAAATTAATATTCTATAATCACTCTTCAATGCCTTAACACGGGCCACTAAGACATTGTGTTACCTCTTCACATAATCTGAACCACTTTTATGTAGTATAGGACTGTTCTAAGGAGTTTCTCCAAAATTATATAATTGTGGGAGACATATGTATAGCTTTTAGGTGACACTACATCAGATGATATTAAACTCGTACGGTCAGCTCAAATGTTTATGGTAAAGTCATATGACTCATGAACTCTTATGATGAAGACTTAGGATTAGATTTTTAATTAATATTCTTAACCTTTCTAAAATTTTGAAACAATCCCATATTCATACGGTCATCTCAAAGTCTTACTATCAAAACACTGAAGACATACGCCAGGCTAAAATCATATGATGAAGTCTTAAAATAAAGACATATAGTAAAGAAGTAATATGGTAAAGATTAATGATCCGAATAAATATCATATAATGAATTCATATGATTTTATTGGAATCTTATGATATCCTCATGGACTTTTGATTAGTCTAAAGTCATATGATCATAAGTAAAAGTCTAATGAATAGGGAATTTTCTATTTTTATCATTTCAACATAAATAGTTCTATTATTTTTTGTATTTACATCATTTATGTTCTCATTAGGGCACGTAATTTTTTGTTTCAGCTTCCCAAGAGGGTTACTATATTTAACATGACTAGAATGGAGGATAGATTCTATGCTTATGATGGATTGAGAGTAAAAAACACCACTTCTACTTTTATAGATTGACTATCTTTTTTTAATGGTGTTTGCTGAAGCTTTTTCATAGGTTTATTAAATTCCATTATCTTGAAATTATTTTTTCATAGAAAACTCTCAAAATATACTAAGGTATTTTTATAGGATAAACATAGTTCCTACCTCATCTTATAGGTTATCTATATATATTTATAGAAACTCATCCTGGGGAATATATATTTCCACGAATATTTTCAATACTTCCCATTTTCAAATGAAATATATAAATCTCGTATTCCCTCAAAATTTATAATTATAGAAGTTTGGAATGATTGGTTTACTCAGTGTGGAACTAAAAAATAGGTAAATTAATCATGTATATCTTTCTAACTCGTAGTGCACCTAGTTACCTGATTAATATACCATATAAAGGAAGGTGCCTCTAAAGCCTACATAGAAAATATGAATTTAACTACCTAGTGTATCTTTAGAGTTCACAACATCAGATCATAAAAAATATATAAAGGGAAATTGTTATTGTTCTGGATCGGAAATTCCCATAAATTTTAAGAAATTGAGGCTTACAAAGTTTGATGGGAAGGCATTAAGTACACCAATTTGAGGAATAGCTTCTTCTACAATTATAATAATGCAATTTGGTCATCTATATATTCCTATTAGGCAGTAATTACCTCATTTATCTCCACCTGTGATAGAATTTCAAGTGCTAATGGTTTTTTTGGATGAATGGATTAGGATTTAGATTGATGATGGTCATGTATAGGAAACTCTATATAATATATTTTAGTCTGAATTAATTGAACTGGATGATATGGTCAAGGGTGGGCTTGATGGATTGATTACACATTAATGGGATGACCATTTTCTTTATATCAAGGTGTATTGACCAACACAGGTACTACCCCTGACTGAAACATATGCTCACTATGAATATCTCTCTTAAACAATTAAATTTCAATCTACTCATGCATTTAAAATTTGTTATCATATTAGGGAAAAAATTATTTATTATAAATGTTTTTTGTTCATCCCAGTGTTCCATTTGTTTTCAATGAAGTGTCAATATGTGTTTAGTGAGTAATTGGAAGAAGTGGTGATTCTGGGAGAATTTTTATTGATTTAATTCATGATATGGCATGTCACATCTAGAAAATTCTCCTTAGAAATGTGATGATTGTTGAATTGACCATTAAATATCAAAGGCATGTGTCTCGAAGAAATTAACAATTATTACAACAATGGAATACCATGAAAATATTTATTTGTATGAATATAATAAGAAGAATTGAATTTATCCATACAAAAAAATATTCCTAAATTGTGTAAGATGAGTATTATATTATGAAGTCTATGAAAATTATTTTCCTATAATTTAATAATTAAGAAGTAATTAGATAATGGATGGAATTATATTTCATATTTATAAATTACAAGTATTAAATGAATGGGCCTTATATAAAAAAAGGGCCAACCATGACTATCCATAAGGGATAGCCTATCAACCTCACTGTGAGGGTCAAGCTTGACCCATGAGGTAGAGCCAGAATGAGAACCATTCATGATGGTAGGAGAGTGAGTGGGATATTTACAGGCCCATAGGGGCACACACATAGGCGTGCAGGGGTTTTGGAAAGTGTTGGTGGTCCATTGTGGGTTAGTGTGGCAGATGAGGCATGCAATGAAGGTTTCTGTGGGTGTTGATCCCCGGTTAATTGCTTTGAAGAGTTTCACAGTGATATTTTTAATAAAGGAAGTGCTCAACTATGCCTGAGATTGATGTGGGAGAATGTACATTGGAAAAAATTCATCCATTTTAATGAGATACAAATAAAACACTCATTGTCATATTAGATTTATATCGATCATCCAATTGAATTAGACCATCGTCTTCATCCTTATGGCCCTTGACAATGCTTCTATTCACTAGAGAATATGACTGAACTTCCATCCATCTAGATTAAGGTCACCATAGTTATTTCAAGACTAATTTTTCAAGGAGATGAGATGAAGGAAATTGATTCATGCAATCCTTATCTTGTATGCATTTGGACATTCGAATAATGAGCTATTAACAAATAAAAATGAAATTATTGTGAGTTGTTCAAGTATCAAAAATGAATTGATGTGTTCGAAATATAAATGATGAAGAGCATGTGATAACAATTATGTGCATGAGGAGTTCATCAAGGATGAAAACCCACCACGATTATCAGCATCATAGAGATTAAAAGGGATTCTATATTCAAAAATATGAATGTTGATATCTTTGGGATCTAAAATTATTGATATACATGGAATAAAATGTAGATATGATGTAGTGAAAGGAAATTATTTTTTTCTTATAAATACTAAAGGATAAAGTTTAAGTTAATTTCTACATATTTTGAGAGGTTCTCATTTCCCAAAGATAACAGAGCACCACGAACACCACTATTTCAAAAAGGCTAGAGAGATGTCATGAAACATATTACTTTCATGAAGAAAAAGAATCTTATGGAATAACAACTTGTCAAGCACACACTTATGGGTTTATCGAAGAAATTAAGAAGTTTTAGAGACACGCGTATGTGTATCCATTCATGTTCGCACGATACCTTTATGCAGAGTGAACTTGAGACACTGCAAACCAGTGTTTATAATATCATTTAATTATGTGAATAAGAAATAGAGAGTTAACATTCATACAAAAGGATCCATGATTACATTATTTCCATAAAGGAACCTTGAGAATAAGTGGACAGTTTGTATGTGTTTTTTTTCTAAAGTAGAGAGTGCACACATGTAGTGTGTGTATACAGTGGTGCGAAGAATAGTATATGCGGTTGAAGAGAAGCCTTGCATGAATGATTTCTCATGCACACATAAAGTTTTAAACAATTAAGAATAACTCAAGACATGCTTGGGGAGAAGAACATAAAATAATAACTCAAAATAAATATATCTACTAAGGATTTATTTGATAATCACATGAAATATTAAGGAGAATATTATTTGAATTTTCCCATGAAATATTCATGCATGAAGTGTTCTTGAAGATGATTGAAATTGTGAAAGATAGTGTTGTATAAAATAATTTAAGAAGTATTTATGTTCTCTAATTGCACACATCTAATCAAGTTCGTGTCATCATAAGTAGAAGAATGAATAAAATCCCGAGCATAGTTACACTAAGGCAACCAGTCATTCATAGGTGATCTGAATTATTTGTGCAAGACCAACAATCCCAACCAATGGCAGATGAAGGTACTTGAATATGTACAAAAGCAAGTAAAATCCTACAACCTCATAGAATAATATTAATATATCATCCAAAAATGGATCAATCCTTGAATAAAGGTGAAGTCTTCCTGTTGGTTTTGGGAGTAGGTGAAGCCTTCTGGTTGGTTTCTAGAGAAGAAGGAGTCTCTCGAATAGATTCAGAGTATGAATTTTTTTGGTTAGATCCATAAGAAAAATGAGTTTCTCAGTTGGATATTGATTAGAAGTCATTAAATTAGAGAAAAAATTAATTTTAATCACTTTCTTGATAGTGAAGAGTCTATAAATGGGGGGAATAACTATTCGAAGCAAGGAATAGAATTTATCTAAAAATTGAAATTATTGTGTTCTTATCTCTCTATATTATTAAAATGACACGTGAGGTTATATTAAGAGATAATATTAATTGGATTGATAAATTTAAAAAATTTGAGAGTCTTAATTGAAAATAATAGGAATTCATTAGAATAAACCACTGATTCACCCCTCCCCTCTCTGTGGTCAATCTGGCCTATGGAACTACAAGTTATATCAATGTTTTTGTTCCCTATAGAGATACAATAGATTATTTATGAAGTGAAAATTTAATGAAATGAATGATCTATCCTAGATATAAAAAATTTATGTTACTCTTGAGGATACTAATATGGATATTTATGCCAATACTCAGAATAATAAAAATAAAACACATGCAAGAAAAAAAAAATATTACAGCAAAGGCATAGACAAGAGGTGTGAAAATTGTTATATATTGAAATAATTATCTTCATTATGATTCTTTGGATGAATTCCCCTCAAGAAATAATGATGATATATAACACAGTGACATTTATTCAATATTCTAAGAAAATTTGAAAAATGTACCAAGAGATGTGGTGAAATATATTATTGTAGGTATCAAGGATCTTCAGGATGAAGACATAATGTTAGAAGAAGAGCCTTATGTTTTGTAAGAGGCACTGACTAAAAGGGCTTTCATATCCAAACCTCAAAAAAAACTTATTAAAATAAAGGAAGAAACAATTTTTCTATGTAATTAAATATATGCTGAAGATGTTGAAGAATTGAAAGTAAGTGTTCATGAGAAATAATTATTTGAGATTGTATATTTAGAATCTTTCCATGAATTTAAAACATTGTACAAAGTTGATACGGTTATCAAAGATGATCAACTGGAGGATAAAGATAATAGTTTAAATGATCTTAATATCTCTTTGAAATAATTCAAAAATATGAATAAAAAACAAATAAACAAGATGAAGGAATATTGGGAAAATAAGTTGAGAACAGTTGAGGCTAAGTACAACAACCTTGACATGAAGTATTTAGATCTGGAGGTGATATTGAATAATGATCAATTATTACAAGTTTTAAATTCCCACATATCTAGAAAAGGGGATACATCGACTCAAGTTTTATTTAAGTATAATGACACCAAGTAGATCATGAGATCATCCTCTAATAAAATGGAAATATTCTCTAAGAATGAGGGATACCATAACACAGAAGCTATATTATGTATTAATGAGGTTTTAGTTGTTGGTACAAGTTTTAAACCAAACTCCCATAAAGTATGGATAGTGAAACATGCTTATGAACCAACCACATGGTGGATGTAAAAATAAGCTTTATGATTTGTTTCCTTAAGATCTGTTCCAAATAGTTGTGGTTCCACTAAAAAATAGCATGGTTCTCAATCTATGAAATCTAAATAGACTACACCATAAAAGAGTAGAAAAAATCATATGCTATTATTTGTGTTTCTTGAATTTAGGGGTGAAAAGATAAATAAAAGAAAATCCATTGCCCAAAGAAGAGAAATCCATAGGAAAAGAAATGTGACAAGTCATTCTTAGGATGTGAACCACAAAATAATATTATAAAACAAACTACTTCCAAAAAGAACAATGAGAGATAATTTCCTACATTAAAAGAAAAGAGAAATAATTCAAGAATATCAATGCACCCTAGACAAAAGAAGACTCAAATTGAAGAATTTTGGAAAAACAAGTGTATATAATGAGTGAATATCATGGAAACATGCATGAATCAATTGGGAGTCATGGTGAAAATATGAAGTCAGGTTGTCATAGAAAGAATGTTGTGACAAAAAATTCATTCAACCTGCTAAGAAAGAAGATATTTGAAGGCTTGAATAAAATTTGTGGAAGATGTAATTAGAAGGCTCACAAAGATGAGAAATGTTTAAAAAGAATTTCAAGAGATATTCCTTATATTTAGAATCTGAATAAGATTTAACAATAGAACAACGAAAATTCATGTGCATATTATAAGAAGACAATAAAAATGAATACCTAGTTGTTAGGCCGAATCAACAGAAATTGGAAAAATAGTTGAAGGAGGATGAAAAACATTCTAAATTTGAAGGAAATAAAGTTTTCATAGAAACTGAGGTGGAAAAATTATTCCACACAGATTTTATTACAAGTTGATTAATATTGGGTGAAAATAATGTCCCAAGTTGAGTGGTAGTTCTCAAAATGAATGTTTATCATGATGAATAAAAATTTCTTTCCTTATTCCCCATTATATATATGATTCTGTACTAGAATTCAGATAATTTAAGGATATGCATGCATACCTTGGGGGGAAATGATGAAATGAAGTAGTTAAATATTCACTAGTTAATGAATTTTATACTTCTTAATAGCTTTATAAAATGGGAAGATTAGTTATGTTAATCTCAAATCCATCCCTCGTTCTTAATTGTATTGTGCATATCAATTAAAGGGTAGTGTTTGGTTGATGATAAAATTACCCAAAGGGGGGATCTTTTTCACCTGAAATTTATGATGTGTTTGTTAAATTGTGTGTTGGATTTAGCATTTTATTGATAAATATGATTACTTATAACACTTCTAAATGTGAATTGATAGTTTATGAGCAAGATTTCACATTCATTGTAGTTTATGGATGATATAGAAATATTTTATTCTATCTATATTTTTTTAACACTAGGTTAGACCACCTAGAAATAGAGTTGATTTACTATAGGCTCTTTGATAAGAAAGTCATGTGATATTATCCCTCATTTAAAAGTTACAAATAAAATTTTGATATATTGGAGAAGAACATGTTTTATGATGGAAAAAATTGGATGAAAAGTACCCCACTTACCATTTTCAATTTATTTCCAATAAGGGGGAGAAAAATTCAGTACAAATATTGACTTTTAAATATGTTAAGAGACATTCACAGTAATATACAAAAGGGGGGATTTTTGGGCATAATGTTTCATTATTTCAATGGTGTTCCAATATCTGTTTGGTGAGTTTTTGGAAGAAGTGTATATGCTTGGAGAATTGTTATAGATTCAATTAATGACATTGGATGTCACTCTCAGGAAATTGTCCTTGGAAATGTGATGATATTTAAACTAATATCTAAATGACAAAGTCATTTGTATTGAAGAAATTCAGAGTGCTTAGAATAATGGAAGACCATCCAAATATTAAATTGCGTGAGCAGAAGAAGAAGAATTAAAGTTAACCATGCAAGAAATTATTTATATATTATTCATGAGGAGTAATAAATTATGAATCCATGTAAATTATTCTTATATAAAATCAAGATGAATAAGGAATTTGAGAATGACTATAATTCTATTTTATACTTTTAAATTGTAAGTATTACATGAATTGGCCATATATAAAGAATAGGGCCAACCATGAATAGACAGAAGGACTAGCCCATCAACCACTCTATGAGGAGCAAGATCAACCCATGATGGATATACATACTATGAACTATACATATATTTCGAAGGTAGAGTGGGGTGTGTATAGTCCTCCAAGAGTTCACGCCTAGGTGCGCATGGGTTTGGGATATTATTGGTGGGACAACGCATGTCGTTGTCACCTGTAAAGTGTGTGTGGGCGTTTATCGCCCACTACCACCTCAAAATTTTTGGGGAATGGGATTTTTAATAAACTAACTGTAAAAACACACTCAAGATAAATGCGGCACAACATGTCATGGAAGATGTTCATCTGTTTTAATGCGAAATGAATAAAACTCCCATCATCTGATTGTGTTGATCTTGCCGTTTTTATTGAATTATGTCATAATATTTATCCTCCCAACCCTCGACGGTGCTCTAGTTCATTGAATAAGATGAAAAACCTATATCAATAAATCATGAGGTTACAATTTTTATTCCAAGTATGATTTTATGATGATATGAGATGAAGTAACTCCATACATGCAATCTTTATCTTTCATGCTTGTGAACGATCAATGAATGATCTACTGCCGAATACAAATGAATTTTTAGTTGATTGTTCAAGTATCCATAAATAATCGATGTGTTCAATATTCAAATGATGAGGAGCATGCGATAATAAGCATGCACATGAGAAATTTGTTGCAAAGGAAGAGGCGCCACAATTATCAGCATCGTGGGGATTAAAAGGAAAGACATTTTTGAAAATATGAAAGCTTATATCTCCAAGATTTCATAGTATTGATAGACACAACATAAAAATGATAAAATAAGGATTTGTAAGGAATGTTGGATTTACCAATAAATATTGAAAGATAAATCCGAAGTGAATTTCTTTACATTTTGAGAGTCTCTTTTTTCTGAAAAAATAGAGCACCATAAACACCACAATTTCATGAAGGGTAGAGAGAAACTATAAACCATATTTTATTCATGATGAAGAAAAATCATATAGCCTCCTGACTTATGAAGCATGAAATCAGGGGTTTCATGTAGAAACAGATAAGCTTCAGTGATACCCTTACGCTAATCCATTCATGTTTGAATGATACCCTTATGTTCATTGAACTTGAGATACGATTAACTAGTTTTTATAATATCACTATGTTACATGAAAAAAAATAGGTAGTTAACCTACATATGTAAAGATCCATTCATACCTTATGTTTCTGAAGGAAGATTGAGAAGAAGTGGACAGTGTAAGTGTATTGTTGCGCTAAAGTGCATAGTGAATACATACAATTTGTGCATACTATTGTGTGAATAGTAGTGTATATAATAAATGAGTTATTTTTATGGATTAATTCTCATACACACATAAAGTCTTATTAATTTGACAAAGACCCTAGATATATTTAAGGAAAATCACATAAAATAATATGTCAAAATAAATATTTATATTTCAGGGTTTTATTTGATAACCACTTAAAATATTAAGGAGAATAATATTTTTATGTGCCCATTAAATATCCATTAATGAAGATTACATGAAAAATATTGAGATTTTTCAAGTTATTATTGCATAAAATAATACAAGAAGTATTTGTGTGCACTGATTTCAAACATCTAACTGAGGTCGGGTCTTCATTAGAGGAAGAAATAATAGCAGTCGTTGAAATGTTTCAAACATCTAACTGAGGTCGGGTCTTCATTGGAAGAAGCCTTTTAATGGCAGTTTTCCAAAACACTGCTAAATGTTTTTAGATCAAAAAATAAGTGGTGGTTTTTGTGGCATTTTCTAAAAGTGGTGTTAAATGTTTTTAAAAAAAATTATATTTTTTTATTACAAATTTACAATTATTTTTAGAGACGGTTTTTTCAAAACTACCCCAAAAACGAAGAAAAAAAATTAAAAAATTATCTGTTAATTTATTATTATAATTTATTTATTATTTACAATAAAATATAGTTTTTTATTTATAATTTTAATAAATTATAATATGTTAAATAATAAATATATATAATTATTAGTTAATAATAACGTGAAACATAAAAAATATACAAAAACTTGAAGATCGTTCTTCAACATCAAATGACCATAACTTCTGATCTGAGAATCCATTTCAGCTCTTCAAACAGTCAAATCAATGATTATGAAATGAGATAAAACCAAGTGAGATTTAAATCCTGTCATAATCAAATAGAAACAATATATTCAAATTTCAAAAAGGTCGTAAATAAAACTCGAACTTCAAACTGCCATAACTTTTAATCTGGTTGTCCATTTGGGTTCTACCACTTATCAAATTAAAGCTGTGATGATCTCTACATTGTTTAGTTGTAGTACCACCACTTTGAGCATTGTATCCTTTTTTCGTCATCTAGAATGGCCTAGAAGGCTTAGGAAATAGAGGTTTTACTTTCCTACCCCAATTTCTTAAAATTCAAACTATTATAACTTTCAATCCATGTTTTTGTTCAGCATTTACCACATATCATATCAAAGATTATTTCAGGATCTTCAATTTGACTGGTTCTGGAACTAAAAAAGGAGTCTCAGGTCAAGTTTTATAGTCATTTTAGAGTTTTTTGTGTTTTTTAAGAGCTTCTTAATGTTTTAAGATTTATTTATTATTTTATTTATTTATTTTATTATTTATTTATTTCTTAATAAATTATTTATTAAATAATTATCTATTATTTATTATTTATTATTTATTTATTTATTTATCTATCAATGTATTTATTTATTTATTTAATAATTAATATAAAATATTTATTTATTTATTATTACTTAGTTATTATGTACACATTAAGTATTACTTTATTTTTAATTTACTAATTAATTATTATTTAGTTATTTATTATTAGTTTTTTATTCATTTATTATTTATTTATTTATTTATTATTTGTTCACTATTTTTTAATTATTTATTAATTATTAATAATTATTCAATATTGAATGTTATTTATTAATTATTATTTATTAAATATTAATTAAGAAATAAGAATTATTAATTATCGATTATAATTATTATTCATTATTAATTATAAATTATGAATTATTTACTAGTTATTAGTTATTATTTATTATTTATTTATTTATCTATCTATCTATCTATTTAATTTTTATTTATTTATTCATTTATTCTTTGTTATTTATTCATTATTCTCTATTCATTCTTATTTATTATTTAATGCTTATTTATATATTTATTAATTTATAAAATATTTATTTATTATTAGTTTATTATTCATTTGTTATTTATTATTTATTTACTATTTATTTATTTATTTATTTATCCATTATTCATTATTAATTAATTATTACTTAATTATTTATTAAAAATTTATTGCTTATTTATTAATTATTTAAAAAAATTTATGAATTAATTATTAATTCTTAATTCTTAATTCTTATGGACCAATTATAATTTATTATTTATTAATAATTAATAATTATTTACTATTCATTATTCATTATTCATTATTCATTATTCATTATTTATAATTTATTTATTTAATCATTTCTTCATTAATTTATTTATTCATTCATTTATTCATTTAATTATTATTTATTATTTATTATTTATTTTTTGTTTTTTGTTTTTTGTTTTTTGTTTCATTTTTTTTTATTATATTTTTATATTATTAATTTATTTTTATTTAATTATTATTTACTTATTTATTATATATTCATTATATATTTATTATTTATTTATTCATGGTTTATTATTTATTAATTATTATTTGTTATTTATTATTTGTTATTTCTTATCTTTTATTTTTCTAATTTACTTTTAATTTATTATTTATTTGTCATATATTAATTTATTTTTTAGTTAATTTATTATTTATACATTTCTTACATAATATATGTTATATGCTATATATTATATATTATATATTATATATTATATATTTTATATTATATATTATATATTATATATTATATATTACATATTACATATTATATATTATATATTACATATTACATATTATATATTATATATTATATATTATCTATTATCTATTATCTATTATCTATTATCTATTATCTATTATCTATTATCTATTATCTGTTATCTATTATCTATTATATATTGTCTATTGTTTGTTATTTATTATTTATTATTTATTATTTATTTCTAACAATTTACTATTTACTATTTACTATTTACTATTTATTATTTACTATTTATTATTTATTATTTACTATTTACTATTTATTATTTACTATTTTTTATTTACCATTTACTTCGATATTATATATTTCATTCATTAATACTCATTTATATTGTATTAATTAATTAGTTATTATTAAATATTAACAATTAATTACTAAATACAAATTATTAATTATTAATTATTAGTTATTAGTTATTAATTATTGATTATTGATTAATTATTCTTGATTGATAATTATTTAGTGTGCATCTATTTATTATGTAATATTTGTTTTTCCAATTAATATATATATATATAAGTATATTAAATTCGATTTATATACCACACGAAGAGCCTACTAGAGTGGTAAAGTCTTTAGAAAATAAGTAAGAGATAAGGGGTTCAAATCTCACCCAATGCAGAATTTCAATATATGACATGGGCATGTGCATGGATGGGCTTGTGCAGGGATATGGACATGAGCATGGTAATAATAATTAATAATTAAAAAATAATAAATAAATTGTGAAAATAAATTAATCAATTAATTAATTAATTATAAAAATAAATTAATTAAATAATTACAAAAATAATTATTGATTTATTGATTTATTTATTTATTTATTTATTTAAAAAATAAATAAATATCAAATAAATAAATAATAATAACTAAATAAATAGAATTAATTAATTAATTCCTAAAATAAAAATAATTAATTAATTAATTACGAAAATAAAATTAATTAATTAATTAATTACACAAATATAAAAATAAAAAAATAAAATAAAATAAAAAATGATTTAGAGATGGTTTAAACTACTGCTTAAAAACCGTCGCTAAATTATTCTATGATAGTTTTAAAAAAATGCCATTAATTGATTGTCGACACGTGATTTAGTAGCAGTTTAAATTGACCCTAAATGTAAATTTTAGCATTGTGTTATGATTTTCAACTTCCATCAAATTATTACATTTTATAGGATTCAAACTGTAAATAGTGATGATATTAACTAGAAAAACCCCAAAACGATCCAAATACCTATATATATCTAATAAGTATAGATCTTTATTGGCCATTAGAAAACCAAAAAAAATAAGAATAAAATAATTCTTGACTATAAAATTTTGAAAGTGTTTTGTGTATTTATGACCCTTACAAGACCTTTACCTAGATAAACTAATAGATTTATAAAGAAAAGTGGCCCTAATAAAATCACCTCTAATTGTTATTGAACAAGATCTAGGAAGAGGAGTTAGATCATCAGTGATCTGTAGGACTGCCTGTGGAATCACCTATGTGGTTCTTCTAAGCCTTGAAAATGCTGATTTCCTTAGAGGTGGTGTATCTCTGATAAAATTACCTTTTTATATGACAAGTGATAGTCGGGGTGACTATGGGGAAAAATGCTCTAACCCCATGGGATGGAGTTTCCCATGAGATTTTGTTGATTTTTCTATGGCTCTCCTCAATTCATTAGCTCATATTCTTTTATATTCTATATATGGTGAGTCTTTTAATGGTTCTATTTGAAATATTCTCATCATATAAGGAAAATATTTGTTTATGGGTTAGGACAACCATAGGTTTAATACCTATTTCATTTTCTAGTATCCCCGTACAAGAGTCTCTCAATTGATCATTCCCACCTTGTATATCTATTATACCTTTAAAATGATTTAGTTTTTTTAGAAAAATCTACTAAAATTTACATTTTCAAGAAAATGATAGAAAATAATGAAACTAAAATTCACCTTATAAGGTTAGTCTTGTGGGTCTACAAGTGGGGGAAAATGGAGTAATCTGATCTCTCCCCATTCCCCCATATGTACATGTGGAGAAACATCCATGATTATTAAGGAAAGTGCATTGATACTGTTGATGAAAATATTTTGGAGATGTGAATATTATTTTCTAGATTTTGTATTACATGCTATTGGTAGGGTTCCAATGTCTATTTAGAGACATTGGTCATCTAACACCTTAATATGATAGGAGTAATCCTCATAAGGAAAACATTTTCACCTATGAGAGTCAAACGATTCTCAATGATTGTGGCATAGAAATGATAAGAATTTTCCCAGAAGGGACTTTGGAATAACATACTAAGATATGGTTATAATATAGAACATGACATATGTCTTGTCTATGGGAAACTTCTCCCACAAGATTCTAAAATTTCCCATATCCTTAATACACTATTCATAAGCATATTTTGACCATAAATTTCACCTCATGAATAATTTTTCAGGAAAAATATAATATTATTGGACATATATAGTCTTCTTTTGGATCAAATAATTTAGTGGAAGAAGTGATAGTGAACATTTTATTTTCTCATTAGTTAATTTGTCAAAAAATACACAAGATGGGGATTTTTTTGATGAAACCAACTTTGGATTTACAAGAACCTCTTGATAATAAGGTGAATTTGGAATTATTGTTTCATGGGGTGACATTCTTTTATATCTGATACACTACCATAGGGAGTAAATTCCTGTTAGGTACCATTAATAGGACAACCATTTTTACTTTTTTTATTATTATGGGTAAGACCTATGTGATTGATGCTTTCTTGGCTAGTGACAAGGGGATAACCTCTATGTCATCTAGATGTGTTGTCACTAGTAAAACCTCTACAACTAGTACCATGGGGAGGACCTCCATGGTGATTTTATGTATTTTTTGAGGTGATTCACTATAACTAGCAATTTGGGGAGGCCCTATAGGATTTATGGGGTCTTTATTATTGGAACTAGGATGGCCTCCATGTTAGACACCATTCGGAGTACCTCTACTATTATAATATTCTTCATCCACAACACTTGAAAGACCTCCATCTTGGGTGAATGTAACATCACAAATAGGGCCGACAAAGTGAGTTTTATGGGGAGGATCTTTAAAATTATTATTTTATATCTTTTCAGCATGCGGAGGACCTTAGTGACAACTAAATTTTTTTCATAGGGAGGGACTCTATAACTAGTTCAATGGGGATGACCTCTAAAAAGGAAAATTTTGTTTTACTATAAGTAGGACATATGTGGTCACTAACCTTCATGGTTTGTCTGCATATTATCATAAGGAGGACCTTCATGGGTGGTCATCATATTTTCTTAAAGAGAAACTACATGATGGTTACTTTTGGAAGGGCCTTCAGAGTTTCTTGATATATCACTGTGGGGAGGACCTCTGAAAAAAATGGTTTATATCCCTTTTCATTAAGAGTTCAATTAATGCATTAATAAATGCCTATATGGAAAACTTTTTAGGTTTCCAATTAATAATGATATACAATTTTTTCCCATGTTTTCATCAGATTTAGATAGCATTGTAAAGACCCGATTTTCCATGTAATTTTTTTTAATAATATGGAATTATTATGAGTCTGTCAAAATTGACGACGCGTGATCCTGAGACCCGGTGTGCCCAGAATAAATTTATGAACTTTTTTATATTACATTCAGTAAATGAATGGATGACATTTTTTATCTTCTAAACTGGTGCTCGGATTAAAAATCTAAGGGTACTGTGGAATCGGCAGTGTCGGGATTCGATTAAGGGGGGTTTAACCTTGATCGTAGTCGGTTGAGAGAGGGATGTCAGTTTTTGCAGTTTTCTATAGTAAATTAAAAATTAAATTTATTTTTATTTTATTTCATTTCCACATCTCTTTAGGTTTCAATGGTGGAGACCATAAGGGGTGATTGGTCATTTAATGTTGGGCATTAAATGTTCGATTACACAAAATGTGTAACCACCAATCCATTTAATTAATAAGATTCAGTAATTATAAATAACTGAATCACATATTAAATTAAGAGTTATTTTAACCCTTTCTCTGGGTTGGGTGTTTGTTTCCATTGGCGAAAGGACAAGGAGGATCTTGAGGACCCTGACAAAGAATGGGTCTCTCAATCGAAAACTGAAGATCGTCGTTCGAGCTGCGTCTTTGGAGGCTTGTTATGGGACTGACGAATGTTGACTCTTCCTCAAACGCAAATGCTCTCCAATGATCTTGAGGTAGGGTTTTTGTTTGGTTTTAGTTTCAAGAGTTGTTGAATCTTATTCTACTCTCTTTCTATCAAGCTAACACGGAGGGCGCAAGCCAAACGAACAAGGCCTGAACCCTGTGCCTTTTTTGGGAAATTGGTGCGTTCTTCATGATCATTTTATTCGGGTTGAATGAAACCTGGTACGGCATGTGATGGAAGAGGCCAGAAATAGTCATTCGTGGAGGAGAGAGTGGTGTGATGTCATGCCCCACAAGTCTATAAGGCTGCGGCCGTATCCGCAGCTGGTGAAGACGGCAGTCGGCTCTGACCAGCCGTGAAGGAGGAGGAGGCACGCTGCCGGAAAAGGTGGTCATGGCATACAGCCATGGCGGACAGCGGTGGGCAGCATTGGCTGGCTATGTATGGAGTCGAGCGGCATACCATCATGTGTATTTGAAGTTGGTCATGGCTCAGAAGTCGCGACGGAGGGCCGAAACCCGCAGCGGGTCCTTTGGGCGACCTAGCAGTGCCTCGTGGATTCGTGGATCTGTTTCCAAATTGGGAAAAAAACCGATGCACCAACTAGGGTGGACCCCAGCCAGTAGGGCCACCACACAAATCAAACGGCAAAGGCAATTTAAAAAAAATGGGGGGAGGGGTGGCGCTCCCCCAATGCCATATACGGCGGGCCCCGCACCATCGGGCCGTGATTCTAGAAGTCCGGACCACACAAGCCTAGTGGGTCGGGCAGCTCAAGCCCACCAAGATGGTCCACAGCCCAGCCCAACCATGTCAGCCCAAGACAGTTCGGGGTGGGCCGAGTGAATCCTGAACCGGTTCAGGTCGACCCGAACCGGGTTGGACCGGGTCGGACCTGACCCGGACCCAACCAAGACCACTTTCACTTAAAGGGCCATAACTTGTGAACTGGACATTCATTTGATGAAACGTTGACATCCTTGTGATCCTAGGAGGGATAAGACCATTTTGGTATACTCCACTTGAGTTTTGGATAAATTTGGAGTACGGACGGGTTGGATCAAACCCGAATCCTACCGGGCCCTCGGTACTAAAATGCTTATAAGTCACAAACTGGGTATCCGATTGAGGCACCTTATGTTGTGTTGGATCCCTTACATCATAGTGGTCTATTAGGATAATTATTATTGGAACTTCTTGGATGTTGAGGCACGGCCTATGACTTCATGATCGGGTACTCCCAGAATCAAGCATGCTTAGTGCGGGAATCTCGTGGATGGATGTAACATGAAGGAAGAACATTGATCATGTGTAGGTCAGGATCTATCGATCTTGTGTGGGTAAGTGCCTAACAATCCTTTGTGGGTTAGTATCTATCGATCCTCTGTGGTTCAGTGCTTAATGATCCTATATGGGTCATTATCTATCGATCCTATGTGGGTCAGCAGCAGAGCCTCTTGATAGAGTATGATTTTTCAGCGATACGACTAATAATATGTACTTCTATACTTGAGTTATATACCTAGTGTGATTTGAGTCTTTTATCTTCGTGGTGTTTCCTTCATGTTGTTACCTTTTTGGTACTCTTAACTTTGTGGTGTTACCATCATGTTGTGACCTCTGTTGTACTCTTACCTTCGTGGTGTTACCTTCGTGGTGTTATCGTTGCGGTATTCTCACCTTTGGGGTGTTAGCCTCATGTGTTACCTTTGTGGTATTCTTCCTTTATGGATCAGTTGTGAAAATGTCTTAAAATTTGGAGTCTTATGTTTTCTCATGTATGAGACGATTATCTCTTGATAACTTAGGTAAATGTATGGGAATATACCTAAGTAGAGTTAATGACTACTACTTTGAGCTTTGTGATTCAGGTATTTCTTTATGGTTGTTCCTTTGTGGAAATTTGGGAGACCATCAGGGGTCTCAGGGTCCCTATTGAGTATTGTTATACTCACCCCAACACGTCTTATGCCTTCACCTTGTTTTGTCTTGTGCAGATGACAGGTAGCATTGATCGAGGCTGTGGGAGTCAGGCCTGGACGGTGCTCAGAGGTGGACCATATGACATGACGTAACATAGTGAATATTGATTTTGAGTTGTACCTGCCATTCAAGTAGGATCCTTGGTAGAAATTCCAGGAGTTGTTTCCCTTTCAGTTGTACTTGTACATTCCAGTTGGGATTGTATTTTGGGCCCTTTACTTTCAGTACGCTTTTTACTACAGTAGTTTACATTGTGGTTGTTTCTTTTTGTGTTCTGGGATTGTGTGTTTTTACAATTTTAAAGTCAACTCCTTCCCGGTATAGGGATATTCCATTCCGATGCTAGTCTCCAGCCCCTAGACTATGGAAGGTGGGCATGGGGTAGTCACAGCACAGGCCCCGGGGGATGGGTCGTGATAAAGTGGTATCAGAGGAGTCAGTTCTACCAGAGTACTTGGACTGTAACAGCCCGAGATTTTATTAAAAATAATCTTTTTAATTTTAATGTCTTGTGTTGTACGCTACACCAAAAGGAGCTTGCACAACACACATCCTTGACTTGCCTTGCATTACACGCAATCGCGACCTTCCTCGATAGCGTGTGTAATACGCAATACCGAATTTCACTAAACAACGATATGTTATTAAAATATTATTAAAACTAGCCGTTATGAATAGTAATAACCAATTTTTGAAATTCTGTAAATCTTATTTTTCAAAATGAACTTCATTTTTGGATTCGGAGCATCGAATTTAGCCTGAGGTTAAATTTTGGTACTTTTCGGATAACTTTTATTTTATGATGAATAGTGAAAATTACTAAATTATAATTTAAAACAACTTTTTTTAATCGAAATAATTAATAGTGATAAATCATTAATTTGAGTGGTTTTAAAGTATATTTAGAATATATTTTTACAATTTAATACAATGTTGGTCATTGGATGTAATTTCACATTTAAACCAGACATAATCAAGTGTCAATCTTTTGATAGATATTGTTTCTTAAAAACACGCTATTTGTTTTAACAGCGGGATTTAATTATAAAATTAATTAATGAAACTTTTATGTTATGAATTTGGTAAAATAGACTTCATTTTTGAATTCGGAATATGAAATATAGCTTAGGATGAAATTTTGGCATGGTTCTGAAAAACATCAATTTTTGATGAATAGTGAAACTACTAAGTGGTAGTTAAAAAACTGAATTTTGCATAAAACTTAATTTTACCGCTTCTGTGAATGAAATTTTGAAAATCCGACAGACACGGTTAATATCAAGGACTAAAATGTGGTTCAATGAGATGAAAATAATTTTTGGTGAATAGTAACTTTTTACTTTTTTTTACCGCGGTTAATAGTAAATAGGGTAACTAAGGGTAAATATGATATTAATATTACCCTAACACATGTCCTAATTCTATTGGACAAGTGTAATTCGACCAAAAACAAACTTAGGAATAAAATATGACCATTTAGGCCCACTTGGATTAGATTAGGACATTTATTATTAATTTATTTAAAGAAGGGTTAAAATAGTTAAAATCAAAGTTTAATAAGTAAATCATTTTTAATATGGGGTTATACATAAGATAAATTCGATTGTAAATATTCATTAGAAATCTAAAAAGATTTCCTACATGATGGTATTTTATTTGTAATTTTTAGACATACAATAATATAATTTATTTATGACACAACGATGATGCAGTAATTATCCTTTTAAGGAAATATTAACATAATTGATGTTATAAATGCTCAAATGAATGTAATTTGAGAATTTTTATGAATTCCACTAATTTTCTAGGTTACTATGATATATTAGGGAAGCTTTAATCAACTTGGTTCGAACATATAATTCTTTTATGACTTTCACAAAAATCATATATCAAATAGTGTCAAAATTGACACAAAATAGTTTTTAAATAAAATATTATATTATTAATTGTTATTTTATTCCTAAAAATATAAGGTTCGGCCAAATGACTTAGATAAGGATATATATATTAATAATAAACAATTTGGGGTTCGTTTGGCTTGATATAGTAAGTTTATTAACCTTATAGTATAAGAACACAAGAAGACACGGTAAAAGTAAAATTATTTAACTTAATGTTAAATCTAAATGATAAGGTTAAAATAGGAACCTAAACTTGTCTAAATTCTATTGGATGAGAGGATTTCGACCCATCCCCACCTTAGCCTCGAAATAAATCAATTTTGAGCTAATTAAAACCGAACTTGACTTTATAATAAAATAATATTTTGAGATATTCCTAAGGTGCCCCTCTCCTCCCTTATAAAAGGACACCTCCTCCCCCTCCTCCTCACACCAATTTGAGCACTCAAGCTCGGCCAACCCCTGCCAAAATCTCTTCTCCACTTCCATAGAAACATCATACAGGTTCTGTTCTTCCTCAAAGACCAATTTTAGTGCCCTAAGAGGAGGTCTCAAAGAGGCGCTTCAAAGAAGAGGTAATTACCGTTACCAATTCTTTCATCTTTATTTCTTCTTCCACTTCTTCTTCATAGGTTGTTTCATTATGAAGTAATAAAATCAGTATCACTCATATACTGATATGTTATTATAAGTATGAAACAACCCTATCTCACCATCTATCCATCCTACGAAAAAAGAAATCACTACGCGTGCGTACGTACGGAATACCGTCTCCACGCCGTGGTGTAATCTATTTTCCACCACCACCTTACATGGATGGGTATAATGGTGTAAAGAATAACTATAAATAGTTATTACAACATCATATTGATTCTGTTATATTGTATAATCCACTCCAATTCAATTCAATAATTATGGAAATGATATCATCGCTCGTGCGTACGTACGGAATACCGTCTCCACGACGCGATGAGATTCATTCTTAATGATTAACCATTCATGAATGATTATAAAGTATATATAATAAGTACTAATGAAATATATGACATAATAATGATACTGGATTTATGTATATATATATATATGTATATCATCTACTTACTTCCATTCAAGACAATAAAGAAAGAAAAACAGTGTTCATGCGTACGTACGGACTACCGTCTCCATGAACGGTGTTTTTCATTTCATTTATCTATCTATTATATATATATATATACTGAATATATATGATATATAAATCATATTTTATATTCTGGATGTAAGTAAATCATGATATAAGTAATAATAATGTCAAGAACAACAAGTCAAAACACCTACGATAAATGAAACGAATTTACCCAAAACGCTTCTTTAACATGGAATTTACAAAAGAACGGGTAAAATAATGTCATAAGTGAACCATATATGATATCATAACAGTGAATATGATTTTGTAATAAGTCAATGACATTATTTAATCATTATACAGGAGGTTCGGACACATACGAAGAAAATCGGACCTAAGGTAAGGGAAATATCACAATCTCATTTTTATCCGAGATTGTTTATTCGTAAGTATTTACTGGGGTGTATTTTATCATCCACATCCATGTTCCCTCAATATGTAATATTATTTCCATCCACCTACAATTGTTTAAATCCAATTTTACCCTTCTATGAGTTTTTAGTAATGGATATGAAAGGAATCTTTTTTCGTTTTTCGTACGAGGTACTTTTTGACTTTTCCGACAAAAGTACGAAGAATGTTTTTTTATCTTATACGGCACGAACAGATTTATACTGTTTTATAAAGACTTATTTTCATGAAGCTTCCTCTAAATTATTTCATGACTATTTTCAATAAAATATCTTTCTTTTAAAATTGCATGATGTTTTGTGAAAAGAAATTGATTTTGAAGAAGAAAGGATATTTTCCTCAAGAATTCAATTCAAGTGTTTTATCAAAATTATTTTCCATATAAAATAATAAAGGGTTCTGTTTCTATCCATATTATTACATTGATTTGACTATGTTTTGATGGAATTATGTTTATGAATTCCTTTATCTTATATGAATGGTTTTATGGTGTCATGTTGTTTAAGAATCCCATTTTTATTACATGGGTTATGCAATGATTTATGATTTATGATTTTGTGGCACACATAAGAAAGGAATCATTAAGAGATGGGTGGGACCTATATCTCCCTCCAATTCATTGGGTAAAGATTTTATATCTCATGAGATAGACATGGCTGGAACGGAAGGTTATTTCGGTTCAGTGATACAGGACTGAAACGAGGAGTAAACTCGGTTCAGAAAGGGACTTTGTCCACTAAGATAGTCTTGGCAATGAGTCATGACTAACAAGAAATGATTTTCCATGATTATGTGTGAATGACACAAAGTTTTCAAGTTTTATGTTATGATTATGGGGATCTCATTTTCACTTCTATGATTTGTTCCATGTTAAGATATTATGCTCTCTTTTGCAGGTTAAGATTTCCAAAATGTTATGTTCTTATGAATACGATGTGATTGATATTTCTTTTGTTTACCCTTACTGAGCATTTGAGCTCACCCTTTTATGTTTTCTTTTCCCCAGGATATAAAGAAAGGTTTTAGGTAAAAAAAAGGGAAGATCTTTATAGGAGATGTTGAAGATCTTTCACCACGATTAGAAGATTACGTTCCGAGTTTCCAAAGACACTAAACTATTACGATCCTTGTGTGTGTGTTTTTTGTTATGTACTAAGTATTCCGCAAATTTAATGTAATGTCAATGTACGTCAGGCTTCGGGTCTCTACAGTTGGTATCAGAGGAAAGGTTTAGTCAACCTTTGGAAACTAGGATGTGAAAACGTTAGTGAGATCCCTAGAGATATTTCTAAGGTATGTCTAGGGATGTCCCTAAGGATACGTATACATATAGGATAGTCCTAGAACTATGGTAACGATCTTAGAATTAAACCTAAGATGTTAGATATTGAAGGTACTCCCCCTTTATTATGTTGTTTTCCCTATCATGATTTTTGCCTCTCACACTATTCTTTTTGGGTTTTAGAAAATGGCTGGAAACAAGATGATTCACAATAATGGAGGATATGATGGACAATGGAATTATATTCTTCATAATGAAATGGGATTTGGAAGTCCAAACATCATTATTATGCCGAATCAGCAATCTCATAATATGATCAATAAAGTAAAATTTGGTAAGTTTCCTGACTCGGCTAATAAGAGAAAGATGGAGTTTCATGATGATCATAGAGGAAAGAAAGTTCAATTTCCCCTATGTAATTCATGTGGGAAGAGGCATCAAGGAGAATGTTTCAAAGGAACTGGAAGATGCTTTGGGTGTGGAAAAGAAGGACACAAAGCAAGTAAGTGCAAAGGAAAAGTTTCAGTTAACACCATGGATGAGGATAATGGTATTGCTACGACATCAACAATGGTTAAATGCTTTAAATATGGAATGTACGGGCATTATGCAAACCAATGCCCTAAGGGAAAGTCTCATGAAGAGAATCAGTATGGTCGTATGGGAAGTATTTATGTTGTTGATGATGAAGAAACTACAAATGATATGTGAGATGAAAGAAATGTTGAAGCTCAATCAATGGTCTAAGAATGTAGTGGAATGATTAAATGTTTATCATGTGTAATGTTGTATAAGTAATCTCATGGAATAAGGAGACATCTAAGGATTGTTACACTGTTGTCTTTCCTTAAGTTTTGAAAGTGTATGATGAATGGTACCAGTAACCATGAAAGGTTATTCAGATACTTTTGGAAAGTAGATGATAAGTGCATAATGAAAGGATAAGAAGATAATGAGATATTTGATTGTATTCACGAGCTCATGATTGATATAAGGACTAAGTGATATCATGGTTTGAGTATATAGAATTTTGAGGATTTTGGTATGTGGAAAGTGTTAACTTTAAACTGCATTCATGTTTTCACTAAGGTATTCAAGAGAATACATGATTAAGGACTTTGAATGTTTGGAATGTGATCAACAAAACATATCTTATGATATATGGGGATCAACGATGGTGTTAAATCTATGGTAATCATTTTCACTATGTTATGAGAGTGGACTGCAGTATTATGGATAATCCTAAAGATTGAAATGGATTATGTTGGACATAAGTGAGTATTGTTTAAGGATAGAAGTTTTTTTTCGATATTATTGATGGGATGTTATAGTAATGTAGTTTTAGAAAAAGGACAACCTGCAGGACGGGTGACAGCCCATCGCTTCGGACAAGGCTGTGGGAATCGAACCCACAACCGAAGTGCCACTGGCCTTTATCGCCTACCACTGGCCTACAGGAAGTCCCTGTTTGGTAGAAACTAGTTTTATTATATTAAGCAATATGATATATGAAGTATAAGTCCATTTTAGGAACCATATATGATTAATCTCACTATAGATAGACTTATGTATGTAATTTTTGCTAACCTTTTGTTTGAGATAGATGGAATGACCCGTCATTCTATCACATGATCTGCTAACACTTCACGAATAACAAATTCAACTTCATTTATTTAAGTGATGAAGTAGAAATTGTTAAAGGCATGAACAACAGTGAGATTGTACCAAAATAAAGTAAGTATTTATTCTGATTCAAATTCTTTAACTTTAGGGAAACGATCTTGAAAACCTAAAATGTTGTCCTAGTGATCTTATATCTGATGAATCAGATGGTACCTTAGATCGTCAAAAATTTATGGCTTTGTGATTACTGGCTTTTCAATAGCCATGTTCTCTACCACTCTCCATCAGAACATGATGGTTATATTTCTCTTCCATATCCATATTTTCACCTAGGTGGAGACCCAGTGATTAGTTTATTTGGGTAATCGTTACATTTCATACTTTAGTTTTTAAAGCCAAGTTTTGGCATTCCTTTTTACGATGTGGGTTTCTATTAAAGAAACTTTCGAATAGTAAACCATTTATAACCCCGACGAATTTCGAGGGCGAAATTCATTTTAAGGGGGGTGGGATGTAACAGCCCGAGATTTTATTAAAAATAATCTTTTTAATTTTAATGTCTTGTGTTGTACGCTACACCAAAAGGAGCTTGCACAACACACATCCTTGACTTGCCTTGCATTACACGCAATCGCGACCTTCCTCGATAGCGTGTGTAATACGCAATACCGAATTTCACTAAACAACGATATGTTATTAAAATATTATTAAAACTAGCCGTTATGAATAGTAATAACCAATTTTTGAAATTCTGTAAATCTTATTTTTCAAAATGAACTTCATTTTTGGATTCGGAGCATCGAATTTAGCCTGAGGTTAAATTTTGGTACTTTTCGGATAACTTTTATTTTATGATGAATAGTGAAAATTACTAAATTATAATTAAAAACAACTTTTTTTAATCGAAATAATTAATAGTGATAAATCATTAATTTGAGTGGTTTTAAAGTATATTTAGAATATATTTTTACAATTTAATACAATGTTGGTCATTGGATGTAATTTCACATTTAAACCAGACATAATCAAGTGTCAATCTTTTGATAGATATTGTTTCTTAAAAACACGCTATTTGTTTTAACAGCGGGATTTAATTATAAAATTAATTAATGCAACTTTTATGTTATGAATTTGGTAAAATAGACTTCATTTTTGAATTCGGAATATGAAATATAGCTTAGGATGAAATTTTGGCATTGTTCTGAAAAACATCAATTTTTGATGAATAGTGAAACTACTAAGTGGTAGTTAAAAAACTGAATTTTGCATAAAACTTAATTTTACCGCTTTTGTGAATGAAATTTTGAAAATCCGACAGACACGGTTAATATCAAGGACTAAAATGTGGTTCAATGAGATGAAAATAATTTTTGGTGAATAGTAACTTTTTACTTTTTTTTTACCGCGGTTAATAGTAAACAGGGTAACTAAGGGTAAATATGATATTAATATTACCCTAACACATGTCCTAATTCTATTGGACAAGTGTAATTCGACCAAAAACAAACTTAGGAATAAAATATGTCCATTTAGGCCCACTTGGATTAGATTAGGACATTTATTATTAATTTACTTAAAGAAGGGTTAAAATAGTTAAAATCAAAGTTTAATAAGTAAATCATTTTTAATATGGGGTTATACATAAGATAAATTCGATTGTAAATATTCATTAGAAATCTAAAAAGATTTCCTACATGATGGTATTTTATTTGTAATTTTTAGACATCAAATAATATAATTTATTTATGACACAACGATGATGCAGTAATTACCCTTTTAAGGAAATATTAACATAATTGATGTTATAAATGCTCAAATGAATGTAATTTGAGAATTTTTATGAATTCCACTAATTTTCTAGGTTACTATGATATATTAGTGAAGCTTTAATCAACTTGGTTCGAACATATAATTCTTTTATGACTTTCACAAAAATCATATATCAAATAGTGTCAAAATTGACACAAAATAGTTTTTAAATAAAATATTATATTATTAATTGTTATTTTATTCCTAAAAATCTAAGGTTCGGCCAAATGACTTAGATAAGGATATATATATTAATAATAAACAATTTGGGGTTCTTTTGTCTTGATATAGTAAGTTTATTAACCTTATAGTATAAGAACACAAGAAGACACGGTAAAAGTAAAATTATTTAACTTAATGTTAAATCTAAATGATAAGGTTAAAATAGGAACCTAAACTTGTCTAAATTCTATTGGATGAGAGGATTTCGACCCATCACCACCTTAGCCTCGAAATAAATCAATTTGGAGCTAATTAAAACCGAACTTGACTTTATAATAAAATAATATTTTGAGATATTCCTAAGGTGCCCCTCTCCTCCCTTATAAAAGGACACCTCCTCCCCCTCCTCCTCACACCAATTTGAGCACTCAAGCTCGGCCAACCCCTGCCAAAATCTCTTCTCCACTTCCCTAGAAACATCCTAGAGGTTCTGGTCTTCCTCAAAGACCAATTTTAGTGCCCTAAGAGGAGGTCTCAAAGAGGCGCTTCAAAGAAGAGGTAATTACCGTTACCAATTCTTTCATCTTTATTTCTTCTTCCACTTCTTCTCCATAGGTTGTTTCATTATGAAGTAATAACATCAGTATCACTCATATACTGATATGTTATTATAAGTATGAAACAACCCTATCTCACCATCTATCCATCCTACGAAAAAAGAAATCACCACGCGTGCGTACGTACGGAATACCGTCTCCACGCCGTGGTGTAATCTATTTTCCACCACCACCTTACATGGATGGGTATAATGGTGTAAAGAATAACTATAAATAGTTATTAAAACATCATATTGATTCTGTTATATTGTATAATCCACTCCAATTCAATTCAATAATTATGGAAATGATATCATCGCTCGTGCGTACGTACGGAATACCGTCTCCACGACGCGATGAGATTCATTCTTAATGATTAACCATTCATGAATGATTATAAAGTATATATAATAAGTACTAATGAAATATATGACATAATAATGATACTGGATTTATGTATATATATATATGTATTTCATCTACTTACTTCCATTCAAGACAATAAAGAAAGAAAAACAGCGATCATGCGTACGTACGGACTACCGTCTCCATGAACGGTGTTTTTCATTTCATTTATCTATCTATTATATATATATATATATATACTGAATATATATGATATATAAATCATATTTTATATTATAGATGTAAGTAAATCATGATATAAGTAATAATAATGTCAAGAACAACAAGTCAAAACACCTACGATAAATGAAACGAATTTACCCAAAACGCTTCTTTAACATGGAATTTACAAAAGAACGGGTAAAATAATGTCATAAGTGAACCATATATGATATCATAACAATGAATATGATTTTGTAATAAGTCAATGACATTATTTAATCATTATACAGGAGGTTCGGACACATACGAAGAAAATCGGACCTAAGGTAAGGGAAATATCACAATCTCATTTTTATCCGAGATTGTTTATTCGTAAGTATTTACTGGGGTGTATTTTATCATCCACATCCATGTTCCCTCAATATGTAATATTATTTCCATCCACCTACAATTGTTTAAATCCAATTTTACCCTTCTATGAGTTTTTAGTAAAGGATATGAAAGGAATCTTTTTTCGTTTTTCGTACGAGGTACTTTTTGACTTTTCCGACAAAAGTACGAAGAATGTTTTTTTTAACTTATACGGCACGAACAGATTTATACTGTTTTATAAAGCCTTATTTTCATGAAGCTTCCTCTAAATGATTTAATGACTATTTTCAATAAAATATCTTTCTTTTAAAATTGCATGATGTTTTGTGAAAAGAAATTGATTTTGAAGAAGAAAGGATATTTTCCTCAAGAATTCAATTCAAGTGTTTTATCAAAATTATTTTCCATATAAAATAATAAAGGGTTCTGTTTCTATCCATATTATTACATTGATTTGACTATGTTGTGATGGAATTATGTTTATGAATTCCTTTATCTTATATGAATGGTTTTATGGTGTCATGTTGTTTAAGAATCCCATTTTTATTACATGGGTTATGCAATGATTTATGATTTATGATTTTGTGGCACACATAAGAAAGGATTCATTACGAGATGGGTGGGACCTATATATCCCTCCAATGCATTGGGTAAAGATTTTATATCTCATGAGATAGACATGGCTGGAACGGAAGGTTATTTCGGTTCAGTGATACAGGACTGAAACGAGGAGTGAACTCGGTTCAGAAAGGGACTTTGTCCACTAAGATAGTCTTGGCAATGAGTCATGACTAACAAGAAATGATTTTCCATGATTATGTGTGCATGACACAAAGTTTTCAAGTTTTATGTTATGATTATGGGGATCTCATTTTCACTTCTATGATTTGTTCCATGTTAAGATATTATGCTCTCTTTTGCAGGTTAAGATTTCCAAAATGTTATGTTCTTATGAATACGATGTGATTGATATTTCTTTTGTTTACCCTTACTGAGCATTTGAGCTCACCCTTTTATGTTTTCTTTTCCCCAGGATATAAAGAAAGGTTTTAGGTAAAAAAAAAGGGAAGATCTTTATAGGAGATGTTGAAGATCTTTCACCACGATTAGAAGATTACGTTTCGAGTTTCCAAAGACACTAAACTATTACGATCCTTGTGTGTGTGTTTTTTTGTTATGTACTAAGTATTCCGCAAATTTAATGTAATGTCAATGTACGTCAGGCTTCGGGTCTCTACATGGACTCTAATATTTTCTTTGTGAAAATAGTTTTAAGTGTTATGGGTGTGGTTTTTAGTTTGGTTAATCCTGTGTTGGGGAGCCGGCTGACGTATCCATACACCAAGACCCTGAGTTCTAATTTCAGACTCATTTCACGAAAACACTGAATGCGTGTGTTTTGAAAAAAATTCTTATGATTTCTTTGAGTCATCTCACCAGGTATAACTTATTAACTATGGTGCACCTATTTTCTTTCAATATGTCACCATGTTGACAGCCATCTATGATTCCTAGATAGTACACGATGAAGGTCCACCGAGCAATGAGGCCTCGGTGCAGGTCCCTCTTGCAGTGGTAGCACCTTTGGGTGGTGTACGAGAAGCATAACTACCTCTTCGGTAGTCGTTGCCACCATCCCCACCATTAGAGGGTGCAAGCCGACTAAGTGTGTTGCACATGTTTAAGTGGCATAGGCCTCTAAGGTTCTGAGGCGTGATAGATCCATAGGAAGCTGAGGACTAGTTGGAGGCTATGGACAGAGTTTTTCACTTAGTTTGGACACCAACTAATCGGATGGTGATCCTAGCAGCCAGCCTTTTCTAGGGAGCAGTTTGGAGAGGGTGGAGTCTGACACTCCAGTTACACGATGAGGAAACCCTTACCTTGGTAGACTTTGAGGGAAATTTTAGGGCATATTTCATCCCAGTGACCCTATGCTCAGTACGTATACAGGAGCTACTGCACTTACATTTGGGCAATATGACAGTGGCCCAGTACTCGGCGAGGTTCAGTGATCTCTCCCGCTACACCACCAACATGGTATATGACCCTTTCTTCTGGGCTCAAACCTCTGAGCAGGGTCTTTGATGGGATATCAGAGCATTGATGATATCTCTCATCATTCTGAAGTAGGCTGGGGTACCAGACCGAGAACTTTTGCGGGAGTGCTTCCAAGCTGAGTAGGCACCGACTGCGAGAGCCACCGCCAGATGTCAGGTAGTAGAGTCATCTGCAGGAGGTAGTAAATGCATGACGTATGGGCCCAAGAGGCCTAAACCATCTAGTGGATGAGATCAGGATACCGGGTTAGTGGTGCGGGTCTCACGGGATGGAGGAGTACAGATAAGGATCAGGCAGTGATACTCATATGGAGGGCAGGGTCACATGTCTCGCGACTTCCAGACCCATCATATGGACAACCATTATATGGTCAAGGGACTACTGAGGTAGAGGTAGAGGTTTGACTGAGAAGGTACACAAGGTGGTGGAAATGGAAGAGGTGTTGGTCGTGCAGCAGGCTATGGGCAGCGATTCGAGGTTCTACCACCACCACCTCCTGGTGGTCAACCCCGACCATAGGGAGCAGTTGGGCAGGGATGAACTCTGCTCCAGGAAGCTGAGTTCGATAACCATGGTGCTCTATAGATTATTAGAGGTAAGATCTATGTCTACTCCGCCTTAGCTATAGTACGTATAGACACAGGTTGTAGTCACTCTTTCATTACCACTGCACTCGTTCGTAGCACAAAGATTATGATGGAGTTATTGGCTCAATACTTACAACTAGAGAGTCCTACGGGAGAGGATTCTACGATTACACACTGGTGTCGGCCGAGTGAGATTACTCTATAAGGCGAGAGCTTCGGCTGGGATCTTCTATTATCAGCATCAAGGCCTTACGATATCATCTTGGGTATGGACTGGTTATCCACAATCCATGCTCAGATTGACTGTATTAGGCACAAATTGCAGTGTGTCCATAAGGATGGGACCAGCTTTTCCTTCACCGGTGATAAGGGAACCTTTTCATCACAGGATGGAATTACCTAGAGGAGAGTGCAGCCGATCACATATTAGTTTGTTATCCTTACCCTCGGATAAGTTGATGTTGAGAGTCCAAGCTATACGGTAGAGGTGGACCAGTATGTAGATGTCTTTCTTGATTATGTTCTGTGAATTCCTCCTCATATTGAGGTGGACTTTTACATAGAACTACACCCTAGTACAACATTGATATCTACACCACCATATTAGATGTCTCCCACAAAGCTTCGTGAGTTACGGGTGCAGTTGGAGTACTAACAGAGGAAGGGATTCATAAATCCAAGTGTTTCTCTATGGGCCGCCCCAATTTTGTTTTCCAAGAAGGTATATGAGAGTTTGAGACTCTATGTGGGCTATCGGCGCCTGAACCAGGTGACTGTGATGAACAAGTATCTACTTCTGAGGATTAATGATATTTTCGATCTATTGAAGGGAGCTCCATGGTTTTCAAAGAGAGAACTCAGATCAGATTATCATCATCTTTGGGTATGAGATAAGGATGTGAAAAAGAAAGCCTTCAGATGTCGGTATGGCCACTATGAGTTCTTTATTATTCCATTTGGCATGACCAATGCCCATGTACTATTCACGGGACTCAAGAACAGGATCTTTTAGCCATACCTTGATCACTTTGTGGTGGTCTTCATTGACGAAATCTTGATATACTCGGCGACGGAGGAGGAGCATGCCTATCATTTGCAGATAGTTTTGGATACACTCTGAGAGCACCAGAGTTATCGTAAGCTCTCGAAATTCGAGTTCTGGATATTGAAGGTCTTCTTTCTGGGACATGTTATCTCAGAGGCTAGAGTTGCAGTAGATCCGGTGGAGATAGAGGTAGTTCTTGATTGGGATCCACCTAGGAGTGTGACCGAGGTGTGGAGTTTCCTAGGATTGGATGGGTAATACCGGAGATTCATACTTGACTTTTTCAGAGTTGTGACACCCTTTTTGTCATTTACAATGAAGGGATAACCCATTATATAGACAGAGAGATGTCTGCATAGTTTTCAAGAGCGGAGGCAGGGACTGACAAGTGCCCCCATATTGAGGCTACCAAAAGAAGGTGTTGGGTATGTAGTCTATTGAGACACATCAGGGACCACGCTTGGATGTTTCCTGATGTAGGAGTGAGTAGTGATCACTTATGGTTCACGACATCTAATACAACAAGAGAAGAACTATGCCATCCATGACCTGGATTTAGCAGTAGTGGTCTTCGCATTGAAAATGTGGTGACACTACTTGATGGTTGAACGTTTTACAGTTTACACCGATCACAAGAGCCTCAGGTATATCTTCTCACAGAAGGACCTAAACCTGAGACAACAATGTTAGATTGAGTTCCTCCAGGACTATGACTTTGAGATATTTTATACTCATTGGAAGGGGAATGTAGTAGTATATGCACTCAGCATGAGGTCGGGTCAACAGTTTATGAGTGAGGCAACATGGCATCTAGTCGCATTATAGATATCCTTTTTGGTTAGGGATGGATCAGCTTACCTTCAGTCTATGACTTTACTCCCCCACTTATTCAGTGATTTTAGGAGGTACATCTTGAGGACATTGACTGCTAGACTCGACATGCTCAGATATAATCAGGATAGGCACCTGATGGATTTTCTAAAGGTGGGTATCATGTCATCTTATTTAGAGGATGCTCCATGGTACTAGTGGTGCTACAGGAGGAGGTGTTGAAAGAGTTCCATATGTCCCCTCTGGCGGTGCATCTTGGTGTGACAAAGATGTATGAGGACCTCCGGCATTATCACTGTTGGACAAGGATGAAGAAATCATTGGTAGAGTTTGTATTGGTAAGCCTCACTTGTCAGCAACTGAAGGTCGAGCATCAGGTTCTAGCAGGCTTAGAACAACCATTTTAGGTAATAGAGTGGAAGCGGAATGGTACCTCCATGGAATTTGTGACAGGGCTTCCATGTACGTCCATGGAACATAATTCCATCTGGGTGATTGTTGAACGACTCACCAAGTTGGCCCACTTACTTCCCATCTGAGAGTAGGGATCTATAGAGTGCTTGGGATTCCTCTATGTACAAGAGATTGTACGGCTTCAAGGGGTACCATCGACAATCGTATAAAATCATGATGCACATTTTACCTCTCGTTTTTTGAAGTGATTACAAGATTAACATGGGACTCAGCTATGTTTGAGTACCACCTTTCACCCTCAGACAGATTGTCAGATGGAGCGAACCTTTCAGACACTGGAGGACATGCTTCATTCTTGCATCCTAGATTTTTCCCACAGTTGTGAGGATCACTTTCCCTTGGTGGAGTTCACCTACAACAACAGATATCACTCCACCATCGGTATGGAAACATTTGAGGCCTTTTATAGTCAACCATGCAGGTCACCTATATATAGGAAAACCTAGGGGAGTCAGTACATATGGGTCCAGAGTTGGTACGGGCTACCACGGAGACGGTACAGATCATCTGGGAGAGGATAAAGAATGCACGGAGTAGAAAGAAGTCTTATGATGATAGGATATTGAGACATCTAGAGTTCCTGGAGGGGGAACATGTATTCTTTCGAGTCTCTCCTCGACAGGGACTATGGAGATTTGGCCGAGGTGGAAAACTCTCACTGAGGTTTTTCAAACCATTTCTAATACTTCAGAGGATTGGTGAGGTGGAATGCCTCTTGGCACTACCACCATAGTTGCAGAGGGCTCATGATGTCTTCCATGTATCCTAGTTGAAGAGATATGTGCATGACCCATCTCACATAATCGACCATTACGAGATGGACTTTGATGATGGGGTGATGTTTATAGAGGTTCCAGTGAAAATTGAAGATCGACGGGAGCATATCCTTCAAGGACGATCGATCCCTCTGGTGCACAATCCCTAGAAGCATGGTAATCTCTAAGAGAGCACATGGAAGCAGGAGGCTCATATTCATGCTCAGTTTTCCCATTTGTTTCCTTACACAATGTTGTGTATTTCAGGGACAAAAATCCCTAAGGTGGGGAGAATGTAAAGACCCGGATTTTCTATGTAATTTTTTATATTATATGGAATTATTATGAATCTGTGAAAATAGATGGCATGTGATTCTGAGACCCTTTGTGCCCAGAATAAATTTCTGAAATTTTTTAAGGTATGTTCCATAAACGCGCAGACGGTGTTTTCTATCTTTTGAACTGGTGCATGGATTAAAAATCTGACGGCACCATTGAAATCCATAGTGCCAGGATTCTCTTAAGGCAGAATTAACCTCAACCGCAGTGGGTCAAGGGAGGGATGTTAATTTTGGAAGGTTTCAGTGGTAAATTAATAAAATAAATTTATTTTTAATTTATTTTATTTCCACCTCTCTTTAGGTTTTACTAGTGGGGACCACAAGGGCTGATCGTGAATTTAATGAAGGGTATTAAATTCCCGGCTACACAAAATGTGTAACCACCAATTCCTTTAATTAATAAGATTCATTAATTATAAATAAATGAATCACCTCTTAAATTAAGAGTTATTTTAACTCTTCCTATAGGTTGGGTGTTTGTTTTCATTGGTGAAAAGTGGAGGAGGATCTTGAGGTTCTTAACGAAGAACAGAACTCTCAATGGAGAACTAAAGATCGTTGTTCGAGCAATGTCATTCAAGGATTGTTGTGGGATAGACAAATGCCAACTCTTCCTCAAACGTGGACGTTCTCCAAGGATCTTGAGGTAGGGTGTTTATTTGGTTTTAGTTTCAAGGGTTGTTGAATCTTATTCTACCCTCTTGCTATCAAGATAACACAGAGGGCACGAGCCAAACGAACAAGGCCAGAACCCTCTTCCTTTTGCTAAAATTTGGTTCATTCTTCATGAGAATTTTATTTGGGTTGAATGAAACCCGGTACGGAGGGTGACGTCGGTGGCCTGCAATGGCTAACTGCATAGAAGATAGTGTCACGCCGTTTTGTTCCACTGGAATAGAAGGTTTCGATTGTATTCACAACGGGTGAAGACGGAGGTTGGCTCTCGTTTTCCACGAAGGAGGGGGTGGTATGTCGTCTTGTTCTACTGGATAAAGGGGGCCGCGGCATACAGCTATGGTGGACTACAGTGGCCAGCAATGGCTGGCTGCAGACAGAGGTGAGCAGCACACCGTCGCACGCCGCTAAAGATTTCCAAGGCTCATAAGCTGTAGAGAAGGTTTGGGACCTACAACGGGTCCCGTTGGTGACCTAGCAGCACCCCATTGTGCCACCGCTCCATTTCCGAACAAGGAAAATGCCCCTCGTGCTAGCTAGGGTGAGCACCAGCCAGCGGGGCCACCGCACAAACTGAATAGCTAAATTCATTCGGGAAAACTGATGGGGTTCTTCCCCTGTGCCAACTAGGTTAGGCGCTGCACTAGTAGGCCATTCCCTTCGCGGGCCACGCCCCTCTATGGGCCAGGTCGGGCCAGCCCAGCGGGCCAGTCCGAGCCCGCCGTGGCCCAACCCAGGCTTGTTCTGGCTAGTTCGGGTCATACCCACACAAGGTCATTCGACCCAAACTAGGTAGGGTAGGGCCAGCCCCGGTTGGACTAGACCCGGACCCAACCTGGCCCAGTTTCTCTTAAAGGGCCATAAATTATGAACCGGACATCTGTTTGTCGAACCGTCTGAGGCACTCAGATATTTGGAGTAAGAAGGACCTTTTGGTATACTCCACTTTTGTTTTGGAGAATTTTTTAAAGTGGCCAGGTTGGTTGGATCGAACCTGAATCCAATTGTTCCCTCGGTACTAAAATGCTTATAAGTCACAGACTGGGTGTCTGATTGACGGGTCGTCGGTCATGTTGGAACCCTTACGACATGGCAGTCCTTTGGGATACTTCTTCATGGAACTTCGTGGAGGTTGAGGTATAAGTAATGTCTTGAGGAGTAGATCATCCCAGAATCAAGTGTGCTTTGTGCGGGAATCTCGTGGCTGGTTGTAACATGAATAAAGAACATCGATCTTGTGTGGGTCGACATCTATCGATCCAATGTGGGTTAGCACCTAGCGATCCTGTGTGGGCCAGTATCTATCGATCTTGGGTGGGTAAGCGCCTAACGTTCCTATGTGGGTCACCATATATCGATCCTGTGTGGGTTAGCAGTAGTGACTCTCGACAAAGTAAGATGATCTAGTGATACGTCTAATCATTTGTACTTATGTACTTGAGTTATATACCTGGTGTGAGGTGAGCCTTTTACCTCTGTGGCACTTTTACCTTCATGTTTTTACCTTCTTGGTCGTACCTTTGTGTTACCCTTACCTTCATGGTGTTACCTTTGTGGTACTCTTACCTTCGTGGTCTTATCTTTGTGGTATTCTCACCTTCATGGTGTTACCTTCGTGGTGTTAACTTTGTGATATTCTTCCTTCGTGGATCAGTTGTGCATATGGCTTAAAATTTGGTGTCTTAAGTTTACTCGTGTATGAAATGAGTATCTTTTGATAACTTAGGTATATGTATGGCCATATACCTAAGTAGAGTTGAAGACTACTGCTTCGTGCTTTGTGATTGAGGTCTTTCTTTGTGGTTATTCCTTTTTGGAACACTAAGAGACCTTTGGGGGTCTTGGGGTCTCTACTAATTATTGTTATACTCACCCAAACACAGGCTACACCTACACCTTTTTGTGTCTTGTGCAAATGACGGACAACAATGATCGAGGATGAGGGAGCCAGGAATGGACAGTGCTTAGAGGTGGACCATTTGATGTGACGTGACGCAGTGACTGCTGGTCGTGATTTGTACCAACCCTTCATGTAGGATCCTGGGTGGACATTCTAGGAGTTGTTTTCTCTTTAAATTGTACTTGTACTTTCCAGTTGGTCTTGAATTCCAGCCCCTTTATTTTTAGTACACTTCATACTACAGCAGTTTACTTCATGATTTATTCTTTTTGTGTTCTTGGATTGTGTGTTTGTACAGGTTTAAAGAAAATTCCTCCCCGGTATAGGGATACGCCATTCCGGTGCTTGTCTCCAGCCACTGGCCAATGGAAGGTGGTCTTGGGGTAGTCATGACATGGGCCCCGGGGGACGGGTCGTGACATGCATACCTCAAGGTTGGTGGTAGCAGTTAGAATGTTAACATGATCATAAATTGTGGTGGTCAATTAACAATATTGTGTTATCGTTTTATATTTTCAAGTTGAAAAATTATGGTAAGGATACCCATTAGTGGTGTTCTAATAAGTTGATATCACATGATAGAAATGATGACCCAAATTATTTGGATACATTTTTGTGGCTCTATGGTAGTCACCCTGATGTGAGGGATGTCTTCCACCCTCATATTCACCATTTTGTGGTGCATACTTTTTGGTAAGGATGGAGTACATTAGTGTATTATGATTTGGGTTTTTCAGAAATGAAAAAATGACATAAGTTCTCAGTTTCAATAGTTTTCATTACATAATATCCATAGTTTCTATTTAACTACCCTTGGTATATTTAGGGATCATAATACCCAAGAATCCATTGGTAAAATATTTCATTTTGATTCTGATGGAGTAGACATAAAAAAATGACATATCAATTCTATACCACCAATGAAGGATCACTATCATTCAATATATTTTATAAATAAAGTAATTCACTTTAGGTTCACCATTTGATTAAACATTTACAATTTCATGTTGGTTTTCTTTCTCTTTCTATGGTATACATGGAAAAATTGAGGGAATGGTAGGTTTACACATCTGATAAGGAAGCTTTATTTCTAGTAAATGGGTATTTACTAAATTTTAATCATGTTTTTGAAATACATTGTAGTAATATTATTAATTTTATTCTGGTGAAATTGATTGATTGAAACTAATGTAATTAAAAAACACTACATAAGGTGATTATATTGCCTCACATTTAATCAAAGTTATTAATCCACTAGAACAAAACGTAAATTTTCAAATCATTTTTTATTTTTAAGGTCACTTATAAAGCCTATTTATTATATGTAATTTTGTAAATATATTTTTTTATATAGATTTTTATAATGAATTTTTTAAATGATTTTTAACATTAATTATTTTTTTAACTCAATTATAAATTCTTCTGTTAATAAAAAATAACTAAATCATTCATTTAGGTTCTCAAATATGACGAGGAAGAAGAAATTTATCATCATTTTTTATAAAAGAATTGATGTTAAATATAAACTTTCGTTTTGGTTATCTTGGAACTGAAATGAAAGAGTCATATGGATCAGTTTTTATATCGAGTTTAATAAGAAGATATAATTTTTTTAATAAATTATGTTGAAACATACAACACCCAAACCCATTTGGAAAAATGAAACCCCTAAAAATAGAAATTTAATATATTAGAAATAAATTATAAATTACAAGTAAAGCTGAACATTACTTCTTTTTATCACAACTTTTTTATAGCTACAACAACATTACAATTTCAGAATAAAAAATACAAATCTATAAATGATCATATACAAATGAATTGAAATTTAATAAAACAAATAAAATAATCATCCCATTATCATCTTATATGATTCAACTAATTTTTTATTATAAGAGTTAATGTATTCAAAAAAATACATAATATAAAGAAAATATTTAAATTTTAACCTAGTTCTATTGATGTAATAATTAATAGGTAAAAAAATGATAATTATTATCCATGTCAAATGTTGTAATTGTTCTCATAGAAATTATTCCATTTAAAAAACTTAAACACATAATACCCTAATTAAATATTTCCTTTTTTATGATGATAGAAAAATTCAAAATTATGTTTTAATTTTAAATTAGCATTCTAAGTATTTACAAAAAAACTACTTAATTAATAATTAACCCATGCACGATCATGTTAGGTTTTTCCTTCCATTATTTTTTATAACTGCTATTAGTGATTTCAAGATCTATTTTAAAATCATAAAAATTATAAAATAAAATAAAAATTTAAAATAATATATTAGTATTAGGATAATATTACTTACTTCTCTAATACTCATTCAAAGTTGTCGTGTGCAGCACTATGTACAGAGCATAACAAGTGGCATTTTATTATTGAAAAATATACACAACATCCAATTGGTAATGATATAAATAATTCTAATGTGAGTGATTATATAATAGAATGTCGAATGTTTTAGTAAACTATAATGAAATATATTTTCATACATCTCAAGATAAGGAAGCATTCCACACATAATTTACCTATTCTAAAATCTTCCCAAAATATATTTGTTTCTAACCACTTCTCCCATAGTCCTTTCTATTCAAGAAATAAACTATGGGTATATGAATCCATACAAGGACATCATATCATATTAAATTAAAAGAGTATAAAGATTCATATTTAATCCAAAATAATCATCGGTTGAAAGTAGCATTAAATAGATTAGATGAAAAAAATATGATATTTTTTTATAAGAAAATGAATTACATCTCTATAATAAAAATTTACATAAAACAAATATATTCATGATATCGTTATTCGTTATTATTAGTTGATTATAATGACTACAAATTTCAGTAGTCATTAGTACCTAATAGTATTCTACTAACATAAATATATAAAATAATATGTTAGAAAGTCCTTTGGATATATGGGAAGTAATATCCAAAGGGGAAGTGGCCTATAGTTATTTTTTATGAAGAATTAAATATTTATCTTTTAGTTATTCCTAATATATATATAACAAATTTTTATCATAAATTTAAAACAATGTTAAATAAGAATATAATATATGAAAACCTGTGTGGTTACAAGATGTACAAGACTTGATAGCCAAGGTATGAAATGTCTAACACTATGTTCAATAATAATCTCATCATTTGTTTGGAATTTCACTATAGATGATGCATCTATAATTTCATGTACCATAACCCTTAGCTGGTCTAACTCCATCTAATGATGATGTAAGGTATCCCTAACATAATCTATGATCTTATTTCCTATAATATGGTACTAGGGATCATCAATGTATAACACAAAGTAGATGGTAGACTATAGAGGAGGTGGATAAGTGGGATATCCAGGCACAAAATATCTCCATATGTCAGAAAAAATCTACTACACTAATGCTAAAATCCTTTCCTCTATCAACCTTACCAACTCATGAAATTTTCTTTATAAGTAATCTATTTTTTATTCCCTTCATTCTCCCTCATAGATGTACAGGGAAAAATAAACACCTTTCTAATAGATACACCAATCTCATATCCTCATATGTGACTTGAGTTTTCTTTCCTTCCAAGAACATACCCTATAATTTCCCTACAACCAACTAATTTAAAGGTCTCTAGTGTGCTCTACCCTTGAATCTCATCATGTAAAGAATGTTTTTAAATTATATAACTGATATAAACTTTAAAAATGTTATAAAAAATATAAATTACATCATTCAATCATATCCTATAAATAATTCAACTATTTGGTAAATATTTCTTATTTTTTATTTTATGTACCCTTTTGAATTCTTTAAGGCGTGATAGGGGAAAATATATATAGAGCCTTTTTACTCAACTCTAAATTTATCAAACTTTTCAACAATAATTTTCCATTAAAATAACGCATACCCTCATTGAGGTAATGTATGAGGATATACATTATTTTCCAAGATGTATTAATGAGTTCTCATCAATTTATATTATTTAAGTACAATGAAAATCATTAAAAATATTTTTTTAATTCATATACAAAACATTAATATAGAGATTCAACATTATACTTACTCAAAATTATTCCTATTATCTTATTTCATCTAAATTATTTCATTTACCTTTATATAAAATAATTAAAGTTAGAATAGATTTTAAATTTTTCTTTCTCAAAAAATAAAATCTCAATTTAATATTGGTTTAAAATCCCTTCTTCTATTTATAGAAAAAAACAAGCATTACCACCTGAATTATTTTGTATTAAGTAAATCAAATGTCATCTGAAAATGAGATAAAATATAATTAAATATTTAAATTGGTTATTATTTGTAATGGTACGTAGTATAATAAAAAACAAGTTTGCAATTATGGCCTATCATAACATATATATTGTCATATGTTTTCACTTCTCCAATCATAAAGTGAAATACAATTTTCTAAGCTTGTAAATCGATAAAATATCTATTTTTTCACATTTATACCAATGGGATTATTGTTATCTTTAAAATCAATAGGTTTCCTCTAGTTTATTCCACAAGAAACTGATAATATAGGTAAATGTGTTCTACCATATTTAATAACCCTAGAAGTTATCTATTTCCTTGTATAATTAGGATGATCTTGCATAGAAGATTGATGAGACTCCGCAGTAGATTAACTTGGGGGGTATTTTCTATAATATTGATATAACTCAGTAGTATAATTAGATATGTACTTATAAATAAAATTAACAATCATTTGTTAGAGAATAAAATTATATGAATTTTAATAATCCATTTTACATAAAAATTTGAATAAAAACTAGAAATAATATAATAATTAAAATTTAAGTTGGTATAATATTAAATTTTAAATATATTAATAATATTTAATACACTAAAAAATTTATATGACATACAATTTTATAGGAAAAATATAGATAAACCTCAGTGTTCTTAAAAAAGATATAAAATATTGAAATAAAATTGTACCCAATATGTAAAGAAATTCAAAGTATTATAAAATCATGTGTGTAAAGTTATTAAAATACTTAACCTAAATAATAATTAAAATTTTGACTATATTTATGTGATATGAAATAATATAAACCAATGAAAACTTCTCCTGGGTAATATTAAAAATGATTTAAATATATAAATTAAATCAATAATTAAATAAAATGAAATTTTAATGATGAAATAATTAATCACATTTTTTAAAATTCTTGACATAAATAATAATACTAATAAAAACATTATACTTTTCTTTTTCATAATTTGATTAATTGACTCCAAAATAATTATATTGTATATGAACTATTAAGAGAACATTAAATAGTTTTTTTTTCTCATATTCATTCTTCGTGATCATTCTAAATAGGATAAACCATTTCTACATCATTTTCATTAGAATCTAATGATAATATTATCATAGATATATAGACCACTAATAAATCATTATCATCATTAATATTTTCATCAACAATAAATTGTTTATTTCCTCATAAAATGATAAATCGTCAATAATTTTGTTTGTCAACAATATAGAAATTTTTTGTCACATGTTTTCATGATAAAATTTTCACTTGTGTATCATAGTCTATTCAGATCTAAAAGTGTGAAACTGAATTAATCATGTTCAAAAATATTTTTATCATCAACCCTTTAACAATTTAATAATATTACTCAAAATTTTAATTAGTCAACCTCCCATATTTCCATAATAAGTTTATAATATGAAACTGATACAGTGGTAGGGTTTTTCTAAATTATAACGGAAAAATCAATTTCCTTAATGAAAATAATTACTTAGTTATTATGAATTTCACATTTATTGTCTTGGTATTTAGTATACAATTTATATCCATTAAGTTTATACTCAAGCAACAATATCATATTTAAACATAGTCTGGCTACAAACCATCTAAATGTTTTCAGCACCACTGAATAAATTGAAATATTCTTCTTAAACTAAGACATGAATGTTTTTTATGAACATTCATTACCCACTATATTTCTTCATAAAATAAAATTATTTCATTCCATTAATATGACTTGTTATATAAGAATAAACCTTATTAGTGTTATTAAAGATGTATAAATCTGCACGATTTATTTATTCACATCATAGAGACATTACATTTATTAGAAATGTCCCTTTTTACCTACCACTAACTCCCTATTTGCGATAAATAACAATGCCAATGTGCAGTAATTCAAACCAGTAGTTCTTATAGACCACAACCACTTCTATAGAAATATACTTTTCACCAATATTATCCTCCAGTCAATGAGGATTCTTGATGCTAGACCCTCTATGATATGGTAGTTTTCAAAATCACAAATAATGTCTAACTACAGATTTTATTCCTTCATTCCATTTAATATCTCTAAGTAAATCAATTATATCATACTGAACAATATACTTTAATAAGGAAATAACTTATATTTGTAAATCCACATGTTTACAAGTTTTTGTTTTTACATTTATTTTTGGATGTCACTTAGTTGTGTAATTTTTTGTGTAAGACAGACTCTTAGTAGAATTTTTAGATTTCATGTTTGACCCATTAATGTTTGACACACCGATGCTCGACAAACCGATGTTCGACACACCGATGTTAGACACACCGATGTTCGATACACTGATGTTCGACACCCCGATGTTCGACACACGGATGTTCGAAACACTGATGTTCGACACACTGATGTTCGACACACCGATGTTTGACACACTGATGTTCGACACACTGATGTTCGATACACCGATGTTCGACACACCAAATTTTTACACACAGAAGAAGACACACTGAAGATGACACACTAAAGGTGACACACTGATGTTGACACACCAAAGATGAAACACCGAAGATGACACACCGAGGATGACACACTAAAGATGACACACTGAAGATGAAATACCAATTCTAACAAACTGAAGATGGTAGACCGATGCAAACAACTCACCGATAGTCATAAATAACTATTTCATTTTTATTAAGTCAAATTTATTTTTAACAGTCATATTTAGACAAATTAATGTTTCTGACATTATTTAATGTTGTCTGTAGGACTTTTTGTAGACAGTACGAGGTACATGCACGTGTGGAGCACTTCATGCCTACTAGACCTTGAAGTATAAAAGGATTATAAGATCAGACTAAAAGATAGCTCTCTCAACCAGCTAGAAAAACAAAAATGATAGTTGTGAGAATATGCAAGATATTGAAAATAGTAGAACTTGAAGCTTAAGTATACAAGAAGTTCAATACTACAAGATGCATCCTGCTAAAGCTCGCTGAACATCCAGACATCAAATAGCTGAACCTCTACACACCTGGAAGCTAGATTACAGAGACTCTGATACTCTATTTTGGAGCTAACTTCTAGAAGAGGACTCTAATATCATTTTTTAAACATCCAATTAGTCCATCTCTTTACTGCATGACACACAGAGATTTCTAAACTCTGATTTTACTTTTATAACTTAGTTGTATTCTTTTGTTTACTTTTCGAGCTGTGTGTGCATCTGCTTGTTTCACACACACTGTCTCTAGAGCTTAATTGAATGATACTAAAATATCCTCACACTCCATGCCTTTCTACTCTTGTATCCTATTTAGAACTGTGGAAGAGATATTGTGTGATCTATTTATTTGTTTTCTCCACGATTAACTGTGGTAGAGGTCAAGTGTGACTTGGACAACCTTGTGTGTTGTTGTGAACCCTGATCTGGGGTGTCTATCCAATGTTTATTAATATAAACATATTGGTGGCAGGTGATCACCAAGTGAAGAGGACTAAGTCTCATCTTGAGACCGAACCTCTTGTTTTAACTACTGTGTTGTTTATCTTATATTTTTATTTGTTATGTATTTCTGGCATTAAGATAAACCGAACCTTGATAGTTCATTTAAAAAGTTTTTATATATTTTTTAATTAGTAGATTATTTTCAAGAGTTTGAATAATCTTTAGATTGGTAAAACTGAGAACTAATCAATCTTTAGATAAACTAATTGAACTTTTTGGACTCATATAAATTCTCTACAAACTGACATTGATTTTATTTTAGTAAGGGGATATTATATTAAAGAACCAATTTTAACATAAATTTTTATAGATACTCTATTCACCCCCATCCGGTGTCATCTATTCTAACCAACATTTGGTATCACAGTGTTAAAAGTTTGTGTTAGTTTTCAAATATTTTAATTTGTGATTATAGTTGTTTTTCAAAGATCTTAAAATTTCTGTTATTTCTAAATTTTCATCTCTTTACAATACACTACAATCATTATCCTGGAAAACAATATTAGAAGTGGATGCTACCAATAGACCTCCTTTCTTTAATGGAACAAATTATGATCATTGGATACTTAAGATGAAAATGCATCTAAAAAGCAGGGGATTTGAAATCTATACTGCTATTGAAAGAAAATATAAAATTCCTAAAACTGCTAGAAACACTTGGTATGCATCGACAAATACTACCTATAACAATAATTGTAATGAAATGAATTATTTGTACTATTCACTAGGAGATGAAGAGTTTAACTGTATCTCTACTTGTAAAACTGCACATGAAATTTGGGACACTCTATCTATTTCTCATGAAGGAATATCAAATGTCAAAGAAATGCGATTAAATACTTATACTATTAAATATGAAAACTTCAGAATGAGGTCTGATGAGTCCATTTCTGATATGTATCTAAGGTTCAATGAAATTGTGAATACCATGATTTCCATAGGAAGAGAAGTAACAGAAAAAGATTAGGTCATGTGAATTCTACGATGCTTACCAGAATGATGGTATGGAACGTCTGTGTCTATTAGAGAATCGTGTGATATTGATAAGATGCCAGTGAAGGAATTTATTGGAAAATCAATGATGTATGAAGAGGAATTATAGGTAAATCAAGAAGAGGATGAACCAAAGAAAAAATTTGTAGCCTTAAAGACAAATGCTTCTAAAAATAAAGACAAAGAGAAAGTTCAAGCTGCTATTGAAAGTTTAAGCAGTGATGAAGTAGCTTCAGATAGTGATAAATAAATGGACCAGCTAGCAAGATGATTCAAGAAATTTTTTTGAAAAAAGAAGTTTTTCAAAAAGAAAAATTATAAAGGGAAGTATGATAACAAGGGGAATTGGGAAGATGATTGTAAGAAAAATGATAAATTAGAAGAGATAATTTTCTATGAATGTAAATGGAAAGGACATGTCAAGGCTGACTGTCCAATGATGAAATACAATAAAATGTACTAAAATAAGGATAAAAGGTATAAGAAATCAATGAAGGCCACCTAGAGTTCCTCCAAGGATAGCTCAAGTGAATCTGGCTCCTCTCATAATGAGAAAGATGATATGGCTAATATTTGTTTAATGACAAACACAATTGAGGCAACCTTAGACTCTCCTATACATAATTATTATTATTTTGAAAGTGAGTCTGAGAATATGACAAATGATGAATTATTAGAATATTTTAATATTTTAGAAGAAACATGTAATGATTTGAAAGATAAGTATAAATCATTTAAGAGACATTATGCTTTTAGTGTGATTGATAATTCTGAACTTATAACTGAAAAAGAGAAAAATGCTCAACTACTAAAGGAAAACAATGAGTTAAAATTGCCTAAAGGGAAATCAAAGAAAGCCTTAGAAAATTTTACTAATGGGAAAGATACTATTACTCAAATTATTGGTAAACAAATAGCTCATATGTATACTTCTGGGATAGGATATCAACCAGGATAAAGAAATTTTTCTAAATCATGTTTTGAAACCAAATCTAGAAAATCTTCTACCTTTTTGAAAAACTAGAATTGTATAGCAAGTTCCAGTTCCAAAAATTTGTTTACTGCATCTAATTCTTCAGGACCAAACAGATTTTACTTTTCAAACACTCTATATTCTGCATATAGTAAACCCATAAGATAGTTGTGGGTACCTAAATCTTATATTACTAATGTATATGGACCCAGAAAAATATGGGTACCAAATACATTTCTTGGTTAAACTATTTTGTAGTTAAACTACCTAAAGAGCTCCTTTAAAAAGTTGTGGTACTTGGATAGTGGGTGTTCAAGACATATGAAATGGGAATATTCAAGCTTTAAAAGTCTTATCAAGATTTATGGAGGACATATCACATTTGGTTACAATGGTAAAGAAAAAATCATCAGCCTAGGCTAGATTGGTAACCCTAACTCTATTTCAATTTCTAAAGTATTGTATGTTGATATATTAAAGTATAACCTGCTCAGCATATCTCCATAGTGTGATGATGGATTTAATTTTAAATTAAAAAATGATGCATGCCATGTTTTTTATGCCAAGAATAATTTATTATTTGTTTCTCTTAGAAATGATAATGTATATGCTATAAATCTAGACACACTAGCCTCACAGAATGTCTCTTATCTAAATTCCTTTTACAATGAGAATTGGCTCAGGCATAGAAGACTAGGACATTGCAACATACACTCTCTTGGAAAGTTAACTAGAAAAGGAATAGTTAGAGACTTACCCAAATTAGAGTTTTCAAACAATTTGGTCTTTAATCCTTATTAAAAAGAAAAGAAACATAAAATATCTTTCAAACCAAAGAAATAAGTAACTACTTCTCAACCTCTTGACTTGCTTCACATGGACTTGTTTGGAAAATCTACAGTTTTATGTCTCAATGGGAAGCACTATGTTTATGTTCTTGTAGATGATTTCTCTAGGTACACCTGGACCTTTTTCCTAGTTCATAAAAGTGAAGCTTGTTCAAATTTTACCAAGTATTCTAGGTTTTTAGAAAATCTCATTGGTTTTAAGATTAAATCCTTAAGAAGTGATCATGGTTGTGAGTTTGATAATCAAGATTTTGAAGTTGTTTGCTCACAAAATGGCTATAATCATAATTTCTCTGCTTCTAAGACACCTCACCAAAATGGTTTGGTAGAAAGAAGAAATAGAACCTTTCAAGAAATTTCTCAGACTATGCTTAACGAATATGATCTACTCATTTATTTCTGGGCCAATAATGTTAATATAGCTTGTTACATAATAAACAGATTCTTAATCAGACCCATCCTTAAGAAAACTCTTTACGAGTTGTGGAATAATAGGAAACCCAAAGTAGGTTATTTTAAAATGTTTGGATGTAGAGTTTATATTCTGAACACTAAAGATAATTTAGATAAATTTTCTTACAAAAGTGATGAAGGAATATTTCTTGGATATTCTACATAAAGAAAAGCCTATATAGTCTTTAATAAGAAAACCAAATGTGTGGAGAATCTTGTACACATCATGTTAGATGAAGCAGATCCATATGAGCCCAAGACCTCACTAGAAAATATTGAAGAAGATGTGTCCAATTTGGAAATTAATGATAAAACTCCAAATCATCATATGAAGGAATCTGTGAAAACATCCAATTCTAGAAATTCTCCATATCCTAACCATAGTGAACCAGATCAACCTAACCAATCCGATATATATCAAGTCCTACCTTCTCTGTACCAACCAGGACCCTTAAGAATCATCCCTTAGATGTTGTTATTATAGATTTAGATAGAGGAACACAAAAAAGAGCTTCCTTAACAAACCAAGTTGAACATCAAACTGTCTTGTCATAGCTTAAACCTAAAAATATCAATGATGCAATAAATGATGAATTTTGGGTAATGTCCATGCAATAAGAAATTAATCAGTTAGAAAGAAATAATGTTTGGAAACTTGTAAATATATTAAAGGATACTTTGACCATAGGAACCAAATGGGTGTTTAGAAATAAAGTAGACGAAGTTGGAAATATAATTATAAATAAAGCTAGACTAGTTTCACAAGGATATAATCAAGAATAAGGAATTGATTATGAAGAGATCATTGCACCATTATCCAGACTTGAGGCAATTAGAATCTTACTTGCCTATACAGCACACTTGGATTTTAAACATTATCAAATTGATGTAAAAAGTGCATTCTTAAATGGTTATATAATTGCGGATTTTTTTGTTAAATAACCAAGAGGTTTTAAAAATCCACTTTTTCCAAATCATGTGTTCAAATTATTGAAAGTTTTATATGGTTTGAAACAAGCTCCATGGCCTTGGTTTGAAAGGTTGATTAATTTTATTATATCTGAAGGCTTTACAAAAGGACTCATAAACCCTACTTTATTTATAAAAATACTTTCAAAAGAAGTATTAATAGCCCAAATATATGCAGATGAAATTATCTTTGGATCTTCTAAAAACTCTTTATGTAATGATTTTTCAAACATAATGCAAAGTGAGTTTGAAATGAGTTTAATGGGAGAACATAAATATTTTATTGGATTTAAAATATTTCAAAATAAAGAATGTATTATTTTAATTCAAAGTAATTACACTAAAGATATTTTGAAAATATTTGGCTTTGATACCATTAAGAGTTGTTAAACCCCTATGAGTTCTAAATGTAAGTTAGATCTTGATGAAAATGAAAAATCAGTTGATCAGACTGCTTATAGAGGAATGATTGGGAGTTTATTGTACATAACTACTAGTAGTCCAGATATTATGTTCAGTGTGTGTATGTGTGCGTGATTTCAAGAAAATCCTAAAGAGTCACCTTTAAATGTTGTTAAAAGAATTTTTCAATACCTCAAATATACAACTAACTTAGGACTGTACTATCCTAAAGGGAAATTTTTTGATTTAGTTAGTTGTTCAGACACTGATTTTGGTGGATGTAAGTTAGATAGAAAGAGTACCTATGGAACATGTAACTTTTTTGGAAAGTCAATAATATCATCGTGTAGTAAAAAAGCAGAATTCAATTGCATTATCAACCGCTGAAGTAGAATACATTACTACTGGAAGTTTTTGTGCACAAATTTATGGATGAAACACACCTTATTAGACTATGGATTTCAATTCAGACATAACCCCATAAACTGTGACAACACAAGTTCCATTAACATTTCTAATAATCTAATTTCTCATTCTAGAACAATGCATATTGGTGTAAGACATCACTTTTTGAGAGATCATTATCAAATAGTTGATATAACTCTTGATTTTATTTGAAATGATCATAAGCTTGCTGATATATTCACTAAACCCTTCAACTCTAAGAGAATGAACTACATCAAACATGCCTGAGGAATGATAAATCTCTAAATTCCTTGAAATCTATCTTTTCTAACCGATCCTTGAAATTGATCTTTTCAGACTAATCCATTAAAGTGATCTTTTCAAACTGATATCTGAAACCGATCTTCTAAAACCTGTATCCTAAAATCGATCTCCAAAAATAGATCTCCAGAAACCGATCTCCTAAAACCGATCTCCTAAAACCAATCTCCTAAAACTGATCTTCTAAAACCAATCTCCTAAAACTAATCTTCTGAAACTGATCCCCTAAAACTGATCTCCTAAAATCGATCTACTAAAACTGATATCTTAAAACCGATTCATTAACATTGAAGTTTTTTTTGGACTCTTTTGTAATTCTGTCTATTTTAAATAAAATGACGTTGTTTTAGTATTCTTTTTTCCGCATTTAAATTTTATTCTTTACGATTTACATTCCCTAAATGATATATTAAGTTCAATCCATATCAACCTTTCACCTTCCCACTACCGTAAAGCTTTCTACCCTTTGTCACTCTACCTCTTGACCCTCTTCCTCAACTCTTTTGGAATCTGAAGCATCGACAATGTAAGGACCAAGCACACTATGGAAGAGCCAAGAAAATCACCTTCTTCAAGGAGATATAAAGGTAAGTCTAGTGGGACTGCAAAACCAAGCTTAGAAAGCCAAGTGGTTATGGCTAAAAAAGAAGTGTCTGCTGAGTGGCTTCTGTCAAGCCATTCGTTTTTATAAAAAGTACGAAAATCTCAAGGGTGGTTGATCTGGTTTTCTAAAAATGAACGACCTTATTATACCTAGATAGTTCATGAATTCTATTATTATTTGAAGATATATCTAGATGAAGCTAAGGAAGCAAGAATGAAGTAAGTACTAAAGGGAATGGAAGTGGATTTCTCATCTAAGGAATGGGCTGAGTGCTTGGAGATGCCTCATGAAGGTGTCTATGTGGATTTTCAAGGTAATATTCCACCTTTCTATGATTTTTTCTCCTATGAAGATTCTCTGAAATATCTAACTATAAATATAAAATATTTGAGGACTATTTCAAGTGATTTTGAAAAAGAAATAAGATTATTGTTTAAGTTTATACTACATCAAATCTTCCCAATGAAGGGAGATTTCTCTACTGTCAAGTATCAGGATGTATTCGTGATCTATCTGATGAAACTTGGGATAAAAGTAAACCTTTGTAGGTATCTAATGGTTCATGTCTTTGATTTGATAAAACCATCCATGAAGGAAACATGTGTGTACTATCCTAGGATGATCTCTGCCATGCTAAAAAGGTTAGGCTATGTGGAAGATGGAGATGAAGTAATAAGTGCATTTAGTAGTTTGTGTCTTCAAAAATAAATTTCTAAAAGGATGAAGATCTTTTGGAACCCTTGGAAGAAATTTTGGGTAGTTGATGAGGAAAGGTTATATGAATATTTCAATCCAGTTGACCATCCTACCAGACTAAAGGATGAAGTTGATCCAGGTCTCAAACCCGGAGAAGAACCAGTTTATTCTGATGAGGAAGAAGTGACTGAAGGGCCAAGGGAAGAAGGATCTCCTTTTGATAACATGAGTGATCCTGATATTTCTGAAATCTCTAAGGACATGTCTTATGGACATGCTAGTCCACCTTTGGACTTAACCTCAAGAGAATCTGTGTTAGTTGATGAGGATGAAGAAGAGGCCAAGGTTACTGGAGTTGAAGGCTATGAGAGTAAATTAGATGATGAGTCTGATGATGATGATGATGATGATGATGATGATGATGATGATGATGATGATGATGATGATGATTATGATTATGATGATGATGATGATGATGATGATGATGATGATGATTATGATGATAAGAATTAAGGGGGAAATGATGTGCATGTAAGTTATTCTTTAAAAGTGGGGCAACAAGTGGTGGACAGATCCAGTGAGGAATCTATACATAGAGTAGGTAACGAAGTAGAGCATGTTGAAAAAGAGGTTGTTGATCATAGATATGTTGAACATGAGGACATATCACCCCATCCTAATGCTAAAAATCAATAAAGAATTCATGAATTGAATGAACTTATGGCTGGTGGCCCTGAGGAAGAATCTAAGGATCAAGTGAATCAAATTGAGGAAGTGCATGGAGAAATTGACGTGGATGGAGATCATATAGAACCTGAAGTTTAGTTGGTTTCTGTACCTAGAAATGTTGTTATGGATGGAGGAATAAATGAAGAAGTTGATGAAGATAATTTTTTTCCTGAGCCTCAAGGAAGAAGGATCGGAACTGATACTGTTGAGCCAAGAGATTGGACCTATACTAGAGAGTGGAATAATGATCCAAGATACATTCTTTTTGGTTTGTAGTATGACTTAAATAAAGAGAGGGTGCCTCCTCCTCCTGTTCCACAAGTCCAAGCTGAACCAGGACCTATTTCACCTATTCCACCAGTTGCACCTGTAGTAATAGAGCCAGTAGCACTAACCATGCCCAATGACTATGTCATTAAGGCGGATATGGAACTATTCAAAAATGATATATGTGAGTCAGTGAAAACCTCAGTTGGATTCATAGGTGAAGCCTCCACTTCATTAGTTATTTTAGATTTTGATGTAGTGAAGAGTGCAAGAATAGTGATCCCAGAGAGTCTACCAAATCTCATTACAACAGTAGAAACCATTATTAGGCACAATAATTTACTGAGAGAGGAAGTAAGAAAGATGAGAAATCAGTTAAATTCTCTATCCTCTGACTTCAATACCTCCTTCAGTGATGTTATGGAAGTTATTTGGAACTTGGTGACTCATCTACTGAGTGTGGATCTAAAGAAGATGAAAGTGGAGCTTAGAAAAATGTTAACTAGCCCATCCAGTTATAACAGTGGGAAAAGTGTTGTTGTTGATTTGGAGTCTCTCAATGTTGTGATAAGAGAGGAACTCCAAAATATTCAGATTATTTTAGACAAAGAAACTCTTGAAAATGTACATAGGAATATAGACCGTGTGTACAATATGGTTGGGAAGTGCACTAATGAAGCCTCTACTGCTCAGAAAGAGATTCGAGAAAAAGTGGATAAGTACTTTACCAAGATCTATACCAAGCATTTCCTTATAAATAGCTTCATGTTTCTAGCAGAGAATCTCATAATACCTCATGTCACTGAATCCTTCAAGAAGCAAGTTACTCAATTGAATGAGTTTACCCCTTTGCTGAATAAATTCTTAGAGAATAAGGAAGACTTTGAGAAATCTATGCAGTATAGTGGTGAAATCATTAATGATTTCATCAATCTCTTTAATCCATATCTGCATGTCTAGGATAAATCCATTGTGGTCCCTCCTACACCATCCATTATTACTTCCTCTCAGTCTCCTGCTCCAATGACTATATCTCATGCCCTTTCCCAGATTCCACCGGTTATTATAGAGCAAACTCCCAGTCATGTGTTGTTATATAGAAGGCCTACTCTTGCAGCAAATGTACCTATAGGTGTTGTCCTATCTGGTGTTATATTTAGACCACCTCTTCCCTCTGCCTCTACCAAACCATCTCATCCTATTACAGATCATTCAGATAAAGGTGAATCCCCACAGCATCCAAACCCGTAGTGATGGATTGTATATTTTGATAAGGATTTGATCTTCTTGTTGGACTGTACTTTTCTGCATCTTCATAGAAATCTTTATGGTGTCTTTCTTTTATGATATTTATTCTCTTATTTTCTACTTTTTTTTTCTAATCCCAAAAGAGGGAGAAAAGAAGAGGCATGCATTATTAATCTAAGAAGAGGCATACATTATTAATCTAAGGGGGGAATTTCTGGTATAGGACACATGGAATATACTCCTCATAATCTGTTTATTGAGGGGGAGCCTTGTTTTAAAAACTCAAACAAGGTAAGGATTCAGTTATATTGCATAATCTATTTTAGTGTTGTATGTTATGCCCACTTAATTTTTATTCCTTATATTTGTATGTATGCCATAATTTGTGATTATCAAAAAGGGGGAGATTTTTGGAACCTCTATGATATGATAGTTTTCATAATCACAAATAATTTCTAACTACAGATTCTAATCTTTCATGTCATTTAATAATTCTATGTAAATCAATTATATCTTACTGAACAATATACTATAATAAGGAAATACCTTATATTTGTAAATCCATATGTTTACAAGTTTTTGTTTTTACATGTAATTTTGTGATGTCACTTAGTCGTGTAATGTTTTGAGTATGACAGACTCTTCATAGGATTTTTATATTTCATGTTCGGCACACCGATGTTCCACACACCGATGTTCACCACCCCAATGTTCCACACACCGATGTTCGACACACCGATGTTCGACACACCGATGTTCGACACACTGACATTCAACACGCCGATGTTCGATTCACCGATGTTCGACACAACGAAGTTAGACATGCCGAAGATGACACACCGAAGATGACACACCGAAGATGACACACCGAAGATGACACACTAAAGATGACACAACAAATATGAAACAGTGAAGATGAAACACAAAAGATAACAGACCAATGCTAACAGACTGAAGATGGCAGACCGATGCAAATGACTCACCGATAGTCATAAATAAAAGTTTCATTTTTATTAAGTAAAATTTATTTATAACGATCATATTTAGAAAAATTAATTTTTCTTAAATTATTTAATGTGGTATGTAGGACTATACCTAGAATGTATGTGGTACATGCACGTGCAGAGGTCTTCATGCCTATAGGACCTTGATGTATAAAACTATTACAAGATCAACCTAAAAGATAGCTCTCTCAACCTGCTAGAAAAATAAAAAGTTTGGTTGTGCGAATATGAAAGATATTGAAAATAGTAGAACTTTAAGCTTATGTATACAAGAAGTTTAATATTACAAGATGCATCCAGCTGACGGTCCCTGAACATCCTGACATTGAAGATCTGAACCTCTACACACCTGGAAGATAGATTACAAAGACTACGATACTCTATTTTAGAGCTAACTTCCAGAAGAGGACTTGAATGTCATCTTCTCAACATCTAAAGAGTCCATAGATTTACTACACGACACAGAGAGATTTATAAACTCTATTTTTACTTTTATAACTCTTTTTATTCTTGTGTTTACATTTTGAGCTGTGTGTGCATCTGTTTGTTTCACACACACTATCTCCTGAGCTTAACTGAAGGATACTAAAATATCCTCACACTCAATGCCTTTCTACTCTCGTATCCCATGTAGAACTATGGAAGATATCATGTGTGATATGTTTTTTAGTTTTCCCCATAAATAATTTTGGTAGAGGTCAATTGTGACCTGGACAGCCTTGTGTGCTATTATAAACCCCAATCCAAGTTATGGATCAAACGTTTATTAATATAAATAGCTTGGTGGCAGGTGATCACCAAGTAAAGAGGAATAAGTCTCATCTTGAGACTGAACCTCTTATTTGACCACTTTGTTGTTTATCTTATATTTTTATCTATTAAGTATTTCTAACATTAAGATAAATTGAACATTGAGAGTTAGTTTAGAAATTGTTTATATCTGTTTTGAATCAGTAGATTAGTTTCAAAAGCTTGACTAATCTTTAGATTGGTAAAACTGAGAACTAATCAATCTTCAGAGAAACTAATTGAACTTTTAGGACTTCAATAAATTCACTACAAACTGACTTTGATTTTATTTTAATAGGGGGATATTATTTTAAATTACCAATTTTAAAAGAAATTTTTATAGATACTCAATTCACCCCCTCTTGAGTCATCTACTCCGACCCACACTTGACATCCCGCTTCAATATCTTTATATGTTTTCCAAAAGGGTACATCCAACATTAGTATATGGGTCTATATAAAATTATTTCTTATACTAATTAAACTATAAAATGTTCCATGATATCAAAAAATGTGGTACAACGTAAAATCTATGTTAAAAAACCATTTCAACTATAATATTCTAAAAAAATTAATGATTTAGATACATAAAATAGATAAAAAAATTGAAAAAGTAGCACACCGTAATGATATTAATTTTAACATAAATCAATAATATTCCATGTAGATAAACCTGTAGAATTTATTGAATCAAAATATGAAAATCATGAGATTTCATACCTATTAACTTTATATATTTTAATTACATAAATGTTTTCACATTTTAAGAATAATCTATAGGCACCTTAATTCCAAGTAAACACAAACAAAAACTGATTTTTTCTCCTGTATATAATGTTAGTAATGTTGGAGGCAAGTATGGTCACTTTTTTCTCGGTGTGGGAACTAATGCCAGATGTATTCTCATTGAAAGTAAGTTCAATTTTGCATTCAAATCATAATTAATACTTCCTTAAATATCATATAACATTAAAATAAAATCATCATAGATATTATTCTCAACATGAGTCACATTAATGTTATATTTGACTTTAATATATCTCCAAAATGGAAGCTCAAAAAATATCGATAATTTATTCTATATACTTATGTTATTGATAGATATTTGTGTTATTTAAAATGTGACAACAATTTTTTCTACCCTATCAAAATACTATTTGGACGAAAAAACATCTAGAGCCATATAAAATTAAAGTGAATCACAAAATGAATTTTTAATCATTGATAAGAGTGATCCATACACTAAAAATATTGATAACCCAGGTATGCTATTTTTCTCTCATGATATTGTTTATGTAACACCCCAAGATTTCTTAGTAAGTTATTTTCTTTAAAGTAATTCAATAGCTTGCACTATACGCAACACCGAGTTCGAGTGCACCACGACTAACCAAACTAGCCGTTCAAAAAAATAGCTTTGAATAGTAACAAGTTAATTTAGCATTTTATATACTCCATATAATTTTAGAATCCATATTATGTATTTCTTTGACATAACATAAGAAGAAATTCATTTTTTCAGATAAAAAAAGTATTTTTCAAAAAATGAAATTTTACCACCTTTTAATGGAAAACCCTTTTTAAAACCAATATTTGACACTTTTATATATTTAATTCAATGAAATTAAATTCTTCTTCATAATTGAGACATACACATTTATTTTGGATAAAGTTTTGTACTTTTCGGATAACTTTCATATTTTGATGAATACAGAAAACTACTAAATTTTAATTGAAACCAAAATTTTTAATCAAAAACATTTATAGTGTTAAAATATGCATTTGAATGGTTTGAAAGTATAATTATATTATATTTTTATCATTTTATACAAATTATTTCATTATAAGTAATTTCACATTTAAATTTGACATAAACACATGTAAACCTTCTGATATTTTTTACTTTTTAAAAAAACTGCTTTTCAATTTTGACAATGAGAATTATTTTTAAATTAATTAATGAAACTTCTATATTTTAATTTGGTAAAATATATTTAATTTCTGAATTAAGAATATCAAAATTAGCTTAGGGTAAATTTTTGGTATTTTTCTGAAAACATTCAGTTTTTTATGAATAGTGAAAAACACTCTGTTATAGTTTAAAACGGACTTTTTATTTAAATAATTATTTATTTTATTTAAATTTATTTTAAGTCAAAATAGATATATAATACCTATATAATTTCAATTTAATTTATTGGGGTCATTTTACTATTAAATAAGATGTATAAAATTTTATTGAACTTTTTACCGTCTTTTACCCACCTTCTAAGAGCATTTACAAATTTGCATAAAATTTTATTTTACCACTTCTATGACTTGAATTTCAAAAATCCGAGAGACATGGTTAACATTAGTAAGTAAAATTTGGTTTGATAAGATGAAAATAATTTTTGGTGAATAGTAAGTTTTGACTTTTATTTACCACGGTTAAAAGTAAATTGGGTAATTAATGGTAAAAATGATATTATAATTACCCTAACACATGTCCTAATTCTATTGGATAAGTGTAATTAGACCAAAAACAGTATTAGTAATAAAAGATGATCCTTTTGGTCCACTTGGATTATATTAGTACATTTATTATTATTTTATTTAAAGAAGAGTTAAAAGTGTTAAATTCAAAGTTTAATAACTAAACCATTTTTAATATACAGATATAAAAAAGATAAATTTGACTATAAATATTCATTCTAAACATAAAAATATTTCCTACATAATGGTATTTTATTTATAATTTTTATAAATTAAATAATTAAATTTAATTATGACATAATGATGATGCACTAATCACCTTATTAATGAATGATTAAAATAATTGATATTGTAAATATCCAAATAAATGTAATTTGACACTTTTGATGAATTACTATAATTTTGTAGGTTAATATGACATTTTGGGGTTGATTAAATAATTTTTTTCGAAGTAATCATGCTATTATGATTTTCACAAAAACGAAATACTAAATTGTGTCAAAATTGACATAATTGAGTTTTTAAAACAAATACTATATTATTAATTGATATAATATTCATAAAAATATAAGTTCCGGCCAAAGGAGTTAGATAAGGTTATATATATTATTAATGAACCACTAAGGGATCTCTTGTCTTGTTATAGTAAGTTTATTAACCACATAATATAAAAATACAAAGAGACATGGTAAATTTGAAACTGTTTAACAAAGAATTCAATCTAAAAGGTAAGTTTAATATGGTGACCTAAACATGTCTAAAACCTATTGGTTGAGAGGTTTTAGACCCATCCCCACATTATCCTATAAATAAATTATTTTGGAGCCATTAGAAACTAAAACTGATTTTATTATAAAATAATATTTCATGCTTTTCCTAAAGTGACCCTCACCTCTCTTATAAAATGGTACTTCACCTTCTCTTAATTTCACACCTCCAAAGCCATTTGGATCATCCAAACCCTTATAAAGTATCATCCAAACTTTCCTATATTCATCATAGATGCCTTAATTTTGTCAGAAAGCCAACCTAAAGAGCCCTTTGGATCAAATAAAAAGGAAGAACCTAAAGAAGAGGTAAGTATTTTATCACCTCTTTCTAGTTCTTCTCTTCTTACACTTCCTCTTTCTTTGTTGTTTACATGTTAAAATAATAACTCCAGTATCTTCCATATAATTTTATGTTATTATAAAAATGGTACAACCATATTTATTATTATATCCATCAGAGGAATGACAAAGTCACCATACGTGCGTATGTACGGCTTACCGTCTCCACGTCATGGTGTAGTTTGTTATTCAAAAACATCATTATTTGGATGGGTATAATAACGAGTATAACTGATGTAAATAATAAATATAACATGTTAATTATTATATATATATGATATACCATCCAATTTCCTATGATTTCACCATCTATATAATGATATTGTCACTCGTGCATACGTACGAATTACCGTCTCCACGAACGCGATGAGATTCATTCCCCATCATAATCATTCAAGAATACATATCATTTTATGATTAAAAATAATCTTTAAGAACTTAATATAATTTTTTATATGAATAAAATTCATTATATCCATAACAAAGATGGCTTATATAACCGATCATATAAAGGAAAACTGATCAGTTAACCCCAAAAATAATTATACTTCTAAAATATTGTTAACAAAGCAATATTAGAAGATCATATATGATATCATATTTATGTATATAGTTATTTTATAATTTAATAACAATTATTTAAATATTAAACATGAGGTTAACATACCCTTGACCAAGGAAACGTTCAAGGTAAGGGGTTTCTTCTCTCACTTTTAATTCCGTGAGATTTCCATTATTCACCACTTATTTATTGCATGTGGTGCATTGTGTACTGTCATTTGATATATATTATCATTATTATATTTATATTAATGTTATTATGTAATTCATTTTTTGGTTATTAACTTTTGGTCATACGACTTGATTAATTACAACATGGTAAGGGGTTTTCATCTCACTTCTTATTTCTATGAGATTCATGCTATATTGCCACTATTTCCTTTTGTGTGGTGTATGTACTACCCATGATTGTACTCTTTATGTAATATACTTTAGTTTACGGGTATTTAAATCTTCATTGAATTATCCTTATTTCATGGGGTGTATCTTTCATAAGTCGCCAAATCGGTAAGGGAATTTCTAATTTTGATTTACACTCATTGGGTTTTACACAAACTTCATTGATTATTTTACTCCAAGATTATGTGTGAAATAACTATTTATTTATTTATGTAGTAATTTACACTCCCCTTTTTGTGGTTATTCTTTTGATACACATAATCACTCCATTGATAAATTCTCAAGTCATCGATATGAACTTGATAAGAGTAATCTTAACTCAATTTTCATTCATTGTGTTAAACATCCAAGTCATCGATGTTATTGTTACAAGAATATGAGTGAATGTCCTATGATTGTTTTACACTGAATATCCAATCATACTTTTTGTATTTATATTTTTCACACATAATATAATCATTGATTTATCCTTAACCAATGGATATGGTCTTTATAATTGATTTCATCTCAACTTACATTCCATTGAGTCTTCTTTGTTTTTATGCATCAATTCACTTTTATGTGGTGTATATAATGTATTTCAGAATATTATATCATGAATCCATTTATTCTCGTGATATTATTAAGTTTTTATTACCTCAATTATTTGTATTCCGGCGTCTCTCATTGCGTTAGGAACTCTATCTAAAATATCATTTTAAATGTTTTAAAATTTTATTCTTCTAAATCATTCCCATTAATGTCCATGTTTTAAAAATTGTTTTAACGATTTATATATATGGATAATAATTTTTTAAAATTAAAATTCCTTTTAAAAGTTTCAAATTTGTAAGGAACACTTTTATTCAAAAATCTATTTTAAACAGATTCTTGATAAATAGTGATACTTTTAAATATTTTCAAGAAAAGGGGGGATATTTCTCTCAAGTAGTTTTGATTATTATTTTCATATATGTCGATATCATTAATTATTCTTGATTGGGGTTAATTTATTATAATACAATCTTCCATATTGTATTGAATGAGTTATTTTTGACTGTGAATATGCTATTTTTATACCATTAATGATTTATGGTTAAAGTATTGACATTTCGTATGCTAGTTTTAATACGAATGTTTAGATTATATTTCACCCTTTCATATGTGGAATTTATTGGACTTAGTAAGTGACTGGTGGAGCCTTCTATAGCTCCTCGATGAATCGTTAGGTCTCATGAGACAAACTAGTGTCTTAGCACAAGGCCTTGTAAAAATCATATTTGTAGTATTAGCACAAGGCCTTGACTATGTGGTTATGAAGTCAGGCATTATGCATTCCATCATTATGAAATTGGCTACTGATATTATATGTGATTATTCGACTGGTATATTATTCATGTGAATAAGTAAATAGAATTATTTTATTTATCTTTTCCATATTGTGTTTAAGTTTAGGTTTAAAATTCTTGTGTTCTAGTCTTATACAATACCTTAAATGTTTATTTTTATTTTTGATAGTTTCTGTTATATTGTTATCCTTACTGAGAATTTTTGGTCACCCCTTTCTTATGTTTGATTATTTATAGTATGCAAAGAAGTATATTACGATTAACTTGTAGGAATAGGATTAGGGATATAGGAGTGTTCAAATGGGACACAATGTTGTTTTTTTATTTCATGATGTAATGTAAAACTTATGTATGTTTGTAGTACTTCCAAGGCTACTAAACTGATCTATCTTTCGGGACATAATTCCTTATATCATGCCAATGTTATGTAATAATGCACCGATTTTGGGTAACTATTGTCGGGGCGTTACAGTTGGTATAATAGAAAGTTTAGTACAAACCATGGAAGCTAGATTTAGAAAAAACTCTGATTAGGAAACACTACCCTAAGATAGACAATGAGGATTAATATAGATGAACATCCAAAAAATTTATAATGTAAATATTATGTGTGTTTTCCAAGAAATACATCCATGTCTGAATACGAGCAGGTAGAGGTGGCTCTAACGCAAATGTACCTAGGAATGAAAACTATGGCAAGGAGTTTTGGGCTCGACCCGGGGTATCCTAGTACCTGACAACAGGCCTTGCTCTACTCTTGGTTACGACACTCCAGGGGGATATTCTTAGGATAATTCACATTTTCTTTACAAAATGATTTGAAGGATTTTAATATAAGATGAGAATAAATAACCTTGGTCAATCCTATGGTGTTTTAGATTGAAAATAAGGTGTTATGATATTCACTAAATGACTTTATGACTCAAACAATGCTTTCTTATGTTAGTCAATGGATAGATTCCAAGGAAGTCATAGTAACATTGAAAATGATGTAAAAGGTGGGCACAGTGGAGGAAATTAGAAACCAAATGGAATGTTGATAGGTGTAAAAGATATTGTGTTCATGCCGACTCAGTTTCCAAAAATATGATCAACAATCTATATATTAACCAACTCCCAGACCCAACAAATAAGAGAAATGTGGTGAATGATAAGAGCTCCAGCAATGGAGACCATAGAGAAGAGAAAGCTCAATTTCCATCGTGCAGGAAATGAAGAAGGAGACACCTTGGAAAGCATCTTAATGTAACAAAGAAATGCTTTATGTTTAGGAAAGAAATACATAAAGTAAATAATTGTCGAGGAAAAATGAAGAGCACTATAGAAGAAAATAAAAATGTTCCCAAAAATCCCTTTATAGTAATTTTCCGTAAATGTAAGGGACTTGGGAATTAACCAAGTGAATACCCTATTCTATAGGAAAACCTCTTGGTTAAGAAAGAACCTATGTGGAAATAAATAGATAGAGAAATGATTAAAAGTATTAGTGCTTTTTGTGGATGGGATTACTTTGGAGGACTTTTCTCTTGTATTTGTAACCCTACAGTTTGTTATGTGAAAATTATATTTTAGGAAGAATTATCTTTCCTATTGTTGATATAGTTATAAATTACCATTTAGGTTTATATTATAATTCTATTTCAGGCAATTAAATGTTATTATATTTTGGGATAAAAATGTGAGGTATGAGATAACATTTGGGATGAAATTATGTTATGGTTATTTTGATAATTTGTCCCATTTTTTGAATGTAATAAAATATAGTTTTTGAAAAACGAAAACACGCAGAACGTGTGACCACACGTCATGTTGGACAAATCTACATGAATCAAACCCACAACCATAGTTTGATTGGGATTTATCACCTACTACTGCACTACGTGAAGTCCCTAGTTAGTGTGACAAATTGTTTTTACTTAAATGATTTTATTGATCCAAAATAAGTTGATTTGGGATATTATGTCTTATCAAATGGATATCCTTAGTATAGGAAAATGATTTGGTGATTAAGTAATAAATGTTATTTTGGAATATGTTCTCTCTGTTGGGAATACTATTTGTCTAATGAAAATAGAATACTATGAGATTTCATTTGAGGAAAAATGGTAGATTCTTATCTATGTTTTTATTTCTTATTTATAGAGATTTGGGTTATTTATGTAAATTATTAACCTATTATAGAGAATATTTGATTAGGTAAATTACTTTTAATTATGTGACTTTAAGAGTAATCCATGTTATTTGGAGATACAATTTAACGTGGAAGACAGTGTAATCAAATTATTCTAAGTTTTTGGGTTTCAATATTAGTTTGGATTATATTAAAGGATTTTATGGACAATTGTTTATTGAGTGTTATTTATTGAAATTTGGGTATTATTGGTTTAATTATAGAAATTAAGATTTTTATTTCTTACTATAAAGTATTATCCTTATTGGGGATCATCTGATCTTGTACTAACCATTTCGGTTTTGGTTAATCTCTAAAGACAAGGGAAATATATAGTTTATCCTTTGTGATGATGTGATTCTCTAGAAGTTGATTCTAGCGCTTTAGGTGTGACCAAGTCATCTTGAGTACTCATCTTTTGAAAAAAAAATATGAGTTAGTGGCATAAATTTATTAATGTATAAAACTATACTTAAAAAGTAAGTATATCTCTTTAGGTTCTTAGTCAATCTCATAAATAAATTCCTCAACTTTATGAAATGGAACTTAAAATAAAAAAAAGGTTGTTCGTTTACTTTTCCTACTAGGAAACTAATGACCATTTATCCCATCACAAGTTTGTGGTTTTCTTGTTGCTAACTTTCTCATGATCATGTTTTATATCACTCTCCATCAGAACTTGACCTTTAGTTTATCTTCCATATACATGTTTTCCTATATGGAATCCTAGTATGGGTTATCTCAGGTGACCTTTGTACTTCTCTTTCTTTCTTTTAAAGTGATAGATTTATTGACTCTTTTTCCAATGTGGGACTTTAAATGAAATTACCAAGTCCAATTTAAAAAATTTGAGGTTGAAATTTCCAAAAGAGGGGAAGAATTTAACACCCAAATATTTCATAGTAAGTTATTTTCTTTAAAATAATTATATAACTTACGCTATATGCAACACCGAGTTCGAGCGCACCATAACTTACCAAACTAGCCGTTCAAAAAGAAATTATGAATAGTAACAACTAAATTTTGAATTATATATACTCCATATAATTTTATAATCCATACTATTTGTAACTTATACATAATATAAAATTGAATTCATTTTTTTAGATAAAAGAAGTATTTTTCAAAAAATGTTATTTTACCACCTTTTCATGGAAACCCCTCTTTAAAACCAATATTTGACACTTTAATATATTTAATTTAATTAAATTAAATTCTTCTTTATAATTGGGACATAAAAATTTATTTTGAATAAATTTTTGGTACTTTTCTAACAACTTTCATAATTTGATGAATACTGAAAACTACTAAATTTTAATTAAAAAAATAATTTAAAATGTTAAATTATGAATTTTAGTGGTTTTAAAGTATAATTAGATTATATTTTTATCATTTAATAGAATTTAGGTCATTATAAGTAATTTCACATTTAAATTTGACATAAACACATGTCAATCTTTTGACAGTCTTTACTTTTTAAAAAACCGGTTTTTTAGTTTTAACAACAGGAATTAATTTTAAATTAATTAATAAAACTTCTATTTTTTAAATTTGGTAAAATAGAATTAATTTTTTAATTCATAATATCAAAATTATCTTAGGGTAAATATTTGGTATTTTTCTGAAAACATTCATTTTTTGATGAATAGTGAAAAACATTGCGTTGTAGTTTAAACCAACTTTTTATTTAAAAAATTATTCATTTTATTTAAATTTATTTTAAGTCAAAATAGATATATAATACCTATATAAGTACAATTTAATTCATTGGATCCATTTCATTATAAAATTAGATGTATAATATTTTATTAAACATTTTATCGTCTTTTACCCACCTTTTAGGAGCATTTACAAATTTGCATAAAATTTAATTTTACTACTTTTGTGAGTTGAATTTTAAAAATCCTAGAGACATTGTTGACATCAAAAAGTAAAATTTGGATCAATAAGATAAAAATAATTTTTAGTGAACAGTAACTTTTAACTTTTATTTACCATGGTTAAAAGTAAATAGGGTAATTAACGGTAAAAAGGATATTATAATTACCTAAAACATGTCCTAATTCTATTGGATAAGATTAATTCAACCACAAACTACCTTAGTAATCAAATATGATCATTTTGGTCCACATGGATTAGATTAGGACATTTATTATTATTTTATATAAAGAAGATTTCAAAGCATTAAATTCAAAGTTTAATAACTAAACCATTTTAAATATAAGGTTATACATAAGATAAATTCAACTATAAATATTCATTAGAAATCTAAAATTATTTTCTACAAAATTATGTTTTATTTATAAATTTTAAACATTAAATAATTATATTTAATTATGACACAATGATGATGTAGTAATTACCTTATTAATGAAAGATTTAAATAATTGATATTATAAGTATACAAATAAATTTAATTTGAGAATTTTGAAGAATTACACTAAATTTAAAGGTTAATATGAAATTATGGAGTTGATTTGATATTTTTTTCGAAGTAATCATGTTGTTATGATTTTCACAAAAACCAAATACTAAATAGTGTTAAAATTGAAATAATTGAGTTTTTAAAACAAATACTATATTATTAATTGATATAATGTTCATAAAAATCTAAGTCTCATCCAAAGGAATTATATATGGTTATATTTATTAATAATGATCCACTTGGGGTTCTCTTGTCTTGTTATAGTAAGTTATTAACCATATAATATATACATACAAAGATACATGGTAAATGTCAAACTATTTAACTAAGTGTTGAATCTAAAAAATAAGGTTAATATGGTGACCTAGACCTGTCTAAAACTTATTTGTTTAGATATTTTCGACCCATCCACACCTTAGCCTAGAAATAAATCATTTTTGTGCCAATAGAAACCGAAAATGGTTTTATTATTAAATTATATTTCAAACTTTTCCTAAGGTGACCATCACCTCTCTTATAAAAGGGTACTTACCTTTCTCTTAATTACACACCTCCAAACCCATTTTTCTCAAAATAACCCTGCCCAAATATCCTACCAACTTTCCTCCCTTTGTCCTAGAGGCCTTCATTTTGTCATAAATACAACCTAAGGATCCCTTTTGATCAAATCAAAAGGAAGAACCCAAAGAAGAGGTAAATATTTCATCACATCTTTCAAGTTCTTTTCTTCTTCCACTTCTTCTTTCTTTGTTGATTCCATTATAAAATAATAACTCCAATATATTCTATATACTTTGATGTTATTTTAAAATTGGTACAACCATATTTATTCTTCTATCCATCATATGAATGGCAAAGTCACCATACGTGCGTACGTACGGCTTACCGTCTCCATGTCGTGGTGTAGTTTGTTATTTAAACACATCATTATTCGGATTGGTATAATAATGAGAATTAATGATTTGAATAATAAATATAATATGATAATGATTATTTATATATGATATACCATCCAATTTCAAACGATTTCACCATCAATGTAATGATATTGTCGCTCGTGCATACGTACGGATTATCGTTTCCATGAATGCGATGAGATTCATTCCTCGTCGTAATAACTCAAGAATACATTTCATTTTATGATTAAAAATAATTTTTAAGAACTTAATACCATTTTGGATATAAATAAAATACATCCTATCCATAATAAACATGGATTACGTAACTGAGCATATAAAGGAAAATAGATCAGTTAACACCCGAAACGGTGATACTACTAAAATATTATTAACAAATCAATATTAGAAGATCATATATGATATCATATTTATATATATAGTTCTTTTATAATATAATAACAATTATTTAACTATTATACATGCGTTTAACGTAGCTTCAATCAAGGAAATGTACAAGCTAAGGGGTTTCTTATCTCACTTTTAATTCCGTGAGATTTCCATTGTTCACCACTTATTTATTGCATGTGGTGTATTATGTACTGTAATTTGTTATATATTATAATTATTCTCTTTATGTTCCTGATATTATGTGATTTATTTGGTGGTTGTTAACTTTTGTTCATACGACTAGATTTATTACAACATGGTAAGGGGTTTTCATCTCACTTCTTATTTCTGTGAGATTCATGTTATATTGCCACTATTTCCTTTTGTGTTGTGTATGTACTGCCCCTAATTGTATTCCTTATATAATATACATTAACTTATGGGTATTTACTTCTTCATTTTATGATCATTTCTTCATGTGGTGTATGTTTCATAAGTCACCAAATCAGTAAGGGAATTTCAAATTTTGATTTCCACTCCTTAGGTTTTACGCAAACTTCATTGATTATTTTACTCCAAGATTATGTGTGAAATCACTATTTATTTATTTATACAATAATTTATACTCCAATTTGTGTGGTTATTCTTTTTATACACATAATCAATCCATTGATAAATACTCAAGCCATCGATATGAACTTGATAAGAGTAATCTTAACTCAATTTTCATTCAATGTGTTAAACATCCAAGTCATTGGTGTTGTTGTTACAAGAATATGTGTGAATATCCTCTGATTGTTTTACACTAAATATCCAATCAAACATGGTATATTTATATTTCTCACACATAATTATGTCATTGATTTATCCTTAATCTAAGGATATGGTCTTTATAATGGATTTCATCTCAACTTACATTCTATTGAGAATTATTTGTTGTTATGCGCCAATTCACTTTTATGTGGTTTATATAATGTCCTTTAGAATATTATATCATGAATCCATTTATTATAATTATTTTTTATGTTTTTATTACCTTGATTATTTGTATTCAAACATCTCTCATTTGGTTAGTAACTCTAACTAAAATATCATTTTAAATGTTTTAAAAATTTATTCTCCTAAATATTTATCATTAATGTATAGGTTTTAAAAATGGATTTAGGGATTTATATATATGGACATTAATGTTTTAAAATTAAAATTCCTTTTAAATGTTTCAAAGGGGTATGGGACACTTTTATTCACAAATCTATTTTAAACAGCTTCTTGACAAATAGTGATACTTTTAAATGTTTTTAAGAAAAAGGGGGATACTTATCTCAAATAGTTTTGTTGATTACTTTCATCTATGTCAATATCCTTCATTATTCTCAATTGAGGTTAATTTATTAAAATACAATCTTCCATATTGTATTGAATGGGTTTTTTTTTGACTGTGGATGTGCTATTTTTATACCATTCATGGTTTATGGTTAAAGTATTGACATTTTTTATGCTAGTTTTAATACAATTGTTTAGATTATATTTCACCCTTTCATATGAGGAATGAATTATACTTAATAAGTGATGGTTGGAGCCCACTATAGCTCATCGATTCATCGGTAGCTCTCATTAGATAAACTAGTGTCTTGGCATAAGGCCTTGAAAAAATCTTATTTGTAGTCTCGGCACAAGTCCTTGACTATGTGGTTATGAAGTCTGGCATTATGCATTCCATCATTATGAAATTGGCTATTCATATTACATGTGATTATTAGACTAGTAGAATATCCATTGGAATAAGTAAATGGAATTATTTGATTTATCATTGCCATATTTTGCTGAATTTTAAGTTTAAAAGGCTTGTGTTCTAGTCTTATAAAATGCCTGAAATGTTTATTATTATTAATGAAAATTTCCATTGTATTGTTTTTCATTACTGAGAATTTGAGATCACCCCATTCTTATGTTTTATGTTTCCCAGCATGCAAATACGTATATTAAAATTAACCTTCAAGAATATGCTAAGGGATATAAGAGTGTTCAAAGGGGACACAATGTTGTTTTTTTTAATTTCATGATGTAATGTGAAAATTATATATGTATCTATTACTTCCAAGGATACTAAACTGATCGGTCTTTTGGGAAATGATTCTTTGTATCATACCAATTTTATGTGATAATGCACTGATTCTGGGTAACTGTGGTCGGGGCGTTACAGAACCACCCAGTAAATCTTTTCCAGTTCATTTAGTATAGTCTTATTAAATATGGGGAATGGATTGGTTGTCTTTATATAAATATAACATCAAATATCAGAAGAGTTAGGCTACCCTTCACATCCTAATTCATCCTCAAATTTTGTAAAATTTTAAGGTAGAGGATGAATCTTCTTTGGAATATTCATCTTAGGCATGAATATTATTTCCTTATGAGAAAGAATATATATCTAAAATTATTTAAAGAAAGGATAGAAACTTGTTGGAATACATTCCCATTGTGAGTTACTACACTAATTAATTCCCCAAAGAGTTGTATGGTCTTCCTCCATATCGAGATGTTGAGTTCTCAACTGAAATAATACATGTATCTCTTCCTGTATTTGAGAATACATATAGAATGGCCACCATTGAGTTTGAATAACTGAAGAAGTAGTTACAAGAGAATCTATAAAATGTTTTTATATGTTAGAGTACTTCATTATGGGTTGTTTTAGTCCTATTTATCAAAAAGAAATAAGGATCAATATACCTCTTTATTAATTAAAGTGAGATAAAAAATCATGATAACAAACAATTATCATATACCATGGATATATTACTTGTTTGAACAATTACTTGTGGGGCATAATTTCTTTAAAGTGAACCTTCGATTAGGATATCACCAAATAAAGGTGAGAAATAAAGATATTCCCGAAACTTTCTTTAGAAAAATTTATATACACTATGTGTTCATAGTGAATCCATTTAGACTAACTAGTTCTCTAGAAATATTCATCAACTTAATGAATAGATACTTTAGATATTATGTCAACAAATTTTTGGTAGTCATTATTTATGATATTATAATATACATCAAACTTAATTAAGTGCATGAGGATCATTTTAATATTATTCTAAATACTTTTAGAAAGAATAAATTATAGGAAAAGTACGGTAAATGTGAGTTCTAAATGGAGGAAGTATCATTCTTGGGGGATGTTATCAACAAAAAAAGGGATATTTGTGGAACCTTCTATGAAAAAGGAAAATGAGGAGTGGCTCAAACCAACAATTGTAATGTATATCCATAGTTTTCATAGACTATATGGGTATTATAAGTTAATTTTGAGAAACATTTCATGATTTCAAAACCTGTTGACAAAGATAACTTGGACAGTAGTGAAGTTTTCTGGGTCCAATGAATGCCAATTGAGAAAAGGAGGTTTATCATTGCACTATTACATAAACTACACACCAGTGGGGAACATTTATTTTTTATGCATAGATTCTTCAAATAATGGATTAGGATTTGTATTGATGAAAAATGTTAAAGTCATATCCATTGCCTCAAGGTTGTTGAAAGTTCATGACCATAACTATCCAACACAATATATCCACTTGGATGGAGTGATCATCACATTGGAAATCTAACAGCATAATCATTATTGGATAAGTGTGAAATATATATGGATCTTTTGACCTTAAATTATATATTCACATAGAATCTAGTTAATATGTGCCAGAAAAGTTGGTTAAGGCTGATCAAGGACTGTGACTGCTCAACCCACTTGAATCCTGGGAAAGAAAATAAAGTAGAATAGGCTCTAAGTATAAAAAAATCTGGAAACCTTATCAATGATAATAATTGAGAATGTCCTAATATTTTTAAACTTATAAGGATGTACATGGGGATCATAGAGTAAGAAATATCATCATTCCTTTCCCAAATGTTTTATAAACCATTCAATCTAGAGAAGATAAAGTATACTCAAAAACATATTATGTAAATTCATATGAAAGTGGAAGCTATAAGAAAAGGGATATCCTTATAGTTCAAAATTTATGAAGAAAGAGTTGTAATATTTTCAACAAAACTATCTGTAATATAAAATCCTGAGATAACAAAGGAGATATTCAATGATCCACATAGATCAGCCTTATTAATCCACCCTGGGAGCACAAAGATGTGTCAATATATATGAGAGTGTAATTGGTGGTAAAATATAAATAAGGAGATCGTATAATATACATAAAATATCCAGGTATGCTATAAAGTGAAGGATTAATTGAAAATTATAAGGTATGATGCAACCATTAACCATAACTATATGTAAATGGGATAATAAAACCATGGACTTTATCACTAGTCTTTATAGCCCATTCCAGCATAGGATTCTTAGTGAGAAACACTAATAGATATTCTGTGAATTTTGTTCCAGACATGTTGTGAAATTCTTCCTCTCCATGGATGTATGGATTATTCATGAACTATGTAAATCCTTGTTTTCTCATTCTATTCATTTTCATTTTACTCTTCTTTGAACCTTTGTTTTGTCATTGCGAATCCCGGTGTTTCCGCATCAACTGGTATCAAGTTTTGAGTTCAAGATTCTCTAATGAAGGATATGGAAGAATTCATGTTGAAGATTGATTGATTTGATGGAAATAAAATTAGTTTCTAGAGTATGGAGACCAAAGATTATATTTATCAAAAGAAAGATGAACTTGCTTCTTCTAGGTCTGATTCCAATGGACCTGGAGCTTCTAGAGTGGGAGCTTCTAGATTGACAGGTTATGGGTGTTATGTTGGTTACGTTGGCCAAAAACGTGGATTTCTAAATAAGTGAGGAGAATAGGATAATTGATATGATGAAAGATCTCATGAATATGTACAATAAGCCTTCTGCGAAAAACAAAGCACACTTAATGTGACAATTGTTCAACCTAAAAATGTTCGAAGGGATAATTGTTGAAGATCACATCAATGAATTCAACACCATCACAAGTCAGTTGTCATCAGTGTAAATTGATCATGGTGATGAGTTATGTGCACCGATCTTACTGTCTTCTTTACCTGAATGTTGGGAAAAAAATTATAACATTTGTGAGTAGTTCTTTAGGGAATTAAAAGTTGTCTCAAAAAGATAATGGAGACCTGATCCTCTGTGAGGATATACGAAGAACAGAAGGAGGCATATTCTCTGGTTCTTCTCTAAATGTTGAAGTAAGAGGAAGGAATCTAAAGCGAGAAAATCATAGAGTGAGATCAAATTCAATAGGTAAAAGTTTAGACAAGGTAAATGGGCCCGGTACTACCTGGTGGAAATGTGGAAAGAAAAGAAATGTAAAGAAGGAGTGCAGAGAAAAACAGAAAGGACCAAAACCCAGTGGAGAAAACACGATGGATAAAAGAACTGACGATGTTTTTCTATTGAGTGTGGATAGCCCTATAGAGTCTTGAATTCTAGAATCTAGCGTAACCTTCTATCCCACATCGAGGAAGGGTTTCCTGAACAATTATTTTTTTGGAAATTTCGGCAAGCTACATATTGATAATGATGAACCCTTTCAGATTATGGGGAATGGTGATGCAAGGATCAAGACCAACTTTTGGAGTCTCCTTGTTCTAGAATATTGGATTTATATCCCTAGTTTTAGAATAAATCTTACATCTATCAGACAGATTGATGATGCAATATTGAGTACCATGTTCACTGGTGGTGTATGGATGATCACCAAAGGAGATATGGTCATAGCATAGGGAGTAAAGAATGGTCACCTATACAACATGATAGAAACTTTCATTGACATGGCTTCATCACTGAAAGTTTTAGTAGATTCACAACTGTGGAACAATAGGATAGGATACAGGAGTGATAAGGGGATGAAAATTATGGAAACAAAAGGGATACTACCAGATCTGAAGTTTGTGGATGTTGTTCTATGTGAATATTGTATCTTCAGAAAGTAGAAGAAAGATTCATTTTTAAAAGGAGATAGAACACTGAAGGCTGGAAAGCTAGACCTGGTGAACATAGATTTCTGGGGGCCAGCACCAGTACATTCCCTCATAGGGTCAAAATACTATGTGGTATTCATCTATGAATACACAATTAAGGTATGGGTTTAATTTCTAAAAATAAAATATGAAGTGTTTAAGATGTTACGGAATTGGAAGGTCATGGTGGAGAATGAGTCAGGAGAAAAGATAAAATGCTTGAGGTCCGACAATGGTGGAGAGTATGGCAGTCAAGAGTTCCGGGATTTCTATTTTGATAATGGAATTCAGTGGGAGAAGACTATTATAGGTACACTACAACAAAATGGTGTCGTAGAGTGGATGAATATGATGTCTAATGAATGTGATTAGAGTATGAGGTTACACTCAAGGTAATCCAATACCTTTTGGGCTGATGCAGTGAGCATGGCAGCATATCTCATCAACAGGAGTCCATCTGTGCTAATGGAAGAATGTTTACCCAAGTACCTATGATCTTGTAAGGTGGTAAGACCCTCACATTTACATGTCTTTGGCAGTTTGGAATATGTTCATACTGATGCTAATGCCAGGGAAAAAGTTGATTTCAAGTCCAAAATATATTTCTTTATTGGCTATGTTGGTGAGGATTTGGTTATTGCTTTTGGGATGATCTCAACAAGATGGCCATCAGGATCCATAATGTGATATTCAATGAAGGTTTCATGTACAAATATATCAATGAAGTGAAAGATGAAAATGAGAACATTAAGTCAGAGTGAAAAGAGAAAGTGGAGCTTGAAGGTGTACCTGATCATGAGACATCAGAACCAGTGGAACCTACTAATCTAGTGGAGATGAGAAGATCAACAAGGGTGAGAAGGCCTATTTAGAGGTATTCACCTTACTTACATTATTTTTTATTGATTTATGGTGGAGAACTAGAATTATTTGAAGAGTAAATTTAGTTGAAGGATTTGGGCAAGTGGGGGAAGGATAAGAAGGAGGAGATTTCCTCATTTCATGATAAAAATACTTGGGAGTTAACACCTCTGCCAAGAAGAAAGAAATCATTGCAGAAAAAATGGGTGTACCTGGTCAAGGAAGAACATGATGGAAAGGAGGATGTTAAAGGAAAGTCTAGTGGTTAAAGGCTTACAACAGTAGGAGTGATTGTATCTCACTAAAATATTCTCACGAGTAGTGAATCTTACCACCATCTTGGTGGTTCTCAGCATTATGTCATCAAAAGACTTGTATCTTGAGAATCTTGATGTTAAGAATGATTTCTTTCATATATATATAGAAGAGGAAATCTACATGTAGTAGCTAGATGGATATGTTGAGTCTAGGAAAGAAGACCTGGTTTGCAAACTCCATAAGAGTTTATATGGATTGAAACATGCACCCAGGAAGTGGAAGAAATAGTTTGAATCACTTATGTCTAAAAATGAATATAAATTATATTTCATGGATCAATGTTGCTACATCAATTCCTTTGGTGATGAATATATTATATTTCTTCTATATGTGGATGACATGCTCATTTTAGGATCATGTACGCAGAGGATTGATGAGTTGAAAGGGTAGTTGGCATAGGAGTTCAAAATGAAGGATCTTGGAGAAGATGGCAATCATTTGGGGAAGAAGATCAAGGGATAACATGTGGATGGATCTTTAATTTTATCAGAGGAATACTAAATTGGGAATCTTATGAGAATATTTAGTATGCAGGAAGCAAAGGAAGTCTATATTCCCCTTGTAGTCCATTTCAAACTATCAAAGCAAAAGTCACCAAATATGGCATAAGAGGTTCAGTACATAGAAAAGGTGAATTACACATCCATTGTTGGAATTCTGATTTATTCCATGGTATGTAATTGACCTAACATCACTCATGCAGTGGGATTTATGAGAAGGTATATGGATTACCTTGGAAAGAAACATTGGGAAGTTGTGAAGTGGATACTAAGGTTTTTAAATGGTAGTAAGGAGGTATCTATGTGGTTTGGGAAAATAAATTCATTATAGGGGTATGTGGATTCTGACCTTAGAGGAGATGTCGACGGAAGGAGGAGTACCAATATTTATGTATTTACCTATTGAGGAACTACATCAAGTTGGATATCACAGTTTCAAAAGTTAGTGACTTTATCCACTATAGAGGTAGAATATACTGATATAACAAAATCTAGAAGGAGACGGCCCGACTGATGAACTTCTTGGATGTATTGGGATGGAAGTGAGAGGAGAATTAATAGCACTAGGAAAGTAATAGTGAGATAAATCTTGAAAAGAACACAGGATTTCATGCCTAGATGAAGCACATTCAGTAGAAATATCATTTCATTAGAGGTTTGATACAGGATGGGTTGCTGAAAATGTATAAAATTTGTGGAACCAACAATCCAGTAGACATGTTGATAAAGCCAATGGGAATACAGAAGTGTAGGTACTACTGTTCTTTTATTGGTCTCCACTAATGAATGAAGGATGAGAGGCTGAACAAGGTAGGACACAATGGGAGCACAAGAGGAAAACAGCCTTAATTTCTTGAATCATCAGTTTGAAATTGAAGTTGAGAATAGAAATCACACGCACTGGTGAGAAAAGAAAATGAAGAGCTCAGATTAAGTAAGTTGTCTTAGTCAGTGGAATAAAAGAATGTTAGAATTCTAGATTAGGATCCAAGTGTGATATTTTTGGATTTGGTGTAGCTTGATCCTCTTTGAATGTTGTTGGGCTAAATGCTTCCAGCATATTCTGTGCACAAGGCCGCAAAGTTGGTTGACTGATACCGAGAGGGCGCTGTAGTGATTCGGACTTCCATCTTCTATTCATTATAGCTCCTTAGACTTCTAGCTGATAGCCACTATAGAACTTTTGACCTGGGTGGCCACCTTTCACTATATTGATGCGGACTTCTTGTGTGGTCGGTGAAATAGTGGATTTTCTTCGTCCTTGTATAGCCCATTTCAAACTAGGGTTCTTCGTGGGAAACTCTGAGATATCTTCTATATATTGTGTTGTCGACGTATAGTGAAATTCTGCCTCTCTGTGGATATAGGAATTATTCCTGAACCACATAAATCTTGGTGTTCTTATTCTGTTTTTTTCCTTTTACTCTTATTCGAATAATTGTTTTTTCGTTGTGACTCCCGGCATTTTGGCATCATGTTGTAGGCGATTTTTATTTAAGGAATGCTCACTTTATTGTAATTTTAGAGGAATTCTCACTTGATCTACATGCAAGGATATACATCATAGAAGTAGTTAGGCTATATAGAACACCACTATCGATTGTATTTGTTCAGGATTTGATATTAACATCTATGTTCTGGAAGAGTCTCCAATATGATCTAAATACAAAGTTGAACATCGGTAAAACTTATCACCTGAAAACAGATGTCCAATCACAACTAAAAAACATGTTGCAAACAGGGCTAGTAATTATTAGCTATATAAAAAAACAATAATAAATGGTATATTTATCAGCACTAAATAAACTAATGATGAATTTAACCTTTTATCAATGCATCTTTTTTGGCACAGAAAAAAGAAAACCTTTATGAGTGCTTTATTTTTAGCATTGATAAACGTATTCTTTATCAGTGTGTTATTTTTAGCACTGATAAAGGGTATCCTTTATTAGGGCTTTATTTTTAGCACTAATACAGGGTATCCTTTATCAGCACTTTGAATTTCGCACTGATACAGGGTATCCTTTATCAGTGCTTTATTTTTGGAACTGATTAATATTTATATAAATAAAATAAAATAAAATAAAAAATAAAATATAAATAATATGTTTATTAAAAAAATATTACTAATTTTATTAATTAAATTATTATTGATAAAAATGAATAGATTGATTAAACATTATTATATATTATATATTTAATTAATTATATAATTATGATAATTAATGTTATTAAATTTTATATATTAAATATATAAATATACATTAATGTATATAAATATGATTTATAAATTTAAAAAAATTATATGCTTTGCATTAAATAATAAAATGTTTATTGAATAATGGTTTATAATTAAAAATATTGACTATAATTTCATAGTACTCAACATATAATTGAATGTCATTTGATTTTACAATTTAACATTGATCAAATGTGTGTTATATTGATTTTAAATATACGTAATTAATGCATACTTATATACAATGCACAGACACCAAACTTATCATTTCTTTCAATATTGTTAAAGTGTATTTATTCTTAATTTATTCAATTTCAATCAATTTTAAAATATACGCATGAACTTAAAAGGAGATATTCATTAATAATGTTAAAATATATTTGTAAAAAAGTATTTTGAAATAAATATATTTATAAATGTATAGTAACTATATTTATACAATTATATATTTATAATTATAAATAAATAAATATGTTTTCAAATTATTTATATAATTATAAATAAATAATTAGGTATATTTAAATAATTATTAAATTTATAATAAATTTAAATAAATAATGAATATATTTATGATATTTATATTTATATATATTTATCAAATATATATGTATAATTATATAAATATACATAATGAAATAAATAATATTTTCTAAAAATATTTCTATAATTTGAAAAAAATTAAAATTATAGTAAATATATTTAAAAAGGAATATATTTACTATATTCAAATTATATTATTTATTAAATATTTATAAATTTTTACAATTTATTTATTTATATTTATATTTATAAATCCTTTAACAGTGCTTCGTTAATAAGCGATGAAAAAAGAATCTTTATCAGCATTGAAAAAGCACTGATAAATATGAGAATTTATCAACGCTAAATAAAGTGTTGAATAAAAGATGATTTATCAATGCTCTAATTTTAGAACTGATAAATATTGGTTTTATCAATTCTTATTTATAAGCACTAATATTAGTGTCCTAATATATTTTTAAAACCCTAACCATTTACAAACTCATTGCAATATCGGAAGATTTTCGTGGAAGCCACCGGTTGTCGGTGCTCCTTCCTGGTGAATCGAATCTCGAATCATACCACTCGACTATTGTACATGCTCCAGTTGCATGGACATCTCGTCTGACATCCGGTTTTCGATTATGGTTTCCATGCAAGTGGGGTTTTGCATCACTTTCTTGAAATTTCTCCCCCCGAGGTAGGTGGTTTTATGCCCTAACAATTTTAGATAATTTAATTTACTCACTCAGTTAATTTTTTCATGATCTATATTTTATTTTAGTGGTGAGAACATGTTTTAGAAATTATTTGATAGGCATTTTTGCTGAAAATAAATTTTTGAAACTGAAGTTGTCATGTTTGTATATAGATCTTATTGTGAAAAATCAGTGGAAGTGTTCAATTAATTATTTGAGTAGTGTGAAATGTGTTTTTGTGGGTGTTTAAGGTGAACATGTGTTGAAAAAGGATTTTTTATGGGAAATGGATCATTTTGGGAATCTTTTTCTTATTATACGCTTTTGAGTATGAGTTGTGAAGTTTTTAAATAAGGAAGAATTTGATTTAGAAATGAAATTTGAAATATGGAAATGGTACAATAAATGGTGTGAGTGATGAAAAATGTGTTTTCAAATGTTTTGGTGTGCTTTGTGTTTGGTTTGGATTTTGTAACGAAAAACAACTATGTTGTGTGTTTGTTTTTTGGTGTGGTGTTTAGTGGAAGGGTTTTATGGGTTGTTTGAAAGGTACAAATCATTTTTTCAAAGGTGCATAAATACAGATAAGTTTGGAATTAAATTATTAAAGGAAATTGAAATATTTTTCCATGTTGAACATGTTGTACCATTCTTTAATGTGAATTGTAAATTGTTTTCAAGGATGGAAGACATGTTTTGAAAATGAATTTGGGTTTTGTACAAATTTGTAAAAAAGGGGACTTGATATGGAATTCATAGAGAATTATTGAAAACTCTAGTTTTATTAATAAAAGTATTTTATAAATCAGTTAATAGATTTAATAAATTATATAATTATTTAAAATTATGTTTTATGTTGTTATGTGGTGCATTTTATTTTAAAAGTATCATTTTCATGTGAACTTGGGTGTGTTTTTTATGTAAAGCCTTGTAGTGCTTCTGAAGGTTATTTTAGAAAACTTTTTAAATGAATTATTAACATACATAATAGGTGTGATGCATGATTGTGAAATGATTTGGTGTGCGCATGTTTTTAAAAAGGGGATTGGGTGTGTAAGTAGTGGCACACTATATGTACTTTGTTTGGAATGAATTGTGTTTGTAAATGTGTTGTGTTAGTGACATGTGAATGTGAAACATGATTGACCAAAAATAAAAGGGAATCATGGGAAACTAGGTAACTTGATTGTGATATGTTATGGAATCTTGATGATTTTATAGTAAAATCATTTTCCATAGGTTTAATTTATTGTTTCATATTTATGTTTAATTCTTTTTTTTAGTATCACTCACATAATAATTGTTTTCTTATACGAGTGGATTATTTTGTTCGATTTGGGGTGTTATGTCCAACTTTCAAGCTTCTTCTCCCTTAAATTCTTTTCCCCTATACAGTGGTGTATTTATCACTTTCTTTCATTCTACCACCACTTACTTTTCAAAAAGAGCAACAACACTACCTCTGCTCAATCTTAATGTTGATGTTTTCACAGAAAAATCATAGTCTATATATTTAATTTATTATTTCACATTTACATTTAATTCATTTCTTTTTAGTATTACTCACATAATAATTGTTCTCTTATAAAAGTGCATTTTTTTTTCAAGTTGGAGTGCTCTATCCAACTTTCATACTTCTTCTCCCTTAAAATATGTTCACCCATGTAGTGGTGTATTTATCACTTCCTTTGAAGTTACCTCCACTACCTTTACAAGAAGTGAAACAACGGTGTATCGTCTAAATCCCATAAGTAACATTGATGCTTACACAATAAAATCATTGTCCTTATAATTAATTTATTTTTTCATATTTATTTTTAATTTATTTATTTTTAGTATTACTCACATAATATTTGTTTTCTTATACGGGTGGATTGTTTTGTCTGAGTTGGGGTGCTCTGTCCAGCTTTCATGCTTCTTCTCCCTTAAAATCTTTTCACTCATGAAGTGGTTCACCTATCACTTTCTTCAAGTAACCTCCACTTCTTTTGTAGGAAGAGAAACAACACTGCCTCTACTCAGTCACAGAGTTAATCTTGATGTTTTCCCAGTAAAATTATTGTCCATATAATCAATGTATTGTTTCATAATTATGTTAAATTTATTTCTTCTTAGTATTACTAACTTTATTATTGTTTTCCTATATAGGTGGATTCTTTTGTTTGAGTTGATGTGTTTTTTTCAAAGATACTCATGCAGTGTTAGCAGTTCAACAAGAATAGTCAATGGAAATTGTGGTGACATTGGAAGTTAGGATTTTTTTTGAATGTATGTAATATTTTTTATTTATGTAATTATATAAAACAATGTTTTAAATTTCTATAATATAATGATTTTTTCTGTTATTTATTTTGTAAAAATCATTTAATTTAAATTTTATATTTGGACTTATTTTTTGGATATATCAGGTGTGTTTCTGGTGCTTCTAGTGCTTCTGGTGTTGTGGTGTGATATAACAGCACACTATAGTTGTTCTACTGTATGTTATTGTAACATACTATAGTATGGATTTTTATCAGTACTTTTGAAAGAGCTAATAAAGAACTCATTTATCGGTGCATCTACAGTATGGATAATGAAATCTTTTAGCAGTTCTTTAAGAAGAATTAATAAATGTGTTTTTTATTAGAACTGATAAAGGTTGCATTTATCCACACTTTTACTTACACTGATAAATGTAATGGGATTTAACATCTCTCGCGTCATCAACTCTTTTCTAGCACTGATAAAAGCCATTTATAGCATTATTAAAGGTTTATTTTGTAGTAATGAATCTGAATGGACTATACAAACACTTAAAGGTATCTTAAGAGAATGCATGCTGGACTTCAAAAGAGTATGGGAACTAAAATGGTCAACAAATTATAGAAAAGGTCATGACCATTCCGAAAAACATTAGGGATACTCAATGTCAACATAAGAGTTATTCTGAAAATCATTGATGAGACCATGATTTTTAGGTCAAATAAAAGGTATTCCTCTACATATCCCTTTCGAAGAGAGTCGTGAGATTTTGTAATAAGGGAAAGCTAAGTCCCAGGTACATCGACCCCTTTGAGATTCTTTATTGGACTAGAGTTGTGGATTATGGTCTAGTACTCCCACCTACCCTGTCTCAAGAAAACAGCGTGTTCCACATATCCATGTCAAGAAATTACATACTAGATCCCTCAAATTTATTGAATTCATAGGTGGTATAGATGCAAAAAGATATCTCTTGTGAGGAGTATCTGGTAAAGACCATTGGTTGTAGTGATAAAGTTCTATGCAATAAGACAACTCACCTAGTAAAATTACCATAGAAAAACCATAAGTTTGAGGAGGTGACATGAGAATCAAAGGAATCCATGAAGTATATATACCCTCACCACTTTTCACATTAGTATGAAAAATTAAATTTCAAGGGAGAAATTTCTTAAGGGGGTATAATACAACGACCCAAAATTTTATCAATGGAATTTTCCTTCTAATCATTATGTCATATTTAGTAATGTAGTATAATAAATATGCACCACATAATGAAAATAATAAAATTTTACTATTTTAATTTGGGAATTAAATTTAGACAATAAGAATGGATATAAGAATTGAAAATATTACAAAGGGATAAAAAATAAAAAAAGCGGATTTTTTTTTTGAAAATTGGATCTCCCCAATCCACCAAAATAACCATACTCATGAACAAAATTGTAGAAATGAAGTATAAAATTAGTAATGAAATATGAATTTTGAAATTAAAAATAAATATAACCTTGGGAGAAACAAAAATTGAGTAAATAATAAATAAAATATTTGGTATTTATATAAAGTAGGGAACCCTTATTACCATTACAAATTTGACAGTAAGAATAGTAATTTAACTATTTTAATATAACCAGTGGTTGGAATAGTAATCTATATATTAGGAATTGTAACGTGATCATTATAATAGTATCATCACCTATGTAAGTGAAAAATAATATTTAAATATATTATAAAATGAAAATATGATATATTTATACCATAGTACAAGAAAATAAATGATTTAAAAATGATAAATTAAGGGTTTGTATTTTTTTTAAAATGTGTATGTTTTATTTTCATTTTTAATAAAAATATAATGATTTAAAATAAATATTATTTTCATAAAATGGATTTATAAATTAATATTAAGTTTTTTTATAATGATAAGATAATTTTATGATACCATAAGTAATTTTTTAAAAGGTCAGAAAATTGATCATAATATTAAAATTGATATTTTTCAAATAAATAAGGATTTTATTTAAAAATTAAATTTCTCATATATAGAAAAAAAATCATAAAATGGATTTCATTTTTGGAATCTAGACATTGGAAAAAAATAGGGTTATTTCTTAGTATTTACCAAAAATAGTTTATTTTTGGTGAATCATGAAATATAGTAAAATATGGTATTTAACATTATAAACTAAATACATGAATTTTGGAGTCATGGATGATGTAATATACCATTAGTTTTAAATAACATTCATTATTTACTATATATATTCATGATAATAAATAATATTTATAGCCTTCATCAAAAATAATAAACTAATAATCATTATATTAAAAACACCCCTCTCCTCCCCTTATAAATACCACCCCTTCTCGGGGCTCTGATTTCCCCTATTAGACTCCGGATTCGTGATTTTGACATCCTTATTACCAAGATTTTGGATCGAATTCATAACTAGAAAAACAGATATTTGTCCTTCATAATGCATATTTCTCTCATTAATAGTGTGTTGTTGGTGACTCTAGTGCATGCTCTTCCGGCAGTTGCTGCCCCAAAGGGTGTCATCTCTATCATGGAAAAGCTTCTGGCCGGTTTCATTTTGGATCCTCAAGTGGAACATAAAAAACACTGGGATTCTTGGATTAAGGTGGCCAGGACTTCTAGGGAAGGAGGTTTTAATGTGCGGAGTTTAGCTGATACTCTCAAGGGTATGCAGGCAAAGCAGGCGTGGGAAATTGTGGATCAGTCTACCCTTTGGGGCCAATCGATGCATTATTTATTTCATGTCTAGCTATCAGGGGAAGAAAGGGTTTCCGTGGTTTGGCCTAATTTGATGAATCTTGTCACTGAGCTACAGGATCCCTCGCGATGGATAATAGGTATGGGGACTATTTCCTTCTGGCATCATAATTGGGCAGGAAAAGTGTTGGGATTTCCAGGTTTTCTGGTTCCTTTCATCGCTTTTTGGTAGGCAATCTGGTACCCGGGCATCATTAATACAGTGATAGATGTGGAGAAGAAGGATTTATATGATCTCATCACCCCTTCCCAGGCTCCTGATCACTACGTGTTCCCTGCTTCTACTTCGGGGACTTTTTCAGCTCGGGCTTTTCGAGGTATTAGATGCCCCTGGGTGTTGTCTGATGGGTGGAATGAGCTTCTATGGTCTAAAGTGGTGCAATAGAAATTCAATTTTATTTTATGGAGGATTAGGCATCATTCCATTCCCACGGATGATAACGTTAAACATTGTGGCATTCCGCTGGTCTCCAGGTGCTCTTGTTGTGTAGTTCCATAGGAGGAATCTTCAGATCACTTTTTCTTCTCGGGGGAGTGGGCACAGGCAGTCTGGGGTTGCTTTGGGGACCTTAGAGGGATTTGTGTTCCTTCTCTGGGAGGTCTTTCTTTCTTGGAAAGATGGTTTCATGGTTCAGGAGATAGAGGTCCGGAGAGAACGGATCGTGTGGTGACATTAACTGCTGGTTGTTGGGCGATATGGAAAGCTAGAAATAAGCTGAGATTCGAAGGGACCCACGCCTCGGGTAGATCCATTATCTGTAGGTCGAAATTCATTCTTGCGGATATGGTTTCCCTCTTCTCCTCCTGGAGTGATGCTCCATCCTTCAGCTGGATGCGATCGCATTCCCAAGGAGTCCAGTCTACTATTGCTCGAGGTTCTTGGGTTCGCTGGTCTCCGCCCTCGGGAGGACTCAAGCTCAATTCCAATGGGTCTTGTTCATCAGGGGCCCTGCGTGGAGGCGGTGTGGTGCGGGACCAGTGGGGCTCGGTCTATATGACATTTTCCTCTCAGTTAGGGTATGGATCCCCCCTCCAGGCGGAAGCCAAAGCCTTGATGACAGGTATTATCCTCTGTCTCCAGAAGGATATTGTGATTGCTGAGGTTGAAACTGATTCGAAAATTCTTCATGATGCCATCAAAAACATTTTCCCTCCTCCTTGGTCCATCATCTATATTATCAACAAGTACAAAGGTATGCTATCTAATGGTACCAAAATCAGTCATTTTTGGCACGAGGGTAACCAAGTGGTGGATCACCTTGCTTCTTTGGATGTTATGGGATCTAACCCTGTCTGGCTGCATGATTTTTTCTCTTTGAATCCCTAAGGGGTCAATTTTATTATAGGGGATGCCCTTGGTTTTCACTATTTCAGACCTCCATAGACTTTTTGTTTCCGTGTTTTATGTTTTTTTGTTGTACTGTGTTGATTTTTCAATAAAAAGTGAAGTGATGATGATGATGACAACTTTTTTAAAGTTCTTTAATTAATATATATGCATAATATTTAATAAAAAGGAACTGGTTTTTGGTTGTGGTAAAACCACCTAAATAGACAAACTGTATAAAGTTAACGTTCTTACTAAATGAATCATCCTTATGTCAGAACATATATGGGTATTTAGGTCTAGTGAAATTTTTGGAATTAAATTAATATAATATCATTTCACTTATATAGTTTTAGTCTCATTTGACAAGAACATAAATTATTATACATAGGTGATCTGACCTCATAACCATGAAATAAATACCCAAGGAATAATGAAATTAAGCTTTATATCCCAATTAAATAGTTGTAAATGAATATAATATAATTATTAAAAATAAAATATAGATTTAAAAGGTTTATAATTAAGTAATTAATGTACTTTATATGATTTTTCAAGATGTTAAGTGAAAGTGCATAATGATTCTGGAAAATAAAGTAAGGGATCTCTCTGGACCACACTATTTCTTTGGGTTATGATCTTTCTCTGTATAACTCTGTTTATATTAATATTTAGTGTAATGTAATGATTCTAAATTTTATATCTATATCTTTATCATATATACCTATATTATTCTCCTTTCCTTTTATGGGGCAATATATAACTTAAGTTCATTTTTCAAATGCCTTCTTTATGAAATACAATTTTATTATGATATGAGGAAAGATTATAAAACACATTTCTTTCTATGGGTAATCATTATGTTCGTTACTTATGATTTATTTCCTTTTTTGGAATGCATAATCATGTACATGTTATTATGGGTACTCCCAGATAGTGCTCCAATGTATTGGGTAATGTTTTATCTCATGAGATGGTATGTATGGGATTAAGGAGTCAACCTAATCCATTATGGGACTCTACCCAACATGTGATTTTGTCTTGGTGGTTAGCCTTGATTTATACTTACGAAAAAAAAATTATGTTGTTTCCACTTTCTTATAATACCATTATCTTTATCTTATTCTCCCATTTTATGCCATTTGACTCTCATGTTATGCTTCATTATCATTTTTATTCCCTTAATCAACTTTTTATCTCACCCCTTTCTTTTATGTATCCCCCAGGTTATCCTTTGTTGTTTTATGAGAATAAAAAGATTTAGGGGATCATTATAGAGATTAAAACCAACATTTTTTGTTTTAGTTTCTTTTTGATGCATTTTGAACCTATGATTAAAAATATATTACGTCTCTCAATCCTTTGGTTGTGGTAACTAGATATTTATGTTAAAAATAATGTACTAAAATGTGAAAAAGGTTTGGGTCATTATACACAATCTATGGGGAATGAATGTATCTTCTTGTACACTAATCCAACTTGATATAATAAATTTTCCCCATTATAATTTCAATTGGCTTGATCATTTTCATTTGTAAGTATCTCTTTCAAAAGATCTAATGATTTTTTAGAACATTTTTCACTCCATATATTTCTAGATTCCATGTTAACTAATCCCAAAACAGTTGAAAAAGATGATAAATTGATATAACCTAGATATTGGGGTTATTCAACATCACCATACAGTTGCTTCATCATATGGGTTTTCTTAGTATATTTTTCTTTAATATCAGGAATAATTTATTCTATTAGATTATAATTATCAATTTTAATATCTCTTTTTATATCACATTATTAATTTTTCACTTTTTTACCATTCTATGTCTAAGGACTATATCTCATCTTAAACCCATTTCATATTAAATAATAGTTTATTTCTTTGGATCCCATTTCTCTCAAATTAAAAAATTTCATTCCTTAATAGTAAAGCATATCATTTTTCTGGAACATTCGGAAAATTTAAAAGAGTTATCAACACCTTTCTCATATTCATCACTTTCTTATCAAGAAGTAATCTAATTACAGTTCATTATCACCTATATGAACAATCAAATAAAAAATATTTGTTATTGTATATTGTGAATATAATCTTAAATTAAAATATATTTTGAAAAAACATGATTGAAAATATTCAGTTTTTTTTAAATAATAAAAATATTAATAATAAAAATATTAACCATAATAATAGTAATAATAATAATAACCAATGTCATACATATATGCAAATTTAACCATTTTATAAATTATATTCATGTTCAAATTTTTTATTTTTTAAAAAATAAAAAGTTCATTAAATTTTATTATCACTCTCTATATATAAATATATATGTACTAATTTGATAACATTAATATGTTATGTTATAATATTCATTATAAATTTATATATATGTTTGTGTGTGTGTGTGTACTTTAAAAAGTATGAAATATTTTTTCAAAATAAAACAACAAAACTAAAAGTAACATTATTAATTTATTATTCATTTCCATTAAATAAAACATAAATAAATTAGTTATATCATTTTAAATGATAAAAAACTTAATAAAAATATAATAAAATTAATAATTTAAAATTTTAATCTAGAACTATAAATTATTTATTCCAAGTAATTGTATTTGTAAGTACTCTAACTAAAAAAGGTAGTGTAATTATTATATAAAACAATTATAAGACTAATAGACACATAAATAAATAATTTGGAATTGGAATTTCAAATAATCGTCAAAAATTCAATTAAAAAAGAAAATTGAAGATTAATCACTAAAAAAATATGTATAGGATTACAAGAATAATGATATATTCAAATATATAAACATTATGCAGAAAATATGAAATTTGTAACTAGGTTTTGGTAGAATACTATTTATATTAGGTAAAAGAGGATATAATAAGTAGAATAACTGGTGTTTACATGATGATAGAGGAAGAAAAATGATGGTGAGCATTGATGACTTTGGGAACATTTTTAGACTTGATAGTTTTGGGGAATAGTCTAGGAATCATGGGGAGTGGCATCAGGTAGATGGGAATAAAACCAGTTTAATTGCTATATGATAAAAATTTTATTTTTTAAAAAGATTATCAATTTCATTTATTTATAAAACTGACTTTGAAAACTAATTGTCGGAAAAATTATAATATAAAAAACATTAAAAAATAGTGATATTTAAAAATGGTTTTAATATAAACAATGTAAACAAAGTTTTTAACATCATTTATAATTTAACTGACATTGAAAATGAATGATTTAAAAAACGTTCTACATTAGTGATCACTCTATGGATTAAAGATATATAGGAAGGCACTCTATAATTTAACACCATCCAGAAAGGTATAAAAATTCATATAAATTGATGGTGTTATAATATATGGATTTTCCCTATGAATGGGGATTCCTATGTAACCCTATAAAATGAATCAAACTATATATTGTTTGATAACATACAATATGGAATTTCATTTATTATAAGGTCATGTGATAAAGACTATTGGTGTGTCAATTAATGTTGTGAATATATGACTAATGGTTTTCCTTTTAGTTCTTGAATCAAGGGTATGTAGTGTACCTTTTATGGTTGTGTAATAAAAACCAAAGTTTTTCCTTTTAAGATCATGTATCATGGACTTTTTTGTCTTATATTTTAACATCATATGACTAAGAGTACTATAAGGACACCTAGTAATTGATTTTGTGTGGAACTTTTGCATGATCAACCCATCGCAGTTTCTCATAATCTATAGTAAAGGCATAAAGGGACTTTCACTAGTTGTAGTCCATTTATATATAAAACAAAATAATTATACATAAGGTGTTTTTATACCAAATAGGAGTGGATGATATGGAAAGTAGGGCCTATGAGAGATTCCAAATGTTTCCATAATATTTGGGATCCTTATTATAATAAGAGTATATTACTAGTAGGTTTTCACAGATTTATAGTAGGGATAGAGAAACTATGGATGATTTTCTCCAAGATTGATATCTCTATTATGAAATTAATACATGATTGTAGGGTCCACATTATAATAGAAAGTGTCACAGTCACATATAATGATTTTCCAATGATGAAGGCAAGGGAAAATAGGATTTTGAAGGATTAATCACATATGAATGATAGATATCACACCCAATTTTCACTTTTATGTATTATTTGATTTAATTATTAATTTTATTGTTATTGTTAAAGTTTTTGTGGGAATTTTAAAAAAAATACATATTTTCTCAGTTGCATGGCCAATTCATGTTTGGGGAATGGCTAGTATTTAATTTTTTCCCTTATATTATGTATGAGTAACCAAACATGGTTGGTACATAATTAGGTAAACTATGTGGATTATTATTACATGAGGTAAAATTATATTTGGTAGTTGGTGTATGGTTTGTTCATAGATTTTTAAACTATCCTTCTTAACAATGTGGAATTTTGTAATAGATATACTATCTCCTTAATGGTTATTACAAATTTTGGTAAACCAGGTGTCCAAACCATATGTCTTAAAAAGAATTATTATTGATTTTATAAAAACCAATGATTAATTTTAAACCCTCTTTTTGGTCTCCTACTACTCGCGTTTCATTCATCCAATCCCAAGTGGGCTCAGAGAGACTCCCCCTTCTCCTCTATATTGGATTTTGGAATCTTCTCCTTGACTTATTCGTGGATTTATAAGTTAAATCTATTTTTTCTCTTCATCTCTTCTCTGACTTTCTTATCTTCTTATTTTTCTTATTATCCTTCTCCCAAATGGACATGGTGGGTAAATCCCTTGTCTATGGTTAGTCTAAACAGGGGTATTTTGATACCTAATCCATGTGAGGATTTTACTAAGACATAATTATAACACCCTAGGCCTTTTTGAGGTATGAAACTAGTCTAATTATTTCCAAAAATCTTGTATTTATATTAATTTAGAAATTTATAGATGTTGGTGAGGGACCAAGAGGTCATTCTGTGAAGTTATATAGGATATAGAGACTTATATCAATATTAATGATGCCATATGGTACCTAATTTGACGGTACTGGGTACCCAATGGAACTCCAATTTAAGGGGGTTGTTGGCGCTAAAATATTGCACGAAAGGAAGGGGTGAAAAAGATGCCCCGCATGATGCCTCGTGAAGCGCCGACATGAACCACCCCCGAGCATCGCGGTCCCACGCAGCACCGGAGGTGGTACCTCTCCGCGAACGGCCTGATGTTCACGAGCCCGTTGTGAAGCACCAGAGGCGGTACGTCTCCGTGAATGGCCTAACGTTCGCCAGCCCGCCGCGAAGCACCGGAGGCGGTACCTCTCCGCGAAAGGCCTGACATTCGCGAGCCCGCCGCGAAGCAACTGCTGCCCCTTCGCGCCGTGTGAGTTCTTCTTCGCAGGGCCCCTTGCCTATAAATACTGGGTTCCCCCTGACCCCAGGGGATGGACAATCCGAACTTTCGGCTTCTCCACTCCCGAATCGCGAAGCACCCTTTTCCCTGGTAATCATGAGCTTTGTGAGGTACTTCTACTTCACGTGACGCCTTCGCTTTGTCTCGTTTTGATCCCCTCTTCTGAGAGGGATTCCCTTCGTGAAGCTCAAGGGCATTCACGAAGTAGGGGGATTTCCAAGGGAACCTGGGCAGCCCGGAGCATTTATGTTTCACAAAACACCCATCATGTACTAGTGATCCCCATGCCAAGGCAGGGTCACTGCACATCGCGAAGCACACTGCCTCACAGCACCTTGCTTCGCGAGGCACCTCTGCTTCACGAGGTAGTGCTCCGCAAAAACTATTCCACTTCACGAAGAACCCCCCCCCCCATCCACACCTTTGCCCCATGCTAAGGCCAAGGCACTCCACTTCCCGAAGCACACTCCTTTGCCTGGAAATTCCTCTTCCCGTGCGACCCTCCAGTTTTGCACGATGTGATTCCAAAGTCCCACAGACAACATCACCCGTAGCGTTGCTTCGCCTAATGCTTCTTCGCATAGGCACGCCAATGGCTATCGCTTCTTCGCATAGCCACGCTAACGTGGACCCCTAGATGGTTTGCTCTACGACCCCCCTTGACCACGGACTTACTGGTACCTTCCCTCCCCCAAGGAGCAATGGGTGTTGGTCATGTAAGTCTTATGGGTGTAGAGTGAACCCACTTCGTCCGAGCTGCAGGACGTTAAACTGCCAAGCACCTCATCCTCAACACATGACATTAAACTGTGATCTGGCCCCGTTCTTCGCACACAGGGTCCCCCCAGCTCGGACATTTTTTACGCCACCCGTCTCTACAGAGACGGGGTCACCCCCTCCACAAAGGATGATATCCTCCTTCTCAGGGTAGCATATGTCCATGGGAGAAGGGAAACCACCTTGGTGTAAGCCCCTTGCCCCTCTTGCAGATGGTTGCACCCATGCACCTCCATATTTCCCCACTGCCAAGGTCAGTGGAGGGTGCGATAGGGAACGAGGCACCTCCCATCATTGGTCCCAAATCCCTCTCTCGCTGCGCTTTTCCGCACTTCGGTCCTCCATCCTGGATTAAGTCCCAGCACCATGGGCCACCTAATGTGTAAGCCTCTCTTCGCTTATCACGGATGCACCCTTCGCGAAGTGATCGTTAGGTCCTTACTGCCTCTTGTTTCTCACACCGAGCATGACTCACGTGGTCTTAGTTGACATTGTCCATGACAATAACTTGTCTAGCATGACGTTAAACTATATACCCTCATCCACCATGATGTTAAAATGTATGCCCTTTTCCCACATGACATTAAACTGCACACCCACCCGAACTACGAGGTCTTTGATCCATGCCACGACATGGTACGTAGGAAGCCTCCCTGAGGTTCAAGCCCACTCGTCATTCTTCTCGTCGGTTCATCCTCGTCCCGCAAGACGTTAAACTGCATCCTAGTCAGACAGAAAACCATTATGACCACCCGAACTATGAGGACTTTGATCCATGTCAAGGCATGGTACGTAGGAAGCCTCCATGAGGTTCAAGCCCATCTCCCATCGGACCAAGGTCCCATCTTCATGACGGTTCGCCAACACCACACCATTTCCATTTGAACTACGAGTTATTTGATCCATGTCAATGCATGGTATGTAGGAAGCCTCTCTGAGGTTCAATCCCACCTTTCATTCTTCACGTCGGTTCATCCTCATCCTGCAAGACGTTAAACTGCATCCCAGTCTGACGGCAAACCGTTGTGACTCACTCATTTGATCTACGAGGTCTTTGATCCATGTCAAGGCATGGTATGTAGGAAGCATCCCTGAGGTTCAAGCCCACCCATCGTTTATTCACGTCAGTTCATCCTCGTCCCGCAAGATGTTAAACTGCATCCCAGTCCGACGGAAAACCGTTGTGACTCACCCATTTGATCTACGATGTCTTTGATCCATGTCAAGGCATGGTACGTAGGAAGCCTCCCTGAGGTTCAAGCCCACCACCCATCGGACCTAGGTCCACCTTCATGTCGGTTCACCGATGAAGCCCCCTTTGAACTACGAGGACTTCAATCCATGTCAAGGCATGGTACATAGGAAGTCTCCCTAAGGTGAAAGCCCATCTCCCATCGGACCAAGGTCCTTTCCTCACGTCGGTTCGCCGACACCCACCCCCCGAACTACGAGGACATTGATCCATGTCAAGGCATGGTACGTAGGAAGCCTTCACGAGGTTCAAGCCCACCACTAGTGGACCCTCGGGTCTACATTCACGTCGGTTCACCGATTAAACCCTTTGAACTACGAGGACATTGATCCATGTCAAGGAATGGTACGTAGTAAGCCTTCCAGAGGTTCAATCCCACCACCCATTCGTCATCTCGACCTTCTTCGCATCATTTCACCAACACTCAGGCATCCTAGTGTGTAAGCCCCACACCATCTGGACCAAGGTCCTTGTTCGCGTCGGTTCGCCGACACACCATTTGAACTACGAGGTCTTTGATCTATGTCAAGGCTTGGTACGTAGGAATCCTTCATGAGGATCAAGCCCACCACCATCGGACCACGTTCCACCTTTACGTCGGTTCGCTGACGACACCCATCAGACCAAGGTCTACCTTCACGTCGGTTCACCGGTATCATCCTGAACTACGCGGACTTTGATTCTCTACCATGGGGATACGTAGGAGGTCTCTTCGAGGCTCAAGCCCAACTTCACTGTCGCCTTTGCGACGGTCCCATGTCATTCCCCCTCCACTTCATTCATCCATCCATCATCCACCCTGATTCTCACCCAGACCGTCATATCCCGGTGAGATCATGTTGTTCCGCTCCTCTTCACAGCATTCAGGAAGCCGCCCATGGGTTGGCCCCAATATCAGCATCCCTTCAAGGGAAATTCATCAATTTGATTCACTCCAGCTAGTGTTTTGATCAGGCCGACCCATCTCCGCTGGACGTTAAACTTGCGACCTACCTCGTGATAACCATGAGATGCCTGAGGAAAACCTCGGATGGTACGCCTTTGGCGTAACCGTCTCCGCTGGATGTTAAACCTGTGGCATACCCTGTGTTAAACATAGGAAGAGAGGAAAACCTCATATATATGCCTATGGCATATAATTCACCGCGCTCAATGTGGGATGCCTCGGGCTTCCACGCCCCCGAGAAGCCCCATGACAAGAGACAAAAGATAGACAAGCCAGTTCCCCAGCATATAGACACGCTACTGATGACTCGACATGACTACTCCCCCGGCTGAAGGTTGTTGCCCGGACCGGACCCTATGGAATTTCCCGACAGAAGCAGTGTAATTAACTGGCGTCCATGGAAACATGGCACTAGGAAGAGTTTCACGAACAACGTATTAAATCTATGAAGGAGACCCGGACTAGGTGATGAGTTCCAAGGAGGAATCCATGAAAGGAAGAACCGAAATCCCATCATCTCATTTCGATCAAGGAGCAGACGTCCCTGAATAAGGAGCGAATGACGCCCGCCTTTGGAAAGCAAGAATGCGGTGCTACAATGCAGTGTGTCCTCCTCCGCAGACGGACGGATGCGCGTGTGCCCCGGCGAAAGCGTCGGAAACAGAAATGGTTAACCCGACGTGAAATTCTTCTCCTCAATGTGGAGATTAGTATCGTTCGAGACACCAGTAGATTGACGTGTCACCGGATCCAGATATCTGGCACCGGGTCCCGCAAAGCAAATGACGGGCCTGGCGTGAAACTCACCGGAAATTGGGGCAGTAGAACGTGGGTCATTCTGTTCTGGAACGTGTTGGCGTGGATCCTTATTACAAACCTGGAGAATGTAATGACGCTAGGGAACTGGTTGTCAATCCTTTTCCTCGCAATGCTAATGAGTTGATCTCTCCATTTCCCAGGAACGAGGTTGCTGCTATGGAGACGCGATCACCGCCCGCTCACCTACGTAGGGGCAATACCGGCACAGCCACCCCACATGGCTCTGATGCTTCCACGACGGCCTCAACATCCGTGAATACGGGGTGCCAACGTCCCCTGTCCCCGTCAGACATCATCCAGCGAAGTGTGATCAACAACCTTCTACGCAGGTACGAGGAGGAAGGGGTCATCCCAACTCGGGATATGGCCCGCCTGGACCTGGAGGCATCAAGGCCCCGCCATCAATGCCGCCCTAACAGGTCACGCAGGGAGCCCCTTCTCCCCACCCCAATGTTCAATCGTTTCGAGAGCCTGTCCCCGGAATGCCTCGACGACTCATCGCCTTATGCTGATGAGACGGGTGATGTCCGGCTCAGCCTGCTTCGAGTCCCGATCCAAGGGCTCCATGAAAGGGCTCTCATTCGGCCGCGTCAGCACCGCCGTCCGACTTCGCAGGAAGAGAAGGTAGGCTATGCCCCTGTACCACCTGTGGCAGCTCGTCTAACCCGACGTCAGTGCCGGGCCCGGACTGAGGACGCTCACCAAGATACGTCGACGTCAACAACTACTATGGCTCAATCCACCACTGACGTACATCATGAAGATCCTGCATACACTGAGCAGGGGCACTCCTTCACCTGACCGGGATTGAGGCCTCAGCTGCCCCACAGGCAGGCTGGGTTGACTCTTGGGGTCGCAGGCCCGAGCGATGATTGTCGCGAACCAATTCGCGGTAACGTCACTCCATACGAAGGTCCTCTCCGTATCACAATTCCACAGCGTGTGGGCTTTCCCCACTCCGAAGCTCATCACGGAGGTATGCCTCGTGCTACCCCCATCCCGAAGGAAGACCCGCCCTGCGGCGGTGACGCTCGGCACGAAAACCTCTCCCGCGCCCACTATATAGGGTATGGAGTCCCTCCTCCTGCCCCCGACCGCTGATATGAAGGCACTGTCCATCCGGTCCTTATCCAACGTGGGGGTCCTCCCTACGTCCTCTGTAGAACTGGTGACGGTCCTCCTCGCCCTGACAACTTGAGGAGTGAAGGTCATCCTCGCTCCTCCCACACTGTCCATGGAGGTCCTCCCCATGTACCCTTCGATATTTTCCCTGGTGCCCCTCGTAAACCGGCCACCTCGAGCGGGGGAACTTTCCGTCACGGCGCCAACTCCGCCCCAACACTACATATTGAGAATCAACCTTGTCCCGAAGAGCCACCCCAGGGTAGAAGAGTGGGTCGTCGCCGCCACAAGAAGAGTCCTGGGAAGGCCCGAGTGGAGATCAGACCTGCCTGTTTCTCAGACTCTGAAGCGGAATGCGACTCAGCGATGGAACCTTCTCCTCGCTCCTCTATGTCAAGAACTGGGGCAGGGACCAGGCCCGTCAGCCTCATTCTCCCAGAATGTGAGGTCCACTAGATTCCCGCCTCCCTCCGCAGGTACATCCAGGAGGAAGAAATCGTGGAAATTCTGTAGGTCCTGACTGTGAAATCACCATTTTCGTCCCCAGAAGCACCCTCTACCTCTACCAGAGATCACAGGAAGCTATTTTGGGGACCAACGACAGCAGAGAAACGACGTAACCCATCGCCGATGACCGCAACTCATGCGCCTGAAGTTGTGCATATCATCCCATCATATCGTTATATCGCGGTCAGGTCACCTCACTCATTAGAGGATGGCCCAGAATTTGGCACCCAGTCAGCTCTTTCGCCGTATTCTCCACCGCCAAGTTTATTATCACAGCGGTCTGCCTCGGTACCACTACCGGTCCCTCAGCCACCCCCGGTTGACGAGTGGGTCAATACAAGGCCAGACCCCGAGTCCGAATCCAGGATCTTCTGGAGCTTTCTCGTAGCGGATCACTTCCCGGAGAAGTTCTGGCCGACAGCGGCGCCGAACTTTCGCACACCAGAGTCCCTTACCCCAGAATAAGTGGGGTGCTTTTGCAAAACCCTATGGGTGACACACTTCATCCTTCGTTACGAGCAGGTGATGTACCCTAGAAGTCGAGAGCACTTTGAAGAAATCGGCAAGCAATTCGGCCTGATCGATTTGGCCGCACTCCATGTGGCCCAGAACCCTTAGTCACCAGGCTGTCAGAGCACCCTTTAATGGAAATGTGTTCAGAGTTTCAAAGTACTCCGCAGAGTCATCAGGGAAAATAATCCCCATGTGCAAGTCCGTGGATAGGGACATTATTCTGATCTCCTCTTCAGACCTATCTGACGGCATCCCGATTCATTATGCGACATTGAGGACATTCCCTTGAGAGGGGTCGCGGTCCACATGGCTGACGTAGTGGACAAGGAAGACGAACTTGAATTTCTCGATGGAGACTTACCCTCTGAGGGCGTACCGCCACTGCTGGACCCATCAGGGAGGGTTACCCGTTAGCAGAGGAACCTTCTAGGCCTCCTTGTACCCACCAAGTCACTGGTACTCAGTCGAAATGCCGGTAAGGGTAAGGAGCACGTCGGAACTGTCAAGCACTCTGACCCGTCCGCCTCTGTACAGAAGATGGACGAAGATTCCGAGAAGGTCGCGTTACGCCAGCAGCTTGCTGAGCAGAAGAGGCTGGTTGATGAACTCTTGGCCGAGCGCACTGTAGAGCGGCGACCCGACTATGGTAATCCCAAGCTGGGGCAGCAGGTGCAGGAACAATTTCCCCCCAGTGAGACGCCTCTGGGAAACCCTGATTAGGCTACTTCCGTAGACCGGGAAGAAGACGGAACTTACGGTAAGAGGGTGAGATACGTCTCGCCAAACCCTCCTGAACGATGGGGCAATCTGCAGAATCCAGTCCGGGTTCCCCCAGTCACCCCATAGGCCGTTCTTCCAGTCGCTCCACGAGCTGTCGAATCCATCTACCGTGTCGAAGAACCCGACAACGCACTTGTGATTATGGATCCCCGTCAAGATAGGGAGCCCCACCCGAATGATCTTATAGCATCACTCATCGTCCTCCTCGAAGCATTGGAAACACGGCAGGTGGTAGTCCCACCGGATGGAAAGCCATATCCCCCGTGGGTGGTTGATATGCCCGCACCCCCAGGTTTTGGGAATCCCACTTTCTCTCCCTTAAATGGGACAGGGGACCCACCGTATCATTTGGCCCACTTTTCTTCCAGGTGTGGCCCTATGATGGGGACTCCGGCCCAGCAAGAAGCCGCCAAGATCCGATGTTTCGTGCAGACATTGGAAGGTCCCGCATTCTTCTAGTACAGCCAGCTCCCTATCGGATCGGTGACCGGTTGGGAGGATCTTCGCCGGCAGTTCCTATACCAGCTCAGCTTAACCACATGGAAGACCAGCATTGCAGACCTCTTCAAGTGCAAGCAAAGGCCTGATGAGCGAGTCGCAGATTTCATCGCCCGGTGGAAGGGACTTACATACTCCCTCGATATGCCACTGACTCATGAGAAATTACTAAAAATGTGTGAAGGGAACGTTAAAACGAAGCTGGTACCTTCCCTGATTACCGAGAACTACCCTGGAGGGTTCCGGGATTTCTCAGATAAGGCTCAGCACCTTGAGGAGGCTCTACAACAGGCTAGTCAGGCACATTTTTTGCCCCCTAGGATCCCAGCCAGGAGGACTGCTAGAGCCGAACCCGCCGCGGTGGCCCAAATAGAAGCCCCTAGGCTGCTGGAATTATTGCCAGCAACACCATCCCTACAACCACATAGAGGTCCTCCACCTCAAGCGCAGGCTCCTGCCCAGAAACGACCGCCTCAGAACTGACAAGTTCCCCCACGCAATGCGCCACCCCCACCTAGGCGAGACGATCAGGCGCCGCCTCCTCGGCAGGCCCCTCCGGCCCCTGGTCAGGGCCAGTCCCCCATGGCCCCCTATTCGGAAAGAAGGCACCAGACTTATTCGTTCAACGAAAATCACGTCCCTAGCTACTTCTGAAGTGCTCTAGAGCAAGGGATTGTGCGCCTGCCTGAGTGCAGAAGACCGGTAGAGGTGAATCTCACCGATCACACCAACTACTTTCCTTATCATCAGATTCTGGGGTACACCCTCAAGAGATGCTATGTGTTTAGAGACTAGCTTCAAGACCAGGTCAACAACAACATAGTCAGGTTGGGCCTGGCACCAACACAAGTAGCAGGTGTCTTTGCAGGGTTAGAGATTGGTAGCGATAGCGAAGGCGAGTGGCAGCAGGTTCCCAGCCATGGGTCCCATAAATACGACGAATGGATGGCTTGAAAAACCATCTCCTGCACCCATCGTATCATCCGAGCATGCCTGAAGCAGCCGAAACCTTTAGAAGAAGTATCCAGTACCTCTGCATCGCCTTCGCAGTCGACCTCTTCCCAAAAGGGAAAGCAGCGACGACGCAAGAAGAAACAACGTGCTCCGCCGGTGTCGTCGTCATCCCGCACTCTTGGCGACTTTATGCCCCCTGAAATGGGGATTCCTCCCAGAATCTGCCTAGTGGTGGATGACTTGTCGAGTGACAGTCAGGGGTACTCTTTGATTAACACTGTGGAGCTGGTAAAGCCCTATATGAATCCCAACAAAGGGGAACGCCAGGCGAGCCTCCCCAACATCCCCAGTCGACATCAACGTCAGCGGAACCACAACCAAGCTGGTCGTCAAGGCATATCAGCGGGAACCTTCATTCAGGTTGTGCAAGCGACTGAAACCAGACAGTAGGCTTAGCATAGAGCTCATCACGCGTAGACCCATCTAACGCCCTCATCTCCACCTCCACCGCTGTTTGTGCTACTAGATCAGGCCGTACTACCTCGTCCGCACCACAGTCAGTCTTTTCCAGCTAATGGCCAGTCTTCGCTGTCCGATCCTGGTTCGGAAACTACTCTCCATGCTTCAACTAGTAGGCAACGGGATGTGCCCAGCACTAGAGAACCATCAGTTCAACCGGCAGGACCTGCTATGCCCCCAACTGCAGAACGACCTCATGTAAGCAGAGGCTCGCGTTTGGCACGAAAGTATGAGGTCCTGAAGCACCTGGCCGGCATTCCGGCAAGGATTTCTATCCTTGAGGCCCTTTTCCTATTGTCTGAAATGTGTGAGGCACTTTCTGAGGCCCTAAAGAGCCCCCTCCAGTTTGAGACGGAGGTGGAGGCCGCAGAAGCCTTCCATGCTCAGGAAATTGAGAACGCCAAATGTCAGGAGGTTATCTCGTTCTCCGGTGAAGATGAGGACCCTCCTATACAGGGGAATATTCACCTGTTGTACATCACTGGCCACTTCAATGGTGTGGAAGTCCCCCGCTGCCTCATTTACACGGGTTCCGGAATCAACCTAATTCTGACTTGGACACTGTGAAATTTGGGTCTGTCTGAAGATGATTTAACTCCCTCTGACCTCAGAATCCAGGGATACAACAGGACCGAGCAAACCCCAGTCGGAAAGATCCGCCTGAAGACTCAGTTCGGTGGCTTAATTACCAGCACGGAGTTCATGGTCGTCTCTCAGGACACCACCTACAACGCGTTGATGGGTAGGCCATGGCTCCATCTGCAAGAATCAGTCCCTTCGTCGTATCACAAGTGCCTCAAATACTCCATCAATGGTTAAGTAGGCGTGCTCCAAGGAGATGCGTCTCCTTTTGCCTCTTGTGAGGCCTGCTATCTGGATGTTGATTATTACAAGAGTAAGGATAAGCAAATCCTAGTAAGTGAGGATGAACCAGCCCCGGTCACAAGTGATCCCTGGGAAAGCATGGATGACGCCTACATCCTCCCGATCCACCAATTGGAGGCCATGACCCCCGACATGGGGTAATGTTCTTGTTATTTCATATATGAAAGGAAGGAATGTTCCCATGTCCAAGCGACGACGGAAAATCACCTCGTACTCCTACACCAACCAGGCTCAGGTGATCCCAGTGCCTCCTACTCCTATGCAGTACCAGGATTTCAAGCTTATGACAATGGCAGTACGTCATACGTATCTCTTCTGCCGGGCTGGAATCAACCAACTCAGGCCGACGCGTCACCACTGCTTTGATATCATCAAACATGGCCCCTTAGGCCGAAGGCCATATGGGACAGGGTCGAATTCCTTCATTGCTATGGTCTCATTGGTGATTGAGTCTCCTGATATGAAGACCACTGCTTCCCAAGCTGGCACCAGCTTCCCCTCAGGATTTTATAGCCTAGAAGAATCTCCCGTTGTGGGAAATCCCCCCACGGGTGGAGAGGAAGACCTGGAGGATGCTCCCCCGCCTTTGAGGAAGGCCTCTCTACTGCGGTTGATGAAATGGTACAAGTGAACCTTGGTAGCGAGGCAGATCCAAGACCCACATTGATCAGTGCAGCCATGTCCCCCGAGGAGCGACAACGGTACATAGACTTTCTCAAACAACACTGTGACGTGTTTGCCTGGAGTTACGGTGAGATTCCAGGACTAGATCTTCAAGTAGTCATTCACCGTCTGGGCCTCCTGGAAAACCATCGTGGGTTCAAGCAGCCTCCCAAAAAGATGCACCCTTCTCATGGTGCTATGGTTGAGGCCGAAGTTGACGAGATTATCAAAGCCTACTTTTTTAAGGAAGTCTAGTACGCCAAGTGGCTTGCTAACATTGTGCTAGTAAGGAAGAAGAATGGGCATATCAGAGTCTGCATCGACTTTCTCAACCTTAATCGCCACTACCCAAAGGATGAATTCCCCCTCCCAGTGACTGTGTTATTGATTGACGCCATGGCCGGGTTCCAAGCTCTCACTTTCATGGATGGGTATTCCGGGTACAACCCGATCCGGATGGCCCCTGAGGATGAGGAGTCCACTGCCTTCAGGGCTCCCCAAGGTACCTTTTTCTACCAGGTTATGCCCTTCATCTTGAAAAATGCAGGTGCCACTTATCAGAGGGTCATGCATCCCATATTCAAGCCGATTCTCGGGACGCTGGTGGAATGCTATGTAGATGACCTAGTGGTCAAATCATTCTAGCGCCAGGACCATCTCAAAGACCTTGAGAAGGTGTTCAGTTTCCTCCGTTCCCGGCACCTGAAGATGAACCCGTGGAAGTGTGCCTTCGGGGTCACCTCGGGGAAGTTTCTTGGCTTTATTGTTAGATACTGAGGTATTGAAATCGACCTAGAGAAGATCAAGGACATCAACCAAATTCCTCCCCCGAGAAATATTCGGGAACTTCGAGGTCTCCAAGGCCACTTAGCCTATATGCGTCGATTCATCGCGAATCTAGCCGGCAAGTGTAAGCCCTTTTCCCGGATCATGAAGAAAGGTTCCGCATACGAATGGGATGAAGAGTGTCGGACCACCTTCAAGGAAATCAAGCAGTATCTGCTACAACCTTCGGTTTTGATGCCACCTATTTCCAGAAAGTTGCTGGCCCTTTACGTGACCGCCCTAGAATGGTCCCTCGGTGCACTTCTCGCCTAGAAGAATAACGAGGGTACTGAGAATAGTCTCTACTATCTCAGTCGCATGCTTATCGATACGGAGGTCAGATACTCCCCTATCGAAAAGAGCTACCTTGCGCTCATCTTTGCCATACAGAAGTTTCGGCATTACCTGCAGTACCATGAGGTACAATTGGTCTCTCGGGTAGACCCACTGATGTACATCCTGAACCGCCCCATGTTGACTGGAAGACAAGCATGGTGGGCAGTGATCCTCCAAAAGTTTGACATCAGGTTCGTGCCACAGAAGTCCATTAAGGGATAGGCGTTGACAGACTTTTTAGCCGCCCACCCAACCTCCGCGGATTAGTCCTCGGACCTGGATTTTCCTGATGAGGCAATCCTCTCAGTCGATCATGTCATCCCATGTTGGACAATTCACTTCGACGGTGCCTCCCGGAGCCCCCCCGGTTGGAGGCTCAAGGATCCTAAGCTCAACAGAGTGGGCCTGGGTATCGTCTTCATTACCCCGGCTCAAGCCGTCCTACCATACTCGTTCCTATTGTCAGAAGTATGTACCAACAACGAGCCAGAATACTAGGCTCTCATCACCGGCCTCGAGTTGGTCCTTGAGATCGACGTGCCCCATCTACATGTGAAAGGAGATTCTGAGCTGGTAATCAAGCACGTCAATGGAGATTATGTCATTAGGAAGCCAGAGCATGTGCCATTGCTGGAGTGCACCCTCCGCCTAATGGTCTAGTTCCCCTCTCGGCCAGAGGTCACCCATGTCCCTCGGTCACAGAACGGTCAAGCTGACTCTTTGGCCGGCTTAGCTGCGTCGCTCTCGGAACCCGAGAAAAATGATTTGATCATACATGTGGCACACCGGAGAGTCATTTCCCCCATCACCCAAGAGGACAATGATGGCCTACGGGTAAGTCATCTCACCGCCGAGCCCTTGACGTCAGGGGTCCCAGGTTCGTCGAACACAGTGGTTGAAGTCACTCTCTACTAGAGGGCACTATTTGTCGAATATCTCCAAAATGGTTGCCTCCCAGACGACCGGGCCGAGCGCAAGCGAATCTGACACCGTGCACTGCAATTTACCCTCCAGAGTGGTCCCAGTCTTGAGAAGATCCTCTATAAGCACAGATTTGATGGCTTTCTCCTCCGTTGCATTCAAGGAGTAGAGATTCCTCAAGTTATGCAGGAGTTCCACGCCGGTTCCTATAGTTCCCATCAAGTTGGGCCGAAGTTGTCCCATAAAATATAGAGGATGGGGTACTTATGGCCCTCTATGATCCACGATTGTATCTGGTATGCCAAGAGATTCCACGCATGCCAAGTTCACTCCAACTTCCTGCATTGGGCGTCGGAGCCCCTCCACCCCCACCAAGTACTCTTGGCCATTTGAGGTATGGGGACTTGATGTAGTGGGACCATATCCAACGGCAACAGCTCGCCTGTGTAGGTTCATCCTGAGTGCTACAGATTTATTTTCCAAGTGGGCAGAGGCAGTTCCACTCAAAGAGGTCAAGGCCTGTTCCATCGTCGACTTTGTGAGCACCATTATTATCCACCGGTTCGGGGTCCCTAATGTCGTCCTCACCGATAACGGAACCAACTTATGAGCGGCTGAGCTGAAGAAATTGTACACCATGTACGACATCCGTTCAAATCATACCTCTCGCTATCATGCACAGGCAAAGGGACAGATTGAGGCATTCAACAAAACCCTCTCTAACATTATGCAGAATATTGTTGGCCAGAACGAGAAAAGTTAGCCAGACAAGTTCCCCAAAGCCCTCTGGGTTTATCGGATGACGACTCGCAACTCTACCCAGGTGACCCCATATTCCCTGGTGTATGGGGCTGAGGTCATCCTACCCATTGAGATCTAGCTTCCATTGTTACGCACTACAGTCTATGACTAGTAGGCACCAGATGAGGTGGCCGAAATCTGTCTAGCTGAATTAGAAGCACTGGACGAGAACTGGCTTCGTGCCCTGCACAATCTGGAAAGGCAATAGAATAAGATAGCGAGGGCCTTCAACAAGAAGGTTAACCCTCGTTCTCTTCTACAGGGCGACCTAGTGTTGGACCTTCGAGCGCCAATGATCCCCGGTAGGAAATTGCCCAAGCTAGAACCCAAATGGGAAGGGCCTTATATCATCCATAAGGTTTACCCCAACGGGGCGTACTCCTTGGTGACCACAGATGGTGAGCGTGTAACTCCTCCCACCAATGCCAGGTTCCTCAAGCAGTACTTCGCCTAATCCTACATGGTCCAGCATGACCTTAAACTGTATGGTCCAGCACGACCTTAAACTGTATGGTGCAACACGACCTTAAACTGTATGGTCCAGCACGACCTTAAACTGTATGGTCCAGCACGACCTTAAACTATATGGTCCAGCACGACCTTAAACTGTATGGTCCAACACGACCTTAAATAGTATGGTCCAAAACGACCTTAAACTATATGGTCCTGCATGACCTTAAACTCCACCACCATCCGACAGGACGATAAACTGCAAAATGTTCCAAGATCTATGACCTTAAACTAAGATCTCCCCTCATCCTTACTGCAAGATGTTAAACTGCAAGCCAGTCAAGCCTTCCGGACCGAGGCCCAACCTCAGGCCCCTTGGCCTCCACAGGCCCCCGGCCTCCGTCCTTACTGCAAGACAATAAACTGCAAGCCAGTCAGGCCTCTCTGACCAATGCGCAGCCTGGGGCCCTTTGGCCTTCGTCGACTCGGACTCTCTTATGGGATTATACGGTGTGTTGTGCGATTACATCCTCATTCACGTCGGGTTACCCGCTGTACCATACATATACCCAGTTGAGACACATCTCATCGTCCTGCATGATGTTAAAATGCGCTTCAAGAACTACGTGTGGCTTGATTCCCATCTTAATGGGATACGTAGGAACGCTCGGACGCCTCATCTTGAGCCAAACCCCAGTCTCTTCTCTCCCACTATCCCCCCTGGAAATAGTTTCCTTGTAAGATCATTACATAGCGAGGAGTAGACTTTCTTTGCCCCGCTCATACAGCCCCTCTCATTCATGGATTTTAAGGGTTTCACCATGTGACCACTCCCATTCTTCTATCCTCCTAGGTCCTCACCGCATGATGTTAAACTGTATGGCCTTCAAGAACTACGTATGTCTTGATTCCAATCCTAATGGGATACGTAGGAACGCCCGGACATTTCGTCAGTTGGCCCAGACCAAAAGCCAAAATCTTCCCCTCAGGTCAAGACATATGGCATGATGCACACTTCTGCCCCAACTCACGTCAAGCAAGCCTTGACCCGGCTGTACATCCCCCCTGGAGATGTTCTCCTCTTTTGTGGATGGATACAATTATGCTTCACCCACTCCTTCACTGGGATTCCATCATCTTTCAGACCTGAAGGGACCCCTAAGAGCGACCTGGAAACTACGCCCAAGGGCTCTCCTACCGACACGGGCCACCACCCCCGGGGGTTTCCGAGCAACAGGCCGATACAAGTCCCGCATTGCGAATTTGGTCAACGGTCAATGCTCATTTGTTGTTCCCATATCGGGTCACCATAGGGACACTGTGTTTCGAACATGGTCAACAGTGTCCTAGATCTTTGGGTCCTCCCCGAGATGTCCCAAACATCGAGTGCAGTGATTCGTTATGCCCCATCCTGAAGTGACAAACTTCCCTTCGGGTGGTGCCAGTGGTCGAGCCCATGGCCCCGACTCCCATATAAAGGAGTGTACGATGTGGTGTGGGACTATGTCCTCATTCACGGCGGGATCATGTACCATGTCGTACACTTCCCCTCATGATGCCCAGCCTCAGGCCTCTCGGCCTTTTTGGGCCCACGACCCTTGTCCTCACTACAAGACATTAAACTGCAAACCAGTCAGGCCTTCCTGACAGAGGCTCAACCTCAGGCCCATTGGCCTTTTCGGGCCCCGTTTCCCAACTTCTTACCCAGAGCATATGGGGTGGTACGCGGTTATTCCCTCATCCACGTAGGGTTATCCGCCGTACTGTACACTCCCCTTTCCTTTTCCTAGGGGTATCTTACTCCCTCACCCCATCCCGCATGACGTTAAACTGCATCTAGAGAACTACATATGGCTTGATTCCCATTCTTATGGGATACATACGACCACTCGAATATCTAAGCTTCGGGTCCAGCCCCATCTCTTGGGAATCTCCATCCCATCATGGCTCCTTGGCCTACCCTTCCTCCACGAGGGGTGTATATGACCTGGTATGGGATTATTTCCTCATTCATGTCAGTCCTATAATGACCACGCCATGTACCTCTCCCTCCCGAGATATTTCTTCGCCCCTTTTCAGCGGTTCACCAATGTGCCTAAGGGTACTCTGGTTTATTACATGGAATTCCAAACTTTACTCGGACTCATCCGCACCCGCTTTCCAAGCTTTGTGTATCCCTGCATCAGGGCTTCCATTATCTTTCACACCCAGAGGGACCCCCCAGAATGGCCTGGATACTACTCCCAAGGGCTCTCCTACCGTTACGGGCCAACGCCCCTGAGGGTTTCAGACAACAAATCGATAAAATACCGCGTTGCGAATATGGTCAGCGGTCAATACTTGTTTGTTATTCCCACCTCAGGCTAACGCGATATGGAGATTGTTTTTTCTTCCATGGTTAACCGTTTTCCCTCTATCGCCACGCCAACCCCATTAATCCCAAAATCTCAGTTACACGATTCACATCCTTCTCCAGTCTTATCATGTCCAACTAGAGTCTCGGAACTCTTGGTACTATTCCTCTGTGCACGTCTGCACGTTGGGGGAACAAGTCATGCCAAAAGTGTCCTTCGGGGCTCTCTTCCTACTCCCCTTTAATGGATGCCCCAATTATTGTGATAAGGATCCCCCCGGTTTCCCACACCGAGTTTAACTCACGTGGGCTCAGGGATCGTGTTGACTTCTGCGCTTACTCGGGAAGTTGTCACCATTCATGGTCCGAGCTCTAAGACCATAAACTAAGATCCATCTAAAACTATGTTCAGCTTGATTCGCATCCACATGGGATACATAGGACCGCCCAGACGCCTTGTCTTCGGGTCCAGCCCATTTGGGGAGATAGTCTCTCTCTCCCCCTATTTTCACCTCTTACCTCTATATAGGCCCCTCGGCCTGAGGTCTCCCTCTTGGAGTGGCGCACAGTGTGATGTGGGATCATGTCTCCATCAATTGTGTTTCATGACACTATGCACATTCCCCGCCTAGCATCGCCTCTGCTACGTCTGCGCTGCATGACGTTAAAATGCATGCTTGGTCCTATCATATGACCCTAAACTGTGACATTATCATCCTGGCCACACGACGAAAAACGGCACTGCATTGTGATGACCTCGTTGTAGAGGACATCACGTTGGGTATTGGTCACGTGCCATGCCATTTGTTAATGTCTATCACGGATTGATTATTGTGTTGACACCAGGGATTTCTACCCTAGGCTTGTCACTTCACAAAAAAACCACTCACCTTAAAGGGAAAAAAAGATATATCAAATTCCGGTTCTTTTAGTGCAAGGGCCACGCCCGCACTCCCCTTTTTCCCTAGCACTGGTACCTTACCATGCCACCTTTCAGAACTACGTGAGTCTTGATTCTCATCCTTATGAGATACATAGGAGCACCCGGGAACTTCCCCACAGGCCCAGCCCAACTTTCGTGTTCGGTCCCTCGACTCGAGCATTTCCCCAGAGAACACATGGTAAGTAGGGCTTAGGTCCTCATTCACGTCGGGTTTTGTAACTGCCATTCCATGTGTCCCCTAATCCCCTTACCCATTCATGGTCCGAGTTCTAAGACCATAAACTAAGATCTCTCAAGAACTACGTGAGGCTTGATTCACATCCTTATGCGATATGTAATAGCGCCCGAGCATTTCCCCGCGGGCCCATCCCAACTCTCATCTCCGGTCTCTCGACCTAAAACAATCCGAGAAGCACATGGTAGTCAGAACCCCAGTTCTCATCCACGCCGGGTTTTCTTAAATACTCGTCACGTGCCTCCTGTGCTTCCTCCTACCCATGGTCCAAATTTTACAACCCTAAACTAAGATCTCCCTACGGGAAAGGAGTCTGCTCCCCCTATCTAATACGTCTCATTCTCGTATTCAGATGTGTTTCGACAAAGTGCCCGAAGAGTGTTATTTTCATAGGGACATTCCCCTCGTCCCATGACCAAGCTTCGTGAATTCTCTATTTGTATCCTCATCCTCTTCCACATCCAAAAGGACCCTCGGACGACATGGATACTAGGCTTAAGGGATCTCCATAGATTCTAGACATAAGGGCACTCTAACCGTTTCGGGCCAACGCCCCTACGGATCTCTGACAACATTTGTGACATGGTCCCATGTTTCGAACATAGTCAACGGTCGGCCCTCATTTGTTTGTCCCCATTTTAGGCTAACGCAATATAGACGATGCGTTTCCACCACGGTTGACAGTTATCCTCTATTGTCACGCCGCCATCATTGTGATCAAAATCTCGAGCAACATGATTCACACATTTCCACTTCCTCATGTTCAAGTGGAATTCCAATATATTCGGCTCTATCTCTTCGTGCATCTTGGTGCGCTATATGGTCATGTTAGTGTTTTTCGGACAGTATTCACCGAGCATCCCTTCGCCCTAACCAGCCCCCCTTCTGTGTCAGGAAAGTCCCACCACTACTTCTTATTTCCCACACCGAGCATGACTCACGTGGGATTAGTAGTTTTGGCAGGAAGTGTACTAACATGGCCAGGCTTCCCAATCGTCCTGCATGACGTAAAATTGCGCTATCAGAACTACGTATGGATTGATTCCCATGCTCATGAGGTACGTAGGAATGCCCGACCGCTCTGCTTTGGGCCCAACCTATTCCTCACTCTTGGTCCCTCGACCTGGAGAGTTTCCTCTGGGGGTATGTGGTGTGATTTGGACTCCAAGTCCTCATTCACGTCAGTTTCATAACTACCACACCATATGCTCTCTGGGCTCTTCTCTTTCACTCCACATCCTATCATATGACGTTAAACTGTAGGAGTCCATATGTCCTCAATGCATGACACTAAACTGCGATTCTACCCTGAACAAGTTCTGGATGCCTCGTGTTAATCATGGGATGGACTAGAGCCTCTGCCAGAGAGGATTTCACCTGTCAATGTTGGTCTATGACTACATTGTGCTTCCAGAACTACGTGCAGCTTGATTCCTATCCTCATGGGATACATAGGGAAACTCTGGTATTTTGCATAGGGCCCAGCCCAAAGGAATCATTGATCCCATCCTTCCCCTTTTCGCCCCCCTGGTCGGACCCCTCGCTAGAGAGACCCCATCCCAATGAAGGAAGGATCCATAAACAAACCGACGTGCCCATCTGGCATGTTCCTGCCACAGCGATGTAATTACATAAGTGTTGGATTATGTTCAGACAAACCATCACTCTATATTCCACGCTTTGCCTGCCCCTTATTCGGACCCTCACCCCCTTTCATGTCTGAAGGTACCCCCTAACGGCCTGGTCTCGTGCCGCATCGGCTCACCTATCGTCCTGGGCCAACGTTCTGGAAGACTGGTCATGTTTGGAGGGACCCCCTAACAGTACGGATGCTCGACCCAGGGTCCGCCAACTATCCTGGGTCAACGTCCCAAAAGATTGACCGACAACATTTGTGACATGGTCCCATGTTTCGAACATGGTCAACGGTAGACCCTCATTTTTTGTCCCCATTTCAGGCTAACGCAGTAAGGATACCACTTTTCCTCCATGGTTAACGGATGTCCTTTATTGTTACGCCATCACCACAGTGCTCCGAATCTTGGGCATCGTAATTCACTCTTCCTGTTTCCGTCTGTTCGTACCGATTTCAGTTCCCCTGGCATTGCATCGTTCGGGTATGAGGGCACGCTGAAGAAATGGTAATTCAGCTATTTTGAGAAATTTCTTCTCCGGCCAAGCTTATCCCATCTTTCGAAAATCCAGACTGGTAATCCAAATCCTGTATGCCTGGAGCTTGGTCTCCACTCCTATGCTAGGTGGGACGGGAAGGCAACTATCTCCTGTTTCTCACATCGGGCTTGACCCACGTGAGCTTGGGGAATTACTACCAAACGTCCTGCAAACATTTAGGGATGTAACAAACCGATTCAAACAGTGGAAATCGTGCATGCTATGGCATTCAAAACAAAGAAAGAAGAAATTGAAGCGCAAAAGTACCAATAAAAGTTTTTTAGTTTGTTACAGTACTTGGGGGTCGACTCCCCCCATGGACGGGTTGACCCCGTCAAAAGAGCATTGCAGCTCCGACACCCTTTGGCATGTGGCGTCCAAGACTTTCTGCCGCTGACTCAGCTCCAGCCCCTCCTTAGTAGTGGCGGGGCGCATTTTGTCAGCCTTGGCTCTGGCCCCCTCTACCCTAGCCTGAATGGAAGCCATCTTTCTAGAAGCCTGCCTCATATGCTCCTCTGCCTCTGCTAACTGGGCCTTCAACTGTGAGTTCAGCTTAGATTGTGCATTAAGAGAGGATGAGTGCTCATCTGCCCGGGTCTGTAGCTATTGAACCTCGCTTTCAGCCTCCTGTAGATTCTTGATGTTTGTCGCCTTCTTCCACTGCTAGCCCACGCTGATTCCACGATCATGCTTCCGGATCTTCTCAGCCATAAGATCTCAGATGAGCGCATGAGGACGTTGGGTATCCACTCCCCCATCACACAGTTCACGCAGCTGCGAGCGGATTCTGTCCATTTCGTCCAGCCATAGCGCTTGGGGGTGTCCTAGATGACGCGCATGATTAGCTTCCACGACCGGCAGCGGACTATGCTGCTGTCTTCCTCATCAGAGGCCGTTTCGTCCCAGTCTGCGTGATTGGAAGGCTCATACGCAGGATACACCTGTAGGAAGTCCTCGACAAGATCTGCATCTGGCATTGAATTCGGTGTGACATCTAGCGCAGAAGCAGGCGCGACAGGACTGGGACCGGCCGGTCGATCCTCTTCATCGGAGTCCACCTCAATGACCTTGGGCACGACCCTGCTGGTGGCCTCGCCAGTGATGATGTGTGTTGCAACTCAGGGAGATGGGGGGACTATCGCCATCATCACCTGCATTCCCCTAGGAGGGATGCCACCAGACATCCCGACTAGCCTTGCCGCAGCAGCCCATGCCAGTTGGAGAATTGTACGACAGAGAGGGACATAAACCTTAGTTGGCATAGTCTACATATGTTGACAAGGAAACCGGTATAGGAAACTTACAGAGATAGACCTCCTGGTGCTTCTCTTGAGCCGATACTGACGGGACCCCAAGGCGAGGCCCTCCGTATACTGTTGGAAGGTTTGGAGATTCCAGAGGAGCCACCTCGGGGGCTCTGGTCCCACCAGACGTGGAACTGGACACAGCCATAGGCGCGGGTTCTGAAGGTTTGGCATCATCACCCGCCAAGGGGTGAGAACGAGGCCTACGTACAAGTTCCTCCTACATGGCTCAAACATCGGTGAGAATTGCATAATGGCCCAAGAACGGACCATAAGGAAAGAAGTTCAGAATGCTACCTCGAGAACCTCCGCGAAATCGTCGGAATCTGAGCCTTGATATCAGACATCGCACTCCTCCAACGGGCTCCCTCCTGCAGCCTCATCCTCTCGAGAGGAGTCCTCTGATTCTTCCAGCAGGGGAAAGCGCTCCCTCAGATCGGCGGCTGACAACTGTGGAGGGACCGTTCGATCTAGAAGTACCCTCACCCGGTCTGTCATTAGGCGAGGGACACCACTAGAGTGAACGTAATCCTCCAGCTCTTCCAAGTATTGCTCTGCCTCTGCCGGAGACGCCATGAAACCAGCCCATACTGGGCCTATGCCCAGTAACTCCATCCCGAGGCGATTCAAGTGTGCCCATATCTCGGGTGGACTAAGGAATTTCCAGTTGACATCCCAAATGTCCCAGACCTCCGGGAAGACGGCATCCTCTGCCATGTCGATATGATGCAACCGCTTCCCCGGAGCCTGAGTGGATATCCTACGAAATCCCCTCGGTGTCCGCCCCTCCGGATGGCCCTGGTCATCCGGAATCACAGGATCCGCCGCTGCTGCCACACCCTCAGCCGGTGCGGGTCTCGCCACCATGGTAGCCCCGCCACCATGAGAGGCCCTAGCTGCCCTCTGACCCCATCCTCGGGATATAGGAGGCCCACCATTTCCAACCCGAATAGTTGGCTGCTTCAGCATCTCCCCTGGGTAAGCATCCTCCCAACTAATGGCATACTCTCTCACTAATCTGAAAGCGGCAGTGTATGGAGGCAATGAAATTCGTATCTTCCCATCTTCTCACGTAAACATGAGCCCCAGCTGCCTCATCACACATGGGTGCTCCTCGTGACGCACCACCCAGTAGACCTATAGGGTCAGCCGCTGGAGGCACCGGAACTGCCTTGCAAACCGATGCGGGGTGTACGGTTCGCAGAGCGGCTCACGATCCACTCGTGCCACCAAAACACCGCCTCGAAAGGCCAGGAGGTAATCCTGGTGCTCCTCCGTTCCCTGCCCGTCATTAGTGAGTATCCCCATCGGCAATGGGAAGGGGTGGAAATTAAACTCATCTGCCCTCCACACTCGGTTCGGCACCATCGGCACGGTTAGTTTGAACGGGAAGCTCCCAACGGCATTCAGGATGGAGGGGCAGAAGTTTGGTCCCAGCGGCGAGATAGGGTGTGGATACTCATAGATCCCCCTGATGTGCGCTGCAACCCACCCATACAGGAGGTGGAAGGGCCCGCATATCCTTGGTGGCTTCTTGCCCTCGCTAATGTGACGTAGCATTCTGTACAGCTTGGCGAGCATGGGAATCCCCGGATTGACCCGCTGCCCCATGGCCAGCATGGACGCCATGATAAATGAGCTGGGCCGCACCCCCATACTGGTATCCCTCACAGGTAGGATCCAACCACAGATGAGATCCACAATGAACGCCTCCAACCTGACTATCGGTTGTTGTTCAGTGCTGACACTGAAACCCCAAGTCTTCCATTGGCTGTCCTCCAAGACCAGCCAATACTAGTGCTCCTTACCCCGTTGGGCCGCCCTCGGACAAGTTCGAGGCCTCGGAGGGAACTCTCGATTTTCTGGGAAATTCAGGAAGCGCTTGAACAACTTCTTAAAGTGGACATCCCTCACTGTCTCCTTGTCCTCTCCAGGGGTGAGTGCCATCAGCGCCGACGCCAGTCGCGGCATTTTCTCTGTATCCCCCCACGCGCTCATGATTGGGAGGAACTCATCATACATGGCCCACAAGATCGGAACCCCCAAAATCTGGTGGACATCCCACAGGCTGATTCCCACCTCCCCGTGGTGCAGGTGAAAAGTATTGGTCCTAGATGACCATCTGCTCAGAAATCCCGGCATCAGTTGTTTCAGTTGGTAAATGTGGAATTGGGAGTCCCATGTCGCCTCATATAAACCCACTCTTCTCAGATCGGCCCCAAACTCCTCGCATGAGGTGCCTACCCAGTAGGCCCAGGCCCAGTCATCAGTAAAGTTGCTGCCCTGGCGAAGGTCCCACTCATCGGACCACCCCTTCTTCGGATCCTATAACGCCGCCTTCAGCATGGTACGGTACAGAGGAGGGGATGTCTCCGATTGCAGTGCAATCTTGTCAATATTGTTCACATGGTTGTAGAGACAGTTGGCGGTGACGGGTGTGAAGTCCTCCCGTGCATGACCATCGGCCGCCCTGAACCATTGGTGTTGACATGCTGTGCTCCTAAACCAGCAAGCTGGTTCGTCCCTACTCGCCTCAGGTATAAAGCCGTCAACCCTCAGCCCGAAGCCATACAAGGGTAGTTTCTTGCACTGCGGATAGTTCTTCTGACCCTCCGATGTCATTTTTGTCAAAGAGGTATGGTCCGAGTGGCTTCAGACCATCTCCCCAAGGCCCAGACAGTTGGCCCTCTCATCCCTCCGGGCGGCGTCCGCAAGCACCCCCAATACAGCTTCTCGATGGGCCATTTCGGTTTCGACACTTAGAAAAGAATTTTTCAGAAAGGATCGCAAAGCTAGGTCATGAATCTAGCTCGTGAAGATCTCTCACAAATATTGGTTGCAAAACCAAGACGCGGAGTCGGACCTAGGCTGACAAACAAGAGCTTTCTTGGCGCAGTTGCGGAGTCGGAGACCTGCGATTCACCACGACGCTCGATTCGCGGAGAGCAGGCACAGAGTACGCAGAGCATCGCGAAATCGAGAGCACAAAAGGATAATAAAATCGTGTGAAGACAAAATAGGTTGGCCCCCTATTTATAGGCGGCAACCCTGGAGCTTCACGGTGCACCCCGCCCGCGCGGAGCATCGCAGCGCGTCCGGATCCCGTGGTCGCGGTCAGCACCGCAGGCCCCCTTCGCGAAGTCGCATCGCGAACCACCGACAATTTTGGCGATTTTCCCTCATACTTCAACCCTTCATCCCTCCGTGGCTCCAAGTATGAGGGCGGACATTTGTTGGCACCAAAATATTGCACGAAAGGAAGGGGCGAAAAAGAAGCCCCGCACACTGCCTCGCGAAGTGTCGACGCGAATCACCCCCGAGCATCGCGGTCCCGCGCAGCACCGGAGGTGGTACCTCTCCGCGAACGGCCTGACGTTCGCAAGCCCGCCGCGAAGCACCGGAGGTGGTAACTCTCCACAAACGTCCTAACATTCGCGATCCTGCCGTGAAGCACCGGAGGCGGTACCTCTCCGCGAACGGCCTGACGTTCGCGTGCCCGCCGCGAAGCAACCGCTGCCCCTTCGTGCCGCGTGAGTTCTGCTTCACGGTGCCCCTTGCCTATAAATACTGGGTCCCCCCTAAGCCCAGGCGACGGAAAATCCTACATTTCAGCTTCTCCACTCCTGAATCGCGAAGCACCCTTTTCCCCAGGAATAATGAGCTCCCTGAGGTACATCTACTTCACGTGACGCCTTTGCTTTGTCTCGTTTTGAGCCCCTCTTCTGAGAGGGTAGCCCTTCGCGAAGCTCAAGGGCATTCATGGAGGGGATTCCCAAGGGGACCCGGGCAGCCACGGAGCGTTTATTCTTCGCGAAACACCCATAATGTACTAGTGATCTCCATGCTAAGGCAGGGTCACTGCATATCGCGAAGCACACTGCTTCGCAGCACCTTGCTTCACAAGGCACCTCTGCTTCACGAGGCAGTGCTCCGTGAATAATATTCCACTTCGTGAAGCACCCCCCATCCACACCTCTGCCCCATGCTAAGGCCAAGGCACTCCACTTCATGAAGCACACTCCTTCGCCTGGAAATTCCTCTTCACGGGCAACCATCCAGGTTTACACGATGTGATTTCAAAGTCCCACAAACAACATCACCCGTAGCGTTGCTTCACCTAATGCTTCTTCGCATAGGCACACCGACGGCTATCGGTTCTTCGCATAGCCACGCTAACGTGGACCCCTCGATGGTTCTCTCTACGACCCCCCTTGACCACGGCCTTACTGGTACCTTCCCTCCCCCAAGGAGCAGAGGGTGTCGGTCATGTAAGCCCTTGGGGTGCAGAGTGAACCCACTTCGTCCGATCTGCAGGACGTTAAACTGCCAAGCACCTTGTCCTCAACACATGACATTAAACTGTGATCCGGCCTCGTGCTTCGCACGCAGGGTCCCCCCAGCTTGGACATTTTTTACGCAACCCGTCTCCATAGAGACTAGGTCACCCCCTCCACAAGAGATGATATCCTCCTTCTCAGGGTAGCGTATGTCCATGGGATAAGGGCAACCACCTTGGTGTAAGCCCCTAGCCCCTCTTGTGGATGGTATCACCCATGCACCTTCGTATTTCCCCACTGCCAAGGTTAGTGGAGGGCGTGATAGGGAATGAGGCACCTCCCATCATTGGTCCCAAATCCATCTCTCGTTGCGCTTTCCCGCACTTCAGGCCTCCATCCTGGAGTAAGTCCCAGCACCATGGGCCGCCTAATGCGTAAGCCCCTCTTCGCTTCTCACGGACGCACCCTTCGCGACGTGATCATCTGGCCCTTGCTGCCTCTTGTTTCTCACACCGAGCATGACTCATGTGGGCTTAGAGTTGACATTGGCCATGACAATACCTTGTCCAGCATGATGTTAAACTGTATACCCTCATCCAGCATGACGTTAATATGTATGGCCTTGTCCCGCATGACATTAAACTGCACACCCACCCAAACTACGAGATCTTTGATCCATGTCACGACATGGTACGTAGAAGCCTCCCTGAGGTTCAAGCCCACCTGTCGTTCTTCACATCGGTTCATCCTCGTCCCGCAAGACATTAAACTACATCCCGGTCTGATGGAAAATCGTTGTGACCACCCGAACTACAAGGACTTTGATCCATGTCAAGGCATGGTACGTAGGAAGCCTCCATGAAGTTCAAGCCCATCTCCCATCGGACCAAGGTCCCATCTTCATGTTGGTTCGCCTACACCCCACCATTTCCATTTGAACAACGAGATCTTTGATCCATGTCAAGGCATGGTACGTAGGAATCCTCCCTGAGGTTCAAGCCCACCCGTCGTTCTTCAGGTCGGTTCATCCTCATCCCGCAAGACGTTAAACTACATCCCAGTCTGATGGAAAACCGTTGTGACTCACCCATTTGAACTACGAGGTCTTTGATCCATGTCAAGGCACGGTATGTAGGAAGCCTCCCTGAGGTTCAAGCCCACCCGTCATTTATTCACGTCGGTTCATCCTCGTCCCGCAAGACGTTAAACAACATCCCAGTCTGACGGCAAACCGTTGTGACTCACCCATTTGAACTATGAGGTCTTTGATCCATGTCATGGAATGGTACGTAGCAAGCCTCCCTGAGGTTCAAGCCCACCACCCATCGGACCAAGGTCCACCTTCACGTCGGTTCGCCGACGAAGCCCCCTTTGAACTATGATGACTTTGATCCATGTCAAGGCATGGTACATAGGAAGCCTCCCCAAGGTGAAATATCATCTCCCATCGGACCAAGGTCCTTTCCTCACGTCGGTTCGCCGACACCCACCCCCCGAACTACGAGGACATTGATCCATGTCAAGGCATGGTACGTAGGAAGCCTTCACTAGGTTCAATCCCACCATTAGTGGACCCCCGGGTCTACATTAACGTCCATTCACCGATGAAACCCTTTGAACTACGAGGACTTTGATCCGTGTCAAGGCATGGTACGTAGGAATCCTCCCAGAGGTTCAAGCCCACCACCCGTTGGTCATCCCGACCTTCTTCGCATCAGTTCACCAACACCCAGGCAGCCTAGTGTGTAAGCCCCACACCATCTGGACCAAGTTCCTTATTCGCGTCGGTTCACCGACACACCATTTGAACTAAGAGGTCTTTGATCCATGTCAAGGCATGGTACATAGGAATTCTTCATGAGGATCAAGCCCGCCACCATCGGACCAAGGTCCACCTTCACGTCGGTTCGTTGACGACACCCATCAGACCAAGGTCTACCTTCACGTCGGTTCACCGGCATCATCTCGAACTATGCAGACTTTGATTCCCGGCCATGGGGATACGTAGGAGGTCTCTTCGAGGCTCAAGACCAACTTCATCGTCTCCCTTGCGATGGTCCCATGTCATTCCCCCTCCACTTCGTTAATCCATCCATCATCCACCCTGATTCTCACCCGGACCGTCATATCTCAGTGAGATCATGTCGTTCCACTCCTCTTCACAGCATTCAAGAAGGCACCCATGGGTTGGCCCCGATTTCGGAATCCCTTCAAGGGGAATTCATCAATTTGATTCACTCTAGCTAGTGTTTTGATCAGGCCGACCCGTCTCCACTGGATGTTAAACTTGCGACCTACCTCGTGATAAACATGAGATGCCTGAGGAAAACCTCGAATGACACGCCTTTGGCGTAACCATCTCTGATGGACGTTAAACTTGTGGCATACCAAGTGTTATACATAGGAAGCCGAGTAAAACCTCATATATATGCCTATGGCATATAATTCCTCACGCTCGATGTGGGATACCTCAGGCTTCCACACCCTTGAGAATCCCCATGACAAGGGAAAAAAGACAGACAAGCCAGTTCCCCAGCATACAGACACGCTACTGATGCCTCGACGAGACTACTCCCCTGACTGAAGGTTGCTGCCCTGACCGGACCCTTTGGAATGTCCTGACAGAAGAAGTGTAATTAACCGGCATCCATGGAAACATGGCACTGGGAAGAGTTGCACGAACAATGTATTAAATCTATGAGGGATACCCGGACTAGGTGATGAGTTCCGAGGAGGAATCCACGGAAGGAACAACCAACATCCCATCATCCCATTTCGATCAAGGAGCAGACGTCCCTGAATAAGGAGCGAATGTCGCTCGCCTTTGGAAAGCGGGAATGCGGGGCTACAATGCAGCGTGTCCTGCTCCGCAGACGGACGGATGAGCGCATGCCCCGGAGAAAGCGTCAGAAACAAGGGTGTCTCCACCAAACCCACAGGTTGATTGATGGGAAAATAGAGGGTACTCGATGGCCACCTTCCTTCTTTTAAAATAATTAATTAATTAATTAATTGTGTTATAAAAAATAGTGGAGTGGCCTTAATTCATTTATCCACCTAGATGCACACTTACCCTCTCCCTCACCACTCATTCTCCAAAGTGTATTTCTCTTGGTCCTTGTACATTTTCGGTTCCATTTGTTATAGGAGATCACCACCAGTAAGGCCTACTCTCTTATTATATTATACCATCATTTCTTTCATTGTTACATTATAATTCATTAGTTATATTTTAATATTCCTAATTTGAATACTTTTATTTTAGTTTATAACGTATATTATTAAATATTAAATAATTGGGTGATACTTAATGGAAAAGAACCTATCATTACCTGGTATGTGGTTCCTAGATTATCTCCCAGGTCTGTCTTTGTTTACATGTGGGTATAATGTGAGGTCATTCCAACCTTGTTTTCATGACCTAAAAAATTAAATATTAATGATTTCATCATTTAGTTTAAATGATAACACATTATTCTGGCCATTAGCAGCTCATTGTTAGATGTCACACCTAAACTTAATCCTCAAAGGGATGAATTCATAAAAAAAATTCTTTTAATTGATTTGGTGACAACCTATATGGGTTCCCTTTGTTGATTTTGACCTAGAGGTATTAATCTATGTATCCTAGGATACTTCCTTGGTAAACAGATTGTGGTAAAGAGATGATACCATGTCAGTTTCCCTAGGTAATCATGGGTATAAGTAAGAAAAAATGTGATTGGGTGACCAAACTAATGTGATATTCATATATTGATTGGTTTTGGGTGAGTTAGAAATCCCTTTTAAGAAATTTTATTATTATGTAATCATGGTATTTTATAAAATTTTCATTAAAATTTTGAGTTTTATATTTTTATTTGTGCTTATATTGTGCCTTATGTTTGTGTATTATTGTCTTGAATACAACTTATGTGATATAAAATAACAAGGCGTGAAAACCATCGAAATTTGAGTGTTGTAGAATTGTTATGTTACATTGGTTGGGAGATAATTCGAATAATGATAAAAAAACATAATGTAAACTTATATTGGGAATTCATTCCAACCACAGAGATGAGAGATGTGATGAAACAAGTAATGTTTGAAGATCCTACATTTTTTCTGTATTTATTATAAATGAGTATGTCAATATTATTTGAAGATGGAGAATAGATTGTAATATCATTTTTATCCCCATGAATTTTTTATTAAAGATACATCCACGGAAGTTCAAAGGATACATGATCATAATTTGGAAGAAGTGTTGATTCTTGGATAATTGTTATAGATTTCATTTAATGGAAATGATTTTCATGATCGAACAATTATCCATGTGACTATGATTATTGAAAATAGGTCCTCATTGATTAAATAACTTTTGATAGTGTGTTGAACATTGTTTAAAACATCACAAGATTACTTATGTTAAATATTTAAGAAGATATAGGTTCATTAAAATATTTATATACATAAGGAGAATTGAATAATTTATTTAAATCTATGAAAATAGTTATTATCATGAAGAGATCTTGAAGGCCATGCAAAAATAATTATAATAATATTGATGCATTAATAATTTACTCGATTTTAAAATAGATTTTTATAAAATTTTATACTTTGAATTATTCTAAGTATCATTCTTGGTTAAAACTATCATACTTAGTATATAAGTGATCGTTTAAGAAAAAAATAGATCCAACCAAAGCCAACCATGTGGGATAGCTCAACCACATATGGGAGACTTGTATCAACCATGTGGAAGCCAGCCCAAATCATGGGCAAACAAGGTGGAAGAGTTGGCATAGGAAGCAAACTCCAGTATAGAATCCCATTGGGCCATGCAGGTGAGGTGTGTATTTTGAAGGTGTGGTGTGTAAGTGTAACGGGTGTCAAACTCCGTAGTTGGATTGATCAAGTAGATGACATAGAGTGATTTATTAAGCATGGGTTGAGGAAATAGAAATCTTATGTGGGACTTGTGCTACATTTTCACTATTCATCTATCATTTAAAGTTACTTATATAAGAGTAACCATCTAATTTGACTGATATGAGCCATCATATTCAACCGGTATTCATATTCAACCTCTCCTTCATTTATAGTCACCCCGGTGGAAATGGTTTGATGATATAATATTAATTCAATGTTCGGTTATCTTCGGTGATTGATACCAATTCATAAAATAGATAGTATGAGTTGTCTTGACATCATTATTTCCACTACGTCATTCTTGAAAGAAAATAAAATGAAGATTGAGCCTCAAATGAATGAAAAAAACATTTAAGAAGTCCATTAAGATATGTGTAAGTGTTTGAGGCTTAAAATAAATTATGGATCAAATGTGTATCATTAGATTAATTTAAAGAAGAAGGAATAGGAGGTGTATCAAGAATACACTATGTTTTTCTATGTTGGATAATTGAGGAACACCGAGAGTTTCATTGAATTAAAATATGACCTGACTCAGCATGATATGTTGGAGATATTTTATAGTCTCAATGTGGTTTAGTTCTTTGGACTGATGCAATTCAATACACTTATAAAAATAAATCCACTGAGAGATGAGATTCTCTGCTGAGAATCCTTGAGGCTCTCATTTTCTACTAAGAAAACAAATCATCTAAAAAGTATCACGCATTATTCTACATGAATAAAATGTAATTTAATGCACTTTGATTCATAATGGAGAACCATGAAAATCTTACATGAACTTGACCCATGAACCTTTCTAGTTTTTTAAGGAATATACCATAAGAATCCTGCATCAATAAAGAACCATGAACTTACTATAGTACATGATGGAGACGTGTCAAACTTGTCTACCATGGAAATAAGAAACATCCACGAACCATTTGGTTCCATGAAGCGTCAAACCACTCACCTTTAATTTCATAAATAAGAATAATAATTGAGCACCCTTGGGATAACCTAGTTGTGTGAAGAAGATATATCATGTGAAGGAAACTATCCCACATAATCCTTGTTTTTATAAGGAACCAATAGATCATAAATACATACATGTATTATGAGAGGATAGTTTAGTTGAAAAGAAAAATATGGTGTGATTTTTTTGGTTCATGTGAGAAATAGTGTGATTGAATCCATGAAGTAACGCATGCAACACATACGTAAATTTTGAAATTGATCACGTACAATAATAAAGAATTGTATTTTTTGTGTTCTAGAGATTAGATGAGATTGCATGCACGTCATATACAACATTATTGCATGAAGACACATTAAGAATATAATATAGTGATTTCTATCTTGTATTGTGTGTTGAATATCACAAGGATAAGAATAGTTTAACTAATCTATATTCACTAGATTATCTATTGGGCTAGGAAAAACTTCTAAGATTATTAATCTATGATATATTTATGTCAATGTGACTTTATAAGAAAAGAGGAATCCTACTAAATAGTTACATTTTTAACAAAACCATTTGGATTTTTCTAAAGTAGAGGAAATAATTTGATTACTACATTGACAGTAAGTTTATCAAATTAATTAGATTTAAAGAGAAGAACACTTGTGCTACACTAGTGATCACTTCAAGATGGATAGGTTGATATCCTATAATCTAATGCTTCAAAGTTTCATCTTTCGTTGTACCTAGTTGGTTCTAAAATATGTTTTCAAGGACATTCCCTTGCTTGTTCTTTTCTTTATAATAAAATAGAATCTATGTGGGTGGGATAATAATCATAGTACACTAGGGACAAGTCCTTAGGGTGACTAACCTTGTTAACAAACCCTGGAATCCATTGTGGTTTTTTTTCATAGTTTCTTTCTAAAAGTTAATAAATAATATAACCATTCACTAAATAAGTTATATAGATAATTGAAAGGGATATAAATTCATCCTACACCGATTCACCACCCCCCCCCCCCCCAACCCCCCCTAACTTCAGTGTAGTCATCCCTAAAGTAATCCTAACAATTAGTAACAGATCTATAGGTCACACCTTTGTTTCAACACTCTTATTTGAATAATTTATATATCTATTCTCAATTGAGAATATAATGAAATATTTGAGGAGTTTAATCTATTTAAGATCATAATTTTACCTCAACCGAGACTTTTAATTATAGAAGGAAAAAATGCTAAAGATGAAGAAGAAATCCCTCTTTTTCAAAGAGGACAATGAGTCAATTTTTTAATGGATTATTCATAAACAATGCATGCCTTGCATGGGAGGTAATGATCTGGTAGTTATTCTTTTACCAAAGAGATGTAAAAAATTTCTACCTCATATGTTAAGGAAGTGGTATGAGATATGTTTTAAAAATGTAAAAAATAAGAACCAAGCACAAGTAGTAAAGATAATTCATCAAAGAATTAAAATTATACCATTCATAGAAAGACCTTTAAAGAAAAAATCACCCATCTAGAAGAAGATCATAATATGGGAGATAGTTCACTGGTACAAAGGGTGATAACATGTGTAGATCTCACCAAAGTATGTGATATCATAAGTTCTAAGATCAAGGATCTTGAAGATGTATACTCCAGAGTTGGAAAGGATTATTTTGAAGTAATCCTAATCAAATATGAAGCTATTGATAAGCTTAAAGATAATTTCTATGGATTATAATAAAATCTAAAAAATAACATTGATGTCAAGAATGTACCATTGGATATTAAATCTTAAAAAGAATCATGAAGATTGACACCTTGTTGTAGTAGAAACTTAAAATGTATGATGAGTAAGTTATGAAAATCAATAAATAATGTGAGGATAGATTGAACTTAGTGGTGGATGACAAATTCATCTTAAATATAAAGTGTCAAAAACTTGGTTCCTAACACATTTTTTTGAAAATTTTGGAGTTGTGTCTTCACAAAAAGATGAAAGAAGAGTTGTTACTTCAAGAGATGAAACAGAAAAAACTTATAAGGAGGATTCTTATCCAAAAATACCTTCATCTGGTGAAGAAAAAGAGATGAAAATAATATAATTTTCAATCACAACAAATATCATATAAAAAGGTTTCATCCATCTTTGATAATATTTTTTTTAATTCTAGATCTATTTATTGTGTAAGTTTAGAATAAAAACCTATGCAAAATTGGATGAGGAAATCTGATGAAGTGACTAAAAATACATATATAGTGAATAAAGATAATTATAGAAGAATTTTTCCCCTAAATAATCCCATAATAATAATGAAAATAAAAAAAATAAGAATCCTGAAAATCTAGCTAGATTGTTGTTTCTAAGAAGAGATCAATATTTTTTTTCTATTATTGGTGTTGTGAAACATTTGGGAATAGTGCATCTGGTTTTTTAATTATTCGGTCAATATCTAAAAATAAAAGGATTACAACATAAAGGGGTATCAAATCAATGAAGAAGAATATACCATATAAGAAAGGTAATATAATTCATAGTAAAAAAATAAATGAAAGTTTGAAAAACCTATAAGGTATTTTCAATGGGGTGGTCACAATGAAGCGGCATACAGATATAAATCTTTCAATCATGACACTAAAACAATTCAGAAAAAAAAGGAAATAATTGAAGACTAAATGTAACACAACTTTGGGAAATAAACAGATTAAAACTATTCATATTATGTCAACAAAGAAGATAGATAAGTCATCCTTGGTTAAAATTCAGAAGAAGATGGATGCCTAGAAAAAATCATAGAAGATCAAGAGAGTGCTACACCATAGTGGATATATTTTCTATTTTTTGGAAGAATATGACACACCCTAGATCACTATAGGAACTCTATGGATATCATAATGAATAAAAGAAATATTAAGAAACAAAGAGCAATACCAATCCAACAACAAAATAATCGTACTAAAGTGGAAAAAATTACACCTAAGGAGGCGTGTGAGTTTACTAAGCATGTTGTGCTTATTCCAAATGACATACTAGTAATTCATTGAAATTATTTATAAAGGGAAATAAAATTAGAAGAGGCATGTATGAAGTCATATTTTGAAAGGAAATAGAAGATATCACATGAATAATAAATCGAATTTCATGAGAGGTTGTTAACATAATACCACCCTGGTGTCAAAGAGGAAGTTTTGTGTTGAAGGAGACCGAATTATAGACACATCTCAGAAGATATTGTATTCTTAACGTTGGATCAAGAAGAGATACTAAAGAAGAATTAAAAATCACATAGTGGTGAATGTTCTTTGATGTCCTCTATGAAAAGGAAATTTCTACACAAATATGTCACAGAAGAGATAAAATATGCCACACTTTCAAGAACTACCAAGAAATTTAGAATAGTTAACATGAACTGTTCACCCTCATCTAGAGCAGAAAATAATGGATTTTCATGGTTGAGAAACAAGTCTTGTCTTTGTTTCCCTCACATAAAATCAAATTTTATCCACCTTATTCTCATATACATTGTGTTTGTTCATTATTTGTAGGAAATTGAAAGTAATGTATTTACTCAGGGGCAGACCTAAGTTGAGCACTATATTTCTATATCTGCATGCTGGAATTTTCATTCCCAGTTTAATGTAAGTCACTATATTGGTTGGATCTATCTTCTATTATCTAAAAGATTATTTGCTATAAGATTTTAGAGATCAACCTTAATTAATAATGATCAATATTGAATAGATGATCAGAAAATTTGAGGTTACCATCCTGGATTTGACCACAAAAACTGATATTCATATCTATTAGATTTATGAAGAACATCCAATAAAAATATCAATTCTGATGAACCAAAATTGGAGATCAACCTTGGAGGCTAATAATCCAAAAAAATCCCAGAGTCTTATATATCATCAACTATCTACCATCACTGGAAGGTACTTGTTTAGAAATTCATTGACAAGGTATGTGTTCTTACTCTCTCATCCCAAATCAAAAAATGATAATAAGATATAATCGTAATGGGGAGAAATCAAATGAATCAATGAAAAAAACAAAATAATATTTAATAAATTCTTGGATTTATTTCATGAATAAAACCTTCTAAGAATAATTGAATATTTTAAATATGTGTGTTAAAAATAGTTTAGGAATTTTAGGTTGAATGTTTCTTGAGAATATTATTTTCAACAAGTGTAATAATATATATTCCACTTTTATTGTATAAATTGGTATGAAATAATAACTATAAACCATGAAATAGTTAAATGGTATCTAAATAAAGAAACATTTTATGATATATTAGCTGGTATCATACTCTGAATTGAGAATGGATAGATTTTTTGTCAAAATTAAACCCTCTTGTTTTCTAATCTGAGTTAGACCAAGTAGATTGATAGTAGGATAATTGATGTATCATTTCTTAAGAATGAAATTATACCATCCTCTCTTAGGTATTTTTCATTTTTTTCCAACAATATGGAGAGAATAAAATGAAAATTTTAAGAATTAATGGGGGAGATAATAATGAAATCATATATGAAAACTTGATGAACATATATTGACATGGAATTTCCTATCAGTATTGAAAACAAATACAAAGTGTGATATTGAAGATCCTAATTTGTGTTTGTGTTTTATTTATTATTAATGAGAATGTCAATATAAATTGAACACGGAGAATATCTTGGAAGATCATTTATCTCCCTAATAATGTTTAATTTAACATCCATATAAGGAATTTCAAAGGTTACATGATCATAATTTGGATATATTTTTGATGTTTAGAGAATTTTTATGGATTCATTTAATGGAATTGGATTTCATGCTTGAATAATTATCCATGTAACTATGATGATTAAAAAATTGGTCCTCATTGATTCAAAAACATGTTCTAATGTGTTGAAAATTGTTTAAAACGTTATAATATTTCTTATGTTGAAGATTAAAGAATATATAAGTTTGTTAAAATATTAATTTTCATAAGGAGAAGTTAATAATTAATTAGACCCCTGAAAATAGTTATTAGTATTAATAGATCTCGAAGTCTGTGAAAAAAGAAATAATAATTATATTGATACATGAATAATTGAAGAGATGGATAATTGTCTTACTATGAAATTATATAATTAGAATCATTATAAGTATCATTATTGGTTATCAATATCATACTGAGTATATTTATATGGTCCCTAATCAAAAAACAGATCCAACCAAAGCCAACCATGTGGATCAGATCAACCACTTTTGGGAGATATGTCTCAACCATGTGGGAACCAACCCAAGGCATGGTCAACCATGGAAGTAGAGTTATAATGGGTTCATGGCACCTGCATGGATTCCCATTAGGCGACACATTTTAGGAATGGGAAATGATTGTGTAGTGTGAAATTTTAATGGGTGTTGAATCCCGTAGATGGCTCGAACAATAAATTGACCAAAGGTCAATTATTAAGCACGACATGAGCAAAGAAAATTTTGATGTGGGACTCAAACTGAATGTTAAATATTCATCTATCATTTGATGTTATGAATAAAATAATAATCATCTAATTATACTGATATGAGACATCTGATTCAAATGGCCATCATCTACAAACTTCCCTTCATTTATTGCCACCATAAAGCCACTAGTTCTATGCCACAATCTTTGTCCAATGTATGGTCATCTCTAGTGATAAATACTAGTTCATAAAACATAGAGGATGAATTATCTCAACATCATTCATGCATAAAAAAAATCAAAGGTTAATACTTGTCTAAATGAAAACAATGTTTTATAAGTCCATTAAGATATGTGGATGTGTTATAACCTTAAAAGAAATAATGAATCATGTGTGCATCATTCCATTCATGTGAGGAATAAGGCACAGGAGGTGTATTGTGAATATTCCATGTTTTTAAGCATAGTATATTTGATAAACACTGAGGGTTTTAGTGAATCAAAATATTCCTTGCCTTAACATGATATGTTGGAGAAATTTGATAGCCTCAAGTATATTAGTTCTCAATATTGAGGTGGGTCAATACTCCTATAAAATTATATTCACTGAGAGATAAGAGTTTTCACTAAGAATTTTTAAGTGCACTTGTTTTCTATTGAGAATATAGATAATAAACAAAATATCATGCATCCTTCTGTGTGAAGAATATGTATGTGATCCACTGTCATTTAGGAAGTAGAACCGCACGTATATTGTTCATAGTTTATCTATGATCCTTTCTAATTTATAAATTAAGATATCACACAAATCCTACAATAAGAAACAATCACATACTTACTATAGAAAATTAAGGATAAGTATTATACTCATCTATTTCATAAAGAAAAAAATATGTAAACTATCTAGTTTCATGAAGGAATAAACCACAAAACTTCATTTGTGTAAATAAGAAGAATAAGTGATATCCCATATCCTAACCAAGCTACGTGAAGAAGATATATCATGTGAATTAAATTATACCACATGATCCTTATTTTTACAAGGAACCAAAACATCACAAATACATACACTCATTATGAGAGGAAAGTTCACATGAAAAGGAAAATAACATGTTCTTTTTTTGGTTCATGTGAGAAATATTTTGAATCCATGCATGAAGGAATTCATGAAACACATATGCACTTTTTGTAATAGATCATATAAAATAACAAAGAATAATGTTATTTTTTGTGCTAAGGTTTACATGAGATTCCATGCATATCATATACAATATGATTTCATTATGACACATTAAAAAAATGACCCAATGATTGTTATACTATTTTGTGTGTCAAATATAATAAGTAGAATAAGAGTTTAATCAATCAGCATTGACTTGATTATCTATTGGGTCAGGAAGAAGTTTTGAGATTACCAGTCTATGATATATTTATATTAGTGTGACTGGAGAAGAAAAGGGGTAGCCTACTAAATAGTTTCATATCTGAGACAAATATTTTTGTTGTTCTAAAGTCAAGTCGTCCATTTTATTTCTAAATTGTGAGGAAGTTAATAAATTTAATTATAATTCTAGAGAGTAAAACTTTTACTACACCAGTGATCACTTCATGAGAGATAGGACAATATCCTATAATGTTGTGCTTTAAAGTTTCATCTTTCATTATACTTGGTTGGTGCTAGAAGGTGAGTTCAAGGATATTCTTTTTCTTTCTCTTTTGTTGATAATAAAATAGAATTTGTGTGTGGGGTATAATAACCATAGTATATTAGGGACTTGTTCTTAGGGAGAAGAACCTCATTAAAAACCCCTGGCATCCATTATTCTTTCCCATTTTATGTGCATGCTTTATTATTACAGGTTAAGAAAAAAGTGAACCATAAACTAAAAAAGTGATAGTGGTAAATAAAAGGTATAAAAAACTTCAAAGTGATAAAAATTTTCACAATGCTTATTCACCCCATCCCCCCATCTCTCTCAGTGTGGTCATCCCTAAAGTTATCCAATAAATGTGTTATGTGCTAGGAGATCATGCCAACTAAGAATGTGCGGAATGTGAAGGAATATTTTTAATGGTTTAGGAGATCATTCCAAACATGGTAGTTCTTGATAATGTGTTATGGAATATGTGTATTGGGTATGGAGATCATGCAAAAAAATAGGCCTTCATGTTGTTATGATATGAATATGTGGGGTGGGTTTTGTGTCATGGAATCCATTAATGGTTTTCGATATTGGTTTGTCCATCATTATAAACATGGGTGTGTGAATGGGATGATTTTGGTGTCATACCAACTATTAATGGTATTATTATTTTATTGGGTGTAATACTAACAATAAGGTTGTTATTATGGAATAAGATTGGGGAATGTTTCCAACTAGGTTTATTGATATCATGAAATATAATTATTAGTGGCCACCATTTAGACCACTAGGTATGATTTGTGACATGTTTAGACTCAACATCGACATTGGATGAAGTGGGTATGGTAATTATCATGTGCATCTATGAAACATGATTACTAATAATCTTTTAACTTATTTTTATTTTGTCTTAATTGTGATGTCATATCATCATGAACCTTTATAGACTAGTTATGTTTAGGGGAACAATTTTTGTTGGACTACTAATTTTTACCGATACAGTATCTAGGAATCATGGTTTCTCAAGTAGACATCATGGTTTTAGTTATAGAGAAGGGAAAGGACCTTATGCATGTTGGTTGATCTGGGAATCTGAACCAAAGTTTAGATATGGGATCGAAAAAGTGCTTGTGACATTTGTAGCTATCTCTGTTTTTTTTCATTTATGTTTATTTGTTTCGGTTTTTATATATGAACTTATAATGGGAGGTTTTCCTATGTCTATATGAGTTTTATAACTTATTACATTGTTTATATTGTTATAAAATGAGTTATAGTGTTTTGATTTTCTAGAATATCACAATGGTGTTTGTCTTTAGATAAATTATGTTATAACAACCATTATTTTTATTGCTTCTACTAATATTTTTGGATATCAATATCAAAGGGTATATTCTCCTCATGAATACTCATAGACCATATATATTAGTTAGTATCATCATGCATTTGGGGAGGCATGACGTAGGTATGTAGTAACCATGTTCAATCATGGGGGTGGTGAATCGGATGAAGGATGTTACAAAGTGGTATTTGAGCCTTGTTTCATTCTTTTTTCATAATATTTTTTCATTCTAAATAGCAGATAGGATGTAGTAAGATCCTACAATTAAACTCGTTCTTGGTAATATCTAACTCATGTTTCAGGAAACTGTAGTTTACCTAGGATGAATTTTTGTTCTAGGATTTCAAGATTTATAGCTTTCAGATTCCTAAAGAATAGGTTTTTGTGATTCATATAGTATTATATTTTTACTCTTAACCCAGGGTAGCAAGATGTAATGTGTTTATGTATCATGTTGGGAATGTATTATTCATATGAAATTCATTTGTTTTACTATGAATAGTCACCCTAATTATGATATAGTGGTCGGTAAAAAAATGTGGTATAAGTAACTTGTATAATGATTTCTTTTATAACTTGATGGTGGAATCATACTTAACCAAACTCAAATACCAATTTTTTCTATTATATTTTATTAATTATTGGGATATTATGTGATTTTAACCATGAGAGTGAGTATATGGGTCTTGAGAGTTCTCCTTAATTGTGAGACCTTTAAAAAGTGGGATACATGTAGAGTAGCTAGATTCTATGTTTGTTACTATATTCCCTAAATTGTGAAATCTAAAATTAGGATAGATGTTTTCAAAGATATGTTTTTAATATTTTAGAGATATAAAAATATTACATTATCCAAAAGAGTTCTAGGAGTGTGGGGAAAATAATTTTATTGATTAGTTGATCTAGAAGCGCATGAAGTTACAGTTCTGATGATAGATTAGTACATTTGAGAGAGTCTACTTTGTGTTATCCAGTCTATAAGTGGGAAGACATTTTGAGCATTATATTTTATATTTTAGCTAACATGGGAGTTTGAAATGAAACATCCACCCCTATTTACATGTGATGGTGGCATCTAGAAATATCAGATCTATGAGGATTTGATACATACCATATTTCACCATCTTGAGACCCCCCCTGAGAGGAGTGTAAAACTAGTGACCTATATAGTGTGTGGACCAGCTAAACACTAGTGGTATTTTCTAATGTAGGTTGAACAGTATATTAAGTTATCCTAGAGGGAATTTAGACCTAGTTCTATAAGAAATTTTACCCAGATATGATGAGGAAAAATAAGGTTTGAGAGTTTATACATATCACCCATAGGGAGATGTTAATTATAGAGTATGTAACATGCATTAAAAAACTGTAGGTATTTTTTCTGATATTGGATAGTGATGATGAAACAAGGGATAGAGGTTTTAGGATGGTTTGTGGTAAGATATTCATGTATAGGTGAATTTATTTCTCATATCATCTTTTTAATAGGACTTGAATCAGTCCATCATATCTAAAATAAACCTAATTAAGGTAAGAATATCTAGGTAGTTAAATCATACTAAGGTGATGAATAGTGGATCTTCTAATAGGATAGATCATTTATTAGAGGTTTCATATAAAGTTGGTGGTGTAAAAAATATCAAGGGTGGTGTTTTATCTCTTCCTTCATAAGTGGAAGGGTCTATGGAGTGTTACTAGTGTGGTAGGCCTAGCCTTGTTCAATCTATGTGCCACCAACAACCATTGTAGTCTTAATTAAGTGTGAAGATGGGCCACCTAAAGTAGTATTGTTGGAATTCCCTATTGTAATTTAATAAAAAGAATCTATTCATATGAAATTTAAAAAGAAGGTTTTATAGTACTAAAATATAGTGTTTTATGGGGTTCTATTGGTCATTCAGGTTTCGGTGGAGGCATAGTTCCATGGGGAAGTAAAACAACATGGGTAGGGGGATGATAATAAAGAGAATTGGGAAGGAACTTTGGTTTGAGGCTCTATAAAATTACATGATATTAAGCCTATTATTTCAAAAAATTATGTCATACCATTGACAATTCAATGTATGGATTTAGTAGATTCTACTCTACCATTTTCACTATTCAATATAAGTGCATCACACTCATTCGTATCTACTCAATTCCCTGATGGCTTAGGATTCACCATAGAATACACATAAGGGGTTATGTCAAATAATATGCACTTAGGTGTTAAATTATAGGGTATCTAGATATATTGGTAATGTACTATCATGATTGGTGGTTATAGTTTTATCTGTGAATTATTTATGCAAATGATACAAAACAATGATTTAATTCATTGGATAGATTAGTTATTTAGTATCGAGCCAATATTGATTGATAAAACTGGTGACTATTGTTCACATCTACTAAGGGGGTGATTACTCTTATATTATAGATTGGGATCTGTAGTCAGGTCATTTGGGACCAAGCCTTCAGTATTTTAGTGGATCATTCCATAGTTTTTTGTGTCATTTTGGATAATAAGGGGGTGTATCAAGCAGTCATCCCTCCTATAGTTTCTCAGTTTAAGGATTTATTTCCAAATTATTTCTCTTGGTTTCCAAACAAGAGAGAGATTGATCTTAATAATTAGTTGATTCCAAGTAAGAATCCAATGTACATTCCACTATACAGTATAGTTCCTACGAAGATTTTTGAATAGAAGGCTCAATTAGATGATCTATAATTTCAGGGGTTTTATTAACCTCAGTGCATCCTCGTGATGTTCTTCGGTCTTGGTTTCCAAGAAAGTAGAAATTTCATTACATTTATGTGTATAATACTGGAGTTTAAACTAAGTAAAGATTAAGTACTGGTATCTTATACCATGTATTGAATATCTATTTAAACAATTGAGAGGAATAAGGTTGTTATCTAAAATTTACAAGAGTTCAGTTTATAATCATTGATGGTTGAGGCCTTCTGGCATACCTTGAACTAATTTTAAGATTTGGTATGGTCTATATTAGTACCTTGTAAGGCCATTCTGGATGTAGAATGTGTCAATGGAGTTTAAAAACCTTATGAATAAGGCCTTCTTTTCTTATTTAAATTTTTTTATGGTCATGTTAATATAAAATATTTTCGTATACTCCTAATCATGAGAGGGCCATACTAAGTATCTATAATTTATTTTGAGAACACTAAAGGAGCGTCAACTTTATACAAATCACTCATAGAGTTGGTTTGGTATTAGTAAGGTGATTTTCATAGGGTATTTGTTATAAAATTCAGCTATATCAGCGGACCCATATAAAACTGGTATTGTTTTTTCTTAGGTGTGGTCTAAGAAAAATTTCCATATCAATAATTTCATTTCATTTGGAAAGTTACTACTAGTGGTTCATACAAGACTTATCCTAATTGGTAAAATTAATGTTGGACCTAACCAAAAAATGGGTTGTGTTTAACTAGTTAGTATATTGTGAGAGGACCTTGTAGAAGCTGAAAGGTGCGTTGATGATTGGACTGATCTTTTATTTACCAATGTTGGGTAAGGAGTATATGTTTTTTGGGATTTATCTGGGGTTGGTCTTCATGTTTTTGTTATACAGGTTAAACATGTGGTTTTATATGGATATTAGAAGTTGAGGCCTCTTAATAATAATTATCTGACTCATGATTTAGATTTAGCAGTGGTGGATCATGATTTTATGAGTATGTGTAACTACATTCGGGGAAAGTTTCTCATGGTGTATACAAGCCATATGAGTATGAATTGAATTTTCACAAAATGAGCTAAACCATCAAATGTATAGGTGGGTTGAGTACCTTCAGTAGTTCAACTCTGATTTGGTTTACATCCCTTTTAAGGGGAGAATCGTCACTGATACACTAAGTAGGAAGACAAGGGATAAAGTGGTGAAATATTCAAGCAATGAGTGGAAGATGATGATCCTTTTTAATGATATGCATCATGATATTTTAGAGTATTAGGTAAAGCTGACCCAAACATCTCTAATACTTACCTCTTCACTCACTAATAGTGTGAAGATGACCCAACTATCAAATTATAACTATTTAGTGATGAGGAACAATATATACGGTGGGGATGCACTACCTTACTAGTATCTTGATGTTGATGTGGTTATCTATGTCTGATATTGTTTTGTGGTTCTTAAAACTATATATAGGAAGATGATGTGGGAATCACATGCCTCGGGATAGAATTTTCACATAGGGATTACCAAGATCTTCTAAGACTTTCACAAAAAATATCAGTGGCCTAGGATAAATAAGGATATAGCGGGTTTTCCACACATTTATATAACTTTTGGTGGGTGAAATTTGAGAACCAGTAGCAAATATAAATCCTTAATTCATTAACAATTTTTGAATGGAAGTAGGATAATGCAACCTTGGACTTTGTTATGAGGTTTTCAATAATTCCCAGAGTTAATGATATGATTTATGTTGTTAGGGACATGTTGACCAAGGTTACCCATTTCATACTGATTTGAGATACTTTCTTCATCAGTGAGATGGGAAATCTCTATGCTCGAGAAATGGTGAATCTACATTGAGTACTTGGGAGAAACATATCATACTATACTTGTTTCACATCACTCTTTTAGTGGGTAATATAGAAGGAAATAAAAATAGGTGTACTTGATCACTGCCTATCATCCTTAGATATATGAATATTCTAAGTGTACTATCAAGAACATGTAGGAAATTCTATGACTGTGTGTCCATGATTTTCAATGTTTTTGGGAGAATCAAATTTACCTAGTAAATTTTTTCTATAACAAAAGTTATCAAGCTTCTATTAAATAGGTTCCCTTCAAGGATTTTTATAAAAGGACTTTTTGATCAACTCTCAATTGGTTTGAGTTGGGAGAGTATTCTGTTATCATATTGAATCTTTTGTTGGAGAACATAAAGAATATTAAGATTATTCTGAATCATCTAGTGAACACTTATATTAGGTGAATATTGTATATTAAATGGTGATGTTTTCTTCTTAATCATTAGGTGGTTGACTAAGAATTTCTATGGTTGTCACTATGTTTAAAGAATTGTATTATTTATAGGTAGGTGAAATTGGAACCAATGTTAATATAAACATTTTAGATTAACGATAGGATTAATATAGTGCCATACTGGTTACATCTCCTAAAACTTTCGGGGTGATTTGGGATATTTTTCTTGTATTTCAACTTTGACAATATTACCCTGACCCTTCCTATGTGACTTGTATTGAGAATATTGAGTTAGAGGTTAATGAGTATTTTGAGGAGTGTCTTATTCATATTGTGGATAAGAGTGAGAAGAATCTTTACAAGAAGATGGTTCCACCAGTACGTAGTAGTATCACAGAAATATCCAATTGGATTTTTCAGAGTGGTAGTCTATTACACAAGTGTAGTGGTCAAAGATCTTCAATGACAAGGTTCGATAATTCTTGGAAATAAAGATCTAGTACATGAAATTATATGGTATTTAGGATTTAATAACCCATGCCTTATTGAGGTATAGAACAAGTTTAATTTCTCCAAACCTCATGTATTTCGATTAATTTTGAATGTTAGAGGTGTAAGTAGGGGAATGGGTGGTCATTTCAAGAATTAGGTAGGCTATATGGACTTATTTCTAGATGAAATAAGTTGATAGTTACCTATTCATATGGTATTAGTATATGTTGGATCCCCTAGGAGAGTTCGTATATTTTTCCAGCCCATCAACCCATTAGATGTCTCAGAGTTGGTATATGGTGATCATCGAGTAACCAATGGCAGTCGAGTGGGTACCCCATAACCACCAAATTGATTTAAAAAAATAGTCAAATTATTATGTATTTATTTTATAAACATTATAGGGGTGGGGATTCATTATTTTTCTATATAAAGTAAACCATGACCCTCTTTGTAACAACTTTTTCTCCCTAGTAGACCTAATTTGATTATTGGTCGTTTCAAGTTTTTTATATCATAGGTGATTTCCATTGGTAATGCTAAATCTCTTCCTATAATATTCCATTTTTCTTTCATTTTTTCATTCTTATGCGTCATTTATATTTATATATTCCTAAATTTAAGGATTTTATCTGATTTTTTTAGTTTCAACCATTCGAGATTGAATCAGTGGATGATACTTAATATAAAGACTTATGCCATTTTAATGTTGGTTGTTCGTACCATATATCTATTGTTTATATTTATTTACATGTGTGTATGATGTGTATTATCACCAATTTCATGTACTTAACCTAAAATATTTAAATATAAATGTGTTATTCCTTTGTTTCTAATTGGAAAAACATATTCTGGCCATCAATGATACATTTATAGATGTTGTCCCTATGATTTAGAAAATAAGGGAGTTATCCCTAAACTATTTATTAATAACTTATGTTGTGTCTACGAGTATGTTTCAACCCAAGTTTTTATCAATTGAGACTTAAATAAATTTTTCATTTTTAAAGTCATAGCACCTCCCTAGAAGTAAAATAAGAATTTTACCCTAGTATTCAACCATAGAAAAAATTGATTGTTTTGCTGATATGGGGTGTGTTTTTTACCCCCGATTGAGTTTTGGTAAATTTCTGATCATATTGAATTTTAAGTGATTTTATAAATTTATTAATTAATATTTAATTATTCCATAATTTTTTGTGTGTATATCTTCTAAATAGGTTCTTGAAATGAAATTAAAACACTATGGTTATGTTCATAACATGGTGGTTTAGTTAGAAGAGGTGTAAATTACACACCAAGATGTCAGATCACATGTTATACTTTTATGGTCCTTTTAATTAAAATATAAATATACCTTATCATTGATTATAAGTACCCTTTTATTTTTTTCTATCTAGGGTTAGTCATTTAAACAAATGAAAAAACCCTATAGATGGGTTGAGTTAGAGGTGTTGGAGATCTTCTTTGGAGAATTTTTCAGTGGATTTCAATGAAATGACATCGAATTGAAAGAATGTGGCCAGATTTTTGATTATTTCATTGATCATAGCACATGGATATAATGAATAGATCCATGGCATTGAAAATGAATTGAATTTAAGGACTTTGTTCCATTAGGTTGGGATTTTTTTTCTTTCTCAATCTTTGTGATTCCAATCCCATGGAATTCATTCCTTGAATTCTGTGGAGTGCAATGAAAGTCCCCAAAAAATTATTGACATGTATAATTTGATTTTTCATAATTTACACAATTTTTTTTATCATTTATTAATTCCATTCTAAATAATTGTGGGTCATACTTTTAAATGTCCATCATAGATTTTTTACTATAAATATTCTATGTTTTCTTTTCCCATTCTTCGTGGGTTTATTACTAAACACTGTTATAGCTAGTTATTTGATGAGTTATTGTAGAGATAAGCATGTGTTATATATATAGGGATATTTGTAGATGATTTTGGTATAGTGGTGAATAGATAGGCATGTAAAAGTATCATCAAGTGACAATAGATCTTTAAAGACCCATTAGTGTTGTTATCTATTGGATGAAAATTAATGGGGAATTATGACTTTATGTGAATGATTGATAATATAATTTCTAGAAAATTGTGGCATAAAATCAACCATAAGAACCATGAATGTTTTTTTCAAGAAATTTAGTGGTCTTTTATGATTGATCATAAGTTAGATCAGTAATAATGGAATGATTTTTGGAAAAATTGTGAATTTGGGATCAAATAAAATAGTAAACCACCTATTGTTTAGAATAATACACACTAGGTGCCTCCTTAGAAATGTTACTAGGGATTTATAATTTATAAAAATCTCATTACATGTGTTATGGACTCTCACACTGTGTGGTTTTATTTTTTTTGGTTGATTACATACCTAGACACATGACATTTAGTTAGGATACAAGCCATTATGAATTACACAACATTGTTAGAGTGGTAATACATTTTTTGGGTGACATCACAAAAACAAGATTCACATATTCAATGAGAAACTTCATGTAGTCTTGGACTATACAACTTGTTCAACTGATGGAACAGTCTATGTACTCTCATAGGTGTCACATGCCATGTGCCATCTTGGGAATGTTCTGTACCCCAAGACGATGGGGACCTATATATTGGGGATAAATATAGTGTACCATGTCTATCCCACACACCATTTACATAATAGTAAATGTCATGTATATTGACTTCACAGGTCATGTGAATGGTAGTACATGACCAAGAAACTTATGAGTGGATACACGATGTGTGTCCCTAAAGTACATCTCGTGTAATTATTCAAACTTCATGGCCTTTCATATATCTTTGATTGGGATTCAAATTTAGTTGTGTGAGTAGTTGATCATGAGTTTTGTTTCATGTGGGATATTATGTTTTGTTTTTATTTGGTATTAGAGGTGAAACATGAGGTTATATGAGTAGTTTGGTCTCTTTGTCACTGTAAAGACATCGATGATGTTTGGGAATGATGATCAGGGCATTCAAGGGGTTGAGAACCCCAAGGAAACATGGATATACCAATTTGTGAGACTCCATATCTCATATATTTGGTTATTCCCCCCCCCCCCACATACCTAGGTTGTATGTCCTATATCTACTGAGTCTGTATCCCCATGTTTAAGAGATTATGTGGGATGTGGGTGCCCCATTGGGGTTAGTATCTCCTTGACTAATACTTTTTATTCAGTGAGAAATACATCCTCCGTTATAGTTTTTGGGAGGTCACAAGGATTTTATCATAATAGTTTAGTTATAGTAAACGGGTTTTAGACTCCCTTAACTAACATTTATCCTTATTTATGGTGTGAGTTCTCCTACGGGTTACTAAAATGGTGGCACGGTATTAATGGGTGGTAAAGTGTTATACTCCCTACACTAGTTTACATACTTATTCAAGGTGAATAATTCACTTAAATGTATCTCATGATAGTATGTAAAGAAGATTTATAATATCAAAAACTTTTACATGTGAAATTCCTCAGGAATATATGGGTTTTATTAGGGATGTCAAGTTCATTTGGGATATCATCTTCAAAATTTGTAGTATTTTTGGTTAATCAAGAATCCATAATTTCTCAAGAGACTCAAAATTAAAGTATTTGGGATATGTTTAATGGTACATATTTTCATCGATGATACTTTTGGTGGTTGAGAATTTTTTGATACTTTCTTGATTTACTCCTAGTTACTCTCTCGTACTAGGGGTCTTAAGATGAATGATTTCTTTGTCTTTCCAATATGGTTTGGGAGATACTAATTTTTATTTTTATACTCACAACTCCATGCGGAGTTATTCCCAAAAATTTTTTTTATATGTATATAACATAGGTTTTATAGATAGTCTTACTAGACATAGAGCCAGTGTGCCTTGTTCAGATATGGTTCCTAAATATTCTTGGATATGCATTATGGAGCATGGAGGTTCATGGTGTAGGTGATTACTATTGTAGTTGGAGAATTATTAGAGAGGAAAAATCAAGAGGAGGATATTCCCATAGTATTTTATATATCATATTCATAGATTTTTAGATGTATAGATACATTGGAATTTTCTTATATAGAGTTGTATATGTATTTGATTTCTCATTCATGTGTTGTATATAATCCAGTTGTTTATATATTTTTTGTTGGCATTGTGGTTTATTTTATGAATTGGCTATATCTATCTATTGTAGGTCGATATAGGATAAGGCCTCCCATATTTTGTGATATTTCTACTCAGTGATAGTCACCATTTCCCAAGCCTATTGAAGGTTAGCATGGGGTGACGTAAATGATATTCCACTGGCCTAAGCAAGGCCTCAGTAAGTTGGGTCATGTTATAGTGGTATTAGAGTAGTTGAGTCATAGTGATAGAGTTTTGAGTTTTCATTCAAGTGATGACTTGTTTGGTAATTTAGGGAAAATATGTTAATGGAACCTTTAGTTTGGTTAATAGACTTGGGAGACTAGTGTAGGTGTGGTGGATGGGGTATCCTTTTTCCAGGACCATGATAACCTATTAGTAGACATATATATATTAAGGTATCGATTACAAGGTAATAAAAAGTTGTTACATTCATTATATAGTATCATGTTATGATATTTCATGTCATTCTCCTTACATATTTTCTAGATATGCTTTAACCATTGTGGGTTTATCCTATCAAATAAAGGGTGTTACCTAATGATATCCAATTTGTGTGTGGAGGTAGGTTAATGATGATTCCATTAGTATAGTTGGGCCTTTTGGGGGGTTCATAATTTGAGAATGGTTAGTAGAAATTATGAAACTCCATTAGGAAACTATAAAAAGTGAAATAGAGGCTACTGGGTAGGCGCACTGTTAGGCACATAGTTTCTCAAAACCATAAAGCCACCCATGAGAAACTATAAATTTAGGGACATAGGGATTTAGAATGTTTGTTTCACAATTTATCTAATAATGTGATCCAATTATGTTAGGTGGTCCTTGAGTCAGTACCTAACGCATGGTTAGCACATGGTTTGTCTAACCGTGCAAGCTAACTACACACCATGAAAAATTAGTACTGAAAATTTTGGATCTAATTTGTATTTTACTCTTAATAGATTTTTTCCCTAAATCGAACCTAAAACATTTTTCCCTCCTCTAAAATGCTATGGATACCCTTATCTTCGATTTAGGAGTGATATATTGCCGAATATTGGTGTGTTGAAGCCTATATTCCTTGGTAAGTCTTTGTTCTTAATTTTTTTTCTTTAAATTATTCTTCTTCCCTCTCTTAGAATGATAGATCCAATACATTTGGAATTGATATAGGTTTTTTTATGCCAATATCAATGATATTTGGCTTAGTTGATGTTATGTAATGATATCTAAGGTGGGTTTTTGGGGTTTCAATACGGTTTTTTGTAAGAATTTGTGTTGTTCTTCATTTTTACCATATTTTTTTAGGTAGTTTTATTCACTCCCAACTAATATTATTAGAAATGGAAGGATTTTTTTCAATTTGGTTGAATTTCTTGAAATTTATAGTGAAATCGATGTGAAAATATTTGTATAAATCCTCTTTAGTGATGGTTTGTGTAATTGTAGAAATTGGTTTTGTTTATTGAGTGTTTTGTTTCATGATTTTAAAATGATGTTTTAAAATATGGCTTAGTTTTGATTAATGTAAATGGTTTGATTAAAATTTTTTAACTAAAAGGGAGGCTTTATTGAAATAGGTCGAAATTGTTGGTTTGACATGGTTCTAGAATACATGGGTTGTTGTGATTTCGTGCTTTTGATGTGACCCTGAATAAGGGGTATGTACCATTACAATACAAGGGATGTGCCCTTGGAATAGGGGTATGTTTTATTGGGCCATAAGAATATTGGGAACTTAGTGATGAGTTAGTGGATGGATAAGAAATAACTCATGAGTATGTAACTTTCACTAATGAATGCTTTTGTGGGTTTGTGGGAATGTGTGAATCATGGAATGGGTATACCAAAAAGGAATGTGAAATGGTTCAAATAATTGTTTGGTTTTTTCCTTGGAAACTAGTTTGGGTTGAAATTTCTTTTTCTATGATAAAAACTATTGAAATTTTTTTAATGGTTTTATATAAATTGTTTTATATAAATGTAATAATATGTTCTATCCTAATAGTGTGAGTAGAGAAGTCATTTGGGGAAAACCTACGGAGTTTCATTACTCACCCCCTACATAGGCACTTTGGTGCATTTGCAGATATTGTTTATCAATACATGGTAAAAGGAAGAGTATATCATTTCATTAGTGATTCATCATGATAATTTGGTTTGTATTGTTGATTCGGAGCTTAGAGAATGTTAAGAGCTATGTAATTTTTGTTTTTTGAGTTGGTGAGCTTTTTTGTTTTTGTTTTCTGCTTCGTATCAAGATATTGGTGATTTGGTTTCTTCATTGTACTCTAATATGGTATATGGTTTTAGATTGGTTGTTGTCAGTATTTTATTATATTGAGTTTTATTATATTGTTTCCATCCATCATGTAGTGTTTTTTTACTCGGTTAGGCTGTTTTAGTTTCAAATAAGAAATCATCCCCCAACTAATTATGAAGCCCTTGGAATTTATTTCTATCCTTTGGTTTCTTGGGGATGACACATAAGGCCAAGTAATGTCCTACCACCTCTCTAAGACAATGGGGAGGGGTGGTACAATACAAATGGTATCAATATTGGTTGGTCCATATTTTATTTTGGGATGACTGGTAGTGGTTTTTCGGTCTTGGAGTTGAAATTTAATCTAGTTTAGTCCTTTAGGTGGGATGGTAGTATGAACTAGGATCATCATAACTTGAAATGTCGAGAATAAAAAGAAATATCTAACCTATTTATGTTGAACTTCAAGTTACCAGGGAGTTTGGTTACATGAGTTTTTTGATCACTTATAGGGGTATTGAATCATTATTATGGGTTTAGCCAATGGGAAGAGCATGGAATGTATTGGTAGAAATGACTTCCCACTAAGAGTTTATATTTCATTTTAAGTAATTATTTATGATTTTTTTAAAAAAATATTGATATTTGAAAACGGTTGAAACTATTTTCAAATGTGAGATTTCAAAAAGTCATGGTAATGATATTTTGAAAATTGTTTGAATTTCAAAAGGATGGTGAAATTTTCGAAAATGATTTGATAATGGAAAATTATTGAATTTTGGGAAAGCCTTGCTGTGATAGTTGTGATATGTTAAATTTGAAATTGATAAGCCTTCAGTTTCTAGGGAGTGAGACTTATGGAATTTTTTATGGTTATATAAAATGGACCCTGGTAGGAATAGAAAAACCCAATCCGAAGTGGTTACTGAGAATGTGGTTTCACCAGATCCATAGGTGAACCAAAAACTAGTTCAAAGTACTGTATAGGCTTTTCAAGTCATGGATAGAGGAAACAAAAGGGATGAACCAGGGAAAGTGGATCATTCTGTTTAGTTTTAGAATCGAAATTCCCCTATCTTTAGGGGTGATTCAGAACCAGAGAAAGTAGAGGTGTGGCTAAACAGGATGAATTGAATCTTTTATTTCCTAGGAAAACCTTCTAAAATGAAATTCAAGTTGTCAATGTACATGCTAGTGGATATTTCATGATAGTGGTGGGATTTAGTAGTTTAGGCTAAATTAGATCATGGCATTACATTAGATGTTTTTGAATAATTGTACAATAAATAATTCTATCCTCGTGTATTTATAATTTCTAGAATGATGTACTTTTTCATCTTGAAGTAGGAGAATCTCTCATTGGTAGAGTATGAAGCTAAATTTATGAATTTAGTCTAATTTTCACCAGAGCTTGATGTTAGTGTATCACCCTGATATTTTTATGAGATATATTCTTTTTAATTTCCTTGAAATATTCTATTGTATGCTACACCAATATAAACTTACGCTAAAAAAAACACAGGCTTAGCTTTCAGTATACGCAACACTATCCTTGTCTTGTGTTACACACAATTTCGAGTTCTTTTGAAAGATTTCATTTCACACAAGACCGAGTTTAAGTGAACAACTAAATATTATTATGTTATCTTATACCCTAGCCATTATAATGGCATATATGAATAGTATTAACTAAATTATAAAAATATGTGTTACACATGTATATATAATTAATTCATTCGTGAGAAATTATTTATAAATAAAAATAAAATGTTTCTAAATAAAAGAAATTTTTTTTCTAAAAACCTATTAAAATGAAAATAAGTGAGTTTATAAAACAATAAAATCACTCTTTATCGATTTTATTAATGAAATATATATTTAATATATTCAATGTAATATATAAAATTCATCTTATATATTTTTTAAACATGATATAAGAAAAAATTAAATTTTTCAAATAAAAGAAGTATTTTTCAAAAAAAAAAGATGTCTTACCACCTTTTGATGGTGCACCAATTTAAAATCATGTTTTTAACACATTTTTATATTTCATTTGACAAAATAAACTTTTTATTGGGAAGAGGTATAAAAAAATTTACTTTGGATGAATTTTTTAAATTTTTCTGATAAGTTTCAAGTTCTGATGAATAGTAAAAATATACTAAATTTTAATTGAAAACGATATTTTTAATCAAAACAATTTATATGGTTAAGTTATATTTTTTAATGGTTTTAAAATATAAATATATCATATTTTTATAATTTAATATTATTTTGGTCATTTTCATTAATTTTACATTTTCTTTTGATATAACAACATTTCAATATTTTTCAATGTTTTAACTTTTAAAACTCAATATGAAAATGAGATTAATTTTAAATTAATTACTGAAAATATAGTGTTTTTAATTTTGAAAATTTGATTTAATAATTTTAATCAGTGGATCCAAATTATGTAAATAGGTTCCTTTTATTTTTTAGCATTATGAATAGTAACATCAGTTATTTTTATTAAAACGAGATAATATTATAAAATTACCCTAACACTTGTCTGAATATCATTTTATAATTTTTTTTAACCTAAATCATCTTTAGGTCGAAATTTTATCCTTTTAAATACACTTGGATGAGATTCGAATATTTAATATATTATATTTAAAGAAAAGTTAGATATACCTTACTCAAATTATAATAAAAATATAATTTTTAATATAATATTATAGATAATAAAAGTTCGACTATAATTACTAATTTTAAAGATAATTTTTTTTAATTATTATGATCATTTATTTTTAATTATTCAGAAATAAATAACAACTTTAAAGGTTTATCCATTGATGGTGCATAAATTATTTAACTAATGAAAAATCAATAATATAATTTTTATTAAAATTATAAAACCATTAAATAAAAAAACACTTGACCAAATATTATTGGTAAATTATATATCGACCATAATAATCCAAGACTCTATTTGTTGACCATTTGGATCCATATGCAAAATATAATGTCACTTTCATATTTTATTTAAAGTGATGTTTAAGTTATCACATTCATGTTATAATACATATAACATTTTTAATGTAAGATTTTCCAAAATATGTATTTGACCATAAGTATTATTATTAAATATAGATAATTTACCTTTGTTATAGTATTTTTTATTTTTTTTATTCAACAGATAATTATATTAAATAATTACACAAAACGGAGAGAGTAATTATTTTATAAATGAAAATATTAAATTAAAGTTATTAAAAATATTAAAATAAATATAATTTGGGGTGTCTAATATATTGAGTGAATTTTATTTAAAACCCTGACACCGTAGGAATATAATAAAAGTTTTGGTTTGAGGATAATATATTATCTTGATATTTTTTAAAATCCAAAAAATTGAATAGTTTCAAAATTGACACTATTGATTGTTTATCCAAATAATGATCTATTAAATTATTTAAAATCATAAACATTTTTAAAAATATATAATAATTATAATATTTTGTAAAATGTTTTAAATTATTCATTTATGGTCAAATAGATATCAAATAAGTAAATATTTCACCCTTTTAATATTGAAATATTTGTTACCGTGGTTAAAAATTAAATAGAATAACTAAGTTTTAATTAAAAGGATAATGTTTAAATTGAAAGAAAAACATGTCTAAAATTTATTTTTTGTTGATATTAAAACCTTATATTATATAATATTCAAACCAAGTACATTTTTGAAATTTTTTGATGTGCTTTGATTTTATTATAAATTAATATTTTTGGAGATTCCAAATGTTCCCTTCACCTTAGTTATAAAAGGGAACATCCTCCCTCACAACTTCACTTCACTTTGAACCTTCAATATTAGACTTCCCCTAACCATTTCCTTTATCAACTTCCTTATTCACATTCTATAGTTATTATTCATCACAAAACACTCACTCTAGTGCCTTTAATGGGATATCTAGAGAGAGATCACCAAAGAAGAGATAATCACCTCAACCATTTCTTTAAAAATTATTTATTCTTATATATCCTGTTCATGAGTTGTTTACATACTAAATAAATAAATCCAGTGTTACTTATATATTGATATGTAATTATTATTATTATTTAACAACCATATTCCACCCTTCTATCTATCCTATGAAAAATGATATCACCACGCGTGTGTACGTACGACTTACCGTCGCCACGTCGTGGTGTAATATGTTTCTTACCACCACCATACTTGAATAAGTATAATGATGAGAATAATAACTATATATTATTATTATAATATGATATTTATTTTAAAACAAAATATATACCATCCACTTCCATACCATTTCATAGTTATTGGAAAGATATCGTCCCTCGTGCGTACATACGGCCTACCGTCTCCATGATGCAATGCGATTAATTCTACATGATATCCATTAATGAATGATTATATAAATGTACAGAATAAATAAATATGATATATATTATTTTAATATCAATTTTTAATGATATAACTATGACCTAAGAAGAATAACCAGAACTTATTCGACAAAACATGCATAATAAAATGAAGTAGTTAATACCCAAATAATAAGTAATAATGAAATATTATTAACAAACGGATGATAATATGATCATATATGATATCATAAAATATATATTATTAAAGAATAATTAAATTACATTATTTAAACCCTTATATGGGAGGTTTGTATACATACAAAGGAACCCAGAGCTATGGTAAGGGATAATTTTGTAATCTCACTATTATCCAAGATTGTTTATATGAAAGTATTTACTGGGGAATATTTATCATCCATGACCATGTTTCCTAAATATGTATTTTAAATATTATTTCTACCTTCTACAATTTTTTAAAGTCAATTTTACCTATAGTATAATTTTTATTAAAAGGTATATAAGGAATATTTTGTTGTTTTCGATATGAGGAACTTTATAAATTTTCAACAAAAGTACAAGAAGAATGTTTTCTTTTAACATATACAGCATGAAATAATTTTTACATTTTCATAACTCCTTATTTGCGTGAATATTAATTTATAATATATGAAGTTTATTTTCCAATAAATTCTTTTTTTTAAATTGTGTTCCATTTTGATAAAGGAAAACGTTTTTGAAGAAAAAAGGATATTTTCCTCAAGATTTAATTCCAAGTGTTCAATCAAAATTATTTTCCATCTAAGATGAAATTTTTTTAATTGGGTTATGTTTCAATTATATTTTCCCTATTATTCCTATGGTTTTATTTTTTTTATGATGGAATTATATTTATCAAATCCATTTGTTTTACATGGATTATGTTATGGTGGAATGATGTTTAAAGAAACCCATTTTATTCCTTGGGATATGCTGAATGATTTATGTTTATGTGACACATATAAGAATGATTTTATTATTATATATGTGGGACCAATATATCCTCAAATTAATTTGGTAAATATTTATATCTCATGAGATAGACAAGATAGGAATAAGAAATGATCTCGGTTTAGTAATACAGGGTCGGACCGGTAAGTAAATATCTTTCGATAATATAGGGCTAGAACGAGGAGTGAACTTGGTTTAGTAACAGACTTTGTCCACTATAATGGTCTTGGAAATGGGCCTTGGCTAATATGGAAATGATTTTCTATTATTATGTGTATTCTAAAATTCTATGTTTTAGGCCAATGTTTTTTTCTCATGGATCAAGTTCCATAATGATTTATACCTTATGAACTACCAAGATTTATTTAATGAATAATGATTTTGATATATGTCATACATGGTGTGATTTTCAAAATATATTTTCATGTTTTTACATTATTATGTTCATTTTTTGTTTGATATTTTCTTTTTTTACCCTTACTGATCATCTGAGATCACCATTTAAAAAAAAATTCTTTTCCCCAGGATATAAAGAAATGTTTTAGGTTGGAAAACCAAAGTGAAAATTCTTTATGGGAGATGTTGAATATATTTCAACAAATTAGAAGAATGTGTTCCAAAGGTTTTACAGGAATAACTACTTCATAATTACCACTATTTGAGAGGGGTTGTTCATCTTGTAATAAAAAATATGAATAAGGAGTTGAAATCATAGTTTTGGTGGATCAGTATGAAAACAAAAGTGGATGAGTTTGTTTTGAGATGTTTAACTTGTCGGCAGGTTAAGGAAGAGCATTAGTGACCAGAGGGTATGTTGTATTTTTTACATATTTTAGTTTGGAAATAGGAGAAGATAGGCATGAATTTTATGTCATGTCTCCCAAGGATGGTTCAAAAACAAGATTTTATATTGGTGATAGTAGATCGGCTCACAAATTCATCCAATTTAATTCCTATTCATGAATCTCATATAGTGTAGGAATTGTATAAAATCTATATTCAATAAGTCGTAAAGAGGAATGGAATACTAGTTTTGATAGTACTATATCAATACATGAGGTTTATGTCTTGTTTTTGTAAATCCTTACAGTAATCACATAAGACTCAGTTGACTATGAGTATGACGTATCATCCTCAGATAGATGGACAATCTGAAGGAATGATCCAAACACTGTAAGACATGATTTGGGTTTATATAATGGATTTTGGTGGCCCATGGGAGGATTATATACCATTCGTGTAGTTTTCATATAGCAATAGTTATTAGGCCTCGATACATATGGATTCTTTTGATTAATTATAGGGGAATATTTTTCTTTCTCTGCATTATTGGGTTGAAACATGTGAGACTTCACTGGTTGGACCAAGCCTTGTCCAAGAGATTGTGGAGAAGATTAATTTTATCTATAAGAGAATAAAAATAGCTCAGAGTCATCATAAATTGTATGTAGATCATTATATATGACCATTATCATTCACGGTGAGTGATCATTTGTTTTTTAGAATCTCCCTAAGTCTTTGTCATTATCGTTTTGGAAATCAGGAATGTAAAATCCTCAATACGTAGGCCCTTTTGAGATACATGAACAGTTTGTTTATATGTTATATAAGTTATATTTGGAACCATTATTTAGTAAACTTCACAAAGTGTTTTATATATCTTAATTGAAAAAGTATAAGCTTCGTCCTGACCATGCAATTCGATAGGATCACATTTACCTAGAGCCGGATGCTTTATTGGTGCATATGCTAGTGTGGATTGTGGATAAGAAATATAGAAATTATTTCCTGGTAAAAGAATCATTCTAGTGTGGATTTTATGGAAATATGGTCAGCTTAAAGAAGAAACATGGTAACAGGAAAATGAAATGGTCAACCAATATTCCAAACTCTTTCAGGGAAATAGTGTGTTTCTACTTTTTAAGGATGGAAATTCCAATGGTGGGGAGAATTTATCACCCCCCCTAATTATATTAAGTAACCAATTATTTATTTATTTTATGTATTTTATGTATTTAAAGTGTTTGTGTGAAGTTTGGGAGGGTTTGTAGGACTTTGGGATATTTTGGGGCTTTTCTGGTGGTTCACGGTTAGAGCACGGTTAGTAGAAACCATGCAACTCTTATAGGAATCCATTAAAAGTGGAATAAATGCTACTGGGTATGCACATGATTAAGAAAATGGTTTATCCAAATCATGCATACACATAATAGAAACCATGAAAATAGGGATATAGGGATTTGGAATGGTTTGGCATGGTTTTTCTTACCTTGTGATCTTATTGTGCGAGGTTCTCCTTGAGGTAATATCTATCACATAGTTTGTGCATAGTCTATCTAACAGTGTGATCTAACCATGAACCATGAAAAATTAGATCTGAAAATTTTATATCTAATTCATATTTTCCCCTTAATGTAAATTTTTTCCTAATCTAACCCTAACCCATTTTTTTATCCTCCCAAAGGCAATGGAGACCCTTCCCTTTGATCTAGGAGATATCTACTAGAAAATCGTGGTGTGTTGAAGCCTGGATTCCTTGGTAAGTTTCCATTATTCATTTTTTTTCTTGTATTATTCTTCTTCCCTCTCTTCGGATGATTGATACAATATTTTGGGGTGGATCTAGGTTGTTTGATTCCAATATTGATGATATTTTTCTTTGTGATGTTAGGGAATGAGATCTAGGGGTTTAGAGTTTCAACCTGGTTTTTTTGAACAATTTTTGAGGATCTTCATTTTCACCATATTTTTTGAGGTAGGCGGATTCACTCTTTAATCCTCTTATTATAATATGAAGGCTTGATTTTAAATTGGATTAATTTCGTTAAATTTATTATGAAATAATTTTTAAAATCTTGGTAAAAACCCTCTTTAGTGATGGTTTGTGTGATTGTGGAAATTGATTATTGTGAAATTTGATTTGTCTCATGATTTTAAAATAATGTTTTAAAATATGTATTGATTTTTATTCATGAAAATTTTTTGATTGAAATTCTTTCAATAAAATAGATTTTTTATTGAAATGGATTTAAATGGTGGGTTTGATAAGGTTTTGGCATACACGCTTTGGTGTGATTTCATGCTTTCAACATGAACCTAAATGAGGGACATGTTCTATTAGGGTACAAGTGATGGGACCACAAATAAGTGGTGTGAGACATTGGGGAACAAGGAGACTGGACACTAATTGATGACTTGGTGGATGGATGATAAACCGTTCATGAGTATGAAACTGTCACTAAATCATGAATTTGTGTGTGTATGTGTGTGAATCATCGAATGGGTATGCCAAAAAAGAATGTGAAATGGTTTAAAGAATTTTTTGTTTTTTGTATGTGGAAACTATTTTGGGTTGGAATTTTTTTAGCTTTGATATAAACTATTAAAATTATTTTTAATGGTTTTATATAAATGTTCTAATATTTTCTACCCTCAAGGCGTGAGTAGTGAATTAATTTGGGGAAAACCTATTGTGTTTTATTACTCACCCCCCTCCTTAGGAACATTGGTATGCTTACAGATATTGTTTATCGAGACACTGGTTAAGTAAAAGTATATCATTTCTGTAGTGATTTATTATGATACTTTGGGATGTATTGTAGAGTTTTATCTTAGAGAATATTGGAATCTATGGATTTTATGTCTTTGGAGTCATTAAGCTTTGTTGGATTTGTATTCTACTTCTTATTATGATATTGGTTCTTTGGTTTTTGTATTTTACTCTGATATGGTATATGGTTGTAGTTTGGTTTTTGTGAATTTGGTATTACATTGAGTTGTATTATGTTATTTTCATGCATCATGTAGTGGTTGTTTGGTTCTGTATACTTGGTTTGGTTGTTTTACTTTCAAAGGGAAAATTATCACCCAACTAGTTATGAAGACCTTGTAATATATTATCAGAATCTGGTGTTTTGGAGATGTCTCCTAAGGACAAGTAATGTCCCACCACCTATCCAATCCAATGGGGTGGGATGGGATGTTAAAATAAAGTTTTTTTTAGACTTAGTTGAGAGATATCATTGCCTAGCAATCTGAGGTATTTTATATCCCCTTTGATTTTAGTATAGATCTTTCTCATAGATTAGGTGTAAGTTCCTACTAAGTTATGTAATACTATCTATAGGTTGGATATGTTACATGCATTTTGATAATAGAGACTTCATGGGTTTGTGTGGCAAGACTAATCCTCAGGTGATGTATTTTTGACTAGAGATTGATCCTTAAGTTTCTATGAAGTTAAAACTCTCATGACCATATGAAAATTCTTTTATTAACATCACTATATAGAATATTGTGATTTTAGTAAATTTATATTTTTCTTGAACTCAGAATTGGACTATTATACCATGGTTGGAGTTTGATCCCTTATTTAGGATGGATTTTTATTTGCGGATTTCGGACCCTCCATAGAGTGGAGAGGCCATGTTTTATTATACATAAAGGCATATGCACCTCATGTGTTATTTGCTGAACATGTTTCATGATGGAATCTTCCAAGACTACATATTTTGGTAGAAAATATTGAGAAAGATTTTTTGATCTAGGTTTTTTTCATACAACACAACCTATGTCAGAGTTCCATAAGAGAGCATTGGAATTTAAGGATTCTTGGTGAGGATGTACACTTATATTTAGGTGTTTTGTAGAATTTTCTATAAATATAACTAAAGAAATGACATGTATGGAGCTCTATGTTTAAGGTAACACAACATTTAAATACCTATTCATTATAGACATATTTTAATACTGGGTAGTTATTCAGTGGAAATGCTAGTGATGTTGGAGTAGATGGAGACAGATGATTATATGATCCTCTCCCATCATCACTGATCTTTGTTAGTTTCTATTAGGCATGGTAGGCTAATATCTTGAGTTGTGGGATGATTCATGTGATATATGGTTATTGAAATACATTAATGGAAGTATAATTCAAGTCTTATATTCATAGTCCTACGTATTTGATAGTGTAGGCATGATTTATTCTTTCTTCATTAGACGCTTCTGAGATTTAGTGGTTCTAACCTTAGTATGGATTAATTTCCAATGATAGTATTATGCAGTGATATATAGTTGAGTGAGTGAGAAGTGGTCTACCCCTTGTAGTGATTCAGATCCCCTTTAGTGTGGTGAGTAGATCCCTACCTATTGAATATGAATCCAACTACCCATCATACATTAAGCATGGATTTATGAACTATGTAAGTGGATGAAAATTCAATTAATTTGAATATGAAGTAATGCAAGACTTATTATGGTGGGTGACCCATGGTTTTCCCTCTATGGGGTTCCATTTTATTTATCCAATTTCATTCATAGGATATAATACAAGTGTTACTAATTGGAATAATGAACACCCATATGTAATCCATAGAGCATATGTACTAAATCCTCCCATGTATCGATTCAAATAAGATCCTCCTAGACATTAATTAAATTTAACTAGTATTACTGTAAGAGTATGAACTGTGTAGTGACCTCTCATATCATGAGCTCTGGATTCATGGATTAGTGGCTAGTATTTGTGAATTTGAGTCCATGGTGGTTGATGAGAACTTAGTGATGTTTTAGTGGAATGGTAGTTGATTATTTTAATAGAGGAATTTCTTTCTGTATTATGGATTAAATGCATGATTTTCTTAATTCTGAGTATGCATTCTTTCATGGAGAGGGATAATTTTTCCACCTTTAATAAACATTGGTTTCCCTATACTCTTCCTTAGTGTGATAGAGATCCATTGTGTGAATGTTGACATAGTGTTCCTATGTGACTGGGAATTCTAAAGATATGTACCTAATGGATTTTCTTAAAGGTTGGGAGTGCATCGACCACTCTGTCAGGAAGACAGTGGTACTCTCTTGGTGTTTGTATTAAATATTGAGGTGAAAATACTATGTGGATACCAACCTACTTAAGCATGACCCTCAATGTTATATTTATAGTAGAAATTTTTGGGTCTGACCATCAAGGGGAAACTCTTTCTATGTGATGGGAGAGAAGGTTTCCTTATAAATTTATAGATTTTAATCATTCTAGTTTAGTGACTGTTATACTGGGTTCAGAAGTCGATGGAGAAATATTATTTGAATAGTTAAGACCATCCACTTTGGATTATTGTGTATTGGGACACTCAATTAGAAGTGGTGTGATATTTATAAATTTGACAAGGTTATTTTTTTCCTGAAGATATCTTGATTAAAATACAACTAAGATGTCATAAATAGTATATATGAAACCCCTTAAATACCAGGATATATGAGGAAGATTCAAATGGAGGTTTAGGTTTGGAAATAAGGCCCCTATCATCCTTGTTTTGTGATCTAGTGAGGTTGGTTCTTATGCCTAACAGATAGTATATGGAGGAAAGACTGACATAGGTCAAGAGGATCAAGCTACTGTTCAACTCTTTAATATTCAGTGGAAAATCATTATGAAGTTCTTGGTGGAGGAGTGTGGTGTATATGGGTTTTTCTCATACAACAACCATTAGGAACGCTCCTTAATAATAGGGAGAGAACAATCCCACTAGATATAACATTGGTAAAAAAATTATATGGATATTAGTGATTCATGGTTTCACTTCATCCCAGGTGATGGTATAACTTGCATATGAGAAAAGGGTTTTGGTACTAACACTTGGAAGTGATCTCATGAAGAGGATTCATGTTTCCTCTAAGATCTTTCTTTAAAATGAGCTCAAGCCAATAACCTATGAAAATTGGGGAGAATGTTCCCATACTAGACAGTTTTTTATAGATTTTATTGACAGATCTGACCAACAAAAATAAATTAAGTTCATGAAAAGGTAGGTTGCTTTCAACACAAGGTTGTTTTGTGAAATTCTTTTTTGAGGAACCCTAGTTGTTTTCTTTTGGGGGTATATTTAAAGGTTGATATTAAGTGGTGACCCATGTTTTTAAAAATTAATGCATAACTCAATTTTATGTTTTAGAGCCTCAGGACCTCCTTAGAAGTAAAATGGTTAATTTACCCAAGTAAACGGGCTCAAAAAAATAATGGATATGTTGATCTTGGGGTACTGTGTTTAGTACTAGGAAAGGTATTGGTACATTTCTGAGCACATTGATTTTTTAGGGATTTATAATATTTAATAATTAAATATTTATTTTTTCTATGAGTGCAGGAATAGATATATCTTTAAGTGAACTTAATCAGAAATTTTACATTGAAAATGTGTCTGAAATATGGTATTTTAGCTAGGTGAGGTGTACATTATGCATATAGACATTGGTCCATGGACCAAATATTTTATAATATTAAAATTAATATACTGGTAGACTTTATTATGGGTTAAAAATACACTATTATTTCATTTTTCTAGGGTTATAAATTTTTTCAATGATGAAAACCTAGACAAAGAGTGGAAGGGACAGTTTGAGGGATTTGAGATCCTCTCCCAAGAATCTACAGATGGATTGTAGCGGAATGATGTCAGATCAAAGGAACATGATCAGATTCTTGACGAAATTAATGATAGTATCAGGTAGAAAATAAAAATGGATCCATTAAATCAATGATGGTAATTTTTCCATGGGGAATGGCTTTTTATTTTTAGTCTTTCTTCATCTTTTTTATTATGAGCTAAGGTAATTCATTCCTTGAATTATGTGGAGTGTAACTCATGTCCTCATACCTTTAAAGACTTCTATTATTTGATTTATTATTATTTACTGTATATTTTTCATCATTTTTTAATTCTAACATAATGATCAGTTGTCAGGATTCATGTCCGCCATTGATTTCTGCCAACTAATCCCCTTCATTTTCTTTTATCATTATCCATTCATTCATCTCCCACCATAGATATGGTTTTTGGTTTGATGATTCGTGGTCTGTATTGATATAAAATCTATATATGCAGTAATGAGAGACTGATTTGGGTTTTTTAGTATGGATATAGGTGCATAAGAGGATCATCAAGTGATATCGAATCATTGAATGTGTGTTAGTGTGGTTTCTCAGAGTTCGATGATGAACAGGGCATCAATACTTCATGAGAGTGACTAATTCTCCATTCTTTTCCAAAGATGGCCTAAAATTAACCATAAAATCCATAGTTTAATTGGGATAGGAATTTTTGGGGGTTTTAGGCCCAATCATAGGAAGGAGCGGAAATGGAAGCATGATTACATGAAAATTTGGGAATCTTGTCTTGAAGATGAAAATACATGGTGTGTAGTTATGAAGAATACATGTAGTGTACATCTCTTTGAGTGGTTATAGGGTTTTAAAATTTATAAATATAACACATCATGTTTCATGGATTCACACATTGTATGTTTTGATGTGGGAGGATAAGTTTACACCCAGATGCATGGCTTGTAGTTGGGATAATCATTATGTATAGCCCACACAATAGGGCTCAGGTAGCGGTATAAACTCAACATGACATCATTCACCACACAAGATGTGTCTGATGAGACACATTGTGTAGTCAAGAACCACATGATTTAGAAAACTTGTAGAACACATTGAGTACTATCATGTGTGTTACTATTTTGTACTATCTCAATCATGTTTTGTACCATGATATGATGGTGACCCATGAATTGTGGATACATTATGAGTACCCTATTAGTCCCAAAGGCCATATAAACCATACTATATGTTGTTTATGTTGAATTAACATGCAATATGAAGGGTAGTAAATAAATAGATAGAAGATGAGGGGATACAGATTGTGTCACATGTCGTGTACCATCTTAGGAATGTTGTGTACCTTGAGATGATGGGGACTCATGTATTGGGGACACAAGTCAAGTACTTTGTTGGTCTCACATGCCATGTACATCATAATAAATGTCAAGTATATTGAATTCACAAGTCATCCGAAAGATATTACATGGATAGATAGCTGATGTGGGGATACATGCCATGTACCCTTAAGATACATGTCATTTACTTTTCCAGACACAGTGGCCTTTCATATATCTTTTATTCATGACTCATATTTAGACAGATGGGTAGTCCATCTTAATAATTTTTTGATTTGGGATACGATGGTACATTTTTATTCAACATCATATGTGTGAAGTGATGTGATATTATTACTTTATTCTCCATATCTTCATAAGGTTTTTGAAGGGGTTTATTTGTGATTATCAACGATTTATCGAGGTTGGATACCCCCTAGAGGTATGGTTACATCAAGGTCAAGGTCCCCCGCATCTAATAGATAAGGTCAGTATTCCCCCATATACCTAGGGAATCGGTCCTCTATCCATATATTCAGTATCCTCCCATCTAGGATATCAAGTGGTGTGTGATTCATCCATTGGATTCGATATCCCCATGAATTATACATTTCAGTTAGTGAGGCTTGGGTCTCCTTCTAATATTTCTGAGAGGTGATGCAGATTTTATCATAACTAGTTAGATATGATAATATATTTCAATACTCTCTTGATAAACATATTTCCTTAGTCAAGGTGTGGGTTTCCCTCTAAGTCACAAGAGTGTTCACACGGTATCGTTAGATGGTAAGGTGTGGTACTACCTTGACTCATTAATGTAATTTAGTGAAGAGTGGGTTCCCATTAATGTTCGTTATGGTGGTATGGAAATAAGTTTGAGAAAATAATATACTTAGAGATTTTTGAATCTTAAATAACCCTTAGGTTTCTTTCAGGACATGATGTTCAACAGGACTATTATCTTCAAACTTTACAGACTCTTTTGGTTCTCTGAACATCCCTAGTTTCTTATGAGACACAAACTTCATGGATTAGAGCTATGATGACTGATACTTATTTTAAACCCCAATACTTCTAGTGGATGGGAATTTCAGGATTGTTTCTTATCTTCTTCTTGGTCATACTCTCATACCAGAAGTTTTGATCTTATTTATTTTTATTTTCTTTTTGGTTTTAGAGTATCCTATTGAGTATGTTTATAATCACCCTGGTATGCATGTTTTACCCAAATGTATTATTTCTATGAAACTAATATAGGGTTCATAAATGGTCTTAGTAGATATAGATATGGTATATCTTATTCAAATCTAGTTCTTGGAGATTTATGGTAGAGTATGTTTGTTCATGATAGCAGTGGTGATTTTTGTGGATGGAGATTAATTTAGGAGTATATATAGGTTTATATTGGATAAGACCTCCCTTTTGTATGATATGTCTACTTAGTTATAGTCACCATCCCCTTCCCTATTGAAAACAAGAGTGGGGGCACACTCAACTTTCCATTGGCTTGGGTCGGGCCCCAGTGAGTCAATTTATGTCTAGATAGGGGTTTCTTTAGTGGAATTTTGAACTAGAGGGATTAATGTATGTTCCCTGGGTTGGTTCTTGGATAAAGGGAGTGTTATCAAGTGATTCTAGCATGGATATTTCCATAGATAAACATGGGAATGGGTAAGATATTGTGTGGTGGTTAACCTATCTATGTGTGATATTTATATATTGATTGATGTTGGGAGATCTTCCAAACCTTGGACCTTATATATTTATTATGTGGTTGTTAACATGTTATAATCTTTCCATTAAAATAATTAATTATGAATTTTTATTTTTTCTTATGCTATGCCTTATGTTTATATATGCTTGGATTGTATAAAGGTGATGTGATGTTGGTTGGTTAAGAAATCCAACCATGTAAATGTTTGTTTTATATAATGATTATGTGATGAGGGTTGGTCAATAATGCTAACCATGTTGAGTGATGTGATGGAAAGGTGTATTGGGTGTTCCTGAAAACTATAGACATTTGAGATGTGATGAAATGAGATATGTGTTATGGCTTAGGTGATCATTCTAAAAAAGAATATGTCGGATGCGATGGAATATGTGGAAAGGGTTGTGCTATGACAACCCATGTATTTAATAAACTTTCTTTCTTGGATGACTGAAAATTATTTTTTTTATTGAGAATAACCCAATTTTAAGGGCTGAGAGGAAACCCATAATGACATCATTGACTTAGACAACAAAAATCCCCAACAGACCAAAGGCTAAAGATCACAAACAACCTACACTACAAGAAGGAAGCTCCACCCAACAACAAAAAACATTAAGTCCAATTTCCACTATCTTAGAGCTGAATGGAATGTTTTCCCATTGAAAAGCGCATGGGTCTCGTACTGATGACCAAAGTTATACCCTCTCAAACATCCAATTCAAAAAATCCATGAAACATCGAGAAGCCATTGCCCTGCACCTCATCTGGAACAACTTATTGTAGACAATTAATTGTTGAAATCCTTGAGCATCAGACCATCGAGGCCAAAACCAAATCGCATTCCAAAAATACAAGCCACAAAGGAGAACAAACATCATCAACCCAGGCAATTCTTAAGTGAAAGATCCTACCGAGCTTTAAGAAACATGCAGAAATACAAGCAAAAACCACAATCCATAGTATGACCACCATTGAGGAAAATCCTTCATTTCCAATTCAAATGGCACAAACCATGAGGAATACATGCATCACCAACAGGCATACCTCCTCTTCCTGAGCCAAAAATAACCAAGCGCATGGATCCGACATAGTCAAAATCCGACAGCAAACCTCTACTGAGACTGCAAATCGCCACTGGAAACGGAAAAAAATACCATGCCGCATCCGCAAGACACCCTCCTACACCATAATGCAGCAAATCGGAGAGGAAGACGAACCAGGGAGAATGAAAATGAGACTTCATCACTCAGGACTAGAAGACCCACCCACACCCCGAGGGAGCATCACCATTGAGAGAAACCGAGTAGATCTGAGGCCGCAACGCCTCTCTAGGCTTGGAGCGGGATAGATAAAAACCATGGAGGAACACTCGTTGGATTTCAAACTAGCCAGACCGCTGGAAGAAGAACTGACCTATGGGGAAGGAACATGGCACTCCTACGACGACAACGACGCAAGAACACCAACGGAGCATCCAACCCATACCTGTCAAATGAACCGCATACCTGCTGGAATGAAATACAGGGCCTCCAGACACCATAAATCCCCCCTCCCCTCTGCATCACTCTGGGGCCGATGCCATTCCCACTCGACAGGGTTGGAATACCTCTCCCATCACGACGCCACGCCTTCTGATGCAGACCAGGATCCAACACCGAAAACCCTTCGTCGACCCGCACATCGCAGCCGTACTCCATATCCAAGGCCATCGACCCAAGTCTCGGCTATCGAGACCCTCCCCCATCGCGGACAATCCCATGTCACGCCAGTGCCTAGACAGATCAGGAGCTGAAGCCAAGCCGCATAACCAGAAGTGGCATCATCATTGAGAATAGTGAAACCTTGAGCCGATGAATCCCAGCCAGAGAATAATCAAGGTACATACATAAGAAAGGGGTGATCTATGAATCCCAGTCAGAGAATAATTAAAGAATAACATGATGAAAGTAATAAATATTATAAATTGGGAATATCATGATAAAATAAAAGGGTGATAATATAAATAGGAACATAAAAGCATGATATAGTATGATAATATCTAGGAAACATAAAAATGTGGAAATAACATAAAACATGGCATCATAAGCATAAGTCAAGATACACCACCAATACATCATAACAAAGAGTTATTAGTATAACCTCCCAAGTTCCATACATGGTATATCATGAGGTGAAAACATTTCCCAATGTATTATATGACAATATAATTATGGTCCCACCCATCATATTCAAATCATGTGCATAAATTTGTGTTCTACAAAGATCAAACAATATAATAATTCCTTTCATGACATTTAAACCCCACTATTGTGTGTGGGTTGAATACATTGAAGTCCATAATAAATGAAGGATAGGAACATATAGGTGTATTCCCTTGAGTGCAAATAGGAATGGGTATTCCAAAAACAAAATTTTACCCTAGAAAATTATGGAATAATTTTGTCAACATAACAGGTTTATATAAAGGTTCATGGGTGGGGTTTAATGAGTGTTAAAGGTGATTTCTTATTAAATTAAATCACAAGTAAAATAAATGTTTTTTTACAAAACACATCACAATATGAAAAAATTGAAATCAAAAGTCTTAGTATAGATAAATTGCATGAATTAAAAAGTAAGTGGATCCCCTACCTTGAGATAGAACTACTGAAATCTTGAGAGGAGCTTATTAAGATCATAAATAACCCTTGGGAGGGATCTGGATATGGAAAGGAGCATTAAATTTGTGATCAATGTATTTTTAGTGAATAGTAGTGGTAGGTTGGGTGGGTATATATAGAAAAAGTGTGGGGGTTCTTTATTAATTTACAAAATTAGGTTTTTGACTACATATAATAAAATAATCAAAAACACAAACCTTTACATGATTTTTTTCATGTTTTCTGCCTAATAGGAGTTATTTTCAAAATTTTATAAGGATAATAATTTAAATTACTAAAATAATGCCTTGGTGGTGTGGATTGATTCATGTTCATAAATATTTATTTTAAAACCTTAAAATAAAATATAGGTTTGGATGATTGATTGATGGATTATAAGATTAATTAAATAACTTCAAAATAGGTTATTTTAAAGGTGGAACCCAATTTTCTTCATGGATTCTCCTTATAGTATTTATTACAACAATTTAGGGCTTTTATGATGTCATTATACATAAAATATATTTATATCATATTTAATTTTGACACAAAACTTTGAATGACTAAAAAAATTATGAAAAATTAATCATTTGGTAATTTTGATGTGATGATTTGAAAAAAAATATTTATTTTATCAAAATAATTTTATAATATGAGAATTTAAAATTTTAAGAAAAATACTAATTTACTAAAAAATATCAGTTTTTATGATACTAAAAATTTTATGACCCTTATAGACATTACATTGGACTTAAAAATATATATATTATCATTTATATTTAAAAAATTATTTAACAAGAATATTTTTTTAAAATAACATTTTTTCCAAAAATTCATGAATTTATCAAAAAGAGTGCCTTAATGAAAATAATATATTTTCCAAAAATGAAATATTTATCTCTTCGTGTAAAATTATGATTTTATCAAACTCATTATATAATTATTTATAAAGTAATAATAAAAGGGATAAATATAAAAATTATTTCATTAAAAATATAATAAAATAATTCATACTTCTAGGGAATTAAAAATATAATAATTATTTTACCACTCCTTTCCAACTTCTAGAAGATTTTTTTTCTTTCCAATAATAAGAATCACCTAGAAATTGAGAATCCAACTCCAAATAATATTCCTGCATCAGGTCATCGGGGTGATCTTCAACACTTTTATTAACCTCTTATCATGATTTTCTTACTAGAAGTGTTGAAGATCTCCCTGATGACCTGATGTGGGAATTTTATTTGGAGTTGGATGCTCAATTTCTAGGTGATTTTTAGTATTGGAAAGAAAAACAATCTTCCAGAAGTATGAAAGGAAAGGTGAAAGTAGATTCTCCATTGATAGCAAAGTAGAAAATAATTGGATCGGATTCTCACAAGTATAATGAGGAAGAAATTTCAAATTCTACGAAAATTTTGTTTGATGAAAAAGTTCAACAAATCCCATTTTTGTTTTCTCAAGGTACTATTGAAATATCTACCTATAGGACCTGAATACTTGAAAAATATGTGGGTGTATTGAAATATATTGATCAAGTGCCTTATGATTTAAAAGTGGCATAAGTGTCTATATCCAACCAATTTGGAATTATTGACTTTCTAAATTAATAAGGATAATCTAGTAAACAATATAACATATATCTAGGAAATTAAACTACCTACCTTGAAAAACTCCCTAGAGTGGAATAAAGTTAGTTTGATGAGGTAAAAACTCCTATTAGGAATGTCTTATATAGTTTCTCACTCAAGGAACCCCCTAAGAGTGTTGGGGGCCAGTTAGAGATAGTGGAAACTGATGATTTTATACCCCATAGGTATCTAGGTTAATGTCGTTGGAAGGGAATTGAGAGACTCAAATAATCTTAATGAAACTTGGAAACACATAAATACCTATAGAAGAGGTCGTCATTAAGAAGGCATGGACATGGGTGTGGCCAAATTAATTTGGGTCATTTGCACAATGTGTAACATAATTATGGGTATAATATTATAAAAAGTTTGGGTTTGTGATTTTGTTTAATTGATGAAGTTGGTTTTTCTCTGTCTCACCCCATCCTTTGTGCTTATCTATTTTTTGACTTTTAATAAAATATCTATGCCTCTACCTTTTAAAAAATATTTATTGATTCCAAATGGAATTTAATTTTTAAATTTTTTGTCATTCAATTATTTTCCCCTTCAGAAATTTTAACTTAAAATTTTCATTTCTTACACTAAAATAGATGAGGGTACTTATGTTTCATCACATTTTTGGTTTCCAGGTTGTGTCCTCAAACGTGTTGTTCAATCACTGCACTTTAACTTGGTTAGTTGTTTTGTTTCATCAAATTTTTTCTCTTTGATCTATGATCTTCACCAACTGCTCTCCATATGAATGATAACTCTCCAAGGGTACCACCTTTGGATTCAGTACATGTGAGGGGTTTGTTATGTAATTCCTCAAGAGGTACACATGGAAGGCATCATGTACTTGAGATAAGTTAGTTGGGAGGGATAATCGAAAATACATAGCTATAATGAAATCCTGGAACTCAAAAGGTTTGATATATCATGGATTAAACTTTCCCTTCTTCCCAACCCTCATGACTTTCTTCTGTGGAAATATATGAAGGAACACTTTATCTTTATCCTCAAACTCTAGGTCACAACGATGATTGTATGCATAGATTTTCAAACAACATTGTATGGATTTCATATAAAATTGAATGGTTTGAACCTTATCTGTCATCTCTTGAATAATATCAAGTCCAATTAGCTTCCAATCCCAAACTTTATCCTAGTATATTGAAGTTCGACACCTCTTCTTGTATAAAGCCACAGAAAGTTCCATTTGAATTCTAGAATATTAATTTTTTTCACATGAGAACTCCACTATGGGAAGGTGTTGATACCAACATCATTTTAAATCAATTGAAAACAACCTCATAATATACTATAGTGTTTTAATGGTTCTTTTAGGATGACTATCCATATAAGGGTGATAATAATTACTTAAAAGAATCTCTATATCCAACACTTTCTGAAGGATTCTCTATAATATTGATGTATGCCTTGGATCTCAATTAGATACAATAGAGATCAGAAATCCATGTATTATTACCACTTCTCTTATGTATATCTTAGTGAGCTGTTCAAGAGAGAAGTATTAATTGATAGTAATGAAATTTTGTGGCTTTGTAAGAAGATCGAACACTATCCAGATGAAATTATTTATTTTAGATGTTTTGTGGAGTCTTATGATGAAATCCATGGTTATTTTTTCCCATTTCTATACTGGTATTGTCATTGTTTGAATCATACCCTTAAACATTGATCATTACACATTTTATTGTTGGAATACCAATCATTGAGATACAAATTTTTCAATCTCCCACTTTATGTAATCCCACCAAATTTTTTTCTTAAAATATCCATATATATTGGTGATTCTTAAATGAATAGAGAATAATGAGATATTTGCATCAACCAAAATATCCCTCTTTAGTTATGGTTTTTATGGGACACATGTCTAGGTTTTGAACCTTATAGATTCATAATTAGTAAAGTTGAACTACAAAATATTCTCTTCCTTTTTCTGTAGAACCTCCTCATCTTTTTTTCCTTATTTGATCCTCTCAAGAATTGATGGTTGATCAATTACTTGATAAAGGTATGATTAAGATCTTTTTACTATTCCCACGTCCCTAAATTTCATGTACAAGAAGATTAGATCCCTTTTAATCCTCATCATGTATAGGATTATAAAATCTTTTCAACTCATAGAATCTACTAATTTGTTCACCTACCCAGGATGGTAATGTATTTAAAAATATTAATACTTGATCAACTCTAACCACCTTCATCGGTGCATATTGATCTCTTTTTGTTAATATATACTTGAGGATTTTATGATCTATATATATGTCACACTTCTCCTCATAGAGATAATTATGTCAAATAATTAATGTAATTATCTCTTCATATAATTCCATATCAGGATGTGGGTATTTCTCCTAATAGATATTTAATTTTTAGGATTTGTATGATATCAATTTTCCATATTTCAAGATTATACAACCCAATACCTTTTTATATGAATCGTTTTTTATCAGAAATTCTTCCCCACCAGTGGGTAATGTTAGCACAGGTGCAGTGATTAACCTCTTCTTTAACTCTTTAAATCTATCCTTGCATTAATCAATAAAGAAAAACTTTTCTACCTTATGAGTTATCTTGGTAAGTGGGCTTGAAAATCATGTGAAGTTTCTCACAAATCGATGACAATATCTAACTAGTCCAAATAAACTATGGATTTCCATCATAGAAGTTGGTGTAGGCTATCCTATAATTGCCTCTATTTTTGAAGGATCCATTGGTATCCCTTTTTTGGTGATAAAATTCCCTAGGAATGTTACTTTATCCATTCAACACTCTCATTTACTATACTTTACACATAAAATTTTCTTCTATAAGTTATTTAGTATATTATTTAAATACTCCTCATATTACTCCTTGATTTTATAGTGGATAAAAATATCATCTATAAAGTACAACACAAATTTGTTTAGGTAACCCTTAAGACTATTAATTATGTCCATAAAGATTTTTTGAGTATTATTGAGTCTATATGGAATCACTATGAACACTTAGTGTATGTATCTTGTATGAGAAGAAGTCTTGGGTATATCATCCTTCTTTATCTTTACTTGATAATATATAGACAGAAGATCCACCTAAGAGAAGTAAAATGATACATTTTACTGATCAAATAATTCACCACTATTGGAGGATAAATTTTCTTTATTGTGATCTTGTTAAGCTCATGATAATCAATAAAAAGTCACATTGACCCATACTTATTCTTAATAAAAAGATCTCATGTGCCCCATGATAAAGAAACTGGGTGTATAAACCCTTTATCTAGATTCTATAGAAGTTACTTATTCAACTCTTAAAGTTCAATAATGGAAATAATATATTCAGTATTGTATATTGGATAAGATCTAGAAATTATTTTGATCTATAGATGAACCTATTGGCTATGAGGAAGACTAGTAAATTCTTTGAAATGTGCCATAATATTCCATCAAAATGGGAAAGTCATCAAGGATGATCTATACCTTAGTCTCAATAATTTGAGATAGATACGATTTATTATAAGGTAATGATATCCATGCTTGGTATGATGATACAAAAGAAGATTTATCCTCCTCTTTACACGTATATGGAATCAGAAGATGATTTGTAATACATAGCATGATTTCATTCTCTTGAAAATTTATGTCTTCTCTATAGGAATAAATCTAATCCATACCCAGAATTGAATTGAGCTCTACTAATGGAAGTATCACAAGGTTCATTAGAAAATCCAGACCAAATATTTTGATAGGGGTTGAGTTATATGATTGGGATAAAATAATTGACCTATTTTTAATCTTCACTAATAACTTAACTTCCATGTTTTGAGGTAGTGATTAAATATTTATTCTAAACTAGTTTGATATGAAAGAATGTGTAGAACCAGAATCAGATAGTATATTCTATATCCTAGAATTAATAACTAGCACACATATCACCACTTCTTTCTCAATATCCACATTAGTATTTGTGATGGAATACACTCTCCATTACTCTCTAGGCCTTGGAGGTTGTTGTCGTCGGTAATCATCAAAAACCCTAGATTTCATGAACTGATTTTCAAAGTGCCCTTATTCCTTATAGTTGATACATTAGACAAAAGTTTGAGGGTAGACTAGAGTTTTTATTTATTCCATTACATTAGTGGGTTTATCTTGTTGTTATTTTCTAGACAGGTTCCCTTCCTTCTGTCACCTAAATCATTTCTTTTTCTCTTTCAAGAAACTCATGGGATTTATATTCCTACACTTTGGACGAGTTGCATGTCGGACTTTCTTTACCCCATGATATTTATCCATTTCACTAATAGAATTAAAAAACATTCTCTACTTCCAATATCCATACCCACGAGACCTGTGAGATTCATTTATCTCCATTTCTACTTTGAAGGTACATCAGAAAATTTCTTCATTGATATCAAAGTCTTATATTTCAAAATAATTTTATAGGTTCATATTTAACCCTCTAAAAAAGTGTTCAACTTTACTCTATGGTTAAATGATAAAGTCTAAGGCATATCATGAAAGTATTGTATAGTTTTCCTTGTATGGCTTGATGGATTCATCATCCTTTTTCTTGATTCTAAGGATTTACCTCCCCATATTTAGTCAGAGAATGCGAGGAAAATATTAATCAAAAAAATTCAAAAATTTATTCCACTCTATTGCTAGGATCTCCTCCCCAATCTTCATAATCTTATTCAATATCCACCATTAAACAACATCTCTATCCATACAATAAATATACAACATGACCTTCTCTTACTCAAAAAATTTAAGGATGGAGAAGATTATTTCAATGGATTTAATCCATTTTTCTGTGATTAAGGGATTTTAAGATCCACTAGAAGTCAAGGGCCATTTCAACATAAAGGTCCCAATTAAAAGTTTTTATTTCTTAGGGGGATGTGTTCGGTCCTATTGATTCATGTTTCTATTAAAAAATTGAGTTAATTAAGAAAGTATTATCATGAATTTATTCATTCCTACTCCCATGGTTGGGCAGTCATCACACTTCCCCTCACAATGGTTGTTGACCACGTTCTTCATGTTTCCATCTATTGACTAAAATAATGGGAAAATAAGGATAAGGATTTTAAAACAATTAAACACATAAAATGAAAAGTATGAAAAATGAAGGGATAAATCATAAATGGAATATATTCCATAACCTATGAATTTATAGCTTCCAATCTAAGTTATTTATGGTCTATTTTCTAACATAAAATTTTATGGGTATTTTTTTGTTACCTTCATAATGGTTTATAATGAGCATGTGGATTTATTGAAGAATATCCCTTAAGAGTGTGAAAATATGCATATAAAAAGGGAACTTTTTCATAAATCATGTGGAAATCGATTCAATTCCCAATACTCCCCTCTTGGGGTTATTACCCCTAAGTATAACTATTATAGAGCCACATCCATTTGTAGTATCCATACATGGATTTTATTTCTTATAAACCACTTACACTATAACTTACCATAATTTCAGATTTTTTCCTATGTTTAGTCTTATTCCGAAGGATTTTACTAAGGCTTTTAAATCCTAATCCCCATAAATAACTATAATTGCATCTGATACCAACTATGTAAACTCATGTATTTAATAAACATTATTTCATGATTTATTAAATAAATACACACATAATACAAACCTAAAATATTATGAGGCCCAGTGTCTTATAAAAAATAGGTGCATAGCATAATAACATGAAGCTTGGAAACAACATAATTATTTAAAAAAACCATAACATTCTCTTAATATCTTTTTATCTTCTAAAACTACAAGGGATAACCTGGGGATGTACATAAGAGAGGGGTGAGCTATAAAGGAAACTAATAGAATAATCAGAAAATAACATTATAAAAGTAATAAATGTTAGATAAGAGGCATATCAAGAAGACATAAAATGATGAGAATCATAAACCTGAACATTGAAGTGTGATATAAGATAATAATATCAAGGAAACCTAAGAATGTGGAAACAACATAAAATATGACATCATAAGCATAAGTCTATAATAACCACCAAGACATCATAACATAGTGTGATTAGGATAACCTATCATGCACCATACATGGTATCACATGAGATAAAAAACATTACCCATTACATCGGAGGTCTATATAATTCTAGGCCCACCCATCACATTCTTATCGTGTACTTGCATTTGTGTACCAAATATATCATAGAACATAAGAACATATTTATTGAAATTTAATACCTATTATTAATTGGTGTGGGTTACATACATGGAATTCTATAATTAATTAAGGATAGGTACATCTAGATGAATACCCTTGAGTGGAAATTGGTATTGGTATTCACAACACAAAATTTTGGCTTGGAAAATCATGGAATAATTTCAGCAGCATAACAGGTGTACACAAAGATTCATGGTAGGGTTTTAATGAGATTAAAAGGTGATATATCATTACATGGAATCAATATTCTAGTAATGTTATGTGTAAAAAATACCTCACAACATGAACAATTTCAAATCAAAAGGCTTAGTACAATTAAATCACCTCAATTAAAAAGGAAGAGAATAGGATCCCTTTCCTTGAATAGGTCCTTCTAAAAGCTTGGTTAGAGCTTCTTAAGAACATGGGGACACCTTGGGAGGTATATAAAGAGTTAAAGGTAGATTAACTTCATACTTAATGGATTTTGAGTGAAGAAAACTGGGATGGTGTAAGGGTATTTTAATCAAAAAAAGGAGGGTTTGTTATTAATTTCTAAAATTAGGTTTTTGCCCATTTTTCTATTAAAGATAAGAATTTTATATATTTTATAATTATAATAACTGAAATTGTAAAAAAATTCACTTGTTGATGTGGAAGTGGGTTGTGTTAATGAATAATTGATTTTAAAACCTTAAAATATATAATAGGTTTTGGGGGATCCATTAAAGGATTATAAAATTAATTAAAAAACTTTAAAAAATATTATTTTAAACTGGAAACACAATTTTGGTCTTGGATGCTCATTATATTATTTATTAAATCAGTTTTGGGATTTTATGATGTCATAATGCAACCCATATATTTATTCTATATTTAATTTTTACCCTAAAAATCGATTGGATCAGAAAATTATGAATAAATCACCATTGGCTAATATCAATGTGTTGAAAAAAAATGATATTTATTTTATCAAAATAATTTTCTAAATATTATAATTTTCACTTTTAAATAATACACAATATTTACCAAAAAAATACTAATTTTTTTATAATAACAACTTTCAAACCCTTTTAATAATTACATTGGACTTCATAAAATTATATTATCATTTATATTTAAATAAATATTATTTCATAATAATATTTTAACAAAATAAAATTATTACAAAAAATTATAAATTTATCAAAAAGTGTGTCTTAAGGGAAACAATATATTTTCCAAAAAAATAAAATTTTTATTTCTTCGTTTCAAAATTTTATTTTTATCAAACTTTTTATATAATTATTTATGTAAAGTAATAATAAAAATGGATAAGTATAATAATTAATTTATTAAAAATAAAATATACAAATTCATTCTATTGGGGTCTAGATACACAACTCCCTATTACACCAGCATACTCCATTAGTGTAGGGTGTGCAATAGTGGGTCATTCTTGGAGAGGTTTGGTAAACATGTTTTGGGTCATGAACATGATAATATTGAACTTATATTTATAACAGTATTTCTAATGCTTTAGTTATAGGATCTTGACATGGGCTTGGTCAAGGGAAAATCCCAATGATTTCATCACCCATGGAAGCTATGATAAATGACCTACAAAGGGAATTATCCTAGTGATTGAGGCCATCACTTCTTTTATCTATATCAATTTGATTTTATCATAAAATTTACTACAAAATATTCTTAATAGTCATCAGAAAATGGATATATCAATAGTTATGATGATTAAATTCATATTAAATTTGATAGGCTATAGTAGTCCAAAAACTAAAGTTGTAAAAATGTTTCTTATAACTACATTACTTAACAAGAAATTTATTCATTCAAAAGGGAATTTCATTTATAAATATTTGGGTTATTATAGGGACAATCATGCAACCCATGGTAGTTCTTAATTATATGGAATTGAATATATGGATTAGGTTGGGATATAATTCTAACCATGGGTTTGCATGTTATAATGAGATGGATATTTGTGATGGATTATGGGACTTTATAACTCTTAAGTGCTTGTGATATAAGTTAGGAGATCATGCCCACTATGGGTGTGTGAACGATATAATTTGGGTGTCATTCCAATTATCGATGTTGATTGGATTGGATTTGGTGTCATGTAATACAATGAGATGTTATTGTGGAATATGATTGGGGTCTGTTTAAAACTGGGTATCTTGAGACTAAAAGATAAGATTATGGGTGGGTTTTATTCTTAACAATGGTCATGATTTGAGACATGTTCAAACTCGACAAAGGCATGGGTCAAAACAGTTATATCCATTCCCAGATGTCACCAAGGAACCTGAGGATCGATGGAATTTTACTTTATTATTCGTTTGTCTTATATATCATGTCATATAATACTAAAAATTTATAGACTAGTTATATTTAAGGACACTATTTTTTTATGCTGATTTGTACTCATATATTGTCCAGGATTTTGGATAATTGGGGACACTTCATGGTTTCAATTTTAGATAGGGGAAAGGTCCCTTGGATTGATGGTTGATTCAGGTAACTAAGTTATAGTTACGATATGGGACAATTCCCAAACATAATACCAATATGAAATCATCTTCATTTTTTGTTTTTTTTTTTGGATTTATTTTGGGATCTATTGTATATGAAAATCCCGTGGGAGTTATTTATTATGTGTGTGTGACATGTATGACTTGTTCTATTGTTCATTTTGTTATATAATTAATTATGGATTTTACCTTTGGTGTGTATTTTTGTTATATTTGTCTTTACACTGCTTATGTTGTGATGACCATTGTTATTATTTCTTCCAATTATATTTATGCTTGTAAATACTGGAGGGTATAGTCTCCCCTTTCTTACTCATAGAACCTCTCCAATAGTCATTAACATCTATTGTTCAAGGTGGAATGCCTGAGGTATGTAGAGAACCGGTTCTATAATGGTGGAGGTGAACTAAACGAGGTACGTCACTCAAATATAGCATTTTATAGTGAAGGAAACATTAATTATTTGGATTAAGAAAGGTGTCTTTTGGAATTTCATTTACATGTTGTGTATTGAAACACATGTGTTTTCTCAAATCCTCTTTCTTAAAAAACATATTTATATTTATTAATCATAACAATGTTATGGATGTTCTTCAATGTTTAATGATTTTCTATGTCAGTATGGAATGAATTTCATATAGGTTCTTGTTTCTTTACCTCTAAAACTATTTTCTATACATACAATGTTTTTTCTTAAATGAATTAAGTTATTTTTATTACTAATTAATAACAAAATTAATGATTTAAATTTTATGTTTTTTCCTAATGATTTCACATGAGATGCCTTAAAATTTAAGCATTGTTCAATGGTTCTTGGTATTGTTTGGTTGGTAATCCATTGTAATTGACCTTAAATGTGTAATTTTAATATGTTCATGTGATTTTGATATATTTATTTATGTTAATGTTATTTTAAATGTGGTTTAATGATTCCATTTTCCTCAATATGATACACACACATGTTTGAGTTCTTCTGTGTAAACAAGGTTTCCAATTAATTCTTGATTTCAAAATGGTTTTTCAAGTGAGGATTTTAAGTTTTAAAATGTTATGTTAGAGATAAAGGAATGTTTAAAACATTTTATAAAATGTTTTAACAATACTTGAACACTCAGGTATTGATATATACTAGGTTGTGTTATATCAAAGAATGGTGATTATTTAAAGCTTGGTGTCTAGTAAAAGCCTTATAGGAATCCTTGGATGCCTCTCTAGTCATTCTCAATTTGAGTGAATTCTTTTAAGTGATGAATAATGGCTAGTTAACTTTTTTCATCCTATCTAATATTGAACATGTTGATAGATATTTATTATAAGTTCTTCTAGATCTGGATCATGCTAGTGGATACTCCTTGTAAGTCATACTCAATATGGTTGTACGATGGTTCATGGTATCCCATGACTAGTGGATACTTATTTTTAGTAGTGCTACCCAATATGGGTGAATTCTAGGATGTGAAAGGACTATATCTAGAGGAACATGTGTGTAGTATGTATGCCTCGTGGATATTTGGTTTATTCTAACCACTGTTCCCTATGGTTCCACTCATACTTATTATTGGTTCCTTGATTTTTAAAACACTCATTTGTGTACTCCCATTCCCACCATATAATTTTTATTTAATGTACCATCAATATTATTCTAAATATATCCCAAGGATTTACCCTTGTTATGTATGATTTGATCTAGTTTTCATTGTTAGTAAATTTAGTTTTTATTTTTGGTTTTGTTACTATGATTTCCATGTGGTTTGTGTATGTATTTCATTGTATGGATTGTGTCTTCAATTTGATTTTCCTTACTCTAAACTCTTTATTTTATTGTTCTTATATGTACTTTAGTATTTTATATGTATATCTTAATAGTACTACTCTAAAAATGTTCTAATTGTTTTGATTTATAACATTGTTTTCCATTAAATGCTTCTCCTTTCCTTTTTTAAATTCATTTTCCTTACCAACTAGTTTTCCAAAATGGTTTTATTATAAAATAAATTCAAATAATATTAATGAAAATATCACTTAATCATTTTTATAAAATGGGTGGTTAGTTTTAATTTTTTTAGACTGGTGGATTTCTAAAAAAATATTAAAAATGGATACTAGGAAAGAACGGGTGTTTATTTTAAGAAGATAAAAGTTTATATTACTTTTAAATGTGTTCCCACACATACTAAAATCTACTTTCATAAATTATAGTTTAAACTTTCATAATTGAACTATATTATTAATGGAATAACAGACCCTCTTTGGTGAAATCCTATTGGGTGTGTATAGTTTACACCCTATATACACACCTCGGTGTGTGTATAGGTCTTATGTATTTTGTAGATATTTAGGTTATGATCTTATGTTAGTTTCATTTGACACTATTTAGGTTGATGGAAATTTTAGGATGTAGAGGTGAGTCACATGTAGATGATAATATTGGTTTAAATTTTTTGAATTGTCTTGAGATGTTTCATATCATCCTTCTCAACAGTATTTTTATTTATATTATCTTTCAATTGAATTATTATTTTGTATTATTTATAGATTTGTATTTAAAAAAATGGTGTTGTATATATTTTATTTATTTTTTGTGTGGATGATGTTTTATTTATAATAGATTATTTATTTTTATAGGGAATTCTAACGTATGGATGCACCATGAAAGATTGTTTTTAATAATCTATTGGTTACTTACATGTATTTTGATGGTGAAATTATCCCAGTATGGTTATATTTGACACACTCAACACTTATCAATAACCCAGGGTGATAAGGAAAGTGTTTGAGGCCTAGTCATGGGCCGACATGGGTGATTTGGTAGGTTCACCAAGGTTGGTTCCTAAAAAAATGGTATCATAGATAAGTTTTTATTTGGTAAAATCTAGTATATAGGAGGAAGTATCATTGGAACTCAAGTATAGGGTAATGAGAAATTTTTTATCCCCATATTTTTTTATAAGACTTTAGTTTCCATGGTTATTTTGGATGTGAGTATGGAATTTTTCTTTCATTTTAAATTATATCTAGTATATTTTGATTCAAATTGAGGATATTTTAATTTATATTGATCATATATATGTATTGTTTTTGTATTTTCATGTTTTATGGTGGAAATAGAAGACGAATCATGGGTTTGTGGTCGGTTCATGGTTTGGAAAACCATGTATAAACTATAAATATGGTTTGGAATAATTTATAATGAATATCTCATAGTTTTAGAAACTATATATCCAAACTATACACATTCATAAAAAACTATATATTATGTCATTTATCGACTTATTATTTTTAAAATTTTGTTTTATGTGTTTTCTATTCATTTAAGTATATTAAAGATATTTTTTCATTTTATTTTATTTTAAATTGATTAAAATTTTGATTTTGGTTTTGTTTGATGATATTTGTATCCATATTACAAAAGTTATGTTTCATTTCTAAAGGAAAATTTCATAAAAAAATTCTGAACAAAAAAGTTGAGTCTTATAAAAGTTTTCAATGGTTCACCTACAAAGATTTCTGAAACTTCACAGGACACACTTGATTTTTTATATGTAATAATTTTGAGTAGAATTAGATTTTTGGTTTACAATTGATTTCTAAAAATAAAGTGTGTGGTTTTAAAATAAATGTAAAATGTTTTGAACTTTATCAAGGATTTCAAATATGATGTATTTTTACTGTAAAAAAAATTTTAGATTCAGTATTTATATAATTTGGTGAGTTTAAAATAATTCCATAATTTTAATGTTATAAATAAAGGATTTTTATTTTATGTGGTAAATATATGTCTTATTTTAGTGAATTAGGTTTTGTATTTTTTGTTTTGAGTTTTTTTAACTAGATTTTTTATTTTTGTTGATTTATAGTATATCCCACATAATGTAATTTTTTATTGTGGGGAGTCTTTTTTGATAACTGTATCTCAAGTTGGTTCTTCTTTTAGGTTTATTATAATCATTATAGTTGTCAAATATACCATGAATTTGCATATAGTGGCTAGTGAATATTAAATGAGTCTTTAATTATTTGGAAATATGGAATCCTTGAAAGTGAAAGTCATTATAGGATTGTTTCAATTGGGAAATACAGAATAGTGGGAGACCGTTATTCCTCTTTGGTTATGAGATGATAGGTCTAGGGGATTCTTTGAAGAATCCTTCATCCATTGGAAGTATCCTAAAAATTTAAAAGTGGATAAGGAAATGTAACTTACAAGTCTCTAGCAGGAAGTAAAATGGTAAAGAAGTAAGCTATCTAGTTTTATGATTCGGTGGTATACTTTAACAAGCAAGTCCTTTATGATCTATTGAAAGGTCGATTCCATTATAGGGGAATTCATTTAGGACTCTATTCAAAGGTGGTATTTTCCATGTTTACCTAATTATAAGAAGTGTTAAAAATGTATATATATACAAAGATATGTAAAGATGACCTTGAAAAGGAAACATAAAATGAGTGGTTCCCTTATTCCATCAAGAGTAAGCAAGGGTACCTCTTCCTATGATGAGTATAATCTAGATGAGCCTGATTAGGGTAACCAAGTTGATATAAGTAAGATATTTTAATATCTTGTTACTTTTCCAAAATAGAATTGATCTATCATGTGTTTTCTAGTGTGGTAAACTTGGTTATTCTATATCCTCATCCTCTTGATCTCTAAATAATTATTATCGATGTGTTCATTTAGGGTATATAAAAAAGTTTAGTTGGTTGATTTATCCGTGAAATATGGGATGCTTCAAAATTATATTAAGTTCAGTTAGTAACTTTTCTCATGGTAACCATAGATTATTTTCTCTCTTATTTGTGTAATATTGTTAATTTTTCTTATATATACATGTTTATCACTTTCTCTTCCTCTATATGATGGTTATTCTTTTATTATTAATCAAACACTTGGGTAGTTTTGTGTGGTGTCAGAAGGAATTGTTAAGCACATAGTGGTATCCCCCTATGTAATTTTAAATTTTTTTGTTTTACAATTAAAATGTGAAACATTTTATGGTGTGGAGACCCATAATGTGTCTCAAAAACATTTATAATCATCTGACTTCCGTAGAATTAAGAACCATAGAAATGTGGTGTCATTTTTAATGTGAAATTAGTGTATTGGGACTACCTTAACAACCTTAGATGTGTTTTCTATTTTCTTATCTAGCTAAGAATAATATAAGTGTACTTGACCTATCTATTTCCTCTAAGTTAAATAAACCATTTAAGTTTCTAGTATCATTTTTCATGAATGAGGTTAAGGCTCACTTTCATCTTACAGTAATTTTTAATGGTATTACAATTTTTTGAAATTGTGTATCATCGGTTATTCTTTCTTCAATTGACCTCTATGAGTTTCTCCTTCATGTTACCTTTTGAAGGATGGTCTATTATAACTTAGTTTTTATTTCTTCTAATTCATTTATTACTTTCTAGGGACCACATGGCATTTTAGGGAAAATTGTAACACACCCATGTCACTTTAATATATTATTTTATTTAATTATTGATTTTATTAGGATTGTAGAAGTTAGGGTTAGAATTATTAAAAATTATAAAATATTTTCACTATTACATGATTATTTCATTTTTGGTTCATGGTCATTAGGAACCATACAACCATATATTATATATGAGTAACAATGCATGGTTGTCACATAGTTAAGGAAACAATGTGAATTAATATTATTTTGGGTGAAATTGTCTCCAGTATCTAGTGCATGTTTAGCACATAGTTTGGTAAACCATGTGACCTAATCATGTGGTAGTTCCCTTGTGATATACTAGATCTCGCATGGTTAGTGAATAGTTTGGTAAACTGTATGGCCAAACAGTGTTTCTTTCCCAATGAAAATTGGATTTCCTAAATTGTCTCGGTTGATTTTAAACCCTATTTTGGGTCTATACCTCCTCATTTTTCATTTATCTCATCCAAAGGAAGCCCTAAGAGACTCCCCTTATTTTCTCCCTTGTATTTTGGTATCTTATTATTTTTCTCATAGATTTATAATGTAAATAAAGATTCTTTATTCCTTTCTTCTCTACATATTTTCTATTATTCTTTTTATTCTTTTTATTTTCCCTCATGGATAAGATGGGAGAACCTCATGTCTATAGTTAGTCTAAACATAGGAATTTTGATCTCTAGGACATGTGAAAATTCTCTTACGACCTAATCTTGAATTATACATCGAAGAGTACCTGATTTATTTAGATTGAGGAAGGTGTTTTGTGAATATCTATTTATATAACATGTTATGTGGCACTTGTGTTTTTCTCAATCCTATTTCAAAAAATATATATGTGATAATAATTTCAATTTTATGGTTGTTTTTCAATGTTTAATGATTTTTTATGGGGGCATAAAATGGATTTCATATGTTTTCTTAGTTCTTTACCTAAAAAACTATTTTCTATGTGTAAAAGGTGTCTGTTTAAATGTATTATGTGGGTTTCTGATGTTGATTGACATCTAAATTAAAGCTTCAATGTTTAATGGTTTTTCAAATTATTTCACACGATACACTTTAGGGATATAAGGAATTTTTAATGGTTCTATGAGTTGTTTGTTTGGGACTCTATTTTTATTGACCATTAATGTGTTATTTTAATATGTTCATGTGCTTCTAATATTTTTATTTATGTTTATGTTATTTGGAATGTAGTTTAATGATGTTTTTCTCCTATATAAGATATATATATATATATATATATATATATATACATGTTTGAGTTCTTATTTTGCATAAAAAATATTTGCAATCATTTTTTCATTTCCAAATGTTTTTTCACGATATAATTTTAATTATAAAAATATTTTGTTATAGTTAATGGTCTATTTTGAACCTTATAAAAAGGTTTTCGTTATACTTGAACACCTGTGGAATTGAGATCCACTAGGTTATGTTCAATATAAGATCAGTGATTTTTTGAAGTGTATTGTTTAATAAACTACTCATTCCACATCCATGACTTATTTTAAATTAATTTTTCATTTAATTTTAATCCTTGATTTTTTATGGGGGTTTTCCATGCATTTTGCTGGAAATGGTGGGTTTCCAAAATTTGGGCCAAATCGTGGGCCCATTTCCAGATTTAAAAAATAAATATTGTTTCTTTTATAACTCCTTCATTTTTATACATTTTAAACCCATTACACATTCCAATTGTAATAACCTGTTATATTAGAACCATCATATCCATTTGGACCACATATGAATCCATAATAAAGATGGATTTTGGTTTTTTATTAAGGTGTTGGGCTAGCCCGAAAGCCCATTTCCTGCATTAAATATTTTTTTAAGTCTTTAATATCTGATTCAATTTTTATGTTTTTTCAGTGATTCAAACTCTCACCTGAGCCCACTTACCCAAGGCACGCCCTCATTCTCTCATCCCCCAATTTGGAGCTCAATTGGATCGCGAAATTGGGCAAAACTTCTCTAGATTTCACAAATCTCCCAGATTTGAAGAGGTAAATTGATCCTTTCATAATTCCTTATATTTTTACTCTTTTTCTCTCATTACAATTCCTAAATAACCTTTGAATCCTTATTAGAACCTCAATTTAATTTATGGTAGTTTTGAAATTCAAATACTGGTGTATTTGTGTCATTTTTTTCATGATTTATTTGGGAATGTTTTTCCTCCTTCATTCCCTTCCTTCTTATTAGGGTTTCCTCCCTCTTTCATGAATTTATAGAGTGTCTAGAAATTAGTTTTCATACCTAGTGTTTTATTTGGGGTATTATGGATGAAATATTATGGTTTAGGGTTTATTTTCACTTCATTTTGGTGCAGAGGAGGTGTGGTTGAGGTTTCACAACAAGATTCACGGGTTTTTACTCAAAAGATAGGTGGTTCATTGTGTAATCATTTTTTTATGAGTTATCTTGCTTTATTTAATGGTTTTAATGTTCCTCATATGCTTTTTGTGGTGAGAAAACCGTTTTTTATGGATTTTCTTAAGCATTTAATTTTATAGTTGCATTATGGCCTGAAATTGGGTGCTTTTCATGGGTGACTCTTGGGGTAATGTTTGGCTATATTTTATAACACATGAAAGTAACTTATTGGTGTTTAAAGGGGATTCCAATTATGTTTTGTTAATTCCTTAATATCATGTGGTCCTTGAAATGGGGTTTCTTAATGGGTTCAAGGTGTAAATCCATGTAGTACTTCTTGGAAGTGATTTATGAAAATGTGTGTCTTTCGTGGTGTTAATTGATGTATTTTTATAACACTTGGGGGTAGTTTAATAAATATTTTTAGGGATTCCAATTCTGTTATGGATTGTTATTGGTATGATTTTAGAATTTAATGATTTATTTGAAATGGGTTTTTTGTGAAAATTATAGTTACTCCCCTTGGGTTTGTTTTATGAAAATTGTGAATGTTTTGTTTGGTTAAACAAAGTCGGAAAAAGGGTGTATATGTACTGTTTGGTGGGTGTGATCAGCTAATATGGGTTTTTGAAAGGTAAGGTGGTTATTTAAGATTTCAAATATTTTTTTATAATGTTTCATAAAGTGTTAAAATGTTTTAGCAAATGGAAAAAGAGCTGTGAAACATGGTTATGGGCTGTTTTGTGTGAGAGTGTTGTGAAAAATTAATTTTGTTGATTAACGAAGTATTATATGATATTTGAGTGGGATGTTATGTGAGTTAGAATGTTTTTTAATGGTTTTATAAATTTTTTTAAAGGATTTTTGTTAGTGTTAAATAAATGTGAAAAGTGTTGTGGGCTATTTTTTGTGCGAGTATGATTTCAAAATGCATTTGAATGAAAAAGTAAATTTTGTGACTTATGTGATGTGCATGTGAGATTTTTGGTGAACTTGTGATGTGGAAATGATATTTTCATGTGAAAATTATATTTATTAACTTGTTGAACTTGTTTGAGAACAAGGGGAAACCCGAGTATCTAGGTTGGTGGAGGTGTACTAGTATGCTAGTGAATCAGTGGGGTTCGTCCTTAGTTTCATGTAACAAGATTGACGCTTACAACACTAAATAACTATGATGATGATGATGATTAGGGACCACTATTTTAGGGGTATGTTCCCTAATAGTGGATCGTTCACAATAGTGGATATTGTGATGGATATTCTCACCGAGATACGAGGTACTTGGGACCCACAATGAGCTAGTACCTATGGGTTATTTCATATTTCTTGTGCTCATTAGTTACTTTCTGCTTACCATAGGTATACAAAATGGTTTGATGGAAAATTCAGAAATGTTGAAATTATTTTTAAAAGTGTATATTCTTAATGATAGCCCAATTGAAAACTATTTTAATTTTTTAGTTTCATCTTGTAGAAATTGTAACTTGCATTTCCTGTATATGAAAACTTGCAAGATTTTCATCTCTGAATGTTTATCACATGGAATCTCTATATGGTGGTATCCTAATAGGAATTTTCTAACTCCCTACTTACACCGTTTCATGTAAGTATACTTGGTTATTTTTGTTGTCATAGGTTGGGTATAGTTTTTAGTGCCATTGGTTCAGGTTTCTAGTAGGTCATTGGTGGTGAAGTCTTGTGGAGATGGAATGAGGGAGGTGCCCCTTACCATGAGGGTTCTTGGGCTATTTCCTTTTGGTTTTGTACTTTTTTTATATTCTTGGTGAGTTGTTTTAAACTATGTAATTCAGTTCTGAATTTTTTTAAAATATTGTTTGGTTTGAAAAATCCATATTCGTTTTATTGGATTCATATGTTGTTTTAAGTTTATAAACTCTGGTAAATCATTACCAATTATCATTTTATGATACGTGGGTACTTGTTCCAGCCCATGGGGATCAGGAACACCCTTCGAGCCTTGTCATGGGATGGGTTTGGCACTGGTTTTATTAACGACCATATTTTGTTCGTAACAAAATGGTATCAGAGGAGGTTCAGGTAAACTCTTTCGGTCTTGTTATTTAGGTAAGAGTCAGGATAGTCTAGAGTTAGGATTTTCGGGACATGGTATTCCAATTATGGGTAGTGTTCCTAATCATCACACCTGATGACAAGATTCCAGTTTCTTTGGGAAGTCAGTATGTATCTAAGTCCTTTGGTTTTCTTGGTTTGATGATGATTAGGGAAATGAAAAGAGAGTTGAGTTAATGCTCTTAGTGAGATCACAGGGCCTAGAAAGCCATGTGGATCTGGTGATATTCCCTAGAACACTCTCTACAATGGTTAAGTGATTGTAATATAGCTGCCAAACATATTTACAAGTCACCCACTGAAACTAGTTTCCTCTCACATTTTCTTGTGTTCTTTAGTTTTGAAATCTTGGAACTTTGGTTTTAAAGTGACTTGGTTTTAAGAAGCGTAAAGTTTTTATGAAATTATTTTCAAATAAAGAGGGAATAGTTTGATTTATGAAATTTTGTAATGGAATTTTTAGAATTTCATTGAAATGGAAAATGGTGTGCTTACACCTCTTTTGAAAGAAGGAACTATATTGAAGTTGGTTTTGAAAAAGTGTTTCGAATATAGTTTTCTAAAAATCCATGGGTGTTTTAATGGGATGAGATGTTTTGAAATTGATGTGAATAACTTGAATGCGAGTTCTTATCTAAATGGTTATGTCTTTCTGAAAAAAATATTTAAGATGTGATTGGGATTTTGATCTCGTGGTTAGTGGTTTTAAGAAAAAGGATGTGTTGGTTGACCATTTTGGTTTTAAAAAGTTGAAAGAATATTTGTTTTAACCTTTGGTATTTCCATGAGTAACCACATGCATGGGGTTATATGTGATGATGTATGGTTGATGGCATGACTGAATGAGTGGCAGGATGGATATGAGGAGGGTGACTGGTGTGGCACAGAAACATGCATGTGTGAGGCACATGGGCTACCATTGGTTGATAGGCAAACTGTTGAGTTTTGGATAATTTTGATATTTTGGGATTTTTGGAGTCCAAGGACCCCTTCTGTTCGAACCATTTTTTGGGTTTTTGTTTGGTCAGTATACTGGGAAAAAGGACTGGTTAGTAGTCTCTTCTGAGATATGTTTCGTGACACATTTACAGTGGTTCCATTCATGTGTTTGGATCTAGTTTTTGGCATTTTTTGACCAATGTACCCACTTGTTTGGGTCTTTGGGTTCTCTCATTGGATAAGGAACGCCCCCATTGAGGGTTAATGCACAACTGAAGTGCAACCTAGATTGTTTCGCCTTAGGAAAATTATCCAGTTAATCAATATGAGGGATCTTTTATCGATATTTGTTGATTGAGTCTACACCCATTCATTTATTTTATTTTTGGATCCTATTTTAGCAGGAGAGTTCTCATGGAAGGTTGAAAGAGACCTTAGTTTCTTAAGTTTCATGATTCGTCGAAGGTGGAAGTGGTCTGGGGTTGTTAGTGTGGATGAGTGTCTCGTTGGTGCCTAAGAGGGACTTTGGGTTCTTTATAGTTTCTTTGAAGTTGGAGTTTATGTTAAACCACCAGTTTTTGTAATCTGGTCCTGAGAGGCTATTGTGACCACTTTCTGGACTTGTGTGTTGTTTAGGGACTTGGCACAAGGTCCCATTCCATGTATTGTTTCTATCAGTCGCAATGGTCATGTTCGGTGATTCCTTGTGATGTCATGTGCTTATTTGAATGTAAAGGTTAAGGTTGTGTAATCTTATAAGATTATCTGCTATGTTGGGAGTATGTCTCCCTTGGAAAAACGTCAAAATACTCTATTTCATAGGAAGGTGTTTCTATGTGTCCTTTCCTTCTATTATTTATCTCCCAAAGAAAAAAGGTGTGATGGGTGTTCATCTTTTAAGACCTTGTGTTAGTGAAATGTTGGTTTAGGGTAAAGTGATTTTGGAATGTGTAATGTCTTGGTAATCTTATCAGGGATTGCGATGTAGTTGTTTGTATCATCGGAAGAAGAAGTTTTGTTTATGTAGTTTCCAAAGCCTAACTACACTGTTGAAGATGCTTCAATCATTGGAGCTCTATCCATAGGTCCCAGAGCGAAGCTAGCACATAGTCAGGGGAAATCCCAGGGTCATTCAAACCCTTGTACAAAGTCATATCCTCAATATGAATGATAGGAAGAGTTTAAACCTGTAGTGGAATAATCTTCTCATACTTGTTCTCATTTAGTGGTAGAGGTGGGAGGACCTCATTTCTATGTTGTAGCCTGAGTTCATACATTCCATATTTGGTTTAAACTAGGTATTTAGAGAAAGGTTTGAAGTTTGTCTAGATAGGTTGAGCGCACAATTTTTGCATGGTTAGTAGTGACCATTCCCTAGAAAACCATGTAGATAGAAGGATCCCCACATTTAGTGCACAGTTTCTCAAGTCGTGCGGACTAACTGTGTGGCCATCCATACTCTTTAAATTTTGGGGTGTTTCTATACTAGCCCTTACTGGTCAATTAATATGGTTGGTTCTTATGTTTTGGAGGCCCACTATTAGTCTTATATAAGTTATTTTGTAACGGTCCAAGGTAATTCTACCCCTTGAACCGGGGAGTCCATTTAGGCCACCCCCTGTTAGTGTCCTGAATCTGTCTCAGGAAAATTTAAGTTGTCTCTTATGGTGGGGATCCCATTTGTGTCTCCCCAAACTAGTGACTCAAATTGGTCCTTAGTCTTGTCCTGGTAGGAGGTAGTCTCATTTGGAGCTATCTAACTACCAACATCGTCCTGGGGTAAATGTTGGGATTAGAGAGTGCCCAACGGTTTAGTTAAAGCAAAGTAAGTTTAACCTTGTTCACTGTTGTTGTTCATCTAGGTAGATTACTTAAGTCTTGTTCATATAGTGTTTTTGGAGTTTCCTTTTGGGGATAAATTCCGAATGTTCTTGATCATTTCATGAAATTGATGTATGTTTTTGTTTATGAGAGTATTCTATCATTAATTGATCACTAGAGGTGTTTTGTCCTTTCAGGGGTGGATAGAACTTGGCGACGGAGTACATTTATAGTCTATCAGTTGGGTTTGGTTTTTTCTTTCAGACTTGTTGTGGCTTTTAGGGGGTGAAATGTTTTATGGTGGGGATAATTGTCACGTCCATGACTTCTTTTAAAGTAATTTTTCATTTAATTTCCATCATTTATTTGTTATGGGGGGTTTCTAAGCATTTTTCAAGAAATGGCGGGGTTTCAAAATTTGGGCCAAACCGTTAGCCCATTTCTAGATTTAAAAACTAAATTTTGTTTCTTTTATAAATCCTTAATTTTTTCAACATTATACACCCATTCCAATTCCCAATTGGAATAACTTGGTATATTAAAACCACCATATCCATTTGGAGCTCATATGAATCCATAATAATGATGGATTTGTGTATTTTATTTAAGTGTTAGGCCAGCCCGAAAGCCCATTTTCTTCTTTAAATATTTTTATTAATTCTTAAATATATCATTCAATTTTTAAGTTTTTTTGTTATTCCAACTCTCACTAGAGCCCCCTTAACCAAGGTGTGCCCCATTCTCTCCGCCCCTAATTTGGAGCTCAATTGAATTGAGAATTTGGGAGAAACATCTCTGGATTTCAGAAATCGCCCAGATTTATAGAGGTAAAATGATCCTTTCATAACTCTTTTTATTTTTACTATTTTTCTCCCATTCCAATTCCTAAATTATCTCCTCATCTTTATTAGAAAATCAGTTTCATTTATGGTTGTTTTGAAAATTATATACTAGTGTATTTGTGTCATTTTCTACAAGATTTATTTGGTAAGTGTTTCTCTCTTCATTTTCTTCCCTCTCCTTATGGTTTCCTCCCTCTTTCATGAATTTATAGATTTTCCAGAAGTTAGGATTCATACCTAGGGTTTTATTTGGGGTATTTTTGGTGAAATATCATGGTTTAGGGTTTTTTTCACTTCCTCGTGGTGCGGCGGAGGTGTGGTTGAGGTTTTGCACCAAGATTCAAGGGTTTTGACTCAAAAGGTAGGTGGTTCCATGTGTAAGAAATTTTTGATGAGTTAGCTTGATTTATTTACTGGTTTTAATGTTACTCATATGTTGTTTGTGCTGAGAAAACCGTTTTTTATGGATTTTCTTAAGATTTTAATTTTATAGTTGCATTATGGCTTGAAATTGGGTTCTTTTCATTGGTGACTCTTGGGGTAATGTTTGGGTGTAACACCCCAAGATTTCATAGTATGTTATTTCTTAAAAATAATTCAATAACATATACTACATGCAACACCGAGTTCAATCACACCTTGACATACAAAAAAAAGTCCATTAAAAGAGGTCATGAATAGTATTAACTAAATTTTAAACATTATATAATCCTTATAATTTTAGAATCCATATTATGAGTTTCTTAGTCATAATGCAAGAACAGATTCATTTTCAGTATTGCACTTTTATCAACTTTTAATAGTAAAACCTTTTTAAATACAATATTTTCAACTTTTGACTAAATGGGGACATCAAAAAAATTTTAAAATGAAACATCCCAAGCTTCCACGGTACGCTATCCTTTGAATAAAACAGTAGCGTGTGTTGTACGCAACTTCGTGTTTTAACACACACCACAACCGATCAAACTAGCCGTTATGAATAGTAATACCTAATTTTTGAAATTATATATATTTTATTTTTAAAAATGGACTTCATTTTTGGATTCGGAATATCAAATTTAGCCTAAGGTGAAATTTTGGTACTTTTCGGATAACTTTAATATTTTGATGAATAGTGAAAATTACTAAATTTTAATTAAAAACAACTTTTTTAATCAAAATAATTAATAGTGATAAATTATGAATTTGAGTGGTTTTAAAGTATATTTAGAATATATTTTTACCACTTAATATAATGTTGGTCATTGGACATAATTTTACAATTAAACCGAACATAAACTAGTGTCAATCTTTTGATAGTTATTGTCTCTTAAAAACACGCTTTTTGTTTTGACAGCGGGAATTAATTTTAAATTAATTTCTTCCACTTCTGTGTTTTGAATTTAGAAAAATTGATTCCATATTTGGAATCAGGATGTTCAAATTGTGTAAATAGGTAACTTTTATTTTTAGACATTTTGAATAATTACTGCGGTAAATATTTTATTTACCATGGTTAAGGGTAAATCCGGTAAATAAGGGTTAAAAAAATAATATTATAATAATACTAAATTACCCTAAAACGTGTCTTAACCCTATTGGTTGATACATGGTCGACCATGGGCATCTTTGGGTCTATTTTGGGACCCCATGGATCCACTTTTAAGTGATAATGACACATTATATTAATAAAGCTAAAATAAAAATAAAAATGGCATAAGCTTACATCTTTTAGAAGAACAATTTTTACATAGGGTTATACATGTTGGAATTTCGATTATAAATATTCATTAGAAAGATAAAAATATTTCCTACATAATTATATTTTATTTATAATTTTTATACATTAAATAATTTATTTTATTTATGACACAATGATGATGCAGTAATTACTATAATAGTGAAACATTAAAATAATTGATATTATAAATACCCAAATAAATATAATATGAAACTTTTAATGAATTAAACTAATTTTCTAGGATAATATGATATATTAGGATTGATTTAATTGACTTTGTTCGAAGTAATCAATCTGTTATGAGTTTCACAAAAATCAACTATTGAATAGTGTCAAAATTGACATAAAAGAGTTCTTAAAACAAATATTATATTATTAATTGATATTAAATTCCTAAAAATCTAAGGTTCGGCCAAGAGACTTATATTATGATAGGTTAATCATTAATGGACCACTTGGGGGTCGCTTGGATGTATATAGTAAGTTTATTAACCATATTATATAAAAATACAAAGAGACATTGTAAAAGTGAAACTAATTAACTTAGAGTTAATACTTAAAGATAAGGTTAATATAAGTACCCAAACCTGTCTAAATTCTATTGGATGAGTTGTTTTCGACCTATCCCCACCTCAACCATTGAATAGTCAACTTTGGAGACATTGGAAACCGAATATGAATTTATTATAAATTAATATTTCTAGCTTTTCCAAAGGTGCCCCTCACCCCTCTTATAAAAGGGCACTCCTCCTTCTCTTTTCCTCACACCTCTCAAGCCACTTGGCTCGTCCAAACTCTGCCCAACTAAGCTCCCCACATCCCTCTCCTCCTCCTTGAAGCTTCCCCTTAGGCAGAAAGCATTTCAAGAAGTCCTTTGGTTCCAACCAAAGTGAGTTACCTAAATTAAAGGTAACGATTTCTCTTAAATTATTTTCATTTATTTTGCTTCTCCAAACCCCCAAAATCTTTTTATTTCCTTTCTTTTGTAACAACACCAGTATCCTCAATATACTAGGATGTTGTTATAAGAAGGATTCAAACTACACATACACACAACTCCATCTAATGGATGATGAACATAATGTTTCTGTGGATGGCAAACTAACGCCTCACGAAACGATGATTGTTCAAATACATATTACCACCTCTCATGGTGGCCATTATGATGGCACTATAATTAAATATGATATTAATGATATATATTTTATATATAAGCTTCTGTAGTTCCATTTTATTTCATACCATAATTCGTTTCATGTTGTATATACATACAATAATTTCATTTGAGGAAGTGCGGACTACCGCCCCCTTAAAATGATATGACTCGTTCATACCACACATGGAACGTATAAAGGATGGTGTTAATGAACTTAAGTAACATATATAAAATATTATATTATACTGGAATAGTAATATACCTATGTATCATTTGGATTCGATTCTTTTAAAATAAAAATTAAATGGAAGTAGCGTTCGTGCGTACGTACGGACTACCGTCTCCACGAACGCGATGAGATTCATTCTCCATCGTATCCATTCAAGTATAATTATCATTTAATGATTTAAAAATGATGTTTAAGGACTTGATATCATTCTGGATATGAATAAGATACAACAAACATGACTTATGTAACAAAACATATAAAAGAAAATGAGTAAGTTAACACCTGAAACGGCGTTAATACTAAGATATTATTATCAAATCAATATTAAAAGATCATATATGATATCATATTAATGTATATGATTCTTGTATAATTTAATAACAATTATTTCACCATTATACAGGAGGTTAACCTACCCCAACCAAGGAAAAGTACAAGGTAAGGGTTATTTCACAATCTCTTCATTATCCGAGGTTGTTTATACGTAATAATCTACTGGGATCTCTTTATCATCCACATCCATGTTTTCTTAAAAATGTATTTCAAAACATTTTTACTATTTACAAGAATATGGGTTAAAGTCATTTATACCCTTGTTTGACTTTTTATAAGAGGTTTATAAAGGAATCTTTCCGTCGTTTTCAAAACAAGGTCCTTTTTAACCTTTTCGACAGAATTGAGGTAAGAATGTTTTTTTTAACTTATACGGCGGGTGTGGTTATTTTACGCCGTTATAAAATCTTCAAAGATTTCCTTACAAGCTTATAAGAATATTTTCAAGAAAAATGTTTTATTTTATATGGCTCTTAAATGTTTTCAAAAATAGAAAGAGATATTTCTCTAAAAAGTGTTTTGATTTCATCTATGTCAACATCCTTCGACGGATTTTACGCTTAATTGAAGTTGATTTATTATGATACAAAACTTCTATATTGTATTGAAGGTTTTGTGATATGTTTGACTGTGGATGTGCTATTTTTATACCATTCATAGTTTATGGTGAAATTATTGACATTTCGTATGCTAGTTTTAATACGAATGTTTATGTTATGTTTAAACTTTTTCATATGGGAATGCATTGGACTTAATAAGTGACGGGTGGAGCCCGCTATAGCTCCTCGATGCATCGGTAGGTATCATGAGACAAACTAGTGTCTTGGAACAAGGCCTTGACAAAATCGTATTTGTAGTCTTGGCACGAGGCCTTGACTATGTGGTTATGATAGTCTGGCATTATGCATTCCAACATTATGAAAGTGGTTATTGATTTTTGCATGTGATTATTCGATTAGTAGAATATCCATGTGAATAAGTAAATGGCATTATTTCATTTTTACTTTTGCCATTCTATGTTTAAGTTCAAGTTTAAAAGGCTTTTGTTTTAGTAATGCATTGCCTTAAATGTTTATTCTTATTTATGAAAGTTTCCGCTATATTGTTATCCTTACTGGGCATTTGAGCTCACCCCTTTTCTATGTTTTATTTTTCCCAGGATGTGAAGAAGTAAGTTATGAATGACCTACAGGGATTTTATGAGGGGTTAATAGTGTAGATTGTGGAAACATTATGTTGTTGTATTAGTTTTTAATTTTATGATGTAATGTAAAACTTATGAAAATATCTAGTGTTTCCAAGGCTACTAAACCAATCGGTCTTTCGAGATTTGATCTTTCTTGTGATCATGCCAATGTTATGTAATAATGCACCGACTCTGGGTAACTAGGGTCGGGGCGTTACAGTTGGTATCAGAGGAATTTTAGTACAAACCTTGGAAACTAGATTTAGATAAACTCTGATAAGAGCACGTAGACCTAAGATGAACTTTGAGGATTAGTATAGAAGAACTTCCTAGAATTTTGGTATTGTAGAGATTTTGTGAGTTTTCCGAGCAATACATCCCTGTCTGGATACGAGCAGGTAGAGGCGGCTCTGGCACAGATGTACCTAGGGGTAAAACCCGAAAACACCGCTTTGAACTAGACTCGAATGGGAACTGGTGCACGACAACGGGCCTTGCTGCACTCTTGGTTACGACACTCCCGGGGGATATGCTTAGGATAACTCTCATTTTCATTACAAATAATTATGAAGGGTTTATGAGTATATACTTCCTCAAAGAAAACATTTTTATGATTATGGATTATATCCATAAATAGTTCAATTTATGTTAAGTGTTTTATAAGTATGGGATTATGTATTTTGATTCATAAACTGATCTAGTTTATGGCATTGTTTAGAAATGGCGCCCAGTAGAAGGAATGAGAACTCCAGAAATGCACATGATCCAAAGAGAAGGAAGGATCATATCTTTCATGGTCTTAAGCTAGAATTTATAAGAGAAATAGTCTCCCATGTATTATCATCATATGAGGATATAATATCATGTGTTGATAAGATAAGTAAAGAGTTTGCTGAGTCCTATGGCTTTGAAGGGAAGCAAGAGAAGAACAGGATGGAAGAGAGAAAGATGGATAAAGGGAAGAGGGAAAAGAGGAATTTTCCCATATGTGGTAACTGTGGAAAGAAACACCCTGGAGCTTGCCTGAAAGGAATAGAAGTTTGTTATAAGTGTGGAGGAAAAGGGCACAAAGTACGTGACTGTAAGGGTAAGAAAATGGTTTCAAATGTACAATGCTTCATTTGCAAGGAGTTTGGACACTACGCGAACCTATGTCCCAGTCATCAGACTATGCCGCAAATGATGCTATTGGATAATAATCAAGTTATGATACTACCACATATGAAGAGGAATGATTAGAGTTCTTATGTTGATTATGTCAATTGAGTGTTGTATCAACAATGTACTTGTTATAATAATTATGGAGTATATAAGGATTGTACTGCAATACTATTTCATTAAGGACTTGAGATTGTGTGGAACAAAGAAAAGTGACTCAATAGAAGGTTAAATTTTTGGAAAATATATAGTTGAGAGAAAGATAAACCATAATATGGTTCTGATACCGAAGTAGTGATTTTAGAATAATACATGATTGATTTCGATAAATTATATTGGATATTCTTGACTACCTTGAAGCTGATTAATGATTTGTATATTCCATCATTGTGGGGTTTAAAACATTTTTGGATTGATGAAGTATATCCAGCATTCTATATGGAATAAGGGAGCATGAATGTAATCAATAAGGATTATGGTAAATCAGGATGTTTTAGTGTTTTAAAAGAATACATGATGAAGGTATTAATATTCTATTACAGGGTAAAAAGGATCTACATTATGTTTACCTTCCTTATAAATGTTGGACTATGAGTTTGGACAGAAGTATTTTGAATAAATTCTAAGTTTGATATTAATTTTGGACTCCCATAAAAGGACAACCCGGAGGTTGGGTGGCAACCCGTCGCGTCCGGCAAGGCTGCAAGACTCGAACCCGCAACCGAAGGGTGACAAGGGTGTATCACCTACCACTAGCCCACGAGATGTCCTGGATTAAATAATTTAGTTTTTATTAAAATATCTTGTAGATGAATTATAAATTCGATTATTTTGGAACCCTATACGAATAGTGTAAATAGAATTTTTTTTTACGTTCTATTATGTTTTAGAGTGAAAGATGAGTTTGTGGTAGAAATTTATTAATGGATAAAACTCTAATTATAAAGTATGTATACCTCCTTATGATCTTAGCCAATCTCATAAATAAATTCCACAACGTTAAGAAAAGGAACTTAGAACAAAAATGTTGTCCTAGATGGTACCTTAGATCATCACTAATTTATGGCTTTGGGATTGTTGGCCTTTTCATAGCCATGTTCTCTACCACTCTCCATCAGATAATTGATGGTTAGATTTCTCCTCCATATCCATATTTTCCTACATGGACCCCTAGTATGTGTTATTTTTGGTAATCTTCATACTTTCCATTCTTTATTTTAAATAGAGGCCTCGTTAATTCATTTTTCGATGTGGGATTTCAACTAAGATATTTTGAAACGTCAAAAATGTGTCATCCCAATATCCTATGTTTTGTTGAACCGATGGTATTTCAAATCATCATAGATTGATGAGTTTAAGGACCTCAATTTTATACTTGTTTGTGATTGATGACCTCAATCACTACCTATAAATATTTACGTTTTTCCTCCAATTATATGTCTCTAATTACCACCAATGTTCTCCTAATCGAGATCATAATTTGGTGGTGACACTTTCATTTCTCTTTTCCTCATATTAAGACTAAATTTTAGTAACCCTATTTCCAATGTGGGTTTTCCCACAAATATATTTTCTATTTTCAACCTTTTATTTTCGAAGAACAATTTCAAATTGCTAGGACGCAATTTATTGAAGGAGGGGAGAATGTAACACCCCAAGATTTCATAGTATGTTATTTCTTCAAAATAATTCAATAACATATACTACATGCAACACCGAGTTCAATCACACCTTGACATACAAAAAAAGTCCATTAAAAGAGGTCATGAATAGTAATAACTAAATTTTAAACATTATATAATCCTTATAATTTTAGAATCCATATTATGAGTTTCTTAGTCATAATGCAAGAACAGATTCATTTTCAGTATTGCACTTTTATCAACTTTTAATAGTAAAACCTTTTTAAATACAATATTTTAAACTTTTGACTAAATGGGGACATCAAAAAATATTTAAAATGAAACATCCCAAGCTTCCACGGTACGCTTTCCTTTGAATAAAATAGTAGCGTGTGTTGTACGCAACTTCGTGTTTTAACACACACCACAACCGATCAAACTAGCCGTTATGAATAGTAATACCTAATTTTTGAAATTATATATATTTTATTTTTAAAAATGGACTTCATTTTTGGATTCGGAATATCAAATTTAGCCTAAGGTGAAATTTTGGTACTTTTCGGATAACTTTAATATTTTGATGAATAGTGAAAATTACTAAATTTTAATTAAAAACAACTTTTTTAATCAAAATAATTAATAGTGATAAATTATGAATTTGAGTGGTTTTAAAGTATATTTAGAATATATTTTTACCACTTAATATAATGTTGGTCATTGGACATAATTTTACAATTAAACCGAACATAAACTAGTGTCAATCTTTTGATAGTTATTGTCTCTTAAAAACACGCTTTTTGTTTTGACAGCGGGAATTAATTTTAAATTAATTTCTGCCACTTCTGTGTTTTGAATTTAGAAAAATGGATTCCATATTTGGAATCAGGATGTTCAAATTGCGTAAATAGGTAACTTTTATTTTTAGACATTGTTAATAATTACTGCGGTAAATATTTTATTTACCATGGTTAAGGGTAAATCCGGTAAATAAGGGTTAAAGAAATAATATTATAATAATACTAAATTACCCTAAAACGTGTCTTAACCCTATTGGTTGATACATGGTCGACCATGGGCATCTTTGGGTCTATTTTGGGACCCCATGGATCCACTTGTAAGTGATAATGACACATTATATTAATAAAGCTAAAATAAAAATAAAAATGGCATAAGCTTACATCTTTTAGAAGAACAATTTTTACATAGGGTTATACATGTTGGAATTTCGATTATAAACATTCATTAGAAAGATAAAAAGATTTCCTACATAATGATAGTTTATTTATAATTTTTAGACATTAAATAAGTTATTTTATTTATGACACAATGATGATGCAGTAATTACTATAATAGTGAAACATTAAAATAATTGATATTATAAATACCCAAATAAATATAATATGAAACTTTTAATGAATTAAACTAATTTTCTAGGATAATATGATATATTAGGATTGATTTAATTGACTTTGTTCGAAGTAATCAATCTGTTATGAGTTTCACAAAAATCAAATATTGAATAGTGTCAAAATTGACATAAAAGAGTTCTTAAAACAAATATTATATTATTAATTGATATTAAATTCCTAAAAATCTAAGGTTCGGCCAAGAGACTTATATTATGATAGGTTAATCATTAATGGACCACTTGGGGGTCGCTTGGATGTATATAGTAAGTTTATTAACCATATTATATAAAAATACAAAGAGACATTGTAAAAGTGAAACTAATTAACTTAGAGTTAATACTTAAAGATAAGGTTAATATAAGTACCCAAACCTGTCTAAATTCTATTGGATGAGTTGTTTTCGACCTATCCCCACCTCAACCATTGAATAGTCAACTTTGGAGCCATTGGAAACCGAATATGAATTTATTATAAATTAATATTTCTAGCTTTTCCAAAGGTGCCCCTCACCCCTCTTATAAAAGGGCACTCCTCCTTCTCTTTTCCTCACACCTCTCAAGCCACTTGGCTCGTCCAAACTCTGCCCAACTAAGCTCCCCACATCCCTCTCCTCCTCCTTGAAGCTTCCCCTTAGGCAGAAAGCATTTCAAGAAGTCCTTTGGTTCCAACCAAAGTGAGTTACCTAAATTAAAGGTAATGATTTCTCTTAAATTATTTTCATTTATTTTGCTTCTCCAAACCCCCAAAATCTTTTTATTTCCTTTCTTTTGTAACAACACCAGTATCCTCAATATACTAGGATGTTGTTATAAGAAGGATTCAAACTACACATACACACAACTCCATCTAATGGATGATGAACATAATGTTTCTGTGGATGGCAAACTAACGCCTCACGAAACGATGATTGTTCAAATACATATTACCACCTCTCATGGTGGCCATTATGATGGCACTATAATTAAATATGATATTAATGATATATATTTTATATATAAGCTTCTGTAGTTCCATTTTATTTCATACCATAATTCGTTTCATGTTGTATATACATACGATAATTTCATTTGAGGAAGTGCGGACTACCTCCCCCTTAAAATGATATGACTCGTTCATACCACACATGGAACGTATAAAGGATGGTGTTAATTAACTTAAGTAACATATATAAAATATTATATTATACTGGAATAGTAATATACCTATGTATCATTTGGATTCGATTCTTTTAAAATAAAAATTAAATGGAAGTAGCGTTCGTGCGTACGTACGGACTACCGTCTCCACGAACGCGATGAGATTCATTCTCCATCGTATCCATTCAAGTATAATTATCATTTAATGATTTAAAAATGATGTTTAAGGACTTGATATCATTCTGGATATGAATAAGATACAACAAACATGACTTATGTAACAAAACATATAAAAGAAAATGAGTAAGTTAACACCCGAAACGGCGTTAATACTAAGATATTATTATCAAATCAATATTAAAAGATCATATATGATATCATATTAATGTATATGATTCTTGTATAATTTAATAACAATTATTTCACCATTATACAGGAGGTTAACCTACCCCAACCAAGGAAAAGTACAAGGTAAGGGTTATTTCACAATCTCTTCATTATCCGAGGTTGTTTATACGTAATAATCTACTGGGATCTCTTTATCATCCACATCCATGTTTTCTTAAAAATGTATTTCAAAACATTTTTACTATTTACAAGAATATGGGTTAAAGTCATTTATACCCTTGTTTGACTTTTTATAAGAGGTTTATAAAGGAATCTTTCCGTCGTTTTCAAAACAAGGTCCTTTTTAACCTTTTCGACAGAATTGAGGTAAGAATGTTTTTTTTAACTTATACGGCGGGTGTGGTTATTTTACGCCGTTATAAAATCTTCAAAGCTTTCCTTACAAGCTTATAAGAATATTTTCAAGAAAATGTTTTATTTTATATGGATCTTAAATGTTTTCAAAAATAGAAAGAGATATTTCTCTAAAAAGTGTTTTGATTTCATCTATGTCAACATCCTTCGACGGATTTTACGCTTAATTGAAGTTGATTTATTATGATACAAAACTTCTATATTGTATTGAAGGTTTTGTGATATGTTTGACTGTGGATGTGCTATTTTTATACCATTCATAGTTTATGGTGAAATTATTGACATTTCGTATGCTAGTTTTAATACGAATGTTTATGTTATGTTTAAACCTTTTCATATGGGAATGCATTGGACTTAATAAGTGACGGGTGGAGCCCGCTATAGCTCCTCGATGCATCGGTAGGTCTCATGAGACAAACTAGTGCCTTGGAACAAGGCCTTGACAAAATCTTATTTGTAGTCTTGGCACGAGGCCTTGACTATGTGGTTATGATAGTCTGGCATTATGCATTCCAACATTATGAAAGTGGTTATTGATTTTTGCATGTGATTATTCGATTAGTAGAATATCCATGTGAATAAGTAAATGGCATTATTTCATTTTTACTTTTGCCATTCTATGTTGAAGTTCAAGTTTAAAAGGCTTTTGTTTTAGTAATGCATTGCCTTAAATGTTTATTCTTATTTATGAAAGTTTCCGCTATATTGTTATCCTTACTGGGCATTTGAGCTCACCCCTTTTCTATGTTTTATTTTTCCCAGGATGTGAAGAAGTAAGTTATGAATGACCTACAGGGATTTTATGAGGGGTTAATAGTGTGGATTGTGGAAACATTATGTTGTTGTATTAGTTTTTAATTTTATGATGTAATGTAAAACTTATGAATATATCTAGTGTTTCCAAGGCTACTAAACCAATCGGTCTTTCGAGATTTGATCTTTCTTGTGATCATGCCAATGTTATGTAATAATGCACCGACTCTGGGTAACTAGGGTCGGGGCGTTACATTGGGTGTATTTTATAACACATAAAAGTGACTTATTGGTGTTTAAAAGGGCTGAAAATTCTGGTTTGTTAATGCCTTAGTGTCATGTGTGCCTTGAAATGTGGTTTTTGAATGGGTTCAAGGTGAAAAACCATGTTGTACTTCTTGGAATGATTTAGGAAAACGTGTGTTTTTCATGTGTCTATTTTGTGGTCTTAATTGAGGTATTTTTATAACACTTGGGGTAGTTTAATAAAAATTGTTAGGGATTCCAATTATATTATGGATAGGTATTGGTATGATTTTGGAATTGAATTGGGGATTTGAAATGGGTTTTGTGGGCAAAGCATAGTTACACCCATTGGGTTTGTTTTATGAAAATTGTAAATGTTTTGTTTGGTTAAACAAAGTGGGAAAAAGGGTGTATATGTACTATTTGGTGGGTGCGTTCACCTAATATGGGTTTTTAAAGGTAATGTGTTTATTTAAGATGTCAAATATTTTTTTATAATGTTTTATAAAGTGCTAAAATGTTTTAGCAAATGGAAAGAGAGCTGTAAAACATGGTTGTGGGATGTTTTGTGTGATTGTGTTGGGAAAATGAATTTGGTTAATGAAAGAAGTATTATATGATATTTGAGTGGGATGTTATGTGAGTTATAATGTTTTGTAATGGTTTTATAAAAAAAATTAAAGGATTTTGGGAAGTTTTAAAGAAATGTGAAAAGTGTTGTGGGCTATTTTTGGTGTGAGTATGATTACAAAATGAATTTGAATGAAAAGTGGATTTTGTGACTTGTGTGATGTCCATGTGGTCAGTTTGGAGAACATGTGATGTTGAAATGATATTTTCATGTTCAAAGTATATTTATTAACTTGTTTAAGTTTTTTTAGCATAAGGGGAAACCCATGTAACTAGGTGGGTGGATGTGTACTAGTACGCTAGTGAATCTGTGGGGTTTGGCCTCAGTTTCATGTAGCAAGATTGACACTTATAACACTAACTAAACTATGATGAAGATTATTTGTTACCACTAGTTTATGGGAATGTTCCCTACTAGTGGCTTATGCACAAGAATGGATATTGTGATGGTTACACTCACTGAGATACGAGGTACATGGGACCCACAACGAGCTAGTGCCTAGGGGTTATTTCTTATTGCTTGTGCTCATTAGTTACATTGTGATTATCATCGGAATATGGTATGGTTGGATGGAAAATTCAGTAGTGTTGACATTATTTTTAAAAGTTTTGATTCTTAATGATATCCCACTTAAAACGTTTTTAATTTTTAACTTTCATCTTTTAGAAATTATAACTAGCATTTACTTTTTATGAAAACTTGCAAGCTTTTCATCTTTGAATGTTTATAAAATGGGATATCTTAGTGGTGGTATCCTACTGGGAATTGGTTCATTCCCTACTTACACCCTTGGGTGTAAGTAGACTTTGTTTTTTTTGTCGCATGTTGGGTACTGTTTTTAGTGCCATTGGTTTGGGTTTCATGCAGTTCCATGGTGGTGAAGTCTTGTGGAGAAGGATTGAGGGTAGCGCCCCTTTCCATTAGGGTTCTTGGGAGATTTCCTTTTGGTTTTGTACCTTTTTTTAGTCTTGGTGAGTTGTTTTAAACAATTTAATTCAGTTCTGAATTTTTTTAAAATATTGTTTGGTTTGAAAGATTCAGATTCATTTTATTGGATTCATTTGTTGTTTTAAGTTTATAAACATGGGTAAATCATTCCCAATTCTTATTTTATGATACCCGGGAACTTGTTCCAGCCCTTGGATATTGGGAATACCCTTTGGGCCTTATCACGGGTTGGGTTTGGCACCAGTTTTGGTGGAGACTATATTTCTTTCATGACAACTCATTTGAATCCTTTGATATCTTTTTAGGCCTGCTCGACACGAGTGCACATTGGCACGTGATGAATCATGTATAGTGGATATTTCTATCATCCTTATCGATATTCTGCATTCTAGTGAGTATTATGTGTAAGTATTTTCCAATGTGGAACATTCTTGGGGTTATTCCATGTAAGTTCTGTCCAACATGGGTGCATTCTTGTGAATGGTAACTCATGGATAGTGGATACATATTTTAGTTGTCATACCAAACATGGGTAAATGTTTGGGTATGATGGGAATATACCAAGTGGAACGTGTATGTAGAATGTGAGGCCTATATAACCTTACACTACATTAAAAGGAAAATTTAGTTGTGGTTTTTTGGGATTTCATAGTGGTTTAAACCACCAAAAAATGATTCATGAAGATTTATAGAAAGTGTCATAGATAGCGGTGTTGGGAATCATTTCATAGTATTTTTTCATGATATTTTTTATTTAGAATTAGTTTTTTTAGTTGTGACTTAAATATTCATTAAGTGTTTAGGAGTTTTTTTTCTAATTTTTTTTTTTAATTTTATTACCCAGGACTGAGCACACCCCAACCTAGGCCCATGCCCTAATCGAGCACAACCAAACCTTCCCAACCCGCCTTTAAAAATTAATCTCATACATGTAGGTTAATATTTTTACTACATACCACTTTATTATTCTACAAAACATCTACTACTCCACCAAACTCTTCACATGGTTACTAAACAGACTTTAATATATTTATATATATATAGATAAATACATGTGAATATATGTGTGTGTGTGTGTGTGTGAATATGTTTATTCATAATATATAATTACAAACATATAAGAATAAAATTACATATATATTTATATAAATATAGTTATATATAAATTTATAAATATATTGAAATGTATATAAATATCTCTTTAATATATATAAATATAAAAAAATTACATAAATGTATATAAATACACACACAAATATATATATATACATAGTTATACATAAATACATATAACTATTTATAAATATATATAATTATAAATATATATATATATAATATACATATACATATATATACATATACATGTATATATATACCCACATAATATATATATAAATATATCAACAAATATTAACATAAATACAGATAAATATATATAAATATATATTATTATACAAAAAAACATATTAATGTCTATGAATATAAATAAATTTACATAAATATATATATATATATATACAATTACATATAATTTTATATATACACACACACACATAGATATACATAAATACATATAAATATATAAATAAATATACTTAAATTGATATATATATATACACATATATAAATATAAACACTGACGCACAATTCTTAACATTGAACTTCTCACCATAATTAATATTCACAAACACTAAGGTTTAACCATTAATTTCATAAAAATTAAATTCTTAGCATTACCATGAGAGAAGTATTTAGGATTCACATAGTCAAAGAAATCCTTGGCAAAAAAGACACATCATAAAAATAAATCACCAAAAGGAGGAAGACCACTACAATTTAAACATCATCATATCAATAGGAACGTAAACCTTGGGAATAAATTTATACCCCACCGAAAAAATTTAGAATATCCTCTTAAATGCATTATAAATTCCATCAAAATAACTAAAATTAGGGTACTATAATAGAAAACTACATTTTAAAGGCCTCTCAGGCCTCATTAAACAAATAAAAAATAGATTATAGGTCTTCCCCATTAATTGATGTTGTAGAGGTCATTGGAAACTTTTATTTGATAGATTTTGGAGTTCAAGCAAACACCCAGATCAAAATTTATCGCTGTTTGAAGTTGAAGCCCAATTTCTAACTCCTCTTAGAATATTAATGATTTTTTTAATTAATTATTACCAAATTTTTATACAGTATGATTTTATTTATTTTTGTAAGCTTCAATTTGGTAGATCTCATAGCACAAAAAATTCCCTAATTAAATGTTATGGTTATTTAAAGTTGAAGTATGATTTTCAAATTCTTTTAGAACATTAGTTTAGTGTGGAAGTTTCATTCACAGTTTTAATGTGTGTGTGTGTGTTTATATATAAATATATACATTTATAATTAATTAATATTTATCAATTATCAATTATTGATTAAGAATTAGTATATAGTATATAATTAAAAAAATATTTAGCATTTAACATTTTCAATGAACCTTTACCTGAGTGGTACAATATCTTACTTGGAATCATCATGGTCGAGGGTTCAATGCTTGATGGGTGTGGTGCTGTAGATTTACTATAGCAGTACTGTTGCACCATGACAATTATTATGTGGGATTTCAGACCATTTCTTGGGCCTTTGGGCCACTTTGGCCTCAAGGAAATTCATTCAGGGCATCTGATCTATTAATCATAAGTAAAACTAGGCACATGGTTAGATCAACTTATAGCCAGATGCATCAAGAAGGTAGAACAAGAAAAGTAACATATTATGGATACTAGGTGGGTAGACTCAAAATAGGGATGGGAGTGTTGAAACCTATCATCCATCCATTCATCCTATGATGTGGGATGGTTGGGTTCCCTAATAACTGATTCTTGTATAGTGGTACTAGGCCGATGATGCAGAGGAAAAGGTTGGTAGTGTTATAGGGCACTATGCAAACTTCATCGAGTGGGGATCTTGAAAGAGTGAAAGATGTGTTGAAACAAATCATTTAACCATATTCCAACACTTCATTATGGGATGGAGATGTTCCTTATCACATTACATCAAACCAGCACGATGTAGCAGTTTTGTCAAGGGGGAATATAGAACTCATGCTTGGTACCATGGGTCTAATAACTCTGGAAGGGGGGAGACTCGGCTAATGATCGGTGTAATGACATAGTGTAAGATTCTCATGTAAATGGAAACCTTCTATTCAGCCTTTAGGCCACTAGGTCTTTGGGTCACCCATGTTCTAGGGCCATTGTGCCTCTATGACTCTAGGTCCTGTAATGAGTTCTCTACAAACACAATTAAAAAGAGAGATTCTTTCCTAAATAAAAAGGGACTTGAACCTAGATTGTTTAAAAAATATTTACCATTTACCATTTAATATTTAATTTACTTTAAAAATAATTATAAATAATAAGAAATTAATAATTATTTAAAATTTTAAATAATAAATAGTAAATAAATATAAATAATAAATGATAAATAATAAATAAATAATTATTATTCATTCTTAATTATTAATAGATAATTTTACTATTTTTAGTAAATAAATATTAATAATTAACACTTAATCATTCATCATTCAACACTGATAATTACTAATTACCAATTTTTAATTTTTAATTTTTAATTTATAATTAACAATGAATAATGAATTAAAATTTTAAAAAAAAATTATTATTATTATTAATAAATTATTGATTATTAATAAATTTCAAGATTGTTTCAAAAAAATCATCAATAAAATTAAATAAAAAATCATTAAATAAAAAATTGATATTTAGAAATGGCTGTCTAAAACCACCACTAATAAAAATAAAACAAAATAGTAAGCAATGGTTTCAAAAACCATTTCTAAAAAACCACTCCCAAATGAAATTTTTCCTGTAGTGTTAGTTTATCTCATCCATGGTTTATTATGGTTCCACCCATGCTTATTACTATCTCATTAATTTTTAACACACCTATTTTTGTATATTCATTCCTTCCATCTACTTTTTTTAAGGTTCTATCAAAGTTTTTCCCACCATAGATTAAGGGGTTTCCTATGATATGTATGACTTGATCTAGTTTTCATTATTAATAAATTTAGATTTTATCTTTGGATTTATTTGTATAATTTCCACATGGTTTGTGTATAAGTTTCATTATATGGATTGTGTCTTTACTTTGATAGTCCTTACTCATTGGTTTTTATTTCCTTGCTATTATTTATGATATATTTTTCTACTTATATTTCCTAATAGTATTTATCTATAAATATTAAAATTATTTTGATTTATGATCATTTTTCCAATGAATGTTTCTTCTTCCCTTTTTTATTTCAGCTTCCTTCCCAACTTGTTTTTAAAATAAGATTTCTTGTAAGTTAATGTTATTGAATAGTAAAGAAATCAACTCTTGGTAATTTTCTTAAACCAGGTTGTTCCTTTAAAGGTTTTCCAAGTGTTGGTTTTATAAAATTATTTCATTAAAAATAGATACAAGTAATAAAGGGTTGTTTCCTTTTAGAAGCTAATATTAGTTATTGATTATTAATGTGTTCCCTCACATAGTAAAAATAATTTTATGTGTTTTTTAAAAATTTCCTTCATGAAGTGTCTTATTAAATGAAATTTCATAGAGTCTTTGATGAAATATTATTGTGTGTGTAACTCACACCCTAAATACACACCCCAATTGGTATGTATTTATTATGTATTTTATAGATATAGATGTTATAATCTCGTGTTCATGTAACGTTTTTATTTTTATATTGATGGATGTTTGGGATGTGGTGGTAACCCCAAGTCACATTTAGATGGTTATGTTGGTTAGGATTTGTTGAATTATCTTTTGATGTTTTGTATCGACCATTATAGACACCTTTTTATTTATTCTATCTTTTTCTCAAATTTCATTTTTGTACACTATAAAGACTCATGTTTTCCTAGAGAATAAATTTGAAAAGAAATTTGATTTTTTTTCTTTTAAATGATTATATGGGTTAAAATATTACTTAATTAATTATTTTAATGTTGGGAATTTTGATTATATTCATCTTATATGTCAAAAAAAACATTGGTAGTTTGACTATGGTCAATGTTTTCATTAGTTTATCACCTCTAGATTAACAATCCTTGAATAATTATCATTTTTATACAAAAATCATGTAATGACCCAGAACTCAATCGATGAAATTTTCCTTCTTATGTTTATTTCATATAGTATAGATCACATGAAATAAATTATATAAAACAATACAAACATCATAAATAAAGAATAAATGAAATTAGAGGTATTTATAGAATTTAAGGAACCTATACTGAGGAAATACTAACTTGACCTTAGGAATAGTAATATGACCTTTATGAATAGTAAATCCGACAAATGAATAGTGACATCACCCATTAAAGTATAAATAAAATTTATTCACCCTAAAAATGATAGGATCATGTAATTATATAATAGTATAAGTAAATAAATATTTTAAAAATTGTTAAATTAAGTGTTGGTATTTTTGTTAGTCATAAATATTTAATTAAAATTATGTAATTAATAAAATTATTTAAAAAATATATTCGAATAAAATTTATTCATAAATTAACATTTTTTTGTCTTATGATTTTAGGATAATTTAATGATACCTTAGTTAATTTTTGAAAGTGTCATAAATTCAGTTATAGATTAAAAATCTGTATTTCTTGAGTAAAGGATGGTTTTAATTAAAAACTAAATTTATAATATTTAGAAAATTATTTTCATAAAATGGAGTTCATTTTTTAATTTTACTTTTAAAAAACGGTTAGGGTGAATTTTTTGGATTTTTCTAAAATACTTGAATATTTGGTGAATAGTAAAATATGATAATTTACAATAAATGATAAATACATGATTTATTGAGTCATAGGTTATGTTTGAATTTTTTTAAGAATAATTGGTTATAACTCTCTTTCCCTTATTACTATATTTAGTCAAAATAATCAACACTATTGTTTGTTCTGAGAAAAATAATAAAATAATGAGAAATCACACCTCTCATCCCCTATAAATATCACCCCTCACCACCACTTCTCCTCAAAACTATAAGCCTTGAATCTTATAGAATTTATATACAATTCTCTTCCCAAGACTCTCCTCTAATTATATGAGCTCTTGGTATTAACAAAATACCAAAACCAATCCCCTTAAATAGGTTCTCAACGAGGAGTATTCAAGAGGTAAAATCCCCTTCCTTTTCCCTTTTAATTCCATTTCAAGTACCTTTGTTTTATTATTATCTCCTAAAATACTCTTCAAAAATGATCATGATAAATCCATTACCATATATATACTTTAATTATATCATATTAATGGAATTTTTTTCATCAAGATCCTTTCTCTTTCTCTCTCTCTTTTATTTAAAAAACAAAATCATCGTACGTGAGGTGCCGATTTACAACCATTGTGGACAATGGATTTGTGTTCTTTAATTTCTCCTTAAAGGATGGTAATGAAAACATTTTTATGGTTAAAAAAGACTATAATATATTTATTTAATCCTTTATTATGTTCTATAAGTAACATATTTACATAATACTAAACTATAAAACCAAATGAGTTCTTTACGATCATTAACCGTCGTAATAATGTAAACGAATATCATTAAATGTATTATCTAATGATTCATACTCATACCATATAAAAAATGATATAAAACCATTTACAGATCTATATTCTAATTAATATCATATAAATTCAATTCTGTATAATTATACCCATTATACATGAACTTCTATACTCATATAAAAGTATACCAATCGTGAAAACCAAGGCAATGAATACTCCCGAGCAATAAAATTGTATCATATAACTCATCAAAAAGAACATAAATGAACTTAATAAAATTATAATAAATAAAATACATGTATAAAACGTTTTTAATTAATTAATTAATTAATTAATTTGATTATCTATGACATTAAGGTCAAGTGATGAACACATTCGAACATAAGGTGAGGGTTTCTACCCAAACCTTCATTTTTCATTTGGGTTATTCTTTCACTACCTTTACCCCAATGTAATGCTTATTTAATTTTTCACACTTCTTATATATTCTATTTATATGTATCAAACTCATATATCTAGATCATTAAATCTTTTATTTATGATAATTACATGCTTTACAAGGTTCCCTTCTTAATTATTTGCGATATGCAAGCCCGATTAAAGGGAACGTCTCAATTTCATACCCATTTTCAAGTACCATACATTATCTATTATTTTTATAAAATCACTTATTTTTTTAATAAAAAAACATATTTTTCATTTATTTTTTCATACAAACATTTATAATAAATACAAATTATTTTTCTAAAATAAATATTCTTTTCAAAGTAAAAGGGAGTATTTCTCTCAAGAATTCCTTGATAATTTTATTAGTTTATTTCCATTTTTCAACACCTCTATTGAATTTTATGCCTTATTACGATTGGAATATTATTATTATCATCAATAATATTTTATTAAATTTTTTACGATCAGTTTTACTATGGATGTGATATCTTGATACCATTCACCATTTTACTTATAATGGTTAGTGATTATATTTATAAATTGGGGAAAGTTATTTACATATCATATATATGTGTTGTCTATATTTAGCCACATTCAAATGAAGAATGTATTGGACTTATTAAGTGATGGGAGGGTCCCTATATATACCCTTGATGCATCATTAGGTCTCATGAGACAAAATAGAATTGGATTTGGGATGAGGCCATACCCTAATATTTTGAGACATCTTGGTTGAGGCCTTAACGATTTGTTTTAGATGTATCACATTATACATTCCCTCATTTTGATATTAGTAATTGATGTATCATGTGATATTTTACTAGTTGAATATCCATGACTAAGGTTCATTCTCTTATGATCAGTTATATGGATTTATTTACTTAACTTTCATTCATTCTATATAATACTCATGTTTATTTTTAAAGGAATTTATTTTTAGTTATTCACTTTGCCTAATGTTTACGATAACTTTTGTTTTATTACTTACACTTACTAATAATCTGAGCTCACTTCTTTCTTATTTTTATTTTTCCCCAGGATGAGAAGATTAATATTATGAATGGCTTGTAGGGATAATCTAAGAGTAATGGATATTTCCAATGGGATTGTTATATTGTATTTTCTCTCAAGTTGTAATTTAAATCTTATGTTTGTATCTGGTTTTCCGAAACTACTAAACTATTCAGTTCTTAGGGATAAGAATTTCATGTAAACATACCAATATAATAAATTAAAGCACTGGCTCTGGGATACTAGGTTCGGGGTTTTTATAGTTGGTATCAGTGGAATTTTAGTAGAAAAAATGGAAACAAGATTTAGAAAATATAGATTAGGGAAAAAACCCAAAGATATAATTTGAGGGTAAGAATAGAATAATATCCGAGAATTTTGGTAAGATATAGAATGTGTGAAAATTCCTAGAAATACATCTATTTCTAGATACTACAAGTGGATGTGGTTCGGGAAAAGATGTACATAGGGGTAAAAACTTCGAAAAGGTGTCCTTGGCCTAACTAGGGGTAACTTGGTACACGAAAACAAACCATATTGTGCATATGTTTTGACACTCCTAGGATATATGTATAGGATAATTCACATTTTCTTTACAAACCATTATTAAGTATTTAAAAGTTAATATGTCCCCAAATAAACCATGTTTATTATTATGATATTAGCTATGCAAAAAAATTAAATTTATGTTAAGTGTTTTTCTAGTTTGAGATTATGCATTGTGATTCATAACCTAATCTATTGTATGACATTATTAAGAAATGGTTACTAGTGGAAGGAATAAAAATTGTATCAATGTAGGTATCCCATTTAGGTTTTTCCCTCCTATATAAGATAATTATGTTGGAATTGGAGCTGTAACTCATGTTAAGAAACTTATAACTATACTGGGAAAATTGGTTCAAGTTATGAACAATAACCTTACCCATATAGAGCACCATGATCCACAACATGTAGGAGAAATGTTAGACCACTTTATACAAAAAACAACCTCTATCATTCAATGGGAATGAAATCCCATTTTTAGCCAAGAAGTTGATAAGTTTCTTAAAGAAGATATTTCTGTCTTTGGGAAGTAATGAATGGGAGAAGGTTGTCATGGAATTTTATCATCTATCAGGGGATACAGATAAATAGTGGTCACAAATTCAAAACACAAATGAGGAGGAAGAAATTACAAATATAGAATGGAGGGATATTAAAGAAATTTTCCGAGAAAAATATTTTCCTTGTGAACAGTGAGAAGATATTGAAAGGAAATTCTTGAATCTAAGGCAAAAGGAGGATGGGAATATTTCCAAGTATGAAGCCAACTTTTCAAGGTTATAAAGGTGTGACCTGAACTATATATGTAATCCAAGGATCAAGATTGATTGATTATTCGATGGTTTAAAACCATTACTCTAAAGGGAACTGGTTTCCCAAAATTTATCATTATATGAAGATATAGTCTCATGTGTTATCAAGACTGAGAAATATTTAACTAAGTCTTATGAATTTAAGATAATGAAATAGAATAAGATGGTCGTAGAGGAAATAACTAATAAATGGAAGGATAAAAACAATAGTTTTCCAATATGTGATACTTGTGGAAGGAAACACCCTGGACCCTACATAAAAGGAAAAGGTTTCTGTTACAATTGTGGAGAATAATTCCACCAAGACATTTATTACAAGTTAAATAAAGAAACTACCAATTTTTAATTGTATAATTTTAAAGAGATGGGATACTATGAAAATGATGGTCTGAAGCGTCATGGAAAAATTACTCAGAAAAGTCCACAGGAGGAAGGACAAGCTTATGGGATCACTATAATTGAATTTAAAGTTCTTAATGATGCGGTTGTAGGTACATTAATCATATACTCAAATTTAGCTAATGCTGTATTTGATTTTGGATCATTTCATTCGTTTATATCTTCTCGGTTTTCTTTAAAAATTAGATATTTCCAATTCTACTTAACAATAAAGTTATTAGTCAAATCCCCTAAGGGGAGTCTCGTTGAAACAAAGATGTGTCAGGAAGTTCCCATTATGTTATATAAATTTTATTTATCTTCTGACTTTATCGTCATACCTATGTTCAACTTTGACATAATCCTTAGTATGGATTGGATTTCAAAATATGATTTGAAAATATATTACAAGAAGGAAATTATGATTTGTGAGGAAGGTGTAGAATCCCTTATCTTTAGAGAAGAAATTTCACCATCTAATTCTCATCTAGATCCACCCCTAGTAGCTCTACTAAATGAAATTCTAATGGGGGAAGAAAGAACACTATCTATGAATAAGGAACTAAATCTTCAAATTGAGGATGTTCTTATTTTACCAAAATACATTGATATATTTTTAGAGGATTTTCCTAAACATACTCTAGAGAGGGAAGTTGAGTTCTCTATTGATTTAATTCTTGGTTTAAGACCTATATCAAAGACTTCTTATAGAATAGACACTGTGTAATTAGTAGAACTGAAGAAACAAATATAGTAATTGAGTGATAAAGGATTTATTTACCATATTAATTCTCTCTTGTGGATCCCATGTTCTCTTTGACAAGATGAAAGATGGATCCATGAGGTTTTCCATTGATTATAAATAAATCAATGATATTACAAAAAAGAACAAGTATAATTCGCCTCACATTGATGATTTATTTGATAAACTTCATGGAGCTCAATAATTTTTCAAGATTTACCTTAGCTCTAGATATCACCAATAGTGTGTGAGGATAGAAGATATTCAAAAGAAATCATTTCGAACAAGGTATGGACATTACGATTTTACAATTATACCATTTAGACTTATTAATTCACCCTCTATTTTTATGAATATAATGAATATAGGTTTCAAGGAATAACTTGATAACTTTTTTTTTGGTATTTATTGATGATATATTGATATAATAAAAATTATATGAAGACCATGACAATCACTTATGGATTTTTTTGAATACTCTTAGAACAAATGGATTATATGGGAAGTTTAGCATGTGTGAATTTTGGCTTAAATCAGTTTCTTTTCTTGGAAATATTGTCTTTAAGGATGGAATCATAGTTGATCCTATGAAGACAGAGGTGGCTCATGAATTCTCTACCCCAACTAACATAACTAAGGTACATAGTTTCATTGGTTTAGTAGGTTATTATCGATGTTTCATTCAGAACTTCGTCAGGTTAGATGACTCATTAATCATGCTTACTTGTAAAAAGGTTAAGTTTGTATAGACAAAAGAATGTGAATAATGTCTTGAAGAATTGAAGAGGAGATTAGTGAGTGATTAGATCTTGACTCTACCATTGGTAAATGGTGTATTTATGATTTATAGTGTTGTGTCAAAGAAAAGACTTGTGTGTGTCCTTATGCAGAATGATAGAGTTATTGCATATAGGCAGTTAAAAATTTGTGGACAAAACTATCCAACCCATGATCTTGAGTTACCAGTGTTAATATTTGTTCTAAAAATATAGAGACACTATCTCTATGGTGAAAGATGTGAGATATATATAGATCACAGGAGTTTAAAATATATATTCTCACAGAAATAACACAACATGAGACAAAGGTGATGGCTCGAGCTACTCAAGGATTATGATGGTTCAATACACGACCACCCAGGGAAATCGAATAAGGTAGCAGATACATTGAGTAGGAAGGATCATAGAGTTTGGAACAAAATCAAGATTGAAAAAGATTCTATGTACATGGATCTAGAAAATATGGATATGAGAATTATAAAATAATGTGAAACATCATTACTTTTTTAACTGGTTTCCCAACCATATTTATTGGAATGAATAAAAATTTCTCAGTGTGATGATTAGAATCTTCAAAATAAAATTAATGTTGGGAATGATGAAAAGTTTCCAGAATTCTTGTGTAAGGATGGAATTCTGAAATTTGGGAGGAGGCTACGTGTTCCCTCTATACCCGATCTAAAAAGGTAGTTATTGGATTATTCTCATATCTAAAATTTCTCTACAAACCCTAGTAGCACTAATATGTATAAATATATGAAGGAATATTTTTAGTGGGATAAAATAAAGCATGAAATTCTTTATTACTTATCAAGATGTTAAGTCTATCAATAGGTGAAGGCTGAAAGACAACATCCTAGAGGTGTCATGAAACCCCTACCTATTCCTACATGGAAAAGGGATGACATCAGCATGGATTTTTTCATAAAATTATCAAAAACTCCAAGAAAGGATGATGCAATATGGGTGATTGTTGATCGACTAACCAAATTTTCACATTTCCTCGCAATAAGGGAGGATTTTCCACTAGAGCGTCACGTAAGAGTCTATATTAATGAATTTATAAGAATTCATGGAACTCATATTTCTATTGTGTTTGATCTTCACCCATTATTTACATCTAAGTTCATGAAAATTATTCAGAAATATTTGGATACTGAGTTTCATTTTGAGTAATGCTTATCATCCTCAAACTAATGGGAAATCTAAAAGTAACATTCAAACATTAGAATACATGTTTAGATCATTCTCCCTTGACATTCAAGGTATGTGGGATTATTATTTTCCTTTGGTATAATTTTTCTATAATTATAGAATCTATTTATGTATTCAAATAGAACTATATGAAGCGTTGTATGGAAATAGGTGTAGTACACCAACATGTTGGGATAAGTTGGTCAAAGGTAGCTTATAGGCCCAAAGCTTATAGAGGAAACAATAGTGAAGGAAAATTCTATTCAAACCCATATCAAAGCGGATCTATGTAATAAAAATATATATGAAGATAATCTATGGTTTTTAAATTTCAAGTGGGAGATCACATTTTCTTCAAAGTATCTCCATGGAAGGGTGTTATAAGATTTTGGAGGAAAGGGAAATTGAGCCCAAGGTACATTGGTCCTTTTGAAATTCTAGAGAGAATTTGAGCTATGGATTATCATTTGGAAATGCCTCCTAGACTTTATAAGGTACACAATGTGTTCCCCATATCGTTATTAAGTAATTACATGCTAGACCCAACACATGTACTAACTTCTGAAGGAATATAATTGTTACCTAACTTATCTTACTATGAAGAGACTATCTGGATTATTAACACTAAATAATAGGTGTTTAGGAATTAGATGACTTGGATAGTAACGGTTCTTTATAAAAATCATAAATTGAAGAGGCGCCGTGGGATCCTGGGGAGCTTATGACAAATAAAAAACTAAATCTTTTTGTGGGGTGGTAATCTGGAAATTTTGAAGATGAAATTTTTATAGGAGGGTAGAATGTAACAACCTAGAACAATATCATTGAAATTTTCCTTATTTTGTTTATTTCATATAGTATAGATCACATAAAATCACTTATAGAATACAATAAAAATATCATAAATGAAGAATGAATGAAATAAGAGGTATTTCTAGAAGTTAAGGAACTTATGCCCTTAAAATAGTAACTTGACCTTAGGAATAGTAATATAACCCTTAGGAATAGTAAATTAGACTAATGAATTGTAACATAACCCATTAAACTATAAATAAAATTTAGGCACCTTATAAATGAAAGTATCATGTAATTATATCATAGTATAAGTAAATGAATATTTTAAAAATTATTAATATAAGTGTTGGTGTTTTTATAAGTCATAAATATTTAATTACAATTTTATAATTATTAAAATTATTTAAAAAGACAATTTATTTTTATAAAATATATTCATAAATTAAAATTTTTTTCTCTTATGATTTTAGGAAAATTTCACATGACCTTAGTTAATTTTTTAAATTATTATAAAATTGCTTATAGATTTAAAATCTGTGTTTTTTAAGAAAATGATATTTTTAATTAAAAATTAAATTTCTAATATTCATAAAATCATTTTTATAAAATAGAGTTCATTTTTAAATTCTACATGTCAAAAAATGGTTAGTGTGAATTTTTGGTATTTTTCTAAAACACTTTAATTTTTTGTGAATAGTAAAATACAATAATTTATGATAAATGATAAATACAATATTTATTGAGTCATATGTGATATTTGGATGATATAAGCACACTTTTTTAGAACTCAGATACACTTATTACTATATTTAGTCTCAAGAATAAAAATTATTTCTTCTCTTGAGTAGAATAATAAAATAATTAATAAAATAATGAACCCCTCTCCTCCACTACAATACCACCCCGCACCACCACTTCTCCTCACACCTCTAAGCCTTGAATATTGTCATCTTTATACCCAATAATATCCAAAATCCTCTCCCTCCTTTTCCTACAGCTCTTGGTATTAACAAAATACCAAAACCAATCCCCTTAAGGAGGTTCTCAAGGAAGAGTATTCAAGAGGTAAAATCTTCTTCCTTTTTCCTTTTAATTTCTTTTCAAGTTTTTTTATTTTATTATTCTCTACTAACCTCATCATTCTAAATGATCATGATAACTACACTATCATATATATATATATATTGTAATTATTTCATGTTAATGGAATATCTTTCATCAAACTCTTTTATCTCACTCCTTTTTTAAATGAAATCATCATCCGTGAGGTGACGATTTACAACCTTCGTGGACAATGAATTTTTATTCTTCAATTTCTCCTTAAAGTATGATAATGAAACTATTTTTATGGTTAAAACAAACTATAATATATGTATTACACCATTTATTATGTTTTATAAGTAACATATAAGTTCTTTATGATCAATAACCGTCGTAATAATGTAAAAAATAACGTAAACAGGTATCACTAAATGTATTATCTAATTATTCATCCTCATACCATATAAACAAATGGTCTATATAACCATTTACACTTATTTATGTTAATTAATATCATATAAATTCAATTCTATATAATTATACCCATTCCACATGAACTTCCATACTCGTATAAAATTATGTGGATTGTGAAAACCAAGAAAACGAATGCTTTCGAGGAATAAAATATTATATTATAACTCATCAAAAAGTCCATAAATAAACTTAATAAAATTATAATAAATCAAATACATATATTAAAGGTTCTTAATTAATTAATTAATGTATTTAATTTGATTATCTATGACATTAAGGTCAAGTTTAGAATACATTCGAACATAAGGTAATGGTTTCTACACGAACCATCATTTTTCCTTCAAGTTATTCTTTCACTGCATTTACCCAAATTTTATACTTATTTATTTTTTTCTACATATTATATATTCTGTTTATATGTTTAAAACACATATATCTAGATAATTTAATCTTTAATTTATGCTAATTACATGTTTTACAAGGTTCCCTTCTTAATTCTTACCAATACACAAGCCTGATTAAAGGGAACGTCTTGATTTTTTATCCATCTTCAAGTACCATACATAATATGTTTTAATAAACCATTATTTTTATAAAATAAATTATTTTCTAAAAAAAACTATAATTTTTCATTTCTGGTTTTATACAGACATTTATGACAAATACAAATTATTTTTCCAAAATAATACTTCTTTGCAAAGTAAAAGGGAGTATTTTTCTCATGAATTCCTTGATAATATATTAGTGTGTTTTCATTTTTCAACACATATATTGAATTTTAAGCCTTATTGATATTGGTATATTTTAATATACCATATTTTATTAAATTTTTTATGATAATTTTTACTGTGGATGTGCTATCTTGATACAATTCACCATACTACTCAGAATGGTTAGTGATTATGTTTACAGATTAGGGAAGGTCATTTACATCTCATATATATCTATTGTTTATGTTTAACCCCATTAATATGAGGAATTAATTTAACTTAATAAGAAATTTTAGGTACCTTATATAGCACTTTGATGCATTGGTAGGTCTCATGAGACAAAATAGAATTGGGTTTTGGCCCAGGTCATACCCTAGTATTTTCAGACATCTTGGCTAAGGCCTTGACGATATGTTTCAGATATACAGAATTATACATTACCTCATTATAATTTTAGTAATTAATAATCCATGTGATATTTGACTAGTCGAATATATATGACTAAGTTTCATTCTCTTATTATCACTTATATGGATTTATTTACACATCTTTCATTCCTTCAATATTATGCTCAAGTTTATTTTTAAAGGCATGTGTTTTTAATTATTCATTATTCCTAATGTTTATGATAACTTCCGCCATATTACTTACCCTTACTGAGAATCTGAGATCACTCCTTTATTATGTTTTAGTTTTTTCTCCATGATGTGAAGATGGATATTGTGAATGACTTGTAGGGATAATCTAGGAGATATGTATGTTTCCAAGGGAATTGTTATATTGTATTCCATTTCAAGTTGTAATATAAATTTTATGTTTGTATCTAGTTTTCCAAAACTACTAAACTATTAGGTCCTTTTGGATATGAATTCATTGTAATAATAAAAATTTAATAATTTAAGGCATAGGCTTTGGGGTACTGGGGTCAGGGTCTTTAAAAATTATTCTTTTAAAGTCAACAACGAATGACAGTTTTTAAAAATGAACTACTTTACGATCATGCAGGTGATATGTTGTATGTATGCATGAGTAACATTTAAACATTTCAATGATCATGAAGGAAAGGAATTATGTATCATTTTATATTTTATTAAAAATAAATATATCATAAATACCATATTATTTTTTTAAATAACTTATATGTACTATCCATGTGATGTGGTGATGAAAAACCAATCACATTGCTTCGTGGGGGTGGTAATCCACACGTATGTGCGAACAACATTTTCATTTTTCAATGAATGTATAGGTAAGAAAATAGATGATATATTACGTTTTCATAATTATAAATATGTCATTAATATCACATATATATATTAGGCAGTGATGGAAAATGAATTTCATCAGTTCATGAGATGATAGATTGTCGTACACAAGAACGACAGTTTAATTTCCCATTTGATGGAAGATGGATATAAATATAGGTTATTACATTAACATAAAAAAACATTGGTATATTTAAGATAATTTTTATTTGAATAAGTTTTTTATGTGGTGGATTAAGAAATAAAACAAAAACACTTGTTTAAGAACTACACCTCTTATTTGAAAAAATTCTTAAGTTATACACCAAATGCCATCCTAGGATGGTTTTATGATCAAACTACGGAATCTAAGAAATATTAAAGAATTTAAGGAAGGTATGTTTTAGGTATTGGTTGATCTAGAGTGATCAAAATGTGTGAGTAATAGAGGATAAGTTAGGCCCTTTTATAATTGAGGGGAGGGGCACTCTTGGAATTACTTAAAATATTAAATTAATATAAATTAATTTTTATGAAACAAGTGGATTAAAAAGGAGAAATTTCAGACAATTAGATGATATAAGGTCTAAAATTTCCAAAATATAGATTTTATAGATTTTATAGGTTATTGTAAGCCTTTTATCTTTGTTTTAAGCCCCTATAAACCATTTTGACAATTACTCTACTAATAGAGATTTATACAATTTAGGGATCAAAAAAGTTACCCTAAAAGGACAAGTATACCATAAATGTACCATGATTATTATTATAAACCATATTAAATTCACTTTCTAGAAGATAACATTTTTAGGAATTTTAATTCATTTAAAAACCTTATTCATTATAAAATATCATTAACGTCATTTTTGAAACTATTCATTTAATTTGACATTGAAAACAATATGAAAGAATAGTAATTAGAATATAATAATTTTACACATCCATAAAATTTTATCTTTATATGAAAAATTATTACAATACAATAATTCCTTGAAATTATATTACTTTTAATATTTTCAAAAACATTTATTTAATTTTTCTATAAATTCAATAAATAATGTGTCTATGTTGCGTAAACGTTTAAGGAAATTATTTCATAACTAAAAATTAGAAATAAAGTACCACAATAAAAAATAATTTATCATTAAAATAACCATTTATAACCAAACATATAAAATGTTTATCCTTATGATAATATTTATAGATAATAAAACAAACAGTATGATATTCTGGACTTTTCTTTATATAAACTAATATCAAGCTAAAAATCAAAGCTAAATGGAAACAAAAGGTTACATTTTTGAATTTTTTTTTATTATAGATGAAATATAATAATTCAATGAAATAAATTCATGTGTTAGGGTCATTTTTAGTCCTTTTCATATTATTTTTAACCTTAATTACCGAATATACACTTATTGAGGTGAAAAATATTTATTACGATTACTATTTATAATGGACCAAAATAAAAGCAATCTATTTAATAAATTTTGATATCCTATTTCAAAATATGGAATCAATTTTTCTGAATTAAATTTAAATAAGTGAAATAATTTAATTTAAAATCAAACCTATAAAATGCAATGAAAAACAGCATTTCAGAAGAAAAAAAAATCATTTTTATGTAATAAATGTTTTATACTAAATTCAAGTAATGATTTTTTCCAAAGACCATAATTATATCATTATTAATCAAAAAGTGATAATTATATTTTAAAACCAATCCGAAATAAATTTATACTTTGTAAATAATTGAAAATAAAGTAAATTTTTTAATAAAGATCTATATTTATATTATTCAATGAAATAATATTCTCAGGAAAATTATTAGAAATTAATCTTAAAATAATTATTACATGATGAAATTAATTTTTTCAAATAAAAATTCAATAATTTTAAAATCATGTTTTTAAATAAAACCATATAATGTATAAAACCCCAAGTTGGTTAGTAATAAAGATTTTTTCTTTTTGACTAAAAAATTAACAGATGTTCTCAAAATGAATATTAATAAATAATTAATGAATATATGAAAATGATTTGTCTTAATATTAAATGGGATATTAAATGATTTCTCTTTTGGAAATTAGATCCTCTCAATTTTAATCATTACTCAAAAAAGTTGGGATATCTTTCCTTCAAATCATTTTCAGATCCCCATATTGATTCTTCAACCATAAAATTTTAAAAAAAACATTTAACTTTATGATTTACCTTATTCCAAAATATTTTCTCTCTATGGTCAAGAATCTGAAGAGGTTGATCCTCATAAGATATTTTATCTTCTAACTGAACTACTACGGGGCTCAAAACATGAGATGATTCTATCACATATTTTTCTAAGATCAAAACACAAAATATGTTGTATACCCAGGATAATCTCTATGGCAAGGCCACTCAGTAGGAATCTAATACAACTTCCTATAATATTTCATATAGTTAAATGAACTGTAAACTTAGATTTTCTTTAATACAAAAATTCATAACACTTTTCCATGGAGATACCTTAAGAAAAACATGGTCACCTACCTCAAAAGAATTATCTTTCCTCTGGTTATCTATTTAACTTTATTTCTTAATCAAAGTTGTCCTCATATATTAATGAATCTTATTTAGTTTATCCGACATTTCCTCTACCAATTTCATACCTAACAACTTTCTTTCAACTACTTCATCCCAAAAATATGGATTGAAATACTATTTTCCATATAATGAATCAAAAGGTTCCACGTATACACTAGAATGGAAATTGTTATTATAAAAAAATCAACTAATGAGAGTTGTTGACCCAAACATCCCTGGTAGTCCATTGAAAAATAATGAAGCGTGTCTTCCAAGGTTTGAATTTTTTGCTTAGAATTTCCATCAGATCGAGGATGAAAATCTATACTAAAATTTAATTCAGTACCCAGTGGATTCTGAATTACTTTCTAAATATTTGAAGAAAATTTGAGATCACGATTAGATACATATAGGAGTGGAACTCCATGTAATCTGACTATATCATTGAGGTACAATCGAGAAATTTGTTCTAAAGACAGAGTGTCTATAATTGGAAAGAAATTTATAGATTTAGTTAATCAATAAAAAATAACCTAAATTACATTATTACCTAAATTTTTTTTGGAAATGCCACAAGGAAATCCGTACATATATTTTCCCATTTCATTCTATCACTAGAAAAGGTTATAGTATACTATTTTGTAATTTCCATTGTACCTTAACCTCTTCAGAAGTCAAAATTGTCCTTTTAAATTTAGTAATATATAATTTCATTCCATCCCACAAGTAATACTCCTAATGTTCTCTATACATCTTAGTTCTTCTAGGATAAATAAAATATAGGGAACTAAGAGTTTCACTTAATAATTATATCTTCAATTGGGAATCATAAAGTAAACATAATATTTTTTCATATATAATAACACCTACTTTATTAATATTAAATTGTGACAACTTAACCTTCTTAATATATTCTAAATTTTCCTATAAAATATGATCCTTCTTCTGATCTTACTTGGTTCTTTTTGACATAGATGATTTTACTAACACCTGAAACAAAATATAGGAAATTCCAATATGCATAATTTCTAAGAAAAATTTCATCAAATCATTAACCAAAGGTTTATGTTCTAAACAGAAAATGGTTAATATAGAATTAATTTTTCAAATAAAATCATCATCAATTGTTTTCCCTTTCCAAAAAGGCAATTAATTTTGTAATTGAAATATTTTTTCAATTCTAATCATCTCCTCTGTCTCATGTTGAAATTTTTTTGAGTGAATATATATTTCTAGATTTTATGATCAGTATATATTTCACACTTCACTCCATGTTAATTATGTCTCCAATTGTATTAAGAAAATACTACAACCTATAACTCTAGATCATGTGTAGGATAATTTTCTTGATGTGATTTTAAATAATTTTAAGCATAAGAAATTAACCTATCATTTTGCATCCAGACACAACCTAGTCCCTTTAATGAAGCATAATTTTCAATGAAAAAATCACCATTTCTAGAGGATGGATCCAAAAGTGAAGAATTTACCAATCTTATTTTTAGTTCCTGAAATAAATCATTACACTATTTCTTCAAGATTAATTTAACCCCTTCTTTAGTTAACCTAGTCATTGGTCTAGAAAACGGATCAATGTTTTCAAAAAAATCTCATTAGTAACCTACTGATACATGAAAACTATGAATTTCTATGACATTTTTGGGTCTCATCCATTCATCAAAAACATTAGTTTTAAAACGTTCAATAGTTATTCCATATTTATAAACAATATTCCCCAGTAATGAAATTGGTTGCTACTAAAATTGACACTTACTAAATTTTTCATATAGTTTCTTTTATTTTAAGGTTTTCAAAATAATCCTTATTTTTATTTCATGATCCTCATGACCTTTATAATATAAGAACATTTTATAAATAAAAAAACTATAAATCTATCCAAGAACTTATCGAAAACTATATTCCTAAGTTCCATAAATTCCGCTTGTGTATTTATAAACCCAAAGGGAATAACCATAAACTCATAATGCCTATATCTAGTCTAAAATAATATATTCCTCTTTCACCTTAAAATGATGATACCATAACCTGAGATCAGTACTTAAAAATTATTTTTCTCCTAATAGATAATCAAAAATATTAATTGATATGAGGAAAAGGAAAATTTTTATTAACATTGATGTTATTCTAGGCTCTATAATAAATGAAAAGTATCATTTAAGTACTTTTATTTTAAAAAAATAAAATAGGAAGACTCCATGGTGAAGTACAGGGATAGATAACAACTTTATCTAGAAACTTGGGCAACTAATTTTTCAATTCCAAAAGTTATACTTAATCCATTTGATAATGGGGTTTTGAAATAGGATTATAATCAGACACTAAGTAGATAATAAACTCAACCTCCCAATTAGTAATAACACCAGAAAAATCATTAGGAAATTCATCTATAAAACATTCAATATTGGGACATCACTAATCTAAATTATTTCTTCCAATAGTATTCTATTATTTTATCTTAAACACTAACTTCACGAAAACCTTTCCTATGATACCTACAATAAGGACTTGGCCTTAAGCATTATATAATCTTGAGTGTTCATTCATAAATTCGTTTTAGTTTATTCTTGGAGATCTTTTATGTTCATAAATTTAGATAATTAGGTCACCACTCTTATATAATTAAATATTACAACACAAAGTCGACACTTACACCTAGTATCCATTTTTTCCATAAAATGAAACTTTTAAGATATAACAAGTTTTCTTTTTAGGGAATATCATCACAATTTTAATCTTTACATCATCCTAGATCTTATTCATCTTTAAAATCCTATGAAAAAAATGTTTAAAAATGTGATGATCATAGAAAAACTTAGCAAGGTATATAAAAAGAAATAAAGAAACCCATCAGTTCAAGATTACTAATAAAAACATTCCATTTTCAAAATAAAATTTGGGCACAAAATAATAATTTTCTTACTTATGAAATCACATTCTCTACCCAAATAGTTTCTAAAAAAATTTCCAAATAAATATTAAATTAAAAATAAAATTCAAAAATGTTTCTTTGAAATCATGAAAATCACATGAAAACGTTTTCACAAATTTATACTTTTCATTCTTAAGAAGTAGTATATACTTTACTTTAAACATACACTAATTATCTCACCATGTGAAATTATATGGTTTCAGAAAAAACCCATAGAAAAAATAAATAAATAGTATATTTAACTTGCGACATCATTTTCATATCACTCTTACAATCACTCTTACTAATAGAAAAACCATCATGCTCACAAATAGAATAATCTTAACAATTAAATTAAAACATAAATCTTAACTAATTAATTTGAGGGATATCATGGACCCATCCATCCATGTTTTATAGTAGAACCACCCATCCTTGGTTTACAATAGAACCACCCATAATTATAAACAATTCCCAAGATCTATAACATAATCCTAACACATAAAATCTTTTTCATTTTTAACTTTACACTCATAAAAATATTCTTTTCACCCATAAGAAAACATTTCTAGATATTGAAATATCTATTATATTTAAAATCAAGATTATAGTGGTGGTAAATACCATTGACATAATATACATTAAAGTAGAACATTGCTTTTGCCTTTTTTAAATAAAGTCAAAACATTCTATAAAAACATTCATTTTGAAAATCATTATATGAAATTAAAAAAGTGACATAAAATGTAATTTATAATTAATTTATATCCATGTAAAAAAATCCTTAAAAATTTTATAATATGTACATGGATGAAAAATATTTATAAAATAAATATTGAAAACATTTAAAATAAGGTTTTAAATTAAAGTGTCCCTTACCTTGAATTTTAATCATCACATAGATTCTTTATCTAACTAAATAAAAAACCATTGTTAATTATTTAATTTATTGATAACCTTTTTTAAGTTTATTATTTATTTTATTTTACTTAATACTATATTATATATAATTACTTAATTAATTAGGTTCACATTAGGTGTTTTGATGATATTCGACTTATATGTGAAAAATGACTTCGGTAGGTTAAATATGCTCAAAAAGATAATTATTTCATTACCTAATGAAAAATAATCAAGAAATAATTATCATTTCTATACATAAATTATAATTTTAAAATCAATTGCGAATTATAATTAAGAAAAATGAACTACGTTATGATAATGGGGATTGTAGGTTGTACGTTCGTATGAGTAACATTTCCATTTTTCAACGACCATGATGCAAACAAAGTATATTTTATTTTACCTATAAATTATTATAATTATATCATAAATAACATATTATTTCTTTAAATAAAATTATATATACCATTCATGTGATGTGATCATGAAAAAAATCGCATTGCTTCGTAGAGGTGGTAATCCACATGCATACACGAACAACGCTATCATTTTTCAATGAATGGATGTATAAGAAAATAGATCATATATTATGTCTATATAATTATAAATATTTCATGAATATCACATATATATATTAAAAATATCATTATAACAATCCATGAGATGTAGTGATGGAAAATGAATTTTATCGGTTCGTAAAGTGGTAGTCCTCCGTACACACGAACGACAGTTTAGTTTTCTATTTGGTGGAAAAGGGGGATGAATATAGATTATTAAATTAACATAATAACACATAATTATATATAATATACTTTTAATATTATCTCATCAGGGCTGAAAAGTATTTGAATAGGGTATAATAATAAATAAATGAAAATTAAAGGTTAAGAATTATAAATCTTCTTCAGAAAACTTCTTAAGGTATACACCAAAATCCTTCCTAGGTTGGTTTTGTAACGACCCAATGTTTTATCAATGGAAATTAATTTCTTATAATTATGTCATCATTTAACATGAAATTACAACACAATAACTACTAAGTGCTATGTGACCTTTAAACGTAATATTTCCACCTCTGTGATTTGATTTTCGAAAATCCGACATACAAAGTTGTGATCAGTATGATGCTTGGAGTCCAATAGAACAAACTTAATTTTTATTAAATAATAACCTAACCTTATGAATAGTAAAATACCCTTATGAATAGTAATATGACCCTTATTAATATTAAATCATCTAAAAGAATAGTAAACATATCCATGAATGTATAAATAAAATTTAGGAATCTTATAAGTGATAAAATGGCCATAGTTAAAGTATTGGTATTTATGTAAGTCATAAACAATAAATTACAATTAATTAATTATTTTAAAAGAAATTTTTTTTTCCTAAAACTTTTTCATAAATTAAAAAATTTATGTCTTCTATTTTTAAGATAATTTTATAAGACCTTATGTAATTTTTGAAGCATTATAAAATCAGTTATAGTTTAAGAATCCGTATTTTTAGAGTAAATTATGATATTAATTAAAAATTAAATTAATAATATTTAGAAAATTATTTTTAAAAAATTGAGTTCATTTTTGGATTTTAGACATCGAAAAATGGTTAAGTTGAATTTTTGAGATTTTTCTAAAATACATGAATTTTTATTGAATAGTAAAATACATTAATTTGTTGTATAAATACATTATAATTTAAATATACTATTACTAACATCATAAGTGATGTAAAAAACCAATTCTTGAACTTTCATGCACTTATTAATATTTTTTTTCATGGAATCGTCATTATTTCTAGTCTTGGGAGAAATTAATAAACTAAGAAATTAAATATTATGAAAACCCTCCTCTCATCCACTATAAATACCACCCCTCCTTACCTCTTCTATTCACTCCTATCAAGCCTTATTCCTTCCTTAAATTATTCCCAAATATCTCCCCAATATCCTCCCTCATGTCCATCAGCCATTTTTCTACTCAAAATACAAAATCCCCTCCCCTTAAGAGGCTCTCAAGGAATATTGAATCAAGAGGTAAAATCCTCTTTTCTTTTATTTCACATTCCTTTCAAGTTCCTTTGTTTTATTTTTTATCCCTACCTCTCCTAATCCCCAATTTTATGAAAAATCTAGTACATTATATGTAATATAATTTTTTTATGATAAGGGGATAAGTTTGTATCATATCTCATTTACTCTTCTTTTATAATAGTTGTAAAGACACAATCTGAGATGTGTTAATTTACCACATTCAAGGAAAATGGGATTTCATTTTCCATTACCATCTTTAATTCTAGTTATGAAACCATTTTTATGGTTTAACCAGACTATTAAACATTTTATTTATCTCAAGTAATGTTCTGGATTCCTTTTTCACATATGATGTAAAATAATAATACAAAATAAGTTAATTGTGAGAAAAAAATCCAAATTAATCCAAGAGTTTATCATTAATTTTTTATATAATGATTCAACTTCACTCCAAGTAACCAAATTAAATTTAGAACCATGTAAGCTTATGGATTTTCAATAACAAAATATAACTCCAATTCTGGACAACCATCCCTATTTTACATGATTCTCCATTCATGAAAATAAGTATGGTCATTAAAACAAAGGAAGCAAACGAAACAGAACAACAAAATTGAACCTCATAACCAATCAAAATGGTTATAAATGAGATTAAAAAGTTTATAATAAATATTTTACATGTAAAATATGTTATTTAATTACTAATTAATGAACCTAATTTTATTATTCTGGTTATTAATATCAAGTGGAGAATCATCGGACTTAAGGTAAGGGATCCTCTCTATTTCACTTTTATTCTGGAATGTTCTCGATGTTATTCCATTTTATGTGTAATATTTAATGATGGGGTATGATTTATTACCTCCCCCAAAACATCCATCATGATTTATAAGTGATGATAAACCCCTTTTATCTCTCATTAATCCCTGTTAAGTACACCGGATATCATGTCGATAATCTGAAAGGGATTCTACCCAAACCTTCTTTAATCCTTTAGGTTGCTTTATCCTTCTTATAGCCAAAATGATGTTATCTAATATTTTTATATGAATATTATAAATTATATTTACATTTACCAAATTCATTTATCAATACCCTTTGTCATTATCTTTTGGGGACATACATGTTTTTTAGTGATTCCCTCATCAACACTTCTCAATAAGCGAATTGTTTTAATGGAACTTCCTGAATTCTTACTGAATTTCAAGTGCACTCTATTTTTTTAAGACACAATTTTCATTATAAAATAAGGATTTTATTATTAAAACCTTATTGGTTAACCTCTGGTTTTATATAAAATATTTTTCCCAATTATATTTTAAAATCTCTATAGTATTTTCCTTAAAACCACACAAAAATGCTTTAATGCTAAAATTTATTAAATACTCCTCTTTAATGTTTTCAATTATGTTTGAAATCACTTACCATGATATATGATTATTTTACTATATTAATTTATAGGTATGGTTTAATTCCTTTCTTTCATGGTCACTAGTATTATACATCCATTCATTATTCTTTATGACATGCTTATGATAACCGTTTCTTTCCATGGGTACCCTTATGTTTATGTAAGATTGATTATGTTTGATTCTTTATGTGGAAAAAATATTCATGAACATTTTATGATGGGTGCACCCAAATAGATCTCCAATTCATTGGGTAAAGTTGAGTCTCATGATATGTTATGTATGATGGTCTTGGCAGTTATCTTTGTCTGCGCTAACATGTGTGACGGTCTTGGTGGTTAGACTTGGCTTGTGCTACCATGTGAAACAGTATTGGAGGTTAGCCTTGAATCATGATAAAGTCATGTTTTATGTTTCTTACACATTGTTATGTCTCCATGTTTATATGATTCATTGTTTATATGATTCATTGTTAATATGTTATGATTCCATATGTTACATTCCTTTTTATATCATCATGCATTGTCTTCTATCCCATGTGTTAATGCTTTGTTCTTATGGTTATTTCCTTTGATTTTAGCTCATCCCATTGTTCATGTGATCCCTAGGGTTCCCTATGTAGATGTAAGGTCACAATGGAAGTCATAATATTTTTATGAAGATTAAATAAAGAAGTTTTTTTTAGTTCCATGTTTTCAGTTTTATGTACCTAGTCTTCCAAGACACTAGAATTCACGATCATTGGCTTGTACTCTGATGTATAATTCTGATTAAAATCATGTAATGTTTTGTGTAAAATGCCATGGTTTCTTTAGTTTGTATTAGAGGACGGTATTTTTTTTAGATTGTCATTAGATAACTTTAGTAAGAACCTTAAGGATGAGACTAAGTATAAGAAAACATCCCAATATGTTGGTAAGTATAGTGTAAGAGGTTTATGAAGAAAATATATCCATGTCTAAATAAAAATAGGTAGAGGTGTCACTGGAACATATGTATCTAGGGGTAAAACCGTAAAACACTGCTTTGATTTAGATTTTAATGGGAACCGGTGCACGACAACAGGATTTTATGCACTCTTGGTTTGACACTCCTGAGGGATATGCTTTGTTAAATTCATGAGCTTAGTACAAACCATTATTAAGGCAATAAAATAAACCCCATAAGAATATAAGTTAATAAATATATCAAGGATAACCAATATTGAAACATAGGGAATCAAATGTTAGGATATACTTCTCTTTTATAAGTTTATCCTCTTATGTTCAAAGATTCCTTTATTATGCTCAATAGCTAAGTATTCAAGACCTCTAATAGTACACTCTTTTTATTAGTTAATGGATGGAAATAGAATAACACATGCCAACAATCAATGTGATAATGTACTTGAATATTTACCTAAGGATATACCTGATATGATACAAACGGGTGCTCAAAACTTCATGAAAGTTCTTTCTCACCTATCTCAAGATATGAATAATAACTTGAATCATGTGGAACACCATACTCCTCCAAGGAGAGAGAATGTTGTCGTTGAATCCTTTATATAGAAAAGGCCCCCCAGGTTTAGTGGATCTTCTTACCCCCTCCTCATGGAATAGTGGATTAACTCCATTTAAAAGACATTCTCTATCATCCAATTCTCATAAGAAGAGAAAGTCATTCTGTCGATCTATAATTTTGATAGGGAAGCTGATTAGTGGAGGACACTAATCAAGAATATGAAGCCTGGGGAGGAAATTGATTCCATGTAATGGGATGAATTTAAGGGAATTTTTTCAATAAATATATTCATTGACCCCTTCATCTCAAGAAGGAAAGAGAGTTCCTCAAACTCAAGCATAAGGAAGATGATTTAATTGAGGTGTATGAAGAATACTTCACTATTCTTGCATGGTAAACCTCTGGATTTGTCTTGAACACCTAAATAAAGTTAGATCTCTTATTTAGAGGACTAAATATGAGTCTACAAAAAGTAAAGGCAATTCGAGACTTCGACAGCTATGAGGAGATTGTTCGTTGTTCCCTCAAGGTTGAAATGGAGATCAGAGACTCTTATTGGTATCATGAGACAAATGACAAGAAGAGGAAAATGGAATCTAATGTGGTTGGTCCCACAAATAAATTCCATGATAGAATAAAGCTCGATCATCCCACGTGTAAAAATTGTGGGAAGAAGTATTTTGAGAACTGTCTAAAGGGAACTAGGGATTACTTCCAATGTGGAAATTTAGGACACTTAGATAAAAACTTATAATGAGATATGAAGAATCCAACTAATTTAGAATAATAAAGTAAGGTTAAAATAAACTCTCATCCAGTGGTTCAATGTTAAAATTGTAAGGAGCATGGGCATTATGCAAACAATTGTCCTAAGCTGAGGGTTGTTGGAGGAAATAAACAACAACCTACAAGGCAACAAGAAATGTCTTGTGCTACCACTACTACTAAGTTGGAGCCCTAAAATGATGTGGTTACTGATATGGTAGTTATTCATTCAAGAATAAAAAACTTACTATTTTATTTGGGTTCTACACATTCTTTCATATCAAAAAGGTTTAGTAGAACTATTCAAAACCCATCTATAAATTTGGAGGATAAGTTATATGTGGGAACATGTAATAGGGAAATTATTGCGCCCATAGTTTATAAATCCTCCCTATTTAATGTTTGTGTACTGAACCTCCCATCAAATCTCTCCATACTTCATTTAGCATAGTTTGACGCCATCTTGGGAAAGGATTGTATATCAATATAAAAATCCATCATAAACTACTAAGCAAGGGAGATCACTCTTCACATCTTGAAGTATCCTCTAATTATTTACAAGTGTAAGGATAAAGATGAATCTCCTTTAGAATCAGTGTCTTTAGTGTGGATAGTAATTCCTTAGGATCAAGCATTTCTAGCTCAAATGATTGAGACAAAGGAGAAGATCTTGCTCAAATATATGCCCATTGTAAGGGATTACACTGATGTATTCCTTGAAGAGTTGTCTGGTCTTACTCCTGATCGATAGTTTGAGTTCTCAATTGAACATATTCGTGGATCTTTTCCTATATCAAATACACATTATAGAATGGCCATCGTAGAGCTGGAAGAGCTTAAAACATAGTTACTGGAGTATATAGAGAAGGGTTTTATACACTAAAGAGCTTCCCCAAGGGGTGTGACAGTCCTCTTTGTAAAGAAGAAGGATGGATCAATTCGCCTCTGCATTGATTATTGTGAGCTCAATAAAATCATGATAAAGAACAAGTATCCCCTTTTTGGGATAGATTACTTTTTTGATCATATTCATGGGTCCAGATATCTTTTAAGGTGGACCTTCCATTAGGATATCACCAATTAATGGTAAGGAGGGAAATTATTTCCGAGACTTTCTTTCGAATGATATATGCATGCTATGAGTTTATATTGATTCCCTTTGGACTCACTAATGCTCCATAAATTTTCAAGGATTTAACAAAAAGAGTCTTTAGGTATTATCTCGATAAATGTATGGTAGTCTTTATTGGTGATATTATGATATACTATAAGATCAAGGAGGAACTTGAGGAGAATTTTAATATTGTTCTAAGGACATTGTGAACGGAGAAGTTGTATGAGAAGTACATTAAATGTGAGTTTTGGATTGATGAAGTATCATTCTTGGGACATATTATAACCAGTAAAGGGATATCTGTAGACCCTTCCAATACAATAGTGATTGAAGAGTGGCCCAAGCCAACATCTATAATGTAGATCTGTAGATTTCTGTGTCTATCCGGGTATTACTGATAATTTTTGAACTTTTCATGATTTTCAAACCCAATGACCAAGCTTACACAAAAGGTAGTGGAGTTTTTTCTAGACTCAATATTGTGAAGAATACTTTAAGGAGTTGAAAAATATGTTAATCACTACGCAAATACTCACAGTCCCAGTAAGTGGAGAACTCTTTGTGGTGTATAGTGATGCTTAAAAGAAGGTATTAGGCTGTGTGCTGATGCAAAATGATAAAGTGATAGCCAACCCCTCAAGGAAGCTGAAAATACATGAGCAAAACTGTCCTACTCATGATCTAGAGTTGGTGGATGTGATCTTTGCATTAAAAATCTTGAGGCATTATCTCTATGGGGATAAGTGTGAGATATATACTTATCACAAGAGTCTCAAATATATATTCACAAAAAAGGACCTTAATATAGGCTAGTAATGATAGATAGATCTCATCAAGGATTATGACTGCTCAATCCACTACCATCCCGTTAAGGAAAATAAGGTTGTGGATGATCTAAGTAGAAAGGATCATAAATCTTTATCAATGATGAGAATTGAAAAGGATATGATCTTCTTATATTTAAAGAGGATAGACATGGGATTAATTAAGGGAGTAACATCATCAATACTTTCTCAAATGATTTCTCAACCTTCCCACATGGAGAAAATAAAGGATGCTCAAAGAAAATATGTGAAAATTCTAAAAAGGGTGGAAGCTATGAAAAATGGGAAAGCCTATGAGTTCAAGATTGACTAGGACGGATTCATATGGTTTGGATCATGATTATGTGTACCATAAAATCCATAGATAAATAAGGATATTTTGAATGATGTGCATAGCTCAACCTTCTCTATCCACCTAGGGAGCACAAAGATGTATCAAGATCTATGAGAGAACTTTTCATGGGACAATTTGAAGAAGGAGATTACTGAATATACATCAAAGTGCCTAGTATGTTAACAAGTGAAGTCTGAAAGATAGAAGTCTAAGGGGATGAAACAACCACTACCCATACCAACATGGAAGTGGGATACTATCACCATGGACTTTGTCACTAGACTTCCAAGAACAACTAGAGGAAACAATGCTATATGGATCATTGTGGATCATCTTACAAAGACAAATAACTTTATCACAATTCAAGAGGAATTCTCATTGAATCAAATAGAATAGATATATATCAAAGAAGTGGTAAGGCTACATGGAGTTCCACTATCTATTGTATCTGATAGAGATTTGAGATTCACCTTGAAGTTCAGGAAAAGTTTTGAACTAAACATCAATACAGCTTATCATCCTCAAACTGATGGCTAATTTGAGTGAACTATTCATACACTGGAAGATATGTTGAGAGAATATTCTATGGACTTCAAAGGAGGATGGGAACAACACATTCCACTAGTTTAATTCTCCTATAATAATAGTTTCCATTCAAGCATCTGAATGGCACCATACAAAGCCCATTATGGGAAAAATGTGCAGAACACTAGAGTGTTGGGATGAATTTAGTGAGCATAAGCTGAAAGGACTTGAAATGGTTGAAAAAATGGTGTATATGGTGAAAATTATTTCGCAACACATCAAGGTTTCCCATATTCGACAAAAGAGTTATGGATACAATCTTTGATGAGATGTTGAGTTCAAAGTTAGAGACATGGTATTTCTACACATACCTCCGTGGAAGAAGGTAATGAGATTTGGGAAGAAAAGAAAGTTAAGTCCCAAATACATCGACCCCTTAAATATTCTTGATAATGTTGGATTTGTGGACTATCAACTATAACTTCCACATACCCTATCTAAATTACACGATATCATCCACATATCCCTCTTAAGGAAGTACATACCAGATCCTTCACATGTACTCTCTTTAAATGTGGTACATTTTGCGGATGATATTTCTTATGAGAAGAAGTTAGTGAAGATCTTGGATTGCCATGATAAAGTTATGAATAACAAGAATACTCACCTAGTCAAAGTACTGTGGCGGAACTATAAGTACAAAAAGGCAACATGGGAACTAGAGGAGGTAATGAAGGAAAAGTACTTGCACCTATTTATGGCTTAGAATGAAAAATGAAATTTTGGGGGAGAAATTTCATTAGGGGGGAATAATGTAACAACCCAATGTTTTATCAATGTAAATTACTTTCTTATAATTAGGTCATATAATCACATGAAATTACAACATAATGAACTACTAAATGCTATGTAACCTTTAAACCTCATATTGTCACCTCTGTGATTTGAATTTCGAAAATATGATGTACAAAATTGTGATCAGTATGATATTTGGAGTCTAACGGAACAAACTTAATTTTTATTGAATAGTAACCTACCCTTATGAATAGTAACATACCCTTATGAATAGTAATATGAAATTTATGAATATTAAATATTACAAAAAATAGTAACCTCATCCATGAATGTATAAATAAAACTTAGGAATCTTATTATCGATAATATGACTATAATAAAAGTATTGGTATTTTTGAAAGTCATAAATAATTAATTATAATTAACTAATTAATTTAAAAGAAAATTTATCTTCCTAAAAGGTGTTCATAAATTAACAATTTTATGTCATCTAGTTTTAATATAATTTTATAAGACCTTATGTAATTTTTTAAGCATTATTAAACCAGTTATAGTTATAAAATCCATATTTTTCAATTGAATTATAATTTTAATTAAAAATAAAACTAATAATATTTAAAAAATTATTTTTGAAAAATAGAGATCATTTTTGGATTCTAGAAATTTAAAAATGGTTAATTTGGATTTTTGGGATTTTTCTGAAATACATGAATTTTTTGTGAATAGTAAAATAGATTAATTTACCGTATAAATACAATATAATTTAAATCAACTATTCCTAACATCATAAGTGGTGAAGGCCCCAAAATATCTAACTCACATGCCCTTATTACTATTATTGGTCATGGAATCATCACTATTTTTGGTCTTGAGGGAAATTAATAAACTATGGAATTAAATATTATGAAAATTCTCCTCTCCTCCAATATAAATACCACCTCTCTTTACCTCTTCTCTTCACACCTATAAAGAATTGTTCCTTCCCTAAATTCTATGAAAATCTCTCCCCAATATCCTCCCCCATTTCTATTAGCCCCTATTCTCTTAAAAATACCAATTCCACTCCCCTTAAGAGGCTCTCAAAGAAGATTGAATCAAGAGTTAAATTCATCCTTTCTTTTCCTTCACTTTCCTTTCAAGATCATTTTTTTCATTTCTATACTTACCTCGAATCATCACCAATGTTATAAAAACTCGAGAAAATTATATGCATTATAATTTTTTTATGATAAGGAAATATGTTTTTACCATCTCTCTTTTACTCCTCTTTTATACTAGTAGTAGAGATACCATCTGAGATGTGTTAATTTAGCACCTTCAAGGACGATGGGTTTCCGTTTTCCATTAAAATATTAAATTCTGGTCATTAAACTATTTTTATGGTTGAACAAGAATATTAAAAATTTATTTTATCTCATTTAAGTTCTCTAATCCTTTTTCACAGATGATTTAAAATAATAATACAAAACAAGTTAATTGGTAGCAAAATCGCCAAATTAATCCAAGAGTTTATCATCATTGTTTTATATAATGATTTAACTTCACTAGAAGTAACCAAATTAAATTTACAACCATGCAACCTTCTTAATTTTCAATAATAAAATATAACTCTAATTCTGTACAAACATCCCCATTTTACATGATTCTCTGTTCATGAAAATAAGTAAACTGGTTATTAAAATCAAGGAAGAAAACAGACTTGAACAATAGAATTGAACCTCGTAACGAATAAAAATGGTTATAAAGGAACTTAAAAAGGATATAATAAATATTTTACATGTAAAATAGGTTCTGTAATCATTAAATAATGAATCTAATTTGATTATTTAAGTCATTAATATCAAGTGGAGAACACCATCGAACTTAAGGTAAGGGATCCTCTCTGTTTCACTTTTATTCAAGAATGTTCTCTATGTTATGCCCTTTTATGGGTAATCCCTGATTATGGGGTATGATTTATCACCTCCCCCATACTTCCCTCAAGATTTTTAAGTGATGATAAATCCCTTTTCTCTCTCATTAATCCCTCTTAAGTACACCTGATACCATGCAGATAATCTGTATGGGATTCTACCTGAACCTCCTTTATTCCTTTGGGTTACTTCATCTTTATTTTTACCAAAATGAATTTATATTATCTTTTTATATAAATAATCTAAATTATATTTACATTTACGAAATTCATTTATCAAGACCCTTCATTTCTCTATTTCGGGGAGATACGTGTTTTTAAGTGATTCCCTCCTCAATGCTTCCCAGTAAGCAAACTTATTTTAAGGGAACTTCTTAAATTATTACCCAATTTCAAGTGAACTCTATATTATATTTTAGTCCACCACTTCTTTTATAAAATATTTATTTTTATTATGAAAATATTCTTCATTCATCTCTGGTTTTATATAAAATATTTTTCCCTTTTCTATTTTAAAATCTCTATAGTATTTTCCTTAAAACTGCACAAAAATGTTTTAATGCTAAAATTTCTTAAATAATCTTCTTTCATGTTTTCAATTCTGTTTGCAATCAATTACCATGATATATACTTATTTAACCATATTAATTTCCATTTATATTTTAATTCCTTTATTTCATGGGCACTCGTCTGATACACTCATTCATTATGCTTTATGACATGATTATGATACCCATTTCTTTCCATGGGTACCCTTAAGTTTATGTATGATTGATTATGTATGATTCTTTACGTGGAAAATATATTCATGAACATGTTAATATGGGTGTTCCAAAATATTTCTCCAATTAATTGGGTAAATTTAAGTCTCATGAGATGTTATGTGTGACAGTCTTGGCAGTTACCCTTGGCTTGGGCTACCATTTGCGACAGTCTTAGCAATTAGCCTTGACTTGAGCTACCATGTGCAACGGTCTTGGAAGTTAGCCTTGACTCTAGCTAAATTCATGTTTTATGTTTCTTCCACATTACTATTTCTCCACGTTTATATTATTCCGTGTTTATATGTTATGATTCTATATGTTACATGCCTTTTTATATCATCATGTCATGCCTTCTATTCAATATGATAATGTTTTGTTCTTATGGTTATTCCCTTATTGGGATTTTAGATCATCAGTTTATTCATGTGATCCTGAGGGTAAACTATACAGATGTAAGGGTTAAAAGTAATTTATAATCTCTTTATAAAGATTAAATAAAGAATTTTTTGTAGTCCCATGTTTTCAATTTTATGTGCCTAGTCTTCCAAGACACTAGACTTCATGATACATGGCTTATACTTTGATGTATAATTATACATAAAATTGTGTAATTTTTTGTGTAAAATTCTAGGGTCTCTATAGTTTGTATCAGAGGATGGTCTATTTATTTTTAGATATTAGATTTAGAGAAATTTATAAAGAACCTTAAGTATTAGACTAAGTATAATAAAACATCCCTATATTTTGGTAAGTATAGCGTAAGTGGTTTATCAAACAAATACATCCCTGTCTAGATACAAATAGGTAGAGGTGGTTCGGTAACATATGTATATGAGGGTAAAATGTGAAAACACTACTTTGTGCTGGACTTGAACAAGAACTAGTGCACGACAATGGACCTTGTTGCACTCTTGGTTTGACACTCTAGGGGGATATTCTTTGGTAAATTCATGAGCTTAGTACAAACCCATATTAAGGGAATAAAAGAAATCCCATAAGAATATAAGTTAAGAAATATATCAAGTATAACCTAGATTAAAACATAAGTAATCAAAAGTTAGGATATACTTCTCCTTTACAAGTTTATCCTCTTATGTTAAAAGTTTCCTTTTTTTATGCTCAATAGCTAAGTATTCAAGACCTCTAATTATACGATCTCTTTCTTAGTTGATGGAAGGAAATATAAGATCAAGTTCCAACAATAAATGTGATTGGGAATTTAAAGATTACCCTAATTATATGCTTGATATGATGGGAAAGGGTGTTCAAAACTTTATGACAATACTTTCTTAGCTGAATCAAGTTATAAATAATAACTTGAATCATGTGAAACACCCTCTTCCTCCAAGGAAAGATAAAGTTTTCATTTAATTATTCCCATGTAAAGGCCTCACATGTTTAGTAGATATTCTATTCCCCTACTAGAGGAAAAGTGTATTAACTCAATGGAAAAGATATCATATGTCATCCATTTCTCAGAAGAAGAGAAATTCATACTGGCGGTCTATCGTTTTGATGGGGTAGGTGATCAGTGGAGGGCACTGATCAATAATATGAAGCCCTGGGAAAAATTGATTCCGTGGAATGGAAGGAATTCAAGAGAATGTTTTTCAATAAATATTTTCTCTAACCCCTCTGTCTCAATATGGAAAGAGAGTTCCTCAGACTCAAGAAGAAGGAAGATGATTCAATCAGGTCATATAAAGAAAACTTCACCAGGATTGAATGTTTCACCTATGGATTTGTCTTGAACATAGAAGGAAAGGTGGATCACTTCTTTAGAAGACTAAAGCCAAGTCTATGAAAAGTGATGGCGATTAAAGACTTCGACAACTATGAGGAGATTGTTTGTTATGCCCTTAAGGATGAAATGGAGATCAGAGACTCTTAGTGGAATCGTGGACCCAAAAACAAGAAGAGGAAAATGGAATCTAATGTGGGTGGTCCCATAAATAAATTCCATGATGGAAATAAGTTTAATCATCCCACATATAAAAATTGTTGGAAGAATCATCTTGGGAACTATATAAAGGGAACCAAGAATTTCTTAAAATGTGGAAAGTTGGGAAATCTAGCTAAAAACTACTGACAGCATATGAAGAATACCACTAATTAGGAAGAGTAAAGGAAGGTTCAGATAAATGCTGAGCCAGTGGTGTAGTGTTACAATTTCAAGGAGCTTGGGCATTATGAAAACAATTTTCCTAAACTGAGGGTTGTCGAAGCCAATCAACAACAACCTCCAAGGGAAAAAAATAAGGGATTATGATATCACTAATACAGAGGTGAAGTCGGATAATGATTTGGTGATAGATGTGCTAGTTATTCATTCAAGAATAGTGAATGTACTATTTGATTTTGGTTCTACACATTCTTTCATATCTTGGAAGTTTAGTTAAACTATTAAAACACCAACTCAAAATATGGAGGGTATGTTATCTATGAGAACATCAAATGGGGAAATTATTGCATCCATGGTTTATAACTCCTCCCCGGTTAATGTTTGTGGACTGAACCTCCCAAAAAATTACATCATACTTCCTTTAGTGGATTTTGACGCTATCTTGGGTTGGGATTGGCTATATTTATAAAAATACAACATCAACAGTTGGGAAATGAAGATTACTCTTCAAATCCCAAAGAATCCTCCAATTATTTAAAACTATAAAGAGGAAGATGAATATTTTTTAGAATCAATTTCACAAGTTTGGATATTAACTTCTTATGACCAATCATTTCTAGCTCAAATGATTGAGACAAAGGAGAAAATCTTGCTCAAATACATGCCCATCATGAGGGATTACACTAACGTATTATTTGAAGAGTTTTCTAATATTACTCCTGATCAAGAGGTTGAGTTTTCAATTGAAATTTTTCATATATCTCTTCCTATATCAAAGACACGTTATATAATGGCCACCATAGAGCTAAAAGAGCTAAAGAAGCAGTTATTAGAAAATATGGAGAAGGGTTTTATATGCTCGATTGCTTCACCATGGGGTGTGCTATTCCTCTTCATAAAGAAGAAGGATGGATCAACGCACCTCAGCATTGATTATCTTGATCCCAATAAAATGATGATGAATAACAGGTATCCCCTTCCACAGAGAGATGACTTTTTCGATCAGCTTCATGGGGCCAGTTATTTCTCTATGGTGTACCTTTAGTCAAGATAACACCAAATAAAGGTGAGGAAAGAAGATATTCCCAAGAATACCTTTAGAATGAGGTATAGACGCTATGATTTTATAGTAATTCCCTTCGTACTCATTAATTCTCCAGAAATTTTCATGGATTTATTAAATAGAGTCTTTAGATATTACCTCGACAAATTTGTGGTAGTATTTATTGATGATATTCTGATATACTCCAAGAGAGAGGAGTAACATTATGAGCATTTTAATATTATGATAAATACTTTGTGAAGGTATAAGTTGTATAAAATGTACAGTAAATGTGAGTTCTTGATAGAGGAAGTATCATTCTTGGGACATGTTATCACCAGTAAAGGGATATATGTGGACCCTTTCGAGACATAGGTGATTAAAGAGTGGACTAGGCCAACATCTGTAATGGATATCCATAGATTTTTGGATATATTCGAGTATTACTGATGCTTTTTGAAGAACATTTCATGATTTTCAAACCCAGTGACCAAGATGACATGAAAGGGAGTGAAGTTTGTCTGGATGCAAGACTGTGTAGACTGTTGTAAGGAGTTGAAAAGGAGGCTAATCACTGCGCCAGTACTCACACTCTCAACAAGTGTAGAAATCTTTTTGGTGTATAGTGATGCTTCAAAGAATTTGATAGGTTGTTTTCTAATGAAAAATTATAATGTGATAGCTTATACCTCAAGGAAGATGAAAATACATAGGCAAAACTATCCTATGCATGATCTAGAGTTGGCAGCTATGATCTTTGTGTTAAAAATCTAGTGGCATTATCTCTATGGGGAGAAGTGTGAGATATATACTAATCACAAGAGTCTCAAATATATATTCACATAAAAATAGATTAATATGAACCAATTAATATGGATATATCTCATCAAGGATTATGAATGCTCAATCCACTACCATCTTTGTAAGGAAAATAAGGTATCTGATGCTCTAAGTAGAAAGGATCTTGCATCATTATCAACGATGAGAATTGAAAAGGATATGATCTTATTTTATTTGTAGAGGATGTACATGGGAATCATTAAAGGAGGAACATCATCAATATTTTCTCAAATGATTTCTAAATCATCCCTTACAGAGAAAATAAAGGATGCTCAAAGAAAAGATGTGGAAATTATGAAAAGGGTGGAAGCTATCAGAAATGGGAAATACTATGAGTTAAAGATTTAAAAGTATGGAGTCATAAGGTTTGGGCCATGATTATGTGTTCCATACGATCCAGAGATAAATAAGGATCTTTGGAATGATGCACATAGATCAACATTCTCTATCTATCCAGGGAGCATAAAGATGTATCAGGATCTCTGAGAGAACTTTTGGTAGGACAATATAAAGAAGAAGATTATTGAATATACATAAAAGTTCCTAGTATGCCAACAGGTGAAGGTTGGAAGATATAAGTCTAAGGGGATGATGCAACCACTACCCCTATCAACATGGAAGTGGGATAAAATCACTATAGACTTTGTCAGAGGACTTCCAAGAACATCTAGATGAAACAATGCTATATAGGTCATTGTGGATCATCTTACAATGATATATCTCTTTATCATAATTATATAGGACTTCTCATTGGATCAAATTGCATGTATATATATCAAATAAGTGGTAAGTCTTCATGGAGTACCACTATCTAATGTATCTAATAGAGATTCGAGATTCACCTCAAAGTTATGGAAAAGTCACCAACATGCTCTAAGAACTGAACTAAACTTTAGTGTATCTTATAATCCTCAAAATGATGTCCAATATAAGTGATATATTCAAAAACTAGAAGATATGTTGAGATAATATCCTATGGACTTCAAAAGAGGATGGGATCAACATCTTTCACTGGTTGAATTCTCCTATAACAACAGTTTCCACTCGAGCATCTGAATGGCACTATATGAAGCCCTTTAAGGGAAAAGGTGAAAAACACTGCTGTGTTGGGATAAATTTGTTGAGAGTAATCTAATAGGACTTGAAATGGCCAAAGAAATGGTGTATAAGGTGAAAACCATTCAAAAGCACATCAAGGTAGCCCTAATTTGACAAAAGTGTTATGCAGAAAATCATCGATGAGACATTGAGTTCAAAGTTGGAGACATGGTATTTCTACGCATATCTCCATGGAAGAAGGTCAAGAGATTTTGGTAGAAAGGAAAGCTATGTCCCAGATACATCGGCCCCTTCGAGATTCTTGATCGTGTAGGAGATGTGTCTTATCAACTAGCACTTCCACCTACCCTGTCAAAAGTATATGATGTCTTCCACATATCCCACTTAAGGAATTATATACCAGATCCTTCACATGTACTCTCTTTAGAGGTGGTATAGTTGGAGGATGATCATTATTATGAGGATAAGCTAGTGAAAATCTTGGATCATAGAGATAAATTTCTACTTGAAAAGACTACTCACCTGGTCAAAGTATTATGGTGGAACCATAAGTAAGAAGAGGAAACATGGGAACTGGAGGAGGTAATGAAGGAAAAGTATTTGCACCTATTTATGTCTTAGAATGAAAAAAAAACTTTAGGGTGAAATTTCATAAGGGGGGAATAATGTAATGACCCAATGTATAATCAGTTGAAATTCCTCTCTTATAATTATGTCATATAATCCCATGAAATTACAACACAATGAACTACTAAGTGATATGTGACCTTTAAACATAATATTATCACCTCTATGATTTGGATTTCAAAAAATATGACATACATAGTTGCGATCAGTGTGATGTTTAGAGTCTAACGAAACAAACTGAATTTTTAATTAATAGTAACCTAGCCTTATGAATAGTAACATACCCTTATGTATTGAAATATGGCCCTTATAAATAGTAATATAACCCTTATGAATAGTAAATATTCCAAATTAATTGTAACCTCTTTCATGAATGTATAAATAAAATTCATGCATCTTATAAGTGATAATATGACCATAGTAAAAGTATTGGTATTTTTGTAAGTCATAAATAATTAATTACAACTAATTAATTAATTTAAAATAAAATGTATTTTCCTAAAATGTGGTCATAAATTAACAATTTTATGTATTCAGGTTTTAAGATAATTTTATAAGACCTTATCTAATTTTTAAAGTATTATAAAACCAGTTATAGTTTTAAAATCCATATTTTTCATGAAAATTATTATTTTAATTAAAAATTAAATTAATCATGTTTATAAAATTATTTTTGAACAATGGTGTTCATTTTTGGATTCTACACATCAAAAAATGTTTAGGTTGAATTTTTGGGATTTATCTAAAATACATGGATTTTTTGTGAATAGTAAAATAAATTAATTTACTGTATAAAAAATGATAATTTGAATCCGCTATTCCTAAAATCATAAGTGATATAAGTGTTGGATCAGGTTATACCAAATATTCACAAGAGGGGGTGAATTGTGTTGTTTACAATTTCCCTACAAGATTGTGATCTGTCCTTTTAACTTTATCTGAATGATTAAGTGGCGGAAAATAAATTGCAAAGAACACATGATGTATAGTGGTTTGGAGAACAGAAGGCCCCTAGTCCACTCCATCAATTCTCAACTCCATGAGCTTGAAAATTTTCACTATCTGGTCCTCTTATCAAAGGACCGTTCCACAACTTAGTGCAGTCAGTTGACCCCTTTACAAGTTTAAGGCTAAACAGAGCCTCCTGGTTCATACACAGAACCAAATACATAGCTTACAATGAGAAGCTGGTTACTCAAAGTAAAAGAGTATTTGTTCTTTGAAATACATTCCAGTTCTTCACAATTGCAACAGCCCGCAATTGACAGTAGAATGATCGTCGTCTTTAGAAAATATATTCTTCGGTTATAAGTAGTTCTAAGCCAATCCAGTTACAGTAGATCTTGAAATATAATTTGAAACTTTAATAAATAGTCAATTCACAAAAGATATTTGATGTAGAATCGGTGAATCTTCAATCATGTTTCTTCTTCATTGGAAAATAGAGTTTCTTCCTTCTTCATAACCGTAGAACGGTAAGTCTCAATAGTCTCTGTAAATTGTAGCAGTGAAAAACTCAAGAGCTTAATATATATTTTTGATGATTCGCCTCAATATCTATAATACAAAATAATACAGGTATATAATGAATAAAGATGAGAGTTATCCATTTAAAAATTTAGATCCACAAAATTTGCCTTTAGAATCAAAATATTCAAAAGTTTGAATAACAGAGCAGTCGTAACTCCACTGAAAATTCAGCATGAAAAGATCCTCTTAAAATAATCCTCTGAATAAAAAATTAATAGCATTGAATTAGTCAAAGACATGTTTTAGATTTGGGCTTTTAATCTGGCTTGAAATCATCCTAATAATCTGCATGAATATCATTTCTTTATTAAAGACATAATATAAATATTTGATGCCAAACATAGGGTTGGACTGCATAGCATACAATCTCTGAATGTAAGGTTCATAACGTAAGGTTGATCTCAAACATAAGGTTAATGATCTATACTTTTCTCATCTTCCAAATGTAATTTTGATCATTCAAAAAAGAAAATTTGATAAACCATACTTTTTTCTTCAACTCTAAAATGTATGGTTGTTCTCAAAAGTGAGGTTGATGAACCATAATTTTAAAAAACAAACTTAAGGTTCCATACTCACATAATGATCTTCTTCCATACTTTTCCGATTTCAAAAATGTAAGGTTCCTTCTTTCATACTTTTCTAATAATGTAAGGTTTCTTAACCAAACTTTTATGATAACATATGGTTTCTTAACCATACTTTTCTGATAACCTATAAAGTTAATGATATATTCCATCCTTACTCTATTCTCTTCAACATAGGGTATGAACAGTGTTTCCAGAACATGCTCAAGTAATTTCCGAACATGTAGAGCATGAACAGTGTTTCCAGAACACGCTAAAAACAATTTCCAAATAATTTTCCAAATATTCCACATGAATTAAACCCTTTAATATTATTTCAAAGTAGAGAAATAAATAATATTAATTTCCTAAAATATACTCAAAGTAAAATTATTATAATAACAAATCAGGATATTTTTTAGCATCAAAATCATCATAAAGAGATAGAGTATTGTTCTTAAAAATCTCCCCCATATAAAATTATGTATTGTTGAAAACAAAACTTTCTCAACAATAAGCTCCAAAATATCTAACTCACATGCAATTATTACTATTTTAAGTCATGTAATCATCACTTTTTCTGATCTTGAGGGAAATTAATAATCTAAGGAATTAAATATTATGAATACCCTGCTCTCCTCCACTATAAATTCCACCCCTCCTTACCTATTATATTCACTCCACTCAAGCCTTGTTCCTTTCTTAAATTATGAACAAATATCTCCCTAATATCTTACCCAATTTCTATCATCCCTTTGTCTTATCAAAAGACCAAATCATCTTCGTTAAGAGTCTCTCAAGATTTAATCAAGAGGTAAATTCATCTTTTCTTTTCTTTCACTTTCCTCTCAAGTTACTTTGTTTTCTTTTATATCCTTACCTATCCTAATCCCGAATGCTATGAAAAATATAGTACCTTATATATAATAGAATTTTTTTATGATAATGGGATAAGTTTTTATCATCTATTCTTTACTCCTCTTTTATACTAGTAGTAAAGACACCATCTAAGATGTGTTAATTTACCACATTCAACGATGGTGGGTTTTCATTTTTTGTTACCATCTTCAATTATGGTCATGAAACCATTTTTATGGTTAAACCAAACTACTAAAAATTTATTTTATCTCATGTGATGTTCTGTAATCTTTTTTCACACATGACGTAAAATAATAATATAAAACAAGTTAATTGTGACCAAAATCACCAAATTAATCCAAGAGTTTATCATTAATATTTTATATAATGATTCAACTTCACTCCAAGTAACCAAATTAAATTTACAACCATATAACCTTATGGATGTTTAATAATAAAATATAACTCTAATTCTGGACAACCATCCCCATTTTACATGATTCTTCATCTGTGAAAATAAGTAAACTTGTCATTAAAACCGAGGAAGCAAAGGGACCCGAACAATAAAATTGAACCTCATAACCAATCAAAATGGTAATAAATGAACATAAAAAGGTTATACTAAATATTGTAAATGTAAAATAGGTTCTATAATTATTAATTAATAAACCTAATTTTATTATTCATGTCATTAATATTAAGTGGAGAACACCATTAGACTTAATGTAAGGTATCCTTTCTATTTCACTTTTATTCAAGAATGTTCTCTATGTTATGCTCTTTTATGTGTAATCCATAATGATGGGGTATGATTTCACACCTCTCTCATACTTACCTAATGATTTATAAGTGATTATAAACCCATTTTATTTCTCATTAATCCCTCTTAAGTACACATTATACCATATTGAAAATCCGTAAGAGATTCTACCCGAACCTCCTTTATTCCTTCGGGTTGCTTCATCTTTCCTATTATCAAAATGAAGTTATCTTATATTTTTATTTAAATCTTCTAAATTCCATGTAAATGTACCAAATTCATTTATCAAGACCCATTATCATTTTCATTTGTCGTTATACATGTTTTTAAGCGATTCCCTTTTTAATACTTCCCGATAAGCAAACTTGTTTTAAGGGAACTTCCCGAATTCTTACCCAATTCCAAGTGAACTCTATATTCTATTTTATTCAAAAAAATTATTTATAAAATCAGTCTTTTTATAATGAAAACCTTATTGGTTAACCTCTGGTTTTATATAAAATATTTTTCACTTTTCTATTTTAAAGGCTCTATAGTATTTTCCTTAAAACCGCACAAAAATGTTTTAATGCTAAAATTTCTTAAAAACTATTCTTTCATGTTGTCAATTCTGTTTTACATCATTTACCATGAAATATTATTATTTTACCTTATTAATTTCCATGTATGTTTTAATTCCTTTCTTTCATTGACATTTGTGTGATACACCCATTCATTATGCTTTATGACATGATTATGATACCCATTTATTTACATGGGTACCCTTATGTTTGTGTATGATTGATTATATATGATTATTTATGTGGAAAATATATTCATGAACATATTAATATGGGTTCAACCAGATATCGCTCCAAAGCATTGGGTAAAGTTGAGTCTCATGAGATGTTATGTGAAACAGTCTTGGCGGTTAGCCTTGGCTTGTGCTACCATGTACGACGGTCTTGGTGGTTAGCCTTTGCTTGTGCTACCATGTTCAATGGTCTTATTGGTTAGACTTGAATCATGCTAAATTCATGTTTTATATTTCTTCCACTTTACTATGTCTCCATATTTATATGATTCGATGTTCATATGTTATGATTCCATTCGTTACGTGCCTTTTTATATCATCATTTCATGCCTCTATCCCATGTGTTAATGCTTTGTTCTTATGGTTACTCCCTTATTGGGATTTCAACTCATCCCTTCGTTCATGTGATCCCCAGGGTACCCTATTCAGATGTAAAGGACAAAAAGAAGTTGGGACTTATTTATGAATATTAAATAAATAAGTGTTTTTTAGTTCAATATTTTCAGTTTTATGTACCTAGTCTTCCATGACACTAGACTTCACAATACATGGCTTGTACTCTAATGTATAATTGTACCCAGAATCATGTAATGTTTTGCGTAAAATGCTAGGGTATCTATAGGTTTAATGATAAAAAAACCTCTAAGATGTGGGGTGATTTTTAAGGAAGGGATTTTGGAAAGTGTTCTCTAATATAAATTTCTCAAAAGGTGTGAAGAAGATGAGAAAAAGGACCCTTTTATAAGTGATGGTAACAGTGCTATTGGAATTACATAAAATCTTAAATTAATATTAATTAATTTTCAAAGAATAATGGACTTAAAATAAATCATTTATGAATATTTTATGTTATAGTGTCTAAAAATTGAAATATATGTATATAATTTATACAATTTTATTAGTCATTTTAACCCTTATCACTTTGTTTTAACCCCCAATTAACCATTTTGACTATTACCGTAATAGAAATTCTTTTTACTCTTTAGGGGTCAAGAAACTTACTATAAAAGTAAAATTACTCAAAAATGGACCATGGTTGATATTATCAACAATATAGCATTCACTTGGTTAAAGATAAGTTTTCTCGAATTTCAAATCATTTAATAAATCATTATTTATTATAAAATATCATTAATGACATTTTTTGAACTATTTATTTAATTTGACTTCAAAAATAACTTAACAATAAAGGAATTTGAATATAATCCTTTCATGCATCTCTATCATGTTATAATTATATAAATAAAATTTAACATAATAATTCCTTCAAATTATATTACATTTAATATTATTAAAATCATTTTTTTTCTATTAATTGAATAAATACTATATCAACATTGCATAAGAATTTAAGGAAATTATTTCATAACAAAAAATTAGAAATAAATTACCATGGTAAAAAATAATTTATATTTAAAATAAACATCTATAGCTAAAAATGTCTTCTATTTATCCCTATTTAAATAATATAGATAATAAAACAAAGATAATGACATTTTTTACTTTACATAAAATAATATAAAGGTAAAAATCAAAGGTAAATGGAAATAAAAGGTCAAATTTTCAAACTTTGGATGATTATGGATGAATAGAATCATATAATAAAAAAATTCATGTGTTAGGGTCATTTTTTAGTTCTTATCATGTTATTTTTAACATTAATTACCTGATTTATCCTTACCTAGGTGACAAATAATTAGTACGATTACTATTTATATAGTTCAAAAATAAAAGAGAACTATTTACAAAATTTAGACCTACTGATTCCAAATATGGAATCCATTTTTCAATATTCAATTCAAATAATTTTTATAATTTAATTTAAAAATAAACCCTTAATATACGATGAAAACAATTTTTTAGAAAAATGAATTATATGTATAAAAATGTTTCTATCATAAATTAAAGCATAAAATTCATTCTAAATACCATTATTGGAAATAAATATTTTAAATAAAACCATATAATGTATGAAACCCCAATTTTTTAGAAATATTTTTTCCCTTTTTTAATGAAAAATTACCTAATATTCCAATAATGAATATTTCACTATAATTAATCAAAAAATGATTTATTTAAAAATAATTTGTTTTTTTTCAGAATTAGCTAATGTTTTTAAAGAATCTATTTGCCTCAATGTGTGATAAATTGTGTGGAAAATGGAGATCCCAATTTCATTAAATTCATGGAATGAGATGGTCATTCAGGCTAGAATTAACTCATGTCATCTTAATAAAAATTATAATCTATTTTTAATGGAAAATTTTATAAAATAAATTTAGTGTCTACAATTATTAATTAAACTACAAGTGGTGTTATAAAGAAAATAATAACTTATTTATTGAGGAAACTAATTTTATACCTCACCTTGTAACGGTCATGAAATAAAAATATTAAATATATATATCAGACATAGACAAAACTTAATTAGGTTCAAAGACACTCATTGCCAAAATAGTCAAAAACACCCATAAATTTGGTTCAAGATCCATTATACCCATTATCATTGTAAAATATTTGAAAATATATTACTTGAAGAAAAGTATATACACATTGTTTCAATTGTTAATAAACCTTATTTGAAAACATTCCTTTTCACATGATCAATCACAACCTCATTCTATGACTCATTATGATATCTGTATAGCTCATCATCTTTATATTGACCAACTACCTAAAAAATGGATTATTATAGGTGTTGTGAAAATATTTTTCTGATTCATCCATTCTAAAACTCTTTCGGATGGAAATTTATCTCATATCTTACTCTTCATGCAAAGGAAAAAAACCCCTCTAGATAAGGTGATAATTATGACCATTCATAATAGTTCTGTTATTTCCCAAGTTAATTTAGAAATCCTCTAACACCCCCTAAAAACCTCAACAATAACCAAGACCCTTCTAGAAACACCCTTCAAAATTGAGTCCAACCTAAAGAATCTAATGAATAAATACTGTATAATAATATCCTATTTTAATAATTTACCCATGTTTTAATACATGACATGTGAACATAATTAGAGAAACCAGATAATTCAATTATGGAATGCCAAGGGTTAGGTAATCTTTATTCTCAATAAGAAGTTAGCATAAGGGATAATAAAATTCATGATGTTTTAGCATATGATATATTTTACAACTTCCAATCCCCATGATGGATACAAGTGATTCAAGATAATATAACAAAACCATCATTACTATAAAATTTAGAAATAAAAATGATGGAAAATATAATATAAAGAAGTGTCCCATTAAGGGAGAGAAAACTAAAATTAATTTTCCTCGTAGCTTAACCATTCCTCTAACCTTTCCCCAAATATCCACTCAATCTTGGAATCGTAATGAAATTGAACATTATAAGGAGATCAAAAATTTCATGATACAAGTTTTTATAAAATTATTTGATCCCAATAGTAATGAATTAATTATTATGAAAGGGTAATATTTTTTAGTAATATATTTATATTGATCCAAATAACACTATAAACTAAGTGGATGGATTCTAGTACATTATTGATTTGATGTACTATAGGGGAGTTCTTCTTTTCATGATGGTAAGTATGATATAAGAACTTCCATAAATATAATGAGTCACTCTATGTTATCTTATTTGTAAGTTTGAGAGTTAAATCCTTAATGTATTGTTATTCAGTTGGAAAATAAAATCATTATGCACCCTATTGGGGTAAGATATATTTTTCTAGTTATAATTAAGTATATATATTTTTCTACTAATTTCTATATGTTAAAAAATGATGATTGAAGGATAAATTGAAAAATACCCAATAATTTTTGGAAGATCTTTCTTAAAAAATTCTTAAACTATAATTAATACACAAAATGGCACATTATATATGGAGTTTATTTTTGATATTATCCACCATAATATCTTTAATTTCATTAATCACCCCTCCAAGGAACATTCAAATATTCCTCTTAATTTTATTAATGTACTTCAATTACCCATCAATAGTTACTTCTATCATATGATCCAATTTATGAGTTCATCATTAATTGAATCGCTATAAAATAAAAAAAATGTGTTGATTGTTTTATGGGATTGGAAAATACTATACCAATTTATTAATTGATTATTTCTTACAAAATGAGGTTTTAATGGTTATCAATGATTCCATATATCTTATTAAAATTTTATTCCTGTAATAAAATTAACTATTGAGTAGATAGATTTTGTCATTTAACTCCCTATTTCCCATTCCCTCTCATCAAACCAAAAACCATTGAATTAGAACTAAGAATACTACCTCCAAATTTAAAATATGATTATTTTTAAAATATTAATAACTTTTCATCCATTATTTCATGTTCACTTATTCAACAGAATGAATGAATATTTATTGAAAATTTACCGAATTATAGACAATAATTGGAACACAAATATTTTGACATTATTTATATTAGTCCATAAATTTTATTCATTATACTTTATTAAAAAATGAGGCAAAATCAGTAGGGAAGATAAAATAAATATTGAGGTAAAACATCTTTTATATTGCTAAAAAAGTGATGATAATATTATTGGTTAACATATATAAGTTTCATGTGCTTCTACATCCATAAAGTTTAAATTTATTTTTAATAAATTTTAAAGTTTTATATGATTTTTCATGGACAAATTTATCAAATTATATTATATACATATAAAATTTATGCATATAGAAGAAAGAGATTAACTTTTAGGGAATATGTGAAATATATATATAATTATTTTCAAAAAATATAATAATTAAATAAAACTTGTAATTTTATTATTATTATTTCAATTGTTAGGATTTTGAAACCTCATTAGGTCACCAAATTATGTTTTCTGTAATGAAAGGCTTCGATTAATCATAAGGAGGCAGCAATAGTGATACTTTTATAGTGATAGATTAATTGATAGGAAGTTTTGATGAGTTCAGTGGAAGGAGTGATCACATAGTAAGGTTGTAAATTTTTGAGATTGTGATTATCAAAGTCAACCAGATGTATCCAATGGGATTGAGTATTTTTATAGATGATTGGTGGTCATTTTTAAAAATAAATTGAGGTTCTTCGATGTTGGTGAGTTGTTCCAATGGTTTTATCAGCTGGACTTATATATTAATATGATTATGGAACCTAATGAGTTATAACAAGATTACTTGGTATAAGTGATCCGTGTTGTTGACATGTTACTTGTTGTAATATTAATGCTTCCTAAGATATCAAACTATTGTAGTTTTCTCCCATGGTAAAAGGTTTTAAAATTCAAACCACTTAAAACCAAAGTTTTTTTAGCTTACAATTTTTATTAGCTTGTTTTCATTCTTTTGTGAATAGTTTTTGGGAGACTTTCTATGTGGTAATTTAGAGTGAATCTGCATTCCTAAGTTCTAGAGCATTTATCATGATAGGTTGGTATGTCTTTTTCATGTTAAATTTGGAGGAGTTATGTGGATTTGGGATCCTTAAACTTGTGGTTTAACTTTTGGTGAACTCATTATTTTGTGCATGTTTATTCCCAAAAAGTGGTATCAGATCTTAATTCACAAAAAAATTATTTCTCTAAACATACTCAGGTATATTCATTTTATATTTTGTTCTTATCATTATTTGATTTAAGGTATGTTATAGTATGTGATAATGGAATTAGAAGATGGAAATATCAGGGTTGATAAGTTTGATAGAAGGGACTACAGCTTCTAGAGGATATAGATAGAATATTATCTCATACAAAAGGACTTGGGTGTTCTATTACCAGTATCAAAATAGAGAAGATAGATAAATAAGAATGGAAACTATTAGATCATAAGTCACTCATAATGGTAAGTATGACATTGGTAAGAAATGTTTCCCTCAATATATTAGATGATAAAATAACCACAAAACTGATGGATACTCTGAAAGACATGTATGAAAATAAAATAGTTTTAAACAAGGGGTTTCTGATGCATAGGTTATTCAGTATGATATTTCCATATGTAATTACAACTACATACCATGTTAATGAATTTAATATTATTTGGAGTTTACTAATTTTAGTTAATTTCACATTCAAAAAAAAATTGTTGTTTCTTTTTCAACATCACTACCAGAGAGTTGGGAGGCAATGGTCACTACCATCAATAATTCAACCAAAAAATCAAAATTTCTCTCTGACAATTTTAGAAACAAAATATTGAATTAATAACTCTGGTATAGGGAATTATCATAACCAAATGAAAATATTTTGAATATAGAAGTTATAGGATGGGCTCCCAAATAGAAGATGAGTTAGAAGAAATATAATAAATAAAGAGGTGAATGTATTTTAAATTCTATCAAGCCTATACCTACTTGTTTCCATTTTATAAATAGGGGGAATATCATACAAGATTGTAAGGATAAGAAAGCATGTTCTATAAGATCAGATTACATAAGTTCCACTTATTGAAATTAAGTGGAATATATTAGTGACTTTCTATTATGTTTTTATGATATGGTGGAATCATAGGTTTTTTATTCTAGATAATCATTCCTCTCCACATTAGAGAAAGGGTGCATATAGAAATATATATCTAGAAGTTTCATTATGGTGAACTTGGAAGATGACGAGACTCTTAAGGTTTTTCAAATGGGTGATATAAATATCTAAATTTAAAATTGATGCATAATGGAATTAAAGGAAGTTCAACATATCCCATTCCTATAGGAAAATATTGATATCTAGATGAGGAGGGATATGGGACTAGATTCGTTAATTATGTATTGAAAGTCACTCTAGGATAAATTTTCATTGTTATAGGTGTTAAGAATGGGGCCTTGTATCTAACTAGAAGTTTATATGGATATTTTATGGTCAAAAATACAACTATTGGATGTTTTAAGTTATGGTATAATTGAATTGGTCATCTTAGTGAGAAGAATATAAGGATTCTTGTAGAAAATTATGTACGAAATCTTGATCATACTGATATAAAAAATTGTGAGAGTTTTATACTTGAGAAATAAAGTAATGTTTCATTTAATTTCAATGAAATAAATCCACATAGATATAAAATTAAAATTTTTAATTTAATTTTATGGTGCCATCCCTAGTTTGATGTCTTGTAATTTTTATATACTTTTTCATTTTTATTGATGACGTAAGAAGAAAAGTGTGGATATATTTGTTGAAGACTAGATCTGATGTATTTTGTGTCTTCATCCAATGGAAATTAATTATTGATGGTAGACTATAAGAAGGATCAAATGTCTTAAGTTAGTTAATAATGATGAATATAGATAAAGGGACTTCAAATAACATTGCAGAAACAAGGGAATCATACATGATCAAACTATTCCCAACACACATGAATAAAATAGTGTTTCTGGATAGATTAACAGAATACTGATTTAGAAGGAACATAACATGTTGTTTTATTCTAGTGTGTCTAAATAAATTTGAGTGAAATCATTAAATTTCACTATGAACTTAGTCAAAAGAAGTCCATTGGCACCAGTAGGGAAGGAGATTTCCAAGTAGTTATGGTTTGACAAAATTATATAAATTTATTATATGAATGTTTTTGGAAGTATTTAATATGTTGACATTGATTCTAAAGATAGTAAAAACCTCAAGGCTTAGTTTAAATTTTTTTTTCTCTGTGGGTTATAAAGATGAGAACTTTTTTCATCAACTCAGGGATGAAAATTTTCAGAAGATCAACAAAGATAGAAATTTTCTATTTAATAAGAAGGTTTTGTAAAAAGACTTGAACTTAGAAGAGGTTGAAATTGATTTCAAGGAATCAAAAATTTAGACTCAAGTGGATCTTGATGGTAAAACCAGAAGTATGAAACTTATGGTATATTTAGATGATGGAAAAAGTCTTTTGGAACATAGGTCAATAAAAGATATACCTAAATGCTCAAGGACTGAAGAGGTGCTATATAAAGCTATATAAGTACAAACACCATAAGTTCATGCACTAGAATATATATCACCAGAAGGAGTTAGATCATAGGTTGAATAGTGAGTGATATTCGTAGTCAAGTGACTCGTGGAAATATATGTTCATGAATTGTACTATATACTTCTAAGGGATGAAGGATAACCTAAGATCCTAGAGGAGGTGGAATAATTTAGTTATTATGGTAAGTGGAAGTTAACTATTAAGGAATAAATATATTAATTGTATTCAAAGGAGACTTTAGAGCTAATATAATTACCATCAGGAATCAAATAACTAAATAATAAATTGGTTTTCAAATTAAAAAAAAAGTATAATAAAGTGGAACCTATAAATCTAGGATGGTGGTGAAAGGATTTCAATGGAAAGAGGGAGTGGACTTATCTTAAATATTTTTACCAGTATTAAAACATACTACCATATATATAGTCTTGATTTAAGTTGCTACATATGATTTTTGTTTAGAAAAATGGGTGTAAGGAACATGTTTCTTCATGGAGATTTTAAGGAATACATTTACATGAGGCAAAAAATTAGTTTAAAGGTTAATCAGAATAAGGAATTGGAGTGTAATCTAAAACATATTTTGTATGGATTGAAACAATAACCACCTCAATAGAAATACATCTTATTTATGGTTGAAAATGGTTTCATGAAAAAAACAACTCTTATCACCAATACTATAAAAACGTTGTTCATGAATTATTGGTTTATCATATTTCTCATGTATATTGATAATATTCTTCTAGTGGGACTATGAATTCAATGGATCAAGGATGTGAAGTGTGAGTTATCCAAAATATTTGAAATGAAGTATCTTAGTGTTGCAAAGAATTTTCTAAGAATAAATATTGAAAGAGATAAAAAAACTATGAGTTTAGTGTTATCTCAAAGAGAGTACATTTGGAAGTTCATTAAGCAGTTTACAATGATTGGATGTAAATTAGTTTCAACTTACATGGTTGTACTCTTTAATTTATGAAGGGTGATATCACCATGAATGGAAGATAAGGCAAGATATATGAAAAACATTTTGTTTCCTTTTTTAGTTGTCAAGTTAACGTATGAAATGGTTTTCACTTGCTCTGACATTGCATTTATATTGGGAGTCATTATCCGGTATATGATAAATCCAAGGGAAGAACACTAGGGATTCATGAAATAGATTATCAGATATCTCAAATCAATGAAACATATTTCTATATATTTTAGACTTTCCAAACCAATGCAAGGATATATTGGTGTGTATTTTAGGGTAGATTTTGATACTCATACGAGTATGGAGGGATTTTTGGTCACATTTATAAGAATGGTAATTATTTTGATGTCCAAGTTTTTTTTCAACAGTATAACTATATATAATAAATAAAAAATATGTTTTTATAATTTAATTAGAAAAATAAATGGAATGGTTGAAATATTTATCGGTGGAACATGGGTGGAATCAATAAAGTAGTTTTCTATACTATGACAACCAAAGTGTGATTCACTTTATGAAATATTTGGTGCTTCATTCCATGACTAAAAATATTGAATTAAAATGTCATTATATTCGTAAATTGCTTTAGTATTGGAATTAATAGCTATTGAAGATTAATGGGAAGAAAAATTAAGCTGATGTGCACTAAGGTTTTGATCTAAGAATGTCTAAGGAAAAATTGTGCCCTGGTGGGATAGGGATGACTAGAAAGTAGAAGGAGATAACTACATGGATGAGGAAGAAAGATGAACATTAGATCTATCTAAGTGTTGAATGTTATCATGGGATCCTTAAAGTAGAATTCAAGTGGGGGATTTTTAGGATTTCGAAGCCTCTTCAGGTCACCAAATTAATTTTACAAGAAGTGCGGTCTTCAGTTCATCATAAGGAGGAAATGATAGTGAGACTTATACATAAAATAATCAATCGAGGTAAGGTTTTAATGAGTTTAGTGAAAGGATCAAAAATTGTGGTCAAGAATTCATGAGATAGATATGCACTTATTCAACCAAATGCATCCATTTGGATAGAGGATTTCTATAGGAGATCATTGGTCACTATGGTGAATAGATAGAGTCCCAAGAAAGTAGGAGGTTGGTGCCACCAGTTTTACCAGATTGACTTCTCTATTAATATGGGGGACCACCTAATGAGCTGTAACGTGATTAATTTCTCTCATTTATCCACATAGTTCTCAAGTCAATCAATGTAATATTTTTAGTTTCCAATATATAAAACTATTACAGTGCTCTCCCATGAATTTATGAGGAAAATACAAACCACATAAAACCAAAGAGTCCATTAATTATTTGTTTTTATTTTATTATTTAAATTCTTAGGTGAATATTTGTTGGAAGACTTTGTATTTGGTAATTTAGGGTGGATTTGGATTCTAGAGTTTTGGAGCATTTAGTATGGGAGGTTGGTGTGTATGTTGTGTGTGAATTCTGGAAGAGGTAAACTTCTATTGGATATGAGATTATGTATATGGTGGTTTAACTTCCTGTGAAGTAATGATTTATACCATTATAATTTTTTCCTCTAATTGAAAAATATCATTGTAAAATGAATTTTAACTAATAAAGTTGTTTTTTTAATCATTTATCAAAAAAAATTAAAAAATACATTTTTAGGTTTTTTATATAATATTAACTGCATATGTTGTCTAGATTATTACCATTTTTATGCACATATTATGTATGTTTAAAATCATAATTTCATGAATAAGTAAAATAATCTTACTCATAACATGTTCTCCTAAAAAATAAGATAAATTTTGTGTATAATTATGCACTATATTTCAAAGAAAATTAGAAATTGTCTCATAGATTATATGAGACAAATTTAATAAACAATAATAAAAATTATACAGAATGAAATTTAGCTCATGTAGTATGTGAGATAAATTTTATGAATAATGAACTAGTATAATTTTAGACTTTAGAGGAGGATGAATTCAGGTGACCGCCATTTGGTGATCGTTATTGACTATATTAGCAACCATCAAATGGAATTCACTCGGATTTTCTCATGCCCCATCCCAATTTCCCCCTCCCTTATTAATCCCACCCCCTACCTCCACCCTTATAGATCCCCCCTCTCCCACCATCGGGTTTTGTCACATCACCCAACCTTTGACCATCCATCCCCCATCCCAACCTCTTTGTTCATCCCCCATCACATCCCTATCATCGATTCCCCACCCCCCCCATCGATCCCCCATCTCCATCACCTTCATCTTTCACAGCATCACCCCACCTCCAACTATCGAGCCCAATATCGTTTAACCCCTATCACACCCCCACCATTGAGCCTCGATCCCCCCATCCCCCTCCATTCAGCCCCATACCCCCCCCCCCCCACCCCATCAAGTCTCAGTATGCATCGACCCTCCCTCTCCATGCCCCCCATGCAACCACATAAAGTCCCCTAATGCATCGACCCTCCCCCTTCATGCCCCCCCCCCCACAGTCCACTAACACTCTACCATCATCAATCCCCAAGTCATTGACCCCACCCCTGGTTGTAGACCCTCCCCTCATGAGGTAAAACTGGCGCCCCCTACTCCCTATCCCTAATTCCTCTTCTGTATAGTGACACCCTGCCCCTATACTCGCAACCCCACTCTGCTTCCCAGAACAACTGTGACCCTTGTTGTCATGATCTCAGTTTCATTGCATGAATTGAAGAATTACATTAAAATAGTATTTCGTGGGTTATTTGGAATTTAGGTATCTATGGTAAGAAATTTAAGAAAATAGTGTTTTTAATGAAATTAAAGCACAAATCACTTTTTTCATTAAAAATGTTTAAATAATCACTCCATTGTGTTTATAATATTTTGTTCCTATGAAGAAATGTAAAATTTATTTCCTCTTGGAGATAAAATGTTAAATGTCTAAATGTTATGTAAAACTAATTATTTTATAACTTTAAAAACTATGATTAGTAAAATTGTTCTGCATATATGTTAATATAAATATTTTATGAAAATAAATTTTATGTTAGAACAAAAATCATTATTCCTGTTTATAAATTGCTTGAACCCAAAAAAATTGTAGTTATTATATTAAGGAATTATCTCCTTTAAACATGTTATCTGTTATAGGAATTTATGTTCTTTATGAGTGGATAAATGTTTCATGCTTACACTAATAAATAATTATAATAGATATTTAAAATATTTTATTCCCTAAAAATATATTTGATAAAAAAAATGATAGAAAATGTTTGAAATCATAACATTTGTGAATATATGGAATAATTAACCATATTTGTTTAAATATAATTTAATGAAATATTTTGTTTAATTAATAACAAGGTATAATTGTAATGTTAAAACTTATTATAAAACACATGTTTTAAATTTTTATTGATATGAATGATGTAGAAATTATTTATAATTTATTAGGTATTTAACAAAACAATAGTTTACAAAGGTTTAATATTTATCATTGTAATTTTTATTTAAATTACATAATACATTAATGTGTTTTAAAAGTTGTTATATCCAGTTATTAATATATTTAAAATGTGTAGTATGTTTTTTTATATTAATACGCTTATTATATATTTGTAATAATTTTCTAGTTCTTGTTAAAATGTTTTTTATATATTTCAATTATTTTTTCTATTAAATAAAGATATGTTTAAGAGCTGGATTGATATTTCATATATGTTTTCACCAAAATATTATGAGGGGAATAAGTAATTTATTGATTTAAATAGTATATTTCAAAGTGATTTGATTATTTATCCATGCATAAAATGTGAAAAATGATATCTCTTTAAATGAGATATTGTTTGGGGACATCTGAAAACGTTTTTGAAAAAATGTAAGAAATGGACAAGTCATGGAGAAGAGTTTATTACCTGTCACCTAACAAAGTATTGATATAGATTTTGACTCAATAATAGTTGATCTGATGAACATAATGCTTAATGATATGATGTATTAATATAAACCTGAAGATAGTGATGTCATAAATGATGATGTTTGAGGGAGTAATCACGGTTCTTCTATAGATGGAGAAGCATTGAAATTATTTGAAATACCTGATAATTCCAACACTGAATTATATTTTAGATTCACTAAAATTATTAAATTGACATTCATTGTTGAATTATTTCACTTGAATTCTATGAATCATAAAACAAAAACCGCCTTTGACAAGGAGTCGGCACTATTGAAGAAGGTAATCCCTATTGAAGCAAAGATTCTAGAGTCATACTATCAATATTGTAATTTGATAAATGACCTTGGTTTCATATATGAGACCATTGATGCAAGACACAATAACTGTATGTTGTTTAGAAAAGAGAACACACCACTCAATACTTGTACTATTTTTTATTTATCTAGGTGGGAGGACAATGAGATTAATCAAGGTAGTCAAATTCTTTCTGATGGGGTCTTGAATCAAGGGAAATAAGTTACCCTTAAGTAGATGTGTTATTTCCCACTTAAAATGATGTTGAATATACTCTTAATGTTAGATAAAATTTTTAAACTGATGATTTAAAATTTATAGAGAAAAAATAGGTTGATAAATTAAGTCACATGGAAGATTCTTTAGCATGGAAATAGTTTGATCAAACACACTCATTCTTTACATGGGATAGTTGTAATTTTCGACTAGGTTTGGAAATAGATGATTTTAACCCATTTAGGTTGATGGTTGGTGTGACACATAGTATGTGTCTAATTCTATTGATTATATATAATCTTCCCCCATGGTTATGTATAAATTAACTTTTTTCGTTACTTTAAACTTGTATTGATGAATTGAGACGACCTTGTGTGTAACACCCCAAGCTTCTATGGTATTCTTCCCTCTCAATAATACATTAGCGTGTGTTGTACGCAACTTCAAGTTCTAACACACACACACCACAACCAATCGAACTAGCCGTTATGAATAGTAATATGCACTTTTTAAAATTTGATAAATTTTATCTTTCAAAATGGACTTCAGTTTTGGATTCAGAATATCGAAATTAGCCTAGGGTTAAATTTTGGTATTTTTCTAAAAACATTCAATTTATTGATGAATACTGAAAAAACACTGAGTTATAGTTTAAAACCGACTTTTTATTTAAATATTTATTTATTTTATTTAAATATAATTAAGGTCAAAATAGATACATAATACCTATATATGTTCAATGTAATTCATTGGAGTTAGTTTAGAATAATTTTAGCTATATAAAAATTTTATTGAACTTTTCACCGTCTTTTACCCATCTCCTAGGAGAATTTGGAAACTCACATAAAACATAATTTTACCGCTTCTGTGAGTAGAATTTCGAAGATCCGAGAGACACAGTTAATATCAAGGCATAAAATGTGGTTCAATGAGATGAAAATAATTTTTGGTAAATAGTAACTTTTTACTTTTATTTACCACGGTTAAAAGTAAATATGGTAATTAAGGGTAAAAATGATATTAATATTACACTAACACATGTCCTAATTCTATTGGAAAATTGTATCTTGACCAAAAACAACCTTATAAATAAAATATTATCATTTAGGTCCACATGGATTAGATTAGGACATTTATTATTATTTAATTCAAAGAAAAGTTAAAAGAGTTAAAATCAAAGTTTATTTACAAAAACCTTTTTAATATAGGGTTATACATAATATATATTCGGTTGTAAATACTCAATAGAAAGATAAAAATATTTCCTACATAATGGTATTTTATTTATAATTTTTAGACATTAAATAATTTAATTTATTTATGACACAATGGTGATGCAGTAATTACCTAATTAATGAAAAATTAGAATAATTGATATTATAAATACCCAAATAAATGTAATTTTAGACTTTTTATAAATTAAAATACTTTTATAGGTTAATATGAAATATTGGTATTGTTTATATAAATTGTTTTCAAAGTAATAATGCTATTATGAATTTATCAATAAAAAATACCCAATAGTGTCAAAATTGACATAAAAGACTTTAAAACAAATATTATATTATTAATTGATATTAAATTCCTAAAAATATAAGGTTCATCCAAGAGACTTATATAATGATATTTGTATCATTAATGGACCACTTGTAGGGTCTCTTGGATGTATATAGTAAGTTTATTAACTATATAATATAAAAATACAAAGGGACATGGTAAGTGTCAAACTAATTAACTAAGAGTTAAAACTAAAAGATAAGGTTAATATAATGACCCTAACCTGTCTAAATTATACTTGTTGAGTGGTGTTGGACCCATACCCACCTTAACTTTAAATAATACACTTTGGAGTCATTATAAACCTAATATGAATTTATTATAAAATAATATTTCTAGATTTTCCAAAGGTGCCCCTCACCCCTCTTATAAAAGGGCACTCCCCCTACTCACTAATTCACACATTAAAAGCCTTTTGGATCAGAAAAACCCTTCCCAAATATTCTCTCAACTTACATCACTTTAACCTAGAGGCATTAGTTTGATCATAAAGCCAACCTAAGCAGCCCTTTTGATCAAATAAAAAGGAATAACCCGAAGAAGAGGTAATGTTTTCATCACCCTCTTTCAAGTTCCTTTCTTCTTCAAGTTCTTCTTTCTTTGTTATTCCCATTATAAAATAATAACTACATTATCTTATATATATTGTGATGTTATTATAAATATGTTACAACCATATTCATTATTTTATCCATCCTTTGAATTACATGTCACCATACGTGTGTACGTACGGCTTACCGTCTCCACGTCGTGGTGTAATTGTTATTCAATAAATTATTATTTGGATGGGTATAATAATGTTGTGTAATTCATGTAAATAATAAATATAACATGATAATTATCATGTATATATGATATTCCATCCAATTATATATTATTTTAATATCAAAAGAAGGATATTGTCACTCGTGCATACGTACGGACTACCGTCTCCACAAACGTGATGAGATTCATTCTCCGTCGTATCCATTCAAGTATAATTATCATTTTATGATTTAAAAATAATGTTTAATGACTTGATATCATTATGGATATGAATAAGATAAAACCTATCCATGAAAAACATGGCTTACGTAACAAAACATATAAAAGAAAACGAGTAAGTTAACACCCGAAACAACGATTATAATAAGATATTATTAACAAATCAATGTTAAAAGATCATATATGATATCATATTAATGTATATGATTCTTGTATAATTTAATAACAATTATTTCACCATTATACAGGAGGTTAACCTACCCTCAACCAAGGAAAATTACAAGTTAAGGGTTTATTTCACAATCTCTTCATTATCCAAGGTTGTTTATATGTGATTATCTACTGGGACCTCTTTATCATCCACATCCATGTTTCTTAAAAATGTATTCCAAAACATTTTTACTATTTACTAGACAATGGGTTAAAGTCAGTTATACCCTTTTTTGACTTTTATAAAATTGTTTGAAAGGAATCTTTCTGTCGTTTTCCAAACAAGGTCCTTTTTAACCTTTTCAACAGAATTAAGGTAAGAATGTTTTTTTATATGGCGGGTGCGGCTATTTTCTGTCCTTATAAAATCGTCGAAGCTTCCCTTACAAGCTTATAAGAATATTTTCAAAGAAAATGTTTTATTTTATAAATATATGACCCTTAACTTATTTCAAAATAGAAAGAGATATTTCTCTAAAAAAGAGTTTTGATTTCATCTATGTCAACATCCTTTGATGGATTTTAAGTTTTTTGGAGTTGATTTATTATGATACAAAACTTCCATATTGTATTGATGGGTTTGTGATATGTTTGACTGTGGATGTGTTATTTTTATACCATTCATGGTTTATGAAGAAAGTATTGTCATTTTGTATGCTATTTTTAATACGAATGTTTATGTTATGTTTAAACCTGTTCATATGAGGAATGCATAGGACTTAATAAGTGACGGGTGGAACCCACTATAGCTCATTGATGCATCGGTAGGTATCATGAGACAAACTAGTGTCTTGGCACAAGGCCTTGACAAAATATTATTTGTAGTCTTGGCACGAGACCTTGGCTATGTGGTTATGATAGTCTGGCATTATGCATTCCATCATTATGAAAGTGGTTATTGATATTGCTTGTGATTATTCGATTAGTAGAATATCCATGTGAATAAGGAAATAGAATTATTTCATTTTATTTCTGCCATATTATGTTGAAGTTAAAGTTTAAAAGGCTTTTGTTTTAGTTATACATTTCCTTAAATGTTCATTCTTATTTATGAAAGTTTCCTCTATATTGTTATCCTTACTGGTAATTTGAGCTCACCCCTTTTCTATGTTTTATTTTTCCCAGGATGTGAAGAAGTAATTTATAAATGACATGTAGGGATAGTATGAGGGGATAAGAGTATGGAATATAGAGACTATATTGTTGTAGTTTTCATTTTATGATGTAGTGTAAACTTTATTAATGTATCTAGTTATTCCAAGGCTACTAAACTAATCGGTCGTTCGAGACTTGATCTTTCTTGTGATCATGCCAATGTTATGTAATAATGCACCGACTCTGGTTAACTGGGGTTGGGGCGTTACAGTTGGTATCAGAGGAATTTTAGTACAAACCTTGGAAGCTAGATTTAGATAAACTCTGATTAGATCACATAGATTTAAGATGGAATTTGAGGATTAGTATAGAAGAACTTCCTAGAATTTTAGTATTTTAGAGATTTTGTGAGTTTTCCGAGAAATACATCCTTATCTGGATACGAGTAGGTAGAGGCGGCTCTGGAACAGATGTACCTAGGGGTAAAACCCGAAAACACCACTTTGAGCTAGACTCGAACAGGAATTGGTGCATGACAATGGGACTTGTTGCACTCTTGGTTACGACACTCCCAGGGGATATGCTTAGGATAACTCTAATATTCTTTACAAAACATTATGAAGGGTTTATGAGTATATACTTCCTCAAAGAAAACATTTTTATGATTATGGATTATATCCATAAATAGTTTAATTTATGTTAAGTGTTTTACAAGTATAGAATTATGTATTTTGATTCATAAACTGATCTATTTTATGCCATTGTTTATAAATGGTGCCTAGTGGAAGAAATGGAAATTGTATCAATGCACGCACTCCAGGTAGGGATTTCCCTCCTGCTCAAGATAATTATAGTGGAGCTGGTGATGCAACTGGTGTTGATCAACTAATCACCATACTGGGACAACTCACTCAGGTAATGAATAATAACCATACCCGTATGGAGCACCCTGATCCACATCATGGAGGATCAATGTTAGATTGCTTCAGGAGACCAAAACCACCAACATTCAATGGGAGTACATATCCATTAGTAGCTGAGCAATGGATAAGTTCCCTAGAGAAAATATTTCAGGCTTTGGGGAGTAGTGAAAGGGAAAAAGTTGTAATGGCAGTTTATCACCTCACTGGAGATACTGATCAATGGTGGTCATTAATTCAAAACACAAAGGAAGATGATGAAGTATCAAATATGAAATGGAGGGAGTTCAAAGATCTGTTTTTAGAAAAATACTTTCCTCGTAACCATCGAGCAGATATGGAAAGGCAATTTTTGAGGCTGAGACAAAAGGAGGATGAGAATGTCGCAAAGTATGAGGCTAACTTTAAAAGGTTATAAAGTTATGTTGGAGATTATATACGTAACCCAAGAAGCAATATTTTTCGTTTATTTGATGGGTTAAAACCATTTCTCTGCCGAGCATTAGTCTCACAATCCTTCTCGTTGTACGAAGACATTGTCTCATGTTCTATCAAGACAGAAAAGAAATTCTCAAAGTCTTATGACTTTAAAGAAAATTAAGAGAAGAAGAGATCTTCTGATCAATCTGGGAATGGAAATAAGGGGAATAAGAGAAAGATTGAATATCCATCCTGTGGTAAATGTGGGAAGAAATGCCCTGGTACTTGCTTAAATGGAATGTGAGTCTATTACAAGTGTGGTGAAAAAGTCCACCAAGCATGTGATTGCAAGGGGAAGAAGGAAGCTACTGATGTCCAATGCTACAATTGCAGGAAGATGGGAAATTATGAAAATTAATGTCCTAAGAATCAAGGGAACTTAACTCAGAAAAGGCCAAGGGATCAAGGCCAAACTTATGCTATCACTACTGTTGAGGTAGAAGCTCCTAAAGACGTGGTGGCTGGTAATTTAATGGTTTTCTCAAGTTTAGAAAATGCATTATTTGATTTTGGATCATCGTATTGTTTCATATCTTCCCAGTTTGATAATAAAATTAGATATTTTAAATTTGATTTAACAAGGGAGTTGTCATTTAAAACTCTTAAGGGAAGTATCATTGCAACAAAGTTTTTTGAATCAGTCCCCATTAGAGCACATAAATGTTCTTTATCCGCTGATCCCATCGTCATAACTATGAATGAGTTTGATATAATCCTCGTTATGGATTGGTTTCAGACCATGATGCAAAGATTTATTGTAAGAATAAGGAGGTTATGATTTTTGATGATGATGAGAAGGAACACCTTATCTTTAGAGCTGAATCGTCACCACCTAATTCTTATATAGATCCACCCCCAAAAACTCAACTAAATTCAATTATTGGGGAGGAAGAGAATGAAATGACTGTGGGTGAGGAAATGAATGTTTAAATAGAGGATGCACCAATTGTGAAAGAATATGTAGATGTGTTTCCATAAGATTTATCTGGACATCCTCCAGAACAAGAAGTTGAGTTTTCCATTGATTTAATTCCTGGATCAAGGCCTATATCGAAGACCCCTTATAGAATGGCCACAGTAGAATTATTTGAACTAAAGAAACAACTATTGGAATTGAGTAATAAGGGATTTATTAGCCCTAGAGTTTCTCCTTGGGGAGCCCCTATTCTTTTTGTTGAAAAGAAAGATGGATCTATGAGGTTATATATGGAATACAGGGAGATCAATGCTATAACAATAATGAACAAGTATCCCCTACCTTGCATTGATGATTTATTTGACCAACTGCATGGAGATCAATACTTTTCAAAGATTGACCTTCGATCTGGATACCATCGGTTATGTGTGAATAAGGAAGGCATTCCGAAGATAGCATTTCGAACAAGGTATGGGCATTACGATTTTACGGTAATGCCTTTTGGGCTTACTAATGCACCCTCTGTATTCATGGATCTAATGAATAGAGTTTTCAAAGAATATCTCGATGATTTTGTGGTGGTATTTATTGATGATATCTTGTTATACTCCAAAAGCTACGAAGATCATGAAAATCACTTACGCATTATCCTGAAGACTCTAAGAATACATGAATTATATGGGAAGTTTAGAAAGTGTGAATTTTGGCTTAAGGAGATTTCTTTTCTTGGTCATATTGTCTCTAAAGATGGAATCTCTATTGATCCTTCTAAGACCAAGGAAATCCAAGACTGACCAGCACCTACGAGTATAACTGAGGTACGCAGTTTTATTGGTTTAGCAGGTTATTATCGACGTTTCGTCCATAATTTTTCCTGATTGGCGAACCCATTAACAAAGCTCACACGTAAGTGGGTTAAATTTGTTTGGAAAAAAGAGTGTGAATAATTTTTTGAAGAACTGAAGAGAAGATTAGTCAATGCTCCTATATTGACTCTACTATCAGGGAATGATGGGTTCATTATTTGTAGTAATGCATCGAATAAAGGACATGGTTGTGTCATTATGCAGAATGATAGGGTTATTACCTATGCATCACGACAGTTGAAAATTCATGAGAAAAACTATCCTACTCATGATCTCGAGTTAGCAGCTGTGATCTTTTCTTTGAAGATATGGAGGCACTACCTCTATGGTGAAAAATATGAGATTTATACTGATCACAAGAGTTTGAAGTATATTTTCTCACAAAAAGAACTCAACATGAGGCAAAGGAGATGGCTTGAATTACTCAAGGATTATGATTGTATGATACAATACCACCCGGGGAAGGAAAATAAGGTGGCAGATGCTTTGAGCAGAAAAAATCATGGAGTTTTGAATAATATGAGAATTGAAAGGGATCCAATTTTCAAGGATCTAGTGAAGATGGACATGGGAATAACCATGGAAGGTGAAACATTAGTGCTTTTTCAACTGGTTTCCAAACCATATTTACTAGAAAGGATTAAGAGTTCTCAGACAGATGATGAAGAATTTCAAAAGAAGATTAAAGCTGTGAATGATGGGATATTGAATGACTTTGGGTATGAAGATGGAATTTTGAAATTTGGGAAGAGACTTTGTGTTCCCAATATACCTGATCTAAAAAGAGAATTGTTGGATTATTTTCATAGTTCCAATTTCTCTATACACCCTGGGAGAACCAAAATGTATAGATACTTAAAGGAACATTTTTGGTGGGACAAGATGAAGAGGGATATTTCTGATTTTGTGTCAAGATGTATGGTTTGTCAACAAGTGAAAGCTAGAAGGCAACATCCTGGAGGAGTCATGCAACCTCTTCCCATACCGGAGTGGAAATGGGACAATATTTCAATGGACTTTCTCATGGGGATACCAAAGACTCCTAGAAGGAACGATGAAATATGGGTTATTGTTAATCATCTTACCAAGTCAGCACATTTTCTTGCTATAAGAGAAGATCTACCACTGGAACGTCTAGCAAGACTATATATTAATGAAGTGGTGAGACTTCATGTAATACCCCTATTGATTGTTTCTGATCATGATCCTTGTTTTACTTCAAAATTATGGAAAATTCATCAAAAATCCTTGGATACTGAACTTCATTTGAGCACTGCTTACTGCCCTCAAACAGAAAGACAATCAGAACGGACTATTCAAACCTTAGAAGACATGTTTAGATCCTGCTCAATTTACTTTCAGGGTATGTGGGATCAACATTTACCTCTGGTATAATTTTCCTATAACAATATCTTTCATTCGAGTATTCAGATGGCACCATATGAAGCATTATATAGAAAGAGATGTCTCACACCAACCTGTTGGGATGACGTTGGTGAAATAAAACTTGTAGGCCCATAACTGGTGGAGGAAACAACGGAAAAGGTAAAGGTAATCCAAAACAACATCAAAGCAGCTCAAAGTAGACAGAAGAGCTATGCCGATAACTGAAGGAGGGGTTTGGAATTTCAGGTAGGAGGTCATGTTTTCTTAAAGGTATCTCCATGGAAGGGAGTTATACGTTTTGGTAAGAAGGGTACATTGAGTCCCAGGTACATCGGACCTTTCGAAATTCTAGAATGAATTGGGGTTGTAGCTTACCGTTTGGCAATGCCGCCAAGTATCTCCAAAGTTCACGATGTGTTCCACATATCACTGTTAAGGAAATGCATGCTTGACCCAACGCATGTACTCACCTATGAGAAATTAGAACTGGAACCCGATCTATCTTATTGCGAAGAGCCCTTCAGGATTCTTGATACTAGATAAAAACTATTGAGAAACTGGACGACTCGTCTGGTAAAAGTTTTGTGGAGAAACTATAAGATGGAAGAGGCAACGTGGGAACCCATGGAACTTATGATGAAGAACCACCCGATTCTTTTCATGTGGTAGTATTCTAGAAATTTTGAAGACGAAATTATTTGGAGGGATAATTTAACACCCCAATCTTCTATAGTACGCTTCCCTTTCAATAATACAGTAGCTTGTGTTGTATGCAACTTCGAGTTCTAACACACACACACCACAACCAATCAAACTAGCCATTATGAATAGTAATACCCACTTTTTGAAATTTTATAAATTTTTTCTTTCAAAATGGACTTCATTTTTGGATTCGGAATATCGAAATTATCTTAGGGTGAAATTTTGGTATTTTTCTGAAAACTTTCAATTTTTGATGAATAGTGAAAAACACAGAGTTATAGTTTAAAACCGGATTTTTATATAAATAATTATTTATTTTATTTAAATTTAATTAAGGTCAAAATAGATACATAATATCTATATATTTTCAATGTAACTCATTGGAGTTAGTTTTGAATAATTTTAGATATATAAAAATTTTATTGAACTTTTCACCGTCTTTTACCCATCTCCTAGGAGAATTTGGAAATTCACATAAAACATAATTTTACCACTTCTGTGAGTGGAATTTCGAAAATCCGAGAGACTCGGTTAATATCAAGGAGTAAAATTTGGTTCAATGAGATGAAAATAATTTTTGGTGAATAGTAACTTTTTACTTTTATTTACCACGGTTAAAAGTAAATAGGGTAATTAAGGGTAAAAATGATATTAATATTACCCTAACACATGTCCTAATTCTATTGGACAAGTCTATCTCGACCAAAAACAACCTTAGAAAGAAAATATTATCATTTAGGTCCACTTGGATTAGATTAGGACATTTATTATTATTTAATTCAAAGAAGAGTTAAAAGAGTTAAAATCAAAGTTTATTTACTAAAACATTTTTAATATAGGGTTATACATAATATATATTTGAATGTAAATACTCAATAGAAAGATAAAAATATTTCCTACATAATGGTATTTTATTTATAATTTTTAGACCTTAAATAATTTAATTTATTTATGACACAATGGTGATGTAGTAATAACCTAATTAATGAAAAATTAGAATAATTGATATTATAAATACCCAAATAAATGTAATTTTAGACATTTTATAAATTAAAATAATTTTATAGGTTAATATGACATATTGGTATTGTTTATAAAAAAAATCTCAAAGTAATAATGCTATTATGAATTTATCAATAAAAAATACCCAATAGTGTCAAAATTGACATAAAAGACTTTTTAAAACAAATATTATATTATTAATTGATATTAAATTCCTAAAAATCTAAGGTTCGTCCAAGAGACTTATATCATGATATTTGTCTCATTAATGGACCACTTGAAGGATCTCTTGGATGTATATAGTAAGTTTACTAACTATATAATATAAAAATACAAAGGGACATGGTAAGTGTCAAACTAATTAACTAAGAGTTAAAACTAGAAGATAAGGTTAATATAATGACCCTAACCTGTCTAAATTCTACTGGTTGAGTGGTTTTTGACCCATCCCCACCTTAATCTTTAAATAATCCACTTTGGAGTCATTAGAAACCTAATATGTATTTATTATAAAATAATATTTCTAGATTTTCCAAAGGTGCCCCTCACCCCTCTTATAAAAGGGAACTCCTCGTACTCACTAATTCACACATTCAAAGCCTTTTGGCTCAGACAAACCCAACCCAAATACTCTCTCAACTTCCCTCAATTCAACCTAAAGGCCTTAGTTTGATCATAAATCCAACCTAAGGAGCCCTTTTGATCAAATCAAAAGGAATAACCCGAAGAAGAGGTAATGTTTTCATCACCCTCTTTCAAGTTCCTTTCTTCTTCAACTTCTTCTTTCTTTTTTATTCCCATTCTAAAATAATAAATCCAGTATCTTATATATATTGTGATGTTATTATAAATATGTTACAACAATATTCATTATTCTATCCATCCTTTGAATGACATGTCACCATACGTGTGTACGTACGGCTTACCGTCTCCACGTCGTGGTGTAATTGTTATTCAATAAATTATTATTTGGATGGGTATAATAATAATGTGTAATTCATGTAAATAATAAATATAACATGATAATGTTTATGTATATATGATATACCATCCAATTATATATTATTTTAATATCAAAAGAATGATATTGTCGCCCGTGCGTACGTACGGACTACCGTCTCCACAAACTCGATGAGATTCATTCTCCATCATATCCATTCAAGTATAATTATCATTTTATGATTAAAAATAATGTTTAAGGAATTTATATCATTATATATATGAATAAGATAAAACCTATCCATGAAAAACACAGCTTACGTAACAAAACATATAAAATAAAAGGAGTAAGTTAACACCCGAAACAACGATAATAATAAGATATTATTAACAAATCAATGTTAAAAGATCATATATGATATCATATTAATGTATATGATTCTTTTATAATTTAACAACAGTTATTTCACCATTATACAGGAGGTTAAACTACCCTCAACCAAGGAAAATTACAAGTTAAGGTTTTATTTCACAATCTCTTCATTATCCGAGGTTGTTTATACGTGATTATCTACTGGGACCTCTTTATCATCCACATCCATGTTTCTTAAAAATGTATTCCAAAACATTTTTAATATTTACTAGAAAATGGGTTAAAGTCATTTATACCCTTGTTTGACTTTTATAAATTTTTTTGAAAGGAATCTTTCTGTCGTTTTTCAAACAAGGTCTTTTTAACCTTTTCGACAGAATTAAGGTAAGAATGTTTTTTTATACGGCGGGTGCAGCTATTTTCTGTCATTATAAAATCGTCGAAGCTTCCCTTATAATCTTATAAGAATATTTTCAAAGAAAATGTTTTATTTTATAAATATATGACTCTTAAATTATTTCAAAACAGAAAGAGATATTTCTCTAAAAAGAGTTTTGATTTCATCTATGTCAACATCCTTTGATGGATTTTAAGTTTATTTTTAGTTGATTTATTATGATACAAAACTTCCATATTATATTGATGGTTTTGTGATATGTTTGACTCTTGATGTGTTATTTTTATACCATTCATGGTTTATGAAGAAATTATTGACATTTCGTATGCTAGTTTTAATATGAATGTTTATGTTATGTTTAAACCTGTTCATATGAGGAATGCATTGGACTTAATAAGTGACGGGTGGAGCCCGCTATAGCTCCTCGATGCATCGGTAGGTCTCATGAGACAAACTAGTGTCTTGGAACAAGGCCTTGACAAAATCTTATTTGTAGTCTTGGCACGAGGCCTTGGCTATGTGGTTATGATAGTCTAGCATTATGCATTCCATCATTTTGAAAGTGGTTATTGATATTGCATTTGATTATTCGATTAGTATAATATCCATGTGAATAAGTAAATAGAATTATTTAATTTTATTTCTGCCATATTATGTTGAAGTTTAAGTTTAAAAAGCCTTTTTTTATTTATACATTGATTTAAATGTTCATTCTTATTTATGAAAAATTCCGCTATATTGTTATCCTTACTGGGCATTTGAGCTCACCCCTTTTATATGTTTCATTTTTCCCAGGATGTGAATAAGAAATTTATGAATAACCTGTAGGGATAGTATGAGCGGATAAGAGTGTGGACTATGGAGAATATATTGTTGTAGTTTTCATTTTATGATGTAATGTAAATTTTATTAATGTATCTAGTTATTCCAAGGTTACTAAACTAATCATTCTTTAGAGACTTGATCTTTCTTGTGATTATGCCTATATTATGTAATAATGCACTGACTCTGGGTAACTAGGGTGAGGGCGTTATATTGTGACAAAATCAATGTTTATATACAATCATTAATTGATGAGATGAAAAAAATTTGGGCAGATGGTGTAATAAATTTTGTCTTATAAACTAATGATATGTTTATACTTAGAGCCTCTTTTTTATATAAAACTAATGAATTTTCAGTGTACGCAAAATTATCAAGTTGGAGTACAAAAGAATAATTCTACTAGCCATGTTTTAATAAAATTAATAAATCTGTATGGATTAAGAACTATAGAATGTGGGCATACCTTGGTCATGGATTTTTTCTTCCTCCACTACATAAGTTCAGAAAAGAGTGTGTCATTTGATAGGAATAGAGATAAAAACCCATCACTATAAATAATATTTGGGGTTTAGATTATTGTTTGACCTTATCAATAAAAATATTCCCAAAATATATTATTTTTTAAGATTGATTGGCCCATGCATTTTATAACATTCTATATGCAAGTAAAAAGAGCAATCATAATTGGAATAAGTGTCGTATTTTCTTTGAATTTCCTTATTGGAAAGATAATATTGTCATAATTTGGATGTAATTCACATTGAAAAAAATTATATGATAATATAATGTGAACCATTTTTTGAGTAAATGGGAAAGTAATGGGAAGTGCTAATACTCGACATGATTTGCAAGAAATGGGATTGAAAAAATATTTACATTTATAGTTGGGCTAGGGTAATAGGAAATGCATGCCTAATGCATAATACACAATTATTAAAAAAGAGAAATAAACATTTTTATCAATTTTGAAGACCGTCAAGATGACTAATAGTTATTTCTCTAATATTTCCAAGTATGACAATATGAAAATTATAATATTATAGGGGTTGAAAAGTCATGATAATCATATTCTACTTCAATGGTTAATCCTAATTACAATTCATGATTGTTTTCTTACCCTTTTTCTTGAGTTTATGATTAATGGTTCTAACTTTTTCAAACAATTGTATCCAAGGAAACATTACATGAATGATTTGAAAAAGCTAAAACATAAGATTGTGCCTACACAATTTCACACAAAGAGAAGTTGTTTCCAAAAAACATTTTGATTTCATGGTCCACTTGACCATGCATTTAACTAGTAAATTCATTACTGTTGGCCCCATGCAATCCAGGTGGATGTATCCAATAGAGTGATACTTAAATGCATTGAAATGGTATGTGCATGATAGAGCTCATTTGGAATATTCAACTACAAAGGGATATTTGATGGATGATTTTACCAATTTATATTATTCATATATTTATGAGGTTGAAAAAATAATTAGGTAAACCATCCCAGATTGATGAAGGTATGATTGGATAAGTGATAACATTTGATATTCAAAATGACAAGTTGATTTAAACTCATTGATCCATTTAGTTCAACACTCTATCAGTTATTCCATTAATATAGTAAGTTTCATAGTTGATTTATTATGCATTGTGTTTCTATTTTAAATTTATTACTTACCTTTTTGTGTTGTAATTTAAGACTCATATCACGGATTTGAAATGGGAAAGGCCACATACAACTGTCCATCAAATCCAAACACTTCATTTCAATGCATTTCATGAGTGGTTCAAGACTCACGTATATAATAATAATTGATTTTATATTTATATAATCCAAGATAATTGTATTTTTATAATTCTATATCCATTGAATTGTGTGAAATTTATATATTCACTAGATGCATAAATCAAGTGTTCATACTACAAGTAAAGAACTCAACCAACTATCTGATAGAACATTTATTAAAGCTCATCGCTACAAGTCTTTGGATTCTAATAGATTCTAATTTTGTATTAGTGATGTTTATGTGGACTGAGGTATTCAAAACAGTGGTGTTGTTTGTTTATCTATAGATACAATTTGTTATTATAGATTTCCAAGGAATATTATTGGGGTTATTTATGGTCATGGATTATAAAATATACAATTGTAGTGTGATTGGGTCGATCTGGTTCATGGAACAAAAGTTTAACATTTCAAATTAATGTTGGTTAGCTCTAAAAATATGCTATATAAATATTACCGAGTAAGAAACAATCCCTTTATACTGACATTTCCAGAAGATCATGTTTACTTTTTCAATATTGATTCTAATTGGAAAATTGTGGTGAAATGACTAAAATAGGGTTTCTTCTGATTGACCGATAGGAACCATATGTTTTCACCTTTCATGATCAAACACTTGACCAAACCACTATAGACGTATAATAAGAAGATATAAAATGGGCCAGAGATATAGTTGAAATAGATACAATAGAATTTCATGATCAGTGAAATATTTTCAAAAAAAATTCCCTATTGACATTTGTAAAAATATTTATGAACTATATCTATAAAAATTTATTGATTTGACTATATTTTTTTATAAATGTAGTCATATCATAGGTTTTTCAGAATGGTTCACCAGATTTTGTTGGTATGTATTTTTATTTTTTAAAAATTAATTTATTTTAATTTTCTATAAGTATATTCCAATACCTATTTCAAATTTTTAATTAAAAATTCAGTTATTACTAACTAAATTATGAGATTCAAGGTTTATTCATATATTAAAAATATTTTAGTATAAAATTAATATAAATATTTATTTGGTGGACACATTTATTTTAGTTACCCTAGTGAGGTGACCTGACCAATCATATGTTGATATGGGTGAGGACTCGTCGGGCGGGTGATCCTAATATTGATGGAGTTATGGAAATAAAATTATTTAGTAGAAAATATATTTTTATTTTATTAAAATTATTCACATTTTTTTATTAATTCATTATGTATATTCAACAGGATCAGTTTGATGCTGAGTTAGCAGAGCTTCCAGAGAAGTAGTGTTGTAGTACTATGTTCAGAGATGAATATTTCAATGTGTCATGGGGCGTGACAGTCATGATTATTTTTTAACATGCGGAACTATTATTCTATAATTTGTAGTTGTTAGAGCAGAGGATACGGGTCCATGGTGTTTATAGAATAATAATTTTTCATATCTATTAATATTTATGAATAAGATATTAATTTTATGTTAAATATGACACTTTGTTTAATATCTTATTCAACACACAACAATGAGTTTCTTTGAAATCTTATGTTGCACACAACTTTGAGTTATTCTAAAAAATAATATAATAATAATAATAATATTTTAAATGGTAGTTAACACATATTCATTTTATTACTGGGAATGAACATAACTAACTACAATATAATTATAAATGTTTTTTAAATGTCCTCACATTTATCCAATAAATTTTATAGGCTCAAAATAATAATGAATCCGATATAAAACATGGAATACTCTAGTATTCTCTAAAAGGTCAATTTACCACCTTTTGATGGAGAACCCTTTTTAAATATGGTTTTTTTCATGAAATATGTTCTATTTGACAAAATAAACTTCTTCTTTAGAAGAAGGACATTAAAAATTAATTTGGGTAAATTTTTTGTATTTTTCTGATAAAGTTCATTTTTTAATTAATAGTGAAAAATACTGCATCTTAATTCAAATTGTCTTTTCATCTAATTTATTTATATGATTATATTATCCTTTTAATTAGTTTTAAAGTTTAATTAGATTATATTTTTATCATTTAATCCTATTTTGGTCATTGTAATTTATTTCACATTGAAATATGACATAAACACATGTCAATCTTTTGGTAGTTTTTACTTCTGAAAAACACGCTTTTTGGTTTTAACAATGGGAATTAATTTTAAATTAATTTCTGTAACTTATTTGTCTTGAATTTTGAAAAATTTATTCCATATTTGGAATCAGGATTTAGAAATTTTTTAAATAATAACTTTTTATTTTTATACATTATGAATAGTAACTTCACTAAATATTTTATTTACCATGGTTAAAGGTTAAATAAGGTAAATAAGGGTAAAAAATAATATTATAATAATATTAAATTACCCTAAAACATGTCTTGATTCTATTAGATGAGATATATTTGACCATGTTCATCCTTGGTTGATTTTAGGACCCCATGGATCCACTTGTGTGTGAAAATGACATTTAATTACTTTTAATTTAATGTTAAGGAAAATATAACCTAAACATGTATTTTTTACTAAACCAATTTTTATATGGGGATATATAAGTGATATCTTCAACTATAAATAATCATTATAAATATAAAAATATTTCATACATCATGATATTTTGTTTATAATTTTTAGACATCAAATAAATAAATTTATTTATGGCATAAGGGTGATGTTGTGATTACCGTATTAATGAAAGATTTAAATAAATGAGATTATAAATATTAAAATAAACTTATTTTAAACTTTTTATGTCATTCACAAATTTTATGGATGTTTATTAATTTTTATATTTGAATTAATTTAGTTTTTCCATAGAATAATATTTTTATGGATTTTTTTAAAGTCATGATATGAATAGTATATAAATTGACATAAATGATTTTTTAAAACAAATAATATTTTATTAAATGATATAATAGTCCTAAAAATCTATTATTCATCCAAATGACTTCTATAAGGTTTATAATTTCATTAATGAACAACTTTAGGTTATATTGTCATTTTATAGTAACTATGGTAACCATATATTATGTATATACCAGAAGACATGGTAAAAGTTAAATTAGTTTACTAAGGGTTAAAGATAAAAGATAAGGTTGAATTTATGACCTAAACTTGTCTAAAATCCATGGGATGAGATTATTTGGACCCATACTCATATTATATTATAAATATATCACTTTTTTGTTATAATAATTCGAAAATAAATTAATAATAAAATAATATTTTCAAACATTTCTAAAGTGCCCCTCCTCCCTCTTATAAAAGGACACCACCTCTAATCTTTACTGATGCCTCTCAAGCCCCATTGGTTCATCCAAAATCTACCCAAATAATCTCTTAACATACCTATCTTCCTCATATAATCCTTAATTTGGTAATAATCTAATTAAAAAATTCTTTTTTGCTTAAATCAAAAGGAGTTACCCGATTTGAGGTAATGTCTTCTCTCAAGATTCTTTCATTTATTTTCCTTCTACAACCCCATAAACTATATTAATTAAATTATTTTATAAAAAAACCAATATATTCAATATAATAGGTTGTTTTATAAAAATTATTCGAACTAAACTTACACACACCTCTGTTTAAGGGGTATAGAACATACTGTTTCTGTGGACGGTGAACTACTGCCTCATGAAACAATGATTGTTCAATATTCTAATATCACCTATTATGGTGGCCATTATGATGTAAATGTAATTATATATGATATTTATGATATTTATTTTATCTCTATTATTCTTTAATTATCATTTAGAACATACCTTTATGGTTTTCATGTAGTATAAATACGTTAATTTCATTTGAGGAAGTGTGGACTACCGCCCCCTCAAAGTGATATGACTCATTCAGGCCATACGTAGAATGTATAAAGGATGGATTTAATGAACTTATATATTATATTATACTGGAATTATAATAAACCTATGTATCATTTTGTTTTCATTCCTTTAAATATGAAAAATAAATGAAAGTAGCATTCATGGGTGCGTACAGCTTACCGTCTCCATGAATGGTGCATTTCATTTCTTATATTAAAATGCTATGGACTATTCTAAATACATATATAATGGATATATATGATATATATGATTTATGAATTATGAATATAATTCTGGATATAATGTACTTTTGACCACATGGACAATTTGTAATTATAACAAGTTCATTTTTTACTCATGTTCCGAACATCGGCAAAATGTCTAATATGAACTCAAATAATTAACTAATTGTTATAGAGAAGTAATAAGTGATATAAAAGGAATAATAAACTTTAAAAGTTTTATGAATAAATTATAAATTAACTTAAATTTATTATTCAGGAAGAACAAGGAACATACGTGATGAGCCAGACTAAAGGTAAGGGAACTTCTAAACCCAAATTCTATTCTTTGGGATGATCTTCTACTTCTTGTTTATGTCGTGCTATGATTATTTGAGAAATGAATTTTGATATCTTATATTTACTTTATACTTTCTTCATGTGTGCTTATATTTAATACACATAATCGATCTATTTTATTTACAAAAAGATCTTTGTAAGGGATTTCTTCTCAAACTCCTTTCATTGAGGCATGTTTTGATAAAATACACCTCCTTGTTTTACACAGTGTATAATAAACCCCTTTTACTGTTACTTTCATCCAAAGGGAATCATTTATCTATGAATAATTTTACTAAATGAATAATTAACTTATTTGGAAATAATGACCTCTCTGCCACCGTAATCATTATTTGGATTCCTCGATAAGCCTTAATGTTTTTAAAAGGAAAAGAAACCCCTTATTCCCTTTTTGATTGTTTTTGTATTGAAAATAGTTTTTAAAATGGGTTGATTATTTCAATATATTGAAATTATTTCTTGTGATTGAAAATGAAATGTTATTATTGAAATATTTATATTTGTAATATTTTATGTTTTATGATTATATAATGGTACTTGGAAATTTTATGGGTGGTTACATGATAAACCAATGACAGGTGGCTATGTGATAAAACAAATGACGGGTGGTTCTATGATAAACCAAGGATGGGTGGTTATGTTATAACCTCCAATTAATTGGGTATGGAAGTTGGCCATATGGCTATTCCATTTACTGATATGTGTGGAGGTCGATCGTATGGTTATTTCATTTAAGTATGTTTATGTCCCAAGTTACCTTTATATGTTATATGTTGCATTTTGTGGGATTGTGGTAATCTTTTGGTAACAAAAAGGGGTAAGAAATGAGATTATATTTAGTAAAAAAAATTACTACTTCTTAAAGGTAAAAATTTATTACTTTATAATAAAATATTAATGGTTTTCATGTTATCTAAAGACTAACAGTTTTTTTATTTATGTACCCCTTACTGAGCTTTTTAGGCTCATCCTAAGTTTTGAAATGTTTTTCACAAGACATAAATAAGAATAGAGTCAAGGATGGGATCAATGAAAAGTTATGTTTTTTAAATAAGAAATGATGTCATGTTTTGTTTTAAAGAGTTTTTCTTATAAAAAATGGATAGTGAGTTGAAGTATCTACTTGTAATATTCAAGATGTTATGTATAACTTATGACCTAATTCTCTAAGTCTCTAAACCTGAAAATATCCTCAATGTGAATTATTCACTTAATTCAAGATTATGTAATGTTTAGGGTCGGGGCCTTATACATGCAGAGATGCAGGGATTCATACACCTTCTAAGGTATATGTTGTTATGTAGACTATGAAAAATAGTATGGATGAGTAGTTTTAGCAGTTAAATATAGAGTGTGAGGACATATTTTTTGGTACTGAGTGCACAGTGACAGCCTAAAAAAATGGTAATTTAAACTTTTAATGATATGATCAACATCGTAACATCATTTTCATTATAAATAATTCCTAGTTACAACCCAAGTATCTTCTCACAATTGAATTAAGAAAAAAATTAAAACAAATTAATACCTCATCGGATTTGAAGATGTGTTTGACCACTATTCATCACTAATAATAATTTCTCTAAGTAATTGAAGTTTGAACCCAATAGACCATCCACACGCACTCCACTAAAATGATGATCTTCAATCACTGGGTTTTATCATGGATAATTAAAGCATCCTTCGATGTTAACACGATCACAGGAGCACCGATTCCTCAATCTATGAGAGATTTCTTGGATCAATGTTCTCTAAACTCTCTATTTTCTCTAGAAAACTTGAGAGTGGGGAAAGAGAATCTGTAAATTTTGGAACTATGAATAGTAACTCTCCCATGGCCTATATAGATTAGTTTAAGCCTGTGGAAATACCATTTTTTCCCCCGAATGAATTTAACCTTCTAATTGAGTCCTTCAAAAAAATTCAAACTTTGTATGCATGTCATAAACATCAAAGATATTTTATCACATAATTTTCACATCTAAACTATGTTATGTGATAAAATAGGAGTTATTAAAATGACTTTCGTCTCCCATAAATATATTAGCAAGCCTCAAATAAAATATTTTTTCTTTGTCAGATATATTTTCCTTGTATTCACTTAACACTTGTTAAAAATTGTAATAATTAAATTCAATTACAATTATTCTAAACTCTAATAATATGAATTTATTTATTTCATGGTGATCATATACTCTTGGACATATATCGTACCCCATGGTAAATCTCACCATGTCTTATATTCTTATTCATCAGAATAGGCCTGAATTTTGAATACGCTTAGTGTGTGACCCTCTAGGATCTTATCTTGATAACAGTAAATACAATTCATAGATTATGAGTGCATTCTAGCAACCCATCAAGGCCCCTAAAGAGGAAATTTATAGTCATAGGAATGATAAAATTTCCTATAAACACACTTTGTGTAATATAGTCTCTTTTCTCATTATATCTCATAAAGTAGGATGAATACTTCATGCCATCATCCTTTCTTACATTAATATTTATTGACCTAACTAGATGTACTTACCTTATTCTACCATGTCCATGGATTTAGTGAAGTTTTAACCATTCTGATCAACTATCCCTAAGATATCACTTCCTTTTAAAAGTGACAAATTCTTTCTTTATTATTCAATCAATATCATGTCGCCAATGATTCACCCAACACAAGCTAACATTCTTTGAATTAAATTCCTTAGTTTTTACCTTGAATCTACATATGTGATCAAATAGTATACACTAATAAAAACCTCAATTTAGAAGACCATTGCATGAGTTTATAAATAGTAACATCCAATGACACTTGAAACATGCGGTTTTCTTATTGGTGGGTCAGTACTCATGATCTCATATACTCTAGATCACCAAATGAGAACTTCATGAGAAGAAGTCTCAATGCTTATGAGCCGCCAATATCTAATAGTTAGATATCTTTTGTTTCCAATCATTATGATGTATCTAGACCATAGGTTATATGTTTATGATTAATATCATAGTATCTCAAGGTTCTCATTATAGCCTAGGAACTGCTATAACCTTTTGATATTACAAATAATCTATGGAAACTACCATGAAAATAGTAGATGTAGAAATATCAACACTATTATGGTAAGTGTACATCATGTATAACTCACTATATACATGGTATGGTAATCAAAATTACTATTTAAGTTGGGTCTAGGGAACTAACTATTACAACACTCCCACTTGCACTAGATCCAAATTTCTAACTAACCTTGTTAGCACTCACAAGATAATATCATACTTCTGATGAGTTGTGAATTTAGTTGTTGGGCCTGCCAGGTATTTGTTGTGCGGTTATTCTACTATTTTAGACTTCACCTCCTTGAGTAAGACTCTTTAAGAGATGATATCCCAAGTATATTCTTCTTTTCCACTTCCATAACTTAACATCTTGGATAGTACTAGTAGTAATATTATCGTAAATTATATTATGATAAAACCTTACTTACTAGGTGTGATTCCAAGAACTAGAAAAAACCATTTCATTTTTTGTAATACTTCTTTAGATACATTAGAAGCCACGATGCACTTGATATTTTATACATGACTACCAATAGAATTAATGTGCTTCCCTTTCCCATTACCTTATCCTAACTGTGATATAATATTGTATTTATCCAAAGGAAGACTAGTTTTTGTCCCCTTATTACTAGTGTATGTTTCTCTCTATGTGACAGGTACATATCTCTTGTACTCTCTCTAGTACAATTGGATAGTCCTGACTACTTCTCATGCATTTCTCCTAAATTATACTAAAATCTTCAAACCATAAATTATATATTGGCAATATCAAATATTGTAAATAGAATGGAATATGTGATTGATACATCATAAAAATTTATTTAATTATACTTACCACAAAAATCTCCTCATATTCCCATACATGTCTTCTTATAGATATTTATTCTATGTGACATTAGTGATAATTCTCTCTCAAATTATTCTAACTTGTATTTTTTAATACCTTGTCATTATATGTAAATTTAACTTGGTCTATGCATCCCATTTGATCCACATTATTTTATCTTGTTCCCTAAAACTTAGGTTTCTAATTTAAGTTAATATCTATAGTGTTTCTTTGATTCTAGTATTAACTAACTATAAGACTAATATATTTTTTCCATATGTTATTGAACATATTCTCCTTGAAAATTGTGATGCGCACACTAACCTCCTGTAGACACATGGAAAAAATTCATTCCAAATGAATATTCAATTTTCTTCTTTCTTACTTCAATAAAAAACTAGATTTTAGTAACTTACACCCTTTATTGGAATTATATGGTGCCACCAACCCTTTATGGTTGTGTCGTATTGACACATTATAAGATTGGTTGTCTTAACATCCAATTCTCAATATAATGATCATTGAAAGTGGATATAACAAGTAAAATTATAATGTATTTATGCATAACAACTTAGTATTACCAATCAATCCTTATTAGTTCCACTCTTATACCATCCATGTATAGTTTCACTTGAATACCACTATAGTATTAAAAATTATATGTATTAGTACTTTGATACATGAATCCATTTTTGAATTTTAATGCATATTATAAATATTACATTGTTTCTATTTACAACTTAATTATAGTATTTATTATTATAAATGAATAATATATCACAATCCATGGTGAATGTGAAACTATTACCATGGTTTTATACTTCCTATGAAATATGTGTCTCTAAAACATCCTCTTTCCATAGGATCTTCTGGAACTTGTTCCTATTCCAACTACTTATGCATCTTAGGAATTGACTAAATCTAAGTCAATTCCCCCAGAGTGAACTTAGTGGTAGCCTCCCCTATGGGTTTAAGCGAGGTCTCATGTTTGAGTCTCACTAAGTAAATACCTACATTATATGTTGTCTTCTTTTCTTTGAAATGTATCCCCTTTCCCCAAATAAACTGAGGCTTCAACCTCAAATTTAAATCCAAGTCAATATTTCTCCCACTATCGTGAATAAATATGTTCATCCATTTATATAAATATAGTCAATAGATTGAATATATATTTTCTACATCATGGATTTTTATAATATCCGTATAAACCTTTAGGATGTTTACTTTAGATATACATTATGTGTTTCTTGATGCAAGTTTGTTTATATTATGAACAAACACTTTGCACCGAAAAACATTTCATTATGACATGATATATTTATATCATACTATAACTCATATTATAGCCATTTTTCATTATAGTTATAATATATTTTTGGGATAACACAACTATTTGTGAATCATTTCTTGAAAAATAATGTAAGTATCTATAATTCATATCAGTTCAAACATTGCTTCTCATTTTACTTACATCATGACTCTAATGTGTATAAGGAAATATTCATTTTGGAATTACTCAATACTTTATCTTATTGATCAATGTTTACATGTAAGACTCGTCATCAGTTCTTCTTACTAACACCATAACATTGATTTTTATAAGTAAATGTGGATTTTGGAATTACCCCATGTTATATTTCATGATCTATGAATGCTTGTGAAAGATATTCTTCAGCACATGAGCCGAAAGAAACTCATATATTCTAACCATTCATATATTATATTTTTCCTTTACATTCCTTAAAGCACATAAATGAATCTCATGAATTTTATAATTTTACCTCTAACTTAACATTGTAATATTTTACATTCTAAAGATGAAAAAATTCCAAAAGATTTGTGTCTTACCTTTATTTATAAAGGTTTCCTTATCCAAAACTAAATAAGTATATATTGTCATAATACCTAAGTTCTTTAAATCTGATAAGTCTAAAACCATACTAGGTATATCCTTGAAAATAAATTTTAGTTTTACTAGAAAATAATTATCTCACCACGATTGGGTCTAAATAAGTCTTATATTTTTTATTCATTGGTTATTTATAATGATTCAATCATTATTGAACTATTAGTTGAGTATTAGACACCAAAAATAGCATTAATTCAAAAACAACAATAATATATCCTTATGTTAAATAGAAATGTGAGATAAATGTTTTACTAATACTCAAAAAAAGTTCAATTATAATCATTAAGCATGGAAATAAGAATTTTTGTACTTCTCACTACTGACTTTGGAATCACCCTTTCTCAGCTTCTTGGATAATTTTTCCTTACTTCTTGTAAAATCTCTATACTTACTTAATTTATTTATTTAAATACACATATGTGACAAGAATATTTTATATATTACCAAATAATCATTATAGAAACATTACATATAATGATGAATATACATGAATAATAAATGAATATTTTATTCTTCAATTTATTTCATTTTATCTTCCACAGTATTATCTCAAGACATGTGAAGAAAACAACTTCCTATATAATGATCAACATATTTTTCATGAAGGACATTGGGAATGTGCCTTTAGAATCACACTTTCCATTGGACTTTTCACATTATATTTCATCTCATTCACCTTAAGATATAAATATTAAACTTTCTTTATCTTCTTATTTCTTGGAAAACATTACCCAAAAGGTAATGAAATGTTATCTTCATTTTGTTCATTTTTTGTAATCTTAAAAAAAATTGGGTTGAATGGGTGATAAATATATAAGAAAATGATGTATTGAAATAACATGATCCATCTTTCAATTTACACATGTTTAGAGTAATATTCACCCAAATCATATCTTGATTTACTTTCTCCTCACATGCTTCTTAGAGATGAGACAACATGTAGAATCATCCATGTACTGATCATGTATTCTCACCTTATTGGACACTGATGATGAAATTTTTATGTAAACATAAAATAAGTTTTACATGAGTCTCATGTAAGAATCTTTTACGCCCTCACTGCTCGAGGTGTTTCATCAGGTATTGGGGACTCCAGCACCTTGAATTTCATATATTCTAGTACTTTGTGTAAGTTCATGTACTACTCTTTGGAAACTCATGTGGGTAAGAAAATGTTCATTTTCCTTAAAATGTTATATAAAATAAAAACTCATATATTAATACTTTTATCTTTATTACTGATTAGATATTAATTAAATCATAAAATGTCTCCAGTTATATTATAAAACCCTAGTATCCCTCACTATTAGACTCGGAACACTCATTCATTGGAGTATTATAGTGGCAAGGATCCCTGAAAATCTCTCCTCATAGTCTAAGAAATGGTTATCTCACTACTCAGAGGGTTTCAAGGTAGGTTTTAGACTAGTCATAAACATTAACTCACCGCTCCTTGAACCGTTGAGTGAAGACCCTACTTCTAACATCATAAACTTGGTTTCCTCAATGATTATCCTTTAAATATTAAAAAATATAGCTATGTATAATACGTTTTTTTTTCAATTTTAGTAAATTAAATCAATCACACTCATAAGAACTCCTCAGTAGAAGGACGCACCCTCAACTAGGGATGATGAGCACCTAGTACACCCAGTTTTGTTCAAATTCAAACGGCAAAAAGCATTTGAGATATAATATTTACTTGATTATTTTAATATTTTCTCTATGAATGAATCTATTTGCTACATGATATGAACATACTATGTGATATCACTCACAATTGAACAATGCATTAAATAGAAAAACATTTAACATGTCTTAAATTAATTTAATCTATGAGTTATGCATTTATTATTTTATTTGTTTGTGTAAACTATCAAATTCATGAAAATAATAAAAGATGCATAGATTAAATAAATATTGTGACTTGTCTTGATAATTTTGTATTGGTTGATCCATTTAATAGAAAATGAATCAATTGTGAACCTAGGGGTATAATGACTGAGTTGGGTCTTTACTCATATCACACCTCAAACTCTAGTACAATGTATCACCATATTTTCTAGTATACCGCATCATCTTGGTGTGGTCCAAATCCTTTTTCATATTAATCATAAAAAAAATACTTTCACGTGGGCAATGGGGTCTTGGGGGTAAGTAATACAGATAAAAAAATTATATGGATATGCAAGCCCTAATATATATAATGATGAAGATAAATGATTCATAGACCATCTATTTAATTAATTATTACATACCTCACCTGTAATTTCAATAAATAATTAAATAACTTAATCCTAGTCACATATTGGTCTGTCAATTCTAAAAATCAGTCGATGCAAAAACTAATTATGAAATAAAAAATAAAAATTTGAAAAAATTATGTTGATGTCATTAATTGAATAAAAATAATTCCATTAATTATAATTCAATTAAAAAATTGATTGGTCTCAATTTAACTTAATTTTATTTCTAAAAATTAACTTGATTTTTGAAAATTTTCATTGAAATTAAATTGTTTATATAAAAAAAATTCTTAGGCACGGAAGCCTGGAAAACCCCTAAAAAAGACTCGAGCATATTATGCATCCGAATGAGGTTAGGTTGTTTGAGGAGTACTCTTCCATTTTTGTTGCAAGTCGATCAGATCCCACACCCACTTTGTTTTGAGTCGAGATAATCGAGAGGAGGTAAAGCCCTTGGGGTTTCATCCAAGTAAGGACAAGCTTGGATAGGGCAGTGACTCTCATTGGCAACATGACCTAAGGAGGGGTCAGTGCCAGTAAGAATCGTGACCAATGATGAGGACAGTCAACCACAAGGGGCGGTAGCTATGATATGTTTGTGAAGGGGGTGGTAATGTTTCCAACCCCAATGTCAAAAAAATATTCTCCTATACCCACGTATCCCCCATTCCATGTTTTCAAAAAAAAATTGTTTTCTTTTGGTTACCTATGGCTCATGACTAGCCCCCACCCCATCATGTCCATTTTAATTTGTTATAATGTGTTTAATTGAACTGATTTAGTTTTTTTTACTCCTGTAGAGCTACCTTATTTGGCCTTTTACCAGAAAAGGAAGCCAAGCTAGGTTGTGTACTCAACTATTTTTAAAATTTTTGTTTTATTTGAATATTTGTAAAGCCTAAAAAATAGGATTTTGACAAAAATAATAAAACAAATTTTAAAATTCCATATATATATGGAATATCCTCTGGATGGAAAAATTGTTTCGACTATTGAAATTCTGCTCAGATTTCATGTTCGCCAAAAATTACAACTGGTAACTATCTTTAGGTTAAATCAAAAAATATGTATATAAATATGTTATTTGAAATTAATACTCATAATGTTGATTTTTTCCATATTAAAAACTTTTGATAGTCAGAACATGGTTATCTAATATTGGATTGAATCTTCGTATTTGGTGTTGGGACTATAATGATTCCCTCTTTAGGAATTTAAAGAAAAAATAATTTTTCATTAGCTTAAAAATTCTCACAATCACTTTAATACCAATTTTTGGGTTCGAGTGCACAATGAATGCCTGAAAATGAGGAATTTAAATTTTTTATGTTGAGATGGACGTTGTAACATCATCCCTAAAATAAATATTGCTCGATTACAACCTGAGGATCTCCATGTGAATTAATTAATCATAAAAATTAAAACAAATTAATACCTCATCTTATTTGAAGACATGTTTGACCACTGTTTGTCTTCCTCAATCATAGCTTCAAGGAACTGAAGATGGAACCCTATAGATCATCCACACATCCTCTAAAATCTCAATAAAATATAAATCTTCAATCATTGGGTTCTAAAATATAGAATCAATCCAACCTTATACATCGACATGATCACAGTGTCACCAATTCTTCGATCTGGGAGGGAGTTCTTGGATTAGGGTGCTTTAAACTCTCTCTTCTCCAACTAGAACTTGATATCAGGGAGAGATAAGATCTCAATTTTCGAGTTGTGAATAGTGACTCTAATTTTATCTTCTTATGGATGGAAAATATAGGTTTAAGCTTACAAAAATACTACTTTGGCCCCAGAATAAACATAACTTTCTAATCAAGTCCTTAATGACAATTCAAACTTAGTATACATGTCATAAATGTCATAAATATTTTATCACATGCTTGTAACATCTAAATTGTGTTATGTGATAAAATATGATCAATTAAAATGACTTGTTTCTCTCATAAATATATTAAAAAATCTTGAATAAATTATTATTAATTCGTGAAATATATTTTCTTTGTATTCACTTAACACCTTTGAATAATTTTGATAAATAAATTGAATTCCAATTATTTTAAACTTGAATAATATAAATTTATTTATGTCATGTAAATCATATATTCTTGTACATATTCTATAACCCGTGGTCGGTCCCACAATTTCATATATTCTTATTCATCCAAATAGGTCATAATTTTGAATACGCTTAGTGTGTAACTCTCTAGGACCTTATGTCAATAGCAGGGAATATTATTCACAACCCATGAGCAGAGTCTAGAAAACCACCATGGCCTATAAAGAGATAAGGTATAGTCATATCAATGAAAAAATATCCTGCAAACACAAGTTGTGTAATATAATCTATTTTCTCTCATGATATATCATAAAGTAGAACGCACACATCTGTTCATCATCTATTCATTAATTATTATTCATTAACCTAACTGGATGGACTTACCTTCATCTACCATGGCCATGGATTTAGTGAAGGTACTAAAATCCTAATCAAATAGTCATGAGATATCACTTCTTTTAGAAATCATCAAATTCTTTCATAATTATTCAATCAATTTCATTCCACCAATGACACACCCAATGCAAGATACCTCACTAAAAAATCAATTTCATAGATTTTCCCTCACACCTAAGTATGTTGTTAAATAGTACACACTGATAATAACCTCAAGTTAGGAGACCATTTCACATTATTGCTAATAGAAATAACCAATGATACTTGAATCATGTGGTGTTCTTATTAGTAGTATAGTCCTTCTGATCTCATATACTTGAGGTTACCAAGTGAAAACTTCATGAAAAGAACTCTCAATGCTTATGAGCCTCCAACACTAGATAGTTAGACATCATCTATGTATGATCATTATGGCGTACCTAGACTATAAGACATATATTTAAGATTAATTTCATAGTATATCATGGTTCTCATTATAGCCAGTGAACTGACATAACCTTTTGATGCGACAAATAATATTTGGAAATTACTATGTAAATAGTGGACGCAAAAATATCAACACTATTATAGTAAGTGTGCATCATTTATTACTCACTGTATACATGATATAGTAATCAAAAAGTATTGTTTAAATTTCTTCTAGGGAACCCACTATTAAAAAAATATTATCACAGATGTCAGTGTGTATAGATGAAGTGATGATGCAGCATCATGTTGATGGTACACAAGTGGTTCCATAGGTAAAAAATAAAATAAATTGTACTCAAATAGACTTTTATTGATATGATTAATATAAAAAATATTTATATATGTTACAGACTCCATATAAAGGTATTGGACATCATTTTGAGTTCACTGGTGATCCGTATGAAGATATACCTCATTCATTCACTAGTAGAAATACATGCTTTGGCATCGGTATTTTATAAACCTATTTTAAAATTAACATTAGGGGATTTTAAGGTTGGTTTTCATTAAAACAGATGTGAAAATTTATTCTCTATAACTATTAATTTCTATTTTCTTAAAAACTGATGTTAAAAGTTATTAAGAAAATTTAATATCAATTTTTAATAAAACCTATATTAAAGTTGAACTCTTTAATGTTGGTTTTTTTAAACAAAAGATAAATCAAATTTAAAAAAACTCTTTAACATAGTTTTTAATGAGAATTGATGTTAAAATTCATTTAAAAATATACCAACAACCCGAAGACTTATTTTTATTTTTCTCAAAACCCTGTCTCTCAACCAACTCTTGAAAGATGATGGTTTTGACCTCCCTTGATGAACTTTGATAATCTATTACAAATTATTTTCATCTAATTTTCAAATTTATTATCTTGAATATGTATACCTTCATTCTTATTCAATGAACCTTAAAGCTATTATAATTGACCCACAATAGCGATTTGAGGTTTTTGTTAGTTCTTTTTTTACTTATTTTTTTAACTCACTTTTATTCAATCTTACAACATTCACTCTACTTTCAAAGAATTCAATTGAGTTTATCAGAATTCAGGAGGTATTTTTCATTATCGAGCTTTAAAATTTGTATGTTTTTTTATTTTTCAAAATATATTATGTATAATTGTTTGTTATCATAAATTTTGGTATGTTATTATATGTTTTTATGTTAAACTATTTGTTATGATAATTGTCTATTATAATAATTGTTTGCAGTTCATTGTGCATAATTGTTTGTATAATTGTTTGTAAGTTATAAATGTATAAATTTTTGAATAATTGTTAACATAATTTTCATATAATTGTCTTTTATGAAAAAATTTATATGTTTTTTTATATAATTATTTGTATATTTTTTTTTAATTGTTCAGAATTCAGGATCTATTTTTCATAATTGTTTGTCAGTTATTTCTTTATGTTTAATTGTTTTTATGTTAATTTTTTAAGATAAATTATTTATAATTGTTTGTTATGATAATTGTTTGTTATTATAATTATATGTTAGTTACAATATGTAGTTATGTTTTATAAATTATGTGTAAGTGTTTGTTAGTTATTTTTTAATTTTAAAGATAAATTATGTATAATTTTTTGAATGTAAATTATCTATAACTATTTTTTATTTTTGGATAAAAATTATGCATAATATTTTTTGATCATTATGTATAATTTTTTTTATGATTAAATGTCTATCAATAATTTATTGTTTTGGTTATATGTTTTTATTTTTAAAATGTAACTTTTTTATATATTTTTAAATGTTTATATGGTTTAATATATCCTCTTTTTATATTGTGATATTAGGTATTTAATGGATCATAATTAAGTAGATTTATTAAGAACCACTGATAAATATGAAAAATAATTAGATGATTTATTAAAATTTTATAAATGAAATTTTTATAAAAGAAATTGATTTTTTGTCCATGTGTGAAGTGTTTGAATATTTGAAAGTTAAATTCCATATAAATCAAGGATCGTCTCATTTTATATGGTTTTATACATGATTATAAATGTTAGATTTGGTATGGTGAAAGAATATCAAATTCAACATCCAATGTTGATGAAAATATTTAGAATGAGACATAGGATCATATTGAAATATTAATTCATGATGTAGGCATTGAAACCATTAAAAAACAGTAATTGTTTAACGATTGAATAGATATTATGAGAAACCATTATTATTAGATTTCACTAAATATATAGTTTTATTAGAAATTTGGATATTAGTTAACTTTAAAGAAAACAATAAATATGTAGTGTCATTAGAAATTTGGAGATTAGTTAACTTTAAATAAAGAAATGGGTAGAGTGATAAAATTTTCTATTAGTTGATTAAACTTCTAAAAGGAAATGGGCTTCCAGATTCCAATTATGAGGAAAAGAAAAATTATTCCCAATGGTAGTGGGGTATAAAAAGATACATGATGTCCCTAATGATTGTGTGTTTTATAGGAATGAATGTGAATGTTTATAAAATTTTCTACATGTGGTACATTTCTCTATAAGGTGGATGAAAAATTCCACTCTCATTCATTCTTAGGTACTAACATCAAACCACCTAATAAAGAAATTTAGTACCTTCTAATAATTACTTCCAATATTTCCTTTTAATAATTCTAATAATTTAACTCTAATCCATTCTATGGTACCAGAATCAGACCTCACACTAAATCAATTTGGTACCTTCAAATAATTCATCTTTTGAAGTGTCTATTTAAAAATTCAATTGATGCAAAAAGGTTGAGAAGGAGAACATATGAGTTCATATATAATGGTAACTTAATTCACCTGGTTCATTCACCAAAGTGGAATAGATTTGATAAACAATTTCCTAATTTTTGAAGTGATGTTATAAATCTTGGAATGGGACTATGAAAAGATAGAATGAATCCATATATGTGCCTTAGTATCCAACATAGTTCATAGACTATTTTGTTGGTAGTTTACAAATTTTCCCTAGAAATATGTATGAATAAAAAAAATTGATGAGATTGATGATTTATGGACAAAAATAGCTAGGAAATGATATTGAAATGTATCTTTCACCATTTTTTGATGATTTGAAACTTCTACGGGAGATAGGTGTAACATTTTTTTATGTATACAAGAAAGGGTATTTTCTTTTATGTGATATGATAATTTTCACTATAAATGACTTTCCTATATATTGAAACTCATCCTGATACAGTGTTAAGGGACATAAATTATTTCCAATTTGTGAATAACATACTTCATATTATCAATTTCAAAATAAAAGAAAGATAGTTTACATGGGACATCGTATATTTTTTGTTAATTGATCATCCTTATCATAGATTTAAAAATGAATTTAATAATTTACAGGAATATAATCTTCCCCCGCAACCATTTTTAGATGAAGAATATTACGATAGGTTAAAAAATATTGATTTTACATTTGTAAATAGAGGAAGTTTTGGCCATCAAAAAAATATCTAGAAGAAATAGTAAACCATTTTCAAACTACCTTATTGGGGATTTTTTTAGATAAAACATAACATTAACACTATGCATGTTGATAAAAACATATGTGAAAGTTTGATTGGAAATTTTTTATACATAAAATGAAATAAAAAATATGAATTTCATGCTATATTAGACTTGATATACATGGGAATATGTTTAGATTTATCTCCCACTATGAAAGGAAATAGAACATATTTACCTTCGTCTTGTCATACACTAATCAAGTGTGTGAAGATGAATTTTTCTCATTGGTTTCATGGTATTAAATTACCTAGTGTATACTCTCAAAATGTGAATAATTTGGTGTCATTTAAGGATTGTAAATTAATAGGTATGAAATCTCATGACTATCGTCTGTCAATGAAACAACTGTTATCGGTCGCATTGTGTGGTATATTTCTGAAACTTGTCAAAAATTCAATCATCAAGTTGTGTAATTTTTTCAAATACATTTTTAGAAAAGTAATTAATCCAAATTTGTTAAATTTTTTAGAGAATAAATCTTCTCTTATACTTTATAAATTAGAAATGTATTTACCACCAACAATTTTTTCATATAATGGTTTGTTTTTTGATTCATCTGGTGTGTGAGATAAGAATATGTGAGCCTATTTATTTACATTGGATATATCCTTTTTAAATAAATATAAAAAAAATTAAGGGATGTGTTAAAAATATCTATGGATCAGAGGCCTCTATGGTTCAAAAATATGGATCGAAAGTGGTGATTGAGTTCTGTACAGATTATTTATATGAAGTGGAGTATATTGGTCTCCCTATATCTCAAAATATGATAATTGATAGTGAATGTAGAGGGATTCAAGTATTAAAGGTAAATTTCATTCTATGTGATGAATCGGTGTATGTACATTTATACATTTTGAACAACATATATGAGGTTCAACCATATACATCATCACATATTGGTGAATTAAAGGTACGATATATAAAAAGAAATGAAAAGTGGGTGATTATTGATCATAAAAATGATATTTGTTTCTTGGTTTAAAGATAAATTCATCACAGATGTATCTACCTCAGAAACATTGAAATGGTTGTTAGGGGGGTCATATATTAATATGATCACATGGTCTGGTTTTGATATAAATAGGTACAAATTTTATACAAAAAAATCATGATGAAAATAGTACCGTTCAAAATAGGGGGTAATGTTTATCACTAAAGCAATACCTTTTTCTAGTGTAAAAGATAAAAACCCAATTTCTATATCAACAACATATTTTGGAGTTCTTGATGATATATGGGAAATTGATTATACTAAATTTTGAGTCATAATGTTTAAGTGTAACAAGTTAGATAGTAAAAGTAGTGTAAAACAAGATGATTACAGGTTTACACTTGTTGATTTGAAAATATATAGTTACAAAGAGAAACCATTTATCATATATAAATATTAAAAGTAAATATTTTAGGTCATTGATCCATGGAATGATCAGTGGACCATCCTTTTTCAAGGGAAAATAATTCATTTGGGTGATGAGGATGATGAGGTTGTTATGGATTTATATGAGTTTTATTCTCCTATTATGTTATTTTTGGATGATAACAATGACTATAATGTAGACATAGTCCATGTTGTATAAAGCTTTCATTTCAAAGGGATATAAAAAAAACTAAATAACTCTCCAAATTATTTTGGTAAATATTTATATATTTTTCATTTATTAAAATTTACATGTATAAAAACTCTATTTTTTATTATTTATTGTATATTTAATTATATATACATTGATTATTTATATGATTTTTGTGATAAATTTTATATTCATCTATTATGGTTAAACATTTTTTGATTGAAAACCTGACATACATCATTATGTTTTGGTTAAATTTACATGTATAAAACACTTTTTTGTAACTTTGATATTCAAATTTTTAAATGTTTCTATCATTTTAGAATTAATGTTTATATTTAATAGTTTAACTTTCATATTTTTTTGTTAAGAATATTTAAATCATTATTTTTTTATACTTGCATATGTGTGACACAATTTTCTTACATACATATTTTTTTAATCTTTGTTTTCAAATATTCAATTTTCTAATAATATGTAGGTATACAACATTTCATTACAGTTTTCTATTTCAATTATAGACATAGAGAAAATGGAATATTTACTGAGCTATATGTCTTTTTTTATATTATTAAATATTCAATAATATAATTATTTAATGAAATCAAATGTTTAGTTTACAAAAAATAATTATTGGACTACTGATGTGGCTCCAACAGAGGAGTCTTCTCCTTCTACAGAAAAATCAATTTTACCAAAACTATCAGTTTCTCATAGATAATAGAGAATAAATATTGATTTTGATTATAATAATAACCCAACTAGCCTAAATTCAACACAATTTAACAATTATATCTCCATGAAGAGACATTTCATGATTATCATTTTATATCCTGATTGGAATTTTGTCAATAAAATGGTGAAAGAGAAACTGTGGGAGTCCATAACTGTAAAATATCTCAATTGATTTATTTTTATCTCATTTTTTAATATTATATTTTTTAAATAACTAATATTTAACTTATTCAATTACATATGACATTCAATTTTCAAGAAACAAAGAAATTAACAAAAAAAATTAACTTTAGCGGTGGTTCGATGGAGAGATTTTTAAAAAAAATTGAAAAAAATGTTTTTAGGAAGTTATGTAATAAAAAATCATGCCTCAAGTATGGGTTTTTAGATGTAGATGTAGGGAAGAGATTTTTCACTAGCTGATGTGATGAATTATTTATGGTATGATAATTATTTTATATTATAAAATTTCTTGTATATTACCCGATTACTTATTAGTTTATTTTTTATGTAACAGGCCTCTACGAGATCTCATTAAGAGATCCAGTTGTAGAATATATACCCTCATAATTTATCATGTTGATGGTATCATTTATTGGATGAGAAAATGATTGTAAAAAGGATTAATGCATTAACGGATCAATCTAGTTGTGGTTTATAAGAGGTCTAGTTCATTCTTCCATCTCCCCCCACTCTCCATGAACAAAGAAAAATATTGAGAAGCAAAGTATGAAAATTATCTAAAAAATCAATCTAAGTATGTATCTAACAAAATTGTAAGAAATTAATTTTTATTTCCCATTAATGTTTGTATTTTTTAAATTAATATCAATAATATATCATTTTAACTTTTCATTTCAAGATTACCATTAGGAGCAAGAGACGCATGGGTAATTTTATCCTAGATGATAGGATGGACATCCTAGCTACAAATTTAGGAAAGCCAGAACACGCTGACCATGGAAGACCATGTGAGGTGGGTGTTAGTAATTGGAAATTTTTTGGTCATTAAAGTAATAAATCAAGAGACACGGAAATAAGTTCCTTAAAATCTGAGCAGAAATACATGAAATAGTCCATAGGTGATCAAATTCAATCAGTTGTGTATTCTATGTTTGAAAAATTAATGAGACAATCATAGTCTGTGCAGCTTACATAGCTTGCACAGTTTTCTAACTCAAATCCTCCAACTCCTCATTCAGACCCAATCTTATACTATGAGTTGTATTCTAGAGATCCCCATGTATGTATTACAGGATATGGAGTTGTATATATTTGTAAGGATTTTTTACATCACCAACCTATACAGTTGGGTTATGTAAGAATATGAGTACATTATATTGTTAAACCAACTAGTCTATTATCATTGCCTACTAAGGATGTTACCATAGTTAGAGATTTTGTGGGTCATTTTTTATATTGTCTGGGTGGCCTTTATAATTATATAACATACGAGTTATAAATTTTTTTAAAATATTATTCAAATTTTTTTTAAATTACTAATAATGTTTTCTAACATTTAATTTATATAGGAATATCAAAAATAAAATGAATTATTACAAAATAAATAAAAGGTTCAAGAACCAACAACTTTATATACTTCTGAGATTTATGATGGGATAAAAATATTATCCTAGGTTTCTTCTTCCATGTTTAATATTTATGAATTTTGGATGAAATCTGATATATGTAGAAGAGTCTGTCCTTTGAGAATATTCAAAAATATATCATGGATCGGGTTATTTTTTATGAGCTCAGTGTGCATGTGTTGTAGTTTTTTCCGTGTAAGTAAATTTATATTTTAGTTTTTCATTCTTTAAATAATGATGATTTCAAGTGACTTACTATATTAATTATTTAATTAGGTATCTACACATGATTCTTATTCAAAATATGAACACAGTTTTTTATGGTCTTATAGATCGAAAAATAAATTTAAACGATTGTGATATATGTGAATATTTCTTCTATAGTTACATATATATGTGAGAGACTGTCAAATATAGAGATTGGTAATTGGTTTTTTCCAATCCATGATGGGTAAGAACACTAAGATAATTATGAACTATTATTCATTATAATGTCATTAATTGTGAACTTTTTATATTGTAGAGTTCATTGGATGTTAGACATATTCTACCCAAATGAATGCACATTATATTGGTTTTCCCATTTATTATGTGGTGTTCATAAAAAATCACAACTTATTGGATAAATAAGTTTTATTATTTTTTATAAGTTCTTTATTTTTAATTATTATTGTTTATACAAGTTTTTTAGATGATATATATGAAAATGAAGGTCATGGAAATAGTTAAAAAGATATCACTTGTAGATAAAGCAGCCAAATACAATCCAATCCATCGAAGTAGTTATAAATATATTTTATATTAGATAATATTTTGTTTTTATTATTTATATATGTTGGTTTTTTTTCAATTTATTGTTTTATAATTGCGGTATCATCATCAAAAAGGAAGCATGGAATGTGATTAATATGTTTCAAGATTCAAATATCAGATAATTAAAATTAGTTCAATGACTGAATTTGATAAGGTTAGTTTTATTAATTATTTTATGTTTTATATCAAAATATTCTATTTTTTAATCTTAAAACATTCATTACTATTGTATATTTTCAATGACGTCGAGTTGTAAATGAATAACGAACTTATCCATCTTTATAGTTTGTTTGAAAACTATTTGTTAAGTATTATTTGGATTTAAATTATCAATTATATCTATTTTAATTAAATTTAAATAAATGTGTATTTATAACGATTGTTTTATGATTTTAGTTATTAATATATTGTGTTTGATTTTACAGGGTTTTTCTTTTCTTTAAGTTAGTTCATTGGGAAGAGTACAAATAAAATTAGGAAATTATTAAACAAGTTAGTTTTATTCTTTATTATAAGTTTTTTATTCTTACTTATTATTCTTTATACATGTTTTGATAATAGATATATGAAAATTCAGGTCAATAAAATGATTTAACAATGATCAATTGTTGTTATAGAAATAAAATAAAATCAACTCTGTGAAATTATTGGTTAATATATATTATATTTGATAATATATTTTTTGTCTTATATATTTATGTGTTGGTTTTTATTTTCAAGTTAATGCTTCATAGTTGTAGTGTCATCATCAAAAAAGTAAGGTTGGAATTCAATTATTTTGTTTTAAGATACATGTTTGAGATAATCAAAATTAGGATGATGAATGAATTTGATAAGGTTAGTTATATTAGTTTTTTTTTGATTTTATATCCAAATATTCTATTTTTTAATCTTATAACATTCATTATTATGGTAGATTTTCAATTATTTTAAGTCATATACAAATTAATAACTTACCCATATTCAAATTTTGAAAACTATCTTTTATTTACAGTTTCCATTTAAATTATAAGGTATTTATATTTTATTTAATGTTTAAAACATTAGTAATTATACATTCATTTTTTTCTTAAATTTTTAATATTCTGTTTTCTTTTATAGGTTTTTTATTTGTAAACTATTTTTTAAGATTGGTTAAATTTTAAATTATCAAGTATGTACCTTTTAATTTTAGTTTTAAAAATGAGTAATTATAAAATTGTTTTTTGTATGAAGGATTTATATTCTATTTATTTTTATAGGTTTCAGATGTTTTAGGTATGTAACTTTTAATTAAAGTTAAATAAATAAGTATTTATACCAATTTTTTTCTTCTTTTAGTTTTATATTTTTTTTAAAGGGATGTTCTTTTCCTTTATATATTCAAATGCATCATCTTAGGGTTTAGTTTTTGTCTTATGATTCATCTTCAAATGACTTATACTCTCATATTTCCATCTCCTCCAATGAAAATTCATCAATTCTTCTACTCAATTTCTTGATAATGTTATGTTGAATTTCTTTCCTTTCATTTACAATAAAAAAATCATGTTATAAAGTATACTAAGGTGGTCTAATATTAAGTTTATATGTTTTTATCTAATTTAAAATTTTTCTGGTTTTAATCCCTAATTTTTTTTACTTTTTTCTTTTGAACTACAGGGATCGAAGAATCAAGAATATTATAACCATTTATATTTGATTTTTTAGTTATTAAATGGTATCACTCATCCCATTTCAAAGAAAACTGATATTAGATCCTTCATGGTCCCTTTTATTTTGGTTTCCCACAGTTTAAAATTTCCTATATTATTTTTTGATCTATAGTTTTTCAATTTTTACTTCCCTTGCAAAAAGAACCTTTCACATTGTAATAGTGTTAATCTGTTTTATTAGTTTGATAAACAAGGTATGAACAATATCATTTTAGAGACATTATGTATGCACAGTTTCTTATATTTAAATGATAGTATGATATATTATTTTTACAATTTTACTATGATAAAATCATTTATATTCATCAATATATAATTTTTATATTGTTTCAGTAGAGTTTTAACATTGTATCCTTATAAATTCTGTTTTTGATGCGGATTTTTAATGATTTTACTGCTGTGATTTTAAGGGTTATTGAGTATTGTGATTTGAATACTATAAGTAACAGTTGCTAGATATTTCATTTTGATTGTATAATTGAAGGCGCTGACAATGTGGAAATAGTAATTTTACACGTGGAAAGTCATAAAACTTAGTTACTCTAACAACAATCAAGGCATGTTTTTATATATTCCAGTAGGTGTCATAAAATTTAAAAAAGAACATCTTATATTTATTTTGGATTCATTTTTTTATTAGTATTTTTGTACAGTTGTTTAAAGACTTTGATTTAAACAAACTCGGTATATTTTTTCTTATAAAATAATTATTTTGAAATTCATTTTTTTGGAAATTATTGTTTTAGATGGATTTCATATATACACCAACTGATTAAAAAAATTGAGTGATGAGTGTTTCCATTTAGTTTTCATCGGGAAGAAACCAGGTATTTTAAATTCAAAATATTTAGTAATTAATTTAACGATGTGGTTGAGTTTTTTTATGATTCAGTCGTTTATGCTTGAACTTGAAATTTTACTTGAATTCCTTTGCAAAAATGTTATAAATAAATTACTTATAACCTTGTTATTTAGTGAATTTTTGAAATGATGCTAAATTTTAATGATTATAAAAAGGGAGTCTTCAGAAACCATGATTTAATTATAGGTTTTATGGTTTCTTAATTTTTTATTTAATGGTCAAAACTATAAAATTCTATTCATTCATTTCTTGCTAAAATTTGTGAATTTCTGGATGAAAAAATTAAAATTTTCTTAATCATTACATTTTATAAATAAATTTAATAAAGATGTGGATTATATTATCTAAATAGACTTGATTTTATAAGAATTTTTTAAATAGTTTTGATAATATATAATGGATTCATACTCATAAGGATTATCATAATGATATTTGTAAGGAAGTCTATCAGACTAACCAAGTTTAAATTCTGAATACGGGAAACTAATTTCAATCGCAATGGAACATATTTTACATTATACTGGTGTAAAACCAATACGACGTCAGAAATTATATTATTCCATAATGATATGAGCATTCAAATTCCAATTGTCAAAGTCATTGTAACAAACTCAGATAAAATTTGACCGTTGTAAGAAAATATAATCATTTGGAAGCTCACCTATAAATACCTAGTCATTTGAAGCGTTTGGTGTCAGATGTTTTTCCATTTGAAAAAGTTGTGATAAATTTCATTTGCACGAGATATGTGAAGATTAAAAAGTGTGAATAACTTGTTATTAATTTTTGTAATTGTTTTTAGAGTTTTGTCTTCTTAAGGTAACCTTGTCAGGTTTTCCCCTTAAGAATTATTTTTCATTTTAAATCATGTGTATGATCTATTATTTCAATCAAGGTATTGTGGGGATAGAAAGATAGATAATATGATCTTATGATTGAGGGCTTTCAGGGATAAAAATACAAAGACAATCCATCAGATCGATGGCTGCTAGGGATAGGCAGACAGAACAAAATCAACATTCGTATCGAGGGCTTTCCCTATTAAGGAAAGATATACTTGCTTGTAAGTATAAAAAATGGTATAACTTTAGCCAAGGTTTGTGTCCACCTTACTCATAAGGTTAAAATATATTTATTCATTTAAATATTTTCAATTCATTATTAATTTTTTATAGATATTACATTAATTATTTATTACAAGTCATTTATTTATGTTGTGTATGTTTGTAACTATTTTATCATAATGTATCTAGATATAATAAACATTAAATTTTTAATTGTATCTTCTATGAAACCAATATAATTAATTTTTTATAATTGAATCTTATGTGATTATGATTATTTCACTCTGATATATCAAAATCACTCATGATTATGATACCATCGCAATCAGGCTGATGATAATCCTAAATATGATATTTTGACATAAAGAGGTCTTTGAATTGATTTAGTTTAAATAGTTTACAAAACAATAATTCACCCCCCCCCCTTGTAAAAGAGCCATCAAGAACTTATTTTTTAATCCTAATATCAATATATCTCATATTGATTTCCAACAATTGGTATCATAGTGGGTTTCTACTACTCATATTCTTGTTGTACTATTATTTCTTTACAATTTTAAGTCTGTTAAGATTTTTTATAAAAAAAATTATAAACATTATTATAATAACATGTTTGTGGAAAAGAATGTTTTTATATTAATATGGTATGTTTTAATATAAATACATATGTAATCTTAATATAAATAGGCCCCATTTTTTATGGAACTAACTATGAATATTGGAGAGACCGAATGAAGACCTTTGTAATCAACACAGGAGTTGATAACCTTGTGATGCTCACCAGAGAATAAACAATTCCTGATAAGGAATTTAATGCTTCCACACCTCAATAAAAACAAGAATATCAATTGAATTACAGAGTAAGGAACACTTTGTTATTTTGTATGATAAGAATCATATATAGTCAAATATCATCATTTGAAGCCAAAAATAGTATTTAGAAAAAGCTTCAGTTTACACATTTTGGTACTTAAAAAGTTATTGAAAATATAAAAGTAATGTTAAGATCTATTTATCAGGCATTTTATTTCTTACCTTGTGAATCTTTTGAGAAGGTGCATCATAGATTCATGAAAATTATAAATAGTCTACATCCTATTGGAGAAAAATTATTATATGATGAAATCCTTATTGAGAAAATCATAGATATCATTCCAAATGAATGGGAATCTAAGTGAATTGATGTTGGTGAAACAATAATGTTTAATAATATTACCCTATATGATCTTATCAGAACCCTGATGTAGTATGAGATTATACTGAAAAGAGATGTATAGAAACAGAAAAAGAAGAATGGTGGAGTTTCTTTTTCTACAACTACCTTTCCTACTAAATCTCAAACTCCTGAAAGATTTGTTAGATCTTTAAGAAAGAATAAAGTTATTATTAAATCTAATTCTAGTAATTTTGAGCATTTTGATAATGAATTGGATAATATAGATATAATGATGAACAATATTTTTTGTAATAATGATATCCAATAACAATATAAGAAAGGTAGTAAGGAGATAAGTGACAAGAAGGATGCAGTCACTTGTTATTAGTGTAAGAAAGTTGGACATATCAAACCAGATTTTCTGATGATAAAAAGAAAAGATAGGAAAAATAAGAATTCAAAAATGAATTCTAAGAGATTTTATAAATCCAAGGGAAAGAATGTTCTCAAATATAATGACTCTTGGAGTTCAAGTAGAGTAGATTCCACATATAATACTTACGATAATAATAGTTTCATATAGAGAAACATTGATCTTATTTCCAAAATTCCTAAAGAAAATATTTGTTTAACAACTATGGTATGAAATAATAAGAACCTTACAAATATTTCTCTTAATGCTAATTATACGGATGAAAATGGTTTTATATCATTGGATGAAGAATCTTTTTCATCATTAGATTGTATCTTACCTTCATATGATGAAGTGTCTATTTCTTCAAAACTACTTGAAAAAGAGGATTGAAAATTTAATAAAAAACTTGATATTTAAAATTCAAAGATAAGTGTTTTAAAAAATTAAATATCAAGTATGTATAAAGATCATGATAATAAAACCTTTGAAAAATGAGTTCTTTATAAAGATTTTAAAAAGGTGATTTTTGAGAAAAATCTTTGCAAACTATTTTTGATAAATTCAATTCTGAAACTATTAATAAAGAGTATAATAATATATTTGTAAAAAAAAGTTAGAAATTTCTTATTTGAACAAACTCTTATCAAATTTTACCAACATTAAATAAAACATAGATTATATGTATAAAAATAATTTCTCATGGAACTATTTCCAAAATGGGCTATACTTAGAAAAAATAGTTTTTAGTAATAATTACTTCATTTCCTAAAAATGAACCCTTTTTTACAAAGTGTCAAAGTGGGGGTCATTGAAAAAAAATTTGTTAATAAATTCCAATACCTATGTTTTCAGAAAGCTTGTTTTTAAAAAGAAATGCATATTCCAAAAAAATTATAACACTACCAAACCCCAGAAGGTTTGGGCACTGAAAGTATAATTTTTTTGTTTACAGGAAAATTAAGAAAGTACCAGCAATAAGAACACTTGGTACATGGATAGTGGTTTCTTAGTGAATGTCACTAGTAACAAATATTTCTTTAAAAATATTATCAATATGAAAGGAGGAAAAGTAAATTTCAGAGATAATTTTGAATGAGAGATTATCGATATAGGTAACATTGTTCTTCTTGGTAAATATTTAGTTTCTAATGTTTTATTTGTTAAAGGAATTAAGAAAAAACCACATAAGAATAAGTCTATTATGTGATTAAGGTTACATTGTGGATTTTAGAAATGATAAATGTATAGTGAAAATTTATAAGGGTGAATTTATCCTTTTTTCAATTGGTATGAGAATGTTTATACACTTAACTTAAAAGACCTTAGGAGCAAGAAAATACCTTGACTTAATACAATAGAAAACAAATATTGGTTATGTCATAGAATTTTAGGACACTGTAACATTAGAACCTTATATACGTTGAATTTGAAAAGACTTTTTAAGGATCTATCAACTTTTAGGTTTGATTACACAAAAGACTATGACCCTTATCTATATGGGAATCAACATTATTCTAGTTCTAAATATATTGGTGAAGTATCAACTAATAATGATTTATAGTTAGTTCACTTGGATTTATTTGGTCCTACACAGACTAGAAGTATTGGAGGAAAATACTATCTATATATATTGGTTGATGATTACACTATATACACATGGGTTTATTTTCTCACAATGAAATCTGAATCTTTTTTTAATTCAAACTATTGTAGCCAAAGTTAAAAATGAGAAAAATCTTCCCTTGATAAATATTCATAGTGATCATGGTGGAGAATTTTTAAATTCTAATTTTGAAACTTTTTTTAGTAATAAAGTTATAGAACATTACTTTTCATCTTCTAGAACCCCTCAGTAAAATGGTTTTTTTGAAAGAAAAATATGTATTCTTCAAAAAATAACAAGAACCATGTTAAGTGAATACTCAATTTTAAAAAAAAATTGGGTTGAATCAATTCGTACTTCCTTGTTATCTATAAATAAATTTTAAATGAGGCCCTTTATTAATAAAAATTCTTATGAGCTGTGGACTAGTCGAAAACTAAAATTTTCTTACTTAAGAGTTTTTGGATGGAAAGTATTCATCCTGAATACGAAAGATAGCATACATAAATTTGTACCCAAATCCAATGAAGGAATATTTTTAGGGTATTACACTACTTATAAGGCTTATAGAGTTTTTAAAAAAAATTCTTCTACTATTGAGTAAATAGTACATATTAAATTTGATGAAACAGACCCTTTTGTTTTTAAATAACCTCAACCTACATCCTACTTGGATGTTATTTAGAAAACTTATTTTGAAACATTGTGAGAAAATTATTCTTATAAGGAAAGTACGCTATAAATAGTTTCTAAAGTATTTACTGGGGAAGATTTTTTACATTATGTTTATTAAAATAGTTCACAAAACCCAAGAAGTCAGTTTTTTCTTAGGAATCATCCTAGTGATAGAATCATTGGTGATGTTGATCAACCAGTTAAGACTTTAAGTTCTCCAAGGAATTAAATAGAACATATTTATTTATTTTCTCAATTTGAACCTAAAAAACATGATGAGGCTTTAGTTTATGAATATTGGATTAAGGCTATGCAATATGAAGTCAATGAATTTGAGAGGGACAAAGTCAAGACATTGGTTGAAAGACCTAAAGAAACTTTTATAATTGGAGTAAAATGTGTTTTTAGAAAAAATTTGATGAAAATGGAATTATTATTATAAATAAATAAATATTTGTTGTTAAAGGTTATAAACAAAAATAGGTCATAGCCTATGAAGAAACCTATGCATAGATAGTAAGATTAGAATCTATTCGTATTCTACTAGCCTATGTCACATTCTTTAATTTTAAACAATTTAAAATGGATTTGAAGTGTCCTTTAATTAATGTATATGTACAATAGGAATTTTTTTGAACAAACCCATGGTTTTTAAAACAAAAGACATTCAAAACATGTTTATAAACTTAAAAAAGCTTTATAAGGACATAAACAAGCCCCTAGAGTATGATATGATAGGTTAATAAGATTGTTTTTTAAACACAATTTTGTTAAGGGGGAAATGGATCCAACCCTTTTTATAAAATAAGTTAAGAAAAATATTATGATTTTTCAATTATTTATTTATGACATTATATTCAAATTAACTCAAAAATCATTAATAGATTACTTTGTGTATCTTATGAATACTAAGTTTGAGATGAGTATGATGGGTGTGTTAATATTTTTTATTGGTTTTTAAATTTCTAAAAAACTAGAGGGAAAGTATATATCTCAACATATGTATATAAAATATACTATTAAAATTTTTTGGATATAACAATACATAAAGTATAAGTACTGCAATTGATACCTCAAATACACTTGATCTTGATGAGTTTGGGCAACCAGTTGATCAAAAACATTAGAGGTATGATAGGAAGTCTACTTTACTTAATAGATAGTATTATGAACTTAATATTGTCTATATGATTATGTTCAAGATATTAATAAAATACAAAGTAATTCCATATAAAATATATAAAAAATATTTTTTTTTATCTTAAGGGAACTATGGACTTGGGACTTTTTTATTCTTCTATAAATCTTCATAAATTAAAACGTTTTTCGAATGATGATTTTGGAGGTTATAGAATCAATAGGAAAAGCACATCCAGAACTTATCACTTATTAGGATATTCATTAGTTTCTTGGTCTTCTAACAAACAAAACTCAATATCACTTTCCACTGTTGAAGTCGAATTTGTGGCAGCTGGAGTTTTTGTGCTCCAGTGTTGTGGACGCAACACACACTTACTGACTATGGCATGAGTTTTACTAAAACTAAAATTAAATTTTATATTATTAGTTACAACTATTTAAGTAAGAACCCTACACATCACACCCATTAAAAACACATAAATACTAGGCATCACTTTCTTAATGATCACACACTTAAAGAAGATATCATTTTATAATTCATAGAAAACCAAGAACAACTTAGTGATATTTTTAAAAAGATATCATTTTATAATTCATTGAAAACCAAGAACAACTTGGTGATATTTTTAAAAAACCTTTACCCTCTAATAGATTTGAATGCATTAAACATAATCTAGTAATGATCAATTTAAAATGATCTTTCATATCTACTTATTGTTTACCCATCTACTTACATTAAGATATTATATTTCATAGGGGGGTACATATGTTTCTTTTTTTTAAATCATAAAGAGTTTTTCTGACTCATGTTTCTTTACAAAATTTTTTAGATTCAGTATTCTCAAAAGAATCATTGAAATCAGAAATTATGACAAATTATCAGGACATGAAGTTTATTAAAATTGTTGGATTCATAAAATTTTCATTTTTTTAAATGTTATTCGGTTTTACCCCTTAAAACTATTTTAAAGTTTTCCTTTATAAAATTTTGTTTTTAGTTTTTCTATTAAAACTATAATTTTATTTAAAACTATTATAATCCTATTACTTTACAAAATTTAATAAAAACTTTTTATCCATACCAATAACACTTTCCAACTCCAAAAGGTATTCTTCTTATCTTTTAAAACATTTCACTGCTTCATTATAATTATTTTATATTTTATTATTGTTATGTTTTTCTTCTTTTTTTAAAAAAAATAGTTTTTCAAATTCACTCTCAATATGATAAAATTTTTAAAACCTCAAGACTTCATAAAACATAAAATATTTCATCGAATTATTCTCAACTATCAGATCAAATAAGGTTTAATCTCATCTGTTGGATTTATTTTGGAAGTTGAACCATCACCTTATTTTCCTATATAAAGGGGGTAAACCCTATGTCCCACATATGAAATATTAACCTTATTCGTATAAATTGATGCTTCCCTCAAAGGATTCCAGTTTGAAAATTTTTCTTTATGTTAGAATCCTTATTTTCCTCTCTAAATACAATGTTGGCAGATAAGGATTTCAATGAGTGGTTTGTATTTAGAGAAATGTTAGTCGGGAAAATGTTTTATTAAAATTATGATTCTACTATAAAGAAAATTTTAGAATTATAAGTTTGGAAATATATGTGTATAGCTAAATCTGATGAAGATCTCAATTTAGTGTATCTTTATATTATTCTATAATTCTATATTTCATTCAATTTTTTCAAAGAAGAAGGAAAATAAAATATTTCTTTCACAATTAATGGAAAAGGATAGAAAATGTCGTATAGAAAAGTTTCTAGTTTGGTCGGTGTTCCATCATATTGAGAAGACTTTTGTTCTTCTCATAAATTACCTAATAATCATTTTTCTTTTGATATGAATAAGGTAGAGGATTCCCTTTTTTATCACTATGAAAAATTTTAGAAGGTGTCTCATCCCACACCAAATAATAAGGTAATTTCCTTATGGATGTAAGGTTTTTTGATTCTGTGGAAAGGTTATCGTGATACTTTAAAAGTCACTGATGATTTTATTTTGGATTTTTTTGTGAATATGAGAAATATGGATATTATTGGATATATTTTTCTCACCATTAGAAAAATAAATTCTGGTTATAGTAAGTCTCAAATTATTATGTTTCTAGTTGTGATACCAACGTTATTTCTTGAGTGCATAAAGTTAATAAATATTGAAAATAAGTCAAAGTGGAAGAAGATGAAATTTTTTTTCATCAATGATGTCACTCTAAAGAGAATGATATTTGGTTTTGATGAAGAAATAAAGAAATTTTTTAACCAATCTAGTGGTACTACTCTGGAATCAGAACCCCATAAGAAACCCTAGAAAAGTATTCAAAAGAATAAAAATAAAGTAGATCATGTTGATTAGGGTAATAAAAGTAAATCTGATACTTCTCATACTTATAAATCAAATAAACAAAAGTCAGTTCCAGATAAAGTAAGAGATGAATGAATTATAAAGACAAATGAAAGAAAAGAAGGTGATCCTCAATTCAGATTAGACCCAGCAGAGGATTTGTCCTTAAAAATTCATGGTGAAGATGTTTTAGAAGAATAAAAAAACAATAAGTAAACAGAAACTCTTTTATGTGATGGATTGATGAAAGGAGTGGAGATGGCTTTAGGCAATGTTGCTTTGACTATACACCCATATCAATATGATCAAAAAAATATAGATTCTGGATTTTCTTTTCATGAAACCAAAGTTGTTAATGCTAAAGTTACCTCTATCATAGATAAGGGAATGGGTAAAGCAGTTGATGAGGAATCATCACAAGCCAAAGAAATGCATTTGGAATCGGCACTAGTTAGTGAGGCTGATTTAAGAACAAAAGAACATCCTCAAGAGGAGTTTCTCAAATCAATATAATAAAGTTTCATAGGAATTGAAATGTTAGAAAAATAAGGAGAATATATTCAAGAATAAAATGAATATAAAGACGATTATATTGAAGAATATGTTCCAAATATTGAAAATGATGAAGATAAAGATGAAGAAGAAGACAAAAATAAAGAAGAATATGAAAATGATGAACCCAATAATTTTTAATTAAAATCAATAGAGGTTTAATCAACATATCTACCATCTATAATTGATAAAAATAAAACTAAAAGTATTGAAAAAGAAAAATCTTCAAAGAAAGAATCTAAATCTTCATCTAAGAAAGTTGAGAAATATCAAAACTCAAATACAGAAGATAATAAATTTGTTAATAATGATGATGAAATTATTGAAATTTCTAATGGAAAGAAAATTTGAGATAAATTTGACAAATCAATTTCAAATAAAGATGATAAATTAAAGGTAAATATAGTGTAAATTGGAACTATCCAACCTCAATTCCTTGATAATTAAGTATCATGTTCGATGAATGCGATTAAAGTTCAAGGAGTTGATTATATAATTCAATATTTATAGAGACCTGAAGGAAAAATCCCATATTTTCCAAAACTAGAATCCAAAATGGATTTGATTAATGAAAATAAAATTAAAAAAATGGAATCAATCAATGTTTTGACAGATAGACTGATTTGGAATGAGGTTGATCTCAAATTTCATCAAGAAATATTTCAAGCTCATAATAAGTCATGTAATAAAGTGGTAAAATGGTCTCACAATGTGAATTCAAATGTCAAGTTACAGAAAGAGAATATTAAATATATGAAGAATATTTTGAATGCATCATCATAAGTCTTCAACAAGATGTCTAAAGTTTTGAATGATTAGGTTAAATTTGTGGAATAATTCCAATATTCTACTATAAACTGTTTGGAAGAAGTGAAAGAGATGAATGGGAAGTTGAAATATTTGTAGTTATATGTGACTATACACAAATATTACAAAGATAAAATCATTTATTTAAATAATCATAATGAATTATTTGAAGAAAGAATTTAGATTTAAGAAGAGAAAAATAGGTCTAAATATGAAATTATTGCAAAGACTGAAGAAGATAGAAAGGATTTCAAGAAGATGATTTATATTGTGAAATCCTTGACGAATAAAGATTAAAATCTTTTCTCTTTTGAACTATTTTTGTAATTATATTTTGAGAACTTTTTCATGAATGAATGAGTTCTTTATCAAAATATTATTGTTTAAATATTGTCCTAATTCTTATTGGTTTAATATTATTTCACAATTTTTTTGCATGATTAGTTTGTTCATTTTTGTTTTTTTGTATAGTTTCCTTTTTAAACTTTTCAATAAGATCAATAACATTCCCTGTTATTTTTTTAAATAAAAAATGGGGATAAATTATTCAAGTGGGGTAATTAAGGGAAAATTCAATATAAATGGGGATATTATTTCCTAAAAAGAAGAATATTTTATTAAGGGGGAGAATATAATCCTTAGGGGGGTTATTATCTTAAGGGAGAATTATTCATATTCACAATATTATTCAGATAATTTATAAACTTAGGGAGAGATAAGATTTAATGATTAAGTATGAATAAGAATTACTTAAAATATAACAAACTATAAGTTTTTCAAAGTTATTTTTTATTTACATTTTACGGTTTGTTGTTTCCAAAAAGGGGTAGATTGTTAAGTCAAAAGTTACACTTATTACATTTCTATTTTTTTTTTGGAAACCAAAAACTCTTTCTTAAATACTTGATTACTAAATTTTTATATCTTAAGTGTTTTTAGAATGTTTTTGTAGAAAACATATACATTTACCATACTTATAAATAGTTCTAAAGTATTCAGGAATATAAACTAACTTTTTTAATTATGACTATCGTAATGGGAATAGATATGATAAATATCAGATTCATCTTTATCAGAATAGATGTAATACTTTCTATATTATCTTGAGTACTAAAAAAATATTCATAATTCGACTAATACCAAAACAGATAAACAATGGATTCATACTCATAAGGATTATCATAATAACATTTTTTAGAAAGTCTATCGGACTGACCTAATTTAAATTCTAAAAATGGAAAACTAATTTCTATTTTAATGGAACATCTTCTGCACTATAATGGTGTGAAACCAATACAATGTTATACATTCTATTATTTGATAACTATATGAGATTTCAAATTCTAGGTGACCAAGTCCTTGTGAAAAACTTGAAGAAAATATAACCATTGGGAGAAAATATGATTGTTGGGAAGGACACCAATAAATACACAGTTATTCGAATAGTTTGGTGCTATAATTTTATTCCAATTATAAAAGTGCTGATGAATTTTATTTTCATGAGAGTTCTAAATATTACAAAGCATTAATGGATTATTCTTAGTCTTTTGCAATTGTTTTTAGAGTTTCATCTTCTTAAGGGAACCTTATAAGGTTTTCCCCATAAGAATTATTTTGTGTGGTAAATAGGGTTTTTGATCTATGATTATGATCGAGGGATTATGGGGATAGCAAGATGGATTATACGATCTTCAGATCGATGTCTTTTGATCATAGAAAGACATAATTGATCTAGTAGATTGAAGGTTTTATGGGATAGCAGACAAAACAAATCTAATATTTGTATCGAGGGCTTTCCATGATGAGGAAAGTTTGACTTTCTTGTAAGTATTAAAGAGTTGATACCTTTATCCAAAGTTTTTGGCTACCTTACTCATAAGGTTAAAAGAGATTTAATCGATTAAATAGTTGTAATTCATTTTTTACTTTGTTATTGATATTGCATTACTTGTTTTTTATAATTCATTTATTTCTATTATGCATGTTTTTAATTGTTTTATCGTAATGTATATGAATACGATAAACATTAAACTATCAATCAGATCTTATGTGAATCCAATCTATTTAATTTTTTATAATTTAATCTTATGTGATTATAATTATTTCACTCTGATATATCAAAATAACTCTCAATTATGATACCTTAGTAATCTTATGGAGGGAAAGTATGAATCCAATCTTTTTAATTAAAGAGGTTTGTGAATTGATTTAGTTTAAACTCTTTAAAACTAAAGTTTTTAATACCACAATTCACCCCCCCCCCCTTGTAATACAACCATAAATGAATTTTTCATTCGATCCTAATATCAATATATATCATATTGATATCCAAAAATATATCCATGTTTTGTTATAGTTAAATTGGTTTTGTTATATATAAATAGGTTTTCCATTTCTACATTCTAAAACCCCCTGGAATGGAATTATTTGTGTAAATATCATGTTTTTTATTTACTTTTAAATGTTAATATGTTTCTTGATGGGTTTTGATTTTTTGTTTTAATATTTATGTTTATTATTATATTTTCCAAATAAAAATTGTTCAAAAACTAATTCTTTTGTTATAATAGGTGTTTTATATCATTGAATTAACTATTTTAATGAAATTTTTTGTGTTTTAAAAGTTTCTTTACTTTTTTGTTGAATTGGTTGAGTTTATAATGAACTTATAAAGACAAATAAAATATATTTTCAATTATAAAGTTTTGTTTGGTTGGGTTAGAACAATTTTTATATATGTGCAATTTTTTTAATAACATGTATATATATATATAAGTGTGTTATACAATGTTTTGAAACTAATTTATGAACACTATGAGTGTTTGGGTTTCTCTATTAGATATTATACACTTTTTAAAGTCTTATAATGTAAAAATTATTTTATGGTTTTATATTGAGCCATACTCAAAATATAATTGGTTGTAAATAAAAAAATAGTTTTTAAATACTTAATTTAATGATTAATTTAAGTTCAATTTTAAATTTTTGTTTTTAAATTTTGAAATATACTTCATTGGTTTAATTCTGGATTCAAATGATTTGTGATTCAGTTTGAAGAATTTTGAATTTTAAATAAAGTAAAAGGTGATATAGTTTTATTTGGGATTATTAATTTCAATTTATTATTAAGATGAATGGATTTATTCTATTATAAAAGGAATATTGATCTTTCTTGGTCTTGTTGTAATGATGTTCCTTATTAATGGGAATTTTTACTTAAAAAGGTTCTATTAAGATGGTTGAGTTTTAAACTATTTTAATTTTATTTTTTTGGTATGTGTGTTATAATTTCATATTAGGACATTTTTTGTTTTGTTAATTTGCATGAAATTTCTTATTTTAAGTTGTTTTATGATATTTAGTGAATATCTAGTGGGTATCTGTTAGTTTGAGTTATATATGGATTCAAAACCAGCAATTCAATTTTGAACCTTGTGTAATTTAACTAAATATGTATATTCAGTTTTAATTTAAGTAATTTTTCCAATGAATTATGAAAGTGGAATATTTATTTATTGAATATCCATGTATTTTATAAAATTTTCTAATTATATAAGATATAAAATGAGTATAACTCATTAAAATTTGTTTTCAGAAGATCAAATTCACCCTAAATAGGTGAGTTTTAGTGTTTAACATGTAGCAAAAAAAATTGTAATCAAAATTCTGAAAAAATTTCATAAAACAAGTGATTTAAAATTACTAAACAATTATATAACATGTCACATGGTTCTAATCATGACTTCTCAAACCATTTTTACAAAAATTTTGAGTCAGAAATTATATTTCTCACCTTTTCATTATTTTTGTTTTAGACATAAAAACCACTTTCTTAAAATGTTTTACTAACATTTTATAACCAAAGTTTTTTAGTATGTTTTTTTTAAAACATTATGTTTTACCATACTTATAATATGTTGTAAAGTATCATGAATATAAATAATAAAATCTTCATTATGATTATCGTAATGAGTTTGAGTGCGATAAAAATCGGACTCCCTTTTATTAGAACCACTGTTAGAATTTTTTTCAAGTACTTCATACTAAAAAAATCATAAAAATTGTAATGATACCAGTACTGATAAACATTGAACTCAACCCTCATGAATATTGTCAAAATAAAAATTGTAATAAAGCCTATTGGACTGACTAAGTTTATAATCTGAATAAGGAAAACTTATATCTATCGTAATAGAACATCTTTTACACTATGATGGTGTATGTCAATATGAAATCAAACATTATGTGATTCCATATAGGTATGGTCTATCAACTTCTAGGTGTCCAAGTAATTTTAAAAAACTTGGATAAGATAAGACTTTTGGGAAGAAAATATGAAAGTTGTGGAATTGCTTAAAAATACTCGGTCATTCAAAGAGTTTGTAGAGGTTGTTGGCATATTAATTTGAAATTTCTCATTTTCATGAGTTCTCTAAATATTACAAAGTGTGAACATCTTATTCTTAGTCATTTTAATTCTTTTTTGAGTTTTGGAGTTCTTAAGGAAACCTTGTCAGGTTGTATCCTTAATAATTATTTTGTAATTGCACTGTGTTTCTTATTGTTGTGATTATGATCGAGGTCTTCTGAGGATAAGAAGATGGAGAATCTTATCATCTTGATCGAGTCCTCATGAAGATAGTGAGATAGAGAATATGATCCATCAGAACAAGGGAATCTGTGGCTAGGAAGAAAAATCTAATTTTTGTATCGAGGTATTTCCCTATTGAGGAAAGACGGACTTTCTTGTAAGTATAAAACAAGGGATACCTTTAGCTAAGGTTAGTGTTTACCTTACTCTTAAGGATAAAGAAGGTGTATTATTTTAATAATAGTTGTAAGTCATTCTTACATTACATTTCTATTGTATTTATTGTTTCTTTAAAAGTTACTATTTCATTTCAATTTATATAAAAGAAAGTGAAAAATTGTATTCATCTTTCTTTATTGACAGTTTTATCGTAATTACATTAATTACATTTCTTTTAATCTGATTAATTAAATCCATATTAACTATGATATTTTATTCTGATTAAATCATATTGACTCTAATTACAATTTTATAACATTGATATATCAAAATCAATCTCTATTATGATACTCTATTAATCAAAATAAGGGCCAAATCTGAATCTGATAGTTTTACTTAAAGAGGTTTGTGAATTTTTTTAGTTTAAACTATTTTAAGCTAAAGTTTTTTAAACAAAAATTCACCCCATCCCCTTCTTGTAATAGATCCATCAAGAACATATTCTTTTGATCCTAATATAAATGTAACTCATATTTATATCCAACAATTGGTATTAGAGCATGATTCTGCTACTCATATACTTTCTAAAGTTTTTACTTTCTTTAAAATGGTATGTTGTTAAATTTTTTATATAAACTTTTTTTTATAAAACTTTTATTACACTAAATTATTTTTCAAGAAATAATATATCTATTCTTTTAGTAAGGTTGGAATGAATGTTGGATCCATATAAAATTAAAATCCCAAAAAAACTCTTATTTTCAATGGTGTTGATTATGAGTACTGAAGAGATTGGATGAAGAATTTTTTTTATTAACACAGGAGTTTATAACTTTGTTATGTTAACTAGAGATTATAAAATTTCTGATAAGGAACTTACTACTTTTACACATCAAGAGAAGCAGGAATATCAGTTGAATTACAAAGTAATAATTACTTTATTATACTCCATGACTAGAATCATATATAATCATATTTTATCTTTTGAAGCAGCTAATAGCATTTGAAAAAAGCTAGAAGTTAAACATTTTGTAAATAAAAAGGTTATAGAGACTAGAAGACAAATATTAAGAGATGACTATCAAGAATTCAATTTCTTAACTAGTGAATTAGTAACTAAGATGCATCAAAGATTTATGACTATCATAAATAGTTTATAGGTTATTGGTGAGAAAGGTATTGATGATGAAATTCATGTGGATAATATAATAGACATCATGCATAATGAGTGGGAATCAATGAGGATTGATGTTAATAAGACAAGAAAGATAAGTAATATTACTCATGGTGATCTAATTGGAACCCTTATATAGTATAAGGGAAGATTAAAAAGAGATTATTAAAATAGAGATATAAAAATGGAGCAGTTTCTTTTTCAACTACAACTTTACCTACCAAAGTTCAATATGTTGAGAAAGTTGTAAATAGTTCATGAAAGAAGAATGTTGTTACTCAATCTGATTCTAGTACTTCTGAGCATTCTGAAAATTAATTGGATAATCTCGCTAGAAGTGTGAAAAATATTTTTGGAAAGAAGGATCTTAAATATCATTATAATAAAGGTAATAAGGACACAAGCGACAAGAAAGATAAAGTCACTTGTTATTAATGAAATAAATTTGTACATATCAAACCGGATTATCCAAAGATAAAAAGGAAAGATAGAAATGATAGAAATTATAAAATAAATACCAAGATATATTACAAATATAAGGGAAAGAAATTTTTAAAGGCTAATGACACTTGGAGTGTCAGTGGAGGTGACTCTTCTGAAGATAATTCTGAGAATAAAAGTTCCAAACAAAGGAACTTGGGTTTTTTTTCAAATGTAACCATTATAAACCAATGTGTCATAAAAATGGTATGAACTATTAAAAAACATACCAATCTGTCACTTAATTATAATTATCTAGATGAAAAGGACTCAGTATGTTATGTTGAAGAATCCACCTCAGTGGAAGATAATTCATTACCTTCTTATTATGAAGTATCATGATTTCCTTAAATATATGAAAATGAGAGCTGTAAAGTTAGAAAAAAAATTAGTAAGGTTGATTCAAGGATAAATATTTTGAAAAATGAAATATTATATCTTTATAAATATCTTTATAAGGCTAATTATGATAAGGATAATCTTTCAAAATATTTAGAAAAAGTTATTTCTGAGAAAAATTATTTACAAACTAGTTTTGACAAGGTTAATTACAAAACTAAAACTAACGAGGATAAACGTTTAGTTATAAAACTAAAATCTAAAATTTATTCATTGAAGAAACTTTTTTCAAACTTTACTTCTGGTAAATAAAACTTTGATAAAATGTATAAACAAATCTTTCCTCATGGTAATGGTTCTAGAATGGGTTGAACATACAAAAACCTATTTTTAGTATCACTTTATTTGTTCCTAAAAATGCTGTTTTTTGTACCAAGTGTCATAGTGGTGGCCACTAGAAAAATAATTGTTCCTTAAATAAATTTAAATCTCTATGTTTCCATAAAGCCTACTTTTAAAAGTAAATGACATCTACCTAAAATAAAATTGTATAGATGTGGTTACCAAAATTTTTGTTTTCTAACATTACCAGACCCAAGAAGGTTTGGGTGCTGAAAGTCTAATTGTTTTTTTAGGAAAAGAAATAAAGTACGAGTAAAAAAGAATACATGGTACATGTATAGCAGATTTTCTAGACATATGACTAGTAACAAATACTTTTTCAAAAAGATTATCAAGATTAAAGGGAGAAAAGTTACATTCAGAGATAATACTCTAGGTGAGATTATCGGTATTGGTAATATTGTTCTTATTGGTAAATAATTAATTTCAAATGTATTGTTTGTTAAAGGTATTAAGCATAACCTTATAAACATACGTCAATTAAGTGATGAATTTTACCTTATGAAATTTATAAATGATAAATGTGTTGTACATATTTCCAAGTATGAATTTATTATTTATGTCAATCAGCATGAGAATGTTTACTCTCTTAACTTAGAAGATCTTAGGATCTAAGAATTACCTTGCCTTAGTGTAATAGAAGATAAATCTTGGTTATTTCTTAGAAGGATAGAACATTGTAACCATAGAAACTTATATAGGTTGACTAAGAAAAGACTTGTTATGGATCTACTGAGACTTAGGTTTGATTCTTCAAAAGTTTTTGACCCTTTTCAACATGGTAAGAAACATAAGACAAGATTTAAATCTATTAGTGAAGTCTCAACTTAGGATTCTTTATTATTAGTTCACATGGATTTATTCAGTCCTATAAAAACTAGGAGTATTGGAGGAAATATTATTTATATGTCTTGTTTGATGATTACACTAGATATACTTGGGTTTATTTTCACACAAAGAAATATGTGGTTTTTTATTTTTGTAAAACCTTTATAGCCAAAGTTAAAAATGAGAAAAAACCTTCCCTTAATAACTATTTGTAGTGATCATGGTAGAAAATTTTTAAATTCTAATTTTGAAACTTTTTTTAGTAATAAATTTATAGAACATAACTTTTCATCTCCTAGAACTCTCCCAACAAAATGGTTTTGTTGAATGAATAAATATAATTCTCCAAGAAATAATAAGAACCATGTTGAGTGAATACTCAATTTCTAAACATTTTTGGGACAAAGCGGTTAGTACTAACAACTATACTATAAATCCAGTTTTGATTATAATTGTTCTTAATAAAACTTAGTATGAGTTTTGGAAAGGAAGAAAACCAAAAGTTTATTATTTCATAGTTTTTGGTTACAAAGTATTCATATTGAATATAAAAGATAACTTACATAAATTTGCACCCAAATTTGATGAAGGAATATTTTTATGTTATTCCACTATTTCCAAGGAATATAGAGTGTTTAATAATATTTCTTATACTTTTGAATAAATAGTACATGTTAAATTTGATGAAACTGGACCTTTTTTCTAAACAGCATCAACCTACAACTGAGGATGTTATTTCAAAAACTAATTTTCAACCTTTGTTATAAACTTATTCTCATAAGGATGTAACTCATAAAAATATTTATAAATTTATTCCTTAGGAATATTTTTTACCTTATGTTTAAGAACATACTTTTTAAAACCCAAGAAGTCATTTGATTCTTAGGAATCATCCTAGTGATAGTATCATTAGCGATTTTGATCAACCAGTTATGACTACAACTTCCTTAAGGAATGAAATATAACATCTAGATTTTATTTCCCAATTTGAACCTAAGAATATTGATGAGGCATTAGGTAATAAGTATTGTATTAAGGATATTCAAGATGAACTAAATGAGTTTGAAAGGAAAAAAAATTTGGACCTTGGTTGAATGACCAAAATAAACTTCTATAATTGGAGTAAAATGGGTTTTTAGAAACAAATATAACGAAAATGGAATTATTTTTATAAATAAAACTATAATTTTTGAAAAATATTATAATCAACAAGAAGTCATAGACTATGAATAAACCTATTCATTAGTATCTATACTTGAAGCTATTCATATTATACTATCCTTCGCAGCTTTTTTAATTTTAAAATTTTTCAAATGGATGTGATGTTTTCTTTTCTTAATGGATATTTTCAGGAGGAAATTTATGTTGAACAACCCTCTGGTTTTGAAAATACAAAACATATTAAAAATGATTTTAATATTACTTAATATTTATATATACTTAAATAATCCCCTAGATCCCAGTATGATAGGTTTATCAGATTTTTGTTGCAAAATAATTTTGTTAAGGTAGTAGTGGATCCAACACTTTTTATAAAATAAGTAAATAAAAATATTATGATTCTTCAAATATATGTTGATGACGTTATATTAGGAACAACTCAAAAATATTTAATAGATACCTTTTCAGATCTTATGAAATATGAGTTTGAGATGAGTATGATGGGTGAGTTAACATTTTTCCTTGGTTTTCAAATTTCACAAAAAATAGAAGGAACATATATATATCAACATAAGTGTAATAAAGATCTTATTAAAAAATTTGAATACGAAAATACTATAATTATTATTACTCCTATAGATACCTCAAATACACTTGATCTTGATAAGGTTGGGTAACAAGTGGATCAAAATATTTTTAAATGTGTGATAGGAAGTTTACTTTACTTAACTATTAGTCATCTTGAATTCATTTTTTATGTATGACTATAGGAAATTTATCAAGATAACCCAAAGGAATCCCATATAAAAGTAGTAAGATGAAATTTTTGTTGTCTTAAGGGAACTATGGATTTATAACTTTTCTATTCCTCTGGAAAAAAATTAATTAGAAAGTTTTTCATATGAGGACTTTGGTGGTTGTAGAAAGGATAGAAAAAACAATTCTGAAACATGTCATTTCTTAGTAGATTATTTATTTTCTTGGTCTTATAAGAAAAAAAACTTTGTAGAACTTTACACTACTGAAGTTAAATATGTGGTAGATATAGGTTTTTGTGCTCAAGTGTTGTGGATACAACACACACTCACAGACTATGTCATGGGTTTTACAAAAACTCAAACACTCTATGATAACACAAATTTCATTGATTTAAGTAAAAACTAATAACATCACTCATATTATAAGAACATAGATATAAGACATAATTTCCTTCAGTATCACACATTAAAATGATATACCATTTTATAATTTATCAAAACACAAGAACAACTTACTCATATTTTCAAAAAACACCTTCCTTATGATAGATTTGAATATAGTAAACAGAATCTTGGAATGATCAATGTAAAATGATATTTCATATCTACTTATTATTTAAAAATATCATTTCATTAAGTTACTCATTTTCATAGGGGGAGTACATATTTTTATTGTTGTTTTTTTCAAAAACTTTTTAAGTTCTCAAAATTTTATTTTTTCTAAAATAATTTTCATATTCACATTTTTAGACTCAAAAAATGTAATAAAATTTTATGGACTCAAAAATTTTTGTTATTTAGTATTCAGATTTTAAAATATCATAATAATTGTTTTCAGTAAAATTGTTACAATTAGTTTTTCTAATAAAAATATCATAATTAGTTTTCTTTAAAAACTACTATATTTATAATTTTGTTGAAAAATTTTGTATTAAAATTTTTTTAATCAAAACTATCATATTTACTAAAAAATAAAAATAATAGATAATCATGCCAATGAAACTTTCCAATCTAAAAGGTATTCTTCTATATTTTATATTTTTACACTATTTCATTAAAATTAGTTATTTTATTCTTGTTGTTACTCTTAGTTTTATAAAAAAATTCTTAAATACTATTATTAAAAAAAAATATTAGTCGTATTCAATCCCAATATGATAATTGTTTTAAAAAACCTCTATATTTCAAAAATATTTCAAATATTTCTTAGGGTTAATTTCAATCATCGGATTAGAAGATATTCAATCTCAACCATTGGATTTATTTTTGTAAGATCAAACATCACCCAACTTCCTATATAAACAAAGGACCCCCACCCTGTAATGTCCCAGATTTTCCATGTATTATTTTCAAATATTATATGAAATTAATTTGAGACCAGGATTTGTGACGGCATGTGATTATGAGGCCCGAAGTGCCCAGAATAAATGTTTGAAAGAAATTAAACTTTTAAATAGTGTGCACGAGTGGTTTTCCTAAAAAATAGGAATAAATTTTAAATATTTGCTTAGATAAAGAATATGTGGGTACCATTGTGTTCAGATCAGTGGCTTTACCTTAGGTGAGGCCTAACATTGAACCATGTGGGTCAGATGCAAAAGTAAATTTTTGGACATTTTAAAGGAAATAAAATAAATTATTAATTTATTTTATTTTAAACATTTTAATGACGCAGCAACACATTTCATGGTTTTAAATAACCAGTATCATAGGGTTAGGCTCATAACCCTGGAAAACTCCCTGGAATCCTCTGGGTGTTTAGAGAGGATCCACCCTTGGAGAATTCTTGATGAACGACGACGAACGACAATTCGTAGATTGCTGCATAGAAAGATCAGATCACACCGATGATGGAAACAAATCCACCCTTCATCATCAATAGAGGTAAGGGTTGTTATTTCGATTGTGTTTTCCCCATTCTTCTATTTAAATGATGAATGTGGATCAACCCATGAATAGTTTGAACTACAGATCGTTTGTTATTTCGAGAGGGCCTGATTATCGAGTTTTATTTTGGGGAATAAATTTCATATTTGTTTCATTATTCTTGGTCCTTCTAATGGGAGTGAATAAATTCTGTAAAAAATAATGGTGGAGGTTTGTTCCTTGATTTTTTATATGAATTTCTTCTCCCCTTTGACCCTATGTTTTCTTTTCATTCTTCACGGGGTTATGAACAATGGATTGGTGTACATCCTTCTCACAAAAAAAATCCCAAATCATAGATCCAACATTTTGATGACCCAGTAGAGGTTCGACCACGATGGTGGAAGACAAATCAAAATGGTTTGAAAGATATTTTTCTTTGATCGTTCTTCGCACGGATGATCGAAACGAGTTTTCAGAGCTGATCGAACGCCCAAAACTTACCGATTTCGCATTGTTATGACAGGATAACCCTACATCATTGATTTCAAGGGAAAAAATGGAAAGATAGAGAATCTTAGTATCACTCGAAGCATTTCGACAAAGAACTATGATTCTAGAAAATTACGTAGAACACTACGTATTCTCCAAAGAACAAGGAGTGTGGGGCCAGCTCAACGGTGGCTAGGGACCTGCATTACAGAAATAGATGACATGGTGGGTAAACCCTGTCACACAGAATGTGGATCATTACACAGGACTCAACATGTATCTTGGATGATACACGGACACAGGATGGAGTACACAGCATGTACTCCACCACATGGCCAGACCAGGCGGGTTATATAGGTTACCATGTGTACCGGCACACGGGTTGGCAAACACGGGTTGAATCTATGTATGGGAACATGGCCAACATACACAGACCAGCCCCAGGATAGTAGTACATGGCATTTTAATCTTCTATATGTCGTTTATATCTTTTCTACACGACATGCTCTCTTCAACATGGTTTGTTGTACAAGAGCAGTTTATACGGTCAAAGGACATGGTTTGTGACACCTCTACATGTTGTGTACTTTCTTGTACATGGATTGATCACCTTGTCCGTTGTATCTTGGATAGGTTTTTTTGGGTTAGTTTCCCTTTTCTCATTCCTCTGAAGGTCAGGTATTATTTACATCCATAGAAGTATGATCACTTCAATAGGGATTTTTAGATAGAGTTGGAGTCCCTCTGAGAGGCCTGAATTGAGATCCTATATCCATTCTTGACTCTAGGTAGAGTCATGTATCAGCATGACCAATCCTATAGGAAATTAATCCTCTACTTATAATGTGGATCTAGATGAGTCATGTTATATTCCAAGGCTCTAGAAGTGATCCTCATCCATGTATCATGATCTTTCCCCACTAAGGAGTGAGTTCTCCCAGAATGAGTGTAACTGTTATCTCTTTAGATCTATCAGTGTATCTATATCTCTCGTGACACTTCCCAACGAACAGTACTTCTCTGATAGATTCCATCAGATCTATCACACACATGGAGTGAGTTCTCCTGAGTGAGTGCTTCATGTAATCTTCAAACTAAAACCCTAGTGTGGGTATGAGGGTCGTTTTGAGTTGCCTCTAGACTACAAGTCTGGGTTCTGAGTATATCTGGATGTTCCTCTTATTATATGTTTTGTAGACATATACTATGTATAACTGAATGTACTTTTACTTTGTGTATTGCTTTGGGGTTTTTGGGGTCTCCTACTGAGTACTTTTATACTCACCCCTACATGGTATTTTTCCACTCATGTTGTGTCTTGTGTAGACAAGTGGAATTTTGACAGATTCCAGGTAGGACCAGGAAAAAAACTTAGCTTTGTGATATTCCCTATAGGCTGAAGTGTTCCTTTGGTGTTGAGCAGTAGTTCCAATACCTTTCTTTTTTATAGGTTTGAATTTGTAGTTACAGACTCTTTCTTTTGGTGGGATTGTATTATCTCCCACTAACATTTCCTCACTTTACTTTATGTTGTACTTTGTTGGTTGGGTTTAGTTGTATGCATGCATTTTGTTCCTTAGTGGTTTTTACTTTTCAGCATTTGTGGGATTGGAGATTTGTGTGTGTGTGTGTAGTTACTTAAAAAATGTCTCCCATATTAGTGATATGCCTACTCGGTGCTAGTCACCAGCCCTTGGCCTATTAGAGGCGGGATTGGGGAGTCACCGTGTGGGCCCCACTAGGAAAGGTCATCACCCCCCCCCCCCCCCGTATCCCACATTGTCTAACCACTTCTTTCTGCTCTGACTTGTTGTTGGTCTTAAGTCTTGCAGTCTAAAATATCTTCTTCTAATTCAATGGATTCAGTATCAGTCTCAATATGATGTATTCTGATGAAGATTACAACAATTGGTTTATTTTAAGATAAAGGTTAATAAAAATATCCTTTTATGATAAATATGATTCTAGTATTAAAAGGATTATTAATTTTCAAGGATGGAAATATTTTTGTTTTGATAATTTAGAGAAAGGTTCTGAACTTTTCTACCAATATCTCATTATAATATTTTATGCTTCTGTTAAAATTTTCAAGGAATAAGTTATGGAAAAATTACATTTTGTTATGAAAGATAAAAGACACAAATGATCTTATAGAAAATTTTTGAGTGTTATTGTATACCCTCATAAGGGGATTCTCTCTGTCCTTATCACAAGATTTCAAGTGATCTTAGTACTTTTAATAAGAATAAAGATTAAGGTTATTTATTTAATATTTACAAAAAAAATTATAAAGTTGTTCATATGACACCGAATAATTGTTAATCACCCAATGGATATAGTGGTTTCTTATTACAAGGAAAGGAGATAGATATACACTTAAGGTATCTAATGTGTTCATTTTATATTATTTAGTGAATATGAGAAAGATAAATCTTATCAGATTCATATTTCATACCATAAAAAATGAATTTTTGATCCATCAAGCCTAGGATCATCATGTTTCCAACTTTGTTAAGAAAATTACTAGTTCAGTGCATGAATTTTTTAAAGATTAAAATTAAATAAATTTTGAATAGAATGAAGATTTTTTACATTAGTTATGATATAATGAATATAATGAGGTTTATTTTGATGAAGAATCATAGATGATTATTGTGAAACCTGGTGGTGAAGCTTTAAAATAAAAACCCTCAAATAAATCTGAGTATGGTGATTAGAAGAAGAAGAAAAAAGTTGAGTCTCCCATCCTAATAAATAAAAGAAACAAAAGAAATTCTAAGATTAATTCTGAGATTAGTGGATGAAGAACAAAGCTGATAGGAAACCTGAAGATCTAATTATTTGAATTGACCCAGAAGAGGTCATGGATTTAAGGATTCATGTTTCTAATACTTTTCATGAATAAACAAAAAATAAGTGGAAGAAGAATTTTTCTAAAATTTAGTTATGTGAGAATTTGTAAAAAGGAGTAGAAAAGGCCTCAGGTAATGTGGTTCTAGGAAAACCAACTACTCAGAAAGATCAAGAAAATATGGATGTCATATTATCTTTCAAATAAAATTTTTTTGTCTATAAAGATGTTTGTTCAATGGCTGAAAACGGAAAGGGTAAAGTTATTGATAAAGAATTGGTACCAAAATATCAAAAGAATCCATCAGAATTGATACCACATTCTAAAGAAAATTCAAGAATAGAAGCACAACTCTAGGAGGAGTTTGTTAAAGTAATGGAAGAAGAGGTTGTTGTAGTTGATAAAGGAATAAAAGAAGATTAAGAAGAAGGTAGTGAATATTAATAAATATAATATTATGTTGAAGAAGAATAAGAAGAAGGAGATGAAATTAAGGGAGCTGATCGAGATTAATATAATAGAGAGAATAAACATGATGAGGATGAAAATGAAGAAGTAGATGAAAGTGTTAAAGAAACTCAATCTGATAAGTTTTCTTTAAAATCATCAAAGGTGACTTTACTAAAATTTTATTTTGAAACCAATCAAAGAGAAAAATATAAATGTGTTGAAATAGAATAATCTTTATTGAAAGAAGCACAATCATCTTCAAATAAAGATTAGGAAGAACAAAACTCAAAGGAAAAGGATAATAAAGCTAACGCTGATCAGAGAGAGATAATTAAATTATCTGAAAATAAAGAAGTTGGTGAAAATGTTTCTAAGAATGTTGATAAAAGAAAATTAAAGGAAATTGAAATTGGAAGTAGTCTTCTTAAACTCCGTATAATTGAGAAAGATGAATCGGATTTGGGGAATATGATAACTTTTCAAGGAGTTTATTACAACATTAAATCTTTGTAAAGACTCAAATTCATTATTCTTTATTTTCCAATACTTGAATCCAGAGGAGAAATGATTCATAAAAGACTTGATTAGAAATCAAAATCATTAATGTTTTTAAAAGAAAGATTAATTCATAATGAAGCATATTTTAAAGTTTTACAAGAAAGTTATCAAGAACATAAGAAGGCATGAAACAAGGTTATAAATTGGTATTATCAGATAGATACTGATATCAAGTTATATGATGAAACTTTTGAATATTTAAAGAAGTTTTTCAAATAATCTGTCAAATCATATAATAAGTTTACAAAAATATATAGAATAAAGAGTGAAGTTTTTGGAAGACTTCAAAGGTGAAAATGATAATCAGACAGAAGAAATAAAAGTTTTGAATGAAAAGATCCAATATAAGTAGTCAAAGATAACCAGAATCAAATCTCATACAGAGGAAGTCAAAATTTTGAAGGATGAAAACAAACAATTTTCTTATAAACGTTATATTCAAGAATAAAAGTTTCAAACTAAATATAAAATAATAGAAAATCTTGAGAAATATCGAAAATAGTTCAATAAAATGAAAACCATTTTGAACTATTTAATGAAGAAGGATTATATTTTTTCCTATTGAACCCCTGTTTTAATTTTTTTAAACTCTGTATCATTTTGTTATGAATGAATTATCATTTTCATCCAAATATGATTTTTATTTGAAAGTTTTTAATTCTTATTGATTGAATGTTCATTAATATTTTCTATGGATAAATAGTTAGTTCATCATATTGTTTCATATTTTGTTTTCCTCACTAACATTTTAGGAAACATAAGACTTTTCCCCATTCTTTTTGAAAATCACAAAGGGATAGAAATATTATTATGGGGGAGAAATTTTCTTTAAGGGAGAATAATTCTTATTCTGAGAGAAAGTATTTACAAAGGGAGAGATATCTCAATGAAAAAAAAAATATATAGAAGAAGTTTTGATAAAAGTGGAGTTATTACTTTTAGCGGGATAATATGATCCTTAGGGAAATATTTTATCCTAAGGGATAATTAATGATATTGAACATCATAATCTCTATTATATTCATAATAATTAAAAACTTAGGGGGAATTAAGGCTTTATTGGTTAGCTCTGAATATGAATTACTTAAAAGAACATGGATTTTAAGTTTTTCAATTTTATTTTACATTTAATATTTTGGTTTGTGCTTCAAAAAAGGGGTGATATTTCTGAGTTAGAAATTCTATTTATCACTTTTCCATTTCTTTTGTTTTGGAAATAAAAAAACACTTTCTTAAAATGTTTTACTAAATTTTTATGTCCAAAGTGTTTTCAGTATGTTTTTGTAGAAAAAATTACGTTTTTCCATACTTAGAATAAGTTGTAAAGTATCATGAATATAAATAATACATTATTCATTATGATTATTGTAATGAGTTTGAGTACGATAAAAATAAGACTCACCATTATCAGAACCATTTTTTTACTTTCTTTCTTGTCTTTCGTAGTGAAAAATACTTAACAATCATAATGATAATGGTACTGATAAACATCTAACTCAACCCTCATTAATACTATTGTAATGAAAATTGTAATAAAATCCATTGCACTGACTATGTTTATAATCTGAATACGTAAAACTTATTTCGATCATAATGGAAATTTTTTTACACTATGATAGTGTAAATTAATACGATGCCAGAAATTTTTTTTATTCCAAAGAGGTATGAGCTATAAAGTTCTTGGTTTCCAAGTCATTACAAAAAAATCAGAGAAAATATGACTGTTGGGAGGTAAATATGACCATTAGATAATTTCTTATAAATACCCAGTCATTCAAAGAGTTTGTAGAGGTTGTTGGATGATTCATTTTCAATTTATCATTTGTGTGAGATATATGAATATTACTAAGTGTGATCATATTGTTCTTAGTCTTTGTAATTATTTTTAAAGTTTTGGAGTTCTTAAGGAAACCTTTTCAGGTTTTCTTCTTAAGAATTGTTTTGCAATTACTTTGTGTGTCTGATTGTTGTTATTACGATTAAGGGCTTCCAAGGATAGGATGATAGAGAATCTGATCATCTTGATCAATGGATCATGGGGATAGTGATACTGAGAATATGATCCATTAGATTGAGATATTCTATAGATATTAATACAAATATGATCTTTGTATAGAGGTATTTCCTTATTGAGGAAAGATAGATTTTTTTGTAAGTACAAAACAAGGGGTACCTTTAGACAATGTCAGTGGTTACCTTACTCCTAAGGATAAAAGATGTTTATTATTTTAATAATAGTTGTGAGTAATTATCATATTACAATTCTATTATATTTATTATTTATTTTAAGTTAATATTCAACTACAATTTATATAAAATAAATTGAAACATCAAATTCATGTTTCTTTACTGGTTGTTTTATCATAATTACTCTGATTACAATTATTTTACTCTGATTAATCAAATCCATAGTGACTCTAGTATTTTACAATAATTAAATCATATTGACTCTAATTACAATTCTATAACTTTGATATATCAAAATCCATCTTGATTATGATACTCTGTTAATCAGACTGAGGGAAAATTTTGAATCTGATAGTTTTACTTAAATATGTATCTGAATTTTTTTAGTTTAAACTCTTTTAAAAAATATTAAAAATACAATTCACCCATTCCTCTTTTAATAGATCCATCAAGAACATATTATTTCAATCCTAATATCAATATAAATCATATTGATATCCAAAAAAACTTTCTATGGTGTTTTTTGTGATCTAAAGTTTTACTCTGTTTTACCTTTGTTAATTTTAATAACCATGCATATAGACTGTCTGTGGTGATTTTTGTGATCTAAATTTTTAATTTTTTTAGCTTTATTAATTTCTTATGAGCTTAAAATTCTACCTCTGGTAAATTTTCTTTTCATGTGTTCCATATAGTTCTTCCTGGTGGATTGAGATTACATTTTCTCAGTCTGTTTATTATTCTCCCTTATTCAATGAAAAGTTGTATCAACCAAATGATCCCAAAGGAATGATTCAAGGACAATCAATTATTATTAAATAATAAATTATCAGCTTTGTTTCCTTTTATTATAGTTTAAAAAATTATTATTTAGACAATATTTTTCTAATTTATGTTGTCAAATTATGTTTGTTTTTACAAGTTTATTCTCTGTTGTATATGTTTTTCTCCTCTACTGTAAATTATGTTTTATAGGTTTTCAGATTTTGAGGAATGAAATTTATTATATTTAAAAAAAAAATTCCATGATGGTTTTTTTATAAACATATACAAAATAAAAATAATTGGACTTTCAACATCAGTTTTAATAAAAAACCAACATTGAAATTCCCCCTAGAAAAATCACTTAAGACATTAAATATTGGTTGTTCATAAAAAAAGATATTGGAAGACTTCAGAAATTCTTCCAAGTGGACTTTAAACATCAGTTTTCTGTAAAAAAATGATTTTGAAATTTTTAAGAGAATTTTCCATGTTAAAAATAATATTACTTTCAATGTAGATTTTATCAAAAACCAACGTGTAAATATATTTTCAATATTGGTTTATAAAAAACTAATGTTGAAAGACCTCTTAAATTCTCTTTTAGTTAATGTTTAGATGTCATTTTTATTATGTTAGGACCCGTACAAGTGGAGCTTGTGCTACGACTCCCCAAGCCTACCCCCAATAGGCCAGGGGCTGGTGATTAGTACCGAGTAGGAATATCACTAACATGGGAGGAATTTCCTATGTACCTATATGAACACACACATCTCCAAGCCCAAAAAATGTTGAAATATAAAAACCACTAAGTAAACAATTCATCTATACAACTATATCCCACAACCAAAGTACAAAGAAAAGTAATGTAAAGGAAACCGGGCCAGAATACAAGCCCATAACAAAGAGTCCGTAAAAACAAGTCCAACCTATAAGTAAAAGTCATTGTGACTGTTGTTTGAAAGCCACAGGAACACACCTCGGTCTGTCCGGACCCAATAAGCATCGTATGGTCCTGGTCCACCTAGAACTCAGTCAAAAGGTCGACTATCTTCACAAGACATGACATGTACATTCCAAGCTTGTGTAGGGTTGAGTATAACAATACTCAATAGGACACCCCAAAACCACAAAGAAATAAAAAAAAGGGAAGTACAGTATGATCTACACAGGTATATGTATACAACATATATAATAAAAAAATATAGATATACTCAAACCAAGACAAATAGTCTAGAGGTAAGTCATAACCATAGTATACAAAACCTAGGATTCCATCTCAAAGATTCCATGAAGCACTTTTCTGGGAGAACACACTCCTGAGTCCGATAGCACTGATCATGTATGTGCGAGAGGTACTTCTCATCGGGTTTTGTCATGGGGGAGATATGTTGATAGATCTAAAGAGAATAAAATACATAGATGAGGAACACAGCCAAGGTTATGGGGTGATATGAACAACACAATCCAGATTAACCCACTAAGTATAAGATCGGTGCCTACATATTGTTGGTCACATCGATACCAATAACTCTTCTTAGGGAACAAATATGAATAAGGGATCCTGCTTTGGGCCTCCCTAGGGATTAAAAAAAACTCTATCTAGGAAGTCCTATTGAAAAGATCATAGTCCTAGGAGTAGGAAATGATTCGTACCAACCTTTTGGGGATTAATGAAGGGAATGAACCCTAAAGAAACTTGTTCAAGGTATGGAGGAAAAAAATGTCAAGCCATATAGAAAGGGGTACACAGTATGTAGTATGGTCACACGTCCAATCCCTTGACCCTGGGTACTACTCGTATACAACAAACCATGTCATTTAAACCTTTTCGTGTAGAATAGCGGTACACAGTGTGTAGAAAACGTCACACACCATGTCCTTTCATATGGGGTCCACCCATGTACTTCAGCAATGTTCCAGTACATGGAATCAACCTATGTACCATGCCCCTATACAAGTACACAGGGTAGGCCATGTACTTGGTCCAGGCCAAGTCATGTGGGGGAGTACACACCATGCAGGCAAACTATGTACTCCACCATGTGTATGTGTACTTCCCATGTACACACTAAGTCATTTAACTAGAGACTACACACTGTGTGTATCATGTTTTCCAGAAACCCTTCTTCTTCCTCCCACTCAAACCGTTGATCACCAGGATTCCATTACGGGGATCTGTTCACCTTGAAACTCCATATCCAAGATCGTATGGTCACCCTAACACCAAATCGATATGATTTGAGTATTCAATTGAGTCATAAAATGTGATCATAGTGATTCTTCATTTCTGTCTAAGAACGCGGGTTCGACACCCACCGTCATTCAATCAACTATCATCCCACCATCGCACCTTCATTGAGTTTTCTGGATGTTTAATCTATTGTTTTCAATCATTGATCCAAGAATCAAATTCATGATGATTGATTGTTCACAAGGGTTTCAAATATGGGGAATAACTAAGAATGCGTAACGAAGAATGCCAAAATTAGGGGATAAAAAAGAAATCAAATTGAGAGGGATGAACCTAGATAGATTTTCATTTCAATCATGGCTTTTCACTATTATAATGGTAAATGAATCAATCAATAGTTCTAATCACAAAGATTTAATCATCTTGATAAACCCACAATAATCTCATCCTGCAAATATGATTGAACTTTAGGATAATCTATTCATGGATTAGCCTGAGTTCATCGTAGGAATCAATAGTGTGAAAGAAAATCAAAATAATTCATCCTAACTTGATTTGAATCATTCACTGATGAAGATCGGTCATCATGTCATCGTTGTTAGTGAGATCTAACAAGATTGGTGTGCGTCGATCACCGGTCCAAGGTCTCATCATCATTCATCAAAAGGATCCTCTATAGGTTCTCTCTCCAACATATTGAGAGAATTATGAGGTTATGAGGCTAACCTTAGATTTCTGAAGAAAATGATTATTTAAGGATAAACAACTTTGTTGCATCAACAACTGAAATAAAATAAATTTTCTTAATTTATTTTATTCATTTAAATGTTCATGATGAATTTTCTACAATTGACCTATGCTAACAAATGTTAGGTTGTGCATAGGGTAAAATCTCCCTTATTAACTCAACAGTGGCATTAGGTTTCTGATTTGAGAACCCATTTAGAAGTTATTGCACTTTTTTTGGAAAACTGTGTGCACATGCTATTTAATATTTTAATATATTTCAAAAATTTATTCCGGACACACCAGGTCTTGGAATCGCACTCCGTCTTAGCGCCTGGTCTAAAAATCAATCCATATAATATTTAAAAATAATACACAGAAAAATCTAGGATATTACATTCTCCCCACCTTGGGGATTTATGTCCTAAAATGGAAAAATAAGGGCTACTAAAAAAGATGAGGGTATTGAGCATGAATATGAGCCTCTCTCTCCCATGTTCTATCCTTGAGATTCTTGTGTTTCCACCAAACACATAAAAAAGGAATCGATCACCCACAAATAATCATCTCATTCTAATCCTTGATCTCCACTAGGTACTCAGTAAAAGTCGCTTCATTCTTGATGTCTAGATCACCCCAGTCTATGAAGTGTGATGGGTCATACATGTACCTCCTTAGTTGTGACACGTGGAAGACATTGTGTACCCAGTCTAACTATGGGGTAAATCTAAGTGGTACGCCACCTCACCAACTCTAAACAGTATCTGAAAAGGGCCAATGATCCTTGGAGATAGCTTTCTGCCTCGGCCAAATCTCTATAACCCTCATCGAGGTGAAACATGTAGGAACACATGGTCTCCTTCCTCAAACTCCAAAGGCCTTTGTATCCTATCAGCATAATAATTTTGATAGCTTTTTATAGTCTTGATCCACTCCAAGATTATATATTCCTTCTCTATAGTAGCTCACACCTACTTTGAGCCCATGACTGTTGACTATCCTGGGTCATCCAAACAAAGTGGTGACCTATAGGGTTTCTGGTACAAAGCCTCAAATGGTTTCATTTCAATGGTGGAATGGTAGTTTTTGTTGTATACAAAATCCACTAGTGTTAGTTGATTCTCCCAACTATGACCAAATTCTTACATGCAAGACTACATCATGTCCTCCAGAACCTAAATTGTTCGCTCTTTCTGACCGTCAATTTGTGGGTGAAACGTTGTGCTCAAGCGTAACTGGGTCCCAAACGCCTCATGCAATCCCTTTCACAACTATGATGTAAATCAATCATCGTGATCTGAAACTATCATCAATGTAACTCCATGCTTTCAAAATATCCCATTGACATAGAGGCATCTCAATTTCTCTACTAAACATTTCTCTCAAAAAGCTAATAAGTGGTCCGACTTGGTGAGTCGTTTAATGATCACTCATATGAAATCATGTAACATGGACGTATATGGTAAAACCATCATCAAGTCCATATATGTCTCATACCAATTTCACTCCAACAACTCAAGGGTTTAAGCTAAACCCACTAGAATATAGTGCTCATCCTTCACTTATTGAAAATTAAGTCATTGAGAAACAAACTCAGCAAATCCTATCTTCATCTATGACCACAAAAACTGATGTTGAAGTTCCTAGTATATATTCACCACACCATTATGTACTTCTAAAGGGGTCATATAAAACTCCCTCATAACCTCCTTCCGCAGCATCACTGGTTCTACTGTGTGTCCTGTGAAAGGAATGACATGCTCACCACATTTATAATATCCATCAGAAGAATGCTCTGTGGATGTCTGATTATGTAGGGTCTAATAGTCGGTATCCCCAAGTGGTTCCTCCTCGACTCATTGTAAGAGTGGAGGGGTAACAACCATCGACTAGAGGTAATTTTTTTTAGCAAGTGTTGTTTTCAACAATACATAATTTTTTATTTAAAGGGGGAGTATGTTGAAAAAATACTCCATCTCTTTATGATAATTTTTATGTCTCAGAAATACCCTTAATTATTTTCTAATAATTTTATTTGTTAAGTATTTTTCAGGAATTTATTATTCATTATATTTTTATTTCTGGACAAAATATTTAAGTTCTTGAACAACAAGGTTTTATTTCTAAAGTATTCGCATTTAGCGTGTTCTAGAAACACTTTTCATACCCTACGTGGAGGAATGTAGCGTAAGTATTAAATGAAGCATATGCTTTATGAGATATGAGAAAAGTATGGATGAGGAACCATATGTTTTCAGCAAAGTATGAAAAAGAACCCTACGTTAGGAAGGAACCATACGTTTGGAATATTATAAAAGTATGGAAGGAGAACCGTACGTAAGTGTTAAACGTTACATTTGTTTCTCAAAAGTATGGTTCATTAACCTTACTTTTGTAAACAACCATACGTTCTTGGAAAAGTATGGATCAAGTAAAAGTATGGATCTTTTACCATACGTTTGAAAGATTAAAGAGAAAATTATGGATGACCAACCCTACGTTTATGATCAACCTTACATTTGAAGAAAGTGACATGAACCATATGTTTTTGACCAACCCTAAGTTTTCAACCATACGTTTTAATACTACATCATCAGCCTTATGTTCAGAGGATGCATACAGTACAACTCAACCTTACGTTTGGCGTTGGAGAATTTAAAGTTGATATTTTTATGCAACAGTCAGCAAGCTGATTATTATACGGATTTCAATCCGGATTTAAAGCTGATTTTAAAATGAAACTTTAACTGATTAAAAGCCGTTTTATCAGTTGTTTAAAGATCGAATTAAAAAGGATCTTTTTATGTTGAGTTTTCAGGGAAGTTATGACTACCCTTTAAATTCGAATGTTTGAGTATCGCGAGTTAAAATGTGACTCTTGTGGATCTAAATTTGTAGGAGATTTACTTGTCATTAAGTTATATATGAGTTTTTTCGAATAGCATCAAATGATTTTGTGTGATATCTCAATCATTCTGAAAAAGTAAAGAAAAATAGAGACTATCAAGAATTCAGATCTGCTGATTCAAGAGAACGACAAAGCTCTGTTTTCTGAAGAAGAGAAAAAATCACGATAGAAGATTCATTTGTTCTACATCAAAGATCATTTGTGAATTTTCTAATACTGGAGTTGTAAGTTATATTTCTATATTTACTGCAACAGGATCAACTCAGAAACGACTCTTTTGTGAAGATCATTATTTCTGAAGGTGACGATTCATCTATTGTCAATTGCATGTTGTTGCAATTATGAAGAACATCTGGAAAGTATTTTCAGAATATAGAAATTCTTCTTTTCTATTCTTGAGTGACCGGCTTCTCTTACTAAGCTGTGTAGGTTCTTTGAGTGAACCAGAAGGCTTTCTTTTGCCTTAGATTGTAAGGGTGTCAACTACCTATACTCAGTTGTTGTAAGGTCTATTGAAACAAGGACCAGATAGTGAAAATCACCAAGCTCGTGGAGTATAATGTTGGTGGAGTGGACTAGGGGCCTTCTGTTCCCCAAAAAACTATATATCTTGTGTCTCTATTATTTAAATTTCTGCTGCATCAATTCATCTGATTAAAGTTCAAAGGTAGAACACAATATCAAAAAGATTTTTGACAATACACAATTCACCCCCCTCTTGTGTATATTTGATATAATCCGATCCAACAATTGGTATCTGATGTGGCCTTAAAAACACATGTTTTTCCACATCCTTTTTAATTAATTTTTATTAATTTAATTGCTTATTTTAACACTTTTTAATAAATAATGACACTTATGTAATTTTATCCCTAAATTTATTAATCTATAAATTTTTATAAATAATTGTGTATTTTAATCCTTAAAATAATTATTTTATTTCTTACATTTATTTTATAGACTAATAACTATTTATTAAGATTGTTGTTTTTGTCTGCATAGTTAATAATTTAACATTAAATAATTAATTAGTTTGATTTTTTTACTTTAAATATGTAGTCTTAATCTGACATTGCATGTACTAAGAATTAATTTAATATAACCTAATTAGTAGATGTATTTCAACAATTCATTAATTAAAATAAATGATTATATACAGACTTCAATCATTAAGTCTCTTTAAATTCTATTACATCAATTAACATTTTGGTTTAATAATATAATAATTATCTTTCTACCTTAAATTAATTTAATTTGATATTGTAACTATTTAACTATGTCTTATAAATGTTTAAATTTTATGTTAACTTTTAATAAGTCAGTTGTTTTTTTAATATAGTAATAATTTAAGTTATGCGAATTAAAGTTATTAATAATTTAATTTAAGTTTAATTGTTTATATAAATTTATTAAAGTTTATTTTGTAAATTAAGTTTGCGTTTTTTTTAAGTCAGTTTTAGTTTTTATTAATTGCTTTGTTCATATTCTAATTAAATTTTAATTTAATTTATTTACTCTACTAATTTTACAGGTTCACGGTTTTGACACCATCACCGTGTCTCCACGCACTGGTCTTCTTATGGTCTCACCGTGATATCTCTCTCACGGACTCACCGTGACCGCCTTCACTATCTCACCATGAAGCTACTCACGGACGCACCATTTCTGTTTTTCCACTGCCATTGCACACACCGGTTTATGCCACCGTGAATCCGACTATATTTTCTCACTGTTTATCTTCTCACCGTAACCTCATAGATCCACTGTGTCTCTACGCACACTGCTTTACCTTCACACCGTATCCTCCCACACCATAACTAATCTGCCACATACCATTTCCATTCCTTTTCACCATCTTTACCACTGGTTACACTGCAAATCACGGTGCCACAACCTTCTTAAACCACATTCTTCCACACCTTAACAGGTGCCTTCAACTTCAAAAACTCAGAAATCAAAACCATTTTAACTCCCTTTGTACTAACAAATCCTCCCGTCGCAGATATATTTATAAAATAAGTTTCACAATTTTTATTTATAGTCTTCACATCTGATGGTTTCGAACCTGATCACACAGAAAGGATAAGAGGATAGTACCCCACCGCTACGAACACAACCGAACCAGAAAGGGGGTGTATGGCCTTTACCATTGTAGGAGATGATCCGCACCAGTGCAAGAGGTCTGCTAGTTTCTGTTTCTACTGTTGGAGCAGGGATTCCCGCTGCTTCATGATGAAAGATTTAGACGTGGACTTCACCGCTTGAGACTTAGTCGAGTCGGGCCGTGTCGCCACTGTGAGAGCTGGAGCCGTTCCACTGGTGCTGAAGGAATTCACCACTTGCCTCTGTGCAGATCCGAACTATGAGGGAGGGTAGCTGTGTTGTCAATGAAGTCCAAGCAGTCGTTGGTCCTAAGGTTCCCAGATTAGACCACAAACTACCATTGAGACTGGACCAGTGTGTAGCGAGCTGTGTTCTGGGCCGAGGCTGGTATAGCACTGATGTGTGAAGAACCAAATCGGCACTTGGAGGAGCCGCTGAATCGGTCTGCTAAGATGTCGAGGGGGTTCGTCATATTGATTGTGCGGTGGAATGAAGAGGATGAAGAGGGATTGGAGAAGGATGTGGAGAAGAATACCCCCATTTGTTCCGAACCTGGGGGATGAGGATATTAAAAAAATTAATATAAAAACAAAAAGAAAAGATAAATAAAATAATAATATTAATAATTAATAAATTAAGTCAAATTAATAATATAATACATAATATTTTATGTATATATAACTATATTTATAATAACAAGTAGATAAGTTATAAAATATGTTATTAGAAAAAACCTAATAAGAATTAAAATAATTAAAATATAAACTATAATAATTTATAAATTAAGTTAAATAGTAATTAATATAAATATTTTAACACTTTAATTTTATTTATAACATAATAACTATATTAATAAAGTAGTTAATCTAATTATGTTTTACTTTATAATTACTTAATTATTATTATTAACAACTTAATAACTTTATTAAAGATTTTATAATAAATTAATAATCATAATATTTAATAATAATTATCATTTAAGATTTTTATTAATTAACTTTAATTACTTTTTAATAAGTAAACTTTAAAACTAATTATAAAATTTTTGTTAACTTTCTTTATGTTTTAATTGTTTCATTTTGTCTTTAACATGTGCAGGTTCATTTAAGAGAAGAGAAAATGTCCAGATACATCTAACCAACTAACCGGTAGTTAGTTACGAGGGTTAAGTTAGCGCGACGTGCTTGTCGCGAACACACACACGTGTGCAGTGCGATCGTGAAGGAAACTTAATGTCGGTGGAAGGAAAGCGGTGACATGTAGTAGGTGACTGGGGGTACAAAAACAGAGTAGCAGCAGAATTCAAAAAGTGGGAGGACTCTCATTCGACATTCCACGAACAAATCAGACGAGAGCGAAGACTCCCGGGAGCAGCAATGGAGATGACTAAGCAGACATGGAGACTAAGGAGCCTGAAGGCAGAACATTTCAAGGGGAGTTTACCTTCCCTCTGTCCATAATTTTATACTCTATTTTTTGTTGTATTTCACCGCATTAATCAATATGATCAAAGGATGAATTATTTAGCTCGGGAATTCAATTCTGTTGGTTAATCGTCCAATCTTCTTCATTCACTTTGCATTTTTCAGAATCATATTCAATCGGCGATATTGAATAATGATTCTCTGTTTTGTTTTTTCACACCTTAAATGTTTTAAAATTCATAAATTCAAGAACTATTGGTGAGGTAATTCTTGAATACATTTATTAACGAGTTAATAAATTAAACTGTGGAAATTTACGGCGAGTTTATTTTCCACTGTTATCCTTTTCTAACTGTCAAACAGTTTGACTGTTTTAGAGTGGTGAACTCCTAAAGTCAGTCTTCTGTGTGTTGAGATTCCTGGAGAGGGATAATTTTCACTTTTATTTCTTAAGGTGTGACTCAATAAAGTGTAGTAGAGAAGGTATCCATTAAACCAGTAGGTTCAAATTCTTGAGTATTATTTTTGATCTTCTCCTTCGACCTTGCTGCTTTATTTTAGTATTTTGTTCTTTTATGTTAGTTTTACTTTAGGTATTAGTTCATCAGTATATTTGTAATAGATTTAGTCTCTTGCTTAAATAAAAGTACAAAAAAATTAAATTAAAAACAACTATAAAATGCACACTCGCTTCACTGCTGACAATAGTGGAGTTACTTTTGAATTTAAACCTAGAACTCTCATCTTCCTTCTCTGTGGTTCGACCCTGCACCACTGTAATAGTGTAGTTTAATAAATGTAATTTTGAAGGCTGTGACGACCTCCGACTCACTTCAGTATCATAGGTTTAGCTTTTTGATAAAGCCTTAACAAGCTAAAAGTGATTATACAGAGAGCAAGATGACTGATACAAGAGAGGGAATTTCTATGGTCAAAGCATCGTACTTCAATGGAGAAAACTATGGATGCTGGAAGTCAGAGATGATTATCTATATAAAATATCTTGGATACAGAGTATATTCTAAGATTCTGACTCCATATAAAATACCAAAAACCTGAAACATGCAGTGCAGCTACTGAAGATGATTATGACATGAACTCGAAGGAAATGAATGCAATTATATGTGATCTAGGACCTGATGAATTCAAAAGAGTATCTCAATGCCCGAGAGCATATGAAATGTGGTAAACTATTGTTGTTACTTATGAAGGAACTAAAAATATCAGGGAAATGAGATATACAACAGCTAATCTTAAATTTGATACTTTTAGAATGGTTGAAGGTGAGAGTACTACTCAAATGAATGGAATATTGATAGAGATTGTCAATAACATAACTTCCTTGGGAGATCTCATTAAACAAGCTGATCAAGCTTTAAAAGTACTAAGAATACTTCCTACAAAATGAAATGGAATCTCTACAGTAGTCAGACAGTCGACACCTTTCAAAGATTTAACCATGAGAGAACTGATTGGAACTCTAATGATGTATGAAGCTGAGATGGAAGATGAAGCAAATAAACATAAAGTGCTTATCAAAAGTGATGAAACTTCCTTGAAAGTATCATCACAGAGAAAAAATAGAAAGATGAAGAAAAGTGTAAAAGATAAATCAGAAAGTTCTGATTTATCAAATTCTGATGTGGAATTGTCTTAGCTAGCCCGAAGATTCACTAAAATCTATAGAAAGAAGAAGGGCTTCAGAAAATCCTTCAAAAAGGATGACAAGGAAGTCAGATGTTATAAATGCAAGAAAATGGGGCATATCAGACCTGACTGTCCTCAGCTAAAAGAAAACAAAATAAATAAATTCTTCAAAAGAAATGATTATGAGAATAAGGACAAGAAAGCCATGAAGTATACATGGAGTATATATGAAGACTCCTATAGCACTTCTGAATCAAACTCGGAGAAGAAAGAAGAAAATATAAAAGCCAACATGTGTTTTATGGCAGAAACTGATGAGGTACAATCTTACTACTCTTCTGACTCTAGTTATGAATCTAGTTACTCAAATGAAAAACTTACAGCCTACTTCAATATGCTTGAAGAAAAATATGATTCTTTGTTTAAGAAACATAAGTCTTTGAAGAACATTCAAAAGGCTTTTTTTTGATGAAAGAGATACAATGCTAAAACAATATAAGGAACTAACTGAAAAATTTGACTCAATTAACACCAACAATACAGATTATGAATCAAAGATAAAATCACTTAAAACTGAAGTGGAAACTTATAAAAATGCATCCCTTTTTTTACTAAAGGAGAAAATACTTTAAATGAAATTCTTGGGAAAAATGTCATTAAAAAGGAAAGATTTCAAATTGGCAGTAAAGGTGAAAACCCCAAGCTGTACAAAAATTATTTTATTCCAAGTGCAAAATGACTAGATTGTAATTAATGTGGAATAAGGGGGAATATTTTAAAAAAACTTTTTCCTAAGACAACCCCAAATCAGTGGTATTAATAAGGCCTTTGTATCAAATGATTTATTTGACTCTTGTGAAATTAGAAAAAGAAAGCAAGTCTGGATTCCCAGATCCTTGCTAGCTAACACCCCTGGACCCAACAAAATATGGGTACCAAAGAAAATTGTGTAAATTACTTTCCAATGAGAAGGTCACAAAAGCAAAAAGGACATATGGTATATGGACATTGGCTGCTCAAGGAATATGAGTAAAAACTCATCAAATTTCTATACACTCACTCAAAAAGATGGTGGACTTGTTAGTTTTGGTGACAATGCCAAAGGGAAAATCATTGGTATTGGAATAGATGGAGATACAAAAGTTTCCTCAATCAACAATGTACTTTATATACAAGGATTAAAACACGATCTGATAAGTATCTCTCAACTATGTGATGATTGTTATACTGGTTATTTTTCTAACAATTGTTGTTCTATTTTCAAAAATAAATTACTTAAATTTAGAGCACCAAGAACTGACAATGTGTATAACTTGGATTTAAATTTCTTGTGTAAACAACAAGTAAATTGTTTAACTAATAAATTGAATGAATCTTGGATCTGGAATAGGATACTTGGACATTGTAATTTATATGTTTTATATAAATTATTTAAGAAACATTTAGTTTCTGATTTTCCTAGTCTCAAATTTAAAAGTGACAGATTCTGTGATGCATGTCAACTTGGAAGGCAACACAAATCATCCCTCAAATCTGTTAACAGAATTTCTACATCTAAACATCTAGAACTTATCCATATGGATTTTTTTGGACCTTCAAGAGTAGAAAGTTTGGCTGGTAGATCATATGTATGTGTTTTAGTTGATGACTATTCTAGATTTACATGGATTTTCTTTTTAAAATTTAAAAATGAATCCTTTACGTTATTTGAAAGTTTTTGTAAAGCTGTTCAAAATGAAAAAGGTTTTAAAATAATTTCATTAAGAAGTGATCATGGTGGAGAATTTTATAATCCGTAATTTAATTCCTTCTGCTCAAATATGGGTACTAAACACACCTTCTCTACACAAAGAACACCTCAACAAAATAGAATTATTGAAAGAAGAAATAGGATTATTCAGGAAATGGCTAGGACTATGCTAAATGAATATAGTCTTCCTACCTATTTTTGGGCAGAAGCTGTAAGCATAGCCTACTATATAATGAATAGAGTTGAAGAACATGATACTGAAAAACCTATGAGTGTGTTACCTAGACAGACTAGAACTCTAAAGAATCACCCCTTAGAGACTATAATTGGTGACTTAGACACGGGAATAAAAACTAAAAGAAATATAGGGAATCTTGTATAATTCTCTTCCTTTCTATCCCAATTAGAACCCAAGTCTATAGAAGAATATTTAGATGATGAAAGCTGAATAATAGAAATGTAAGAAGAATTAAACCAGTTTAAAAGAAATGAAGTTTGGGAATTAGTTGAAAGACCACATAACTATCCAGTGATAGGAACCAAATCAGTCTTTAGAAATAGTCAAGATGATCAAGGAATAATAATTAGAAATAAAGCTAGACTTGTAGCTAAATGATATAATCAGGAAGAAGGTATAGATTATGATAAGACCTTTGTACCTGTAGCTAGATTAGAATCCATTAGAATCATTTTAGCCTATGCATCTCATATGAACTTTAATTTATTTTAGATGGATGTTAAGTTGGCCTTTTTAAATGGTTATTTAATGGAGGAAGTTTATGTTGAGAAACCTCCTGGTTTTGAAAATTCTCAAAAACCATATTCTGGTTTTAAACTTACTAAAGAACTTTATAGCCTTAAACAAGCACCTAGAGCTTGGTATGAAAGATTAAACTCTTTTATTTTGAAAAATGATTTTACTATTAGAATGGCAGATCCAACCCTCTTTTAGAAAACTGTAAATTCTAAAATTTTATTCATTCAAATTTATCTCGATGATTTAATTTTTGGATCAACTAATAAAAACCTTTGTCATGAGTTTTCAAAGTTAATGCAAAAATAATTTGAAATGAGTATGATGGGATAACTAAATTTCTTTTTAGGACTTAAAATTTATCAAAAATATTTTGGAAATTTTTTGAATCAAAGAAAATACATTACTGATTTATTAAAGAAAGTTGGACTTGAAAACAGAAAGACATATATAACTCCTATGTGTACTAATATAAAACTTGATTTGGATGAAACTGGAAAATCAGTTGACAACAAGTTATATAGAGGTATGATTGGTAGTTTATTATATCTTACTGCTAGCAGGCCAGATATAATGTATTCAGTATGTCTTTGTGCAAGATTTCAATCAAATCCTAAAGAATCCCATTTGACTACTGTTAAAATAATTTTTAGATATTTAAAACGAACTGTTTTTCAATCGCTTATTTATCCCAAAACATCTGATTTTAATTTGATTTCTTATTCATATGAAGACTTTGGAAGTTGTAGATTATATAGGAAAATTACTTCAGGAACTTGTCACTTTTTAGGGAAATCTTTAGTGTCATGGTCAAGTAAGAAACAACATTCAGTTTCCCTATCAACAGCCAAGGTATAATATGTTTCTGCTGGCAGTTGTTGTGCAAAAGTGTTGTGGATGAAAAAAACTCTTATGGAATTTAGACTAAATTTTAATAATACTCTTATTTTATGTGATAACAATAGTGCTATAAATATATCAAAAAATCCTATTAATCATTCTAGAACTAAGTATATTGATATCAGACATCATTTTCTAAGAGATCATGATCTTAAAAAGTATATATCTTTGGAATTTGTAAGTATTGAAATTCAACTAGCTGATATTTTTACTAAGCCACTTCTCACTGCAAGGTTTGATTATATTAAGGGGGAGCTAAGAATATTTAATTTTAAATAAAGTTTTATTTTAACTATGCTATTTCTTTGTTTTAATTCTGTTTAAAATAATTTGGCTATTTGTTTTACAAACAGAATAATTTTATTTTCCCCACGTAATTAATTTTATTTATTTTTAAATCTATGTAATGACTACTCAAAACATAGGAATCAAGGCTGTCAGAAACCCTTTCTACTTCTATTCCATTTCATTTCTACCAAAACCTTTCAACCCTTGAAACTGAACCACTGCTCATCAAACCCTAATTTTTCGAATCTCTGAAACCCAAACATTAAAAACTTCAGAAAGTCTCGCAGAGATATCTAAGACTAAGAGAGATGATGAGGCTGAGACCAGAAATATCAAGAGACAATGTTCAGAAGGAAGGAAAATCTTACAGGGCAAGGTAATCAATCTCTAATGGCTATATCAGACCAATCTTCTGTTGAAACAAGCATTGTCGTTTAAAAATCTTGAACAGACTTTCAAAAGTGAGAATACAGAATTTTTTTATGAGTTATAACTTCAATATTTCTTCAAATCTGTATAGTTTAGTCTAGGAGACAATGAGGACACTATGCTGGCTATGATAGAAGATAGAGATTTTTCGATCTCTTCAATTGAAATTGGTCAGATTTTGAACTGCCCTCATGAGGGAGTCTTTCATTTTGATTTAAAAAATATAGAAGATTCTGTACATAAATCAGAGGTTATTATGTCTTTTCATTTTGGTACTATGTCAATAAATAATATGTTTATCAAGGACTTGGAGCCTGATCAGAAAATTTTAGTAAATTTTGTGCAAACAGGGATTGCACCGAGGATGTCTGTGATGGTGAAGATATTATATCCTGAAATGTATATAATGTATCTTTTTCTCAGTGATATCAAACTCAATTTTCCTAGATACATGGTGAGGTATCTAAATTACTGCTGTCATAGTGAAGACAGAATGAACTTCTATCCTTTTGGAAGATTCATTTCCAAACTGTTGTTTAAGAAGGATATGGTGAGACTGGTGGATGCCAGAGTGCGTTGTCATCATAATAATGTGTTTAATTCTGAAACTCTAAGAAAGATTGGATATTTATGGAGCACTATAAATGAAAAAAAAATTCCAGTATTAGCTGAGGATGAAACAGAGAGTGCTCAAGCTCAATCTACTAAGTCCAAGGAGGGATAAGATGAATAAAGAATAATCACTGTTGTAAGGAGAATAATATATGACATGGAAGAAACTGAGGAAGAAAGAAGTTAAGAGGGACTTTACACTCATAGGAAAAGACCTGTGAATGAGGAATCTATTTCCCCTATACTGACCATAAGAGATTTACTCTCTTACAGCTTTGTCAGAGAAAAATTTGTTGAACAATCTCACGAACAGAATGTGGCTGTTACAAAACATGACCATGAAAGAATTGAAGTTGAAAGAACAGAACCACAGATTGAAGTTGATGTTGAATTTTCACTTCAACAAGAAAAGGAGGTAGATCCTAGTGAGGAAGTAGCCAGACCTCAGGACACTCAAGAAGATATTATCTTAGAAAATCCATTGGAAGAACAAGTTGGTGATGTTTTTTATGAGCATATTTCTGAAGCTCAAACCGAAGTACTTCATGAGGATTTTTCTGTGGAAGAGTCTAGAAAATACTCTGAGGAAAAATCTGTGGACCAACCTACTCAGAAAAAGGAACAAGGCAAGTCTAATGCAGATTCACTACCTTTAGTATTGCTGCATCACACTAGACCTGAGAATGAGAATCAAGCACAGGCTGCCCCAGATTTAGGGAATAAGGAAATTAAAGAGCTGTACAGAAGGGTGTCTCAGTTGGAATCTGAAAATGTTACTCCGAGAAGAGCCTTAGAATCAGAGCAGTTGAAATTTCAGAGACTTAAGGGAAGTACTGTTTCACAATAAGAAGTTGAATATTTTAAGCAAGAGCTATTGATAGAGGTTTCAAAGCTGATATCAGAGATGGTAAAGAAGTCAGATATGTTAGATATTAAAGGATATCTAGAGACACAATTTACATCTGTTGGAACTAGTGCTGCTGGTGGGTTAGGTACTTCGCCTGATTTACTCATAAAGTTTCAGGCTATCACAGCTGAAATGATCAATATGAGTGATATATTGCATGATCTTCAATGCAACAGTGCTCCTTTATTAGTCCAGTCAGACAATCAGAAATTTTTGGTTAATCAGTTGTCATCAAGTGAACCATCTCTTAGACTTGTGCTGACTCAATTCACAGAGAAATTGTCTTTGTTTATGGAGAAATAAGAAAGACTTCACGAGTTTTTCAGAGTTAATCTCATTTAATACATTCATATGACTCAAGAGACCAGAGATCTTATCATTCAGCTTGGTGATGTTATGATTCGAAGACTCAGGGTACAGTTGACAGAAATCAAGTCTGCAGTTCAGAGGAGATAGAACCTATTTCATACCCTGGCCAAACCTTGATTCATGTGCTCATCATAATTTTATCTATTTCATAATTTTAATGAAACTTTTTGATTCCTGTATTTATTAATTTTGTCTGAAATTCTTTTTCTTTATATTTATTTTGTTTTTCTGTCTTTATTTAGATATGCCAGTACTCCAGATTTCATTACTGAAAAATAGTTACTTAGCATTTATTTAAGTTCAGTGCTACATTAAACTTGTTATATTCTATCTTTTATCATTATTTTTTATATCACAAAAAGGGGGAGAAATTTGAATAAACACAACATTTTTTTTTTGTTTCATTTTATTGGGAGAGAAATTAAAATAGATAATTTAAAGGGAGAAGTTAAGTTAAATCTAATATTGTATTTATCTTTTTAAAATTCAAAACTATATGTAATTAATAAATTTTTTTATAAGGTAATTTCATTAATTATTTTATGGGTTTTTTTATCATCAAAAAGGGGGAGATTGTTGAACAAGTGTTGTTTTCAACACTACATAATGTTTTATTTGAAGGGGGAGTATGTTGAGAACAATACTCTATCTCTTTATGATAATTTTGATGCCTCATAAATACCCTTAATTATTTTCAAATAATTTTATTTGTTAATTATTTTTCAGGAATGTATTATTCGTTATATTTTTATTTCTGGAAGAAATATTTAAGTTCTTGAACAACGAGGTTTTATTTCTAAAGTATTCGCATTTAACGTGTTTTGGAAACACTGTTCATACCCTACGTGGAGTAACATAGCGTAAGGATTAAATGCAGCATATGTTTTATGAGATATGAGAAAATTATGGATGAGGAACCATACATTATCGGAAAATTATGAAAAAGAACCCTACGTTAGGAAGGAACCATACATTTGGAATATTAGAAAAGTATGGAAGGACAACCGTACGTAAGTGTAAAACGTTACATTTGTTTCTCAAAAGTATGGTTCTTTAACCTTAATTTTGTAAACAACCATATGTTCTTGTAAAATTATGGATCAACTAAAAGTATGGATCTTTTACCATACATTTGAAAGATTGAAGAGAAAATTATGGATGACCAATCCTACGTTTATGATCAAACTTACGTTTGAAGAAAGTGACATGAACCTTACGTTTGTGACCAACCCTACATTGTCAACACTACGTTTGAATACTACGTCATCATCCTTATGTTCAGAGGATGCATACAGTACAACTCAACCTTACGTTTGGCATCGGAGAATTTAAAGTTGATATTTTTATGCAATTGTTAGCAAGCTGATTTTTATACGGATTTCAATTCGGATTTAAAGCTGATTTTAAAATGAGACTTTGACTGATTCAAAGTCGTTTTATCAATGGTTTAAAGATCTAAATAAAATGAGCTTTTTATGCTGAGTTTTCAGGGAAGTTACGACTACTCTGTAAATTCAAATGTTTGAATATCGTGAGTTAAAAGGCGACTCTTGTGGATCTAAATTTGCAGGAGAAGTACTTGTAGTTAATTTATATATGAGATTTTTCGAACAGCATCTAATGATTTTGTGTGATCTCTAAATCATTTTGAAAATGTGAAGAAAAACAGAGACTATCAAGAATTCAGATCTTCTGATTCAAGAGAACGACAAAGCACTATTTTCTGAAGAAGAGAAAAATCACGATAGAAGATTCATTTGTTCTACATCAAAGATCATTTTTGAATCTAATGCTTCTAGAGTTGTGAGTTATATTTCTATATTTACTACAACCGGATCAACTCAGAAATGACTCTTTTGTGACGATCATTATTTCTGAAGGCGATGATTCATCTACTATCAATTGCATGTTGTTCCAATTGTGAAGAACATCTGGAAAGTATTTTCAGAATACAGAAATTCTTCATTTCTATTCTTGAGTGACCGGTTTCTCGTACTAAGCTATGTAGGTTCTGTGAGTGAACCAGAAGGCTTTGTTTTTCCTTAGATTGTAAAGGTTTCAACTGCTTGTACTCAGTTGTTGTAAGGTCTATTGAAACGAGGACCAAATAGTGAAAATCACCAATCTTGTGGAGTAGAGCGTTGGTGGAGTGGACTATGGGCCTTCTGTTCCCCAAACCCCTATATATCTTATGTCTCTACTATTTAAATTTCCACTGCATCAATTCATCTGATTAAAGTTAAAAGGCATAACACAATATCGCAAAGATTTTTTCCAATACACAATTCACCCCCCTCTTGTTTATATTTGATATAATCCGATCCAAAAAGTTTCTCCATCTCCATCCCCTAAGTATAACTGCAATGAGGTCAACTGCTCTGACGCCTCATTTAGCAACTACAAACTAGATCTTCTGTTGAGAGCATCTGCTACCTTGTTCCCCTTCCCAGGAGCATAGACAATCTCAAAGTCATAATCCTAGAGGAATTATATCCATTTCATATGTCTCAAGTTGAGATCCTTATGATATAATATATATTTGATACTCTTATGGTCATAGTATATGATAATCCACTTTCCCATCAAGTAGTGTCACCGCATCTTCAACGCGAAGACTACTGATGCTAACTCAAGATCATGGGTCACATAGTTCTACTCATGAGGTCTCAACTAGCATGAACCATATTCAATCACCACTTACCTCTGCATTAGGACCCAACCAAGTCTGGTTCATGATGCATCATAGAACACTATGTACTCAACACCCTCCTTCGGAAATCTTAAGATCAGAGTGATCATCAAACTCTTCCTCAACTACTAAAAAGCCTACTAGGATTTCTCTGTCCACCCAAAGGATGACCCTTTTGATTCAAAGCTATCATAGGTGATGATATCCTGTAGAAATCATGTATGAATGTCGAATAATAGCCTGCTAGCTTGAGGAATCTCTACACCTCTATCACACTCTTAGGTGTCTCCCATGATAAAACTACCACAACCTTGGCTGGGTCCACTACCACTCTATCTTCTGAGATAACGTGTCCCAGAAAGTGGAATTCCTAAATCTAGAACTATCGCTTTGAGATTTTCCTATAAATTTGGTGCTCTTGAAGTATGTCTAGAACTATCCTTAAGTGTCTCACATGATCCTCCTCATACATCAAGTACATGAAGATGTATTCAATGAATACTACCATGAACAGGTCTAAGTGAGGCTAAAATATACATTTCATGAGTCCCATGAACACTGTTGGGGAGTTCATCATGCCAAATGGCATCACCAATTAATCATAGTGACTGTAACAACATATAAAATTTTTCTTTAGTATATCCCCATCCTATACTCACAACTGGTGATAGCATGATCTAAGGTCAACTTTTGAGAATCATTATGCCCCTCTCAACTGATCAAATAGGTCTTCGATCCTCAGTAGTTTATGTTTGTTCTTTATGATCACCAGATTTCGGAATTGGTAGTCTACATACAACCTCAACCATCCATCTTCCTTTTTGGAAAACAATACTAGGGCTAACCAGGGTGAAACACTGGGTCTCACAAATCCCTTCATCTGCAAGTCCTCCAACTACACCCCCAGCTCATGAAGCTCTATGGGAGTCATCTGATATACTGGTGTGGATATCAGTGTTTTCCCAAGGTGTAAATCAATGCATAAGTCTATCTCTCAGTAGGGAGGTAATCTTGGAACATCTTTAGCAAAGACGTCCTTGTACTCCACCACCACTATAGGAAACTAGAAACTCATAACATCCACTACACCAAGGGTTAGTCTATCCAACTAATGAGTAATCAGTTTCATCCTCCCATGAATGAGTCTGTCTTGTGCTGCCTAGATTTCCTTTTCACTGATAAATGAAAATCTCATTCCATCACTATAGACACACCGAACCCTTTTCCTAAACTAGTCAATCTGGGCATGGACTGTATATACCCAATCCATACCAAGAATGGCGTCATAAGGCCTCTATGCCACTACCAAGAGGTTCCAATCAAAACACTCACCTCAAAGGGTTAGGTCACACTATCAGAATTAGTGTGTGATTATTGAGTCTCCTCTAGTAGGTGTCTCCAAGTGTAAGGGTAGAGTCAATGGTTCAACCGAAATATCTAATTATAGTAGAAGATATGTGTAGAGAAAGAAATGACTATCACCTGTATCTTTCAGTACGAAAACTGAAGTATAAAAGACACAGATTATACCTTGAATCATTCCTGGAGCCCCTGGATCAAACACCTCGACTCCCTACAGTTTTCCCTGCCCCTCTCCCCCAGCTCCCTGGTCCTGGCGCGGACCACCTGAGGGTGGTGGTGGTAACAATTCAAAATATTGACCACCTCCTATTGCTCTCCCAGATTCTCTAACACGTCCTCCTCCCTATAGATCTTTTTGCACCTTTCATTGTCTCTACCTTGGTTTTCCATCAACTATCTCCATTTTAGTGGTATGATGGGTTGGAAAATGTCAAGTGAGATGTTCCATGCCATCACATGAATATAACCGCCTCTTCTTAGGATGACTAGACCCACCCTATGAGCCCTGAACTAAAAATCCTCTATCCTGGTACCTCCTCTTGAAACATCTCCCACGTCCAGGTCCCTGAGACGGTCATCAGCTCCCTGCTAATGAGGTTTATGCTTCTACATTTCCACTAAAAACTATCACTAATTGTATTTTCTCAACCAAGAAGATTTAAACCACCAAATCCCTCTCAAGTACCCCAATATAAGTATGAATACATAGATGGATAAAACTAGATTGGATATCTCTATGAAGACCTCACTCTAATATCCAATCCTTTAAGTACTAATCCCAAACCATATCCATTGAGTACCTAGAAAGGTTGGGAAACCTTGATAAATAATCATCTATTGTCATGCTACCCTACTGGAGCTAAAGAAGCTCATGAATATGCACAAACCTCTACGTAATTGGTGAGAACTCTACTCTGAATAGTCACTCGAACTCTTTCCATGAAAGAGTCTCCTCATCATAAGTTTGGGTAGTAAAACTCGACCATTGTTTTGTGGATCCATGTAGAAGGCTCACCACTCAGACCACCATCTGATCTGCTAGTATACTGACTAGACGGAAAACCTGGGTCATCACCTCAATCCATTCCTCATCCACCTATGGGTTAGGATCTCCTTGGAACCTGAGTGGTCTCTGTTGCTGAAACTCATAAAGTGCGCTCAGCCTTTGCTCCTCATCTGCTGGTACTACGGGTACCAAATTTTTCTCTATAGGTGGCGATATGGCTGGTGCACCACCTAGAGGTAACATCTGGGGAACTAGTCCCTATATCAAAGTCTCATCATTTAGGGGGTCATCCTCATGATCATGCTGCTAAATCCTAGCTAGAATACATCATAAAGAAATCCGAAAACAATAAAGATGTATCGCGATCAATGAGTATATCTAGAGACATGACTCTAGAAGGACATGGAACCACAACCCATTCATATATGATGCATGTACCATTTTTTTCCTACAACCAATTTACTCATGTACCAAGTTTAAAAGAAATTAATTAGAGTCCTAGTGTATGGATGCATCGGCTGCTATACCAACACTAGAGTCCCTATCCTGAAATCCAAACTCAAAACACTTAACATTGTTTCCCCAAACCAATCTCACAGAATCCTAGTCCTAAAGTAGAATTGACCTCGTCTAATACCACTCTGTTAGGACCCATACTATTTTGGATCATGCCAAAACTCTCCAAGCCCACCCCCAATAGGTTATGGGTTAGTGACTAGCCCCAAGTAGACATATAACTAACATGGGAGGAATTTTCTATATACATGTATGCACGCACACATCTCTATGCCCACAAAATTCTGAAATGTAAAAACCACTAAGTAACCAATTCATGCATACAATTGTATCCCACAACTAGAGTATGACGGAATGTAAATTAAAGAAAATAGTGCCAGAATACAATCCCAACATAAAGAGTCTGTAAAAACAAGTACAGTCAGTATGTAAATTGTACTAGAACTACTATGTGAAAGCCATAAAAACACACCTTGGTATCTCAAGTCTCACTAAGTACTGTCTAGTCCTGGTCTGCCTAGGACTCCATCAAAAGGTCGGTCATCTGCACAAGACACAACATGTACAGGAAAAGCCTGTGTAGGGGTGAGTATAACAATACTCAGTATAATACCCTGAAACCACAAAGCAATACAACAAAGGAAAGTATTGTTATCTCTATATAGGTATATGTATACAACACATATAACAAGAATATCTAGATATAATCAAACCAAGACACATATTCTAGAGGTATGTAACAACCATAGTATACATATCCTAGGATTTTATCTTGAATATTCCATGAATCACTCATCAAGGAGAACACATTCATGAGTCTGATATCATGGATAATGTTTGTCCAATAGGTACTTCTCAACGGGTATTGTCATGAGAGAGATACATTGATAGATCTGAATAGAATATAATATATAGATTAGGATCATAGCTAGGGGCATGGAGTGATACCAATAACTCAATCTAGATTAACGTGATAAGTAGAGGATCGGAACCCGCATAGTGTTGGTCACATCAATACTAAGAACTCCACCTAGGGCATGAAGATGAATAGAGGATCATGTTTCAGTCCTCTCGAGGGATTCCAACAACTATATCTAGGAAGTCATGTAGAAGGGATCATAGACCTGGGAGTAGGAAACTATTCATACCAACCATCAGAGAAATAATAAAGGGAACAAACCCTAATGAATGTTATCCATGATACGAAGGACAAAAAGTTCAAGCCATATAGAGAGGGGTATATGGCATGCAGTAGGGCCACACGTCATGTCCCTTGAACTCGGGTACTGCCTGTGTACAATGGACCATGTCAATTAAATATTTTCATGTAGAGTAGGGGTACACGGCATGAAGAAAAGGTCACACACCATGTCCTTTCATCCTAGGTCCACCTATGTACTCCAGTCGTGTGCCAGTACATGGAGTCAACCCGTGTATCCCTACTAGTGTACCAGTACACGGGGTAGCCCATGTACTTGCTACATGCCCAGTCATGTTGGGGAGTATACTCCTTGTAGGAAACCAATGTACTCCACCCCATGTCCATGTAATTTTTATGTACACACCGATTCGTTCAACTAGGGACTACAAGCTATGTAGTAAGAGACTACATGTCGTGCATATCGGGTTTTCCAGAAACATGTCTTCTTCCTCCCACCCACACTGTCGATCACGATGATTCCATTATAGTGACCCGTTCACCTCAAAACTAAATATCCAAGCTCATCTTGTCACACTAACACTGAATCAATGAGATTCATGCCTTCAATCGGCTCAGAAAACTCAATCATAGTTGTTCTTCATTTCTGCCAAAGAATGGGGATTCGATACCCTATGTCATTAAATCCACTGTCACGCCCACCTTCCCACACTCATTGAGTTATTATGATACCATTTCTATAGTTTTAGATTATTGCACCAATAATTAGAGGCGCAATTATCGATTTTTTACAAGGATTTCAAATACGTGGAAGAACGAAGAACATGTAACAAAGAACGCTAGAATTAGGAGAGAAAAGCACAATCAAATCAAGAGGGACGAACCTTCATTAATGTTTGTATTAATCTTGGTTCATGACAGTTATAATAGTAAATTAATCAATCAATTGGTCTAATCACAATGATTTAATCATCCTAATAAACCAACAGAATAATCCCATCAGACAAATATGATCGAACTATGGGATAATCTGTTTGTGGATTAGTCATCATTCGTCGTAGGAATCAAGAAAAGGAAAGAAAATTAAAATAATGCATCTTACCTCGATTTGGATCATTCATTGATGAATATCAGTTATCGCACTGTTGTTGTAGGTGAGATCTGACAAGATTGGTGTGCATTGATCGCCAATCCATGGTCTCGTCGTCATTCGTCAGAAGGATCCTCCCAAGGTTCTCTCTCCAACATCTCTAGAGAATTATAAGGTTATAAGGCTAACCCTAGATTTCTAAAGAAGTATTATTTAAGGACAAACCACCTCGTTTCGTCAACAACTAAAATAAAATAAATTTTCTTAATTTATTTTATTCATTTAAACATCTCTGACAACTTTTCTATAACCAATCCAGGCCAACCAATGTTAGGTCGCACCTAGGGTAAAATTGCCCTTCTAGACTCAACGGTGCACTCAAATTTTTTATTTGGGCACCCATTTAGAATTTATTCCAATTTTTCAAGAAAATTTTGTGTGCTTTCTATTTAATATTTTAATATGTTTCAAACATTTATTCCTGACACACCAGGTCTTGCAATCGCATGCCATCTCAGCACCTGATCTCAAAATCAATCGATATAATATTTATAAATAATACACAAAAATATGGGACATTATATATTAAAAATGGTGTTGAAACTATTATTTATAAAATCACTTGAATAAACGTCTGTCAAAAATGATGTTAAAAGGTAAAAAAAATCAATGTGGAAATATATTTTCCACTAGTGATGAGGTAATTTATGTTACCATTTTAATATTTAACATTTAATTTTAGATGAATAATTTAAATGTGTTTTCTATTTATAAAATTTTTATAAGAAATAAAAAATGTGTCATACATCATATTGAAATAGTAAAACAATAATAGATGATCCTAAATTACCATGTTTTCATATGAAAGCAACTGTATAATGATTTTTGAAATGTTTGAACTGTAGAAATGTCAATCGGATGTCTCATTTTCTCAGGATAACCAGGAACACGCTTTTAATGTCATAAAACACTAAAAAATGTATGTAATAGTCAAAATCATATAAAAAAGACTCATAATGAGATGAAATATTAAGAAAATTGTCTTAGTAGTATTCATGATGTTCACAAGTAAACGACGCATAAATCGGACGTGTGGTCTGTCCAAAATGATCAAATAAGAAATTTTTAAAGGTTTTATACCCATTAAAAATGTGTGTTCGGGAGTCAAAACCAATCAAACTACTTTTTAATGTCATGAAATTTGACGAAAAATCATATAGTGAATTTTGGAATGGTCGAGTAGACAAAAAAAATCCGATGAGTCATTTTTTTGGGATGACCTGAAACACACGTTAATTGTTTTAAACTTCTAAATCATGAATTTAATGATCAGATCTAATGAAAATATCCTTATAATGACATTAAATCATAAAAAAATTCCTATTAGTATTATTTTTTATATGTGAGAGTATATGGAACATCAATCATCTATGTTATATCTCTTGAACAATCAAATATATAGTTTTTAACGATTTTACGCCCTTAAAAAACAAATGTTTGAGGTTCAAAACCAACCAATTGACCTATAAATTCCATGAAATCATATAAGAACAACCATAGAGTGAATTATAAAATGGTTGAGTAGGCAAAACATTAATATGAGGTTTCGTTTTCCCAAGATGACCAGAACCACACTTTTATTGTTTTAAAACACTAAAACATGTGTTTAATAGTCAAATCCATAGAAAATAATCTTTGAATGATGTGAAATCATAGGAAATATGTCTTAGAACTATTATGGTTGTGTAAGAGAGGATGAAACATCAAACATACATCTGGTTTGTCATGAACAATCAAATATGTAGTTTTTAAAGGGTTAATGCCCTTTAAAAATGTGTACTTGAGGGTCAAATCAAACAAATAACCTTCAAATGCCATGAAATCAGATGGAAAATAATAGTATAGTGATTTTTGAAATGTTAGATTATGTGGAATGTCAATATGAGGTGTTGTTTGCTCGAGATGGGTGGAAACATGCTTTTATAGTTTTTTAAACCCAAAAACATGCATTTAACAGTCAATTCCATTGAGAAAGTCTTCATAATTATGAGAAATCATAGAAAACCTGTATTAGTATTATTTATGATGTGTGAGTACATAATGAACATCAATAGAAAATGTGGTATCTCCTGAATGACTGAATATATAGTTTCTAAAGGTTTGATGCCCTTTAAAAATGTGTGTTTGAGGGTCAAAACCAACTGAACAACCTCTGAATGCCATAAAATTAGATGCAAAAAACTATATAGTGAATTTTAAAATGGTTGAGCAGATAGAATGTTAATTCTATGTTCTGTTTTCTCAAGATGATCATAAACACACTTTTATTGTTTTAAAACACTAAAATGTGTGTTTAATGATCAGATCCATATAAAATGCCCTTGGAATGATATGAAATCATGATAAACCCATTTTAGTATAATTTTTTATGTGTGCGAGTAGACTCTACATCAATCAAATGTGTGGTTTGTTAGAAATGACCGAATAAATAGTTTTAAAAAATGTGAATCCCTTTAAAAACATACATCATAGGGTCAAAACAAACCGAATGACCTATGAATGCCATGAAATCAGAGGAAAATAAATGTACATTAAATTTTGAAATGGTTAAGTAGACAGAACATTAATCTGAGGTGTAATTTTTTTGCGATGACCAGAAACAAACTTTTACTATTTTAAAATACTAAAATGTGTTTTACAAGGTTGAATCTATATAAAAATGTCTTAGAACAACATTAAATCATTGGAAAACAATCTTCATATTATTTTTTATGTGTACAAGAAGATGAAATATCAATCAAATGTGTTTTTTATCCAGAATGACTGAATATGAGATTGTTTAAAGTTGGAAACCCTTTAAAAACAAGAATTCAGATGTCAAAAACAATTGAAGAACCTCGAAATGTTGTGAAATCAAATGACAACAACTGTATAGTGATTTTTGAAATATTTGAGCATACAGAACATTAATCTCAGGTGTCGTTTTTGCAAGATGATCGAAAACACACTTTTATTTTTTAAAACACCAAAGCGTGTGTTTAATGGTATGATCCATAGAAAACAACCTTTAAATGATTTTAACTCTTATAAATAACCATGTTAGTATTATTTTTTATGTGCACGCGCAAATGGTATATTAATCAGACATGTGGTATGTAATGGCCTAGACCCTCCTGGTCCATCCCATTGCTAAATTTTTGGTGTCTGTCATGCCCTATACCCATCAGGTCCCAATCTTAAGGGCGGGATCTCGGTGTCAAGATTTAATCGTAGTGTCAACCATTGGTGACACCGGTCGGTGTGTCACCGATCGGTGCCACATGGGGCCTGTCGGGTTTTTCTTCCCCAGTTTTCCCGGTGACGCCACTTGTAAGTATTTTAAACCTTTTAAAGTGGTTCAAGGAATCTCATAAAGCCAATAAATGATATCTAAAGTCCCCTAAGAATGGGGATACCCTCACAGACCCATACAATGTGTTAGTGTTACCCGTTTCCTCTTTTTAAATAAAATCTTTTATGTCGCAGCTGTTACGGCCACCTCCCCAATGAGAAATTAAATAACAATTAATCCTATCGTGTGTAACCACCCAACCGTGTGGTGAAACCACGATCTTCCTTTAAAGCCGTTCAAAATTCTTATCCCGTAACTCCATGATCTCGGCTCTTTATATCGCACTGGAATTATTTTCTTCTTCTTCTTAGATTGGTTTTTTCTCCCCATTGGTGCGTTTGGAGTCCCCTTCCCGAGGCGAGTGGTGCGCCTATGCTGTAGCCTTTCCTGCTCATTCTTGGAGTCCTCGGAGTTACTCCCCTTTAAGTCACACATCACAGTTCTTGGTATGTGGAGATAAACTTCGATCTCTAATCATCCATGTAGTGTTTTTTCTTAATCTCTCTTTATTGTGTATCATGCGGGGTGGGTATGAAAATGTTTCCTATGGGGATGGATGAAACCAAACCTTAATGAACATAATAAATGAACTCTTAATGGATAAAGGGTTGTTTTTTATTTTTCCAATGTACTCTTTTACCCCTCTTTATATGCTGTGGATTTTATGGGATTATGTTCACTGAAAATCATGGTCGTTGGTGGTCTTTTCTTGCACACTAATGATCCTTTGTTTTCTGGTTAATTATATGATTGAATGGATGTAACATGGAAACTGGTAAATCACAAAAACTCGGTTGATTAAATGGATTCCCAATGAATAATAATCCTTGTGTTATCACCCCGGTTAACCAAATGGAAATAAGGAACTAAATTAATGCATATTCAAATTTGAAAACCCCCTTGCTATATTCTGGTGATGTTTACGGTTGATGCTTGTGAAGTGACGTGGATGGGGATGGGATCCCCTGTTGTGGTTCAGTTGTTGGCTTATGATCCTTTTCCCATATTTTGGGGCTTGGTTTGGTTCCAGTACTTCGAGGGATCTCACAGATCCCTTTTGTTGTTGTGAATTTACAAGAGAACCGGGTGTGAATGCTTAAATTGCTACTTTGTTGTTTTTCCTTCCTTGGCTTGTGGCTATACCTGTTAATTTCCCAGTAGTTAAGAATTAATTTAAATGTAATCACTTGAATATGAGAAATATAATGGGTTTAATGGGGAATTGTTTTCTGGGAATGAGTTGCGACATTGTTGTGATGCTTCTTATGAATGAATAGTAATGAGGGTGTTTGTGGTTGGGCTGGTTTTGGAACCCCTAGGTTGGTATGAGTGCTTGTTTACCTATATGTATAATTTAGTTCTTATGTTTTATATTCGTGCCCCACCCAATTTGAGCACTATGTGCCGAACACCACCATTTCATGGGGGAGGGTGTTTTTCCCAACACTCCTATGAGTGGATGGTTATTAGATCCTTTTCTACTCCCTTTCCTGAGTATCCCAAGACTCTTAGGGAATTCTTTGATGGCCTGAGGTCCATTATAACTCTAGATTCTTTGATCAAGGTACATAGTGGTGGTTGACCCAGGTATGTGCAGGCAGGTGGTTTCCCAAGTGCCTTTGGGATGAGGCCCAAGTGTCTTCGGGCGTGGCAGTAGTTGTTCGGACCCAGGTGTGTGCGGGCGTGGTTACATTTGGTTGTTGTGGCCCAAGTGTCTACAGGCAGGATGTGGGGCAGTGATAGCCCAGGTTTTTGTGGGCGGGATGTGTAGTATTGATAGCCTAGCTGTTTGTAGGCGGGATGTGCGGTTGTGATAGCCGAGGTGTGTACGGGTGGGGTGTGGTAGTGGGACTGTAGTGAGAATGGTTGGAGAGGTTTGATTTGTAGGATTTCTTCAATAACCAGTGGGAAAGTGGTGTGGGGTACCCAAATATTGATGTGCAAATACTATTACATTACTTGACTTGCTTTATTTGGGGAGTGTGCCTTAGTGAGGTTGGGGTGAATAGTTTCCTTACTAGGTGCTCTGGTTATCTTCTTTTCTCATGGGCTTTAGAATGTCTCCCCACTTGTGCATGAGGGTTTTTGGTTTTCCCTACTGAGTATACCTGTATACTCACCCTATGTATATAAAACCACTTTAAGGTTTCTAGGAGGACTTTAGGGATCATGAAAGACCGTACTAGTTCAGACGTGGGGACAATTTTTTTTGTTGCTTTTCCTTTGTTTGGTACTTTCCTTTGGGGTTTTATTATACTTTTGTAGCATTTTCTTTTCAAAATGCATATGGGAATGGTTTTCTTTTGGCTTTACTTTTACCTCCAGTTCTGGTGTTGTTTGGATTTACCATCTTATCTCCCGATCCTACTAAACGAAAAGGGTAATGCCTTCCATATTGTGTGTTATTATATACCCTTGGTGCTAGTCACCACTCCGGGACCTATTGAAGGTAGCTTTTGGGGTCATTATCTCTCCTTCAACTTGAGGAAGGAAGGGTCTGGAAATTCCGTTGTCCCTTCCCTCATCTTGGTGAAGGCGGGTCGTGACAGAATGGTATCAGAGGAGGTTGAGAGATAGGATGGAGTCTGGAGTTAATCATAGTGAGGATTGCATGGGATGGTAGGGAAACAGTGTTAGCCAATCTTGGTGTGTGAAATAGGCCAGGGAAGACTGGCTAGGACACAGGATTTTAGGGCCACCTATGATCCGATGAAAGGACTCTGGGCCTACCGAACGACCAAGTGAGGCTACACTGATTGCAGGGTAGAGACCCTAGTAAAGCTACATGCATTATAATGACTTGTGTTCTTGTGTTTATTGGGTATTTTGAGGATTTAAAATGAATAATAATTTTAAGAAAATTTAAATTCAATCTTCTACACTGCTCGGGCTTAGGCATTCATTGTTTACCTTGCATCTATGGCACCTGGATGACGACCACGAGTAGTGCAGGCGATCAACGACCAAGAGGCTATTTTGGCTGATCAGTAGAGGGCTGATCAAGAGGAGGAGGATGACCAGTGGTAGAGGAAGCTTCATTCCTTTTAGCGGTAGACCCTCGGGAAGTACGAGGGAAGCGTCTCGTACATGGAGACAGAGAGTTGGAGCGTGGATTTGGTGATAGGTTTTAGCTTGATCCGGGCTCTGATGGAGTACTGGGTTCCTCTGGTTGTAAGCCAGATGTGGGGAGTGGCACGTCAATGGTGGACTCTCTACCTTGGGGAGAAGAAGGAGGGTTATGTTGTGTAGACTGACTTCGAGAAGGAGTTCTGGGTGGAATTCCTCTCTTCCATGATGAAGGCTAAGAAGATACAGGAGCTGCTCTCCCTCCAGCAGGGCAGCATGTCAGTGTGGGAGTTGGGGATCAAGTTCAAAGATCTCCTTCATTTTTCTCTGGACCTTTTTCTGGATGAAGAGTCTCAAGTGAGATGTTTAGAGGAGGCACTCTGACCTTTTCATCAATATTTTGTTACTCCCTTCACCCTGTCGATGTTCTTGGAGGTCCAAAAGAAGGATGAAAGGTTAAAGAGGATGCACGCACTAGGAGGTATGCCGTGAGAGGGAATCCAGTTGGTATCGTCAAAGGCGGAGGTAATTAGCAGTAGTCCTCCAGTGTCAGGGCCTTCTAGGTTTAAACAAGTGGGGAGCAGGCCCCAGAACTTCCAGTTTCGATCTCTCGGTCCTCACCCTTTCCTTGCAGGCCCAAGACCGAGGTGCTTCATCTGTGGCAGCTGTGGGAACCTTTGGAATCAGTACCCGGACTGAGCGCAGTATAGTGGGGGTGGGCAGGTTCATCACCCACCTCAGCAGCAGCAGCAGCAGGGACAGTGAGCTCTCGCACCTCCAAGAGTAGATGTTACAGGAGGAGGTCGACCTGAGGGAACTTCTCAGGGACCTCGACTAGGGTGTGGTCAAGGAGGCGGCTGTCAGCCGAGGGGCAGAGGAGATGGGGGTGGGCAGTTACACGCCATAGAGGAAGTAGTTCCAATAGGGTCAGAAGTCGTTTGAGGTGCGATCAGCTTGTTTAGTACTCTTGTCTATTCCTTTTTTGATATAGGAGCTTCGCACTCCTTTGTTGAACCTGGTCTGACCCGTGCTCTAGGTTTAGATGCTGAGATAATATCAGGTCCCCTGGTGTAGAGTACGCCAATCGGAGGATAGACCAAATTGTTTTGTGTTTTCTGAGGGTGTAGATTAATGATAGGGCCGCATCAGTCTATCAGGGATCTTCTACTATTGAAAATATAGCCATATGATTTCATCCTAGGCATCAACTAGCTATTTTATATACACGCTGTTATCAACTATTTCTGAAGAAGAGTCATGTTCACCGATGAGGATGGCTAGCGTGTGACTTTTTCTGGCGAGCGGGGTTTCTAGGAAGGCAGTCGATGAGTGGAGCCCCTCCTTTCCTTGTTAGTTGAGCTATCAGTGGAGTCAGTATATACAGAGATGGGGGAAGTCCCAAGGATCGTCAGTGGGTTCATGGACGTCTTCCCTGAAGAAGTGGCAACTCTACCCCCTCAACGTGATGTAGAGTTCATGATAGACTTGCAACCCAGTGACCGTCTGATTTCGATGAATCCTTATCGGATAGCACCTTCTGAGTTGTGGGAGTTTCGGATTCATATTGAAGAATTGATGAAGAAGGGTTTTTTCCGACCTGGCATGTCACCATGGGGTGCTCCGGTCTCGTTCGTGAAGAAAGCAGATGGTGGTCTCAGGCTGTACATAGTCTACCGGAGACTAAATCAGGTAACGGTCAAGAACTATTACCTTCTCCCAGGGATAGATGATCTCTTTTACCAGTTGAGGGGAGCAGGTTGGTTCACTAAGATCGATCTGCGGTCTGGGTATCACCAGTTAAGGGTGAAGGACAGTGATATTCTGAAGACTGCTTTCAGGTGCAGGTATGAGCACTTTGAGTTCATAGTCATGTTGTTCGGTGTTATAAACACACCTGTTGTGTTCATGGGGCTCATGAACTCTATTTTCTGTGAGTTTCTGGACTGGTTTGTCATTATGTTCATCGATGACATTTTGATCTACTCAAGATCAGAGGAGGATCATACTAATCACCTCAGGATGATCTTAGAAATCCTTCAACACCACCAACTCTATTGGAAATTGTCGAAGTGTAAGTTCATGACATGATAAGTGTATTTCCTTGGGCACATGGTGTCTCAGAAAGGGGAAGAGGTTGACCTGCCAAAGGTTGAAGCGGTTGTTTCTTGGGAAGCACCCTAAGAATGTGACAGAGGTTCACAGTTTTCTGGGTCTAGCGGGCTATTATTGGAGGTTTGTACATGACTTCTCTTGAGTTTCATCTCCATTGATAGCTTTGACCAGAAAGGACCAGACCTTAGTGTGGAGTGAGAAGTGACAGGAATCCTTTAGTTATCTAAAGGGGGAGTTGGATGGTGCCCCAGTGCTGAGGTTACCAGAAGAAGGGCTGTTGTTTGAGGTATTTTGTGATGCTTCTGGACTTGACTTGGGGTGTGTTCTGATGCAGCAGAGGGGAGTGATATCTTATGGGTCTAGAAAGTTACGTCTTTATGAGTGTAATTATGCCACCCATGACCTAGATCTTGCAGCGATAGTGTTCGCATTAAAGTTGTGGTGGAATTACCTCATTGGGGAGCACCTTGTGGTATTCACGGATCACAAGAGTTTAAGGCATATATTTACACAGTAGGACTAGAACTTGTGACAGCAAAGGTGGGTGGAGTTTCTTCTGGACTAAAACATAGAGATCTCTTACACTGAAGGTAATGGGACCGTTTGGCCGATTCCTTGAGCAGGAAGTCACGGAGGGAAGATGTTTAGGAATCTGTGAATGTTTAGAAGGAAATGCAGGAGTTGTCTGTCCTACACTTTGATAAAAGGGTGGATAGTGGTAGAGGTTGTTTGTTTTAGATAACAGTGCATTCCCATTTGTTGTGTCAGGTGGAGGAGTCTCAGTGGGGAGACTTAGAGAGTCAAGTGATGCGTGATCGGGTTAACCAAGGCAATGTTCTGGAAGGGTGGTCGGAGGATGGTCAAAATCGGATGCTTTTCCATGGGAATTTGTTTGTCCCAAAGATGATGCGTGAGGGATTTCTCCATGAGTTCCATAACTCACTCGTAGTGGTACACCCTGGAGTTTTCAAGATGTACTGAGGCCTGAGAGAATAGTTTTGGTGGCCTGTGGTGAAACGGGCAGTGGCGGAGTTTGTGGCAAGGTACCTGGTGTTTCCATAGGTGAAGGTTGAACACCGTATCTCGAGAGGTTTGTTTCAGCCTTTAGATGTCCCTGAGTAGAAGTGGGATGAAATATCTATGGATTTTTTTCACAGGACTACCCAGGTTTCAAGGAGGCTGTGATGTTATCTGGGTAGTGCTAGACATATTGATGAAATCAGCTCACTTCCTGGAGATCAAGGAGTCGGGTACAGTCACAGATATACATGGATGATTTGGTACATTTTCATGGAGTTTTGAGGTCCATAGTCTTAGATAGGGATTTTTGGTTTACCTCACGAGTCTGGAGGGGATTGTAGCATGTTTTTGGCACCCAGCTACGCCTTAGAACATCTTTCCACCCTCAGACAGATGGGAAGATAGAGCGAACCATCGAGACCTTGAAGGATATTCTACGAGCATGTGTTTTGGACTTCAGGGGATCATGGGAATGAAATTTTTCCTTATTATAGTTTGCCTACAATAATAGATATCACTCTACTATTGGCATGGAACCATTTGAAGCCTTGTACAGGAGGCCATGTCATTCACCTGTGTGCTGGACTGAGGTTGGAGAGGTTGGTGTTCTTGGCCCAGAGGTAATACAGAGCACAATGGAGAAAGTTCAGCTTGTGTGTGAGAGGATGAAGGCAGCCCAGGACCAGTCGAAGTCCTATGTCGATCATATAAGGAGGCCCTTGGAGTTCGAGGTTGGAGACCATATGCTCTTGAAGGTTTCCCCTAGACGTGGGCAGTGAAGGTTCGGCAAGGGGAGCAAGCTCTCTCCTAGGTTCATCGTGCCTTTCGAAGTGTTGGGGTGAGTTGGAGAGGTGGCATATCAACTGTCATTGCCACCTTAGTTGGAAAGGATCCACAATGTTTTCCACGTCTCCCATCTTCATTGATATCTGCACGATGACTCCCATGTCATTGACTGGGGAGAGTTGGATATAGGGGATGATTCTACGTTTTTGGAGTGACTAGTGAGGATCAAAGATCGAAAGGATAAAGTGCTTCATGGATGAACCATCCCTTTGGTTCATGTATTATGGAGGCATGGTGGACTCGAAGAGAGTACCTGGGAACGGGAGGCACAGATGCGCGCCCAGTACCCAGAGCTGTTTTGAGATTTGTTCTATTTTGTTTTGTACTTGTTGGTGATGTAATGATGACCTTATTGGTTTATGGGATGTTTTGTTTCCTTACCTGGTGAATGTTTATGAAAATACTTGATATGTGGGGAATTTAGGACCAGATCACTAATCAAGACACATTATGGTGGATGTGATTAAAACTGTGCGGGTGACTCAGTGCCACACAAAGCGGATAGTATCTTGACATGGAGGAAATAACTCCATGATACGTGTGTCGGGACAATGTGATCCTTTTGTTTGGTATAGATGTTTGGGGTAGTTTTTCCCGGAGAGGTATCTTTCGAGGTGGTTATTTGGACCCCTCTCTTCTCTTCGGGTCTAGATTTGATTCTAGAGGATGAGAATAGTTCAAGAGGTATCTAATGTAATGGCCCAGACCCTCTTGGTCCATCCCTTTGCCAAATTTCTGTTGTTTGGCACACCCTGGACCCATCAGGTCCGGATCCTAAGGGCATCATCTCAGTGGAAGGATGTCATCACAGTGTCAACTATCGGTGACAACGATTGGTGGGTCATCGATCGGTGCCATGGGAGGCTTGTCAGGTTTTTCTTTCCCATTTTTTCTAGTAATGCCACTTGTAAGTATTTTAAACCTTTTAAAGTGGTTTAAGGACATTTTTAAAGCCCATAAAGGATATCTAAAGTCCCCTAAGAGTGGGGAGACCCTCACATACCCATACTATGTGTCAGTCTTACCAGTTTCCTCTGTTTAAATAAAATCTTTTAACCCACTGCTGTTACAGCCACCTCCCCAATGAGAAATTAATTAAAAATTAATCCCATCCTATGTAACCACCCAACCGCGTGGTGAAACCATGATCCAACTTTAAATCCATTCAAAATTCTTATCCCATAACTCTAGGATCTTGCCTCTTTATATCGCACTGGAATTATTTTCTTCTCTTTCTTGGCTGGGTTTGTTCTCCCCATTGGTGCATTTCAAGTCCCCTTCCTGAGGCAAGTGGTGCGCTTGTGCTATAGCCTTTCCTGCTCATTCTTGGAGTCCTCGAAGTTACTCCCCTTCAAGTAGTGCATCCCAGTTCTTGGCACATAGAGATAAACTTTGATCATTGATCATCCAAGTAGGGGTTTTCCTTAGTCTCTCTTTACTATGTATCATGTGGGGTGGGTATGAAAATTTTTCCTATAGGTATGGATGAAACCATACCTTAATAAAGATAATAAATGGACTCTTAAGGGATAAAGGGGTGTGTTTGGTGTTTCCAGTGTACTCTTTTATCCCTCTTTATATGTTTTTGATTGTATGGGCTTATTTCCACTAAAAATCATGGACATTGGTGGTCTTTTCTTGCGGACTAATGATCCTCTGTTTTCTAGTAAATTATATGATTGAATGGTTGTAACATGGAAGCTAGAAAATCACATAAACTCGATTGATTAAATGGATTACCAATGAATAAGAATCCTTGTTTTATTACCCCGATTAACCAAACGGAAAGAATGAACTAAATGAATGGCATATTCAAATTTGAAAACTCCCTTGCCATGTTCTGGTGATGTTTACGTTTGATGCGTATGAAGTGATGTAGATGGGGATGGGATCCCCTGTTGTGGTTTAGTTGTTGGCTTATTATCCTTTTCCCATATGTTGGGGCTTGTTTTGGTTCTATTACTTTGAGGGATCTCATGGATCCCTTTTGTTGTTGTGACTTTACAAGAGAACCGGGTGTGAATGTTTAAATTGTTGCTTCGTTGTTTTTACTTCCTTAGCTTGTGGATATGCCTGTAAATTGTCCAGTAGTGAAGACTTAATTTTAAATGGAATCACTTGAATATGAAAACAAGAATGGGTTCAATGGGGAATTGTTTTCCAGGAATGAGTTGCGGCATAATTGTGCTGCTTCTTATGAATGAATTGTAATGAGGGTGTTTGTGGTTGGGTTGGTTTTGGAACCCCTAGGTTGGGATGAGTGATTGTTTACCTATATATATAATTTAGTTATTATTTATTATATTCATGCCCCACCCAAGTTGATAACTCTGTACTGAACACCCCCATTTCATGGGGGAGGGTGTTTTTCCCAACACTCCTATGAGTAGCTGGTAATTTGCTCCCTTTCTGCTCCCTTTCCCAAGTAACCCAAGACTCTTCAGGCAGGGTGTCATAGCCTAAGGTCCAATATAGCCCTAGATTCTTTGGGTAGGGTAAATGGTGGTGGTTAGCCCAGGTGTGTGCGGGAAGGTGGTTTCCCAAGTGCCTTTGGGATGAGGCTCAGGTGTCTTCGGGCGTGGCAGTAGTTGTTCAGACCTAGGTGTGTACGGGCGTGGTTATGTTTGGTTGTTGTGTCCCAGGTGTCTGTGGGGGGGGGGGATGTGTGGTAGTGATAGCCTAGGTTTTTGTGAGAGGGATGTGTGGTAGTGATAGCCTGGGTGTTTGTGGGCAGGATGTGTGGTTGTGATAGCCTAGATGTGTGCAGGCGGGGTGTTGTAGTGGGACTGTAGCGAGAATGGTAGGAGAGGTCTGATGCATAGGATGTCTTCAATAACCAGTGAAAAAGTGGTGCGGGGTACCCAAATATTGATTTTCTAATACTATTACATTACTTGACTTGCGTTATTTAGGGAGTGTGCCTTGGTGAGGTTGGGGTGGATAGTTTTCTTGTTAGGTGCTCTGGTTATCTCCTTTTCTCACGGGCATTAGAATGTCTCCCCACTTGTGCGTGAGGGATTTTGTCTTTCCCTACTGAGTATACCTATTTACTCACCCTACATATATAAAATTTCTTTCAGGTTTTCAGGAGGACTTCAGGGATAGTGCAGGACCGTACTAGTTCGGACATTGGGACAGTTGTTGTTGCTGCTTTTCCTTTCTTTGGTACTTTCCTTTGGGGTTTTCTTATACTTTTGTAGAATTTATTTTTGGAAATGCATATGGGAATGTTTTGGTTTTGGATTTACTTTTACCTCCAATTCTGGTGTTGTTGGGATTTACCATCTTATCTCCTGGTCTTACTAAATGAAAAGGGTAATGCCTTCTATATTGTGTGTGATTCTATACCCTTGGTGCTAGTCGCCACTCCAGGACCTATTGAAGGCAGGTTTCGAGGGTCATTATCTCTCCTTCAACTTGAGGAAGGAAGGGTCTGGCAATTCTATTGTCCCTTCCCTCATCTTGGTGAAGGCGGGTCATGACATGGTATGCCAAAAACGATCAGATAATAAATTTTAAAGGTTTTATGCCCTTCAAAAACGTGTGTCAGGGGGTCAAAAACAACTGAGTGAACTTAGAATGTCATGAAATCAAATGAAAACCACCATACAATTTATTGTAAAATGGTTACATAAATAAAACATTAATCTAGTGATTTTTTCCCCAGGATGACTTGAAAGGCGCTTATATTGTTTTAAAGCACTAAAATAGACATTTAATGGGTAGATATATAGAGAACAACCTCAATACGAGTTGAAATCATAATAAAATTGTCTTAGTGTTATTTTTTATGTTTGCGAGTAGCCGACGCTTAAATCAGACGTGCAATATTCATAGAATGACCAAATAAGCAGCTTTTAAAGGTTTGACGCCCTTTAAAAATGTACGTTAGGGGGGTCAAAACCAACCAAAAAACCTATGAATGCTGTGAAATCATAATTCAACAACCATACAATAATTTTTGAAATGGTCGAGTAGACAGAATGTCAATTCGAGGTTTCATTTTACCAGGATGACTGAAAATAATATTTTATTGTTTTAAAACAACAAAACATGTATTTAATGATCAGATCCATATAAAATGACCTCATAATGATATAAAATCATATAAAACCTGTATTAGTATTATTTTTGGTGTGTACAAGTAAACGGAACATTAATCAGATATGTGGAATGCTTGGAACTATAGAATAAACAATTTTTATAGTTTTGGCACTCAGTAAAATTGTGTATCCAGGGGCCAAAACCAATCAAATGGCCTTTGAATGTCATGAAATTGGATAAAAAAACTATACATTTAATTTTTAAATATTTTAGTATTCGGGACATCAATCTAAGTTTCTATTTTCCTAGGATGACCTGAAATGTACTTTTATTGTTTTAAAACACCAAAACATACATTTAAAGATCATATCCATAAAAAATGGCCTCATAATGAATTAAAAACATAGGAAACCCGTCTTATTACTATTTTTTATGTGTATGAAAAAAACGGTACATAAATCGGATGCATGGTGTTCCCGAAACAACCGAATAATAAGTTTTTAAAAGTCTGACACCCTTTAAAAATGTGCATTGGGAGGGGTCAAAACCAATTGAGTGACCTCTGAATATCATGAAATCTGATTAAAATAATTTTTCAACGATTTTTGACATTTTTGAGCAGAAAAAACGTTAAACTGAGGTGTCATTTTCCCAGGATGACCAAAAAAAACACTTTTATTGTTTTCATACACCAAAACGTGAGTTTAATAGACAAATTCATAGAAAATGTCCCTTGGATGATGTGAAATCATAAGAAACCCATATTAATATTATTTTCTTCATATAAAATTAGACGACACATAAATCAGATATGTGTTATTCAATAAATGACCAAATAAGTAGGTTTTAAAGGTTTGGATCATGGGGTCAAAACCAACTGAACAACCTTTGAATTCCATGAAATCAAATGACAATAATTGTACAGTGAAATTTGAAATGTTCAAAAAAAGGTATGTCAATATGAAGTGTTATTTTCCCAGAATGACTCGAAACACAATTTTATTGTTATAAAATACTAAAACATGTATTTAACATTCAGATTCATAACAAATAACCTCAAAATAATGTGAAATCATAAGAAACCATCATAGTATTATTTTTAAAATGTATGAGCAGAAAACACATCAATTAGATGTGTGGTCTACCTGGAATGACCGAATAAGAATTTTTAAATTTAAAAAAATATTAGAAACTATTAATATATTCAAAATGAAATGACCTCAGACTGTTGAACTAAGTTTAAAGTAAAATATTATACTACATTTTAGTTATTGGTTTTTTGTGACTTTTTTTATTGCACTATTTATTTTATGAATTTTTCTAATTTTGAGTTTTATTTGATGATGGGAACAAATCTTGAAAGATGATTGTACAAAGATATTTATGATCCTTTGTTTTTACATATCATGAAGATATTTATTGAATTTTTTAATTTTTTTGGTTTTGTGGTTTTTTAAATTTTGGTGTGAATTTTTTTTAAATAAATAAAAAATCTATAGTGCCCTCTATATGGCGGTCATTATAGGCTAGACCAGGGCACCCATATAGAGACTTTCATTTGGTGGTGGCTATATTTGTGGCCTATATAGAATTCCATATAGAGGTTACTATTGGGTGTCTAAGTATGTTCTATAGATATTTTCATATGATGATTGATATAGGAAATACCGATGGATCAAAAGTTTTTTCATTTGGTGATTGCTCGGTATCTACTATATTTAGCAATGGATTATGGTGGTTACTAATGTTCATTTCTCTACTAGTGATGACACATCTTTTAAAAACTGAAAATTATCTCATATACAATATAAGATTGATTTCACTTAGTGATATTTAAAAAAATACTCCCTTAAAAATGGTATAAATTCCACACATCATATTATATCATTTATAAAATATAATTTATCTTGTGTATGAGATGAGATAAACTTCACAAATAATGTAATATATTTTTTTTAAAAAAATTATATGACATACAAGATCTAATGAATAAAATATAAGATATCATAATTATAAAATGAAATTAAACTGATTAATGATATTAGATAAATTTCATAAACTTTGTTATATATTTAAAAATAATAATTTATCTCTTGTACGAGATGAGATACATGTGATAAATATCAGCTATAATGACATATCCTTTGAAAATAAATTTTTTCTTATATGCAAGATGAATTAATTTCAAGTACTGTAATAAACAAAACTAATATCAAGCACATGATAACACAAATTTCATGTAAAATGATACATTTTTTATAAAATGGAATAAATTTCATGTATAAAATAAGATAAATTCCAACTATAGTGGATTTTAAAATAATGAAATTTATCTCACAAACGATAGAGAATAAAATAAATGTATAATGATGTGAATTTTTAAAAAAATGAAAAAAATTCAATGTATAAAATTTATGTCATACAAAAAATTTATGTCACACGGTGAAATGGAATAAAACTTTTCATATTAGTATAAGAGAAATGTCATAAAAATGTATGTAAATTTATGTCATTTGAAATATGGAATAAATTTCACATACAGCGATGCATGTTTTAAAAAATAAAATTTATGTCATTTATGAGATGAAAATAAATTCCATATGCAATCATAAAACTTTTACAAAATGAATTTTATGTCATGTATGAGAGATAAATTACACCTAAAATGATATATCCTTTCAAAAATGAAAAAAAATCATCTATGAGATGTTATAAATGTAATATGATGTAAAAACTGAAATTTATGTCATGTATGAGATGGGATGAATTTTATATAAAATGATATTTGATTTATAAAAATGTATTTACCTCATGTGTGAGATGAAATAAATTTCACCTACAATAATATCATTTAAAAATGAAATTTATACCACATAGTGAGATTACATAATATTTTTCATAACTGTTTAAGAGATATATGATTAAGATGTTATGTTATATCTATATTTACATTTTATAATTAATTTAAATTTATCATTAGAGATTTTTTTAATGATTTCATTTTAATGCTTCTATATTCAATTAAAAAGAAGTAGAAAGAAAAATATTTTTTATCAAATAATAAAAAAATGAAAAAAAATATTCACCTTTTTTTTTGTACAAAATTTATTTATTTATTTATATAGAAACCCCACCTGAACAACAGGAATTAGTTTCCCATTTAGTGGGTGGCAGAAATGTTAAATTTAATAAAATAATTTTTGTGTACAAAAAATTATTATTAACCAGAATTTATATCATTACATGATGAAAAAAAATTATTTTTTATAATTTTTTTAATATTTTCAAAAAATATATATGAAATCTATCTCACTGGGTGAGTGAGATACATTTCCTCAATTTCAAAAATATCTCGATTTTTTATATGTAATTTATCTCTAATGTTTCAAATCGTTCATGTGATGAGATAAATGTATCTCACCTAATGGGTGATATAAGTTTCAATTTGGTATAGATGTAATAATGACTTTAAAATGGAAATGCAATTCTATTTTGGTTGTTTTTTCATCAATAAATTAAAATTTTCAAATCAACTGCATGAAATAAATTTAATGTGATCATTTTTCTACATGCATGACATTAAACAATATTAATTTTTTATTCTTATTATATATATTTATCTTGACTGGTGGGATAAATAAATTACACATATAATTTTTAAGTTGTTTATAAAAAATGTAATAGTTATTTTAAAATAAAAAAATTATCAATAAATAAAATTAATCATATATATTAGGTGAAATAAAAAATTTCAACATGTATTAAAAAAATTCCAATAATTTTTTAAAATTTTTGTACCCAATTTATATCACATATTTTATGAAATAAAATTTATTTATAATAATAAAATTTATGAAGTGAAATCATTCTTATATTTTACACTTTATTATTTTATAATTGATTATAAAATGTTTAGTTGATAAATAGATATAAAATTAGTGGATAACAATATAATTTTCAAATAATATATAATTTAAAACAAGTATACTTTATATAATACTTAAAAGTTATATATATATATATATATATATATATTAGTGATTTTAAATCCATTTTTTATAAATGGTGGACATAATTTATCTTATTTTAATTTTATTTTAATAAATATTTATTTATAATGAAAAAAAATCCAGTATGATGAACGAAACAATTATGTGCCAAAAAAATCAATAAAAAATCATAGTGAGTATTAGATGTTGGGAACATAAATTATTGTCTCATGGATGTAGTGATAATAGAAAAATAAAATAAAGTGAAAAAATGTGGAAATAAATGACATCAGTGAAATGTGAAAAGCCCCCAAAATGAAAGGGGTAAAAAACAACATGAAAATAGAAGGATCTCACTAGGGGTAAAAGTGGGTATGCACCCCCCTCAAAATTACAAGGATAATATCCCTGAAAAATTTCTCTCTTGAATATGTGGGGAAATTGACTCACAAAATACTGCACATATAAATGAAGAATCGTTGTCAATTGAGATGATGAAGCCATCAAGGCAATCCCTTATATATTTGAACCAATCACATATCCACGCATCCTTTCTATCTACAAAACCATGTTTATTATGTTTTTATGAGGCTTCTTGAGGATCTTCACCATCTGAACTTATCAGATACAATCGCATTCATCAGGAAATCTATTAGATTTTATTTATTTTGAATTTTTTTTCATATTGACAGGCACAAATTTCAAGCATATTTTTAATTAAATTTTAATAGTTTTAAATGAATTTAAATGAATAATACCCATGTATTCAATTTTTTATTAATAATTGTAAAATGGTGATTGTAGAATTAAAATGGTTTAAATGGATTAAAATTTATGATTTTGAATTTAGAATTGAGTTTGTGCTTTCTAGATTAATTATTTAAAATATTATAAGTGATTTAGAATTCTCAAGTGTTATTATTATTATTATTATTAGGAATTTATCTAAAACAATAGGCCAATTAATGGAAATCCCTCAACCATGGGCTCACTCCACATAGCTGGTCAAAAGGGTCCGACCAACCGTGAAGTCCATAGGGGGGACATCCTAAGCTAGTAGGGGTGCACGGGAGCATATTCCCAATGTATAGGGGTCCGTAGTGGTGAAATCCATGGGGAAATAAATTCATAGAAGGTCATAGCCTAGTAGCACCAGTGCACGGGTCATATTCATGTGGAGGTGAGAGGATCACATCATCAGGACTAGGTGGTCCACAGCGGTGGGTAGGGGTCCTATGGCCCCCAAGTGACTTCACTATCATAGTACTCCCACAGATTTTTTTAAAAATGCTCAGCACTCTATGTTGCTGATTTGATGTGGGATGCATATAATTAGTTTGGTACTATTCATTTAAAAAAATGTGTCGTCCTACGTTTCACCGGCTCGCCCTCCCTCAAACACCCAACTCCACAGAGCTCCTCTTTTGTCACCTTCATATTCATTGCTCGTCACTAGTGCAGACATCTAGAGATGCCATGGTTAACCACCCTAAAGAATGGCGTCGATCTATCCTTCATTTTTGAACCTCTCTACCACTGTGGATAACCTCTTAACCTTCATCTCACCCCCATAAAGAACAATTCGAACGTCCTACAGTCACTATGAAGGCCAAAGGTATTAAGGGCACCACTACTCACCACCATAGCCCATGTTGTCACTATTACACCTCATCGATCCACTGGCACATCGAATGTTACATGTACGACCTTGGAGACTCCATGAATGCCATATACATGAAAACCAGGCCTTTACAAGTCTGCTACCACATTGGTTATGCTAAAAGGGAAACACCTAATTATAGGGTGTATCTTTAATCACCACAGGTCTCACAGGAGATCTTCAAATTTTAGATTTTCAAATCTCCCATAAAAGGGGAGATCTAGGCTGAGGAACTCCTCTGATGCCTATAAAAATAGATGCTCACCACATTTATAGAAGAGTTCGACCACCCATGAAGGTAGAAGTCCTACTGCCGAGGGCTCGGACTGCTACTCCCATTTGTTCAGTTTTTCTTTTTATTTAAGTTTTTGTTTTATTTTAAATGTAATTTCAATTTTATTTTATTTAATATAATTCCATAAAGGATTTTATTTGAAGTGTTTCACCAATCTATCTTCTTCTTATTATTATTCTTCAAATTATTCTTCTTTTTTAATTTTTCTTCTTATTATTATTATGCCCATTTCATTTTATTTTATTTTTTATTCTTTTCATTTAATTTTCCCTATTCTTCTTCTTTTATTTTATATTTTATTTTTACTCTTATTCTTATCTTATTATTTTGTTTATTTTCTTCATTCTATCTATCTTTCCTCCATTCTCTTTTTATTTTATCATTTATCTCTCTTACATTCTCTCTCATCCCCATTCTTTTATTTTTATTCTTTTCTATTTTTATTATTCTCTTATTTTCTTCTCCATAGTGACCTCTTACCCTAAAAATGAGGGGATAACCTGAGACTTAACCTAGGGGAGGTAAGTGGGGTTTCCATTTAATTTTTCACTTAAATTCGTATGTTTTATTTAAGTTTGTAGTGAGCAAGAGTGATGCACATGATTGTGGATATTTCCTACCATGACACTAAAATCAAACTCATTTTAATCTTTGTTTAAAAAATTCCCCTACCTTCTACTAAACATATGCTCTTCATGCGATGAATTTGAGTCTTTTAGTCTATGAAACAAAATATGATGGGGTTGGTCCTAGAAGGTGTCACACTCTCGATTAAGGTGTTCCATCAACCTTTGTTATAGGAGCTGGTGGAATTGAGATTGTTAAATGCATTCAATATTCCGCACCATTATATAAAATAATAGTAGTTTAAAAGTGAGATATCATGATTAAACTATCAATCTAATTTTAAACACCAATAATAAGAATGATGGAACCCATAAACCAAATCACAAAGGCCAAGTTATTTCTTCTTAACCTCATTATGTTTAGCATTTTATGTTCGTTTTATTTTAAATTTTCATATTTCATGTCATTACATTACTTTCATATAATATATAAAAATTAAAATAAAGTAGTTTAGGTTTATTAGATTAAGTAGGTGAACAATTGAGAAAGCTTATCAAGTGAGACGACCCTGGTTATCCTCTGTGTTGCATTAGAAAAATAATTCTTTTCCCATTCCCTATGACAGCCATGCATTAAAATTAGTTCAATTTTTGGGGACCCAATCAATAGTTCATTCAATTTTTCTATTTTATCATTTTATATTGATTTTTTTTCTTTAACAAAAAATAAATAAAAAACTAAAAAAAGTATTTTTCCATGATGTTTTCAAATGACCATTTTCTTTTCAATTCATGGAACAATTACTCTTAGGTGTAAAAACCAATGTTTCAAAATGTTGCATAGGAGGTTCTCCTGCAAAATATCATTGAACTCACTGACCTAGAAAATTACATGATAAATGGGAATAACACTGTAATTTCATTTAATGATCTAGCATATATGCTTAATGAAGTCAAATTTGATTATCAAAGACTAAAGGCCAAGAAGGAAGTGCCACCAGAGCTGCCCAATTTTACTGAAGACATCAAAGAGGTTGAGGTCCATCTTGAGGAGTATCCACATCCCAACCTGAAGTTGTCCAGTCAGGATCCAAGTATCACTGAGGGAGGTAGGGGTGAAACAGTGATATCTTTTTTCATTTATGTTTCCTTATTTCTAAAAAAACATTCACCTCCTATTAAAGAGTTCTTTCCCTACTGAACATAATCCAAACACACATCCATAATAATACATTAATTTACAAGGTTCGCTACTCAATAAGAGTAGTTATGTCCTTGGTATGGTATCAAAACAATACAATACCACACAATCCTCTAGAAAACAATCCTTTGGTGTATAATACAAAACATAGGATATACCCTTACACTCGTATAGCATTTTGAAAATAATCCAATAGTGTGTGTTCTTCTACTAGCACAAAATGATGCAATTCAATGTTTTGGTTCTTCTTGATCAATTTTCACAAATTTTATCATTCAAAATATTTCTTCTATTTTCTACCAAGAAGATGATAGAAACTTCTTTTAGTCCTCCCCAAACTAATCTTCTTACTCTGTGTTCTACCTCTATCCTCCACATACTATGTAGTTGAATGCTTCACAGACAACCTTCTTCCTTCGCGAACTATCACTTCTCTACAGACTTTAACCACTCCATGTATTGCACCTGATCTGCATACTCCACCTACTCTGCATACCACACCTACTCAATATACTGTAGGATTTTTTCTTTTGTAGACTTCTATTCCAATTCCATGAATTGTTTCATCTTCCGCATAACACTTATTCCTATGTGTAATCTCTCTTCCGCCAACTGCTCCCTTCGCGGAATTCTCCTTGCGAACTACTCTGGACTTCTCCAAATTTCTTCCCACGGTGAAGATGTTCTCTTAAAAAATATCTTAATCTAATGATGGTATTAGGTTCCATTATATAGTTCAATAACTCTATAAATTTTTCTAATATGATTTACCCAAATTTTCAATGTGTTATAGCCTTCATTGCATATCTCTTTCTCCCGCGAACCGTAATTTCCCAGCGAACAATTTTTGTACGTGGTCTACATACCAAATTTCTCCCTTCATGGAGGCATAAATCACTGCCACTTTTTTTGTGAATGAAGTTCTTAACCTTCAACTTCAAACCTTCCACGTACTACATCTTCCATAAACCGCAAACCTCCACTATGAACCGTTTTTTAATTTCATGTGCCGTTCCCGCTACCTCGTATGCGGTCCGCGAACCATTCCCAAACATGGTACACAGTCCATGTCCCGAGCTATGATATTTCCTTTATTTATTTCCTTTTCCATTCTACATACCATTTACTCCTATGAGAAAATCCTTCCTTTTCCAAACACAAACTCTAGATTTTGAGGCCCAAAAATTTGGCAAGCACTGGGAAACAACGTCACCTAAAAATATTCTTTGGAAAGAACACCTATTCTTCTTCATCTTCATCTATATTCTTAAACAATCAACTTATTTCATCACAAACCTTATCAACCATGATATATAGTCTTTGACCAATCACTATTATCATCGTCATATTTTCAAAGTAAAGTATTGTAACTTCCTTATCTTCCAGAAACATCATTCTTTCCAATAAAACCAAAATATGATTGGCAACATCTTCACTCCCCATATCTTTGATAAGGCTTGCATCACAAGTTCTCAAAACAACTCATGATATTTTTGAAATACAAATTAGCAAATAATCATCTAGTTTTCAAAGACCTTTTATAAAGTGAATTGAATTGTCCTTTTTGACAACAAAAGACAACACTCTGCAAAAGAAAACTCTTTTTACATCCTTCACCAGCCAACTTGGTCCTAACACAACCATATTAAGAGCCAGATCCAAGAGGAACATGATATGATAGAGTGGATCCATTATGAGGAACAATTTTCTACAGAGCTTTGTGTGGGAGATCAACAAGATCTCGATGACTTCTGGAATTTTTATGAGGTACAAATTGATCTTCCAAATACTGATAAAGTAGAAGAACCAGTGTCATTACATGTCACTTTTTCCATGGAAGAGGAGGAATCCATAGCAGTAGTGGTATTTAAATAAAAGGTAGAGGAGCCTGACTACCTACCTTCACTTTCTACAATCCAACTCCATGAGGCACTCACCACTAAGGTAATGATTGAACCAGAACCAACTCAGGGAGATGATACTTTATTTAACTCTTTATTTTATGATTTATTCAATATAATTTGAGCATCACTCTTTATTGTTTTGAATTTTCATATTTGGTCAATTCTTTCCATGCCTTAGATGAGGATGAAGAAACAACACTTGCAGCTATTGAGGAACACATAGAGATCCCTGACTTTGATGAACATGCATTTGAGGAATCCCATGAGGAAGTCTAAGTGGATAGGCCTAATTAAATCAAGATAGAGGCTGTTTATATTGAAAGGGAGACATTACTTATTAAAAATTAAAATCTAAATTTTATTCAAATAAAAATACCTACTTAATTTCATTTTGATTATTTAATTCATGTAGCCCATGTTAAGCCAACATGGGAAAATAAGGAAGAGGTTGCACAATTAGCAACCAAATAAGAGGATGATTCATACTTTATCCTACCCCCGCCATAAAAGTTGTACTTAATTGTGAATGGGGTGGATTTGGTATACTATATCCTTGGATCATTCCTCACTAACAAAGAAGATATGTATTTTGGGAAAAGCCACATGTGGTGGTTCAAATCCAAGAATATCCACCCACCATCAGATTATGGATAACAGCTGGTAATTACCTCTGGAGGTAGTAAAAATTCAAGGCCCATTTGGGGTATCATACCAAGATATATATTTACTTACTTTCTATAATTTCAATTTTATTAGCCCAACATGCATCCCCACTCCCACTTATCTTTTTTAGCTTAAATGAAAAGATCCTTGTGCTTAATTGAGTAATTTTCTTTTATAGGTTCATGATGGAAGAAGGTATCTCCCAAGAACAAATTAAAGGAAGTGGACTAAGATTCATGGGAAAGGGAGTTCACTTTTAATTTTTATCATTTAAACTCTCCCCATTTTTGTCCAATAACCTATTTTTATCTTAAACTATAATTGCATTCCCGTACATGAATTCATGATTTACTTGAATTATCTAAGATACATGATTTTATTATGAATCCTATGATTATATATTCTATATTTCAATGTTAATTAGATTTAATGAGTAAAATGTAGAATTTAATGATTAATTTGAAACATAGATATTAAAATGAGGATTCATGATTTGAAGGAATTAGTTGATTCGTGTAAATGAAATTTCCCAAACATTTTTTATGCTTTGACTTTCTAAAATTCATGTGAATTGATATGTTATTATTAATTATGCCTTGAGTGATTGTCCAATATCAAATTTTCCATTACCGAGAGGGTTTATTGACCAAGTACTTCCTATTTATTCTTGAGTATATTTCTTAAGTGATCCTGGAACATGACACCAACCAAAACTTGCATTTGAACTTGTCAAATCTATGACTATGAAAAAACACATTTAAAATGATTGAGGCGTCTTAGGAAAAAGCCCTTACCTTAAATACCACCTTTACATTAATCCTTGTTTAAAACCATATAGACCATGAATTCCCTTATTAATAATGAGCCATGTTTCAATCCATTTTTATCCATTCCTACCCTTCTCTTAGTAATTACATGATATTTTAATTTTAAAGTCTTTTTGTGAAGGGAGTAATGGTGGAAGGTATTAAATGAATTTTAAGGAAGAACTATGGGGTTCTACTTTGGGGAATGAGAGAGGTAATTTGATTCATTCATTATACTCACTATTGTTTTTCCCATCTTGATAAAAAAAAGATAGAAAATTAAAAAATAAACAAAAATTTGAAAAAATGGGTTTTGATTTAGGAAAAACAAAAAACACCATTACTAGACCTATGATTTTTATCATATGTGGTTAGGTGTTGTATATGAGTTTTATTCTAAATAATTACTATTGAAAAGGAAAAAAATGCAAAGGTTATTTGAAAACAATAATAAAAGCATAGATATTTTAAAGAGGGTGAAAAATTCATTCCATATGCTTTATTTGATCATGATCTTTACTTTGAGATTTGGGGGAAGTTGTACGTCGTTACTTTGAAGGGTAGAATTTCATTACACTTTCACTTTTCATATCATAATTTTTACTTTAAGTGATAAAACTTCTACTTGAGACTTAATTTTAAAACATAGATTCCAACCAACCTAAACCCTTATATAAATTTTAACCTTAAAACATTCCCTCATGATTTTATGTTCCTATTATATTTACAAAGTGGAGAGTGTGGTTCATTTATAGGCTTATGAATAAAGAGCATGTTTTCATGATATGAGCACAATTATACTTGAATTATATCATGAGATATGAGTTAAAAGATTCAAAATATTGGTAAAAATGATTTGGAATGTTTAATATTAATTAATTAAGGAATTTGAAGGAATAAAAAGAGATGTTCCATAATTTTTCAAAAGAGGAAAAGTAAAATACTTGATTTGGTTATTTATTTGAAAATTAATAAATTTAATTGACATTTTATGTGAATTTTGAAATTTTGGTTTAAAATTGATAATAATTTAATTTTATTACTTTGAAATTTTAATATTGGTAGAATCGGTGACCTATTTATTTTTAGTTTTGATATTTAATGCTTAAGTAAAATCATGGTTTAAGTGTTGGGGAATTTGAAAGAAACAAATTTCATGTATATTTTTAATCAAATTTCAATAGTTTTAAATGAATTTTAATGAATAGTACCCGTATATTTCAATGCTTTATTAGTAATTGGGAAATGTTAATTGTAGAATTGAAATTGTTTAAATGGATTAAAATATATTGATTTTGAATTTAGAATTGATTTTGGACTTTAACTATTGTTTCTTTAAAATCTTGTGAGTGATTTAGAATTATCCAAGTGTTATTCATTTTTTTCAGGACTTTATCTAAAAAAATAGACCAAGGAAGGGTCAGTCTTAAACCATGGGCACACTCCACATAGTCGGCCCAAGGGGACAGTGGTATCATTCCGATCATATCGTTATTTTCGACAATCCAAATTAAATTACCCTAACAAGTATAGTACTAGTAGAGGATCGATCCACAAGGAAAGGGAGTTATTTTTGTATTTTTTATCTATTTTTTATTTTATTTAGTGATGTTTATTGAAATTTAGAGTCGATTATGTAGTGTTTTGATAAATAATTGATTGGATTTCAATTTCTTAATAAATTACTTAAAAGATAAAGAAAAACATAGACTTTTTTTTGGATTAAATTTTGGAGAGAAATACATCGAGGATGTGGATTTTAAAGTTTGTTATTAAATAAATTTTCTTATGAGGTTGTGTTGTTCATGATAATTCACATCTTTGGTTTAATATAGTAATAGAACCCCCTTGGTCTGGTGAGTTTTGTTTAAAACAATAGAAACCAATTCCTTGGTCTGGAAATTGATTTCTCTTAATTTTATTAATTACATCCCTTTTGAGACGATTAAAACACCCACTGGTCATGGATGTTTTTAATCTTAATCCCTTAAAGATCCCTAGAAATCCTGTTCTTGGTCTGATATGAGGTTTTTGGAGATATTTAGAAACAGTTAATAAGAAATTATGAGAAAAAAGAATAAATAACACAATTACAATATCACAATTGACAAATTACAACACATAATCATCCACTACCCCAACACATAGGGAATTTATCTACTCATGGAGTATCTAGTAAATAAAAAAATTACAATAATTGAATTCAACCCCTTAAAATATTTGGAATGAAGGTTGTCAGGAAGGTGGAACGGAAGCACCTTCTCTCCTCTCTTCTCTCCTCTTATTTCTCTCTCTTATTCTATTCTTGGCCATCTATGGAGTTCTCCCCCTTGGAATATCTTACAATGAATGAAATTTGAATGAATACTAAACTTGGAGGGCCTTCTTATTTATAGGTTTTAGTAGTACATGGCATGTACCCTAAAGTAAATGGTGTGTACCCTAAAGTACACAGTGTGTACCCTAAAGTACATGGCATGTACCCTAAAGTACATGGCGTGCACCCTGGTCAATGCATTTTGGTCGTCTTTTCTCTGCCAATAGTTGAGCTAACACACCGTCATTGAATTTGAACACAGTTTCGCCTGGTGGGTGGGAGTACACAGTGTGTAGTTCCACCTTACACATCGTTTAAGAACATTCATTGGCCACCAAACACTTCTAGAAGTGCCACACGACATGTATAAGGAAAGTACATGTCGTGTATGCTTTGGTCAGTAACATGGGTGTGTATCTGCCCTGGTAGATTCGTGTCTGGATCAAAATGTACACGGTGTGTAAGAAGAGTACACATCGTGTATATGTGAATTTTTCTTCTGATCAGCCCTGATTTGTGCTTTTGGATGTAAATATTCTGAAAATTATCATAATCACCAAAATAAAACATTTCACCCATAAAACAAAATATATTGGGTGAAAACAAGTTCTTATGCTAAATAAAATTTATGAAAAAGTATAAATAAATTGGGTATATCAAACACCCCCACACTTAGCCATTTTCTTTCCATCGAGAAATATCTCAACATCAAATCAATATAATCCATACTCCAAAAAGGAAATCATTTAATTAATTATAACTGTAAATAATATATCCATAGCAGAAGATTTTTAAAAAGGTACAAAATAGATTTCAATTCCAAAGATAATCTAATCATGCATCATATATAAGTTAATTCAGAATTTTCATCCTCTTTTATCCACATTATTTAAATTTTCGTAAATAAACATTCCACTTGATGATTTACCTCACCAAAAGTTACCACACTCATCACTCAAGATTATTTAATCAGATTTATCCTCAATATTAAGTATATTCACTCTATCCATAGGCTTGAAAGTGTTCTCATTATTCACTTCAAAAGTCAAATCAAAAAAATAATTAGGGCTTTCAATAAAGTTAAAATGTTTCTAAGGCTAAGGGTTGGTAGTTAATGATAAAAAATAATCTCAGAGGCTTGAAAAGGAGGCTGAATTCTTAAACAATAATGCATGATATTCAAGATAAATCTTAATGAAAATGATCCCCCAATCAAGATCTCAAAGGTGGTATCATCACCATGATATCCCCTTGCCAAAATGGGCCCATAAACCATCAATAATATGTAATAAATAATTTAGTCCCTCTTTTTCATATTTTATTTTTTTTAATATTGAGGGACCACCAAGAATACAATGGATAGTAGGCACTATGACCCTTTTTTCCAAGTGAACAAGTGAAAAACTCCCACACACTTAAGTTCATGGTTGCTCACCAAAATGTACCATAAAAAACCACCAAAGTCCCTTTTACAAAACTCAAATGAATAATCCTGAAAAATTATAAAAGAATTAGGGTAGGATGAGTAAATAGGCTTGTAATGTGGATTCCTATCACGGTAGTTCATGGTTTCTAAGGGTTTACAAAGATCAGATGTAGGGTAGGTCTCAAGGTCAAAGGGGCTGAAAAACAATCAATCGTCTCAATCATTTTAATGTGATTAAAAAGTCTTCATGTTTTGAAGAGAAAAAATAGAAAATTCTAGTAGCTATTCATATCCTAAGAATCTCTCAAGAAAGAGGATATAATAAATAATATATCAAAAAGTTTTAGAATACCTCTCAGGAATGGGAAATATATAGGGGTTAATCAGGTCATTACATGATTACAAAATGATCAGTCTAATAAATGTAAATGTTCAAGACTTAAAATCCAAAATAAAATTATATCAGCAATCATTTTAAAAGACTTTGAAAATTGAAATAAGCATATAAATTTTAAAATTATATTTTATGCCTTTATTATTTATAATTATAATTAATCTAAAACATTCCACAAGTTAAAATATGTCAACTATTAATGATGTCTCCTAAATCGGTTTAAGGTAAAGACTAGTGGAATCAGAGGCCCTCCCCCACACTTAATATATCACATGGTCCCCCAAGTGAAATACCAAGGAGTAGGAGGTAAAATGGGGAAACAAGGGGTGCAAGATGAGGGGAACTAGTGAAAGAAGTAAACCCAAAGTAGAAAGGAAAAAAGAAATATTGAAAAATATTCCCCTCATAAAAAAAGATTCCCAAGTCGCTCTAGTGTACCTGTGACTATCGATGGAATGGAAAAAGAAAAAAATAGGCATATAAAATAGCACATCTCAATGATACAATAAAATAGGTATATAAAATGAAAATAAATATTCTAAAATCCAGTCATGGAGTCTCCTTAGAAGAGGCATCATCTGTAATAGGAGGATCATACAGTGAAGGCTCAGCGGCAGCAGTGGAGGCCAGAAACATGGGATTCATGCTCGGAAGAGGATTCATAGAAATCGTAGCCTCAGGAGCGGGATGCGGAGTGGGAAGATCTGCATTGATGCCTAGGTCAACAGCAGGATTAATAGCATTGGTGACAATGGTGGAGAAGAGAACTGAATCTATGGCCAGGGCTGGAAGTGGTAATTGTAGGTCCATAGGCTGAGGAGTAGACTCAGGAGCAGGATTTGGTGGGACTGAATGGACCAAGTGCCGAAGGATGGGGCCCAATATATTCTCCATCCGCATTTTTTTTCTTAATTATGGAAGTCTGACAATGCTCAAGGATTCCCAGATAGTGAGTGATCTCAGCTAGGGAGAGGGTGGTAGTAGGGTCAGTCGAGGGTGCAGGGGGAGGTGAGGTAGTAGAAGGAACAGAAGAAGAATAAATATAAGAAGTAGAAGGAAGTCCAGAATAAGTGGAGTGGGGTGGGGACATCTGCAGGTGGATGGGGTGGATCCTAATCAGAAACACCAGCAGGAGCAGGTGGGTCCCCCCTCACCCCTGTAGGAGTAGGGGCATCCTACACAAGTACAAAGCACTCTCCTTGATGCTCGACCAACCTCATGCGGATAAGCATGAGGAAGCCTATATGATGAGGAGAACCCAAGTTATTTTGAGGGAGAGACAGCTCATAAACTCCTAATTAGTGTGCCAATCAGGTGTCATAGAACCCACTGTTCAAGTTTCCCTGACATCCGTGGATTATAGAATGAAAGTAAAAATTAGCAAGATAGGGGAGGTATGGTTACTCGTGCTAGATGATACAGGTAAGAAGATCCATGTCCCATCTATACACAGCACCCATATCCTCATGGAAAGGAAAAATAATGGTGATAAAGCACCACTAAAAGAAATAAATAGGAGGTTTAATGATGATCATGCTCTTCTACGAGATTGGGGTGTACTTGTGGTCAGGCCCAGCAATCTCCCACCACATCGCAACAAGACCAGAGTGCTCGGGGCATGTCAAAGTGAAGACAAGAGGTGGGGTGTAAGGATGATGATAGAAGTCATGCCCTAGGCCAAACTCAGTTATAGTAAGTGAAAAAGGTCGTCCCCCTAGCTGAAAACAAATTGGGCGAGCCGTACCAGTGGGCATCTGCCAGTATGTGGGCCCGTCGAACTCTAATGTGGCCATGAACTCCAAAAAATAAATTGCAGTAAGTATGAGTGTAGACCTAAAAATTATCTGGTAGATGGGTATGGCCTAAAAGCCCCTCAGGATCCTCCTAAATGACAAGTTTCTACGACACTGAAATATCGAGGAAGAGACCGCTCAGCTGGATAGTGTGGTGGGAAAAGTGCCTCAATCGCTCCGTCGTGGGATGGTTCTCAGGAAAAACCAGGTAGGGATGCGGAGGAGGGTGGGTAGCAGACGGTGCAGGTGGTGGCAGAACTGTTGGTGCCGGAGAAGATGCTCCTACTAGAGAGGTAGGAGGTGGATTAGTGGATACCTAAGCGGGCTGAGAGGTTTGTCCAGTATGTGGATGTAATGGCTCGGTGAGGTCCACCATTGGCATAAAGGGTAGCTCTGATGGAAGGGAGTTGGAAGAAGAAGTGGAAACACTAGAGCTCTAGACCACAGTGGATGGGGAGGAGGCTGCTACTAGAGGACCAGAAGTTGAAGGGGGCACATGAATGGCTAGATCAGTAGATGTCACAAATGGATGTGGCATCAGAAGAGGAGGAAAAGCAGCCAACACCGGGGGTTGGAAAACTGTACAATCCAAAGTTTTCTGCTTGTAATGTCGAAAATGAATATGATGGTAAGGAGCCCACTCACCCTCAGTAGTGGAAGTAGGCCTCCTGCCACTCACATGATCTCTATTTTTCATACTAGAATGAAAAAAAAACAAAACAAAAGAAAATAATAAGAAAAAGAAAAGGAAGAAAATGTGAGAAAACTAAAAATATAGTAGAACACGGCATGTAAATCCAAGGTACAAAACGTGTGGTAGGATCTGTGTATGAACTTGTGCACCCTAGATAGACACATTGTGAGGTCATATGTTAGGAAAAAAGAAGGACACGACGTGTACTATAGGATACACACCATGTACACTAACATGGGTTGATTCCCATGTAAGGAGCCAGTCATAGCTCGATGAGGGTAGGGAAAATGGGAAATACACATCGTGCAGAAAGTGATGCACGTCGTGTGTTGTGACATGGTTTGTGAGGCATGTAGACCATCCACACGAAGTCCCCCGAAGGGTCAGAGGATACGGTGTGTCCCAAATAGACATAATGTGGATGGTGACATGGGAAAGGGTTGTGTCCCGGTAGACACAGTTTGGGCCAAAAGTACAAGGGAAACATAGTACATGGAATGTACCGAAGGTACATTCCATGTATCATCCAAATGGTGATAATAGGTAGTGTGTGACCGTCTACAGTATGTACACGACATGTGTTCTTCACGCACCCCTGTGTGCTGGGCGGGAAGCTGAATGGTCATCTGATATGGAAAATTACCTAAATCGATGTAAAACTATGAAATAGAGGGTGTAGAAGGGCATACCTGGACTAAAGATCACAATATAGAAGAAATACGGAGGAAAAATGCACAAAAAAGCGTAGATTGAAATCAGGCGGCTGGAGGGCGTACGGGAGAAGAAAACAGGGAAGGGGGGTCGCACGACACGGGCTCATATCGGGTAGTGCATGGCCTTTATAGCCACGTTACGCAGCGTATACCAGGACCCACATACTGGGTATCACTATGTTTATTTTAAATAACATATATAATATAATTATTATAGTAAACTATATAATAAGTAATATTAATAATTATAATAATATATATATATATTATTTACTAAAAATAAATCTATACACATAATATATCGAGAAATACAGGTCGTGTGTTCTAAAATTGGAAAAAGAGAAGTACAACCTTCGGTCTGGTGCTTATGGTGAGGTTCGAACTGGCGATCAGCTGATCCAAACGCAAGACCTCAACCACTAGAGCAAAGGTTGTACTACTACTAATGTTTATTAATTATATATATTTAATGTATATGGTCAATACTACATGGGGTAAAGAAAAGGCATGGGTGGTAGAGTCTGTGTAGACAACCAGAAGCTAAACGATGCAACACGGAAAGATCACTTCCCACTGTCCTTCATAGATCAGATGTCAGAACAACTGGCAGGGAAAAAAAATTACTTATTCCTCAATGGTTATTCTGTATATAACCAAATCTCAATTTCCCTATAATATCAAGAAGTGAGCACCTTCACATGCCCCTACGGTAATATTTCTTATCTAAGATTGTCTTTCGGAATGTGCAATGCTTCTACCACCTTCCAATGATGTATGTTCCAGTATTGATTCCTACTTAACAGCCTTGAGGACATTGTAGGAGACTCTTTCATCACCTACTCTGAAGACTATTTCTCCATGGTGGACATCAATCAATTCCTTACCAGTGGACAAGAAAGGACTTCCCATAATCAAAGGTGCCTCCTGGTCTTCCTTTGTGACAAGAATGATGAAGTTGGTAGGGATAATTAATCTTCCTACCTTCACCAGCACATCCTCGAGTAGCCCCTTGGGATATTTGATGGAGCGATCTGCTAGCTGGAGGGACACTCAGGTGGGTTTGAGATCATTGATCCCAGATTCTTGAATACTCTGAAGGGCATCAATATAACGATGGCTCCTAAGTCACAGAGATCTCTCACAAACTCACAAGATGCAACGGTACATGTGATTGTAAAACTACCTGGATCTTGGAGTTTTGGAGGAAGCATGCGTTGTACCACAATCGATCATTCCTTATTTAGTGAAATGGTTCTTGGATCCTCTATATTTATTTTGTTTGAGAGAATATCCTTCATGGACTTTGTGTTTGTCAGCATCTGAGTTAAATCTTCTGCGAAAGGTATGTTGATGTGAAGGTTTCGGAATACCTCCATAAATTTACCAAACTCGTGATTCAGATTCTTTTTCTTCATCCTCTATGGAAATGGTAAGGTGGGATTAAAAGGTTTGACCACCTATTTTTCCTTACCATGTGAGGACTCCTTCTCTTTTGATGGTTCTTTTAACGATGAGGGGTCCTTTATTGTGGTTTCTTTAAACGAAGAGGGTGAAGGTTGAGCTAGATTTATAGCCTCAAATTCCTTTGCAATTGGTGTCTAAGATAGATCCTTCCCACTTCATAAAGTTACTGCATGGGCCTCTTCTCATGGGATCTTCTCAATGTTACTTAGAAGAGTACCAGGTTTCCTTGAGGAGAGCTAGTTTTCTAGTTGCCCAATTTGATTTTTCAGGCTTCTAATGGAAGATTCCTGAGTTTTAAAACATGTTTCAATAGTGGTGATAAATTTTTTCATCATTTATTCAAGTTTTTATGGGGGTTCTTGTTGAGTTTTTTGTGCAGCTGGTGGAGGTGGTGGCTGCCTTGGTGGTTGCGAGAAAGGGTTTTGGTACCCTTTCTCCTTGGAATTCCCCTGCTGTTGTATCCTTGGATATGGGTTTTGGTACTGAGGTTGACCATAGTTAGGTGGTCTCTGGGGTGGAGGCTTTTTCTATTTCTACTAGTAACTCATGTTCTCATGTTCTCGCCATGTGGGGTTCTGGTACTGGGGGTATATATTCGGCCCTCGGTTCTGAGAAATGTAGCTCACCTCGCTTGTTGAAGGGTCAGCAGTTGACCCTGGGCATTCACCAATGATGTGGTTGTCACCACATTTGCTGCATGAAATATGGTTTGCTACTTGAACTTGGGATGTGTTCTTCGGGTTCAACGCATCAATCTTCTTGTACAACGTATCCAATTGGGCATTGATCATTGTAGTGGCATCAATGTTGTGCATACCGCTTTTTGAGTTCCCCACTCCGAGTGCCATTAGAAGTTGTTGGATGACATGTCCTCTAGGAGTTCAAAGATTTCATCTGGATATTTCTACATTACCGTTCCTCCAGCAATGGCATCCACCATGGATTTGGTGTTCGTGTTCAGGCTGTCGTAGAAGGTTTATACTTGCATCCAGAGTAGAAGTCTATGGTGAGGAAATTTGCGTAGAATCTCCTTAAATCACTCCCATGACTCATATAAGGATTCTGAGACATGCTGCTAGAATTTGTGGATATATTTCCTTAGGTTCCCCATCTTCGATGGTAGAAAGTACTTGGACAATAATTCCTCAGATAATGTCTACCAGGTGAGGATGGACTATTGAGGTAGTCCCTTGATCCATTCTTTCGCCTTGTCCCTTAATTAGAATGGGAAGAGGTGAAGACAGATGGCATATTCTGACACTCTATAGTAACGGAAGGTGTTTAAGATCTCGAGGAAGTTGGGGAGATGAGCATTCGGGTCCTCACTTGGTAAACCACCAAATTTCACTGTATTCAAGATCAGCAACATAATGGCTAGTTTGATTTTGAAGTGTTGGAACTGCACTGATGGTTGTATGATCCCCATATCTACTCCTTGGATAGAGGGAATACCATAATCCATAAGTGTTCAGTATGGGGCAGTTGCTCTTAAGCAGGTGGGGGCACAAATTGTTGGTCAGGAGCAAAATAAGGCCCTTGACCTAGTTGTGGGTATAGCAACCGCTTTGGTTGAAACTGTTGGAGTTGTTGCAGACCATACCCTAGAACAAATAGAGTTGGTTGCCTTTGTTAGTTCTGGTTTTCATTTGGGCTAAATGGTTGTCCATCTCCTTAGATATTAGATAGATCTCCCTCTTCTATATTCTCCATGGGGGCGTTTTGATTGTGCTCATCCATAAGTGTGCGTTATCACCTCAAGAGTGTTCTTTCGATATTTGGGTATTTTGAAGAAAAAAAACTTTGATGACTCAGCACTCTTGGAACAAGTGATGCGGCCACTCATATGCCTATGAACCTTCACAACACTTAACACACCAAGCATAAAATATAAATACAAAAAGTAAAAAATAGAAATGAGAGTAAGAATAGAATTTTTAGAATTTTTTATTTTTATTTTCACTAAAATTTATACAAACTTGATTAAAATAAAAACAATATTAACTATTGTTCCCCCGGAAACGGCGCTAAAATTTGGTATCGTTCCTACACAAGTGTTATTTTTTTACAATCCAAATTGTATTACCCTAACATGTATAGTACCAGTAAAGAATCAATCCATAGGGAAAGGGAGTTATTTTTTATTTTTTATCTAGTTTGTATTTTATTTAGTGAATTTTACTAAAATTTAGAGTTGATTCTTTAGTGTTTTGATAAAGAGGTTATTGGATTTCAATTTCTTAATAAATTACTTGAAAGATAAAGAAAAACATAGAAATTTGGTTTGGATGAAAATTTGGAGATAAATGCATTGGGGTTGTGGATTTTAAAGGTTGTTATTAAATAAATTTTCTTATAAGGTTGTGTTTGTAATGGACCGAACCTCTTCGGTCCATTCCTTTGTGAAATGTGGTGCTGGAGGTGTGTCAGGAGGTCAAGGTTCCTTGTGGGTGTGTTTGGGTGGACTTTTAAGGAGAGCTAAGGGCAATAGCTTTCGCATGGTTAGCACACGGTTTGGCTAAACCGTGCGGCCAGACCGTGCAAGTTTGGTGCTAGAGACAGTGGCTAACGCATGGTTAGCGCATGGTTTAACTAACCGTACAGACTAACTGTGTGAGGAGTGTTTGGCGAGGCAGAAGCTAATGCACGGTTAGCGCACGGTTTGCTAAACCATGCAGACTAACCATGCAGGCACTTAAAGTTAGATCCTAAAATTGTGGATCTAAACTCTTTTGCCTCTAAATGGTTCGTTTAAGCCTATAAGTGGCCATAACTCGGGATTAACCTTCCTTAGAGGTAGAATAACCTCTCCCAAGCATTTTGGAGGAAACCTAGAGGATTTTCTTGGCGAATTGAAGCTGGTTCCTTGAGGTATGTGATCATTCTTTCTTGATTTTTTAGATCTACTCCTCCTACTCTCTCGATTTCTTAGATCTACGCCCGTTATGGGTAGATCCAAGTGTGAGGATGTCGAATATGAAGAGCTTTGGTCTTGGTTGTGTTAGGAGAGGATATCTAAAGAAGATTCGTGGAGAATTGACCTGATTTCTTGAGCGTTCTTCGACCATCGTGGTTTCATCAAAAACCTTTGAGGTAGGGATTTTACCTTCGTCTCTCTAATTTTTTCATCATGCGGGGTGGATGTCTTCTTGCTTTCACTAGAAATATTTGAACCAGTTTAAATGAAGATAATAACTGGCTTAAAGAACGGGGATGGGGAAGTTGTTGTGTTTATCATTGTTTATCCTATTTATATGTTGTGAATTGAATAGGCTTATGCCTACTAAAAATCACGGTCGTTGGGGGCCTTTTCTTGTGCAATTACATGTTTCCATATCTTTATATACCATTTTATGGAAACTTTGTGGAATATGGAAATTGGTTAATCAAGTAAAGTTGGATGATTAAATGAATATTCATAACCCTTGTGTGATCACCCCGGTTGAACAAAATGGAATAATGAACATGTGGGTGTTGGTTTGGTTACGTGGTGTGTGAAAAAGGGGGGGTGAATCCTGGGTTACTATGCATAGGATGGGCAGTGGGGCTGCAGTAAATGATATTAAAGTGGCAATGATGTGGCACGAGCCTTGTTTTGTGATACAGTTGTGGATATGTGGTTATAGTGGCAGCAGGGCTACAGTAATGGGTTGTGATATTAAAAGAAAGTGGAAAGTTGATAAATGAACTGTGGGGAACGATAATGAATTAAATGCGGGAACAATCAATGGGGATTGATTTATGATAAAAAGGTTGGTTTTTTGTTTCTTGTGTTATATCTAACTTGATTTGTGGTTGGAAGGTTTTTTTCTATGAAATGCTTCATCTGGTTTGATAATTTCCCAGTAGTTAAGGAACTAATAAACTAATACTGTTGAAAAATAAAAACCTAAATGGGGTTTGTATTGCTTGTTGTATGCATGCTTCACAGTACCAATGTCGAGGCACGTGCTCAGTTTCTATGTTTAGAGGCCATAGGTTGGGCTGTGTGTTTGGTATACATATATGTATCTATATCTTTGTGTTTTTTCATACCCCACCCATGTTGAGAACCTAGTGTTGAACACTCCCATTTCATGGGAGAGGGTGTTTTCCCCTTAGTTACTAGCTCTTTCTTGCTCCTTCTTCCATAGGTTGTGATGGCTTGAGGCGACCTTACACCTAAGACTCTTCGGGTAGGTTTTGATTGGTGTGATTTTTTTAGCCCAAGACTCTTCGAGCAGGTTTATTGTTCCCAAGAATCTTCAGGATGAGGCCCAGGGGTGTTCGGGCGGGGATGTGATATGTGTTTTGTGAGTCCCAGGTGTGTGCGGGCGGGATATGATTTTTGTGAGGCCCAGGTGTGTACAGGCGGGTTATGTGGTTTGTGAGGCCCAGGTGTGTGCGGGCGAGATGTGTGGATTTTGAGGCCCAGGTGTGTGCGGGTAGGAAGAGTGTGGTAGCATCAGGACGTTTTCCATTAGGAAGAGTAGCTAGCTAGTGAGGGAAATGGTGCGGGGTACCTAATACTCTTGTTCTTATATACTACTACCTGTTGTTCTGTGTTTTTTTGAGCGGGGCTGGTGAGGTTGGGTGGATAGAATTACTTTCTAGGTTTTGGTTCTTCTATTGTTCTCATGGTACATTAGTATGTCTCCCCACCTGTGCACGAGAGCTTTAGGTTTCCTTACTGAGTATACTTGTATGCTCACCCTACATTTACTTTCAGGTTTCTAGGAGGACTACCAGGGCCGTGCGGGACCCTACTAGTCGGGACAGTTGGAGTTGTTTCAGTTTTTGTACTCTTGTTTCTTTTGGTATTACACTTTTGAGTTTTCTTGTACTTTTACTTTGTTTCAGAATTGTTTAAACATGCATGTGGGATTGGTTGGGTATATTTTCATTTACTTGTTCCTTTTCCTTTTTGTGTTTGACTCATCCAATTTCCCGATCATAAATAATAAAAAAAGGGTAATGCCTCCCATATTTGTGAAAACTCATACTCTTGGTGCTAGTCGCCACTCTGGGGCCTACTGGAGGTGGGACTCGGGGGTCATTATCTCCCTTTCACCATTGACAGCTTAGAAGGGGAATCTTTGGTGGGAGGGGGTCGTGACAGAATGGTATCAGATATGATGGTTGAGAGATAGGATGGAGTGTGGAGTTAGCCACAGTGAGGATTTCATGGGATAGTAGGGCAATAGTGTTAGGTGATCTTGGTGCGTGACATAGGCCAGGGAAGACCGGCTAGGACACGGGATTTTAGGGCACCCCTTGATCTGATGCAAGGACTCTGAGCCTACCGAACGGCCAAGTGAGACTACATTGATTGCAGGGTAGAGACCCTCGAGAAGGTACATGCATCATCATGTTTGTGTTTTACTTGATTTGGGTGTTCTGGGAAAGAAATTGAAATAAAGTTATAAAATAAAACCTTGAGAAATTTCCTTAATACTTGGGCTTAGGCAATATTTGTTTGTCGTACATCAATGGCACCTGGACGTCATCCCCGGGCGACTCAAACAGTCAAGGCCCAGCAGATTCAGGTGGTCGATCAGTTGAGGATTGACCGAGAGGAGGAAGATGATCAGTGGCAGAAGACTCTTCGTTCTTTCCAGCAACAAACCCTCAAGAAGTACGAGGGTAGTACATCGGATATGGAGATAGATGGGTGGCTTGAGGAGCTAGGGATAGCTTTTACTTTGATCCATGCTCTGAGGGTGTACTGGGTTCCCCTAGAAGTCAGTCAGCTGAGAGGTGCGGCGCGTCAGTGGTGGATGCTCTACCTCGGGGAGAGGTCAGAGGTAGAGGTTCTGTGGGGTGAGTTTTAAAAGGAGTTATGAGAGGAATTCCTTTCTTCCATGATCAAGGCAGAGAAGCGGCAGGTGTTACTCTCCCTCCAGTAGCGGAGTATGTCAGTACGAGAATTGGGGATCAAGTTCAAGGGTCTCCTGCGCTTTGCTCTGGATCTCTTTCTAGATGAGGAGTCTCGGGCGAGACATTTGGAGGAGGCGCTTTGTCCTTCACTCCAGTATGTTGTCACCCCCTTCACCCTTCCAACATACCTGTAAGTACAGAAGAAGGCAGAGGATGTAGAGAGGATGCACTCGCAGGGAGGTGCATCCTGAGAGGGGATCCATCCGGGTTCATCAAAGGGGAAGTCAGTTAGCAGCAGGTCTCCTGCGACAGGACCTTCCAGATTCAGGCCAGTAGGGAGCATGCCCCAGCAGTTCCAGTTCAGATCTTCGGGTCCTCATCCCTTTTTCATGATCCCAGGACCGAAGTGTTTATCTTGCGGAGTTTTCAAGAACATTCAGAGTCGGTGATCGGCCCGAGCTCAGTATGGTGGAGGTGGACAGGTTCAGCGCCAGCCTCAGCAACACCAATTGCTGGCGAGTCCCTTCCAGCAGTAGCAGGAACCTTCTCCTCCAAGGGCATACTTTGCAGGAGGAGGTCGGCCTCAGGGTGCTCCTCAAGGACCTCGACCAGGGCGTGGTCGAGGAGGTGGTCAACATCAGAGAGGCAGATGAGATGGGTGTGGATAGTTGCACGCTGCAGAGTTGGCAGCTCTGGCAGGACCATAGGTGGTGCGAGGTACAATTTGTTTGTTCATCACTCTTGTTTCAAATTTGTTCTATTCGGGAGCTTCTCACTCCTTTGTTTCACCCGTTCTAGCCCATTCTTTGGGTCTAGATATAGAAAGAATTTCTGTACCTATGGTGCTGAGTACACCAGTTGGGTGTCAGACCAGCATATATTGTGTTTTCCAGGGATGTGGGCTGACATTGGGACCGCATCGATCTAGTGGGGATCTTCTTTTGCTATAGATGCAGCCATAGGATGTCATCCTAGGCATCGACTGGTTGTTTTCTGTTATTGCTGTTATTGACTACTTCGGAAGAAGAGTCGTGTTCTTCGATGTGGATGGGCAGTGCGTAGCTTTTGATGGCGAGAGGAGCTATCAGGTGGGAAGCCAGCATGTAAATCCTCCCCTTTCCTTGTTAGGCGGGTTATTAGTGGTTTTAGCTGATACAGAGATGATGGATGTCCCAAAGGTAATTGGGGAGTTCCTAGATGTTTTTACTGAAGAGGTTGTGACTCGCCCCCCCCCCCCGACGTAACATTGAGTTCGGGATAGACTTACAGCCTGGTGCCCATCCGATTTCGATGGCCCCTTATCGGATGGCACCTTAGGAGTTGCGGGAGTTGCAGATCCAGATTGACAATCTGATGAAGAAGGGTTTTGTTCGACCCAGTGTGTTGCCATGGGGTGCTCCAGTTTTGTTTGTGAAGAAGGTAGATGGTGGTCTCAGGCTATGCATAGACTACCAAAGGTTGAATCAGGTAACGGTCAAGAACCGTTACCCCCTTCCAAGGATAGATGATCTCTTCGACCAGCTGAGGGGATCAGGTTGGCTTTCTAAGATTGATCTAAGATCTGGATATCATCAGCTGAGGGTAAAGAACAGTGACATCTTGAAGAAGGCTTTTAGGTGCAGGTATGGGCACTTCGAGTTCGTAGTGATGCCGTTTGGAGTTACGAATGCACCACCTGTGTTCATGGGACTTATGAACTTTGTCTTCCAAGAGTTTATGGACCAGTTCGTCGTTGTGTTTATCGATGACATCCTGATCTACTCAAGATCATAGGAGGAGCACGTTGAGCATCTTAGGGAAGTCTTTTAAGTCCTTAGACACCACCAATTTTATGGGAAATTGTCAAAGTGTAAGCTCTTGATACAAGAAGTATACTTCCTTGGGCACGTGGGGTCTCAGCATGGAGTGTCAGTGGACCCGTCGAAGGTGGAGGCAGTTGTTTCTTGGGCGGCACCCAAGAGCATGGCAGAATTTCGTAGTTTCCTGGGGTTGGCAGGTTATTATCGGAGGTTCGTTTTGGACTTCTCTTGAGTTGTTGCTCCATTGATAGCTTTGACTAGGAAGGACCAAGTCTTTCTATGGAGCGAGAAATGCCAGAAATATTTCGACTACCTTAAGGAGAAGTTGGTCAGCACTCCAGTACTTAGGTTGACATAGGAAGGGTTGTTGAATGAGGTGTTTTGTGATGCTTCTGGCCTTGGTTTGGGGTGCGTACTGATGCAGAAGAAGGGTGTGATCTATTATGGGTCTAGGCAGTTGCGCCCTCATGAGAATAACTATGCCACCCATGACCTAGATCTTGTAGCAGTAGTGTTTGCATAGAAGTTGTTGCGACATTACCTCTTTGGGGAGTGCTTTGTGGTCTTCTCAGATCACAAGATCTTACGTTATATCTTCTCCCAGCGTGACCTGAACTTACGGTAGCGGAGATGGGTTGAGTTTCTCCAAGACTATAACTTCGAGATATCTTACACTGAAGGTAAGGGAAACATTATGGCTGATTCCCTAAGTAGGAAGTCTCATAAGGAAGTGGTTCAAGAATCCGCTGATGCTTGGAAAGCGATGGGAGAGTTGGCTGCCTTTCACTTGGATGTAAGGGTAGATGGTGTTAGAGGCTGTTTGTTTCAGATGACGATGCAGTCCTCCTTGTTTTAGCAGGTGGAAGAGTCTCAGTGGGGAGACTCTGAGGCGGAAGTAATGCGGGATCATATCGATCAGGGAAACGCTCCAGAAGGATGGTCAGAGGACAGCTGACATCAGATACTTTTTCATGGAAGGTTGTTTGTTCCAGAGGCGATGCGTGAGAGAGTTCTCCATGAATTCCATGGCTCAGCCTTGGTGGCATATTTGGGAGTTTTGAAAATGTACCGAGGCCGGAGGGAACAGTTTTTGTGGCCTAGGGTGAAATGGGTAGTGGCGTAGTTTGTGGATAAGTGCCTAGTGTGTCAGCAAGTAAAGGATGAACACCATGTTCCTAGTGGTTTGTGGCATCCTTTAGATGTCCCCGAGTGGAAGTGGGATGACATCTCAATGGACTTCGTCACAGGACTACCCAGATCTCATAGTGGTTATGATTCTATCTGGGTAGTGGTGGATCGACTGACGAAATCAGCTCACTTCTTAGCAAATAAGGAGTCGGGCCCAGTGAGTACCTTAGCACAGAGGTACGTAGGTGAGGTGGTGTGTTTTCATGGAGTTCTAAAGACTATCATATCATATCAGGATACTTGGTTTACCTCATGAGTCTAGAGGGGGTTACAGCAAGCTTTTGGCACCCATCTACACCTTAGCACTACTTTCCACCCCTAGACCGATGGGTAGATAGAGCGGACTATCCAGACATTGGAGGACATGCTGTGAGCATGCGTTCTGGATTTTGGAGGATCATGGGTGCGACATTTTCCATTAGTAGAGTTTTCCTACAACAACAGCTTCAACTCTACTATTGTCATGGCACCGTTTGATGCTTTGTATTGAAGATCATTTCGTTCACCCATTTGTTGGGCAGAGGTTGGTGAGACAGGTGCTCTTGGGCCAGAGGTAGTACAGAGCACCACAAAGAAAGTTCAGCTTGTGCTTGAGAGGATGAAAGTGGCTCAGGACTGACAGAAGTATTATGCTGATCGTCGGAGGAGGCCCTTGGAGTTTGAGGTGGGAGATCATGTGTTCTTGAAGGTTTCCCCTCGATGGGGGAATCGGAGGTTTGGTAAGTGGATTAAGCTCTCCCCTAGGATCATCAGACCTTTCGAGGTCCTGAGGTGAGTCAGCGAGGTGGCATATCAGCTGGCTCTGCCACCTCAGTTGGAGAAGGTTCCTGACGTCTTCCACGTCTCCCAGCTTCGTCGTTACTTACACGATGACTCTCACGTTATCGACTGGGGAGAGCTAGATATGGGAGACAACAAAACCTTCGAGGAACGACCAGTCAGAATTGATGATCGTGAAGGGAAGGTGCTCCATGGACAAACCATTGCCTTGGTTCGTGTGTTGTGGAGGCATGGCGGCCTCGAGGAGAGCACATGGGAGCGGGAGGCTCAGATGCACGCTCAGTACCCGGAGTTGTTTTGACTTGTGTTTTTCTTTGTTCTTCTGAGCTTTGTTATGATGTTATAATATGTACCTTTGATATATGGAATTCTTTTCCTTGTTCTCTGGAAGTTAGTAACATGTCCGGATGTGTGGGGATAGGGAAAACCTGATCCTTAATCGAGACGCAAAAATGCGGATGCGATTGAACCTGTGCGGGCGAGTCAGTACCGCCTAAAGCGGATAATATCTCGACATGTGAGAAGGAATTCCCCAAGCCATGTGTTCGGGTAGTGTGTTGGTTGTTTGGTGTTGGGGGCAGTGTAAGTTGGAAAAAATAATAATATATGGAAGTGGGAAGACCCAATTCTTAATCAAGACGCATTAATGCAGATGCGATTAAACCCGTTCAGGTGAGTCAGTGCCGCCTAAAGCAGATAATATCTCGAAATAGGAAAAGGAATTCCTAACACCTATGATTAGGGTTGTTGGTTGGGTTCCTGTTATAACGAGATCCCTAAGAGGTATCTTGTTGGGTTTCTCTGGGTTGGTTTTGAATTCTCGGGGATGATAATGTTTTAAGAGATATCTGGTGTAATGGTCTGGACCTCTCCATTCCATTCCTTTGTGAAATGTGGTGTCGGAGGTGTGCCATGAGGTCAAGGTTCCTTGGGGGTGCGTTTGGGTGGACTTTTAAGGAGAGATAAGGGCAATAGCTTTCGCAGGGTTAGCACACGATTTGGCTAAACTGTGCAGCCAAACCGTGCAAGGTTGTTGTTGGAGGCAGTGGCTAATGCACGGTTAGTGCACGGTTTGGCTAACCATGCGGACTAACCATGCGAGGAGTGTTTAGCGAGGCAGAAGCTAACATACGGTTAGCGCACGGTTTGTTAAACCGTGCGGACTAACCGTGCAGGCACTTAAAGTTAGATCCTAAAATTGTGGATCTAAACAATTTTTCCTCTAAATGATTCATTTAAGCCCCTAAGCGGCCATAACTCGGGATTACCCTTCCTTGGAGGTAGAATAACCTCTCCCAAGAATTTTGGAGGTGACCCATAGGATTTTCTTGGCGAATCGAAGTCGTTTCCTTGAGGTATGTGATTGTTCTTGCTTGTTTTCTTTGATCTACTCCTCTTACTCTCTCGGTTTCTTAGATCTACGCCCTTTATGGGTAGATCTAAGAATGAAAATGTCGAATATGAAGAGCTTTGGTCTTGATTGTGTTAGGAGAGGATATCTAAAGAAGATTCGTGGAGAATCGACCTGGTTTCTTGAGCGTTCTTTGACCATCGTGGTTTCATCAAAAACCTTTGAGGTAGGGATTTTACCTTCGCCTCTCTAATTTTTGCATCATGCGGGATGGATGTCCTCTTGCTTTCACGAGACATAGTTGAACCAGTTTAAATAAAGATAATAACTGGCTTAAAGAACGGGGATGGGGAAGTTGTTATGTTTATCATTTTTTATCCTATTGTTATGTTGTGAATTGAATAAGCTTATGCCTACTGAAAATCACGGTCGTTGGGGGCCTTTTATTGTGCAATTAAATGTTTCCCTATCCTTCTAGACCGTTTTATGGGAACTTTGTGGAATACGGAAATTGGTTGATCACGTAAAGTTGGCTGATTAAATGAATATCTGGAACCCTTGTGTGATCACCCCGGTTGAACAAAATGGAATAATGAACGTGTGGGTGTTGGTTTGGTTACGTGGTGTGTGAAAAAGGGGGGGGGGTGAATCCTGGGTTACTATGCAAAGGATGGGCAGTGGGGCTGCAATAAATGATATTAAAGGGGCAATGATGTGGCACGAGCCTTGTTATGTGATATAGTTGTGGAGATGTGGTTATAATGGCAGCAGGGTTGCAGTAATGGGTTGTGATATTAAAAGAAAGTGTAAAGTTGATAAATGAACTATGGGGAATGATAATTAATTAAACGTGGAAAAAATCAATGGGGATTGATTGATGATAAAAAAGGTTGGTTTTGTGTTTCTTGTGTTCTATCTAACTTGATTTGTGGTTGATAGGTTTTTTTCTATGAAACGCTTGATCTGGTTTGATAATTGCCCAGTAGTTAAGGAACTAATAAACTAATACTGTTGAAACATGAAAACCTAAATGGGGTTGGGATTGTTTGTTGTATGCATGCTTTGTAGTAGCAGTGCCAAGGCACGTGCTCAGTTTCTCTGTTTAGAGGCCATAGGTTGGGTTGTGTGTTTGGTATACATATATGTATCTATATCTTTGGGTTTTGTTGCACCCCACCCATTTTGAGCACCTAGTGTTGAACACTCCCATTTCATGGGAGAGGGTGTTTTCCCCTTAGTTATGAGCTCTTTCTTGCTCCTTATTCCATGGGATGTGATGGCTTGAGGCGACCTTACACCTAAGACTCTTCGGGTAGGTTTTGATTGGTGTGATTTTTTTAGCCCAAGACTCTTCAGGTAGGTTTACTATTCCCAAGAATCTTCGGGATGAGGCCCAGGTGTGTTCGGGCAGGGATGTGATATGTGGTTTGTGAGGCCCAGGTGTGTGCGGGAGGGATATGTGGTTTGTGAGGCTCAGGTGTGTGCGGGCGGGATATGTTGTTTGTGAGGCCTAGGTGTGTGCGGCTGGGATGTGTGGCTTTTTAGGCCTAGGTGTGTGCAGGTAGGAAGAGTGTGGTAGTTTCAGGACGTTCTCCATTAGGAAGAGTAGCTAGCTAGTGGGGGGAAATGGTGCGGGGTACCCAATACTCTTATTCTTATATACTACTACCTGTTTTTCTTTGTTTTGGTGAGCGTGGCTGGTGAGTTTCGGTGGATAGAATTCCTTGCTAGGTTTTGGTTCTTCTGTTGTTCTCACGGGACATTAGGATGTCTCCCCACCTATGCATGAGAGCTTTAGGTTTCCTTACTGAGTATACTTGTATGCTCACCCTACGTTTACTTTCAGGTTTCCAGGAGGAATACCAGGGCCGTTCAGGACCCTACTAGTCGGGGCAGTTGGAGTCTTTACAGTTGTTGTACTCTTCTTTCTTTTGTTATTGCACTTTTGAGTTTTATTGTACTTGTACTTTGTTTCAGAATTGTTTAAACATGCATTTGGGATTGGTTGGGTTTATTTTCATTTACTTGTTCCTTTTCCTTTTTGTTTTTGACAGATCCTATTTCCCGATCTTAAATAATAATAAAAGGGTAATTCCTCCCATATTTGTGAAAACTCATACCCTTGGTGCTAGTCGCCACTCTGGGGCCTACTAGAGGCGGGACTCGGGGGTCATTATCTCCCTTTCACCGTTTCCAGCTCAGAAGGGGAATCTTTGGTAGGAGGGGGTCTTGACAGTGTTATTCATGACAATTCACATCTCTAGGTTAATATTGTAACAGAAACCCCTTGGTCTGGTGAGTTTTTTTTAAATCAATAGAAACTAATTCCTTGGTCTAGAAATTGATTTCTCTTAATTTTATTAATTACATCCCTTTTGAGATGATTAAAACACTCAATGGTCATGGATTTTTTTAATCATAATTCCTTAAAGATCCCTATAAATCCTATTCTTGGTCTGATATGATATTTCTAGTGATATTTATAAAGAGTTAATAAGGAATTATGAGAAAGAAGAATAAATAACACAGTTACATTATCATAATTTAAAAATTACAACACATAATCATCCATAGCCCCAAAACATAGGGAATTTATCTACTCATGGAGTATCCAGTAACTAAACAACTTGCAATACTTGAATTCATCCCCTTGAAATCTTTGGAGTGAAGGTCATGATGAAGGTGGCACGGAAGCACCTTCTCTTCTATCTTCTCTTATCTTATTTCTCTCTCTTCTTCTCTTCTTGGTTGTCTATGGAGTGCTCCCCCTTGTAATATCTTGCAATGAATGAAATCTGAATGACTCTCTAACTTGGAGGGCCTGCTACCTATTTATAGGTTTTAGTAGTACACGGCGTGTACCCTAAAGTACACGGTGTGTACCCTTGTCAATGAATTTTGGCCATATTTTTTCTGTCGGTAGGTGATCTAACACACCGTATTTGAATTTGAACATAGCACCGCCTGGTAGGTGGGAGTACACGGCATGTAGCACCACCCTACATGTTGTGTAAGAACATTCATCAGCCACCAACCACTTCTAAAAGGGCCACACAGTGTGTATAAGGAAATTACACACCATGTATGATTTAGCTGGCAACATGGGTGTGTATTCACTCTGGTAGATCTGTTTCTTGGTCAAAATGTACATGGAATGTAAGAAGAGTGCATGCCATGTATATGTGAATTTTTCTTCTGATCTGCCCTGATTTGTGATTTTGGCTGGAAACATCCTAAAAATTATCATAATCACCAAAATAAAGCATTTTACCCATAAAACAAGAGATATTTGGTGAAAATAAGTTTTATACTAAATAAAATATATTAAAAAGTATACACAAATCAGTTACATCAGTCGGTCGGTCATGAAGTCCATAGCGAGGGCCATCTCGAGCTGGCAGGGGTACACAGGGGCATCGTGCCCATGCATAAGGTCTCTTAGTGGTTAAATCCAAGTGGAAATACAAATTTGGCTATAGAATAGGAGCATCAGTGCATAGGGAATGTTCGTGCAGTGGTGGGAGGAACACATCGTTGGGATGCAGTAGTCCACGGTGGTAGGTGGGGGTCCTCCAGCCCCCATGCGACTTCATTGTCATAGTGCTCCCATGGATTTGATTATAAATGATCATCACTTCGTGTTTACCATTCAATGTGGGAAGTAGATAATTAGTGGGGTTCTATTCATTTTTTACAAAAATGGCTTCATCCTATATTGCACCTGATTTCCCTCCCTCGGGCACCCAGCTCCACCACACTCCTCCGCTCCCGCCTTCATCTTAAACACTCTCCACCACTGCAAATAGTTGTAGATTCCATGGATGACCACCCCAAAGCATGGGGTTGATCCATCCTTCACTGCCAAGCCTCTCCACCACTATGGATCACCTTTTCGCCTTTGGCTAACCCCTATGAAGAACAATTTGAATTTCCTCCAGTCACTATGAAGTATGGAGGTGTTAAGGGAATTGTTTCTCGTCACTACATCCCATGTTGTTACTACCTCACCTCACCGAGTCACTACCACATCCACTACCACATTCATGACCTCAAAGACTCCATGTATTCCCTACATGTGTAGAACAATCCTTGACAAGTCTGTTGTCACCCTAGAAATGCTAAAAGGGAAACACCTGATTATAGAGTGTATCTTTGATAACCGTGGGTCTCATGGGATATCTTTAAACTTTACATTTTTAAATCTCCCACAAAAATGGGATATCAATGTAGAGGTACTCCTCTGATGCCTATAAAAAGAGATTCTCACCACACTGAAAGAAGAGTTCGACCACCCGTGAAGGGAGAAGGCCTGCTGTTGAAGTCTCAGGATACTACTCCAATTTATTCTGTTTTAATTTTTATTTAAGTTGTTCTTTAATTTTAAATGTAATTTCAATTTTCTTTTCCTTAATATAATTTCATACATGATTTTCTTTAAAGTGTTTCACCCATATATCTTATTCCCCTTCTTCTTATTCAAATTCTTTTTCTTCTTTTATTTTTCTGCTTCTTCTTATTCTTCCCATTTCATTTTATTTTATTTTCTCTATATTTTATTTTGTATTATTTTATTTTTATTCTCCCTCTTCTTATTTTATTTTATATTTTATTTTTATTCTTCTTATTCTCCTTCTCTTCTTATTTTTTTTATTTTCTTCGATTTTTCCATATTTCCTCTATTCATTTTTTATTTTATTATTTCTCTCGCTTTCATTCTCTCTCATCCCCATTATTTTATTTTTATTGTTTTATCTTTTTATTATTCTCTTCTTTTATTCTCCACAGTGACCTATTACCCTTGAAAATGAAGAGCTAACCTGAGGCTTTTCTTGGGGGAGGTAAGTGGTATTTCCATTTCATTATGCAATAAAATTCCTATGTTTTCTTTAAGTTTTTGGTGAGAAAGAGTGAAGTGAAAGTGTATAGTGATTTCCCACCATGAAACTAATCTCAAATTCATTTCCATCCTTTTTTTAAAACTTCTCCCTTCATTACACTAAACATAATCTCTTTATGTGATGATGTTGATCCGTTTAGTGGATGAAACAACATACGATGTATTTGAGTCCTAGAAGGTTTAACATGTTCAATTAAGGGGTTCCATAAACCTTGATTATAGGAGGAGGTGTAATTTATATTTCTAAATGCATTCAATATATCACACAACTAAATAAAATAATAGTAGTTTAAAAGTGAGATGTCATGATTAAACTATCAAACTAAATTTAAACACCAACAATGATGGAACCCCTAAACCAAACCAAAAAGGTTAAATTTTTTCTTCCTAATCTCATTTTGTTTAGAACTGCATGTTAGTTTTAGTTTAAATGTTCATATTTTATGTAATTCTATTATTTTCGTAGAATAAATAAAAATAAATAAATAGTTTAATTGAATTAGATTAAGTAGGTGAACAACTAAGAAAGCTACTCAAGTGAGACGACCCTGGTCAACCTCTATGATGTATTAGGAAAATAATTTTTTTTCCATTCCCTATGACAGGAATGTGTCACATATCCACACTTAATTCCTCTATGAAATCTTGGAAAAAGTGATATTTCACTCCAATGTGTTCCATCCTGGGATGAAAATATGGATTCCTTGCAATGTGCAAGGTGCTATGACTGTCATGAAATAATGAAATATGATTATGTTTGTGTCTGAGCTCCTCTAACAACCTTCTCATCCAAATTGCCTCTTTGCAAGCCTATGTAGCTTCCATGTACTTTTCCTTCATCATGGATAAATCCACAACTGACTATAACTTTAAAATCTAGCTCACAGGTCCTCCTGCAAGAGTAAACACATAAGTTGTAGTGGATTTCCTTCTATCATAATTGCCTAAAAAATCTAATTCAAGATAGACTTTGATAGTAAAATATGATTCTTTATAACATAATGCAGCATTTAAGGTATCCCTGATGTATCTTAAGATCCTCTCTATCGTTCTCCAATGCTCCCGTCCTAGATTTTACATATAACGACTAACTTCTCCCACTATATGTGCAGTGTCTAGTACAGTACAAATCATAGTGTACATCAGATTCCCCATTGTTGATGAATACAGTACTTGAGACATCTCTATCCTCTCTGCTTCACTTTTAGGACCTATCATAGAGGATAAATTGAAATTAATAGGAAGTGGTGTATATACTAGCTTACAATATTTCATGTTTAAGAATTTCAAGACATTCCATAAGGAATTATTCTATGATAGAAAAATATTCTCATTATTTATATCTTGGTAAATATGCATCCCAAGAATCTTATTTCTTGTTCCCAAGTCATTCATATCAAACTCCCTAGCCAACTATGCCTTTTTCTCCTAGATCTGATCATTGTTGGGGCCTAAAACCAACATGTCATCCACATACAAAATAATAATGATTAAATCATTACCATATAAACCCCTAAAATATGCATAAGGGTCTTAATAATGGTTGTTGTAAAATCCCAAGATTTTAATAAAGAAACACTATGTTTGGTAGCATGTATGATATGTCGCATCAAGATTAAACGAACAAATAAATATTATTATATAAATGTTACCATTATAATTGAGCCTTTAGAATGGTTGGAATGAAAATTATTAATAAAATATTATTTAAACATGCATATATAATTAATTATTTGGTGAAAAATTAATTATAAATGAATGTAAAGCCCTTTTTAAAATAAAAGGAAATATTTTTATGAAAAACTATTTAAATGTGCACAAGTGTATTCATGAAATAATAAAATTAATATTATTGGGTTATATTAATGAAATATATTTAATTTAAAGTTTTAAATTCAACTTATTTATTTTCTATACATGATATAATAACAAATCCAATTTTATGAATAAAATAAGTATTTTTTTAAAAAGAAACTTTTATCACCTTTTGATGGTACACTTATTTTAAATCTAGTTTTTAACAATTTTATAAATTATATTTGAAAAAATAAACTTTTTAATTGGAATATGGGTATCAAAATTTACTTTATTTGAATTTTTTGTTTTTTTCTAATAAGATTCATTTTTTGATGAATAGTGAAAAAATATTGCATTTTTAATTGAAAACTACTTTTTCATAAAATTTATTTATTGTGTTAGATTATATTTTGGAATGGTTTTAAAGTATAATTAAGTCAGTTTTTTATCATTTAATAAAATCTATCCCATTGGAATCAATTTCACATTGAAATTGGATATAAAAACATTGTGAACTTTTGAATGTTTTTACTTTAAAAACTAGTTTTCTCAATCTATCAATGGGATTAATTTTAAATTAATTTTAGCCACTTATGTGTTTTGAATTTTGAAAAACAAACATACAGTATTGTAATTATTATGATATTTATGATATAATATGATCAACTTAATTTTTGAAAAATATGAATAGTAACTTTAGTAATTATTTTTATTACCACGGTTAAGGGTAAATCAGGTAATTAAGGATAAAAAATATTATAAATATTATAAAATTACCTTAACCCTTGTACTAATTTTATTTTATGAATTATTTTGGAATAAAATATTACTTGGGATGATTATATTTCCACTTGGAGCCACTTAGACGACTTTATTCCCTTTATAGTATTTTATTTTATAGAAAAGTCAAAGATGACATACTCATGTATTAATAACTATAACATTTTTAATATATAGTTATTTAGAATTAATCTTAAATTATAAATATCATTTATAAAGATAAAATTTTTACCTACATCATGGTTATTTATTTATAATTTTTAGGAAATAAATAACTAAATTAAATGGTGACACAATGATGATGGAGTAATTGCTTCATTAGTGGAAGATTCAAATAATTGATATTAAAAATACTAAAATAAATATACTTTTATATAATTGATGTCATAAAAAAAATTATGGATTACCTTTACATGTTAGGGGTTATTTAATATAGTTTTTTTAGATATATAAAGTTATTGTGGTACTTTTAAAAAGTCAAGTAATGAATAGTTTCAAAATTGACATTAATGATATTTTAAATTAAATAATATTTTATTAAATGATATAAAATGAATAAAAATACAAATTTCTTCAAAATTATTGGTATATGTCATAAAATGTCATAAATGACTCATTTAGTGGTCTTTTGTCATTTTATAGTAATTATATTGACCCTCAAAGTATAAATTACATGATATCACGACAAGAAATAATAAGGGTTGAAACAAAAAGATAAGGATTAAAAATAGCCAAAATTTATATAATTTTAATTTTATAAAAGTTATTAGACCCAAATACATAAAATATTTTAAATAAATTAATTTTCACTCATTTTTAAAATAAAATAAATTTATATTAACTTAATATTTTGATGAATTCCAAGAGTGCCCCTCCCCTCCCCTATAAAAGGGAACCCATTCTTCTCTATTCTTCACACTTAAAAACCTATTTGGTTAATAAAATATCAGCCCAAATATCTTACTAGAATCACTTACCGCATTCTATAGGCCTTATTTTAGGCATAAAAACCTCCTTAGAGGTGTTAAGGTTTTAATCAAAGGAGATCATCTGAAGAAGATGTATCATTTTTATTTAAGTGTTTCTATTTTATTTATTATTACAATTCCTTAAAATATTATCCAAACATAATGAAATAATAAATCCAATATAATAAATATTATGAGATGTTATTATGTTAATATCATCACCTAAATTCATAACCACTTCCATCAAATGGGAAAAGAATTAATCATTCGTGCGTGCGTGTGAACCATCACCTCAACAAGCCGATATAATTCATTTTCCATCACCATCACTAAATACTGGTTGTAATGATGGAATTAATGTTTATATATGATATTAATGACATATTTATCAATATTTAATAATAATATATCATTTAATTTCTTACATTCAATGCACATAAAAATGATAACGTCATTCGTGCATACGTGTACGAACTATCACCTCCACGAAGCGATGAGACCCATTTTTAATCACCACATCACATGAATAATATATATAAGTATATTTAAATTATTAATATGGTATTAATTATATTATTATCAATTTTTAAATATAAAATAATACTCACCTTCTTTCCATGATGATTGTTGAAATATGAAAATGTTACTAATGTGTACGTACGGTTTACCGTCTCTATGATTGTAACATAATTCATTTTTCATATCCATGTTTAATGAATGGATTTAAAATTATAATTAATTTATAATTATTATTATTATTTCATTAATATTATTCTATATATTATGGAGTAATGACCTATTTTAGTGTATTTGACTTATCGAAGTCATTTTGGACTTATATACCAGATATCATCAAAACATTTGACATGAACTTAAATAATTAATTAATTATTATAACATGATATAAAGTTACATAAAATGAATAATAAACTTTAAAATTTATCTCAAGAAATTAAATAATTAACTTAATATTATTATTCATGATGATAAAGATTTTACGTGATGATTCGGACTCAAGGTATGGGACTCTAACTAAACATCATTTTAAATGTTTTAAAGACTTATTATTTTAAAGCTTTATCATTCAAGTCCATGTTTTCAAAATGGTTTTATGGATTTATTTATATGTACATTAATGTTTTAAAATTTTATTTTTTTTCAAAATTTTCTAAGTGGTATGGGACACTTTGATTCAAAAATATCTTTTTTAAAATGTTTTAAAATGGTTTTTAAAAATAGATTTATTATTTAAATAACTTGGAATGTTTTTTTAACACATATGGAATGAATGAAATTTACTATTTTCATGAAGCTTTAGTTATTTAATTTTTCCTTTATAATTTTTCATATTTATTTCCAAATAAATTATTTTCTTTATTATGTACGTGGTTGTTAGATTTTAAAGTGATTTTTACGTGAAAATTGTATTTTGATATCTGTAAGTGTTTTAAAAATGGGTTTAAAAGAGTTTTTAAGGTTTTTATTCATGATTTAGTCCTTCTAAATTATAAACCAAGGTTTGAGTCCCATTATAGCTCATGGGTGAACCTGATATAGCTTATACAAAGGGTTAAACCCCATTATAGTTCATTAAAGATGGGTGAGCCTAATATGGATTATATGCTGGGTGATCCCCATTATAACTCTCCAATGCATTGGGTATTCTAGAGATAGAATTTGATCATATGGTTATTCCATTTATAAGGGTGAATGTGATAGTAATATGGTAATGGTGTCTCAAGGCACCTACGTTATTTTTCTATGCTTGTTAATGAGTTTCTAAGAAAAGGTTTTTAATGGGTTTTCATGCTTTCACAAGACTAATGCATTTCTTTCTTTATGTTCCTTACTGGGTTCTTTATGCTCATTCAAAGTTATAAAATGTTTTTAACAGATCTTAATATTGGTAAGGGAAAATAAGATTTAATGAATAAATAATTGAAGATTTGTTTTGAAAAGAATTCATGTGTTTTAAATGTATTTCCTTGGTAGAAAAAATGGATACTGAGTATAAGTGTCTGCATGTAATTTATTGGTCTACTTTGCAAGAGTTTAACCTAATTCTATAAAAATATAAACTGAAAATATCCTCAGATGTGAATTCTAGTTCAAAAAACACCATAATAAGTTATGTTTAAGGTTGGGTCCTTACAATTGGTATCAAAGGATGGTTTAGACAAATTTATAGATTAAGATTATTTCTTAAGAGTTAGAGATATCATCTTTGGTATATAATTTTAAGGTTTATCATAAGTTAAATGTCATAAAAATCCTTTTTTAAGGTTTTATGTTATGAAATTCTAATGTGATTAACAGTATTTATGGAGACATTTATTTTTGTGGTAATTGTGGGTTATTACTTTTTGGAAAGGAAAATGAATGGTATGAGATAAATTGTGAGGTTAAGACTTGTTATGGTTATTTTTAAGGATTTTATCATATTTTGGGAATGTTATATGAATTGTATAGTCTTAGAAAAAGGAAAACCCGTAGGACGGGTGACAACCGATCCTGTCTGGCAAGGTCACAAATTTTGAACCCACAACCAAAGGGCGACAAGGGCGCATCACCTACCACTAGCCTATGTGAAGTCTTTATTAGTATGACTTTTTATTTTTAGTTAAATGATTTTATGAATTAAGAATAAATGTATTTTAGAAACATATGTTTTATCAAATAGATAACCATGGGATTGGAAAATGATTTGGTGATTAAGTGATTAATGTTATTTTGGAAGACATTCACTATTTTGGGAACATTATATGATTAAGGTAAATATAATATTATAGGATTTGGTTTGAGGAATAAAGTTTGAATTATATTTTGTAAGAATAAATTATTTTTTTGTGGATTTATGGTGATTCATGTTATTTATGGAAATGGTTATCATATCTTGAATATTATTAGGGAAATTACTTTTTAGTATAAGTCTTCATGGGTAATTGATGTTATTTATAGATAATTATTAAAAATATATTGGAAGACTATGTGATCAAATCCTTCTAGATTTTTTTTCAATCTTAGTCTAGAATATTTTTGAGGGATTTTAAAAATATTTTTTTGTTGAGTGGTCTATGTTGAACCATGGGTATTACTGAAGGATTTTGGATATTGAAGTAATTTTTCATCATATAAGGTTTATTCATTTTGGATAATTATCTTATATTATCATAAAAAATTTGTCTTTGGTTAATGTATAAATATAGGAGGAAGAGATAATTAATCTTTTATGGATTATGTGATTCTCTAGAAGTAGATTCTAGTGCTTCAGGTGTGAAAAATTCATCTTGAATACTCGTCGTTTGGATAAAAAGGTAAGTTTGTGGTGAAATTTTTTTAAGGGATGAAAATCTAATTTTCTAGTAAGTATGTGTTCCCTTATTTTCTTAGTACAAGTATTAAAAGAACTCCACAACTCTAAGAAAATGATCTGAAAACAAAAATATTGTGCGTTTACTTTTCTTACTAATAAATCAGTGACCTTTTAACCCATCATAGATTTACAGTTTTGTGATCGTTAACTTTATCATGACCATGTTTTCTATCACTCTCAATCAGAACTTGATGGTTAGTTTTCTCTTCCTTATCTATTTTTTCATACATGGAGACATAGTATGTGCTATCTCAGGTGACATCTATACTTCCCTTTCTATCTTTTAAAGTGGAAGTCTCATTAATCCTTTTTCCAATGTGGGATTTCAATAAATTTATTTTGAAAATTCAAACCCCTAGTTTTTTATCTCATGTTCAAATTATTAGGAATCAATTTATTAAAGGTGTAGAATGTAACATCCCAAGATTTTAAGAAAGAAACTATGTTCGATAGTGTATATGATTCGCCACGTCGAGCTTAAATGAACAACTGAATATTATTATTTAAATGTTATCATTATAACCTAGCTGATAAAATGAAGAGAATGAAAATTATTATTAAAATATGTTTTACACATGTATATATAATTAATTAATTGGTGGATAATTAATTATAAATGAATATAAAACCCTTTTTAAAACAAAAGGAAATGGTTGTATGAAAAACTATTTAAATGTGCACAAGTGTGTTTATGAAATAATAAAATCACTCTTGATGGGTTATATTAATGAAATATATATTTAATTTAATGTTTTACATTAATATTATTTATTTTCTATACATTATATAAGAACAAATCCAATTTTACGAATAAAAGATGTATTTTTCAAAAAAGGCAGCTTTACCATCTTTTGATGGTGCACTTATTTTAAATATAATTTTTGACACATTTATAAATTCTATTTTATAAAATAAACTTATTATTCTGAATCAGAGTATCAAAATTTAACTTGGTTTAATTTTTTAATTTTTCTAATAAGATTCATTTTCGGCTGAATAAAAAAAATATTGCATTTTTAATTGAAAACTATTTTTTCATCAAATTTATTTATAGTGATAAATTATATTTTTTAATGGTTTTAAATTACAATTAAATCAAATATTTATCATTTAATCCAATTCATCTCATTATAATCAATATCACATTGAAATTGGATATAAAAAAATTGTGAACTTTTGAACATTTTTACTTTAAAAACTCGTTTTCTCGATTCATTAACAGAAATAGTTTTAAATTCATTTTAGCCACTTCTGTGTTTTGAATTTTGAGAAAAGTACATACATTTTTGTAATCAAAATGATATTTATGATATAATAGGAGCAACTTAATTTTTGGAAAATATGAATAGTAACTTTAGTGATTTTTTTATTACCATAGTTAAGGGTAAATCGGGTAATTACGGGTAAAAATAATATTATAATATTATAAAATTACCATTAAACTTGTCATAATTTCATTTTATGGTTTATTTTTTACCAAAATATTCCTTGGGACGATTTTATTTCCACTTGGATCCACTTGGATGACTTTATTCCCTTTATAGTATTTTATTTTAAAGAAAAGACAAAAATGACATACTCATGTATTAATAACTATAACATTTTTAATATATATTTATTTAGAAGATGTTTTTTACTATAAATATTATTTATAAATATACAATTTTTACCTACATAATGATAATTTATTTATAATTTTTATAAAATAAAATAAATTAAATGGTGACACAATGATGATGCAGTAATTACTTCATTAGTGGAAGAATCAAATTAATGATATTAGATATACTAAAATAAATATAATTTGATATAATTTATGCCATAAAATAATTTTATGGATTAATTTTACATTTTATGGAAGAGTTAATAGATTTTTTTAAAGATATCAAGTTGTTATGATACTTTTAAAAAGTCAAGTAATGAATAGTATCAAAATTGACATTATTGATATTTTAAATTAAATAATATTTTATTAAATGATATAAAATTTATAAAAAACTAAATTTTTTCCAAATGATTTTTATAAGTCATAAAATTTCATCAATGACTCATTTAGTGGTCTTTTTTCATTTTATCGTAATTATATTAACCCTCAAAGTGTAAATTATATGATATATCGGTAATAATAAATAAGGGTTAACACAAAAAGATAAGGATTAAAAAATACTAAAAACTTATCTAATTTTAATTAGATGAAATTTATTCAACCCAAAATAATAATATATTTTAAATAAATCACTTTGGACCCATTTTTAAAAGAAAAATAATTTATATTAAATTAATTTTTTGAAGAATTCTAAGAGTTCCCCTCCCCTCTCCTATAAAAGGGAACTCATTCTTATCTATTATTGACACTTCAAAAACCTATTTGGTTTGGTCAAAATATTCCCAAATATATTACTATAATAACTTACCACATTCTAGTGGCCTTATTTTAGGCATAACACCCTCCTTAGAGGTGTTATGGTGTTAATCAAAGGAGATTGTTCGAAGAAGAGGTATCGTTTTTATTTAAGTGTTTCTATTTTATTTCTTCTTACAATTAATTAAAATATTATCCAACCATGATGAAATAATAATTCCATTATAAAAAATATACTTAGATTTTTGTATGATAATATCATAACCTAAATTCATCTCCACTTCCATCAAATGGGAAAAAAAATTAATCATCCATGCGTATGTGTGAACTATCACCTCCACGAACCGAAATAATTTATTTTCCATAACCATATATAAATAAAAGTTGTAATGATAGAATTAATGTTTATATATTATATTTATAAAATATTTATCATTATTTAAAAATAATATATCATTTAATTTCATACCTTCCATGCACATAAAAATGATAACTTCCTACATGCGTACATGTGAACTATCACCTCCACGAAGTGAAGTGATTCATTTTGATCACAAAATAACATGAATAATATATAATTATATTTAAATTATTAATATGATATTAATTATATTATTATCATTTTCTAAAGATAAAATAATACTTACCTTATTTCGATAATGATTATTGAAAAATGAAAATGTTACTCATGCGTATATATGGCTTACCATCTCCCTAATTGTAACATAGTTCATTTTTCATATCCATATTTAATGAATGGATTTAAAATTATGATTTATTTATAATTATTATTATTATTTCATGAATATTATTATGGATATGTTGGACTAATGACCTTTTTTACCATATTCGACTTATCGAAGTCATTTTGGACTCATATACCAAATATCATCAAAATGTTCGACGTGAACTTAAATCATTACTTAATCATTATAACATTATAATAAGTTTTATAAAAGGAATAATAAACTTTAAAAATGATCTCAAGAAATGAAATAATTAACTTAAGCTTACTATTCAGGTTTATAAATATTTTACGTGATGAGTCGGACTCAAGGTAAGGGACTCTTTAACTAAAACATCATTTTAAATGTTTTAAAAACTTATTCTTCTAAATATTTATCATTCATGTCCATGTTTTAAAGATGGTTTTATTGATTTATTTATATTTACATGAATTTTTTAAAAATTTAATTTCTTTAAAAGGTTTCAAAGTGTTATGGGCCACTTGGATTCAAAAATATCTTTTTAAAAATGTTTTAAAATGTTTTTTAAAAATGGAATGATTATTTCAATAACTTGGAATGTTTTTTTAATATATATGGCATGAAATAAATTTATTATTTTCATAATGAATTAATTATTTACTATTTCCATTATAAGTTTTTATATTTATTTCCAAAGAAAGTAGTTTCTTTATTATGTGTGTGGTTCTTATATTTTAAAGTGATTTTTACATGAAAATGGTATTTTGATATTTGGAGGTGTTTTACACATGGTTTTAAAAGATATTTTAAACGTTTTAGTAATGATTTAATCCTTTTAAGTTATAAATAAAGGTTTGATCCCCATTATAGCTCATAGGTGATCCCAGTATAGATTATAAAAAGGGTTGATCCCCATTATAACTCATGAAAGACGGGTGAGCTCGATATAGTTTATACAATGGGTGAGTCGCATTATATCTCTCTAATGCATTGGGTACTCTATAGATGGAATTAAACCATATGGTTATTCCATTTATAGAGGTGAATGTGATAGTGATGTGGTAATGATGTCCCAAGGCACCTACATTATTTTTCTATACTTTCTAATGAGTTTTTAAGAAAAGGTTTTTAATGGGTTTTCATGTTTTCACTAGACTAATTATTTTCTTTCTTTATGTTACTTGATAATTTTTTATGCTCATCCAAAGTTTTAAAATGTTTTTTATAGGTCTTAATATTGGTAAGGTAAAATAATATTTCATTATGAAGGAATTAAATATGTGTCTCAAAAATTATTCATGTTTTTAAGGGTTTTTCTTGGTGGAAAAAATGGATACTGAGTATAAGTGTTCACATGTAATTTATGGGTCTACTTTATAAGAGTTTTTCCTAATTCAATAAAACTCTAAAATGAAAATATCCTTGAATGTGAATTCTAGTTCAAAAACTCTAGAATAAGTTATGTTTATGGTCGGTTCCTTACATCTGTTGTATCCAAGGCTCATGATATAGGAATAAAATCTCTTATACCTACACCTCGGTGCCTGCTTGAGACCGTACAAATATTTTTTCAACCTACAAAACAAGTTATATTTGAATTGTTTTAATAAACCTTCTGGTTGTATCATATAGATATATTCATCAATATCACCATGGAGAAAAGTTTTCTTCGCATCTAGTTTCTCTAGATGTAAATTTTATGTAGCACACATCACCAGAACTATCTAAATAGTCACCAGTCTAACAACAGGAGAAAATATTTCATTAAAATCAACACCTTCCTTTTGAGCATATACTTTGACCACTAGTCTTGCACAATATCTTTCCACTTGTTACTTTCTATCCCGCTTGATCTTGAAGATCCATTTGTTGTCGATAGCCTTCCTTCCATTTGGTAGTGGAACAAGATCCCAAGTCTTGTTCTTGTACATGGATTCATGTTCCTCTTGTATTGTCTCCATCCAAGTGGATACATCTAGACTATGGGTCACCTCTAAAAAATAATATTCCTCTTCATACTCCTTCAATAATTATTATGAAATATTTCTCTCGATGACATAAACCAATTTTCATACTAGTGCTCTTTTCTCTCTATTTGACCATCATGGTCCATACTCAACCACTACTTGATCATCATGCTCTAGTAATGTCTCGAAAGAAACTTATTCTTCCTATGATTTGTCCTATAATTTTATTATTTTTATTTCTATATTATCTTTATTCATGTCTCCATCAATTTTCATTTTCACCTTGTCTTCTATAAAAATGGCATCCCTGTTGCTGATAATTTTATAGGTAGTGGGGTCCCACAAATGATACCTTTTCACACCACCAGTGTATCCCAAGACGATACATTTTTGAGAACTCAAATCCAACTTTTATCTTTCTTGGTCATTAAAAAATGAAAATACATGACTTCCAAAAGTATATAATCGATAATATTCTCTATTAGTGTCTTCAAATCAATCATTATTGAAGGAGATCAATTAATCGCATAATAGTCAATATTTACTGCTTCTCCTAGAATGTTTTGGAAATTCCTATAGTCTTTAACATCACCCTTGTTTAATCCAAAAGGTTTTTTTCTATCCACTCTACCACTCCATTCATCTAAGGAGTTTAAGCCACCATGAACCATGTCTTTATTCCTTCTCATTGACAAAAAGTATCAAAATCCTTGATTGTATATTCTCTACCATTATCAGTCCTCAAACACTTGATCCTTTTTCCAAATTGAAGTTTCGTATGTTCTTTGGATATTTTTAAGACTTCAAAAACACATAATTTACTATTTATTGAATACAACCAACATCTCATGGAATAATAATCAATGAAGGATATAAAATACCTTTCACCTGTGAGGTATATAATTAGTTCTTTCCAAACATAGAAATGGTTTGACTCTAAGATCTCTTTGCTTCTTACTGTTGACATCACAAAATTTAACCTATGTTGATTGATTAAAACATAATGATCACAAAATGGTAAGGATACATTTGTTAGTCTAGGAATAAACTTCTAATCAGAAAGAATCTTCAGGCCTCATTTGGACATATGACCAAGCTTCTGATGCCATGACATCGCCAATGCTTCTGTAGAGGTAGTTGATGCGGCAACTATCTTTGCCTCCTTATATGTTTCACTAGTAAGCACATATGTGTTCTTTGAGATCTTTTTTGCGTTCATCACCAGAATATATCCCTTCATAATTCTCATCACTCCATTCTTGGTGCGAGTCTTGCATCAGATATAATCAAATTGTTCTAAAGCGAATATTTTCTTCCCTAGGCCCTTCATATGGAATACTCCTTGGATGGTCTGAAAAATACCATCATACATCTTCAGTTTGATGGTATCGACTCTAATCACCTTCAAGTTGTGATCATTCCCTATATACACAAGTAATTTTGGTATAGTTTCATACTGATCAAACTATTCTTATTGAGACGTCATGTTTTATGTTGCTCTCAAGTCGATTATCCATGCATCTTTGAGATGTTGTCTACTTCTAGCATTCGGCACCACTTCACTAACTAGTATATCTCTATATCTATAAGTACTCACCACATTTCCATTCATGTCATATTTATGGATACTATAGGAACCATACTCTATTGTCACACCTATTAGTCTTTTTCCAATTTCCAGTAGATAATAATCATTCCACAACATTGCTTGCATCTTCATTTCCTACAATAGAAAATTATTCTCATTGAATCTCTCAATCTTTAATTTCACCAAAATCTAGACATTACATCAGTACATAACTATAGAGACCCTATTTTTTCCTTATAAGACTTTGAAATATTTATAGATATATTTTTTGACCCATTAGTTGAGCTGATGTGCAATTATGAGGCCCAGTGTGCCCAGAATTAATTTTAGAAAAATATAAAATTTATTTTATATTACACGTACATGGTTTCTTAAAATAAATAGTATAACTCCTAAATATAATATTTAATAAAAAATCTAAGACCATGTTTTATTCTGTAATGTGAGGTTCTCCCTAGGCGAGACCTAAAATTGGTTGGCGCGGGGCGTTCGGATATCACGACCATTGGTGGGTGCGTTTAATTAAAATAAATAATTAAATTTATTTATTTTAAATTAAATATCCTAATTATGTTTCATCTATAAAATCCCTATTATTTTGTATCTCCAAGGTTAACCGCATAAACATGGGATCTTTGAGAGGCGTCTTCTTCCGCCTCTCATTGGCGGATCAGAATTAGATAGCAATGAAACTCCAGATCCAGACATTTCAAGGCACAAAGAATGAAAAGAATCATCTTCTTTTTTATAGAGCACTTTATTCATAAAATAATGATACAATTTCATGTAGGACTCATTTATTTTTGGATTCTTCCCCAATTGATTAAATATATTGAGCATGATCACACTATTTCTATTGATATGCGATAATTAAGCCTTTTCATGTGCCCATGTAGTGGATTTAAATTGTTTATTCAGTTTTTTCACCCTGAGCATCCCAATTTGTGTTTTTTGTCCAATAACGCTTGTCCCATGATTTTTACACATTTTTTCTTATGCATTTCTCTCAATATTTTTTTGTGTTCTTCACTAATTGGCCTACGGGGTCTCGGTTCAACATTACTGGGTGGGACCGAGCCCGATTGGACACCCAGAATCATGGTGGATTCATGTGCGAGGAATAATTTGGCTAATAAAGGATTAATTTAGATTATTTTCGGGTTGTATATGTTTTCTTTCTGGATCTATTATACTAAGTGGAAAGTGGCATGGCACAAGAAGCGTGCGAGGAGCATCGGGTGTATGGAGACCCCCCGTGAATCAATAAGAACTAATTTCGAACCACTGAATGGATAGAAATTATGAAAAAAGAGTATTTCCTTAATTTTCGGGTGGATTGGAGGTGATCTATGAAGCATCAAAGGCCGGATTTGGAACACCAGAAGCATATGTAACTTTTTTGTGAAAATCCAACTACACAGCATGTATGAGGATGAACACACGTTGTGTAGTGACCCTTCAACTATAGTGTTAGGGTTTTGGAAAAAGTTAAGGATCGCATTCCATATAACTGGGTCACATGTCATGTGACCCTCCCTGGGTAGAAAGTTCATGTGGAAGAGCACATGGGCAGCACCCTGTGCAGGAGGACATGTCGTGTACCAAAGTACATGGACATGACCAAGATCATGGGTAGGGCATCGGGTAGATGAGGCATGCTATGTAGTCCACCTGCACACTATGTAGTACTACACATTCAGAGAGTTCTATACTGATAGGGACATGGAAAAGCGGTGGAGTGGGACCACATGTCGTGTCGGTCCCCTTACACACAATGTACCCCTACTTCCCTTATGAAGAAAATTATACCTCTTGTATCTCCTTCATCTGAACTCATATTTTAGCCCGCGAGTAGACTATACAGAGTGATTTTATACTTAGAATGTGATGGTGGCCTCCATAGTGGCTTTTGAGATATTATGAGAGATTTTTTGAGTGTGAATATTCTTTAGGCGATGATCGACGAAAGTAGTGATTAGGTAGGATCACCAAAGTGGCACCCTCATACTAGGATAGAGCTTGGGTCCTCTACCTATCTATAGAGTGGTACTTTCCTATGGTATAGGTCATGGGTTCTCTATATACACTCAGAGTGACACCCTCATGCAGGAAAGGACATGGATCCTCTACCAACTCACTGAGTGGCGCCCTCCTGCAGAGTTAGGGTATAGGTCATCGACTATGAGAGTGTAACCATTATACTGGGAAGGGATTGGGTCCTCTATCTTCTATCTAAGTGGCACCCTCCTACGGCATCAGGGTATGGGTCCATGACTATTAGAGTGGAACCCTCCAATTGGGTGTGAATGGTTTCTCTATTGATTATTAGAGTGACACCCTCAAGTTGGGTTGGGCATGGGTCATCTACTAATAACTTTAGCAGCATCCTCATGTTGTATCAGGTCATGGATCCTCTGCCTAGATATTGTGACCCTCGACTGTGCTGCATAGTGGTGTGGTGTGGCCTGACTTGGATGTCTCTTTGGAAAGACATGTGAGATGATGATCATTGATGATAGACCTCTTGGAATTAGTGTAACTCTTTTCCGGGCTGGGATGGGTTGGGATATGAAGATCTCCTTTATATCTCATTTTAACTTCTTTGGTTGGAGTATATATATATATTTGTATCCATGTCATTGTATTTTGTTACCCTCTTACTTTTGGTTGGGTTGTCTATTCCTATCGTGTCTTTTACTAGTTTCCATTAAGATTATAGGGAATATTATTGGGTATTCATATACTCACCCCTATATGGGATTTTCCCACATGTTTCTTGTCTTATAAGGATGACGGATAGTTCGGCGGTGACTACAGAGGAGCATAAGGATACCCTGGTGCATTTGACCATGTATGGTGGTCTGAGCTTAGAGATTCAGATCTGGGCTATCTTAGAATTTAGTTTTATAGTTTATTTATTTTGGGACATCTTTCTAGTTGGTCATGCATTTTTTCCCTTTTTACTGTTCAATTTACATTTTTTTACTCTTGTGCTCCCTAAAGGTTTTATATTCATGGCTTATTCTCTAGATGTTGCATCTTTTACTATAATTCCAATGCAATTATCATTTAGATGGTCATTTTTGTGTGTACATGTACATTAGTCAACGGCCTCCCATGTTAGATATGCCTTTTGTCACTTGTCTTCAGCCCCTGGCCTATAGAGGTGGGCTTGGGGTAGTTGCACCTCGAGCCCTATTGGGTTGGGTCATGACAGATTGGTATCAAAAGTGGTTCTTTCCTTGGGATGGTGTTTGGAGTAGTCCCCTTATGAGGATTTGGTTAGGATTTATAATAAAAGTATAAATGTGTCTCAAGTGCAGCTCTCGGTCTAGGGAACCCAGTGTTGGTGCAGCGGCCAACATATCCATTCACTAGGACCTTAACTACCTGCTTATCAACTCGCCATACCAATACATTGGTTGTAGGGATCAATGGTACATGTATCATATAGGTTTGAGTTTTTTGACTGCCCTTATTTAGTCAACTAACCATTATACCATTGTGTGTGTGTGTGCGCGCGCGCTTATCTGACCATGTTACATCTTGATTAAATTTTCAGGATGCATCTGCGACAACAGCCGGCCATGTTACCGGTTCCATATCATGAGGACGATCTGATGAGTGATGAGGCCTTGGTTTAGGGGCTATCATGTGAGGTTCTTCCTCTAGGTAGATATGTATCAGGACCCCCACCTATCGAGTAGTATATCATACCAACATGATAGGATGGGGGTGCATGCAACCTTAACGCACTCTATGAGTTCCAGCACCAGAGGCCACTAATGTTCGACAATGAACCAGATCCCTAAGAAGTGAAGGATTGGCAAGATTTAGTAATTTGTGTCTTCGGTATTATCTATACACTAACTGATTAGGCGGTTTCATTAGCACTTAACCTTTTCCATAGATCATTTGGGCGTTGGTGGAGTCTAGTTAAACATATGCATAATGATTCTACACTCTCATAGACCGACTTCCAGTAGTTATTCGATGAGGAGTACTACCTATCCTTCTTGCACTCAATTTGGATTTAAGAGATTCTAAAGTTACATTATTTAGTTATGTAAATTGAAAATTATTCAGTGAGGTTTAAAGACCTTACATGGTACTCCCTCAATATGACTCGGTATGGCTACTTCCGAGCATGAAATTTTGAGCAGGGTCTTCATAGAGATATTTGTGCCAGTGTGGTACCCTTGTGCATTCCCACCTATGTTGGGATGTTGTAGTGGGAACTACTGAAGGATATCTTCCTATAATAGGGTATCCATGCAGCTAGATTTAGAAATGGGTGTTATAGAGTTGATTTGTCTGTAGTTGCTAGCAGGCGCCATTAAACGGGATCTTGACACAAGAGATCTTCCCAGGATCAGACTCGGACATGTGGTCAAGGGAAGCACAGAGTCCTAAAGAAGCCTGGAGAGGTTTGGTGCTATTCATATGATGGGTGAGGTCACATGGAATGTTATTTCCCAAATCGACGTGTTTAGGATCATAGATAGATGGAAGATGGACCACCATGGAAGAGGCAGCGCCATGATCAAGGATCTCCCATGAGAGGGTAGGGAGGCCCCCGGAAGGCGGAGATGGAAGTGGAACAGGTGAGGCTCTTGGATTATGAGTTGTTTTTGATGGACTTCGATATGATATCCTTCCACCACCACCACCAGGCGGCCCACATCAGGCTCAAGGAGCTAGCGGTCGGGGTCACGGACAACTACAGGCTATGGAGGCATATGACCTAGTGGAACACGAGATGATTATAGGTATTATCTATGTTTATTATAATCTTTATTTAGTATTATTAGATTCATATGTGAGTCATTCCTTCATTTATTTACTCCTGGTGTGAGATCTAGAGCTCTCAGTTGAGGCTTTATCTCAATAGATTTGTCTTGAGGTTCCTACGGGGAATGTTTATTCTATATCCTTTATCTATCGGTAGTGTGAGCTATCAATTGGTGGAGAGAGGTTCTCATGTGACTATTTGGTCATCATGATGGAACTCTATGATATCATCTTGGTTATGGATTTTTTTCCATGGTCTGAGCCTAGATTTATTGTCACCATAGACGAGTCATATGCCTTCACACAGATGGGACGAGATTATCCTTTATGGGTGGGAGAGATCTCATGGTAAGGTGAGTGGGTTTTGTGAGTAGGAGTCTATAGAACATTACCCATAAGTTGGTGAGTGTATGCCTTAGTGCAGTAGGCTATTCTAGAATCTAGATTCCTTCGATCGTGGAGGATTTTATGGACATCTTCCCTAAGAGAATTTTGAGACTACCTCTGAGGCTGAAGATGAATTTTTTCATTGAATTGTTTCTCAGGACCACTTCTATATCTTCTACGACATATCATATGGCCCCTAATGAGCTTTGGGAGTTGTGATTATAGTTGAAGGACCTTCGAGAGAAGGGTTTTATCAGATCTAGTGTGTCCCCTTGGGCAGCTCTAGTATTGTTCGTGAAAAAGGCATATGGGAGATTGTGGATTTGCATTGATTACCATCGCCTAAACCAGGACATGATAAAGAATAAGTAACCCCTTCCAAGGATTGACAACCTCTTTGATCAGTTGTGAGGCATGAGTTGATTCTCAGAGATTGATCTCTGGTCCGGCTACCACCGGTTGAGAGTTCGTGGGACTGATATTCCAAAGCTTTCATTCTAAAGTCACTATGAACAATATGAGTTCCTAGTGATTCATTTTGGTGCGAATAATACCCCTATTGTTCTTATGTCTTTGATGAACTAGATTTTCTATCCGTACTTTTTTTTGTATTCATTAGAGACATAATCATATACTCTTCATTGGAGGAGGAGCATGAAGAGAACTTGAGGATGGTCTTAGATTTGCTTCGAGAACACCAGCTTTATGGTAAGCTTTCGAAGTGCCAGTTATTGATTCACAAGGTTCGTATTTTGGGTCATATCATTTCTGAGCATGGTTTGGTTGTGGACTTGGAGAAGATCGATGTAGTGCTTGCTTGGGATCCACCCAAGAGTGTGTCGGAAGTGCAGAGTTTTCTTAGCTTGGTGGGGTACAAGAGGATGTATATGGAAGACTTATCTAGGATTTCATCCCCTTTGACTCTCCTGACATGAAAAGGGCATTCATTTAACAAGACTGGGTATTGCTAGAGGGCCTTCAAGGAGTTGAGGTTGAGGCTGATTAGTGATCCTATTTTGAGGCTACTGGAGAAGGGCATAGAGTACGTAGTGTATTTTGATGCCCCAAGAGATGGGTTTTGTTGTGTGTTGATGCAGAGACAGATAGTTATCGCATATGGGTCGATGTATTTGATATCCCACGAGCATAAATACACGACTCATTACCTAGAGATGACATTATTAGTGTTCTCTTTGAGGATGTGGAGTAGCTATCTTCTAGAAGAGCACTTTATTATTTACTCATACCATCAGATTATTAAGTATGTCTTCACACAGAGAGACTTAATCCTAAGACAGAGGTGCTAGTTGGATTTCTTATAGGAATATGACTTCAAGATAGTCTATATTCTGGGGGATAGAAATGTGGTAGTTGAATCCATTACTAGGTATTCATAGGCTCGTCTGGTGCAAGAGGCATCTGGGTAGTTGGTTTCCTTGTAGCTAGCCCTGGTTGAGTAGGAGGGTGTGGCTTTTCTTCAGTCGATAGTGTTAAATCCTCTTCTCCTTCAGTGTGTGAGAGAGTCTCGATTAACAGACATCAAATATGAGGTATTTTCTGACTATATATCCTCATAATATTCACCAGATGGATTTTCTAAAGTAGGGAGTCACATCATCCTTTTCGAGGGATAAACGGTGGTCCCAGTCATGATGTGAGAGGAGGTGATAAGATATTTTCACATATCTCCTTTGGTTGTACATCCTGGTGTGGGGAAGATGTAAATAGATCTTCGGTGACATTTTTTTGGATGGAATGAGACAGAGAGTGGATGAGTTTGTCTCTTGGTGCCTCACATATTAGCAGGTGAAGGCTAAGAACCAGGTTTTGGCAGGTTTATTGAATCCTCTTAATATCCATAAGTGGAAATGGAATGACATATCCATAGACTTTGTGATAGGGATTCCATAGATAGAGATATTCAATGATGTCATCTGGGTGACATTTTACCGACTCATGAAGTCGTCACACTTTTTTGTTGTTAGGGAGAAGAGTTTAGTGGAGAGTTTGGGGTAGTTGTATGTACAGAAGATCGTTCAGGTTCATGGGGTTCCCTATACTATTGTCTCCAACTGTGATGTGGGGTTACATCATAATTGTGGAGAGACCTACAGGAGGAATTTAGGATCCAAATGATAATGATTATAACCTTTCACTCCCAGACAGATGGTCAAACCTAGCACACTATCCAGGTGTTGGAAGATATGTTGAGGGCTGACATGTTATATTTCATCCGGAGTTGGTAGTATCACTTTCCTTTGGTAGAATTTTCATTTAATAATATCTACTACTCTAATATCAACATGACGCCTTTTTAGGCCCTGTATAAGAGACCCTACAGGTCACCCTTTTGTTGGACATAGATCGGCGAGGCATCTCTTGTTGGACCAAAGATATTGCAGGTGGTGATGGATAAGGTCCATGACATCTATGAGCATAGGAGGATATCCTAAACCAAGAATAAATATAATGAAGATTGATGTCATAGGCCCTTTGGATTCGATCAAGGGGACCACGTTTTCTTTAGAGTCTCTCCATGATGAGGATTGTGGATATTCGGATGGGGAGGAAAACTATCCCCAAGGTTCATCGGGCTGTTTAAGATTTTTTAGAGGGTTGGAAAGGTTGATTACTCCCTCACTCTACCCCAACAGTTAGAGAGGGTGCACGACGTCTTCTATGTGTTGCAATTTACGAGATTCATTCATGACTGAATGCACGTTATTTACTAGGGTGAGCTAGATATCAAGGATGGATCCACTTTTTCGAAGCACCTAGTTGTGATCAAGATCCAGAAGGAGAGGACCTTGTATGGATGGACTATTCCCTTGGTTCGTGTGTTGTGGAAAAATAGGTGCATGTAGGAGAGCTCCTGGGAGAGGGAGATCCAGATGCAAGCTTAGTATCTCGAGTTATTTGTTTAGTTTTTGATTTTTGGGGATGACAATCTTGAAGGATGGAATTATGTAGAGACCTTGTTTTTTCCTTTTAAGACTTTTAAATATGTATAGATATATTTTTGGAGTTGGGAATTGATACAGCATGTGATTCCGAAGTCTGGTGTGCCTAGAATTAAATTTATAAAAATATTAAATATATTTTATATTACACTCACATGGTTTCTTAAAGGAAATGGGATATCTCATAAATGAGATCTTGGATCATAAATCTAATACCAAAGTTGAATATAGAATGTGAGGTTTACCCTAGGAGCAACCTAAAATTGGTTTGTGTGGGGCGTTCGGATATCACGACCATTGGCGGGTGCGTTTAATTAAAATAAATAATTAAATTGATTTATTTTAAATTAAATAAACTAATTCTGTTTTGTCTATAAAATTCTTGTTATGGTGGATCATCAGGGTTAGTTGCATAACCTTGGGATCTTTGAGATATGTCTTCTTCCACCTCTCATTGGCAGATCAGAATCAGATAATGGTGAATCTTTGGATCTAGGTAGATCAAGGCGTAGTGAATTAAATGACTCTTCTTCATTGGAGAGTGCATTATTCAACAAAAAATGATCCAATTTCAGGTAGGAATCTTTAATTTGTTTATTTTTTCTATATGATTAAATAGATTTATCTTAATCATACTATTTTGTTTGATTTGTTCTAATTGAGCCTCTCCATGTGCCCACGCAATGAATTTAAATTGTTTCTTCGGTTTTCTCACCCCATAGAATCCCAATTTTTGTTCATTGGACAATAACATTTTGTCAACATTGTTGCACCTTTTTTGTGTATTTATCTTAATCTTTCTTCATGTTCTTTGGTGATTGGTTTACGGGGTCTCGGTTTAACATTTTCGGTCAGGATCGAGCCTGATTAAACCCCCAGAATCACTATAGATTCACGTGTGAGGAATGGTTTGGTGAATCTGGGAAGGATTATGATGATTTGTGGGTTGTATATGTTTTCTTTATGGATCTGAGATCTGAAGCAGAAAGTAGTGCGGCACAGGAAGCGGACGAGAAGCGCGGGGCATACGACAAACCCCCACAAATCAATAGGAACTGATTTTCGACCACCAGATTTCTAGAATCGAAGAACATATACTATTTCATTCATTTTTAGGTGTATTGGTGGCAAGTTCCAAAGCATTTTAGGCTATATTTATACTGTTGGAAGTAGATATAACTTTTTGGGAAAAACATAACTACACAGCGTGTACTGAGATGAAAAAACATCATGTAGTGACCCTTTGGTTGCGGCGTTAGGGTTTTGGAAAAAGTTAAGGATCACACTACATGTGACTAGTTCACACGTTGTGTGACCCTTCCTAGGTAGATAGGCCATGTGGATGAGCACATGAGTAGGACCCCGTGTGGGAGGACATGCCATGTACCGAAGTACACAGACACAGACAAATTTAAACGGACATGTCTAAGAGCACGGGCAGGAAACCAGGTTGTTAAGGAATGCCATGTAGTCCACCTAGATTCTACACTGTTATTGAGTCATGTACCGGTTGGGAAACGGTCAGGCGGAAAAGTGGGACCACATGTCATGTGGGTCCCCTTACATGTCATGTACCCCTACTTCCCTTTTTTGGAAACTTATACCTCTCATATCACCTTCATTTGAACTTAGATTTGGGATTACGAGTAGCCTATCTTGAATGTTTTTTCACATAGAACGTTATTATGGACTATGTATTAGATTTTGAGATATGATGTGAGATGTTATGAGTGTGACTCTTCTTTAGGTGACACTCAATGATAGTAGTGATCAGATAGGATCAGCAGAGTGGCACCCTCCTACTGGAATAGGGCATGGATCCTCTACTGATCTATAGAGTGACACCCTCCTCCAGAATAAGGCATGAGTCCTTTATCTACTCTCAAAGTGGAACCCTCTTATGAGACATGGCATGAGTCCTCTACTTATCCACCAAGTGGAACCCTCCTACAGAGTCAAGGTATGGGTCCTTGACTACGAGAGTAATACCCTCTTGCTGGGCAGGGCATGACACTATAAAAAAAGCACTGCTTAGTAAAAATTTATTAGTGAAGGTTATAGTAACCTCCATGAAATAAATTCAGTTTAAAAAAATATAATATAGTGGTGGTTTGATTAAACCATTGATATATTTTTTATTTTAACAATTAGAAATGGTTTCAATTAAACTACTTGTAAATGTTTAAAAAAAAACCTAATTTCTCCCCTTACCATGCTCCCTCTGCGCAACATCGACCCCTATCCCCTCACCTCACCTGAACTCTTCTTCTCCCTTCCCCAGCAGTGACCCCAACAACACCACCTCATCGGTGACCCCTATTCCCCGCACCCCTCCAACCAGCCTCCATCCTCGGCAGTGACCCCAACCCCATGACCCCCCCCCCCTCTCAGTTCCCCTCGTCAGCAGCAATGCAGACCCCCCTCCCTCCTATCTCCCTCTCCCCAACTCAATTCCACTCCTTGACAGCGACGCGGACCCCCCCCCCCCACACACACACACTGACATCCCTCTCCCCAACTCGGATCCCCTCCTCAGTGACAATGCAGACCCCCTTGAAGTTTACATCATCCTCCCCACAATCACCCTAAATCTATTATTCCTCAAGGGGTTATTTTCTTGTAGTTTCTCTCTACAAATCTAATTTTATGTATACATGGTATTAGATTATACTTTATTAGTTAGTGAATAGGTAATTATAGTTGTTTAATTTTGTAGTTTCTCCTAGAAAAAATCCTCATAGGGAGTTTATTTCGATACAGAAAAGGGTATAGGGGTTAAAGATGTTACGGGTATAGCCTTGGTTATCACACTTATAGGTTATTCATTCCCTGGATTAATTGGATAGATATCATTTGATATATTCTTCCATATAATAGAGAAAAGGTTGATTATACAACTACAGTATTAATAAATTGGGAATATTTTAGGGCCAATATAATTTACCCCTTTCTCATTAATTATAACTCATCATTATTTTATCAGAATTCTTCTAATGAATCCATGGAAGCTTTAAAATTGAAAATAGAAACATTGTGTATAGCCTGAATAGATGGTGTTCTCTAGGGTGCATCCTCTATAGTGGTAGAAGGGGGGTGTGTTATCTTTTAAAGCCATTGTAGATATATAAAGATGAATATTTTGGGTATGCATGACATATCATGAGCTCATATATAATTAAATATTTTTGTAACAGTAATTTTCCTAGGAAAACACATTTCACTATATATATAATTTTTTTATTATAAAGATTATTAATTTTAATTTTATAGAATAAACATCATTTTTTATTCTAACATGGCAATATTATCTTATGAATAATTTTTCATAATTTTCATAAATAATTGTTTTGTAGCTAAATAGTGAAAAATACCAATTTTTCTAAAACATTTACTTTCATTACATTACTATAATGGATGAATGGATTAAATTTTTTTGAAGCCTTTTTATATTTTAAAAATATATATATAATAAATCAATTAATATAATTTTTTGTATTTACAAAAAACTTGTATATAATTTTTCAAACATATGAAATATTTTAATCAAAATACTGATTTAGTCAATTAAATTAAAAAATTAGTTTTCTTCACCTATTGAAATTGTATCCATAAAATGTACATTTTATTTTAGATCAGTATTATCATATTATGTAATAATTATGGTGTCTTTTTTGAGAATAAATGTATAATTACTATGATTAATGTTGATAAAAATAGTAATAATAAAGATATTATTTTCAACAAATTGTTTTATTAATGTTTTGTAATATTTAACTAATAAATTAGATTGATATATTTAAAATAATGACACTATAATGATGTTTACAAACATATATGATTATATTAACATACATTTTATTGGTAATAAATTCATTATAATATTAAGAAAAAATAATATTAAAAGTTTCATTTTTATAGAGAAAATATTTTTCCAATATATAAAATGTTTTATTTTAAATTTATGTTTTATCATGATTATAAATTGCATTAAATTACATTCATAAAAATTAAGGATAAAAACACAAAAAATTAGTTAGAGGGGGTATTTTACATGTTTAGTAAAACATGATTTATATAGTTAAAAAAATGTCACCACGGTAAAAATAAAAAAAATTAAAAAGTAAATATATAAGAACAAATAATTTTATCTTTACCAAGACAGACAGTTCATCTTACAACTCTCAATTTAGGAATACATATTTTATATCTTATAGAACGTTCATGGGTTTCCTTTGTGCAAAAATATATTATTTAATATTTATGTTTAATTTATTTCTTTTTAATATTACTCATATAATAATTGTTTTCTTATACATGTGGATTTTTTTTTGAGTTGGGGTGGTTTGTTCTAAGCTGCTCAGGATCATGAGAGATTGGACTTCAAACTTGCAAATGAGATAATGAAAATAAGGAAATGCATCAAGAATGCATATAACCATCATGAAAAGGCACTATAGGAAATGGTCGTTTTTCGGCGGTTTTAAAAACCATTGCTAAATGTTTTTTGGGCCGCTATTTAGCGGCGGTTTTTTCGCGGCGGTTTAAAAACCGCCGGCAAATGTCTTAATTTTTTTTTTAATTTTTTCTTTAATTTTTTTTATATAATTTTTTTTAGGATTAGCAGCGGCTTTTTAAAAAACCTCCACGAAATAGCGGCAGTTTGGGTAAAACCACCGCGAAATGAAAGGCAAAAAAAATAAAAAAACATGAGAAACCCCGAAATCACTAAAACGACCTTAACTTTTGATCTGGGTGTCCATTGGATCGCCACAACCAGTCAAATAGAAGCTCATGAAGAGATATAGAGTCATGAATAATCAAAAACATGAGACGGTTTAAGGTGCGGAAGATATGAGAGTTATATGAAAGTTGAAAAAAGTTCTCCAACTTCAAACAGCCATAAATTTTGCTTCAGGTGTCCGTTTGGGCTCTACCACATATCAAATCAAAGCCAGAAAAGAGAGTTATGCACTAATTCATTACAATAAAGCTTTTTTCATGTTTTTAAACCCCAAAAAACCCCTCTAAAGGCCTCTAAAACCCCATTTCTGTCACCGGTGACCTGTCGAACTTGTCTTCAAACAGACCTAACTTTCGATACGCTTGTCAGTTCAGACTCCTCTACTTGTAAGATCGTAGTTCGTTCCATGAGCTTCAGTTTGACTGGTCACGGTGCCCACATGGACTTCTGGATCATAAGTTATGGCCTTTTTAGTGGGTATCGGGTTTGTTATGTTTTTCGATGCCTCATTTCTAGCACCCGTTCGCCGTCAGTTTTTTTAAAATGGTCGTAACTTCCGATCCGCCGGTCCATTCGGTCTCTTTCACCTATCATCTCGAATATCGTTTTAGGATCTTTGATTTGACTAGTTGTGGATCTGGAACGGACTCTCGGATCATAAGTTATCTTCGTTAATGTGAGTCCAATGTTTTTGACACTTTATGACCGTTTTGACGGGTTTTAACGGTTGCTCCATTTATTACTGTTTATTTGGGTTTCTATGACTTGTTATCTTTATCAATGGTTTTTTGTGGGTTATTATGATGATTATGTTGAATTTTTAAGGGGTTTTTCAGAGTTTTCATTAGCTTTCCTGCATTCTCATGCTTTCTAATGCTTCCTTCTTCATGCGTCTCCATCTGTTTTCATGCGTTTTCATAATTTTTCATCACTTATCACGCCTTTTCGTACTTTTTCATGTGTTTCATTTATTATTTATTATTTATTATTTATTATTTATTATTTATAATATACTTTAATTTATTTAGTATCTATTATTTGTTACTGGTTATTTATTATTTATTGTTTATATTATTTATTATTTATTATTTATTATTTATTATTTATTATTTATTATTTATTATTTATTATTTATTATTTATTATTTATTATTTTTATTATTATTAATATCTTTTACTGGTTATTTATTATTTATTATATATTATTTATTATATATTATTTATTATATATTATTTATTATATATTATATATTATTATTAATAATAATATTTTATTTATTATTTATTATATATTATATATTATATATTATGTATTATGTATTATGTATTATATATTATTATTTATTATTTATTTATTATTGTTTATTGTTTATTTTTTATTATTTATTGTTTATTATTTATTATTTATTATTTATTATTTATTATTTATTATTTATTATTTATTATTTATTATTTATTATTTATTATTTATTATTTATTATCATTATTTATTATTTTTTTTTATTTTTTATTTTTTATCTTTTTTTTATTTTTTATTTTTTATTTACTATTTATTATTATTTATTATTTATTATTTATTATTATTTATTATTATTTGTTATTTATTATTTATTATTTATTATTATTTATTATTTATTATTTATTGTTATTTGTTATTTTTTATTTATTATTTATTATAGTTTGTTATTTATTATTTAATATTATTTAATATTATTATTTCTTATTTCTTATTATTTCTTATTATTTATTATTTCTAATTTCTAATTTATTATTTATTATTTATTATTTATTATTTGTTTATTATTATTTATTATTTATTATTATTTGTTATTTGTTATTTATTATTTTTTATTTTTTATTTTTTATTTTTTACTTTTTATTTTTTATTATTTATTATTTAATATTATTTATTATTATTTATTATTATTTATTGTTTCTTATTTATTATTTATTCTTTATTCTTTATTCTTTATTCTTTATTCTTTATTCTTTATTAATTATTCTTTATTCTTTATTCTTTATTCTTTATTCTTTATTATTCGTTTATTATTATTTATTATTATTTATTATTTATTATTTATTATTTATTGTTTATTGTTTATTGTTTATCATTTATTGTTTTTTTATTGTTTTTTATTGTTTTTTATTTTTTTTATTTTTTTTATTATTTATTCTTTATTATTTATTCTTTATTCTTTATTCTTTTAATTTCGTATTTTTATTTTTTTATTATTTTATTTTCATAATTTTATAATTTATGTAAATATTATTATAATTTTTTTGTTATTTATTATAATAAACAGTAAATAATAATAAATAACTCAATAAATAATTAATAAATCAATAATTATTAATTATTAATTATTGGTTATTAATTATTAATTATTAATTATTAATTATTGCTTATTGTTTAATTATTATTGAGTTTATATTTATTAGTTATGTATTATTTGTTTTTTCAATTAGTATATATAAGTATATTAAATTTTGTTTATTAACCACATGACGAGCTTACTGGAGTGGTAAAGTCTTTGGAAAATATGCTAGAGGTTAGGGGTTCAAATCTCACCAAACGCAGTATTTCTTTATATTGTATGGGCATGTGCATGGGCATGAGCATGCATGCATGGATAAAGTAAATAAAGTAAATAAAATAAATAAAATAAATAAATAAATAAAATAAACAAAAGAAATAAAAGAAATAAATACGAAATAAATAAATAAATAAATAATTTAAAAAAATCAATAAAAATCAAAAAAATCAAAAAAATCAAAAAACTGCCGCTAAAAAACCATTGTGAAACGTTCTACGGCGGTTTTGAAAACCGCCGCGAATAGTTTTCCGACGCACAATTTAGCGGCGGTTTTTCAAAACCGCCGCCAATCGATTTAGCGGCGGTTTAAACCACGCGGAAAATAAACCACCGCTAAATCTGCATTTTGCCGTAGTGAGGTAGTGAGGTGGATTCCTGCTACTTATTTAATTAATTTTGTCATCATTTTATCTACTATTTGTAAGTTAATTTCCTTATCATTTCTAACTAATACTTATTTAGTTTTTTCATAGATCTTTTGGGAAGTCATGTTTTTCTTTCAACTATCTACAACAAGCCATAAAAGAGATAAATTGTTTCTTTCTGCCAATGTTACCACGATTTCTATTTTCGTTGCCTTTATTTGTCGAACTATCAACACTACGATGTTCCTAGCAGAAAAACCTTTCTCATTGTTGAAATCCAAAAGAGTGGAGGAAGCTCATGTTCTCATTATGGTGACTTCTTGTTATAAAATGGGCACATGATCTTCCTCTACTCTCCTGGATTTCAACAACAAGAAAGGTTTTTCGGCTAAGAACATCCAATCAATGTGCAGTGTTAGAAGCTCAACAAAGAAAGGAAATGGAAATCATGGTAACACTAGAAATTGTGATTGTTTTGATACTTTGGGATGTGTAGGAATCATCCACGCCTCAATCTGACACACGGTGTGACTAGTATGACTCCATGTGCTTCTTTTTATTTAAAATTGACATTAATTTTAGTAAAAAAGTCCACTAACATACTCAAAACCAAGAAAATATATTCTGATTGTTTTGATACATTTATACAACAACTCATAAGGCATTTTTAAGGTTTAGGAATCATCCTCACCTCAATCTGATACACGATGTGCCCGGTATGACTCAAAATGTTTGTTATCGATTTAAAATCAACATTTTAGTTCAAAAAGTGTCACTCATTGAAAATCGAGAAAACACACTCAGATTTTCTTGAAAATTTAGGAAATGAATTCATAAATCATTTTTTATTTTTAGGAATTTGTCTCACATCAAACTGATACACGATGTGATTGGTATGAGTCAAAGTGCATGTTTCCAGTTTAAAATGGAATTTTAGTAAAAAAGACAAGTGACTTACTCAAAACTGATTAAATACATTTAGATTATTTTGATAATTTAAGACAAAAATCCATAAGTCATTTGAGATGTATAGGAATCATTCTCACCTCAATCTCATGCACAGTGTGACCAGTATGACTCCAAGTGCTTCTGTTTATTTAAAATTGACATCAATTTTAGTAAAAAAGACAATTGTCCTACTCAAAACTGAGAAAATAGATTCAGATTGTTTTGATAATTTAGGACAATGATCCATTAGTCATTTATGATATGTAGGAATCAAACGCATGTTGTTCCAAATTACGGTTTGCCCTGGATGGTCGTGAACACATTTTTAGTGTTATAAAACACTAAAACGTGGGTGGAATGGTCAAAAGCATAGAAAATGACCTCAGATTGATGAGAAATCATGAGAAAAACATCGATGATCTGTTTTTGATGTGTACACATAGACAACATGTCAATTTAATGTTTGGTGTGGTCGGAATTACTCGGTAAACACTTTTTAAAGGTACAAAAGCCTTTAAAAACAAGTGTTAGGGGGTCAAAACCTAGAAAACGATGCCAGATTGCCCTAAAATCAGAGGACATCGACCGTAGATTTAATTTTGAAATGTAGGAACTAACGACACGTCATTCTGAATTATGGTTTTCCCTGGATGGTCTTAAACACGTTTTTAGTGTTTTAAAACACTAAAACGTGCGTGGAATGATCAAAACCATAGCAAACAACCTCATATTGATGTGAAATCATGGGAAAACCACCGCTGAGTTGTTTTTGACATGTATGTGCAGACAATGTGTCAATACCACATGTGGTGTGGTCATAATTACTCAGTAAACACTTTTTAAAGGTTCAAAATCCATTAAAAAAATGTGTCGGTGGGTCAAAACCTGGAAAATGAGGTCAGATTGCCCTAAAATCATAGGACATCGACTGTAAATTTAATTGTGTAATGTAGGAACCAACGGTATGTCATCCAAAATAATGGTTTTCTCTGGATGGTCGTCAATATGTTTTTAGTGTTTTAAAACACTAAAACGTGCGTGGAATGGTCAAAACCATAGTAAACAACCTCAGATTGATGTGAAATCATGGGACAACTATTGCTGAGTTGTTTTTGATGTGTACGCGCAAACAACATGTCAATCTGACATGCGTTGTGGTTGGAATTGCTTGGTAAACACTTCTTAAAGGTACAAAAGCCTTTAAAAACAAGTGTTATATGTTAAATCCTAGCAAACGATGTCGTATTTCCCTGAAATCAAGGTATAATGACCATAGATTTAATTGTGAAATGTAGGAACTGATGACGCGTCATTCTGAATCACGGTTTTGTCTGTATGGTTGTAAACACGTTTTTAGTGTTTTAAAACACTAAAACGTGTGTGGAAAGGTCAAAACCATAGAAAACAACCTTAGATTGATGTGAAATAATGGCAAAACCACCACTGGGTTGTTTTGACATGTATGTGCAGAAAACACATCAATCTGACATGCGGTGTGGTTGGAATTACTCAGTAAACACTTCTTAAAGGTACAAAAGCCTTTAAAATCATGTGTTAGGGGTCAAAACCTATAAAAAGACGTCAGATTTCCCTAAAATCAGAGGACATCAACTGTAGATTTAATTGTGAAATGTAGGAACCGACACCACATCATTCCAAATTACGGTTTTCCCTGGATGGTTGTAAACGCGTTTTTAGTATTTTAAAACAGTAAAACATGCGTGGAACGATCAAAACCATAGAAAATGACCTCAGATTGACGTAAACTCATAGGAAAATCACCATTGAGTTGTTTTTGATGTGTAGGCGCAGACAACACATCAATCCGATGTGCGATGTGGTCATAATTACTCAGTAAACGCTTTTTAATGGTACAAAAGCCTTTAAAAACAAGTATTAGGGGGGGGTCAAAACCTGGAAAACAGTGTCGGATTGGCCTGAAATCAAGGGACATAGACCGTAGATTTAATTTTTAAATGTAGCAATCAGCGGAACGTTATTTCAAATTACGGTTTTCTCTGGATGGTCGTAAACATGTTTTTAGTGTTTTAAAACACTAAAACGTGCGTGGAATGTTCAAAATCTTAGAAAACAACCTCAGATTGATGTGAATCACGAGAAAGCCAATGTTGAGTTGTTTTTGACGTGTAGGCATAGACAACACGTCAATATGACGTGCGGTGTGGTCAGAAATACTCGGTAAACATTTCTTAAAGGCACAAAAGACTTTAAAAATAAGTGTGGGGAGGGTCAAAACCTAGAAAATGACTTCGGATTGCCCTAAAATCAGTGGACATCGACCGTAGATTTAATTTTGAAATGTAGGAACCAATGACACGTCATTGCAAATTACGGTTTGCCTTGGATAGTCGTAAAAACGTTTTTAGTGTTTTAAAACATTAAAACGTGTGTGGAATGATCAAAACCATAGCAAACGACCTCATATTGATGTAATATCATGGAAAACCCACTGTTGATTTGTTTTTGACATGTATTCATGGACAACACGTCAATCTGGTGTGCGGTGTGGTTGAAATTACTCAGTAAACACTTTTTAATGGTACAAAAGCCTTTAAAAACAAGTATCGGTGTGTCAAAACCCGGCAAACAACATTGGATTGCCCTGAAATCAAGGGACATCGACTATAGATTTAATTATCAAATGTAGGAATCGGCGTCATGCCGTTCCGAATTAGGTTTTGCCCTAGATAGCCGTAAACACCTTTTTAGTGTTTTAAAAAACTAAAACATGCGTGGAATGGTCAAAACCATAGCAAATGACCTCGAATTGATGTGAAATCATGAGACAACTACCGCTTGGTTATTTTTGACATGTACACGCAGGCAACGCGTCAAATCTGACATGCAGTGTGGTCGGAATTACTCAGTAAACACTTCTTAAAGGAACAAAAAGCCTTTAAAAACAAGTGTCAGGGGGGTCAAAACCTGGCAAACAATGTTAGATTTCTTTGAAATCAGGAGACGTCTTCCGTATATTTAATTGTGAAATGTAGGAACTGACGTCACGTCATTTTGAATTACGATTTTCCCTGGATGGCTGCAAACGCGTTTTTAGTGTTTTAAAACACTAAAATGTGCGTGGAACAGTCAAACCCATATACAAACGACTTCAGATTTATGCGAAATCATTAAAAAACCATAGTTAAATTGTTTTTAAAATATAGGACATGTCGTGATATCAAAGTCTTTAAATTTTTTTTATTAAGTAAATTTCAAGCACACCGCACGTCACTTTAAAAATAAATTAGAATATTTACTTATCCATTTTTAGTTTCAAGTGTTGAATCTTATCTTAAATGGGTATATTTATGTTTTCAAAGTGGTTTGCATTATATATTATTTGTTTTATGTCAGAATATCTTTTGTTTGATTAATAAAATAAAAAATATCATGTTCAAAATTTTGAATATATTTTGTATCTTTTCTCTTCCACATTTCTTTTCTTAAATGTTCTGGTTTTCATTATAGGTGGGAGATGCCGACAGTTTTTTATATTTACAGTTTTTTATTAAATAATTTAAAAAAAATCTAATTTAGTGGATGTTTTTAGCAACCGCCGCTCAATACATTAAATAAAATATGTTTAGCAGCGCTTACGTTTAACCGCCGCTAAAACAAACCGCCACTAATATGTTCATCTACGATTTGTTTCATTTTATTTATATTTCCTTGGATATTTTTTAAAATAAAAGAATTGTTGTTAAATAAACATTAAATCGCCACTAAATGCTTCAAAAACAACAGTTAACAAAACCGTCGCTAAATTTTAAAAAAACGCAGCTAAATGACTAACGACTGTGCAATACGCGACGATTTTAATAACCAACGGTATACTATTAGGCGACGGTTTAAACCGCCACTAATGACCTTTTTTGTAGTGTGAGTCCTCTATTTGCTATGCAAGTGGCGCCCTCATGCGGTCTCAAAGTATGAGCCTTTGACTATTAGAGTGACATCCTCCAGCTGGATTGGGCATAAGTCTTCTATTGAATATTAGAGTAGCACCCTTCAGCTGAGCTAGACATGAATCCTCTACCGATTACTTGAGCGACACTCTCTTGTTGTGTCAAGCCATTAGTCCTCTACCTAGAGATTGTACCCCTCGACTGTGTGGCACAATGACGAGGTGTGTCTTGACTTGGATGTCTCTTCAGATAGATGTGTGAGATATTGGACATCGATGATGGACCTCTTGGAACTGATGACACTCTTTTCTAGGCTGAGTTGTGAGATGAGGATCATCTTTCTCTCTCGTTTGAGCTACTTTGGTTTGAGCATGTGTGTGTGTGTGTGTGTGTGTGTGTCTATGTATCAATGTCGTTGGATTTTGTTGCTCACTTGCTTTGGGTTGAGTTGTCTATTCCTATCGTGTCTTTTACTGCCTTTTCTTCAGCTTTCGAGACGTCCTACTGGGTATGTATATACTCACCCTAACATGGGCTTTGCCCGCACATGCCATGTCTTATCCAGACGACGGACAGGTTGGCGACGACTACAAAAGAACATAGAGATACCCTAGTGCATTTGGTCGCGTACGGTGGTTAGAGCTTGGAGATTCGGAGTTGGACTCACTCAGCATTTACTTTTACAGTTTTATCAGGTTGTGACATCTTTCTAATCAGACGTGTATATTTTTCTTTTTTACTTTTCAATTCACACTATCGTACTCTTGTACTAAGAGGTTTTACATGCATGACTCGTTCTTTAGATGTTGCATCTTTTACTATTATTTCTCACCACTTTGCATTGAGATGGTCGAGTGTGTGTGTTTAGATACCTTAGACAAATGTTTCTCATGTTAAATATGTTTTTCAGCACTTGTCGCTTGCCTTTGACCTATGAAGGTGGATTTGGGGTAGTTGCGGCTTGAGACCCGCTAGGTTGGGTTGTGACAATAAGCACCATTGTTTCACAATGGTATATTTAATAATCTAAATAACTTTTAACTGATGTGAAAGATCAATTGAAGATGCAATCACAGAGCATACTCAAATTAATGAGAATTATTAATACAAAAAAGTGAACAAAACCGGGTCAAAATTTTCATCTGATACCGCTTGTTGGAATCCTAAATAATTGACCCATTGATGCAGTGGTAATAGCGAGGCAAAATAAAGTGATTTTCTTTTTGGAAATAAATGAAATTTGTGTTGGGGCGCCTCCTCATCTGGCCCCGATAAATATTTTTTTTATATCTGATATCTTTAAAAAAAAGATATTTTGATATTTTTGAAAAGATATATCTGATATCTTTGACAAGATATATTTGATATCTTTGAGAAGATATATTTTATATCTTTGATGAGATATATTTAATATCTTTAATCAGATATGAGATATCTTTTAGGTGATATATGAGATTTCATCTTCTATTTATATGAGGTGTGCGGCTCCTCTCTTGGTAGTGGTTGGAGGCAGTGCAGTTGCGTTTTCAAGGAGCGGTTTTCAGATCTGCAACCGGTGGAACTACTCTGATTTGATCGGCTTTCATCTGCGGTGGTTTTTGATCCGATCCCAGTGTTTTTCATCAGCACTTTTGTTCGGACATCAATCTTCTGCTTTCACGGTCAGATCTATTTGGGTTTCTTTAGCAGACTGCTTTCTTCTTTTCAGGCTTCATCAAGACTGCATCTATTCTCCGACTTTGATCCACTATTTTTCTAAGTATTACTTTTGAGATCCCTTTCATTTTTGGGGAGTCTCTACCATGTACTTATCTATTTTAGTGTATCTCTCTTTCTGGACTAGGTCCCGTGGTTTTTCCTTTTTGGGTTTTCCACGTAAAAATTCTGGTGTCAATTTTATTTTTCTGCACCTGTTTTTGTCGCTACGCATCCGCTGTTTGAGGGAAAGATTTCTCCGCTGCGCGTTCGTGTTTTTTTGTTGTTTGCGCGTTCATCGCTTGCCATCTATCCCAACATCTGGTATCAGAGGGTTTGGTTTTTATTTCATATTCATTATGGAAGGTAATTACAGTCGGATGATTTTATTGAATGGTGCCAATTATCATATGTGGCGACTTAAAATGAAGGATCTGCTTTTTGTCAAGCGAATGCATCTTCCATTGTTTAGTACCCAGAAGCTAGAAAGGATGTCAGATGAAGAATGGGCGTTCGAGCATGAGATGGTTTGTGGCTTCATTCGCCAATGGGTCGAAGACAACGTGATGAACCACATTGTCAACATCTCTCATGCCAGAACATTGTGGGAGAAGCTCGAGACTACCTATGTTTCTAAGACTGGAAACAATAAATTGTTTCTTCTCAAACAAATGATGAATTTGAGGTACAGAGAAGGTACGTCTATTTCTGATTATTTAAGTGAATATCAGGGATGTTTTGATCTGTTGTCTGGCATGGGTATTAATTTTGAAGATGAGTTTTTAGCACTTTTATTGCTTAACGCGTTACCTGATTCTTGGGAGAATTTACGTGTTACTCTAATCGGTTCTGCTCCTAATGGTGCTGTGACATTCAGTTTTGTTAAGTCTGCTATTTTGAATGAAGAATTCAGGAGACGTACTCAAGAGAAATCTTCAGAGCTTTTAGTCACAGAGAACAGGGGGAGAACCCAGGAAAAGAATCAGGGACAGAGCAGTCGAGGAAAGAGTAAAAGCAGAAGCAAATCTAGATCAAAGCAGAGAGATTTTGAATGTCATCATTGTGGTAAGAATGGGCATGTTAAGAAGTTTTGTTATCAGCTGAAAAGGGAAAACAGAATGAAGGAAAATCAGCCAAAGAAGAATATCGATGGAGATGATCATGTCGCTGCCGCTATAGGGGGTGATCTTGTTATTGTTTATGATTCCATTAATATTGCTTCTGATCATTCTTGCTGGGTTGTTGACAGTGGTGCCTGTTTTCACGTGACATCAAAGAAGGAGTTCTTTACATCTTACAACCCAGGTAATTTTGGGATTTTGAAGATGGGTAATGATGGTCATGTTGATGTCGTAGGTATCGGGACTGTTTGTTTAGAGACCAGTACTGGAAGTAAGCTGATTTTGAAGAATGTTCGACATGCACCAGAGGTTCACTTGAATCTTATTTCTACCAGCGTTCTTGATGATGAAGGGTTTATCAACACATTTGGTGATTTCCAATGGAAGCTTTCCAAGGGCTCTTTGATTGTGGCTCGAGGGAAGAAGCAATCAGGTTTGTACTATACTAGAGCATCTATTTCATGTGATACTGTTTGTGTTGTTGAGTGCAGTGTTTCGTCCAAGTTGTGGCATAAGAGGCTCAGTCACATCAGTGAGAAAGGGCTTGGTTGTTTGGCCAAGCGAAATCTTCTTCCAGATTTGAAGAGTGTCAAATTGGACACATGTGACCATTGTATGGCTGGGAAACAGAGCTGAGTGAGTTTCAGCAGTCATCCTCCACACAGGAAGTCACAGGTACTTGAATTAGTACATTCAGACATTTGTGGTCCTCTGAAATCTAATACCATTAGTGGCGGTATTTATTTTGTGACATTTATTGATGACTACTCACGGAAGCTCTGGGTTTATGTTTTGAATGCCAAAAGTCAGGTGCTCAGTGTTTTTAAGCAATTTCATGTTTTTGTTGAGAGGGAATCAGGCAAGAAATTGAAATGTATTCGCACTGAAAATGGGGGAGAGTATTGTGGTCCATTTGATCAATATTGTAGGCAGGAAGGTATTCGGCATCAGAAGACACCTCCCAAGACACCTCAGCTAAATGGCGTAGCTGAGCGGATGAACATGACTTTGTTGGAAAGAGTTTGTTGTTTGCTTTCGGAAGCAAAGTTGCCCGGACACTTTTGGGGTGAGGCTTTACTTACTGCTGCTTATATTATCAATTTATCACCTTCAGTTTCTTTGCAGACAGACACTCCCGATAAGTTTTGGTATGGAAAAAGGATCAGGTACGATCACTTGAAAGTTTTTGGTTGCAAGGATTTTTTTCATGTGCCTAGAGATGAGAGATACAAGTTGGATGATAAGTCACGACAGTGTATTTTTATTGGGTACGGACACGATGAGTTTGGGTACAAGTTTTATGATCCTTCTTTGAAGAAACTTGTCAGAAGCCCAGATGCAGTGTTTAAAGAGGACTAGACTATTGCAGATATTGATAAGGGAGAACAGTCCACTTCTCCAACTTCTGATGGTTTTGTTAGTCTTGAGCCAGGTTCTGATTCACATTTACCTCATATTGTTGATTCGGATGATCACATTGATGTGCAGAATGATGCTCAAGGTGAACAGGTTGGAGTTGATATTTCTGATGCACCTTTTGTTTCTGATGATCCGGTTCCTAGGGTTATCAATGAACCCGCAGTTCCACTCCGGAGGTCATCTCGGCATCGTACCATTTCTACTCGGTATTCACCTGATGAGTATGTGCTCCTCGCTGAAGGGGGAGAACCGGAATCTTTTGATGAGGCGATGGAAAGTGAACAGAAGGAAAAATGGGTTGCGGCAATGGATGAAGAGATGACATCATTGCACGACAACCACACTTTTGAGCTGGTGAAGTTACTAATAGGTAAGAGAGCTTTGCAAAATCGGTGGATTTATCGGATTAAGAATGAAGTATCCAGTTCTGTTCCCCGATACAAGGCAAGGTTAGTTGTTAAAGGCTTCCGTCAGAAGAAAGGTATTGATTTTGATGATATTTTTTCACCTGTTGTCAAAATGTCTTCTATTCGGGTTGTTCTTGGTTTGGATTCTAGTTTGGATCTGCAGATTGAGCAGACGGATGTGAAGACAGTTTCCTCCATGGAGATTTAGAGGAGGAGATTTATATGGAGCAACCAGAGGGTTTTGTTGAAACAGATAAAGAAAATCATGTATGCAGATTGAAGAAGAGTTTGTATGGTTTGAAGCAAGCTCCGAGACAGTGGTATAAAAAGTTTGAATCTGTCATTTCTCATCAGGGTTTTAGGAAGACATCTTCTGATCATTGTGTGTTTGTTCAGAGATTTACTGATGATGATTTTATTATACTGCTGCTTTATGTTGATGATATGCTCATTGTTGGCCATGATGCTTCTAGAATTGACAGATTGAAGAATGATCTGTGTCAGTCTTTTGCGATGAAAGACTTGGGGCCAGCGCGACAGATTCTTGGCATAACGATCTCCCGTGACAGGAAGGCCAAGAAATTGTGGTTATCTCAGGAGAGATACATTGAGAAGGTTCTTCAAAGATTTTCTATGGATAGAGCTAAAGTGGTTAGTACTCCTCTTGCTTTACATTTTAAGCTCAGCACCAGTCAGTCACCTTCTACTGATGAAGAGAGAGAGGAGATGCAACACATACCCTATTCATCTGTCGTTGGTTGTTTGATGTATGCTATGGTATGTACTAGACCTGATATAGCTCATGCAGTTGGTGTGGTCAGTCGTTTTCTATCGAATCCAGGAAGAGAGCATTGGAGGGCAGTGAAGTACATTTTTCTTTATCTTCGTGGTACTTCTGATCCGAGATTGTGTTTTGGAAAAGGGGAACCTATGCTTTGTGGCTTTACAGATTCAGATATGGCAGGAGATATCGATTCGAGGAAGTCTACATCAGGCTATTTGATCACTTTTGCAGGGGGAGCTGTATCTTAGCAGTCTAGGTTGCAGAGATGTGTTGCTTTATCTACCACAATGTCAGAGTTTGTTGCAGCTATAGAGGCATGCAAAGAATTGCTGTGGATGAAAATTTTTATTCGAGAGCTCAATTTTAATCAAGACAGATATGTTTTATTTTGTGATAGTCAGAGTGCTATTTGTTTGGGAAAGAATCCTACTTTTCATGGCATGTCGAAACATATCGATTTTCGGTATCATTGGATCCGCAATGTTCTTGATTCGAGACAGTTAGAGCTTGAGAAGATCAACACTGATGAAAATGGGTCAGACATGTTGACCAAGAGTTTACCCAGAGGAAAATTTGAGACTTTCCGACTGATTTCAGGGTTGACGATGATCCCCAGTTGAGTCGGAGGGGGAGTTTGTTGGGGCGCCTCCTCATATGGCCCCGATAAATATTTTTTTTATATCTGATATCTTTAAAAAGAAAATATATTTTGATATTTTTGAAAAGATATATCTGATATCTTTGACAAGATATATTTGATATCTTTGAGAAGATATATTTTATATCTTTGATGAAATATATTTAATATCTTTAATCAGATATGAGATATCTTTTAGGAGATATATGAGATTTCATCTTCTATTTATATGATGTGTGCGGCTCCTCTCTTGGTAGTGGTTGGAGGCAGTGCAGTTGCGTTTTCAAGGAGCGGTTTTCAAATCTACAACCGGTGGAACTACTCTGATTTGATCGGCTTTCATCTACGGTGGTTTTTGATCCGATCCCAGTATTTTTCATCAGCACTTTTGTTCGGACATCAATCTTCTGCTTTCACGGTCAGATCTATTTGGGTTTCTTTAGCAGACTGCTTTCTTCTTTTCAGGCTTCATCAAGATTGCATCTATTCTCCAACTTTGATCCACTATTTTTCTAAGTATTACTTTTGAGATCACTTTCATTTTTGGGGAGTCTCTACTGTGTACTTATCTATTTTAGTGGATCCCTCTTTCTGGACTAGGTCCCGTGGTTTTTCCCTTTTGGGTTTTCCACGTAAAAATTCTGGTGTCAATTTTATTTTTCTGCACCTGTTTTTGTCGCTACGCATCCGCTGTTTGAGGAAAATATTTCTCCACTGCGCGTTCGTGTTTTTTTGTTGTTTGCGCGTTCATCGCTTGCCATCTTTCCCAACAATTTGATGTATCATGGAAAAACCCCTAAAAATAAAAGGGTAAAAAAACCACAAACAAATAGAATGATCTCGGTAAAATTTGATATTCACTCTCTCACAATTATAAGGAGAATATCACTGAAAATTATCCCTTGAACATGCAGAGAATCTTACTCACAAAATACCGCACATATAAATGAAGAACCGCCGATGATTGAGATGCTGAAACCATCAGGGAAAAACCCCATTTATAGGTTAGAGTCCCATTCCCGGCCCTTCTCCCACTGCTTTCAATGGTTGGTGGGGTTGGCGCCAACCCACCACCACCTTTCCCTCTTTGACAAAGGGGTGGTGAAGTCCATGGTTGAAATGAAATTATATTTTTTAAAATAAGTATAAATTTAATTGAATTTATTAAAAGGGATAAACTTTCACATTTAAAAATAATAATATATAAGTTGAGCAATATTTATGAGGGGAAAAACTCGATGGGAGTTAGTGGGGAGACATTGATTTTTTTTTTAAAAACCAGCCTTTGGTACGGTTATATCATAATTCTCAATGAACAATTTAAAACTTATTATGAAAAGGAAAAATAAATAACAAAAAATAGAAATAGAAACTGAATAAAAATCCGAGCTTTTCGTTTTTTTATGCAATTTTTTTAAAAAAAACAGATATTTACTAACTGATATTTGTTTTTTAAAACATAATACAAAAATAACGTATGATATTTAATGTAATGATTTTTGAATCGTGACAAACCTATTAATATTATTTTTAAAATAAAAGTATGTTTTTCCACAAGTTATTTCAATAACGTAAGATATTTAATGTAATGGTTTTTGAATCGTGACAGACCTATTAATATTATTTTTAAAATAAAAGTCCGTTTTTCCACACGTTATTTCCTTGCGTATACACATTTTTTCAGATATCCGCATCATTAGTACGAGATCCTGTGGGTAAATCCCAATACAATAAAAAGATGAATGAATATAATTTCCATATATTTGTAGTCAAACAACTTAAAAAAAATTGTTGCAAAAGAGGTGAAGCCGCATTATTTACGTTTCATTATCATGGAATGTTTACAATCTAATATAAAAATATTTCCCTCAAATGTTTTATAATCAAATTTAGATTATATATATCCTTTAGGTAAAATTATTATTTTGAATATAAACAGCCTATTTTGTGTAAATGGATTTTAAATGACCATGGCTTCAAGACATTCTCCAACTTTCAATATTCCTAGTTCCAATTTAGAGATCCCAGTAGAAAACGGGTGTGTATATATATATCTATGTATGTATATGTATACTATATTTGCAGACAATTATTTAATTTATTATATGAATAATTATATGGGATTTATATATTTTCGAAAATATGACACACACACACATAGTAATAATTATTAGATTATAAATTTTGATTAGATTAAAGTTTTAAAAACATTATTAACATTTTGAATTTTGTTTAATAAAATTATAAATATATATAGTATAATTATTTAAATAAAATGGTTAAAATTGTACATATATGAATGATATTTTAATAAAGATTAATGTTAATTTGATTTATATATATGTTGTATTAACATTTTTTTAGGGTTTAAAAATTAAAAATATTTGGTAAAAATTATGATAATTATTATTTTGATAATGCATTTAAATTATTAATTTAATTTACAACATTATAAGTATATAATATGAAATATATAAATATATGCTTTATAAAAGAATTTAGTAATAAAAACTTTTAATTTTTCAAAAGTATTGATAAAATAAGCTTAATAGATAATCACCTTTAATAAACTGTTGACTTATTTTAAAGTTAGTAATAATATGATATAAGATTAAATAAATGATAAAGGTATAATAATAATAAACTAAATAGGAAATTACAAAAAAGGGGGAAGATCTGTGATGAGAGGGGAGTCCGCGTGAGGGTGTTGCGCCGCAAAGGGAAGGGGGTCCCGACTTTTGGAATTACGGTTTAGGGTTTCGAGGTAGTGCGCCGCGGCGCCGGGGATCTCATGCAGGCCATGGTCAAGGAGTCGAGGTGCGTCGCACTGAAGTTGGCTTCGAGCGGGGTCCGACGTTGGGGATTGAAGGCACATTTGGGGGCGAGGGAATGTGCCGTGTGGGAGTCACACACCGCGGTCGTTGGAGTCCAGTCGTTCGGTGGTGTTCGTTTTCCCAGAGTTGAGTTTGGTCGAAGTCCCCATGTCGCGCGGTCGGGGTGCTTCGCTTCGGACCAGAAGAACCGAGCTTGAGGTTGTGCTTTGTCAATGAGTCTGACCGGTTAGGGTTTCGAATTTCCCGGACCTAAATCGAGGTATGCTTTTGTTCCAGAGGTAGGATGTTGACGAAAACGAGTGTTTAGATCTTTCTGATTTCCATGTCTTACTGTTGTTGGTCTGCTTGCAAGTTCGCAATCAACATTTTATAATGTTTATGTCCATTGCATTCCTCTGTTTCCACAAAGCTTCACAGGCATGCTTCATTGAGTGTATATATTTATACACACCAGCAAACCCATTTTCCTCTATCCAACTAGGGTTGAATTCTACGCTCCCTTTTGGTATTTTATTTTTGTGTTTTGCGTCCTCTTAATTTCTTTATACTTTTTGTTGAGGGTATTGCATACCCTACTTCTGTTTCATTTCTTAGTGTATCCAAGCATCAAAATCAAGGTAAGGGATCAATTATGTTTATGGTGTTTTATGTTCTTTGAGTCTATTTAATTTTCCTTAAGGGGTTGTTTTCAAATTGAGTCTTTATACTTATATTTTTGTCGGGGATAATTTTATATGATTTATGTGTCTCCTTTTGAAAATTTTGGAAAGGAACATCCTATAAATTATGTCTTCATATTTATCTAATTTATGTTTAAGAAATCTGAGTTTTCTTTTAAAATTGAATTATAATTTTTTTTGGTATTAATTGCTTAATTCCTTCTTAAAAATTTATTGTGTTCAGAATTAAGGAAATATAACTTCTTCTTTTTTTCAAGTTCCGAGGTAATTGATTATTCATATTTTAAAACCTTATTTGATGAATTTATAATTTTGTTAGATGGATCATCTCAAATTATATGTTTTATATATAAATGACCCAAATTTATGCTTTAAATTCATGATATATATATATACATAAATACAAATATATGTATGAGATCTCAAGATTTTGTTCACCATACTAATATATATATATAAGTATTTGTTTTTAATCTCTAAGACCAATTACTTCAAAGTGGTGTAAGTAGGTGCGACATATACATATTTATTATACAAGTTATGGATATATATACATAAATGGAGTTTTCAAATGGGTGTATATATATTTATATATATGGATGAATTGATTAATACCATGTTTATAATTTTATCGTTTACTTAGTCAAATTTCTAAAAAATTGCACATAACATGTCATCGCGTTTTATCAACACTATGGGCGTTGCAATTCACGTATACATGGCCATGTGTTTATGAATACCATCGAAGTTCATTGCACTTAAAACAAACCTATATTTTCACTTAAAAACTTAAGGTTTATTTTCAAGATTATTGATTACATAAATTACATTAAAAAATTGAATGCCTTATTTGTAATATTTTATTTATAATATTATGTTTGAAACTTAATTAATAATTATGGTTGAACTGCACATATGGGAAACAAAAAAGAATTATGAAAGAATGAACGATTGCATGGATAGACCTAGGAACGTATCTGTGGTATAAGTTTTGGTCATAACCAAACTTGTAGATGATAAAAAATAGAAGTTTTTATATAGTTATATTCGATCATACTTATAAATACATGTGTACTTTAATGCAGTGTTAGTATTTTAACGAATTAGAAAACTCGAGTGAAAATGTATACATATATATAAAGCAAGCTTAAAAACATTTTCAGAAAACCTGACTCTCGAGCATTGTAAACAAGAAGGGAATGGAAGTGGACCCATCATGGCCTGTAACGTGTCAAGCAGTCTCAAAATTAAATGTTTTGATTTCAGAAGCTTGCCTAGTGTTTTCAAAAAAACACTGGATTATGTTTGAGAAATTTTGAACATAATTATTTACCAAAACGATCTAGTACTTTAACACCATAAGTGTTTCCAAACAGTATTTTGGAAAGGGTGTTTCTAAGTATATTTACACAATTATTTTCAAAGAGTATTTTATAAATAATCATCCAAGGTTTTTAAACCCCTTACTGGGTAACTTTTGTGCTCATTCTATGTTTTCGAAATGTTTTTCATAGGTTGTCTTGAATTCCAGAGTTGACCATCTTTGTTGAAGCGCGCGCGAAAGTAGAGTTGATCTTTCGTTTTGTTTAATTTCTTTTGTATCTCTGATTTTGTAAGCATGTATCTTTTCTCCAGAACCTAGACCGGTATAAGGTCCTCTTGTATGTAATGTCTAAGGCTGGGTCCTTACACTTGGTACCAAAGGAACGATCTAAAAAACTTTGGAGATTATATGTTCATGTCTAAGCAGTAGAGTTTAAAATTCTAGCGGTTCTAGTTTTCATAATTCTGAAGATGGAAATTCAGAATTATTTTTAGTTTGATGAAATGAATTGCGAGAACACAATTCTTTTGAGGGGGGAATAATGTAACAACTCAGAAAATCTGACCCTAGTTTTATTATGAAAATATTTTATTAAATGAGTTTATTTGTAATTTAAACAATTTTAAGACGGTATTCTTTAAAATAATAATTGAAAATTTATGTTGTTTCATTATAAGCATAATTTATTATTAAACATAATTTATTTTTATCAAATTATTATAGAATATTTTAAATAATAATAATACTAATATGACTAATTTGTTTTTTGGTTTCCAAAATATGATATGTATATATATATGTATATGTATACTATATTTGTAGACAATTATTTAATTTTTTATATGCATAAATGGAGTTTGCAAATGGGTGTATACATATTTATATATATGGATGAATTGATTAATATCATGTTTATAATTTTATTATCGAGTTATCATCAAATTTCTAAAAAATACACATAACATGTCATCACGTTTTATCAACACTATGGGAATTTCAATTGCACGTATACATGGCCATGCGTTTATGCATACCATCGACGTTCGTTGCACTTAAAACAAATCTATATTTTCATTTAAAAACTTTAGGTTTATTTTCATGATTATTGATTACATGAATTACATTAAAGAATTGAATTCCTTATTAGTAATATTTTATTTATAATATTATGTTTGAAACTTAATTAATAATTACGATTGAACTGGACATATGGGAAACAAAGGAGAATTGTGAAAGAATGAACGATTGCATGGATAGACCTATCGACATATTTGTGGTAGAAGTTTTGGTCGTAAATAAACTTACAGATGATAAAAAAATAGAAGTCTTTATATAGTTATATACTATCATACTTATAAATACATGAGTACTTTAATGCAATGTTAGCATTTTAACGAACTTGAAAACTCCAATGAAAAATGTATATGTATATATAAAGCAAGCTTAAAAATGTTTTCAGAAAACCTGACTCTCGAGCATTGTAAACAGGAAGGGAATGAGAGTGGACCCATAATGGCCTGCAACGTGTCAAGCCATCTCAGAATTAGATGTTTTGGTTTCAAAAGCATGCCCAGTGTTTTCAGAAAAATACTGGATTATATTTGATAAATTTTGAATACAATTATTTACCAAAACGATCTAGTACTTCTGTAAGTATTTTCAAACAGTTTTTTGAAAAGAGTGTTTCTAAATATATTTACACAATTATTTTCAAAGAGTATTTTATAAATAACCGTCGAAGGTTTTTAAACCCCTTACTGGGTAACTTTTGTGATCACCCTATGTTTTTGAAATGTTTTTCATAGGTTGCCTTGAAATCCTGAGTTGGCCATCTTTATTGAAGCATGCACAGAAGCGGAGTTGATCTTTCGTTTGGTTTAATTTCTTCTGTAACTCTGATGATTTTGTAAGCATGCATCTTTTCTCTAGAACCAAGACCGGTATATGGTCCTCTTGTATGTAATGTCTAAGACTGGGTCCCTACACTTGGTATCAGAGGAACTGTCTAGACAACTTTGGAGATTAGATGTTCTCATCTAAGCGGTAGAGTTTAAAAGTCTAGCGGTTCTAGTTTTCGTAATACTAAAGACGAAAATTCAGAATTTCTTTTAGTCCGATGAAATGAATTGTGAGGACACAATTCTTTTGAGGGGAGAATAATGTAACAACCCAAAAAATCTAACCCTTGTTTTATTATGAAAATATTTTATTAAATGGTTTTATTTTTAATTTAAACAATTTTAAGAGGGAATTCTTTAAAATAATAATTGAAAATTTATGTTGTTTCATTATAAGCATAGTTTATTATTAAACATAATTTATTTTTATCAAATTATTATAGAATATTTTAAATAATAATTATACTAATATGGCTAATTTGTTGTTTGGTTTCCGAACTATGATATGTATATATATATCTGTATATGTATACTATATTTGCAGACAATTATTTAATTTATTATATGAATAATTATATGGGATTTATATATTTTTGAAAATATGACACACACACACACATATAGTAATAATTATTACATTATAAATTTTGATTAGATTAAAGTTTTAAAAACATTAGTAACATTTTGAATTTTGTTTAATAAATTTATAAATATATATAATATAAATATTATAATAAAATGGTTAAAATTGTACATATATGAATGATATTTTAATAACGATTAATGTTACTTTGAATCAAATATATATATTGTGTTAACATTTTTTTAGGGTTTCAAAATTACAAATATATGGCACAAATTATGATAATTATTATTTTGATAATACATTTTAAATTATTAATTTAATTTATAAAATTATAAGTATATAATATGAAATATATAAATATATGTTTTATATAATAATTTAGTAATAATAACTTTTACTTTTTTGAAAGTATTGATAAAATAAGTTTAATAGATACGTAGCTTTATTAAACTTTTTACTTTTTAATTTTTTTTAAGAATATGATATATGATTAAATAAATGGGAAAGGTATAATAATAATAAACTAAATATAATATGAAAAAATGGGGGGAAGATCCGTGATGAGAGAGGGGAGTCCGTGTGAGGGTGTCACGCCGCAAAGGGTAGGGGGTCCCGATTTCTGTAATCATGGTTTAGGGTTTCAGGGTAGTGCGCTATGGCGCAAGGGATCTCAAGCAGGCTATGGTCGGGGAGTCGAGGTGCGTCGCACTGATGTTGGCTTCGAGCGGGGTACGACGTCGGGGATCGCAGGCGCAGTTGGGGCCTAGGGAATGTGTCACGTGGGAGTCACACGCCGCAGCCGTCAGAGTCCAGTCGTCCGGCGGTGTTCGTTTTCACAGAGTTGAGTTGGGTCGAAGTCCCCATGTCGCGCGGCCGGGGTGCTTCGCTTCGAACCAGATGAACTGAGGTTGAGGTTGTGCTTAGTCAATGAGTCTGACCAGTTAGGGTTTCGAATTTACCGAACCTAAATCGAGGTATGCTTTTGTTCGAGAGGTAAGATGTTGACCAAAATGAGTTTTTAGATCTTTCTGATTTCCATGTCTTACTGTTTATCCATGTGATGTTGTGAACTGTTGTGCTTTTGACTTTTGAACCATTCCAAACTGCTGTTGGTCCGCTTGCAGGTTCACAATCAACATTTTATAATGTTTATGTCCATTGCATTGCTCTGTTTCCAAAATGCTTCTCGGTTAACCCATTTTACTCTGTCCACCTATGACTGAATTCTGCACTGCCTTCTAGTGTTTTATTTTTGTGTTTTGTATCCTCTGAATTTTGTCATACTTGTTGCTGAGGGTATTGCATACCCTACTTCTTCTTCCTTTCTTAGTGTATTCAAGCATCAGAATCAAGGTATCGGATCAATTATGTTTATGGTATTTTATGTTCTTGAGTCTATTTAATTTTCCTTAAGGATTTGTTTTCAAATTGAGTCTTTACACTTATATTTTTGTCAGGGATAATTTTATATGATTTATGTGTCTCATTTTGAAAATTTTGGAAAGAAGCCTCCTATAAATTAAGTCTTCATATTTATCTAATTTATTTTAAGAAATATGGCTTTTCTTTTAAAATTGAATTTTAATTTTTTTGGTATTAAGAGCTTAATTCCTGCTTAAAAATTTATTGTGTTCAGAATTAAGGAAATATAATTTTTTTTCATGTTCCGAGGTAATTGATTATTCCTATTTTAAAACCTTATTTGATGAATTTATAATTTTGTTAGATGGATTATCTCAAATTCTATGTTTTACATATAACTGACCCCAATTTATACTTTAAATTCATGATATATATATATACATAAATACAAATATATGTATGAGATCTCAAGATTTTGTTCACCATACAAATATATATACATATATATAAGTATTTGTTTTCAATCTCTATGACTGATTGCTTCAAAGCATTGTAAGTGTGTGCGACATATACATATTTATTATACAAGTTATGAATATATATATATATATATATCCATAAATGGAGTTTGCGAATGGGTGTATATATATTTATATATATGGATGAATTGATTAATATCATGTTTATAATTTTATCGTTGACTTATCATCAAATTTCTAAAAAATGCACATAACATGTCATCACATTTTATCAACACTATGGGCGTTGGAATTACATGTATACATGGCCATGTGTTTATGCATACCAACGAAGTTCGTTGTACTTAAAACAAACCTATATTTTTATTTACAAACTTAACGTTTATTTTCAAGATTATTGATTACATGAATTACATTAATGATTTGAATGCCTTATTTTTAATATTTTATTTATAATATTATGTTTGAAACTTAATTAATAATTACGATTGAACTGCACATATGGGCAAAAAAAGAGAATTATAAAAGAATGAATGATTTCATGGATAGACCTAGCAACATATTTGTGGTAGAATTTTTGGTCGTAACCAAACTTGCATATGATAAAAAAAATAGAAGTCTTTATATAGTTATATACTATCATACTTTTAAATACATGTGTACTTTAATACAGGGTTAGCGTTTTTACGAACTTGAAAACTCCAGTGAAAAATGTATACGTATATATAAATCAAGCTTAAAAACATTTTCAGAAAACCCGACTCTCGAGCATTGTAAACAGGAAGGGAATGAGAGTGGACCCATCATGGCCTGCAACATGTCAAGCGGTATCAGAATTAGATGTTTTGATTTCAGAAGCTTTCCTAGTATTTTAAACAAAACACTGGATTATGTTTGAGAAATTTTGAACATAATTATTTACCAAAACGATCTAGTAATTTTACACCGTAAGTATTTTCAAATAGTATTTTGAAAGGGGTGTTTCTAAATATATTTACACAATTATTTTCAAAGAGTATTTAATAAATAATCATTGAAGGTTTTTAAACACCTTACCGGGTAACTTTTTTGCTCACCATAAATTTTCGAAATGTTTTTAACAGGTTGCCTTGAAATCCAGAGTTGTCCATCTTTGTTGAAGTGCGCGCAGAAGCGAAGATGATCTTTCATTTTGTTTAATTTATTCTGTAACTCTGATGATTTTGTAAGTATGTATCTTTTCTCCAGAACCTAGACCGGTATAAGGTAATCTTGTATGTAATGTCTAAGGATGGGTCCTTACACAACCAATTAGTATCAAAGCGCACTAAATAAAGGATGATATCAAATAAGTATGAAATAGAGAAATTTGATGGTGACTATGTTCCTAATGATCATTGAGTCATGAGGGGGTATTGAATCAGTGATTATTTTTTAAAAAATTTCAACTTTAAGAAACTTAACCCCTACAATTTGTTAGAGTTTCTTTATTATCAACTTTTAGTAAACTCAAATGCATGAAAATGTAGTAAAGTAACAATGCACACAAGATTTACAAGGTTCAACCTCAGTGTGAGAACTTACATCCTTACCATACCCAATCCCGTGGGTCTGAAAATTCACCATTATGAAGAAGTGAATACAACTTTTGTGTCAACTTCCATTGGACACCTTCTATCTCCCAATAAGAATGATCATAAAAATTCTTCCAATTTACAAATTTTACATATAAAATCTGAGGCACAAAAAAATATGTAACTTTGTTCAAACTGCTTTTCCAACAATCCATCCAGAAACTCCGTCCGATGTGACCAAGTCTGAAAGGATTACATCTGATGAACTCTCTCTGATGAACCTTTTTTGAATCCATGCCTTTTACAAAACCTCTATTAAGTCTAATTAACAAACTCAACTCCTCACAAACTTATGCTCAAAACTCTGTTCGATCTTCACTGTCTGGTAAACTTTTGTTCGATAATCTGAACTATCAACTGTTCGATCTTCTGATCAAAGAATCTATGCAGAAACCTCCTCTGACACAAAATTTCATCATTTCAGCCTTTTTTCTCTCTAAAAAATGATCAAGTATGATGTAATTTTCACATCTATTTATAGGCGCTGTCAGAAGTAGCAAGGGCGAGAAACCTGAAAAGTTTTCCCATCCACCCAAATTAAAATACTCGAATTTATCAGATATTTGAACTTCATTTGAGTGCTTCTATAATCTTATCAAATCTTCTAGAGTATTCTCAAATATTCATGATTTCTATAGATCATTATAACTTTACTCAAAATAGATCTTTACAAAGTTCTGCCAAAAGTTCTATCAAAAGTTCTATCTGGAAATTGGTTTCCAAAACTTCTCTATCTATAACTCTATCCAACACTTTTTTCATCTTTCCGGTTCACTTGAACCACTTCAAATACAAAACACCGATTTAGTACGATATTTTCTTCTTAGTTCAATATTAGTAACTTCATAAGAATTCAAACTTAAGTCTTCCTATGTCAAATGATCTTTAACCACAGAAGTAAAAAATTTCTCAAATAAAACAAAGAAAACTTTTCCATGTCCATTGTTCCAAGCCAACTAAAGATGGTTGACAACATCTTTGCAACTTCTAAAGACTTCAGTTGCCTTCAACATCTCTGATTGGTAGCAACATCAACACATTTGAATTTTTCTATGTCCGGAGACTCTATCTACTCAACTGTATCTGGTCACTTAGTCATACTGCATTTGATCTTGTTTGTCCATAGAACAGTGTCTGATTACAAACTAGATCTCCCCCTTTGTCTTTGCTCATATATTCAAATATGATACCTCGATTCACATTACATTTATTTTGCATTTTTTAAAACCACAAAAACTCAAAAACCACAACTTAGAGATTCTTATAGATTCTCTGTCCAATGAACTGCGTCATGTGCTTCGTTTCTGTTGCATTCGATAACCATCATCTGGTTTGGTCAATTTGATACATCATTCCAATTAGGTGTATTTGATAATCAATGATACAATGTCAAAGATTCTTATTAAATCCTCCACCTTAAGGTTGTGACTGAAAACCAGTATCTTCCTCTTCTCATGTTCTTTCACGACCTCAGTGATTTTCACAAACTCAGAATTTCTAACAAAACCTTCATCTGAACCTTCTGTTCAAAAAGTTTGTCCAATCAGCAACAATGTTGAACTTCATTAAATTTCAGAAACATCAAAATTACAACTTTCTTGTAATTTCTCTATTTGGAGAAATGTGTCCAAAAATCTAAGTTTTGAAACATCAACTTTGAACAAAAAGTCTGTATGAAGTAGTTATGTCTAGTAATCTATATTAGAAGTTGCATCTGATTCTTTGAGTCCATAAAACCATGTTTGAATCTTCAATATACTCCTTTCTTCGAAATATTTTATCATGAGGATTTCCATGATGTTGAGAATTTTGATATTATCAAACCATCATCTGACTATTTTTGGAAAGTTCTACAACTTCCCAACTTTCCTAACTTCCATAATTTACAACTTTCCTTTTTTCTAGCAACCCAAAAAACTTTCTTAATCTGATTTCCAGAAACTTTACAACAAATACATTTAATAACTTTCACCTCTTTTAATTTTTTTTACAAAAGGTTAGTTTCCAACAAAAGAAAAACCTTAATAAAACAAAACATCATAAAAGATCTTCAATCTACCCTTTTTATTTGTTGACAACTCTCATTAATAACTTTAAACACTCATCATTTTTCATCACTCAAATTTTTTCACAACTCATTTTTGCAACAACTCAGTTTTTTTTCAATTTTTATCAAAAAACATCCTTTCTCAAAAGAGAGTGTCTAGACACCACACTATCGGATAAAGTAATGTTTTTGAAGGAATTCTATCCCTCAGTTACAAGAAAATTCATGTCCATGTTAAGATAAACTGCCCATCACTTTAATTTTCCTCCCCCATTTTTTATAACCACAACTTCAGATTCATTTATATAAGAAAAATGATTATCTCTACATAAAAACCTATGCCTTAAGATTTTGAATGAAAACCAACATATTCTTCTCCTCATATTTTTTCACGAACTCAACATTTTTCATAGACTTGGACTTTCTAACAAAACCTTCGTATGAACCTTCTATTTGGAAAGTTTTTATAATCATCAGAAAGGTTGAAATTCATTGAAATTAAGCAACTTCAAAATTAAATCTTTCTTGTAATTTATCTATATAAAGAAATGTGTTTGGAAATATGAGTTTGGAAACTTCAAATTTGAACAAAAACACTTTTTGAAGTGGTTTTGTCCAGTAATCTACATCAGAAGATGCATCTGATTATCTGAGTCTGGAAAAATATGTACAGATCATCAACATCCTCCTTTCTTTGAAAGATTTTATCATGATGTTTCCCATGATGTTGATAACTTCAAGATCATAAAATCATCATCTTACTAGTTTTGTAAAGTTATATAACTTCACAACTTTCCTAACTTACGAAATTTACAACTTTGTTCTTTTCTAGAAACTTGATAAACTTTATTAATCCAATTTCCATCAACTTTATAACAAAAAAATTTAAGAACATTCAACTATTTGACAAAATAATTCTTTAAAAAAATGATAGTTTTCTACAAAAACAAAACTTTGGTAAAACAAAACATTACAAAAGGATTGTTAAATCACTAATTGGGGTGGGGGGAGGTTGAATCAGTGATTTTATTTTTACAAATATTAGATTTAAGAAACTTAACCCCAGAAAATTATTATAGTTTCTTCCTTATCAAATTTTAGTAAACTCAAATGCATGAAAATTTAGGAAAGTAAACAAGACACACAAGATTTATAAGCTTCGACCTCAACATACAAACCTACATCCTTGCCATAACCGCTCTAGTGAGTCTATGGAAATTTATTAATATGAAGAAGTGAATACAAATTTTGTGTCAACTCTTGTTAATCACCTTATATCTCTAGATAGGAATGATTATACTGACCCCCATCAGTTTATAAAATATGCTTACAAAATTTGAGCCACAAAAAAAAATATAACTTTGTTCAAATTACTCCACCAAAGGTCTATCCAAAAACTCTATCTGATAAGATTGTGTCTGGTGGGCCTACGTATGATTAACTCTATCCGATGCACTTTTTCTAAACATTCATTTTTTATAAAACCACCATTCTATATGATTAAAAAACTCAACGCCTCACAAATATTTTCTTGAAAATCTGTATGATCTTCATTGTTCATTTCTCCGAAATCAGATCTTTTGAAATTTTCTTTGTTTGATCGAAGAATTTGTCCAGAAACTTCCTTTGATGAATTTTTTTTAGCATTTCATCTTTCATTTCTCTTAATAGTGATCAAGTATGATGTACTTTCCACCTCTATTTATAGGTTCTCTAAAAAATATAAAGGGCATGATACCTAAATTTTTTTCCCACTCACCCAAATTCACAAATCCAAATTTATCAGATATTTTAACTTCATTTGATTACTTATATAATCTCCTCAAATATTATGGATTCTTCTCAAATATTCATGAATTCTCTATAACATCTAAATTATCAAATTTACTCAAAATTGAAATTTACAAAGTTTTACCAAAAGTTATGTAAAAAATCTATCTAAAAATTGACTTTCTGGAACTTCTCTGTCCGAAACTCTCTTCATCTATCTAATTCTATTTACCCACATTAAATACAAAACATTAATTCAGTATGATATTTTCTTCTTATTCAAACTCGGTAACTTCCCAAGAATTCAAACTTAAATCTTTATCAGTCAGTTGATCTTTACCCACTAAAGTAAAAACTATCTCAAAGAAAACAAATACAACTTTTCTCTTTTCATTAATCCAAGACAACTAAATATGGTTGACTATATCATTGAAACTTCTGAAGACTTCTGTGAGGGGTAAGGGTGAAAAAAATAGAAGAAGAACACCCAAAACCTAACTAGATTGAACCGTGACTTTGCATGCAGAAGTCAAAAAAATTATAGAACCAAACAATAAAGATGCGAGAAACAAAAGAGAGTAGAAAAAGTGAAAGAACACAAGTATTTACGTGCTTCAGTCACTTGGGGACCTATGTGCATGGAAAGAACACCACACACACACACACACATTTTATTAAGCTCAAAAAACAAAATGCTACAGGGTGAAAAGAAACCAACATGAACCAAGAGAAATGAAATCGGAATAGAAGTATGAGATTTATAAGATTTGAAATAAATGAAAAAAACAATACTTATAGTGTTGGAGTGGAAACACCCCAGTAGTCCTAATATATTGAAGTTGGTATGGGTGCACACAATATACATGGATCTGAGGACTCCTTTGAGGACCTTTTCTTCTTCTGAACTTCTAGAAATGTCACAAATAAGGCCACACTTCTTTCACCATGGAAGGAAATCATCTCTACAAAAAATCAGACATGAGTTGAAGTCAAGGGAGGACAACAATATAGGTCTAATATCTAATGAAGCAGCAAGGAAATGACGAGCTAGGGATTCTCCAGAGTAACTGAGATCCAAAACTAAGAGGAAGTAGAATGATTAGATACCCTAAGCGACACAATGCAAGGGTGATCAAACCCCCTACCATCGGCATGCGCCTCAAAACAACATAACAAATTAGGGAATTCCATTAATCAGAGCCTAACAGAAACTGTAGCGGCATAATAAGTGAAGTTCACAGGTGGATGACACAGATCAAGTGGGTGAAAACACTAATCAATGGAAAACGACATACCACACAGATCACAGAGTCACCAGTGGAATGAGTAGTAGGGCTGACCGAAGGCCAAGGCCCACACAACATGGACAAGGCCCATGGAGGAAGACCCACATGGTAATAATGGACCAGCAGAGGAATAAGACCAACAACATAGAAAATGAGTGTATAAAATAATTCTAACATTTTTCATGTATGAAAATAATTCAAAATAAATGGAATAATAAAATAAGGGAAAATTTCAATATGATAACATAAATTGAATACTCATAATTCAAAAATCTCCACCATTTTCAATTGAAATTGGAGATGTTATTGCACCTATGGTTATAGAATTGGAACCAGATTTATCCTTTCTAAACAATATTTGAATTTATAAAAGACCAAAAATTTAGTCAAACTATCAGCTGGGTTATTTTTAGTGTGTATCTTATTGACACACATTGTTCCAGATTCTAAAAAAATTTCAATGAAGTGTTGTATTATATCTATGTATTTTGATTTACCACGACATATTAAATTTTTGGACAAATGAAGGAAAAATTGACTATCAGAATGAAAATTTATAACAAAATTGAAATGGTTAAGTTCAGAGGAAAACCCTATAAGCCATAAAGCTTCTTTGACTACCTTAGTCAAAGCAATGTATTCTGATTTTATAGTTTAAAGAGAAACCACAGACTAAGTATTACATTTCCAGGAAATAGGACCACCAAAAGAGGTAAATACATAACTAGTTAATGATTTTATAGCTTCAATATTCCCTACATAGTTAGCATCCACATATTCAACCATAATTTCAGAAGTGTAAAAATCTTTACCATAACCCAAAGACATATTAGAGCTACATGACATGTATCTAAGAATCCATTTGAGGGGATTCCAATGTGGCTTTCCAAGTGTGGACATATATCTTTTAAGGGTGAATATTGAATAAACTATGTCAGGATTAGTGCATATCATGTTATACATGATACTACATACTATATTAACATAGGGTATTTTAGACATAAATTGTACATCATCAGTATTTGTGGGCTCCTATGTTAAAGATAGTCTAAAGTGATTTCCAAGAGGTATATTAATTGGTTTGAGAGATTCAAACACATATCTCTTAAGAATCTTTAAAATATAATCATGATGAGACAAGTAAAGTAGTTTATTTGGTTTGTCCCTAGTTATTTCAACACTTAGGATTTTCTTAGCTGCACTTAAGTCTTTCACTTCAAACTTTCCTTTTAATTGAGATTTTATAATAATGATGAGACTCATATTTTTATAAATGATCATCATGTCATCAAAATAAATAAGAATATAAATCATATAGTTTTTAGTTGATTTAAAATAGGCACATGCATTATATCAGCTCATAGAATATTGGTTATCTAACATGATGGAATCAAATTTCTTATACCATTATCTTAAGGCTTGTTTTAAACCATATAATGTTTTATTCAAGAGGAACACTTGATTTAACTTGAATTCCTTAGAGTAACCATCAGGAGGTTTCATATAGAGTTTCTAATTTAAATCACCATGCAATAAGGAAGTTTTAACATCAAATTGTTCAACATACATGTCACTATAGGCAGGAAAAGAAAGTAAAATCCTAATAGAAGAATGCTTAAAAATAGGGGAAAATATTTCAGAATAATCAATGCCTTCTCGTTGAACGAATCTCTTAGAAACTAAACTAGATTTGTTTTTTATTTTATTCCCCTCTGTTTTATCTTCTTTTATCCTATAAATACACTTAGAATCAATAATTTTTGCATTGGGTGGTTTATTAAAAATAGACCAAGTGTGATTTTTTCTTAAAGAGTGCATTTCATTATCTATGAAAAAACCCACTACTTTGAGTGTTTTTCATTTAGGAATTGACTATAGGTTTGAGGATAATAATCTATAAGATCTTGGGCCACATGAAAGGCATATGAAGCCATGTCATACTGGCTAAATTGAGCAAGAGGTCTAGGCACCCTCCTTTCTCTATATCAGGTTAATTGATAATCCCTATTAGTGGAAGAAGGTTCTGATTTAGAATCTAAACTAGAACTAGATATGAAATCAGTCTGCATAGTAGTCTATTAATCCAGTGGAGTGGGCTAGACAAGAGCCTCAAATTTTTCTAGAGGGTTGGTTTCATTAGCATGTTCAGGGGATGGATCATCAGTGCCAGATGTGGTATACTTGGTTTTGGGAGAATAGGACTCATGGAACACTACATCCCTACTTACAATTAATTTTTGGAAACCAGGTTTATCTACCCAAATCTTATAACCCTTAACACCCTCAAGATACCCTACAAAGATGCATTTAAGATCTCTTGGTTCTAGTTAATTAGTTTTAATATGAGAATAAGCTATACAACTGAAGACCTATAAGAGAGAGGGGGGTCCACAATTCATCAGGTGTTTTAAAATGATTGGAAGAGGAAGAACACCTATTAATTAGGTAAAAAACATTGCTGGTAGCCTCTTCGCATAAATATTTAGAGAGACCTGAGCATGTAAGCATGCTTCAAACTCTCTCTAAGATAGTCTTATTCATTCTCTCTACAAGGCCATTCTATTGGGGGGGGGGGTTCCCTAATAGTCCTATGTAGTTTAATACCTCTAGAATCACAAAACCAAATGAATTTAGTGGATAGTTATTCCATTCCATTATCAATTCCCATGGTTTTAATTCTTTTCCCAACTTGGTTTTCAATCAAAATTTTCCAGGTTTTAAAAGTTTTGTAAACATAAGATTTATTTCTTTTGAATGTAAATCTAGACTTTTCTAGAAAATTCATCTATAAAAGTGACAAAACAAGAACCTACACCATGGGAGGTAGTCCTAGATGGTCCCCATAGATTAGAATGGATGTATTCTAATGGGATAACAACTTTAAAGAAGGACTAATTAAAGGTAAGTCTCTTAGAATTTCCTATCACACAATCTTCACAAAATGGAAGATTATTTGGTGTGATATCACTCAACAACCCTTACTTGTTGAGTTCTTCTAGTCCCTTGGATCTAACATGCCCTAACCTCCTATGCCAAAGCATAGTATTATCAGTGTTGGTGGCATAAAGACTACCCAACTTCCTTTAATGGGTCTTTCCATTAATGACATACATCCCATTAATGGGATACCTCTTTATTATAGTTATAGATCCTTTGTATATTTTTAGTCAGCTTATTTTAGACCTAAAGGTGAATCCCGTTTGGTCTAGGATCCCAAAGAAAATTAGGTATCTATAAAGGTTGGGAACCCACCTAACATCAAGAAAAAGTGATGATGGAATGTTCATCTAGTTCTAGTAAAACAGAACCTATTCCCTCCACCTTACATCTCTTATTATTTCCAAACAAGACATCTCATTCCACAATTTCTACCAATTATAGGAATGAATTTATAAAGGGAAACATGTGAAAGAAAAATCCTATGTTAAGGAACCACTCTTGATTGAATGCATGAATGGACATATTTAATAATTTAATTGTGTCATAACCAAAGTCAACTAGAAGGGTCTGGATAGTGTCCTATTTGGATTCTAACTCTTGTTTGAGTTTCCTACATTTGGGCTTAGTATGCCCAAGTTTGACACAATGGAAATAAATAATTTTTATTTCCCTATAGTTAGATCTATGTTTGGGTTAAATAATTTTATTGCTTTTATCTTTACTAGATTTTTTATTTTTACCTTTTGATCGAGGTCCACCCCTAGTGAACAAGCTCTTATACTCACATTTAATACTATCTTTGGAATGAAATTATTTGGAGATAAGGTCATATTTAACTTTTGAAGAGTTAAGGAGTCACAACCATATATTATGGTCTCTATTAAGGTGTTAAAAGTATTATATAGAGAAATTAGAGGGATAATTACTTGATCTTCATCATAAAAAATTACATTAATGTTAGATAAATCTAACATCACGTTGTTAAATGAATCTAAATGGGCCTTAATATAACTACCTAGTTTTATCTTAAAGGTGAACATTTATAATTTTTTATAAATCCTACCAACTGAAGCTGTCATATATAATTTTTCTAGTTAATTCAAATACCAATAATGGTAGACTCATAAGAAACCTCTTTAATAACTTTATCTCCTAAAGAAATTATTAAGGATCTATGTGATTTGACTAACACATCAGGGGCTACATCTTGGTACCCAGCGGCAGTCTATCCAATTTCATTTAAAGTAACAACATGTTTATTAGGCCCATATATGACATAAATTAATCTATGTTGAACCAAAAAAGATCTAATCACAATTTTCCAAAGGTTAAATTCATTATCTCCATCAAATTTATCAATTTTGAATATGTTATTGACATGTTTACCCAAAGAGTATATGCTGAGTTGTTGTGGAAAATGTTAATTATACGACCCCAACAACTGACCAATATCTTGGGTAAATTTTTTTTATCTGAAGGGATTTGAAATACAGATAGATTATATTTGGGATAATGGATTTAAACAATTATATTAGAAAAAATAGTGGTGATTTAAGAATATATCTCATTTTGGAATTAAATAGAAATAATTAATGAAACAAAGAAATAGGCTCGACAGAAAATAAAAACCCGAAAAGGCTCGGATAAAACTTTTTGAGGGGTAATGGTGAATAAAACATAATTTGAACACCCAAACCCTAAATAGAACGAACTGGGACTTTGCAAGCAGAAGTAGAAAAAATTATAGTACCAAACAATCAAGATGCGAGAAAAAAAAGAAAGCAGGAAAATAGAAAGAACACTAGTATTTACGTGCTTCGATCCCGTGGGGACCTACATGCATGAAAATAACACCTCCCCCACACACATTTTATTAATCTTAAAGAAAAAAATGCAATAGGGTGAAAAGAAACTAGAAAGAACCAAGAAAAACAAAACAGGAAAAAAAGTACAATATTAACAAGATTAGAAAAAAATGAAAAACAAACAAACAATACTTACACTACTGAAATGTAAACACCCTTATGGTATTTATCTCTTGAAGATGATATGGGTGTGAAAAATACAATTGGATCTGAGGAAAAATTTGAGGAAACCTTCTTCTCCCAAACTTCTAGAACCATCAGAAAGAACGACACACTTATTCCACCAGGGAATAACGTCATCTCCACCAAAAATCATCCATGAGGTGAAGCTGAGGGAGCACAAAAATCCAAGATTAGTATCCAATGAATTAGTAAGGAAATGAAGAACTTGTGTTTTTCCATAGTAACTGAGATCCAAAGACGAGAGGAAGAAGAATGATAGGATACCCAAAGTGATATAACACATGGGTGATCAAACCCCCTAACACAAGCTTGCACCTCAAAATAGCACAATGAATCAGGGAATGCCACAAATCACTACTGAACAGAAACCACAACATCATAATAAGTGAAGCGTAAAAGTGTATAGTGTAGATAAAGCTGGTGTCAATGTTAATCAACAGCTAGTAAAAAATACAGCATGGATCGCTGATTCACTAAGAGCGTGGGCTACAGGGACAGATGAAGTCCAAGTCCAACATGACATGGACAAGGCCCAGGTAGCAAGGTCCACATGGGAATAATGACCCAGTAGAGGAATAATACCACCATAGAAAATGACCATATAAAACAATTCAAACATTTTTCATGTATGATAATAATTCAAAATAAATGGAAAAATAAAACAAGGGAAAATTTGAATATGAAAACATAAATTAAATACCCATGATTCACAAATTTAGTTGCCTTCACCATCTTTGACTAGTAGTAACATCAACACATATGGATTTTTCTCTATTCAGAGACTTTGTCCGCTCAACTGCATCCGGTCACTCAGTCATATAATATCTGATCTTGTTTGTTCAGAGAATAGTGTCTGATTAAAAACATGATATCACCTTATTATTTACTTAGATATTCAAACACTATTCCTTGAGTCACTTTTAATTTATTCATAATTTTTAAAAAAAACTCAGCAACCAAAAATTTAAATATTCATAGAGATTCCCTATCCGATGAACTATGTCTTGTGCTTATTCTCTGTTCTATTCGATTACCATCATCCGAGCTGGTCAATCTGCTACATCAATATGATCAGTTTTTTATGATAAGTAATGTTTCAAGGACATATCTTCTTATAAAAAACCAATCCTTATGGTTTTGACTAAAACTATCATCTTTTTCTTCCCATGTTTTTTAAAAAATTCAGTGATTTTCACAAACTCAGAATTTCTAACAAAACCTTCATATGAACTTTATATCCAGAAAGTTTTTCCAATCAGAAAAAATGTTAAAATTCATTGAAATTCAAAAACTTCAAACTTCAAACTTTCTTGTAATATCTATATCTAAATAAATGTTTCTAAAAATTTGGGTATAGAAACTTCAACTTTGAATAAAAACTCCATATAAAGTGGTTCTATATAGTAATCTGCATTAGAAGTTGTATCTGATTCTCTAAGTCAAGAAAACCGTGTCTAGATATTCAACATCCTCCTTTATTCTAAAGATTTTATCATGAGGTTTTCCATGATATTGAGAACTTTGATATCAACAAAGCATCTAATTAGTTTTGGAAATTTCTACAACTTCAAAATTTTTCTAAATTCTAAACTTTACAACTTTATTCTTTTACAACAACTCAAAAAACATTCTTAATCCAATTTAAAACAACTTTACAACAAAATAATTTAATAACATTCACTTTATTTACAAAAAAATATTTTAAAAAAGGTTAGTTTTCAACAAAAACAAAACCTTGGGAAAACAAAATATCAAAAATATTTTAAGAGATAATGACTTTAATCTCTAGAGAATCAATACAAGAGCCCCACTTATCCACCAGGGGCTCATCGATACCTTTCACAACCCTAAGAAACCCATTATAACCCAATTTAATGATTGCAAGACCACTAATACCTATAAAGATATCTCTTACAATGTTCTTGTTAAGTACCATAACTCCCAGTTGTTATCCTTAAGTGAATGTGTCAGCATAAGTTTCTTATAAATCTTCTGCTACTAGTATTTTTTTTAAATTAGAGGAATTATAAATGAATTTTTAATTGGTTGGTTATATTAATAGAAATCATAGTATTTTTTTTGTTGGAGTTGGTTTCCTAGGAACAACTATTTATACTTTGATTACATGTATATTTGATAAATTGAATATCAATAAAAAATATTATTACATATCATTCATCATTTTTCATGACTCTAATGTAATAATGTCATAGATTATATGTCACATTGATAAGGTCATAAAAATTCCCCGCTATGATGAGAACCTTAAAGTGCTATGAATATATTCTTAAATAATATCCTATGGTTGGATAACGTACTAAAATAGGACACATAGTACATATAATGTCAAGTGTGAGTACTCATAAGCATATGTGGATTCTTCTCAATAAGTTCACACATGGTAATATCCATGATGGTAGATTATGAGAACGAAACCACCAATAGGAATTCTTTATGTTTTGGTGTCATCAAATATTCCTATTTTTGAGCATGTGTTATGGTACTTAGACTTTAATATTATCATTAATGAATGCCATGACTTAAACACATAGATTTTCTGATAAAAACCATGATGATATATGTTCACGGTGAGGTAGAGTATGTTGGTTGTGTCATGATTAACATGCCATTAATTGATAAGTTGAGGAAGTATTTTTCCCTTTCATCTTGTAGAAGTTAATATATCAACCCTTTGATTGGAATATAACTATCACATTAAATTACATAGCCATGGTGTAACAACACATTTATTTTAGATAGTCAAAGAAATACGTACCGAGTATATAGGTTTGTGACACAGATGTGAAACTTGATTGACAATATATTGTGATAAAGATATTATATTACACAGCGAACATTCATATATGGTTTTCATCATTGTAACATTAAGTTATTTTTCCTAGGTGCCTTGAACTATTTCTTGACATTAATCCTAGACTTTAGGTAAGCTCACCTAATGCCAATGATAAAGAATCATATAGGGTCACACACTATGTGTTTCCGATGATCTTGATTAAATTATATTTTAATTTACTTAATTGAATAAATATTATTCTGAAGATAGATGGATAATTTTATTCATGTAGTATCAATCGAAAATATTTATTGGTGAATGGAATATTTAAATTAAATATTTATTCAGGTGTTCAATAAATGCCAGAGGAGTTCAAACAGACCAAGACTGTGTCCGGTGAAAATATTAATTAACAATCCATATAGATAATATATGTTATTGATAAAGTTAGTGAAAACCACAAAATAATAATAATAATTATATTATTATGTGGCATGAGGTTTATTAAAGGTTATAATAATGTTTAAGGTCTGACATGCAATTAAAAAATATTTTAACCTAAACCCTATCTCTATAAATAGATAATTATGTCTATTATGTAGGGTGTGAAATAAAAAATAGAGAATAATTGCGCATAACAGATTCTCTTTTGACTTATTATATCTTCCTATAAATAACTACAAATACAAGAATGATTCCTTCAATACTAAAGGACAAGCAATCGAAAAAAATAATGTAAGATAATTGATTCACTGTGCTTGCACCTAAAGATGGATTAGAGTTTCTTAGAGATCATAAGAACACATGTGGATCACCGCTATATAGATTTCATCCTTGTATCATCACAACACAACAAAAAAAATCTAAAAGGGTCTTTTCAGATGATCGATGTTCACATTGAAGAAATATCCTAAGCCCATATACTCACTTCTTCTGATATTAAATAAATTAATTATAAATTTGATGTGTAAGATCCTTGTTCAGGGTTTTTGAGAAACTCAATATTAAAATAAATTTTAATATATATCCCATAACTGCATGCTTATGTTGTACACAGAATCAACAAGTAGTATCAAAGGGGTCATATTTATATTTATAATTATTTATTTGATTGTCGATCCATACACAATCTTAGTTTAATTCTCATTTCATATTGTTCATTATTTAATCTGATTTGAATTAACATGTTATCAACAAATTAATCACTTTCATTTAGTGTTTCATTTTCTTAAAGGTTTAATAATAGATGAAGAAAGATCAGAGATGCCATTGAGAACTGCCAAATTTTTGTTCAATAAGACAAGGTTACACAACGTGTAGCTAGAGTACATGCTGTCTACCCTATTACGCTGCACCTGGCCATGCCGCAAGATACATGACATGTCATGCAGTTATTACACATGGTGTATGTCACATGTTGACCATACAACCTAGAACATGATTGTTGTATTACATGACATTTATATGGAATACATGGTGCGTAGTCTACATGGGTTAGTGATATAAATCACACAATTCATGTGGTCATTATTCAAGGTCAAACAGCATGAGATTGAAAAATTGGATCATTTATGATATACATGACATGTATGTATTGTACACAGTATATAATTCATCAATTCCCACATCTGAGATACAATTTGAGTTCTCAATCTTGTTATTTGGAAACACGACATTAGAGATACATGATGTGTAACTAGCAGCACACATCGTATAGTCTCTCACCCGATAACATGCTGAGTCTTTTGGTAGGTTGCACGAACATGAAACATTTAGACAACATGGGGTGTAACTGTCCTATACACTCCATGTGATCCCACTAAGATACACACCGAAGACCCAGGAGAGTATCTCTAGTACACAACATGTAATGTCCCCAACCCGAATGTCACAAACCAGCCCAAGTCAACCCTGAACCGGTCACCCAGGACAGCCCGCGACATGTCCCGAGAGGCGTTCCCGATCCTCCCGGGATGGAAACAAGCACCAAGGGCATAAATAGAGTACACAAGGGAATGATTTCTCCCATATATAAACAATCTAACAAACAACAGAATGAAATGGATAGCCCAAAATATATTTATATAAAAATTGAACTAAACATTATTTGTAAAAGAAACTGAAAGTAAAACTAAACCAAAAACTCAACTCACTAAATCCGATAACCATCTAACTCCATGTGACACCTCTAGTTACTCTCCAACATGGTGATCACATGTTTCCCAAGGCGATAAAACTCAAGCTAAAACCTGCACAAGGTCTAAAAACATAAGAAGACTATAGGTGTGAGTATTAAAACTCAGTAGGTTAGCCCGATATTCTATTCCCAATGCACTTACTTTAAAATAAAAGAAACATCAATTTATATTTTTAAATACAAGATATAAAAGTATTTTTTTCAAAAGAGGTTCCATGCTATTATAGTTATTAGAGAAAAACATGCATGTTTAATAAACAAAAATGCAAGTAACAATTTTTCAAAGAGGTGTAACTTCAAAAATTAAAATAGTTTTAAAGATAGATGCTTTCAAGAATGTAAAATTTTAAATAAATAAAACACACTACTGAATTTACCAACCAAACACATCATATGCTGACAGTGAGTACAAAATAGCCAATGAGAACAACTCACAGGAACACCCCTAGGCACTAGTTAGTTGTGAGCCCCAGGTACCTCGTATCTCGGTGAATGTAACCATAATAAATATCCATTCTCATGCACACGAGCCACTAGTAGGGAGAATAACCATAACCTAGAGGTCCCCCAACAACATCATCATCATAGTTTAGTTAGTGTTTCCATCGTCAAACATGCTATGTGAAATAGGGGCCAAACCCCACAGAATCACTAGCATACTAGTACACATCCGCCCACCTAGATACCGAAGATTCCCTTTAGTGCTCAATAAAGTTACACATATTATCAAATACACATTTCACATCCAAATTCCATTCCCAAACCATAAAAACACAAACATCCCATAAAATTTCTTTACATTTCTTTCACGAATCAATAAACCACTACAAATTTTCGTAAAACAATTTCAAGGAGTGTATTGAGACTTTGCACATAAAACTCATTCAAAAACACTATTTGAATTATAAAAACACAACAAGACCATACCCAACCATATTTTTCATCCCTAAAAACTTTTAATAAAATCATTTCATGGACTATAAATAAATCCCAATTGACACAACATGGTATATACAAGTAAAACACTCATTCTTCATTTTTAGGAAAGGCCAAACAAGACTTTAAACATTTTCCCAAATCTAACATTTGAAAAAGTTATGCATTTAATTTCTTTTAAAGAGGTGTATACACACCATATAAAGAATAAAACCAAATTTATAAATCCCATAAAACACTCAGGTTACATATTCAAAACACAACCATTTTCATAAGAATGTGAAACATGCCATTTTCCGGCAACTCGGGCCAAAAAATGTTGTAAACCAAATCCCATTTATTTCTAAAACCAAATACAAATTGGAAAGCCATAAAAGGATCCCAAAATAATTTTTAAAAGCTTCCAATGTATTTATAAATCCAAAAAAATCATTTTTAAATTGCACTAGACATATAATAGCCAACCGAGCAATTTACCGAACACGTGGCATGCACTCTTTAACAAAACAACTTATGTTAAGCACTTAAAAAGGGATAAAATACCACTTTCATTCCATAAAGTTATTAAATATACTAAAACATATTCAAAATACCATAAAAAAAGTGTGGAATCTCATGGAATAATTTATCAAACAAAATGAGTGCACATTTATACCAAAACAACTATATTTTTAACAAAATAAGCCATAAAACATAATTTACAAACAAAACCTTTAAAACCAAGGTTTTAAAGTAGAAAATATCATATAAATAAGGTTATAAAAGTATTATAATGATGAAATTTAAATGATAAAGGCTTGTGAAAGGGACATCCTACCTCAAATCATTAGTGTAATGGAAACGCACACCCAAAATCACCCGCCACGGGATTATAAACCCTAAAACTATAAATACCAGACCTAAATGAATATAAATTCCATAAAAAACCATGGGATAATAGAAACATAGGTCTATAATGACTATAGGGTATTATAAAACCACGATATAATGAATGGAGGAAGAAGAGGGAGGAGAAAGGAGAAGGAATCTCACATTTTCAACTAGAAAACTCTTCGTCTTCCATTATATATGAACCCTAAGAGGAAAGGTAATGGCTTGAAACTTCTTTGAAGAGACTCCTAGGATCTGTAAGAACCAGGGAAATAAGAATTGTTGGAAAAAGAGTACTAATGGAATGATTTATTCATGAAACAATTTACCTTCGCAATTATGGACGATTTGAGAGACATTGAGACAGTCTTTCCTAATCCGCGACTCCTTTGAGCTCCAAAGAGGGGAAATAGATAATGGGGGTGAGGATAGGGATATTGGATATGGGTGGGAGGTAGAATCACCGAAAATATTTAATATTGAATTAGATATTAAATAAAAAATTTATTTTTTTAAAAACTGGAAATGAGCCCATGGACTGGCTCAATGCCTAAATAAGTAACCCAGTTTCACCATTATTATGAATTCTTAAGTGGTCTAAAAGGATATGGAAGTTATAATATGTCAGTATAGGAAACGTGGGAAGTTTAATGGGTGAAAAATTATGAAAAAAAGTAGTTATAAAAGAAACAAATTCGGTTTTTAAAACTGGAAATGGGCTCACGGTTGGCCCAAATCATGAAGTAACCACCCTTTCTCCAAAAAACTCCTAAAAAAGAAATGGGGAACCCAAATTAGGGTGATTAGAAATATATAAAACTTAAAAACTAAACATTAATCTCAAAAAATACCCAAGAAATGTATCAGGATTTCAAATGAACTAGATCAAAACAAAGACATAAAAAACCGAGCGTGACAATTCTCCCCACCATTAAAGCTTTCCGCCCCTAGAAAGCAAGAACACTTTCTAGATGAAAGATAAACAACTAAAGATTCCTTATCAACATGATACAAACTATCAATATAGTGAAATATCATTTTCTATCAACATAACCTAATCCTTTTTCCCAAAAAACCACCAACTCACAACCACTTGGTGAAAATCTGCAGAATGGTCAAGCCACCACCTCCATATCCAAGCCAAGAACCCGATTGTTGGGCCTTCTCCCAATGAAATAAAAAATCACCCAAACTAAAGAGAACTCAAGAAAACTAAGCAATCTAGGGAAGTACAGAATGGACTCCCCAAAATTAATAAAAAACTAGCACTAGACAAGATCATAGGAGGAAAAATCAACGAGACCTATGGTGCATCTCCCCCCCATTAGAACCCAACTAGCAATGAAAAAAACGAGAACTGAACATTACCTAAATTTCACAAGACCAAAAAAAAACTCTCCCACAACAAACCACCAACCCAAGTTAAGAGGGTTATAACATGGACATATAAACCACCCACTCCCAAACGGAGGAGAGAAGAACTGGGTCAACACTTTCAGCACGGATCCGGACCCCCACCACTCGGGGAGGAGAGGGAAAGGGACCCAATAATTTGGCCATTGGAACCAAAAAAGAAACCAATGAACTACCCAAAAATCCCCAAATACAAATAGGTAACACCAATACCACACCTGATTTACAGAGGCGGTCTACAAAGGGACATTGATCAGGAACCCACATCCATGAAGGCATAACCATAGACACTGTGTGAGGGATAAGTCCAGCACACTTATTATGACAAATGGAAATTCATAGTAATGAGGAACCAAAATATAGACATAGAAACTACCTTACCAAAATGGTGGAGGTAAGAGCCTGGTCAAGCACCCCAAACCTCTGTAGATTTTCTAACTGCGTGAAAAACTTCACTCCAAGGCCTATGGCTGGAGCCCTAAATCATGAAGCATCTGCTGCCCCACAGTTAGGTGCTAAGTATCACACCACTAAAAAAATCACTTTCTCAACAAAAAACATTCTTATAAATTGGAACTCATAGATACATATCAAAATTCTATCTCACTCGGAATGAGGAGCAGAATGGACAATGAATACGGCAAAAAGCATCAACATCAACGAACACAACTGCTATGTCCACAAGAATTATCACGAACTGGAATCACTTTAAATCGATCCCAAACAACTCTCTATTTAAACTGATAGGATGGGAAATTATTTTAGGAGGTGGATATAGCTTGTGAAACATGAGAAAGAATCCTTAGGTTTATCAATTGAAAATATTTCAAACATAGAACTATCTATGGACACATCACAACATCCAATGCATATTTAGAAACCCACTAAACATTACTCCAAACCCGAGCCCCCAACAAGATCCCATATCAAGATGAAACAAGAGTATGAATTATAGATCATAAGGAAGCATAATGAATAGACAACACTTCTAATACATAGGATAAACCATCCACATATCTATCAGTTCAAAACAAACACCACAATTTTTCAGCTAAAAACACTTTCAAAAAAAACTAACTTGGTGGATTTTCACATTCACCAATGGTGTTTCATCAAGTCTCACTCAAATGAACATTTACGTGCCACCCCAATCACTCAAAAACCATTCCATATAGGTTATCCTTCCATATACCAATAAAACCATGCATGTGAGAACCCATGAAAACACCAAAGGCTAAAAAAAATAACATCATTCCAAAAATCATGTACCGTCAAAATGAACACCAACCACCGAGTCAAAAACTCTTTTCATATTCCAAAAAACATACCACACTTCATCAAGACCCATTTGATTAAAAAAACAATCAATTTGATTTAATAAAACATACAAAAACAACTATTCTATTCCAAATAGCCCTTTTTTATTTTTTAAAAAATTTAGCAAGGTCTCTTTTCATAATCTGACAACCACAAAGGCCAAAACCCATTTTCAGAAAAACACCATCCCCACAAAACCGAATTTTTAAAACACATTAATCAGATTCAAAAACTTTTCAATAGAAAAAAACTCCCCATTTAAAACAAAGTTTCAGAATTCATTTAAAATGATGCACACTTTCAAAAACGTTTATTTCATCAAACCACAATTTTAGATTAGGTAGAATCCAATCATGTTAAATCATTTGCACTTCCTCCCAAAAATTTGTTAAAAAAACACAACCTTCCAAAAACATTCTTATATTTAATTTTTGAAAACCCATTTCCCCCTTTTAAAAATCCAATCCTTCCTTTAAAACCCATTTCTATAATTCTCACACAAGGATTTTCAAAACAAAACTTCAGAATTCATGAAACTTCCAAGAAACCCACAAAAGGGAACTACTGTCGGTGTGTGACTTGACCATATGGTTGGAGACCATATGTCAAACACAACACCAACACAGAGAGAATTATTATGACCATGTCCCGACTCCACATGGCTTTCCAAGCCCTGTGAGATCACAGAGGCCATTGGTCAGACTCCCCTTGTCATATCCCAAAACCATACAATCAACAAGAATAAAAGACACTAATAAAACCAGACTTCCCTTTGAAACCTGAGGATTTGAACGAGAAAGAGTCTGTGACGCTCTTCCCACACTTACCCCTAAAGTCACAAAAACAATACCCCATCTAACTTAACATCCCCAAAATAATAAGGGTGCTCTAAAAAGAAAGGTCTACTAAGAGCCGACCTCCTCTGATACCATTTTGTCAGAAAACAACCCGAGTCAACCCTGAACCGGTCACCCAGGCCAGCCCGCGACAAGTCCCGAGAGGCGTTCCCGATCCTCCAGGGATGGAGACAAGCACCAAGGGAATCAATAGAGTATAGAAAGTAATGATTTCTCCCATATATAAACAATCAAACAAACAACAGAATGAAATGGACATCCCAAAATACATTTATATAAAAATTGAACTAAACATTATTTGTAAAAGAAACTGAAAGTACAACTAAACCAAAAACCCAACTGACCAAATATGATAACCAACTAAATCCATGTGAAACCTCTGGTCACTCTCCAACACAATGATCACACATCTCCCAAGGCGATCAAAGTCAAGCTAAAACCTGCACAAGGGCTAAAAACAGAAGAAGACTATAGGCATGAGTATTAATACTCAGTAGGTTAGCCCGATATTCTATTCCCAATTCACTTCCTTTAAAATAAAAGAAAAATCAATTTATTTTTTTAAATACAAGATATAAAATTATGTTTTTCAAATGAGGTTCCATGCTATAATAGTTATCAGACAAAAACATGTATGTTTAATAAACAAAAATGCAAGTAACAATTTTTCAAAGAGATGCAACTTCAAAATGAAAATAGTTCTCAATATGGATGCTTTAAAGAATGTAAAATTTTAAATAAATAACACACACTACTGAATTTAACAACCAAAAACACCATTTTCCGATGGTGAGTAGAAAATAGCCAATGAGCACAACTCACGAGAACACCCCTAGACACTAGTTAGTTGTGAGCCCGAGGTACCTCGTATCTCGGTGAAAGTAACCATAATAAATATCTGTTCTCGTGCATACGAGCCACTAGTATGGAGCATACCCATAACCTAGTGGTCCCCCAACATCATCATCACCATAATTTAGTTAGTGTTTTTATTTTCAAACTTGCTACGTGAAACAGGGGCCAAACCCCACAGAATCACTAGCATTCTAGTACACGTACGCCCACCTAGATACCTGATATTCCCTTTAGTTCTCAATAAAGTTACAAATATTATCAAATACACATTTTGCATCCAAATTCCATTCCCAAACCATAAAAACACAAACAAACTATAAAATTTCTTCACATTTATTTCACAAATCAATAAACCACTACAAATTTTTGTAAAACAATTTCAAGGAGTGTATTAAGGCTTTGCACATAAAACTCATTCAAAAACACTATTTGAATTATAAAAACACAATAAGACCATACCAAATATATTTTTCAGCCCTAAAAAAATTTAATAAAATCATTTCATGGATGATAAATTGACTTAACATGGTATATACAAGTAAAATACTCATTCTTTATTTTTAGGAAAGGCCAAACATGCCTTTAAATTTATTTCCAAAACTAAAATTTGAAAAAGTTATGCATTTCAATTTTTTTAAAGAGGTGTATAAAAACCATATACAGCATCAAACCACATTCATAAATCCCATAAAACACTCAGGTTATATATTCAAAACACAACCATTTTCATAAGAATGTGAAACGGGCCATTTTTTGGCAACTCGGGCCAAAACATGTTGTAAACCAAAACCCATCTATTTTTAAAACCAAATAAAAATAGGAAATCCATAAAAGGATCCCAAAATAATTTTTTTCATGCTTCCAATGTATTTATAAATCCAAACAAATCATTTTTAAATTTCACTAGGCATATAAAAGCCAAACGAGCAATTTACCGAACACGTGGCATGCACTCTTTAACAAAACAACTTATGTTAAGCACTTAAAAAGGGATAAAGTACCATTTTAATAAAATAAAGTTATTAAATCTACTAAAAAATATTCAAAATAAAATAAAACAAGTTCAGAAGCTCATGGAATAATTTATCAAACAAGAGGAGTGCACATTTATACAAAAACAACTATATTTTTAACAAAATAAGTCATAAAACATAATTTGCACAAAAAACCTTTAAAAACAAGATTTCATAGAAGAAAATATAATATAAATAAGGTTATAATAGTATGATAATGATGAAACTTAAATGATAAATTCTTGTGCAAGAGACATCCTACCTCAAATCCTTGGCATAATGGAAACACACACCCAAAATCACCCGCCACAGGATTATAAACCCTAAAACTATAAAGAACAGACCTAAATGAATATAAACTCCATAAAAAACCATGGGATAATAGAACCCTAGGTCTATCATGACTACATATTATTATAAAACCAAGATATAATGAATGGAGGAAGAAGAGGGAGGAGAAAGGAGAAGGAATCTCACATTTTCAATTAGAAAACTCTTCATCTTCCATTAGATATGAACCCTTAGAGGAAAGGTAATGAATTTAAACTTCTTGGAGAGTCACCTAGGATCTTGAAGAACTAGGGAAATAATAATTTCTAGAAAAATAGTATTAATGGAATGATTTATTCATGAAACAATTTACCTTCTCAATTCTGGATGATTTGAGAGACATTGAGACAACCTTCCCTAATCTGCGACTCATATGAGCTGTAAAGAGGGGAAATAAATAATGGGGGTGAGGATAGGGATATTTGATTTGGGTGGGATGTAGAATCACCAAAAAATATTAAATATTGAATTAGATATAAAATAAACAAATTATTTTTTAAAAACTGGAAATGGGCTCATGGCCTGGCCCAATGCCTAAATAAGTAACCAAATTTCACCATTATTATGAATTATTAACTGGTCCAAAATGATATGGAAGTTATAATATGTCAGTATAGGACAAGTGGGAAGTGTAATGGGTGAAAAATTATGAAAAAATGGAGTTATAAAAGAAACAAATTCGGTTTTTAAAACTAGAAATGGGCTCACGACCCAGATCATGAAGTAACCACCCTTTATCCAAAATCTCCTAAACAAGCCATGGGGAACCCAAATTTGGGTAATTAGACATACATGAAACTTAAAAACTCAACATTAATCTCAAACAAGACCCAAGAAAAGTATCGGTATTTCAAATGAACTAGATCAAAACAAAGACATGAAAAACCGGGTGTGACACCGAAGGCCAGTAAACTGGTGCCCCAAGTCGAGTCACCACATGACCTTAGACACTCCTCCCCATATGTCAGAGGCTACCGACTAGTGGTTAGGGTCTAATAGGTCATGTGGGGGGACTATAACCTCTTCATCAGAGTAATACAGTGATGTTCCCAGTCAATATCCAAGTATCACTGAGAGACGGAGGGGTGAATCAGTGATATCTTTTTTTTTATGTTTCCTTATTTTTGAAACAACCTTCGCCTCCTATTAAAGAGTTCCTTCCCTGTTGAACACAGACAACCACATGAAAAAATATTTACAAGGTTCACTACTCAATAAGAGTAGCTACATCCTTGGTATGGTACGAAAATAATCCAGTACCACACAATCCACTAGAAAACAATCATTTGATGTGGAATACAACGAGTAGGATATCCCCTTACAGTCATTTAGTACTTTGAAAACAATAAAATAGTGTGTGCGCTCCATATTAGAACAAATAGGGTAATGTAATGCTACTGTACTTCTTAATGAACTTTCAAAAATCAAATATTTCAAAAAAATTATTCACTTTCCTACCTAGAAGCTGGTAAGAACCTCCTGGTACAAATAGATAGCACACCACTCCCTGCTTACATGCCTCCCTTATTGCGTGCCTACCTTCTTGTGTGCCACTCTTCTTGCATGCCTCTCTACTTGTGTGCCTCCATAATTTCGTTCCACAAACTACTTGCACGCCACAATTATTCACAACTCACAATTTGTGCGCCACTTAGAGCTTATAAAAAAACTCTTCTTGTACACAAATTCCTACTTGCGTGCAACTTACAACTTACACGCCACTTTTGTGCATAAAACACAACTTGTGTGACACTTAATCTTGTATGCCACTTTCTATTACTTGCACAATCAGAGCTCAAATTTTCTCTTAAGTGCTTAGCATCTAAAAATAAGGAGAGTAGCCATTTATTTATTTGCATTTTGGTGACCCTGAGCATGAGGCATGCAACTCAGCTTACGCACCACTCCATGAATTGCATGCCACATACACTTGCATGCCATTCCAGTTTGCGTGCCACTTATACTTGCACGCTAATTCATACTTGCATGACAATATTTAACTATCATGCCACTTTATTTCCATATTTTGATGTGATGATATTGAAATATGACTTGCATGCAACATACACTTGCACACCACTTATACTTGCGTGAAACTTTATTTCCTTTGTCATATTTGGATGTGATGATCTTAAAATATGACTTGCACACAACATACACATGCCCGCCACACTTGCACGCCACTTATACTTGCATGCCACTTTCTTTCCTTTATTATATTTTGATGTGATGAAGTTAAAATATGACTTGCGTGCAACATACAATTGCATTCCGCTTATACTTGCATGCCACTTTTTGACTTGTGCACCACTTTTGACTTGCACGCCACTTTCTTTCCTTTTCCAAAAACACTTATTTACTCCCCCTATCCTTCATAAGGATTTAATCCAAATTTCTTTAAACTTATGATATTTTTGAAATACAAATTAGAAAAGCATCGTCATAGTTTTTCCAAGGCTTTTACAAAGTGAATCGATTTATCCTCTTTGAAAACAAAAGACAACACTCTGCAAAAGAAAACTCTTCAAACTTATTTCTCCATCCAACTTGATCCAAAAAATATCCCCTTTGGATTTTTTTGTCAACCAAGATTCATAAATCACTGAACTTTGTAACCTCAAGAAATAGATTAATTATCAATAATTCTAAGCCTACATGAGCTAACTCATTGTAGGAAATGAGAATTATTGACATGAAAAACCATGCTGTCCAAAAGAAGTGACTATGAAATTTCATTATCATATCTCTTCAGCCTTATTTAGAACATATTACAAGATTATACCTTAGAATTCTCCACTTATTAAACTTTCTTGGAATACAATTTTTTTTCCTACAACCACTCCAACAAATAGTTAGAATAGTTCACACACCTACATCCTGGATTTACAGCTTACCCACAACTCCCCCTTTATGCATTCTTCTATAAGGATAGATTTATAAAAAAATTCTCCCCCTTGAAAACACTATACAAAAATAATATGAGAGTGGGGACAGACACACATACCTCAACCTTGATGAGAAGTATGTTAGAAACCTATGTTCAACCATAATTTAGAAAATGGTTCCTTCGGTAAGGGTTTTATGAATATGTCAGCAACTTGTTTCTATATAGGAACATACTCCAGCTTCAATTCATTCTTCTCCACCTGCTCTTTGATAAATTGGTACTTTATATCAATGTGTTTTTAATGATAATGTTGTACCAGGTTCCTTGTAATATTGATCACACTTTGATTATCACATCCTAAGAGTAAGGGTAGCTTGACTTCAACAAGTAGTTCTTCCAATTGAGTCTTCATCCACATAAGTTGGGTAGAAGCTTGAGTGGTAGCAATATACTTAGCTTCATATATTCTAAGAGTAACCAAATTATATTTTTTTATATGCCAACAAACACAAATCTTCCCCAAAAAGAAAACTCCACTAGATGTATATCTTCTATCATCAACATTTCCTGCCTAATCAGCATCTGAATACCCGAACAGATCAATATTTTATGCACCATCATACCTGATTCCAAAATTATTTGTGGCTTTGATATATCTGAGAATAATATTTCTATCAATTAAATATGATTATTTAGGATCATTCTGAAACCTTGTACATAAGGTAACATCATAAACAATGTCTAGTCTTGAGGTAGTCAAATATAATAAAATTCCAATTAGCTTTCAAAACTCTCTATGATCAACTTCTTTGCCTTATCCATATATGGAAAACTTGGTTCCCACTAAGATCATTGTGGAAACTAGTTTCTAATTTTTCATGTCAAACTTCTTTAGAAGTTACTTAGCATAATTTTCTTGAGAAAGAAAAATGTAATTCCTCTTCTATAAAATTTGTAACCCAAGAAACTATTTCATTTCTCACGACATGGAAATCTCAAATGAATTCTTCATCTCCTCATAAAATATTTAACATTATATTTCATCATTTCTAGTAAAGATAATGTCATCAACATAAATAATTATTATGAGAGAAAACTCCTCACATTCCTTGATGTAAAGGTTGTTGTCAACTCTAACCTTCTTGAAATTCATCTTCCTTAAGAAAGTATCCAATTTAAAATACCATGCCCTCAGAGCCTGTTTTAGCCCATATGAAGACTTATTTAACATACACATATAACTTTCATCCTTCCTAATAAAAAATCAAAAAGGTTGTCCAATGTAAACTTCCTCATCAAGATCACCATTCAAGAATGCGCATTTTACATCCATTTGAAAGATTTTGTAACCTCGTTGTGCAACAATAGAAAGAAAGTTTATTATTTTTTCTAACCTTGACACAAGAAAAAAGGTTTCATCAAAATCAATGAATTCAATTTGTGAATACCCATTGAAAACCAAATTTTCTTTATTTCTTATCACTTCACATTATTCATTCATCTTGTTCCTAAAAACCCACTCTGTACTAATAATGTTCTTGTTGTCCAGCTTGGGTACAAGTTCCCAAGTACCATTATTTTCTATCTGGTCAAGCTCTTCATTCCTATCCTAAACCCATTATGGATGCTCAAGAGCTTCATTCACATCATTCAGATCGACTTTTGAATACAACAAAGTGTGTGTCACCACTTTTAACGTTCTTCTTGTTTGAACCTTCTAATGTTGATCATCAATAATGTTCTAAGATTCCACTTGCTTCATCAGCCTAAAATTAGATATTGGAACTTATTCCTAATCAATTGAAATTGCTAAGTTTGTTTCTTCTTCTTGAGTAGGATTACCACTATCTACAACATTTTCATAATTGTTAACAAAACTTTCTTTATCCTACTCATCTTCTACATCATCATAAGCCTACTTTTATTTCTCAATATTTTCAATAACTTTCACATCAGTAGAATCAATAATTCTCCCTGTTTCTTTATTGAAACATATATATGTTCTTACTTCTAGAGAATATCCAAGAAAAATTCCATCATCTCCCCTTTTCTCAAACTTACCAAGGTTTAAATGCTTTTTTATAATGCACGGACTCCCAAAATCTATTAAGTGTTTTAGACTTGGCGTTTTCCATAGAATATTTTGTATAGATTCATATCTGAATTTTTCCTGTAGAAACATTAGTTTTGAATATATAAAATAATTATCATGTCTTTCCTTCAAAAATAATGTGAAAAACTATGTTCAAGTAACATAGTTCTCCCCATTTCCACCAGAATTCTATTATTTCTTTTAGAAACCCCATTTTGTTGAGGTGTGTACGGTGAACTGAACTCATGTTGAATTACATGATTCTCAAGATAAATTTCAAACTCTTCATTCTTATACTCTCTACCATTACTAGTTCTTAACTTATTCACTGAATACTCACATTCACTCCCTACTTTCCTCTTGAAAGTCTTAAAAATTTTCAGATCATCTGACTTATGTCTCATATACATAACACAAGTAGTGTGAGTAAAGTCATCAATGAAAGTAATGAAGTACTTATATACATTTATTGATTTATTTCTCATTGGTCCATAGATATAAGAATTTATAAGTTCTTAGGGTTGTTTTGAACAAATGTAACCTCTCTTATGAATAGAGTTTATAATCTTTCCTTTTTCACAAATAGTACAACACTAATATCTTCTTCTTGATAAATCATGCATATCTCAGACAATGTATCATGTTGATAAATTGCACATGTTTCTCTGACACATATGTCCTAGCCCTTTATGCCATAACTAATTTTCATCCACCATACCCATGTAATAAGAGTTTTGTACTTCACCAACTTGGATCAAGTTCCCTTTTGTACGTTGGCCTCTTGTAATTACCTTTCCATCATTTTCACTTTTCACAAAAAACCCATCTTTTCTAAAGATAAATTTTTTCCCTCGTCACAAAGTTGTGAAAAAATCAATAGATTTTGTTTCATCCCATCAACATATAATGTTTTCCTAGATTTCATTTTTTCTTTCCCGATGATGGTTGATCCAAGACCTTTGATACTAAGAGATTCATTATTTACAAATTTCACTATTACTTATTTAATATCTTTCACATTCTTTAGTAAATTTAATTCTCTTTTCATATGATAAGAACAAACACTATAAATAATCCATATACGTTCTCCTTTTTTAGATTTCAAAGTAGTTTCGATAACAAGAGATTTTTATTCTTCCATTTCATTCTTCATCTCCAACTTATGAGTTTTTTCAAGAACCTTTTGTTGTGATGAAAATAAAACAAGAAATCCCTTAGAAAAAATTCCAAGTTGTTCACATCTTTCACAAATATTTTCCAATGGTTGGAACCTATTTTAAACTTTTACACCATCCCTCTCATATTTCTTCTAAACTTCCTTCTCATACTTTTTCATTTAAGAGGATCGAATCCACCTCAAACCTATTCTTACATAACTTGTGGAATAGTAAAATGTTTCTAGTTGAACCAACACATATTTTCTATGTGTCTGAATCCACCAAAATACTAGCAGTATCCATAGAATTAATATTTACCTCTAAAACTTCCATACTTATCGGAGTTGTGAACATGCCTCTCAACACTCTTCTTAACAGAACTTTGCTAACCAACAACCTTCATATTTTCAATTATAACTTTATTCTTTAGCTTATATTTCTATTCAAAGTTATTATAACTAGAAGTAGTAGAAATCTTTCTGGACTTAGTATTTTTATATACTTTTTATTTTTCGGAATTTCTAACTTTGGCCACATACATAGTCTTTCCATCTCTGTTCTTATTAGAACCAGTTCCATATTTATTCTTTTCCTTTTAAGGTAACTTTTTTTGATCCTAATTTGGTTCATTCTTTCTATAATTTTCACCAACTTCTGAGATCGATTGTTTGAAACTGATAATCCTTTCTTCAGCTTTATAAAGTTTCTATTGGACAAGTCCCAAATCTTCTTCTTTTTTCCTTCAACTTTACTTCAATATGATCATTATGATTCTTTAAATTCTCAAGAAAATTCTTCAGATCATCAATCTTCTTTTCCATATTGACTTTCTTATAAAAAAACCTTCTTTATTGTTTAATGTGTAATTTTCATTTATCAACTTCTTTTTTTCCTTCTTAAGCCTTCTGATCTTCCTAAAACATTCTTTCAACTCTTCTTTTAGATGATATTCAAGTTGATTTTCTTCTTCTTCAGAACTAATACTCCCATAATCTTCATGATTCACTACTGCAATAAAGGTATTTTCTCTAGCATTCTTAGAAAAACATTTCTTAGATTAAGCTTCACTATATTCTTTTTCTTCATATTTAGATAAAAAAATTCTTCCTTTTGATTTGAAGAACTTTTTATCCTTACCATTTGAAAAAAACTTATCTTCGTCATCTTATTTCCTCCATGACCTTCTTGGCCTTCTGTCATCATCAAAACTGTCTTCTTATTTATTTTTTTAGGACAGTTAGCTGCAAAGTGACCAACAACTCCACATTCAAAACATTTCATGGGAAGCTTCCCTTTGTATTTCCATGTACCTATTTTCACATTCTTAGAAAACAAGGATACAATTTCATCAAAATTTTTACATACCTCAAACTCAAAATTAGATTTACCAGCTTCATCTTCAATAAAAGTCTTCTTTTACTTCTCTCTCTTTACAACCTTGAATGAAATTTCTATATCAGCTTTTGTTTTGATCTTCATAGTCTTCTCCCTTCTCATTTTATAAGTAATGAGAGTTCTATGAAAATCATCTAGAGATAATGTTTCAGGGTCTCTATCTTATAATGAAGAAACTTTAGCATCAAAATTGTTAGGAAGGATTCTCAAGATCTTTTCAACAACTATAGAATCCTCTAACTTTTCAGTAAGAAATATTATTTTACTGACAATGTCATTTACCTTAGTAAAGAAGTCTCCAATAGATTCAGATTCTCCCTTTTTCAAGTCTTCATACTTCATCCTCCATATTTTTAGTTTTTCATTCTTCACTTTTGTATTTCATTCATAGATGTTCTTCAAATTATCCAAGATGCCTTTAGCTGTAACAACACCTTTCACTCTTAAAAACTCACTCTCATAAAGAGATGAGAGTAATGAATTTTTATCTCTTCCATCATTCTCAAGATTCTTTTTATCGGTAAGAGTAAGAGGAACCTTGTCATCAATAGGAGGAAATCCATCAGTTTTAGTTTCAAGAATTTTATACCCAAGAGACATAAGATAAGGCATCATTTTATCTTTCAATACATGATAGTTCTTTCCATAAAATATCGGAATCCCCTTAATGTTTACACAATTCAGATTCTCCATGACAACTTCAACAAAGAACACATGATGGGAATCTTGATCTGATACCAATTGAAATTTCCAATCAGGATCTGAGTATTACTGAGAGGGGGAGGGGTGAATCAATGATATCTTTTTTTTATGTTTCCTTCTTTTTAAAACATCATTTGCCTCCTATTAAAGAGTCCATTCCCTTCCGAACACACACAAACACACGAACACAATATTTACAAGTTTCACTACTCAATAAGAGTAGTTACGCCCTTGGTATGGTACAGAAACAATCCAGTACCACACAATCTACTAGATAACAATCCTTTTATGTGGAATACAATGAGTAGGATATGCCCATACACTCATGTAGCACTTTGAAAACAACCCAATAGTGCGTGCGATCCCTATTAGCACAAATAGGGTAATGTAATATTTTTCTTCTTCTTAATAAACTTTCACAAATCAAATATTTCAAAAAAAAAATCTTCACTTTCCTACCCAGAAGCTGGTAAGAACCTCCTGGTGAAAATCGCATGCACGCCACTCCCTGCTTGTGCGCCTACCTTCTTATGCACATACCTGCTTGCATGCCTCCCTTCTTTCATGCCTACCTACTTGTGCGCCACTCTACTTGCATGCCTCCCTACTTGTACACCACTCTACTTGCGCGCCTCCCTACTTGCGTTCCACAAACTAATTGTGCGCCATAATTTTTCACAACTCACAATTTGCACACCACTTCGGGATTATGAACAAAAATTTTATTGAAAACAACTTTGTACTTACGCGTAACTTACAACATGCACGCCACTTCTACTTGTGTGCCTCGTTTTTTCATAACGCACAACTTGCACGACAATTCAACTTGTGTGCCACTTTCTACTACTTGTGCGATCAGAGATCAAATTTTATCTTAAGTGTTGAGCATATAAAAATGAGGAGAGTAACCATCTATTTATAGGAATTTTGGAGACCCTGTGAATGAGGCATGAAACTCAGATTTCTCACCACTCCATGAATTGCACACCACATACACTTTCACACCATTCCTATTTGTTCACCACTTATAGTTGCGTGCCACTTCGTACTTGTGCGCCAATATTTAACTTGCACACCACTTTCTTTCCTTTGTCATATTTTGATGTGATGATCATGAAATATGATGCACAATATACACTTGCGCGCCACACTTGCATGCCACTTATACTTGCACACTACACTTTCACACCACTTATACTTGCACACTACTTTCTTTCCTTTATCATATTTGGATGTGATGATCTTGAAATATGACTTGTGCTGAACATGAACTTGCACACCACTTATACTTGCGCATCACACTTGCGTGCCACTATCTTTACTTTGTCATATTTTTATTTGATGATGTTAAAATAGGACCTGTGCACAATATATACATGCACTCCGCATATACTTATGCGCCACTTTTTTGTCTTGAGTGCCAATTTTGACTTGCACGCCACTTTCATTCCTTTTCCAAAAACACTTCTTTACTCCCCCTATCCTTAATAAGGATTTCATCACAAGTTCTCCAAACTTATGATATTTATGAAATACAAATTAGAAAATCATCTTCATAGTTTTTCCAAGGCTTTTAAAAAGTGAATTGATTTATACTCTTTGACAACAAAATGCAACACTCTGAAAAAGAAAAATCTTAAAACTTATTACTCTATCCAACTTGGTCCCAATAGAAACAACATATAAATTAAGAAATAAAGGAAACAAAAAAATAACTTGCATTACCAACTATTTCCCAAAATTGGGTATAATCCCACAACAAAACAGTAAATATGCCATGTCATGTCATGCAATTCCAAGTGTAAGGAAAACCCAAAACAAAGAAAAAATGAAGAATCCTAAAAATAGGATTTGAAACCAAGACCAATTCCCTTATCCATGCACATCCCATTCCCAATCAACCCTCTAGAATAGGACCTTTTCCCTTGTCTTGACTTACAACCATGAAATATGCTCAGGTATCGAATGACGGTCTAATAAGGGTGTGATTACAACTCAGTAGGCCACCACTAATGGTGTCTATAAAATATCCAATCTAAAAAAATAGTGTATACAAGTACTAAAAGAGTAACAAGATAAATAAAAGATAAACCATGTGTAATTAGTTAACAATGTTTACCTAAACTTTTTACAACATTTGATCCATGGGTTAGGCAATTCATTTATTACACAATGGCCTATTCCGGTCAAATAATATAAATAAGAGGATAAGTAAAGTTCCCTATCTCACTAGGGAAACCATTTCACAAAAAATTAAATCTCACTTTCCTTGGAGAATCAGTCCATGTAGTTTCATCCAATGCAATCGTTAGGGGAATAGAGCCTTAGACCGTCTCCCTAACCCGTGTATTCTAGGGGCGGGGTTTAGAGCCTTAGTCCAACACAACCCATAGGTGTAGAACCTCAAGTCAATACCATACAAACCACTAATCCATGTGCACATTCTTCTTTAACCATTTACCACATATACCATATCACAATACATACTTAGTTGATACACATAACATTCAAAATTCACTGTTTGTTAAATTTATAATTCATCTTCATTTCATAACCCATTAAAAAATTCTCATTAACATAACTTAACTCATTTAAATAATTCCATTTCAACCTATAATTCATTTATTATATTCAATTTAATTCATTTAACCCATTCATAATATTCCAAACACCTCCTTATGCCATGAAAACAACTAGACACAACTACCATTCAAGCCTTTTCATAATTCAAGCTAACATGCTGACTTTTTTATCACGGGTTCTACTTCATCAAAAATAAATTCTATGCTTATAATTACACCTTTACATGTTTGGGATGATGGCACACACTATGGGTGGCCCCATAATCAGTCTAATCCACCTCAATGCATCCCAAGGGGATCATGAGGGGTTGAATTCATCATTTAGCCAACAAATTTACCAAATATTACTAAGGGAATCAAAAAAACAATAATAAGGAACTATAGCACAACCAAAACCACATAAAACAGACATAAATACTATTTTATATAACTTGTAGACCACCTACCTCGATTCTGAAAATGAACACTCGCTTAATCTTAGCCTTTGATTCATATATGAACACCCTTCAAAACTCCAACCTAAGATCTGTATGAAAAAGAGGGGTTTAGGGATTCAGAAGAAGGATAACAAATACAAAACCCCTAATCCAAAAAAGAGAAGGAAAAAGAGGGTTATACTCACTTAGATCTTTTATTCACAACCAACGACACTCCAAATAGACTCAAAACTAAGGAGATTGATCTTTGGGAATCTTAGAGCATTTTGGTTCATTCCTAGGGCTATAGGAGGAAGAATAGAGTATAATACCGAGTTATAAAACTTAATATCTAAGAGGGAAAAATAGTAAAATACCTCTTTTAAATGGGTGTATGGTTTGGCCACATGGTTGGACAAAACGCGTGCCAACTGTGTGCTACCCTCTGTCCAAGAGGGGGATAAGATGCACGGTTACATGGGGATTCCATACGGTTTAAAAAACTGTGCAATGACCTTGTGGGATGCATCTATCCAACCCCACATGATTTTACCATCCCCTTTCATGGTTTCTTCAAACCATGTACCCTTCCCCCATGCATGCATAGTTAGGGTGCAAAGTTACTACTAACTATGCGCTAACCACGCAACATGCACCGGATGGCCCCGCTCTAATTTATTTCATGTCCCAAACCCATAGAACACCCCTAAGACTCCTTATAAACTTGAAAAACATTCCTTTAACCAAAATAAAGAGACTTAAAATTTAAAGTTAAACAATAACGTACCTCAAAGGAAGTTTGGGATCATACAACCTCCCCACCTTATAACGAATCATCCTCGATATGAACATTCAAGTATCATTGAGTTTACAATGAAAATATATCGGAACAATGGGCCTACATACCCATCTCCCTATCCCATGTTTCTTCCTAAACATTACCATGATGGCATAACACTTGAAAAAAAAGTACAGTCTTTCCCACAAGTCTTTCTCACTGTGATCCAAAATACTAACTGGATTCTCCAAAAAGGACACATTAACCTCAAGATCAAAATCATAAATATTATTCTTGTGAGATGGGTTAGAGTGATAATAACAAAGTTGTGACACATAAAAAACATCATGCATTCCTCTAAAATACTATGGAAGAGCCAATCAGTATGCCACCAGTCCGATTCTCTCCATTTTCTCAAATGACTACACGTACCTAGGTACCAACATTACCTTATTTAAAATATGATGGTGACCCAACCTTGGAGACACTCGAATAAATAGATTATCACCCACCATAAACTCAAGAGGTCAATGACGCTAATCTGCACACGAATTCTACCTACATTGAGCCATAGCCATTGGTTTTCTAATCAACTGAGCCTATTTTAATGTCTCTTGTATGAGACTAGGTCCCAAAAACTTTGATTCCCTATCCCCTATCCAACATAATAGTGATTTTACACAATCTACCATAGAGCACCTCATATGGTTCCATCTGAATCTTTTTTTGGTAACTATTGTTATAAGTGAACTAAACAATCACCAAATGCTTCTCCCACAATCCACTAAAGTCTTGGACACATGCTCTCAACATTTACTCTAGTACCTGAATAATATGTGTAGGATCAAAATATGAATGTAGATGCTTAATATACAAGAGGGGGGGGGGGATTGTATACTTTAAAAAAATTCCTTTGGAACCTTTAAAGTTGGTATAGAACTTTTGTTTTTAACCTTGAAGAAAAATATGTTTAATAAAGTTAAACAAGGTAAATTCACAAGACCTCTTAGTTCTAAAAACTTGCTAGGTTCTAGAAATGAAACTTAAGAAAATATTACATGGAAAAAGATTCTACCTTAAAGCATATAAAATCTTGCTAATCAGAGTACACAAATACAAGAAAGTATAAGATAGTTATACATTCCTTATTAATCAAAATGAAATGAAAGATAAACTTGAAACAATATAAGTAACAAGTACAAAATATTTTAACCCAAAGAGAAGGGTATCCAACAACCTTGGATAAAGGTCCCTTGATTTATACTTTCAAGAGAGTCTATCTTACCCACACTCGGGTAAGCCCTTGATAGGAATATCAGAATCTGTCTTGATATCCCCGCAAGACCTCAAACATTAAGGTAGTTGACACCTCTGTCTTACTAAACAAGGAAGTCCTCAAACTTTATGGTTGTCAGTACCTCTATCTTCCTATCCCCGAAATCCCTTGAAATTTAAGGTAGCCGGCACCTCTGTCTTCCTATCCCCAGAAGCCCTCGATTGTACATAGCAACAATCAGAGTCCCATGAAGAAATCTGAACAAGATGTTCAGTATGCACAAAGCATGAGAGTATCTCTCTCTAGAAATCACTTCAATAGAATGTGGTCTCTAGAATGATATATATGTTCTTAGTTAGTTAGATAAGTAGTGATCTCTTTCAAATGAGCTCCTATTTATAGGTGTTTCTTCAACAGTCGGCTCCCTCCTCCAACAATCATATTTTCCATTGAATCTCAGAGGGACCTATACACGTGTCACTCAAACAACAGTTAATTAGAAATAGAATTAATGACAACATTTCATAATTAAAACATGGGTAATAAAAATATGGTTGCTTTAACCAAATACATTTTTCAGAGTCTAGGAAAAAATAAAGTTCAGAGTCTAAGAAAATAAAAATTCGGAGTCTATATTACATAGATACTCAGATTTTGTTTTTCAAGGAATTTGGAATCAGAATTCTATATAATTTAGAGTCTGAATTCTAAGGAATTCGAAGTCTAAATTCTAAGGAATTCGGAACCCTACTTATGAGGAATTAGGAATCTAAATTCTGAGGAATTTGGAACCTGAATTCTGAGGAATTTGAAATATGAATTTCAGAGAATTTGGAGTCTGAATTCAGAATTTGAAAACAAAATACTCTATATCTAAGTATTTATAAGATTACTAAATTTTAGATATGAAACCAAATTTTACACTTAGAAATAAAAAGAGTTAGATTTAGAGAAACTATAACATGAACAATGAAAAAGAAGGTAAGGAGAAAATTTCCTTGGGAAAAGAAAATTTCCTTATCAAGATAAATCTTCAGGGAAATAAAATTTTCCTTGAGATAGAGTGTTTGTGATTTTAAAAACATAAATCAATGGATAAGTCACATGGAAACCTTATTGACTCAACAATCACCCCCTTTTTTGAAAAGCACAATCATCCTTACTAAAAATAATCTAAGGACATAGAAATTTTATAGACTTGAAAATAAAAACTTATCTCCCTTAACTTATGGATCATAGTGAATACGACTAACTCCCCCTTAGGATTCGAAATCACTAAGGATCGTATTCTTGATTTCCTGAATGGGATTTTACATTATCTTTCATATGAAAATATTCATTGATAAGAACTTTCCTCTAGATGAACTCCCCCTTACTTTGGGAAATATCTTCTTTAATTTGTATTCTTTTTATCATTCCTTTATCCCCTTTGGGATTTAAAAAAAGAAATAGAGGATATAGAAAGAAAAAGAAATTGGTACCTAAAAAATTAGTACTAAAAAACCATGAACAAAATATATAAAGAACAACCAACATTTCATTAATGTTGAAATAATTTTTACAAGGAAAATTACAACAAAATATCGGAATGGAAATAAATTATCCTTCTTTATCCTTCAACATCGTCTTCTTCACAATGGTTTTTATCTTCTTGAGCTCCTTGTGATTCTATTCTACAAGATTAAGCAACTGATCTTGTTCTTCACTTTTCTTCTCTAATGATTTAATTTTTTTCTTCCCAAGCCTTAAGAAATTTTGCTTGAGCTTTCAAAACTTCATCTTTCTTAACAAGCTTCTCCTCAATCTCAATTCTGAGATGCCTTTCTCTCTTCCAATTCATGGCCACAGAATTAAGCTCTATATTCTGTTCCTTAACTTCCTGCTTCGGAGTAGTCTGTTCTAGGCTTAACTTTTCCTCAAAACTATTTGTAAGATCCTTGATCTTAAAATCTTTGGTTTTAAAAGAATACTTGAAATTATCATGAAATTAATCAAGGATTATCATCTCTTCTATTATCTTCTTTGAATAGCTTGTAATCTTCTTGCAAGATATTTTACGATCCTTACAAATAATGAAGAAGGTTTTGAAATCTGCCTCGAGTCTGACACATTTGTCCATAACCATGGAAACCGAATAATATTTTTGATTAATTGTATGCTGAAGCATCTAGCATCTTGAGTCTATGCTTGGGAATAAGGTAATAGTACCAACCATCTTTTTCAATGACTGGAAAAAAAATCATGTCCAAGGGAAGATGATTTTGAATCCATGTGATTGGTTGATGAGGATTGTTTTTCTATGTATTCAGATTTTCTCTTTGATGAAGCACCAATATCTTTCTTCTTCATCATAGATTTTCTAGGTGTATATAATGCCACCTGATTTCCCTTATCAGTTCTTGGAATTATTTCTTGAGATTTGGGATATTAGTGTTCACTATCTGATAGTTGTACAATCTTATCATCATCTACTTATTCTTTCTCAGCTCCTACCTCAACATCCTCTGGATGGATAAATTCATGATTGTTACTTTCCTATTTAGAAAATTTATTCACTTCTTCCTCACCCTTCTCATCTTTTCCTAGGGTAGAAAATTTTGAAGACTCTACTTTAGAAGTTTGGACTGATAATTTCTCAGAAAGACTTTTCTTCTCAAGATAATACTCTACCTGCCTTATCACATCCTCAATATCACTACTACCTTCTTCTTCTTATTATTCTTATTTTACTTCTTCTTATTTCACTATTTCTTCTTCTTGATCTCATTCCAGAATCACCAAATTATTTTCCGGAGTCTCTAGTAGTGATTCTTGTAGAAAGGATTCTGGTACCAAAATTTGCTCAGAGGCTTTTTCAGCAGCCTTAAGAAGAGATTGTACTATATCAGCCTCATAAATCTTCTTCTTTTACTTCTCCTCTTTCTGTTACTTCTCAATCTCTTCAGTATCCTTTATTTTTAATGCTTTTGCCTCAGCAGGGTCCAAGAAAAACATAGGATTCCCTTCCTTCCTGTTTTTATTATCCTCTCTCCACTTGGAGACTAATTCATCGGGATAATCTTTTTGCTTATTTGGCTTTGGTGGTGCTGACTGAGTTTCCTTAGACACATGGTTTTTTCTTTTCTCTTTTGGTTCCTTAGCCTTTCACTTAATTTTTCCTTTATTAGAGGTTTCATCCACTTTCGGCTTCTTCGACAAAGCTTATACTTCTTCTTTAGATAGATCATAAAATTCTCAGGATTCATTAGAGAATCCATCCTTCATCCTCCTTAAGGTATCATCACTCAACAACATTACCTTGTAATTTATCAGCATAGAACTGCATGGAATTCTGAAAGATTATAAAAAAATCTATAATCTTTGAGAGAATAGATGAATGCATAATTATTTGAGATTTCATGTTTCCATTCTTGATATTCTAAATCGTCGCCAAGACCCATTTAACCAAGTTTATCCTCCCGAGGTTCACCAAGAAATCCAATATATATATATCACTCTTCTTCAGAGTATCCTTATCCCCTTTCCATAGAATTATAAAGCCTTGAACCCATAATTTAAGAATCCTTATGTTTATATATTGATGAAAAATCTTCCGAGTCTTCACTCCTTTCAAGCCAAGACACTCTATATCCTTTTCCTTATCAAAATATCCTGATAGATCAGGTAATTTGTGAGTATAGAATTCTGTTTCACCTTTGTAAGGAATTTCAATCAGACTAGCTGCCTTACTGAAGGAAAGAGAGTAGGTCTTTCCATAACACTTGAAAGAGAACTTGTCTCTACCTTCTTCCTTAAAGAAAATTGCTGGCTCATAGAACTCAATCAACAAGTCCGGATACACCGGATCCTGTGCCTTCATCTTTAAAACACAAAGGCTCTCCTAACCATTTAACTTAACATTATTTAATATGATAGAATCATATTTGGCATAAAACTTCAGATCGAACAACCTTTCTCTATATATCTACCACTCAGATATTTCCTTAACAGTCGACATATCTTTTTGAGGAGAAGCATTAGCAGACATTCAGAACTAGGGAAACTTTGGAGATTCAAAATAGCCTTAAGTATAGAGGTAGAGATTCAGCACGTGAAATCTTGAAAAACCAATGTGGGAAAACCATTTGAGGGGATTTATATAGACAATTGAGGTGATGATTAAACTTCCTTGGTTGATCCAAAGGTGAAAAAAACTTCTGATCAAATCTGACGATTGAGATGATAACTGAAGAAGGATTTTGATAAGTTTTGATCTTTTGAGGTTTTTAAAGATAAACATTCAGATTTAAGTAAAATAATGAATCCGAAAAATTTAAAATAAAATTAAAATACCAACAAGTAAAAATATGATTACAAAAACTTAAGGAAAAAAACATAGCTTCTAGATTGGTAGGAAGATTATTTGTAATGGGGGAAATTCTTCTTGAAAAACATTAGATTCCAGAAAATTTAAAAACAAATTTAAAGAAAAATTTGATTACGAAAATCTAATTACGAAAAATTTTAGAATAAGAAAAATTTTAGATTATGAAAAATTTTAGAATACGAAAAATTTTAGAATACGAAAAATTTTAGACTACGAAAATTTTATAATACGAAAAATTTTAGATTACGAAAAAGTTTGACTACGAAAAATTTTGACTACGAAAAATTTTGACTACGAAAAATTTTAACTATGAAAAAATTTGACTACGAAAAAGTCTTGACTAAAAAGAATTTTGACTATGAAAAATTTTGACTAACAATAATCGTGCTCCCCCTATGAAAAGGAGTTTCTTACTGTAAGAAGATAGGTTTCAACAAGAAGTTAATATGGAAAAATTACCTTATGATTATCATTACTAAATTCTATTTATTGTATTAAAATATATCATAGGGTAATGATTTTGTGAAAATATCAGCAAGTTGATCTTGTGTTCTGATAAATTAAAGAATGATATCTCCATTTAGTGTGTGATCCCTAAGAAAGTGTTGCCTAATATCTATTTGTTTTTCAAGAGAGTGATGTGTAGGGTTTTTAATTAAGGCAATGGCACTAGAATTATCACACAATATTTTTGTTTTGGAAAAACTCATACCATAGTCTGTGAGTGTGTGTTGCATCCACAATACTTGATCACAACAACTTCTAGCTGCTTCATATTCATCTTCATCAGTGGAAAGTTCTACCGAGTATTGATTTTTTCATGACCAATAAACTAATTAATCTCCTAAGAAATGACAAGTTCTGGATGTACTTTTCCTATCCATTCTACATCCCCCAAAGTCTGCATCTGAAAAGATTTTTAAGACAAAGTCATTTCCGAAAGTATAAAAGAGTCCTAAATCCATGGTTCCCTTTAAGTAGAAAAAAAATTCTTTTCACTTCCTTTAAATGAGATTCCGTAGGATTGGATTGATATCTTTCACATAAGCATGCTGGAAACATCAAGTTAGGATGACTGGCTGTCAAGTATAGTAAACTTCCTATCATACCTCTAAACAATATTTGATACACTGGTTTCCCAGCTTCATCAAGATTAAGTGAATTTGAGGTACCAATGAGAGTACTAATACTTTTAGTTTTGTCATATCCATACTTTTTAAGAAGATATTTAATTTACTTATGTTGGGATATACAGATTCCTTCTGGTTTTTGAGAAATTTGAAAACTAAGAAAAAATGTTAACTCACCCATCACACTCATTTCAAACTCAGAGTTCATTAGATTCGCAATTGAATCGGTTAAATGTTGCTGAGTTGAACCAAATATAATTCCATCAACATAAATTTTATCAATCAAAACATTTTTCTTAACTTTATTTATAAAAAGGGTTGGATCATAATTTCCATTAACGTAATTGTTTTGAAGAAAAAACCTTGTTAGTCTATCATACCAGGATCTAGGGGCTTGTTTAAGTCCATACAAAGATTTGGTAAATTTAAAAACATGTTCAGGATGTTTTGTATCTTCAAAACTAGGAGGTTGTTCAACAAAAACTTCCTCTTGAACACAACCATTAAGGAAAGCACATTTAACATCTATTTGAAAAAGTTTGAAATTAAAGAATGTTTTAAAGGAAAGTAAAATACAAATAGATTCAAGTCTAGATACTGGAGCATAGGTTTCTTCATAGTATATTCCTTCTTGTTGAATATAGCCTTTATCAACTAATATAGCTTTATTTCTTACTATGATTCCATTTTCATCAAACTTATTTTTGAAGACCCATTTTACTCCAATAACAGAAGTTTCCTTAGATCTTTCAACCAAGGTCCAGACATTATTACATTCAAATTCATTTAGCTCATCTTGCATGGATTTTATCCAGTCATCATCACCTAAAGCTTCTTTCACTACTAGAATTTTTGGCTTTCGAGGTGGAGGGATTATAGCGGCTGCTAGTTGGCGGCCACTAATACTATCATCAGTGGACACCAAATGGTAGCCGCTGCACTTTAATAGCAAAAAAACCTAATTATACCCTCCCCCCATTATCCCTTCCCTAAACCTGCGACCCACCCCTCCCCGACCCTGTGACCGCGACCCCGACCCCTCGACCCGGCGACCCCGACCCCTGGAGATCCTGACACCTGGAGACCCCTCCCCAACCCCCGGAGACCCCTCCCCGACCCCCGGCGACCCTAACCCCCAACCCCCGGCGACCCCGACCCCCGACCTCCAGCGACCCCGACCCACGACGACCCCGACCCCCGACCTCCCGACGACCTAGGAAACCCCCAGCAACCCCGAACCCCGGTGACCCCCCACCCCCTTGCCTTCGTGCTGCTCCACCCGAAACCTCGGCAACCCCCACTGCCTTACCTCCGCGCTGCACCCCCCGTGACCCCGACACCCCCACGACCCGGCAACGCCCACCCCCTTCCTCCATGTTGCACCTTTGGACAGTCCCGTTGCCGTCGTCCCCTCCCGGACCCGTTGCATCCCTCTGGCAAGTCCTCTTGCCTCCATTGGACCCTCACAGTCCATTGTGCCCCACCTTTTAGAATCCTACCACACTTCGTCCAACAGTTTCACTCCTTTTGAGTCCGGCCGTCGAACCCCTATCATCAAGTCACTGCGCCGTCATGGATCTGAAATCGAGTCACACCCCGTTACCCGTAGTCGAGTCCTCTGCAGGTAATGTTTTTTACCCTTCAAATTTGGTTTTTAAATTTTAATGATATGTGTTTTTTTAGAATTTAAATAAGATATTTCACTTTTGATTTCTATTAAATACAGATATGGATAGGAGGTGGATTGATATGCAAGATAGATTTTCAGCTGAATATTATAAGGGGATTAAGCGATTTATGGATTTCACCAATATATTTCTAAGTGATATGATTAGTTGTCCATGCAAAAAATGTGCAAATAGATATCTCTTCAAACAAGATAGTGTTAGAGAACATTTATTTTTGAATGGGTTTTTGAAAAAATATAAGACATGGTCACGTCATGGAGAAGATTCTCTTTCATGTCATCACTCAGAAAGTATTCATATGAATGTTGATTCGAGAACAATTGATCCAATGAACATAATGCTCAATGATATGATGCGTCAGTTTCAACCTGAAGACAGTAATGTCATAAATGACGGCGTTGGATTGAGTAATCCCCATTCTTCTGTAGATGAAGAAGCATTGAAATTATTTGAAATTCTTAACGATGCGCATACTGAATTACATCCGGGATGCACTAAATTTAGTAAAATATCGTAAATCGTTGAATTGTTACACCTGAAGGGCTTGAACCAGTGGTCAGACACCTCATTCGACATGTTGTTGGTATTATTGAAGAAGGTACTCCCTGCTGGAGTGAAGATTCTGGAGTCATTCTATCAAGCTCACAAGTTGACCGATGATCATGGTTTTACATATGATACAATTGATGTGTGTCACAATAATTTTATGTTGTTTAGAAAAGATAATGCGCAATTAAATATTTGTACTGTTTGCTATACATCCAGGTGGAAGACCAATGAGATTAATCAAGGTAGTCAGATTTTTCCTAGAAAAGTCTTGAATCAAGGGAAACAAGTTTCCACTAAATAGATTCATTATTTCCCATTGAAACCGAGACTGAATAGATTCTTCTTGTTCACTAAAATTTATAAATTGATGACTTGGAATTCAGAGAGAAAGAAAGAGGTTGATAAATTAACTCACCCGGCAGATTCTTTGGCATGGAAAGAGTTTGATCAAAGACACCCAGAATTTTCCCGAGATGATTGTAATATTCAACTGGGTTTGTCAGCAGATGGTTTTAACCCATTTAGGTCCATGGTTGGTGTGACACATAGTACATGTCCAGTGGTGTTTGTTCCATACAACATTCCCCCATGGGTATGTATGAAGCAACCTTTTTTGTTACTATCAATTCTAATTGATGGATCAAGAGGACCTAGTGATAAAATCGATGTTTATATGCAACCTTTGATTGATGAGATGTAAGAATTTTGGGTCAATGGTGTAATGAATTTTGACTCAGCAACTAATGAAATGTTTAGACTTCAGGCCGCTTTGTTATGGACAATTAATGATTTCCCAGCGTATGCTAACTTATTAGGTTGGAGTACAAAAGGAGAATTTTCTTTCCCTTGTTGTAATAAGAGTAAGAAATATATATGGATTAAGCACTGTAGAAAGTGGGCATATCTTGGTCACAGATGCTTTCTTCCTCCATTGCACAGGTTTAGAAAAGACCATGTATCGTTTGATGGGAATAGAGAGTATGAACCATCACCAAAAATACTGTCTGGGGTTGAAATTTGTGCACAACTTGATCAAGAAAACATCCGTACAATGTATGATTTTAAAGATTTATTGGTTCCTACATTTCCTTCTATTCCTGCTACAAATAGACAATGAAGTCATAATTGGAAGAAACATAGTATTTTTTTGAATTGCCTTATTGGAAATATAATATTTTAAGACATAATTTGGATGTGATGCACATTGAAAAAAAATGTATGTGATAATATTCTGTGCACCATTTTAGGTGTCAAGGGGAAATCAAAGGACAGTGCTAATGCTCGACGTGATTTGCAAGAAATGAGATTGAGAAAACCTTTACATTTACAGCTGGGTGAAGGTAATCAGGCATACATGCCTGCTGCATAGTACACAATGAGTAAAAAAGAGAAACAAACATTACTATCAATTTTAAAGACCGTTAAGGTGCCAGATGGTTATTGCTCTAATATTTCGAAGCATGTGAATCTGACAGGGATAACATTACAGGGTTTGAAAAGTAACAATAATGATATTCAGCTTCAACAGTTAATTCCTATAGCAATTCTTGATTGCTTACCTTCCCAGGTTGTTGAGCCGTTGATTGGAGTTTCTAATTTTTTCAAACAGCTCTGTTCTAGGAATCATCACATGAGTGATTTGAAAAAGCTACATGGTAAGATTATACTTGAACTATGTCACCTAGAAAAACTCTTTCCACCATCATTTTTTGATGTCATGGTTCACTTGACCACACATTTAACTGGTGAAGTCATTGATGGTGGTCTCGTGCAATTCAGGTGGATGTATCCAATAGAGCGATACTTAAATACATTGAAACGGTATGTGCACAACAAAGCTCATCCGGAAGACTCAATTGCCAAGGGATATTTAATGGATGGGTGTACTAATTTATGTGCTTCATATATTGATGAGTTTGAAACAAAGATAGATAAACTGTCCCAGATTTACGAGGGTCCAATTTGAGAAGGAATAACATTTGATATGCAGAACGATGAGTGGGGTCAAGCTCATCGATATGTGTTGTTCAATACTCCATCAGTTATGCCATTGATACAGTAAGTTTCATAGTTGATGTGTATTTTGTTTCTATATTTATTTTATTGCTTACCTTATATTGTGTTGTGATTTAGGATGCATATCACTGAGTTGAAACGTGAAAGGCCCCGTGGAACTAACTATAAAATCCAAAAACATCATTTCAACACATTTCATGAGTGGTTCAAGACTCATGTATGTATAATTGATTTAATATTTTTATAGTGAAACATAGTTGTATTTTCACAATCCTTTATCCATTAAACTATATATGTGAAATTTGCAGATTCAAAAGTTACATGATTTAACCCAACATGTGACAAAAGAACTCAACCAACTAGTTGATGGTCCATTTATTACAGCTCGTCGCTACAAGTCTTTAGATGCTAACGGATTCCGATTTTGTATTAGCGTTGTTGACATGAATCGAGCCACACAAAATAGTGGTGTTGGTTGTTCTTTTGTTGGTACAAATTATTATTATGAATTGTTGAGAGATATTATTGAGGTTATTTATGGTCGTGGCTTAAAACACATATTGTTAATGTGTGATTGGGTTGATCCAGTTCGTGGAATGAAAGTTGATAACTTCCAATTTACATTAGTAAACTTTAAAAATATGATATATAAAGATGACTGAGTTAGCAATGAGACCTTCATACTGACATCGCAGGCAGAACAAGTTTACTTTTTCAGCATTGATTCTGATGGGAAAGTTGTGGTGAAAATGTCTAGAAGTTGGGTTTTCCCGATTGACCAAGAGGAACCTGAAGTTGTCGCATTTCCTGATCAAACACTTGACCAAACGATAGTAGCTGTACGAGATAAAGATATACAATGGGCTAGAGAGACATTTGAAGGAGATATGATAGACTTGCATAATCAGTGAAAATTGTAATTATATCCTCAGTTATTATTTATAAAAATATTTATGAGTTATATATGTATAAAAATTTCTTGATTTAACTATATTTTCTTTTAATGTAGGTATGTCACAGGGTGGTCACAGTGGTTCACCTGATGTTGTCGGTATGTATGTTTTCATTTTTCTAAATTAATTGATTGTAATTTTTTGTGTATATTTCCCTAAATGTTTCTAATCATTAATTTATATTGTAATTGAATTATGAATTTATGTTTATCAGGATCTAGTGCATCTTCCAGCAGATGCAGGGGTCCTGGTAGAGGGGTTCAATCCTGGAACTCTGGAGCCCGATTGGATGTGTTATTTGACGACACATTTCATCTAGTTGGAGATTGTGCTACTGTATGGAGTCGTTAGTTTGGTAATATGATACAAGACTCACACAGATTCCCTCTAACGACTCATGAATGGAGTTCTTTCCCCCAGGATACGATGGATAGATTATGGAGGGAGGTTCAGGTAAATTCAATGTTTAATTTTTCATGATATTGTTATTATTATTGTCCCATCTACTGAAATTTTTTTTAGTAGTATAATTTGACATCCTGTCCAGATGGGTTTCAGGTTGTATGTATGTCAAAATGATGAAAATTATGGAAGTATTACAAGTCAAGGGTGAAGAGAGATCACTTGACACCATTTGCGGGTGTGCCAAACATTCTACATTGAGTCCCTCCGGGCATTCTTCTTATGCAGTGGCAGGATTTGGTTGTGTTTTGGTCGAGTGAGGCAGTGATGGTAAGATTTATTACTTTTAATCTATAAATGAATAATTTTTCAAATGTCTATTAAGTAAATACGTTGAATGTAGACCGAGTTTTCTCATCATTCACATAATCGGGTGATGCAGGGCACGCCTTCTAGACTTGGCACTCAACATGTGTCACAACTCAGACATGATGTAAGTTTAGAATTCACTATTTCATTCATATTTTAAAAATATTGTAGTATAAAATGGTGAACCCCTTTATCATAGTTACACCAACGCGGCGAGCCAATCGATCGGATGTCCATATGGGTGAGGAATCATAGGGCGGGTGATCCCGATGTTGCCGGTGTTATAGTAAGCAAATTATTTTCTAATAAATGTATTTTTATTTTATATAAATTATTCATATTTGTTCATTGATTAATTATATGCTACATGATCAGTTTGATGCTCAATTAAAAGAGTTTCCAGAGGAGCAACGTCGTAGTACTGTTCGTAGAGATGAAATATTTCACCATGTCGTGGGGCATGACGGTCATGGTTATTCTTTGACTTATGGCAGTGGTGTCCCATGACGTGCATTTGTTAGAGTAGATGTGATGGGTCCATGTAGAGAGTCAGGGATGCACACACAGGGTGAGATAGATGCTTCTATGCAAGATATGCAGGGCAATTTTGATGCACAATTTCAGCAGTTACATGCAGAGTATGAGGAGAGGTTGTCATAGATGTCATCACGTATCGATGAAATAACGACACAACAAGTGGCGCCATAGGTAAACAATAAAACAAACCATACTCAGATTGACTTTTATTGATATGTTTAAGATACATAATATTGATATATATTGTAGGCTCCAAATACAGCTGGTGGACATCACAGTGATACTGGTGATCCAGATGAGAATGAACCCCATGCATGAGGTAATTTCATTTGTGTTGATGAACTCTCTAGAAGTATTTATATCCTTGATGAATATAATCTTCTTTTTTTACCTAGATTAGTTTGTTTTAGTATATGTGGATGACATCTTCATGCACTCCAAGACTGATGATGATCATACCCAATATCATGAAATCATACAGATTACACTTATAAAGCATTGACTATATGCCAAACTATATATATGTCATTTTTGTATTGATTAGGTATAGTTATTGGGTCAAATAATCTCAGAGGAAGGTGTGTTAGTGGATGGAGAGAATCTTCAGGCAGTTGTTTCTTGAGAGAAGCCCAAGAACTCTTTTGATATATGTATCTTTTTAGGGTGAGTAAATTGTGACGTGTACGTGCAGACAACACGTCAATCGGACTTGCGGTTTGCGCGGTATGGCTCAATATGCATTTTTTAAGTGTTGGGCGTGCTTCATAAACGCGCGTGGAGGGGTCCAAACAGGCCGAACGAAGTCAGAAAGACCTGAAATCAGATGAAATAAATGGGTGAGTGAATTTTGAAGTGGTCGAGCAGACGACACGTCAATCAGACGTGCCGTGTGCCCGCGGTGACCGAGAACGCAGTTCCGGTGGCATAAACAGCCAAAACGGGCGTTTAACGGTCAAATTCACAGTGGACGACATCGGATTGACCTGAAATCACAGGTCAACAATCTAATTATTATTCTTAACATGTAAGTGCAGATGAAACGTCAATCGAACTTGCGGTTTGTGCGGTACGACTTAATATGCATTTTTTAAGTGTTGGGCGCGCTTCATAACGCGCATGGGGGGGGGGGGGGGGTCCAAATTGTCCGAACGAAGTCTGAATGGCCTGAAATCCGACTAAAGAAATGAGTGAGTGAATTGTGAAGTGGTCGAGCAGAAGGCACATCAATCGGACGTGCCATGTTCCCACGGTGACCAAGAATGCCGTTCTGGTGTCATAAACGGCCAAAACGGGCGTTTAACGGTCAAATTTATAGAGGACATCATCGTATTGACCTAAAATCATAAGGAAATAATCTAATTATTATTCGTGATGTGTACACATAGACGACACGTCAATCAGACGTGCGGTTTGGGCGATACGGCTCAATATGCGTTTTTAAGTGTTGGGCGCGCTTTATAAACGTGCGTGGGGGGGGGGGGGGGGGGTCCAAACAGGCTGAACGAAGTTGGAATGGCCTGAAATCAGACGATAGAAATGGGTGAGTGAATTTTGAAGTGGTCAAGCATACGACACCTCAATCAGACATGCTGTGTGCCCGCGATGACCGAGAACGTAGTTCTGGTATCATAAACAGCCAAAATGGGTGTTTAATAGTCAAATTCATAGAGGACAACATCAGATTGACCTGAAATCACAGGGCAACAATCTAATTATTATTCCTGACATGTACGCATAGACATAACGTCAATCAGACGTGCGGTATGTGCGGTACGACTCAATATGCATTTTTTAAGTGTTGGGCGTGCTTCATAAACGCGCGTGGGGGGATCCAAATGGGCCGAACGAAGACGGAATGGACTGAAATCAGACAAAAACAATGGGTTAGTGAATTTTGATGTGGTCGAGTAGACATAATGTCAATCGGACGTGCCGTGTGCCCACGGTGACCGAGAACGCAGTTCTGGTGTCATAAACGGCCAAAACGGGTGTTTAACAGTCAAATTCATAGCGGACAACATCAGATTGACCTAAAATCGCAGGGAAACAATCTAATTATTATTCATGATTTTTATGTGTATACGACATGTCAATCGGACGTGCGGTTTGTGCGGTACGACTCAATATGCATTTTTTAAGTGTTGAGCGCGCTTCATAAACGCGCGGGGGGGGGGGGGGGGTCCAAATGGGCCGAACGAAATCAGAATGGCCTGAAATCAGACGATAGAAATGATTTAGTGAATTATGATGTGGTCTAGTAGACGAAACATCAATCGGACTTTCCGTGTGACCGTGGTGACTGAGAACGCAGTTTTGGTGTCATAAACGGCCAAAACGGGCGTTTAACGGTCAAATTCATAGCGGATGACAACAGATTGACTTGAAATCATAGGTCAACAATCTAATTGTTATTCGTGACATGTATGAATAGATGAAATTTCAATCGAATGTGTGATTTGCACGGTACGTCTCAATATTCATTTTTTAAGTGTTGGGCGCGCTTCATAAATGAGTGTGGGGTGTCCTAATGGGCCGAATGAAGTCAGAATGGCCTGAAATCAGATAAGAGCAACAATAGAGTTATTTTTGAAGTGTTCTATCAGATGGGATGTCAATCAGACGTACCGTGAGCCCGCGGTGACTGAGAACGCAGTTCTGGTGTCATAAACAGCCAAAACTGGTGTTTGACGGTCAAATTCATAGCAAACGACGTCGGATTGACCTGAAATAATAGGGAAATAATCTAATTATTATTCGTGACGTGTACGTGTAGACAACATGTCAATAGGACGAGTGGTTTGCGCGGTACGAATCAATATGCATTTTTTAAGTGTTGGGCGTGCTTCATAAACGCACGTGGGGGGGTCCAAATGGGCCGAACGAAGTTAGAATGACATGAAATCAGACAAAAACAATGAGTGAGTGAATTGTGAAGTGGTCGAGCAGACAACACATCAATCAGATGTGCTGTGTGCCCGCGGTGACTGAGAACGTTGTTCTGGTGTCATAAACGGCCAAAACGGGCGTTTAATGGTCAAATTCACAGCGGAAGACATCGTATTGACCGGAAATAACAAGAAAACAATCTAATTATTATTCGTGACGAGTACCCATAGAGGGAACTTCAATCGGACATGCGGTTTGCGCGGTACGACTCAATATACATTTTTTAAGTGTTGGGTGCGCTTCATAAACACGCGTAGGGGGGTCAAAATGGGCCGAACGAAGTCAGAATGACCTGAAATCAGACGACAACAACGAGTTAGTGAATTTTGAAGTGTTCGAGAATACTACATGTCAATCGGACGTGCTGTGTGCCCGCGGTGACCGAGAACGCAGTTCTGGTGTCATAAAAGGCCAAAACAGGTGTTTAACGGTCAAATTCATATTGGACAACATCATATTGACCTGAAATCATAGGGAAACAATTTAATTATTATTGGTGACGTGTAAGCGTAGAGGGCACGTCAATCGAATGTGTGGTTTTCTCGGTATGACTCAATATGTGTTTTTTAAGTGTTGGGCGCGTTTCATAAACGTGCGTGGGGGGTCCAAATAGGCCGAAATAAATCGGAATGGCCTAAAATCAGACAAAAGTAATAGGTGAGTGAATTGTGACGTGGTCGAGCAGATGACATGTCAATCAGACGTGCCATGTGCCCGCGGTGACCGAGAACGCAGTTCTGGTGTCATAAACAGCCAAAACGGGCGTTTAATGGTCAAATTTATAGCGGACGACTTCAGATTGACCTGAAATCATAGGGAAACAATCTAATTATTATTTTTGATGTGTAATCATAGACAAAACGTCAATTGGACGTGCGGTTTTCACGGTACGACTCAATATGCATTTTTAAGTGTTCGGCGCGCTTCATAAACGCGCGTGGGGGGTCTAAATGGGCCGAAATAAGTTTGAATGGCCTGAAATCAGACGACAACAAAGGGTTAGTGAATTGTAATGTGATCAAGTAGACAGAACATCAATCAGACATGCCATGTGCCCGCGGTGACCGAGAACGCTGTTCTGGTGTCATAAACAGCCAAAACGGGCGTTTAACGGTCAAATTCATAGAGGACGACATCAGATTGACCTGAAAACATAGGGAAACAATATAATTGTTATTCGAGACGTGTACGCGTATATAACATGTCAATCGGACGTGCGGTTTGCATGGTACGACTCAATACGCGTTTTTTAAGTGTTGGGTGCGCTTCATAAACGCGTGTGGGTGGGGGGGGGGGGGTCCAAACGGGCCAAACGAAGTCAGAATGGCCTGAAATCAGACAAAAGAAACGTTTTAGTGAATTTTGATGTGTTCGAGTAGACGAAACATCAATCGGAAATGCCGTGTGCCTGTGGTGACTGAGAACGAAGTTCTGGTGTCATAAACGGCCAAAACGGGCGTTTAACGGTCAAATTCATAGCGAACGACATCAGATTGACCTGAAATCAAATGAAAAAAATATAATTATTATTTGTGATGTGTACGTGCAGACAGGACATCAATAGGACATGCGATTTTCCTGGTACGACTCAATATGCATTTTTTAAGGGTTTGGCGCGCTTCATAAACGCGCATGGGGGGGGGGGGTCTGAATGGGCCTAATGAACTCGGAATGGCCTGAAATCAGATGATAGCAATAGGTTAGTGAATTGTAAAGTGGTCGAGCAGACGACATGTCAATTAGACGTGCCGTGTGCCCGCGGTGACGGAGAACGCATTTTTGGTGTCATAAACGGCCAAGACGGGCGTTTAACGGTCAAATTCATAGCGAACGACATCAGATTGACCTAAAATCATAGGGAAAAAATATAATCATTATTCTTGATGTGTACGTGTAGACGAAACGTCAATCGAACGTGTGGTTTGTGCGGTACGGCTCAATATGTGTTTTTTAAGTGTTGGGCGCGCTTCATAAACGCGCGTGGGGGGGTCCAAATGGGCCGAACGAAGTCAGAATGGCCCGAAATCAGACTAAAGCAACGAGTGAGTGAATTGCAAAGTGTTCAAGAAGACGACACGTCAATCGGACGTGCCGTGTGCCCGCGGTGGCGGAGAATGTAGTTCTGGTGTCATAAACGGCCAAAACGGGCGTTTAACGGTCAAATTCATAGCGGACAACATCGTATTGACCTGAAATCACAGGGAAACAATCTAATTATTAGTCATGATGTGTACGCATAGACAGAACGTCAATCGGATGTGCGGTTGGTGCGGTACGGCTCAATATGCATTTTTTAAGTGTTGGGCGCGCTTTATAAACGCGCGTGTGGGGGTCCAAACGGGCCGAACAAAGTTGGAATGGCCTAAAATTATACAACAACAATGGGTGAATGAATTTTGAAGTGGTAGAGCAGACGACACATCAATCGGACATGCCATGTGCCCGCGGTGAGTGAGAATGCAGTTCTGGTGTCATAAACGGCCAAAAAGGGCGTTTAACGGTCAAATTCATAGAGGACGACATCAGATTGACCTGAAATCATAGGAAACAATATAATTATTATCTGTGACATGTATGCGTAGATAGCATGTCAATCAGATGTACGGTTTGCGTGGTACGGCTCAATATGCGTTTTTTAAGTGTTGGGCACGCTTCATAAACACGCGTGGGGTGGGGGGGGGGTCCAAACAGGCTGAACAAAGTCAGAATGACCTAAAATTAGACAAAAAAACGGGTTAGTGAATTGTGATGTGGTCGTGCATAAGACACATCAATCGGACGTGCCGTGTGCCCGCGGTGACCGAGAACGCAGTTTTGGGGTCACAAACGGCCAAAACGGGCATTTAATGGTCAAATTCATAGAGGACAACATCGAATTGATCTGAAATAATTGGGAAACAATATAATTATTATTTTTGACGTGTATGCATAGACGAAACGTCAATCAGATGTGCTGTTTGAACGGTACAACTCAATATGTGTTTTTTAAGTGTTGAGCGCGCTTCATAAACACGCGTGGGGGGTCCAAATGGGCCGAACGGAGTCGGAATGGCCTAAAATCAGACAAAAGAAACACGTTTGTGAATTGTGATATGGTCGAGCAGACGAAACGTCAATCTGACGTGCCGTGTGTCCGCGGTGACTGAGAACGCAGTTCTGGTGTCATAAATGGCCAAAACGGGCATTTAACGGTCAAATTCATAGCGGACGACATCATAATGTCCTGAAATTACAGGTTAAGAATCTAATTATTATTCATGACATGTACGTACAGACTACACATCAATCGGACATGCGGTTTGCACGGTACGTCTCAATATGAATTTTTAAGTGTTGGGTGTGCTTCATAAACGCGCATGGGGGGGGGGGGGGGGGTTCAAATGGGCCGAACGAAGTCAAAATGTCCTGAAATCAGATGACAACAATGAGTGAGTGAATTGTAAAGTGGTCAAGTAGACGTCACATCTATCAGACCTGCCGTGTGCCCGCGGTGACCAATAATGCAGTTCTGGTGTCATAAACGGCCAAAACGAGCGTTTAACGGTCAAATTCATAGCGGAAGACATCAGATTGATCTAAAATCATAGGTAAACAATCTATTTATTATTTGTGACATGTACGCATAGACGGAACATCAATCAGACGTGTGGTTTGCGCGGTACGACTCAATATGTGTTTTTTAAGTGTTGGGCATGCTTCATAAACACATGTGTGGGGGGGGGGGTCCAAATGGGCCGAACGAACTCGGAATGGCCTGAAATCAGACGAAAGCAATGGGTTAGTGAATTTTGATGTGGTCTAATAAACAGAACGTCAATCGGACGTGCCGTGTGCCTGTAGTGACCGAGAACGCAGTTCTGGTGTCATAAACGGCCAAAACGGGCGTTTAACGGTCAAATTCATAGCGGACGACATCAGATTGACCTGAAATCACAAGGAAACAATCAAATTATTATTCGTGACGTGTAAATGTAGAAGAAACATCAATTGGACATGCGGTTTTCATGGTACAACTCAATATGCATTTTTTAAGTGTTGGGCGTGCTTCATAAACGCGTGTGGGGGGTCCAAACCGGTTGAATGAAGTCGGAATGACCTGAAATCATACGACAACAGTGGGTGAGTGAATTGTGAAGTGGTAGAGTAGAAGGCACGTCAATCGGACATTCCATGTGCCCACGGTGACTGAGAACACAGTTATGGTATCATAAACGGCCAGAACGGGCGTTTAACGGTCAAATTCATAGCGGACGACATCGTATTGACCTGAAATCACAGGTCAAAAATCTAATTTATTCGTGATGTTTACACGCAGAAGGCATATCAATCAGACATGTGGTTTGTGCGGTACGTCTCAATATGCGTTTTTAAGTGTTGGGTGCGCTTCATAAACGTGCGTTGGGGGGGGGGGGTCCAAATGGGACGAATGAAGTCAGAATGGCCTAAAATCGGACGACAGTAAAAAGTTAGTGAATTGTGATGTGGTCGAGCAGACGACACATCAATCAGACATACCGTCTGCCCGCGGTGACTGAGAACACAGTTCTGGTGTCATAAACGGCCAAAATGGGTGTTTAACGGTCAAATTCATAGAGGAAGACATCGTATTGACCTGAAATCACAGGGAAATAATCTAATTATTATTTTTGACATGTACGTGTAGACGGAACATCAATCGTACGTGTGGTTTGCGCAGTACGACTCAATATGCGTTTTTAAGTGTTGGGCGCACTTCATAAACGCGCGTGTGGGGGTCCAAATGGTCCGAACAAAGTCGGAATTGCCTGAAATAAGACGACAACAACAGGTTAGTTAATTTCAATGTGCTCGAGTAGACAACACGTCAATCAGATGTTTCGTGCCCGCGGTGACCGAGAACGCAGTTCTGGTGTCATAAACGGCCAAAATAGGCGTTTAACGGTGAAATTCATAGAGGACGACATCAGATTGATTTGAAATCACAGGGAAACAATCTAATTATTATTATTGATGTGTACGCAGATACGACATGTCAATTGGACATGCGGTTTGCACGGTACGACTCAATATGCATTTTTTAAGTGTTGGGCGTGCTTCATAAACGCGCGTGGAGGGGGGGGGGTCCAAATGGGCCGAACGAAGTCAGAATGGCCTGAAATCAGACTAAAATAATGGGTTAGTGAATTGTGATGTGTTCGAGTAGACAACACGTCAATCAGACATGCTATGTGCCCGCGGTGACCGAGAATACAGTTCTGGTGTCATAAACGGCCAAAACGGGCGTTTAACGGTCAAATTCATAGCGTCCGACATCGGATTGACCTGAAATCACAAAGAAACAATCTAATTATTATTCATGATGTGTACGCACAGACGGAATATCAATCGGACGTGCCGTGTGCCCGCGGTAACCGAGAACGTATTTCTGGTGTCATAAACGGCCAAAACAGGCGTTTAACGATCAAATTCATAGCGGACGACATCAGATTGGCCTGAAATCATAGGAAAACAATCTAATTATTATTAATGATGTGTAAGAATAGAATAAACATCAATCAGATGTGCGGTTTTCACAGTACGGCTCAATATGCGTTTTTAAGTGTTGGGCGCACTTCATAAACACGCGTGGGGGGGGTCCAAATGGTCCGAATGAAGTCGGAATGGCCTTAAATCAGGCGACATCAATGGGTGAGTGAATTTTGTTGTGGTCGAGCAGACGACATGTCAATCAGATGTGCCGTGTGCCCGTGGTGACCAAGAACGCAGTTCTGGTGTCATAAACGGCCAAAACGGGCGTTTAACGGTCAAATTCATAGCGGACGACATCAGATTGACCTGAAATCATAGGGCAACAATCTAATTACAACCATAAAATTAATGATTTTAAAATTTTAAAATGGTATTAAAAATTATGAATATATTTTGAAAATAAAATACTTTAGATCTGTTATAGTAAGTTTGAATTGAAATATGTTAATTTGTTTCAATTATTTGTTTTCTAGGTTTTATTCAGTTCTAATTTTGTTATTAAATTTTATTATGCAGTTATATTTGATTATAGATGTGGAGCTTGGAATATGACCAATGAGATTTTTTTGGGTATATTTTATTGTGTAATTGAATTTTTTTTAAAAAAATTAAAAACCTATAGCGGCCACCAAATGGAGGCCGCTATAGGGATAGCATATAGCGGCCACCATTTGGCGGCCGCTATATGGTCAGAATATAGTGGCTGCCATTTGGCATCCATTATAGGTGTTTTCATCACCACCTATAGCATCTGCCTATTGGCGGATGCTAGGTGGCTACTATAGACCTTTAGCGACGGCTTTTGGTGGCCGCTAAAGGTCATGATTGTACTAGTGTTTAGTGATTTTTGGTTCTAATTGGGAAAGGAATGCTATATGTTCTACTTCATTTATTAAGGAACTTCTAGTCCTTATAGGTTGATTTACATCACCAACGATACTATCACTAGGATGATTCTTTAGAAACAACTGATTTAGGTTTTGTAAGACCTGTTCATCAACATATGGTAGGAAATATTCTGGGGTAAATGCTTTATAAATATTTTCTTGAACATTTTCCCTATCAGAAGGATCTTCTATTAAGGGTTGATAATTAGTTTTTGAAAACACATCCATAGATGTAGGTTGAGGATGTTTGAAAACAAATGGATTGGTTTCATCAAATTTAATATGTACTGTTTCTTCAACAGTACAAGTGTTTTTATTGAAAAATATATATGCCTTAGAAGTTGGGGAGTAACCTAGGAAAATTCCTTCATCAGATTTGGTTGTGAAATTATGTATATTATATTTTGTATTCAGAATGATTACTTTGCATCCAAATACCTTGAAGTAGGAAATTCTAGGTTTTCTACCATTCCATAACTCATAAGGGGTTTTATTAAGAAAAGGTCCAATCAAAACTCGATTTAAAGTATAAAAAGCAGTACTTATAGATTTCGCCCAAAAGTGTTTATCTATCGAATAATCACTCAACATGGTTCTTGTTATTTCTTTAAGAATTCAGGTTTTTCTTTCTATAATACCATTTTTTTGAGGAGTTCATGGTGCTAAGAAGTTATGAGTAATGCCTTTTTTACTAAAAAAGTTTCAAAATCATAATTTTGAAATTCTCCTCCATGATTACTATAAATAGTTATCAATGGAAGGTTTTTCTCATTTTTAACTTGGGCTCTAAAAATTTTGAAATAAGAAAAAGATTCAGATTTATTTTCAAGAAAATAGACCCATGCAAATCTAGTGTAATCTTCAACTAAGACAAATACATAATATTTTCCACCAATGCTTCTAGTTTGTGTTGGAACAAAAAGACCCATATGCACCAACTGTAATGCATCAATAGTTGATACTTCACCAACTAATTTAAAACATTATTTATGTTTCTTTCCATATTGACAAGGATCACAAACTTTTGAAGAATCAAATCTAAGCTTTGGTAGATCCTTATATAGTATTTTCTTAGAGAGTTTACAAAGGTTCCTAAGGTTACAGTGTCCTTACCTTATATTCCATAACCAAGAATGATCTTCCATTGCACTAGGACATGGTAGGTCTTGGCTCCTAAGGTCCTCTATGTTTAGTGTGTATACATTATCTTACCTATGGGAAAAAAGAATAAAATATTCCTTGGAATTTTATACTAAACACTTATCATTCCTAAAATTCATAAGGTAACCTTTATCACAAAATTGACTTATGCTAATAAGATTGTGCTTAAGACCCTTAACAAATAAAACATTTTAAATCAAAGTTCTTCCAAGATGAAAAATATTACCTATACCAATAATTTCTCCCAGAGCATTATCTACAAAAGTTACTTTTACTCCTTTCATCTTGATAATCTTTTCAAAGAAGTATTTGTTACTAGTCATGTGCCGGGAACATCCACTATCCATGTACCAAGTATTACTGTTGGTGCTATATTTATTTTCCTAAAAAAGTGTTAGAATTTCGGAACCCAAACTTTCTTGGATCTGAAAACTTCAAAAAGAAAAATTTTAGGAAGACACTTTTTCTTAGAAAAATAATATTTATGAAAACCTAAATACTAAGTTTTGTTTAAGGAACAATTTTTCACCCAATTCCCACCACACTGACACTTAGTGAAAAATGGAGCACTTTGAGGAACAAAATAATTATTATTGAAAACCAATTTTGAATGAGTATAACCAAAACCAGAATTATTCTTTAGAGGTTGAATTTGAGAATAAATCTTATCAAAGTTTTCCTTACCTAAGTTAATGTTTGAAAAACACTTACTCAAGGAAAATATTTCTGACTTCAGTTTAATAACTATGTTTTTATCCATAAAAACATTAGTTTTAGCTCTAGAATTAGTCTCTAAAACATTTTTCTTAGAAATTACATTTTCTAGATCCGTAGAAAGTTTATCATTATCAGAATTTACTTCTACAAGGGTTTTTGAAATAATTTTAAAATCACAAATATCTGATACTTCTTTATTAAGAACATAAATTCTAGAATTTTCCTTATTAAGCTTTTTTTTCACTTTAGAATATTCATTCCCAAGAATCTTAAGAAACCTAGAAACTTCTTCATAAGTAGGTAAACTATTATATTCATCAGAAGAATATTCTTCATCTGAAGATTCATAATATCTATTACCACTATAATTTTCATTCAAGGATACATTGGTTATAGATTCAGTATTATATACCTTATCCATTATATAATTATTTTCAATGGGTAATCTGGCTAGTAAACCATGATTCTTCAGATCTGAAGATTCATATTCCGAGGATTCATTAGAAGAGTCTCCATCACTAGTACTCCAGGTGTCATTAGCTTTCAAAACTTTCTTATCTTTATCTTTATAGTACTTATTTCTATTCTTCTCAGAATTATTTTCCTTTCTATCCTTTCTCTTGAGCGTAGGACAATCCAACCTTATATGCCCTACTCTTTTACATTCATAACAAGTAACTTCAAAGTCTTTATTTTCCTTTATTTATTTCTTCTTATATCTATACTGAAATTATTTCTTCCCAACTATCTTGTTTATCCTTCGAGAAATATTAGCTAGCTCATTCTTATAATGTTCACTCTCACTTGATTCAGATAAAATAATGACTTTCTTTGACTTGGATCTTATAACCCTTTCAAGAGTGTTTTCTTTTGTAGTAGTAAAGGCTATAGTTCCATTTTCATTATTTTTCTTATTCAAATCAGCATCTCTTTCCATTCTTGTCTCATGTTGAAGAAGAGTTTCAAAGAGATCATCAAGGGTAATCTGATATACTTTTCTATTCTCATCAATAGCTATTCTCTTAGATTCCCACTCATTAGTCATGATGTCTATAATCTTGTCTACAAGTTTCTCATCATCTAAAACTTTATCACCCATAGATTATAAGTTTTTAACAATAGTCATAAATCTTTGCTGTACCATGCACACTGGTTCTCCATAAGGAAATATAAATCCGTGATATTCGGATCTAAGCATAGCTCTTCTAGTTTTTATAACCTTGGATGTACCAAAATGAGTAACATCCAATTTCTTCCAAATACAATTTGAAGCTTCACAAGAAGAAATATGACTATATATATTCCTGGTCATGGAACACAACAAAGTATTGTGTACCCTATAGTTTAGTTGATATTTTTACTTTTCTTGATTAGTAAAAGTTCTGACTTCCTTATCAAGAATCTTGTAATCTCCAGTAAGCATAACGAAGTTTTCCACTCCAGTATTAATAGAAAAATTCTTTATACAATATCTAATATATTCATAATCATTTCCATCAAATATAGGTGGTCTGGTAGGATTTAGATTTTCAATCAAACCAACAATCATTCCTACCATCTAAAAAAACTATCTTTCCACAGAAACTTGTTAATAGTAAAATTTTGTAAACAAGGATAAAAATCCTAAGCAAGGAAAATTATTTAGAACAATAAAAACATGATCAAGAAAACTTATATGTGAACATAAGTATCTCATAGACCTCCTCTGATACCAATTGTAGGATCGAATATGAATGTAGATGCTCAATATACAATAGGGGAGGTAAATTGTATACTTTAAAAAATTCCTTTGGAACCTTTATAGTTGGTATAAAACTTTCATTTTTAACCTTGAGGAAAACTATGTTTAACAAATTTAAACAAGGTAAATTCACAAAACCTCTTAGTTCTACAAACTTGTTCGGTTCTGGAAATATGGTTTCAAAAATGAAACTTAAGAAAAGTTTACAAGGAAAAAGATTCTACCTTAAAGCGTATAGAATCATGCTAATCAGAGTACACAAATACAAGAAAGTATAAGATAGTTATACTTTCCTTATTAATCAAAATGTAGTGGAAAATAAACTTGAAACAATACAAGTAAAAAGTATAAAATCTTTTAACCCAAAGAGAAGGGTATCCAACAACCTTGGATAAAGGTATCTTAATTTATACATTCAAGAAAGTCCATCTTACCCACACTGGGTCAAGCCCTCAATAGGAATATCAGAATCTGTCTTGCTATCCTCACAATCCCTTGAACTTCAAGGTATTCGGCACCTCTGTCTTCTTAAACAAGGAAGTCCTCAAACTTTAAGGTAGTCGACACCTCTGTCTCCCTATCCTTGGAATCCCTCCTACTTTAAGGTAGTCAGCACCTCTGTCTTCCTATCCCCGGAAGCCCTCAATTATACAAATAAATAATTGGAGTCACACGAATCAAGCTTAACAAGATGTTCAGTATGCACAAATCATGAGAGTCTCTCTCTCTTGAAATCACTTCAACAACATGTGGTCTCTAGATTGATAGATTGGTTCTTAGTTAGTTATCTAAGTAGTGAGCTCATTTAAATGAGCTCCTATTTATAGTCTTTTCTTCAAAGGTCGGCTCCCTCCTTTAACGGTCATATTTTTCCTTGAATCTTAGAGGGACCTATACACATGTCACTCAAATAATGGTTAATTAGAATCATAATGAACGACAACATTTCATAATTAAAACAAGGGTAAGAAAAATTTGGTTGCTTTAACTAAATCGATTTTTCGGAGTCTAGGAAAAAATAATGTTCGGAGTCTAAGAAAATAAACATTCAGAGTCTATATTATATAGATATTCAGATTCTATTTTTCAAGGAATTCGAAATTATAATTCTATAGACTTCGGAGTCTGAATTTTAAGGAATTCAGAGTCTGAATTCTGAGGAATTTGGATTCTGAATTCTAAGGAATTCAGAACCTGAATTCTGAGGAATTCAGAATCTAAATTATAAGTAATTCGAAACCCGAATTCTATGGAATTTGGAATCTAAATTTTATAGAATTCAGAGTTTGAATTCAGAACATGAAAACAGAATAGTCTATATCTAAGTATTTATAAGATTACGAGGTTTTAGATATGAAACCTAATTTTACATATAGAAATAAAAAGTTGTATATTTAGAGAAACTATAACATGAATAATGAAAATGAAGGTAAGGAGAAAATTTCCTTGGGAATGGAAAATTTCCTTACTATGATAAATCTTCAGGGAAATAAAATTTTCCCTGAGATAGAGTGTTTGTGATTTTCAAAACATAAAGGAATAGAAAATTTATAAGGAAAACTTATTGACTCAACAATATGATCCAATTTCCCATCAGTTTGTGGGTAGAAAGACATACTCAAAAACACCTGGATACCAAGCACCTTCTATAACACTTTAAAAAAGTAGAATTAAAATTCTAATCACAATATGAAACTATAGTTCATGGAACCCTGTGTAACCACACTATCACCCAAACATACAACTATCCAAACTAATCAACAGTAAAGGTCTCTCGAATCAGTAGAAAATGCACCACCTTGGTCAACTTATCCATAACATAGATCAAATAATTCTTAAGAGGCATCCTCAGAATGCCCACCACAAAATTCATCTCCACATCATCCCATTTCCATTCTGTAATGGGAAATGACTGTAACAAACCACCCAGTCACTGATGCTTGGCCCTGTTGATAGGTGTAGCATCACACCATGAAACCTATAACGTCCTTCTTCATCCCTGACCACCAATACTGTCTATAAAGATCATGATATATTTTGGTTTAAATAGGATGCACTACCCACTTTGATGTATGAAACTCATGCATATACTCTTCCCACATACATATAGGTACAAAAACATAGCCACAAACATAAATGATCTCATCATCACTAATAGTCCAATCAGAAGGCGACTCCCCACCTTCAAGTATTTCCCTCAAGGACAAGCACTATGGATCCTCATACTTCTTCTCCTTGATTTGGATCAAAAGGGTAGACTCAACTGATAAGGATTCAAGGGTCATTTACCCTTTTCTATCCTACACCTCTATATGTATCTCAACAAACAACTCCATCATTCTCCACATAGAACTGGATTCCTATACCACTATATTTTGAGTTTTTCGACTCAAATCATCCACAAAACCTTTTCCCTTTATTGGTATGTATACCGGATCAAAATTGAAGGACTGCATATACACAACCTATCATCACTGCCGAAGATTCAAATCATGCTAATAGAAGATGTACTTAAGGATTTTATGATTCGTATACACCATAAACCTATCTCCAAACAAGTTGTGCCACAAACACTTTAAAGTGAAAACCATCAAGACCAATTAAAGATCATGCGTATGGTAATTTAATTTATGAGGCCTCAACTGCCGTGACCCATATGTCACAACCTTGCCATTCTACATCAACACTGCCTCAATCCCAACACCGGATGAATCCCAAAACAAGGTATAATCATCATCTAACTCAAGTAGGATCCAAATTGGTGCAGTGTTAGCCACTTCTTTAACTTATGAAAATTATTATCACATGATTACTACCATTAAAACATGATTCCCTTCTTGGTTAAACCCAAAATTGGTGCTTCTAAGTGGGATAAATCCTTGATGAACCTTTGACAATAGTCTTCCAAACCCAAAAAAACTTGGATATCAAAAACATTCTTGGGATACTCCCAAGATACCAAAACATTCACTTTCTTTGGGTCCCCTAACACACCTTCCTAATAGATTACATGACCTAAGAAATGTACCCTATTAATCCATAAATGAAACTTGGATAGCTTGGAGTATAGCTCATGTTCTCTTAGTGTAATCAGAATAATTCCAAGATTTTTGGAATGATCTTCATGAGTCTAAGGGTACACCAAAATTTCATCAAAAAATACAGCTACAAACTAGTCTAGATATAGGTGAAATATTTGGTTCATTAGGTCCACAAACACTACCAGTTGATTGGTCAACTCAAAAAACTTCACGAAAAACACATATAAACCATACATGCTCCTAAAGGAAGTCCATGGTATATCAGAAGGTCTCACCCTCAGTTGATGATTCCCAAATCTCAAATCAATATTATAGAACACCAAAGCACCCATAATCTGTTCAAAAAGATTATTGATTCATGAAAGAGGGTATCAATTCTTAACTATCATCTAATTAAACTTCTTATAATTGACACACAACCTCAAGGATCCACCAACCTTCTCGGAAAGAAAAACCGGGGACCCCCAAGGTGTTGTACTTGAATGAATAAACCCTTTTCTTTATAGTTCCTCCAACCGAGTTTTTAGTTCCTAGAGTTCTACGAGTTCCATTCTATATAGAAGAATAGAAACTGGTTCTGATCCCATCAATAGTTCTATCATGAACTTAACCTCCCCCTTAGGTGTTTTCCCCAAGAAGTATTTGGTAAAAACATCCTAAAACTGATTCACCATAGGAGGAAAGACAAGCTACTCTACTCCTCCATCATCTAGCATAAGAAAATCCACTTGGGTTGTGAGTTCACCCAACTATTGACAGAATGTCCCTATATAGCCCGATCAAATATCCCACTCACCATGTTGAACATAAGTGTCTCCCCTTAGGAGACATGAACGTTACCCTATGAAATTAATATTTAATATGGTCCTGGTATAACACTAACCAATACATCCCCAAAATCAGATCAAACCCTGACATTTCAAGCACAAAAAATTCCCACATAAAATGGTACCCACCAACGTTAAGGTCACAGTCCTTACATTGTTGGATGTTTTCTTCTCATACCCCCAACGATGTATCAATTGACATAACCCCACACATATGCTCCACCACTAGTCCCAACACACTCACAAATTGATCATATATAAAAGAATGCGAGAAACCTATATCGAATAAATCACTAGAATGTGTGGAATCTACAATAATCATACATCAAACTATTGATAGCCCAATCTCATCGCCTCTAGGTGTAGGATGAACTACATGAAGATAACCTATCCCACTACCCTAGGATCTATTCTATGTTCCTGGAACTACACTATCATGAGGATAAGGAATCCCTTTTCCTAGAAAACCACATCCACTACCCCGACCAGTATGACCAATAAATATACAACTACCTACCTGATATGGGGTAACTAACCCCTTCCTCCACTCTGTACTGAACCTAGTCCTCCATCATCACCCAACTATCGAGGGTTCCTATAGATCCTATGCACATTACCCAACCTTTCACACACATGGAACTCAACTGGTGGTCAGGAAACTAACCTCACATGTGTACCAAACTACCACACTAATAGCAGAAAACACAATAATCACCCTGAGAGGATGGTTATATTTTCTAACTACTCTTTCCACTAACACCCTAGAAAAAACTCTCAAATAGGTGCTTCCTGCCATTGGAATCTGAACCATTGGATCTCCCAACTAGAACCAATTTCCCACCACTAGAATAATATTTGAGTTTTGCTTCTGAAATAAGGGTTTGATCCACCACCTTTGAAAACCTATTTAAATAGAATATATTCAACTGAGAATTAATCTCATGTCTAAGTCCATCCTGGAAATGTCTTGAATTAGCTACCTCATCTCTTTCCAATGCTCAGACAAAGCATTTAAAGTCAATGGAGTGGACAACATAATCCATCATCATCATAATCCCCTGAGTCAAACTCATAAAATATGCTACCTTCCACTACCTCAAGGTCTTCATATAGAAATGTTCCAATTTTTTTTCCTAGAAACCCTTCCACAATATGACCTCTACCAACTCAATCTTAACTAAGATGTCCCACTATCACCTTTTCTTTCCTCACAACATACAAGCTACCAACTTGGATATCTTCTCAGGAGGAGTCTCTAAGTGATCAAGAATTGTCTGGATAGAATCTATCCCAAACTTGGATACATTAGGTCCACCCTTTACAATGATAGTCTAAGGTTGTTGTAGCTGACACTCTCTAGTCATCTCAAACATACTCAGCACGACCCACCCTGGGTCCTGTTCTATCATCTATATAAAACAAGAAAGGTTCTCATATAACTTCTCCACTCCTCTATTACCCTGGATCACTGGGGTCTCTTGTTCCACTTTCAGAGGATCATTCTTGGAAACATCCTCTTGTTTCCCAACCGATACACATCATCATGGTGAATTTTCCTACAATACCAAACACACATATCAAAACACATAACACAAAACATGCACAGTTTACATAAAAGAAGGCCTCCACTAGACATAAACCACCCATTCCACAAACAAAATCCCAACAAACATCATAACACCTTTATCACTACCCTTATCCATCTTAACCATGGATCATGGTCAAAATGGGGAAAACCAACTCATACCACCACAATACCATTTCATTAACATTCTTTTTAACCATTTCCATTCTCATGACATAAATCATTCTCTTTTAGGAACCCTTACATCTTTAAAACTTGTTATCACCAAAATTTTATCCCATTTATATATTTTTATTAGACACTATTATTTAACCGTTATTTCACATTATTTAAAATTTAACCATTTTCATCATCTTTATTAGACACTTTTTTTTTGAAAATTTCAAAGAAAATGAGGTGCATTCTATCCTTCACATCGTACACACTCTCCCTGTGTGTGCCTACCAAGATGCATGCCATATATACCCCTAGGTATCTAATACGATGTATGAATGCACAAACTCCTACCATTTCGTCCATGAGAAAGATATCATAAAATAGTCATATAACACAATGAGTGCATCACCCAATAGTGAAATATCATTCAACTGTAACAACACACATAAAAAAAATCCCACCATGGGTACTTGGGATTTTTCTCATACATGGGTTAACTACTCCCATGTGCAACCTCATTTCCAAGGATCGAAACATCCTATTCTTCCATCTAACAACCAAAAAATATTAAGATAACATAAAATAACTACTTTGATACCACTTTGTAACATACCAAACTAGGAGACCACTAAACTGGTTCCCTAAGAAGAGTTTCTACATGACCTCAGGCATGCCACCCTATAAGCCATAGGCTATCAACTAGAGTTGAGGGCCCGATAGGTCACATAGGGAGACTATACCCTCTTTATCAGAGTAATCCACATTAGATAAAATATGAAATAAAGGAAACAATAAAAAATAAACATGAATTACCAACCATTTACTAAAATTGGGAACAATCCCACAACCAAACAGTAAATATTCCATGTCATTTCATGCAGTGGAAAGTGTAAGGAAAAAAAACTAAAGAATCCCTAAAACCAGATCTGACACTAAGTATGGTCCCATCATCTATGAATATACCATTCCCAATAAATACTCTAGCATAGGGACCTTACCCTTTTTCTGAGTAACAACCATAAAGTCTGCTCGAGTACCCAATGGAAGACTGAATAGGGTGTGAGTAAATCTTAGTAGGCCACCACCAATGGTGTATACAAAATATCCAGTCTAAAAAGATAGTTTATTCAACTACTAAAATAGTAACATGATAAATAAAATATAAAATAGGTGCTAATAATTAATTTTTTTTCTTAAACTGTTTACATCTATTGATCTATGGGGTTGGCAATTCATTTATTACACAATAACCTATGTTGGTCAAATACTATGCATATGGGGATAATTCGAGTTCCCTATCTCACTAGGAAACCATTTCACAAATAATTACATCTCACTTACCTTGGATCCTCAGTCCAAGTAGCCTCATCCAATGTAACCGTTAGTGGTATATAGCCTCAGTACGAATCCCTAACCTGTGTATTCTAGGGGTGTGGTTTAGAACCCCAGTCTAACCCAACCCATGGGTATATAACCTCAATTCAATACCCCAAAAACCACCACGCCATGTGAACATGATTCTTCAACCATTTAACTCATACACCATATCAAAGTCCATACTCAGTTAATACACATAACATTCCCAATTCATTGTTTGTTCAGAATATAATTCATATTCATACCATAAGCCATTAAAACATTCTCATTCACATTCCTTAACTCATTTACATATTTCCATTTCATCCCATAACTCATTTATCACATTCAATTTAATTCATTTAACCCATTCACAATATTAAAAACACCTCCTTAGGCCATGAAAACAAATAGGAACAACTACCATTCAAGCCTTTTTCAGAATTCAATATAACATTAAAACATTTTTATTATGGGTTATACTTCATCAAAAATCAATTCTATGCTTATCATTATAAGTTTCCATGTTTGGGATGATGGCACACCCCATGGGTGGCCCTATAATAGGTCTAATCCGCCACAATGCATCCCAATGAGATCATGAGGGGCTAAATTCATCATTTACCTAACCAATTTACCAAATATTACTAATGGAATAAAAAAAATAAGGAACCATAACAGAACCAGATACACAAAAACCAAACATCAAGACTATGGGATATAACTTGCAGACCACCTATCTCGATTCTGAAGAAAAATGCTCGCTTAACCTTATCCTTTGATTCAGATTTGAACACCTTTAAAATCCCCAACCTAAGAACTACTATAAAAAAGTGGTTTTTAAGGATTTGGAATAAGGAGAACAACTACCTAATATATAATCCAATAAAGATATGGAAGAGGAAAGTTAGACCCACATAGAGCTTCGATTTTCAACCAAGAGTGCTCTAAATGGCCTAAAAATGAAAGAGATCAATACTTGGGAGGATTGGGGAGTTTTTATTTGTCCCTAGGGTTGAAGGAGGGATAATGGAGGATGATTTATAATACATAAGAAATGAGAGAAAAAATTGGTAAAATACTACTTTTAAAGGGGTGCATGGTTTGGCCATACGGTTGGCCAAATGATGGGATAACCCTGTGCCACCCTCTGTCCAAGAGGGGGCCAGGCTACGTGGTTACCTAAGGATTACAAATGGTTTGAAAAACCATGTGCTGACCACGCGGGATGGCTCTGTCCAAGTCTACATGGTTTTTCCTTCCCCATTTTATAGTTTCTTCAAACCGTTCACCCCTTCTCTAGACATGTACAGTTAAGGTGCATAGTTACTACTAACCATGCACCAACCATGCTACATTCACCGGATGAACCCATTATTTCTTTCATGTCTTTAACCCCCATAACGCCCCAAGACTCCTTATACACTTTAAAAACGTCCCTTTAACCAAAATAAAGATACTTAAACAAGAATGTACCTCAAAGGAAGTTTGGTATCCAACACGATAAGTGGATACATGGCGTGTAGTTGGCATGTACACATTGTATAGTCTGGCCAAGTCAACATGCCAAAACCCTTGACATGTAACCTAGATACATGAAAATTAAGGTACACAAAGTGTAGCTGAATAGTACATGATGTATAGTCTCCCAATTACTGAAATAATTCAATTACATTAAATTTACAATTGAAGCATTAAAACCACATTGCTTTGATTAACACTTTAAGTGTTTGGAAATTTAATAAGGGTTTTAATGAATTTTAAATTCTCTATTAGTTTATTGTAATAAATATACAACTATTGGTTCTATCATTTATTTTATATTAATGAAGTTATGATGGTTATATTCAATAGGATTCTAATTATCATTAAGATGAAAGGGAATTAATTAATTAATTAAAAAAATCATGTTTATCTTAATAATAAAGAACAGATAAATAAATTAATATTAGACATTTAATTTTCATATACATTGCATGTATGACCATTCATGAGGTACACCAAGACCAGTGTATGTGTTGACTTTTATTTATTTTAATTTATGTCATGGTTTTGCAATTATTTATTATTAAATTAAATACTATGTCCTATTACCCATCCCTCTCTCCATTATTATGTAGGACCTATATGTCCAAGGGTATTTATGTAATTCCTTTTTAACAAATCCTTTGTTTCCACTCACCTATGTGTGATTTATAAATAATTATAATTAATGGATTCACCCAAGGTGCATGGATGTGGTTCAAGATAGAATCATAATGATGCCAACCCAGATGTTACACAAGTGGACATGTGGAATACTGTAACTCATTCCAAGACTAGAAATAAGAGTTATTTCCCCCAAGTCATAGGTTGATTTAATATCCTCTCATTAAATCAACTATTTGATAGATCTCATGAACGAGTCATTTAATTAATTATTTATTTATGTCCATGCAATTATTTATTTTATGGATGTAAGACCATGATCAAATAAATAAATAAATTAATGTGCAAATATAGGATTTAAATAAATGTATTATGTGTAAATGTTTTATCCATTATGGTTAATTAATTATGTAACATACACTTAATATTAATAAGATATGTAAAGGATTAAACAAGATAAAATTTATGCATAATAAATTAAAATCCATTAATTAAATATTAAGTAAAACTTGGCCTAACATTACTTGATTAGGAATGAAATCCATATTACTAAGTGTTTGACCAACCATTTTTGGGTCACTTAATTTTAATTTTAATTTCTTATTAATATTATGGGTTGACTTAACCATATTATATCAAGAGAAGTATCTCTAACTAGACTTTATGTAACTTGGAGGGATGTGTTGAGGAAATCCAATTTTGGATTTTAGGATAGGGGAGTCTACTCAATAGATCAAGGATCTAAAATCCCATAGTTGGAAAAGATCCCATACCTAAATACCTCCAAGTATCTTGACCAACCCTCACTGGGGTTATTCGAAGGATAATATGGATCATCACTACTAGAATTTTCTAGCTATTAGAACTTCCAAGTTTAATGGTGAGGGCTATTGGTACTTGATAAAATAGTAGGAGATTTAATAAAATCAATTAATTTATTATTTCTCACAAAAATTGTAATCAATAAACATACTAATAATATTCTCTTTAATTATAGAATAAAATGGAAAGATCTCCATCCACATTATACATATGATTAATATTGGATAAATACATCCTCCTTACTAGTAGTAACTTAAAGGAGTGGTTTAGATGCCTTTGGTCATGCTAAGACAGGAAAAAAAAATTATGTGCTATAATCCTTAATTCCTGATCCACCTTCCAAGGAGGAGAGTGATGAATAGTTCTTTTTCTATAAAAAACATTTGAGCAATACAATCAATGTTCAATGTTTGATGCATTTTTCTATGTCTAGCAGACTCATTAATTCTCATGAATACATGGATACATAAAACATTCTTGAGAACCTCTGTGGTCTTTACCAGGAGAGAGCTTGATAGGAAAAGTTTGATATTTATAGGGTGGTCTTTTAGATCAATCGTAGAGAGGGTGCCCCAGCCGGGCCTCACATTGCAAAATGCATTAGCTACATTGATCACTTATAGGTTCTAGGGTTTAAACTCCCAAAATAACTAGGCAACAATATCATTCCTTTCATCACTCCCTCATAGATTCTTCAGCTTTATTGTAAATTTTAATATGAAAGACATTGAGAAGTATCATCTAGATATTCTTACTCTCCTTCACTAAGTGGATAAGGATATGAAGTGTGAAAAGCCTTCCGTCTTTATGGTGAAAAAACAGAAAGGGAAAGAGAATAGATATAAGTCCAAATCTTTTTTACTCCCTTCCAAGAAGTGTAAGATCAAGGGGAAAGCAAGGAAAAAAGATGATATTTATTTTTCAAGTGGGAATTAGGGACAATAGAAGAAAAACTATACCCAACCGAAGAAGCAAGGGGAAGCTTCAGGTTCATTCGTTATTGAGTAAAATTTATCTATTTCTACAAATTTTTTATTAGATATAGCTTGTGGTTCTCACATATATATTCAAATATAAATTAGATTAAGAAATATTGATCGAGGGTAGGTAGATCTATGAGTATCCAACTGAGATAAAATTGCTACTATAGATATCGAGGAACCATTGCCTCACATTGCTAACTAGAATGATATTAGTTTTAAAGGGTTTTTTATTTTGTGCCTTCAGTTACCAAAAACATCATATCTATATCCATAATTGATAAGGATGGATTTATTTCCAAGTTCAAAAATAAATTTTTTTCCTTTTATAAAGATAGAATTTTTTAAGGTAAAGTACATTTAAATAACAGTCTTTATGTGATGGATTACATGAACTAAGTAATGGAAATAGATAATAAAACTACTTCCCATGAATCATACCACACCCAACTATATCACCACCGACTAGATCATGTAAATTAATAGTGCTTGAATAGACTATACTATGATGGATATTTAGATTATTTTGAACTAAAATCACCTGGTATATGTCTTTCATATTTACAAGGTAAAATTACCATATCCCCATTTAGTGGAAAAGGTGAAAGGGCCAAATATATTCCTGAATTAGTTTATACAGATGTGTGAGGACCATTTCCTATTGAAGTGAATGGTGGGTATTCATAATTCATGACCTTTATTGATGATTTTAGTAGATATGGATATGTCAACTTAATGATATATAAGTCATATTATTTTAATAAATTCAAAGAATAAAACAATGAAGTTAAGAACCATCTAGGTAAGAAGATTAAGAAACTCCACTCAGGACGTGGTGTAGAATATCTTAATCAAGAATTCAATGATTACTTATAGAAGTTTGTGATCCTATATCAACTCAGTCCTCCTTATACACCAAAGTGGAATGATGTAAGTGAAAGGAGGAACCATATGTTGTTGTACATGGTGTGATCAAAGATGATTCATGCGAGTCTTCCATTATCTTTTTGGGGATACACATTAAAAAAAATACTAAACCAAGTGAAACTAATGTGGAAGTTGATATACCATACCATTTATGGAATATAAAGAAAACCATGTTGTCATACTTACATGGGTGGGGTTGTGAATCACTTTTTAAGTCCTCTTTAGGTAAAAAACTTTCACCCCAAGGCAAAAAGTGTACCTTTATAGGATACCCCAAAGAAACAAGGATATATTACATATATGATCCCTCATAAAAAAAGTTAATAGTGAAAAGACACACCATATTATTTGAGAGGGAGCACATATATAAAAGATACAGTGGGAGAAATATATACTTCAATGAAGTTGAGACTCAAGGTATACAAGAGTTGGCACAAGAACAGATTCCAAAATGCCTTGTGGAAGAAGAAACTATTCGAGAGACACAAGTACTGCGTTTGAGTACAAGAGAAGTTAGAGTACTAGAAAAGTATGGTTTTATAGTCACCGAGGATAGTGACTCATTATTAGTTGATAATAATGATCTTCTAACCTACAAGGAAGCATCAAGTGTCATAGATGTTTCCATATGGAAAGAATCCACGAATTCTAAAATGGATTCCACGTACCAAAAACACGTTTGTATTTTGGTAGATCCTATAGTGGATGTAAATCCTATTCATTTCAAATGGGTATTCAAGAAGAATATGGACATGGAAGGACAATTCAGTACCTATAAGGTACGAATGGTTGCAAAAGGGTTTAAAAAACATCATGAAATTGAATGTGATAGAATATATTCACTAGTTTCAATGTTTAAATCCATCAAAATTCTACTTTTAATTACAGATTAACATGACCATGTGATTTGGAAAATGGATGCCAAAATAACCTTTCTTAACAGAAACCTTTAAGAAGATGTCTATATGACACAACCCAACTGGTTTTTGAATCCAAATGATTCCAAAAAGATATGAAAATTGAATAAATCCATTTAGGGATTAAATATAGGTCTTAGAACATTCATTTTTATGAATAAATAATAGAATTAGTTTGCATAAAGAATTAATTTGAGACTTGTGTCTATAAATGGTTTAGTGTGAGTGAAATCATTTTCTCAATAGTATATATCGATGAAATATTACTTATTATAAATGAAATACCAGTCTTACACTATTTTAAAGAATAGTTGAATAAATTATTCTCTATGAAAGACTTGGATGAGGTAGCATATATTCTTGGGATCAAGATCCATCATGATAGATCCAAGAGACCACTCATCCCAAGTCAAAGTAAATACATTGATAATATATTTAAGAGATTTAGTATGAAACAATCCAAGGGGTGACTGTTACTAGTGGCACATGGAATTCATATTTCCAGGAAGTTGTTTCCTTAGACACATGAGGAAATAAATAGAATAGAAAGGATTCCATATGCATCAATGATTTGGTTATTCATGTATATTAGGATATATACTAGGATAGATGTATCCTACGCATTAAGCGTGGTAAGAAGATATCAAGCTGACCTAGGTGACCTCTATTGGATAGTAGTCAAGATAATTCTTAAGTATCTAAGGAATACTAAGGATATGTTCCTATTTTATGAAGGAGATGAGGAACTTTTCATCAGAAGATATTCATATGATAGTTTCCAAATAGATAATATGACATGAAGTTAAAAATATGATACATCTTCACTTTTAATGGAGGTGCTGTGAGTTGGAAGAACTCTAAACAAACTATGGTTGTTGATTATATAGTAGAGTATGAGTATATTGTGGTTCTGAGGCAGGTAAAAATTAGCATAAATGCACAAATTCATCCAAGAGATTTACTTGTCACCTAATAGTAAAGATCCCATTGCACTCTATTGTGATAATTCTATAGCAGTGGCTCTCGCAAAAGAGACAAGGTCACATTAGAATAAGAAGAAAAAGCTTTATAAGTATCATCTCTTGAGGGATTTTTCTTAAAAATGCGAGTTTTCAGTGATAAGTATTTCTATAGAAGACAATGTGGAATATTCATTTACTAAATCCTTGAATCAAAAGAAACATGATTATCATGTGAGGTCCAACAGACTGAAAGTTGTAGGCAGTTGGATCTAGTCCAAGTGCGGGTTTTTTTTGAGTTTGTGTTCTAGTGAAAAATATTTATAGTTTGATTACAAATATATTTGATACATTGAATATTAATAAAAAAAATTATTACATATTTCTCATTGTTCTATATGGATCTAATGTAATAATTTTCTAGAGTATATATCGAATTGATAAGGTCATAGTAGTTCCCTGCTATGATGAGAACCTTAATGTGCTATGAATATATTCTTAAATAATGTTATGTGTTTGGATAACTTAATAAAATGGGACAAATATTACATAAACTGTCAAGTGAAAGTAATCATAAGTAGACAAGGATTCTTCTAATGAAGTTCGTACTTGGTAATCTTTAAGACAAGATATTATGAGAATAAACCTTCTAGTAGGAATTCTGCATTTTTTTTTGTGTCATAAAATATTACTATATATGAATTTGTGTAATGGTTCTTAGAATTTAAGATTATCAATTATTCATTTCATGACTCAATCACTTAGATTTGATGATGAAAACCGTGATGACACATGTTCATAGTGAGGCTGGGTACGTTCGGTATGTCACAATTAACATGTCATTAATAGATAAATTGAGGAAGGATTTGTCCCTTATATATTTATATAATTTGACATCTTGGAACTTTTATTATAATAGAACTATAAAATTACATTACATGGCCATGGTAAAATGATGCATTTATTTTAGATATTCAAAGGAAGACACATCGAGCATATAGGTTGGTGACACAAATGTACAACCTACTTGATGAGATATTGTGACTAAGGTATTATATTACATAGTGATCATTCATATGTGGTTATTACTATTGAAACATTAAGTTATTTATATTATGTTTCTTTAACCATTACTATATAATAATCTTGAACTGTAGGCAAACCCGCCTAATGCCAAATAGAAATAATCCTAGAGGGTCACACACTAAGTATTTCTAATGATCATTATTAAATTATATTTGAATTAAATTAATTGAATAAATATTATTCTCAAGACTGAGGGATAATTTTATTCATGTATTATCGATTAAAAATATTTGTTTATGAGTGAAATATTTAAATGAAATATTTATTCAGGTATTTAATAAATGTTAGAGGAGTTCTAATGAAGCAAGATCAGGTCTAGTAAAAAAATTAATAAATAATATGATTAAATAATATTTATTATTTCACAAGTTGGAACGTACGACAAAATAATAATAGTAATATTATTATGTGGCATGAGATTTATTAAAGCTAATAATATTATTAAGGTTTGACATGTAATTAAATAATATTTTAACCTAAACCCTATCTCTATAAATATATGTTTATGTCTATTGTGTAGGGTGTGCAATTGAAAATTAAGAATTTTTGTGTACAATGAATTATCTCTCGAATATTACCTCCCTCTATTTCTTAAGAATGAGAAATTCAAGTGATATTATTTCAAGACTGAAGGATAAGACATCAAGAAAAATAATGCAAGATAATAAATTCACCATGCTAGCACTTGAATATCGATAGGCATTGATTGAAGATCAAAGGAGCACATATGGATCACTACTAGAGGGGTTCTATCCTTGGATCCTTATAGTGAAATAAAGATAATCCAAAAGGGTCTTTTAAAAAGATCAACATTCACATTAAAGAAATATCCTAATCCTAGGTATTCATTTCTTTCGATATTAAGTAAATTAATTATAAATTTAATGTGAAATATCATCATTTTGGGTTTTAGGAAACTAAATATTAAAATAAATTTTAATATATTACCCACCACCACACATTTATTCTATGTCCAAAACCAAAAACTTACCTTTAAGGATTTTTCTATTATTTTAATCAAAGCACATCTTGATGAATTTAATAAAATTATAATTGATCAAACTAATATTAATGTTTCTATTGATGATGAATATCAAGACATTATCCTGGTTATTTATCTTGTCAATTTATATAGTACTCTTGGTGAAACTATAATGTTTGATCAAGAATATTTAACTCTTGAATAAATTAAGTCATATTTACTTTCTAAGGAAATTCATAATAAAACTAAAGTAAAGTATATGGTAGAGTTTTTTTTACTATGGGTAGACCTAAAAATAGAAATAAAAAGAAAGAAAATATTTAGGGAAATAATAAGAACCAAAATAAAAAATAGTCTTGATGAAGTATATTTAAGTATAAGTCTAGGTTGGATACCTATTACAATTGTGGGAAAACTAGCCATATTAGACAATAATTTAGGAATACCAAATAAAAATAAAAGCATAATAAACCTATTGACCAATTCTTATTTTTAGATGTTATTTATGATAGTGTTGAGGCTCTTAATGTGTCTTTGCATGCCTTGTCTAGTGAGTGGGTGTTAGACTCTGGTTGTTCCTTTAATTTATTTCTAGATAGAGAGTCATCTCTTGAGTTGAATGAAAGAGTATAAGGAGATGTTATTCTTGGTAATAATAAGAGGTATCAGGTTAGGGGTATAGGCTCTCTTTTATTAGAGATCATGACTATTTAGTTGTCACATTTCTTGATGTTATGTAGGTCCTAGACCTATATAGGAATGCCATATCTCTATTTGTTTTAGACCAAAAAGGATATTACTTCAAGACATAATTAGGTTTTATTAAGATCTACAAATGATCTAAAATAGTTATTAAAGGATATCTTTAAATGGTATCTATGTTTTAGATGGGAAAACTCACTGTAGATAGTTTGGTAGCACCTGTGTCACTAATATAGATAATACCCTGCTTTGGCATAGAATGTTGGGGAATTTAAACTCCAATAGTCTTCAGGAATTGAGTAAATTAGGATTTTTTAATGACATCACACATAAAAATATTCTATTTTTTTGATGATTGTGTCTTGGGTAAATCTAAAAGAGTCAGTTTTAATAGGCTATCTTTTAAGACTATTCATCCTTTTAGATACATCCATTATGACTTATCGGGTCCTTCTAGGATTTCCTCTCATAGAAAAGGCTCATAATTTGTGACATTTATTAATGATTTCCTTTGAAAATTTTGGATTTTCATTCTTCAAAAATTCCTAATGTATTTGAAATATTTAAAACTTGTAAATCCCTTGATGAAAATCTATATGGAAGAAAGATGAAGGACATGAGAATAGATAATGGTTCAGAATACGTATCATATGAATTTATAAAACATTCCGTGTCTAAGGGAACAATTATACACCATAATATTGAGGGAAATTCCCAACCGAATGGATTTCCTAAGCAGATGAACTACACTAAATTAGAGCGGGTTTGAAGCATGATTTTATCCTCAGGCCTACCCAAATAATTTTTTGTCGAGGAAGAAACTACCATCATGTATCTCATTAATATATGTCCTTTAATTGAGAATTAGTATAATACTCACGAAGAATTTTCATGTAACTGACTCTCTTCTAATAGTCACTTGAGAGATTTTTGGTTCACATATTATGCAAATGTTAAAACTAATAAACTTGAACCAAGATCTCTTAAATGAATTTTCATTGGTTATATCAAAGGGATTTAATGGTATAATATATGGGATGATAATCTAGTTTACCAAAAAATGTATAATAAATTGAGATGCTATCTTCCATGAATCCATTTCATCTAAAACCAAGTCTCGCACTGATTATAATGATCATACACTTTAAGCTAAGATTGACGAGACTGACCGACCAACCTTATTTGAGGCTCATATCGACTCCTCACTACCTAATCCTAAACTTTTGAACTAATTTCATTTAAAATATTATACATAATAAAATAATGAGCCTCCCAACAATTCTAGTGATGATTATATTACAAGTGCTAGAGTTAGGAGGATTATTAGAACTACTCACATTGTCTAGTATGACATGAGATCATTTTCATTCAAAAATTACAAGGATATTAAATAAGATGATCCCCAGACCTATAACCAATATATTAATGATAGAGACTCTAAGAATTTGACTGCTTCTAAGGATGATGATATGAATTCCTTAAAAAATAAAAACACTTTTTCTATTATTAATAATCCATTGAATTCCAAGGTAATTGTATGTAAGTGGATATTCAAAAGAAAGGAATATAAAACTAGAGATAAGAAGATTAAGTTTAAATATAGAGTTTTAACCAAGGTATTACCTGAATTAGAGGGAATTTAATACTTTAAAAACTTTTGTCCCATTGAAAATCATTCATCTATCTAATTATTACTTGATTTTTTTCTATTCCACGACTTTCATATAGAGAAGCTTGATGTTAAAACTTCTTTTCTTCACTAAAACACTATTGAGAAATTATACATGAAACCTACTAATGGTTATATGAATGTATTAAAATGTAATCAGGTATTTTTTTAAATAATTAATTGTATGGTTTATATAAAACATATAAATTATAAAATTTTATATATTTATTCTTGACAATCAGTTTAACAGAAGTAAACATGATTCATGTGTGTAATTTAAAACATTTAATAATTGCATAATTTATCTAGTGTTAAATGTTGACGATTATTAATAATTTTCAAAGATATAAAACTCATCACTTTTGTTAGGCCACATTAGAAGAATTATTTTGAAATGAAAGACCTTGATAATTCTAACCAGATTCTGAGAATGAAAATAATAATGGACTGAAGTAATAAAATAATTGAATTTTCATAACGTTCTTATATTTTTAAAATCCATAAAATATATTTGCTCGAAACTCTTAATCCTTATAATTTCCCTTTTTCATAGAATTTTAAGCTTTCACTATCTCAATTAACCATTATAGATCCTAATGTTTAATACACATCTAAAATATCATATTCTATCATTTTTTGTAGTATCTAGTATTCCATGATCTATAATACAACCCTTTAGAATCTACTAAAAGATACTAGATACAAGGTTTTAGTTATACAATATATAATGTACTATTTTTCTTTATAAATTTCAAATAGTCACAAAAGTTTCTTGAGAATATATAATTATACGTAATTTCATTAGTCACCCATTGTAACACATAACATAATCAATTTAGGTAGAAATCATTTCTCAAAACAACTAAAGCTATAATAAAAAATGAATTAAAAATTTAGATTATGAAATCAACCCATGATGATGTAGGTTTTAAAGATAGAGAAATCTAGTCAGGTCTATTCCCAACAATGGTTTTTTCATTGAATACAATGAATAAATCATAAAAACATGAAGACACATAACATGTCTCATGATAATATCTGAGGAACCAAGATAAATAATTATATAATTAGGATAAATGATCTTTAATGTTAAATTGAAAGTTAATTTAAAATTAATAATTACCTCTATATTGATTACTTTATTCAAAGAAGAAGTTTATCTCCTAAACTCCATTTAGGCTGTAATTTCATTGTGCTATGATTATTCAAGGATAGAATCACTATAGCAGTGATCCACACATATTCCTTGATGTTGAAGCATCATCGATGGTACAATGGGTGCTAGTACAGTGGTACATATCATTTTTTGTCACTTTCAATTGATTGAAACACAATACATTATAGATAAAGGATTTATTCTCATTCTATTGATCTTGAGAGGATGAAGGAGGTGGACGAATCTCTTAGGATTTAGAGGGAACCCTAGAGATGTTCTTAATAGAGATAATTATACAGGAAGGAGAACCACTACACAATATAAAATGATTCTTAAATTTTTACAAGGTTCTAGAATAAATGAAATAATTGAGTATATATAGATCTTGATTTAGAGAATTATCTGTTGAACAAAGGCTCTTATATAATATCTTTGTCACATCTCTATAGTTCTTTTGATACATTTTCTATTTTATTTTTGGTATTACCATTATTACGTGGCTTACGCAGGTGTTTTCTACGAAAAATAAAAAAATTTCAAGTATAAAAAAAGAGTTTCATGGTTGGCGTATGGTTAGTAGAAACTGTGCACCAGACCAGTGTAAAATATGTGACTAGGATAGTGGCACTGTCCAGGACACATGTTTAGGTGCATGGGAATGCACCCTCATAGTGAAAACCATATGACCGGGATAGTGGAACTCTCCATGAAGAATGGCTAAGAACATGGGAATTCTACCTCTCTAGTTAAACTGTGAACCCCCTTTTCCTCTTAGAAAGAGGTGCACACGGTTCGTGCATAGTTTGGAAAACCATGAATCCAAACCATACAACCTTCCATATCTTTAAGACTTTTTAAAATCCTACCTTTTACATCTTCGATTTTAAGACCCTAACCCCTCTTTCACACCCCATTAGTCCCCTAAATCCCTAGACATGCTTCCATATCCTCTTACACTCCCTTTGGATCCAATTATTGGGTATATTTGGGACATATTATTCAAGGAATTCTCATGTAAGCTTCTCATCTCTTATACTATTCCCTATTATTGTTCCCTTATCTCTTATTTCTCATGTTCTATTTTTTCCAGTGTTTAGGTTAAGCTATTTTAGGTTTAATATCATTTATTTGGTTTAAATATTATTGGTTTTGGGGTTTTATTGCCTTTATAGGGTCTCTTGTTAGTGCATCTTGTGGTCCTCACCCAGATTTGTGATGATTTTAAGCAAGTGGTAGGTGGTTCCATGCCATTCCATTATTTGATGACCTTATTATGATTTCTTTGGTTTCCAAATGGGTTTTATAAATTGTGGGGGTGGTGTGAAATTTTTTTCCATTAGTTTTTGTTTGATTTCAAGGTTTAATAGTGAAATGACCTTTGTAAATGGTTGTTTGTCTAGAATGGTTTTAATTATTGAAATTTTGATTGTATAAAAAGGTATTTCACTTGGTATAGAGATTAGAATTAAGAACATGGGAACCCAGGGTATCTAGGTGGGTTGATATGGACTAGTATGCCATTTGGGCCAACTAGGAAATGAATTGGGATCTTTAAAAAGTTCATGTTACAACACTAACTAAACGAATGACGATGACTTGGGGACTGCTAAAACATTGACTGTAACCTATCAAGAGGTTCATGCATGTGAATGTTCTATTTCGATTGATCCCCAAGGTACAAGGATCCTAGAACCATAATAACATAGTTGCTTAGGGATTCTAACATGGTTCTTTGATGTTATTTTAACCTGTTTTTGATTATATTTACATTGTTGACCTATTATATAAATAAAACCCATTTTCATTCCAAATTTTTTTAAAATAATTATTTTGAAAACTAGCATGTTAATTTTTCATATAATGTTATTGCATGGAATCTTTTTTTATGGAATCCTACTGGGAAATTTATCTCACACCCTACATACACCCTCAGGTGTATGTAGACCTTTTTATGTCTAACCAAGGTAAAGTTAAGGCTTTCTGTGGTTATGATGGTCGTTCTTTGTGGTAGAGATCCTTTTGGGAAGGTGTTGTTGGTGGTGGAATGGGGTTTCGACCCACATGTTGCATGAATATTTTGTTCATCTAGCTGAACCCTAACCATTTTTGATGGTTTTGATTATAATTGTACTTGTAAAATGTATAAATCACTTTTGTATCATTAATCCCATTTTTATTATGGCATGAATTGGATGTTGATTTAGTCATATGCAACCATTTTTTGTTGTTGGTTGATTATTTAATGGGATAAAAAATTCCCAAATAATTTCTGTGATTCCCAAGCACTAGTTTCCATCCCATGGGGGTCAGGAACACCCTTTGGACCATGTCATAGACCAGGTCGGGTGTCAGGATGAATAATAGCTCAGAATAGTTCATGAGACTCTTAATCCCCTTAAAAACCCAAATCTAATAATAATAATAATAATAAAATTATTATTTATATGGTTTACACATGTCTCATGGATAATATAAATATCAATAAATAAATTAATATTTATTTAAATGATATTTAGTATATAATTTTCATTACTAGGAACCTAACACATCCTATCCACCTTCCTCAACATTTACCAAGCCTTAAATAATAAATATATTATTCATTTTATTAATAAATAAATAAATAAATATTATATTAATGGTCTTGAAAATAAATATTTATTTAAACATTTATCTCACATATAAATTGTGACATAATAAATATGACCTTTATAAATCCTAAATAAATATTATTCCTTGTTCATGAGAATAAAATTTATTTCAATTGTTAAATTCATATAGAATTCAACTGAGATTAAAGGAAATACTAAGCATGTGATTCTCTAGGACTTTTTTCAGTGGCATTAGGCATAATTTCCTAAAGTCTAATATCAACATCTAGAAACACATAAAGGAACCAATAGATAAAGATATTAATATCTCAATGAAGAAAACCACATATTAATTCTCACGATGTAATATAATCCATTTGTTTGTATATCTCATCAAGAAGGTTTCACACTTGTCTCATCAACCTATATACTCAATACTTCGTTCCTAGAATTTCTAAAATGAACCAATCAATTCACCATGACCATGGAATTTAGTTTTATGGTTTCATACCAATAAAAGGGACAAGGTATCAGCTTCTATAATATTTGAAGTTAAACACCCTTTCTTGACTTATTCATTAGTAACATACCTCCTATGATGCACCCAACACACCCTACTTTTTTGCGAGCATATAACATCATGATATTTATCAATACATCAAAATACAAGAATCATGATATATAATAATAATATCATAAATTAAAAGGATCATTACACTCTTTCATATATATTAATATTAATTACACTTAAACATGTGAAATTACTACTAGTGGGCCTGTCCTTATAATCTCTCATCTTGTAAATTACCAATTGTGAACTTTATGAGATGAAGTCGTTTCAACTTATGAGTATAAAACACATGATATTTTGAATCATCCATGTCCCATAATATAATCTTAAATGACCATAATACAAATTTTTATGAATATAATTATATAAATTTAATGTTCTCATCGTAGTGGGGAACTGTTATGATCATTTCAATGCGACATATACTTTAGAAAATCATCGCATTAAAGTTACACAAAAGAATAATGAATATATGATAAGAAATTTATTAATATTAAATTCCATGAATATACATAAAATATAAATTAAAAAGTTAAATACACCAATTTTTTTTAAAGGAATACTATGCTTGATAGATTTCTTAACACTTAACACCAAACTTTAAGTGAACTTCGATATACTTTAAAAATAATATTATTTAAATGTGATCGTTATAACCTTGACGTTAATTTGGAAAGTAAGAATGGTAATAAAAATATAATAAAAATAGGTTTATATTTTTTAATTAATTAAAATTTATGGATTAATTCATAATAAATAAGTATACAATATTTAGTAAATTCATTTTATGCTTCAAAAATATGTTTTCTTCAAAAAAGATTTTTATTGAATTTGTGTGTAGAAATTATAATTAATTTACACTATTTTGAAAAATTTTATTGTAGGTTTTTAATAAAATTTTTGAAATAAAAAATTTCAATAAAAAATTAGGGTGATTTATTGAGTTTTTTTAAAAAAGATTTATTTTTTAGTGAATAGTGAAAAATTCTGATTTTTGTTAAACTATCATTTATTTTCATTAAAAAAGTAATTTAAAATTTCCATTATGTTTTGAATTTCATCAAAAAGTAAAAAATTATCATTTAATTAGATATTATCTAATTAATTTCACATAAATCATCATTATACTTGATTTTGGTGTAAGTTCATTTTTAGGATGAAAAACACATTTTTTCTAAAAACTATTTTTATTGAATTTTACATGTGTGTATTAAAATCTATTTATGAAAATTAAATAGATTGAATATTGAAAAATGGATTCAATATTTGTATTTAGGAGGTTACAATTAGGTAAATATTTCCCTTTTAGTTTTAGTCATGATAAATAATAATTGTAGTAAATATTTGTCACCTTGGTAAGGGTAAAACGAGTAAAACAGGGTTAAATCTATGAGAAAAGTCTTAGAAATATCCCTAAATATTGTATTTCTTTTATTGGAGAAGTTTTTTTACCATAAAGATCCAATAGATGAAAATTTTGAAATTTATTTCCACTTTAATTTGATTATAACATTTATATTATTTTAAGTAAAGGATATGGTCAAAAATGTCACTCTCTTGCTTTTAATATCAATAGTATTTTTTAATAGGGATAAAAACAAGTTATGTTTAGGGATAAATGGTTATTTTAAATATTAATGATTTTTAATCATTTTAATTTATTTTTACATTTTATCTATGGAATAATTACCATAAATTCTTATGCAACACCGACACAATGTTTGATCAAATTAAAGAAAAATCATGTAAAGGATTTTAAAAACATTAAAAGTAATATAATATGGTTGAATTATTTATTTATAATTTTTTTTTTGAAAAAATAACATATCAATGAAATTTTAATTTTTTTATTCAAATTACATTATTTTCTTGATCTTTTTAAAATTTAAATTATGTGAATAACCTCAAAATGACTTTAAGGGTTACTTATGTAAAATAATATTTTATTAAATTATATAAAATTCATAAAAATATTATATTTATACAATTGAATGGTATATGGTCTATAATATCAACCATTATCTGCTTATTAGTCACCTTTCCTTTTATAATAATATTCATTACCCCTAAAAAGTAAAAAACTTTGATATCATGATAATCATAAAAAGTGTTTATATGGGGTTAAAACTAAGAGATAAGGGTTAAAAAATTATCTAAAATTCTATAAATATTATTTCATGTGATTATTTAGATTTATAATCATCCTAAACTCTAAATATATCAATTTTGATCTTTATTGAAATAAAAATTAATTTATATTAATTTAATACTTTAAGTAATTCTAATGGTGACCACCCACTTATAAAAGGGAACCTTTTATCCTCCCTTATTCAAAAATTTGAATACATTATCATATAAAATACCTACCCTAATAACATATTATCACCATTATTAACTTATTATATACTCTTTTGTTTCCAAAATTCTATCCTTTCAAGGTGAAAGGTGTAAACCAAAGGAGGTTTCTCAACAAAGTGGTAAAACTCTAAACCAGTTACTTTTTATTTTATTTCTTCTTATAATTACAATAAATATGTTATAAACATTATAAAATAATTAATAAATTTTCAAAAAATACTAATATGTTTTAATGATTATGGTACAACCATTTTCCACCTATTTTACATCATACAAAAAGAAAAAATATCATTTGTGCGTACCTACAACTTACCGTCTCCATGTAGCGGTAATTTTTTTTCATCACCATTTTACTTGGATAGTTATAAATATTTAAATAAGGAATATATATGATATTTATGATATAATTATGTTTCTGGAATATAATATATCATTTTCCATATTACCCTTAAATCCATTAAAAATGATACCATCTCTCGAGTGTACATGTGGACTACCATCTCAATGAAATTATATGATTCATTTTTCATGCCATCATTTCATAGATGATTATATACATATATATATAATGAATATATATTTTATTTCTATCATTATTAACATCTTGGATATTTTAAAACTATGATAATGAGGTAAGGACTAAATCTAATGATCAGAAACTTACACAAAAAGTAAAACAGTTAACATTTAAAAATAAAGATTTTAATAAATAGTTACTAATAAAAGAGTTTGGAAAAGTAATAAATAGATAATATATTATATTTTAAGAATTAATATGTTTATATTATAGAAGTATATATATTTTTTTAATTTATTACATAGGAGACTAAAATCACTTACAAAGAAAGTTAGACCCAAGGTAAGGGTTTCTTATTTCACTTTTGTTTCCTTGATACATATTCCATATTAACCAATTGTTTCTTTAATGTGGTGTATTTACTATAAATTTGATATTATATATCATTAATCCCTTTATATCAATGGTATTTAATGTTTCATTTTAATTTATTTATTTTTTGGGTGTTATGATTCAAAAGATACCAAAGCGGTAAGAGATTTATTTGAAAATCTCATTTTATTTCAGGATTGTTTATGTTCCATTTTCCGCTGGGAAAATTATATTCACCTAATATGTTAAACCCCATATATTCGTTTATACTATGGTTATTTTTGGGTTTTACCTGTTTTTTTCCATTTATTACATTATTATATCAAGAATCAACAAGTAACATGTAAGGGACTTTCATTTAAAAATCTCGTTTTCAAGATCTCCCCCGAACCATTTTCTTCCATGTCTATATTTTATTTAAAATTATTTTAAGAATATTTTTACTATTATAAAAATATTTATTAAATTTATTTTTACCCATTTTTTACATTCTATACAAATCCTTAAAAGTAATCTTCTTGTCATTTTTCTTATGTGGTAATTTTTACCAAATGTGTGAATGAAATATTTGTTTTAACATACACCAAACGAATGAATTTTTACACTGTCCTGAGTAATATTTTATTTTAAGATTACATTAAAAGTTTCCGTGGTTATTTTCAATGAAAAAGTTTCTACTAATATGATTTTGTTTTTATATTTTAAATAAGTTATTTCAAAATAAAAAGTTAATTTTCCTAAATAAATTCACTAATTATATTTTAAAGGTATATTATTATATGAAAACACCTATATATGTTAATAGAAATATAATATAATAATAAAATATTTATCATTTTTCCAGATGTTTTATAATGAAGAAATATTGATGTTCATATTCTTGATTTGATATAGATAATTATTGACTTATAAGGTATTTTGAGAATGAACTGCATTGATCATTCAAAATACAAGGAATGAAAATGATGTACAAGTGATGGGTGGATCCCAATTATATATAACCTTTTGATACGTTGAAAAGTTTCTTAATACAAAATAGGCAGCCACATTACCTAGGGATTTGGTCTAAACGTACCCATTTATTAACAATTATATCTTGGTTGAGTGGCCGTGATAGTAAGATTTATGATGTCTTGGTTAAGAGGCCTTGATCATGAATGTAAGAATATATTCATTTCCTTTACTAAGAAATAATTTTTTATTATCCTTGTGTTTTATATGTTGTTATTATCCATGAATTGTCATTTAATTCAAGTTGTTGACTGAATGTCATGTGTTTTTATTATCCACTCTTCTATATTGATTATGCCTCATTTACTCATAATATATTCTGTTTTACGCAACCATTACTAAGCATCTAAGCTCACAGTTTATTTGTTTTTACTTTCCCAAGGTTATGAATAAGGAATATTTTAATTAGTTTCACATATACAAATTATTTAATTTTACTATTTTTTTTTATTTTTTCTAATGTAAAATGAGAATCATGTATGTATTTGGTTCTTCAATACTAGTAAATTGATTGATCCTTGGTGGTAAGTTCCATTGTATCTCATTCCAATATAATGGAGTAGAATCCAACTCTGGGTTGTTAGATTTAGTACTGTATAGTTGGAATGAGATAAATTTAGTATAAACTTTGGAAAATATATTTTGGAAATCATAAATTAAAGAACAAAACCCAATGACTGACAGTAAGGAGAAGTATAAGGATAAGAGAACATACAAAGTTATAGAAAAGAAAGGACTATGGTTTTATTAGAAAATACATCTCAATCTAGATATTATTAATTGGATGTGTCTATGAAACATATGCGCCTAGGGGTAATAAATATGAAATGCGTGGATTGGGTATTAACACTATCATCACCAGTACACAATGAGTGGGACTAAGATTGTACACCCAATAATAAACTCACTGGGGATATTCTTAAGTTAATTCACATTTTTTATAAACCTCTATAAAGTATTTAAATATATAATTACCATATATAAAATAGGTTAAACCTAAGGTGTCATAGAATGAAAATAAGGAGTTATGATTTAGACATCCTATGAATGAATATTCATGATTATATGGGTTTTCACTATGATTATTATTGTTCACACCATTATTTAAAGTTTTAGTAAATGTTGGGAAAAAATCCCACAAGTTATCATTGAAGTATTTTTGAGGTGATTGTGTTTGTTGATAAAGCGGGCCTCCATGTTGTGTTTATTGATAAAGAAGACCACGATGTTCAATTTGTTGAAAAATGGGGTTTTCAGGGTGATTTATCATTTTTAAGATATGTTTTTGAAAATATATGATTGATAGAAGAACCTCAAAAAAGGAATGTATGATTTGATGGTGGTACCAAAAGAAAAGATATAAGGTGGCACTGTTTTCTAGTGTTTGAAAAGTTTTTGGGCCTCAAAATCGACAAATAGAGAAAAATATTTTTGTTAAAGAGACTCACGCGCCAGTGTCCTAGAGGCTTTGAAACTTGAGCACCATATGTTTTTCAAGGATATAATATCAAAATTTGGAAAAGGAAATATGGGGGCCCTTTTTTTGGTTTGGGCACACAAGGTGACTAGGGCGACAGAGGCTTACGTAACTGGACTTGTGCGCTGGGAGGAGACTTGAATGCTGATGATCAGGGTGCCCAAAATGCCTATAAATAGAGGGCTACCACTCCTCATTTTTTACAGAGTTCAAAAATTAGAGAAAATTAGAGCTCTAGTCGTGCATGTGGTTTGGTCGCGTAAGTGGTGGTATGGGTGCACAAGTATAAGGTTATTCTAAAGTTGCGTTCCCATTGATTATTGCATGCCAATATTGGTTTGGGCATAAACAGGTGTGAGTTGCCCAAGTTTTGAGTTGGCGAAGGGAGTTTTGCACAAGTGGTTAGTTGAAACTTATGCACCAGGCTTGAAGAAGTGTACTAAGGCATAGAGAAGCGGGGCAGGTTTGGAGAAGCATGCTGATCATTCTAGGGATGTGTGAAAGTTAGAAGATTTCTCGGTACACCTATGGTAAAGTTGTATGATAAAAGTGGATCTTCAACCAAGCATATACATAAAGAGAAAGATGCATTCGTTATAGATAATGAAAGGACCTAAAAGTCTTTAAACTATTATTGGATCTTCTGAAGCAGTAGTGTGCTCTCTTCAGTTGAGAGAGCAGTGAGATTTCAAATTGTGATTGGTTATAAACCAGAAGGGACACTGAGTCCGCTCCAAACTTTTTAAACAGCAGTGCACTTTTAGTGGATTTGGTACATCATCACATTGTTGGTGTATTCTCCTTGGACATAGCCCAGTGAGGGTGAACCAAGTAAAATTTCTATGTCCTGCTCTTTCCTTAAGATTTGTTCATACTCTGCAACGAGAAGGAGAGAGAAGAGAGTTTTGTCTAAAAATGAAACAAGATCAATAGGGGTAGTTTTTTAATATGTCATACCCTGATTCACCCCCCTCTCAGTGTATCTAACCTAGTAGACCTAACAATTGGTATCAGAGGGAAAGGTTGATATCAGTGTTTCTCTCTCAAATGGAGATCACCAATCATAAAGGGATTTTAATCTTTGACTGGAACAATTTTCAGTTATGGAAGAATCAGATACAACACTACTTTTTATCTCTGAGAATGGATGTGTTCATAAAATAAATACATGACATAACTACCGATATTAATAGTGGTTCATTATCAAAAGCTGAGGGAAGAGAATTTGATGTTGATGCCAAGAGAATCAATGCTTTAGGGGGAGCCCTATCCAATGCTATCTATACGAAGGTGATGTCATGAAAAACATCACATGCTATGTGGGAAAATCTATTGAATATATATGAAGGAGATACAAAGGTCATAAAGGAAAAGTTGCAAGTTCTGTGGAATAAGTATGAAGATATGAGAATGAAACCAAATGAGTATGTTGATGAATTATTTGACAAGGTTAATATCATTTTGGAATAAATGTGATGTCTTGTTGTAGTTATTGAAGACATAAATTTTTTGAAGCGCATCTTGAGAAAGCTTCCACCTAGGTTCAATCCGAAAGTTTCAATTTTGGAAGATAAAGACCTGAAAGAGCTGACATTAGATAACTTCCACAACACCCTTTTTTCATATGAAATGATAAATGACGATAATGATGCTGTGGAAAAGGGGTAATCTAACGAGGTGGAATTCAAAGCCATAAAGAATATCACTATTGAAGATTCTCAAGAAGATGAAGAGACAGATGAGGTGATGTCATTACTTTCTTCAAACCTACAAAGAGAAAAAGGAAAGTTCAAAGGGAAACTTCCACTAGCATGTTTTCGATGTGGAAATATTGGACATCTTACAACAAGGTTCCCCAAGATGTTCTAAGAAGATGATGAGGATGAAGTTGAAATTCACAAGAAGAAGAATTCTGCCTATATGAAAGGAAAGAAACAATTCAAGAGAAATTTCTTTAAGAAAAATAATCTTCTCTCAAAAGAATGTGGTAATTCAGATGAGTAAGAGGTTGAAGAGATAGAGAACTGCATAGATCAAGGAGAGAATGCTATGGTGGTAGTTGTTGGTAGTTCTTAGAAAAAGGGATAAACCGACACTGATAAAGAAGAAGAGGAAATCTAAGTAAGATTCGACATAGAAGATGAATTAGAAGCATCTATTGAAGAGATAGATGTTTGGAGAGAAAAAAGAAAGAAAAAAATAAGGTTGAACATGATGCCAAACTCTACATGCAATAGCAATAAGAAGAGAAGTATGTGCTGATAAACGAAATTGAAAACCTTAAGTCTTCTAGCCCAGAGATCTTAAAAAAAGTTGATGAATATAAACTCATGGTTGAAGAAAATAAAAGGGAGATTGATGGATTTAATAACACAATAAAATATCAAATCAATCATATTAAAGAACTTTAAGGAGAAGTTGTCAGTTTCAAATAAAATTTAGGGATCAAGAAAAACTATTTACTCCTACTGAGACATCAGGACAGTAGATCACTTATAAAACTGAGAAGCTAAAAGTGGAGCATAATGGTTCAGTAGAAATGAAGCATCAATTATGTTTAGATACTAAGGTCGATGGGGGGATTGATCAAAAATAAAAATCTATAAAAATTGAAGTGAGACCAAAAGCACCCATTCTGAGATTGAAGGTTGATTTGGGCACAAAGAAGAATCAGAATTTTTAGAGATCCCAAGGGGAAACTAGTAGCATAGAAGTGACCCAAAGGAATGAACCTTATATCTGGTGTTATTGTTGTAGAAAGATAGGACATTCATAGTATATGTGTTCCATAACCAAGAGATATCAAAGGGCACAAGAATAGCAGTGACAGCTAGACAGATCTTGAAATTTTAGAGCATCCTTTGAGGGACATTGTTTTTGGTGTGGAGGATTTGGGAACATGGATAGATACTCTACATTGACCATACAGAGGAGTGTGCCAAAGAAGAATGAAAATGTTTGCATGCAGTAGAATAATGAACCAATAGGTGATTTGAAAATGCAAAATAGATTTGAATCTTTGCAAGATGAAGTTGGTCCAGGATACTCTAAGGGAATCTAAAAGGATGCTTGAATAGAAAATTCTGAAGTTTTGTACTGAAAATGGTACGAAATTCAAAAATAGTTAATTGGAATACTATCTTGAGAAACACGGGATAAGACATAATGTTTCTTCAGTAAGAACTCCCTATCATAATGGAGTGGTGTAAAGGAGAAATCAGATCATCAACCACATGTCCAGAACAATTCTTATAGAAAAAGACCTATCAGAGAAATTTTGGATGGAATAAGTATTGACATCAGTCTACATTTTTAATAGCGATTTGTTCTGTCTGAAGGAAGGAAATACTTTGTATGAGATGTGGTATGGGAATAAGCCAACGATGAAGTACTTTCAAATCTTGGGAAGTAATTAATTTATACTAAAAAAAGAGAAAAACAAAAAATTTGAGTAATGTGGAGATGAGGGAATATTCCTTGGCTACTTAGGAAAAAGAAAATCATATAAATGATTTAATAAAAGGCTGGGAAAGGTATTTGAGAGCAATTATGTCACTGTTGTGGAAAATGAATAGAATATTCAACAAAACAGTAAAAAATTTCTTAATGAAAGGGATGAGGGGAAAATCAACACAATGGGAGAGGAAGTGTCCAATGGTGATTTAGAATAAGTTATCGATGATGAGCATGAGGAAGTAAAATCTGAATCTATATAGAAGACAAGAAGTCGAGCTAAAATTGATAGGCAGAATATCATTGGTGATCAATTAGCTTCAGTTTAGACAAGAAAAATAAAATAACCACAACAAACATCTTTCTTATCTTAGGTGGAGTCTAAATGCTTTGTTGATGTAGATGAAGATGAAAACTAGATTCAGGTTATGAATGAAGAGCTAGAACAAATTGAGAGAAATCAGACATGGGAGCTTATTTCAAGGCTAGCAATTAAGAATTTCATAGAGACTAAATGGGTATATCATAACAAGATGAATGAAGATATCAAAGTGATTTAAAAAAAAGAATGACTAGTGTGTAAATGATACTCCCAGATAGAGGGAATAAATGCCGATGAGACATTTTCACTAGTTGAAAGGCTGGAGACAATCAGATTATTCCTATTCATTGTAGTGAAACAAAAGTTCAAAGTGTTCCAGATGGATGTAAAATCTACATTCCAAAATGGGATTCTAGAGGAAGAAGTGTATATTGAGTAGCCAGATGGTTTTCTCATTCCTGTGGATGAGAAAAAGTTTTATCAGCTGAGGAAGTCATTGTATGGAATAAAACAAGCACCAAGAGCATGATACTCAAGGATTGGTCAGTATTTGAAGAAGCTTGGTTTCCAGTGTGGTGGAGTTAATTACAATATCTATTTCAACAATGATAGTAATCAAAGGATGATGGTGCTGGTTTATGTCTATGACATAATATTTGGGGGATCAGATGAATCTCAGTGCAGATAGTTTTTCTAATTCATGAAAAGTGTTTTTGAAATGTCCATGATTGGAGAGCTGACATTTTTCCTTGGTTTACAGGCATCAAAAGGGAGGAATAGAACTTTCATTTCTCAATATAAACATGTCCGAGAGGTTTTGAGAAGATTTTTAATGGAAAATTCCAAGGTGATAAAGTCTCTAGTTTCCACTTGAATGAAATTATCAAAATTTGATGATGGTAAGAGAGTTAATATCACAAAATACAGGTATATTATTAAGAGTTTATTATACCTAACAACGGCGAGACCTGATATTGTTTTTTCTACATGACAAGTAGCGAGATAACAGAGTAATACCAAGGAAATAAAAATGATTTTAGTTAAAATAATGCTTTGGTATGTCAAGGTCACAATGAATTTTGGCTTGATATATAATGAAAAATATCAGCCAGAGTTATTGGGATATACTGATGCAGATTGGGATGGTTCAATGGATGAAAAGAAATCAACTTCAGGAGGTTCATTATATCTTGGTGGATTGTGTATTTATTTTATAAGAAATAAGAAAGATTTCATTTCATTAATCATCATGGAAGCTGAGTATATTGTGGCCACTCAGGCATGCACACAATTATTGTGGATGAAGTAGCAACTTGATGATATGTGAGTTGTAGTGAAGCCTCTGATCAGAATCCAGTGCGATAACTCAAGTGCTATAAATATCAGTAAAAATACCTTCAATCACTCAAGTACAAATCAAATCTAGATAAAATATCATTTTATCAAGGAGATTATTGATCAGGGAATTGTGAAGTTAGAGTATGTTCCTACAGATCTACAGATTGCAGACATTATGATAAAGGCCTTACCCAAGGAAGCTTTTGAGAGGCATCAATTGGCTTTGGGAGTCCAGTCAACTCCCCACACTTGAAAACATATGGATGTGGGCCCCCCATATCCTTGAGTAATGGTGTGCTTTTCTCACTATACTAATATGTGTTATCTACTCTATTACAGACCATAAATAAGTGACCTTTGGGTTTGTTGACAAAGGGGGAGAAAACGAGTGACTCCTATAGGGGGGAAACTGTGGTTAGAGAAGGAAGACAATGTCTTTTTCAAATAACCCCTATAGAGGGAGAAAATGTGGCTAGAGAATGAGGATGATGCCATTTTCAAAGACACAGGGAGATGCTGACAGGTGGTGTAGTGAGATAGGGGGCGTTTATCAAGACAGGTGAAGAAGCTGATAGGGGGAGCACCATGATGAGAGTATGTGGTATTCAAAGTGATCAGCCAAAGCTTAGATTGTATAACACAAGTACCCAGGTAACAATAAAGGAGGAGTATTAAATATGACAATTCTAGAAGTGATCGATTAATGAATAGATATCACGACAGCTAAGGATTGTGATAAAAACAAAACAGTGGCGTTGGAATGGTATTAGTAGGTTTCCAACAATCAATATTTGGTATCATTTTGGTATCAACAAGTGGTGTTAAAAATTAAGTGATTCATCGATATACTTTTAATTAACTTATATTTCTTAGGATTATCATTGCTCATGTGGGCTTAGAGTATCTGTTAAGTAAATCCTTGATCGCTATCTGAATCACAAGAGGCGAATGATGGTAATGGTTGGAAGAAGCTTTAATGAGGTATCAAAGTCCAAATAATTTATATGAGAAGAGTTTTCAATAAACCCTAAGGGGGATATTTTTGGGAAAAAATCCCACAAGGTATCATTGAATCATTTTTGAGGTGATTATGTTTGTTGAAAAAGAGGGCCTCTATGTTGTGTTTGTTGACAAAGAATACCATGATGTTCAATTTGTTGAAAAATGGAATTTTCATGTTGATTTTCAGGTTTAAGAGATATTGTTAACAATCCATGATTGATAAAAGAAACTCAAAAAGCAATATATGATATAGAGGTGGTACAAAAAGAAAAAATATAAGGTGGTGCTATTTTCCAGTGTTTGATAAATTTATGGGCCTCAAAATCGACAAATGGAGAAAAGTGTTTTTGGAATAGAGACTTGTGTGATGGTGTCTTAGAGGCTTTTAAACTATGCGCCATATGTTTTTCAAGGTCAAAAAATCAAAATATGTTAAAGGAAATAGGGGATCCCATGTTTTGGTTTGGGCACGCAAGGTGACTAGGGTGATAGAGGAATATGTGGTTGGACTTGTGCGCCAGGAGGAGACTTGTGTGTGGATGCTCAGGGTGCCCAAAATGCCTATAAAAAGGGGGCTACCCCTCCTCATGTTTTATGGAGTGCAAAACTTAGAGAAAATTAGATCTCCATTCATGTAGGTGGTTTGGTCACACAAGTGGTGGTGTGGGCGCGCAAGTATACGGTTATTCCGAAGTTGCGCGCTAGTTGATAGTTGCATGACAATATTGGTTTGGGTGTAAAAGGGTGTGAATTGCCCAAGTTTTCAGTTGTAGAAGGAAGTTTCGTTCAAGTGGTTAGGTGACACTTGTGCTATAGGATTAGAGAATTGTTCCAAGGCATAGAGAACCACGCCAGACTTGGAGAATCACGCCGATCATTCTAGGGCTGCACGAAAGTTGGAAGATTGCTCGGTACATCCATGGTATAGTTATATTCTCCAGTGGATGAAAGTGGAACTTCAAAAGAGAATCTACATATACAGAAATATACATTCATTAGAGACAATGAAAGGACCTAAATGTTTTTAAACTGTTAGTGGATCTTCTGAAGTAGCAGTGTTCTCTCTTCAGTTGAGAGAGAAATGAACTTTGAAATTGTGATTGGTTGTAAAATAAGAGGGACAGTGAGTCCGCTCTAAAATTTGTAAACAGAAGTGAAATTTTAGTGGATTTGGTACATTGACACATTTTCGGTGTATGCTCTGTTGACATATCCTAGTATGGGTGAACCAAATAAAATTTCTATGTCCCGAGCTTTCCTTAAGATTTGTTCATAATCTGCAACGAGAAGGAGATATAAGAGAGTTTTTTCTAACAATGAAACAAGATCAATAGGGGCAGTTGTTTTAATCTGTCATACCCCGATTCACCCCCTATCAGGGTATCTAACCTAGCATACTTAACAGTAAATGGTTAGAACTAATAATAATGGAGTTGATAATGAATGTGATGGAAAATACATATATTTTCCTCTTAAGTAACAGATTGATATGGGATATGGATGGACAAACCTTGTTATTATGACTAATAAATTATCACAATATATAATTAAAAACATAAACATAGTTGAGTATCCAAACTTTTTAAATAAAAGTAAAATGGAATTTTATTGAAGATCGGGTGGAAATGATCATAGAGGAAAGAAATTTCAATTTCCTTCATGTCAAGAATGTGTAAAGAAGAGCCCATGAGAATGTCTCAATGAAAGAAAAAGATGTTTTTTTGTGTGTGGAAATGAAGAGCATTGATAAAGAAATCACTAAGTAATTTGATGTATTATGTGTAGGTAAATTAAGAATTATTCGATCCAATGACCTAATCCAAGGGATAACTCCTAGATTGAGGAATGACCTATGATATTCCAATCATTTAAGTGGAATTATTGAAGTGTTTATTCATTGGGATTCAAAAATTATGTTTTAGAAGTGTTATATCAATGATATTTTGGTTATGATAATCATGAAACAACTAAGTATTATTCTATAGTAGTTTTTATTAAGGATTTTGAAGCATAGGTTGAATGGTACCAATATTAAAAAAGTGTTTTATGATGAAATTTATTTCATTTTTGGATTTATTTAATTTGTTCTATGGTCTGTAATTTTATTTAAGAAATAAGGATATAGTTATTTTTTAGAAACATATATGTTTTCATTGATAATTTATGGAGATTCAAGTTATTATCATGTTTTAGGATAATATATGATCAATCTATTCACATGTTTGGTATGTGATGATATGAGCTACTTCATTTTTTCTAGGGAAACATGTTAAAGTTGATCTTGGAAAATATATAAGATCAAAATTTTAATATTTTAGGGTTTTGATTTTAGCCATACATATTTTAGAGGAGTCTTAAGGTTAACTATTTATAGAATGGATTAATTTGAACTTTGGGGGTTATTATTGAGGTTTTAGATATTAATGTGTTATATTTATCTATATTATATAAATTATACTAACCATTTTGGTTTTTGGTAAATATTTAGAGGCAAAATAAATGAATTTTTATTATTTTATGGATACTATGATCTATTAAAATCTAATTTTAGATCTCGAGGCATGAAAAATTAATCTTGAATATTCATTTCTTAGAGTAAGAGATGAAGTGGAAATTGATTGAAATATAATTGAAGGATGAAATTATGTTTATGAAATGGAAATAAATAAAGTATGTATGTTTTATCATTTTATATATATTTACACTAAAATAATCCTTCAAATTTAGGCAAAAGACCATGGAATGATAATGTTATTCATTTATATTCATTTTTTTGAATTGATGATCTTTTAACCCCTCATAGATTTATGGTTTTTAGTAATTAACATACTTACGATCATGTTCTCTATTACTCTCTATTAGTACTTAGAAGTAATTTTTCTCCTCCATGTCTATATTTTAAATTAATTTTAATGTTGTACTTTTTTAGGAACTTGATTATGTGTTATTTCAGGTGACCATTACATTCCCACTTCCTAGTTTTAAAGGAAGTTTTATTATCCCTTTGTACGATGCGAGTTTCAATAAATGTATTTTAAAATATTAAACCTTTGATTTAAGATATAATAATTGTAAAGATTCATTTTATTTAATGTGGATAATGCAAAAACAATAAAAACATGGTTTAAAGGAACACTATTCTCAATATCTTGTTTAATACGCAAAACCGAGCTTGAAGCGAACATTAATATACTATAAAAATAATATTATTTAAATGTGATCATTATAATCTAGAAATTAATTTTGGAGGAATTAATAGTAATAAAAAATTATTAAAAATATGTTTAAAGGTTTTAAATAATGAATATTAATTGATTAATTCATAATAAATAAGTGCAAAATTTTCAATAGTCATTTTATGATTCAAAAATATGTTTTCTTCAAAAATAATTTTTATTACATATTATGCACTAAAATTAAAATTAATTTATACAAGTATTAGAAATTTTATTAGAGGAAATTAATAAATATTTTAAATCATCATTTAAATAATAACTTAGGGTAAATTTTTGGTATTTTTTTAAACATATTTATTTTTTAGTAAATAGTGAAAAATTATGATTTTTGTAAAACTGCCATTTCTTTTCATTAAAAAAGTAATTTAAAAGTGATATAATATTTTAAAATTTATATTTAAGTAACATAAGTCTAATTTAATTATATATAATATAATTAATTACATATAAATCAATATTATAATTGATTTTGGTATATGTTCATTTTTGGGATTTGAAGCACATTTTTTGAAAAACTGTTTTCATTACGCTTTACACTTTTATAGTAAAATTGATTTCTAAAAATTCTAGAAATTGAATCATGAAAAATGGATTAAATATTTTTAATCACGGGGCTCAATTTTTTAAACATTTCCCCTTTATTTTTGATCATTATGAATAGTAATTGTAGTAAATATTTGTCACCTCCATAAGGGTAAATGAGTAAAATAGGGATAAAACTCTGAGATAAAAACTAAAAATATCCTGAAAACATGTATTTATTTTATTGGATAAGTTTTTTTTCTATTATAAAAATCTAATATTATAAAATTTTTAAATTTCTTTCTACTTTACTTTTATTATAAAATTTTATATTATTTTATGTAAAGGATAAAGTAAAAATATTCACTCTTATGATTTAATATCTATAATATTTTTTGATTGGGATAAAATTTTATATTTTCTTTTAAATTTTTATTTTAAATATTAATTATTTTTTATCATGTTAATTTATTTTTAATTATAAGTGATGTAATAATTACATTAAATACTTAAGAAACACTGATACTATGCTCATTCAAATAAAATAAAAATCAAGTAAATGATTTTAAAAACATTAAAATTAATATAATATTGATAAATTATTTAGATCCAAATTTTTTAAGATGAATATATAATATTAGTGATATTTTAAAAGTTTTTTATTTAATTAAGTTACTATTTAGGTATTTTTAAAAGTCAAATTATGTGAATAGTCCCAAAATTACTTTAATTGTATCTTATGTTAGATAATATTTTATTAAATGATATAAAATTCATAAAAATATTATATTTAGACAAGTAAATTAGCTATGTTCAATAATATAATCCATTATTCACATATGGTTCACTTTTCCTTTTATAGTAGTATTCACAACCCCTAAAGATTAAAAATATTTTATATAGTGATAATCATCAAAATCGTTTACGAGCATTAAAACTAATATATAAGTGTTAAAATATTATATAAACTTGTATAAATAATATTTTATGATATTTTTTTGAATTATGTTTATCCTATAATCTAAATATATCAATTTAGTGCCACATTGAAGTGAAAATTTATTTATATTAAATTAATACTTGAAGTAATTCCAAGGGTGCTTCTCCCATCATTTATAAAAGGGCGCCTCTTATCCCTCCTTATTAATAATTTTTAGGGACTCCATATCATAAAATAACCAACCCAATACAATATTATATTCCTTAACAAATTCCTTCAGCATTTGTTTCCTGAAATACAATCCTTTCAATGATTAGGGTGTAATCTAAAAGAGATTTCTCAATGAAGAGGTATAACTCTAACTGATTACTTTTGGTTTTATTTATTATTATAATTCCTCTAAATCTATTGTAACCATCCCAAAATAATTAATAAAGTATCATAAATATACTAATATGTTTTTATTATTATGGGATGACTATTTCCACCTCTTTTCTATCCCATAAAATGTGACAACATCACTCACCGTACATATGACATATCATGTCCACATAGTGGTGTAATTCATTTTTCATCACCATTTTTATTGGATGGTTATAAAGATGGAACTACTAAATATATATTATACTTATGAAATAATTATGTTTCTACATATATAATATATCATTTACCTTATTACCCTTACACCTGTTAAAAATGATTACATCACTCGTGTGTACGTGTAAACTACCATCCCCATGAAGGGATGTGATTCATTTTCCATGACCGAATTTAATGGATGATGATAAATATATATATAATGAATATATATGATATTTATATCATTATTATAATTATAGAGATTGTGGAAGTATGATCATTATGCAATGAGTGGAACTACTGAACCAAAACTTACATGAAAAATAAAACAGTTAATACTTGGAAATGAAAATTTGCATAAATAATTATTAATAAAAGAGAATTAAAATGTTATAAGTGGATCAAAAATGATATTATAATTATTTATATGGTTATTTTATATATTTATATTAAATTTAAATTTACAATACCAGAGGCTAAAATCACTTACAAAGGAAGTTGGTCCCAAGGTTAGGGTTTCTTGTTTCACTTTTGTTTCTATGAGACATATGCCATATTTACAACTTGTTTCTTTAATGTAGTGTATATAATACAAATTTTATATGATATGTCATGAAAAAATTATATTAATGGTATTTAAAATTTAATTTTAAGTTATTTATTTTATGGGGGTTATTAATAAAATGATACCAAGGCGGTAAGAGATTTATTTTACAATCTCATTTTATTTTGTGATTGTTTATGTATAGTTTTCCTCTAGGAAAATTAAATGATCCTAATATCATAAACACAATATATTTTGTTCTCCTATGGTTATGTTTGTTTTTACATGTTTATATTCCATTTATTCCCTTTTTGGATTAGGAATCAACATGTAAGTTACATGTAAAGGACTTTATTTTAAAAATTTTATTTTAATGATTTCTTTCAAACCATTTTATTACATGTACATATTTTCTCTAAAATTTTTCAATTATTTTTTTATATTATACAATTATTTGTTAAATTTATTTTTACCCATATTTTACTTTATATAAAAAGTTTTAAATTGAATCTCCTTATTATTTTCTAAATGACGTACTTTTTAGAAAAAGTGTGAACAAAATATTTCTTTTAATGTGTACCACACGAATGAATTTTCCCATCGTCATGAATACTAATTGATTTGAAGAGTCATTTATAAGTTTTCATGGTTATTTTCAAATTAAATGTTTTTACTAATATTATTATTTTTTTATTTTAAATAATTAATTTCAAAATAAAAATGGTATTTTCCCAATAAAATATTAGAATTATCTTGTAAATGTATTTTTTCTATGACAACACCCATTGATGTCACAAAATATATGATACAATGATACCATATTAATTCTTTCTATGGATTTTTTATGATGATAAAATATTTATTTTCATGTTCTTGATTCAATATGGATAATTTTTGACTTATAAGGGATTTTGAGAATTAATTGTATTTATCCATCAAAATAAGAATAATGTATATTTTGTGAAAGTGATAGGTGGAGACCAGTTATAGACAGACCCTTGATGAATTGACTAGTCTCATGTGACAAAACATGTATCCATATTAGATGGTTATTTGGTTTACACATACCCATTTATTAATAATGATTTATTGGTTGAGAGGCCTTGATAGTAATATTCACGATGTCTTGGTTGAGAGGCCTTAATCATGAATTTATATATTTATGAATTTCCTTTGTTAAAAATTTAGTTTTCATTATCAATTTGATTAATATGTTGATATTATCCATGCATTCAAATCAAAATTATGTTGTTGATTGAATGGAATGTGTTTTTATTACCCACTCTGCCATATTGATTATGCCTTATTTACTCATGATAGCTCCACTATATACAACCCTTAATGAGAAAATGAGATCACCCTTTATTTGTTTTTCCTTTCCCAAGGTTATTAAGAATGAATTTCAAGGATGTATATTATTTATTTTTACTATGTTCTATATTTTGTTCCCAATATAAAATGGTAATCATGTTTTTATTCTTTAAAACAATTAAAATGATTGATCATTTGAGATGTTATCCCTTATATATTATGATAATGTAATAACGTAGACTCTGAATCTAGGTTATGGGAGTCATGGATTTACATTTGACATCAGATAAAGTTTATAATAAACATTGGGAACTATATTTATGAAAACATAGATAAGAGAACATTACCCTATGATAGACTGTGTGGACAAGTATAAGTATATGAGAACAACCTATTTTATTGTAAATAAAGGACTATGATTTTCCTAGAAAATACTTCCACTTATATATGTTAGTAAGTGGATGTTGTTCTCCCATAAATGCACTTAGGGGTAATAACTTTGAAATGGGTGGATTGGGTATTAACTTGATCACCAATGGTGCACGATGAATGAGACTAAGGCAATACACTGGTCTTTACACTCTTGGGGGATATATTTGTGTTAATTAACTTTTTATTTATAAATCCTTATGAATTATTTTAAATTATATTGACTATGGATGATCTAGGTTAACCCTATGGTGTCATAGAATGAAAATATGGTGTCATGATTTAGACATAAAATGAATTATTTTTTAGGATTACATGGTATTTCACTTTGATTATTGTTTCTCACACCATGCTCTATAGTATTAGTCAATGCTGGAACTAGGAGGAGTCAAGTATAAAATGAATGTGATAGATAATGAAATGATTTTCATCATAAGAAACTAAATGAGATAGTATTTGGAAGGAGAAACCTGCTGATTATACCTAATTAGTTATCACAACATATTATTAAAAACATAAACATGGGATAGTTTACTAACATATTAAATAAGAGGAAAATGGACTATTATGAAAGTTTAGGTGGAAGTGATCATAGTTTAAATAAAGTTAAATTCCATTCATGTCAAGATTGTGGAAATAAATACCTAGGAGAATTCATCAAAGGAAGGGGAAAATGTTTTCTATTTGGAAATGAAGGGCATATATCAATGAATTTCTAAGGAATTATATGCCTTATGTTTGGGGAAGTTGGGAATTATCTAAGTGAATGTTCTAATCTATGGGATAACTCATAGATTAAGGAAGGACCTATGATTTTCTAATCATTAACATGGAACGATTGAATTGTTTATGTGTTTAGATTCAATAATTATATTATATAAGTGTTATATCAATGATATTAGGGATATAAGAATTATGAAAAATCTATGTATTATTCCAAAATAGTTTTTAATATGGCTTTTCAAGGATATGTTTAACAATACTGGTAAAATAGAAAAATTATTTATGATGATGTTTATTACATTTTTTGATTTATAAAATATATTTGATGGTCATTGATTTTATTTAATGAATAATGATAGAGTTAAATTTTGGAATAATGTCAATTTTCATTGATATTTTATGGTGATTTTGGTTATTAGAATGTTTTAGTAGAATATATGATCAAGGGGTTCACATGTTTCATATGTGATGTCACATGTTACTTTATGTTTTCTGGGGATAAATGTTAAAGATGATCTTGGAAAAAATATATGACCAAATCCTTTAGATTTTGGTCACACATATTTTGGAGGAGTCTTAAGGTTAAATATTTATAGAATGGATTAAGTTGAAATTTGGGTGTAATTATTGAGGTTTTAGAGATTAATGTGTTATATTCATCCATATTGGATAAATTGTGTTAACCATTTTGGTTTTGGAAAATATTTATATATAGAAGGAATGAATTTTCATTATATTATGGATCTTATGATATGTTAAAAGTTAATTTTAGTGCTTCATACATGAAAAATTTATCTTGAATATTCATTTATTGGAGTAATATATGAAGTAGAAATTGATCGAAGTAGAATCGAAGGATAAGATTATGATTATGAAATAGAAATAAATATAGTATGTATATTTTCTCATGTTCTATATATGTATACTAAAATAATCCTTATACTTAAGTAAAAATACTATGAAATAAAAATGTTAATATTTTACCTTCATTTATAATGAATTGATGGCTTTTTGACCCCTCACAGATTTATGGTTTTGTGGTTATTAAAATTATCATGACTATGTTTTATATCACTCTATATTTCTTCTTGTATTTTAGTTTTCTTGTCTATGTATGTATTTTAACTTCCATATGATTTTCTTCTTATATGGGAAGCCAATTTTTTATTACTTTGGAAAACCTTTACATTTTCCTCTTCCCATTTTTAAAGGAAGTTTTATTATCCCTTTGTATGATATGGGTTTCAAAAAAGGTATTTTCAAATATTAAACGTTTGATTACTAAGATAAAAATTGCGAGGATATAATTTATTTAAGGGGGTAATAATGTAACACCCTAAAAATTTTGTTTCAAGGAATAATTTACTCAATAGCTTGCTTAACATGCAACCCCAAGATTTAAGAGAACATTGATATACTATAAAAATAATAATATTCAAATATGATTGTCATAACCTATACATTAATTTAGAAGGTATGAATATAATAAAAAAATTGTGAAAAAATGTTTAAATCTTTTAAATAATACAAATATATTGATTAATGTATAATAAACAAGTGCTCAATTTTCAGTAAATTTATTTTATGTTTCAAAAATATGTTCTCTTAAAAATTAATTTTTATTGTATTTTATGCATTAATATTATAAATAATTTCTACCATTTTTATATATTTCATTAGTGGGAATGGATATCATTTTTTAAATCATCATTTTAATAATAACATAATGTGACATTTTGGAATTTTTCTAAAAAGATTTATTTTTTAATAAATAGTGAAAAATTACGATTTTTATAAAACTATCATTTTTTATCAATAAAAAAAGCAATTTAAAAGTAACATTATGTTTTTAATTTTATAATTAAGTTACATAAGTCTCCTTTAATTTTATATAATCTAATTAATTACATAGAAATTAGTATTGTACTTGATTTTGGTATAAGTTTATTTTTAGAATTAAAAACTATTTTCCATTCTATTTGACATGTTTATATTAAAATTGATTATTGATAATTTGAGAAATTGAATCATTAAAAATGGATTTTATATTTTTAATTAGGCATTTCATATTTGTTAAATAATTACACTTTATTTTTGGTTATTATGAATAACAACTGTGGTATATATTTGTCACTCTAGTAAGGGTAAAATAAGTAAAATAAGGATCGAAGTAAGGATGAAGACTAAAAATTTCACCAAAAAATTGAATTTATTTTATTGGATAATTATTTTTAAACCAAAACCGTCAAATATTTTATAATTTTTCAATTTATTTCCCGTTGAATTTGATTACAACATTCATATTATTTTAAGTAAAAGATAAAGTAAAAAATGCTTCTCTCATGCATTTAATATCCATACTATTTTTTGATAGAGATAATAAAAAATTATTTTTATTTATAAATGGTTATTTTAAATATAAAATATTTTTTTTATCATGATAATTTATATTTAATTTTTTGTGATGGAATAATTACCTTAAATGTTTAAACAACACCGATAGAGTGCTTGTTTAAATAATATAAAAATCTAGTAATTGATTTTAAAAACATTAAAAGTAATATAATTTGGATGAATTATTAATTTAAATAAACTCTTTAGATAAATATAACATATTATTGATATTATAAAAGTTTATATTCTAATTAAATTACTATCTATATATTCTTAAAATTAAAATTATGTGAATATTAATGAAAATGAATTTAATGGTATCCTATGATAAATAAAATTTTATTAAATGATATTAAATTCATAAAAATATTATCTTTATACAAGTAAATTTTATATGGTCTATAATCTCATAAAATGTCTACTTATGGGTCACTTCTCCTTTTATAGTAATATTCGTGACCCCTAAAGTGTAAAAATATTGATATTTTGATAATCATAAAAAGGGTTTATGGGGGGTTAAAACTAAGAGATACGGGTTAAACGATTAAATAAACTAATTTAAATATTATTAGATGTGATTATTTAAAATTATAATCCTCCTAAAATTTTAATATATCAATTTTCATCCATATGGAAATGAAAATTAATCTATGTTAATTTAATACATTAAGTTATGATAAGGGTGCCCCTCCCCTCACTTATAAAAGGGTACCTATTATCCTCCATTATTCACAAATTTTGAGAACTATAGAATATAAAAGCACTGCTATAATACCGTATTATATTCATTCCTCACTTCTTAGGTCTCATTTTATTTTCAAAATACCATCCTTTTATAGATAAAGGAGTAAACCAAGTGTGGTTTCTCAATAAAGATATATATCTCTTAACTCAGTACTTTCAATTTTATTTATTATTCCAATTATTATAAATATTTTGTAACCATAAAAAAATAATAAATTTAGTATCATAAATATACTAATAAGTTTTAATTATTATTAGAAACCCATTTCCACCACTTTTCCATCATATTTAATGCAGAAACATCGCTTGTGTGTACCTACAGCTTACCGCTTCCACATAGCAGTGAAATTTATTTTTCATCACCATTTTAATTAGATGGTAATAAATATGGAAATAATGAATATATATGATATTTATGATATAATTATGGTTGTGGAAATATAATAAATCATTTTCTTTCTTACCATTTCACCTGTTAAAAATGATAACTTCAGTTGTGTGTACGTGTGGATTACGATCTCCACATGGCGATGTGATTCATTTTTCATGTCTAAATTTAATGGATGATTATATTTTTTTATATAATGAATAAATATTATATTTATATCATTATTAAAAAACTTTAGATAATGGAACCATGATCATTATTCTAGGATTAGAACTAATGAACCGAACCTAACATGAAAAACAAAATAGTTAACACTCATAAATGATGATTGTAGAAAATAATTATTAATAAAATGTGATTGAAATGTTATAAGTGAATCATATATGATATTATAAGTATTTTTATGGTTATTTTATCGAATTATATTAAATTTACATTTATTATACAGGAAGATAAAATCAATTATAAAGAAAGTTGGACCTAAGGTAATGTTTTCCCATTTCACTATTATTTTCATGGAAATATTCCATGTTCACCACTTCTTTATTTAATGTGGTGTATATATGTAAGATCCCATATCTTTCTAGGTATGGTTCTCTCTGAGTTTTTTATTTGAGCCGTAGTGGAAAAGACTTTTTTAGAGATAGAGAGACTTGTTGGGGAAAGTGACCAAAATTTTGGGGATGTATGCATGTTTGAATTAATGGAGTCTAATTATAAATGGGACTAAGTGTTACAATGACTTCATGTTAATTTGATAAGTTTTAAATGAGTTTTGGAGAGTTTAAGGGAAAATGGTATGAAAACTCAATTGTAGGACTTTTACATGACTGACTGAAAATTATTTTTTTATTAGAAAAATCACTTTTAGTGGGTGAGGGGGAACCCATAATGACATACAAGATATAAAGGCCGAAACTGTTCTCCAATAGTCAAAGATCCATCAACAAACAAATCAATACAACAAATAAAATCTCCTCCCCAGTATAAAAATATTAAGTCCAGCTGCTACCTTCCCATCACTGCTTGAATAGCTATCCCATGCAGATCTGCACGGGGGGTGGCATCGATGAAAAAATTAATACCCTCTCAAATGTCCAAATATAGATAATAAAGTTTGGGTAAAAACTTCATGATCTGAACCTCATATGAAGAAACCCATTGATGAAGGCCCAGTTGTATAGACCCTTGAACATGGGCCGCAGGTCACATCATCATAGATCACACAACCACCATGGGAATCATTCATGAAGAAAAAAAATTAAGCATTCAAAAAAGCATCAATGACATAGTTCACAACCCGAAACCCAGATGCCAAAACCTCCATCATAGGATATCCTCACTACGGTGAACCCATGAGGCTCCCATCGAAATCGTAGCCACAAATGAGAAAATCAAAGAGACTAGATGCTCCAATAAGTGAGAAGCCAATATGATACCTCCCAAGGTTGGAAGGCCCAACAACCACACCAAAGGAGAGTCACCGGAGAAGGGAACCCCACCTATCTAGATCATAAGCACCACTTTGGGAATGAATCTAATTAGATATGAGATAAGGAGGAATCCGAATCGGAGGCCAAAATGAGTAGACTCATGGGAATCAAGAGGAGCCCATGATGGATGGGAACAAAACCACACCAATGATGTTGAAAAATCAAATATCCAAAAATCCCATCACTGCCATTAGAACCACTCTAAAAGACAAAAACACTTCACCTAAATCCTTACCCATATTGAGAAAGATGTGGAAGAACAAGATCTCGATCCTGAGGCCACGAAAGACAAGATCTCAACCCCACAATGGAAGAACAAGACCATGACCCCTTTCCAGAAGATTATGACCATGAATCTGATGATGCAGAACCAGATCTCGACCCGTTATCTACACTAGAACATGAACCCAACACCAGAAGAACAAGAATAACCCCGACAGCTTCACCACACTGGATGCCACTCCTTCACCAGAATGGACCACAAATATAATTAAATTGGTATTGAATTAATGTATGTTTGGCAGGATATGTGACCAAGGGTGATTTCTTTTTATACAATCCTTAAATTTTGGTTTAATTACTATTGATATAATTGTTATTCAATTGTAAATTGAATTAAAAAGTGGAACATAAAATAAATCAATTTTAATTCACATAATTAACCATTGAGATATATGACGTGATATTGTGATATCCATGCTGTTTGACAGTAATTATGTTCTATGTTGATATACTTATATAATGGGCTAGTCCTTAGCACTTATACGCATATATGCTGTAATGATGATAGTGAGTGGGCTCAGCCTAGTCCATGCAATAATGCTTATAGAGAGTAGTCTATTCCAAGTCCCATGTTTTAATGTTTATAGGGATTTAAACCAGATTTTTTGTGTGACTATACCATGGTTATATGGATGTGGTTGAAATGGTTGCAAGACATTCTCAGAGATATTATGGCATGGAACCGAATTAGCTTATTTACCTTGGTTATATGGATGTGTTTGGAATGGTTGTAATATAAGCTCAGAGTTATTCTGACATAGATCTAAAGTAGTTTGTTGTATTTATTTAATTATTGAATTAATTAATATACATATTAATCACTTTATTAAATACACTTCTTATCAGACTGATTTATTTTAGACATAGGGGTGTCAACCTACTGAGTTTTAATCACACCCTATTTAGACCACCATTTGGTACCTAAGAAGACTTCATGGATGAAGGTTTGGAAAAGGGAAAATGACCTTACTGTTGATTTATTATTATCTATTGGGACAGAGTTTGGATATGTGACTAGTATGGGGCTTAGGAACTAGGACCTTAATACTTTTATTTGAGTTCTCTAGTATTTTTATTGTATTGTTCTGGCATGAAATCTAGTTACATTCTAGCATGTCATTAAATTTTTCTTATTACTTATTGGATTATTCAGTTGGTCTTTATTGTCTTTGTCAACATTGTTTTACTTTGATTATTTCTATTTTATTATGAATTATTTATTTTTCTATGAAAATTCATACCAATGGGGTATAGTCTTCTCACTATACTATCCACACACCCACTGATAGCTAGCAGCCTTTGGAATTTAGAGAGGCGCACTTGAGGTCTTGTAACTACCCCTTTTTGGCCATGTGAGAGTGGTAGATTGGAGGATGTTACAAAGTGGTATTAAAGAAGGTTTTATTTTATTTTTCCTTATAGTTTGGGAATGGTAAATAGGAGACTAGGATGTGTCAAGACATGGTAATGAGATTGTGTATGAGAGCAGCTGACCCATGTACAAGGGAAAATCTGAGTACCCTTTGATGGGATTTCTAATTGTGTTATGTGATTGTTACAGTTGATGTTATTTCACCTTTTTTGATTTGCATGTTGTGTGAGGTGTTTTGTTTTATGATGTTATTATTTCATGAGTTTTGTTCTCATGGCCTGGTATAGTGCGAGATAAGAATACATGCATCATAATAGTAACATAAGGATATATTGGCATGCATTTTTCATAATAGGGATATATCTATTTTTTCGTGTGATATATATGTTCCTATTAAACTATAATATTAGATATCTATTTCACTGGATAAATAAAATGTGTTGTCATGTTATACTAAGATAATTTTAATCCATGTCTAGAGATACCAAGAGTTAGTGGTTATCTGTTGTAGTCACCTGTTGGGGTTGAACTTGTTGAAATCCAGTTCTCTAAGGCGTGCTTTTGTCTTGTAGAGAAAATGCCTCACTGTCATCTTCAACTTGAGTATCCTGATAGTGGCAATTAGAACACCCCTAATGTACCTAAACTGGAGATTCCTATAGTTCCCAATGAGTATATGGATGTTCATATTCTTGACAGATTCTTAAGGGTTAGGTGATTCATGGAAAGGGATACTGTTCATACCATTCCTTTGATGTTTGAGTTGACAAGAAAGTTTTAGCTTCAGCATCTGCCTTTGTATACTAGGGAATGGGGACTCTAGGTATCCGAGTTCTATATTGAGTCAGTCTAGAAAATCTTTAAGCATCTTGATACACCCACAGAGAGGAGGGTGAATCTTACTTCATATATGCTTCATGGACCTTCCATGTGTTGGTGGGATATTCTGGAAGAAGCTGGGCAGCAGGATGAGATATCTTGGAAGGACTTTGACAAAAAGTTCCTGATTCATTTCTATCTCAAAACCATTAGGGATGATAAATCTCACAATTTCATGCATATGACATAGGAGGGATTTCCAGTGATGGACTATGCTAAAAGTTTTACTAAAATACAATGATTTACACAATCTTTGGAAGCTGATGAGATGTCTAGGGAGAGATGTTTCCGAGATGGTATTTGGTATGAGGTCAGGTCATAGGTAAAAATATTCCATTTAACCAAATTTGAATACACGATGAATCAGGCTCTCATCACAGAAGGGAATATGATAGAGGCTTCGAGTAGCACCAAGGCTATTTCAATAGAGAAATATGGGTGTTCTTTGAGTGGTAAAGAGAGTCCTTATGATAATTTCTACCAAATAAGTAATGGGAATATTAGTCTTTCATGTATAAATCCATCTCAAGATCATGTTACATTCTAGTTCTATTAGTGTTTCAAGTTTGGTCCCAAACACCCACAATGTCCTTACCCCGCAGTCGAGTGTTATATTTGAGAAAGACCAGGTCATCATCAGAGGTTCTGTTCGAACTTTCTAAAGCAGATCAATGGAAGAGGATTAGAAAAATCACCCAAATAGGGAAGGGACTCATAGTGTCCTTACCCCAGAGTCGAGTGTTGTCTGGAAAATGTACCATCGCAAATAGCCCTTTTTCCAGTAGAGTTTGACTATTATGGATGCAAGATCATCTACCATTAGGTACGATTCTTGTATCATATACCTTAGATTTTGTTTTGTTTGACATAGGAGAATCACATTCTTTTATATATGAAATTATTAAAAATGGTTTGGGATTGGATGTGGAAATATTAGATGGTGTTTTAACCATTGACACACCGTTTTGTGTGTGGTCTGGAAATATCAAATATTTCAAGTCATGTTTTTATAGAGATTGGGGGTTACCATTTATTTTGGGAACCATTCATGCTAGAAATTATAGGATTTGACTTGATTCTTGGTATGAACTGGTTAGTTCTATACCAGGATCACATAGTTTGTTATAGGAGGAGAGTTACCTTCCTATCTTTAAAAGGATGCAGCTATTATCACCAGGGTGAGTGGGATCTTCATGCTATTCACGAGGGACTAATTCAATGTAGATTGGATTTTATCATGTCTCAAATCACAACTCTTTCTTTAGATAATGGTGGAATGTATTAAGATTATTTTCCTCCAGTGGTAGACCATTTTTGAGAAGTTTTCTATGATGATTTCTATGGTTTACTACTTGAGCAAGAGGCTGAGTTCATGATCGAGTTGGTACTGAGAGAAAATCAAGTTTCTATCACACCTTAGAGAATGAAACCGGTAGAGTTTTGGGAGTTGAAGGTTCAGTTAGAAGATGTAGAATCAAAAGGCTTCATATGAATAATTAAATATCATTGGGTTTCTCCAACTCTCTTCTCCAAAATGGATGATGGATCTTTATGCTTATGTGTGGACTATTGGAGGTTGAACCAGATGATGGTCAAGAATCAATATCCTCTTCCATGCATTGACAATATTTTTAATCAGTTGAGAGGTGATAAGATCTTCTCTAATATTGACATGAGATCAGGATATAATTAGTTATGGGTGAGACTATCAGACATTCTCACACTTATTTTAAGAGTAGGTATGGATTGTATGAATTCATGTTGATGCTGTTTGGGATAACTAATTCTCATTAGGTATTCATAGCCTTAATGAATAGGATATTTCATCCATTTCTAGATTGATTTGTGGTGGTTTTCATAAAAGATATCTTAGTGTACTCCCAATCAACATACAATCATGTGAAAAATCTTAACATTGTTCTAAATACATTGATAGAGCATCAGATTTATGCTAAGATAACCAAATATAATTTCTAGATAAATAAAGTGCACTTATTGGGATATTTCATCTCATAGGAAGGAGTATCAGTGGAACCAGGGAAAGTTCCATCTGTGATATCTTGGGAACAACCCCTAAAAGTCTTCTAAATATGAATATTTCTGGGTTTAGCAGGTTATTACCAGAGTTTTATCCAAGATTTCTCCCGATTAACAGCACCAATGTTTGGGCTAACAAAGAAAGGGGTGAAGTTTGTTAGTTACGATGCATGAAAAAGATATTTCTAGGAGCTAAAATGAAGGATGAACTCATCACCTATAATAACTTTATCTATGCCAGGTATAGTATATATCATGTACTATGACACATCTGAAGATAGAATTGGAGCAGCTCTAATGTAAGAGGATCGTGTGGTTGATTATGGCTCTAGGAAGGTGATACTATATGAGGGAAATTACCCTACTCATGATTTGGAGTTAGAGATAGTGGTATATTCCCTAATATTTTGGAGGCACTATCTCATAGGTGAAAGGTTTTTGATATACACATATCATAAAATCCTCTGGTATATATTTTCTTAGTGAGACATTAACCTTCATTAGAGGAGGTGGGTCGAGTATCTAAAGACTTTCGACATTGAATTGGCTTATACACCAGGAAAGGGTAATGTCGTTGCCGATGATTTGATCCAAAATAGATAGATAGAGGAAGTATGAGAGTCTTGTGATGGTTGGGGGATAATATCCCTCTTTTCATACATTCATCTAGATGTTCAGAAATCTCAGAGGTGAGTAGCTCTGACTTCAACATCAGCTATACCCTTAATTTTGGGCAGGATTAAGACCTACCAGTTGTTTGATCTAGAAGGATCAGTTATGAGAGAAAAATTATATAACGGGGATATTCCATCAGGATGGTCTCTCAGTAATGAAAATTCTCTTCTTTTTTGTGGTCGAGTATGTGTTCTTATAGGCATACATGAGGAGTTGATGAGGGAATTTCATGCTTCTAAATGGTCAGTGCATCCCGGTTTAACAAAGATGTATCCTGATCTCCATAGAAAATACTAGTGGTTAGGAATGAAGAAGGAGGTGGAAAGATTTTTGGATAAATGCTTCACTTATTAGTAGATGAAATCCGAGAATTAGAGGCCAATTGGGATTTTATAGACTTTACCCATTTCTGAATAGAAATGGTATGACGTCACAATGGATTTTGTGATAGGACTACCCAGGAATACCTATAAGAATGATGCTATATGGGTTTTTATGGATCGACTGACTAACGTATCCCACTTATTACCTATTAAGGAAACTTTCACATTTTATGATCACAGAAATCTTTATGTGCACAAGGTGGTTCAGTTGCATGGTGTTTAGAGGAGTATCATTTCAGAAAAAGATCATCCTTTCTCATAATATTTCTAGAAAGGTCTTCGTAAATATTTGGGATCAGAAGTTATTTTAAGAACATATTATCATCTGTAGACTGCTGGTTTATCTTATTGGACTATTCAAGTTATGGAGGATATGCTTTGGGCATGTGTTTTGGATTTTATTGGTTCATGGGAGAAGTATATGGAACTCATGGAGTTTTCATATAATAATATATTCTAGGAATTGATCAAAATGGCACCTTTTATGGATTTTTATGGAAGTCTATATTGTTTTCCTCTTTGTTGGATGGAGTTATGTGAGTTAGCACTTGTTTGGCCTAATATCATGCAAGAGACATCTAAACAAGTTAATTTGATCAAACAACAATTTGTGACTGCATAGAGTAGGCAGAAATCATATGTTGACCATCAGAGATGACCTCTGAAATTTGAGGTTGGTCAACATGTTTTCCTTATGGTGTCACCTATATTGGGGTAATGCCATATCAGGAAACAAGGAAAGCTAGCACCTAGGTGCATCAAGATGTTTGAAATAGTTTCAAGGCTTGGTCCAGTGACATACCTTCTAGCCCTTCCATAATGCTACAATGCCATACATAATGTGTTCTATGTGTATCAAAGATGAAGATATCATCCAGATCCTTCCCATGTTGTAGACATAGAAAATTTTATGTTTTGTGCTGATACATACTTTTATGAGCATCCAATACATGTTGTGGGTCATAGTGAGAAATATCCTTGGGGTCAGACTATTCTGTTGGTTCAATTGAAGTAATAACATGAGCAAGTTCAGGAGGAGACCTGGGAAACAGAGTCTAATATGTGAATAAAATGTTTTGAATTTTTCATTGATACCTCACAATGAATCTTGGAGCATCTTGAGGATGAGCTATTATAAGGTGAGGAGGTTGTAATATCCTATCTCTTTCTAGGTACATTTATCTCTGAGTTTTTCATTTTAGCCTTAATATCCAAGTCTTTTTCAGAGATGGAAAGACTTGTTGAGTAAAATGACCTAAAGTTCAGGGATTTACTCTTGTTTGAATTAATGAATTCTGATTATAATTGGGACTATGTGTTACAATAGGTTGTTGGTAAGTTGAGAAGTTTTAACGGTGTTTTGGAGAGTTAAAGGTAAAATGTGCTGAAAACTCAATTACACAAAATTTACACATCATGTAAAGGGATTAAACATCGTTTAATGTTTCATGGGTTTTAATTAATATAAATCCATGTCAATGAGTTTTTCATATAATACCACTAAAAATATTTACACGATGTAAAACCAAGTTACACACCATCTAAATTCCAAACCTATTGTTTTAAACATGATGTGTGGATGAAATTGATTTTGTTTTGACTGTATATCCTCTCCTCTCAACCCTAGGTCATTCTCCAGGAAAATTTGGAGTGCCAAAATCCCTTTCATACATTCTATTTGTGTCTTTAATCCATGGTATGTTCTTTTGGTTATGTTTCTTCCTTCTATAATTTCTTCTCCGATCTGTTGCGATAAAATTCCTTTATCTGATTTCATTATTGGTTTTGGTATTGATCAGTTCTGATCTTAGAACCCCTTTGAAATCATACACACCTTTTTCTTCATGGGTGTTGTCCATTAGAAGCATTTTTGGATCATTGGCAAAAGGAATTGGTCTAAATCTCAACCTTATGGTTTGATTTTTGTCAAGTTTATATAATATCATGATCTCACCAATGAACTGTATGCGCAAAATTAAATGAATAATAAAAGGGATTATTCTTTGAATTACCTTGTTCTAAATTGGCATCTCACCTGGCTTATTTCTACCCATTGGGTGGGAAAACCTTTGAATATAATTGAATTGGATAATGAATTAAAGTATATTTAGCATGACATGTGACCTAGGGTTATTTCATATTATAGAATCCCTAAATTGCGGTTTAATTCTTATTTATATAATTGATAATCAATTGTAAATTTAAATGAAATGTGTCACATGAAAGAAATCATGGTAATTATCATAATTAACCATTGTGATATATGATTTGATATTGTGATATCCATGCTGTATGAAAGGAATTGTGTTATATGCTGAGATGATTATATAATAGGTTTGGCCTAGTAACTTGAACATGTATATGCTGTAATGATAATAGTGAGATGCCTCGGGCTGGTCCATGATGTGATTCTTATAGAGAGTGGGATATTCCCTATCCCATTCTGTAATACTTATAGGGATTTAACCTAGATTTTCTTTGTGACTATACCATGGTTATATGGATGTGGTAAGAATGGTTATAAGGCATGAACAAAGATATTCTAACATGTAATCAAATCAGGTTATTTACCTTGATTATATGGATGTGGTTGGCATGGTTGTTAGACATGCTCAGAGTTATTTTGATATGGAGCGAAAGTAGGTTATTGTATTTATTTAATTATTTGATTAATTAATATACATATTAATATCTTTATTTCATAAAATTCTAATCATATTGGATTAGTTTATACAAAGTGGTGTCGATCTACTGAGTTTAACTCACACCCCATTGAGGCCGCCATTTTACATCTGAGCAGGCTTCATGGATGTAGGTTTGGACTGGGAAAATAACTTGCTGTTGATTGCTTTTTTGCTGTTGGGATGGAGTTTGGAGATGGGACCAACATGGGGATTTAGACCCGAGACCTTGAGTATTTTATTTTATTCTTATAGTATTTTTATTTTATTTTTCTAGAATTACATTTAGTTACATTACAACATGTCATTACATTTTTTTATTACTTATTGAATTATCCAATTGGCCTTTATTGTTGTCTTGCACATTTTTTTACTTTGATTTTTTTGTTTTATTTTGAATTTTTTTCTTTCTATGACACTTAATACCAAGTGGGTATAGTCTCACCAATATACTATCCACACCCCCTACTAGTCAAAAACCTTTGGCATATATGGAGGTGCACTTGAGGTCCCATAACCAACCCTTTTTGGCCACGTGAGAGAGTTATAGATTAAGGGATGTTATAATATACTTCCAATTTGATATTATATATAATTAATCCCATTATATTCATGGTATTTAATGTTTTATTTTAATTTATTTATTTCGTGGTGGTTATGATTCAAAAGATACCAAAATAGTAATAAATTTATTTTTATAATCATATTTTATATATGGATTATTTATGTTCAATTTTATATTAAGAAAATTACATAATAATAATATCTTAAACCCCATACATTTTCTTCTATTTTTGTTATTCTTTTGGTTTACATGTCTATTTTCCATTTCTTCTCATGTTGGACTAGGAATTAACAAGTAAGTCCCATGTAAGGGACTTTCTTTTAAAAATATTTTATTAGAGATTTATTTCCAACCATTTTCATTCCATGTCCATATTTTCTTTAAAATGTTTTCAAGAATGTATTCACTATTCAAAAAAGATTTATTAATGTCTATTTTTATTATGTTTGAATTTATATACAGAGTTTTAAAATGAATATTTTTTTCATTTTTTGAAATAGGTACTTTTTACCAAAAGTGTGAATGAAATCATTAGTTTAATATACACCGCAAAAATGGATTATCCACCATCATGAATACTCCTATATTTGATATTTGTTTAAAAGTTTCCATATTTATTTTCAAATAAATTTTTTTTCCTAATATTATAAATTTTTTTAGATTTTAAATAAGTGATTTAAAAGTAAAAAAGGAATTTTCATTAAAAAATGTTATAGTGTTTATTTTAAAGGTATTTTATTCTACAAAAACACCCATTGATGTTTCTAGGGATACAATATAATATACCATATTTATTATTTCTTTGGATTGTTTATGATGATGATATATTAATGTTCATATTCTTGATTCAATATGAATAATTTTTGACTTAAAAGGATTTTGAGAATGAATTGTATTTACCAATCAAAATAATAGGAATGCATAGTATGTGAAAGTGACAGGTGGGTCCTGATTAAAGATAGCCCCTCAATGAAACAAAGTCTCATGAAAAAAAAAATTCACCACATTAGATGGGTATTTATTTTATAGCTACCAATTTATTAAAAATGATTTCTCGGTTGAGAGGCCTTGACTGTATGATTCATGATGTCATGGTTGAGAGGCCATGATCATGAATGTCCAAATTTATGAATTTCCTTTTTCAAGAATTTATTTTTCATTATCCACAGGTTTTCTAAGTTGATATTATCCATGTATGATCGTTGAACACAAGTTTTTGATTTAATGGAATGTGTTTTTATTATAAACTCTTCTATGTTGATTATGCATTATTTATTAATGATAGCTTCTTGTGCACATGACACTTACTGAATATATGATCTCACCTTTTATTTGTTTTACCTATCCCCTGTTTATGACCAAAGAATCTTTGAATGAGTTTCAAGGATACAAAATATTTACTTTTACTATGTTTTATATTTTTTTTCCAAAGTAAAATGAGAATCATGTATATATGTAGTTCTTTAAGACTGCTAAACTGTAAGAACCCGGTTCTTACGTTAAGGTATGCGTTTCTTATTCTTTTTATTTTTGAGTTGTTTTTGAGAAATCTGGGAGAACAGGATATGTTCTAGAAAAAAACTGGACACATGGCATGATTTTGGGGTTACACGCTGTGTACTCCCAAGTACACTTTGTGTACCTTGGTTGTGTGTGAAGGCCATATATGGCGTATAAGCATGTTGCCCGGGTATAGATGTCTAACCAAGTACACACCATGTACTCCTAGTACACACTGTGTCGTGTGTTAGTGTATGAAGGATATACATGGCATATGGAGAAGTCAGTGAGGAAGAGTGTAAAAAAACCAACTACACACCGTGTATGCCCTAGTACACACCATGTAGTCATGTTGACAGGTTTGCAAAGTATGTCAGCAAAAAATAACTACCAAAGGAATAGTTTAATGGTATACATGGCATGCATACCCATATACACACCATGTATTTTATTTTTCTTGTTAATATGGGAAGTATCCTTATTTTGAGGCAAAGGGCAGAGGGTTTCATCTAGGTTCATGAAAAAGCGATGCCAAATCTCTTTTTTGCTCCCAAATCTTCATCTAAAGTCGGATTCAAGCCTCATCGGATCCATTGTAACCCCCTTAGAAAGCTCTTGATTACTCTCAATATTTTCGTATTGATTTCTTCTCTCAACCAAGTTATATGAGTTTGAGCATTTATGATTTTTCTGTAGATCTACCATGTTTTAGACTGAATTAGAGGATGATACCAGAGTAGGATCATCATACTATTTTGAGGTAGGTGATGCATAACCTTTTTTGTGTCTTCACGGTCATTTGAAGGTTGTGGCTTTTTAGTGCAACGTTGAGTATTGATCAATACCCATGTTTCTTTATATTGAATTGACTATATGCCTTATGAGATGTTGTTGGGAATTCCCTTACCTTGTTATGCTTGAGTGAGGCCGGGTTAGAGGCCGTTGCTCATTTGGGGCATTTTTTCCAGGGGTGCGAAAATGGTTATAATTGATTTTTTTGATTAAACTACCGAGTTTAAATTGTTTAAACATGATTAAGATTATTAGTGGCTTTCAAGACCTCAGTACTAGTATGAGATAACACATGGATAGTCCAATTGAATTGTTTAAATTTTTTTTCCTATTTAAAGGGATTCTTTTGATTATATATATGTGATGATTGATATTGAATATGATGGAACCTTTGGGTTTTATTGGGAGTGGCTTGAATATTCTTGAGTGATGTTGATCATAGGTTGGTCTTGGACCAGATTATTTGTGTGGTTTTACCACTTGATTGGGCGTCGTGGATGTCAGATTAAGGTAGTGTGACTGTCATTTTGGGCATGGACTATGCTACTTGGATTGAAAGGCCATTTAATTCTGAGCGATATGGTCGCATGGGCATGAGGTGCCATAGAGGTTGTGTCTCGGGTTCTTATTTAGTGATTACTTCTCACCCATTATTTGGTTCAGTGCACACAAATGACTCTTTGATGAGGTGGTTTTGACCGCTCATGTGGGTAAAGTCCCCTGTAGTTGTGGTTAGGTGATTATGGTTGGGGGTGCTAACTGTGAAATCTATGTGGGAGGTGATGAGCCTTTAGATTTCTTGGTCGTCCCTATGGGAAGTTGGTACTTAATACGTGAGGTGTCAAGAGGCACATGGTGCTAGGTTACTATTACTTGGGCATGCCTATGGGACATTGGTACTTGAGACACGAGGTGTTAGGAGGCACATGGTACTAGGTTACTATTACATGGGAATTTCTTCAGAATGTCGGTACTTGAGACACGAGGTGTCAGGAGGCACATGGTGCCAGGTTGCGTGAATGAGATTCGAGTATTGGCTGAAGCAGGTGATACTCCCTGGTTGTTGCTGATCACCAGTGGAGTTTGTGTTTATTTGTGTATCATAATATTTACTTATTTCCTTCTTAAACACTCATACTAATCATGCCCCATTGGGTGGTATCCTATTGATATTTGCCTCACACCCTACACGGGCCCTTCAGGATGCATGTAGCCTTAATGGTTTTATGTACAGGTAAGGGATTATCATTAGGATCTAGATTATAGTGCTATTTGGCATGGAGACTCATATAGATCTTGAGGTCATGCCTAACTAGAGTTTTCTTCTATTTAGTTTTCCTTTTCTGTATCATCTTGCATAATTTATTATTGTAGCTATTGCTGGTTAGCTATTGAAACTATTTATATATTGACATGTTCAACCTGCTATGGATGAATGACTTGTCTGTTTTATTAATAGTTACAAGTGATGTTCAACATTCATTTTTCTTCTTTTGGCTGAAATTCATATATATTTATTCCGCTATTTTTCTTCTTTTGGATATGCTTCTGCTATGTGGTTTTGGTTTGAGTCTACTGAGTCTTTATTACCATTTCATGTTTTATTATTTTGATCAGACCAGTACTTTATTTTCCTATAATAGGGTATATCATCCCCACTATACCTTTTTACACCCTCACTACTAGTTGGAAGCCTTTGGAATTTGGGGAGGTGTACCTAAGGTAGTAACACCAGTCTAAATAGCACTGTTTAGGTGGATGTTCAGGTCTGGGACATTAAAAAGTGGTATCAGAGGTGTTTTTTCTTGACAGTGATTCAATAGAAGCTTTTGATAGACTACTAATGAGATCAAGACTTCCTTTTTTATTTCCGCTAGTTTTACTATTTTGGATATGGTAGACTGGAGATAGGTTGTTATTGGAACTGGGGTTTTAGCTTGTTCTTGGGTTCCCGTACCCCTAGGTAGGAGGTATAGAACAAGTTTCCTTGGGTGATAATTTCTATTATTATTTTTATCAGATTATAGTTTATGGGATTTACACCTTGGTGGATCACTTAGTTTGTGCTGATTATTGGTTGTGATATGTGACCCTTAACCGAGTGAGTTATGAGAGAATGGATTGGACCTTAGTCCAGTATGTAAAGGTGTGTTTGATTGGCTTTTTGATTGGCACATTATTAGGGTATTTCAATTTCATATCTACAAGTATGATTTGTGAAGTGATAATACCATGTGAATAATATCAATTGGCAAGCTATAGATGCTTTTGAAATGCGAAAGGTAAATTTTTTGATGAAATTTATTATTTATTTCAATGTGATATGTCATGATTTAAATTATGTAAAATTTAATGTGGCAATAGTTTAGGCCAAGATCATATATAAGTAGTCAAGTACTATGACATAGGTGATGTTGATGACTAGGATTGTGAATCATGGACATCGGGTTTGAGGTAGTGTGACTGTCCAAATTGGGCGACTTGGTCTTTGGTTTGAGGCAACAATGTTTGTCAGTACGGGAATGGACCAAGATACTTTTGATACTTGGCTCTGTTGAGGGTGGGTATAGAGTCCAAGAGTCCAGGATGCTATGGGCAAGGGTTGCGGTGGGGGGAGAGTAAGGTTAGTTGTAATATGTTTCCTTTTACTACTTTTTCTATCTACATGAATATATTTTTATATATACATGGGTTGTCTGACAATTTATGGTATTTAATGGGTTCCTCTCAGATGAATCAGATGGAGTGTCAGGTGGGTGATGATATAGCGCCGTAGGATCATGATCAGGTTCATACCCCTGAGATTCAGGCAGAGCATGAGCTAGAGGTATAGGCTCATAGAAAAGATCAGGTTCTAGATCTAGTGTAGGCAGAGAAGCTGCCGGGTTCAACAACATTCCAACCGTGGCTCAACGAGAAGATTCATTCTAGCCTGGTATATGTTTTATAGGGGATAAAAATAGGTGAGTAGCCAATATATCTCTCTATGTAGTATTTGACCTGGGAGTTTTAGTTGAAACACCCACCACTTTTTTAGGGTGAGGGTGGTCCACAGGCAGCTGAGAACTAGATAGAGAGCATGCAGATGATATTTGAACTACTTGAGATTCCTCTAGGGAAGAGGGTCAAGTTGGCATCATACATTCTCAGAGGAATGGCGAAGCGCTGGTTGGATGTGCAGGTTCAAGATCGCAAACATGAGGGATTGACCTAGAAGTACTTTGAGGATAGGTTTTTCGAGCACTTTTTCCCAGAGACATTGAGGGAAGAGAGAGATCAGGAGTTCTTGATCCTTCAGTAGGGTGCCATGTCCATCATAGACAATACAGATACTTTCACTTAGCTATCTCTCCTTGCACTAGGTATGGTAAGCTATGACACCTCAAGGGTAAGGCACTTTAAATATGTCTTACAACATGCCATCTGGGTGCAGGTAAACATATTTCAGCTTACCTAGTTCTCAGGAGTGGTGAATCAGGTTCTCATAGCTAAGGAAAATTTGAAAGATAATTCCCATTTGATCTAGGAGATGTCTTTAGTTGATGGTTCAAATATAAAGAAATGAGGTCGAGATGAGTTCTAGCGGGGAATTCAGGCCAAGCACTCAGCTAGACCCCCTCGTGGTAGTTCAAAAATGGTTTTCTTTCAATACAGGTAGCAATGGAATGTCCGAACTTAGTACGGAAAGCCTTCAAAGGAGTTCCAATAATGTGGATAGGTCGAAAATCTCTAGAGGTTTTGTGGGAAGCTTTCTCATACATCCAGCAGGTAGGGACTGGGAAAGAATGTGGTGTTTGGGGTCAGATTAGGATCGTTACCAGGTGGTGGTACCTGAGGTTCAACTGCATGCAAATGATATGCTAGAGATAGTGGGACCCAACCATGGGGTCAGTGGCCAGTGATTGGTGCAACAGCATAGGGAGGACAGGCTTCTGGTAGTCATGTGTCCGGCCATGTGCATGCCGTGGAGCTACCAGGGGCTGATCAGGCTAGTGAGCCAACAATGGTCAGTGGTATGCCGTGGGGGTGGTCATGATTACTTGTTTTCTTTTTGGAATGGCCTATTGAAGAATTTCCATTTTTATTGCACAAGGTGAAAAAGATTTATATAGACAGACTAGATAATGGTAAGTAGGTTGGTACCATTTTGGTTGTGTGATATATTTATATATATATATGAGATATATAGAATCAGGATCATCGAGGATGTAGGTTACTTGATGTTCCATGGGCATTGGGGCATCAAGGATGTGGGATAATTGAGGTTCCATGGGCATCGAGGCATCAAGGATACCGATTAATTGAGGTGAAATAAACTAGGTTTTGTTTTGAGTATACATGGAATGTGGGACCTCATTGTGCCATGGATTCCATGGGCTCGGGGCGGACACCGATGCAGTGCGGGATATGATTGGTTGTTAGAAGTGGCACAGGATCACCTTATGAGGTGTATGGGTGATGATGTGTCATAGATAGACCTTGGGTTTGAGAAATAGGTCAGTGGAATTATGCTTGATTTGGGTTTTCGGCCAGTGTTATCTTGAGTTTTTCTCCTCCACCCTTGGAAGGTAAATTTAGGGAAAAATTTCTTTATGGGGGGATGTTTGTATGAACCCAGTTCTTACTTTAAGGTATGAGTTTATTTTTATTTATCTTTTTGAGTTATTTATGAGAAATATGGGATAATTGGATATGTTATAGACAAACATTGGACACATGGAATGATTTTGGGGTTAAACTCCATGTAATCCCATGTACACGTCGTGTACCTTGGTTCTATGTGAAGGCCATACATGGCGTGTGAGCGGATTGACCAGGTAGAGAGGTCTAATAATGTACACACCATGTACTCATAGTACACACCATGTACTCATAGTACACACCATGTCATGGGGCTATGTATAAGGGATATACATGGTGTGTGGAGAAGTCATCAAGGAAGAGAATAAAAAACAACTACACATTGTGTACTCCCTATTACATGATGTGTAGTCATGTAGGCAGGTCACCAAATTAAGTCAACAGAAAAAAACATCCAAAGGAATAGTTAAATGGTATATACAACATGTATAACTTTATATATGTCGTGTATTTTCTTTTTCTTTTTTCATTAAAATTGGAAGTAGTCTCGTTTTGAGGGATAGGGAATAGGGTTTCATCCGGGTTCATGAACAAGTGGCGCCAGAGCTCATTTTTTGCTCCCAACTCTTCGTTCGAAGTCAGATTCAAACCTCGTCAGTTCCATTGGAACCCACTCAGTGAGCTATTAATTACTATTGATCCTTTCATCTTGATTGATTCTATCAACTAAGTTATAGGGGTTTGAGAGTTTATGATAGTTGTGTATATCTATCGTGTTTTAGACTGAATTAGAGGTGGATACCAAAGGAGGATCATCATTCTAGTATGAGGTAGGTGGTGCATACTCTATTTTGTGTTTCGTGGTTATTTGGAGATTGTAGGGTTTTATCTCAATGTCAGGTATTAATAAAGACCCATGTTTCTTTATATTTAATTGACCATATGCCTTATGGGATGCCATTAGGCATTCCCTTACCCTGTTATGCTTGAGTGAGCCCGGGTTAGAGGTCGTTGCTCATTTGAGGAATTTTGGCCGGGGGTTCCAAAATGGTTATAATTTAATTGTTTTGATTAAAATACTACATTTAAACAATTTAAGAATGATTAAGTTATTAAAGGCTTTCAATACCTTAGTTCTAGTATGGGACAACACATGGATAGTGAAATTAAACTGTTTAAATTGTTTTTCCTATTTAAAGGGATTCTTTTGACTATATATATATATGTGATGCTTGATATTGCATATGATGGAACCTTTAGTTTGTGTTGGGAGTGGACCGGATATTCTTGAGTGATGTTGATAATAGGTTGGGCTTGACATGGATTATTTGGGTGGTTTGACCATGGGATTGGGTGTCATGGACGTCAGATTGAGGTAGTCTGACTGTCAGGTTGGGCATGGACTGAGTGACTTGTATGGAAAGACCATCATATTCTAAGCGATATGGTTGCTGGGGCACAAGGTGCCAGAGAGTTTATGGATTGGGTTCTTATTTGGTGATTACTGATCACCCGTTATTTAGGTTGTGTGCACATAGATGACTTTGTAGTGAGGTGGTTTTGACAGATCTTGTGGTTAGAGGCCCTCATAGTTGCGGTTAGGTGATCATGGTTGGGGGTGGTTTCCATGGAATCCATGTGGGAGGTGATGAGCACTCAGATTTCTTAGGCATGCCTACAGGACGTCGGTACTTGAGACACGAGGTGTCACGAGGCACATGGTTCCATGTTAATATTAATTAGGCATGCCTACGGGAGGTCGGTACTTGAGACATGAGGTGTCAAGAGGCACATGGTGCTATGCTACTATTACTTGGGCATGCCTTTGGGATGTTGGTACTTGAGATACGAGGTGCCAGGAGGCACATGATGCGGGGTCGCGTGACTAAGATTCCGGTGTTGGACAAAGTAGGTGATACTCTCTGGTGGATTCTGGGCACATGTGGAGTTTGTTCTTATTTTTGTATCACACTGTTTACTTATTTCCTGCATAAACACTCACACTAGGTATACACCACTGCATGGTGTCCTACTAAGATTCATCTCACACCCTACACGGGCCCTTCGGGATGCATGTAGACTTTATTGTTTTATGTATAGGTAAGGGATCATCCTTAGGGAATTGATTGATGTGCTGTTTGGCATGGAGACTTGTATAGAACTTGAGTTCATGCCTAAATAGATATTTTTCTATTTAGTTTTCCTTTTCTATATCAGCATGCTTACTTTATTGTTGTAGCTACTGCTGGTTAGATATTGGTTCTATTTATATATTGACATGTTCGACCTGCTATGGATGCATGATTTGTCTATTTTAGTAATAGTTACATGTGATGTTCAGCATGCAGTTCAGTTTCCTTTCTACTGCACTTGTTATATATTTCTTTTGATATTTTTTATGCTTTTGGATATGGTTCTGATATATGGGTCTGGTTCGAGTCTGCTGAGTCTTTATTACCGATGCATGTTTTATTATTATACTCAGGCCAATAACTTATTTTCCTTTAAGAGGGTATATCCTCCACACTATACCCTTTTACACTGTCATTTCTAGTCAGCAGCCTTTGGTGTTTGGGGAGGTACACCTAAGGTAGTTACACAAGAGTCGATAGCACTATTCGGGTGGCTGTTTAGGTCTAGGACATTACATAAACTAACTAATTCTTAGTGATTTTACCACTTATATATTATGCCATTTTAGTAATGTAGATGCCAGATCAAGGTTAATGGAGTCTAGGATTTACAAAAACTAGTTGGTTCTAGGGTACCAACTCTACCAGACTTTCACATGGAATATATCTTACTACTAACAACTTTGAGTCTCTCACATGATATTCATACTATTTCTAAGAATAGGATTTAGTCAATGAGTCTTCCATGTTGTGTTTCTTGGAAACTCTTCTCACTAAGAAATCACCTCCCAAGGAAAAATACTGCAAGAGATGATACATTTTAATTACGTTCTTATTCTATTGATATAACCTTGGCTCTTTAGCAAGATCCATTTGTTACATCCCAACCTGAATCACCAGGTCTGATCTAGAATTCCACATGACCTTGGTGAACCTCCCCATACACTAGTGAATTCCAACTAACAACAAGGGTCTAAGATGGTACCTTGGGGAGACTATACCATCAATAAAAATAAAAAATAATAGATTAATAAACAAATATGTTACTAGTATACAATAAAAGTAATCTGAACCATAAAAAATTTATAAGTGGCTCAATAGTCACAACTAGAAACAAAACACTAATTATCAACTAGGATAATCACATATCTCATAAAAAAAATGTATAAGTGTATCTAAAACACCCAACCTCAACTCATCCCAATCACTAGATTCATATCAAGTTATCATACTAGATGATCAAACCCATGCCTCCTCACCTGCACCTACAACAAGTGAGGGATGATCAGGTACCCAAGTGACATGGTAGCCCGAATAGGTTGTGAGTATAAATCATTAGGAAACCACCAATACAGTTCAATATCTAACTGTTAAGTTGTAGTGTATGTGCATGTGATAAGCTTAGTAAAAATTAAATAGGAAATAAAATACTGCACAAACATAGAATATAAGCACCAAAGAACATAAAATCAAACAAAACCATATAATGAGCCTTAATGAACTTACCAAGATTCCACTAACCCCTGAATATTCTTACTTTAGCTCCATTTCTGATTAGTCTTATAGAAATTTTTGTAATCAATAACTAATAAATGGGTTGTTCCACAAGGCATCAAGTCACATGTCACTCGACATCCACAAGACTTTGAGACAACACATCACTTGAAATCCACACGAAAATAAAGAAATATGTCACTCAAAGTCCTCAATGAATCAAGAGAACACATCATTAGACATCCATGTGACATTGAGACAACATGACACTCAACATTCATAAGGAATTGAGTGAATATGTCATTTAAATTCCATAAGGGTTTCATACTCAGAGCTACTATCATGGGTTATGCCTCCAGGATGTCATGTACAAACCCTATGCTTAGGTCTATCATCATTTTCACAATCCATGTACACTCCCCATCAAGGTATAACCATATCATGATGGTCCACCTATATTTGAATACCATAACAATACCTCCAAAGGAAATATGATAAATCACACAATATGAAAATTCATATATAAAAACAGAGCATAACATATCATCTATAGTATTTAGTGACAACATATGAAAAACATGTGATCATCATCAATATGGTGAAACAAGATACACAAAAATACACATTAAAAAAAGAATCATAAAGGGTCTCATAGGCTACACGTACACCCACATATGATCACTATCAAGAATGGTAAAAGGGTAATTCCAAAAAAGTATCACACCAAGGAAAGAAAGAGTGCACATATAAATGGAGATTGACATATCCTCACAAGCCATAGTACAAACACATGTGATCAAGATGAAACATGGTATAATAGGTAATCTAATCACAATAATGTTATAAATCATCATAAATTCTCTCACGGGAAACACATGCACACAACCCAAGGTGGCCAATTAGTTTAGTAACTCATTTGTGATCATGTCTCGACCATTAGTAGCTAGAACCAAGCTAGTGAACAAGGGTCTCTCACATCCCTTAGAACTTTTTCAAATTACATTATTCATTTTACTTTAATTAATTAATACTTAAAGAATATTAATTAATTAATAATTATTACTTATTTAAAACGTAATATAAATTTAATATTTGTTCACCCAAACTTGTGAACCTCAAATATCATTCCAATAAACATGCATATTACCATAGGGTAGAAAATATGGGACCACCTACCTCAAATTGATTAAACTCTAACCAAGAAAATACCAACAACTTTATCTAAGTATATCCATGTCAATTCTCCCTCTAAAAATCTTCATAAGGTCCTTCTAAATACAAGATATTGCATTTAATTAACTATAAATAAATTATAATTAATTATATGATTATAATAACTCAAATTTAAAGGTGAAAGAACACATGTCAAAAGACTTACCAGATATCACTACCTAGTCAGATCTATAACCAACTATCCATGGAAGGACCACATAGGACCTCCAACATCATGTTGGAAAAAATGACCATCTCACGAAAATAATACAATGCCCAATTTAACATAATTAAATTTGAAAATTTTATAAGAAACCAACAAAATGATATACCTTAGATGAAATTCACCCAATTGAGTTCGATAACTCCCAATGCACTCATAGTTCTAAGAGGAGAGAAATCCCCAAATCAATTCAATTGTTTTGATGGATAATTCAATCAATTGAAGAAATTCAAACAAGATATCATCAAGGGATATACATTCATAAAAAACTACCATAAATAGAACATGTTCGTTTTCATAGGACATCCTATAGACTTTCCAATCCAATACTCCATCAATCTTGGATAATTCCCTCAAGATCCAATGTAATTTTCTTCCAATCCTTTATGAAATATCATGCCAATGATGAACTAGTGAAAATGATAATCAAAAGAGGCATGATAAAATAATAATTGAGACATTATAGTTCATAAGGGAATGTATTACTTAAAGTATTCATCCATTAAAAATTACATAATGATCCACCATCGTTTGAGGATTGAAGGGAACAATATTGAATAAACATGAAGGATATTATTCGTATTTTCTGAAAATCTGAGTCTAGATCCACCCCAGATCATGAAGAACCCATGAAGGGAGGAGAAGAAAGGTGAAATGCAAGATTATTTCTAGAAAACAAAACTAAGGGAGGTTAATAAAGGGGGTATCAATAGTTTAAATGACTAAAAGGCGCTATACTTAATACTACACAGTGCTCCCAACTGACTAACTAGTGAGACATTCTAGGAATTTGGCTCACTGCTTACCTCACCAAAGAGCTGGTGTAATTTCACTAACTAGCCAGTGGTTTCTATATAGAAGTAGGGGACTCTTCCCACCCCACCGGATAACCAGTGATGTTGTAGTAGCCAAACTTGTATTTGTAATACTTTAATATACTCCAAGACTTCTTCCACCCATCGAGCCTCATTTCAAGTCCAAAAATACCACCCAAATAGTGTTCAAATATTAAAAAAATTAGTTTAACACTTATTTCTCAAATTGATCCATCCACCAAAAGTAAAACTCAAATTCCATCCAAGAAATTATGAATCATAATAATGCAGGTCATTAAAATCTCCCCACTACTATAGCTATTATCCGTGATAAGTTGCAGTAGAACATGAATCATGACTCCTAATCTATCTCGATTTCCACTTATAAGGAATTATCTACATTCAATCCCCAAATTATAAATAAACAAATAAATTTTTCACTCATTCCTAAACATACACCATGCTCCTACTATGTGACTCTAATAACATCACTAGAAGTTGATACAAAATAATTATGTTTCAAAACCTTGATATTGTGATCACTATAATCATTGAACTCAATACACTTTAGTGACCTCAAATGATTCCTCCTGAAGCATCAAGGTTCTCCTCACTCTAGGAGTCACTATATGGAACAAGAATTTAGTATTCCAATGACCTTCCTAGTGTGGTTAAATTCTATCACACTTGATTAAATAAAAAACATAGGAGGACCCAATCAATTTTTAAACACCTCAATTGTAGTAAAAAAATGAAATCATTGCAGTTACAACCCATCACATCTAGGTTCATGCAGACACACTAGTAGGTTCACTTCCATTTGACTACCTTCAAAGGTACACAGTCTAAAAAATTGACACTTCACAAAACTACTGTTCATGATTCTTTAATACTTAGAGGCCTAATTAAATATATTCAACATCCTTACTAAATTTTTAACCAAATTTAAAGGAATTTACTTGGTTGATTAATCAAACGATTTCACCAGGAACAAGGCTACTCAACCATGAATCAACACACTAGTGACCTGTCTCCCTCTCAATTCACACCAATTCTACCCTAGTATGATGTCCACATATGGTATCTATCCATCAAACATCTGAATCAAACATTAGAAATTCATCACAAAACAAGGTATTCTCAAGTCCACCACACATTAGTCTTCTAGAGCCACGATGATCTTTCAAGGAATGGTCTTACACAGAACCATTAACCTTACCTTAAGGGATGTAATTCACTCATGCTAGATAAATTATCCCCACCGTAGGAGTGTCTTCATTATCGCCTTGCAATGATTTCATCAGTCTACATAGCCCTTTACTAGTCCCCACTGAGCATGATAACTAAGTGTGACTGTCCATTCGTACCTAATCATTAATCCAACCACCAAGTACTACACAGGCTTGGATTGATCAAAACATATCCCACTAAATTTAATGATCTATTCTAAATATGCATGAAATTCCCTAGACAGTTCTCATTCCCTCTCTCAAGATGCTACAACAAACTACAACATTTATATAGATGAAAAAAACGGGTTTATGGAACAATGATACCCTGATTATTTTATGATTCCATCTCTTACCATGAAGACATATCTATTCACAATATTCTCTAGGATGGAAATCCCAATGAGAGTATCTCCAACCATTCGAGTTGAAAACAATAAGGGTGACCTTTAAACAAAAAATTTAGTGACCTACCTCCACTATATCTTTTGGCTTCATCAATAAAGCTTAAATATTCTCAACATTCTGCTCACCACCCCACTTTTTTCAGTTTAACCAACTCTGTGTGCAACTAAGTGAATGAATGCTTATGAACCAAGGATTCACTAGTAAGTCATGATAAAAATGCTCATTTATCAACAAATAGTTATTTTACATGATCCACGAACCTCAAAGATTTAATCACATGACTCTTTGTCTTTCCACACTCCACATGGCGCTAGCTTCACTAAACTCAAACAATCTCTGTACTCCATTTAGAAAGATAATCTCCTTACTAACAAGATTTATCATCCACCCACACCCTAACCCTCCTAGTCCCGACATCCTAGGATCATTACGTTGTATCTAATGAGAGTTATATCCCAAAAAATCACTTTAGAAAACCACTGTTCTTACCCTCGAAGATACAAGTATCAAATACATAGAAACCAAAACTTGTATCACGAATACTAACACTTGAGGTGATTGATACTCCTAGGTTGGATGGAAACTTTGAATACAATCCTTTAATCCTTATAAAGGTTTTTCACATGAACAAGGTATTTTCATAATTGAAAACTACCCCTAAGGAATTTACCTTGACTATTCCCTTACAAAGGATTTCATCACCTAGGTTACCTTCACGCAGCATGGGCACTAGATCTCTAGTAACAAGGGTAGAATTTAAGGCCATAATGTCTTGCACATATCTCGTGACAATATTCCACTGAGGGTTACAACTCACATAATATCATATGGACACATCTCTATAGACATGCCATGATGACTTCACCCTTAGACCAACCATATAAAGAAGCCATAAATGCTTGGTTTTTTTAAAAGTAATACAACATGATTCTATATGTATAACTACATAAAGGCTATATTTTTCACAATAATTAACTAGAAATATCCAAAATTTACTCACACAAGGTTCATTACTGAGGAATTTATTGTATGAAAAGGATCAAACAATCACATTGCACCATATTTTCACAAAGGGACTGCATTATTATAGTCATTTCCATCACCGTCATCATCGTCACCTAGGAGAACCACACTATAGTTTCACATGACCTGCTATTAGATGTATACATGAATAGGGGTTCATCCTAATACAATTTCACCAATAACTCATATGCAAAAACGTAGTAAAAGTTGTTAACACTAAGAAATTGAGTCATTCATTATCATTACAATCACATACAAGAAGTTTATATGTCATGAGAAACCTATGTTCCAAATAAAATACATGTAGCACCTCTTCCTGATATGGATAAGATCCAAATACTTATGAAATGAAAACCTCAAAATCCATGTGCGTCACACAAGGTAAAAACTTCTAATAATAATAATGAAACACAATAACATCAATCCCATTCCATTGTAACCTAGGCTTCCATTGAGAAATGTATTCATAGTGAACCATACTGAGATTCATCACAAGATTTGACTCATTCCTATGTTATATATCTACCAACTCCCCAAAATAGGAAAAAAAAAAGACATCATATGCTCTGAAACCATTTTGTAACATCCTAACCCAAATCACTAGTTCTCATCCAGAATTACACATGACCATTGGTGTGCCTCCCTGTATGTGAGAGGATTCAAACTGGTAGCGATGGTATAAGATAGAATCATGGGGAGACTATACACTCAATCAGATTAAACAATAATAAATAAATAACCCAGTAGTCATACGGATGTCAATATAATTAAGAACTAACCACATGGTTGGTCCCCAAGTCATTGAGACACATGTCACTCAGTATCCACAAGGTATCGAGGAAGTACATTACTTAACATCCACATGGCAACAAGAAAACATGTCACATGAAGTTGTCAAGGCATTGAGATAACACACCACTCAGCATCCATAGGGAATTGAGACAACATGAAACTCAGTATAAAAAGGTCATTGAGTGAACATGTCACTCAAATTACAAAAGGTCATTATACCCAAAACTAATATCATGGGTTAGGCCTCTAGGATGTCATATCCCTACCCTATGCTTAAGTCCATCATCATTTTCACAATCCATGAACCCACCAAGGGATAACCATATCATGATAGTCGACATGTCTTTGAATACCATAAAAATACCTCCATATGAAATATGATATATCAATAAACTTGGAAAATCATACATACAAGTAGATCATAACATATAATTATGTGTATTTAGTAGAAACATACTAAAAAAATGTAATCATAATCTACATGGAGAAATAATCTACACATGAATACTCATGGAAAAAATCCTCATAAATGGTCTCATTAGCTACAAACACACCCATGTGTGATCACTTTCAAGCATAGTCAACAAGTTATTCCAAAAAAGTATCACACCATGGAAAAAAATAGTGCACATATACATAGATAATCACATATCATCATGATTCATAGCAACTAAACATGTGATCAAGATCAAACAAGGTAAAATAGGCTCTCTAAGTATACTCCTGACATTAATCATCATACACGTTCTCATGGGATAAACATGAAAACACCCCAAGGCATCTATTTAGTGTATTTACTCATAGTGATCAAGCCTTGGTCATTATTGGCCGACATCAAACTAGTGCATAAGGGCTCATCATGGCCCTTGTCACTCTGTACAATCACATTAGGCATGTTCTTGTAATTAATTATGACTTAAGGATCATTAATTAATTAGTAATTATTAGTTATTAATAACATAATATTAATTTAATGGCCATTCTCCCAAAGTAGTTTACCTCATATCTCATGAAAATAAACATTCATATTTCCACATGGTAGAGTATATGAGACAACTTACTCCAATAGAGACAAGTCCAACTAAGAAAAGCCCAAAATATTTGTCCGAGTCTATCTAAGTCTATTAACTCTCCAATGATCACCATAAGGTCCTTATCAAGACAATTCATTCCAATTAATTAATTATGACTAAATTATAATTAAATAAAAGTTTATAATAACTCACATTTAATGTCCAAAGATTTTTTTTAAAGGATTACTAGATATCACCACCTAGTCATAACCATGACCAACCATCCATGGAAGGTCCATCTAGTAATTTTGAATTCACTCTAAGCATAATACTCACTGTGAAATAATAATACAATTTACAATTTGATGTAATTAAATTGGAATCTTTAGAATAAAGAAACCAAATGATGTGCCTTAGTTTTAATGTCACCCAATAAATTTCAAGCACTCCTAATGCTCTCTAGGATCTAATATGAGAAAAACCCACAAATCAATTGCATGTTTCGATGGAAAATTCAATCAATTGAACAAAACAAAAGAATAGATCATTAAGGGATATACCTTCATCAAAACACCTTTCAGTGGAACATGTTCATTATCATGAGACATCCTCTAGCCATGTTGATCTAATTCTCCATTGATGTAAAACAATTCAATCAAGATCTAATGGATTTTTCATATGACACTTTAAGAAATATCATTCCAATGATCAATTGGTGAGAATGATGATTAAAATAGAGTGGATCAAACGAGAATTGAGATTTCAATGATCACATGGGTAAGGATTACCTCGATGATTTATCCACGATCAACGAAATAATGATCTACCACTATATGAGTAAGGAAGAGGATACTGTCGAAGAAACATGAATGATCTTACCTGAATTAACTTATGGTTTGAGTATAAATCCACCTTGGATTATAAGGAACCCATGGAGGGAAAATAAGAGAGGTTAAATTCAAGATTTATACCAGAAAATTGAGCCAATGGAGGTTAAACCCAGCGGGTCATGGTGGCTTAAATGACCAAAATTCCCTCCACATAACACTTCCCAGCGCACCCCATAGATTGGCTGGAGTAGGCTCACCGATTGGATGGTGAGACCTAATAGGGAGAATGATCATTTCTTGATTCACCAGGGAGTTGGTGAAGGATAACCTATTAGCCATTGTGTCCTATTGGTTAGTAGCATACTCTTCCCATCCCACTAGATAGCTGGTGGGTGTAACCTTCTAGTTGACGCAACAATAATAGATAGACCGGTCTATCTAATCCTTCAGCCTACTCCTACCCTTTTTTTATGATTTGAGCTTTATTTAAAGTCTAAAAACACCACAAAATTGTTTTCAATCAATAATAACCTTGGGTTGACACTAGTTTCCCCTAAAGAGTTGTTAATTAGATAAAAAACTCAAATTCAATCCAAAAGATTAAGATCCATAATGAAGAGGGTCATTACACCATTATTATAGTATTTTCACAATATAGTGTGATAAGATATTTATTACTAGGAACCCAATCAAGATCTTGGATTTTTGTTTGTATCAGAACTGATTCCTTGGATTCTTCATAAGCTGTAATATACTCATATTCCATTGTAAAATCAGTGACCACCGCCTTCTTTGTTCTTTTACAGATCATGAAACATCCATTGAGAGTGAATATATATACCAATTGTGATTTTACATTGTCTTTATCTATTTTGAATCTAGAATATGTATATCCCCTGATGTCTAGCTCCTTATGTCCTCCATAAACCATGAACCCATACTTATTGCACCATAGATACTTAATGATAGTCTTGAATGCCATCCAATGACAGTCTCCTGGGTCAACTTGATATCTACCTACCATGATTAATTTATAGGAAACATCATGCCCAATATCAAACATGTTATATATGACTAACCATATCACTGATGTGTATGGTATCTTTATCATCCTTTATCTCATATGTTTGAGGACACATTTTCTAGAAAATATGTATACCAAGTGAAACTGGAAATAATCCCCTATTATATTGTTCCATACTAAATATCTCATGTATCTTGCCAATGTATATACCCCGACTTAGTCTAGGAAGCCTCATGTACATATCATGTACCTTTATCCTAATAATATATGTTACTTCAACAATGTATTTTATAGATAATATTGTGTAGGTTCATAAGTTTATGTGTGTTACTGTAAGAGGGGGGGGGGATTCTAGGTTACAAAAAAAACAAAGATTTTTTACTAACCTCTTATATATATGTAATTAGAATTATAAATTCCAATATATATTCTAAAATCAATGTGAACAAAGGTTTATAAGAAATAGTATGAAACATTATTTAATAAATGAACAAAAAAACATGTAAAACATGTAGTTAATAAGAATAAAAAAGAAAAACAAGTTTTATAAAGGGTGTAAGAAAAAATTATAAAAACATTCCTTAGAATGTTGCCATACTTAAACCATCAGTGTAAAGGGAGTGTTAATAAAAATAAAGATATCCATAGTTTTAACTAAATCATAAAGGTTTGTCTTCCTTTACTAGGGAATCCCTAGATACTAAGATCATAAAATGTTTTGTTTCCCAAGCCTCGGGAACCCTTGATCACACCATATTGGTATAACCTATGACTCTCAAAACCCTAATATCCCTTGATCAAGATTAACTAGAAAAAATTACAAAATAAAATACCTTAAGTCATTTTAAAAAGTTCTCATAAACATATTCCTTAAGAAAAAATCTCTAAAAAAATAAAATGAAGTGTTCACTCATAAAAAGATGTTAAAACTATTCACATAAACTTTAGATAGCTTGGGTTACAAAATATTTCAAAAGATCACTTCTTCTATAATGAAGATTCTATTTATGAGAAAACTACCAATGATCATATTCTTCAGTATTCATAGTTAGTTACAATGACATAAGACTAAATTTTTTTCACTTGAAATGATTCAGTACATCTTATTCATCTAATAGTCAATTTTTATGAAGCACCATTACAATTCCTAAAATTTTAAATCTGTTAGAATAAAGTTTCATCATCTATTGGAATAAAGGTTCTTCTCTTGGTAAAATGGAATTTATTCATCTCATAGGTTTTAAGGATGTTTGTTTGGAAAGCATGTTTTCTCTATTTGATGATGTTTGTCTATTAGTATTAATAGAACTTCACCTGATATAATTCATTGAACATTGACTTATAAACTTTTATAAATCAAAACCTATCGAAATATATATATTTTTTAATTATAAAATGTACATTGTACATCTGAATAATGAAAATTTCAGTTCTATGGAAAGATATTTATTTATTTGATAAAACATATGTATTTTTTACAAAAAAATTTACAAAAAATGGAAGAAATGAAAGTTAGTAAAGTGTAAATTATTAAATAATTAGTTTTTGATTTTCAAAAATAAGACTAGAAAGTGTTGAAAGAAAACTTTGGATTAAAAAATATCCCCCTTTTGTAAACCTCAAACCACAACCTCTAAAGATTAATTTATTATTTATCTCACATTTTCCATAATTTATTTATATCTAAAACATTAGGCTTTTTTCCCTCAAACCTTTCTTATTTCTCTCAAATAAAATATTGAAAATTTCTCATTTTATTTAAAAGTTTGAATATTTTATACCCCTTTGTTATTTTTAAAAATAATTTGTGCTAGGTAGAAAGTAAACCTAAAATTTTAGGAAAAGAAAAACTAAATGAAACAATATATAACAGTATTGAAAATTAAAATCAATAAATATATATAAGAAAGAAATCCATACAAAATTTTAAGAGAGATATTTATCCAATGAAATTTGGTAAAAAATCCATCCAAAAATATTAGTAAGAACACCAATGAAAAATGATTTTGGTTATTAAAATCTTCCAAGAGTTCATATAAAATAATAATTCATCATTAAAAATAGTTTTAATAATGAATTTTATCTTATTTAAGTATTCTTGGAATTTCTATGACTCAGTAAAAACCGCCTTCATTCTTTAAACCTCTTCTTCTAGAGATTAAACTTTCTCACTCTCATTTTGTCTTTCATATAACATATCCACTATTCTATTTAACTTTGAAACTTATTCTTCTGAAACTTAAATATTTATTCCTTGTTTCTATATTTCGTCATCTTGATTCATTTTAAGAAATTATGTATTATCAACTACTATTTTGGACTCATAGACTTTAAAATTGATGGATATTTAAAATATTAAGACTAAATTTGTAGCTTTTATTATTCCATGAATTTTTTCATTATAAGATTTTATATCTCTCTTAGTGTTCTTAATCCACTTAAATTGTTTCAAATTCATCAAATCCATAATGTTTTTCCTTTAATTTTTTTTAATTTTTCCTTAATATGAATAACTAGATCTGTAATTTTTTTCAAATATTATGAATTTTACAACAATCCAAGTTTCCCTTACATATATTTACATCTTACTTGGATATATTGAAAAATTCCCACAATTTATTCAATCTTATGGATCACCTCATTTAAATAATTCATTTTCATTTCCATACTTTGAAAACTTACACCGGGGGATAAATTTGAAGAATCATAAGACCTATCAAGAATAGATAAGATAACTGGTCACGATGGTTGAGTATCATCTTTAATTTCATCAGAATTATTTTCTAAAATTTTCATAACATCAGTATCATTGTCCAATTATTCATTATTCAATTTCTATTTTTTTATGATTTCTATTTTTTTGATTTATTTTTCTCCAATTACTTTATTTATGAAAATTGATCCTTTTATTCTAAAGATTTTTTATTATCCTAAATTAATAGAAAATCATTTTTCTGAGATTGAGAAGATAGTGATGTTGAGGAAGCAGTTGACATTTCCTTAATATCTAAAGTCTTTCTCAATTCTATATAAATCTTAGATTCTTTCCTATTTTTACATTTCATTTTCTCTTGAACTAACATTTCAACTTCAACTTCCATATTTTCAAATTTATTTTTATAAATAGAAACTTCTTTCCCATTGTTCTTATAAACTAGAGGAGGTTGTTCTGAAATAGGAATTGATTCTCATTTTGGTTATTCGGAAAATGTTTCTACCAGTTGATCGAAGTGTGAAATTTTTCTTTTCAATTCTAGTTAAACTTTTTAACTCTCTTATTAAAATCCATTTAATAAATCTATTGCCTTTTTTTCTTTTATTTTCTTCTCAATATCGTTTTTCCTCATTTATTATCGTTTAAGGATTTCATAAGATCTCTCCTTCCATGCCAGAGCCTCAACCTTATCCATACAAAAAGATGGATCATCAAATTTATTTTCTTATTTCAACTTCATTAATGAATTAGAAGCCTCATCAAAAATAGTTTTTTGTATCTTCCTTAGCATAGGAGGATATTTTTCATTAGATTTTCTTTTTTACACTTTTTCTTCAAGTTGATGAATTTCAGAAACTAAATCATCTTTTTTCAATTTTTCAAATAAAATTATTAAAATTTTGAATATAAAAAGTCTCATATTGTTTAATTTTTCATCACCAATATAAGAAAACTTTTCTATAATAGGGTTTGTTCATTATTTACTTTATAAACTTCCATAAAGGTAACAAAAAATTTATTAATAAAACTTGGATAAAGAATATGTTTCAATTTTACCACCCTATATTTCATAGATTTGATGAAAAATAACAAATAATTAACCAAATTGAATCTTCTCATATTGTAAAAAAATATAAAACAAAAATACGTTGGAATTTGAGGGTATCATTTTCCCCCTTTTTAGTAATAAAAAAACTTTTCACTCAGAGTTCCAAAATAAGAGCATTAGGAGATAAATAAGAAACATTCCTAACTTTATCATATGAAATAAATAGGGCTATTGTGACCATTTATTTTTCAAAACTCCTTAATTTATATGCCTATTTATGTGTAATTGGTTTTTTATCTCCTTATAAATAAATACGAACTAAATCAACTATTTTTTGGATGTTGAAATTATAAAATTTTACAAATAGAATAAAGTTTATAACCTTTAAAACATAAACTTCACTAAAGTTAGCAGATGTATAAAAGTCTTTGAATATCTATGGATAATGAAAATTGAAATAAAATTTTGAAATAGCCACTGATTCCCACCCTTGGAAAACTATGAATGGATTTAGAAAAGATTCATATTTTTTATACTACTTTTTCTCAATCAATATTTCTTAGATGGAAAATCTATTAGAGACATTACTTTATGAATACATTCTCTATAATCAGAATAACCCTAATATCGATAGATAATATTGAAAATGATTGGACTAAGGTAAAATATGGTGGCAAGAATAGTCTACTGAAAACAAATGGTAGTAAAGGACTGGTGACCCCCACATCTTTTATATAGGCTTTAAGAGAGAGATGTTTCATCTTCTTTAGATCTAACAGATCAAATTAAAAAACCAATATAGATTTATATTTGAAATCATTTCCTAAAATATGAAAATAAATAACTAAACTCTTGAATATTTATTGTAATATGTTTTTCAGATGAATATTTATTTTGATAAAACATATAATTTTTTATTTTTTTCCTTTAAATATATAAATAATAAAAAACATATTAAAACAATTAATAAGTTAAAAAAATATTTATAATTTACCCATTAGAGAAAAAACTTATAATATTTCTTTTTGAAGGTTTATCCAGTTATTTGAATTTCTTCTCTTTAAGAAAATTAAACAATTTGTTCTAAAAATTCTTTGTCTAGAAATTTTCTTTCCAACAAAAATGTTTGTATAGATAAAAACTTATTATCTTGAAAAGAAATGTTTTCAGGTTATTTTTTTTCAGGTTAAAATGTTTTTTTAGTTAAAAATGTTTTCATTACAAATTTAAGTGAAAATTTTATTTGAATTTTTTAAAAAAGAACATTGTTTGTTCAAAAACTTTTAAATATTGACTTGTTTTTTTTCAAAATTAAAAAAATGTTCTCCCCATTTTAAAGGAGTTATTTAATATAAGGAGTTTATTTAAACATGAACTTGATAAATGATCATTTTATATTGACCATTCCAAGATTCTATTTAATATATTTAAATGTATCATTAATTATGGGTTTTGTAAAAATATCAGTAAGTTGTTCTTGCGTTTTGGTGAATTATAAAATAATATCTCTTTTTTTGTGAGTGATTATGAAAGAAATGGTGTCTTATATCTATGTAATTGGATTATGAGTGATGTTATAGGTTTTTACTAAGATATATGGAACTTGTGTTATCACACAAAATAGAAGTTTTGGTGAAAATCATGCCAAAGTCAGTGAGTATTTGTTTCATCCACTACACCCGAGCATACCAATTTCCAGATATTTTATATTAAGCTTCAGTAGTGTAAAGTTATAGTAAATATTTTTTTCTTGAAATATCAAGAATCTAAAGCCTCTCCTAATATATGAAAAGTTATATTTTTATATTTTTTAACCATTTTACATCTATCAAAGTCTATATAAGAAAAAAAATTTAATTGAAAATAATTTCTATAAGAATAAAAAATTATAATATGTATAGTTCCCTTAAAGATAGAAAAAAATTATTTTATAACTTTAATATGGGACTCTATAGGATTATATTGAAATCTTACACACAAGAATAAAAATAATATTATTTCTGGCTGACTAGATCTAAGGTATAGTAAACTACCAATCATCACTCTAAAAGTTTTCTGATCAAGTAGTTTCCCAGATTCATAAAGATCTAAAGAGTTTATAGTATTGGTAGAAGTAATAATACGTTTATTAATATTATAATATTTATTTAAGTAAATATTTTATATAATTTTTTTGATATATAAAATTTCTTTCTAGTTTTTGAGAAATTTGAAAAGAAAGAAAAAAATTTAATTCAGCCGTCATGCTCATTTCAAACTCATATTTCATAAGATCAAAAAAGGAATATAAAAGTGATTTTAAGTTGATATAAATATGATATAATCAATATAAATTGGAATAATGATGGTCACTATATTTTTTTAATAAAAAGAGTTAGATTTACATCTCCCTTAAAAAATTATATTTTGACAAAAATATGGTTATTTTATCATACTAGGATCTTGGGGATTCCTTTAGTCCATAGATTTCATTAGTAAGTCTAAAACATGTTATGAAGATTTTGTGATATCAAAACTAGGTGGATGTTCTACATAAACATTCTCCTAAATATATCCATTAAGAAAATCACACTTTACATCCACCTGAAAAAGAGTGAAATTTATCAATGTTGCATAGGATAGAAGTACCCAAATAGATTGTTTTCTAGCTAATAGAGAAAAAGTTTATTTAATTCCCATTAATTCCTTTTGATTCTAACACTTTGTAATAAGCATTTCTTCATTTCTAACAATTATTCTATTTTCATCATGTTTATTTCAAAATACCCATTTTACTTTAATTATATGGAAATATTTAGGATGTTAAAATAAATTCCAAACTTGGTTCCTCTAAAAATAATCAAGTTTATCCTGCATCACTTTTATCCAATAATAATAACCTAAATACTCATTAGAAGTATTTAGATTGAATTGTGATAAAAATGCATAATTTTCACATTTTTTTCTTAAGCTACTTCTAGTTTTTTTTAGGTTGACCTAAAGCAGTAAAGATATTATCAATTGAATGATTATGAAGGATTTTTTTATTTCATTGGTTTTAAAAAAACTATTCTTAAGAAACATATTGAATTTAGGCCTGAGGTATAAATTTAGTGAATTTTTCTTTAGTTTTTCTCTCATGAGAATAATTTTCCAATATGGGTTGAAAATTAGTTTTAGAATAATAATTTTATGATGTGTTTTATAATTGTTTAAAAAAGGATTAGTTTCATTAAATTTCACAAGAATTATTTCCTCAAGAGTACTTTTATTTTTTATTAAAAACTATATAATACTTACTAGTTATATAATAGCCTATAAAAATTACTACATCAACTTAAAGAGAGAATTTATGTAAATTATGTTTAGTATTTAGGTGGAATACATTATATAAAAAAATTATGAGGTAAGAGTATTTTAGATTTCTTCCCTTTTACAACTCATATGGGGGTTTCTTAATAAAAGGTCTAAGTAAAACTTGATTTATAGTATAAAAGGAAGTACTAACTACTTCATCCCAAAAATGTTTAGCAATTGAGTATTCACTCAACACGGTTCTAGTAATATTCTTAATAACTCTATTTCTTCTTTCAAATACTCCATTTTTTGTGGATTTCTAAGTGCTGAAAAGTTATGTATAACAAATTTCTTACTATAAAAAGTTTCAAAATCAGAATTTACAAATTCTTCACATGATCAACATGAATAGTTATAAAAGGTATAATTTTTCAAATTTTTACACGGGATTTATGGTTTTAAATTAAGACAAAGGCTTCCAACATTTTAAAAAGAAAATCGACCTATGTATATCTTGTGTAGTCATCAACAAAGATATATTCAGAGTATTTTCCACTAATACATCTAGTTTCTGTTGGAACAAAAAAAAACACATGCACCAACTATAAATCATCAGAAGTTAAAACTCCACTAATAGATTTAAAACATTAATTATATTTCTTTACAAGTTGATAAGGTTAAAAAAATTTAGAAGAATTAAACCTTTGAATGGGTAAATCCATAACTATTAATTTAATATAATTTTTGGATAAAGTTATAACATTACAGTGTCCTAAACTTATATTACATGTAACATCATAGATCTAGATGCCACTCAAAGGTGCCTCATATCCGATTGTCCATATGGTTTCAATCTCATTTCCCCAAATGCCAGAGGCTACCGACTAGCAGGAAGGGCCTAGGTGTGATAGTGGGGAAACTATGCCCTCATTGGTAGAGTGTAACACAACAAAAAAATAATATACAATAGTTGAAGTAGTGAATACCAACATCTGAATTAAACAATGGAGGATAGATAATATAGATAACTAGAAGTCACAACATACAATAGATGATTCTTTATGTCACATTTTCTAGGAAAGCATACAAAATAGGATACATTGTAATCAAGTACAAGATACAATACCAATGTAAAAAAATACAAAAGAAAACTCAGAAGCATCACAAGCCTTGGATTAGTCCCAAGCTCTCCTGCTCATAAACAACATATCAAGTACCTATAGAAGGGTTTTAACTGTCACGACCCGACCCTACCCGGGCTCGAGCCGCAACTAACCCAAGCCCGCCTCCATAGGCCAGGGGCTGGCGACAAGCGCCGAAGGCTAAACAACTTGGGGAGGCCTTTGCCTGAGTACCTGTACACACCGACGCAGCACACTCAATGCAGAAGTGCAGAGTAAAAGAAAAGACAAGTAAAGTAAAAGGGAAAATACTATAAATAAACAACAAAGTGCATCGACCTCTAAAAAATACAAGAAAGTGCCAAAGGTAAACTGAAAAATAAAAGGGGCAAACATGCGCCCAACTAGAAAAGGTGCCACAACCCGACAATAGGTAAACAAAAGAAAAATAGCTGGAAGGGTCCCCCACCTGGAACCTGACTACGACCACCGCATGCGGTCCAAGCTCCCGAACTCCTAGGCTCCACTGAAGCCACGACCAACCTGTCCGTCGTCTGCAAGGGCACACCAAGTGTGGGAAAAGTCCAGGCAGGGGTGAGTATAAAAATACTTAGTAGGATACCTCGAAGGCTTGAGGGAGCAACAAAGGAGGTACCGAAGGGTGACCAGTAGATCGAACAGGGGAAAGTAAAGGAGTACAACTGAGAGTGCAGTAAAGAGTACATTAGAGAGTCCAGATCAACCCAACAAGAGAAAGGAAAGGTAGGCTCATCTAGACACAAGGAGTTGGAAATGGTGAGAAGATGAACTTCCCGTCGAGTCTTCGCTACCTATAGCAAGAGAGTAGACTCATCCAACTTAGAGAAGCTAGACCCAGAAAGCACATGGAATACCCCGAGCATCTTCGCCTCTCCTGGAAGGAGAGCAACAAAACCCAAGAAGTGGGTACTAGAACAAGGTATATACATATATATTTTCTCTGTCAAGAAGCCCGAACAAGATCGTAAGGGGATCTCCGTCCCGTAGCTCGACCCAAGAAAAGTGAGTAGCCAACAGTACCAGAAGTAAACACCATCATCGATGCCCAGCATCCCACACGTTTTCCCCGAACTGCAAGTCAAGGGGATCAAATCACCGCACCTCGACACTATACGCTTTGGGCGGCACTGACTCTCCCGCTCGGTTTTTGGTTGCGTCACAAGGACGCGTCTCGGTGGGGAAAGAGCCCCTCGTACTTGATAGTTCGGGTTAAGTCAACCCACACCTCGACTCTGTCACCCAGTCATGAGAACACCTCAAAGTCAAGCTGTCACATCACTGACCCGTACAACCAAGTGTCCCTCTCTGGTAGTCATGAAGTAAAGCCGCAGACTTTCCCAGTATAAAGGACTGAGTCTGAAATACCAACAAGTGACCCACTGGCCAGCCCTACTGGAGGGTAAACACTAATACATCATCAGGCGACCCACTGCCCAGCCCAGCTGGAAGGTAGACCTGGAATAAGTCGTCAGGCGACCCACTGCCCAACCTTGCTGGAGGGTAGACCTGGGAGAAGTCAACAGGTGACCCACTGCCCAGCCCTGCTGGAGGGTAAACCCGGAACAAGTCGATAGGCGACCCACTGCCCAACCCTGCTAGAGGGTAGACCTGAAACAAGAGGACGAGAGACCCACTGCCTAGCCCTGTTGGAGGGTAGACCTGAAACAATATGACATACAACCCACTGCCCAGACCTGCTGGAGGGTAGAAAATCAAGAGTCGTCGGGTGACCCACTGCCTAGTCTCTGCAAGAGGGTAAACCATGAGAAGTCCATGAGCAACCCATTTCCTAGCCCTGCTAGAGGGTAAACCTGAAGAATTCAATGAGTAACCCACTGCCCAGCCCCGCTGGAGGGTAAACCTAGAACTGTTCTGGCCATCTCTACTAGATGGTACCACACAGGCCAACAAAACTAGGAGTGGGTATCGCGCAACCACCCTACTCTAGAACAAAAACAGGGAAAACCAATCAACCCTGCTGGTCTAAACCATCGATAATAGAGGGACCCTCTACGTCGTGAGGTGTCAAAGGTACGTAAAGCAGAACTCGGCATGCACATGGGGCCCACACAACGTGTGGCCCCAAGTCAACCCCAACCAAACATGCAAAGGTTCTCAGGTACAAATGACCACATGTACCTCCAAGCGTTCCTGTATACTCCCAGAGTATACCACGTTCTATCCCAAAGGCTATCGTTCACACAACACCCAACGTCGTCACAAAGGTGTAACGTAACAACTCCAACCATCCACCTCAACATCTGAGGCACAACCAACCACATCTCTTTAAACACCAACCTCACTCTCATAGGAGTGCACGTGATCACACGCCAAAGGTCCGCTATAAACACGGTAGAAGAACCGCCACCGGGGCACCTTTCATATTTACACATTTAATAAGATCGCGTAAGAGACTCCGATCACCTGAACAAATTACACCATTGTAATCTCCATGAAAAAACACGTGAGATAGACTACTTACTTGCCCGAAACGTTCAACTGATTAAAAAGGTACTATTCACCGTAACCAACCCATGTGGGGCCCACCCCAAGATCCCGAAACTGAACAAATGGATCACACCACTACGATCCCCTCTAAAAAACACACGGGATTGAGTACTTAATCGCCCAAAATGGACACCCAGTAAAAAAGGTACTATTCACTGTCGCCGGGTTGGGTGGGACCCACACCACGTCCCCGAAAAAGGTTGGGCGTACTGCGCCATCGCAATGCTCTTGGAAAAACACATCAAAAGCACTAATCACTTGAGTGAAATAGATATCCGGAGAAGAAGATGCATTCCGGCTTACCGCGCACGAGCGGTACGACGCGGAACCCGCAACCCGGTCCCGAAGCACTGCCAACGGATCGCGCCGTTGCGATCCTTTCGAAAAAGTACACAAGATGGACTATTCACTTGTCCAAAACGGTCTCCCGGTGATAGAGATGGAAAATCACCGTCAACGGCCAAACGGCCCTCATGGGGCCCGCACCATCATGCGGAATTAGGGCGGGCAGATAGCACCATTGCAATCCCCTCGGAAAAACATCCAGAATCGACTGCTCGCACGCCCCGAACGGACGCCCGATGAGAAAGTCGCGAAACGGTGCTCGCAGCTCAAAAGACGGGCCGTGGGGCCCACGCCTCAACTCCGACTTTAGCGCCCAAAACCACCCTGGAAGGTTTCTCCCCGGCGCCAGGGTCCCAACGCCGCTGATGGCGCCCAAAACGGAAGTCAGACGCGTCCACGCCGTCCAAAACAAGATCCTCCGGAAAAACATCAATTCTCTTAAAGACGCGTCGCACCTTCACGGCCCCTTGTTTCGGGAATTAAAAATTCCCAAAACCATCTCAAAACGTTCCCCACGACGTGAGGTCCGCACTACCACTGATGGTATGCAAAACAGACGCCCATAGCTTGAGATACAGGCGTCCGAAGTTGGAGGGGAAAAACCCCTTGGGCCGGACCGGCCCGGTCCGGCCGGTCCGCCCAGCCGGCCCGCGGCCCAGACGCGGGTCCGGTCAACTCCGCCACGGCCCGATGGCCGCGTCCTGCTTCCACCGATTGGCCGGTCCGTTCCACACAGATACCCTCTATACGCGGGTCTTGGTCTCCCACCGGGGTCGCGCACAACGACCCCACCTCGCCCGCGCCGGCGAGGCGCCGCCCGGCCGACCGGATGGCCGGCCTCCTCCGCCACCACCGTCTCAGACCGCCGCACTGAGGGGCCTCCTCCGAGCTCGCCGCCTGCCGGAGCCACCGCCTGGAGCCGCTCCGCCCGCCGGAGCTCGCCGGACCGCCGGAAAACCCCCCAAAACTCCCAAAATTCCCGCAACCTTCGCCGGACCGATGCGGCCTCCTCCGAACTCGGATTTCAATTCCGAAAGATGAGATGGAAAGAAAAAAATGTATACTACACGACCATGGGATTTTTTCAAAGATAAAACAACAAATCGACACTAAAATTGGGATTCAAAGAGGGGTTTAGGATTTAAAACTCAAAAGAACACCGCCTACCTCTTGGGCGTAGCCCGATGATTCGTCGTTGACTCGTCAGAGTTACCGCACCTCACCGAAGTCACCTCGTCAGAGCCGCCTCACGGGGGTGTAGGAGGAGAGGGGAGTATATTTCCAGAGGAGGGGGAAATGAGGGAGAAGAGAAGGGGGGGGGGGGTTTGGTTAATTAAATAAATTAATTAACTTAAACACCCTCCCACGGCCCCGTACCCGAACTCCCGACGGGGTCAGGACTAAGCCTCCCCTATGATAAAAACCACGCTCTGAGCACAACGGAGGTCTCAGAATTTTAATCCGAGACCTCGTTCAAAAGTTATAAAAGCAACGCCACGGGCCGCTAAATTACGAAAACGCCCCATGGGGTCATTTTTCACAGACGGCCCGCGCCCGCAAAGATTACACCCCTCCTAGGGTAAACGGCACGTTCCGTACTCAACGGTGCCCTAGATTTTCCAATCCAAGTCACCGTTTAAGAGATACTTGAGTTAATCCATTAAACGAATAAATTAATTATTTAATTTATCTGTTCCACGCTCCGATAGCGAGCTAGGGGTCCAAACGTCCCGCACCGACATGTTTTATGTCGTTCCTAGGATAAACACCCCATTCCGGACCCATACATGAACTCATATCTCTAATATGAAGCTCTGTTTAGGAGTTATACTATTTATTTGGCGTTCCCAGTGTGAACGCACTGAAAATTTAATTCCAGCCACACTGGGGCTCGAAATCGCACGCCATCTGAAGGCGCTACTCTGGAATAACATCAAGAATATTCCAACGTCTTTCACAGCAAAAACAGAGTTCTTATATCATTGCCTCTTTCAAGATTTTCGTCCCTAAAAAGCAAAACCAAGGTTCAAATCAGGGTACTAAGCCCACACCTGGCTCTCCCATACCCAGATGAACTCTTACACAACTCTGCGCCACTGCACACAGACTAAAGTATTGATCTGTTTCACACGAGGTCTTCCCTTGTCGATGTAGTGTATAGGCGCACACACACTTCTCCTCGGGTGAGCCACGCGGGAGACATTGTACACCCACTCCAGACCTTGGGGGGTTAGGGCAAGGTGGTATGGAACCTCGCCATCCCTTCACACGACCTCAAATGGTCTGAAGGACCTCGGGGGTAGATCACCTCCCCGATTGAACCTCTACCTCGCATGTCACGACTAGAATCATCGCCTGCACCTGAAACAAGACCCGATGATTCCCTCCTTCAGAATATCCATATGGTGAAACACCCAAGGATATCTGGTCATGCAAGGTTACATAGTCAATGTATCGCAACCAAGGCCCTCTTACACGCTCGAAAGCGAAGGAGTCAACACCATCGACTAAAGAAAAGGTCCTACGCCCTTTTACCTTACCAACACAGGGCCATGCCGACGCCCCACGTCACCCTGGTAACAACTCAAACAAGGAGCTGGGAGAAAAGAATTTCACACACAAAGTATATCAATTCTAATACAAAAAGTAGAAGAGCTGTAGAGCGTACCTCTTACCACCTCATACTCTGTAGAATCATAGACATCCAAAGCTCACTGCTGTCCGCAGTCCCAACTGTCAGCTCCCAGAGCCTGGTGTGGACCGCCTAGTGGTGATGGGAAGACCTCGTAAGGTCTCCCCCCACTACCAGCTCCTCTCATTCCTCTGCTAGCACCACCTCTATGGGCGCTAATCCGATCATGATGCTGCCTCTGTCATGGTGGTGCACCTGCTGCCTGCCCGAAGCTCTCTGCAGGCTTGGTCAGGCAGTCCCGTGACAGGTGACCTCACCCATTGCAAGCATAGCACCAACTCTCTCTGGGCTGCACTGGTGCCCTCCGGTGCCACCGTGGTGTACGACCACACCCCTAAGTCCGGTTGTCAGAAAGACTCCTACGTCAAGGTCCTGCTTGCCGACACCCGCTAGCTGCGGCAAACATCTCGGCTCCAACGTGCCTGCTGCCACCACCAACTCTAGAATGTGACAAGAAGCTCTCTGTCACCAGCGCCTACTCTAGAACCCCGAAATATGTGGAAATGCCCAAGGGTACTATGACAACATGAATCTCTCAGCGGAGACCCTGCACATACTTCTGCGCTCAGATGTTGTCGTCATGGACCAAGTCCGGGTAAAAGTGTGCACGGTCTGCGAAACTAGCCGCGTAGTCGGCCACCGTCATCCCTCCCTGCTGAAACTGTAGGAGCTACTGAATCTGAACAGAGCGTAAGTAGGAGGGGAAAAACTCCTCACGAAATAGAAACTGGAAGTCACCCCACAAAAGCAACGACTTGTCAAGAAACTGAGTTACCAGACTCCACCAACACCGAGACGCTCAACGAAAAAGGTTGGCTTCCAAAGACACTCTTTGATCTGTCGGCATCTGCACAAGCCTGAAAAGACGAACCACTATCTCTAACCAAATCTCTACTGCCTGAGGGTCTGGCTCACAACTGAACCTTAGTATTCTATATCGCTGGAACTCAGGGAGAATGCTAAACCTACACTCAAGCTTAGCCTGCTCTGCTGAAGATGTCTGCTGCTCAACAGGTGGAGGTGCTGCTACCGACCCACCCGGAGAAAGCGGCTCACATGATGGGTCTTAGACTGTGGCCTCATAGCTCACAGGGTCATCATCATGAACCAAAGCTGGCGTCCTGGCTGACCGTCTTCGCGGAGACATCCTGAATATTATCACGAAGTGCTGTGGTCAGATGAACATATATGTATATACCAATACAATAACGATGGGGAGATGACTCAAGAAGGACAGTCAAAGACTCAATCCTATGTGATGCAGAAACCAATTTTTCCTGAAACAAGTCTCTCAGCATGCCGAGTCGACAAGCGGTTTATCAAGGTCCTGGTGAATGGATACGTCGGCCACCGCACCATCAGTGGACTCCCTGGCCTGAGAGCCGCTCTCGAGACACGTTAACACTGTTGCCCTAAATCCCAACCAATCCCTTTTTATTTTAGGGACGTCTGAACAACATCCCAAGGAACGAACCACCTATGATTCCACTTTGTCACGACCCGAACCTACCTGGGCTCGGGCCGCAACTACCCCAAGCACGCCTCTATAGGCCAGGGGCTGGAGACAGGCGCCGAAGGCTAAACAACTCGGGGAGGCCTTTGCCTGAGTACCTGTATACACCCACGCAGCACACTCAATGTAGAAGTATAGAGTAAAAGAAAAGACAAGTAAAGTAAAAGGGTAGATGCTATAAATAAACCACAAAGTGCATCGACCTCTAAAAAATACAAGCAAGTGACGAAGGTAAATTGAAAAAGAAAAGGGGAAAACAAGCGCCCAACCAGAAAAGGTGCCACAACCCGGCAATAGGTAAACATGAGAAAAACAGCTGGAAGGGTCCCCCACCTGGATCCCGACTACGACCACCGCACACGGTCCAAGCTCCCGAACTTCTAGGATCCTCTGAAGTCATGACCAACCTGTCAGTCATCTTCAAGGGCACACCAAGTGCGGGCAAAGCCCAAGTAGGGGTGAGTATAAAAATACTCAGTAGGATACCCAGAAGGCTCGAGGGAGAAAAAAAGTGGGTACCAAAGGTTGAGCAGTAGATCAAATAGGGGAAAGTAAAGGAGTACAACCGAGAGAGCAGTAAAGAGTACAGTAGAGAGTCCAACTCAACCAATAAGAGAAAGGAAAGGTAGATTCATCCAGATACAAGGAGCTGGAAATGGTGAGAAGATGAACTTCTCATCGAGTCTTTTCTACCTATAGCAGGAGAGTAGACTCGTCCAACCGTGAGAAGCTAGACACGGAAAGCATGCGACATACCCCACGTGTCTTCACCTCTCCTAGAAGGATAGCAACCAAACCCAAGAAGTGGGTACTAGAACAAGGTATATACATATATATATGCTCTCTTAAGAAGCCCAAATGAGATCGTAAGGGGATTGCCGTCCCATAGAACAACCCAAGAAAGGTGAGTAGACAACAGTTCCAGAAGAAAACACCATCATCGATGCCCAACATCCCACACGTCTGTCCCGAACTGCAAGTGAAGGGGCTCAAATCACCAGACCTCGACACTATCCGCTTTGGGAGGCACTGACTCGCCTGCACGGTTTAATGTCGTGTCTCAAGGATGCATCTCAGTGGGGAAAGCACCCCTCATACTTGAGATTTCAGGTTAAGTCAACCCACACCTCAACTCTGTCACCCAGTCAAGAGAACACCTCAAAGTCAAGCTGTCACATCACCGACCCGTACAACCAAGGGTCCCAATCCGGTAGTCATAGAGTAATGCCATAGACTTGATTAGTATAAAGGACTGAGTCTGAAATACCAACGAGTGACCCACTGCCCATCCATGCTAGAGGGTAAACCCTAATACATCATCAGGCGACCCACTGCCCAGCCCCGCTGGAGGGTATACCAGGAATAAGTCGATGGGTGACCCACTGCCCAGCCCTACTGGAGGGTAAACCCAGAACAAGTCAACAGACGACCCATTTCCCAGCCCTGCTGGAGGGTAGACCTGAAACAAGACGACAGGCAGCCCACTGCCCAGCCCTGCTAGAGGGTAGACCTGAAACAACATGACGAGCGACCCACTACCCAGCCCTGCTAGAGGGTAGACCCTCAAGACTCATCGGGTGACCCACTACCTAGTCTCGGCTAGAGGGTAAACCCTGAGAAGTCCATGAGCAACCCACTGCTCAGCCCTGCTGGAGGGTAAACCTAAAGAAGTCGATGAGTAACCCGCTGTCCAGCCCCGCTGGAGGGTAAACCCTGGCCATCTCTACTAGATGGTACCACACAGGCCAACAAAACTCAGAGTGGGTATCACGCAACCACCCAACTCAAGAAAAAAACCATGGAAAACCACTCAACCCTACTAGTCTAAACCAACGAGAACAGAGGGACCCTCTATGTCATGAGGGGTCAAAGGTACGTAAAGCAGAACTCGACATGCACATGTGGCCCACACAATGTGTGACCCCAAGTAGACCCCAACCGAACACGCAAACGTTCTCAGGTAAAAATGACCACATGTACCTCCAAGCGTTCCCGTATACTCACAAAGTATACCACGTTCCAGCCCAAAGGCTATTGTGCACACGACACCCAACGTCGTCGTGAAGGCGTAACGTAAAAACTCCAACCTTCCACCTAAACGGCTGAGGAAAAACCAACCAAATCTCTTTAAACACCAACCTCACTCTCCCAGGAGTGCACGAGATCACACACCAAAGGTCCACTACAAACACGGTAGAAGAACCGTCATCGTGGCACCTTTCATATTGCCACATTTAATAAGATTGCGTAAGAGACTCCGCTCACCTAAACAGATTACACCATTGTAATCCCCACAGAAAAACACGCCAGATAGACTACTTACTCCCCCAAAACAGTCAACCGGTGAAAAAGGTACTATTCACAGTAACCAACCAGTGTGGGGCCCACATCCAGATTCCGAAACTGAACAAACGGATCACACCATTGCAATCCCATCGAAAAAACACATGGGATTTACTACTCAATCTCCCAAAATGGACACCCGGTGAAAAGGTATTATTCACCGTAGCTGGGTCGGGTGGGACCGACACCACGTCCCCGAAAAAGGTCGGGCGTACTGCGCCATCGCAATGCGCTCGAAAAAACACGTCAAAAGCACTAATCACTTGAGTGGAATGGATATCCGGAGAAGAAGATGCATTCTGGCTTACCGGGCACAAGCGGTACCACGCGGTACCCGCAACCCGGTCCCGAAGTGCTGCCAAGGGATCGCGCCGTTGCGATCCTCTCGAAAAAGTACACAAGATGGACTATTCATTTGTCCAAAACGGTCGCCTGGTGATAGAGATGGGAAATCACCATCAACGCCCAAACAGCCCTCGTGGGGCTTGCACCATCGTGCGGAATTAGGGTGGGCGGATTGCACCATTGCAATATCCTCGGAAAAACATCCATAATCGACTGCTTGCACGCCCTGAATGGACACCCGATGAGAAAGTTGCCAAAAGCTACTCACAGCTCAAAAGATGGGCCATGGGGCCCACGCCTCAACTCTGTACTTAACGCCCGAAACCACCCTGGAAAGCTTCGCGTCAACGCCAGGGTCCCAATGCCGCTGACGACGCTCAAAACGGACATTAGACGCGTCCGCGCCGTCCAAAACAATATCCTCCGGAAAAATGTCAATTCGCTTAAAGATGCATCGCACCTTCGCTTTCCCTTGATTCAGGAATTAAAAATTCCCGAAACCATCTCAAAATGTTCCCCTCGATGCGAGGTCCACACTGCTGCTGATGGTACGCAAAACAGACGCCCGTAACTCGAGATATGGGCGTCCAAAGTTGGAGGGGAAAAACCCCTTGGGCCGGACCGGCCCGGTCCGGCTGGTCCGTCCAACCGGCCCGCGGCCCAGCCGCGTGTCAGGTCCACTCCGCCGCGGCCTGCTGCCACCGACCGGCCGATGTGGCCGGTCCTTTCCACACAGAGACCCGCCATAGGAGGGTCTTGGTCTCCCGCCGGGGTCGCGCACCGCGACCCCAACTCGCCCGCGCCGGCGAGGCGCCGCCCGGCCGACAGGATAGCTGGCCTCCTCCACCACCACTGTCTCGGACCGCCGTGCCGAGGGGCTGCCTCCGAGCCCACCGCCTACTGGAGCCACCGCCTGGATCCGCTTCGCCCGCTGGAGCTCACTGGACTGCCGGAAAACCCCCCAAAACTCCTGAAATTCCCGCAACCTTCGACGGACCACTGCGGCCTCCTCCGAACTCGGATTTCAATTCCGAAAGATGCGATGGAAAAAACAAAATCTATACTACATGACCATGTGATTTGTTTGAAGATAAAAAAAACAAATAGATGCTAAAATTTGGATTCAAAGAGGGGTTTGGGATTTAAAACTCAAACTAACACCGCCTACCTCTTGTGCGTACCCCGATGCTTCATCGTTGACCCGTCAGAGTGGCCGCACCTCACCGAAGTCGCCTCGCCGGAGCTGCCTCACTGGAGTGGAGGAGGAGAGGGGAGTATCATGCCTGGGGAGGGGGAAATGAGAGAGAAGATGGGGGGTTTTGTTAATTAAATAAATTAATTAACTTAAACACCCTCCCGCGGCCCCGTTCCCGAACTCCCGACGGGGTCAGGATTAAGCCTCCCCCAGGATAAAAACCACTCTCTGAGTGCAACAGCAGTCTCAGAATTTTAATCCAAGGCCCCGTTCAAAAGTTATAAAAGCAACGCCAGGGCCACTAAATTACGAAAACGCCCCTAGGTCCATTTTTCACAGACAACCCGCCTCCACGAAGATTACACCCCTCAAAGGGTAAACGGCACATTCCGGACTCAACCATGCCCTCAATTTTCCAATACGAGTCACCTTTTAAGAGATACTTGAGTTAAGCCATTAAACGAATAAATTAATTATTTAATTTATCCGTTGCACGCTCCGATAGAGAGCGAGGGGTCCAAACATCCCGCACCGAAATGTTTTATGTCGTTCCTAGGGTAAAAACCCCATTCCAGACCCATCCGTGCACTTAGATCTCTGATCCAAAGCTCAATTTAGGAGTTATCCCATTTATTTGGCATTCCCAGTGAGAAAACACTAAAAATTTAATTCCGGCCACACCGGGGCACAAAATCGCACGCCGTCTGAAGGAACTGCTCTGGAATAACATCAAGAATATTACAAAGTCTTTCGCAGCAAAAAACCGGGTTCTTACACTAATCCTTATTGACACCTACAAAAATATAATCTATTTGGGCACAAAAACATGACCCAAATAGGGTGTGAGACTAAATCTCAGTAGGCAACCACCCATGATCTATGCTAGTATATCACTGAATATATGAAACAAGTAGTGTACATAAGTGAAAGTAGTAAACAATAATGCACTCAAAAGTATGAAAAATAGATGTCTCTGAAGACAATGTAACTAAGTACAAGTGAAGACCAAATCTAAGCTTGTGCTTTGGCTTGGGTGACATGTCATTAGTCATTCCATTTCATTTTTCAATTCCACTATATTATATAAAATTATCATTGTCCAGACTAGTCCCAACAACCCCCGTATAAAATTAACCATCAACTCGTGACATAATAACCATTTAATCATTTCCAACAGAGCCCGACCTGGGTATCCCTCAATGGATCCTAGGTTCACTCAACATTTTAAATAAGCCCCAATGAGCCTGACCACCCTATTTTTGGCTCACTCACGACCTTTACATAATTAACCTCTTGAGCCCGTCCATTGTCTTTTAACTGAGACAATTGTTCACCCAGGGTATATAAGGTGCAATTAGTCACATGAGACTCACCTTGTCTTTCAATTGAGAATGTGGATCTCCCATTATTGATTACCCCTTTCTAATCATTTCATATAAGAAAACACATGTAAATTAAAATATTACATGGCTTTAACATATTAAATCTTGTGGGAAAATATCAGATAACAAGAAACACATGTGAATTAAGCTATCACATGATTTAATATCAATAACTCATGTGGGCACAATTCATATACAAAGAAACACATGAGAATTAAATTATCACATGCATTTAATCATAGATCACTCACAAAGGAAAAAATTAAATAACAATACTATTATTTAATCTTAACCATTACAAGGACATAACATTACCTAACTCACTTTGGCATGTTCACATTTGGAGTAAAACATTCCAAATATGCTTAAACATGCATAGTCATAACATGGGGAAAAGGGGAATTCACTAATCCAAAAACCTTAATCAATTCAATCACAATTTATCACTATTGAAATTCCATTATAATTTAAATTCATACTTGACAACCCAATAAGAGAAATAAGGCATGCCTTATAGGAAACCTCGGCTAAATGGCCACAAACGGTCATTTCATGGAAAACACACCCATGGGGTGTCCCTTAATCAAGGTAAACAACCTAATTCATATTTTAAAACACTTATTCGATTACTTAGACACAAATAGGCAAAAATAAGGGTAAATTATAATTGAAGAGACACCCCAAAAATGGGAATGTCACACTTCGTAATATATAAACATCATTAAAATTCATGAAAGGCACAAGACCACCTATCTCATACTCGTACGACTCTCCTCATCCAGCATCGGGCTTTGATTTGACCTAGAATGGAGTAGATCTACAAAATGAGAAAAATTATCGACCTTTGATAACTAAATTGAGAGATGAAATCATGAATAATGGATCAATAGGAATCTAGAGTTTACCAATTGGGTTCCAATGCATTTGACAGCGATCGAAATGGAGTTCAGAAAAACAATCGGGAGGTAAAATGACCTCTCAGTGTGACTATTCATCGAATGGGACGAGCCCTATGTCCATCTAATGAAACAAGAGGCTACTACCCAATTTAAAAAAATTTAGAAAAGTACATGAAATGTACATTAAAATACACGTCATGTCCATACAAGTCATGGAAAGACCATTACATGGTCATGTACTGGGATCATACGTCATGTTACGCTCCTTACACATTGTGTGAGTTTATTTTTTCTCCATATATTTAAGTAAAAATTGAAAAGGAAGGATCCATAACTCAAGGAAAGAACTGGGTTTTTTAAATATTCCCCCTTAAAGTAATTCATCCCTAAATTTCCCTTCCAAGGCTGGTAAAGGATCATCCGAGAATAGCTCAAGCCATTGTGATCGAATTCCGACCTCCATCTCCCATGTGTCATCCTACACTCGACTATGATAACATATCACTCATACTAAAGGAACATAATGGACATGGATAACCTTCATTCTATGATCCACAATTCATATTGGGATTCTCCTCGAAGGATGCGCCTTCCAAAAAATCCACTTCCTCAGGCTGAAAGGTGTGTGATGGGTCTGAAAAGTAATGTCTCAACTGAGAAACGTGAAAGGAGTTGTTCATAGCCATCTACCTCTGAGGTAACTTCAGTCGATAGGAAACCGGGTTGACCCTCTCTAGAATCTAAAATGGACCTACATGTCTTGGTGAAATCTTACCCTATCTCATGATCCTCTTATGTCCCAACCTTGGTGCGACACATAGTAATACTCAATCCCCAACCTTGAACTCCAAGGGTCATCTCCAACAATTGGCGTATGATTTATGATGAAACTGGGCAATATTCATCCACTTATGAATCAACTTAACACACTCAGTGGTCTCCTGGACAAGATGAGGTCCCAGTATAGCCGCATCTCCTGCCACCTGCCAACACATGGGTGATCGACATGGTCTATTATACAAAGTCTCATAAGGAATCAGTTGAAAATTATATTGAAACTATTGTTATAGGTGAACTCAACCAAGGGTATGTGTCTCTCCCATAAACCCCTGAAATCCAAGATTCTTTCCCAAAGCATGTCCTCCACCACCCGAATCATGCGCTCTGACTGGACATCTTTTTGGCGGTGGTAAGTTGTTCTCAGAAGCACCTGTATACCCAATTCCCTTTATAATTGTTGTTAGAAATTATACGTATACTAGGAATACCTATTTGAAACAATATAATATGGGACCCCATGTAGTCATATAGACTCACAGATGTACAACCTTCAAAGATCATCAACACTTATAGTTTCCGTGATTGGTAGGAAAAGTGAAACCTGCGTGAGCCTGTCAACAACAACCCACAAGGAATCATTACCATGACACCTACACCTTCAAAAAACCCCACAATGTACACTATTGAGTGTTCTAGTGATGCTACCGACGTGATTTTCCTTTAACTGGGTGAACCTGAACATAACTGGGGTCGTAACAGCAGCCTCACAACAAAGAACAGTCGAACCCTGATCAACCTCATCAAAAGTAGTCACACAATCTTTCCTAAAAAGACATTGAATAATTTTACACCACACCCACCTTAAACTGGAGGAGTGTTTAAACTGTTCCACTGGAACCAAACACAATGAACAAGAAATATAATGAGTCAAACCATCACTAGATGACTTATCTCTAAAATTTCCATCTTAGAAGGCATATGTATTACAACAGAACACAACGCCTTCTCCCAAGGCACCATACGCCCACAATGATTCCGTTAACTGAATATCATACCTATCTCTTGATGACGCTACTTTTTCAAGCCATCCATTGATTAATTAAAAGGTTATTCCACAATATGAGTAAAATCATAAATCTAGATTCATCCAACTAGAACCATTACCTATTTTCAAATAATCAAATCTGAAATGAGTATAAGTCCAAGATAACTTCATATTCAACAACATAGAGTATGAGGAACTCACCAAGGCTGTCCATAATCCCCATTACAAGTGAGACTTTGGTACTAAGCTAAGAATCCACATATGAACACTGAATGAACCAAAAGAGCCATCTGCCTGGCTGTCACATTAAAGAAAAAAGAAGGCATCCCTAAGTCCTTCCATGGAGTTACTACATGGAAACCCAAGTATCACTCAAGATTAACCGAGCCTCATTTAAAACTATGCATCCGTCACATAACATAGAAAGAGATCACGAACTAGACCAATGGTTTTCCACTATAGCACGGTGCAAAACTGACACACTATTAGTGAATCCAAGACAATTTCAAGATAGGGGACTTGCTAATATCTTAATATATAGAACACTAAAAGGATTTCAAGGATCTCTAAGAAATGATAGTGGAACCACTACTGGTTGACCCTCTGAAAGAAACTCGACTTCACTTGCCGACACACCATCATTTAACCGACCACAATTCATTTTATGACAACCCTACTTTTTATTACAACTTAAACATAATTTCTTACATACAACTTCACTTGATACAATAAATAAGATCAAGAGGTTTAGTGTATTTGGGGATTAGGATCATTACATAAAAACTTAAAACATGAAATATAACATCTTTATTGAAAACTTCCTTTACATGACCACTACATTCCTTCGCACTTAGCATTGCATGGGATAACCTGAGGGCATGCATAAGAAAAGGGTAAGCTATAAAGCCCAGTAAGGGAGTATACATGGAATAACATGAGGAGTAAAATACATGTTATACAATAGGCATATCAATAGAGCATAAGAAAAACATGAACATAAAGGCATGATAAAGCATGATAATCATAATATGGATATGTGGAAACAACACTTAACATGGAATTAGCATGAGCCAAGGCTCATTGCACATGGAGCATGAGTAAATCCTCATTGCACATAAATCATGAGTAAACCCTCGTTGCACTTGAATTAGAATGAGTCAAAACTCATTTCACATGACGTATCATGATACTATAATTTACCCAATGCATTTGAGCGCTATAAGGGCACACCCTTCTTAAATATTTCATTTCATGCATAAGTGTGCCACATGGATCATAAAACATTGATTCATAAAACATAACCATTTATTACACGATAAAGGAATGTGGATTTAATAAATGAAACTTTATAATCAATATGTAAATGTGCATAAAGGTGAATACCCTTGATGGATAAATGGGCATGGTATTCACTACACAATGGCATTGGCTTAGAAAATCGGTGCAATTTCGACAGCGTAACGGTGTGACATAAGAATTCATAAAAATGGTTGATGAGAGAAAAAGGGGTGTCTCATCATATTTACATGAAATGGATAGTAATGGGGTCATATAGATACATGTACAAACAATTTTAATGGAATTTATATTTATGATACAAAAGTATTGCTTGAATGTAAAAGAGGAGAGAGAAGTTCCTTTCAGAATTTTGGCATAGTAACGGGTGTACATGGGAGGAATTTAATGAGAGAGAAAGGGGTATCCCATCATTAAAAAAATAATAGGGAAGTATGGGGGAGGTGGGAAACCATACCCCAACATTTATAGTTGAAATTAAAAGGTCATAACAATATGAAGAAAATTGGACAAAAATGAGAAAGGAAAAAAACCCTTACTTGGAAGTGTGCTTCCAAAGGCTAGAGAGAGGCTTATGAGAGGATTATTGGTAGCTTAGGGCACCTTGTGAGGATTCTAGAGAGAGTAGGGAAGAGTTTGGATGAACTCAAAGGGATTTGAGTGAGGAGAAAGTGGAAGCTTGGGTGGGTTTATATAGGAAAGGTGAGGGAATTATTTATTATTTAGGTTTGGGACCCCTTATTTTAAATTAATACAAACAACAAACCATCCCATGGTTTTTGCCCGTAGTTTTTGGAAAAGGGAAGAGGAAAATAATATTTTATAAGGCCAAAGTCCGAAATTCTTAAAATAATAGGGTTTCTTATGTGTAGGTGAGTCACACTCCCATGGAAATTAATTTAAAAAGACAAGGTGTTTAATAAGTCTTGAGGGGTCCATTAATGCTTTTGGAAAGTAAGTCAAACAAACCCAAAATCACATTATTTTAATTTTAAAACATATATTGGACGAACATAAAAATTATAGTATTTTATTACATCACTATTGGGTCATTATGATGTCATAAAACACATTATATATTTAAACGATATTTAATTTTTACCAAAAAAATTGACTATCTCAGAAAATTATGAAAAATTTACCGTTGGATAATTTTGACATCCTGATTCAAAAAATGAAATTTATTTTATCTAAATAATTTTCTAAATATTTTAATTTTCACTTTTAAAATAAAAACTGACATTTATAAAAAATTCACGGGTTTTGACAAAAATGGATTTCAAATCTTAATAAAAATTATAATTGCATTCATACAATTACATGATCATTTATATATAATAAAATTAATCTAATAATAATATTTTATTAAAATATTATTTAATTCAAAAATACCTTAGTTTAATAAAATAGATTTCTTAATTAAATAATAACTAAAAACACCATTTGTACTTTAAAAACTATTTACAATGTATCAATAATGACAAGAAATTATATTCATTATTATATACAAAAATAATGTACATGAAAATAGTACTATAGATTAGTTACATAACACCTTAAAACAACCGTATAAGACCTAAGGGTAAGGTGTGCGATGGCGACAGACTCTTGGGGTGGCTCAGATAACATCGCTCGATTGGTAATTTCTATCAACTTCCACTTCTCCCGTAGACGGCCCCGTTCAAGCTTGACATGGTGAAGATCATCTTGGGCTTGGTCAAGAGAAAAGCCTAAGGATGCCACCTCTTTTCCGAGCTCCGATAAATGGGCTTCGTATGGAGCAATTCTACTGGATGAGGCCATCACTTCCTTTGTCTATGTAAAATTGGATGTGTTAAAGCCCTATATTTATACTAATCATGTGATCACTGTTCAATGGCTATAAAAGTAATGGTCACAATTCTTATCATAAAACCAATGAAGGAGACATTTTATAAAAACATTTTATATAAAGAGACATTTAATAAGATCAAGAGGGATTTTCCATTAATGAAACTTTGGGTCATTACACATTTATCCCAAGGCATTTTCATGATAGCTCACGCTTAACCAAAAAGGTCCATTCATGATCATCGATGACTCAAAAGGGTTTCACACACAAAAAAAATGCAACAACATGAATCAGGACTTGCAATTCTCAAAGGAATTCAAGTAGTTTTGACCATCTCTAAATGGTCCTTGATCGTGATCCTTCTACCTGGAAGAACACAATTAAATAGAACCGACATGATTCTCCCCACCTAGGAGTTTCTTAAATGTCAAAAAGAAGTAATAAACCCTCTTAAACATGCTAGTTCAAAACCAACTTAAATTCATGAGTGTCATTCCATGAACCACGATCAATTTGTCATATCACTTAGCATGAAAGCCAAAATTAAACGAAACGACATGTCAAAACACCTATGTCATAGAATGTCCTCCCAAAAAATGGTAAGAACTTGGTTCTAAAATGTTCAGGTCACTTTACTACAGAGATAACTGAGAATAGACACAACAGCTCAAAGCTCAACGATTTAACCGAATTTGATGGCTATTTTTTAACATTTAACACTGATTAGGTACCGCGTTTATCAAAATAAACTTCCACAATTTTAAAATAAAAATAACACATTCTGGGTACTATTTATAGTCTATCCACACTATACATCCTAGTACCAGATGGATCATGTATGAACTAGATTATAATCACATCCCCAACACAACTATTTACACGGATGACAATGTACCACGTCGCCCATCACTTAAGGAAAGAGAGGTTCACACGACCTCCTATGCAGCTGACCATGATCGAGTCATGTCTACTCTATTGAACCGAGCATTCCCCAATGCACATTCCCTTATAAAGTGTCAAGATACAACAATCACCTATCCGAACAAGGGTGTCCTCTTTAAATACTCAAACGTCATATTAGGGACAATGACACCTGGGTAGTACCAATTTTGGAAAGATCTACCACATGCTAGACCCTTACAAAGCATAAGAATCATAACACTAGGATGAATCCTAATCAGGATCCTATAGGTAACACAGGAGAAGGCATCTTACATGGGATACTTAACTAAAATTAAAGGGAGGAATCCTACATGGGATCCTCGAAAGATAAACTACAGAAGAATCCTAGGGATCCTCAAAAATGGTACATAAAAGAGAGGTCCTACAAGGGACTCCCTAGAACAACATGTGATCAAAGGAATCCATCATGGGATCCTTATAAACCAAATAGAATATAGATACATCCTACATGGGATTATCCCTATCAAAATATAAGTAGAAGAATCCTACACATGATCCTCATTAATAACTAGTCTCACGATATCATAAGACAGATGGAAAATCTCAAAAGGGAGACATCCTAAAAGCATAAATCACGAGTGATAGCTCACAAATCATCTTAGATCAAAGGTATCAACTAGTTTGGTCCAAACACCCAACCAATCATTCACACCAAGTTTCACTCTCAGGTGACAATTGGAAACTATAACTGGAGGAAGAACCTCTTCATTTAGATAGAATCCCCAAAACACCCATTAGAAGTCCTAAGAACGATCCATGGGATTCACCATTTTGATCTGTGTGGAAAACTACTCAGAAAGGACTAATCTCAAGTCCCAAACTAATAATGGGGAATAAAATAGGGAAAGATCCTTTTGGTTACTAGAAAAGATGTACACGGGGTGTAGAAACCACACACAGAATGTACCCTCAAGTTCTTACATTGGTGTGTACTCCCACCTACCAAGGCATGTAAACATCCCAAGTACACAACGTGTCAACTCGACACATGGCGTGTACTCATGTTGTACTTCCTTGACATGTACTTCCACATGGTCAGAGCCACATGATATTTTCCTAAGTAAAACTACACGATGTGTATCTATCGTACACAATGTGCACCAACCAAAAACTGAAAACCTGTGTTCTCTCTCACATGACCAGACACCTAGTTAATTACCACATGGTGTTTACTCCAAGTACACGGTGTATACTTAAGAAAAGTTCTCTCTTCCAGAACAAAAGAACACATGGCATGTGTTCATAGCATCACATGTCGTGTTGTCTGGGTTTCTAGACAGTAAGCCTCAAAAACTTCCCCAGAACCCCTGTTTTTTCAAAATAAGGCAACAATGTGCCAAATTTTGATATGTGAGGTCCCATACTCTATGAGAATCAAATCTTTGCATCCAAATATAGAACATAACAACAAAATCTATATCCCATGGAAAAACATGATCCACCAAATTCAAATCCAAGAGAGACCATACTCCTCAGGGACCAAAGTTTGGAATCCATCCAATTCAACCACAACACATACCAATACACCTATAAAAACAATAGTAATATCTATCATGGTACTTATCACAATAGAATGAGTATCTAGAATGACATATATCACAACATCATGCAATCAGTAATGATCTTAAATGGCATGGAAAGAATGCATGACATGTGATTTTTTTTTACAAGTTCCAATATGATGCATGAGATGGAATACACTCATCTCACTGGGTTGGAACAAAATAGAACCACAATAATATTAATAATAACATCACAAAAAATGTGCACCACCCAATGGTGAAATCAAATCAACTATAACAACACATAATCCAATAATCACAAATCAATTCGAGGTAATTTGGCTTTTCCCTGTATGTTGGGTAGCTACTCCTAGGAACAACTAATTACCAAATCCCATTTCCTTTCTATACCTGTATAATGTCTCCAAATAGTAAGAAAAACTAGAAAAAAACCATAAGAGAAAACTCCTCTAATACTAATTTGTAACACCCAGATCTAGATTCCACTCAAAGGTTCCCCATACATAGTTTTTCACATGACCTCAAGCATATTTCCCCAAATTCCAGAGGCTACTGACTAATAGCGAGGGTCTAGGTGTGATAGTGGCGAAACTATTTTCTTGCTAGAAAAGTGTAACACAAGGGAATAATAATATACAATAGTGGAAGAAGTGAATACCAAAATCTGAAGTAAACAATAGAGTAATGATAATAGAGATAACCAGAAGTCATAACATACAATAGATTATGCTTTATGTCACATGTTCTAGAAAATCATCCAAAATAGGATACACTACAATCAAGTACATGATACAATGCCAATTTCTAGAAATAAAAAAGGAAACTCAAAAGAATCACAAGCCTCATCTTGGTCTCATCCTCCCCTTCTCCTAAACAACATATCAAGTACCTGTGGAAGGGTCTGACCTTTATTGACACCTGTAACAATATAATTTGTTTGGGACAAAAAACATGACCCAAATTGGGTGTGAGACTAAATCCGAGTAGGCAACCACCCACGATCTTTGCTAGTCTGTTAGTGAATATATGCAACAAGTAGTGTACAAAATTAAAAGCAGTAAACCAGAAGGTACTCAAATGTAAGCACAAAATATGTCTGAGAAGACAATGTAACGATGTACAAGCAAAGACTGAATCCAATATTGTGCTTTGTCTTGATGGACACATCATTTTCCATTCCATTTAATTATTCAATTCTATTGGATTATATAAAAATATTGAGGTCTGTACAAGGCCTGATGACCCCCTGTATAAAAGTAACTTTCAACTCATGACATAATAACAATTTAATCATTTTCCAATAGAGCCTAACCTAGGTGTCCCTCATTGGGTCCTAGGTCCGCTCAACATTTTAAATAAGACTCAATAAGCCTGACCACGCTATCCATGGGTCATTCATGACCTTTACATAATTAACCTATTGAGACCATCCATTTTCTTTTAACTAAGAAAATGGTTCACCCAAGGTATATAAGGTGAAATTAGTCACATGAGCCTAACCTTGTCTTTTAACTAATATTGTGGCTCACCTATTACTAATTACCACTTCATAGTCATTTCATACAAGCATCCACATTTAAATTATACTACTATATGGATTTAACATATTTAATCATGTGGGCACATATCATATAAAAAGAAACAAATGTGAATTAAACTATAACAAGTTTTAACATAAACAAGTCACGTGGGTACAATTCATATACAATGAAACACATGGGAATTAAACTATCACATGACATTAATCATAAATCACTCAGATGGGAACAATTTAAATAGCAATCCTGTTAAGTAATATAAACCATTACAAGGTCTAAGCATAACATAACTCACATGGTTAGGTTCATAATTAGATAAAAACATTCTAAACATGATTAAACATGCATATATTTAACATGGGTAAAAAGGGATTTCACTAATCCCAAACCCTTAATCAATTCAATAAAAAATTTTCACAATTTAAATTCCATTATAAATGTAATTCATACTTGAAAACCCAATAAGGAAAACAAGGCATGACTCATAGGAAACCTCATCCAAATGGTTATAAACGGTCATTCCAATGAAAATGCATCCTTGGGGTGGCCATTAATCCTAGTAAACAACCTAATTTATACTTTAAAACACTCATTAAATTAACTAAAAAACAATATGAAAAAATAATGGTAAATTATAAATTAATATACACCCCCAAAATGGGAGTATGAGACTCCGACATATATAAACATCATGACAATCCACAAAAGGCACAAGACCACCTACCTCATACTTGTATGACTCTCCTCGTCCAGTGTCAGAATTTGATTTGTAGATCTAAAAAACTAGAAAAAATTCTCAGCCTTTGATAACTCAATCGAGATATGAAATCAAGAATAATGACTCAAGAAGAATTGAGAGCTTACTAATTTGGTTCCAACACATCTTATGATGATCGAAACAGAGCTCAGAAGGAAAATCAAGAGGCCAAAAGACCTCTCGGTGCGACTATTAATTGAACAGGATGATCCCTATATCAATGTGATGAAACTTGAGGATACTGCTTGATTGATTTTTTTTAGAAAAGTACACAATGTGTACTTGAAAATACACACTATTTTCAAATAAGTCCTATAAATACCATTACATTGTCTTGTACTGGGACCATACGATGTGTAACCATCCTTACACAGTGTGTACTTGAAAATACATTGTTTTTAAGTTTCTTTTTTCTTCATCTCATTTAGTAAAAATTGAAAAGGAAGGATCTATATCTCAAGGAAAGAACCAGGTTCTTACATTCCATAATAAAGAATAAACTTCTATTTCACTAACACAAGGTTGATCTTGGCCTCTAATGTCTTCTAAGTTTAGTGTGTATACATTATCATTCCTATCAATAGAATTAACAAATTTACCTTTAGAACATTAAATAATATATTTATCATTCCTAAAATTCAAAAATATAACCTTCATCACACAGTTGGATTATTTTAATGAGGGTGTACTTAATTACTACAACAAATAAAACATTTGTAATTAATGTTTTTACATGAAGAGAAATATTACCTATACTATATATCTCTACTTGAGTATAATCACCAAAGGTATGTTTACCAAATTTTATCCTGATAATAATTTAAAATAATTATTTTTTTTCTTATCATGTTTTAGAAAACCCACTATCCATGTACCAAATAATATTTCTACTTGTACATTTCTTATTTTCCTAAAAATAAATACTTATTATTTTGGTACCCAAAATTTCTTGGGTTTAACATTGTTAGAAAATAAAAATTTAGGGATCCACATATACCCTACTTTCTTATGTTTTAAACTAGATAATTCCTTATAAATATAAGATTTATAAAAACCAAAACAATGAACTTCTTATAAAGAACATTTTTTTCTAGTGTCCACCACTTTGAAATTTGTTTACACTGAGGGGAACTTTTAGAAAAAAGTAGTTATTTTTAAAATAAGGGTTTTAATTTATAAAACCAATCATGGAAGTAATTATAATAGTTTTCATCTATCTATACATGTTATCAAAATTTTCCTTCCTAGTAGTAAAATTTGATTGTAATTTTTTCAAACTAACTATTTTAGAATCTAGTTTCCCAAAAAAATTATTATTTTCATATATAAAAATAGTGTTATATTTCTTTTATAATTCATTATGAAGATATGAGATGTAATTTTCTGACCCCAGAATCCGGGATCTATTTCATTATTTTATTACATTGGTATATATACAAGTGCTGAATCCCAAGGAACTGATTAGTTTAGGAATTTTATAAAATAGATTATATACATGATTCTTATATTATAATTAAAAATCTAAAAAAAACATAGAGAATCCTTTAAACATCATGATTATCAAAGATAAACCCTAAATATCAGTCATAATATACATCTTCATATCCTGAGAAAAATGAAATATTAGAATGGGGTGAGCTCAGATGCCTAGTAAGGGTAAATAATACAGTGAAATCTATCATAAATAAGCATAAAATTTTAAATAAAGGTGTATAACTGAAACACAAGCCTTTTATACATAATCATGAGCATAATATATCAAGAATAAATCAAATATTTCCATTTAAACATTCACTTGTATAATCTATTAGTCGAATAATCACATTTATTATCAATAACTAATTTCATAATGTGGGAATTCATAATACCAGACATCATAAACATACGACCAAGGATTGAACCAAGAATACATACATAAATGGTTAAAAACCCAACTAGTTTGTCTCATGATACCCACCAATGAATTTAGGGGATATAGAGGGCCTCACTCATCACTTACTAAGTCCAATACATTCCTTATATAAAAAGAGTAAAACATAACCAGCATAAACATTTATATCAAAACAAGAATACTAAATATTAATACATTAACCACAAATGATGAATGGTATCAAAATAGAACATCCACAGTCAAACATATCATAAAACCTTAAATATGTTATGATATATTGTATCATAAGAAATCAACATCAATTAAGCATAAAATCCAACAAAGGATGTTGACATAGACAAAAATATTCTAATGAAATCATTAATTTTTTTGAAAGAAATCCCCCATTTTTTCATTGAAATTATTTAAAAGACATGAAATTATAAAAGAAAACATTTCCTTTGAAAATAACCTTGTAATATTATAAGGTAATATTCAAAAAATTAAGCCATCATGATGGCGGAAAAACCTGCTCATGCTGTATAAGTTAAAAAATTGTTCTTATCATCGAAAAAGTTATAAAGTACCTCGTTTGGAAAATGACAAAAATATTCCTTTTAGAACATTTAGTAAAAAAAATAAAACATGGGTAAAAATGAATTTAAACAAGAGTATAATAATGCTAAGAATATTTTGAAATTAATTTTTAAGAAACATGGGCATGGATGATAAATATGTCCTGGTAAATACTTACGTATAAACAATCCATATTGAAAATGAGAATGCGAAATTAAACCTTACCTTATAATTTTCATTAGTTGAGGGTGATTTAACATTCTGTATAATGGTTAAAATATGTTATTAAAACTTAACAGAACAATATACATATTTATGATATCATATACGATGCTCTTATATCATTTTGTTAATAATATTTCATTATTACCATTGTTTCTGGTGTTAACTACTTCATTTTATTATGTTTGTTTTGTCGTGTAAGTCTTGTTTCTTATAAATAGGATATATTTTATTCATATAGAAAATGATATTAAGTTCATAAATATTATATTAACTCATCATATATATTTTTATAGTCATTCTTGAATGGTTAACATAGAGAATGAATCTCATCGCGTTGTGGAGACGGTAGACCGTACGTACGAACGAGTGACGATACCATTCCCTTAATGGTAAAGTGATACGGGATTGGACAATTTATCAATTATAAATAATAAATATAATGTCATATTTATTATTTATATCCACTATATTCATCATTATACAAATCTAAATAAACTGGCAATGAAAAAAATTACACCACACCATGGAGACGGTAAGTCGTACGTACACACGCATAGTGATATAATTTGTAATAAGATGGATAAAAGGAGAAATATAGTTGTCCCATAATGATAATAACATCTCAGAATATATATTATAATGATTTCATTATTTTATAATGTAAATAATGTGCGAAGAGGAAGTAGAAGCAGAAATAATTTTGAAGGAGTCTGTAAAAACAATTACCTCTTCTTTAGCGAACGTCCTTCAGATCTTCTCTTAGGGACACTAAGGATGGTCTTATGAGAAAACTAGAACCTCTAGGATGTGTCTATCGAATTTTATAAGGAAAATAGGGAGGTTTTGGTCAAGAAATAAGGCTCAAATTGGTGTTAGAAAGTGATGGAGGAGGTTCCCTTTTATAATTGTGGCGGGAGACAGTTTTGGAAATCCTGAAAATATTAAAATACAATGTGACTATTCTAGATCCAAATACTTAAAAATGTCCCATAAATGAATAATAGAATAAATTTTCAACCATATACTATCCCCTTGTTATTATTTATCATTTTTTTATGATTTTTAAATTATTTAATAATAAACCAATTCCATAAGATATCATTATTTTTAAATTTGATACTATTATTTTAATTTGACATTAAATACATCCAGGAAAGTGGGAAATCGAATATAATGATTTAAAATATCTCTATTATATCCTATAGGTCTATAAAATTAACTATAAACATTAAACAGTCCCAAATACATCAAAATTAATATTATTAAAATAAATTATTTTAGTTTTTATTGACTAAATAAATACTCTTTTAGTATTGAAGAAGCATTTAAGGTACTTATATAATTTATAAATATTAAAAATAAATTTATATAATGAAAATAACTTCCTTAGGATCAAAACAGATATTTGTTTTTGTTCATATATTGGTTTTTTCCTTATATGGACACATAAAAGATATTGAAAATAAAGAGAGTGATATTTTGTAACTATCGTTGACTTAAATAATATATAATTTATTTTGATGGAAAAGCATCCATTTAAAAAATAAAAATCAACAATAATGTTATAAGGTTATAATTTTCTTTGTCAAATAATTTTTTGACATGTTTTTATTTTGTTTTTAATCCTTAACATTTTGTTTTAACCCTTACTTAACCCCTTTAACTCTTACCATGATATCATGTAATTGATATATTAAGGGTTGATATTATTACTAAAAAATGCCAAAAGAAACCTAAATGGATCATTGATGAAATATTTATCTTTATTATAGTTAGTTGGAATTATTTTAGATTTTTATGAATTTTATATCATTTAGTAAATTATTATTTATTTTAAAGTATCCTTTATCTCAATTTTGACACTATTCATTATTTTGTCTTATACAAAAATCAAACCAACAAGATAAATTTGAAAAAATACGTCTAAAAAATTGCTAACATTTCCTACTAATTAATAAATCTTTTTATGACATTAAATCACTCATATTATATTTATATTAATATTTTTAATACCATTTATTTGATTCTTCCATTATTTAAACAATTAGTGCACCATCATTATGTAACCATTTAAGTTAATTATTTTATCATTAAAAATTATAAATAAATTATCATGGTGTAGATAAAAATTTTATATTTCAAATTAATTTTTATTATAAATTTTTTATGACCCTATAATTAAAAATTGTATAGTTATTAAAAATGTGAGTATAACATTTTTAACTTGTCTTTAAATAAAATATTATAAATGTCACATTTTTACCGAAGTGGATTAAAAGTTAATTATTTTTATCTAATGTTTATTTTTGTTGAAAAATATCATTCAATAAAATTAGGACAAGTGTTAGGGTAGCTTTATAATATTATAACATGATTTTTTATCTTTAATTGCCTAACTTACCCTTAATCGTGGTAAATAAAATAATAAAGTTACTATTAACCAAAAAAAAGTTGATCCTATTAGAATAAAAATTTCATACTGATTAAAATTGTGTCTATACATTTTTTAAAATTAAATTCATAGAAGTGGAAAAATTAAGTTTAATGCTAATCCTGCAGACGTGGCGAGAAAGAGATTTAAAGTAAAAATGCTCATAATTTCAATAGTTTTTTATACCCAATTTCAATATAAGAAGATTACAATGAACTAAATTGGATGAATATATGTATAATTGATCTATTGTGACTTTAAAAACCAATTTAAAATTTAATTTAACATTTATAATCATTAAAATGAAAAGGTAGTTTTTAACTATAATGTAGTATTTTTCACTATTATTCAAAAAATGAAACTTATTAAAAAAATACCAAAACTTCACCCTTAGATAATTTTTATATTTTGAATTCAAATAATAATTTTATTTTTTCCAAAAACATATATAAAAGTGTCAAAATTTAGATTTAAAATAGGTTCATCATTAAATGGCGGTAAAACTTGATCTTGCGTGTAACGTAAGCTAACTCAGTGTTGTGTATAGCGTAATCTTAACTTTTTTGTAAAAAGTATGATACAAAAATGAAATTTATTATAAAAGTAAAATATTTTAAAGTCTTGGGGTGCTACATGAAATCATTTTATAATTTTTTGAAAATTTCAAATTTTATTTAGTAAGCCCTGCCTTATAATTTTCATATTTTTTAGAAACCTTATTATTATTTTCCAATAATATATAATATCTTGAAACTTCCTCAAAACTTAGTAATATATCATATTTATCAAATGAAGTAGATTTTATTATTTTTAATATTTATAAGTAGTTTCATAATCTTAATTAGGATAATTGTAATTTAATGTTAAATTTATTAAGGATTCAGAAGACACCTTAGACCTAAAGCATTGGTTAGTCTTTGTAATTTCATCACACAATCACGCGATTTTTTTTGACAATAACTACTATCATATTAATTATTTTATAAAGAAATATCTCTACAACTATAACTCTATGTGTATATTTCTTTTAGAATTATATTGCACTTATAATTGTAGAACTTATTATAATTTATATCATTGTTATCCTTCTTCTTAAACTTGGAAAATATAGTCTTATGTTATCTGGATTCTTACATTCATAAAAAATAATTTATAAAGTGTTGTTCTTTTCACTTCGTATTTTTGAACATTTCTTGTATTTATATCTAAAATATTTCTTCCGAAAAATATCATACATAATTTTAGAAATATTTTCAATCCAATTATCACTCTTCTCAGAAGAAATGATTCTATCTTAACTATTAATTTATTATTTTTAAAATATTTAAGAACTTTCTTAGCTAATAAAATTTCTTAAATGATATAGAATTTTAAGTTAAAAAAACTCCATTGTTTTTCTTTTCTTTCTCAACATTTTTTTTCAACCTACACTCATACAACATGAGAGTTACAATAAGATCACCTAAATTTAACTATGTAAGATTTTTAGTACGCTTAAGAGATATTATCCTTGATTCTTATTATTTTTGCACAATTTATATAATATTTTCAAATAAATTTTCATTGGACATGTCTATATCTCTATGAGATTAAATACTACTTACTATTTTCAATAATATTTGATAAAGTTTTTCTCTTGATTATCCTGGTAAAAAATCAAAAGGCTTGATAATAATCTCTAATAAAATATCTTCTTATTTCAACAACTATGGTTGTTCCAAAAATGATTTAGTTATAATTTCATCCAAATATTATTTATAGTTTTACACAAATAAACATGGCTATAGATATTTATTTTAATAGAACATAAGAGAGTATGTATAATTCTATAATTATGTTGGTATTCTAACTTTTTATCTTTAGAAAATGTAGTCACTTATTTTTCAAAAATTTTATAACTTCTAGATAGCATAAAAAATTATAAAATTTAATGTTTATAATTTTTTTCTTATGATCCCCCCAATATTCATAATCATCACAATCAATGATAGGTGGTTTAATTGGATTCATATTTTCTACAATCCCAATGGAAAATCCTTTCTTCTTTAAAACAAGATACTCTTCTCTATAATAACATGTTAGTGTAACAATTTAAAATAAGAAAAACATTCTCTAATACAAAATATATGATTATAAGAGTATGTTTTTTACTACAAGAGGGGGTAAGGGTGAATTTTAGTTTATAAATTAAAACATATAATTTTTAATAACCTCTTATATGTATGTAATCTAACAAAAATATTACAATATACATTATAAAATTAGATTTAAGAAAAGTTTATAAGAAAAGTATGAAACTTTCCTTAATACATGAATAATGGAAAATATATAAAATGTAAAATTAATAAGAATAACAAGGTTAATTTTTTTTATAAATATTGTAATAAAAAATGAAAAAAAACATTCCTAATAAAGTTAACACACATCAACCTTCATTGCAAAGAGTGTTTTAAACAAACTCAAGATATCCATGGTTTTTAACAAACCTTAAAGGTTTTTCTTCTTTTACTATGGAATCCATCGATACTAATATTTCATAATGTTCTATTTCCTTATCCTTAAGAACACTTGATTACACTAGATTGAAATAACCTCTTTCTTTCAAAACCCTTAGATCTGTTGATCAAGATTAATAAGACACAATGATAAAAAAAGAAAAGAACTTAAGGCATTTACAATAGTCCTTAAAAACAGACACCTTAAGTAAAAATTTATAAATAAATACAATGAAGTGATAACTCATAAAAAGATGTTACAAAATCTTCATAGAAAATATTGATATATTGGGTTTAAAAATCTTGAAAAAGCTTCATTCTCCTCAAATGAAGCTTCAATTTATAATAAAACTTGCAATGGTCATATTCCACAATCTATAGAGTTGGTTGCAATGATATTGGAGAAACTATTCTTCAGTTGAAATGATTTATTATATATTATTCTTTTGATGGTCAATTATGGTAAAGAACCACTAAAATGATTGAAAGGTTCCATCTAGTAGAATAAAGATTCCTCTACTGATGGACATAAGTTTCTTAGTCTGGTAAAATGTAATTTCTTCATCCCTTACATTCTAAGGATGTTTTTACAGAAAGAATTTCTACTATATCTGATGAACTTTTTTTGATAGTCTTAGTAGAACTTCATTTGATAGATTTTTTTTTCAATTTTACAATTTTAATTTTATAAATATACATCTGATGAAATATATATTTGTTCTTCTGATGTACAAAGAACTTTTTTTTCCGAATAATGAAAAACTTAATCCAATGAAAAGATCATTCTACATTCGGTATAATATAAGTTACAAATTTTGGGAAAGATTAAAGTTAATAAAGTGTAAAATTTTAAATAAGTAGTTTTTGATTTTCAAAAATAAAGTTATAAAGTGTTGAAATAAAACTTTGGACTCAACAATATGTGTTCAACCATGTATTAAGGGACTATAAGACCAGTATTTTATTTCAAATAAGTATGATTTCATAAACATAAACAATTAAGAAAGCGATTTCACTCCCACTAAACCACTTATAGACCCAAGGCTCACATCCATGATTTATGAAACCAAATTCGGTCATTGGTTCATTAAGGAGAATGTTGTATGACCTTGATTCATTATTTAATTCATAAATAGATCTCTGTAACTTTCATACATTTTTGGTTTACTTTAGTGAAAAAAACCTTCTAGTAGTGTCATATAGACATATTTTTTAATAGTTTTAATTAAATAATATAGTTTTGACATCCATTTGTCAAAACATATAGTCATGGTTAGTTTCTATTGAAAGTGTAATTCTGTTGGATTTTAACTTTACAAATAGTATAAAAGTTTCTTCATAATTATAACTTGATTATGTTTAATCCCTTATTAAAAAATTCATGAAATTTAGGTATTTACTTTTATATCCATTCCTATTTTATTATTGGATACCCATTTACAACCAATGACATTTACTTCCACTTAAGGATCTACTTAAATCCGTACATTTTTTTTGGTACATGGAATATATCTCCGAATTCATAGATTCTTAACACATGGTAGCTTCTATGACACATAAAACTTACTTACAGGTTATAGAATCATTATTATATACTAACAATGTTTCAACATCATAATTAATAAGAAAACCATATCTTTTAAGTTCTCTATCTTCTCTTGTACTTCCACACAATACTTGTATCTATGAAACATCCACTTTTATGGGTCTTTAGGGATTATTTTCTTTTACTAACTCTTTTTGTATCTTGATCCATGACTTCATCAAAGTATTTCTTTCTTCTACTATCCCTTTTATATTTGTGATCCCTCTTAAGGAATACAGAATATCTTTCCACTATTACCTTCTTATCTAATGGGCTGTTTAGGTAATTCCCATTAGATTTCTTAAGATATCATATAAAGATACATTTAATGACTCAGGGTGAAAGTTTATTACCCAAAGAGGACGTAACAAAGACTTCACATCCTTAAGTATGTAAATGTGACAAAGTGGGTTTCCTTACACACTAGAGAACTAATGGAACACCGTCAACTATTTTAGTTTTCACTCAATTTGGAGTATATATGTTGCTGTCTAAAATGCCTATTCCCAAAAGGATAATGGAAGACTTAAAAAAATCATTGTTTATATGAAAATTTATAACAAGGCATGATTAGTTATCTCACTTACATCATTCCATTATGGTTTATATGGATGTGTGAGTTGATATATAATCCAAAAAACCCATAAAAAACCAATAAAATTTCATTTTAGATATTATTTACCATATTTTTAGAAATGTCTTTTTATCTTCTTACTATGTTGGTTCTCAACTTCATTCATGTATTTATTGAATTTAGAAGTAGAATCCAACTTATAACTAATTATGTATACATATATACTAAAGACATGAGTTAAAGTTATGAATCATGAGTTTCTACCCTTTAATTCAATAGGAAATGATCTACACATGTTTGTATGAACCAACTCTAGATGATATATATCCCTTTACCCCATTTCCAATAAATATAGATTTGGTCTTTTTGACTGGAAAAGAAGCATGAAACATGTAAAGTGGTTTTAGATAAAAATAATCTAAATATCCATCTTGGTATAATTTACTTAAGATTTTTTTACATAACCTAACCTGTGATGTTATATTTGGTTAAGACATGAGTTATATGAATTTGATTCCTTATAAATTACCATCACTCATTTTGTTTAATCCAAAACATAAAGATCATTATATATAAGTTCTTTAATATAAAAAATGATTTCTCTGTAAAAGAATAATTTTTTATTTTCAAATTTGAAAATAAAATGACAAATGTCAAGAGAAGATACAAAAATATTTTATGGGTAATGAACAACACATAATAACATTTTTTCAAGACCAATATCATTCTAGTTAGTAATTTGAGATGAAAATCTCTAATAGCCACTAAAGTGAGTCAAGCACTATTGGTGAATCATAGAACCACCTCACCTCATGAAAGTATTCTGAATAAAACTTGTTCCTATAGTTAGATACAAATATGAGAACCAAAATCTATATCTAATAATAAATTTTTAAAAACAGATAGACTTCACTCGATAAAAAATGAACCTAATATTTCCTATCATTTATTTGTCTTGGAGCATTTCTATTTCCAGTGTCCATTCTCAGCACATGAAAAATATATAGCGACCTATTACCTTTATTTCCCTAGGATCTTCCTTCACTATAAAAAAATATTTGAAGAGGTCTTGGAGTTGGAGTTAGTTTTGGGGCATTTTTCATTATACTTCCTTTTATTCACCATAAGAATCAAAATATTTTCACTCTTTCTGTCCTTAACTACTTGTTGAAGTATATTCAAGAGATTTGGGAGAAACTTCTTAATGTTTTTCATATTAAATCTTACAACAATACTAGATAAGCTCTGTAGGAGTAAATAAAGAATAATATTAGTGAACAATTATTTGGGTATCTTAAACCATATAATCTATAGATGCTCAATATATCCAATAAACTTGGATATGTGAGGCCTCTCTAGTGCACCTTCTACAAGTTTTATCATCACGAATGACTTAGAGATCTTAAAAAACTCTTGTTTATCTTCTTTATGATAAATATCATAGAGATACTTGAGCATGATATAGGAATCCATGTTCTCATGTGAATTTATGAGTTCAATGTAAATTTATGATAACTTTAGACAATGGACATATAATGCTTCATATAATTATTTTTCAATGACAATTAGTTATTTATCAATATCCACTTTAGAAGGAAGATAAAAAACTGGGGAATGTAGAATATAAATCTCCCGTTCATGGAATAATTCCATGAATAAGTGCCTGTACCGTTCCTGGAAGTTACCGCCAGTAAGGATATTGTCCTTCTCCAGTAATAATGACAATAAAAATATGGTTGAATAATTTTACATTTTTCTATAAAAATATAAAATATGATTATTGGTAATTTACATTATTACTAAAATATATGAGGTGAAATAATTTAATTATCTTATTAGTCTCCAACTATTTTATCAAGTCCCAAATTCCTACACCATTAGACTTATAATGTTCCATTTCATGGAAGTTCTAGTGCCAATGATCCATATTTCCCTTCTCATAATACAAAATTTGGATTGATAAGTTATTTTAAGGTATTTTAGTATGCAATCTTTCCAATTAATAGCTTACAAATCCTTGATTCTTTGAGTGGACCAAAATTATATAATCCATATTTGAATTTCCCCAACACCTACCTTTTAGTAACACTAATTCCTTCTTTGAAAGTCAAACTGTGATGCTACTCAGTTAAATCAACTCAAAATTTTTGTTAAAACTCAATGATAATTTAAAGAAATATGACTTGGCTAGAAAAGTAATTTTAAATATGGTTGCAATCATATATTAAGAAATGGAAGACTTATTATGACATAATATTTTATTATAGTATTTTTTTACAATGATTATACATTCTTATTTTATCTTTTTCATTCTATATTAATATTAAATTAATTAAAAATGACTAATTAACCATGTTCCAATAAAATATTTGCACATAATCCACTTGTTTTATTTCAATCTTAAATGATAGTTAATTAATTAATTTATGTTCCCATGATAGAGAATCCATAAAAAGTAATGATGCATTAGAAAGAAATAAAATAAATCAAATTCTTTGATCAAGAGATTTTTAATAATTGATTTAGTGAGTAAAAATAAATCCACCTATGATCCTAGGAAAAAAATTCAACAAGATAGTCTTGGATCAAGTTTTAGCATTCCACCATCGACCAGTGTTTCTTTATGGTTGGTTTAACCTCATCTTTGGTTCAAAACTACCTCTACTATAACACGTCAAGATTTTACAATAAATTTTTTATTTTAAATTAATTTTTATTAAATGGATCATTTCACTCATAAAACAAACTATGAAATATTTTAGCATAAACTATCTTTTATTAAATTGAAGGATTTTATATATAAACTCCATAAATTATGGGATAAATTAATTCATGTTATTAAAAAACTACATTCACTATATTTTTATTTGTTTTCCAAGAAATAATATGAATATACGTTTGTTAAACATGATTTTTTTATTAATATGTTCACATTTCAAAAGATATATTTATTTTTTAATAAAAAAGAATATTATGTTTATGAAATTATAGGTAATATGTTAACAAAACATTCCATTATTTATTTGGAATTATCTGATAACAAATGATAATATATGATAAATATAAATTCCAATAGTAATATAATATTTATTTAAAAGTATAAAATATTAATTTGAAATATATATATACATATTAAACACAATTTTGAGAAAAATGATATCTTGACATATAATGTATTTTTTTGAAATTAATGTATATAATATTTTTATAATAAAATTATATTCATTAAAAATGAATTTATTTAATTATAAATTTCAATAGTAATGTAATATTTATCAAAAAATATAAATATTATAATATTTAAAATGATAATGTTAAATGACTAAATTAGATAATTATAATGATCTAGAATTTATATATAAATTATGTAATGTATGAAATATTTATAATAGTATTAGGTTAATTAGAAAAGGATATATTTAAGGATAATTTTTAATTCTAGTGATAATACAATATTTATTATGAATATGAAGACAATTAAAAATTATAAAAAATGGAATATATTTAATATTAATATATAGAAACAAATATTTAAAATATAGAAAATATATTAATAAGTGATAGTAGTAAATAACAAATTATATGAATTTAAATAAATTAAATTAGAAATAATTTTTAGATAAATTTATAAAACTTTATTAAATTACTAAAATTATAAATTGGTAATAGATTTTCATAATTCTATTTTTAACTAAATAATTTTTATATATATTTGATAAAAAATATTTTCAAGTGCATGCCAAGCCTACCTAAGAAGCTAACAGTCTAAAAAGACAACCGACCAAGCTTGATAGAGAACTCGGCTAAGATTAGTCAAGGAGGTGGATCAGTGAGGCATAACATGTTCATGAGGAGTATAGTTCATATAGTTTACCAAGTAGGGGACAATGGAATCCAGATTCTCACATGTGGGGTGGCATGAGAGGTCGAGTGAGAACATCATCACCGTTGTGGACTTCAATGACATATTCAATTGCATATTGTTATATAATGGAGCACTAGGTGAAGAAAAATTTTATGCAAGATAACCTAAGTGTGTATTCTTCCCAACTTTTAAAAACATGCACGTGATCATTTTAAATGACATCACTCTCCCCCATTATATCCTTGCTCCTAACACTGATATAAGGGATTAGCTATAGGTTATATAAATATACATAAATAAATATATATAGCGTATTGAGGTATTGGTATCTTCAAAAAATCATGAGACATGGGGTGGAAAGAGATATAATAAAATGATAAACTATAAAATGACACGTCATCACCTTCAAATTCACTTAAAAAATGTGATGTTTATGACATTGTTCAAGTTGAATCTTCAACATAGGACTAACATAATTATTTTCTTCAAATTTAAGAAATACCACACTTGGATGGATTTTCATGTCGAGGTATCCATGAACCTTGCATAATGTATGAGGTAAAATGAAACATTGTAACTGATACAATATATCATCTCTATCTTCTTTCATCCATTAAAATGTTGAAGAGTCTTCAAAATATTAAATAGAAATATACACTTTAAATCTTAGGAAGAACATAGTGATATTTAATGGTTGTAAAATGTTATTATGAGTATTGGTAAATTATTTATTAAAAAATGTTGATACATTTAAAGGATCCAAAAGTCATGGTGGACTAATAACCAAAGCATAAAAAATATTCCCTATATAATTTTCACTACACATGGTGTTAAATAACTACTCGGGTATTCTATATATCAATTTATAGTGGTTGTGGGATTATAAAATGAATTTCCTTATCTTTGGGTGTTTACTATTAAGTTCCCTTAGACAAAATATTACCCATTTTTCCTTTGTTGCATAGAGAGACCATAAGGAAGGATATTGAGTACAAGAGTTAGTTTTAGGGGGGAGTTTTCATTTGGATGTTTCCTTTAAGGTGGAATAATATAAATTAAGAATGTAGTTTTGTTGCAGAAATAAGGCAAGGGAGTTGTTTTAAAAATTTATATTTTAATATTTTGAAGAATTTTATTATAAGGGAACTGTTTTAAAATTTTTGATTCCAAAGTTGGTATTTAATGTGTTTGATTAATTTTTTTTAAATATATATATAAACATATTTACATTTATCTATTAAGGATTCCAAAAAACTATACTTACTTCATTTTATGTACTTTTTTTTCATGGAATAGTTTTCAAATGGGATATTTAAGGAGTTTTAAAACTATCAATTTATGTTTTAAATGTTTTATATAAAAAACATTAAACCTATATTTTTATTAATCCATGTTTTCTTTTTTAAATAATTTGTTTTCATAAATTTTATTCTACCATAGTTATCATTCATGTTTTAAAATATTCCATGGAAAAACACCATTTTATCAGTGTGTTCATTATCCATCCATTGTCATTCTAAAAAGTATTTCCTTCATGATTCTATTTAAAAAATAATTTAAAGGATTTTTCTATGAATTCTTAGTTTCATATGATCAATACCATTATTAATTTTAATTTTTTCCTTTGAGAGTGTATTTATTGAAACATTTTGGTTGAATTTCCACTAAATAACCATGCATTTATTCATATAAAATTTTTTTAGTAAATTTTTATACTGATGTTAAGGATTTGAATATATGGCTCTATTGGAAGATATGATTAGAAGAGAAATATAATAAAAAAGGTTTATTGAAATATGACACTTTGGCATTGTAAATTATGATGATGGATGGGTTGTGAACCTTAACCTTAATGGAATTTGTCTAGAAATTGATGGGTGGGTCTTATATTTCCCCTTAATATTCTTGGCAGCCTCAATATTTTTTTAAACATGCTGAAACTCAGAGGATTTGATTTTATAAGAAAATATTGTTTTATTTTTTCATGTTAAATGATTTATTTTAAAAGTGGTTTACTGATTTTAAAAGGAATTTTAAAGACGTGTATTTTTAAGAAATACATCTTTAATATTTTATATATTATCAAATATTTTTTTTGAAAGAATCCCATTTTATGAAGTTTATTTTTTGAAAAACCATTTTTATTTCAAATTTAATTTTATAAATTTTGTTATCAATCTCAAATTAAATTTTTAATGAATTTTTTAAAAGGAGTATTCAAGAATTTAAAAAAGAGATTTTTTAACTCTTTAAAAACCATTATTGATATTTTTTTCTAATACCAATTTTTCCATTGTTTTTCATAGGTCTTATGGATGAGTATAAGATATTATGTATTCAAATGTCAATTTTTTTTTATTTACTGAATTAAGGATAATATTTGAGGAGTTTGTATTAATGGAAAAAATTCCCATTGAACATAAATTGTATGAGTTTTATCAATAATAAAATTCCTAATTAACTAAAGCACTTATCCTAAAAAGATTCTAGAGTACGTCATGAACCAATATTCAGAATTTAAGTTTTAATTATAAATTGTTAAATTTGGATCTCTTCATTCAATATCATAGACATTATATAAAAAAAGAAAAAAATTAATGTGTTTTCAGCATCACTCTCGGGAGTATAGGTTTAGGGTGTCATAGTTGGTTTCAAAGTAAATATTTTGACAACTTTAAAGGTTAGGATATTATTTTTTGAGGAAAATTTATGTATCTAGTATTGAAAGATTTAAATTTAATGTGATTAAAGGTGTTTTGGGTAAAAGTTATTTTAGAGAGACCTTGTGATCTAATGAAGGATAATATACAATTTACAGGGTTTTTATTTTTCAGATTTATAATGTCATCGATTAAGGATATTTATGAATCGTGGATATAATTTTTCAGTTAAAATGAAGGTATCTACAGATATGATGCTTATGGTTGATTTTTTATATTAATGTATTTATCAATTATTATCATACCCATTTTGTATTTAGTATTTGGTTGAGAACATGATCCTAAAAATTAAGTTACAATAGATATGTTTCTAGAAATCCTTTTATCTTATAACTAAGTAAATATATTTGGTACAAATAGAGGTGATAAAAAAATCTAGATATATTATGAGTCAAAGGACGAGTCTTAATTATGATAGTAGGTATAAAAATCATTAGAAATTATATTATTAAGAATGCCCTTAAATTTTTTCAATATTGAGAGAAATTAAAATTATGAGGAAAGAATTTATTGAAAAGGTATTGAATGTAATGCCTTGAGATTTTAGAATACAAATTTATTTTAAATAGATTCTTATCAAATAGATCATTTCACATCAAAAACAAACTATGATACATTTTACCATAAAGTATCTTTTCTAAAATTAGATTATTTTCCCTATAAAAACAATAAATTATGGTATAAATTAAGCCATGTTATAAAAATACTACTTTAACTACATTTTTATTTGTATTCCAAGAAATAATATGAATATATATTTATTAGATATGTAATTGTTCTTAAACTATTCAAATTTCAAATGTTATACTTTTTAATAAAAAAGAATATTACATTTCTTAACTTACAATAAGTATGTTAATAAAAATAGTCATTAGTGATTTGGAATTATTTTATGATTAGTCATAGTAAATGATAAATATAAATTCTCATAGTAATATGACATTTATTGAGAAATATAAAATATTAATTTAAAATACATACATTTTTAAAAATAAAAATTTAGAAAAAAAATATTTTGACATATAAAGTATTATTTTGAAATGAACATATATAATATATTTTTAATAGAATTATAATAATTTTAAATGAATAAATTTAATTATAAATTTAAATTGTGATATAATATTCATTGAATAATTTTAATATTATATTATTTAAAACTAATTTTTTAAATGTCTAAATATGAAAATTGTAATGAACTAAAATTTATATATAATGAATGTAATGTATGATATATTTATAAGAAGATTAAGTTAATTTGAAAAAATATATTTAATGATAATTGTTAATTCTAATGGTAGTGAAAAATTTATTTTGAATATAATAAAAATTAAAATTATAAGAAATGGAATATATTCAATATTTATTTTTTAGAAAGAATATATAAAATATAGAAAATATGATAATAAGTAAAAGTGGTAAATAATAAACTATAAGAATTGTAATAAATAAAAATACTAATTTTTTAAATAAATATATAAAATTGGATTGAATTTATAAAATTATAAGTAGGTAATATATTTTCATAAGTTACTTTTTTAACTATGGAATTTATATTTATAATAAAAAATATTTTCAAGTCTAAGCCAAGCCAGATAAAGAAACCAACCATGTCAAAAGTGAATCGACCAAGCTTGCGGTCCAACCTGACCAAGACCGACCAAGGAGGTTCATAGGAGAGATAAAGATCATGCATTGGGAGTTTAATGCATATAGGTCAAAACATAATGGATAATAGTGTTTAGACACTCACGTTCAGGGTGAAACAAGAGTCCGAGGGAGAACACCAGCACCCTTTCAAGATTTAACAACATGTTAAGTCATATCTTGTTATATAAGGGAGTTATAGGGTAAGAGAAAGTTTTTTGTAGGATATATTTGGCTAGTACTATTATTGAATTTTAAAAATGAAATCATGATTGTTTTAAATGAAATCTATCTCCACTATCACCTCCTTCCTCCTCATACAACGACATCAGATTGTCTATAGGTTATATAAATATTCATATGTATATATATAGAATATCGATGTAATGGGATATTTATGAAATCATGAGACACTGTGTGGGAATAGATAAAATTAAATGATAATATTTAAACTAACATGTATCCATCTTCAACCACGCCTACTAACTGCAATTTTCAATATGTTGTTCAAGATAACCCTTTAGTATGTGTCTTACATCCTTGTCTATTTCAGCTACAATAAATACAAAACCTAGAGGTATTTTTATGTCTAGGTCTTCATGAACCTTACATGATGCATGAGGTAAAATTCTACACTATAAATAAAATAGTAGGATGTCTCCATGTTCCTCCTCCCATGCAACAGTTGGAGAGTCATTGACATTTTATATATAAATATACACTTTACATCATCAGAAACACATAATGAGATTGAATTGTTCTAAAATGATAGTATGAGTAGGGGTAAATCATTTACTAAACTATGTAAATGAATTTAAAAGATATATATGAGATGGTATACTTATAACAGAAGTAGATGAAATTGGTCCTGTATAATGGTCATTTCACAAGGTCTTAAATAATTACTTGGGTATTCTATATATCTATTTTTAGTGGAGGTGTGATTATAAAAGGGATACGATTTTATATGGGTTCTTAATAATAAGTTTTATTCTCCAAAAAATACCTATGTTTTCTCTTGTTGTAGAGAGAGATAATGAAGAAGGATATCAAGTGTTGGAGTTAGTATCGAGAGAGAGTTTTTTGGAATATTCCTTCAATAGAGAGTACTAAAAAAGAATAATGCAGTTTTTTTAGAAATAAGGTAATGGAGTTGTTTTAAAAAAGTCATATTTTATGGTTTTGAAGTATTTACTTATAAGTGAATCATTTTAAAAATTTAGATTTCAAAGTTGGTATTTAATGAGTTTGATTAAGGGGAATTGTTTTTTAAAACTATTCCTTTTAAGTGTTTTGTGAAATTCATCTATTAAGGTGTCCAAAAAACAAAACTCCCTCCATTTTATATACTTTGAAAATATTTTTTAAGGAATTATTTTCAATGGTCGAATTTAAGGAGTTTCAAAATTATAAATTTATGTTTTAAAATGTTTGATTTAAAAAAAATATAATTCTCTATTTTTATTAAACCATATTTTCATTTGAAAAGAATTTATTTTCATGAATTTTCTTCTTTCATAGTTATAATTCATGTTTAAAAATATTCCATGATAAAGTACTGTTTTCTTTTCATATTCATCAACCATCCATGATTATTTTAAAAATAATTTTCTTTTATGGTTCAATTTAAATATTTATTTAATGGATTTTTCTATAGATTTTTAGTTTCATTGGATCAATACTTTTATTCTTTTATTTTATTTTTCTTCAAGTGTCTATTTATTGAACAAACATTTTGGTTCAATTTCCATCAACTAACCATGAATTTATTTATATAAATATTTATGTGTAAATTATTATATTTATGAAAAGTGTTTCAAAATAAAGAATTAATGGAATTTATGATGAACAAGATAAGCTATAAAAATGTTTTATTAAAATATAGGACTTGGACATTGTAAATGATGACCAGTGATGGAGAGAGAACCTAAAATTCATGGAAATTTTGTCACAATGTGATTGGTGGGAACTATATATCCCCTAAATGTTCAAGGTGGTCTAAAGTATTTTTCTTATGTTGTGAAAACTCATTTGATTTAATTTTAGAAGAAAATATTGTTTAATTTTTTAAATATATATTTTTGATTTTAAAATGGGGTTCTTGATTTAAAAAATAATTTTAAAGGATTTTTTTTAAAGAAGTATTCATTATTTTATGTATTCTCAAATAAAGTTATTGGAAGAATCACATTTTATGATTTTTAAAAAAAAATCCTTTTGATTTTGAAGGGTAAATTTTCAATAGTTTTATATAGCTCAAAGTAGTTGGTTTTAGATATTTTTTTAAATGATTTTTTGGATCATTTAAAAAATAATATATCAAATTATTTAAAAACTATTACTACAATTTTATGGTCATTCCAAGTTTTCAAGTGTTTTTCATAGGGCTTATTTATGGGTAGGATCTATTACTGAATCAGGTCTTGATGTTGAAGAGCTTCTTCAGTAAAGATGGAAGAAGAGATGATATTCTAGGAGTTTGTATTAATGGGATAAATTTCCATTTAATAGAAGTAGTATTGGTTTTATAAGTAATAATATTCCAAATTATATTTAACTATTAATATACAATGATTCTTGGGTATATAGTGATCCAATATTCAAAGTTGAGGTTGTAATTATAAATCGTTAAATTAAGGTCACATAATTTAATATCAAATCCATTATATAAAAGAATAAAAGAAAGTAATGTGTTTTTTATACTGAATCTGGGATTTTAGGTTTGGGGCCTCACATCCTATCCTTGGAGCTCCATCCTTTACATATTTTATTAACACTCATGTGAGGGGAACGAAGTGCATGGGATAAATAAAATATACCATGGACCCATATGTCTTCTATAATAAAGGGTAAGGGATGGCTCAGATGTCATTATATTTAATTTAATAAAAAATTTGCACATAATAAAATCCATTAAATAATATTAAATTTAATAGAAACCAACACATACACTAGTTTTTCAAAACTCATTACTAGTTACATGCATGAAAAAATATGCAATTAGTAAAAGAGAATTAATTTCAATTCTTCTTAATTAAGATAAATCATGCAAATAAATTTATTATCATTTTAATTAATAAATTTATTTATCTTAATATTCTTCCAAATAGCTCTGGATGTTCCCATCCAATAAAATTTTAAAAAGTTTAAATAACTTAATTTTGTTGAAAATTAAATGAACATAGAGGAAACATGTTGGGTACTCATTTGAACTACTATATATGTTTAATGGTCATGTGTTACACACTCACCTGACATGTAACATACAAGATATGTCACAAAATTACTTGGAGTGTACTTGTAATGTCTCTGATTTTTCCATGTATTAATTCAGAAAATTATATAGATTATTTTTAGATTTAGGGACTGAGACGACATGAGAATCCAAGGCCAGGTTATCCTTGAATTAATATTTGAAAAATATTAAAGTTATTAATATCATGTGTGCACAATTTTATATAAAAATTAGAAAAAATCATAAATAGAGGATCATATCAAAAATATAAGGCTGCCATTGTGTCCAAAGTGTGGGTTTTATCCTAGGATAAACATAACCATGAAGAGCATCAGACACTCAGTTTGGGATCAGTTGTGGGTAAATTTTTAAATCAATCAATTAATTAAATGAAATGAATTTATTTTATTAATTTTTTGTTACCTAAGACTGATTATAAATTCATGGTTATGATGACATCTCATTGTTAATCACTTAACCTTGGAGATATAGAGGACCATTGGAGGAGATTATTATTGGAGAACAACATCAGATCAAATCAATAATATGGAAATTTTCCCCATCAGAGTTCACAGATATTTATAATGAAATAAATGCATGAACATCCTTCATTAGTGATCGATCCATAATCATCGTATTATGTTTGATTTTTTTAATTTGCATTCCATTATTATCCTGTACGAACACAGATCAATTCCATGAACAATAATTGATTCAAACATTAGCATTTGATTTTATTTATAGTGATTTATTTTTTGTTTATTATTTCACTCTTAGGTCATTTAATTATTCAACAAAAAATTGAGGCTAAAAATGAAAAAATTCCATGTTTTATTCCTCAAATTTTATGGTTCATAGATTTCTCCCCCGTTTCTTTTCATGTTCTTCGTGGGAGATTTCTTTAGTTTTTAGTTTGATGAAATACCCAATATTTGATTGCTGCGCAACTGTTATTTAGTTTAATGGATCAATACCGTAGGTGTAGTTCACAATCGAGAGTGATATCGAGGTGTGATGAGGTATGATGATCATTGGTGGACCACATTGGACCATTGTTTCCCATTCTTCTCAATTTGAGGCACGTCGGTGATGAATGGATCAAAGGAGGTGATTTCTAAGTAGATCAAAACCCAGATCTCAAAGATTGTTGATGATAGGGGATGGAAATCCTCTAATCTATGATTCCTAGCTTGAATCATGATGGAGATAGTGTAGATGACCATATAGAGAATAACCTATAGGTTTTGGAAAATCGTAGTATACACAACTTGTAATATAGAGGTACAGGCCACGTCAGACCCTCTATGTGGAACTAGGGTTTCAAAAATGAAGATAAGGATCGCACACCCTGAGTTCCCTGCTTCATACCCTATGACTCATCCTCAGTGGCTCAGTGTGTAACCTGAGGTGCACATGCAGTTACATGGTTAGGTACATCAGGTGGGACATGTGATGACCAAAAGTACACAATCATAGATATACAGAATGTGGAGGGTGTGGATATAACTCTACACACCATGTATAAAAATCACACGCTGTGTATATGGAGGATTATATATCGTGTGAGGAAGCACTACATGAGTAGACTAGGTTCTGGTTGGACACACCGGGTACCCTTGATACATTTAATTTACCCCATTTGAGGGTTTTTGGATCCCTTCATTTCTTTATTTTTTGGACTATTATTGGTTGACTGTGTTCCATTATTTCAGATCCTTGAGAGGACAATGAGAAATTACATCCATATATCTATAATGTGATCCCTTATTGAAGACGAGTCTTAGATAAAGTTTGCATTGTCCCTCTATATGAATATATTGTGATACACCTTGATTTTTTCTTATACTATAGGTGGGGTTTGTGGAATCATCATGACCTCCATAGGTTGGGTGTTTATCCTCCACATTGAAGTCTATTTTAGTAGGGTTGGAGGTATCATTGGTAAAAGATCTTCTATATAACCAGTTGATCTATATTGGGTTTGTGGTATCCCCCAATAGTCCAAGGTGTGATCCCCTATCTGGTTATCGAGGTATTCATAGACCAATAAGTTTTTTTGTTCAGGGTCTAATGATCATGAACACTTAGATGAGTGTATCTGATGATATCATGGCTTATGGAGTGGGTTATCTTAGAATGAAAATTTCCTAGAAGCTTAAAGAAGAATCTTGTGGCTGATAGTTTGGTTGGGACCACCTAGAGGTGCACTATCATTCTTGAGTATATCTGGGTTTTTATTTGATTTACATATCCTTTTAATTCTTTGAATATTCTTAGTGATATGTGTTTAATATTTTTGGGATGTCCTATTGGGTATTTTTATACTCACCCTTTCATGGGCTCTACTCCCACGTGTCATGTATTATGTAGAAGACTACCCATTTGATGGTGTCTTGGGAGGACAGGGAGCTAGTGGAGAATAGCATGGGCTAGATAAACTGAGGTGTTTTCTAGGTGGTTTCATTTAATAGTATTCCTCACCTTATGATTTTGTTTTACTCTCTAAAGTTTTTGTTTGGGCTTGTATTTATACCCTTTATCACATTCATTACTTTACTGTCATACTCTAATTATAGGATTATAGATTTCTTCATGCATTGGATTTAGTTGTATTAACATTTCATAATTTTATGGAATTAGAGATGTTTGTGTGTAGAAGTAAATTAGGATAATGTATCCCATGCATGTGATATTCCAACTTGGATTTGATCACTACCTCTTAGACTATTTAAGGCAGGTTTTGCATTGTCGTGGTTCAGGCCTTGTTGTGCCGACTCATGACAAAGTGGTTTCAGGGGAGTCAGTTCTACCATAATATCATATTTTTTGAGAAATCATTGGGCTTTCTAGAAAAATTTTTAAGTGTTTCAAGTTCATGTTTTAGGCTAGCGACTCTGGTGTTGGTGCAGTGTTTAACGCATCCATACAAAAGGATTCTGATCACCTACTTTTTGACTCGGTACATGTAGGAATTGGTTGCAGGGAGAACCTTAGTACATGCATAATTTAGGAATGAGTTGTTTTTTCATGTAAATCTTGATTGATCTCCCTAAATATACTCTTTGATCAGGGTACATATTATTTATTTCAGGATTCCACTGTGAAGACAACCATATAGGATTCCACTACATAATCATGAGGATGATCTTCCAAGTGATGAGGCTTCAGTACAGAGGTATGTATCAAAGATAGTACCCTTGTGTGGTTTACTAAATATACCAACACATGTTGAACAGTAGTTAGTGTTGGCAGTGCCAACTGAGGATACATGTAGGTTTAGTGCACTACATGAGTTACAGATGGAGCTACCTCACAGGTTTCGGGGTGATGCAGACCCCCAAGTGGATAAGGACTCACTAGTGGTAGTCAATCATGTTTTTCCCATTATGAGGACACCTATAGATCATATACTATTTATCACAAATATTATTATTTAGGTATTTTCTGAGTGACTATGGAGTTTAGTGACTCATTCACATGATGAGACAACTCTCTCCTGGTCAATCTTAGAGTGTCTCTTCAGGGAGGAGTTTTATCTGGCCATGATGTGATCAGTGCTCATCCATGAGACTCTACATCTTTAGTAGGGCAGTATGACCATATAAAAGTATTCTGAGATGATTACTAATCTCTTTTCATACTCCATGAATATGGTGTGGGATCTCTTCTTCAGGGAACATACTTTTTAGTAGGTATAACACTGATATATCAAGGATTTAGTGATATCATTTTATTTTACCACTTATTCTAGAGTGTTAGAGTGGGCCTTAGTGGTGGAGATATTTCTAGAAGAGTAGGTGCTGATAGTGGGTGGTGGTATTTTGAAACCATAAGATGATACCTCAACACTAGGTGGATGATGATAATTTGAGGTATTCGAACATGTAATATGCTTTAGTAGATGATCATTGGATAATGGATCTATGGTGAAGGTATTCCAGGATTGATTGAGTCATCTGAGGGAGAGTCAGTGTTTCTCCTATGATAGTTGGGGACATCTTTCATGGGATTTTACAACCCATCATACAACTGATCGAGAGACGGTTGATGGACACCGATGTTAGGGTAGGGGAAGGAGAAGGGTGGTAATTATGGTCATGGAGATGGTAGAGTGGCTGGTAGAGTAGAAATATGTGGTCATAGGTTTAACTTATTACCACCACCACCTCAGGTGTCATATACTAGTCTTTGAGAGGTGGTGGCTAGGGGAAAGGCTTGCTATAAGATAAGGAGGTCCATGACCCCATGGCTCAAGATACGTGGTATGATCTATGTATTTTCTACCTTAGCTACAGAACTGGTAGACATATGCACAAGTCATTACTTTCTTTCCACTTCTTTGGTTTACGACTTATAGATTTCGGTTGAGCCTTTGGCTCGACCCTTTCACTTAGAGAATTTGATGGGTCATGACTCAGTGATTTCACACTTCTTATAATAGTGCCATCTAAAACATAAAGGTGAGATATTTTTATGGGATCTCTTTGTATTAGTGATGAGGCCTTATTATTTCTCCTTAGGTATGGACTATCTATCCCCAATTCATTCCCATATTGAGTGTTATAGATAGAGGATATGGTGTGTTCACAGTAATGAGATGAGGATTTCCTTTGTGGGTGAAAAGGAAACCCTGGTAGAGAAATATGAGCTCATACATAGAAGACTGAAAAAAATCAGTTAGCCAGTATTAATCTCGAAGTAGTGGATGATATGGGATACCATTTCTCTATGGTGATGGAAGAGTATAAGAGAATCTTTCATAAGGATGTGCTGAACTTACCTCCCTCCTGAGAGATAGACATATGCATTGAATTACACCCTAGGATGGCTGTGATATCTTCACCAACATATCATATATTTATTTCAGAGATTCATAAGGTGAGGGTGCAATTAGAGGAATTGTAGAAGAAGGGATTCGTAAGAGCCAGTGTTTCCCCTAGGCTGCCCCAATATTGTTTATTCAGAATGTTGACTAGAGCATGATGTTATGTGTGGATTACCAATGCTTGAACTGGGTGGCTATGAAGAATAAGTATACACTATTGAGTATCGATGAACTTTTAAATCTATTGATAGGGGAGTGATGGCTGTCAGAGATTGAACTCAGATCATAAAATCACTAGGTGTGAGTACAGGATGAGGATTCACCAAAGACAACATTCAAATGTCACTATGGTCACTATGAGTACTTGGTGATGCCTTTTGGAATGAAAAAATCCCTAAAAGTATTCATGAGACTCGTGAATAATATATTTAAACCTTTATTAGAATATTTTGTGGTGGTCTTCATCTAATATATTCTATTGTACTTGGCATCAAAGGTGGAGCATGTTAGACACTTGAGGATGGCCCTGATCACACTTTGAGAGAACCAGATTTATGGGAAGCTCTCAAAGTGTCAGTTTTGGATTCAAGAGATCTACATCCTGGGGCATGTCATCTCAAAGGTAGAATCAATAGTGGATCAAGTTAAGGTTGAGGCAATGCTATCTTGGGAGCCACCTAAGAGTTTTACTAAGGTGTAGAGTTTTCGTAGGTTGGAAGGGTATTATCAAAGGCTTGTACCTGATTTCTCTTGAGTGAAAGCACCCTTGATAGATTTGACCTGAAAGGGGAATCCTTTCATGTATATGGAATGGTGTCAGTATCATTTTCAGTAGTTGAATTAGAGGTTTACGAGTACCCCCATATTTATATTTATAGATGAGTTTTTTGAGTGTGTAGTGTTCTATAATGTCTTAGAGACTAGTATTAGTTATTTTATGATGAAAATGTAGGTAGTGATTGCCTATGGGTGTAGGCTGTTGAGACTACATGAGTAAAACTATGTGACCCATGATCTTTAGGTAGCAGCGATAATCTTTTCCTTGAATATGTGGTGCCACTACCCAATGGGTGACTGGTTTATCATATACTCTACCTGAATTGACCAAAGGACTTCATTTTTTATTAATTTTTTTAATCCACCTTTCAGGGGTTGAAGGGGATCCCCTGAAGTTTTAGGACCTAAAGATCTTAAAGGAAAACATTCATTACAGACTATGAATACTTGAAACTTCCCCTCCCCATTATTTGCATCATGATTAGCTCTCCACCTTTAAATGGCTGTATGACTAGCTGTCCTATGAAGAGGTTCACATGCCTAATACTGATTGAAAATTCCATACCCTCTCATTCCTCCAAATCTGTTAGCTCTTTTCTAGTGAATTCTACTTTATATTAATCCTCTTATAAGGCTTGTTCCTTGTATAATTTGTTTGGAGTATCTGCATATCATGTGGATCGAATGCCTTAAGGTGGCCTGAATGCCATAAGGTGGACCGAAAGCCTTACCAACCCAAAGGCCTGGGTGGCCCGAAGGTGAATAGTTCCAGCTACTATAGTACCAAACAGTACTTGCTACAATTCCTGCTACAGTATCTACTATAATTTCTACTATAGAAATGCTATAGTGAAAGCTACAATACTGCTATAATACTGCTAAAATACCAGAATTATTCCCCCACTTGAATTCGAAACTAGGTATCATGGATGCACTTGGAGAGTCCTCACTAACCAGGCTTAGGATCGTATGCATTTTATCATCTACTCTGACAATAAGAGTCTCAAGTATACCATATCTCAGAAGGATATTAAATTAATATATAGGAAATGAAAAGACTTACTCTAGCACCATGACTTCTTGATTTTCTATACTTTGGAAGTGGGGAATGTGGTTGAAGATGCTCTTAGTAGGAGATATTGTTCTCAATTGTTAGTCAAGGCTTCAGAGTAGTTATCCTCATTGCAATTAACCTTAATTGATAAGGATGGTTCTTCACATCTTTATTCAATGGTGGTTAACCCCATACTTTTACATATTTTTAGGGAACCTCCACATAGACATATTGACTATGAGACCTTATGTTATCGGATATCCACTGAACATGCTCCTGATTGATTTTATGAAGGTGGGGAGAACTCTATCGTTTTCAGAGGATGGATGATGGTACTGGTGATGTTGCATGAGGATATGATGTGATAGTTTTATAAAACCCACTTGGTATTACATCATGATGTGGAAAAGATGTACCAGGACATCCGATATCAGTTTTGGTGGCTAGGCATGAAGGGAAGTGTTGTAGAGTTTCTCTCTTGATTCCTCATTTGCCAGTAAGTGAAGGCTGAGCACCAGGTTCCAGAAGGTTTACCTCAACCCTTAAGGTTACATAGTGGAAGTGAGATAGAATATCCATGGAATTTGTGAATGGATTGCTATGTACATCTAGGGGACATGATTCTATATGGGTGATCATAGACTGACCCACCAAGTCGGCCCACTTCCTAGATATCCGAGAGTATAAATTAGTAAATATATTGCGATGATTGTATGTGTAGGAGATAGTCTGGATCCCCAGAGTTCCCTTGATGATTGTTTAAGACTATTATTATCACTTCACATTATGATTAGAAAGAGGATTATATGAGTCCATTGAGACTCAGTTGCATTTGAGCTTGATGTTTGACCCCCAGACTGATGACCAAAATGTACATACCATTCAGATCTTGGAGGGAATGTTGTGAGATTTCATGATGGATTTTGGATGTAGTTGGTAGGATCACCTGACCTTAGTAGAGTTTGTGTACAATAAAAAATACTTTTCCATGATTGGTATGGCAGTATTCAAGGGCTTGTATGGATGATCCTACAGATCACCACTTTTTTTGAATAATCTATCCAATTCAGTACTCATGGGCCCAGAGTTGGTGTGTGCTATGAAAAAAAAGGTGCAGATCATCTAGAAGCCGATGATAACTACACATATCTATTATAATTCCTAGGAGAATCGATGATGGATGTTTATGGAGTTTAAGGAGGGAGGCCATGTATTTTTGTGGGTTTCAACTTGACGTGGATTACAAAGATTTAGCTTGGGAGGAAAGCAGTCTTTGAGATTCCTTGGACCCTTCTAGATAATATATAGAGTTGGTGAAGTGGTATACCAGTTGGCTCTACTACTACAATTATAACAAGTACGTGTTTTCTTCCACATGTCGCAACTAAGGAAGTATGTGCATGACCTGTCACATGTTATTTAATGGGGAGAGTTGGATATAGAGGATAAGGCTGAATTTTTTGAGTACTTGGTAGGGATCGAGAATCTTCAAGAAAGGGTCCTTCAATGGAAATCTATTCCCCTAGTGAATTTGCAATGGAAGCACAAGAATATTTAATAGAGCACCTGGGTGTGGAAGACCGATACATGTTCTCAGTACCCTAATATGTTGAGTAAGTTTTTAAATTTTTGGGACAAAAATACCTATGGAGGGGAGAATTTACTAACTCCGATTTTTCAATTTATTACTTTAGAATATTATATGGATTGTTTTTAGAGCTAGGAAATTAGACAACATGACAATACAAGGCCCAATGAGCACAAAATTAATATTTTAAAAATATTAAAGATATTAATATAAAAAACACGTAGTTTTCTATAAAATGAGGAATAAATATTAAATGGAGGCTTAGATTATAAATATGAGGCCATTTTTGTGCCCATAGAGTGGGTTTTACCCTAGGTATGGCATAACCTTGAAGCACATTGGATTCTAGGGTTGGGCTCGGTCATAAGTAAATTTTGAAATAAATAAATTAAATGAAATTAATTTTATTTTTTTTAGTTTATCATGACCTGAAATATATTATAAATACACGGTTTTGATGGGATGTCTGGGTTAGATACTTAACCCTGGAGATCTAGAGAACCATTATAAAAGATAATTCTCACCGAATGACATTAGATCAGATCGAGATCAAGGATCGTTGCACTATCAAAGATCAAGGATGTTGAAAATGATGGGAAATCATGAAAATTATTCATTAGAGAGTGATACAAACTCCATGTAGTATGTTTAATTTGTTTTATTTCCATCCCTTTATTATCCCAGTTGAATGTAGATCAATTAAAAAATTATGTATTGATTCATGAATCAATAATTGATTTTATTTATTGTTGATTTATTGTTCATTGATTATTTCCCTCTTCATTTTTCTAATTATTTGAAAAAAAATCAAAGTAGAAAATGAAAAAATGTTGAGGTTCATTCCTCACATTTTTTGGTTTAAGTATTTCTCCCATGTTTCTTCACACGTTCATCATGGTCAATTTCTTTGGCCCATGGTTTGACAAAATACCAGATATCCAATTATTGCATGACTATTTTTCAGTGAAATGAATCGATACTGAAGGTGCGGTTCATAAATGAGGGTGCTATTGAGGTGCAGGGATGATGGATGATTAGTGGTGGACCGTATCAGATCAAGGTTTCTCGTTCATCCCAGTTCGATGCACATCAATGATAAATGGATTGACAGAGGCAATTTTTGAGTAGATCAAAACTTGGATCTAGATGATTAGTGATGAAAAGGGGTGATTGAAATTATATCCATGATTCCTGGATAGAATCATGGAGGAAAAAGTGTAGATTATGATGCATAGAAGAACCCATAGGTTCTATAAAATTCAGGGTTACACAACATTTAATTTAAAGGTACACACCACGTGGGGCCCTTTGTATAATGATAGAGTTTCCATGGTAAAGATAGGGATAAAATTCCATGTGGTCCCTACCACACACCATGTGACTCCTCCTTGGTGGCTCAACATATAACCTGGGGTGCACGGGTAGTTACACGGCTAGGTACATGGGCCGACCAAGAGTACATGGACATAGAAATATTAAAAGGGAAGGGCGGTGGAAGAACTCTATGTGTCGTGTATAAAACATACATTCTATGTATATGGAGGATTACATACCATGTGAGGAAACACCACACTGGTAGAACAAGGGTTGGATAGACATGCTTGGTACCTCCAATACACCCCATGTTCCCCCTTTGAGTGTGTTTAGAGCCCTTCATTTCTTCAGTATTGGACTAGTATCAATTCAGTGTGCTACCTTGGTCCATCCCCTAAGGGTACAATGAAAAATTACATCCACATATTTGTATTGTGATCCCATATAGAGGATGAGTCTCAAATAGAGTTTGTGGTGTCCCTCTATGGGACAAGAGTGTGATGCTTTAAAATTTCTTCTTATAACCTAGGTGGGTTTCATGGAATCAATGTGAACCCTATACATAGGGAATTGATTCTCCATCTATAAGATGTTTTATTAAGGTTTTCAGTATAATTGGTATATGATCCCCTACATAATAGCTTTATCTAGACTGGGTTTATGGTGTCCCCCAACAGTCCTGGGTGTGATCCCCTATCTGAGTATCAAGGTATTCAAAGACCAGTGGGTTTTATTGGGTGGGGACCAATGATCATGACCTATTGGATGTGTGTCTCCAATGATAACATGGATCATGGAGTGGGTTCTCCCTGAATTATTATTGCCTTGAATATTTAAGAAGAATCCTGTGGGTGGCAGTTCGATTGAGACCACCATGAAGTGTAGTGTCCTTCCTAAGTATATCTATGTTTTTCTTTGATTTTCATATCCTTATTATGAGTATAATATTCGTTATTCTATGTTTTTAGTGTTTTTAGGGTGTTTTATTTGGTATTTTTACACTCATCCATGCATGTGATGTGATCACATGTTTCACATCTTATGTAGACAACCTCACTTTTGATGGTGTCCTAGGAGTACAAGGAGTTGGTGGAGTATAGCTTGGGCTAGAACGACCATGGTGTTTTTAGGTGGTTTCATTTGATAGTATCCTCGCCTTCTAATCTGGTTTGAATCTCTGTAGTTTTTGGTTGGGCATTTATTTTTCCCCTTTATCACTTTCATTACTTTTCTATCATACTATGATTGTGGGATTATATATGTTTGCATGCATTGGTTTTAGTTGTTTTATATTTCATCATTTTATGGGATTAAAGACATGTGTGTGAGTATAGGTACATTAGACTAATTCCACCCATGTCTGTGATATGCCTACTCAGTGCTAGTCTCCAACCCTTGTCCTATTTGAGGTAGTCTTGGGGTGGTCATGGTTTGGGACCTATCAAGTTGGTTCATGGAAGTACTGTCAATTAATGAAAAACAAACACAAGTTAATTTATGCGGTGTGCAACGCTTTTAATGTATATGGTGTATATGACGTGTTATGACTATACACAATATTTAGTTCAAAATTTTACATAAAAATTAATTTCATATAATATACTCTTTAAAACGTATCACACATAATGTAATTTCAATTAATGATACACAAAATTTTGTTTATTTGGTATACTGGTACACTTAATTTTTTCTTTACATGTTAATAGATTTGAGATACACGATGTGTACAATGTAGTAACATTCCATTTATTCCACTCACCATCTTTTTCTGATACACACTTAGAATCTTGGTGTGTATTTTGTCATAGAAATTTATGAGGCACATGAAATGTACACAAGATATACACTATGTAACCTACATGGTTCATAGATGTTAGTCACTATACATCCTGTAAAAAGTACACAATATATATTTAACCATGTGGTTTATATGAATTTCTCTTTGAAAGTGTATGAGCAACATGCCATGCATGCTAGCTTAATGTTGATTAATCTAAAATGTTGTTTTCTAGTCTAGCCTGATCAACACGTGATATATAATAAAACATCATAATTTTTAAAGAGTATAACATGTTAGAATTAACTTTCGGTTCATCCTAGTGAAAAGAACATGGATACATGACATGTAACTATAAGATACACATCATGTAGTTCCATGTTATCAGACCAAAATCCTCAATACCTCTAGATGGTTTCTTCATATTCTATTCATATTCTCTAAACATATTCCTCATCAAATGAAGGTAAATTAAGAATATATCTCAACTTTAAAATTAATATAATGAATAAACAAAAAATGAAATATAAACATGAAATGTGTATAATGATCAAGAAATTAAATAATTAAAAATTTGAACACGACCGCTCCAATATAACTTGTAGGTTTTAGGCACATTAAAATACTATTTGGTGAATTTCAAATGATGTTTTTTCATTTAATATAATTAATAAATCATATGAAAATGATGAATCATGACATGGATCATGATAATATTCAAAAAATCATGTGGAATAATCCTAGGACTAGGATTGATAATCTTTCATATTAAATTGATATTTAATTTAAAATAAATAATTACCTCAGTCTTTCATACATTATTTAAAGAACATTTTTATTATCTAAACATTTTTCAAGTTATGATGTTGTTTTTCTAGGAGGATCCAAGTATAGAATCCCTATAGCAGTGATCTATACATGCTTCATGATCTTAGAGCATCATCGATGGTACTACCTGTTCTATTGGGGTGGTACTGATCATCTTGCATCTATTCCCTTTGATCATAAAACAATATTTTATAGATGAAGGATTGATTCTCATTTTATTTATCTTTAGAGGATAAAAGGATATAATGTCCCATGTTTTGAGCCAAGGTAATACTCCATGGGTATTTGAATTTTTAGTGAATACTAGATGGTCCATTCCTTGAACTAATATTAAGAACATAATTACAAGAGTTAGAACACTTCAAATCTGTTTTTACAATTGGGTAAAGGTCCGAGGGGTACCTCGAGTTCTTCTTTGAGGTTTGGGAGAATAATCCTCCAAAATATCATGTTTTGTTGGTCTAAATAGGGTGTAAAATTTGTCTGAAACCATGTATCCCCAGCAGCAAACTATGCAGGTTAGGAAGGTGAGCAGATGTTAAGCACACGAGCTATATAGGGTTTAACCCAAACCATTCACATTTCATGGACAATTAATTCCACTTAGGAAAAACCAATACTTTATTCATCACATGGTTGGATCATGGTTAGAAAAACTATAAGGCACTACTGTGTGAGGTGGGTTTTATAGGAAGAGGGTGCCACATGATTGGTGCATAGTTTGGCTAAATTGTACAACCAAATCATGTGACCTAGTTTTGAGGGTAATATTATGGAATTTACCTTAATGATTTTATGTTTTATTTTTATTTTTTCTTTACACTTCCTCCAGCTGCATGAGCTCCTCCTGTGCACTACGGGCTTCCTCCTCCAAGCATAATATAAGATTCAAGAAATCTCCTCTCTCTGTTATCCGAATTGAACAATGTCAATCCCTATGGATTTGTCTTGGTAAGATCTTGAATAATTTTGAACATTTATTTATTTAATATCCTCTCAATTGAGTTATCGAGGCATAAGACCATTTTTCCTATTTTTAGGGAAAATGTACGTATCATAATTTTCTTCCTAACCAGATCAAATAAGACCTTGATATTAGATGATTATGCATCATAAGAATAAGGTAGGTGGTCTACATCTTGTTCCAAAAATTTACGTCAATTTATTAATAGTTCCATTGTGCCACGCATCGACCTTCACCGCGTGTCACCTTAAAATTTATTTTTTCATTTTATATTGGTATACACACCTATAATTACTCTAATTGATCACTATTATATGTATTTTGGATGACAACTTCTATTATATACACCCCTTGGGTGTTCCAAATTTGATTTTCCTATTATAATTAATTGATTAAATACTCATAATTCCTTCTAAGTGTTTGGATTATATTAATAATATAATTTACCATTATAAAAAAATTTCTAAATGATATTGTAGCCTCCTAAATTACATGTTAAACATTTATGAATTGAATTTATATATTAGGTAGTTTTTATAAAATGATTCTTGAATGTGAATTGATTTTAGACTCTTGAGTGATGCTTAATTTGTTTTAAATTAATTTTTGATTAACATTGTCCTGTTTTTATAATAAAACCCTTTAGATGAGTTGTGTGGTCTTTGAAATTACAATTTGATGATTAGTGTTTTAAAACATGCTTTTCTGTATTGCTTTGGTGTTTTACCATGATTTTTTTGTAAGATACATAACATGCTCGTACATGCCCCTTTCGTTTTCCTTAAATGGAGTGTCTCTTTTATCTACAAATTTTCATTGAACCAATTCACCTTCTAAGTGCATGACTTTGACCACACCTATATGAATAACTAATGAATCAAGAGCCACCTAAGGGATTCTATTTCCTTATAAGTGGGATTATCTATGTAGGTAAATGAAAAATTTAAACAATAACATTCTAAGTGCCTATTGAACCTTATTAAATGAATAACCATGTTTTAAGTAGACCAAATGACATGTTTTTTATGAAATAGCTTTACATAATGGACTTCCTTCCTCAAATTATTTATTTTAAATGTCTTAAATGAGTTGAATTTTTTATTTTAATGGATTTCCTCTTGAATGGTGGTTTCCTAAATGAATGGAATGTTTTAAATGAAATTAATATTAAAGGTTGTAAATGCGATGCCATTTATTTCATGCTTAAGTACATGATTAGTTTTAATTTTTATAAGTTAATTCCTTAGTAAATGTAAATCACGTGTGGTGTTGCCTCATGACTATTTATTATAAATATGTTTACACCATGGTATAAGATGTGGAATGCTGGTAAGGGTTATATTGATCATGGAGGTATCACACTCCCTTACATAGAGTGTTGATTCATAGTGTCTCACCCCATTGACATTATTTGGCTGGTGGGCATGATGCACTATGTTCCCAGGTGAGTGTTAGCATGACAGTTCACTCACCACTTTCCAGAGTGTTGATATGATATCACACTCACTATATCGAGTGAAAATCATGGCGTCTCTCACTCATTATGAGATATAAGGCATGTACCCTTTGTCTTGAGCTTATAGGCTCGTTGAGACTTGTTATGGATGACTAAGTTATGCCCCGATCAACCTAGAAAATAGTATTCCATGTATATGGACACTTACATCTGTAAACACATGGTTTATATAGGTGGATGTGAAATATAACTATATTATGTATATATTATTACTATATAAATATGGTTCCTGATCAGAAATATTATTCTAGCTATGATCTGAAGTAGGTAGAGTTGTCCATGTGTCCTATTGGAACCCGATATAACCATTATTTATTTATTCAGAACTATTTATTTATTCTACACACACTCTACCTTATTTATATTTACTAACTGGATCTAGTTTTAGACACTATGGGTGGTAATATAATGGGATTTATATCATAAAATTTGATCTTTCTTCTAATGCACTGGGATAACTGAGTAAACCTTATGTTCTTAGGACCTTAGATGGTTTCTTGTTCCACTTTTCTAGTACATGGAGTTAAGAGCACATGAACGAGCCAGAGATCGGGATGCTCATGGAGATTTACCTTGTGGCCTTTACTTATTTTTTTATTCATGTACTATACTGTATACAATTTCCTATTTTATGTCTATTTTTTAGTTTTATATTATCATCTAGACGTTCATGCATTGTATTATATTGGTTTTGGCCATATTTTATATCTAGTTGATTATTATTCTTCAACTGCTCTATATTTTAATTATTATTGCTTCCACTATTGATTTTTAATTTATTATTACTGTTATGATATTATGATATGAGGGTATATTCTCCCCACTATCCTCTCCTTAGACCATCAATGCTAGTAGGTAGCCTCTAGCATACTGGGATGCGCCTTTGAGGCCATGTGACCCACCTTCTCAGCTATCGTTTTAGTGGTCACTCAGGTTGGGATATTACAAAGTGGAATTAGATGATTTTTTTCTTTTGTATTAATATTTTGGGTTGGTATACAAGAGATAAGAAATGTGTCATCATTTAGTAAATAGTCATGTATGGGACTCATCACCCCACCGATAGGGAAAAATCCAAGTGTCCAGGGAGACGACTGTTATTCATGCTGTTTAATGTTATATTTGATTTGATTTCATCTTGATTTAATGGTTTACATTATGCTATTTATTGATTGACAATACTATGGTATTTCACCCTTGTACTGGTATGCAAAGGATCAATCATTACATGTATCATATTGGGCACATAGAAATTCACATTCCATGCATATTCTATTCCATATAGTTTCATTTGTATCTTGCATGTTGATTTGATTGTGTACCTTGAGTATTATGCCATGCTTTTGTTTTTCTTTACCATGAACTCGTATATAACATGCTTAGGTGATTATATTACATGTTTTCTATTTTCCTATCATGTTTATTTGTGTTTATTTCTTGTGATAGCATTCTAGTTTTATTTTGATATATATAAATGGTTTCATGGGCTAAATATATGTGTTGTAAGTAAACGAGATCTGGTTTTCAGTTGCAAGGTGCATTGGAGACTTATGATTAGGAAAAGTTAACCCATGTACTCAAACCATCCTTGATATTTACACATCTTAAAATTAAAAGGCTACATGAGGTTGAATTTTAAAAGTTAATTGGTTTCTATTAAAAGGGAGCCAGTCTTCAGTTATAAGGTATATGGATGCCTTATAACTGGGTAAAGGTAACCCATTTAATTAAACACTATTTTGTTCTTAGTATACATACATATCTAGAGACCTTTGGTTAAAATGTGAAAGATGCTGATGTTCAAGTTTGATGTGAATCGGTTTTGATTTATTAATTGGTATATGGCCACCCATATAACTAAATTATTATGTATATGACCATGTTATATTTTTAATTCTTATAAATGTATAATCTATTTAATTTTGATCTAAAATGATTTGGTTTCCCTTATAAAGGCTTATAACTCTATCAGACGAGCATGAAAATCATGTGATTAACTTTTAAAATGTAGAACTGGACCCAAGTCAGTCAGTTGGGGCTTGTTTCTCATGAGATAACCCAGTTCAGGTGTTTTCAAATCTTTATAAATTAAGAAACTTCCATTGGGTTGTATTCTGATGAACCTAGGTTGGCTTAACATGACCCTCATAGGTCTTATTATCCATTAGAATAAATTTATATGATAATTTTCTTAATTATGATTGGATTTCGATGAATGTTTAAAGTTTAAAAAGGAAGTTGATAAGACTTACCTCTTTTCCCCATGGGGTATTTTTTTAATCAAATACCAAGTGTTTTTGTTTTATAATCAGTACTTGATACTCTATTTTAAATATTTTAAATCTTTTAATGGTTGTATTTGAGTAAACTTAATGACATAAAATGGAACCTGAAGTGGTGTCCTTTGTTTAAAACACTCATGTAAGGGTAGTTTGAACTTTTCTTTTGATATGAATTGGAACAGAAACATAAGCATTTTCCATAGGCCTTTCTCTTTTTAAAAATAGATTAAATGCTAGGATTTTTATTCTAGTGATTTTTTTGTTGGTATGACCTAGTGATAGGGTCAATTCTTATGATTTTGTGAGGGGATGGACCATGGTAGGTAGCAACCTTAGAGCTTAAATGTCTTGCTAAATATTATGAGTTTTCTAACATTTGGTTCCATAAGAGTGTCCTTATCTCTAGTCTGACTCTTAATTCTAATGAAACCCTTAGTTGAATGGGTGGTCATGGTATCCTTGACCCTTATCATGGGTATGGGAATTGGGAAATGCTCGATTTCAGCAGGTTAGAAATACCAAGCTTGGTCGACTTCTTCATAGGTCCTGTGACCCTCTTCTCTTCCTCAATGATGGATTATTTGGTACATCTTCATCCAGGTTAATGTTCATACAAGGAAAATTCCTCTTGGATAAATCTCTTGTATGGGCCACCGGATCCTGGAATGCATAGGGTAGATATCCTACGAATATTATTGAGGATGTATTAGTATACGTAGTACCCATCGAGTATCTAAATGATGTAAAAAAATGGTTGATTTCAGTATAATCATTGATCTTTGAGCTATTGTGTACATTCTCAGGTGATCTACAAAGTAGATTGACCTAAGAGTCAAGAAGAATCAAATCATCCCTAATGATTTGGATGGATTTGTTGAGGATCGGGTGTTCTTGAAAGTTGATGAGTTTGGTTTTGTCTCTTATGGAAAATGCTATGACATAGTGATCATGACTCAGAGGAGTGACACACATACAATTAAGGTGGTTTTAATCTAGAAAGCTTGGGAGTGGTTGGTCTATCACTTATTTTGATTATTAGGACACTCATAAGATGGGGATAGTCACATCAATTCTAGTGTACATGTTAGTTCTTTCTCGATAGTACAAAATCAATATGTTTGGCTTTGTATTCATCCTTTGGAAACACCATTAGTCTTGGGTGGACTTTGGTGGTTAGGATTGAGCGATCACGAGATGCCTTGGGTGGAAAAGGCTTGTGATCAGTTAACAATGATTTTTCGAAAGGTGAGGTCAATCTTCTTTCAAGAAGTCAACCAGTAGTGATTCAACTGATATTCTTTGCAATATTTTAAATCCTCTTATTGTACTCCTTTTGGAAATAAGCATGTCCATTATCTTGATGTCATCCTTGGTGCACTAAGAGAGTGCGAGTCTTACACTATGCTAAAGTTTTAAAAGTTGTTTGGATTTTTTGTGATCCTTATCTGAGTTGTGCACTGGATGCATGGTTTTGTTTGAGGCATGGTTAACCCAAAGTGATACCTGATTTCCCATATAGGAATGCCTTGAACGGACTTTTGGACACCAACAGTTTTCTTATGACTTGACCACCAGGTAGATACCACTATGAGCTCTGTCAATGATCTAACATAGAAGTCTTGGCCTTATACCAATGTATCTTTCATAATCATGGAGTATGAATTTCCTTGGGTTAGTTCCTCAAAATTTTGGTCGTTGAATCCCAGGTTACCACATACTTACTATGGATCCCGGAGGTGATGTTTAACAGATGGCGATTCCAGTGGGTAGGATCTAGTTTACACACGTTTTATGCTATGATACAATGGTTTAAATTCTCACGTAATGGTTTGATCTGTCAATGTCATTGAAAGTTAGGTATAGGATTTGGTGAACAAGCTTGTAGTAAATACAAGATGCCTTAGAAGAGGGCATTGCAATTTAGTTAGTAGACTTGTCAATCTTCTAAGATGGGTATTTTTTCTGATTGATCATCCATATTGGATTAATGTGTTGTCTTTATTGTTCAATGGGTATTGTCAAAAGTAACTATCTTAAAACATGCCGTCAAGTTAAGGAGGGTTTATGTCACACCCCAACCCGACATCTTGCGGTCACAGTTGTTTTATTTATATCTAAGTCCTTTGGTCTCTTAAAGTATAAATTTTTTATTAAATTAAAATCAAAATAAAATAAAATAAAATAATTGGAAGATGATTTAATAATAATAATGACGATAATAATTTTATTATGAATAATAATAACATTATTATTAAGTTTATTATTATTATTATTATTATTAAGTTAACAATAATAATAATAACAACAACAATAATATTATTATTATTATTATTAAGACTATTATTATTATTATTATTATTATTATTATTATTATTATTATTATTATGTATTGTTTTTTATTGGAAACCCTAGTTTGGGTCCCCTCTCCCCTCCCTCACCCTCATGCACAACACACCTCCATTCACCCTTCCTCCCTTCCTACGCACTCCCCCATTGGCTGAGGGACTTTGATGCGCCTCACTCCTTCCTCCAGCGACAACTCCCCTTGTGCGCAGATGAACCCTCCCCCTCTCTCTCATGTGGCCAACCTCCTTCTTGTTCGCATGACCCAACCAACTGATAGAACCTCCAACGCATCACTCTCTCCCTCTGATGACTGAATCACCTTCTGTTTGGTGTGTAAATCCCTCTGATGAGGCTTTTCTTCCTTATAATTCTCCTATTTTACTATTTTATTTGATTTCATGGGGTGATCATTTATTGTTCGAACCATTATGTGTTTGGGGGTTATTATTTTGATCAATTCTTATTATATAGGGTTTGTCGGGTTCCGTGGAGGCCGGTTCAAGCCACTACCGTCAAGGTCAGTGGGTTCTACATGGTTTTCGGGTAAGGTTTTTTGAATTTCTTCATTGTGTATTAATTTAATTTTATGGATTTTATGATTTTTGAGTTGTTGGAAATTTACTTTGGGTGTGTCAGTCTTCGTCATGGTGTTTTGAGTTGTTGGTAAATTTTTTTATATAGTGCATTGACTCTACTATATGGTTTCGAGTCAACGGGTCTAAGGGGACTCACCTTCATGTGAATAGGTAAGTATATATGTATATGTAGGTTCCCCCATTACATTTATAATCATCCATGGTAGTGAATGTACATGTATGGGGCTAGGTTTTCCCTTTTATATATATGAAAATTCATATGAAGGTGAGTGGCGACTAGTATATGAATATAAGCATATATATAAGGATCTGCTTGCACATGTTCATGGATATGAGTATGTGAACATTGGGGTTAAGTGTCCTTATATGTATGTGAAGGTGTATATTCTTAGTGGGGGAGCATCAGCTTTATGTTAGAAAGATCTAAGGGATGAATGTTCAATTTGGATCCACCATGAGGTAGGTCCCCTATGCCTATACCTTTTATTTTAATTCCATGATTTCTTGAGTTTTTTAAAAAGTGTTTTCAATATTAAATAGTATATATACGAGCCATGAAAAGTATCAGTGATGCTTGGTGTTAGAATTTCATTATTTTTCATGATTCACTTTAATGTTTTGAAATATGGTTTTCTTTTAAATGTGATTCCAATAATTACAATTTAAATGATTAAAGGTGTTTTAAAAAATGATTTTGGGTGTGCGATTGGTAGTCCCCATGATGTTTGGTGTTGTGCATATTGGTTATGAAAGTTTAATTAGTTGAACATGGATTTTAGTGTGATAAAAAGGGGAAAATCACTTGTTTTGGTATGTTTGGAAAAGTGCATTAGGTTTTGGGGTTAATTTGAGATTAATTGGAATTTTTACTTTCTCAAATGGTTTTCTTTAGTTTAGAAATGATTTCATGCATTTTTTTGTAAGTGTGTGTTACCTTGGTGGTCTAATTGATATTTTAAGGAATTTCGAAATTAAAAGTGTTGGGTAAATGTATTTTATAATAAATAGAGTATTCCTTATAAAGTAATGAGGCCCATATGGAACTTGAAAATGGTTTACGAAAGTGGAAAATCCCACTTGAGGCATTACCCTAAATTTGAGAAATGTGATGCAAGTGTTAATGTGTAATTTTTGATATGTCCATAGTGTAAAGGCTTGTGTGTGGTTGTGTGCTATAAAAAGGGGATGCACTCAAGGAGGGAGATCAGTGGTGAGAGGGTGGGTGTGTTTTAAATAAAGGGAATGATATGCTCACATATGTTAGTTTGATGAATACTTAGCACCACTTGAAATAGATCACATGGGAAGCTTGGGGTATCTAGGTGGGAAGACTAGGACTAGTATGCTAGCTGATACAGAAGTGGTTTTTAGAAATTTCTTATAGTATGATTTATGCTTACAACACTAACTAAACATTATAATGATTGTAGACCACTAGGTTATGGGGGTGTTCCCTACTTGTGCAACGTGCACAAGAACATAGTTGGTCGTGGTTTCTATAACACTTTTCACTGAGGTTAGAGGTTCATAGGGCCCCATTTGTGCTAGTTACCTATAGGTATTGACAATGATTCTCACTTATGACATGGTGTTTGTGAAATTATTTCCATTTTGTTACTTCAATATTGTTTCCTCATTGTAAAATCCATGTTTTTAATTTAAACTATTTTCCATTCATTTTGTAATTTTAAAGCATGCTTGGAAACTATTTTGAAAATGTAGTGGTATAGAAACTCTTTCCTTAAAAATGTAAATTTGTGAATTGAATTTGAATAAAATGAAAAAAATTATTTTATTATGTCTTATTTTCAAACCAGCAAGATTGGGTTTCTTTTTAAAGGCACGGTCATAGGGCGTTGCTCTTCTTCGGCATTCCTACTGAGCATCTCAGTGCTCACACCTACTTTATTTTTCAGTTTCGGGATCCTTTAGTTTTGGATCACTCTTAGAGAGAGTGTAGTTTATGTTCTTTAGCGACCAACATGGTCACTTGAGGTATGTCTTATGGCTTAGTTTATTCCTTTTTTTGCTGCCATTTTGTTAGGTTTATTTTCTTTTATTTATCTTTTTTGTTCAGTTTATGTTTATTTATCTATATTTTATAATTGTCCAAATCATTACAAACTAATTTATTTTGATGATAGAAACTAGTTTCTAGCCCATAGAGATTGGTAACACCCTTCAGGCCCTGTCGCTGGCCGACTCGGGTGGCCGGTTTAGGTTTGACCCAGGTTGGTTTGTGAAAAAATGGTATCAAAGCTAGGTTTTTGTTATTTGGGGTGTTAGGAATCTTGGATATTAATATTTTTGGGACTTGAGAGGTAGGTATTGGAAGGATTTCATGAACCCTTTCCCACCCTAAGCCTCAAGTTTCTAGGGGTATTTCAGGATTTGAATTTTTCTTTTCATTGGTTTGTGTGGATAAATGATGACAAAGAAAGTGAGCCGGTGTTACACAATGAACTTCTATGGAGTAGCGACCTTGGTACGACCGAGTGAACTGTTCAAGATACTTCCTATTGTGAATTCTCATTGAGAGCAAGGTCTAAAAAATAATGTTTCCAGGTATGCATATCCACTAGTCCCTTATTTTCAGAGGTTTTGAGGTGAGTTATGTTTGGGCTTAGTTTTTACCAACATGAGTGGATTTAAAAAAAAAAGGTTTTTAATAAATGGGTTTTAAAAAGTGAATGTGGTTTTTGGTTTGGTAACATAGTTTATGAAATAGAAATTGTTTTCTCATAGTGGAATGTGTGGTTTCAAAGGAAAAAATAGAAGGTGTTTTGGAAATCATTTTGGGTTTTTGGAAATACTTTTTGGAAATTGAAATTAAATTCCTTGGTAATTTGGAAATATATTACTTCAATACTGAGAGGTAACTTCAAATTAGTTGAAAAAACGAGTTCTAAGTTGAATGATCTATTTTAGAAATAAGAAGTGTCTTGAATTAACCCTTGGTATTCCTATGAGTGATCACATATATAGAGGTACGCTAGTGGAATGGGAATAATTTGTGGCATGTCTGGATGGGTGCTTGAGCTATCACAAGGGTATATATATATATATTTGTGTGTGTGCGTGTGTGTGTGACTTCATGGAATACCAAAGGTGGCTATTTAAGTTGTTTTCTTTTCTGAAAAAATGATTTTCAAAAAGGGTAATTTAAATGTTTTGAAAAGTTATTGAGCAATTATTTGGTGTTTCTTTCCATTTTTGGTATCCCTTTTCATGGGATTTTGTTTTTTTCATGCTGAATTTTGGTTGAAATGGTGATTTGATTTTGAATTTTAGTTCATGATTGAAGTTTGGAATTTTGATTTATGATGTGTTTTGATTCAGCTTCTTGTTTCTTGTTTTTGATTATACCGCCCTGAAAAGTCCTAGAGGGTTCTATAGAGTCTCTTCTAGTTGTTGGTTCTACCCAGACTCTTGGCTGAGTGGTGGAATTGAGTTATTTTCAGTTGTTTTCCATCTTCCATGGCCATCATGATCTATTTAGGGCAGCATACGTTCTTGGTGAAATCGTTGGTGTTTTCAGGTTATTGGAAACTCCCAAAGCTACAAGTGCCCATGTTAGTGTGAGTTGATTTGAAGGTTCAACTTTGGATTGGTGAAGGAGATAATGCCAGTGTCATTGCATGATGGCGTGTCTTGGAAGGTGTTTGAGACTACATTTGTTCAATGGTTTATACCTAAGTAGGTGAAGGTGAATAAAGTGGTAGAGCTCATGAGTGTCCAACAAGGCCAACAAATAGTGAAGGCCTGCATTGGGAATCTCAAAGATTCGGTTCTATTTTCTCTAAAGATAATATCAAAAATCAGCTAAAGTTTCTCTTGTATGGGGTCTTATTCCAAGGCTCAAGGGCTGATTCATTTTTTGAATTTAAGAAGGATCCCCATCCAGTGAGGAGAGAAAACTAGAGGAACCTATTTTTGACAATACTTCTTGTCAGTTCCATATTTTAAAAATCAGACAACTTTCTTGTTTTCTTCTAGTACGATTGGTTTGAGTACTTTAAATTTCCTTGTTTTCATCATTATAAGGAATTTTGTCAGTTTTGTTCATCTTTTAGTGTCTTGAAATTGTAAAAAGTGATGTGGTTATGGTTTTTGAGGAAATTCTAAACGAGTGTTTCTCTTAATATTTTCATTGACAAATCTACCTAGACTCTGAATTGAGTGGTTGATCTAGATCCTTTCTTGATTGTGGGCCAAACCCGAGTCTTCATGGTTTGTCTCCCACATTCTTTAGCTAAAAAATATAATAATTTTTTGTTTATAATTGAAACATGTTTCATTAGGTGTGGTTTCTTGGGTCATCTGAAGGGGGTTTTGTTAGTCGCTCTACCGAAGGAGGATGTTTCAGATGATAATCATTATCTCTTGACTGTAGGTCTATAGATGCTTCAAGACATCATATCTCTAACTATAGGTCTCATAGTTAATCTTTTCATGTATTCAATAATCATTCGGGGTGTGGGGGACATCAGTTTAGTTTTTTCTTTGACGTCAGAATAGAGACAATTTAGTTTCTCATTGCATTTTTTCAGTTGTAGTCTCCTTTGTTCTTGTGAGTTTCCCTTTGTTTGTAGGAAGACATGGTGGTCTCATTTTATTTCTATCTCAATGGTTGGTTATTTTCAAATGTGAAACTCTGATTAGTCGTCCTTGCGTGGTAATCATTTTTTGAGTGGTTTTAGTTTTGGTTTGTGCTCTTTTGAAGATGCATGTGTCTTGTGGAAGTGGTGAATTGTGGTATAGCTTGATGCTTGTTTTGAGTTTCATTCTTCAGGTTTACCTTATATTAAAGGTTTCTAGTTTGGATTGGGAGCACCCGATGGCTATGCTGGTTGGTCTGTGTGGGAGTTTCCGTGTGTATTGGTAATTTCCTCTTTGGTTCAAGTTAGCAGTTCTAGATTTTTCCCGTGATGAGATTATCAATATTGGGTCTTCTAGTTAGGTTATTGTGGTAGGGAGGACCCTCATCATTTCTTCATGGTTCTTATCATTGTAGTTTTCCTTAGGTCTGGTTGGGTGTGACTGATGGAGTGAAAAGTCACACTGTGTTCATGATTTCGTTGGACTTGTTCAATTATGAACTCGAGTTTGATTCCTTGTTGAGATGGGAGAATTTTTGGAGGTAGAAATTTTTTGTGGTGGGGATAATTGTGACATCCCAACCCAGCATATTGTGTTTGTGGTTTTTTTATTTATATTTGAGTCCTTTGGTTTCTTAAAGTTTAAAAATTTATTGAATTAAATTAAAAATTAAATAAAATTAAATAATTGGAAAACGATTTAATACTAATAATGATTATAATATTTTTATTATGAATAATAATAACATTATTATAAAGTTTATTATTATTATTATTATTAAGTTAATAATAATAATAATAATATTATTATTATTAATATGTATTGTTTTTTATGGGGAATCCTAGTTTGGGTCCCCTCTCCCCTCCCTCACCCCTCTTGCACAACGCACCTCCATTCCCCATTCCCCCCTACCCGCAAGCTCCCCCACCGGCCGATGGCATATGGAGTACCTCAGTTATGGCTCCCCTCCTGCATGGCCGACCCCTCCTCCTCTCTCTCACACGACTAGCCTCCCTCTTGTTCATGTGACTTGGATAACCAGGGGAACCTCTGCCCTGAATCTCTCACTACTACAAATTGGCCTTTTATCAGCGCTAAAAATGGACATTAACAGCGCTTTTCTAGCGCTGATAAAGGGGTTCCTTTATCAACACTATCTTGAGCGCTGATAAAGGCTCCTTCAGTCACACCTGCAGAACCAGTACCTGCACAAACTTTCACTTGCACCTGTACAAAACAACACCCGCACACCTGTACAAAACAGAACCTGCACATAATATTTTGAAAAATAATCCTATATACATTCACTTAACATCATGAATACAAAAACCACACTGCTATATACATTTGAAACAATGTTTTACATGGTTACAATTACAATTATCCAACAACAGTTATAAACATTAATGTTTCATCCTTTGATATCTGTGATCCTATCAAAAATTGTCATCCACGGTATTTGTTGCCGAACAAAGCATCCGGACTCAAGGAAAAAATTTTACATACATAAGAAAACAAATATTATGTTAGTAATACAATAATGAAATAAATTAAAACATTAATATGAAAGAATACATTAATATGGAAATGTTAAACTAAAATATGGAAATGATAAAATCAAATGTTTTCATTCTGATAACAATGAAAGGGAATAATGTAAAATCAATATGTGTTTGGATGATTTATCTCATTTAATAAATACTAATTATTTATCTAATGAAAAGCATTATTGGTCACGCCATGCATTATATTGAGGTTCGGTCGATTCTTACACGTCACAAATGACTGATGGATCGTTTTACCAAAGTATCAAAACAATCCGAATGAGTTTTCTCAGTATTCTGTATGTCAGTAGTGCTGTTTTCTAAAGTTAATATCAATTTGAAACTGGTGTCAGACACTTTTAGCCATACGGGTCACAGCATGTATCAGATTAAGGTGAGGTCAATTTTTACACCTCCCAAATGAATCATGGATCATTTTCCTAAAGTATCAAAACAATACGAACACATTTTCTCAGTATTCTGTATGTCAGTAGTGCTGTTTTCTAAAGTTAATGTCAATTTCAAACTGATATCAGACACTTTTACCCATACCGACCACACCGTGCATTGGATTGAGATGCAGATGATTTTAAACATCACAAATGACTCATGTATCATTGTCCTAAGGTATCAAAACAATCCGAACATATTTTCTTGGTATTCCGTTTGTCAGTAGTGCTGTTTTATAAAGTTAATGTCAATTTCAAACTGATATCAGTCAATTTTAGCCATACCGATCACACCGTGCATCAGATTAAGGCGCAGTTAATTAGTACACCTCAAAAATGACTCATGGATCATTTTCCTAAAGTATCAAAACAATCCGAATGCGTTTTCTTGGTATTTTGTATGTCATTAGTGTTGTTTTCCAAAGTTAATGTCAATTTAAAACTGGTATCAGACACTTTTAGCCATACCGATCACACCGTGCGTCAGATTGAGGTGCGGTCAATTTTTACACCTCAAAAATGACTCATGTATCGTTTTCCTAAAGTATCAAAACAATCCGAATGCATTTTATTAGTTTTCCATATGTCACTTCTGTTGTTTTCTAAAGTTAATGTCAATTTGAAACTGTTATCAGACACTTTTGGACAAACCGATCACACTGTGCGTCGGATTGAGGTGCGGTTAATTCGTACACCTCAAAAATTACTCTTGGATCGTTTTACTAAAGTATCAAAACAATCTGAACGTGTTTTCTGGGTATTTTGTATGTTAGTAGTGTTTTTTTCTAAAGTTAATGTCAATTTCAAACTTATATCAGACACTTTTAGCCATACCGGTCACACCGTTCGTTAGATTGAGGTGCGGTCGATTCATACACCTCAAAAAATGACACATGGATTGTTGTCCTAAAGTATCAAAACAATATGAATGTGTTTGCTTAGTTTCATGTATGTCACTTGTGTTGTTTTCTAATGTTAATGTCAATTTGAAACTATTATCAGAAACATTTAGCCATACCGATCACACCATGCGTTGGATTCAGGTGCAGTCAATTCGTACACCTCAAAAATGACTCTTGGATCATTTTACTAAAGTATCAAAACAATCAAAATGCATTTTCTCAGAATTACGTATGTCAATAGTGCTGTTTTCTAAAGTTAATGTCAATTTCAAACTGATATCAGACACTTTTAGCCATACCGATCACACCGTGCATCAGATCGAGATGCGGTCAATTCATACACATCAAAAATGACTCATGGATCATTTTACTAAAGTATCAAAACAATCTGAATTCATTTTCTCGGTATTCTGTATGTCAGTAGTGTTGTTTTCTAAAGTTAATGTCAATTTTCAAACTGATATCAGACAACTTTACTATACCGATCACACCGTGCGTCAGATTGAGGTGCGGTCAATTCTTACACCTCAAAAATGACTCATGGATCGTTTTACTAAAGTATCAAAGAAATCTAAACACTTTTTCTCGATATTCTGTATGTCAGTAGTGTTGTTTTGTAATTTTAATGTCAATTTCAAACTAGTATCAGACAATTTTAGCCATACCGATCACACTGTACGTCAGATTGAGGTGCGGTTAATTCGTACACCTCAAAAATGACTCATGGATCTCTTTCCTAAAGTATCAAAGCAATCCGAACGCATTTGATTGGTATTCCGTATGTCATTTGTGTTGTTTTCTAAAGTTAATGTCAATTTGAAACTGTTATCAGACACATTTAGCCATACCAGTCACACCGTGCGTCGGATTGAGGTACAGTCGATTCTTACACCTCAAAAATGACTCATGGATCGTTTTCCTAAAGTATCAAAATAATCCAAACACATTTTCTCAATATTCTGTATGTCACTTGTGTTGTTTTCTAAAGTTAATATCAATTTGAAACTAGTTTCATACACTTTTAGCCATAACAGTCACACCGTGCGTCGGATTGAGGTGTGGTCGATTTGTACACCTCAGAAATGACTCATGGATAATTGTATTAAAGTATCAAAACAATCTGAATGCATTTGATCAGTATTCCATATGTCAGTAGTGCTATTTTCTAAAGTTAATGTCAATTTCAAACTAGTATCAGACAATTTTAGCCATACTGATCACACCGTACGTCGGATTGAGGTGCGGTCAATTCGTACACCTCAAAAATGACTCATGGATCTCTTTACTAAAGTATCAAAACAATCCGAACGCATTTACTTGTTATTCTGTATGTCATTTGTGTTGTTTTCTAAAGTTAATGTCAATTTCAAACTGCTATCAGACAATTGTAGCCATACCGATCACACCGTGCGTCAGATTGAGGTGCGGTCGATTCGTACACCTCACAAATGACTCATGGATCGTTTTCCTAAAGTATCAAAACAATACTAACACATTTTCTCAGTATTCTTTATGTCCGTAGTGTTGTTTTCTAAAGTTAATGTCAATTTCAAACTGATATCAGACACTTTTTGCCATGCCAGTCACACCGTGCGTCGGATTGAGGTGCGGGCGATTCTTACACCTCACAAATGACTCATGGATCGTTGTCCTAAAGTATTAAAACAATCCAAATTCATTTTCTAGAAATAAAAATCATATCTAAAACCATTGTTCATAACCTAAGGATATAAAACATAGTAAAGGGTGATCATATATGCTCAGTAAGTGTAAAAAAGGGAGATATCAATGATCATATATGGATAACATTAGTAGGAATTCACCTTCATCCTATTTGTGTACAATCTTCCATTAGGTATGTTGCCCATTTGTTTCTAAACATATCTATATCATCTTCTAAATATGTGTTTTTGTGACATTCATGGTAGTACTGAAAAAATATAAATACCTAAAGGATTAATAAATATTTTAGATGAACTCATAATTATTTTCTAAAATACCTCATCAGGGATGCTAGTTTGTTGATTAAATACGATCTCTTTTAAAAATTTACAAACATAATAACCACAGTCCTTTATGTTTGTTTGTTTTGGACACTGCAGAAACATCGACAACAATATGTAAATTGTTTTGATATGTGTTTGGATAGTGCAATGTTATTATATATACCCGGATACTTTTCTAGTAGTAGATCTTGTAGGCTTTCTCATCCTTATGCCCTGGATTCATTCCATGCATTAGACAATATTGATGCACCACCCTATCATAATAGAATCCTCATTAAAAGATAACATAAAATATATAACTAGATATTCAGTTTTAAAATGTTGGATCTAGTGTATTACAAATTAACAAATGCCATCATGCGTGGTCGGTTTGTTGGATATCCATGCATTGAATCTAGAAAATAAATCTTTGGAGTATCCAAATTGACTGCAATTAGCACCCAATTCTCCCTAAAAATACAAAAAGAATAAGTAATAAAGAAATAAAAATATAGATGATATGATTAAATTGTAGAATTTTACCCCTGCATCATTGGTATTAAAAAGAGTCTGTCATCCGTAAATATTTTTCAAACGATTTGAGAAGGGATGACATTATTGCAGCCTCTTTATCAGAATCTATTTCTCCTTTTGAAGAGGTGGTGTGGGGACTAACGAGTCCAAATTTTTGTTCATGGGGAAATCCCTTCAATTTTTTTTTCATATATATGCCTGTGAAAAATATAAAATGTATTTAGTCATTATTATCAGAGTATATCAGCTTTTGTAAAATCAAATCCTGAAAACATACCTCATTTATACATTTACAACTGAGGTGCCTAGTCATTCATACTTGAGTATTTCATTTACATTTTTAGCACTAATGAAATCTGATGTTTCCTCTATGTAGATATTTGTTTTCAAAAACAACTGTGTGAGCATTGATGTCTATCAACTTTTTATCCACATGAGCCTACAATGATATTAACTGTGGATATAGAACGGGCGGGGTGAAGGTGCTCTCAGTAGACCGTTTCAATCGGTTGGTTGATCCTTGAGATAGTTTTGAGCTGATATTTCATTTCACCCCATTATCTTTGTTGTTATGTAATAACATTCATCGGTTCAGACATGTTTTCATTAAATGTTAAAGGTCCAGATTGAAAAATAACTTGAAAATGGATACCTCCTTGTCGACATGTTTTTTTACAAGAACTGACGGCCATGCGATGAATGTTCCAACAGTTTGTTCAATCGTATGAATGTCATCATTGTCATTTGGAACAGTTATCTCGGCACTCAGCTCATTAGCTACGTTAATTGACACTCTGAAATGATCTGTTGGAAGCCGTCTATTGTGTAGCATGTCATTCTTCATATTGAACACCGTAGCCCTCGCTACAAGGCGATAGGTGGGAGTTGCTAGATATAAATCACAGTCATTTTCACACTGTAGAATATTAGTACAGGAAAGGTATCAGTGTATATGTGAATCACATTTCACAGAAACAATTATTAAAACATTGATTACCTCAGCTAAGTTAGGTTTTTTAGGGGAATGGCTTGCCTCAAAGCTGGTGGGGGGTGGGGTGGGATCATCACGCATGGGTTGTTGTTGAGTTGTTTCTTCTCTTTGACTCTCCCCCATCAATGTTTCTATCATCTCTCTTAGGTATTGTAATTCTTCTTGTAAAATAGCTAATTTTTCTTGTAGCTTTTCCATTTTTTCATTTTCATCATCCGCTTGTTTTTGTTTTTGAAAATATATTCAGGGTGTCACCCCAAAACCCACACCTCTGATGCAACCATACTGGTCTGGAAACATGAAGGCTGCTGAAAGTATGTCTGCATCTAGTGTGGGTGTTGTTGATTCCTGTGAATATGTCAGATAGAAAATATAGAAAAATCAATAGTCATTGTAATGTAATAGATATTTAAAACAATTCAAATTTATATTATGTCATACTAACGCATGTTTCCCACACTTTTTGTGTGTTTTCATCTATCAGTATCCCCTCTTTATTTACATGAGCCTCCTTCCATAGCACATGGTGTGGGATGGATTTGGCTTTTGATTTCGATTCATCAATCTTCATATAAACAGAGAAACATGGTTATGGTGTTGTTTTATGTGACATATAAGTAGTATGATAGATTTAAAAGACGTACCAATTTTTGATCAAGTGAAGCGTACCCCAACCTTGCTTTACGGTAAGGGTACGCTGGTTCTGCTACACGTTTTTTATTTTCAGCACTCAGTTGCTGTTTCATAAATAAAAAACTATCAATCAAAGTGATGAATACAAGCAACGTCAAACAATGTATTACCCCGAACAATGTACCTGAAAAGTCTGCTCCCCATGACGGTTGATAAAAGCGTCTCACACTCATTGGGATATCAAGTGTGCATAAAGAGGAGGTGGGTGCAGCTTGATTTTCCCTTCAGCATCTTTAAGATGATATTTCGTTAAAATTGTGCGAAAACCTCTATGAATCCTTCCTGCAACTGTTAATACATATTCCTTGTGTGAGGCATCTACTATAAATGCACTCTGCAATGGATGATGAAGAGTAAGTCAATGTTTTGGTATTTTATTTCAATAAATTAAAAAAATGATATCATAATGTTACCATAATCTCTTCCCACATTAGTATCTTAAGACCAGTGACAACATGGTGCCACGACTATACATCAATCGGCACGTGTTGCCGAGTGATGATTCCAATGTAGCTACTAAAGATGTCTTTGTTGGGGTTAACATGTTGGCCTCGCTTATTACATCCCACCTCAAATTTGATGCCTTTTTTTCCTTAAGGATTTTGGATAACATTGTCAAACAATGGTGCTCTTGTTTTTTTTGCACTTTCAGGGTTTCATTTCCTACCATTTCCTTAGAAGTATCATCAATATCTTTCTCTGGAGCACTAGTATCAGCACTGGGACCAGCAACAATAGGTTGAGAAACTTGTTGTTGCTCTGCACTGTGACCATCAACAATATGTTAAGAAACTTGTTGTTGCTCTATACTGGGACCACCACCAGCTGGTTGAGACACATGTTGTTTCTCTTCACTGGGACCACTAGTAGGTGGTTGAGAGACCTTTTGTGCCTCGAGATTGGGCACATCAGCAGGTGTAGAAGTCAATAAGTACAGAAGTGGTTTAACATTTAATTTAGATTACATAAAAGCAGTAACAGACAGATAATAACATAATGTAACACAATGTATATTACAATAAACAAATAACCTGATTATTGTACTCTCTTTTTTTTCTTTAATGGATAAAGATATTTAACTCCTCTCTTGACTGTGTAAATCCCTTCATTGTGGTCTCCTCTAACATACAAAACACCATCTACATTGGGACTTCTACAAAATGATTATGAAGTCCCTATAAAAGGGCCATCCTCCGTTGAACTTTCATCTGACCCTTTAGTTGTTTTGGTCGATAACAGAACAATTGACCACTTTCGGTTTGCGGGGTCTGGAAAATAAAATACTTGTACTACCTGTGATGCCATTTTAAATGGTTCTTCTTTTCCCCTTCCTTACTAAAATCAACTTTCACGAATCCTAATTCATCTATCTTAACAGCACTCCTATTATCAACCCACTTGTATTGAAAAATCGGTACTTTGAATTTTGTATAATCCAAATCCCATATTTGTTTGATGATGCCAAAGTATGACATATTCACATAAATTGGATTTTTGTCCTTAGCACCAGAAACATGCATCGCCTCAGCCACAAGTGTAACCCCATTATTCTGCATGGTATTATCTTCATCATGTTCATTAGTATAGAATTTATAACCATTAACTGCATAATCATTTTAAGATAATACATACACACTTGCTCCTCCGGCTAGCCATCGAAGTCGTTCTAAAATTGAGTCTGGATTTTCATCTAACTGCTTCAAAATATGATCCTGAAACCATCCTATAAACTGTTGATTATGTGTATCTGATATCCATTTTTCAGCCCTAGATGGATTCAAATGCCTAAGAATTTCTTTGTGGGTTTGAACATATGGGTCAATGTCGAAAGTATAATGAAAAACATAAAGGTTATCCTGCGCCCTATCTGTAATATTGACTGTGAAAACCTCTCTTCTAGAAATTCCTTCTCCCTCAAGTCACTCAGTGTGATGAGATTTCGGTAGTCCAATGTTTTCCACACCAGACATGTATTCAATACAAAATTGAACGGCTTCCTCAACAAAATATTGCTCCACAATACAACCCTCTGGACAACTTCGATTTTTGACATACCCTTTCAAAATCTTCATATACTGTTCAATGGGGTACATCCATCTATAATGTACAGGACCACATAGTTGAATCTCTCTCACCAAATAAACCATCAAATGAACCATCATATCAAAAAATGTCGATGGGAAGAATATTTCCAATTCACATAATATGACGGAAATTTCTATTTCCACAGTTGGCAATTTCGTCGGGTCTATAACATTGCTGCATATAGCTTTGAAGAAGAAACAAAGCTTCATTAATGTATGGTGGGCATTCTTAAGAAAAATGCAATGTAAAGCTATAGGAATTAGATCTTGCATAAAAACATGGCAGTCATGTGATTTCAGACCCTTCAATTTTAAATCATTCATTGACATGATGTTTTTGATATTTGATGAATACCCCTCTAGAAACTTTACATCATTCAAGAAGTTTCAAAACTGATATCTCTCCTGCCTGGAAAGAGTGTATGTAGTAGGAGGAAGAAATGTTCATTTTTCACCCTTCACTGGTTCCAACTCTTCTCGTATTCCCATCTCAACCATGTCCAATATAGCCTTAATTCCATCCTTCGGTTTGCTGGGTGCATTTAGCAACATGCCGATGACACTATCACATAAAATTTTCTCAATATGCATAACATCAAGAAAATGTCTGACATACTGACAATTCCAGTATGGTAATTCAAAAAAAACTGATCTCTTTTTCCAACCAGTTTTTGTATGGTTTTTCAAAAACGGTTTACCAAAAGTAGTGTTCAAATATTTTACCTTCTCAAATAATTGATCACCTATTAGTGGAGATGGTGTTGTATGTTCTTCTGAACTTCCGTCGAATAATGTCGTCCAAGATCAGTACTTATGCCTTCGGGATAGAAATCTGTGATGTCCTAAAAACATGGTTTTCGATGAATGTTTCAACCTAATTCACTGTGTACCTTGTTCGCAAATGGGAAAACCTTGAGTTCCTTTAATGCTATATCCTGACAAATTTCCATAAGCAGGAAAGTCATTTATCATCCCATACTACATGGATTTTAAAGTGAAATCTTCTTTTTTGTAATCATCATACAACGTAACACCCGAATCCCACAATATTTTCAAATCTTCATTCAATGAAGCCAAATAAACATCAATATCATTACCCAGTTGTTTTGGTCCTGATATAAGCATAGATAACATGCTGTATTTTCATTTCATGCATAACCATGGTGGTAAGTTATAATTTACCAACATAACCAGCCATGTACTATGACTGCTGCTTTGAAAACCAAAAGGATTCACCCCATCAGTAGATAACGCCAGATGAAGGTTTCTCCGATCGTTTCCGAATTCAGGATACCCGTGATCAATTCTCTTCGACTGAGGAGAGTCTACTTGGTGATGTAGTTTCCCATCTTTAATTCTTGTATCTTCATGCCATGTCAATTGTCATGCAGTCTCCTCACTTCCATATAGGAGCCTAAACCTTGGAATGATTGGAAAGTACCATACAACATTCATTGGACTAGAATCATCATTCTTGTATCGAGAAGCACCACACTTTGGGAATTCTTTATGTGATTTCTGGTCCTTGCGAAACAATATATAGTCATTTGGGTAGGCATGTATTCTTTCAGAGATCATACCCATCGATTGTAGCATTCATTTGGCATCGTATGTTCGGCTTGGGAGTTCATTATCTTCTGGGAGCATGTCATTTAGGAGAGCAAGTACTTCCGTAAAACTGGCGTCACTCCACCCATTGCCAAATTTCAAATTATACAGCTTCTGTACGACTGACAATGTTGTATATTTTTTTCAACGAGCATACAATGGCGTTTTTTCAAAACTCTTTAACTTCTCAAAAAAATTTGGGCAATCACGAATTTCATCTTCAAATGTCCTTGTCATTTCCTCAATACGATATTCTTCATCATTCACATCTGTAATCACACCCTCCATATGATCGTCTTCACTGTTCACGCTTGTAATCATATCAGATCTTCTATAAAATTTTGTGTTATCCGAGCCACTACCTACATTCGTTTTTCCCCGTGTTTATTCCAACATGTATAACTTCAATCTATTTTGTAAAAAATCAGGTGTTCTTCCAACTCTTTTGGACTAATTTTTCTTGAATAACAACAATGTAAACACTGACATAGGATTTGAGAAGGGCCACATGCATGATCTCCTGCAAACTTGATAAAATCTTTCATGCCATCTTCATACTCTTTTGTCAACCGATTGGCATTCATCCATTCTTTATTCATATTCATCATCTTTATGGGTTCGATCTCAAACTTACCTAATATTATGTTTTAACTAATCAAGTATAATTGTTTGGGTTTTATAAAAACAAATGATGGTACAAATGCCTCTACAATGAAATAGAGAAACCTACCCCAAAACATGTGAAATTACTTGAACTCTATCTATATACGGGGGACTGTGCCCTATCTTTTGTATACACAATGTGTAGGGTTCTCAGTCAAGGTTAGTTGTATACTACCATTTTTAAACTCATGTGAAATCCATATACATGGTGTGTCCAGTAGGGTGAGCATCGTCTATGGATAAGATACCTGATTTAATCTAACATATATCAAATTAATTCCAAGTTAGTCTTACAAAGACTGTATGATGCATTTTAAAATACATGACCTATAGACACTGATAGTGGATTCCAAGCATTTGGAGCCTGGATGATAAGGTTGTCGCCAATTATATCCCTAGAGTCATGATGTAACTGATAAAGGGTACCCTAGATTTGGATACTCTTTGATATAATGGGTACCCACCTTAGACCCCTGCTACTAGTCATTATCCTCTTTCATATGGGGAGGCATGCCTAAGGTTATTTGGAGAATTGTTCTGGATAATATTCATAGAGTGAGTTGGGCAGGGATGTTACCAAGTGGTATCATAGCTTGTTCTATTTTATGGTTTGGTAATATGGTATATAGGAGGTCTATGCATGTATCGAAGGTTGTAATGGATACCATATTGGTGAATCAAGCAAACTTATTTTGGTAGGAATTCTAGGTTACTAAGGCATGGGATTACTATTCTTAGTTTTTATTGTTAGGATTTTATGATTTTTACTTGGGTGACACATATAGGTTTTGAGGTTTATGGTTTATTGTGGGTTTATCTCTTGTAATAATGGAACGATTTTATGTTCATGAATCATTATAGGCATGTAGAATTCAGATGACATACATGTTTTTGCCTATATTCATTTACTGATGAGAGGTTTGAGTTTCTTAAATTGTCAAAAAAATTATTTGGTGTTTTCCTTTATAAATTCTTTGTGGAATTCTACTCAGCTGGATAACAATGTATTTTCTTTGATGGCAGGTCATTTGGATCTTATAGAGGTAGGTTTTCCAGTGGTGAAAATGTAGTCCCTTAGACAATGGATACCTGGAGACCCACTATAGGTTAGTTCGAGTGTTAGATTCCCAATGATGGTTCAATGATGGAAGATATTCTTGAGAGGTGGTTTGAGGATGGACATGAGTTACCCTATGGTTTTGGAACCCTAGTGGGTTATGGAAATGCATGCGGCATACCTTACAGTATCAAAGGATTTTTTTAGAGGGTAGGACTAGTTGGGTACCTAGCCTGGTGGTTTTGAATGCACTTTGGGCAACCGTGGTGGGATTACAGCTAGATGCACATGGTTATTAAGGTGAAGCCTATGTGGTGGGTGGTTGTGTGGTTAGCCTTGGCATAGAAGATACCTAGGGATTTTGGTTGAGACTGAAATGCATTTGAGGCATGGTAAGTGGGTTAATAATATGAGACTTGGTTATAAAGGAAAAGACTAATGTGATATTGGGTTGGGTTGCATGATTGGGTTGCATTATAGTGCACAACTATTGGGTTTGGATGAGGTTTTATTAGAGAGTGGGAAAGAACCTATAAGAGTAATCTCGATGGTTCACTCTTCCTTTTAGGAGGATAGTGTTGTTGGTGAGGTCTTTTAGGAAAGGTATTGGTGTGTGAGGGTAGACACGTGCGATTGAAGCACAATGCTGATTGGTTCATGGATCTGTAGAATGTCTCTTGTGTAGGTCTATTGAGAATGTTTTGGGTTTTGTACATGACTGAGTGTTGTGATAGTGGTTGTGTTATAATGGTTTTTTGTTTAGTGTCACACTCAATGTGAGGTGACTAGTGCATTCAGAGATACACGTGTGAGAATGGTGACCCAGGGCATTTGGATAAAAATTAGAGATGTTCCATGGAAGTGAAAGTTGATGTGGTGATGGACATATGTATTGTGGTATAGTCAATTAGAGATTATTTCTTGAAAAGAGTTGTCATCGATGAAAGAGTGTGGCTCAGGATGAGTGTCACGCGTGTGGGTTGGAACCCAGATGGGGATAACACTCATGGAGTAGTATAAGGGTAATCATATGGTGGGAAGTTTACAAATGACTAGTTATAGGGTTAGACCCTCGTTTTAGAGGATTTTTTGACCACTATTAAAAATCACATTCCGATACATCAGGAATGGGCATCAGTTAATGTAGTTTCTGGGAACTCGGGAACAAGTGGGTTTCCGGAATATAGCCATTGTGTGTGGCGATGGATACAGTGTAGGATATAGAGTTTGGGTGGTCAGTTTATAAGACTATGATAATAATACTCACATGGTGGGGATATTTATACTGGTCATGGTTTCATGACCCATGTGTCTAAATGGTCTTGGGGGAGATACCGGTTTTACATGGTCAAGGTGACATCAAAATGTCAATGTGTGGGAGAACTTGAGTAAGAATGGTTCTTCAGTAAATACCTTCTAGTCAATGGGTAGAATATGGATTGGAAAACCACCTAGAGTAACCACCTCAAGACCAATTCCCTACACCGAATCCTCATCCCTAATAGGTTAATCATCAAAATCCAACTATAGAAAACAATCATATGTTTGTAATAGTATAATCATCAAATTGAATAAATATTATCTATAGTTAATAATTATATATACTCCTACGACTGAATAGCGGTGGTGGAGGTGGGCGGTGGTGAAGGGAGTGGCGGTGGAGGGAGTGGCGGCAGAAACAGAGGCGGTTGCGGCGGCGAAGACAATGGCGGTCACGACGGATGAGGAAAACCAATGGTGCAGAGGCAACAACGGAGGAACAAAACCCAATGGAGGCGGTGGCGGAGGAGGAGGAAGAGTAGGAGTAGGACAAGGAGGAGGAGTAGGATGAGGACGAGGTACAAACGAGGAGGATAAGTCGCAGAAGAAGAGGGTCTTGGTTCAGCTTCCGCAAAAGCTTTACCGCGTGCGAGAGAGGAGGGCCTGCTAGGGTTACTAAATAAAAACCACTGGAACCTTTATCAGCACTCATTAAAAGCACTGATAAAGGTATGTTTTATCAGCGCTAAAATAAAAGCACTGATAAATATATGTTTTATCAGCGATTTTATTTTAGCGATGATAAATATTATAATTTTATATAAATAAAGATATCAGCGCTTAAATAAGTGCTAATAAATGTGCCCTTTTATCAGTGCTAAAAAAGTGCTGATAAAGAGTATACCTTTATCAGTGCTTATTTTAGCACTGATAAAGGTTATATTTATCATCACTTTTAACTAGCACTGATAAAGGCATACCCCTTTATCGGTGCTTTTTCGTTAGCGTTGATAAAGGGTGGCACCGGGAATTCCCAGTTTTGTGGTAGTGTCTCTCCCTATGATGACTGAATCTCCTCCTATTTGGGTGTTAGAATCCCTCTAGTGAGCCTCTTATCCCTTACCCTTCCACTATTTTTAATTTTTTTTATTTTATGGGATGTGAATTTCTAGGCTGAACACTAATGTGTTTGGGGGTTCTTATTTTGATTGATTCGTGTTATTTAGGGTTTACCGGGTTCCGTCGAGGCTGGTTCTAGCCACTATCATCAAGGGTAGTGGGTTCAACATGGTTTTCAGGTAAATAATTTTGAATTTATTCATTGTGAATTAATTTTAATTTATGTTTTTTTATCATTTTTTGAGTTTTCAGAAATTTATTATTGTTTGTGTGGGTCTTTGCCATGATGTTTTGAGCTGTTGGTAAATTTTTATATAGTGCGTTGAACCGTACTTTGTGGTTTCGAGTCATCGGGTCTAAGGAGACTCACCTATGTGTACATAGGTAAGTATATATATATATTTGGGTTCCCCCATTACATTTATAATCATCCATGGTAGTTAATTAACATGTATGGGGCTATGTGTGACTATGTATATATATGAAAATGAAAACATAGGTGAGCGGTGACTAGTATATGCATATAAGAATATATGTAAGGACCCCATTTCACATGTTTATGGACATGACGATGTGCTCATAGGGGCTAGGTTTCCTTACATTTATGTGAAGGGGCATATGCTTAGTGGTGGAGCAACAACTTTTAGTTAGAAAGCACCAAGGGCTGGATGTTTGGTTTGGATCCATACTGATGTAGGTCCCCTATGCCTATACCTTTAATTTTAATTCCATGATTTCATGAGTGTTTTAATTTTTTTTTCAATATTAAATTATATATATATATGTTCAATTCAACGTATTTGTGATTATTTGTGTCAAACTTAATTTTTTTTTTATGATTCACTTTAATGTTTTCAAATGTGGTCTTCTTTTCAATGTACTTCCAAGAATGAAACTTTAAATGCTTAAAGGTGTTTTAAAAATTTGTTTTGGGTGCGTGGTTGGTATTACCCATGATGTTTGGTTTTGTAAATATTGGTTTTGAAAGTTGAATTGAGTTAACATGTGTTTTAGTGTGATAAAACAGGGGGAAATATGTTGTTTTGTTATGTTTGGAAACACACATGGTGTTTTGGGGTGAATTTGTGATTAATTGAAAGTTTTACTTTCTCAAATGGTTTTATTTGGTTTATACATGATTTAATTTTTGTTTTAATTGTGTGGTACATTTTTGGTCAAATTTAGATTTAAAGAATTTTGAAATTAAAAGTGTTGGGTAATTGTATTTTCTAAAAAAGAAAGTATTACTTGTAAAGTTATAAGGCCTATTTGGAACTTGAAAATGGTTTGAAAAAGTTGAAAACCCCACTTGAGACATTCCCCTAAATTTGAGATATTTGATGCAAGTGTTAATGTGTATTTTTTGATATGTTCTTAGTGTAAATTATTTTGTGTGGTTGTGTGCTGTAAAAAGGGGATACACTCAAGAAGGGAGATCAGTGGTGAGAGGGTGGGTGTGTTTTAAATAAAGTGAATTATATGTTCATTCATGTTAGTTTGATGAAAACTCACCACCGAATGAAATAGAGAACATGGGAATCCCAAGGTATCTAGGTGGGTGGACTAGGACTTGTACACTAGATGATACAAAAGTGGTTTTCCCGGTTTCTTATAGTAGGATTGAAACTTACAAAACCAACTAATCATTATGATGATAGAGACCACTAGGTTATGGGTGTGTTCCCTACTAGTGGATCATGCATGAGAATAGAGTTGGTCGTGGTTTCTATTCCATATTTCACTAAGGTATGAGGTTCCTAGGTCCCCATTTATGCTATTTACCTATAGGGATTGACCATGGTGCTCTCTCATGACATGGTGTTTGTGAAATGATTTCAATTTTTGTTACTTAAATCTTGTTTCCTCATTATAAAATCTATGTTTTTAATTTAAACTGTTTTCTGTTGGTTTTGTAATGTTAAAGAATGCTTGGAAACTATTTTGAAAATGTGGTGGAATAGAAATGATTTCCTTAAAAATTTAGACTTGTGACTTGAATTTTAATAGAATGAAAAACATTATTTTATCATGTCTTATTTTCAAACTAGAATGATTATGTTTCTTCTTAAAGGAAAGGGAATAGGGTGTTGTTGTTGTTTGGCATTCCTACTGAGCATCTCGGTGCTCACTCCTACTTTATTTTTCAGTTTTAGGCTCTTCTAGTTTTGGGTGGATCTGGGAGAGAGTGTAGTTTATGTTACATGGTGACCCATGAGGTCACTTGAGGTATGTATTGTTGTGTCGTTTATTCCCTTTTCCACTGCTAGTTTGTTAGATTTATTTTCTTTTATTTATATATTTTGTTTTTCAGTTTATGTTTACTTATCTTTCATTTTTATAGTCTAAATCATTTCCAACTGAATTATTTTGATGCCAAACACTAGTTTATAGACCATGGGGATTAGGAACACCCTTAAAGACTTTTCATAGGCTGACTCTAGTGACTGGTTTAGGGTTGACCCGAGTTGGTTCAAGATAGTGTATTGAAATGGTCGACATTGTATTTCAACAAAGCTTTCACAACCAATCTCAGTTTGGTTGATCAATATTTGACCATTAATTTACGGTGAGTTTTCTATCATGGCCTCAAATGTAATCATGATTTCCATTTTAAATAAATCATGCTATGTGCATCGCTAGAACTCTTCGGGGTGTGTAGTGTAAGAAAATTTTGATAGTGAGGTGTGTCGTGGTTTAGAATTGGCTGTTAAATATTAAAAACCCATAGTGGGGAGCACCATCATTTATATGTTTAAAGATATGAGGACACAATCATTTATCTAGTCAAACAAGATCATGTAAGCTTCATTTAGACGTTTCAATTGGAAATCAAGCATTGGATTGGACTTTGAAAGCTTAGGTGTTATATTATTAAGTAGTAACATAAGGTGCGTTGGGCGTTTGGACATGAAACATGAACATTTGAATGAGTCTTCACGACCCTTGTAGTTTAGGTGATGTTTTCTTTATTCCTGAAGGCTTCTCAAGGATGAGAATTTCTAAGGTGGAGAGGTTGTAACATCCCATGTTTTGAGTTAAGGTAAAATTCCAAGGGAATTTGATTTTTTGGTTTTTACTTGATAGGATGTTCTTTTAACCAATATTAATGACATAATTCATAGAGTTGTAATAATTAAAAGTGTTGTTTTTAAACTTGGTTAAAAGACAGTGGGGCACCTCAGGTTCTTCGTTGCGTTTCAGGAGTTTTGGGCTCTGAAATATCATGTTTTGGTGGTCTAAGGAGGGCACACAGTTTGTCTAAAACCATGTGGCCCTGACCAGCAAACAATGCAACTTAAGGTGGTGAGAAGATATGAAGAACAAGGGATATGCATGGTTTACCCTAACAATGAACCTATCCTACACAGTTAGTGACACTTATGCAGTACCTATGCACTATTCATCTCATGGTTGGTACATGGTTAGAAAAACTGTGCGGCACAACTATGCGAGGTGGGTTTCTTAGGCATAAGGTGCCGCATTGTTGGTGTACATCTTGGAAAAACCATGCATCCAAACCGTGAGACCCAATTTTGAGGATGAAATTTTGGATTTCCCTTAATTGTTTTATGTTTTCCTTTTCTTCCTTCTTTTTTCTTCCTCGAGCCACATGATCTCCTCCTATGCGTCATGGGTTTCCTCTTCCAAGCCTAATCTAGGATTCAAGATATCTCCTCTATTCATATTCCGATTTGAATGTCGTTGGTCTGTATATATTCTAATTTGTATTAACTTGATTAATTTTGAATCTTTATTCATTTAATCTCCTCTTGATTGAGTTATTAAGGTGCTACATAATTTCCCCCATTTTCAATACAAATGTCTGTTTTGTCAATTTTTTCCAAACCAAAACAAATCAAACCTCGATATAGGATAAGTAAATCATCCTAAGCATGAGGTAAGTGGTCTATGGATTTTCCCCAAAATTTCCATCAATTTATGAATAGTGATATTGTGCTGTGCACCGACCTTTATCGCATGTAACCTTAAAATTGCGTTCTTCATTTTAAATTGGTATACAAACCACTAGTTACTCCCTTTTATCATTGTTATATGAATTGTGGATTCCAACTTCGATTTCATACACCCCTTGGGTATTAAAAATTTAATTTTTCTATTATAATTAATTGATTAAATGCTTGAAATGCCTTTTAAGCATTCAAAATGGATTAATAATACAATTTCCCCTGTAAAAAATTACCTAAATGAGAATAGAACATCCTAAATGCCATGTTAAAACTTTATGAATTAAATTTATATGTTGGGTAGTTTCTATAAAGTGATTCTTTAATGTGAATTGAGTTTATAATTTTGAGTGATTCTTAATTTGTGTTAAATTAATTGTTGATAAACAATGTCATGTTTTATAATAAAACCCCTCAGATGAGGTACAGTGTCTTCGAAATTAAAAAGTGATTATTAGTGTTTTAAAACATTTTTGGACGTATTTATTTGGTGTTTTGCCATGATTTGTTTTTTTAGATATATGAAATGATTATACATTCCCCTTTATGTTTTCTTTAAATGGAGTGGAACCTTTCTCTATAAATGTTCATTGAACCAATTCACCTTCTATGTGCCTGAATTGGCCCACACCGATCTAAATGAGTAATTTACCAATGCCCCTACTAATGGATTTGAATGCCTTATAATTGGGAATACCCATGTAGGTAAATGACTAGTTGACACAAGCACCTTCTAAGTGCCTCTTGATCCTTGTTGAAAGAATCACCATGTATTAAATAGACCAAATGGTATGTTCTTGATGGAATGGATTGTAATTTTGAAATTTCTTCCATTAATGATTTATTTTAATTGTCTTAAACTACATGAATTGTTTATTTGAACAGATTTCCTATTGAATAGTGGTTTCCTAAATGAACTTAATGGTTTAAATGAAATAAATGTTAGAGGGAGACAATTCCACTCCATTTATTGCATTATTAAGAACATTATTAGTTTGAATTATTATAAGTGAATTCCTTAGTAAATGTAAATCACGACAGGCTATCCTCAATGAATATTTATTATAAATATGTATACACCTTAATATAGGATATGGAATGATGGTAGGGTTCTGTTGAGAATGGAAGTTCCACATTCCCTTACATCAGGTGTTGAGTCATGGCATCTCACCCCATTGAAATTATTAGGATTGTGGGAAGGACACACCATGTTCCCGAGTGAGTGTTGGCATGATGACACACTCACCACTTTCCCAAGTGTTGACATGATGGAACACTCACATCCTTGAGCGGTGAGCATGAAATCTCCCACTCATTATGAGATGTAGGGATTGTACCATTTTGCTTGAGATTTTAGGCTCGTTCAGATTGGTTATGGATGACTAAGTTATAACCTAACCCAAATAGTAAAGATTGTTCTAGGTATATGGTCACATATGTCTGCATGTATTTGATTTATATAGGTGGATGTGATATATAAATATATTATGTGTATATTATTTGAATTTATACATGATTCCTGATCATAAATCTTATTCTGTCTATGAGTTGAATCTGGTAGAGTCATCCAGGTGTCTTATTAGAACCTAAGATGACTGGTGTTTATATATTTATTCATCACAATTTATTTATTCTACCTTCACTCTCCTTATTTATATTTATGAACTGGATTTAGTTGTAGACACTGTGGGTGGTAACGTACAGGGATTTATGTCTCACACCCTTCTCGGGCCACTATTTCACTGGGGTTCCCAAATAGAACTTATGTTCATAAGACCTTGGATGGTTTCTTGTGCTGCTTTGCTAGTACCTGGAGTTAGGAGCATAGGATTGAGCTGGAGCTTAGGATGCTCATGGAGACTACCATTGTGTCTTTTAATACTTTTCTTTATTTATGCACTATATTATATACTATTTCATATTATGTGCTGTTTGTTTAGTTTTGTATCATCATCTAGGCATGCATGCATTATAGTATGTTGGAATTAACCATATTTTATTTTTAGTTGATTATTATTCTTCCACTACTCTATATTTTAATCATTACTACTTCCAATATTGATTATTATTTATTATTACCATTGTGCTACTCTGATATGAAGGTATAGTCTCCCCACTATACCCTCCTTATACCCTCGCTACTATTCGATAACCTATGGTGTATGGGGAGGTGTGCTTGAGGCCATGTGACCCACCATTCTAGCTACTATTTTAGTTTCTAGTTGGGTCGAGACGTCACAAAGGAGGTGGAAAAATCTATTAGTCTTGAGAGGAAACCTTATATATGTTCTTCGTTGAGAGAATTCTACAGGGATGAGAAGTTTTGTGTCCAATGAAATGATTCTCACACTTTTATAGGGTTCCAATTAAAATGAAATAAATAAGTATATATAGAGATAGGTTTAGAGAACTAGTAATTGCACAAAGGCCCTTGGGTAATCTCTTAATCAATTGAAAACCCCATTTATAATAATAATAATAATAATAATAATAGTATTACTATTATTTATTTTATTTGTACATTTTTTGTTGTTAATATAAATATAAATAAATAAATAAATAAATATTTAAATGATATTTATCAAATAATTTTCATTACTAAGCACCTAACTCAGCCTGTCAACCTTTCCTGACATTTATGATACCAAGAATAATATATATTTTATTCATCTGATAATAAATAAATAAATATACTATATTCATGGCCTTGGGAATAAATATTTATTTAAACATTTAACTCACTTATAAATAGTGACTATATAAATGTGACCAATATAAATAATAAACAAATATTATTCAACAGTCACGAGAATAAAATTTATTTTAATTGTAAAATTAAAATAGAATTCAACTAAGATCAAATGAAACACTATGTTTTTGACCCTCTAGGACTCTTCCTTAGTGTAGTTAGGTGGTCTTTCCTAATGTTCAATATCAATGTCTTGAAACACATAAAAAAACTATATATGAATAATTTAATGTTGTAACAATGGAAAAATATACAAACACTCACTATGTAATATAATCCCTTCGTCATGATATCCCATGAAGAATTTTGTAAACATGTTTCATCAACATATATGTTTTATAATACCTCCTTTTAATTCCTGAAATCAACCTGTAAATGAATCATGTACATGGAATTTAATTGGATATTTTTATTCCAATCAAAGTAAAAAATATCAACTTCCGTAAAGATGAAAGGGTAAAAACTTTCTCAACTTATTCATTAATAATATATCACTCGTGACACACCCAGTGTACTCTAGTTCACCAAAAACATATAGAGTCATAGTTTTCATCAATATATCAAAGTGAAAAACTCATGATATGTATTAATAATAATATTAAAGTTTAAGGATCATTAGACACATTCTTAGAAATTAATTTTCAATGAAACACTAACATGTGGAGTTCTTACTTGTGGGTATATCCTCGTAATATACTGTCTTGGAGTTTTCTAAGTGTCAATTTCATGAGATGAAGTCTCATCCTCTTATGAGTATCCAAAACTAGATAGCCTACATCATTCATGTCCCATCAGATGATTTCATACCACCCCATGACTAATGTTTAAGGATATCATTATAACACTTCATAGTTCTCATCAAAGTGGGGAGCTTCTATGACCTCTTCAATGCAGCTGACACTCTAGGACATTATCACATTAAATTTATATATAATAATAATTAACATGTGACAAGGAATTTATTACTTTTCAATTTCATGAATATATAGTCATTCTAAAGTACAAAGTAACTAGTTCCAAAGAACAAAATCTAATAGATGAGAACAATTTTCAATAATTTTATTTTTTGGATTTAATTGTTAAAATAATCACATTTTATTATTAAAAATTCAATTTACCATATTTTAGTGTAGTATAATAATTTTGGATTTTAATTGAAAACTAGACTAAAATATGAATTTAAGTGTTAATTATAATTATATGTTGAAATAATTGATGAAGAAACTATTATTATTTGATTTTAATGTTGTAAGGATGAAGATTACAAAAATGCATAATGATATGAGGACATGAAAAAGAAAAAAATTATATTTTTTGAGTAAAAAATGTTTCTAGTGTACTACGGGTTATTCCTTTTTCAGTTATGTAGGGTTTGAGGACCATCAGAAAAGATAGGTTCAGAGGCACATGGGAAATGTGACAGATGATAAAATTAGAGATACATGTGGTAGATCCATCTAGGTATGGGGTGGTATCACTTGAGAAGGTGAAATATATGTCCAAGTTATTGATTCAGAGGATTTACTTTATAAATTTCCATTCATTTAGTTTTGGAAAGCACAAACGATAAAAACTTAAATGAAAAAATATAACTTGAAAAAATTATAACACTTATTTCTTTTATTTTTTTGAAGATATTCTATATAACTACCCCATGACTTTATATTTCCTTATTAATATGACAGAATGTATTTAACATCACCCACTTTGAATACTTATCCCCTTTATTGAATACTCCTTCCCCTAATTAAAATATCCCCCTTTTATAAAATCTTCTCCCATTTTTTAAATCATTTTCTCCCTTTGTGATTTACAAAAAGGAATGGTAAATTATGAATTATTTCATGAAATATTATAAGAGATAACATAGTATGAAATATCAACTATCTAATCATCCATTATGTAATATAATAGACATACATAAAAAATTAATTGGAATATATTCAAGAAAAATATTTGGATGAAAAGGTAATAAAATTCATTAAAAATTCAAATGTTTAAAGAAAAATAAATCAATATTTCAAAAAAAAATCATTCATTATTCATGATATTATTTATAAAGGCCTTTGTCTTCTTGAACTCATGTTGATCCTTTTATAGCTTCATGATCGTTTTTTCCGAAACTGCCTGCTTCCCAACTTTAGTTTTCATTATTTCAAATTCTTCCTCCATAAGGATTAATTATTCTTCACTTGACCTTATCCTTCTATTCTTTGATTTCAGACAATAAAAATTTTCTTTCAAATATTTTAGTTCCTTTATATGATCATCTGAAGTATATTAGAATCCTTCTACAAACTTTACATTGTCAGACATATCTGTAGATAACTTTTTAAAGGATTTAGATATTTCAAACAAGAGTTATTTGACTTCAGTGAACTTATAATCATGCTAAAAAATATCATTATCTACTTGGTTGGAGCTCTTAAACATCTGATTTCTTGATATTTTGTGAGTATGATAGATTTTTGAAAGGATTTAAACTCTTCTATAATCTGAATAACTGATTCAACTTAAACTTTTATTGACAATTATTTTTCACTAAGACTATTTTGAATGAGATGAAATATTTATTATAGGTTTGGAAAGTATATAATTATTCTTTTTAGCATCATTAAGTATCGAAAAATGTAATCAATTTTTTTTGAGAAATTACTGATTCTTATTCCGACTGATCAGGCTTAGCTTTTTATGGTTTTAGTCTGTATGTTCCGACATCAAATTCTTTTCCTTTCTTTTCAACTTTGTTTTAAACTTTATGATCATATAAAATTTCAAAAATATTAATATTTTTATCATATTCATATTTTTCAAAAACTTTCATATGATAATGTTTTTCTTGATCTTATTTTTTTTGAGGATGACTCTTCTTTCTTTTCAGATGAAGATTTTACTTCCTATGTAATTTTTGATTTTTCATCCTTACCAGATTTAGATGGTAAATTTGATGAAGATAATGTTGATTCCAATTATTTTTTATCTTTTGATCCCTTATCTATCAATATTTCTTCATCACCATCCTATTCATTTTCTTCATGTTCCAATTCTTCTTATTCTTATACTTAAGCTTTTATTTCTTATTCTTCACATTCGTCTTTGACTTCTTCTTTTCCTTCTTCTCTAACTTATTTTTAAATTTATTCTTCTAAATATCTTTCTATTCTAAAAATTTATTTCCTAGATTATTTAGAAACTGATTCTTTTTAGGTAAATAAGTAACTAATTCTTCTATAACTATCTTTTCTTTTCGCATATCAACCCTAGAAGGTACTTTTGAAGATTCTTCTAAAACTAATATAGCTTATAGAATTACTTGATCGGTGTGAGAAATCATAAGGAATGGATTTTCCTCATCTTTTTCTACACCTTTCAACAAAATCTAAATAATTAAATCTTCTTGTAACCTATTCCTTTGCTTATTTATCTTTTCTTATTCCTTTAACTGTTATGATTTTGGAATTTTTAAATCCTTTTCCTTTTCAGAGTCAATACCAAACTCTGGATCCCATGGATTCTTTTTAGATTTATGTAGCATCAAATTCTTAAACTCATCATTATAAATTATCGTTTCATTCTTCTTCTTGATATGAGGAGATGTTTTAGTCCTTTTATTCTTCTTATTTTCATCTACATTTTACTTTTAGGTTTGATATTTGAACACAACTCCTTCAACCTTTTCTAAAAACACTCTCTTAAAAACTATGTTTACTAACTTTTTATATCCTCAGTGTTTTAGAAAATTTTTGTAGAAAAAATTACTTTCTACAATTCATATAAATTTTTTAATGTATTATTAATTTAAAATCATAATTCATTGACAAAATCCATCAGATTGAGCATTCTTCTTATTAATCAGACTTAACTTTATTCATACCAATAGTTTGACTTTTTTCTCGTCCTTCGTATTGACTGAAATCATGACTATCTGACTAATTTTGGTACCGATACATTACATTGAACCTTATAAGAACCATTTTATTGGTGATAAATAAGGAAATACATCAGACTGACTACAGTTTTGTAATTACCCATATTTCCCTAGGCCATTCCCTTTTGAAAATCCAGTGTTTAGGGTGTTCTGGGAGGCAAGGTTAGCTCATTTCAAGGGTTTTCCAAATTTATAGTTTTTACATTGTTTACTTAGGGTGTCAGCATTGACATTCAAGTGCATCAATGAGTCAGGGGCGTCAGTATCCATGAGTCAGGGGCTTCGGTATCTGTGAGTCAGAGGTGTCAGTTCCGGTGTGTTAAGGATGTCAGTGTCAGTGAGTTAGGGAATCAGTTCCAGGGCACCAGTTTCATGGTGTTAGTAAGTCATTTAATCAATGAGTCATTGTTTTATTATCCTAGAACAGGTGCCTCAACGTCAGTAGGTCGGGTTGGTAGATCACGTATCGATGGCTCAACATCGGTGACTCACCCGTCGATAACTCAATTCCTATTTTTCCATTTTTTCCCAGTTCTCCAGTTTCTCCATTCTTATGTCTTGTTTGAGGTAAAATGGGTTTAAAGCCTTTTCTGGGAATTTTTATGGGTTTTTCAAAGGATATTGAGTATATATCTAATATCATAATGTTCCTGGAGATTTGAGATACTCCAAACCGTGTGATCTTGACCACGATACCACATTAATGGATTTTGAAACCATTCTTCCTTTAATATAGGATATGGATCTTCAAAGCTGTGATTCTCTCTTCTTTATAACCATTCAGTTTTCCCTTGGTGAACTCAGAGTTTTTTCCCTCCCTGGAATTGTGCATATTTGCAGAAGTCTTCATTGGGTTTTCTTGGAGTTCTTTCTTACTACTCCTGGGATCCCCTACTCTTGGCCAAAGTAGAGTTCCAGTCACCTATTATTTCAGGTAGGGATTTATTCTACCTCTCTTTAATTGTGCATCATGTAGGGTGGGTGTACAATTGATTATTTGTGAAGGGTGGATGAATAAAGTTTCTTAAAACAAGAAATAAATAAGAAGGGAATATGATTAAAAGATAACGGGGTCAATGAAATAACATGCTGAAAGTGGTTTGATGTTGATCTCATGTTTTATCTGTTATCTTTGATTATTTTTGGGGTTTTTGTGGTTGTATGCCTTCTTAAAATTATGGATGTTGGTGTTCTTTTCTTGCACACTGGTGATGTTCTGGTTTGGCGTGATACTTGATAAATGGTTGTAACATGAAATATTCCTAATCACGTATACTTAGCTAATTGAAATGGATGCCCTAGGTCCAAAATCCTTGTGTGATCACCCCTATTTATCAAACTGAATTTAAATAATAGTGTTTTCCAAATATAAATATATCCCATTTTATAGGTAGGGATCTGTGTTCTGTTCTGTTGGGTTTTGTGACTTTGTGTATTGGGTGGTACAAGGGGCATGTTGGTATCTAGTTTGAGAGACTGATTTATTGTTTAGTGGATGGAATTGTATGTAGTTGGATTGAATTTGTTTGTATTGTGGCTGTCAAGTGGTATTTGGTAGTGGGACTGCAATGTGGTTATGGGTTTGTTATGCAATGGGGCTGCATATAGGGAATGTTTGGAAAGAGAGGCTAAAGGTTTTGGTGCAAGGGAATGATTGTGCAGTATAAATTTGGAGAATTATGTTGACAGTGGTTGAATGGGTATCTGGGGAGAAAGGGGGTGGGAAGTGGGATTAGAGGTTGGTTGTTGCGTGTTTGGTTAATCAGGTTCTTTACATTCTGAGGCTGTCACAAATAATGTGCGTGGTAGTTTCCTTGGCTAGTGATGGAACAAATTAAATTGAACCCGTTAATAAAAAAATGGAAAGTGGTTGAATTGAAAAGGGGTTGGGTTCACACTTTGACAGTGACTGTTCGTGTGGTTGTGCATATAGGGGTTGTAGTGAATGTGGTTCTGTGTGGGTTGGTTGTTTGTTTTGGGGACCCATAGGTTGGGTTGAGTGTTTGTTTACTTGTATGTATAAATTTTAGTTCCTAGTGATTTTTATAGGCACCCAACCTTTATTGAGAACGATGTGCTGGAAATCCACATTTCATAAGGGGGGATATCTTTCCCAACATCTCAGTGGGAGGATAAATAGATGGTTAATGAATTTATTCCTCTCACGTTCTTCTAGGTTCTTACCACTCGAGCGTATTTATGCATGATGTAATGGCTTGATTTTTACCATAGTCCAAATCCTTCAGGCATGTTTGTTTTCTTCAGTGTCTTCAGAATGAGGCCCAGGTGTCTTTGGGTGAGAGGTGTGGTGGTTATGGCCTAGGTGTCTGTGGGTGGGTTTTGTGTGTGGTTTGTGTCCTAGGTGTGTGTTGGCATGTTGTGGCTATGGGGCTATGTTTTGAGAGAGCATTAGTGTCAGGACATTATCCATTAGGAATGAGTAGTTAACCAGTATGAAAGTGGTGCAGGGTACCCAAATGTCGATGTTCTTATACTACTACTTTACTAGAATTTCATTATTTGGTGAGTGTGTCTTGGTGAGGTTGGACTAGTTAACACTCCTTGGTAGGTTCTTTGAGGTTTTACTGTTCTATCATAAGGGAATTAGTATGCTCCTCCACTTTTGTATGAGTGGATTTATTTTTCCTAATGGGTATACTTTTATTCTCACCCTACATCTGTAAAAATACTTTTCAAGTTTTCAAAAAGACTATCAGAACTATGCTAGACTTTACTAGCTTGTGCATCTGGATAGTTGTCGTGCTGCTACATAGTCTCTTTTCTTTTGGTACTTTCTTTAGTACTTTGGTTGTAATTTTTTGGAAGTTTAAATTTAAACCATGCATGGGTTGGATTTTGGTTTCCTTTATATAAATGTTTGGTGTTGTTGGGATGTTTACCATCTTGTCTCCTATACCTATTTTTCAATGAAAGGGTAATTCCTTCCATTTTGTGTGATATTATATACCATTGGTGCTATTTTCCACTCTAGGGACTATTGAATGTGAGTTTTGGGGGGGGGGGGGGTCATTATCACTCCTTTATCTTGAAGAAGGAAGGGCATGGAACTTTTCCGCCCCTTCCCCCATCTTGAAGAAAACTGGTCATGAAAAAATGGTATCAGAGTGGGTTTGATAGATAGGATGGATTTTGGAGTTAAGAATCATGAGGATTTCATGGGATGGTAGGGAAATTATGTTAGGAAAAATTGGAGTGTGAAATAGGATAGGGAATACTCGCTAGGACACAAGATTTTATGGCCCTTCATGATTTGATGTAAGGACTCTGGACCTACTGAACGACAAATTAAGTCTACAATGATTATAGGGTAGAGACCCTAGGAAAGATACATGCATCATAATGACTTGTGTTCTTGTGTGTCTTTGGAGTTTTGGTAATTTAATTTAAATAAAGGGTTAAAATGAATCTTAAAATAAAATTTCCATACTACCTAGGATTATGAGTTCCTTGTTTACACTTTTTAACTATGGAACTTGGATGTCGCCCACCTATGGTACAAGCAGTTGAGGCCCAGTAAGATGACCCAGTTGATCAGTGGGGGGCCAATCAAGAGGAGGAGGATGAATTGTGGCAAAATATCCTTTGCGCTTTCCAATGGCATACCCTGGGGAAGTACATGGGCAGTATCTCACACATGGAGACGTAGAGTTGGCTCAAGGAGTTAGTGATCACTTTCAGCTTGATATGGGCTCCAATAGAGTACTAGGTTCCTCTGGAAGTGAGCATGGTGCAAGGAATGGCATGTCAGTGGTGGATGATTTACCTTGGGGAGAGGAAGGAGAATAATGTTTCGTGGGATAACTTTGAGAAAGGGTTTAGGGCAGAGATCCATTCCCCGATAGTGAGGATGAGAAGAGGTAGGAGTTTCTCTCCCTCCATCATGGGATTATATTGGTAAGGAAACATGGGATCAAGTTCTAGGATCTCATATGCTTTGCACTGAATCTATTCCTAGATGAGGAGTCATGAGCGAGATGCTTGGAGGAGGCACTCTAACCATCCTTTCAGTATTCCATTACTCCCAATACCCTAATGACATACATAGAAGTTCATAAGAAGGCTAAAGTGGTAGAGAGGATGAACTTGTTGGGAGGTCTACTATGAGATGGTAACTAGTCAAGTTCTTCGAAGGGGAAGGTAGTCAATATATGGTCTCTAGCATCAGTGCCTTCTAGGTTGAGGCCAATGGTAAGTAGACCTCAATAGTTCTAGTTTTGATCTCCTATTCCTCATCGTTTCCCCATAGTTTTGGGACCAATGTTCTTCATCTGTGGAGGATGTGGACAGCTTCAAAACCAGTACCCGGTTGAAGCACAATATGGTTGGGGTGGGGTGGTTTAGCACCCACCTCAGCAGCAACAATTACTAGGAAGGAATTTCCAGCAGTAGGGGCCACGAGCTCTTTCCCCACTTGGGGTAGATAGTGCTGGAGGAGGATAACCTTGGGATTATCCTTAGGGACCTCATCTAGGGCATGGTTGGGGATGTTATTGAAATAAAATGCATACTGGAGCTTGGCGTGGGCATTTTCACACCATCGAGGTAGCAATTCCAGTAGGGATAGAGGCTGTTTGAGGTATGATCAGTCTATTTAGAACTCTTTCTTGTGTTTTTTATTTAGGAGCCTCTAAATCCTTTATTGAATCCAATCTAGCCCATCCATTGTGACTAGACATTGAGAGACTTTTCATTCCCCTGGTGTTGTGTACACTAGTTGGAGGTCAGACCATCTTGTATGATGTTTGATGGGGATGTAGACTGATGTTGGGGCCGCATTAGTCCAGTGGGGTTCTTCTTCTACTACATATGTAGCCATAAAATGTCATTCTGGTAATTGAATGGTTGTTTTCTATGAACAACGTTATTGACTTATTCTGAATAAGAGTCGTGTTTTTAGATATGGGTGGCTATCGCGTAGCTTTCTTTGGCGAGTAGATCTATCAGGTATGTTGTTAGTGTGTGGAGCCACTTATCTCCTTTTTAGCTGAGCTGTTAGGGGGGTCAGAAGATGCAATAATGGTAGAGGTTCTAGGGTTTGTCAGAGAGTTCCTGGATATCTTCCCAGAGGAGGTTTTGACTCCACCTCTTCAATGCGATGTTGAGTTCAGGATAGACTTGCAACCCGGTGCCCGTCCGATTTCGATGGCTCCCTATCAGATGACACCTTATGAGTTGTGGGAGTTGTGGATTAAGGTTTAATACCTAATAAAGTAGGGATTTATCTGGACAAGTGTTTCATCTTGGGGTACTCTAGTCTTGTTCACGAAAAAGGCAGACAATGGTATAAGATTGTGCATAGACTACCAGATACTAAATCAGGAAACAAACAAAAATGGTTACCCCATCCAGAGGATTGATGATCTTTTTGACCAATTAAAGGGAGAAGGTTGGTTCTCTAATATCGATATGTGGTCTGCATATCACCAATTGAGGGTGAAGAAAGGTGACATCCCGAAGACTTCTTTCAGGAGCAAGTATGAGCACTTCATGTTTGTGGTCATACCCATCAGTTTTATGAATACAGAAGTCGTGTTCATGGGGATCATGAAATCTATCTTCCAAAAGTTCCTAGACCGATTCGTCATTGGGTTCATCAACAACATCCTGATCTACTCTAGGTCATAGGAGGAGAATGCCGAGAATATAAGGACTGTTTTGGAGGTCCTCCAACACCACCAGCTCTATGAGATGTTGTCCAAGTGCAAGTTCTGGAAGCAAGGGGAGAACTTCCTTGGACACATGGTGTCTCAGTAGGGGATATAAGTGGACCCTTAAAAGGTAAAAGAGGTTGTTTCTTGGGAATCACCCATGAATGTGTCTGAGTTTCATAGCTTCTGGGGTCTGGAAGTCTATTACCGAAGGTTTTTAACTGACTTCTCATGAGTTACGACTTTATTCACAACCTTGAATAAAAAAGAATAGGCCTTTTGGTGGAGTGATTAGGGCCATACATCTTTCAGCTACTAGAAGGGGAAGTTGGTCAGTGCTTCAGTGATTAGGTTTCCAAAGGAGGGAGTGATGTTCAAGGTGTTTTGTGACACCTCCGGCCTAGGCTTGGGATGTGTGCTGATGCAGCAACAGGGGGTGATCTCTTATGTTTCTAGGAAGTTATGTCTCCCTGAATGTAACTATTCCAACCATGATATGGAACTTGTAGTGGTCATTTTCATGCTGAAGTTGTGGCGACATTTCCTAATCGAGGAGCACTTTGTGGTCTTCACAGATCACAAGATATTAAGGTATATCTTCTCCCAACGAGACCTGAACTTATCACAGCAAAGGTGGATGGTGTTTCTCTAAGACTAAGACTTTGAGATCTATTAAACCTCAAGAAAAGGGAACATGGAGGCCTATGCCTTAAGATGGAAGTCATGAAAGGAGGAAATTCGGGAATCCACAGATGCTTGGAAGGTGATGGAGGAGTTGGCCTCTTTACGCCTGCATGCGAGAGTGGATGGAGGAAAAGGATGACTATTTCAAATGAAAGTGTAGTCTTTATTGGTGCGGCTGGTGGAAGAGTATCTGTGGGGAGACTTAGAGGCTAAAGTGATGCATGATCCTGTTGTACATGGTGTTTCTTTGGAGGTATGGTTAGAGGACAGTCAGAATTAGATATTGTTCCATGAGAAGCTATTTTTCCAAGTGGAAATGAATGATGGATTTCTCTGTGAGTTCTATAGCTCACCCCTGGTAGTGCATCCAAGAGTCTATAAAATGTGCCAAGTCTTGAGAGAACTGTTTTGGTGGCCCGAGATGAAGTGGGTAGTAGTGGTGTTTGTGACAAGGTTCCTAGTGTGTTAGTAAGTGAAGACTAAGCGCCATTTTCCTGGTGGTCTGTTGCAGCCCTTAGATGTACACAAGTGGAAGTGAGATTACATGTAGATGGATTTATTCATAGGATTACCCAAGAATCCAGGATGATGTGATGCTCTTTGGGTAGTAGTGGACCGGTTAATGAAGTCATATCACTTCATGGAAATCAAGGAGTTGAGCACAATGGATTCCTTAGTGAAGAGGTTTGTGGATGACGTGGTGCAATTGTATAGAGTTCCAAGATCCATTGTCTCAGATCAGGATACACATTTTACATTGCGAGTATGAAGGGGACTGAATCATTCCTTTGGAACCCAATTACATAACAACACTACTTTCCACCATCAGATAGAAGGGAAGACAGAGAGGACCATCCAGACACTAGAGAACATTTTACAAGCATGTGATCTGGACTTTAGTGGATATTGGGTATAAAATTTTCCATTATTAGAGTCTTCTTATAATAAAAGATATCACTCTTCCTTTGGTATAACTCCATTCAAAGCTCTATGTAGGAGGCTGTGTCGTTCACCCTTATGTTGGATGAAATTTGGGGAGGAAACCATTGTTAGTCTAGACGTGGTGCAGAACCCGACGAAGAAGATGCAACTTTTCCATGAGAGGATGAAGGCAACACATGACCTAAATAAGTCATATACCAATCATAGGAGGAGGCCTTAGTAGTTTGAGGTTGGGGACTATGTTTTCTTGAGGGTTTCCCCTCGATGTGGGAAGCAGAGGTTTTTAAGAGGGATAAAGCTTTCTCCTTGGTTCATCAGACCTTTCGAGGTGTTGGGATGAGTTGAAAAGATGGTATATCATCTGGCATTGCCACCATGGTTAAAGATGATCCATGACTTCTTCCATGTCTCTCAGCTCCATCGATATCTACATGATGACTCCCACATCATTGATTGAGGAGAGTTGGATATTGAGGACGAAACATTGTTTGTGGAGAGACCAGTAAGAATCTAGGATCATGAGGAGAAGGTACTTAGTGGATGGGCCATACCTTTGGTTTGTGTGTTATAGAGTCATGACGGCCTCGAGGAGAGTACTTGGGAGAAAGAGGCCTAAATGTAGGCCCAATACCTAGATCTTATTTGGGGTTTTCTCTTGTGTTTGTATTTTGTGATTCATTTTATGATAGAATACCTAACCTTGGTAGTTATCATATTAGTTGTTTCCCTGTTCTCTGAATGTGTGTAAAAAGTCCCTACTGTAGGGAGGTGAGGACATGATCCCTAATCAAGACACATTAACACAGATGCGATTAAACACATGTGGGTGAGTCAGTTCCACCCAAAGAAGATAATATCTTGACATGGTGGAAGAAACACCCTAATCCATGTGTTTGTATGGTGTGAATTTGGTGTCTTCATGGTTGTTTGGGCTAGTGGGGACTTAGTGGTTCTATATTTTTTAGGAGATAGATGTCAAGGAGGTGATCTTGGATGTCAGGGATTTCACCCCAACTTTCAAATAGGATAGGGGCAGTTTTTCCCTGAGAGGTATGTTAAGAGGTGGTTGTTAGTACCTTATTTATTTTGTGTTAGTTTTGAATTACTGAGGATGATAATAGTTTGAGAGGTATAAAATGTAATGACCAAGATTTACCTTGGAAAATCCATTGTGAAAATCCAGTTTAGGGTGTTCTGGGAGGCAACAATAGCTTGTTTTAAGAGTTTTTCCAAATTTTTAGTTTTTCCATCAGTGGATCAGGGTGTCTGTGTTGGAATTCAAGTGAATTAGTGAGTCAGGAGGGTCAATGTCGATGAGTTAGGGGAGTCAGTATCAGTGAGTCCGGGGTGTCGGTGTCGGTGAGTCGAGGGAGTCGGTGTCGGTGAGTTAGGGCATCGGTACTAGGGCATCAGTGTTAGGGTGTCTATAAGAAATGGTGTTAGTGATTCATTGTGTCACTAGATCAGCGTCAGTGGATCAGTGTCAGCAGGTCTCATTAGTATCTCAACCGTTGGTGTCTCTGTATCGGTGACTCACCCATCAGTGACTCATTTCCAGTTTTTCCTAGTTTTCCAGTTTCACCCCTCTTACATCTTGTTTGGTGTAAATTGAGTTTAAAGCCTTTTCTAGGCATTTTAAGTGCATTTAGAAGGATATTGAATATATATATAATACCCTAAATTCCGAGGGAATTGAGATACTCAAAACCATGTTATCTTGACCATGATCCCACATTAATGGCTTTTGAAATAATTCTTCCTTTAATATAGGATCTGTATTTTCAAAGATATGATCCTTTATTCCTTAGACCCTTTCAGTTTTCCCTTGGTTCTCTCAGTGATTTCCCCTCCCTAGAGTCATGCATCTATGTAGAATTTATCATTTGGATTTCTTTGAGTTCTTTCCTACTACTCATGCAATCCCTTGTTCTTAGCACAAATAGGAGCTTCAGTCACCTATTATTTCAGGTAGGGATTTATTCTACCTATATTTAATTGTGAATCATATAGAGTGGGTGTACTAATGATTCATTATGAAAGATGGATGAATACATTTTCTAAAATAAGAAATAAATAATAATGAAATACGATCAAAAGATAATGTGGTCAATGAAATAACGAGATGAGAGTGGTTTGATGTTGATCACCTATTTTATCTATTATCTTTGATTATTTTTCAGGTTGCTGTGGCTGTATGCCTTCTGAAAATTAGGGCCATTAGTTTTATTTTCTTTCACACTGGTGATGTTTTGTTTTTTCATGATATTTGATAAATGGATGTAATATGAAATCTTTTTAATCACCTATACTTGGATAATTAAAATGGATGACCTAGGATGAAAACCCTTGTGTGATCACCCCTATTTATCAACCTAGATGTAAAGAATAGAATTTTCCAAATCTGAATATATCATGTATGATAGGTAGGTATTTGTGCTATGTTCTTTTGTTTTTTGTGACTTTGGGTATGGGGTGGTATAGGGGAATGTTGGTATCCATTTTGAAAGACTGATTGAATGTATAATGGATGGACATATAGGTAGTGGGAATGCCTTTTTTTGTATTGTTGACATCAAGCAACGTTTGGCAGTGGGACTGTAATGTGGTTATGGTCTTGTTATGCAGTGGGACTGCATCTGGGGAATGTTTGGGTAGCGTGGCTCTAGGTTTGGATGAAAAGGAAGGATTGTGCAGTATAACTTTGAAGAATGATATTTGACAGTGGTTGAATTATGATCTAGGAAAAAAGGTGGTGTGTAGTGGGACTGGAGGTTGGTTGCTGCATGTTTGGTTAATCTGGTTCTTTGACTTCTAAGGAAGTCACAAATTTTTTTCTTGGTAGTTGCCTCGATAATTGATGGAAAAAATTAAATTGAAACACTTAATAAATAAATGGAAAGTGTTTGAATGGAAAATGGGTAGGGTTCACGCTTTGGAAGGGACTGTTCATGTGGTTGGGCATGTAGGGGTAGTGGAAAATATAGTTATGTGTGGGTTGACTATTTTTTTGGGGCCTATAGGTTGGGATGAGTGTTTGTTTACTTATATGTATAAATTTTAGTTCTTTGTGATTTCAATATGCACCCACCCTTGTTGAGCACCATGTTATGAACACCCCATTTCATGGGGGAGGGTGTCTTTCCCATCATCCTAGTGAGAGGATAGATGGATATTTACTAAATTTATTCCTTGCACCCTCTTCCAGGTCCTTACCGCTTGAGCGTATCCATGAATGATGTAATGGCTTGAGGATTACCATAGTCCAAGATCCTTCTGTTACGTTTTTATTTCCAAGTGTCTTCAGGATGAGGCCCATGTGTCTATGGGTGAGAAATGTGGTGGGTGCGGCCTAGGTGTTTGCAGGTAGGTTTTGTGTGTGGTTTGAGGCCCATGTGTGTGTGGATGGGTTGCAGCTGTGGGACTGCATTTTGGGAGAGCGGTACCATCAAGACTTTAGCTATTAGGAATGATTAGTTAATCAATGAGAAAGTGATGCAGGGTACCCAAATGGAGATGTGCTTATAATACTACTTTACTTTACTCACGTTACTTGGTGAGTGTGTCTTGGTGAGGCTGGGCTGGTAAGCACTCCTTGGTAGGTGCTTTGAGGTTCTACTATTTTCTCATAGGGTAATTAGTATGCTCCCCCCACTTGTGCATGGGTGGATTTAGTTTTCCAACTGGGTATACTTGTATACTCACCCTATGTCTGTAAAACTAATTTTTAGGTTTCCAAGAGGACTTTGAGGACCACTTTGGACTTTACTAGCTTGAGAATCTGGATACTTTTTTGTGCTACTTCTTATTCTCTTTTATTTTGGTACTTGATTTATTACTTTCATTGTAATTTTGTATCATTTTACATTTAAACTATGCATGGTTTTGATTTTGGTTTCTTTTATATAAATGTTTGGTGTTGTTGGAATGTTTACCGTCTTGTCTCCCGATCCTGTTTTCAAAAGAAAGGGTAATGCCTTCCATTTTGTGTGAGATTCTATACCCTTGGTGCTAGTCACCACTCTGGGGCATATTGTAGGACGGTCTCAGGGGGTTATTATCTCTCCTTAATTTTGAAGAAGGAAGGTCATATCACTTTGCTACCCCTTAACTCATCTTGAAGAAGGCGGTTTGTGACATGTTTATAATTAGAATACGTAAGAATTGTTTCTATCATAAGGAATAAATTTTTCATTGTAATGGTGATGAAACAAAATGATGATGGAAATTAAATTACTCCATAACATTATGATAATTCAAAGAGACAACTATCAAAGTTTGTTGTAACTAACTTGAAAATATTATTGTTGTAGCTTCACCTATAAATAGTTGGTCATTTGAAGAGTTGAGAGTTGATAATTTTCACAACTCAATCTATCTAAAGTACTATCTATGTGAAAATATCATTCCAAAATATTCGTAATACTTTATAGATTAGTAGTTATAAGGAATCATTTTTAGGTTTTTTTCCTTTAGAATTAATTTTCTTTTGTAATCACGTGTCCATTCATTGTTATGATTGGGGGATTGTATGGATAGAAAGATGGTAAATCTAAATCATCGGAACAAGGGATTACAAGTCTAGGAAGATAGACGCCAATCATTATATCACGAGATTCTGAGGATAGGAATTCATATATTATTATAATCCTCCAATCAAGGGATTTACTAATAAGTATAGACAGACTTTTTAGTATGTATAAAACTATATATATATTTATTCAAGGTTATTTAATACCTTTACTATTAAGTATAAATGGGTTTTTAATATATCTTGTAAGTCATTCTTACTTTTACTAGCTATTATATTACTTTTTTTACAATTCTATTCCACTATGCATGTAATATAATGTTATTCTTTATACTAATATTTCTATACTATTTCTTTTATCAGTGTGTTTTTGAATATAATAAGAACAAACATTTGATTTATTTAGATCAACTGTTATTCTGATTCTCTTACTCTGACCATCATAAGAAGTCGATGTATGATTATATTACTTTTAGAGGTTTTGTGTTTTTTCAGTTTAATCCTTTTAAACTATAATTCACCCCCAATTGTAAGTATAAACATCTAAGCTACTCTTACAATCCAAAAAATCTTTTGAACTACATTCCTTACCAATCAAAAGTTCAAATTAGGATGTGAATTGATATTATATTGCTTTAAAATGAACCATCTATTTCCTTCTCCATCATTAAATCAAAAAAAATTAAATACCATAACTTACAACCACCTACACATGAGATTAAGTCACTAGTATCATATGGAAAACAACCAGAAAAGGACCATGGTCACTCAAAAATGTACTAAAACTCATGATAATATCATATATGTCCATGATATCAATTGAACACACAAATAGAGTGTATTCATAATTAGTAGGAGGATATTTATAAAATTAGGTATAATCTCATATACATATTTACACATGAAAAAAGAGAATAAATGGTTTTTTTGGAGAAATGACATTATTTGTCAAGGCAATTAGTGGTTGATCTCTCAATCTAAAAACTTTAATTTATATGATAAAACCTTGAAATATAAAATTATGTGTAGTATGATCCTACACTTGAAGTTGAATATGTGAGAGTTGTTGTTAGATTTATACAAAGGGGAGAATTACATTATTAAAGGGAATAAATCCCTAGCTAAGAGTTGATCAGTTGTATTCCATCATTTATTTTAGGTTATCAGTGACCATGTTCATGTTTTAAGCAATATTCCAAATAGAGAGTAATATTTAAAGGATTTAATCAAAGTGATAATAAAGGATCCCTGAGTTTTTATGCTTCAATTTATTTTTGCTCATTTCTTATTCTTGATCTATGAAGTGGAATTTTATGGTGGAAGAGGTGGGATTCCAATTGGTTTACATGAATTATCTTGATTTTTTGTGTGTGAATAAATAATGACACTATTTTTTTCATTACCTATCTCCAAGATTTACCTATTTTTTTAAATTTTTAGTTTAACCTAATTGCATATGTTCTTAATATGGGTGTATTTTAACATATGACAAGAGATCATAACATGTATGTTATAACCACAAGAGGTGACATGTTTATGTTTCATTATATATGAATTCCATGAATTTATTTAATTAATCAAAGAGAGATAGTGAAAGTAATTGGATATAATTCTCCTAATTAGTAAATAGAAAGAGGTATTATATTATAAAAACTATGAATTAATTAATTGAAACTTCCCATGGTTTTCAAAACATTATATCAATTTCATGATATTTTCTTCAACTTAATTTCATTCTTTTTTTTTCATTTTCAAATGCAATGTTAATCCTTTTTGACTTTGTTTTAAAATTATTTTTTTAATAAAAAATAAAAAATAATAGTAAGTGGCATTGATAACATTAGTGAAAGTGAGATTCCTTATGAGTTAATATTAGGTTTTTTCACTGTACTATATTTCCTTGTGTTTTTCAATGACAATTCGATGGGTCTATGATAAGACCGATTATTTTTTGGAAACACTTCAATGGAGGTAAATCCAATTTTATTGATGTATTTTCATATTTTATAAACATTTTTCTTTTAAATTAAAAATTTAAAAAGTATATTTAATATTTTACATGAAAATTTCTATTATAAATTGAGGATTTAAAATTTTATCTCGACCTGGTAGGTGCATCTATAATTTACATTTCTTGGAAGGGATATTTGATAAGATAATTTATGACCTTAGGGAAGTTCTTGGTGGTGACTACTTGACAGTTCATGATAACAAATTTCATGACTATTTTGAATAGTTTCAGTAATTTAAGGCTATTTTTTTCAAGTACCAATCGTTCAAAAAATTAGCCCCTTACCCTTACCATAATCATGGAAGTACTATTAGAGGTTATTGAGCACTTAGAAAAATATCAACCACCTGACTTACTTAGTTTAATTCTCAAGGTACTATATAAAAAATATAAGCTAAAAGATGAAATGTTAAATGAAATTAGTAATTACATGGATTAATTTCTTTTTACTCATTAATCCCCACTATTTTGATTGGAGTTATCCCTATACAAGGAAGAAGAAGATACGATGGTATTCAAGGAAGAGAACATTGGAGGGGGGATCAAAGAGAAAGAGGGGAATGAATTATTTTCTCCACATCCATAGTATTTACATTTTTATATTTTGAATGTTTTAAAAATAAATCACATTGGATATAAGAACCACCTGAATATTGATTTTGTGAAAAATTTTAGAGACACCAAGATGTGGTGATTCTAATCAAAGAAACCTCAATCACCATCATATTGGGGGATAAAAACTACAACTTATTTACTTTAGGTAATGAAAACATAACAAGAACATAGAGGGATAAACAAAGTCTTCTTTTACCTCATCTATATCATTTTATCTTATCTTTTTATAATTATGGTTATGTTGTTTGTGTGTTTTTATTACAGTTTTGAAAAAGATTCAATATATAGTCTATAGAAACTTAATGTAAGATACAATTGTAAATAAACAATTTGAATTTCTATATGTCATCTTTAATTATTATTCTAAATTTTATGTATTAGGAATGTTAATATATATATATATGTGTGTATGTGTGTGTGTTTGTGGTGGGGGGGGGGGTATCAGCTTGATGTTAGTTTTGTATTATTTTTTTAGTTTTCACTTTTTTATTATTTTTAGCATGTCTTGGGGATAAAACTGATTTTCTAAGTAATTTTATATACTTGAAACAATTGTGAGGGAAATTAATTTGTTTAAAAAAATAGTTTATTCAAATTATTATTTATATTGAATATTTTTTTTGGACATTGAATTTTCCAAAAATTATTCTGTTTTTATTGAATTTTTGAAAACCATTCATCATTAAAAACTATCCAATAATAATTCCCCATATTGGGAGTTACTCTAAAATAAATTATCCACCTTCCTACTCATACCATCCATTCATGAGTGAAATCATACTGAATTTTTCATCACAACCTTGCTTTTAACCTTCGTTAATGCTTTTGATAATGGGGAAGTGTGCTAACATGATTAAGGTAGTTCTTTGACAGTGATCTCTTATTTTATCATTTGACACTAACATTTACATTATCCCATGGAATATCATAATATCCATTAAACCATTTATATGTTTCATGCATTATAATTCCATATTTACAATATAGCCATTCTCTTGAGAACATTGCATGACCCCCATTCATTTGAATGTGGGGAATTTGGATACTTCATGTGTTATCTCAGGTAATAATCACATTGTATGGGGATGCATGGTGGGTATATCAATTTAGGAAAGGTCTATAAGTAAAATCTATTTCTAAATTACCTTGTTTACTCTTGAAAAAAATAGAAAAAAGGAAATTGGGATTTAATTAATTATCAAGAACATATAATGAATTATAAATCAAATTAGAAAGAAAAGGTAACAATTAATTATTCTGGTAATATATTCTATTATCATCCTACTATCTAATCAATGTGAAATAAGAAGAAAATATTTATAAAAAATAATAATAAAAAGGGGAAATATATTTCATCACAATTTGTATGTTTTTATTTGTGTCCGAGTTTGAAAAGGGGAAATTGAGTTGGGTGATTCATGAGTGGGTAATTTTAGTGAGGAATCTTTATTATATTTTGAGTGATTCACCATGTATTATATTTTAAAAGAAAACCCTACTCTTCGTACTATTAAATTTTAAACACTTACAATCTAATCCTAAACCGCAATGTAAACCCTTTAAAATCATCATGTTTGATATATGATTCTTTGTATCTTGTGTAGAGATGCCAAGATTTGACAAATCCTAAGATATGGATTTTGATATTTTAATATTGATCATAATTTTTCTTAAAATTTACAATTGAGAGATGAGTGATGTAAGATTTATTATGAGGTAGGTTTTTACTTGTTTCATGGGTGAATAAATTAAATAAAATAAATTTGAATATGAGAGAAGAAATATGAAATTTAAATTTATTTTATAAATTCTACATGATGGAATTCACTTTGAAAGGAATCATAGAATATTTTCTCACCTTTGATTTTGTTGTGGAACTTGGATTTGAAAACAATTTATTATTTTAGTGGAAAATGTAAGTGTGGGGGAATTATGAGATACATATTTATATAAAATTTCTTATGAATTTCATTGTTATAATTCATAATTTTTTTTATTAAAATATAAATTTATTATATTTTAGTATAATAGAATAATTTTGGAGTTTAATTGAAAATAAACGTAAAATATGAATATAAGGGTTTAATCATTTATTTGTTTCTAAATTATAGATGAAAAAACTTTTATTATATGGTTATGATATTTTTATGTTGAAGGAGAAATCCATGAATAATGATTTGATTCCAAAAATAAGAAGAAAAAATATATTTTTAGTAAAAAAAATGTTTCAAGTGCACTATAGTTTGGTCCTTGAAAAGTTACATAGGGTTAGAGGCCCATGAGAAATATTACGATTAGAGTCACAAATGAAAGAGGATTCATGATAAAAGATAAGTTTCATGTAGAATCACATACGTGGTATGGGTAAATACCACTCAAGCAGTTGAAGCACATGCCCAGGCTTGTAAACCATGATCCCACCCAATCAGAAGTTCGACATGGGACACAAATTGATACTATAGTGCATGGAAATTCATTTTCCATCATATTATTTATCTACAACTAAAATTCAATTCAATATTTTAGCTTACCAATACTTCCACATGATCTTGAGTCACCTAAAACTAATGAAAACACCTAGTGAAGGCTCCAGAGCACTCCAAACACACTAATAACTCTCTTGAAGATCGTCTATGACCATGATATCTATCAAGACTACACATGGAGTGAATTAATGTTTAAATGGTGGATGATAAGAAATTTAGGAATAATCTCATACAAAACTTGACATAAGTAAATATATGTTAAAAATGGAATAATGATAGGGTTATTTAGGGCTAGTATTGGATAATATCTTAATCGAGAATCTTAACTCTTCATGAAAACGTCATGAAAGTCAAAATTACTCATGAGATGTTCCTATATTTGATGATGATGTTATGAGAGTTAATTTGAGGTATATAAAATGTTAATAAGTCCATTATGATTTGGTTTTTCCCTAGATGATAGTAGACATGCTTTATTTTATCTTTTATTTTTTGATGAATAATGAGTGCATGCATGCTATATATAAATATATTATTATAAGGTTAGATTTTAAATCTTGAATAAAAGAGAAGACAAATTATCCATGATTTCTTACTTTTAATTTTTCTCCAAATAATTTATTATCCATGTTTTGAGGAGTGTAAGTTTATAGTGATATAGGATGCTAGATGCCGCTTTGTGTCCATAAATTATCATTGTGGTCAGTGTGTGAATGAAGAGGTGGGGTGATTACCCTCTATATTTCTATTACCTATATTTCATATTTCTATCTTATTTTTTTTAATTTTCATATATTGAATTGTTTATTTAAACTAGTGAATCTAAACATATTATATGATAGTGTATTGTATAGGTTATAGATAAAATAGGTTACATGTGTGTGTGGATTTAAGTATATAGGTCATGAATCCATTTAATTAAGAAAAGAGTGGTAGTTGAAAGAATGGAATATAATTTGAATAATGAGTAAGTTTAGAGTGGAATTATTTTATGTGAACTATATGTAATGACCTGAATCCAGAGCCCCTCCACCGGTGCCCCGTACCCGGTTCGCCACATGACCTCAATAGCGTTTCCCCAAATGCCAGAGGCTGCCGACTAGCAGCGAGGGCCTTGGTGAGTCGGTGGGGAAAACCATGCCCTCATTCGGTAAAGTATACAGTGGAAAACAACCTGACACAATCGCAGAAACAATCAAAAGCATACAACAATTGAAGTGAACAGCGGAAGCAATGGATACATAATAATGATGCAATATGGTACATATGTCTATGGAAAGGAGTAAACAACCAAACTTGCTGAATTAAAACTGAAAAAAAGTGCAAAAGGAAAAAAAGTAAACTCCTCAGCATCGCAAGCTTCGGCTCGGTCCCATGCTCTCCAGCTACAGTGAATCAAGAACCCGAAGTAGTAGGGTGCTTGCCCTTATTTATTCCTGCAGCAACATAGTCTGCTTGGGCCCAAAAGCATGGCCCAAATAGGGTGTGAGAAAAAGTCCCAGTAGAAAACCACCCCAAAGATTTGTGCCTAACAGTCAATGAATACATGGCAGTAATAAAACAAGATGCAGTAAATAGGAACACAAGCAGCTAAAATCTACAGTTCTAACAAAATAAGTACACAAGTAAACAACTAGCAACAATAAGGAAAAAGGGTAACCCTCTAGGTAGATCGCACAGCCTAACACCTATGGTTCAACCTGTAAGTACTAGAAACCCTCTAAGAGGCACACACACAGTCTCACCCCTCTGGTTCAGCTACAAAATTAATAGACTCTCTAAGGAATCACTCACTGTCAATTCCCCCTATAGTCTCGTATGGTACTAAAGGCTCTATGGGGAATCACTCAACATCTCATTCCCCCTATGACCCATGATGAGGCACTAAAGACTCTCTGAGGAAGCACTCATCATCAATTCCCCCTGTGGTCCCACATCGTATTTAAAGACACTTTGGAGAAGCCCTTACGTCAATTCTCCCTTTGGTCTACTACTCTAGGTTCTCACAGTCCTGAGTGAAACTAACATTCATAGCATGCGTGTATCGTCCAAGTAAACATCAAGAACTACTTGGCTATCATTCTAAGGCTTAACAAAATAATAAAGTACCAGTTCCACTATCCTAAGACTAGGCATGGAAACTAGAAAAACACCAAACATGCAGAACAAACATAGAAAAGTAACCTGGGAACAAAATAAATTACTTTACTTACAAGCATAAACCTCTACTACAACAATCAAGAAAATCAGACAAACAGCAGGGGAAAAACAGGAAACCCACAATTCCCCACCCAAGGGAATTTGTGGAATTTTCACAAAATACTCATCAACTTTCTACAGAAGGCACAAACCACCAGCTCGATCCAAGGAGATCGATATACTTGAACCACAACGACTGATTCTCCATAGAAGGTCGTAGATCTGAGAAAACACCTAAAACACGTAAACCACGATAACATGGGAAATAGGAGGAATTGGAAAACGAGACTCAAGTAGAAGAAGGAACTCACCGCTGCGCTTCCAATGCAATCGACCGTGCTCGAATTAGATAACCGATAGAGAGGCGGGAGCTTGTCGAAGATTCGTCCGTACTGGTTGCTCTCAGACGAACAAGACCTAGAAGGAGGTATTTCTGTGTGTTAGGGGCGACCCCGGCCCATTTAGTGAAAAAATGAAAAGTACATGGTGTGTACTTATAGAGTACACGACGTATACTAGGTTTTTACGTACTCCACCAAAATTGGCCTCCACGTCACCCCTACACACCGTGTGTGTGACCCGTACACGGCCAACACACAGCCTTGAGCTAGAGAAGAGTACACGACATGTACTTAGAAAGTACACGACGTGTACTTTGAAATTTTCCAGAAACATCATTTTTATGAAAAACTCTAGAAAAAGGAAAGGCACAACTGAAATGAAGATCCGAGTTCTTAAAAACTTCCCCACTTAAAGAAATTCATCCCCAAATTTCCCTAGCGAGACGTAGAAGAAGAAACACCGAACAACTCCGGCCACTACGATCGTACATCAACCTCTCTCTCCTAGGTCTCGTCCTGTACTCGCCCCTACTGCCATAGAATCTGTACAAGAGGGATAGACCGGCTTCAGAGAACCTTCGTACTGAGATCGACAATCCGGATGCGATGCTCCTCCATCGATGCATCCACTTAGAGCTCAACCTCCTCGGACTGAAGGACATGAGACGGGTCCAAAAACTAACGTCGGAGCTGAGAGACGTGGAATACATCGTGCATGGCCTGGTACCTCTGGGGTAACTGCAACCGATATGCGACCGGCCCAACTCTTTCCAAAACCTCAAACGGACCGACCTACTGTGATGAAAGCTTACCCTATATTTGAATCCTTTTGTGTCCCAACCTCGGTGTGAAATGCAGAAAAACCTGATCCCTGACCTCGAACTCCAGAGGTGGTCTCCATTGATCAGCATAAGACTTCTGCCAAGACTATGCTATAGCCATCTTCTTCCGAATCAGCTCTATCTGCTCTGAAGTCTCCCAAACGAGACGAGGTCCTAGCAAAGTTTCCACTCCTGCCTCCAGCCAGCACAAGGGTGATCGACATGGCCTACCGTACAAATCCTTGTATGGTGAAATCTGAATAGTCGCCTAGAAACTGTTGTTGTAGGAGAACTCCACCAGAGGGATATGATTCTACCAAGAATCGCCAAAGTCTAGGATGCAAGCTCGGAGCATATCCTCAAGCATATGGATCATGTGTTCAGACTGGCCATTAGTCTGGGGATGCTATGCCGTACATAGAAGTACCTGGGTACCCAAAGCCTTCTGAAGTCCCTACCAGAACCCAGAAGTAAAGTGCGCATCCTTGTCTAAAAGAATGGAGTGTGGAACTCCATGAAGATGAACGATCTCTCTAATGTACACTCGTCCCATATCATCAACACTGAAGGTCTACTTGATCTGTAAGAAGTGAGAAACCTTTGTGAGTCTGTCGAATACAACCCAAAAAACATCGTTCCCCCAAGGCGACCTCGGCAACCCAGTCATGAAATCCATCGCAACATCGTTCCACTTCCACTCTGGAATGGGTAACTGCTATAAAAGGCATGCTGGTCCCTGATGCTCTGCTTTTACCTGCTGACAGGTAGAACATCTCATGAAAAAACCAGCAACATCTTTCTTCATACCTGGCCACCAATACTGGCGATGAAGATCCCGATACATCTTGGTGATGCCAGGATGAAATGCCCAAACATAGGAATGAAAATCCCACATCAGTTCCTCACGTATGTCTGTTGGCTCCCATACGCGTCCATGGAAACGCAGGATCTCATCCTTGCACACTGTCTATCCAGGAAGAGGGTCCTCTCCCGACACACCCTCCCGCATGACTAATCCTTCTGAGTCTGATAGATGTCTCATCTGTACCTGATCAAGTAGTGTAGAGGATACAGCTACAGAAGATTGGAAGGTCTGTCCCTGTCTGTCATGCACCTCCAGATGCATCTGAGAGAACAGAGCCATAAGCTTCCACTCATTGCTGGCCTCCTGAACTGCCTGAATCTGAGTTCTCCTGCTCAACTCATCTGCCACTGTGTTCCCCTTTCCTAGCATATAGGCAAGCTCGAAATCGAAAGACTGAAGATACTCGACCCACCTGCACTGCCTCAGATTCAGATCACGCTGCGTGAAGATATACTTGAGACTCTTGTGGTCAGTGAAGACCACAAAGTGATCTCCCAGAAGATAGTGTCTCCAACAGCGTAAGGCATGAAAAATAGCTACCAACTCCAGATCATGCGTTGGTTAGTTCCTCTCATGGGGCCTCAACTTCTGAGACCCATACGCAACGACTCCATCTCCCTGCATAAGCACAGCTCCTAGCTCGATACCTGAAGCATCACAATAAAAAGTGCAGCTCTTGTCTGGCTCTGGCAAGACTAGTATCGGCACTGACGTCAATCTTCCCTTCAGCTCCTGAAAGGCTGAATCACAAGAATTTGACCATAATAACTTCTCCCCCTTCATGGTCAGTCCTGTCAAAGGTGATTCTAGGCATGAAATGTCCTGAATGAAGCGTCTGTAGTATCCATCCATCCTTAGGAAACTCCGCACCTCAAAAACGTTCTTCGGATGCTCCCAGGAGACTATAGCTCTCACTTTCTCTCGGTCCACAGATACTCCTGCCTCTGAGATAACGTGACCCAAAAAGTGAATATGATCCATCCAAAAGTGGCACTTCGAGAGTTTAGCATAAAGCTGATGCTCTTTCAGTGTACTCAGAATGATATCAAGATGTGTGGCATGGTCGTGTCGAGTGTGAGAGTACACCAAGATATCATCCATGAAGACCACAATGATGGAATCCAAGTAAGGATGGAACACTTAGATCATTAGTGCCATAAAAACTGCGGGCGCATTCGTAAGATCGAACGGCATGACTGTATACTCGTATAGACCATACCTGCTTATGAAGGCGGTCATAGGTATATCTGATGGTCTAACGCACACATGATGATAACCGGACCTCAAGTCGATCTCCGAGAACACTCAAGATTCTCAAAGCTGATCAAAGAGGTCATTGATCCTCATCAAGGGATATCAGTTCTTGACCGTCAGCTGGTTCACCTTCTGATAATCCATGCAAAGCCGAAGGGTACTATCTGCCTTCTTCGAAAACAGGATAGGCGAACCCCAAGGAGAAGTACTGGGTTGGATGAAACCCTTTGCCTGCAACTCCTCCAACTGCTTCTTGAGCTCCTACAACTCAGGTTTAGCTATCCTAGAAGGAGGAATGGACACCGGTGTTGCTCCTGGCACGATCTCAATAGAAATGTCTACCTCACGCTCCATAGGCAAACCCGAAAAGTAATCTAGAATGACGTCCGTAAAATGATCCACCACTGGAGGAAAGTCCAACTGTGAAATCCCCTGATCATCCAGATAAAGACTAGCAATCTGGGCTTTCAACCTTTCTAGCCCATGATGCTCGCGTCCTTCTAAACTCGCCTGAACATCCCATTCGCCTCTATGAAGAAAATATTCACCCTCTGGTGAAACGAAACTCACTCTACGACGATAACAGTCGACGACTGCTTGGAAGGGAACCAACCAGTCTATCCCGAGAATAAAATCATAGCCTGTCATCTCTAGGACATAGATATATCATAAGAATCAATACCATAAAACCTCAAGAGGGAACTCTCTACAATGGTGTACACTAGATGTCCTCATCCCCAAAGGTGTTTCTAGTTTCAACGAGTCGACAGAAGAAAAGACACAGAGCCCAATGCTATCCACAACAGCAACAGAGATAAAACTATGCATAGCACCAGTATCGAAAAGTGCTGAAGATAAAACTGAGGCAATTAGAACCGTACCTCGAACTGTAGAAGGGCCGAGATCTTGCTTCTGATAGGTCTACTCAACGTAAAAAGACTGGCCTACACCACGGCCCTGCGCCCCTGGCTGACCACTCTGATCTGAACCTCCCTACTGGTGCTGAGGGACTGGTGGCTGACCGCCACGACCTCGACCTCCACCCTGGCCTGAACGAACGGAAGAACTCCAGTTCCCCGACTGGTGAGAGACTGGTGGGGCTACACCTGAACGAGGAGTCATGGATGAACCCTGGTCACCAGCTGCTGGTGAGAAAACCTAGCAGAAATGCTGAAGGTGACCAATCTTGCCGCAAGATCGGCACTCCACGGGCTCTAGCACTGTGGCCTCCTGTGCCCTGACCGGACACACTGGTAGCATGTCACCTGGTTGCCTGACGATGCATCACGCTTCCTCGGATCACCACACATAGACTCTCTATGGTGCTTCTTACTGTCATCTGGAGGAAGACTAGCTCTGGAAGCAGAACCACCCTAGATTGTAGCTCTGGAGTCTCTCAGATTGTGCTCCGCAATCAGTGCCTAGTTGACAATGGAAGTGATGGAAGTCAGCTGGAAGATATTCACCTATGAGAGGATCTCCCGCTTGAGACCATCCTCGAACTTCCTTGCCAAGAACACCCCACTCCCATCCCGGAGGGGTGTGAAATGCTACATCTCAATGAAAAAAGAGGAATACTCCATGTCAGAAAGAGTACCCAGCTCTAAGATCATGAACTCACAGGCTCGGTCAGCCCTTAGGGTCTCCGGGTAGAAGTAGTCATAGAACAAGTGCTGGAACACCTCCTAATCCATAGCCTGCTATTGACCCGCCTGTGAGATCACGTCCCACCACCTCTTGGTGGAGTCTCGGAGAATGTAGGTTATGAGCTTGACTTGCCTCTCTGGAGGTGTTTCCAGATGGTCAAATATGGTCAGCAGGGCTTCCAGCCATGACTTTGTAGCCTGAGGTCCTCCTTCCCCGAAGAACGTGGGAGGATGATGCTGCTGAAAAACTCACGTCAGGTCAGCCATAATCATGGAAGAAGGTGGCACTCCCTGGAAGGCCTGCATCATCCTCATGAAACCTTCCCTGAACTATGCATCAACACCTACAACTGGTATAACAGTCGGTGCCAAGGCTGACCTGACTGGAGGATCGGCAGGAAGTCCCTGATCAGCCCTATCTGGCATCTGATCATTGCGTGACAACAGACGTATGACTAGATGAAATATCATAGGCATATCTCTGAATGATCAAAAGTACACCTTAGATCATGAAAACAAGGACAGAGAACACAAGAGTACAAAACGGAAACAGGGGACGGAAAACACACAAGTTTACAAAAGTCAACTACACAGCGTGTATAAAAACTACACGACATCTTTTCTTAAGCCACTAACATGGGCGTGTACTCCTGCCCTACAAGTTGTGTACACCTCAAACTACACGGTGTGTTGCACCCACACACGGCGTGTACTTGAAAACTGTTCCCCTGCCTGAGTCTCTTTACACGGATAACCCACACAGTTTTGTTAAAATAAGACTACATGGCGTGTTCCCTACGAACACGGCGTGTAGTGGAGAAGGCTTCAGCGGCCCGTGTCATTAAACACACGGCCGTATACACAGCTGAACCTTAAATGACATGCTCTGAACAAACACGGCGTGTATAGGCGAAGGTGACACCGTCCCGTGTTGTTTGTGACACGACCAGGTACCTGAACAACACTACACGACATGGGCCCGAAAACACACAGCAAGTCTAAGAGAAGGTTACACTGACTTGTGTTGTTGGTGACACGGCCGGGTACCTGGACAAGACTACACGGCGTGTTCCCTTACAACACGGTGTGTTCTACTCGAGCTTCCCTGACCCGTGTTGTTAGTGATACGGCCGGGTACACGGCTCCGAACTACACGGCGTGTTCCTGAAGTTATTTTAACGACACCATGTTCTGCTCACACAGTCAGTAACACGACCTGAAACCTACACGGCGTGTATCCAAAAAGTACACACTGTGTATTCTGGGTTTTTCTGGGTAGTAGCTCAGAAACTACACAGAACCCCAGAAACACTAAAAACAAGGCAAAGAGGTGAAAATTTCCAATTCGTGAGGGCCCATACTCCCTGCGAATCAAAGATTGGCATCTCCTATAGTCATATACAAGGGAAAAAACATCTCTATAACATAAAATTAGGGATTCTATCAAGCATATATCACAACAACATGCATAATCTACATAAAGCCTATCACAACAACATGCAATCGCTAATGCACCCTAGATGGCATGGCAAGAATGCATGGCATGCGATTTCTAGAAGTGCCTATATGATGCATTAGATGGAATACCCTCATCTCATCGGGTTGATACAGAAATAGAACCGAAATATCAAAAAAATAACCGCACAAGTCATGCGAATCACTCTAGGTGAAAACATATCAACCATAAAAACTCAAAACCAGCAAACTGCAATTAACGAGGTAGTATGGATTTTCCCTATACACGGGTTAACTACTCCCGATAAAAACTTAACACCAAGTACCGAGTTCATCATATCCCTGGATAAAGTCTCCAAACAGTAAATAAATAGAAAAGAACTCCTTAGATACCACTTTGTAACGACTCGAATCCGGAGCCCCTCCACTAGTGCCCCGTACCCGGTTTTCCACATGACCTCAAGCGTGTTTCCCCAAATGCTAGAGGCTGCCGACTAGCAGCGAGAGTCTTGGTGAGTCGGTGGGGAAAACTATGCCCTCATTTGGTAAAGTATATAGAAAAAAACAACCAGAAACAATAGCAGAAACAATCAACAACATTAAATAATTGAAGTGAACAATGGAAGTAATGGATACATAATAATGATGCAAAATGGTACATATGTCTATGGAAAGCAGTAAACAACCCAACGTGCTGAAGTAAAACTGAAAAACAAATTGAAAAAGAAAAAAAAGTAAACTCCTCAGCATCAAAAGCCTTGGCTCAGTCCCATTCTCCCCAGATCCAGTGAATCAAGAAACCGAAGTAGAAGGGCGCTTGCCCTTATCTATACCTGCAGCAACATAGTCTGCTTGGGCCCAAAAGCATGGCCCAAACAGGGTGTGAGACAAAGTCCCAGTAGGAAACCACCCCAAAGATCTGTACCTAATAGTCAATGAATACATGGCAGTAATAAAACATGAAGCAGTAAACAGGAACATAAGCAGCTACAATCTATAGTTATAACAAAAGAAGTACACAAGTAAACAACCAGCAACAATAAGGAAAAAGGGTAACCCTCTGGTTAGCTCTCACATCCAAACCCCTATGGTTCAAACTGTAAGTACTAGCAACCCTCTAGGAGGCACACACAATCTCACCCCTCTGGTTCAGCTACAAAATTAATAGACTCTCTGAGGAAGCACTCACCTTCAATTCCCCCTATAGTATCGTATCGTACTAAAGGCTCTCTGGGGATGCACTCAATGTCTCATTCCCCCTCTGGCTCACGTCGAGGAACTACAGACTCTCTAAGGAAGTACTCATCATCAATTCCCCCTGTGGTCTCACATCGTATTTAAAGACACTCTAGAGAAGCCCTTACGTCAATTCTCCCTTTGGTCTACTACTCTAGGTTCTCACAGTCCTGATGGAAACTAACCTGCATATCATGCGTGTATCATCCAAGTAAACCTCAAGAACTACTTGGCTATCATTATAAGGCTCAACAACATAATAAAGTAGCAGTTCCACTATCCTACGACTAGGCATGGCAAATGGAAAAACGCCAAACAGGAAGAACAAACATGGCAAAGCAACCTGAGAACAAAATAAATTACTCTACTTACAAGCATAAACCTCTACTACAACAATCAAGAAAAGCAGGAAAACATCAGGGGAAAAATAGGAAACCCACAATTCCCTGCCCAAGGGAATTTGTGGAATTTGCACAAAATACTCATCAAATTTCTACATAAAGGAACAAACAACCTACCTCGATCCTAGGAGATCGATATACTTGAGCCATGACAACTAATTCTCCCTAGAACACCGTAGATCTGAGGAAATGCCTGAAACATGAAAACCATGATAACATGGGAAAGTGGAGGAATTGGAAAACAAGGCTCAATCAGAAGAAAGAACTCACCGCTGCGCTTCCAACGCAATCGACCGTGCTCAAATCGGAGAACGGACAAAGAGGCGGGATCTCGTCGACGATTTGGTCGTGCGGGTCGCTCTCGGACGAACAGAACCTAGAAGGAGGTATTTCTGTGTGATAGGCATGACCCCGGTCTGTTTAGTGAAAAAAAGAAAAGTACACAGCGTGCACTTCTAGAGTTCACGGCGTGTACTAGGTTTTTCCATACTCCACCAAAATTGGCCTCCACCTCACCCCTACATATCGTGTGTGTGGCCTGTACACGGCCAGCACACGGCTTTGATATGGAGAAGAGTACACGGTGTGTACTCAGAATGTACACGGCGTGTACTTTGAAATTTTCCAGAAACATCATTTTTCTTAAAAACTCCAAAAAAAGGAAAGGTGTACCTGAAACGAAGATCTGGGTTATTACACTATGAATGGATTAATTGTTAGTTTCCAATGCTTTACTAACTTTTAGTTAAATTTATAGCATTTTTTCAATTTTATTTCATGATTTTATTACATTTAAAAAAACACTTCAAACCTATTTTCCATTTTTTTAAAATTATTTTATTAATCAAGTCTTAGAAAAGTATTAGGTGACATGATGCAATATTAGGGATAATGGGACTCTATGTGAGACAACATGAGGTTTTTCACTATACTATATTTATATGAATTTTTAAATGATATGTTAATGGACCCGTGATAAGACTGAGCACCCTACACATAACCACATGTTTGATTTCTAGAAAATACCTTGAAATCATTACAAAGAAAATTCATCATGATGTTATTAACTGTATAATCAAATAAAAATTAAAAAAATATCAATTATGAGTTTAGTTAATAAATACACTTGAAAAACATGTTTCAAACTCATCACTTTCCATGTAAATACAACCAATGAATGTAACTAATTTTAACTTAACATTTATTTTCTATGGGGTTTGCAATTTTTATTTTGAATTAAAGACTCTATTAAATTATCATTTTATTTTAATATTGTACACAAATCACACCACTTTAATTTATACAGTTCAATTTTTTTTAAAAGAAAATATGGTGGAATAATTATTTAATAACTCTAAGAAGTAAAAACAAATCATAATATACTATCCTTGCATTGACCATACAAACCGATTTAGAATGCTTAATAAAATTGTATGTGCTCTCTGTTTGCTAAAGGTTGATAAATAACATTTAATGTTATCTATAAATTAATGAGAATCAATTTACCCTTAATATCATATTCCCAAATAACCAAATAAATAAAAAATTAATCATAATTACCGATAATAATAAATACAAAACTATTATTTCATAATAATAAACCGAAAAAACAAATGATTATCTTATTATGTTAAGTGATTCAAACATCATAGATGGCAAAGATCACTCATTGGGTCAGTCAGGAAGTGCCCAAGAAAGTTAATGTACCCCTAAGAGGGGGCAGGGGGGGATTAGTTGTATTGTTTTTTAAATTTCTTTTCAAAATAAACCTATGATAATTTTTAAGGTCTAGATCCACTCACTTTAAACACTAGCTCACCCGATAAGAAATATTAATATAAAAATCATAGTACAATTAGATTTTACAAGGTTTGGTCCCAATGTGGGTACTTAATATATGATAGGTTTGGGTCAAGTTATATGAACTATATTAATTGTATAATTTTTATGTGATTTTAAGATTTGGAAAACATTCATCCTTGACTTTTGAAAGGCTATCTATGCTAGTACATAATAAGGAAATAATAAATCCTTGAATCATTATAGAGTGACAAAAATAATTGGTTTTTGTTTACACTAGAACCACAGGTCCCCTAAAAAGTTATTATACTCCTCACATGAACAATAGGTTCAATGTATTTCAGGATGTGTTCATATATGAGAAAAAGATCTTATTCCTTAGGACCAATCACTGACTTTCGTTGAGTATAATGAAAGATAGCCTTCCTCTCATGATTTTAGAATACATGATGTGTGAATAAGAGCATAAAATCACACAATTGTCATCCTCATCCTCTAAAGTAAGCTATCAGATTATTAGAAACAAATATTATCTCCTCAATAAAAATGCTCAAAATAATATCAACCCTTGTTTATCTCTTATCCTTCAATTTTCTTTGATATTATTGTTCCCTCTCTTCACACAATATTAACTTCTCAATTATCAATTCTTAATAACTATATTTCTAGGATTAATTTTTTTATTTTATATTAACATAGAATATCATGAATAATATTTCCATATTTCAAAATGGAAATACCCCATGATTTTTGGAATCCAAAACTTTTGGTTTAACAACATTTGAAAAATCCTCCTTCTTGACCACATTAAAATATTAATCAAATTACTAGTCAATATTACTATTTAATTTCCGAAAAAACTTAAGATATTCACTTCTTCAAAGACCCATGAAATCCATAAAAATTTTAAAGACATTGTAGGATGGAATGTCTGCTTTCATGTATAAACCTCACTACAATAAAAACAAAAATTTAGCTACATTTTCTTACATTATTGAAATTTATAAAGGTAACAAAATAATTTACGTACATTTCTTAAAAATGTAGGTAAATTTTGTGTTGCTAATTAGAGGAATTTATAAACAGAACTAATTATCAATTTACCTATGTTTCTAGAAACATACCAAATTTTATTTTATTTAACAACATTTCTAGAAATATTCGAAAACATTCATTTTAGTTAACAATGTTTCTGAAAAACGTAGTTAAATATTAGGTCACTAATTTTTATTTATTTCTAAACATTTCTTAAAACATTAGGAATTAAACATTTATTGAATTTTATTTCCCACCTTCTAAAATTTTATTTCCCCTATCGCCATCTCCACATCCCACTCCCCTGCGCGCCCCCTATGACCACCGACCCTACCTCCCGCCACCCTTATTTGTGCGATGCACACTCTCCGTTACCGCTAACTACCTCACCAGTGATGCAAACCTTGCTGCCACCCCACTGCGACTACCAACCACCTCTTCAGCCCAGCCGCCACCCTACTATGACCGCCAACTACCTCGCTATCCTCACGTCCGACCCTACCGACTGGCAACCCCTGCCAGACCAGCCTTACTTGTCTCCAATGAACCCGTCCTTAGTGACCCCCACCACCCTCTCCCCCGAGTGCCTACTCCCTCCCCCCACTTTTATTAAAAACTATCAGCCAGTCCCACATCAGTTTCCATATGGGACTACCACAACATAACTATTAATATTTTATATTATTAGTATATATTGTTAAAAATATATTAATGTAGTATGTTATTAATATATTGTTAAATATATAAATAAATAAATATGTATTTATTTATAATATATTAATGTATTATATTATTAATATGTATTGTTAATAATAATAATAAAAAAAACACACACACAGATATACACACACATAAATATTATTCATATATTGTAAACATTTATATATACACAACAATATAATTATTAATAATAATAAATAATAATATATTAATAATTTATTATACATGATATATATATACACACACACACACACACATATATATTATTAATATATTTTAACACTTTGATATTCAAAATATATTTTTAATATATTATTAATATATACAATATATATTTTTAACAATAACAAATAAAAATATAGTATTAATATATTATAAACACACATATATATAATAAAAAATATAAGAAATATATAGAATATATATTGTGTGTATATATATGAACATATTATATATTTATATATATTATAAACAAATATATATTTATTGATTTTTTATAAAATATTATAAACATTGATATATATATATATATAATATTAGTTTTAATATATAACATATAGAATATATAAATATATTATTAATATATATATATATGGATCTTAAAATGTAAAATATAAAATATAAAATATGTACAATATAGAAAATATTCAATATATGTATAATTTATACATACAATATTTATTGTTCATAATATATATACATTATATATTGTATACAATATAAAATATATAAAACATTATTTTTAACATATATAATATACAATATATCACACATTATTTTTAACATATATAATATAAAATACATAAAATATATAAAATATTATTTTTAATATAAAAAATAATATATATTTATATATATATTGTATATTGTTGTGTGTATATACATATAATATTATTGTATATATATATATAATATTATTTTTATATACAAAATACATATTATCAATATATTATTAATATATATAATATATATTGTTAATAATAATAAATAAAAATATATTTTTCATATATTATAAACACATATATATACAAAGACACATAAATATTATTTTCTATGTTTTCTTAAAAACAGGGCAAAATTAGCCATTTTTTTAAGAAAACATTGCTTAATTAAAAAATAAGAATGTTTTAAAATGCTACAAAATAAGCATTTCTAATTTAGGAAAATTTTCTAGAAAACATTTATAAATTCAACATTAGAAACATTTTAAAAACACCTAGATAAAAAGTGTTGCTAAATGTATGTTTTTTGGAGTGCTATTACTATGGTGTGGAAAACTCACTGTGGAACAACTCCTTCTCACTTCTCAGAATCAAATTTCTGTTGATTCTTCAATATCAACTTGAATCACAACTCTTTATCATGGTTTTTTTTATATCATGAAATAATTGAAAAATATTCATTTTTTAATTAAAAGAATCAAATGTCAAAAGTTTCATGGTGTGTATAAACCTTATGATGTTCCAAATGAACCGTATGAAGTCCATATTTTATAAGATTCAGTGAACCTTATGGAGAACAGAGTGAAAATTTTAAAATCTATGGAAACCTTATGAAGTTTCAAAGTGAACCTTATGAAGTTCAAATTTTTTAAGGTTAAATGAACCTTATGGTCTTTTGGGTGAGCCTTAAAAAATCAACCTTACTAAGTCTAGAGTTAATCTTATGTAGTTTAGAATCAACCTTATAGTCTTATGAGCGAACCATATGATGTTAAACATTAACCTTAAAAATTCCATACTCAAACTTATAAAGTTATGTTCCAATCATAAAATGTCCTTAATCAACATTAAAGTATCCAGAGTGAACCTTATGATGTTCAACAGAGAAAAGGATGTTACTAAACTCAACACAACCTGTATAGTCCAGAATTGTTGAAAATCAACTCAAAACATCTCAAAACCTTCTAAAACACTTAAAATGTACACACATTTATTCTAAATTAATTTCTAATTATTTAAAAATACATGTTTGACAAAAATTAAAATCTTGAATAATTTTATTGGGAACTACAATATCTAAATTTGGATTTATTGTGAACCTTACTCAACTCTTTCCGAAACATAAATAATCACTCAAATAACTATCAAATCACATCCTTAGTCCAAGATAATTATCTCCAAACCACAACACATAATAAAGTAGTGTTTTGTTTGGGAATTATATCCCTTAGTGAAAAGAATCTTTTTCCCAAGTGATCTAGATGCTGTCCCTATAAATCCAAACACTCAACCAATTTCTTCTTCCCATTTTTTTATAAAAACATCTTGAGATTTAGAATAGAAAAGATACAAAGTTTTTCATCTTCTCTAACTTTGAAAAAAGATCCATATCATAGTGGGGGAATTCCCCAAAGTCCATTAACTGTGAGGTAATGGATAAACCCTCATGTTCATCCTTAACATCTCAAATCTATCCTTAAAAATCACCTTAGTGAATATATCCGCAAGTGGATATCCCATTTGAGTAAAATAAAATTTTATATCCCCATTGAAATTTTTTTATGTGAAACCTAATATCAATATTATTAGATAGAGACAATTGCACTATATTTTTATAGGGGAAAATTTTACTTTGATTTCCACTGGAAATTTTTAGAGGTTTCTCATTCCTAACCCTCAAATATTTTAGTTGTTCTTCCATACAGATCATTTTGGTACACTAACTTATAAAAACACCATATTTATCCTCTATAGGGATTAATTTAACTAATTTTATTTCTTATAGTTTTGGATAAAAAAACTTTCACCGAGAATAAATATCTAACCCGAAGTAGATATCTTGTAATCACCATCATTTTCCCAACCTGCATTTGTATGACAAGATAGATTTTAGTGATTACTAATTTTATACATCAACCAAAATTTTAGGGTTCCTTTGATATAATTCCGAACTATTTTGGTATCAATTAAATTTGATTCCTTAATATCACTTTTATACATTTAATAAAATATCATTACGTTAGTAACATTTAGTCTAGATATAGAAAAAGTAAGATTCCAAAATTCCTTTGATTCACAATTTCTGTTTTAGCACCCTTTCAAAGCTTGATTCCTTGTTATCTTCTATTCCAAACTTCATTAACAATTAAATTACATTCTTTTCTTGTGAATGAAAATATGATTCCTTACAACATGTTCAATATAATAAAATAAGTCACATCTCGAAGCTTGGAAATCTCAAAACGAGCCTTAATTTGTTAAAAAAATTATTTGAAATCAATCTCTTGGTCACCTAATAATATAATATCATCATCATATATGATTATAATGATAGTACCTACCTCCTCTTAATTTATATAATGGTTACTATCCACTTTTCCCTTAGTTTACATCATCTCTCTCATGCATCCATCTAGCTCAGAGTACCATGCTCTAGGTCCATATTTTATCCACTAGAGACTTGTCCTTAGTTTGGAAACCCTTTTCATATAATTTCCAAGAATAAATTCCTCAATCTACTTAGTTTAAAATTATTATTATAGTTTTCCTTTACGTAAGGATTATTTTATATCTATATGATATATTATTTATTTCATATGAGCTATGACTACTAGGAAAATATTTATGGATTCCATTATTTGAATAGGTGAAATGTCTCTTTAAAATAATCTACTTCAACCTATAAATAAACCTTTTATACAGTTCTGGAATTATTCCTTGAGACTTGTTATTTATCATTAAATTTTTTTTAACACCCAATTGGTCCTAATTATATATATGTTTTTATTTTTTTTCTTGGGATAAGATCTTAAGTTAAATTATTATCAATTTTATCTAGTTCATCATTCAAAACATAAATTCATTATTCATTACAGATACCCTTCCCAACTAAATAAAGCCTAATATTTTAGATAAGAGAAGTTTGGATATCAATTCTCAATATTATTCTAGTATGAAATAAATCATTCTAGTATCCCATTATGTTATCTACATCCTCATACTTTCTGAATTTCCAATACTATTTCTTTTTCAACTTTATAAAACAACTATTTATCATTGTTATAATCCTAGTTAATTTCCACTACATGTAGTTCAATTCCATCATTTTCCTCACTATTATCTTAAGAAATATTCTCAATTTATTCATAAAAATATTCTAAAACTTATTCATTTGATACATTAATGTTATGTTTATTATCAATCATTTTCACTTCATAATAGTATACTAATATGTAAATCATCTTATTCCAACATCTGTGGCTATTTCTATTGGATAAATATAAAAGAAGGATACTTTCCCTAGCATTCTCATAAAATATTACCAGGCTATTTTTCTTGATCATATTTAATTAGGGACTACCAAACACTCCTAATTAGTCCATAGTTGGTTTATTTTTATAACACATTCCACTAAAACATTGAGATGTTATACTCACCTTACATGGTTTACCCCATCTCTATTAAGCTTATGTTCATTATATTTTCTATTCCATTTTTAGAGTGTAAAAAGAGGGATAAAATGATGTTTTATTCTATATTTTTCAACATAGGGATAATATGAATTTCATGAAAAATACTTACCATTATCCTATATGAGCTTCTTGATACACATTCATAGTTATTTATCAAATCTTCTCATGGGAAAATCAAAATTGATTCAAAAATTATAATTTATTTTAAAAGAACATCCACTTTTCATTAAGGCATAATCATCAGTGAATGTAACGAGATAAATATTACCTTGAGTGGCTTTGTGTCTCATTAGACCACACAAAAAAGCATGTATCAACTCATGTGGCCGGATGGACTAGATATCCACCTGTTTGTGACATCTTTGAGTCATATTTTCCTTTTGAAAAATTTTAAATATATATTATCATTATTTATTGAGAAAGTAATGTATCTTAAGACATATTACTCTAAAATACTACTTAAATTTTATTGATTTAGGTTCCCAAATAATTTATGAAAAAACTTATTTTACTCTTATGATCTATGATAACAAGAATTAGTTGAGTCTCTAATTTTAAAAAGGTTACCGCTGGTTATCTCACTGGTAGTGAATTTTTTTCTATCTTTTATTGTTTTCATGTGGTAAATATTATTTCATAAGATAATATAATTACCTTTACACAAATATGAATCACACTTAGAAATTATTTTTAATCCGATACACATATAGGACATATCTGGACTTCTGTTTTGGCCATCAATTTTAGCTCCTCCAATTCCTTTTATATTTAGTGAGATTTCATCCCCAAAAGTAACCACATCACCATAATGTTTTTTCAATATTAATCAACATCTTGGTGTCTCAAATCATGTTTTATGAGAAACCTTTATACATAATCTTTGGATTTATCCTCTTGATAGCTTTGTAGGACACTGCAATAATAAATGAGTTTTCTATTTTGTTATTTCTCAGAGTCTTTTTTCCTTCATTGACCCATAGTGTTTTTTCTTTTATGTATGGTCATAAATTCCTCATCATTGTTACCTTTTTAATCAAATCTCCCATAGATATACTCTAACTTATTAAATCTATTTAGGATAGGTATTTATGATAAATTCTTACTCACTACCTAATATTTCTAAAACTTGATTTATCTATTATCTAGATATATCCTCATTGATTACTACCTTATATGAATCAATTTAAGATAAATTTTTCACATACATACATCATTTATATGACCAAATACTCCATATCCCCAAAAATATCTTTTGAAACCATTTCTTATTTAAAAATTATGATTCTATTTGTAATTTATATATTGTTTTCTGAGTATATTTTTGAACTCTATCTTCCTTGAATTAGATAAATATTTACTTATCAATATAATATCAAATTAATTGATGTGGAAAAAATATTTTAGAGTTTTTCTCAACCTAGGACTTCTTAGATTTTATTTTAGAACATTTTTTATTAGTTTGGAAAGATTTAATATTCTTATGTACTTAGGTACAATTTTTACCTGAGTTTATACATAACACTTCTCACAGGTCGGGGATGATTGAGCCTTTATTAAAATAGATTTATCATAATCACTTCTCATTTTTACCAGGTTACTCTTAGACTTATGGTACAAAGACTGAGTGATTTTTGGTTATTTTTCTTTAGTAGAAAATTTATCCTCAGGTTCTTTCAATAACTTTAACATGTTTGGCAAATTTGACTTTAAGAATTTTACTTTCATCAATATAATCAATTTCATTTTTGAGGATTTCTGGTTTATTGCTTCTTCCACTTCACAAGATCCTTCTTTAAGAATTTGATTTATTTCTTATGTTTCATGTTTCTCTCAAGAAACACTTCAGGCTCAACTTATAACATGTGTTTAGTGTAGGTTTCTTCTACATATTCACTTAATATTTCATCACGTATTTAAACACAAGCCATAAAATTATTAATATTTTAATGAATTTATAATTCAATTTTAAAGGATTAGTCTTAATCTTCATTACACTGTATGTGCCTTATTTTTATCCTTTGATATCGATGCTTTCTCCCACTAGATTTCTTAAACTCCTTATAACTAATTCCCCATTTACCTAATTGGGGTATTTCTTTAGGTTCATAATTTTGATACGATTAACCTTTATTTCTTGTATAGTCAAATATAAGATATCAAATTGTACTAGATGAAAATAACTTTTTTGGATTTTTTTTCCATACTCACACTTTACATTTTTATGTTATTAGAGATAACATCCATCATTATCTTTCTTTATTCATCAATTTACTCATATTCTTGTGATTCACAATAGGGAACATGTTCCTCTTCCTTGATCTTGAGTTTATTGAGACATTTGAATTCCATTTCCTCCTTAAAATATTTATTGAAAATAAGAGCATTTCTCATCTCATTGTTAAGAAGAGTTCTATGAAACTCATCTAAAGATATATACTCCTTCTTTTTTATTGATGATATCATGGAGTAAAAGATATTAGGAAAATTTCTCAGAACCTTATTGACCATAATAGAGTATTCCAATGAATAAAAAATATACTTTGATATAACAGACTATCTCATTAACTTTGGTGAATTAGTCATCAATAGTCACATCTTTAGCCATCCTGATGTCTTCAAACTTAGATTTTAAATTATTTAGTTTAACTTCTTTAATATTGACTTTACTTTCATATATGTTCTCAATATTATCTAAAAACTTTTTGAATATATTTAGTCCCATTACTTTTTATAAATTTTTATTAAAAATAAATGATAGTATTTCATTAATGTATTTCCCATAAACTTTTATATTTCTCTTATCAATGAATTTCATGGGAGTATCTATTGAAAGTGGGCTAAATCCCATAATCCAAACATGACTCACTTCGAGGACTTGTGATGAAAAATAATGCAATATTATAATTATATATCCATAAATTTTCTTTCCATAAAATATTGTAACTCCTCTACTATTAACTGAATTCATTATATTTATACTTTAACTTTCGACTAGAGTTGGATCTTAGGGGATACCTTGTTAGATATGATACCACTTGAAGTTCCCTTATTAGTTAATATACCACTGAGAAGGTAGGGGGATAAATTAGTGATACTATTTTTCAATTTATCTTTGAAATAAATATATATCAATTATTAAGTTCTATATGCACTCACTTTCAATACTCCCTCACTAAGTATGCAATAGTAATAAAAAAAACAGAACACATGGATTATTTAATTTTTTGGTCCCAATGTGGGTACATAGTCCTTTATATACTCATATAAAGTTCCAAGACCTATAATATCACTATTATTTTCATGTTATTATAAGAGAGGGTTAGAGTTATTACTAAAATCTTGAAAATTTTCCTATGCTAGTATAATATAAGTTCATAACACATCATCGAATACTTATAGAGTGAAGAAAATAATTTGGTATTGCTTTTTTGGTCACCAAAAATCCTATAGAAATATATTTTTCTCTTCATGTTAACAGTATATTTAATTCATTTTAGGACACCTCTATATTTTATAATAATATCCACTTCCCCAGGCTTGGTCTTTGATGGAAAAGATAATTTTAATAGAGTAGAATTAATGTAAGATTTTCCATATCAAGCATTCAAAATACCCATTATTTTCATGAGATCATGAAAGTACATGACAGTATTCCCCTCATAAAAACAAATCCTCTAGATGATTATTAACCCATATTATTTCATTGACTTAAATGATAAAAACCATATGTATTCTTTGTTGATCTCTTATACTTCCGCTTTATTTGATACAACACTTCTAATTATTCACATAGTATCAACTTATAAATTATCAATACTTGATAACTATATTATCCACTTCATTTTATTATTTTATATTCTTAGAGAATATGTCAAATAATTTTTATATATTTCAAAGTAGAAATACCCCACGATTTTTGATAGCCTGATCTTCTGGATTAATACCACCTAAAAAATCCACCATCTTGAACTCATTCCAATCTCAATAAAATTCAAAGTAAATATATTTAATTCTATAAAAGACTAAAGATATTTCCCTATTCAAAACCTCCATGAAATCTGCATGTATTTTTAAAACATTGAACATTGACATGAAATATTTCATGCACAAACCTTCATCACATTGTGGAAATATTTTTGTGGTACAACTACCTCTCACTTTTTTGAATAAATTTAGTTTGATTCATTAATACCAGCTTTAATAAAAACTCTTAAACATGGTTTTTAGGTTTAATGAATGAACTAAAAAATCAAGCATTTTTTATTTTTTATGAATCATAAAACATAATTTTTTTTAAAAACTGGATGAACCTTATGACGTTCCAAATGAATCGTACAAATGTTATATTTATTAAGGTTAAAAGAACCTTAACATGTTTAGAGTGAACTTATTAACTCCATGATAACATTATCAAGTTTTAAATTGAACCATACAGAGTTCATATTTTATAATGATAAACGAACCTTAAGACCTTTCATATGAAACTTACAAACTTAACCTTACAAAGTCTAGATTTAACTTTATGATGTTTAGAATCAACCATACATTCTTCAAAGTGTAATTTATAAAGTTAATCATTAACCTTATGAAGTCTATACTTAACCTTACAGTGTCTCATTAACCTTATGAAGTATTGAATCAACCCTACTATCATTAGAGTGAACCTAATAAAGTTTGTAAGAGCTAAGGAATTTTTAATATTCACCATGAACTATATATTATTGAATTCTTCTAACTCAAATCAAACATCTTATAACCTTATAAAAAATTTCAATTCAACACACAATCATTTCAAATTACCTTCCAATGCTTCACCCATGCATGGTTAATAAGAAATACATTATTTGATAATTCTATTGGGTAATTTGGGTCATATGTGAAAAAAATAAAAAACTGAAAAGTATAGAGACCTAATCCATGTAATTTAGTCATCAACCTCACCTTTGGAACAATATCTAAATCACCCAATTATCCATCATTAGCCTTAATAATGTACCATAAGAAACTTTTTTGAAATAAGGCACAATGTTTTCATGTTTATGTGACGTGTGTGTATAAGGTGTGAGTATGAATACTCAGCATATCGCCTCTAAATTGACCCATACATATACCATAATAATTAGAATGCTTTTGAAAATATTTAATTCAGTTCATATATAATTTTTTTCTCAAATGTTTTTTTGGATTTCAATAAATGAAACTAATTTTAGCAGCTAAGTAGAATCCCAAAAAAGAATATGAGAAAAATATTTAAAAGAAATCATAGGCCCAAATACATAAAAGACCACAAAATAAAAAACCCCAAACACATAGTTCAAATCCCAACATAAAATCTAACCCTTTCTAAGATCTATGTTGACAAATTTTACGCTACACTACGCCACCACCACTATAATAGTTGTCACTGGAGGAGTGCTAATCAGTGAGAGAATCTATGCTGACTAAAATGAAAACACTATAGATATTAAATTGCACAATTTAAACTCCAAGGAATAATAAAAGGGGTGAACACCTAAAATATATGAAGAAAAAGGAATCAACTGGGGGAAAAAACTCAAAAGTTTGACCCCACCTTTAGCTCTCACCAGTAATAAAGTACCACATGAAAGGTGACATCCAGAACACTTCTGCATCAAAGAGAAAAATAATTTACAAAATCTATGATTCCTTAATGTTAAAGAAAAAATTAAAATTCCAAAATTTTCAAGGAGTTGTCTAAAATTACATAGATACATCACTAATAATGGAAATAGGGTTCACTGTGTTTGATGTCAATGATTGTGAAGCTGAGAACTATGAATAATGAATCACCAGAGAAAAACAGATTTTAGGGGTTTTAATAAATGATAAGGAAACCGTATATAAGAAATGAGGCTTAGAGAAGTTGATAAAAAATGAGATCTAAAACATTTAATCCTTAATAGAGGTAGGATCAAAGTGAATAAAAATAGAAAAAATGAAAAAAGTGGAAGCATCCCTATGAGTGATTCCCAAAATAGAGTCATCACCATGTTTGAGAGGAGAAAGAAAAACTTAAAGATTCAAGGGATAAAAAACCATATTGACACTACTGATAAAATCCTTAGTTGTCAAATAATATATTAGACAATCCCCTCAAATTCATCAACCACGAAATATTGACAATCATGTTTCCTAAAACATATTATAATAAAGGAGATAACCTTCACTCTCTTATCATCTAAGAGGGATAGACACTCAAGGAATCTGAACGATCTTATAAATATGAGATAACCTATAACGTCTCATATTTTTCATTGTATTATTTTTAGATATTTTATGGATTATTTTTGAGACCATACACTAAGATAGTGTGCGATTCCAAGGCCCTGTGTGCCCAGAATAAATATTTTAAAAATATTCAAATATTTAATAGTTTTTACACACAATTTTCCTAAAAAAGTTGAATAACTCCTAAATGGATTCCTGGATCAGAAATCTACAGGTGGCGTTGGATTCAAAATAATGGAATTACCTTGGGCACAACCTAACATTGGTTGGTGCAGGTCACCTGTGAAAAAGTTATCAAAGGAGTGAAATTAATAAAATAAATTAACTTAAAGATTTATCTTATTTTCTATTACACATTGACCAGATTTCCCTATAAATTTATGGCTAAGGAAGTTATCTCAATTTTAGCCAATAAACACTGGAGACATAGAAACTTTTTGAGGAGAGGGTTCTTGAAGGACGATAAAAAATCAATATTATATCATGGATCGTCATTCTAGTAGAGTTGGATGATCCCGCAATTGGAGGCAATGAAATCATTCTTTTTCAGTGACCTATCCAAACTCAAGTTAGGGACCTTTTTTGTGTGAATTTCATGATTTTATTAATCATGGAAAAATTCAAGTCAATTTAATGAATATGAATTGATTCGTGTATCATTAGTAGATTTCAATTGGATAGAATTGATTATTTCTGGTTTGTGGATTATCCATCTTGGATTATTCTTCTACGATAACTAATTATGGCCAAACAAACAATGACTGAGGTTTATTCCTCAATTTTTTTTGTTTATGGATTACTCCCACTATTATTCTCACATTCATCATGAGAATTTCCATTTGGCCATAGATTTAATGAATACTCAGTGATCGACCATTGTGCTATTGTTCTTCAGCGCAACAGATCAACACTATGGGTGCAGTTCGTGATCGATGATGTGATTGAGGTGCGACCACAAAGGTGGAAAACCAAATGTAGATCTGAATGGATTTGTGGTATCTGATCAAACTGGTTTTTGATGCAAAACATGATTTTCTCAGCGGTGGTCATTTACTAACGGATTTGAACTTGAAACCCATAGATTTGGCATCTAGAGGTATGGACGAACCCTGATATGTAGATTCCAGTAAGATCAGAGGTTCCATTGGTGTGAAAATCAACATAGAAGAGAACCCCAATGGATTTGGAAATTCATGAACAATATAATATGTATTTCTGAATTACATTCCATGTGGTTCCCCTAGCTACGATACTATGGTTGGGCCATAGTTATGGATCACACAATGTTTGACACCTATCACATGAGATATGACCCTCCCTGGTTGACTAAGCATGTACTACGGATAGTACACATACACATGTTGGAGTACATGAGCTTAGACATGCCATGTACTCCTACATAGACATGTCTTGGCATACACATATCAGTACACAATAATGACTCTAGTACTTGGACACAACCAGGTGACACGATAATCGAACAGTGTGTCTCTACATGTTCTGTAGTTATCCTATATGTTGTGTTTATGGAGTCTACATACCGTGTGAGGTTTTTACACCTGGTAAAGACATGGTATACCTAGAAATGATGTGTACCCCTTGGGAAATGCTGTGTAGTCCCATCAAGAGTGCTTGAGGGTCTTCATTTTCGTTGTTTGGACCATTATAGGTTGAGTGCTTCCCTTGTTCATATTCCTCAAGGGTATAGTGTAGAATTACATCCACATAACTGGATTGTAATATCTTCTAGAGGCTGAGTCTCAGATAGAGTTTTGGTGTCCCTCCACGATATTAGAGTTATATCCTCTATCATCCCTAGTGGATTTTTTGGAATTAGTTTGACCTACCTAAGAAGTACATTGATCCTATATTTAGTAGGATACATTATTATTTTTTGTGTAATCATTGGGAAATAATCCCCTATGTAGTAGGTTGATCTAGATTGGGTTCATTGTGTCCCACAATGGTTCTAGGTGTGACCCTTATATGTGTATCATAGTCTTATTTGACTACTGTGTTCTCTTTGGATGGGGCCCAAATGGGATAGAACTCTTTTTCGAGTGTATTCAATGATATCATGTCTCGAGGAGTGAGTTCTAGAGGAATGAGCATGCTTTGAGAAGAATCATATGACAAGAAGTTGGTTATGGCCGCCTAATGGTGTGGTGTATCTCATAAGTATATTTAGGTTCATTTCATATCTTTTATACTTGGTTATATCTTGTATTGATTTGATTATACTCGGTGCTTTGTATTTGGTGTTTTTTGGGTATCCTACTCAGTATTGTTATACTCACCCCTACATGGGATTTCCCCATACATGTCGTGTCTTTTGAAGACAATGACCCTTTTTGACAGCATCCTTGGAGGAAAGGGAGCAGGTGGAACATAGATGGAGTTGGGAAGACCAAGGTGTTTACCGAGAGCATAGCTTGACTTAGTCCTTTACCTTGGAGTAGGTTATACTTCTTGCAGTTTCAGTTGGTCTTGTGTATAGACTCTTTGTGGTGGGCTTGTATTTGGACCTATTTACTTTTCCTTTACTTCTTGTCATACTATGGTTGTGGGATCTTAGTTGTGTGCATGAATTATTTCCATTTATTAACATTTCATCATTGTGTGGCATGTAGATGTGTGTGTGAATGTAAGTACTTTAAGATAATTCCTCCCATTTGTGAGAAATACCTACTCGGTGCTGGTTTCTATCCCCTTTCTTATTGGATGTAGGCTTGGGGTAGTCTCAGGTCATACCCCAACGGGTCGGGTCATGACAGAGTGGTAACTGAGGGTTCAGTTCTACTTTAGGATTGAGAGTCTATGAGGTTGGTTTGGGACAACCATATTAAGTGTTTCGAGTTCATATTTCAGGTCAAGGACCCCAGTGTTGGTGCAGTGGCCAATATATCCATACCCCAAGACTCTGATCACCTTATTTTTATCCTGGTACATGGAAACACTATTTTTTGGAAAAAACAATGGTACATGCATCATATGGGAATGGTGTTTTCCATTTTCTTATTGAGTCAGCTCCCCAGATATACTATATTGACCATGGTACATCTTGTTTTATTTCAGGATTCCTACAAGTAGATAGCCATCCAAGATTCCACTACATGATCATGAGGATGATCCGCCTAGTGAAAAGGCATCAGTATAGGGGTCTATACTAGATATATCACCTATAGGTGCTTTACCATCTATACCACCACCCATTGAGAAACATCTAGGTACAACACTACTAGAAGAAAATACATGATGGTTGAGTGAATTGCATGAGTTTTAGAGGTAGAAACCACCTAGGTTTCATAGTGATACAAACCAGTAGATGGCTGATGATTGGTTAGAGGAAGTTACCTTTGTTTTCCATGTTGCGAGGATGACTGACGACCAGATGGAAGTCCTTTTCGTGAGTCTTCATCATGGTTATATGGGTTAATGGTGGATCTTGATGACTCAGTCACATGATGAGATATTTCTCTCATGGTCTGACTTTGAGCATCTCTTCAGAGAATATTTCTATATAGACACGTTGTGATCAGTACGCATACTGGAGCTTCTGCATCTGCAATAGGGTCGTATAACCATGTCAGAGTGTTCAACGAGGTTTATAGATCTCTCATGCTACTATTTTCATATGGTATTAGACTTGTTCATTAGGAATCAGACCTTATAGAAAGGCTTGTACCAATATTTTATGTAATTAGTGGCATCCCTTAGCATTTCTACCTATGTTGTGGCACTTGAGTGAGCCATGTTGGTAGAAAGTTTTCTAACAGAGAAGACACTAGTCATGGGAGCTAGGATTGGGCACCCTCTAGCTAAGACCTTAGTAGTAGGTACTTGAGGGAAGTCACATCGATCCAAGAGGGTCAGGATATTCAGGAGGAGATCCCATGACTTAGGGTCAGCGGTGCAAGGCTCTCAGGGTGGCTTGAATTAGTAAAGGGACAAGCAATATTTCTCTTGTGACGGTCGGGGTCATCTGACATGTGATTACCTAACCTATCATATAGATGATTGGGATACAGTTGAGGGACCACCAATACAAAGATAGAGATTGGATAAAAGTGGTCTATAGGGTAGTGTATGTAGAAGAGAGGCAGTTAGGGTAGTAGGATGTGGTCAGAGGTTTGATCTATTATTGCCCCCATCCTCAGGTGGTCCACACCAAACTCAGGGAGCTGGTGGATAGGGACGAGTACAACTATAGGCTATGGAGTCCAATGATCTTGAGGCTCTAGGGATGATTCATGGTATGATATATGTATTTTACACATTATTAATTGTTTCGATATACATAAGTTCTGTTAAATCTTTTTTTCCACAAATCTTGTTCGAGACGTGGAGATTCTGATTAAACTGCTGACTCGAACCTTATTCTTAGAGACTGCTACTGGAAGAGACTTGATGATCATACATTGGTACCAACACTATGAGATGAATCTTGGAGGTGAGAGTTTCTATTGGGATCTCTTAGTAGTGATTTTGAGGCCATACAACGTCATTCTTGGTGTGGATTGGTTATCCACAATTGATGATCATATTAACTATTTTAGGCGAAGAGTGTGGAGTGTCCGTAGTGATGGAACCAAGTTTTCTTTTTTCACTGAATAGGAAATACAAAAAAGTGTAGGATATACTCACACATTGGAGGGTGTAGAATATTTCTCATTAGTTGGCTAGCCTAACCCTCAGTGTAGTGGATTTTATGAGTCCATAGTTTCCTAGAGTGGTGGTAGAGTATGAGGATTTATTTTCTAAAGATATTAAAGATTTACCTTTTCATTTTAAGATAGAATTATGAATTAATATACACCCTGGGATGACACCGATATCTACACCTACATATTGGATGAATCATATAGAGATTCATTAACTAAGGGTGTAATTGGAGGAATTGCAGAGGAAGGGATTTGTGAAACCCAATGTTTCATCCTAGGATGCCCCAATTTTGTTTTCCAATGAGGTAGACAAGAGATTTAGGTTTTTTGTGGAATATCGGTACATAAACCACATGAAATTGAAGAAAAAATATCCACTACCAAGGATTGAATACCTCTTTGATCAGTTGAAAGGGGTGCGATGGTTCTTGAAGGATGACCCCAGATCAGGCTATCACTATCTATGAGTGGGGGATGAGGATATACCAAAGGTAGACATCAAATGTTGTTATAGACACTATGAGTACTTGGTGATGTCATTTGGGATGATGAACACCCCATCAGTGTTCATGGGACTCATGAACCAGATCTTTTGACCTTTCTTAAACTGGTTCATGGTATTCTTCATCAATGACATCCTAGTGTATTCGGTGTCCAAGAAGGAGCACACATGAAACTTGAGGATGGTCGTAGACACACGCCTAGACACTACTGGAAATATGAATTATACCAACGGTTTTGGCCAAATTGTTGGTATAGTTCATTAATTTGGACCTATACCAACGGTTTTTGCAAAACCGTTGGTATAGGTCACTTATATGGACATATACCAACGGTTTTGGACAAACCGTTGGTATAGGGGGGGGACCTATAGGACCTATACCAACGGTTTTGGCCAAACTGTTGGTATAGGTCCATTATACCATTAGTATAGGTCCTAAAATCAAAGGACCTATACCAACGGTTCTCAAAACCGTTGGTATAGGTCTATACCAACGGTTTTGAGAACCGTTGGTATATGTCCTTCGATTTTTAATCAAATCTTCTTACCGAGAACATTATATAAATAAAAATTTAAAATTATTAAAACAATACATATATATATTTATGAAATTATGTTCACAAAAGTCATGTTAGGTTAGTGGTTAAGTCATTCAATTATAAACTAGAGGTCTTGGGATCAAATCCCACCGAATGTTTTTTTTGAAATACATATACCAACGGTTTTGAGAACCGTTGGTATAGGTTTTCATATTACATATACCAACGGTTTTCAAAACCGTTGGTATAGATCTATTGTCACGGCTTACTTGCCAACAGTCCTCCAAACCGTTGGTATAGCCTATACCAACGGTTTGAGGGCCTATACCAACGGTTCCAAACCGTTGGTATAGGGTATTTTTCCAGTAGTGAGAGAACCAACTTTAAAGGAATCTATCGAAATGTAAATTTTGGATTTGATAGGTCCATTTTCAAGGAATCATCATCTCAGAGCCTGGAGTTGCAGTGGATCTAGTGAAGGTTGAGGCAGTTCTTGCTTGGGAGCCACCCAAGAGTGTTACCAAGGAGTGGAGTTTACTTTGATTGGAAAGGTTCTATTGGAAGTTTGTACCCAAATTATCCATAGTCGAAGAGCCCTTGACAACTTTTACACAAACGAGGAAGCCTTTCATGTGGATGGAAAGTTTTCAGTAGTGCTTTTAGGTGCCAAGTAAGAGGTTGATGAGAACTCCCATCTTGAGGTTACTGAAGGAAGGTGTAGAGTATGTGGTATTTTACGATGCATTAGGAACTGGGCTAGGTTGTGTCAGGATGTAGAGGTGAGTGGTGATTTCCTATGGTTCATTTCAATTGAGTCCACATGAGTAGACCTATGTGAACCATGACATTGAGCTATCATCAGTAGTTTTCAAATTAAATATATGGTAACCCTTTCTGGTGGGTGAGTGATTCCTCGTGTAATCTGAACACAAGAGTCTCAAGTATATCTTTAATAATAAGGATATAAACTTGATACATAGGTTATGGATAGAATTTCTCTAAGACAATGGATTTTAGATTGTCTATACTTATGGGAAGGGGAACATGGTGGAAAATGTTCTCAGTAGGATATCTAGTTCAGAGTTGCTGAACAAAGTATTGGAGAAGTTGGAATCAATATAGTTATAATTTGTGTATGGAGATGGGGAAACTTACCTCTAGCCTATGGTTTTCACCCCTCCACTCTTACAATGATTTAGGGATTCAAAACATGGGGATATCGACTTTGAGAACCTAGGTGATTAGATATCCATAGGGTAGGCTCATGATGGATTTTCTAAAGGTAGGGAGCACATTGTTCTTTTCAAAGGACACACAGTAGTACCAGTGGCATTGTAGGAGAGTTTCATAAATCTCACTTGTAGGTACATACATGTGTTGAAAATATGTATTAGGACCTCCAATATCAGTTTTGGTGGAAGGGATGAAGAAAGGATTTGTAGAGTGTGTCTCTCGATGCCTTACTTGTGAGCAAGTGAAGCCTAATCACCATGTTCCAACGGGTTTATCTCAACCCATTTAGGTGAAAACATAGAAGTGGGATGGGATATATATGGACTTAGTGATGTGATTAGCACATATGTCCAAGGGACATGATGAGATTTGGGTGATCGTTGACCAACTCACCAAGTCTTCCCACTTCCTAGCTATTTGAGAGTAGAGTTTAATAAAGAGCTTGGGATGCCTCTACATACATGATATTATTTGACTCCATGGAGTTCCATCAAAAATTGTTCTTGATAATGATTATATCTTTACATCCTGGTTATGGAAGGGATTACATGAGGTGTTTGGGACCGAATTATGCTCGAGCACAATGTTTCACCCATATATGAAAAACTAGACTGAGCGGACCATTCAGGTTCTAGAGGTCATGCTACAAGATTTTATATTAGACATTGGTCATAGTTTGGGGGATAAACATTCACTGGTGGAGTCTTTGTACAAAAACAACTACTGTTCCACTATTGGTATGGAAACATTTGATGATTTGTATGGGTGACCCTACAGGTCACCACTTTGCTGGACTGACCTAGGAGAGTCAGTACCAATGGGCATAGAGTTGGTGAGTGCTACTATAGAAAAGGTAAAGATCAGATAAGAGTAAATGAAGACTACACAGAGCCGTTATAAGTCTTATGCATACATGCGATAGATACCTTTGTAGTTTGAGGAAGGAGGCAGCGTGTTCAATCGGGTTTCACTGCAATAGGGATTACAGAGATTTAGTTGGGGTGACAAGTTATCTATGAGGTTCGTCATTCCTTTCCAAATACTACATAGATTTGGTGAGGTGGCATACCACAAGAATATAACTATGTAGATAGATCAAATACATGATGTAATCCATGTGTCCTAGATGAGGAGGTATGTGCATGACCCATCACACATCATTGAATGGGGTGAGCTGGACATCAAGGATGGGGTGACGTTTGCTGAGTACCCAGTGGAGATCGAGGATTGGAAGGAGAGGATTATTTATTGGAAATCAATTCCATTGGTTCATGTTTAGTGGTAGCATATGAATCTCCAAGATAGAACATGGGAGTGGGAGGCTCAGATTCATGCTCAGTACCCTCATCTATTTGAGTAGCACTTGTTTTGGTTTTTTAGGGATGAAAAAACCCAAGGTGGGGTGAATGTAACATCTTAGATTTTTACATGTATTATTTTTAGATATTATATGGATTATTTTTATACTATATGATGAGACGACGTGTGATTCAGAGGCCTAGTGTGCCCAAAATAAATGTTTGAAAAATATTAAAATATTTAATAGCACATATACACAGTTTTCCTAAAAAAGTGTAATAAATCCTAAATAGATGTCCAAATTAGAAAAATGAGCTTTCAATTGGTTTCAAAACAATGGATTTACCATAGACACAATGTAACATTGGTCGACATGGGTTTCCTGTGAAACATTTGTCACATTCATAAAATTAATAAATTAAATTAACTTAAAGATTTATTTTATTTTCTTCAGCGCAATGAACTAATTCATCTATAAATTTAAAACTAAAGAAATTGTCACAGGGTTGGCCTCTAAACCCCAGAGACATAGAGTCTATTTTGGGAGAGTGTTCTTAGAAGATGATAGTGGATCAATATCAGATCATGGATCTTCATGCCCATAGAGTTGGAGGATCTCTTCAATGATGGAAACACAACTATTCTTTGATGACGATCGATCTGAACTCCAGGTAGGGTGTTTTTTTCAATTTCATTGTTTTATTAATCCTGGGTGAACATAGGTCAATTCAACAAACAATAATTGATCCATGAATCATTATTAGATTTCAATTGGATAGAATATGTTATTTCTAGTTTGTTTATTATCCCTCTTCAATTATCCTTCTATGATAACAAATCAAGGCCAAACAAACAATAGCTAAGGTTCGTTCCTCACTTTTGTGGTTTATGTATTCCTTCCTCCACTATTCACATGTTAATCATGGGTGTTTTATTTTCTCCCATGATTCGATGAATAACCAGTGATCGACCATTGTGTGACCATTATTTGGCACAACAGATCGATACCATAGGTGTCGTTCGTCATCAGTGATGCAATCAAGGTGCGACAATGGAGGTGGAAAACTAGATGTATATCCAAAAATATTTGTAGATTATGTTCAAAATAGTTTTTGATGAAAGACACATTTGTCTTAGTGGTGGTGATTTTCGAGCGGATTCGAACCTCAAACCAATAAATCTGGCGATTAGAGGCTCGGAAAAGCCACAATCTGCAGATTCTGGCCAGATCAGAGGTTCTAGAGGCACACATATAGATGTGAAAAAGATCCCCAACATATCTGTAAATTCCTAGAAAATGCGGTGGGTATTTACAAATTACAAGACATGTGGGGCCCCTGGTTGGGGCACTAGTGATTTGCCAGAATTAAGGACCACATGGCGTGTGACCCTCCCTAGTTGACTCTGCGTGTACTGCTGATAGTTCACAGACACGAGTTGGAGTAAACGGGCATGGACACACCATGTACTCCCATATAGACATGGATTGAAATACATAGACCGATACATGGACATGACTCCAGTATGCAGACAAGTCTAGGTGACACAAGCAAGGAACTATGTGTCTTTACATGCCATGTACTTATCCTACATGCCATTTATATGTAGAATACATACCTTGTGAAGTTCTTCCATCAGAGAAAGACGTGGGATAGATGACATGTAGGATAAGTACATGGCATGAGGCTCTTTATTTTCCAAGTTTAGACCTGTATATGTTGCGCACATTCCCTTGTTCCTTTTCCCCGAGGGTATAGTATAGAGTTACATCCACATCACTAGATTTTAATCCCTCTAAAGGCTGAGTCTCAGATAGATTTGTGGTCTCCCTCCACGATACTGGAGTGTGATCCTCTATCATTCCTAATGGTGTTTGTAGAATCAGAATGACATCCCTAAGTAGGATATTGATCCTCCATTTAGCAGGCCACATCGGTAGGGGTTTTGGGATCATTATTAGATGATCCCCTATGTAGAGGGATGATCCATATTAGGTTCATGGTATCCCCCAGTAGTTCTGGGCGTGACCCCTGCTCTATGTATCACAATCTTCCTTGACAAATAAATTATCTTTGGGCAGGGACCAAATGAGATATACCTCTTTGTCAAGTGTCCTTTATGATATCATGGCTCGAGGAGTGAGTTATCCTAGAACTATCATTATTTGAGAAGAATCCTACGACTCATAGTTTGTTATGACCGCCTGATGGTGTGGTGTCTCTCCTAACTATACATTAGTTTTTATTATATATATTATACATTTTTACATCTTTTAATGAATTGACTATACTTGGTAATTCATGTTTGATGTTATTGGGGTATACTACTGAGTATTGTTATACTGACCCCTGCACTGGATTTTCCTGCAAGTGTCATATCTTGGGTACATGGCATCCCATTTTGACAGTGTTATTGGTGGATAGGGAGTAGGTGGAGCATAACTAGAGTAGGTTAGACCAAGGTTTTTATCAGGAGTGTACCTTGACTTAGTCCTCTCCCTTGTATATGGTTGGATTTCTTTCAGTTTTCATTGGAATTGTGTATAGACTCTTTGTGGGGGGATTGTATTTGACCCTGTTTACTTTTCCTTCATTTCCTTTCATACTCTGGTTGTGGGATCTTAGTTGTATGCATGAATTATTTACATTGTTTTACATTTCAACATTTTGTGTCTTGGAGACATGTGTGTGTGTGTGCAGGTACTTTCGGATAATGCCTACCATTTGTTTGAAATGCCTACTCAGAGCTGGTCACCAGCCCCATGCCTTTTGAAGGTGGGATTCGGGTAGTCCTGAGTCGGACCCCGACGGGTCGGGTCATGACATAACCACCCTTTGATCATTATCCAAGATAGATTTACAATCAATACCCCAATAACATCTTATAATAGACCAGATAACCTCCTATTTCTAATTGGTGAAGAGGGAAAACAAATCACAACCACTGGAATATCCCATAACAAATGATACAACATCATCATACTTATCAATGAATATGTATAAAAAATAATGAACCCTAAAATTTTTAGAAACATTTACTAAATCTTAAACCAAAATATTGTGGTATTAAACTTGTTATGTTTTTTTCTATGGTAAACCATGTTGTAGTGATGGTCACCAAAACATGGTCCTTTGCAAGGCACAACAAATATTATACAATAATTCATGTTGAATAACTAATCTTCTTTCATAGAAATCTATCATAATTAGTTAATAACATCATATGATGATATTGAAATATGTTTGTAAAACTTTTAAGTGTAAATTTATTTTTCATGGGTATTTTGAATGTTATAAACCATTTTCAAAATGCCTCATTATTAAAATTAATGACTAACATTTGGGATAATGAAATATATTATAAGTAGAATTTTTATGAAAGGATATTAAAAATAAACATCCTTGAAGCCAATAAATAATGCTCAATACCATGATATGGAGGAAAATATTTATGCAATAAAAAATCCTTGAACCAAAGATCTAATTCTCTATTCACTTTAAACATTAATATTTTAACATACCATGTATAGATAAATATAATTTCTAATCATTGGGATATTAACCTAATTTAAGAGTACCTTAGGTGGAAGGAGTCCATTGGACACTCCATAATGTAATTCATCTACCAAAATGAATAAATAATAATAAGAATCCTAATTTCAATAGATAAAAAACATGTTCTTCATTTATGTCTTATTCAATTAAGAAAAATTCATGGATATTATGAAAAAATGATATTTTTTTACTCTATATTAAATTTTAACTAGGTTTGTTCCCACTAAATCCCAATGGTGGTATCAAAGAATCTTTTTTTACATTTTTATTGATAGTCGAATTAATTAAGACATATAAAATTGAGTTTTTTCCAAATTCATACAATATTCTTTAAAAATAGTGATCGTTCTTGGATATTTTCATAACAATGATGCACTTTTTATCAAAACAACCATGTTCTTAAAAAAAGTAAAATTACGTCATGGTTTAAGAAAATAATCCATGGAAACTGTTTCTAAAAAAAAGATATTATAAGAATATGATTTTTACAATGTGGTTTTTGTTAAAAATGATCATGATTTATATTAGAGTATGGTTTTCATAATGAAATTCATGATGTATCTAAGGAAAACCATAGCATGATTTCAAAACAATTACTTTTGAATGATCCCTTCAAAATGGATTCTCTTAAAGAAAAACTCCAATATTATTTAATAATTATTATAACTTGCAAGGGAACATGACATGGTTTATAGTAACACATGATTAATTTTAATATTTAAGAAGAAAAATTGTTTTTTAAAATTCTCAATAATCCTCACTTAGAAATAAATGAAGGGGGATTAAATAATAAAAATTGTTTTGATAGATGTAATCTAGGTTTATATTGGATTAACATGGTAAATCCTCTAATACGTTTTTTTAGAATATTTTTTTTATGATTAAGTGTGAACCCTCACAAACGTTACTCACTAATCAAACAACCCAAAACTGAGATACAATGTTCAAACTCCCAACACAAATTCCAAAAAAAAAAATTAAAAAAAATGGATAAAGTATGTGGGGAGATAGTGGTTGAAATTATTACATCCACTTTTGAGCTCTGCACTGCAAGTTGACCAAGTCCATATCACTCAAGGATCACTGTCACTACTTACCAAGAAGAAGACTAACACCACCATAACATCTACCACATGAGAACCTCAAATATATATGTCACAATTACAAAATTCCATATTCATTTTCAAGGAATAATCATTGAGAAAAATCACTGAACCAACATAGAATCATCTCCTTGTCGAGTAATTCCAAGAAAAACAATCAGAAGAACAAAGAAGAAATAGATACATAGACTTCAATAAATTTCTCACCATCGAGCGATAAACACCAAATTAATTCCAACACTAACTTATCAAAACCATCATAGCATCATGCTATCACGAATCAATGCCATCTTCTTTAACCTATTAGAAAACTAGGTCATTACTAACCACCAAACCACTCCAAAAGCTAGCTGAGCCATTTCCAACCTTTACCATAAAGAGTGAACACAAAATAGAGAAAAAACTATAATTCATATAAAAAGTTCTTAAAACCATATTCACTACTGCTATGAGTACATCCTTAAAAGACTAATCATGGAAACGTAAGAGAAAACAATAACCGACACAACCAAAACCAAATACCTGCATCAAACATCATTTTAACAACCTCACATCCCTACTGTTGGGAAATATGGTATGCAATGAATTCATAAACAAACACCAAATAGAATACATAGTAGAAATTAAATTTTAACCATAGGACCTAGTCCAAAAATAAGGATCCATTAATAATAAAGATTAGATATAAGAGGTTCTCAATTATGTATGAGATATCAATAATAATACTATGATAAAATAGTTGATGAAATATAGAAAGAAGATGCAATCTGAAAGTAGTCTGAAATGAATAATTCATCTTGATAAAGAAATACAAATAGATTTAATTATGAAGGGAATATGTTCTTTGTATAAGTAATATTTGTAGAAGAAAAACAACAAAATAAGATAAAATACCAACACTATTGAAATACAATCATATCCAAATGAATTCCCCAATTTCATATTTGAAAACCGCTAGGTGAAACACTAACTACATCACATTTGAAATAAGAGAGGGAGATTGTATAGAGCCTCTAAATCATACACCTCATAAAATATGTCTCCCCACAATCAAGTATCTTTTTTTTATTTTTATGTTGGATGTGGGGTCCCCTTGTGAGTTGGACCCCCCAAAAACTCCCCCTTATACTCAAGTGGGGATAACTACCAACCCTAAAATTAGTCACAAGTATCAAATATAACATAGGGTAAAATCTTGGTCAAAAGGTCTAAACCATTTTCATTTGTGAAGATCTTCTTGAGCTACAACTATCTCGATTCAAGGATATCAATGATCCAATGATAACAAACATTGATATGTTTCAATATTGCATGAAAAGTGGGATTCTTTGTAAAAAAATACCACTATGACTGTCACAACATAAAAAATACATGTCCTGATTAAAATTGAGCTCTCTATTTTCTTCATCCATAATAATTATTTAAAAGACTATATATCCACAATAAACCCAGATTCTATGATAGATAATGCTATACATCTGTACAATCTAGGCTACCAAGATACAACTCTTCCCCAGTAAAATTGATCAAATATCTTGAAATATACTTCCTCAAATCCATACCCCTTCCATATTTGAATTTTTAAATCCATAAATCTTTGGTTTCCTATTTCTAAAAATCTATCTCAGATCAAAAGGGTAAAGAAGATAAAGAAATATATACTTCACTAATCTCCAATGATATATAACTAAATTATATAGAAAATGATTTACCACACCATATTCATGATATATATTAGGTCCAGTACATACCCTCACATACATCAAACAACCAAAGATAGATTAATAATGTATGTATTCCGTCTCATCTCTCTCTTAATTAGTAGAAGGTGATTGGCTAGCACTGATATTAAAATATAAAGTAAGAGGATTACTAACAATGTTATCTTTTTCCATATAAAATATCTGAAGAACTTTATCAATATATCTCAACTAAGATAACTATAATTTATTATCCTTTCTATCATAAAAAATTTACATTCCAAGAATCAATAATGTTACCCCAAATTATTTCATCACAAAATAATGACAAATATCTTTCTTAAATCTATCAATTATAGATGCATCATGACCATAAATAAGCATAGCATTAACATAAATCAAGAGTATAATTAAATTATCATTAGTAAATATTTAAAAAAAATGATTATAATTTTTATTCTTAAAAATCTAATGAAAATGAGAAATTCAAACTTCTTATACCACTACCTCGAAGCTTAATTAAAACCATAAAATCTATTCTTTAACTTGTAGGCCTGATTCTATTTACTTATTTTTAAAATAACCCTTAAATTATCTATATAAATATCTTTCTCTAAATATGTATTGAAGAAATCCATCTTCACATCCATCTTCTCAATCTGAAGATCCAAACTAGTAACCAAACCAAGAAAAATATGAATGGAATACATTTTTAAAATATGTGAGAAAATATCATCAAAACCAATACCTTTCTTCTCATGGAATCCTTTAAAAACTAACCTTTCCTTGTATCATGGAATAAAAGTGTACTGTTTATTTTTAAATTCATAAATACATTGATTTTGAAAATATATCTTACCTATAGGTAAATTCATTAGATCAAATGCATGATTTCTATACAATGATATCATCTTGGCATCCATTAAAACAACCCATATTTCCTTCTGATCACTTTCCATCACCTCATCAAAATATTCTTGTTCCCCCCTTTATCGAGGAGAACATACTCATTAGGTGAATACCAAGTTGAAATTCCATGATGTTGAGATGAAAAATATATTGGAAATATGAGTTCATTAAATACCTATGGTACCAGATCACAGGAAAAAAGGTGCATCATAAACATAAACTCAAACCTGTTCACCCTGGACATAATTATACACATCAACACAATCATAAAAATCAACAACATGAGGTAAATGTGACTCAGAAAATGTCTCAAGACTGATAAATACAACAAAAGTTGGAGAAGTATATTTTTATCCCTTATCAATATATGAAATAGTTTTATTCTCCTTAAAAATTTCATCTTGACTTATGATAAGTTTCTTTAATGTTTGATCATAGAATCTTTATCCAAACTCATTGTATCTATAGACAATAAAATTACATTGAAGTGACTTACCATCCAGCTTGGGCCTCTAATTTTTAGGCTCATGAAAAAATACTTGAAAACAAAAATACACATGTGATCACACATAATCTCTTTTCCATACAAAAACATGTTGGGAGTGTCTGTATAAAAATAAACCATAGGTGATAAATTAATAATATAAGCAGCAGTAAATATAGTCTTACCCCAAAAATGTCCAGGAAACATTACTTCTGAAATCAAACATCAAACTATTTCCAACAAAGTCTTGTTTATCGGATCAACTACATTATTTCAATGATGTTTCTTGGGAGACATATTGTAATTTAGAATGCATTTTTTATCTTTAATACTGATAAAAAATACCATGATAATCACCTCTAATTTCAATGAAAATACATTTCAACTTCTTACCAAATTCCACCTCAGTTGAAACCAAAAATTGATTAAAAACACTAAGCACCTAAATTTTGGCATTCAAAATATAAAACCAAATCATATGTGAGTAGTCATCAATAAAAATAACAAAATATATACTTCCACTAAAGGTAATTTATTTCAAAGGGATAAAAACATCATAATTTACTGATTTAAGTACATTTGACTTCCTGGCCAAAGAATGACTGCTGAAACTCACTCTGCTATTTTATGGCCAAACAGTGATCACACATGTCTAATTTTGAACCTTTAAAATCTAGAAGAATAATTCAATTGGTAAAAAACCTTACCCCTTCTCATGAATGTGTCTTATAATATTATTCCATAATGTGTATGAAACACTAAACTCAACAACAAAAGTAATATCATAGGAAATAGAAGCTTCAATCCAATGCAAACCTAACTACTTATTTCGTAAATCCAAAATCAAGGGACCCTTGGAAATATTCCATTGTCCATCACCCAAAGTACTGATAAAATCACTATCTTCAAGAACACTGATAGAAATAATATTTATAATAACCTCAGATGTATGATGAACTTTTTTCAAAATCAACTAACTTCTTATGCGGGTCTCTAAAAAAAATTCCCAATTCCTACAACATTAGCATGGGCATCATTACCCATATTTAAAATCCCAAAATTACCGAGGATGAAAGATAAAAATAACTCTGTTGATTTCATGTGAAAATAAGAACCACTATAAATAAACCCACAAGAATCATTAGAATAAATATTAATGGGTTCATAAACAATAATGAGATAACCCCCTATGGTGGTGGTGACACGATCATCACAATCAACATTTTTCTTCAGTTGATTTTCCTTTATTTTTTCCATTTTTAGATAATAGAATAATTTCATAATATTTCCTTTCTTACTACAATGATGAAATTAAATTTCTATCTTCTTTGAACTGTATTTTCTTGTTACTTTTCTCTTACCTTGACTACTTTATCCTTAATTATTTTCCTAAACTCTCTCCTTATTATATATGATTAAAAACATTAAAGAATATTTATCCTATGTACATCTCCTAACCTTTTCACTCAAAATAAAAAATATAAAAAATATGAATGTCATAGCACCATTAGGAGCAGAACTGGTTACAAAAACATGTAAATTATCCTAAGAATTAGGTAATGTTTTATGAAACTAAATCACTAAAACCACATTTTCAAAAATAATACTCATAAAAGAAAATTGATAACAATACCTATAATTCACTCAAATATTTAGAAATAGATATACCATATTTTATTTCAAATTTATCACATATTTTAGGAGAAACAATTTATTGTTTCCTATTATGAAATTATAATAATTCTCAAGCTTCTCTCACAAAGTTCTAGAATAATAGATGTTGAAAATACTGTTCATCATGTTTGCTTTATCCCATAAATGAATAAAACCACAAACCAAATTATTGTCAAATTCCTATTCTTTATAATACAACATTTCTAGATTTTGGGTACTAAACATCGATATATGCGTTATCTTGATAAAAATAAGATCTTTATTTTTAATCTCCACATATACTAGTTGGAACCATTTAACAAAATCATCTGAATGTAATTCGCTTCAACAGTTTATCTAAATAAAAACTAAAGAATCTGATATCATATGTTGGGAAATATAGTAATAAATGAATGTACAAACAAACAAAAAAGAAAATGAGCAACAAAAATAAAATTTCTTTCCATTCAAATAAGCCTAAAAAATTAATCAAGTGAACAGTGAAAAAAAAATATGAGTTATAAAAATAAATGTTGACACTGAAAACATTTAACATGGAAAACCTAATGGGGGAAAAACCATGAGTCCTAATCCAAAATGTATAATCCACTAATAATAAATATTACATGGAATATACTCCCAAAGATGTGTAGTATATGAAGAAAAATACTCTAATAAAAGAGTGGATCAATGGAATAAATCAAATACAATCTGAAATATGCACAAAACAAATAATATATTATAATAAAGAAATATAAATAGACCCAATCTTTAAGGGTGGATGTTTACTGTCTAAATAAAATATTCAAAAGAAAAAAACTACAATTAGATAAAATAACACCACAGATGAAATCCATTTATATCCAAAGGAATTCCCTGATTTAATATCTGAAACCACTAGGTAAAACCATAATTGCATTGTTTATGAAATAATAGAGGGAGAGTGTGGCCAACCATGTTTTGAAACTATGCAAGACATTTTTTTTAAAAATGACCATTTTTCCCTTAAGGACTTATAATGTTAACCATCCTCTCCTATTTCATTTATTCTCCAGCTGTGACCAACTATTCTCCTCCCATTGAGTTACATAGAATCCTAAAGCTAAGGAAAGGTGAATCTTATTGATCTAGAATTTTATTCAAATACCATTCCTCTCATTGGAACTGTGATAGTATGTTCTTCGTTCATATTGTGCCTCTATTAATTTGTCTTTGTATTGAAGGTGTTAATTCATTGTAGTATAATATGCCATATTTACAAGGTTTTCATCCATTCTTCCTTTTTATATTAATCTGGGTTGAATCAAAGGTCAATACTAGATTAATGTTATTCTATAAGTATATTGTAGGTGGTATATTATTTTCCCTTAATATTTGGTGTTTTATATACATTTTTACTATTGTGCCGCAAGTACGACCTTATGGTGTTTCTCCTAAAATTAATTGATCATATTGAATAATTTTTTGTAAACTGATTAGGTTTTATAGTTAGTTCCATATTATAGTTTGGGGTTATTAACCCCAACTTAGACCACCAATGAGGTGTGTTATTATATTTTCCTCCTTTTATACAACCCTGTTCGGTGATTCTGAGCTCTCTATTTTAGTGGGAGCCTTATTGAATTAAGTGAGAATTATATGATTGAATAGGATGTGGTTTATGCCCCCTTTTACATGTTATTAAATGTTATTAAATGGAAAAATGTAGAATGAATTTCTTAAATGGGTTTATATGGAATATGTTGAATGGGTTAGACAAACTAATGGATTATGACTTAGTAGTCAGATGATTAACTGATTATGTTAGTGGATGCCTTGTAAATATTTACTACTTGGATCCTGATTTCATAATATTCCATGGAAATTTATAGTCCATGGATCCATTTCATTTTGAATTCATGGGATATTTATACTCCTAGGATCCAAATTTCTTAGACCGCCTTGGACATGCTCTGTGGACATGATCCTTGTGCTCCAACGAAGTCTTTAGTGAGTTTTATATAGAGATACTACATAGAATAAATGAGGATGTCTTGGTAATTTTATAGCTTGGATATGACCTTTTTGGTTTGACACTAGATTACCTAGAACAAGATGATGTGGATGTTTTATCATGATTTACATATATCCAGTGATTATAGTGGCTTGATTACAATTTACCCTTGTTAGGGGGTGTCTGATTATTTGTTGATGGATTGGAAATTATCACTGTTAATATAAATTTATTATTTATATTATATATGTTTCACAAAACTTCTTATATACATAGACTGTACATGTTATATAAATCATTAGTGGTGGCTTACTATGTTCTATGTGACACCCTATTTGGCTACCATTGGGTACCCTAAAAGACATCATGGATGTATGTAGGGACCGATGAAATTGACAGTTTGACGATCCTTGATTGATTATGATTAAGAGTATGGGAAAATAGGACTACGATATGTTCATGATTATATCTAGAGATAGTTATTTTGGTATTTTTGAACTTTTGATTCATGTAATTTACTGGATTCCTATTTCCATGTATTTCTTACAATTTTGTATAGAGGCATGTTCATCATATTGTATATGACACTACATCTATTTAGGATATTTATTTCAGCATTTTTGATGTTATTCATACATTGATCAATTATTCATATGCTTCATCTATTTATTGATATTATTATACAGATTTTATAAACTCTGATCACGAAGGTATATTCTCCTCACTATACCACTTTAGAACCTGACTGCTATTCAACAGCATCTGGCATATGTGGAGGCTCACTTGAGTCCATGTAACCCACTAGCTTGGGTCAATATTTAGTAGATCCCCTTTCAGGATGTTACCATTTGGTATTAGAAAATTTTATATTCTGAATTTACTATTTTGATATAACAAAAAATATTTTAGGAAAATATCGTAAATTGGTAATGATCTGTTCTTGGGAGTAGCTAACCCATGTACACGAAAAATCAAAATTTATAGGAAGGGGAATTTATATTTTTTCTTGAATTTTCCTATTATAGTTTATTTGATTTCACCATTTGGTGATACACATGATTTGTGATATTATTATTATGATTAAGGGAGTCATTTAATCATTTTTGTGATATATAAAAAAAGTTTTGTTCTCACACATCATTTTAGGAACCCTACAAGATTGACATGCCATGAATCTGCCATGCCATATATGAAAATTTTCATTATTGCATGAAATTATTTTTTATTCCTTAATTAATATACTAGTTAGTTTATTAATGTTTTGGGTAGGGCATTGAGAAATATAATTGGTACTTAGAGTCAATTCCATAGTATAACTATTTTTTATGTATAGGCTAGAACATGAAACCTAAACAGTCAATTATGGCATGTTGAGTCATGGACCATTGTTTTCATGGACCGTAACTTGTTTTGGTTGGGATTAAATGGATGCCACACATTAGTCTATAAGGTATTTGGGACATTATTTATTAGAAGTGGTGATTGATTTGGTTTAACCATTTAAATATAATTGTAAAAAAATATGAAATTGAAAATTATGATATGGAAAGGTTGCCACAAAATGGAGTTTCCAATTTATATTGAGAGTCCATATACCGGGACCCATGATGTGAAATAGAGATACTGAACTAGACTTAGATTTAGGATTGGATAGTAGGAAGTGACTCTAGTGTTATTTATGACATTCCTCATTACGTAGTCCTAGATTTAGGAGTAGTTAGAGGGGTGTGACTTGTTTATAGGAAGGATTCAACCAGTACTATGTTTATATCTATGATCCTAATGATGTAAAAACATTTAATGAGGTATGATATTGGAATTCGTAGAGATATTCCACCACGATAAGCACTATTCATGCATCAGTTTGGTGACGAAGACCATGATTAAGAGGTGGTGGGACCTATGCCACTAGTAAAACCTCTAGCAGTTCGACTTACTACATCGCCGATTGTTCCGGATATGATTACTGAATTTTAGTTTCGAGAGGTTTTCCTACACTTTATACAAACTTTTCAAGGATCCCAGTAGCCTAACTAGTCTTTGGAAGAGCTGATGCATGTATTCTAGTAGCAATATCTTCCCATGTTTTCAGGAAATTATGGTCTATAGGCTACTAAACTATGGATTGATACTAATTTATATATTTTCAGTCATCTAAAGATAACTATTGAGAAGAGAGTGAATATTATGATATGTATGATTCAGATATCCACCAAGTACTGGTGGGATGTTATGAACTAGGATTATAGGCTTCGAGATATGGTTTGTATGGATTTACAATCCCGATTTTATGACTACTTATTTACCAAGTCTCTGAGGGTAGACCAAGATAGTGAGTTTATGCATATGAATCATGGTACAATGACTATTATAGATTATTCATCATAATTTATATTGGTTCAATCAATTTCACTTATTTATCTTGATAATGAGGCATCAAGGGTAAGACACTTCATTGAAGATCATAAGAATTCCATTCAATCATAGGAAAACATGTTTCAGTTGACTACTATACCAGAGATAGTGAATCAAGTGTTTGTTACTAGACATAACCTTAGGGAATCTGGTGGCATAGAGCATGAAAGTACAACCTATAGAATTAGTGGTTTAGTTTATAATGAAGGAAAGCAATGTTTTGAGGATTATTTTGAGGAGAATACTAGCTTGAGTATGAGTGATGGTATTTTTGTCTTTTATCATCAGTGTGAGTGGTGAGGACACATGAGGAACTAGTGTGATAGAGACCTAGTCGAATGCTGGGCATACAGAAGGATGGGCCATATGCAATGGTTCTATAGGTACTTTTCTATAGTTGCTAGTGGGAGGGGATTGACACCTACTCTAGATTAAGGATCAATATTTAGAGGTCCACGTCAAGATGGGTGATGTCACAATACGGGTTGATCAGGTTGAGGAGGTTGTTGTGGCTGATGTAGCAAGGAACCAGTTGCACCTCAAAAATAGAGTGGGCCTGCTCAGGGTAGTCAAGTTTTTTTTGACATAGTTGTGATTCAGGACAAATATATTTATTATAGAATGTACCTGAGGAGAATAGTTCTAATCCATCTATGGTGAGAGTTACAATTTTAGTAGACTCTAATCTAGTATATGTTACTTTCAATATAGGTGCTTCTCAATATTTCATATACATTCTTATTGTGGAGGTTCTTGGAATCTATGTTGAGTTTTATAATGGTGTTAGGATGGTTGATACTTTGTTGGGAATAAGATCAGAGGCTATACGCGACTGAAAATAATTACTCTTTGAGATTGGTGGGGGTCTATTCATATTGAATCTGTTTTCCTTAATATGTTAGGGTTTTATGTCATACTTGGGATGGAATGGATTGTTTCTTATTATGACCATGTCGACTATTATCGCCAAAGGGTGAACTTAACATCACTATAGGGAATGTTTCTTATTCATAAGGGTGAAGGATATGTCTTTATAGGTACAAATATACCAGAGCATCTTGGGATGGGTAGGATGAAAACCATATTACTATTTTATATCTGGATGATCAAGGAATACGATAAACTAAATTTCCATCAATAGTGAATAATTTTTGTGATATCTTACTAGAGGATTTTTCTGGTTTACCTCTAGAGTGATAGGTATAATTATCTATATAGATGGTTCCATGAGATGTATCGATATCCATTCCCCTATATAGGATGACTAATAATTAGTTGTTGGAGCTCAAGAGATAGCTAGAGGGCTTTGAGGCAAAGTGGTTTATATGAATTAATAATTCCCCATTAGAATATCTGGTCCTTTTTGTGAAAAAATAAGATTGGAATCTTAATTTATGTGTGCACTATTGTAAGATGAACCATTTGATGGTTAATAATAGATATCCTTTTCCCCAACAGATTAATTTTTGACCATCTTTGAGGTGCTAAGATTTTATCAAAAATTTATTCAAGGTCAGGATATCCCTAGGTACATTTCAAGATAACAAACATAACTCATATGTAGTTATATATTAAGTATGGTCTTTATTAGTATCTGGATATTCCGTTCCGTCTCATAAACATGCTGAAAATTTTCATGGCCTTGATGTATCGGTTTTTTCACCCATATTTGTATTCTTTTGTGGTTTTTTTGTGTATGAAATCCTGGTGTATTATCCGACTTGACACGAACATGAAAAACACCATGACATCATTATAAATACACTGAGAGAGAATATGATTTCTTCCTAGATCAAAAAATGTCTATTCTATATGGATAATATCCACTTATTGGGTCATATTATCTCATAGACAGATGTATCTACTAATGTAACCCATACACAACCCATGTAAATACTTTATATTTTTCTTAAACACTATCAAGTAGTCAAATAATTCCACATTTTAACCCATATTCTATATTTAAGTGGTACTAATAATTAACATGGAAATAATGTATTCATTACATTTAAATATGTTAAAATTTACTTGGGCTAAAAAATAGTAAATATATAAAATATATATTGAATAAAGTCCTTATAATAAATTTTTGGTTAAATTATAAAAGGCATGCATATTTTCTAACACTTTTATAATCCTTTTTTTGGAATTTAAAAAATTACCACTTTATGGTTAAGTGTAAGGCAGTACAACCATAAATCATAAAACATATCCAACTAAGACAAACCATCCTAGAGATACTGGCATACCATATAAAAAAAATTAGAAAATGGTCTTGGTGTTCCAAGATTGATCTCATCCCAATATCGAAACACCGGACGAAAAGCACTAGGTGGAAGTTAATTCCATGACATTCACATAACAAACTTCATTCCTCATGCCACTACTAGATTAAACCTCATTCCTATTCATTTCCACTTCACTAACCACCATCATTGAATGTTCCAAACCACTAGAGTAGATATAATGCTGAACCATTATAGGAAAACTCCATAGACTAATAAATGATCCACCACCAGTAGTGAATCAACCCTATAAAATAAAACCCATAGTTAAATAAAGTGGGCATCATAGATCAACTCCAATATCTTCACCAAAATAATCCTATAACATTCCCCAGCACCACAAACCATTGAACATAAGAAACTTATTATTATTGTAAAACATCAAGAGAAGTCTATATCTCTTGGAAACTTTGAATCACAACCTAATCCTAGGTTGAACACACATGAAGAGATTTAGTCAATGAAGCAGTTGAAATGTACAAAAAGTATCCCCACCATCCATAAAGCATCGACTCCTTGGAATTTTGTAACCGTACTAAATACTTTTTAATTATAATAGAGACAACAATACTGAATACCCATACCTATAAGTTACAATAATGGTATTCCAGGGAAGCTGGAATGGGAGGAACATTCAAGGAGAAAAAATATGTGAAACACCAAACACCAAAAAACTACTAGAGAACCACTAGGAGCCAAACTTCACTATCGAGTATTGAGGGCCACTATAACCCTTCCAAATAACAAATAAGGGAAAACACCAAACAAATTTTCACTCACAGGATTCACCACCGAGTGATGCACTAAAAAATATCAAACCATTATGAGCATAATAGTACTAGACCATGTATGGGTTTTTTCATAGTAGAACAGGAGGAAATACCCCATATTAAGAAAATGAGGAATTAAATATCAAGTTACAACTGATTTGACATCAACTAACTCAAATGAAGGGATAAATAATAATGAAAGGACTTCAAATATTCCAAAGAACATGAAATCACATACACCAAAACAATCCCAAACAACAAAAAATAAGCACAATCATATAGACCAGGATAGGTTCAAGGACATTGTACTAGGTGATCAGAGCCAAGGAGTAAGATATTGAGGCTCTTGAATGATATAAATTTACACAAAAGAAAACACTAATCAAAACAAAGAGGAGAAAACAAAATAAAAAAGGATAAGAAAAAAGAGGGAATAAAACCGCTTAGAATAAATATAAAAAAAGAATATATGAGGAAGTGTAGAAACTCATAGGGGAGAAATATCTACAATTATAAAAGGGGAGTGAAATGTTCCCTTTCTAAAATCCCCTAAATTGGTGCTTCGACCTAAGTCGCCACATGACCACAAGTGTACCTCTCCATATACTAGAGGTTTCAGAATAGTAGTGAGGGTCTGATAAGTCACATGGGGAGACTATTCCCTCTTTAACAGATTAATCCACAATATATGATATATGAAATAATGAAATAGTAATAAATAATCCCAAAACATTAATTCCAACTAGTTTCCAAATAGGGTACAAATCACAACCAAATACTCAATATGTCATGCCATCCAGGCTAAGAATGCAAAAATTGAAGGAAAATCCAAAATAAATACAAACATTTGATTCCACAATACAAGTCATAACTCCAAGACTAGATACTCCTTCATGCACTCCCCAATCCAAGCTCAACTCTTTTGCGTTGGTCCTTTTCCATTTTCCTGACCTGTAACCATGAAATATTCTCAAGTACCCAATGACCGCCTGAGAAGGGTGTGAGTAAAACTCAGTAGGCCACCACCAATGATGTCTACAAAATATCTAGTATAAATAGATAGTGCATGCAAGGACTCAATAAGTAACAAGTTATACATGAACACTCAGGCACCAATAGGTAGAAATACTTACTTTACCCATTTACCACATTAGTTCCATGTTTCTCATTTAGTTAATCTTTATAACTTAATTCATTTCCATTAAATGTTCCATAGGTTAAGAATTTTTATTATTTACATAATGAAATAATCCAATAAATTACTAATAATAAGTGTAAATATCAATTTCCCTATCTCTATAGTGATAGAAATTTCATAACATTCACATCACACTTACCTTGCAGCCTCAGTCTAGGTAGTTTCATCGAATGCATTTGTTATAGGTATAGATCCTCAGTCCCCTTCTCTAACCCCTGCATTATGGGGTGGGGTTTAAATCCTTAGTCTAAACCGACCCATGGGTTTAGATCCTCAAGTCCAAAACCCCATAACCACCAATCCATGTACACATTCTTATTTATCCAATAACCACATATACCATATCACAAACCTTACACAATCAATACACATTACATAAACATCTCACATGGTATTTCACACATAAATCATCCTTATGCATTAAATCATTAAAACATTTTATACTTATATAGAATAACTAATTTAACCCATTTACCTTTCCATACCTTAACCCATTTATCATGTTTAACACTTTTCATATGTCAACTCATTTCACATATACAACAATTTCTACACATTAACCCGTTTGGAATGTTTAAAAATTTATACACATTAACTCATTTGGAAGGTTTAGGAATCCATATACATTATCCCCTTAAAATATTCATCAATTCTAGTATGTTATCCCATTCAAAACATTTATCAAATCACAAGAATTTACCCATTTAACATATTCACCATTTCCTATGTATTAACCCACTTATGCATTTAATGTACATTTCAGAATTTGCTTAGTATAATTTCATTATTAGGTCCCACTCAATTCATGTTAAGGAAAAAAATCACTTATCCCAATATCAACCACTAGAAACAACCACTATTTATTCCAATAATAATTTAAAATAACAATTCAACATTTCTATCATGGATATATTTCAATATAAGTCAATTTCGTGCTTAGCGCTACCCTGTTCTATGTTTGGGAATGTTGGCGCACCCCATGTGTGGCCTTAAACTAGTCAAATCATCCTCAATGCATCCCAATGGGATCATGATGGGTCCAATTATTGTTTTAGACATCTATTTTACCAAACTCTATCAAAGGAACTAAAATAAAAACAAGTGGAAAACCAAGAAAACAACCATACATGCACAAATCTATAACAAAACCATGGGATATAACTTGTAGATCACCTACCTCGAATCTAATGATTAATTCACCCTTAAAATTTTCCTTTGTATATAAGAACCCCTTGAATTACCAATATAAGATCTATAGGAAAAAGTGGGTTTTAGGTCATAAAAAGAAGATGAGAAAATCTACAAGCCCTAATCCAGAAAAGAGAAGCAAGAGGGAGATTATACTTACCTGAAGCTTTGATCCACAACCAGAGACACTTCAAAAAACATATAAATTATAGAGATAAAACCTTGGGATCTCTTGAGGTTTTAGGTTCATTATATGGGCTAGATATAGAATAAATTGAAGGGGAATTGGGTGAGAACTTAAAAATATAGAGGGGAAAGTTTCATAATTTTTCACTTTTTAATGGGGTACACAGTTTGGATTTAAGGTTTGAAAAACCATGTGTAAATCGTGTACCAACCACTGTGAAAGTGGGGTTGAGGTTGCAAGGTTACCTGGGGATATCTGAATGGTTTGAAAATCAACCACCAACTGAGAAGAATGCCGCTATCTAAGACTACATGGTTTTGATTTTCCCCTTGCACAGTTTTATTAACGGTGAACCCTTCCTCTTGGATAACATAGTTTGGATCCACAACTATTTATAATTTTGATCCAACCATGCAACATGCACAAGATGGAAAAATTCCCCTTTCATTCATGTCCAGAACCCCAAAACACCCCAAACCTGCTCATACATCTTGAAAACCTTCCATTAATACCAATTAATACATTTGAACCAAAATTTAAACAAGGACATACCTTCATGATGTACGAGATCTTACAACCTCCCCACCTTATAACGACTTATCCTCAAGTCGCTCTTCCTAAGAATCCATGAGCTTCCAAAGTAAAGAGATTAGGCTACGCATCTAGCATATCTGACTCTATCTCCCAATTTTATTCCTAAACATTACTATGATGCCACAAAACCTGAACTAAGGGAACAATCTTGCCTCATAATAATTTACCCCTACAATCCATAATACAAACTGGATGCTCCTCAAAATATGAATCTACCACAAGCTAAACATCCTCAACATCAATCACATGAGATGGGTCAGGGTGATTCTACCAAAGTTGAGATGCATGAAAAAAAATCATGCATACCACTATACCTCTGTGGAAGTGCTAATCGGTATGCAACCGGTCCGATCCTCTCTACGATCTCAAACGACCTCTTGTACTTGGGTGCCAAATTGCCTTGCTTCTGAATCTGATGCTTCTCCAACCTTGGTGACACCCAAAGAAACACATGATTACCCACCCTGAACTCACGAGATATACGATGTTGATCCATATATGACATCCACCTACTCTGGGATGTTTCCATACACTTCCAAATCAACTAAACTTGTTTCAAAATAACCCGAATTAGACATTGTCCCAACAATTTTGATTCTCCAGCTTCCATATAACACAAAAAAGATATACACATCTATCATAGGGCACCTAAAATTGTTCCATATGAATTGTATCTTGGTAACTATTATTGTAGAAAAGCTCAAAAAGTGTGAGATGATTTTCCCATGATCCACCAAAATCTAGGACACATGATCTCAACATGTCCTCTAATACCTGAATGGTACATTCCGCCTACCCATCCATCTATGAAAAAAAAATTACTTAGAAACAAATAAGTACTATATGATCTATGTAATCCCTTCCATAATCATGATGTACAATTTGAATCTCGATATGAAAATATTTTCCATGGTACCCCATACAACCGTACTGTTTCTGGAATATACAAATCACCCAACTAGTCCAAAATGAATGTCTCTTGAACTAGAAAGAAATTATCCACTTTAGTCAAACAATCAATGAATACTTAGATCACATCATTCTGATGAAGCATCCTCATAAGATCCAGAATGAAATCCATCCTTGCATCATCCCACATCCATTATGTAATGGGAAATGACTACAACAAACCACCAATTCATTGATGCTTAGAATTAACCTACTGATAGGTAAGAAATTGTTCCATAAAAAACTCTACCTATTTCTTCATCCTTGGATACCAATACTTCCTACGAATTCCCCAATACATTTTGGTTAGACCAGGATGCATAACCCACATTAATGTATGAAAATCATGCATTAAATCTTCTCTCTTACACGTTGGAACAACAAAATATCTTGAAATGAAAAAATACCATAATCACTAATGGTCCACTTAGAAGGTGACTCCCCACCTTTAAAATTTTTATTTCAAAGAAAAAACCATGAATCCTCACATTGTTTCTCCTTGATCAAGCTTAGAAGCACATTCTGGACTACTAAGGGTGAAAGGATCTTCTACCCTTGGTCATTCTGAACCTCTAGAGGTATCTCAGTAAATAATTCCAATATCTTCTAATCTATACATGATTCCAAAATCACCTAATTCTATGCCTTTTGACCCAAGTAATCTATAACACTATTTCAATTTCCCAATGTATAAACCAAATTAAAGTCAAAGGATTTAATATATTCAACCTATATTAACTAATGAATATTTAAATCATGTTGAGAGAAGATTTACTTCAGGATTTTATGATCGGTATACACTGTAAACCATTCTTCCAGAAAGTAATGCTACTAACATTTCATGGTATGAACCACTATGACCAAACTAAGAGCATTCTTAGGGTAATTTCTTTCATGATTCCTTAAATTCCATGAACCATATACTAAAAACCGATCATTCTACATCAACACTACTCCAATCCCAACACCATATGTGTCATAAAACAAGGTATACTTCTTACTTGGATTAGGTAAGATCAAAATCCATGCAGTTTTCAATTGTATATTTATTTCCTAAAAGACATTCTCAAAAGACTCATACCACTCAAATTTGATACCCTTATTTGTCAAACCCAAAAGTGGTGCTGCCAAAAGAGAAAAGTATTTAATGAACCTTCTGTAATAATTAGCCAGACCCATAAAACATTGGATATCAGAAACATTCTTGGGCTTCTCCCAAGACACAATTGCATCTACCTTCTTTAGATCCATAGATAAACCTTTTTTGAGATTATGTTCCTCAATAAATGAACACATTCAATCTAGAAATAACATTTCTATATCTTGGAATATAGCCTATGCTCTCTTAGTATAATCAGGATGATGCCACAATGTTTGGCATGATCATCCTAAGTTTTAGATTACCCCAAGATGTCATCAAAAAATAAAACCACAAAATGATCTAGATTAGGATGAAATATTAAGTTCATTAGATCCATGAACTCTGCAGATGCATTGGTTAACCCAAAAAATCATCAAAAGCTCATACAACTCATACATGCTTCTAAAGGCAGTCTTCGGTATATTAGAAGGTCTCACCCTTAGCTTACGATACCCCAATATCAGATCAATATTGGGGAACACTAAAGCAGCTATCGTCTGGTCAAATGGATCATCGATTCATGGAAGAGGGTATCAGTTCTTAACCATCATCTAATTTAGCTTCCTGAAACCAACACAAAATTGAACCATCTTCTTTCTTGATAAAAAATAATTGATATCCCCAAGGTGAAGTAATAGGGAGAATAAAAACATTATTCTACTATTCTTCCAATTTATTTTTAAGCTCATGGGGTTCTTCTGGTTCCATTTTGAATGGTAGAATGGAAAATGGTTCTTCTCCCGGAAGTAACTCTATTGTGAAATCAACATCCCTCTTGGGTGGGAGCCCTGAGAAATCCTCATGTTACACATCCTCAAAATGATCTACCATAGTAGGAAATTTTTTTAAACTTATTCCCCATCATCAAGAATAAGGTAATACAATTGGTCTATGAGTTCACAAAACTGCTGAAAAACTGGCCCGGGATGGCCTTCACAAACATTTCATTCACCAGGATGGATATACGTGTCTCGCTCCAGATATGTTAATGTTACCCTGTGGAGGTAACAATCAATATGGTCTAGGTATAACAATATCCATTACATACCCAAATTTTGATCAAAACCCAAAATATGAATCATGAACAAGTCAAATAATAAATAGTACCCACCAACCTTGAGCGCACATCCCTTACACTACCTTATATTTTATAATCGCACCCCCAATGGTTTATTAATTTACATAACCCCACACATGAGTTCTACCACTAGCCCCAACACAACCACAAAATGAGAATAAATAAAAAAAATGTGAGGCACCTATGTCAAATAAAGAACTATCAAACATGTATGCTATAAGGATCGTACCTCAAACTGTTGATGACCCATCCTCACCACATCTAGGTGTATACCGAACTATGAGAAGCTGACCTGTCTCTCTGTCATGGGCCCCAGTCTGAGTTCCTGGCACCACCTACCCTATTGGTATTGACATTCTCAACCTAGAGTACCACATCCACTACCTCTACCACTATGACTATTTGAAATCCAACTACCAACATGATAAGGGGTAACTGATCAGCTACCTAGACTCAGAACCAGCCTCGACCCTCCCCTTGTGCTTATTTGTGGAGGGTTCTTACAAAATGTCTGTATATTCCCCATCCTTCTTTATGATCGATACTCAACCGGTTGTTGGGGCCACTGACGATGCATGTTCCCAAACCATACAAACTAAATGAAGAACACCTGGTCACCACTCTAAGTGGTTGTTCCTCTCTTCAGAAAACTCTCCACACTTCCATCCTAATGAGGATTTCTTAAATGTCAATTTCTTCCCTTGGAAGTTGCACCACTGGTCCATGCCACTAAAGACACGAACCCCCTATCTGAAGTGTCTTTTAAGTTCCCTTTTGATATAATGGATGGATTTACTACATTTTTAAACCTATCTAAATGAAATATGTTTACCTTCAACTTATTATAATGTCTAAGCCCATCCTAGAAACATCTTACCATCGTGACCTCATCTTCTGCCAACATCGGAATGAAGTGTTGCAAATATATGAAATGAATTGCATAGTCCATCACACAGATCGATCCTTGGATCAACATCATGTACTCTATATCCCTCTCCTGTCTCAACATCTTGAGATATAAGTATTACAGAAACTTATCCTAGAATTCCTTTCATATCCTAACATCTTCCAGTTGGGTCTGAACCAATATATCCCACTAGAGCTTCCCTAATCCTCAAAACATGCACACTGCCAAATCAACCCTCTTCTTAGCTAGAGTATCCAAGTGATCCAAAATCACCTAGATGGACTCTATCCAGAACATCATACCCTAAGGTCCACCCTCTCTAGAAAATGTTGGTGGGTGTTGAAACTAAAACTCTCTAATCCGATCAAACATGCTTGTCATATCCCAACATTGGTCCTATTCTATAATCTTTATAAAATATGAAAATTTCTCCAAGAACTACTCCTCTCCCTAATTACCCTGAACTATTGGAACTTCCAACCCCACTTCTAGAAAGGCATGATCAGTGACGTCCTATTGTCACCCAACCGACACATGTTAATGTTGTGGAATCTTACTAAAATTCCAAACATGAGTCTTAGAACATATAACATAAGGCTTCCACAATTTACAAAAAAGAAGGCTCGACACTATCCAAAACAACTCACCCCGCATGCACTATTCAAATGAACACTATCACACCTAAAACAATACCCTATATCATCTATACTGTGAGTTATGTATAACATGGGTAAACCAACATAATTAGACATAAATCCTTTATTATACTCCCTTTTTAAACAGTTAACTAGATTACAATGGAAAACATTCTCCTTTAAGAACATTTCTATCCTTAATGTTTGTTACAAATAACATTTTTGACTTATTGAAAAATCATTATAGAAAAACATTTAAAATCATTCACACCACTTCATTAAACAAAACCCTCTAACCATTCATTAACATTATTCATTTTTACTCATTTCCGTCTTCTTTATTAGACACCATTTTCTTTAATTTTTCATGAAAGTAAAATTCATCCTATGCTTTAGGTCCCACACACCCATCCTGTGTGTTCCTATCAGGATGAATTCCACCTATATCTCTAGTTTCTTATGATTATGTATGAATATAAAACCTCGTGATATTCTAGCCATGAGAAAAACATCATAAAACAATTACATCAAACGAAATTTGCATCTCCCAATGGTGAAATATTATTCAATCAATAAAATCACACAACAAAAACAGTAACCCTACCAAAGGTGTCTTGGGTTTTCCTTCATACATGGGTTAGAGACTCCCAATAATATGCTCATTTATAAATAACAACACTTACTAACCATACATCTACCATTCCAAATAATAAAACCATATATAAGAAACACTCTAATACCACATTGTAACATCCCTGACCCGGAAGCCACTAAACCATGGCTCTGAGCCAAGTCACTACATGACCTCAACCACACCTCCTCATAAGATAGAGGTTTCCAAATAGTGGTGAGGGTTTGATAAGTCACTTGGGGAGACTATAACCTCTTTTACATATTAATCCATAATAGATAACATATGAAATAATAAAATAGTAAGCCAAAATCCCAAAACATGCATTCCAACTAGTTTCCAAACAAGGTACAAATCACAACCAAATAGTCAATATGTCTTGCCATGATAACAGTGCTAAAATTGAATGGAAATACAAAATAAATACCAAAAGATAAACCCCCAAAATGGATCTTGACTCCAAGTTCATACCCTCCTCCATGCACTCTCCAATCCCAACTTAAATCCCTAGTATAGGTCCTTTTCCCTTGTCCTAACTTGTAACCATGAAATCTTCTCAAGTAACCAATGATAGCCCGAGTAGTGTATGACTAAAACTAAGTAGGAAAACACCAATGGTGTCTAAAAAATATAAAATCTAAACAGATATTGTATGCATGAACTCAATAAATAACAAGGTAGACAAGATAACTCAAGTTTCATTTGGTAAAAATGCTTACTTTACCCATTTACCACACTAGTTACATGATTCTCATTTAGTTCATCTTCATCACTTAATTCATTTTCATTACATGTTCCCTAGTCTAGGAATTTACATTATTTACACAGTGGAATATGCCAATTAATTACTAAGAATAATGTTATAAATTAAGTTCCCTATCTCTCTATGGATAAAAATTTCACAATATTCACATCACACTCACCTTATAGACTCGGTCAAGGTTGTTTCATCCAATGTATCCATTAGAGGTATAGGGCCTTGGTCCCCTTCTCAAACCTATGCATTATGGGGTGGGGTTAAGAGCCTCACTCTAACCTGACCCGTGGGAATATATACTCAAGTAAAATACCCCACAACTACTAAGCCGGGTGCACATTCTTATTTATCCATTTTCTACATATACTATATCAGAAACCTTACACAATCAATACACATAACATAAAAATTTCACATTCCATTTAACACATAAATCATCCTTATGATTTAACCCATTAACACATTTACCCCTTACTTAGCACAAATTTTTAAACCCATTTCCCTTACCTTTCCTCAACCCATTTATAATATTCAACACTTTCCATATGTTAACTCATTTCCCATATTCAAAAATTTCCATACATTATCCCATTTGGAATGTTTATAAATTTCACACATTAACTTATTTGGTATGTTTTTACAATCCCTATACATTTACCACTTAACATATTCGTCAATTATATTATGTTATCTAATTCAGCACATTTATCAACTCACAATCATTTACTCATTTAACATATTCACTATTTCATATGAATTAACCCACTTATTCATTTAATTTATATGTACTAAGTCACTTGGCATAATTTCTCTATTATGCACCACTAAATTCATGTTAATATAAACAAACCATTATGCCAATATCAACCACAAGAAACAAACACTATTGTTTCCCATCATAATTCAAACTAACATGTCAAAATTTATATCATTGATCCATTTCAATATAAGTCAATCGTATGCTTAACACTATCATTATCTATGTTAGGGAATGTTAAATTACCACATGGGTGGCCCTAAACTTTTCCAATAATCCCCAAAATATCCCAAGGGGATCATGATGGGTCCAGGTTTCAGATGCTTTCACCAGGGCGCACATCCATATTTCTAAGAGGACGTGCTCATTGTTTCCCTGCATTCCTGCTTTCCAATGGTGGGAGACATCCATCAATTATTAAGGGAAAATTACTCCTTGATCAAAATGGGATGATGGGATGATGGGATGTGGGTTTCTAATTCCATGGATTCCTCCTTAGAGCTCGTTACCTATCCCAGGTCTCCCTCATAGACATAAGACATTGTTCGTGAAACTATTCCCAGTGCCATGTCTTCATGGACGCTAGTTAATTACGCATATCCTGTATTGACATTCCAAGGGGTCAATTCAGGGCAAAAACCTTTGGTTGGGGGGGGGGGTAGTCATGTTGGACATCTCTAGATTGTCTGGATGCTGGAACACTGATGCATCTGGGTTTATTCCCCTTATTATAGGGCTTTTAAACGGTGTGGAAGCCCAAGGCATCCCACGACGAGTGTGGGAAATTATATTCCATCAGAATTTCTCTGAGGTTTTCCTCAGATTCCTATGTTTGAAAAATGGTATGCCATGAGTTTAACATCTAGTAGATGTGGATTAGACTGATCAGAACACTGATAAGAGTGGATCATATGGGTGAAACCTCAAGATGGAACACTGATGTCAGGGCTAATGCTTGTTTAGTTACCCAATTACTGCTAGGAGCAGTGAGAAAGTGAGTGACATGATCTCACTGGGATGTGGCGGCCCAGGTAAGAATCAGGATAGATATGAATGGTTGAGAGTGGATGGATAATAAGATTGAACTGTCATGAGGATGGCCGTGATGTTGGTCATGAGCCTCTGATAGGCTTTCGACATATCCCTGTGGCAAGGAATCAAAGTCTACATAGTTCAGAATGAGTGGTATAGAATCAGGATGTACACATAGGACAAAAAGCCCAACAATATATTGGGTCTTACACATGGTTAGCAACCCGAGTTAGTCTGACGCCTAGGGGGAGGACTGGAGATGTGGGTCCCAATAGGGGGACACTGAAGTTTACTAGTGTTTGGTGTTGAACCTCAGGGAAGCTCCCTACGTACCCTACCTAGTAGAGTGAGATCAAACCCATATAGTTTTTATAAAATTGGGGGTATGACTTTCCATCAGTTGGGGATACAACAAATTGCCACTAGATGGGGTACAATGATTTATCATTGGATTGGGTAATGGATTACCATTGGTTAGTGAATGCAATGGATTACTGATGGATGGGTTAAAATGTCTTACCACTGATTGGTGAACACAACGTCTTATCCTCAATTGGGATCAAACCACATGGAGGCCTCTTATGTACCCTGTATAAGAGACAGGGATCAAAAACCATATAGTTTGAAATGGGCCTTGTGGTATTTGGGGTTAAACAACCAGGAGGCTTCCTACATACCCCGACTAAGATATTGGGATGAAAACCCACATAGTTTGAATGTGTACAGTTTAGTATCATGCAAGACAAACAAGAGGAGTATAGTTTAACGTCATGTAGGATGGGGTGGACCGACATGAAGTGGTTGGGAATGATGGATGATGGGATTGAACCTCAGGGAGGCTTCCAACGTACCTTGTCCAGGGGATAGGGATCAAATTCCACATAGTTCGGAATGGAGGATATAGTTTAACGTCATGCGGGAAGAATGTGTACCGACGTGGAGGGGGTCAGGAAAGGTATATTTTGGGATTTAACCTCAGGGAAGCTTCTTATGTACCCTGTCCAGGGAATCGGGATCAAAGTCCACGTAGTTCAGAATGGAGGCTTGGGGCTTGCACGCTAAGGTGACCCATGATGAATGTCATGGTAGATTCTTACTCTAAGCCCATGTGAGTCATGCTCGGTTTGAGAAACAAGATATATCAAAGACCTAACGATTATGTCACAAAAGGTGTGTAAGTGGGGAATGAAGTAGGGCTTATACGTGGTTAGCAGCCCAAAGAGGAAACATGGGATTATCTTTAGTTAACGGCCCAAGGAGATGGAGATTGGGACTTATTCCCGGATGGAGGCATGAATAAAGACAAAACCTAGAGGGAGAGGGATGGGGTAACGAAAGTCCTTATGCCCATATCTCCCCTAGTATTTGGTATTGAAGAAGAAAGGAGGAGTAGGGATGCTGCCTCCTTCGAGAAAGGCTAGAGACTTACACCAAGATGGGTTCTCTTCCCCGCGGACAGACGTTGTTCCATCAAAGAGGATCTCATTCCATGTGAGGAAGATCTCACTACTATGGAGATGAGCATGCATGAAGAATGTCTGAGATGGGGCACCCCATGTATAATTCATGGGGCGAGGCAACAGTTTAAAGTCATGTGCTAAGGATGATGGTGCATGGTAGTTTGACGACCTATAGATCGGATGATATGGGTTCACTCTGCATCCCTAGGGCTTACATTACTAGAACACTTTAAACCTTGGTGAAGGAAATTCACTTGCAATGTTCTAGAATTGGGGGGTTGTGGAGTGATCCATTGAGGGGATCATGTTAGCATGGCTATGAGAACAAGAAATATATGTTAGCATGCCTATGTGAAGAAGCTTGTGGCTAAGAAACACAATGTGAAGCAGCACCCAAGGGACCTTGAAATTACTTCATACGAACCTGGAGGGTCATACCGGAGAAGGGTTTGCAAAGAAAATGGGTTCACAGGACAAGACCTTGTGAAGCTGGGGTGCTCCATTTAGTGGAGGGGCTTTTCAAAGGGGTATGCTTCACGAACTGTGGTGGCCTAGCCTAGGCGTAGGGTATACATCCATATAAAGGGTGCTTCATGAAGTGGAAGGGATTTCAGAGAGTAGGACTTCACAGAGCAAGGGTACCTATCAAAAAATAGAACTATGAAGCACTGTGATTTTCCAATCATAGTGACCCTTCCATAGCATATGGTTCAAATGTGCATGGAGGGTGCTTCGTGAAGTAAGAGTGCTTTGCGAATAACTGAGTCCTCTTAGGGATATCCTTCCTTTGGGACAGCCCACGGGTTCCATGAAGGGCATACCTTCTTAAAGAGGGGTTGTATTTGAGCTAAGGGAATGCTACTTCACAATGATCTGGTACCTATAAGATATCATTTTTATCAAGGTTTTTTCAGATCAAAAGGTACTTCGCGATTTGAGAGTTGAGAAGATGAAAGGTCCGAGTATCTATCGTTTGGGCTCAAGGGGATCCCAATATTTATAGGTTAGGGGTAGTACGAAGTAGGGATAGATTTGTGTGATTCCATGTGGTTCTCTGCAATTTGGACACAGATAGGGTCAATTTCGTCATAACCATGGAGTCGACCGTCACCCCCCTTGGCATGAAGCTCTTCTTCGCTCACTTCGTGGTGCTTGCAGAGGCTCTCATCAAGTTTGATAAGATCACAGAGTTTGATTTGGCTCTCTCTGCGGTGCGCAGCTTCCGGTCAATTACGTCATAACCATAGAGCCTCCCCCCTATTTTCTCTACAGAGACAAAAAAGGGTCTTTGGGTTTGCACCAACTGCGGTGCTATGGGGCTCCGCAAATGCCACGGGGCTAAGGGGTTCCACGAATGGGCTTTGTGAGGCAGCCTCTTTTGAATTGGTTTTCTCTCTGCGTCCTTTTCCTCTGCACATATTTTAGAGTCAACAAATGCCCCCCCCCCCCTTAGACTTGGAAGTGAGGAGAAATTTGGGTCTAATTATAAGGGTCTATTGCGAAAATTTTTAGGTTAATTGCAAAGTAGGATCATAGAGCCGGGTCGTGATGCGGAGAGGTGACACACAGGTTGAGAGCACCTCCAAGCTCACCACGGTTAGACGCACCATGAAGAAAAGGGGTGATGTTGCCTATAAATAAGGGATGATGACCTATCTTTTTTCCTTTATCATACTCTTGGTTTGGTTATTGGTCTCTCGATTCGTGAAGCTCCGTGTGCTCTGCGATTGCTCTTTGCGAATCAGTCCATTTTGATCTGCGGTGCACAACGAGTCCTTCGACTCTGCAGGGGTGGGCTCCTAGATTAAGGTCATAAAGTGGATCATTAAGAGTGGAATTGATTCAATGAAATGTTTGCAGGGTGGATAATTAGTTGAACCAGACTCGTAGTTCCCATAAATAGATTTTAGTTTAGTGTTATAGAACTCAGACCAGGCTGGGCAGAGATAAGGAAGAAACATTGTGTAGTTATCCAAAAACCTGACGCGAATGAGAACCTAAGAGGTGCTCGCCACACCACATGCTTCCCACGGATTTCAGGCCAAGATTCCAAAAAAGGTTGCAGGATTTAAGATCCCTGGGTCTAGACATGCAGAAAAATGTCTTGGCATTCCTACGTATTCCATGAAGATGGGAATAAAGCCACACATGGTTCTATAAAATTTCTCATAGTTTTCTGTCCTGTCTCAAGGACAGTCAGATGTTAGTTTAGTGGTATTAGATCTCAGACCATATTTAGAAAGGAGGGAGGGAGAGACATGATGCAGTAATTGCAAAACCTGATGTGAATGAGGTTGAGAGGAGTCCATATCACACTATGTGATTCCTAGGGAGGTTTTAGGTCAAGGGACCGAAAATGAAAGTTGGTATGGGCCTGAGGAAAAGTGCATGGGTGTTATTATTTACCCCATAATGATGTGGATCAAGCCATACATAGTTCTATAAGCAGCATGGTAGGTTAACAATTCCAGGGACAATACTATCGTGCGGGTTTGGCCCACACAATAAAAGAAGTGACATTTGATAGATATTGTATGTTCTTTAGGATAGATGTGTGTTTTTTTTTGTGAAGTGATAAACCTAGGATGAAAAATCCAGCCGTTGTTACAGAATTCAAGCCATATTCAGGCATTGAAAAATGGTATAGTGGATAACCTCTACCAAACATGATGTACCCTCAAGTGAGGACATCACAATGTAGTGTCATTTTTCATCATGTAGCTAGGATGATTATGTCATAGTTTAGGGTTGTATGATAGGACCAACCCATAAATTTTAACATCTTTTATTAAAGACATAACAGTTTCTAGTCATTTGGGACTAGGAAACATAGTTTAAATTCATATGGATTGGACACATACATGAGAAACGAGGTTTTAGGGGAGAATGCAAATGGCATGATAAAGCATACCCGACGTGAATGAGGATGAGGTCCACACCAAACCATGAAAGATTCTGAGGAAAATACCAGGGGCCAAGGGGGAAGAAAAGGTCAGAGAATATGGGGCTAGACCTATGGATGAAAATTATAGGTGTTCCTATATATCCCATGGGGATGGGAATCAATCCATACATAGTTCTAACTGTGTAGTTTAACATCATGCATGACAAGAGGTAGGAGGGAAAAGCTCCTATAAGGGGAGTACATGGTGAAACTATTGTAAACCCAACACGAATGAGGAAATAATCCCACACATGCCACACCATGAAATACTTTGAAAGTCAGGGCCAAAAGGCTGAATAGAATAGGTAATTAGTAGAACCTGAGTTGGACCCAAAGAAGAAATTCCTGGGCATTCCAACGTATCCCATGAGGATTGTAATCAATCCATACATATTTTTTCATTGTGTAGTTTAACATCTTGTGGGATAGACATAAGTAGATCTTATTTTAAGGACTTAGAGCTTGGACCATAGATAAGCAAGAATATTCCAAATGGGTGCAAACCAAAACCAATTCCCTTAGTCCACGTGAGCTACACTATATGTTATAAACAAGGGAGGAGAAGGTCTTTGCAACTCATGGAATACACACAAAGGGGAAATTGGTTCAAAGCCCCAAATGACACCTCACCGGGGTTTTTTCCTCATAATGTACAAATGTGCACTAAGGGAATGTACCAAGAGTGTCAAAATTGCACTTGGACATGATGGAGTGGAAAAGAATGCGAATAGTGCAACAATCATTTAGGGATTGATGGGGTGGCATGATGATGGATAATAACTATTGACCATGTTTGAGACACAACATCAATATTGTGTGACCTGAAAAGGGAACAAAAAACGAGCATCGACCGCTTACCATATTCTCAACGTGATAATTATATCAATTTGTTGTTTGAAATTCTTAGGGACATTATCCCAAGGTGGTAGGAGGGCACGAGGGCCAAACATCCATGTCTTTCGGGGGTCCTTTAGAAAAATAGAGACGATGAAAGGCTAAATGGAGGGGGACATGAAACATGAAAATGGGCGATAACATGTCTATATAGAATCCAACACTCTAGGCCCTGAACTATAGTGCTCTTGGGGACATTGGTGAACTACCAATGAAGGTCGAGGGGACCAAATCAAGAGTATAAAACTCAAAAAGATGAGTATAGAATATGGGGAGAAAGAGCTCTTATGAATGAGAGATAAGTGGAATGTATATTACAAACCCTAATGGAATGAGGACATAAGCTCATACCACACCGCATACCCTTCTCCTGGAAGAACTCAGGCCAGGGGGGATAGAAATATGAGGTGGTTTCTAAGAAATAGGACTGGGATCGAAGACTAATTTTTTTGGTTAGTCATACGTATCCCATGAGGATGGGAATCAAGCCACACATACTTTTGGAAAATGATGTTCTGTTTTACATCATGCAGAAAGGACGCAAATATGGGCAAGGTATCTCAACAAGGACTATGTACGGAAATGAGAGTAACTCGATGAGAACAAGGACATAAGCCCAGATCACACCGTACAATCCTAAATGACAACATAGGCTAGAGAGTCGAAAATTTCTAGGGACCTTGGATGGGAAGTCCAAGCTAGTTCATAGTTTAACATTTTGTGGTGAGGACAATAGTGCTTGGCAGTTTAACGTCATGCAACTTCAATGAGATATACATGACTCTTTATGTGGGTATTGCCTTACCAAATCTTCTAAGACCAGATGAACAGTGATCAGTGTGGGAAACAAGGAATATGATCAGGCTCTCCCTAACAAATAAGGGTACGACATTGAGGGAAGGAGATCAGGCAGGGTCTACCTTGACCAGACTAACACTCCTTCATGAGGCAGACTAATGTTTGAAGGGATAACAAGACAAAATGAATCACTTCACCCAATATTTGGGACATATAGGGGCGGTGAAAATGCTGGAGGATGACTGTTGACTGTATTCTAAACACAACATTTACATCGTGAGACCTTGAATAGGAACAACAAATGAGGGTCGACCGCTGACAATTTTAGTAATACGGGACTGGTATCAAACTGTCATCCAAAATCATTGAAGACATTGGCTTGAAATGTTTAGAGAGACATAGGGCCTATAATCCATGCCATTCAATGTTCTTTTTGAAATCTAAAGAAGACGAAGACCCAAATAAAGGGAATGCGTGAAGCATGAATATGCTTGTTCAGTTTAATGTCATGTAGGATGATGAAAGGGGTGGGGATCTCTAGGTAGAGGGATACATAGTGCGGTCATAATGAAATAGATGTGAATGGGGGAAAAAGCCTACACCACACCATGTGTTTTGACCCAAGGGGATCCTAGAGTTTGGGACTGGGCCTATGGAATAACTGTCTAGGCATTTCTATATATCCCATGAGGATGGGAATCATGCCATACATAGTTCTAAAAGGGCCATGTAGTTTAATGACATACAATGAGAATGTGGGAGGATAAAAGAATGAGGAGGGGCATATGGTGTGACCATCAAAATCTTGACATGATTGGGGGATAAAGAAGCCTACACTAGACCATGTGGGATCCTCCAAGAGAACTACACCAATGAGGAGTAGTAAAAGAGAATAATTTGGGGGTTGGACTCTAAGATGAGGCATCTGAGTGTCCCTATGTATCCCATGAGAATGAGAATCAAGCCATATATAGTTCTTGAAGGTGCAGTTTAACGTCTTACAGGACAATGGATATAGAAAGATCATAGTTTAAGGTCATAGAGATGTTGCCATCTTGTGGTTTATTATCATGCGGGACAACAGCAATGCAGTTTTACATCCTTCAACTTGGACATATCAAACATTTTAACATTGTGCGGTAAAGCCATCACAATTTATGGTCTTGTAGGACCAGATACAGTTTAACTTCATGTGGGACAACATACAGTTTAATGTCATGTAGGACAACAAAGCAGTTTATTGTCATGAAATATGTGATATATTAAGGTCATGTAGGACCATATCTTACTCAGGAAAAGTATTTGTTGAGGAATTTGACATTGGTGGCAGGAGTTATACACTCACACTCCATAGTAAACAGGGAGTATGGGCCATTGGGATAAACCTTGTGAATGATGTTATTCCCTTTCCATTTGGGCTCTAGTTGGGGTGGTTTCTATATATGTATCATTGGTGTCCTCAAGGCCAAAAGCATGTCACCTTTCAAGAAAGAGCGAAGGTGGAATTTCTTGTTGAATGCCCTGGCTATCTTGTTATGAAGACTTTCTAGATTGTGTACGGAACAAAGTCTATTCTCATCGAGTGCTTCCAATATATACAGATGAACTTCAGTTGCCTTATCATGCACTTCCTAATTGTAACAACTGTACTTAATAAAGTCAACAAAATCATGGTGGGAAGGATGACCTCCATTCCGTACACCAGGGAGCTTTCGACCACCTATGTGGAATTGCGAGTTATTGTCTGATAGGCCCAGAGGGCATTGAGGATGTTGTATAGAAAAATCTTCTTATTATGGCTAACCATATTTAGAAATATGTTTGAGAGGAGTTTTCTAAATGCCTCAATCTACCCATTTTCCTACACGTGATAGCAAGAGGTACAGTTAGAACCGATGTTGTACTTGGTGCACAATTTCTTCAACTCGGCTACCTGGAAGTTGGTGCCATTATCGGTGGGGATGACACGGGGGACTCCAAATCAGTAGATGATGTTGGTGCTCACAAATTAAATGACAGAACTAGCATTGAAATCCTTGTGCAGAACTGCTTCTACCCACTTGGAAAATAAATTTGTATCAGTCAGGATGAACCTGCACTAGCGAGCTTTCACTGGTGGATATGGTCCCACAACATCATCGAGTCCCCAGACCACAAAGGGCCAAGATTTCTTAGTAGTTTGCAGAGGTTATGGTGGCCAATGTACAAAATTATCCTAAATTTGGATTGCATAGCACCTATTGGAAAACTCAATATAGTCACAGATCATAGAGGGCCAAAAATACCCCAACCTATGGATCTGGTGAGATAGTTTCATCCCGACCTAATGAGCCCCACAAGAACCAACATGCACATCCGACAAGGCCTGAGAAATATCACCCCCTTGAATACAATGGAGGAGAACCCCATCAAACCTAGATTTTTAGAGGATCTTCTCAATATCGGGACCACTCTAGAGGGTAAACTGTAATGCACAACATCAGATTCTCTCATGCTGGGCTGGATCTGCCAAGAGATTACCATGATGAAGATACTCAACAAAGGGGGTCCTCCATTTTGGAGTCTCCTCTAATGATATGGCAGGGAGACCTGGGGGTCTTGAAATACATGCACCAATGGTAATGTGGATTACCTGCGGGCTATCATCATTGTCCAGAGTGATGGGAGTGATGAATTTCTGATGTGACATATGAATAATCAAATCAACCTAGTTAGGTTCTGCAAGAGATGAAGCCACACTAGCTTGGGTGTCGGCCCGATCGTTCTGGGGCCGAGGGACATGAGTAACCTCTGGCCGATATGAGAACTGGGCCATCAACTGGAAGGTACGTTCCAACAATAGTAAGATCTTCAGATTTCTAATGACATAGTCACTGTTGATCTATTTGAGGACTATTTCAGAGTCCCCTTTCACTTGTAAGTGAGGAAAATCAAACTCGAGGGCCATCTTGGGACCCATTATGAGAGCCTGGTACTCTGCCTTATTGTTGGTACAACCTTTTGACAACATGAATGAATAATAAAGAACAACCCATATCGGCGTGATGAAGATAATACCCAGGCCCACCCTATTGAGCCTGGGATCATTGAGTCTTCTAATGGCAGGACATCGGGATGCACCATCAAAGTGAATTTTCCAACACAGAATGTCTTGGTCAACCAAGAATATTGCCTCACCAGGAAAATCAAGATCTAGGGACTATTTTTTGGGATTTGGATGGGATGTAAAATAGTTTTTCAATGACTTCCCCTTAATAGCCTTCTAGTGGATAAAACTCACGTCAAAAAGCTGGAGGATCATTGCACATGGAGCAAGATATCCTATTAACAAGGGGAGGTTCAGGATATACTTTAGTGGATCCACTCAGGACACTAGCTATATCGTATCGTGCTACAAGTAATGTCACAATTTCTGCACTGTAAATACAAGAACAAGGTAGCTCTTCTCCATAGGGGAGTATATGGTATCTGCAAAGAGAAGCATGTGGATGAGATAGTAGATACTGTTCTCTATCCCTTTGTTGTTTTTCTGGGTGAGAAGGGCACTGAGGGATCATTCCATGGTGGTCACATAAAGGACCAAGGGATTTTTAGAAACTGGTGGCATCAGAATTGGAGGTCGTGACATGTACTTCTTGATTTCTTTAATGGTAGTCTGACAATACTCATCCCAATGATAATCAATACCCTTCCTCATGAGTTGGGAAACGTTCCTACACTTCCCATCCATATTCGAAATGAATCATTATATATAAGCTAAGTGTCCATGAAAGCCTTGAAATTCTCAGATTTTTCTTAGGGGATACATCTGGATGATGGCCTTGATCTTCTTCGAGTCAATCTCATTTCCGAGGTACCTAACAATTAATTTGAGAAACTTTCCTCAAGTGTCCCCTTCAAGGTATTAATTTTTATATGGCAGGATCAGAGGAATCTGAACACTTTCTCAAGTTCTTTGAGATGGTCCTGGTGCTGGCGAGATTTGACCACCAATCATCCATGTTGTAATCCACCAATGTCCCAAGGATCAGCTTAAATATACGATGCATGGAACACTGATAGGTGGAACCTATATTCTATAGACCGAAGGGCATTACCTGGTAACAGAAAGTACCCTATGTTTCTCTGAAGGTTGTAGAATCTTCATCATCGAGGGCCATTCAAATTTGGTTATACTAGGAATACCAATCCATGAATGAGAGTTCCTAAAATCTAGCGGTAGTGTTAATTAATAGATCCATCACATGAAGTGGGAAATCATCCTTCAGATAGTGATGATTGAGATCCTATAAGTTGATACACGCTTTAATTTTTTCGGTTTTCTTTCTGACATACACAATGTTGGCTAACCATCTGGGGTACTATACCTCCTTGAAAAATTTGGATCTGATGAGATATTCAGCCTTTACCTTGACCATGTCACCATGAGAAGGGTGAATCTTTCTAGGAGGCTTCTTGAACCCGAGATGATTAACTGGAAGATCGATGGGGTGGAAGATGACTTGGGGTTTTAGTCCTGACATCTCTTCATAACTCTAAGAGAATACACAATGGTGCTACTTCAGGAAGTTCACATATTGATGTTGCTCTTTGAAAGACATAACAACACTGATCAATGTAGGTTTTGGATCCATCTCGCTTTCGAGGTTCACCTGTACCTATTCATCGACTATGGTGGAGACACCTTCCTCAAAATCATGAGGATCATCCTACAAATATTCTTCCTAACTTATAGAGGGGGGATCCCTAGTGGGAGGTGATTCCTCTAGGTGGAAAGATCCTGATAGGGCACTAGAGCCAGCCTGAGTAGCGATAGAGATTGCATCGGGGGACTCTTACACTGCTGAAAACATAGCGATGAAAGCTTTCAACCCGATCCGATGTGGCCTTCAAACCAAGGGGTAACAATTGATGATATCAAAGTAATAGTGTCTTGTTAGATTAATCTGGTTTATCCTGGCCTGATGAAACAATCAAGTATTATGTATTTCTGTTTTCATGGGGTGGACATCCGGATACCTTATGGGAGTAGGGTGCTCTGGGATTACCTGGGCCTGATTCATATAAGAATACGAGGTGATCTTCTGGTGTCGATTAGAATTGGGAATGTGATTCCCCCTCATACTAGATACCACAAGTCATTGTCCTAGAAACAAATTCATGGATTCCAATCGATGGATTGGGAATACATAGGCATCATCTAGGCCTATCCATGGGTCAGTCAAAGCCGTAGCAGGTTCACATTTTCTAGCCTAGATCTTCTTGTATTTTCTCTTGAAATAGTTGGCATCCAAGTAGTGGGATTCACAAGAGAAAAAAGGAGACACGTCACCTTAGAGTATGCCTAATTGAACATTAATGGATTACTTCGGGCATTGATGATACGAGGAAGGAACTGTTGCGTGTAGATGGAGCCATGGCTTACCCATCAACACATTGTAGGCAATATCCTGCAAAATAACCATGAACTCGGTACTGGATACCAGAGCAAAGAACTGGGTCTTTTCTAACTACTGTCAGTTCTGTCCTTTCATAACCTTTATTTTTGAGGTCAGAGGGACTCAGATAATCTTTGGACAAACGCATTTATCAGAGTGTCTGTGTAGGTATAAGGTTGATCCCAAAGCCTGTGTCGACAAGACAGTGACGAACCTCTACGCCATTGAAGTGGCCAGTTAAATATAATGGGAGGATGTTCCCCTCTATAGGGGAAACTTCATCTTATCCTAATAAGGGGATAATGGCTTGACATTCTGTGTGCTCATATGCCTCAGCATGGAAGGCTTCTCTAGTTGCTACCTCTGTCTCAAACTAGATGAGGCTTCTTAGAGCCTCATAAAGGGCTTTGCGCATGTATGGTGATAGGAGAAGAGCCTCAAGGATGGAGAGACTCTCAGGAATTATGGTGATATTCTTAAGAACATAATACTTCCACTCCATGCACGAATTTTTGCTTACAAGAGGTCTTTCTACAGCAGAAGGTATGGCAGGCCCTCTTGGTTGGATGGGAAACCGACTGGTGCATGGAGTATCCCATTTATCGCTAGTCAAAACTCATGGATCAACCACTATATGTGGTCTAGAAGAGAGATTTTGGTTTTTAAAAGAATGTGACTGGTCATAGCACGGTCGGGGAGAATCCTACTGATTGAGTAGTACAAATGACGGTGAATACGATCCTGGTGAAATCAGATGAGAAGACTGTGTGTGCTGAGCTCTTCATTTGGTTTATTATCTTGTTTCAGTGGCATGCACAACTTGGATGGAGGTGCTGACCAAATAATTCTGATGAATATCATTACCAAAACCTCTTCAATGATGGAAATAACTGGGGATGTTGGGAGGATCCATTTGGCACTTCTCATTGTCAGGAATCATGTAGAGGTTTACCAGATCTACAATATTAACCGAAGTGTACCCTTCACTGTCACTTGAAGAATCCTCCATCACTAGAGGGTCCCTGTGGGTAATCATCATCTCTGGAGGCATGAAGTCACCAAGATTAAGGGATGACTATGGCATCGGTGGGGGGATTTGTTTTCCCTTATGCCACTAAACCATGCCCTTCTGGGAAGAGGGAGGCTGAGACATCGATGAAGAAGTAGTAGCTGGGGATGGAACAGTAGATTTTGAATGCTCAGTTCAGTTCAGACGTGCATGGATAATTCCATGGGAACAAGCAACAATATTATGGTCCATCCAGTGATCATAATTTTGGGACCCACAGTTAGGAACTTGCTGCCACTCACCTCCATTGTCACAATCACTGTCAGGCTATATGGACCCACATGCCACCTGTTCCGGTGTTGGACACAACCTAACTATTTTGTTATCAACTTGGTCTTGAATCCATTATTTTAACACATATCATTGTTTGAGGGTATGACCCATGATCTATTGATAGGGGCAATAATTAGGGTGATTAGTGAGATCTTCTTTTTTGGGCCTCCTGCATTCCGACAAATGCAAGAGTCCTTATTCCAAGGTGCTTCAGAAGTAACCGGAAACCTGAGCCTCATTAATTTACTAGGTTTGGTTTCTTCTATCAAGGAAGTGGGATATGGGAGCCCAGCCCTGTGGAGGGGTTTGAGGAGCCTACCATGGAGGTAGAACCTAGTTATCTCACCTGGCTGGTGGCAGCTCATTATGTGGGGGTGCCTGCTGATTCTGAGGTGGACGCTGCTAGGACAGACGCTATGCCTAAGGTAGCGGACCTATGCGAATCTATGGAGGTGGCTCTACCAGTAATAACTTCAGTTTCCTGGGGGCCTCTATTTAGGCCACTTTGGCTAGTTCGGCCTTCACAACCCTTCTTTCAGGGACTACAGGAGGCAATGGATGCACCTATTTGGCATGCTACAAGGCTTACTCTAGCCACTGGGCCTTATCAATGAAATCCCATAATCCACTGAGGTAATAATGGGTGATGATAGAGGGGATCGGTTTTGTCTCGACATTCCCCACACACATTGTTAACAGCTACTCCTAAGTTAACGACATGTCAATAGAGTATATGAGTCCTTTCCACCGGGTGACAAGGTCTGCGACACACTCTTTAGGACTTTGCTTGCACTTAAAGAGGTATGTAATACTCATCTTTTGAGTGGTAGAACTAAACTGGTAAAGATATTATCTACAAAGATCTTCCTAGCTGGCTACTGACCTAATGGGTAGCTTGCTATACTAGAAAAATGCAGGCCCTTCCAATTTTTGTACAGAACACCAGAGTTCAGAGGCCTCTTATTACGTTGGAGTTCCCAACATGGGTCCACAACTCAAGATAAGGTGAGAAAGATGTTTAAATGGGTCACCTGTCCCATTGAAGGGGTAAAACATGGGGTTATTGAAACCCATGGGTGCCAAAATATCATCCACCCATGCCCAATATGGCTTGCCGTCAGGCGGAATCACCACCTGTAAAGTTTCTAATGCCTCAAAGTGAGTAATAAGTGCCACTATTAGATCATTTGGGAGGGGATTCCTTTCATTGAGAGGGCTAAAAACCACCATTGCATTGGCAGGTTCATCAACATGATAATCAGGCCCAACAGCTCGTGGACGGGCTGGTGGGACGACCTATAGTGCAGTCGAGGGGACCTCCAAAGATCATCGTGCCACTCAAAGGGATTTAGGGTGGCGTATCGTTCCCTCTTCCCATAATCTTCAGCCTCAATCCTATATATATGGGTAGGATGGTTGGGGTCACCCTGAGGAAACTCACTAGGGGGGAATTTTACCTTCCCCTACTACCCTAGTCGAGGATCACCGTAGTCTGGTCGCTGCTCCGTAGCACATTTTGAAAAGAGGTCATCAACCATTTTATTATTCTCCATGAGCTGTTGAAACAACATGGACTTTTTAGGATATTCATTTGACTTCTAAACTAATCCTGATGGTTCATAGGGTTTTACGACCCCAAGATTCTCTTTTCCCTTATTGGGATTCCGACCAATGGCTAATGACCCATTTGGTACATTAATACCCAGTAAATTTCTTTGCTGATGAGTAATCCTTTTCAATGGATCCAATAGGTGTGAGAATACATTTAGGGGGTAAGTCCTCATAAATCAGCTCTATTCCTTTCCCTCCCTCTTCTTTATTGGCCATATTAACCGTGAACCTTCCGGGAGGCATATCCTAACTAAAAATTAACATTTTTATTGATTTTGAAATGGCCACCACACAAAAATCCACAAGGTAAAAAACCTCATGGTGGTATAAAGTAAAGTAAACCCAAAGCATCATTGAAAACAAATTTATTCCCCTCCTTAGTAAAAGAACCTAATGAAAAGAAAGAAAACATACTTTGATTTGATTATGTTATAGATTCCAAAAATACTGCAACCATGTTCTCCTCCCACCATGTATGAGAGACCTCCATGTGGTTACCCATGAGTGTATTTCATTTTCTGATCATATATGAGATGTTCAAAGGGATACTACCCTTACCTAACAAAGCTTTACACCGAACCATGGAATCTATCTCTACCATCTTAAGACTGATCTTCCTTTGTTTTCATACCTTCACCCTAGTCCCAATGGTGATTGCCTCTGACTGCAATACATCACCTCTTCCATAAGAGGCTACAAATGATGCAATAATGGGACCCAATCTCTCCTGAAATGTTGGGATGGAACTGAATAGAACTTAAGTGAAGGGCGACATACTACCCCTATCCATAGATCAACTTATCAGGGGAAGCCTCTTTAATAATCATGGAGAGCACTTTAAAGCTCTAGACGCATCATTGTTGGAGGGTCCGATGGTGACCAGGTGACTCGGGGCACTGGGCCATAGGGAGTGTGGCCAAGTCAACCATACAGAACTACTAGAAAATGTCTTCATATTTTGTGCCAATTTTGGGGTAATCCACTTTCCGATGATGAATAGGGAAGTGTGTCGCCTAAAGGGTTTGTCGAAAATACCCTACTTCTTCCTGGGTGAGAGATTTGGGCACACTGAAGTTTGATATAGCAACTAGCCAAAACAACTCCCAGAAATGGTTTTTCACAAGGATATCCCAAAAGATCTTTGGCTCAGACTGGGTTTCTGGACTTGGGTTGTCCCATTCATCAACTAGGGGCGGCTGGGGAACTGGTAGTGGCACTGAGGTGGACCACTGAGATGGTAAGCTGGTCGGTGGAGAATATGTAGAACTAGCTGACAAGCCACCGCATCTCGGGCTGTCCTCCAAATAATGCAGTGACTTAGCCACCACATCCCAATAAGACAGGCTGGTTACCACAGGTTCTGGCATAGGGGACACAGTTGCGGGTGGTGGTCCATGCTGATTCTCATCCTCCATCAGTCTGCAAAATAACCCTCCAGAATCTCTAGTTGAGGTAGAGAGTGCTCATGGTGATGACGGGGGGGGGGGGGATTGCATGGCTAGGCCCTGGGAAAAGGCCAAATCTTCCTCCTCTTATATGTATCACTAGATGGAGGTGGGGATATTATGGACCTTTCATTCCATAAGGATGAGGATGATACGTCTCATTCCTGCTTCGACCCTCGACATAGAGGATCGAGGTGAGGGTTCCATTTCCAAATCACATTCTGGCTCAGAATATGAGAAGTAAACATGTTTAATTGCATTATGAATATTATATGTATTCTTTTTAGGGCGGTGGTGGCCCACCCTTCTACCTTGGTTTGGTTCTTTAGGACAAGTTATGTTCCTAGTGCGAGGAGGACCTTTGGCCAAACTGGTGTTGGGGTGGAGAGGACTTCCACCTGAGTGAGCCAGGGTGCGAGGAGAACCTGGAAAGATGTCAAAGGGAACATGGGGAGGACCTCTATGTCCGCCAGCCAACACATAGAGGGATTCTCCTTGGATGTTTTGGAGAGGGTAAGACCTCCGCTGGAGGTGGTTGGAGCATGGGAAGTGCCTCCATGATTGTTCCCCTTAGTAGTGATGATACGAAGAGGGCCCTCATACAGGTCAAGTTGAACTTAGGTAGGTCCTTCATGCTCGATGCCAAAGAAGCGAGGATGACCTATGAATCCCTGATTACTAGAACAGATATGGCCTTCATCGGTTGTAATATGAGCATATGGAAGACCTATGTTCTGATAGTTTACCCAACGAGCATGATCTTCATATTAGTAACCTGTAACATGAGGAACAACTCCATACATGAGGTCATGGGTATGAGGGAATCCTATACACTATATGTCGATGTGGGGAAGAGGACCCTTGCTCGGATCAATGGTGGCATGGGTAGGACCTCCTTACCGAGCTTGGGAGTTGGGGCGACATGTGCTCTCATTAGTGGCCGCATGGGGAGGACCTCTGTGTTGAAGGATGACACTGTAGGTCAGCCCGAAACAAATTCCAACTCTGTCAGAGACTAGGAGAGTTGAACCAACCTACCCATGGGGTGGTTGGTGCCTTGGTCTAGGCTAGGCGTACAAGTGACCTTTCTCAAAATGAATGGTAGATTGATGGTATATATAGGTGGTGGCACAGGCCACAATAGACGTTGATGATGACACACCCTAGAGGGAATCCTCCTCAGCTTGCACATGACACTGGCGTTGAGTTAACCAGGCTAGGGACGATGGCACATGTGTATAACTCACCTATTCTTCAGCTGGTTGGGCCCGGTGGTGGCTCTGACATGGCCTAGTGAATTCCCTCCTTGGTGGCCCCTAGGACAAGACTATAGTCGGGCTGGCCCATACATCCCTCTCCTCATTGGCATAGGGGAGGGCATTATCAATTCATTTTGGGGAGAGGCTCCAGAAACAATTTTGGGTTAGAGTGGGGAGCAGTGGATCCCTGCGTGGCCCTTGGGAGTGGGGTGGGGCGTAGAAGCCTCGAGATCTCTCCGGGCCATATCATAGGTAGGGATAATCCCCCATTCCATGTATCATTGAATGAGATCATTTATCACCCTTCTCTGAATGATTTTAGATGGGGATATGGGGCATGGGAACCCATCGACTGTGGATGTAGAGGCTACCATGGAAGAGACGAGACTACGTGGGGTTTTCATATTATTGTATCCTCTACCCCTGCGTTGGTGTACGTGCGGTGATTGGTTTCGTGTCATAGTAGCTTGGGTCCTGGAAAGCAGGGAGATTAAACCATTTGTGATGAAAGAAGGAAATCAACATCTAGTTCCCCATCACAATTCCATCTTCTATGGACGGTTTGAGGAATCCATGCTTACAAATATGTTGACCGGGATGTCCAACGTTCCACTACCCCAATTTCTGGTGAGTTTCATGATAGGCCCACTATTTTCTTGGAGGGACCGAGTGCCAGATATATGGATCCGATGACACACTTATCCTATTATGTCTTGAACGCTACTAATCTTTACATTGAGGAGAAGAATTTCATGACAGGTTCACCATTTATATTTCTGATGCTTTCTCTAGGGAATGCATTCATCTTTAGAGGAAGACATACTGGTTGTTGCCCCGCATTCCCACTTTCAAATGGCGGGCAACATCCGTTGTTTATTAGGAGACATTTGCTCCTTGATCGAAATTGGATGATGGGATGTCAGTCTCTCCTTCTATGGATTCCTCCTAGGAGATCGTTACCTAGTCCAGGTCTCCCTTATAGACTTAATACGTTGTCCATTAAACTATTACCAGTGCCATGTCTTCAGGGACTCTGGTTAATTACCCTGATCCTATCTGGAAAGTACTAGGGGTCAAGTGAGGACAGAAACCTTTAGTCAGGGAAATAGTCACATTGGACATCACTGGCATGTCTATACACTAGAACACCGGTGCATCTAGGTTTCTACTTCTTATGATTGGGCTTCTCGAGGCCGCGAAATCCTGAGGAATCCCACGTTGTGTGCCGGGAATTTTATGCCATTAACAAGTCTCTGAGTTCTTCCTCATCTTAGCATGTTTAGCAAAGGGTATTCCATAGGATTAACATCTTGGAGAGATGGATCAGACTGATCAGAACACTGATAAGAGCGGATCAGATGGGTGCAACCTTAGAAGGGAACACTGATGTTGGGGATACCGTGTAGTTATTTACCAAATTTCTTCTAGGAGCAGTGAGAATGTGGGTGACATGATCTCACCAGGATGTGGCAGCCCGTGTAAGAATTAGGATAGATATGGGTAGTCGAGAGTGGATAGAGAATGGGATGGAACTATCGCGAGGACGACAGTGATGTTGGGCTTGAGCCTTAGATAGGATTTATATGTATCCCTATGGCAGGGAATCAAATTACATGTAGTTCAGGATGTGGGGTATATAATTGGGTTGTACAGATAAGACAATGACCCAGAAAAATATTGGGGCTTACACGTGGTTTGAAACCCGAGTTGGTCTAATGCTAGGTGGCATACCGAAGATGTGGGTCCCAATAGGGGGACACCGATATTTACCGGTGTTTGGGGTTGAAACATAGGTAATCTCCCAATATACCCTACCTAGGATACATGGATCAAACCCACATAGTTCATATGAAATTGGGGGCTACAACAGTTTACCATCGTTTGGGGTTACAACAGCTTACTGTTGGATGGGGTACAATGACTTACCACTGGATTGGGTAATAGCATACTTCTGGTTGATGAATGAAATGACTTACCGCTATATGGGGTATAACTACTTACCACTATTTGGTGAACACAACGGCTTACCGTGAAATGAGATCGAACCTCATGGAGGCTTCCTATGTACCCTGTCTTGGAGACAGGGATCAAAACCCATGTAGTTTGAAAGGGGGCATTATGGAGTTTGGAGTAGAACCTCAGGGATGCTTCCTATGTAACATGTATAGGAGACAGGGATCAAAAACCACATAGTTCTAATGGGTATAGTTTAGCATCATGCGGGATGAAAGGGGGTGTATAGTTTAACATTGTGCAGGATGGGGTGGACTGACATGAAGTGGTTGGGAACGATGAATGACTGGCTTGAACCTCAGAGAGGCTTTATACATACCTGGTCTAGGGGATAGGGATAAAAGTCCACATAGTTCGGAAAGGAATATATAGTTTAGCATCATGCAGGAAGAATGTGTACCGACATGGAGGGGGTTGGGACTAGTAGATGTTGGGCTTGAATCTCAACGAGCCTTCCTAAGTACCCTGTCTAGGGGACAATGATAAAAGTCGATGTAGTTCGGAATAGAGGCTTGGGGATTACATGCTAAGGTGGCCCATGAAGAATGTCATGGATTATTCTTACTCTAATACCATGTGATTCATGCTCAGTGTGTGAAATAAGAGGTTTCAAAGACCTAATGATCACATTACAAAATGTGCATACACGGGGAATAAAGCAAGGCTTACACGTGGTTAGTAACCCAAAGAGGAAACAAGGGATTATGTGTGTTTAGAAGCCCAAGAAGATGGAGATTGAGAATTATTCTAGGATGGATACCCAAATGGAAACAAATACCAAAGGGATACAGACAAGGTAACAAAGGTCCCTATTCCCATCTCTCCTCTAGTATTTGGCACTAAAGAAGAATGGAGGAGCAAGGATGCTGCCTCCTGCGAGAAAGGCTAGGGGATTACACCAAGATGGTTACCCTTCCCCATAGATAGACATCGTTCTAGTGAAGAGTATCTCATTCTATGTGAGGATCCTCTACCTCCTATGGAGATGAGTGGGTGTGGAGAATGTCCGACACAGGGCACCCTGGGTATAATGCATGGGGAAAAGCCCCAGTTTAATCTCATGTGCTGAGGATGATGGTGCATGGTATTTTATCATCCTTATGCTTGGACAATATGGGTTCAATCCTCACCAATAGGGATTACATAATCGACATGCTTCAACCCTTGGTGAAGGGAAGGCATAGAAAATGTTGTGGCATTGAGGTGTTGTGGAGTTATCCATTAAGTGGATCACATTAGCTTGGATATGTGAAGAAGCAACAACCGTTAGCATGTCTATGAAATGAAGCATTTGGATAATCAATGCAACATTAATCACTACCCAAGGGACCTTGAAATCACTTCATACGAACATGGTTGGTTATATAGGAAAAGGGCCTGTGAAGAAAATGGGTTCACAGGATAGGACCTTGTGAATCTTTGGTGCTCCATGTAGTGGAGGGGCTTCGCAAAGGGGTATTCTTTCCAAAGTGGGGTGTCCTAGCCTACTTGTAGGGTATAGGTGAGTATTAAGGGTTCTTTGTGAAGTGGAAGGTCTTTCATGAAGTAGTACTTCATATAGCAAGGGTACCTTGCAAAGTATAGCACTACGAAGCAATGTGCTTCGTAAAGCCCTGTGACCCTACCTTAGCATATGGTTCACATGTTCATGCCGGGTACTTCATGAAGTAGGAGTGCTTTGTGAAGACCTTTGTCCTCTTATGGATCTCCAACCTTTGCGATGTCATGTGGGCTCCACCAGGGTCATTCATGCTTGAAGAGGGGTTGTATTTGAGCTAAGGGAATGGTACTTTGCATTGCTCAAGTACCTAGAAGAGCTCATTTTTTTTTTCAAGGTTTCACTTAGAAAAGGTGCTTCATGATTTCAGAGCTGATAAGGTTGAAGGTCTAAGTATCCATCATTTGGTTTCAATGGGATCCTAATATTTATAGGTTAGGGGTTGCACAAAGAAGGGAAAAACAGATGCAAAGCAACATGGTGCTCCATTATTTGGCCATAGATTGTGTCAAGTTCATTATAACCGTGGATTCGATCATCATCCCCTCCTCAGCAAAAATCTTTCATTGGATAACTTCACAGTGCTCGCAGAGGCTTCCATCAACTGGAACTAGATCTCATAGGTCGATTTGGCTCCCTCCGCGGTGCGCAACTATCGGTCAATTGAATTGTAACTACGGAGTATCTTGCCTCTTTACTCTGCGGAAACTACAAAGGGGCTTTGGCTTCACACCGGATGTAGTGCCACAAGGCTCCACAAATGCCTTGGGGATAAGGGGATCCAAGAATGGGCTTCACAAGGAAACCTCTTTGGAATTTGTTTTCTCTCTTCATCCTTTTCTTCTTCACATATTTTGGCTCCAGTAGTCCATTTATTCATTTATCCAACCATTTTACCTAACCCTATCAAAGGAACCAAAAGAAAAAAATATGAAAACCAATAACACAACCATACATGCACATTTTTATGACAAAACCATGGGATATAAATTATATACCACCTACCTCAAATCCATTGATGAACACACCCTTAACATTTTTCTTAGACCTGGATTTAAGAACCCCTTGAAGCCCCAATATAAGATCCACCATAAAAAGAGGGTTTTAGATATTTTTAAGAAGGTGAAAGAAATCTACAAGTCCTAATCTAGAAAAGAGAAGCAATAGGGGTATTAGACTTACCCAAACCTTGGATCTATGACCAAAGACACTCCAAACAGACTATAAATGAGAGAGATATATCATTGGAAGACCTTGAGGTTTTAGGTTCATCACAAGGGATGGATGTAGAAGATAGGGGAGGAAAATTGTGCAAGAACTTAAAAATCCCAAGGGGAAGTTTTGTAATTTTTCAAGTTTTAACACGATACCCAGTTTGGATGCACCGTTTGAAAAACCATGCACAAAATATTCTCCAACCCCTTTCCAAGAGGGTTTTAGGTTTCACAGTTACCTAGGGAGCTCTACACAGTTTATAAATAGTGCACCAACTAGGCATAATACCTATATCCATGTTCGAACAGCTTGCTCCCCCCTTTCACGGTTTCCATAACCGTGCACACCTCCTATTGGATAGCACTGTTTGGGAACACGATTATCTTTAACCATGTGCCAATAGTGTAAAATGCACTAGATTACCAAAGTCTACTTTCTGTCATGTACTGAACCCCCAGAACACATCCAAACCTCTTTATAAATCTAGAAAACCTTCCATTAACCCTAATTAAGATATTTAAACCACAATTTAAATAGGGAAATACCTTCGTGAAATCTAGGATCTTATAGGGAGTTTTTAAAAAGAAGTGATCTTTAAAACAATGAGTAAACCCTAGACTAGGCATGAGTGAGAGAACTAGGGAAGTGGGGATCCAACCGCTCCCATATTTTCCAACTAGAAAATTTGTTTTCAAAACATGTGTGTATCACTTTCCAAACACATTTCAAATCAAATTCATATTTTATTTAAAATTTCATTTTATAAATAAAAATATCACATATAAACACTCAACACATACTAGTTCATATTCATAAATTAAGTTAATAAATTTATAACTTATGAAATAATAAATACCTTATGAGTTATGATTAATTATAAAACCATCCAAAAATATTTAATTAAAAAATTAAATATATATTAGTGAATATTAATTAATATGGAAATCTTACATACTGTAGTCAAATTTATGTAATTGGAATCAATAATTTATATAACAATCAAGTATAAACATTTCATGAAACACTATATGGCACTACATGATGTATGATATCAAGAAATACCTCAAACACAATGGGTAAAATAAAAAAAGAAAAATTATAAACCAATAAACTTTACAAAAATTAATTTTAACTATCAAATAACCAAAACTTTAATACAATGCTGTACTACTCAGGTAACAAGAACATTCACTGTATTTATCTTGGATATATATATTCAAAGGTCTCTTAATAAGTCCTAAAAATATTATCTATAGTTTAAAATTGTCTAAAAAAAGAATTAAAATAAATATTTTATACCAATTTATAATGTCTTGTCCCAAAAATTAATATATAACCTTTTTTTTAAAAAACTATATTAACTCAACGTCACTTACTAATTTGGAAATGTTGGTGGGAACTGAGGGAATAAATTTAATTTTGTTGATTAATTTACCAACAATTTCATAATCTTAAATAATTTTTTTATAATAGTATAAAAACAAATACAATATCATATAATCAACCACAATTGATATGAATGTTGTGTTATGAAATTAAAGTAAAAAATGTATAATTAATAAAGTAAAATGAGTTGATTGAAAAACAAAATTAACAAAAATCAAGGATATATGGTCTTTTTAAATTGGGAATCAAACTCACATATAAACCCATCTTCAAATATTTTACTCATTCATCACCAACCTCAACGATCTTTCATTGGTCCATTTCACTTACCTACATCATGAGTCATGAATTCTTTATAAACACACAATGTGTGCATATAGGGTGAGAGTGTGATTACTTAGAAGATTTATATTTTCTACCCTTTCACATTTATCATGATAATAAATTGAACTCATGAAAAAATATGTAATTAATGAGATAAAAAATTATGAATTTAATTTAAAACATTAAACAGGAAATTTAATCAACCATGTATTTTTCGGGACACAATGACACTTGAATCTACCAACTTTGGTCAATAACAAATTTGTCTATTGAAATATATTATATTTCATTAGGTAACCTCCAATTTACCTTATACCTAATTGATTAGTAAAGTAGTAGAAACTATACAGTCAAATAACATGTATATGGTAACCTTCTTATGCTATCAAGGCTTGATAGATTGATACAATAATGGATGATCATTATTTAAAGAAAAAAATGAGATAAAATCATCTATATCATCGATCAATATGGATACAAAATCATGTTTCATAGAATATATTTAAATAAATTATCTGATCTACTCTCAAACTTCATAAAAGAGGGAAACAAAATCATTGGCACTGACCTATCATATAACAAATGAAATAACCTTTTCTTTATTATCGATTAATAGGTTTAAAAATCATGACTCTTAGATTTTTTAATTAAATTGAATTTTATAAATTTAATGTTTATTCTAAATAAAAATATGTTTCATATTTAGGAATATAAAATAATATTAAACATATACAACACATAATAAAAACAAGCAATATTTTATTTCATTAATTTTGAAATTTAAATTTATAGAATAAAAATAATAATGAAAAATTAAAACATTATAATAGAAAAATAAATAGAAAAATTAAATTAGATGAATGAGAAAGTTTAAATCATTTTGATCCACTAGAATTATTAGTCTTATGAACAAAACTTTGAAAAAGAAAGTGTAAATGAGTAATGTCAATTTTTTTTTGAAATGAAGAATATAGAACATTAATACGAATTGAGTTTAATGGTGAATGCATGAATTAAAAGTTTTTTGTAGCAGGTAATACGACCTTTCAAATATTAAAATGACTGTTGGAATAATAATATAAACATTAAGAATCGCAACGTGATCATTATAATAGTAATTTTACCTCAAAATAGTAAAATGTAATATTAAAAAATTATCACTGAATAATTTAAGATCATATAAATATGATAATGCCATAAAACAAATATCAATATTAAAAACTCAAGTAAGGTGTACCTGCAATTTTGACAATGTATTTTTTAAAAACCATGATTATTATGTTTATAATAAAAATTAACTACTTTTGAAAAATATTTTAATAAAATAAATATAATTTTTGGAATGAACGTGATAATATTTTCTAAGGGTGATTTTTTATGAAACAACAATTTTAGGTGAATAGTAAAAATACAAATTTTAAATACTGCAAGTTATATGACATAGTAATCAAGTAATAATGAACTAATAAATCATAAATTAGTTATAGAGAACCAAAATTATTTTAATAAGAAAAATTAGCCCTTCAAAAATAATAAACATAATTTTTAAACTTAAAAAGTTTTTTCTAAAGCCTAAAGTTCAAATTATTTCATTTGAGAAAATAATTTTTCATATTTCATATTTTCATTTGATCATATTATTAAATTCATCAGTTTAACGGGTTAAAAGCCTAAAAATATTTCATTTTATTAATATATGATTCATCATTTTAAAAATATCACTATTAAAAAATTTTCCATGAAAATTAAAATTCGTTCAATATTTTATTTTAAAATTGACCCTCTCCTCAAGTTTAAATAACCCCACCCACTCCCCTAGGAAAACCTTTTAAATTAAACATCTCAATGAAAAAACTATTATGCAATTATCTCTCTTAATCCCTTAATAATCCTTATGGACATTCTAAAGTCATATAACTCTAAGATTTCAAGGATTTTGGGTCATAGGAAAGGACCAACACTAAATTAGAGGTACAATTTGTTAATCTTTTCCTTTCATTTTTCTCTTCTCTTCCACAATCACTTTATTATTTTCTAACCCCAATATCTAAAAATTAATTAAGTATAATATTATAATTTTTTTATTAATACACAATAATTATTTTAAAATTTGTATATATCTCTCACCTTTTTAATTGATATAGTCTTGTTAATGACTAGTTAACTGCCTACATAGACGTCACTAATTTTCCACTTATTACCGGATTTATGCCTCATTATGAAAGGTTATTTATAGTATATAAATTTATAAATATATTTTTTTATTATTATATAATTATTTTTACCAATGTAAAAATAAAAACAAAAAAATCATGAAATCAAAACATGACATGATATTTTAAAGAAAACATAATATCAAAACATTAAATCATTAACAAATAAATTTAGAAAATAAAATAAAATAAAAAAATTAATTAAGAGTGAATAAATGACATAATTCAATTTTTTTATGTTTTAATAAAAATAACATTACTATATTGGAATATAGAATTTGATGAAATAAAACAGTACCTATGATATGGAGATTCTTGAACCTAATTCTTTCCTTCGGATTTTCTTTGCTTTCTATATCCTATTTTTATCTATTTTCTCAAACCATTTCTATTATAATAATATTTAACTTTAAATCTCCATTTATAAGAATATCTATGTTTCTTATTCATTGAGTATATTTTTAAACCTCCAATAATTATTTTTTCAAGTTAATATTTTCCAAAAATCTCGTTGATTCGTCTTAAGATGTTTCACCCTCTAACAATGAACTATGATATTTTTATGAAAATATTTTTTCATTTATTATATTATGAATATCGAAGTTTAACCATTTAGATATTCTTTAAGGTATTATTTGGAAACCCATTCATTTCCATGGGTATATTTTATAGCTTTGATTATTATATGTTTTCTTTCCATGTAGCTTTCATGATTATAATCATTTTATGATACGGAAGGTGGGCCTAGAATTATATTTACTTCCAATACGTTGAATAATGTTATATATATCATTAGATTAAGTTTATTACGTATAAATATTATGGTATCTCTATTCACATTTATAATGTTATGATTTGTACACATATGCTAATCGTGAACATTATGATAAGTTTTTTTAAAAATTATTTGTGTGCTTTGACCACAATACAATAATGATAAATTGTGTTGAATGTTCAAAATTAAATTAAATTTTAAAATGATCCCCTCATCCTTATGATTATGATCATATTCTAATGAAATAATGATGAATATTATTCTCACCCATGTACTATATTGTTCCATATTTCTTATTCCATCCATGTTATTCCTCTACATAATTAGATTTTAGCTATCCCATTAATTTTATGTATATAGTCATGTGATTACATGTAGTACGGAGAACTTAAGAGATTTAAAAGTAATATAAAGAAGGATTTAAATAATCTCTAAATTCTATTATTTACTCATGATTTGTGAACCTAATTTTCTAAAGATACTAAACCTATATATTCTGGATTGTATTATTATTATGCTATTTATATTAAAATTATGTAACAATAGTTTATGAAAAATTATGGTTTCTATAGTTGGTATCAATGAATGTTTTAGATATTTTTAGTTATTAGGACTATAATACATTGTTTTAAACCCTTTGTATAACTATAAATATAGGAACAAATTTAATTTTTTTAAAGTATAGTGTTTGTTCTTTCCTAGAAATTAAATTTATTGTCCAGTAAAATGATGTGGATGCTAGATCAGGAACTCATGAACCTAGGGGTAAAATCCCTAAAAACTATTATTTAGGTATTAAATTTATCTTCACTCGATACATAATAAGTGGTTCAAACTACATTCCTAGTTTGTAACTCATGAAAAATATTATATAAGGACCCGACCTTAAACAAATTGTAAAAATGATTGTCTAGATAAAAATTAATTTTCCTCCATTCCATGGGATCATTTAGGTTTATATTTTCATTTAATTAGGTCATCACCATTGAAAAATTGAATATCACATCACAAAGTAAACACTTAAACTAAATATTAATTTTATACATAATACAATACTTTTAAGATATAAAAAAGTTTTATTTTTATGAAATAGATTTACAATTTTCTTCATGAACACACAATTGACACTATTCATTCATAAAACCCTTGTAAAGACATTTTAAAATGTGGTTTGAGAAAAAAAATATCATTAGGTAGCATATGAAAAGAAATATTGAAATGCATTAGTCCATGAATAATAATATATTTTTTCTTTTTTCAAAATAAAATTTGAACACAAAATAATCATTTTTAGATAATAAATCAGCTTCAATTAAAAAAATCATAAAACATTTTATAATTAATCTTAAAGAAAAAATAATACTCATAATAGTTTTGTTTCAATAATAAAAAACTTAGGAAATATTTTTCAAAAAAATTTAAACATTTCACACTTAAGACGAATCATATACTTCCTTTTAATATAATCTAAGTAGCTTAACTTGGGATATCATAATATTTCTATTAAAAAATATCAAGAATAGATAAATAATGATGTTAACTTGGGACATCATTTCTGTATCACTATTTTTGTCACTCTTACAAATGGATTAACTTACTTGGTAATTTCAAATAATCTCTTTGGAGAAACCTAACTATTTAAATCCATACCTTTACCTAATACATTAGAGATCTATATTAGTCTCACACACTATAATGATATATATCAGGATCACAATTTTTAATGAGATATATTTCTCTCTCCCATAATAAAAAAATAATTTACAGGAACTACAACATAATCATAATGCATGAATGGCTTCATTTCCATCATCGTACCCAAAAACATATTCCATTTACCCATAATAAAATCATTTTTTGATATCAAAATATACATTCCATTAAAAACTATTTTTGAAAATACCAAGAACAAATGTAAGAAAAAATTTTATTTTAAGAAAACATGACATATTACAATGGAATATAAAAATAAAATAATATTTATGATAGTGGGAATAACTGGCGACATCATATATGTTAAAATATCACATTCCCTTTTTTCCATTTTGTTAAAAGGTTACATATCAAATACATTAAAAGATTACTTTTGAAATATTTCAAAAGAAAGTCAAAAGTCATATAAAATTACCTTTTTAAACCATTAATGTCCATATAAATACATCAAGAAAATAGTATTACAAATATAAACATGAAGTAAAATATGTATAAAATAAATATTTAAAACATTTAAAACATTTAAAATATGGTTTTGATGGAAAAGTGTCCCTTACCTCGAGTCCAAATCATCACATATGTTCTTTATCTTCATGAATAATAAACATATGTTAATTATTAACTTACTTAAAAAACCTTTTCATGTTTATTATTCCTTCTATTTTCTTTATTACCATTTTGTATACAATTACTTAATCAATTAAGTTCACATCATATGTGTTGATGATATTTGACTCATATGTCCAAAATAACATTGGTAAGTTTACTATGGTCAAAGAATTCATTATTTCATAATATAATGAAAATTTATCATGATATACTTTTCATTTTAATACATTAATTTTACTTTTAAACCAAACATGAATGATGAATATAAAAAATGAATTATGTTATAATCCTGGAGATGGTAGGCCATATGTACACATGGGTAACAAATTCATTTTTCAAAGAGAATGAAAAAAAGAAAGAATAATTTAATATCTCAATAAGTATTATTATATCTTAATTTTTATGTTATTTCTTTTAAATTCATATATATATATTACATCCATGTGATGTGATAATAAAAAACAAATCGCATCATTTTGTGGATGTAGAAATCCACACATATGCATGAATTTCCTTACCATTTTCATTGTATTAAAATGTAAAAAAGTATTTGATATATTATCTTTTAATAGATATAAATATTTTAAGAATATCACATATTTATATTAAATAAATAATTATGTCCATCCATGAGTGGTGGTGATGGAAAAAAATTACATATGTTCCCAAAGTGGTAGTCTACCGTACAAAAAAACGATGATTTAATCTCCCATTTGATGGAAGAGGAGATAAATATAGGTTATATGGTTCAAATAATAAAATATATTTATATGGAATATACTAATATTATTATTTAATCATGGTTTTATAATAATTCATGGATTTACAAGAAGAAACAAAATTAATACCCTTATTTAAAAATTATACTTATTTTTTGTAAAACTTATTTAGGTTTACACCTAAATCATTACTAATTTTGTTTTATGATAAAACCATGGAATCTAGGATGTGGTAAGGAATTTTAGTATGGTATTTGGGTAGGTATTGAGCTATATTTCATCAAATGTTTTAAAAATAGAGGAGAGGAGGTTTCCTTTTATAAGTGAGGGGAGGGGCACTCTTAGAATTAAGTAAAGTATTAAAATAAAATAAATTAATTTTCATGAAATATTGAAAAATAATTTGTATATAACTAATATATAAAGATTATTATTAGAAATACCCTTATATAAAAAAATTTGAACAGGTTTAGGTGATTTTTCACCCTTATCCCGTTATTTTAACCTCCTCTTAACCCTTTTGACGATTATAGCGATGACAAGGTTTTTTATTATTTAGGGTTCAAGAGAATTAATATAAAAGAAAAATTGACTAATAAGTAGACCATGGATGATATGTTTCACCAAATACCATTCAAATTTATTACTGTAGGATTTTTACAAATTTTAAATCATTTAATAAAATACAATTTATTATAAATTATCATAAATGTCATATTTTATATCTATTCATTTAATTTGACTTAAAAGTCATCAGGATAATAGTGAAATTAGAATATAAACCTTTTACACATCTCTAATATTACTTATAAATTTATAAAATTCATGGTACACTTTAACACACCAAATAAAATTACTCATCGTGTTTATAAAATCATATACTTAATTTTTCTATTGTTTGCACAAGCATTGAGCTGGGCTTGAAAAAGTATTTAAGGTAATTATTTAATAAATAAATTTTTTAAATAGATTAATATAATAGAAAAATTTAATATAATCATTTTAAACTAAACATAATCTATTTTTATCCCTATGATTTTTTATAGATATTATAATAAAGAGAGTGGCATTTTGTTCTTATTCTTAATTTAAAATTACATTTAGTTCAACATAAATGGAAATTGGAAATAAATTTACCCATTTTTGAACCTTTTATGGTCATAGAATAAATAAACACAAGTTGTAAGGATATTTTTATCCTTTATCACATTATTTGTAACTTCAAATGCATGATTTACCCTTACCGAGGTAACAAATCATTATTACAGTTACCATTTATAATGATTAAAAATAAAAGGGACCTGTTTAAAAAATTAAAAACTATTGATTAAAAATGAAAACCCAATTTTTTAATATTAAATCGATATAATTTTTAGAATTTAATTTAAAATTAATATTGTAAAACGCGATGAATTTTTTTTAAGAAAATACCTTTTTAAGTTTAAAAATGTTTTTATACCAAATTCATGTATAATTTTGATCACAATAAAATTGTGTGGATTTTTTTTAATTTGAAGAGACTAATGAAATTTTAAAATTAACTCAAAATAATATGTGTCCCTGTAAATAGTTTAAAATAAAAGACGGTTCTGAATAAAAATTATCATTTTTCAATATTTATTAAAAAATCAATTTTTTTTAGAAAATTCACAAAAAATAATCCCAAGATAATTTTTAAATGTTGAATTAAAATATGAATTTCATTTTTTAAAATTTAAATTCTAGAAATTGGAAATAAAAGTTTTTATAGTAAAACCTTATAATTCATAAACCCAATTTGGTTTGAAATAAATATTTTTCATTTTGACTCAAAAATTACATAATATTCTTAAAATGAATATAACTATATAAAATATAATTAATGATATGAAATGAAAATGATTTATTTTGACATTACCACATTTGTTACATTCCTCCCCCTATTATAAATTTCTTCCTCATAATTTTATTCATTACTTGAAGAGGTGAGGATATTTTTTCCTTCATTGTTTTTCCAGATTCCCTTGTTTATTTTTTAATCATATGGTATATTGATAAAATATAAAGATAGTAAATAAAATTATTCTATAACTTATTCTCTCTATGGTTAAGGATTTTAATAGTTTTTTCCTTAGAAAACATGTTATGTTCTAAATATATTACTTTAGGTCTCAAAACATGATTTGTATCTGACACATATTTTCCCAAATACAAAACATGAAAGAAGAAATATAACTAAGATAAACTTAGATTCTATGCCACTCATCCAATATTCTCTAGAATTTTATATGATCAAATAAAAAATTGAATCATCATTAACGTTTTACCAAAATAAATAACACTTTTACATAGATATTTTTTAAGAAAAACATGATCACTTACCTTTAATGAAAGATCACTCATCCAGTTATATACATAACTTTTCTTCCTACTCTGAGCCACTCTCATGCACTACTAAAAAAAATTCATCTTCTCAACCATTTCTTCTACTAATTATTATTACGAAAAATTTCATTCCCTGACCTCATTCCAATAATATAGAGTCCGACACTTCCATCCATATGATTCTTAAAAAGGTAAGATATGTATACTAGAATTAAAACCATTATTATAAGAAATATAAACCAAAGTCATATGTTGATACTAACTTCATTGATATGATATTGATAAAAATCAATTTATATCTTCTAAAGTCAGAATAATTTGATCTGACTACACATCTGATTCTATATGAAAGGATATACTAAAATTTAATTCAGTATCAAATGAATTTTGAAGTCCTTTTCAAGAATTAAAGGTGATTCTGAGAGCATGATCAGATATAGTAGAAATAGTGACTCCATGTAATATAATTATCTCTTTAATATAAAGTCAATAAATTTGATCCAAATTTTCATGTCATAAAGTGGTAATAAAATTTGAAGATTTAGTTAATCAATCAAAAGTTATCTAAATCACATTATTAACTCAAGATTTATTTAGTAATACCACCATTATATACATGAATATATTATCCCATTTCTATTCCCATAATAGAAAATACTAATGCACACCTTCCATGATTTTTGTTCAAATTTATCTTATTGAAAATATAATAATTTAATAGTAAAATAAATATTATATTTTTTTATTAATTTCCACTAAAAATGTTCCTAAAGGTATATATAAAGTTTTAGTGCAATGCCCTAGCCCTAGTTACCTAGATTCAGTGCATTATTTTAATAAATTGGCATGATTATAAGGAATCAAGTCCCAAAAGACTGATCAGTTTAGCAGTCTTGGAAAATAGATTACATACATGAACATTACATTACACATTTGAAAATAAAACAAAACATAAATTATCCTTTAATAACACCATTAATCCCCTAGCTTAACCATACATATCAATCATAATACACTTCTTGGAATCCTGGGAAAATAAAACAATGAAAGGGGTGAGCTCAAATGCTCAGTAAGGATAACAATATAGTAGAAACATTCACAAATAAGAATAAACTTTTAAGGAAATGTATAAAACTAAAAAAAATCCACTTAAACTTAAACTTCATCACAATATGGAAAATATAAATCAAATAATTCTATTTACTTATTCACATAGATATTCTACTTGTTAAATAATCACATGCAATATCAAGTGCCAACTACAAAATGATGGAATTCATAATGCGAGACTCCATAACCATATAGTCAAGGCCTTGTGCCAAGACTACAAATAAGATTTGGTCAAGGCTTTGTGCCAAGATACTAGTTTGTCTCATGAGACCTACCGATACATCTAGGAGCTATAGAGGGCTCCACCCATCACTTAATAAGTCCAATGCATTCCTCATATGAGAAATTTTAAACATAACATAAACATTCATATTAAAACAAGCATACTAAATGTCAATACTTTATCCATAAACCATGAATGGTATAAAAATAACACATACACAGTAAAACATATCAAAAAACCTTCAATACAATATGGAATATTTGTATCATAACAAATCGACTTTGAACATGTTTAAAATCCAGCAAAGGATGTTGATATATATAAAAATGATTTATAAATCTATTTGTGAGAAATATTTATTTTCAGAAAAACATTCACAAGTTACACAACTCAGAAAGGAAGACATTTAAAGAAATTTTTGAATCAAATTGTCCCATACCACTTTAAAACTTTTGAAAGGAATTAACATTAAAAAAACATTTGGAAAACATGGACATTAACGAGAATGATTTAGAAGAATAAATCATTAAAACTTTTAAAATAATATTTTTGTTAAGGACTCCCTTAAAAAGAATAATTTTTAAAACCCTTTGGAGAAAAATGGAAATGGATAATAAATATGTTTGAGTAAAAATTTACACATAAACAATCTCGGATAATAATGCGATTGAGGAATTAACCCCTACCTTGAAATTTCCTTTGGTTGAGGGTACATTTAATCTCTAGTATAATGACCATAGGATATTATTAAATTATAACAGAACCATATTCATATTTATTATATTATTCATGATTCATTTATGACTTTATACTACCCGTTTAATAATTATGTCCATGTTAAATTAAAATTTCAAGTAATAATCGATTTCTTTATCATACGTGTTTTAACTTCTTATTCCTGATCGAATCATTTATTTCATGATTTAAATACTTAAAAAATATGAAACTTGATATATATATCATATATATTTATAATATATATATTTATAATAGATAGATATATGAAATGGAAGGCACCATTTATGGAGACGGTAGGCCGTACGTGCACGTAAACGTTGTTTCCGTTTTCATATCATATTGAACGGAAGTAAGTGAATAAGATATATGTATATATATATATATCCATTATAATTATTATGTCATATATTACATACTTATTAATAATATATATTTTTATAATCATCATTGAATGGTGAATGTGGAAATGATCTCATTGCGTCGTGGATACGGTAATCCATATGTACGCATGAAGGACAATATCATTATATTGATGATGAAATAGTATGTAATTGGATGGTATATCATTTATTAGGAATAATAAACTTGTTATATTTATTATTTACATAATTTATACTCATTATTATAACCATCTAAATAATGAAGTGTTGGAATACCAAACTACACCACGACATGAAGATGGTAACCTGTACGTACGCACGTATGGTGACTTTGTCATTTATAAGATGAATAGAATAAAAAATATGGATGTACTATATTTATAATAACATAAAAGTTTGTATAAGGTTCTATATTTATTACTTTTTTATGTAAACAACAAATAAAAAGGAAGTGTAAGAAGAAAATAACTTGAAAGGGGGTGGTGAAATTATTACCTCTTCTTCTGGTGTTTCCTTTTGAGTTGATCAAAAGGCATCCTTAGGTTGGATTTATGATCAATGTAAGGACTCTAGGTAGAAGGGAGGATAGTTGGGAGGAAATTTGGGTAGGGGTTGGACGAGCCAAATAAATTTGGAGGTGTGATTTTGAGAGAAGGGGAAATACCCTTTTATAAGAGAGGTGAGATTTACTTTAGGAAAAGCTTGAAATATTATTTTATAATAAAATAATTTTCGGTTTATAATGGATCCAGAGTAATTTATTTAAAGGATAATGTGGTTATGGGTTGAAAACCTCTCAACCAATAGGTTTTATACAAGTTTATGTTTCCATTTCAACCTTATCTTTTAGATTTAACTCTTAGTTAAATAGTTTAACTTTTATCGTGTCTTCTTGTATTCTTACACTATATGGTTAATAAACATACTATAAAATTCCAAGAGAACCTAAATTGGTTAATTAAGGACATATATAATATTATTTAATCCCTTTTGATGAAACTTAGATTTTTAAAAATATTTTATCAACCAATAATATAGTATTTGTTTTAAAAATTAATTTATGTCAATTTTAACACTATTTGGTATTTTGTTTTTGTGAAAGTCATGAGTACCTTATCACTTCGAAAAAATTTATCTAATTTCCCGAAAATTTCATATTAACCTATAAAATTATTTTAATTCATCATAAGACTTAATTTTCATTTATTTGAATATTTATAATATCAATTATTTTAATATTTCATTAATAAGGTAATTACTGCATCATCATTGTGTCATAAATAAATTAAATTATTTAATGTCTAAAAATTATAAATAAAATACCATTAAGTTGGAAATATTTTTATCTTTATAATGAATATTTATAGTTTAATTTATATTGTGTGTATCCTTATATTAAAAATTGTTTAGTTATTAAACTTTTAATTTAACACTTTTAACTCTTCTTTAAATAAAATAATAATAAATGTCATAATCTAATCCAAGTAGACCAAAGAGGATCATATTTTATTCCTAAGGTTGTTTTTGGTATAATTAAACTTATCCAATATAATTAAGACATGTGTTAGGGTAATTATAATATCATTTTTACCCTTAATTACCCAATTTACTTTTAACCGTGGTAAACAAATGTCAAAAGCTACTATTCCCCAAAAATTATTTTAATCTTATTAAACCACATTTTACTTAATGATTTCAACTGTTTCTCTCAGAATTTTTAAATTCAACCCACAGATGCATTAAAGTTAAATTTTATGCAAATTTGTAAATGTATAAAGAAGGTGGGTAAAAGAGGTTAAAAAGTTCAATGAAATTTTATAAATATAATTTTATTATAAAATGACTCCAGTGAATTAAATTGAACTTATATAGGTATTATATATCTATTTTGACTTAAAATAAATATAAATAAAATAAATAATTATTTAATTAAAATGTCGGTTTTAAATAATTACTTAGCGTTTTTCACTATTCATCAAAAATTGAATGTTTTCAGAAAAATTCCAAAAATTCACCCTAAGTATATTTTGATATTATAAATTCAAAAATAAAGTATATTTTACCAAATTAAAAACATGTAAGTTGCATTTAATAATTTAAAAATAATTCCTGTTGTAAAAACCAAAAAGCAGGTGTTTAAAAAAGTAAAAACTATCAAAAGATTGACTTGTGTTTATGTCAAATTTAAATGTGAAATTACTTATAATGAACTAAATTGTATTAAATTATAAAAATATAATCAAATTATACTTTAAAACCACTCAAATGATTTATTTAACAATAAAAATTATTTAAATTAAAGAAGATGATTTTAATTAAAATTTAGTATTTTTCACTATTCATCAAAATATGAAAATTATCAGAAAAATACCAAAAATTTATCCAAAATAATTTTTATGACCCTATTATAAAGAATAATTTTATTTTATAAAATTGAATATATAAAATTGACAAATATTGGATTTAAAAAGGGTTCCCCCTTAAAAGGTGGTAAAATTGCATTTTTTTGAAAAATACTTATTTTGTTTGAAAAAAATGAATTTTTCCTATATTAGGTGTAAAGAACACATAATATGGATTCTAAAATTTTATATAATATATAAAATTCAAAATTTAGTTAATACTATTCATAACTTCCTTTTGAAGGGCTAGTTTGGTAAGTCGTGGTGCACTCGATCTTAGTGTTGTGTGTTGCGCAAGCTATTAAATTAATTTGAAGATATAAGGTACTATGAAATCATGGGGTGTTTCATTTTCCTATCCTTAAATAAATTTCATCCTCGCAATTTGAAATTGTTCTTCATAAGAAAATGGTTAAAAATAGAAAAATACCGTTGTGGAAAACCCACATCGAAAATTGGGTTAATAAAATTTAGTCTTAATAAGAGGGAAAGTGAAATGGAAAAGTCACCACTGAATTACGATATCGATTAGAAGAACATTGGTGGAAATTAGAGATTCATAATTAGAGGAAAAATGTAAATATTTATAGGGAGTGATTGAGATCATTAATCATAAACAAGTGTAAAATTAAGGGCCTCAAAGCCATCAATCTGTGATGATTTAAAATATCATTGGTTCAACAAATCATAAGGCACTAGGATAAAGAATTTATGGTTTTAACATAACTTCCATAAATTTTAATAATTAATTTATTCATATAATGAGAGGGAAAAAATATACTTGACAAGTATAGTTTTATCCTTCAACTAATTCCTACAACAAACTCATCTTTCACACCAAAAGATAATAGAATTCAAAAATATTCTATTTATCCTAATCGTATAGGGTTCCAAAAATAATTAATTTATAATTCATTTGTCAGACTATTTAAAAAAACTACATTAAACAAACCAGGATATCACGTATTCTAGTGGTAGGTGATCCACCCTTATCTCCCTTGATTTGTAGTTTCAAGTCTCACGGCCTTGCTGGATGCGACGGGTTGTCGCCCGACCTCCGGGTTTTCCTTTTTATGAAAATCCGAAAAAAAATTCAAGAAATCATTTAACCTTAACAATAGTATCCAATGTCAAACCTAATCGATTCCAACCTTTAGACTTATCCAAAATACTTCTGTACAGACTCACAGTCAAAAATTTATAAGGAAGGTAAACATAATGAAGATCCTTTTTTCCATGTAATAACATGTGAATACCTTCATCATGTATTCTTTTAAAACAATATAACACCCAAAATTACCATAAAACCTTATTAATTACATTCATTCTCCCTTATTACTTATAGAATACTGGATATACTCCTTATATCCAAAAATGTTGTAAACTCTAATAATGAGGGAATATACAAACTATTAATCCGTTTCTAGGTAGTCAAGAATATCTAATATAATTTATCCAAATCAATCATATATTATTCCATAATCACTGCCTTGGTATTAGAACCATATTGTGGGTTATCTTTCCTACAAAAATATATTTTGCAAAAAAATTAACCTGCTATTGAGTCATTTTTCATAGAACCATATAATCTCAAATCCTCAATGAAATCGTACTGTAGTACAATCCTTATTTATTTCCATAATTTTTATAACTGGTATATCGTCGATTCAACACTAAAATGAAATAATTATTTAATAAAAATATAAGAACACGAGTCATTCATCTTTATCTGTGGTAGTATCGTAATTTGATTATTATCCAGTAGCATCATTTGCAGTATACTCTGATGACTGAGACATTGATTCTCATAGTGTCGCAACTCCTTGAAGATGAAGCATTTTTCATTTGAAACCTTTTTTCTTTCCCTTTCAATCACATACTTGGTGTCCTTTTTCTCCACACTCATAACAAACTCAAATTCCTTTCAATCATTTACCAAGGTGATTCTTTCAACAGTTATCAAATGTGGGAAAATCCTTCTTTCCCATCTTCCCTTTATCCGTCTTTCTCTCTACCATCCTTTTCTTCTCTTAATTTTGTTTAAATCCATAGGACTCAGAGAATTATTTACTTATCTAATTAATACATGATACAATTTCTTCATATGTTGAGAATACGTGGGAGAATATTTCCCTTCGAAATGTTTTCTCAATAACATGAAATATATGATCCTTCTTACTTTTTGGATCATACGTATTGTTGGGGTTCTCATTCCTTCTACTGGGTGCTATTTCTAAACAATGGCATACACTAGGTCAATTTATGAATCGCAATTCATAATTCCAAAATTGTAAAATACCTAACATAAATTGAACAGTTTATGGATATTATCCATAATCATAAAAATGTATTCCTTGAGTAAGTATTTACTCCTAAATCTTATATAATGGTTTGTAATGAAAATGTGAATTATCATAAGCATATCCCATGTGAGTGTTGTAACCAAGAGTGCAGTAAACCCCATTTTCATGCACCAGTTCTCGTTTAAGTCTATATCAAAGCGGTGTTTTCAGGTTTTACCCTTAGGTACATTTGTGCCAGAACTGCCTCTATCTACTCGTATCCATACAGGGTTGTATGGCTCGGAAAACTCACAAAATATCTAAAGTACTAAAATTCTAGGAAGTTATTATATACTAATACTCAAAGTTTATCTCAGGGTAATGTTATCTAATCAGAGTTTATTTAAATACATTTCCAAGGTTGTTGCTAAAATTCCTATGAAACCAAATGTAACGCCCTGACCCCAGTTACCCAGAGTCGGTGTATTAATTTAATACATTGGAATGATTACAAGGAATCAAGTCCCAAAAGACTAATCATTTCAACAGTATTGGAAAATAGATTACATACATGAATGTTACATTAAACATTAGAAAATAAATCACAAAATAAATGATCCTTTGATAACGCCGTTAATCCCCTTGCATAACCCTTCTTATCAATCATAATACACTTCTTGTAATCCTGGGAAAATAAAACATAATAAAGTAGTGAGCTCAGATGTTCAGTAAGGATAATAATATATTGGAAACTTTCAAAAATAAGAATAATCATTTAAGTCAATGTATTAAACTAAAAAAAACCCTTTAAACATAAACTTCAGCATAACATGGAAAATATAAATCAAATAATTCCATTTACTTATTCACACAGATATTCTACTAATCAAATAATCACATGCAATATCAGTATCCAATTTCAAAATGATGGAATGCATAATGCTAGACTCTATAACCACATAGGCAAGGCCTTACACCAAGACTAAAAATAAGATTTTGTAAAGGCCTTGTGCCAAGACACAAGTTTGTCTCATGAGACCTACTGATGTATGGAGGAGTTATAGTGGGCTCCACCCAACAATTACTATGTCCAATTCATTCCTCATATGAAAAAGTTTAAACATAACATAAACATTTGTATAAAAACTACCATACGAAATATCAATACTTTATCCGTAAAATATGAATGGAATAAAAATAACACATCCACAATTAAACATATAAAAAAAAATTCAATACAATATGGAATATTTGTATCATAATAAATCAACTTCGAACAAGTTTAAAATCCATCAAAGTATGTTGATATAGATAAAAATGATTTGTAAAACTCTTTGTGAGAAATATCCATTTTTCATGAAAAAATTTAAAAGTCACACAATTTCGAGAGGAAAACATTTAAAGACATTTTTGAATCAAAGTTACCCATACCACTTTGAAACTTTTGAAAGGAATTAACATTAAAAAAACATTCATGTGCATATAAATAAATCCTTAAAAATTATTTTAAAAACATGGACATTAATGATAATGATTTTGAAGAATAAATATTTAAAACATATAAAATGATTTTCTTGTTAAAGAGTCCCTTAAAAATAATCCTTTTTAAAACTCTTTTATGAAACAGGGAGAAGGATAATAAATATGTCCCAGTCTAAACTTACACATAAACAATCTTGGATAATAATGAGATTGAGGAATTAACCCTTACCTTGCACTTTCCTTTGGTCGAGGGTATGTTTAACCTCATGTATAATGACCGTATTATGTCATTAAATTATAGAAGAACCATATTAATATTTATTATATCATTCATGATTTATTTATGACTTTATACTACCCATTTAATAATTATTTACATGTTAAATTAACATTTCAGGTAATAATCACTTTCTTTATCGTACATGTTTTAACTTGTTATTCTTGATAGTATCATTTAGATAATTATTTAAATACATCCAGAATATAAAACATGATTTATATATCATATATATTTATAATATAAATATTTATAATAGATAGATATATGGAATGGAAGGCACCATTTATGGAGACGTTAGGCCGTACGTACGCATAAATGTTCTTTTCATTTTCATATCATATTGAAAGGAAGTAAGTGAAGAAGATTTATTTATGTATATATATATATAGTAGCATTATTATGTCATATATTACATAATTATTAATAATATATATTTTTATAATCATCGTTTAATGGTGAACGTGGAAATGAATCTCATCGCATCGTGGAGACTGTAATCCGTACGTACGCACGAGCGACAATATCATTATATTGATGGTGAAATCGTATGTAATTGGATTGTATATCATATATAAAGAATAATTAACATGTTATATTTATTATTTACATCAGTTATGCACATTATTATACCCATCTACGTAATTAAGTGTTTTAATAACAGACTACACCACGACCTGGAGACGGTAAGCCATACGTAAACGCGTATAGTGACTTTGTCATTTATAGGATGGATAGAATAATGAATATGGTTGTACAATATTTATAATAACACCAGAGTATATAGAAGGTACTTGAGTTATTATTTTGGTATGGAAACAACAAATAAAGAGGAAGTGTAAGAAGAAAAGAACTTGAAAGAGGGTGGTGAAATGATTTCTTCTTCTTCGGGTGTTAACTTTTGAGTTGATCCAAAGGGCTCCTTAGGTTAGATTTATGATAAAAGTAAGGCCTCTAGGTAGAGGGGAGAAAATTTTGGAAGAGATTTGGGCAGGACTAGGCCGATCCAAATGGCTTTGGAGGTTTAATTTTGAGAGAAGAGGAAGTACCCTTTTATAAGAGAGGTGAGGGTCACTTTAGAAAAACCTAGAATTATTATTTAATAATAAAATATTTTTAGGTTTCAAATGGATTAAAAATCATTTTTTTCTAGGATAATGTGGTATGGGTTGGGAAAATCTCAAAAAATAGGTTTTAGATAAGTTTAGGTTTCCATTTTAACCTTATCTTATAGATTTAACTCTTAGTTAAATCGTTTAACTTTTACCGTGTCTTCTTGTATTCTTACACTATATGGTTAATAAACTTACTATAAAATTTCAAGAGAACCTAAAGTGGTTAATTAATGACATATATAATATTATTTAAGCCCTTTGAAGGAACCTTATATTTTTAGGAAGATTATATCATCCAATAATATATTATTTGTTTTGAAAATTAATTTATGTCAATTTTGACACTATTTGGTATTTTGTTATTGTGAAAGTCAAAACAACCTTATCACTTTAAAAAAAATATCTAATCAACCTTAACATTTCATATTAACCTATAAAATTAGTTTAACTCATCATAAGTCTCAATTAACATTAATTTGAAAATTTATAATATGAATAATTTTAATATTTTATTAATTAGGTAATTACTGCATCATCATTGTGTCATAAATAAATTAAATTATTTAATGTCTAAAAATTATAAATAAAATACCATTATGCAGGAAATATTTTTAGATATATAAATAATATTTATAGTTGAATTTATATTGTGTGTAATATTTTATTAAAAATGGTTTAGTTATTAAACTTTGAATTTAACACTTTTAACTATTCTTTAAATAAAATAATAATAAATGTCCTAATCTAATCGATGTGGACCAAAGATGATCATATTTTATAATAAGGTTGTTTTTGGTCGAATTAAACTTATCCAATATAATTAAGACATGTGTTAGGAAAATTATAATATCATTTTTCCCTTTAATTACCCTATTTACTTTTAACTGTGGTAAATAAATGTCAAAATGTACTATTCACCAAAAATTATTTTAATCTTATTGAACAAAATTTTAATTAATTATTCCAATAATGTCTCTTGGATTTTTAAAATTTAACTCACAGAAGCTGTAAAATTATGTTTTATGCAAATTTACAAATGTACCTAGAAGGTGGGTAAAAGAGGTTAAAATGTTCAATAAACATTTATACATCTAATTTTATTATAAAACGACTCCAATGAATTACATTGAACTTAAATAGCTATTATATATATATTTTGACTTAAAATAAATTTAAATAAAATAAATATCTATTTATACAAAAAGTCTGTTTTAAATAATAAATCAGTGTTGTCAATATTCATCAAAAATTGAAAGTTTTCAAAAAAATACCAAAAATTCACCCTAAGATAATTTTGATATAATGAATTCAAAAATGAAGTCTATTTTACCAAATTAAAAAAATAGAAGTTTCATTTATTAATTTAAAATTAATTCCCGTTGTCAAAACCAAAAAGCGGGTTTTTAAAAAAGTAAAAACTATCAAAAGATAGACATGTGTTTATGTCAAATTTAAATGTAAAATTACTTATAATGACCTATATTGTATTAAATGATAAAAATATAATCGAATTATACTTTGAAACCACTCAAATGAATTATTTATCGCTAATAAATATTTCGATTAAAAATGTTGTTTTTAATTAAAATTTAGTATTTTTCACTATTCATAAAAATATGAAAGTTATTAGAAAAATACCAAAAAATTATCAAAACTAAAGTTTTGTGTTCTGATTCTAAAGAATAATTTTATTTTATCAATTTGAATATATTTAAGTGACAAATATTGTATTTAAAAAGGGTTCTCCATTAAAAGGCGGTAAAATTTCATTTTTTGAAAAATACTAATTTTATCTGAAAAAAATGAATTTGTTCTTCTATTATCTCTAAGAAACACATAATATAGATTCTAAAATTTTATACAGTATATAAAATTCAAAATTTAGTTAATACTATTAATAACTGTATTTTGAACGGCTCGTTTGGTAAGTCGCGGTGCACTCGATCTTAGTGTTGCGTGTAACACAATCTATTGAATTACTTTGAACATATAACATACTATGAAATCATGGGGTGTATCATTTAGTCTACCAGGATTAATTGAAAATTGAGAACTATTAGCCTCACTCAATAATCATTTCTTTAAGAGGGGATTACTTGAAACACATAACCATTTTATAAATCTCAAAACAAATTATTTTTCAATATTAAATATCATAAAATAATATTTCTTAACCAATTATACATTTTCTTGTAACTCCCTGCCCTCCTTCTGAGCTACCTTAATTCTGTCCAACAAATATGATTATAAATACACCTAAAATAAAATAGATGAAGTTTCTTCATATATAATTTCTAATAAAATATTTATCAAATAATTAAAAGAAGGATGATTTCCATACATAGAACAATTAATGATGAATTATTTTTCTGAATCAAAGAATCAACCAATATATTTTCTTTGCTTGTATTGTTAGGAATTATGAAGTCATAATCCTTTAACAATTATATTTATTCCCTCTATCTCATGTTTAATTATTTTTGAGTGAATATATACTTCAAAATTTTATGACCATTATATATTTCACACTTTACTCCACAAAAATAATGCGTTTAAATTTTTAAATAAAAAACTACATCAACTAGTTCAAGGTCTTGTGTAAGACAATTTTTCTCATAAGGTTTTAAATAACATAAAACAAAAGAAATTTTCCAATCACGATGAATTATAACACAAAAAAGTCCCTTTAAAAAATCATCACTATAGATAAAAAGGGAACCATTTCTAAATGGAAGGGTCAAAACTGAAGCATTCACTAATCTTGATTTCAATTTGTAGAAATATTCATCACATTCCTTTATCCAGATGAACCTAACTCATTTTCATGTTAACTTGGTTAGTGGGCTAGATAACAATGCATTGTTTTCAATAAACCGTAAATAATATACTACTAATCTAAAAAAACTATGAATCTAAGAACTATTTATAGGTATTTTATTTTCATTAACCACATTAGTTTTACTAGGATAAATATTTATTCCATATGTATTTCTGATATGTCGAAGGAATGAATGCTACTGTAACCAAAAATCAAAATTTCTAAATTTTCTATATAAGTTATTTTCATTAAATGTTTCTAGAACAATCCTTTTATGTTTTTATTATCTTCATATATATTATAATAGATATAAATATTATCTATATAAAATAAAACAAACTTATCCAAATGTTGATCGAAAGATCTAGTCATAATATCCTTGAATACAGTTGGAGCATTCATAAACCCAAAATTCCTAAAACCAAAAAAAATCATAATGCCCATACCTAGTACAAAATTATCTCTTAGGGATATCATCTTCCTTTAACTTCATCAGATCTTACCCAAATCTAAATCAACCTTCAAATAATAATGATCTCCCTGGAGTTGATTAATCAAATCCCCGATATGAGAAAACAAATACTTATTATTAATAGTGATGTTATTCAATTCTCTATAATTAATGAAAATACTCATGTAACCATATTTCTTTTTATCAAAAAATAGGCTCACCCCATGGTGAATCTCTAAGACGAATGAAAACTTTATCTATAATTTTTTTCCATGATTATTTCAATCCAGAAGTTCTACTTGATCCATTTTATAAATTTTGTTTTGAAATTTGATTAACATCATGTGCTAAGTAAATATTATACTCAACTTCCTTATTAGGTACATAACTAAGAAATTCATTAGAAAAAACTTCTAGATATTATTTTACTAACAGAACATAATTAATTTGAAGAGTTTCCTTAATTTAAAAAAAACACAAGCAATACAACTTTCATTTCTATCTTTTAGTAGTTTCTTTAATTATTAAAATGGATTCGAAGGTACAAATTCATTCTTATATCAAAACCTAAACTAATTTTAGACGAAAAATTCTTTGGATCTACAATTTATTTTAGCATGATAAACCGAAATCCAATCCATATCTAGAATTACATAAAATTCTACAATGGGAAAGACATTAGGGTTTACAAGGAAAATACTTCCACACATGATAACATGAAGATCATTGTAAACTATTGTTTCCATAATACTACCCCATTTGTTTTTCCCAAAATTCATGACTTCATTACATGAAGTGAAAATTTCATTTTATTATCAAAATTTTCTAAAATGAAAGAATGTATAGAACTCAAATCCAACATGACATTATCATTATCTATATCAATATGTAATGTACTTGTTACCACTTAATTCGATGGAAAAATATATTCCAATGATAATTCAAAGGATTTCACCACAGCCTTTTACATATAATATTTATTCCTACCATAATTCATGCTCTTCTTTAGTCATAAATGCACATAATGAAACATTTCTTTACTTTTAAAAAACTTTACAACCTATTTATCATAATTGGTCATACCATATATAATATAATTTTCCTTATAATCATAAAACATATTCCCAAAATTACCACATTATAAGAACTTATTATTTCTTTAAGACATTCCTGAGGGTACTTTTTACAAAATGAATACTAAACTATAAATATGATTTTCTTACCTTTAAATTTATTCTATATATTCTCCTAATTTTCTAAAACACTATACCTATTTTTATGATTGTTTTCATAAAACACCTAATCATCAACAAACACTAGTTCCAACTTCTCACAATATTGAAAAAATTATCAATAAATTTAAATTCATTGGAGGAAAAAGATCTTTGGTATCTTGGATTTAATCTAGAGTAAAACTGATTAATTTTACTATCAATATATCAGATAAAACTTGGTGTGTACCTACCAATATATTTATGTTTTTTTCATATATGGACACCAAATTTTCCTCCTACTACCTAAGTTCCATGAAGTAATTTTCCATCCTAAGTCGAACGACCATAGGAATATATTTCTCACAAAAAATATTATTAAATGTATCAAATTATATGGAATCAATATATTTTATTCCTCTAGTATTCTTAACCATTGACAAATATTGATTAAATTCATTTTTAAAATGACAAATAGAAAGTGTAAATCATTGGTTATCTTAATAAAATTTGACTTTAAATATATTATACAATGATTTAATCCATCCCTCATTTACCATTGGGCCAGAATATCCACAGAATTTTCGAGGGGACTATCTTATAAAATGTTCCACTATCGACATATTTCTCCATGGAAGATCTTTTCACTATCTATCATGGATACCACTAGTATTTATATCCTATGTAATTTTATACATTATAATTTAAAAATTCGTAGTTTCAATTAAAACCACTCCAGTTTCATGTTTTGGATGGATATTTTCCTTTTAGTTCCTTCATACTTCCGCTTCCCTATTTCCTTTGTGAAAGAACATTCTAAAAAACATTTTAGATGAATAAATATAGTAATATTCAAATTATAGATCATGATAACCAAAAATTGTAATCTCTTAAGGGCATTTACTTAAATTATTTTAACCTTTAAAATTATCTAAACTTTCCATTTCATACCAACTATAAGGACGTAAAAATTTAGAATATATTAATTTTATTATTTCGAAAATAATTCATTTTATTGTATTCTTAGAGATATTTTAGGTTTATATTTTTATTAAATTATGTCACTACCCTTAAAAAATAAAATATTACATTAAAAAGTGGAAGCTTACACTTAATATCCATTTTTACCACAATACAAAACTTTTTAGACATGATAAGTTATTTTTACATGGCATATATTCCTAATTTTCATCTTGAACTCATAATTGTCTCTACTCATCCTTAAAACCCTGTATAAAACATTTTAATATGTGGGTTTATCTTAAAAATATTAGTAAGATACATATAAAATGAAATAAATAAAAACATTTGTCTTAGAATACTTATAAAAATTTTCCCATTTGAAAATAATTTATGATCTCAAAATAAACATTTTTTTCCTAGGAAATAAACTTCTCAGCCTAAAAAAATTCATAAAAAAATTCATAATAAATGTTAAATGAAAATTAATACTCATAAATATTTCTTTGTGATTATTGAAAACTCATGAAAAGTTTTTCAAAAATATATATATATTTCACCCTTAAGAAGTAGCATATACTTTATTTTAAACATAATATCAATTGATTACCTTGGGAAATCATAATATTCCATTAAAAAAATATAAAGAATAGATAAATATTATAGGTAACATGGGACATAATTTCCATATCACTATTTCAATCAATTTTAAAAATAGAATAACCTATATGGTAAAATTGAATAATCTCTTAGGAGAAACCAGACCAGTTATCTCTATCTATTTACCCACTACATTGGAGAGCTAAATCATTCTCACCAATCATCATGAGCTATATCAGGATAACACATAATAAATAGATATACTGGGCTAACCTATAATCATAAACAATTAACAAGAATGATAACATAATCATAATTTGTTAATTATTTCTTTTATGTCATCATACTCATAAAAATATTTTTTATCCATAAGAAAACAATTTCTCGATATCTAAATATCTATTCAATTTAAAACCCATTTTGAAAATTCCTAGAAAAAAGGAAGTAGTGTTTTTACTTAATGAAAAAATAAATTCTTGTAAATTTATCTAAATATCAACTCATTTTTTATAGCATAGGAAAATACCATGGACTTTCTATATGTTGAAAGATAATATTTCTTTTTCATTTTTATCAAAACATCCTATATAAAATATATAAAAACTTTCTATATAAACCCTTTAAAAGAAATTAAAAAGTGATATAAAATATCCTTTATAAATTATTCATGTACATATAAATTCATCAATACAATAAATTTTATAATAAGGACATTGAAGAAAATTATTTTAAAAATAAATCCTCAAAACATTTAAAATGAGCTTTTAAGGTAAAGTGTCCCTTACCTCAAGTATGACCCGTCACGTATGTTCTTCGTATTTCTTGATAATAAAATAATGTTAATTATTTACTTTCTTAAATATATTTAAATTTTTATTATTCCTATTATTTTTTTCATTACTATGTTATGTACAATTACTTAATTAATTAAGTTCTTATTGGATGTTTTAATAATATTTGATTCATATGTCCAAGATAAAATTGGTAAAATGATTATAAAAAACATTTTCACTATTATATCACTTATATAATTATAATAATGAAATTATTAAGATTTTATAAATTAATTATACTTATAAAACCAACCATGGAATATTTATTTGAAAATGGAATTACATTACAATCATTAATAATGATGACCGTACTTACGCATAAGCAACATTCCCATTTTTCAAAGAGCAAGATGGAAATAAGGAAAGTAATATTTTATATTTATATATTAGATATAATATTATTTATTCAAATACAAAAATATATAATCCATGTGATGTGGTCATGAAAAATGAATCACATTGCTTAGTGGAGGTGGTAATCCACACGTACGCATGAATGACGTTATCACATCTCAATAGATGGAAAGGTAAGAATTTAGATGCTAGGAAATATTTATATAATGATATATATTTCATGGGTATCATATAAATAAATTAATTCTATCACTATAGCTAGTCATGATAAGTGGTGATTCAAACCGAATTACATCGGTTTGCAAGGCGGTAGTCCTTCGTACACACGAACAATGGTTTCATTTCCCATTTGATGGCAAAGGAGAAAAATATAGGTAATAAAATTAAGATAATACAATATAATTATATGTTATTTAATTATGTTACTATTTAATCATGGTTAAAGAAAATTTTAATGAGGTATAATAATAAATAAAATGAAAACACTAAGTTAATAATTATACATCTTCTCTAGACAACCTCTTTATATTTATATCTAAATCTTGCATAGGGTGGTTTTATGATAAAAAATGGCTCTATGAAGTGGATAGTGATGAGATGAATATATTAGGGCAGTTATTGGATAATATATAGTGCTAAAAATGTGTGAGGAAGAGAGGAGAGAAGGTGAACTTTTATTAGGGAGGGGAGGGGCACTCTTGGAATTACTTAAAGTTTTATATAAATATAAATTAATTATCATAGACTAGTGGAACCTAATTGATATAATTTTAATCTAGAGAAATTATGATTTGAAATAAATTCATAAAATAAATTCTTTTATAAGTTTAGATGATGTCTTTACCCTGATGTAATTTTTTAACCCCTATTAACACTTTTGGAAATTACCATGATATTAACATTTTTTACTCTTTAGGGGAGAAGAATGTTACAATAAAAGGAAAATTGGCCCACAAATGGACCATGGATGATATTTCTAACCATATCCCATTAAAGATTCCAAATATAGGAATTTGATGAATTTTATAACATTTAACAAAAAAAATTATTATAAAATATCTTTAGTGTCTTTTTCAAAACTATTAATTTGATTTGACAATAAATTCATTAGGATAAAAATATAATTTGAATATAAACCTCCAAAACATCCATAAATATGATATATTTATCTATAAAATTAGTGTTACAATATATATAACCCATGAAAATTTATATATAGTGTTTTTAAAATTATTTATTTGATTTTTCTACTGTATGCCCAAATATAGATTCAGTGTTGTGTAAGCATTTAAGACAATAATTTAATCACTAAAAATTAATAATAAATTCACATGATAAAAAAATAATTTATATTTAATATAAATAAGCACAACTTGATATTATCCCAATAAAACAATTTAGTGATAATAAAATAAAGGGAGTGAAATTTAGTATTCATTCGTTATTTAAAATTATTTTAACGTCATTATTAAAGGAAAATGGAAATAATTTTTTAATTTTAGAACCTTTTATGGTTATGGTTGAAAAAAATTATCACTCAAAATAAAGACATTTTTAGGAATAATTTATGGCCGATCACATTATTTTTAACTTTAATTAACGTTTTAGCTTTACCAACGTGATGAATATTTATTACATTTAATATTTATAATGATAAAAAATTAGAAGTGAAATATTTACCAAATTTGAACATAATTATTCATAATTTTGAGTCAAAATTTAAATATTCAATCTCTAAATGTTTTAAAATTTAATTTAAAATTAAACCTGCTGAACACAATGATAATAATTTTTTCATAAAAATTCATTTTAAGTATAAAAATGTGTTTATTAAAAATTTAATTATAATATTTATTCAAATATCATTTATTGGATTATTTTTAATCAAAATTAACTAATAATATTTTAAAATAAATAAAAAATAGGATGTGGATATAAGAACCCGATCTTAAACAATAAATAAAATTGACTCTTTATATAAGAATTCCATTCCTTGGATTTCAATAAATATTTTATTTTTATAGTTTTATTTATTATATCATCAAAACTAAATAAATAAATTTTACGTCACAATGTGAATCTAATAGTCAGTATCCATTTTTTCCACAATACAATACTTTTAAGATATAAAAAGTTTTATTCTCAAGACAAGTTTTTAAAACTTTCATCTTGACCATATCCTTATCCCTACTCATCCTTAGAACCCTATGAGTAATATTTAAAAATTATGGATGAGGATAAAAATCTCAGTAAGGTAATTATTAAAAGTGATTAAGAAAGTCATTCATCCATGAATAATAATAGAAATGTTCTTTTTTTAAAACTAAACTTTGAACTCAAAATAAGCATTTTCTTACCCAAGGAATTAGCTTTTTTTTCACAATTATTTGCATAATACATTTCAAAATACATCTTAATAAAAAAATAAAACTCATAAAGGTATATTTTAAATCATAAAAAACATATAATGTTTTTCACAATTCAAAACATTTCACCCTTAAGAAGTATCATCTACTTTACTTTAAACATAAACTCATTAACTTAACCTGTGAAATCATAATATTTCAATGAAAAAACATTTAATGCATAGATAAATCACATAGTTAACTAGGGATACCATAATAATATCACTATTACAAATTTTTACAAATTTAATAGCCCAATAAATAGATTCTAAAAGTTTATAGTATAAACCTAACTCATTAACATTGTCCCTTTACCTAATGAATTAGAGGGTTATACCAGGATCACCCCAAATCATGAGTTATATCAGAATCAATTATAATAAAGAGATATATTAGGATAAAAAAACATCGTAAAAAATCACAACAACCATAAAATAATAGTAATATATAAATATTTTATTTTCATCGTTACACTCATAAATATATTTTTTTCACCCATAAAAAACATTTCTGAATATCAAAATATCAATTCCATTTAAAACATAATTTGAAAATACATATAAAAAGTGAAGTAGGTGTTTTATTTGAATAAAACCTGAAATATTTTAAAATATTATAAACATAAAATAACATATTTTATGGTTGAAAAAACTGTGGATGTTATATAGAGAATATACCTCATTTTTTCAAAATATTTTTTATAAAGTATGTAAAAAGATTCCTTTTGAAAACCAAAATATGAAAATAAAAAGTGACAAAAAATTTCCTGTAAAATTTATTCATATAAATATAAATAAATAAATTATTATTTTTAAAAGATATGGAAATAAAAAAAATATTTAGAAAAAGAAATATTTAAAACATTTAAATCAATATTTTAAAGGAAAAGTACTGCTTACATCAAGTCTAAATCATCACATATTTTATTTATATTCCTAATTAATAAATTTTTCTTTATTTGAATTATTTATAACATATTTTAGGCTTATTATTCATTTTATTTTATTTTTTACCATATTATTCACAATTACATAATCAATTAAGTTCATGTCAGATGTTTTGACGATATTCGACTCATATTTACAAAATAAATTTGGTAAGTAGACTATGGTCAACAAATTAATTAATACATCATATATAGTTTAATAATAATAATATTATTATAAATATTATATATTAATTATACTTTTAAAACCAACCATGCAATATTATTATGAAAAATGAATTACACTATAATCATAGACAAAAGGCCGTACGTACGCATGAGTAGCATTTTCATTTTTCAATGAACATGATGAAAATATATTAAATATTAATTTATATCTAAATAATAATTATTAGGTCCTAAATATTATATTATTTATTTAAATTCACTAATATATATCATCCATGTAATGAATTAATGAAAAATGAGCCACGTCGCATTTTGCGTGTAGTAATCCACATGTATGCATAAACGACACTAATAATTTTCAGTGGATGGAAAGGTAAGAAAAAATGATGTAATATATTTATATAATGTTTAATATTTAATTAACATCATATATATTCCTAAAAAATTTCATTATAACCATATATGATAGGCAGTGATGGAAAAAAAATTATATCTATTAGTGAGGTGTTAGTATGTCATACCCACGAATGATTGTTCATTTCCAATCTGATAGAAGAAGGAGATAGATATAGGTTATGAAATTAATATAAAAAAATATAATTATATAAAATATAGTAGTTTTATTTTTTAATAGTGGTTGGAGATTACTTTATTGTCTTAGAGGAATAAATTAAACAAAAATGCTTGGTTAAGAACTATACCTCTTTTTCAGACAACCTCTTGAGATTTATACCAAAAGCCTTACTAGGTTGAGTTTATATTAAAAAAATTGAATATATTATTCTAGTAGGAACTATAGAAAGGTATTTGGGTAGTTATTGGATAAATAAAATGACTCATCATGTTTAGATAGAAGAGGAGAGGGCATGTCCTTTTATAAGCAGGGGGAGGACACACTTGGTACTTTTGAAAATATTAAAATATATTAATGCCTTTCCAAATGAAAATAGGGTAAAATGTCATTTTACTAATATTAGATGATATAGTGTCTAAATATGTACATTAAATATAATTTAGACAAGTTTTTAGTAATTTTAATCCTTATATTTTTAGTTAAATCCCCTCATAAACCCGTTTTAACCTTAATCATGGTATTTTATTTTTCCCATTTTCACTATTCATTGTGAACAATAATCATGTTTAAATTATTAAATAATATTAATTATCATGATTCCAAATATTTAATAATATTTATTTAATTATATTCATATAAGTGGTATGATTTTATTTAAAATTAAACCTGTAAAACGTGATGAAGAATGAGTAAAAAAAATTCCTTTTTAAGTATAAATTTTTTAAACAAAAATAAAGTATATTTTTTTCCCAAATAACATTTATTAGATTATTTTTAATTAAAAATAACTAATTAAATTTTAAAAATAATGTAAAATTTAATGATAATTTTTAAATACATGAAAAGAAATTAATGTTTTCAATAAAAATTAGTATTTTTTCATTGTTTGTTGAAAAATAAAACAATTAAGAAATTTCTAAATAATTCAACCTAATATAATTCTGAAATTAAAAATTAAAAATTTAATTTAATTTTTAAAAATTAAAATACTTTAATTTAGAAATCATTATTCAAAAAAACCCTATAATTAATGAAAATCCAATTTTGTTACAAATAAATATTTTTTCATTTTAACTGAAAAATCAATTGATATTATTATATTGAATATAACTCTATAGTATCTATTTAATTAATATTATTAACACATGAAAATGATTTATCTTAACATTACATGGGTTTTTTACATTCTTCTAACCCTTTTTAAATTTCATCCTTTCAGTTGTATTTGATACTTAAACAAGATGAGATATTTGTCCTTCATAGAATTTTATGATTCCTATATTTCTTATTCAATCATATGGGTTTTAAAAAAAATAACCAAGTGAATCAACTTATTCTATAACTCCTTCTCTTTATATTCATGAATTTGAATAGGGTTTTCAACATATGAATGATTCTCTTCCAACTGAACTACATCACAAATCAAAATATGTGATGCATCTAAAGTAAACTTTCTTAAAAATGAAACTTGAAATATGTTATATAACTGAGATAAACCTAGAATCATGGAAAATTTATAATTAAATTAGCTAATGTTATAAATAATTTTATATGGTCTAGTGAACCATGGACTCAAATTTATCATTTTACCAAAATATATAACACTTTTCGATAGAGAATGTTTAAGAAAAACATGATCACTTAGCTTGAAATAAAGATCATTCCTCGATAATTTGTATATATTTTCTTATATCTCTAAGCTATTATAATATGATATTGAATCTTCTTTATATGCTCAACCATTTTCTCTACAAATTCTATTCCAAAAAACCTTCTTTTCCTAACTTCATCCAAAAAAATGGTGTTTGATTCTGCTTTTCATATAATGCTTCTAAAGGGGTCATGTGTATACTTGAATGAAAAATATTACTATAAAAACTCCAAAAATGTTAGATGCTGATCCCAACTTCCTTGATAATACATTGAAAAATATCAAAGCACATCCTTTAAATTCTAAATTTTTCTCTCTGAATTCATATAATATTGAGTATGAAAATATGTACTAAAATTTAATTAAGTACCTAGTGACCTTTGAAGAAATTTCCAAAAATTATAGTTAAACCTAGGATCGTGGTCAAGAGCAATATATAGAGGGAATCAATGTATTCTAACTATCTCTTTAATTTAATGTTGAGAGAGTATATATGAATATATATTATCTTTATTGGGAAGAAGATGGGAATATTTAGTTAATCAATAAAAAATAATACATATCATGTTATTACCTTGAGATGTATTTGGTAACATAACACCAAAATCTGTAGATATATTTTCCAATTTCCACTACAACACTAGAGTGGGATGAATCAACCCCTTTAGTATTGGTCATTCTACATTAACCTGTTAAAAACTCAAAAATTTCGTAGTAAAATAGTAAACACCTTTCTTTATTCCTTCCTACAATAAATGTTCCTAAATGTCTCTATACATTTTTTTCTACTAGGATGTATATAAAATAGAGAACATTGCGCCTCACTCAACAAATATTTCTTCAAATTGGAATCACTTCGAACAGACAATCTCTTTTCAAATATGATAAAACCTTCTTTATCAAAATTAGGATCTAGAAGATTAAACATTTTGAAAGATCCTACCATTTCCTATAAAACACTACCTCCCTTTCTAGATTGATTAATCTCATCTGATAAAGATGATTCTAATGAAACCTAAAAAAAATAAATAGAGTTTCTAAATGAAAAATATCTAATCCAAAATTCATCAAATAATTTTTCAAAGGATCATATTCTAGATATAGTATAGTTAATGACGAATTATCTTTTGGACTCAAAGAATTAGCTACTATGTTGGATTTGATCCAGTCAATTCCCTAGAACTAACTTCTTTGGACTTTTTGATAACCAACATTCACGATTTTTAATATTAATAATTTCATTATCAAATCATGATTTTTATTTTATGTTACATAGTATGTGATAATGTCCTAAGAGTTTCTATCCCCCTGAAAGGTCGTAACAGTTCCCCACTATAGTGGGAACCCAGAAGTTTCAAAATAGTATTCTCAAATATATGTTCTATAACTGGATTAAATCATTTGAGGGACATATTCGATATAGTCTATCAGGGGTGGAGACTCATAAGGATTTGTGACAACTTCCCATGGTATACAAAATTGGTAATTTCTAATGTAATAAATTATAAGGAGAGTCACTAGTTGGAAATCCACATTTATATGAGTCCTTGGATGTTCTTATATGCAGACATGTGTATTGATCTTTAGACTTTAACATTATTATTAAGGGATATTACGAGTCACATAGTTTTATTTATTGATCAAAACCGTGATGAAATATGTTCACAGTGAAGTAGAATATATTGGTTGTGTCACGAGTAATATTTCATTGTTGAATAATGAAATAATGGATTTATCCATCCTACTATTTAATCGAAGTTGATATATCATACCCTCTTATGGAAATGATACAAACTAAATAAGTCAATGGCCATGATGTTCTTTATGAAAGTTCAATTTATGAAATCTCAAAGATAGAGAAATCGATCACATTGGTTGATAACACTAGAAAGTAGTATTATGTATTATAGATATCATAATAAAGGGATTGTATTACACATTAATGGTCTATATAAGGTATTATCTCACTATTGCATTAATTTATTTCCCTTTGGGTTTCTTGACGGGTTTAATTGGGATACTTTGCCTAATGCCAATAAGAAAAAGGACTAGATAACCAAAAACTAAGTGTATACAGAACCTTAGTTATAGATTAATATTATTTATTATTTAATATGTTAAATAAATATTATTCCTTGATATGGTTTTGTAATTAATGATGTTTTATTCAATTTATATATTCCATCCAGGTTATTCAAAAGAATATTTTGTGAGAAGAATATTTAATAAATATTTATTTTCTATTTAGTGAATATAATATTTACTGGTGAATAATGTATTGATATTTATTTACTAACTTTATTTCCATTATTTATGCTCTATTAAATATTGTGAAGGAATGGAGGACAGTGTTTAATGGTCCGATGATAAATAATATATATTTAATATAATTTGAATAAGTAATATTTTATTAATTCATGAGCATTGCACATGTTAAGAAATAATAATAATACTATTATTATAGACATGGAATTATATAGGAATTAAATAAATAATAAAGGGAACTTTTGGAATTATTATTTTCTAACCCTAACAATATGTGAACCCAAATATATTATTTTCTTAGTGTTTCCATTTCAATTTTTGTGCACAACGACATCTGAAGAAAAAACTCTTGAAGCCCTACAGAGCTCAATCACCAAGAATACTCTCAAGAATGGAGAGAAATACTTCACCACCACTCTTAATTTTATAGATATCAAGGAGAAACCTTCCTTAAATATATTATATATGTGTACAAAGATGAACGACAAAAGAGTTAGGATCTACCACCTAAGAACTCTAAGATTCCTATGGTGAAATTTAGAGGTTCATGGAACATTTGTGGATCACTACTTGAAGAAATATACTCTTGATTCCTATAATTTTGTGAAGGTACAACATGGATACATTTTAAGATGCATCAATTAATAAACTATTCTTTATAAGTTAATTCCTTAAATGTTTAAATTAATTATAAATAATATGTGTTGATCCTACACTTTGGTTCCAAAGTTCTCTCACAAGTTAATATTTGATTCAATTATGTTGATAATGACATTTATCATCATTGTAAATCTTGGATTAATCATTGATTATGATAAAAATTTAAGTTGGTCATGCCCAATTTGTTTCTTTAGCTGTTCCTGGAACCTTCTAATGGTATCAGAGGGGTCAAAAAATTATTTATAATTATTTAAATATGATTGGATTACTTAAACGTTTATCATAATAATTTTCAAATTTTGTTTAATTCTTATTTAATTTTAATTAAGATATCTACTCTTATTACTCTTCATTTTTTTGTAAATATAATTAAATCGATTAATTTTATGAAGTAAAAATATTTGAAGAATTTATTCGGGGGGGGGGGGGGTGATGGTTCTGGTCAGTTAAAATAAGATTACACATCATGTAGACCATTGATACATGCTATGTACCCATGTTATGTTCCCTAATAATTAATTGTAATTTTTTTAGATCTATGTAAATTTATTGCATATGATGTGTATTTAATGTACTATATTTTTATCAGGCTAGTCAGCTAGACTACATGGTATGTAACATCCATACTGGTTGTGTAGTCCATTAATCCAAGCCAAGCCATGTACTCTCTTACATGGATTACACGACTGGTTACCATGTAACTTGGAAACGACATGCATTATAACCCATGTACACACTGTTTAATCTATTATTTTTGTGGAAGGGTTAAACTATGAGTCCCTAGTCATGTTCCACAAACAGATTTTCATAAATATACATTTCATGTACCTAGAGTGTACACACCATGTATATTAACAAATTACAAAAAATTAAAAATTAATTTATTATAATGATTAAACCATATTTACAAGTGTTCCACATGGTCATTAATTTTATATTATACATTATGTAATTATATATATATATGTTAAAATTATAATTAATTTATGAGTAATGTTTGAAACTTCATGTCATGTATAAGCCATAATGAAATCACTACTCTACACACATTATAATATAAAAAACTATATAAATACTATGAATTCCATACAGTCATTAAGTTGATAGTTCAAGTACTGAAATTATGTGATATGTCGGTTATACTACATTTCACATCAGTAAAAAATAAATGAATATAATACATGTTGGGCTGTTAGGACATGTACTCACTATATTGCTTCCAAGGTACATATTTTTTACATATTTAATTTTAATTAAATTTGTTAAATTTGTTATAAATTATAATGGATGAGAATCTCAATAAAAATTTGGATGAGAATTAAGATAAAAGAATTGATTAATTATAGAATATAATTAATTGATTCAATCTTAATTTATCTTAAATAAGAATGATTACAATTGAATGCTATTTTTATTAAATGTGTAATTCATTTCCAGTATGTGGTTTATTATGAGAATAGAAAAAAATATGGGTTTGATTGGTTTTGTTTTAATTTATTATTAAATTAAATTAATGGTCTGCACATAATCTCTCCTCTCATTATGTAAGGGCCTGCGATCCCATGATCTCTTTTATGTAAACCCCATAACCAATCCTTTGGTTCCCTTTACCTAAAAGTATGTAAGATAATATGTATTGTATGAATCTTCTAAGATATTATAGATAGTTCAAGTTTTTATTTCAGGTGAAACCACTCTAAGAGAGTTACATAGGTGGATCGGTGGAAAGATGTAAAAAAATCATAAAATGGTTTAAGGTGTTTTTTTCCTAGGTTGACAGTTAGTTTATCATATACTAGATAAACTTTATATTAGTAAAATATCATGATCTTAATTCTTTATTATTTTATTTCATTAAATATGCATGGTTATTTAATTATGAATGGTTTTTCTTGATCACAAGAATTAATGACTTAACAATCATTCGATATAAAACTAAAATAAATTGGGTTATGCATAATATTTACTTAAGACATGGTTAATTAGTTAATTAATTATACTTAATATTAACAAGAGTGTAATAATATAAAAATGGGAAAATTTTGCATAAATATAAAATTTCCTCAATGATATATATTAGTTCAGTATAGCCTTTTACTACATAAGTTAAAATGAATCCATAGTTCAACATTCTTTACATACCAAAGTTAGGGTGTTTTTAATTATCAATGAATTATAAATTGACCTTTTGGGTTGAATTAACAAATTTTACATCAAGGGATGACTACCAATGCTAGGTTTGGTGTAACTATGAGGTAATAGTTGAGGAAATCCAATTTACTGATTTTTGGATCGGGGATTCCACCCAATAGATTAAGGAATTGTGAGTTAATACAATTGGAATTTGTAATTTCTACATAAATCACTTTAAATTAATTTACTAAATATATTTGGGGTAATGATACCAAAAATATGGATCCTTCCCACTACGAATTTTCGATCAACATGATAATATAGAATCAATTATTAGGGATATTCAGTTTCAATAAAATAGTGGGATATTAAGAGTTGTATTTTTTATATATTTATCTACCTTTTATCAAATAAATTACGAAAATTATGCTCATATTATTTTTAGAAACAACAATAAAAATGAATTCAAACATATCATTACGATCCATATATATTTGATAAGAATAACCTACCTTATTACCAACACAAATTTTTAGAAGTAGAAAAGACTCTAACACATTATCCTATGCCATGAAAGGATTTTGTATGTTCCGAAAGAACCTATTCCTAAATTTACTATTAAATAGGATAATGGAGAAGAGTTATCTCTCTATGAGAAATATTTTAATGATACCACATATGTTTAGTTATCATGTTACCATCCATGAATAATGAGTTTCTTAAAGAAACATGAGGACATGAATTCGTATAGACTGTTATCTCCCCTTTAGGATATATATTAAGAGAAGGATTAAAAAGGGATATATGAGATCCATAAGGCTCTATTTACAACCAATATTATTGATTCAACACTATCTGGTCCTTATGTAGTCAAGCGTACTAGCTACATTGAATTCAACGATATCTTAGTGATTAAATTCACAAATGAGTTGTGCACATGTATCATACATTCTTAAATACCCAAGTCCTCCTCCCGTTTTATTATTAATTATGACATAATCAATAATTAAAAGAGCCTTTTGTAAATTATTACTCTAATTTTATAAGTGGTAAAAGATATGAGTCATGATAATCCTTTAGTCCTTATGGTGAATATGAAAAATGAAGAACAAGGTTAAGGAGACCCAGACTCATAAAAACTATGAAGCTCATGATAACCATCCTTACAAAAAAAATAAAGAATTAGAGGAAGGGAAATGAAAAGGAAGCATTATGTTTTGCATGTGGGAAGCAAGGTTTATATAAGAGGAACTACACCCCAAATCAAGGGTAAGTTAAAGGTGAATTTGTTATCCAGTGTAATATTTAAATATCTACACACTGGGTATTTGATAAATCTTTTGATTCTCATATCGATATCCAAATATAAAAACCAAGTATATTCCAAATGAAATAAAAAGGAGAGGTAGATTTGAGAGTATCCAATAGTGTGATTCAAGTTACTCTAACCATTACAAACTACCACCTTGCATTGCCTACATGAATGATATTGGTTTTAAGAGATTTTATTATATACCAACTGTAACCAAGAATAAAATTTGTATATCATGACTCGATATAGTTGAGTTTATTTTCAAGTATAGAAATAAAAACTATTTATTTTAAAGTGACAACATATGTTATGGAATGAAAAATTTAAATAACAATCCTTATGTATTAAATTATAAAAAACCTGTATTGGAAATTGATTACAAATCATATTTACATGAATTTTATACCACCCAACTATGGAATCACTATCTTGGTCATTTAAATGAGAATCATTGGAAAAATATCTATGAAGATGGTTATTTATAATATTTTTTTCTAAAACTAATTGAAATATGTCATGCTTGTTTACGAGGAAAAAAGAACAAACCACTATTCAGAGGAAAGGGTGAAGGGGCCACAAAACATCTAGTATTGGTACACATAGATGTATGTTCACCATTTCCTATATAATCTAGAGGTGGGTATTCTTAATTCATAATTTTTACAAATTAATTGAGTATATATGGATATGTTTAATTGATGAGGTATAAGTCCAAATCATTTGAGAAATTCAAATGAATAATGAAGTAGAAGATAAAATTAGGAATAATATTAAAATGAATCGATCAAATCAAGGTGGTGAATATCTTAACAAAGAGTTTATCAACTTTCTATAGGAGTTGGGGGTTATATCTCAAATCACTCCATCATACACACCACATTTGAATGGTGTTAGTGAATGAAAGAACCGTACCTTTCTTGACATGGTAAGGTTGATGATGAGTCATATAGATATTCCATTATCATTTTGGGGAAATGCATTAAAAATTGTGACATACACTCTAAGAAAATCACATAATAAAGTGTAAAACCAAATTAAATTCATGTTATAAAGTGTAAAGAAACAGTTTTTTTCACATATACATGTATGGGGTTGTGAGGTGTTTATTAAGGCGATATCAGGAAATGAACTAGAACCCTTGGTCACAAAGTGTATCTTTATTGGGAATATTATAGAAACAAAGGGATAATACCTATGAAACCCCTTAGAAAAGAATGTACTAATCACCATAAGAATAGTATTTCTTTAATAGGATCATATATTCAAGAATTATTTTGGGTGAAAGGTTGAATTTTATGGATTTTATTCTCAAGGTACACAAGTGTTGGTATATGAATAGTTTCTATAGATCCCCAAGGAATTTTTTTTACTGAGAAAAAATTACTATATAGAATCACTTGAGTGGTAAGAGAACTAGGGATATATGGTTTTATACTAACCAAAATGGTGACCCCTTATTGGTTGACAATAATGAACCTATATAATATAAAGAGGTAATATAGATCTTAAAAGTTACACGTTGAAAGGATGCCGTGACTTCTGAAATGAATCCCATTTTTCATAACCAAGAATGCATTCTGGTAAACATGCTATTTGATTTAAATCACATCGGTTTCAAATGGATATTCAAGAGAAAACTAGAAATGGATGGGAACATAAGAAACTTTAAAGAAATGATATTCTCTAAAGGGTTTAAACAATGTCATGGAATTAACAATGATGAAAACTTTTCACTAGTTTCCCTGTTTAAATCCTTCAAAATTATAATTTCTCTACCTATATACCATGAATAGGAAAATTTTATGATGTTTGTAAAAATTAATTTCCTTAATCAGAACATTCAAGAAGATTTATGAATGACACAACCAATACGGTTTGTGCCTCTATGTGATTCTAAAAGGATATGAAAGTTACAGATATACATTTATGGATTGAATAAAGCATCTTGATTGTGGAACATTTGATTTTATGATGTTATAAATTATTTTTTTCATTAATATTTTTTGTGATCCATGTGTTTATAATAATTATAGTCTGAATGTGATCATTATCCTAGTATTATAAGTTGATGACATATTACTTATTGGAAATGACATACCAGTCATACCATCAATTAAGAACTAATTAAACAAGTGTTTCTCCATTAATAACTTCTGTGAAATAGCCTAAGTTCTGGGGATTATTATAATTCCTGATATATTCAAGAAGTTTCTTAGACCAAGTCAAAGTAAGTACACTGACTATATACTAAATAGATTTAGTATTGAACAATCCAAGAGGTTATTTGTTCCAGTGTCACTTGGTATACATATTTTCAAGAAAATGAGACCTCATACACAACAGAAGGAAGATATAATGAGTAATATCTCATACACTTCGGTGATATTGTCAATAATGCATTCCATTTTATGCACATGACTTGAGGTTTCCTCCACATTGATCATGGTTGGGAAATATCAAGATCATTTAGGTGAACAAAATAGGTTTTTTGTTAAGTATATTTTAATATCTATGATAAAATAAGGATACATTCTTGGTGTTTTGAGGAGATAAGGAGATACTCATAAGGCGTTATAATGATTCTAGATTTCAAACAGAGAAAAATGATATAAATTTAGAGTCAAGATATTTTTCAGTCTCAATGGTGGAACTGTGGGATGAAAGTGTTTAAAGAATCCAGTTATTATAGATTCTACGATGCATTACCAGTATATAGAAGATTTTAATGTAGATAAGGTAGTTTTTTGATATAAACCCTTATTTAGGAGCTCTATGTGTTTCCTAGTAGTAAATTTTCTATCACATTGATTTTTGCTAACACTATTGTGGTGTTTCTTGAAGAAGTTCCAAGGTCACACCAATTGACAGATCACTTACTCTGAAAGTATCATATCTTAATGGATTTTTTTCAGAGGAAAGAATCTATGGTAATATGATTTTACATGGAAGAAAACATGGTGTACCCATTGAATGAAAAATTATCTCCACAAAATCATTAGTCTCATTTGAGATCTAGTGGACTGATTTTTTCACTAGTTGGCTCTAGTGGAAGTGGGAGTCTGTTGAAGTTAGTTCCCAAGAGTTAACTTATGTGTACTTTATGATAATTAATATTCATTTATTTAATATCAATAAAATCCTTATAAAATAATGATTGTTTTTATGTGTGACATAATATTCGATAGCGTTCTAAGAGTTTATTTCCCACTGAAAGGTCAAGAAATTCCCTAATATGATGAGAACCCAAAAGTTCTGTGAAAGTATTCTTAAATATATATTATATTACTAGATGAAATCATTTGAGGGAAAAACTAATATTGGATATTAGGAGTGGAGACTCATAAGACATTGATTAACCTTATCATGGTTTATGCCCTTTTGTAATTTACAGTGTTGGAAATCAAAATAATGAGACCCACTAGTAGAAAATCCACTTTAATACGTGTCATTGGAGGTTCCAATATGTGGTTGAATGTATTGATCCTTATAATTTAATATTATTATTAATGTATATTATGATTCAAATAATTTAATGTATTGATGAAAACTATGAGGGCATATGTTCATGGTGGAATAAGAGATATTGGGTGCATTGCGAGTAATATTTAATTGATAAACAATGAGAGAAAGGATCTTTCCCTTATGTTATTTAATATAAGTTGATATCTCAATCCATTTACGGGAAATTATAAATCCTAAATAAATCCATTTCTACAGTGTTCCTTAGGAAAGTTAAAGAAATATATATAGAGAACATAGGTTGATAACACTTGTATACAACCTGATTGGTTAGAGATATCATAACAAAGAGATTATATTACATAATAAGCATTCGGATGAGGTATTACATTATTTAGGCATTAAATTATTTCCATATGAGTTCCTTGGCATGATTTTATATGCTAACTTTTGACTTTGGGATTCTGCACCTAATTTTATCGAGAAAGAGGCCTAGGGGGTTACACAATAAGTGTATCCAGAACCTCAGTTTAATAATAATAATATTTATTATTTATAAATTTTAATAAATATTATTCCCACACATGGTTTAATAATTATACATTTTTTTTGATTGCATATATTCCATCACTAGTTATTCGAAAGAACATTTTGTGAGTTGAATATTTAATAAATATATATTTTCAATTTAGGGAATATAATAATCATTTATTTATTAGTTAATAATAAATTGATATTTATTTATTTAATAAATAATAATTAATCAAGTCCAAAAAATATTATGGAGGAATGGGGAATTGAGTATAATGTTCCAGTGAGAAAGAATATATATTAAATATTATTTGAGTAAATAATGTTTATTTAATTCATCATATTTTTTCAGGATAAAAAATAATAAAATTATTATTATTATAGACATTGGGTTCTCAGGGATTTAATTAATTATAAAGGGATATTGGGTAATTGTTATTTTCTAACCCTAGCGGTATATAAACTCAATTATGTTGTTTTCATAGGGTTTCAATTTCCTTTTTTCCGCACAACAACATACCAAGATCAGACTCTCAAATCCCTAGAGATATCCCTATCCAAGAACACTATCACGAAAGAAGATAAATCCAGCTCCACCACAACTATCATGACTGTAGAGATTAAATAGAACCCTTCATTTAATATATCTATGGGGTGATCAAAGATTAACAATTAAAGCATTAGGATCTACCATGATAACACAGGAAGATACCTATTAAAATGTTTATAGGTCCATAGAACATGTGTGGATCACTTATAGAGGGAGTTAACTCTTTATTACTATAATGAAATAATCGTATTCCATAGAAATGTTTCTAGATCCATAAATGAAATAAAAATTCACTACAAAGTTATTTTTTAATTGATTAAATTAATTATAAAAAATATGTGATGGTCCCATGCTTTGGTTCAATTGTTCTCCATTAAATTAATCTTTGATTTAGTTATATTTATCTTGATGTTTATCATCTATATAAATATTAGATAAATAATAAATTTTAATAAAAAATTGAGTTACGCATACCCCATCTAGTGCTTCCCATATACCCAAGATCTTTAGGCATTACCTTTATGAGACTGTATTATTTAGTCATAATACTTTATAAATTCCATCAATCTCCTCTGTATCATGTTCAAATATTTTTTAGGGAATATATACATCAAGATTTTATTATTAGTAAATATTTTACACTTAACTCAATATAAATTATATCACTAAATTTATTAATAAAACACTACGACAAAAAATTCAAGGTTATGTGTTGGATAATTTTTTCCCCGAGTTCTTAAATGATGTGAAGCATAAGAAATTACCTAATCGTTCTTCATTAAAACACAACCCATTCCCTTAAATAAAAAATCACTGTAGATAATGAAGTCACAATTTCTATATGGAAGGACCAAAACTGGAGGATTCACTAATCTTATTTTCAATTCCTAAAGGCATTCTTCACATTCCTTTGTCTAGATGAACCTAACTCATTTTCATGTTAACTTTTTAGTGAGTTAGATAACCATGTAATGTTTTCAAATAAATATAGGGAATAAACTACTAATCTAAGATAATTATGAATCACATTAACATTGTTTTCTCTTGGCCTTTAATAAACCACTTTAGTTTTATTAGGATAGATATTTAATCCCCATTTTTTAATGAATTGTCCATGGAATGAAATATTCTTTAATAAAAAATATTATTTTTTAGATTTTCCAAATGAAATATTTTCTTTTAGTATTTTAAAAGAAAATATAGATGTTATATGTGCACCTCGTAACATTTGGAATAAACTAAAATATCATCCAAACAAATAAACACAAACTTATCCAAATATTCATGGAAAACTCTATTTATAAGATCAAAGATGACAAATATAGAATTAATTAGCCAAAATGGATTAGCTATATACTCATAATTCCCATAACTAATATGAAACAATTTTTTAGGGATGTCATAATCCTTCAACTTTAGTTGATGGTGCCCAAACATGAGATCAACCTTACAAAATACTAATCTCTCTAGAGATGATAAAAGAATTAATCGATATGAGGCAACATATACTTATTATTTATAGTGATGTTATTAAGTTCTATTTAATAAATGAAAAAACTCATGGAACCATATATTTTTTAAATATTAAATTTGGGAACTCCATGGAGTAGTGATAGGAAGAATTAAGCCTTTATCAAGAAACTTTTGTAATTGGGTTTTTAATTGAAAAATCTCTTATTGATCCATTAGATAACGGGTTTTGAAGTTGGATTTGTGTGAGGCACTGATTTGAACATAAACTGAACTCCCTAATTATGCGTAATACCAAAAAACACATCAAAAATTATATCCAGATATTATTTTACTAATTACACATCATTAATTTGAACAGTTTATTTATTTTCAATAATATGATCAAGATGTATTTCATTTTCATATTTTATCTTTTTCTTAGCTTGTTGATATATTCTCATGGGTATGAATTCATTCTTATATACAAATTGAAACTCTTTTTTTTGGAAAATAACAACTTCAAATTTTCAATCTAACATAGAATAATAAACTAATAAACAATCCATACCCATAATAAAATAAAATTATAAAATGGGAAATATAATAATGTTTCATGGGAATACCCTACTACAATGATAAAAGGAAGATATTTTTAAATTAATAATACCTTAATAAAACCCATGGGTGTTTTTAAAAAACATATTGACATTAATTTTTGAGTATAAATTCTCATTTTACAAGTAAATTTATTATAAATGAAGAATGTGTGTACCTAAAATAAAAAAAGACATTATCATAATTTAAATAAAAAATTATTATACCTATAAAAACTTCATTTGATGTTTCAACATATATCAAGGTATTTTAAAAGGATTTCACAACACATTTATTCTTATAGACTTGCATCTTTCTTTTATTCCTACTCTTCTTTAGACCCACATCCTCATAATGAGCCATCTTGTTACATTTAAAAAACTTTACTACCTACTTCCCAAATTTTTTCTTACCACTACCAAGATCATTTTCATTGATATCGCAAGCCATATTCCCAAACCTACCACAACAAATCACTTCCCAAAATTCAAAAGACATTGCCTAGGGGTTTTTACCACACCCATCACAAACCAACATCTTGATTTTATTACCTTTATATTTCTTGGATATATTCTTCCCATTTTCCTACCACATGGATCTCCTTTCTTCATTATTTTAATCAAATATAAGGTTATAAAAAAAGTACATTTCTAACTGCTCAGTACACTAAAAAAGTTTCTTAGAAGTTTTAAATTTTAAATAGAACAATAATATTTGGTATATTTGATTTAATCCAGAGTAAAACCAATTTATTTTAGTACAAATATCCGGAATAAATTTTTTTATATACCTTTCCATTTGGGTGAAGTTGTCTTCATATGTAGCCACAAAATATTCCTCATCCTACCTCAATTCCAAATATTTATTTTCCATAATAAGACAAACAACCTTCAAAAAATACATATCAAGGAAAAATTACATAAATGTATCCAATTACATACCTTTAATACCTTCCCTTTATCAAGTATTATTAACCATTAACCACCATTAATCATATTCACATTAAAAATAATAGGTAAAAATAGTTAACTTTTGATGATCTAAATAACCCAATACTTTTAATATCATTTTCATGAATTTAATCCATCCATCTGCTATCAATATGCGAGAAGATTAACTGAATGATAGAGGATAATATCTCATAAAATTATTTACTAATGATATATTACTTTGTGGTTGGTCCAGTTTCTCTCTATCATGAATTATAACACAATTTATTTCCTACATCGATTGAGCCATCACAACATAAAACGTCTTTGTTAAACCATTTCAGGTTGTTGATTGGAAGCATATTGTCCTCTTGCTAACATATTACTTTATCTTTACTATTTAATATTTAGAAATACATTATGAAGAAGCATAGTTTAGTTACAGAAATATGGTAGTCTTAAATTGATATATCATGATAACCATAAATTAAAATCTCTTACAGGTATTTACTTATGTTATCCTAAAATCTTAACTTTTGTAAACTTCCCTTTGATACCAAATATAAGGACCCAACTTTTAAAAATTTATAAAATTGATTCCTTAGACATGAACTCATTTTCTTCCATTCCTAAATATATTTTAGACTCATATATTTAGATAATTATCTCATCAAATTTACATAAATACATATTACATCACAAAGTGGACACTTGCAGTTAGTATATATTTTTTTCATAATAATTTTTTAATATATATATATTATTTATTTTCATGAACTATATTCATAATTCACATCTTGACCTGATAATTGTCCCTAATTATGCTTAAAATACAATGAAATATAATTTAAGACATTTTATGAGAAAAAAACCTCAACAAGTTATATATAATAATAAAGAAAGAAAATTGTTATTCAATGAATACTCATAAAAAACTACCTTTTTAAAAATAAACTTTGGACACAAAATAAACATTCTCTTACCCAAGAAATCAACTCCTCTAACATAAACTTTTTTAAAAAAACATTTCTAGGAAATATTAATAGATTAAAAACTCATTAATATTTCTTTGAAATCATGAAAGACTTATAAAATTTGTTTCACAATGTTATACATTTCAACCTTAGGAAGTAGAATATACTTTCCGTTAAACATAATTTCCTTAGATTAAATTTCGAAATAATAAGATTTTTTTAAAACCCATTGAAATCATAGATAAATCATATTGGTAACTTAAGAAAAATCATTATATCAGTCTTACAATCATTCTTAAAAATAGACTAAAATACTTAGTAAATTAAAATAATAAATTGGTAGAAACCTAACCGGTCAAATACATCTATTTATCCATTATCATGAAAAATAGTGGGCTCACCCACCACCATGAGCTATATCATAATCACCAATTATCATGTGATACATCAGGCCCACACATCATCATAAATTATTCGTAAGAACAATAAAATAATAATAATATAGAAAAGCTTTTTGAGGATCCACTATCATCATGAGATATATCAGGATCACCCATTATTATTATATATATCAGGATTTTCCTTCATTATAAAAAATTCCCAAGAACCATAAATTAATAATAATATAAGAAATATTCATTTGGAATGTTTTTTTATTTGGGAGTTATATCAGGATTACCCATCATCGTGATCTATATCAGGATCACCCATTATCATGGTATATATCAGGATCACCTATCATCATAATTTTTTATAAACCATAAACTCATAATAATATTATAAATATTTAATTTTCTTTATTACACTCAAAAAACTTTCTTTTCATGCATAAGGAAAAAATTTCTCGATATCAAAATATCCATTACATTTAAATCTTTTTTTTGAAAATACTTAGAAAAAGGGAAGGAATTATTTTGTTTGAATAAAAAATATATTAAAGGAAATAAAACATAAAATAATGGTTATAGTAAAAGGAAAAACCGTTGACATAATTTATGTTAAAATAGAACATTCATTTTTCTTTATTTTAAAACATTCTGTATAAACTATATAAAAATATTACTTTTGAAAACATTTTTAAGAAAGTAAAAAATGAAATAATATGTATTTTATAATTCATTCATCTCCATATGAATACATAAATAAAATAATTTTATGAATAGGTTCATGGAGGAAAATTATTTAGAAAATAAATATTTATAATATTTTGATGGAGTTTTTTATGATAAAGTGTCCCTTACATCGAGTCGACCTCCTTACTTACATTGTTTATCTTCTTGAATAATAAAATAATATTAATTATTTACATACTGAAGAACCTTTTCAACTTTATTTTTTATTTTTTTAATACAATGTTATTTAGAATTAGTTAATCAGTTAGGTTTATAATAGTAGTTAATTTTTTGGAGTGAGTAACTCAAGATGGGATTGGATTGAGTTCCCAATAAAATTATATTAAAAATTCATTCAAATTAAATCCCTCAATCAAAAAAAATTCATCCAATTAATCATAATAGTAGTTTAATATATGTTTTATTTTTTAAAGTATTTATCAAAGGTTTATTTGGGATCAGTTAAAAAAATATGAATCCTTTAACATTTGAAATAAATTTACCTAAAAAAATTCTTATATAAACACTAGTTAAGACTAACTACCATTGTACGAGCCTTGTTTTTTGGACTAAAAAAATACATTTTAAAGCCTTAAAATGAATAAAACAAAATAGAGCAACACAATATAATAAAAAGGGGTTCTGTATTAAGCTGAGACCTAATCCCCTCCACTTGGAAATTTCTTGCTAACAAGGAGAATATATAATAATAATATGATCCAAAACCTGGATTAGGTATATGACAATAGCTTAAGATATCAGGGATCAAATCCTCTTCCACATATATATATATATATATGAAGAAATAAAATACAAGCCACATATGGACCTATTCCATATTTAATGTGGGTATACCAATAAATAGTTATAGAACATAATATCATGTATTCCCTAGTTTATTACTCGATTCAGTGTATATAAATATACAGAGTAAAAAACACACATATCCAATGTAAATGAAAAAAACAAAGGGATAAAGTTAATAGATGTGGAATAAGTCACAATTCTCAGTCTGTAGTGATCGAGGTGCTCAATATACCTTAGGTTTGGCTCGGTGGGGAGCTCGAATTGATTCCCATAATGTTTTATGAAATAGAGTGTCAGAAAGATCCCTTTTCTGTATGTAGGAATAGATATAGATATTCAATGTTCTTAACTATTTCTTTGTAAAATTAATAATAATATAAGTACTTTAGTAATGATATATTTTCTTTGTATTTAAAATTTCTCAGTGTGCGTATCTCCTTACAAGGGATAATCCTTTGAAAAATATGTATCCCTGCACAATTAAATACCCATTGAAGGATAATTATCTCTATTTTACTAGATCCTTTTAATAAACTTTAATAAATATTGAATTCATCTATTCAATGGTTAATGAATAATAATTAAATAATCCCTCTGCAATAACTCCCATAATATAACTGTTGGGAGCATTAAATTCAAATTAGGAAGAATAATGGTAGTAAAACTCTTAAAACTAGATCTCTTAGAAGTGACTCATATTTTGTGGAGACTCATGAGGGTGGTGATTCATGGTGGCAATGAATCTTGTCTGATGGTGAGTTATGATGGAAGTGAGTCAAGCAAGCGGTGAGTCAGTCTGGTGGTGACTTAAGATAGTGGTGACTCAAGCTGACAATGAGTTAGTCTAGTAGTGACTCAAGCTGGTGGTGACTCAGTCTAGTAGTGAGGTATTCTAATGGTGACTCAATCAAGATGTGAGTTAGTTTGGTGGTGAGTAAATTTTTTGGTGATTTAGTATGTAAGTGACTCATTTGGAACTAATGGTGAATCTTTTCAACATATAGAAAAGTTTACTTCATAAAAAGTTATACTATCATACAAAATTAGATTCCTTAGAAACATATGAAAAATGATTTTTGAGCATTAAAATAATAAGGTTTTAAAAATATTCTCTGTTTTGATGATAAAAAATCATGGAATTTTATAAACTATGTATAAGATGAAATTATACACAAATAGATAAATTTTAAGTAACAAACTTCTCAAAATTTCATTCTATAGTATCAAAGGATGAATTCCATACAAATATTTTTGTATCAAATAATAACATCCATATCAAAGAAAAATGTGGTATTAAGTAACATATCAAATAAATAAAACATAGAAGGAGAAGGTAAGTATAAAAGATAACATATCAAAGGATAATGTTGGTGTCCTATAAAAAATTTCATAACTATGATCTTCCTTTTTGGATTATCAAAAATTTACGATAATAACCACAAATAAAAAGATAAAAAAATATATGGAAATTTCAATAAGGACAAAAGACATCATATTATTGGTGTAAATAAATACAAGGGAAAATATACTAAAATATTTAACAAGACTACGTATTACAAGAATAAATCTCAGACTATGTGGAAGGATTAGTAGGTCCATTTCTCTCTCTAAAAGAAGGGGTCACTGAGGTTGATGTTGAGGGTGTAGAGGTAGATACTGAAGGGCCTAAAGAATTCCAAGGTAGGTCTTGAATCACAACTAGTCTGAAAATCCTATAAACTTCCATTTGTGTCAGGCTGATAGGTTGGTACTTAAGTGGAAATGGTTCTCAGGAATGTATAGATTTTAGAGGTCATAAGGAAATGGACTCAGAAACAACCACTACAGTACTAGACACATACATGAAGGGTATTATAATTTTAAAAAAATCCATAATAATGTTTCCTCCTCACTCTATATCACTAAAAAATTCATTCTTATATTTCATAAAGATCTCGAATAGGGCTTCCATCACCTTTAATTGGTCTACCTTTTCCTTAAAATCCCTAGTAACAAGTGTAATCCTTAGGTTTTCAGCTAAGAAAATGAAATGGGAATTCAAATATTGTTTGTTATACACCCTAGATATATATTTTGTTTAATGGAATTAGTGATGATTTACCTTTCACTTTGTGATTTTTTAAAATCTCTCTTACCAGTTTTAATAAATATTAACTATGCTATTGAATCTAACTGAAGTCCTCCTGATGATAAGAATGAACATATCCCAAGATAGTATGGACATACTCTCAGATAATGGATCTGATCAAATCAATGTTAGAAAAAGATGAGGTTGGTGGGACACTAGAGGTGGAAGCAATAACAAGAACACTTCCCAACCTTTCCAAAATAGTAGCCTGGCTAGCAACAACGAAGGTACTCATATCCTCCATCACAGATCTCATATTTTCCATCCTATTGGATAACCTTAAATTATCAATATCAACTTCTTGAATAAAAAACTTAATCTTGGGATTAATGGGGAATACAACCTACTAAAAAAATATCTTGCATCAACTTGACTAAGATGAGTGAATAGAGTTTCCTAAAACCTCAAAATTGAACTGAAATATGAAATAGTTCTTTCTTTGAAAGTCTCTAAATCACCTCTAGAAATAAAATATGAAGGTAAAACAACATCAGTAGGTGGAGGTGTTATTGTTATCGCAACACTAGGCATAATATCCTATATTGGATCTGATATAGTAGGTGCATCTAAAGGGAAGACATCAAGCTCACATGTGTCATAAATATGATCAACTAAGGATCCCTGATGATCTGTCCCAACTCCAAATGAGAAAGTAGGTCCACCATACTTTGGTGGATTGCTATGTTTCATTACCAATTCCTTCTTCTCCATTTAATTCTAGATAAGATAGTCCAAGGAGTTAGAACCAGGGGAAGGCTCCCCCTTCGAATATACCACTTCCTCTACGAGGGTAGATTTGACCTAAGAATCTGTATGCTCTCCAACATCTTAATCAAATTTCTTTTACTCTAAATAGACTAAAATAATTTATACATATCATGGTATATTTTTACATTCATCATGATTCACCAATTATATTATGGTCGATGTCAAAACTGCATCATCAATTCTGAAAGAACATAGGGATTTATCCCCCTTAGCAGATACTCTTTCCTCACCTCTAGGAGAGGTTGTATCACCAATAATGTAATCTAAAACAAATCTCTCCACAAAAATAGACCTATATAAACCAGGTCAATTCATAGAATTTAGTAAATTAGAACAAAAAAAATAAGGATGATGTTATTTCCCCCCAACAAAATCAACATCATCATTATCATCATCATCAAGTCCATCACTACTACCATCTTAATTATCATCTCCATCATGACCATTACCATTATTTATATCATCATTAACATCATATAAAACGTATACAACTTCCTTATAATATGTATAAGAATATCGCCTAATCCATTCATCTCTAAAAACCTCAACCTCCTCATCATGATCACCCCTTTCACTTAAAAGTATTTTTATGATAGGGAGAGAAGTAGGAGGACTTGCAGTTCTGAAATACATGGCATGGATCATAGGGAAATATTGTTCACTTCCCTCCTCAATATAGGTCACCAATTATTCCCCATCAATATCCACATCAACTTCTTCTTCATCATAATATCTCATAATCTCATTTGGATCTTGGCCATGATCCACTAAGTTATTTGGTTTAATAAGATGATCTATAAGATTAAAATTCCCATAGTGTTTATTAATATCTTTAACAAACTTTATCATCTGTGGGTTATAATTTAATCTCATCCTTCTATAGGAAACATTAGTTATGTAGAAACCACCACACATAAATTTTTATTCCTCCTCCTAATCAATCACATAATTTGTTTCTAATATTTCCGAAATCAACTTAAGATAAATGATAGAATTATACATGGAAGATTACTAAAACATTTTCATCATGTGTACCATGAGATATCTGTAATGATTAATTTTATCCCCTTGTTTTATTGGGAATAGAATATACACACCCTAGTATGAAAATATACTAATGTTTCATTTTCTAGGACATAAAAAATTATGAATAAACATGAAAATAAGTTTTTTATCTATCTAACTCAATAGTAATAGACCTTCCTAGAGTATTATAACTATTAAAATCAATAATCAAATTCTCCTAAACAAAATATTGACTATCACCAGGTATCTGACCTTGATAATTATAAAAAACCCCTTAATGAGGAGAATTTAAAATATTTTTATATTCTTTTAAAGAAAAGGTAAACTCCTTATAATCTATCATTCCCTGAATCAAATCTTTCTTCTTTCCAAAATAGAAATCTACAAGGTGATAAAATTTATGAACCAACCTAGGATATAAAGGTATTTCATTTATTGAGAACCGTTCTATCCATACCTAGTCCTAGAAAACACTTAACACAAATGAATTACTAGAAATGAACCATTCGACATCCATATATATTTCGGAAACCACTACATTATTTTCAAGATAGAGGTTGTTTTACTCGACAATAGGTAGAATCAATTATTATATTGAAATTTTAATAGGCCATGACCCTTCAGGAGATAAATTGGAAGGTTGCATGACTCTAACCATTTTAATGTAATGAAGGAGAATCAAGGGCACACATAAGACATAAATTTGACAGAAAAAGAGAAAGATAAATAATTCAGTTCAAAAAGAAGTAGGCGTGGGCATGAGTGACTCGATTTTAGTATTTATGTATCATTTATCTTTTAGGGATAAAATTAATAAAATATAATGAAATAAAAATTATTAAATCGAATAATGATTAATATAAAATAATAATAATGATAACAAAACATGAAACAAACACCGGTATAAAAATAGAAATCAGTAACATCCCAATAGTGACTTTCCAAAATTGACTCACCACTAGTGACTTGCCAATGGTGACTGTAATGACAAGATCATTTATGAATAAAATTCAACTTCTTTCATTTATGTAATGCACCGAACCTAGTTACCCATAGTTGGTGCATTATTATATAACATTGGCATGATCACAATATATCAATTCTCGAAATACCAATTAGTTTAGTATCTTTGGAAGTACTAGATACATACTTAAGTTTTACATTACATTATCAAATGAAAAAAAATATTGTGTCTCCTTTGAACAATCTTATATCCCTTAGAATATTCATGTAGTTTAGTCATAATATACTTCATCACACCCTAGGAAAAATAAAACATAATAAAGGGGAGATCCTAGATGCTCAGTAAGGATAAAAACAGCGGAAACTATCATAAATAATTACACGGGACTGTTTGCTGAGTTTCCATGCTTTGGTGGAGGCCTTATATTGATGAATTGCTGGGAAGAGCAAGGATCAGTTTTTTTGATTGGGGTTCTTTTGGGCTATTTAATTTGACTGTTTTGGTGGACTTGGGGTTTCTCAATTTCCTTTATAAGTGATTTTATAATAAAATAAAAAATAATTTTCACTCAGTATAAGACTAAAACACAATCCTTTTAAACATAAAATTCAGCATAATATGGGAAATATAAATCAAATAATTAAATTTACATATTGACCTGGATATTCTACTAATAGAATAATCACATGTAATATCAATATATAATTTCATAATGATGGAATGCATAATGTCAGACAATATATCCACATAGTCAAGGAATCATGCCAAGACTACAAATAAGATTTTGTTATGACCTTGTGCTCAGACACTAGTTTGTCTCATGATACCTACTGATGCATCGAGTAGTTATAGAGGGCTCTACCCATCACTTACTATGTACAATGAATTACTCACATGAAAAGGTTGAAACATAATCTTAACATTCGTTTTAAAACTTGCATACAAAATGCAACTATTTTAACCACAAACAATGAATGGTATAAGAATAGCACATCCACAGTCAATAATAACTAATTCAATAAAATATGGAATATTTTATTATAATAAATTAACTTCAATCAATAATAATGAAGTATATGTACATAGATGAAAATAATCATCAAAACGGTTTGAGATAAATATCACCCTTTTTGTAGAAAACATTTAAAATTCGCACAATTTATCAAGAATCCTTTTAAAACAGATTTTTGAATCAAAGTGTCCCAAGACACTTTGAAACTTTTAAAAAGAATTTTAATTTCAAAACATTTATGTCTTTGTAAATAAATACTTAATTACATTTTTAAAACATGAACACTAATGAGAAATATTTAGAATAAATCTTTAAAACATTTAAAATGAAAATTTAGTTAGAGTTCCTAACCAACTGAGAGAAACTTGAATAAAAATAATTGAGGTAATAAAAAATTTATAATATCAAGAGAATAAAGGGTTCATGATATACTATGTAAATTTATATTATATACAACATATAAAAGTGAATTGGCGTATTACAACAAAGAACTATCACTGGAATGTAAGTTGAGATGAAATCCCTTATAAAGATGGTATCCTTAGGTTAAGGATAAATAAATGAAATAATTATGTGTGAAAATATAAATACACATAATATTATTGGATATTTAGTGTAAATCAATCAGAGGAAATTTTCACATATTCTTGTAAAAACAACACCATAGATGTTGATGTTTAACTCAATGAATTGAAATTGAGTAAAAATTACTCTTATCAAGTTCATATCGAGGACTTGAGAATTTATCAATTGAGTGATTATGTGTATAAAAAGTATATCCACAAATAGGGGAGTTTCAATTAATACATAAGTAAATAAATAGTGATTTCACCCATATTATTAGAGTATAATAATCAATGAAGATTGTGTAAAACCGAATGAGTTGAAATGAAAATTTAAACTTTCCTTATAAATTTGGTAAAATACGAAAGATGCACCCCAAGAAAGAAGGATCATACAATGATGATGTAAATATCCATAAATTAAATTATATTACATAAATAATATAATCATGGGTAGTACATACACCACACAAAAGGTAATAGTGGAAATATAGCATGAATCTCACGGGAATAAGAAGTGAGATGAAAACCCCTTACCATGTTGTAATCAATAGATTCATAAGACCAAAAGATAATAACCACAAAAATGATCACAGAATACCTTAAATATAAATATAATCATGATAACATATATCAAATGGAAGTATAAAATACCCCAGATGCAATAAATAAGTTGTGAACAATGGAAATATCACGGAATTAAAAGTGAGATAAGAAACCAATTACCTTGTACTTTTCCTTAGTATAGGGTAGGTTAAATTCCTTTATAATGGTGAAATCATTGTTATTAAATTATATAAGAACCAAATACATAAATTTGATATCATATATGATCTTCTTATATTTCATTATTAATGATAGTTCAATAGTATCATTGTTTTGGGTGTTAACTGAGTCATATTCCTTTATATGTTTTGTAACACAAGTCATGTTTGTTATGTATAGGATGTATTTGATTAATATACAGAATGATATTATATTCTTAAAAATTATTTTTAAATCAAAAAATGAAAATTATTCATGAATGGTTACGATGGGGAATGAATCTTATCACGTTCATGGAGATGGTAATCCACATGTACGCACAAGAGGCAATATCATTCAATTGAAGGTGAAATCATATATAATTTGGTGTTATTTAATATATAAAAAATAATTAACATGTTATATTTATAATTTACATCAAATTTACAACATTATTATACCCATCTAAATAATGATGTGTTGAATAACAACTACACCACGACGTGGAGATAGTAAGCCGTACGTACGCATGTATGGTGACTTCGTCATTCATAGGATGGATAGAATAATGAATATGGTTGTATAATATTTATAATAATATCACAGTACATAGAAGGTACTGTATTTGTTATTTTGGTATGGAAAAAACAATGAAAATTGAAGTGGAAGAAGAAGATAACTTTGAAAGAGGTGATGAAATTATTACCTCTACTTCAGGTGATTCCTTTTTGATTTGATCAATAGTGATCCATAGGATGGATTTATGATTAAATTAAGGCCTCTAGGTTGAATTGAGGGTAGTTTTTAGGATATTCTTTTAGGGTTTATCCAAGCCAAATAGCTTTGGAGGTGTGAAATTAAGAGAAGGGGATGTTCCTTTTAATAAGAGACGTGAGGGTCACTTTAGGAAATGCTTGAAATATTATTTTATTATAAATTTATTTCGGTTTATAATCGATCCAAATTAATTTATTTCAAGGATAAGGTGATCATAGGTTTAAACATGCTCAACCAATAGGTTTTATACTGGTTTAGGTCACCATATTAACCTTATCTTTTAGATTTTACTCTTAGTAAAATAGTTTGACATTTAGCATGTCTCCTTGTATTTTTATATTATATAGTTAATAAACATACTATAAACTACCAAGAGAACATCAAGTGGTAAATTAAATATATATATATATATCATTATATATGTCCTTTGGACAATCCTTAGATTTTTAGGAATATTATATCATTTAAGAATATAATATTTGTTTTAAAAACTCATTTATGTCAATTTTGACTCTATTTAGTATTTGGTTTTTGTGAAAGTCATAACAACATGATTACTTCAAAAAAAAAATTTAATTGAATCAACGCTAAAAATTCACATTAATCTATAAAATTCGTGTAATTCATCAAAAGTATCAATTTAAATTTATTTTGATATTTATAATTTCAATTATTTTAATCTTTGGTTAATAAGGCAATTACTGGATTGTGTCATAAATAAATTCTACAAAATAATATCTAAAAATTATAAATAAAAAAAATTATGTAATAAATATTTTTATATTTATAATTAATATTTATAGTCTAATTTATCTTATATATAACCCTATATTAAAAATGTTTTAGTTATGAAAGTTTGAATTTAACACTTTTAACTCTTCTTTAAATAAAATAATAATAAATGTCCTAATCTAATCCAATTTGACCAAAAAAGATCTTATTTTATTTATAATGTTTATTTTTGTCTAAAAACAGTTATCCAATAGAATTATGACATGTTTAATGGTAATTATAATAACATTTTTACCTTTAATTACCGTATTTAATTTTAACCGTGGTAAATAAAAGTGAAAACATACTATTCACCAAAAAATGTTTTCATCTTATTGAACCAAATTTTACTTACTGATGCCAACTGTGTCTCTCATGTTTTTTAAATTTAATTCATATAAGTTGTAAAATTACATTTTATGCAAATTTGCTAACGTGCATATAAGTTGGGTTAAAAAACTTTAAAAAAATTCAATAAAATTTTATACATCTAATTTTATTATAAAATGACTTCAATCAATTATGTTGAAATAATATAGGTATTATGTATCTTTTTTAATTAAACATAATTTAAATAAAATAAATAATTATTTAAAAAAATATCAGTTTTTAAACAATAACGCAGTGTTTTTCACAATTTACCAAAAATTGAATGTTTATAGAAAAATACAAAAAATTTACCCTAAGATAATTTTGATATTCATAATCCAAAAATGATGTCTATTTTACCAAATTAAAAACATAGAAGTTTAATTAATTAATTTAAGATTAATTCCGGGTTTCAAAACCAAAAGGCAGGTTTTTGAGAAGTAAAAACTATCAAAAGATTGATATGTTTTTAGGTATAATTTAAAAGTTAAATTACTTCAAATTACCAAAATTAGAATAAATGATAAAAATATAATCTAAATATACTTCAAAACCATTCAAATGAATAATTTAACGGTATAAATTATTTTGATTAAAAAAGTTGTTTTCAATTAAAATTTAGTATCATTCACTATTCATCAAAATATGAACTTATCAGAAAAAACACCAAACATTTATCCAAAAAAAAATTTTATGTCCTAATTCTAAAGAAGAATTTAATTTTATCAAGTTTAATATATAATATTTTGAAATATTGGATTTAAAAATGGTTCGTTATTAAAATGCGGTAAAATTTCATTTTTTTTCAAAATACTTATTTTATCTGAAAAATTGAATTTGTTCTTATATTATATCTAAGAAACACATATTATGGATTTTAAAATTATATGGAGTATATAAAATTAAAAATTCACTCAACACTATTCATAACCACTTTTTGAATGGCTAGTTTGGTAAGTCATGGTGCGCTCGAACTCAGTGTTGCGTGTTGCATAAGCTATTGAATTACTTTAAAGAAAATAACTTACTATGAAATATTGGGGTGTTACATTCTTCCCCCCTTTGGAAATTGTGTCCCCAAAATTTTAAAATTAGTCTTGGGAACATCATTGAAAGTCCCACATTGGTAAAAGAGTCAATAAAACTATCACTTTAAAAGAAATAAAGATAAGTACAAAGGTCACCCGAGATAACTCATACTAGGATTCCTTGTAGGAAAACATGGATTTGGAAGATAAAATATGTGTCATGTTCTAATGAAGAGTGAAGGAAAACATTATCAAGAGAAAGTTAACAATAAGAAAACCACAAACTTGTGATGGGTTAAACGGTCATTAGTTTCCCAGTTGGACAATTAAACATACAATTTTTTTTGTTTTAAGTTCCATTTCATAAATTTGAGGAATTTATTTATGAGATTTACTAAAAACATAAAAATATATACTTACTTTTTAAGTAGAGTTTCATCCTTTAATAAATCCATACCTCTAACTCATCTTTTTCTCTAAACAATGAGTATTCAATATGACTTGGTCACACCAGAAGCACATGAATCAACTTCTAAAGAATCACATGATCCACAATGGATGAACTATATATTTCCCTTATCTTTAGAGATAACCAAAACCAAATGGTTAGTACAATATTAGACAATCCCAAAAATGGATAATCCTTTATAGAAAGAAATATTAATCTTAATTTTAAAAATTGAACAAACAATACCCAAAGATCAATAAAGACCATTCAATAAATAAATGTTCTTAAAATCCTTCAATATAATACAAACTAAGATTAAAAGCCAAAACTCAGAGGAATTTAATTACATAGTCATTCATAATAAATATTAAAATTTATCTCCAAATAAAATTAACTAATCTTAAATTTTCATACAGAAGTATAATTAACCAAATCACTTATTCTCTATGATAGGTTAATCATTTACATTAATAACCTGAATCTCTATAAAAAACATAGATTCTTCCAAAATAAAAAAAAATATTTTATTACTCCTCAGATGAAATTCCATATGATTTTATTTTCCTTAGGCATATAGTGTTCCCAAAAGAGCGTACAACTTCCAAAATAACATTTATCACTTAATCATAAAATAATTTTCCTATACTAAGGATATCCATTTGATAAAAAAATTACCAAAATATACTTTTTATTAATTAATAAAATATTTTAATGAAAAATAATTAGTCACACTAACTAGGGACTTCAAATATTCCAGTGGTAAGTGATAAATCCCAATCACACTTTGGTTCTGGGTGTGATTCCTACAGATTTGTCTAACGTGATGGATTTTCACACGATCTATGTGTTTTCCTTTTTCAAAAAAAATATTTTATGACATTCCCAAAGTGAGATAACTTCCTCAAAATAACCATAACATAATTTAACCACAAATGTTATCTCAAACGTCACATTTTCATCCCAAAAATTAATAACCTATAATTTCCTCAAATTCAAGGATCATATAAACCCAAATGGTTCTTTATAACTATACCCACAAAAGAAAAGATAATTCTTCTTCAAATATAATTTTTACATAACAAACTGCATGGTTACACATACAAGCAAATAGTCTCCCAAAGTAATACCATAAACAAAGATCATTAATACTTTTAAACATTTCCCCGTACATTTATTTCCACATAGGTTCTTACATGACATAGAGGTTATATTATAATAGAGGGAATTGACTTAGGTAATTCCAGGGTTCTATACATTTAAATTAAATGACTTTAATTGGATTCTTCGTATCATTTTTATTTTCTTCCATTGTACTTTCATTTTTCATAGGTAGTTATTTACTTTATGTACTTCTTTACCATATATAAATCATTACTTTATTCTATTGAGACACTTTCCTTGGTGTCTCCTTTCACATTTCTATCATGATGGAAATTGATCTTTCTTTTTCCCATGGTTTCCACTACTGGAGCTCTTATCATTCACTGCCTTTTTCTTATTTGATGAGTTTGGGAGTTAGTTAATGTATATATTATTGATATTTTTTTTGGAAACCTACTTTAGGATAAACATGATATCTTTTACGCCTATCAAAATTCCATTTAGTTACTCATTTCCATCATCGTTCCCACCTTATACATGATGTTCAATGTCACTATGAATTCCTTGGAATTCATCCATTGAATAACACAAGAAAGCATAGTGTGAGTCATAAAATCATTTAGAGAATATCATGGCACCTTATTTTCAATATAAAGAACCTTATAATTAACCAAGGTTATTTATTATCTTCTTATATTAAAATCATTCAAATCTATTTGTAAATAAAATCTAAATTATCCTAAGCATATCCCTTGAGATTGTTATAACCAAGAGTGCAGTAAGGCCCATTGTTGTGCAGCAGGATACCTCGGGTCAAGCTCGAAACTCCTTGTTGGATTTTTCACTCCTAAGTACATATGTTCCAGATCCACCTCTACCTTCTCGTATCCAGACCAGGATTTATTGTTTTGAAAAACCACATAATATATACATTACCAAACTTTTTGGATGTTCTTATACACTAATCCAAAAAGTCTATTTTAGTGTAATGTTTTCTAATAAAATATTTTCTTAATCTAGATTCCAAGGTTTGTACTAAACCTCCTTTGATACAAACTATAACGCCCTAACCCTAGTAACCCAGAGTCAGTGAATTATTACCTAACATTATCATGATCACAATAGATCATGTCTCAAAATACAAATTAGTTTAATATCCTTGTAAGTACTAGATACATACATAAGTTTTACATTAAATTACAAAATGAAAAACAACAATATTGTGTCTCCTTTGAACACTCTTATATCCCATAGCTTATTCTTGAAGGTCAGTCATAATATAATTTTTCAAATCCGGGAAAAAATAAAACAAAATAAAGGGGTGAGATCAGATTCTCAGTAAGGATAATAATTTAGCGGAAACTATCATTCATAATCATAAGAGTATAAGAGAATGTATAAGACTAAAACACAATCCTTTTAAACATAAAATTCGGAATAATATGGAAAATATAAATCAAATAATGAAATCTACTTATTAATATGGATATTCTACTAGTATAATAACTACATGTAATATCAATAGATAATTTCATAATGATGGAATGTATAATGACAGACATCATAACCACATAGCCAATGCCTCATGCCAAGACAACAAATAAGATCTTGTCAAGGCCTAGTTCCAAGACACTATTTTGTATCATGAGACCTACGGATGCATAAAAGAGCTATAGGGGGCTTCACCTATCACTTACTAAGTAAAATTCATTCCTCATATAGAAATGTTGAAACATAAACTAAAAATTCATATTAAAACTAGCATACGACATGTCAATCTTTTAACCACAAAACATGAATGGTATAAAAATAGCATGTCCACAGAAAATAATAACTAATTCAATAGACTATAGAATATTGTATTATAATAAATTAACCTCAGTCAAGAATAATGAAGGATATTGACATAGATGAAAGAAATAAAAAAAAACTATTTGAGAGAAATATACCCCTTTTTGTTAAAAACATTTAAAAGTATCACTATTTATCAAGAATCCATTTACAAAAGATTTTTGAATCAAAGTGTCCCATACCACTTTAAAACTTTTAAAAGGAATTTTAATTTTAAAACATTAATTTACATAGAAATAAATCCTTAAAACTGTTTTTAAAAAATGGACATTAAGGAGAAATACTTAGAATAAATCTTTAAAACATTTAAAATGATATTTTAGTTAGGGTTCCTAACCAAACGAGAGATGCTTGAATTAAAATAATTGAGGTAATAAAAACATTACAATATCATGAGAATAAATGGATTCATGATATAATATTTTAATTTACAGTATATACACCATATAAAAGTGAATTGGTGCATAACAACAAAAAGTATCAATGGAATGTAAGTTGAGATGAAATCCCTTACAAAGGCTGCATCCTTAGGTTAAGGATAAATAAATTAAATAATTATGTGTGACCAATATAAATACACTAAATATGATTTTATATTTAGTGTAAATAAATCAGAGGATATTCCCACATATTATTGTAAAAACAACACAAACGAATTCGATGTTTAACACTATGAATAGAAATTGAGTTAAAATTATGCTTATCAAGTTTATATCGATGATTTGAGAATTTATAAATGGAGTTATTATGTGTATAAAAAGTATATATACACAAAGGGGAGTGGAAATTACAATATAAGTAAATAAATAGTAATTTCACAGATAATCTTGGAGTAAAATAATCAATGAAGTTTGCATAAAGATGAATGAGTGGAAATGGAAATTTGAAATTGCCTTACTGATTTGGTAACTTAAGAAAACTACACCCCATGAAAAGAATGATTGTATTGTAATGATTTAAATACCCATAAATTAAAGTATATTACACAAATAATACAATCATGGGAAGTACATACACCACACAAAAGGTAATAGTGGAAATATAGCATGAATCTCACATGAATAAGAAGTGAGATGAAAACCCCTTACCACGTTGTAATCAATCGAGTTGTAAGGACAAAAGTTAATAACCACCAAAATAATCACATAATACCATGAATATAAATAGAATAATGATAATATATATCAAATGTAAATACACAATACACCACATGCAATAAATAAGTGTTGAATAATGGAAATCTCACGGAATTAAAAGTGAGATAAGAAATTCCATACCTTGTACTTTTCCTTAGTATAGGGTAGTTTAACCTCATATATATTAGTAAAATCATTTTTATTAAATTATAAAAGAACCAAATAAATAAATATGATATCATATATATTCTTCTAATATTGCATTGTTAATGATATTTGAGTAATATCATTATTTTTGGTGTTAATTGATTTGTTTTCATTTATATGTTTTGTTATGTAAGTAATGTTTGTTATGTATAGGATGTATTTGGTTCATATACAGAATTATATTATGTTCTCAAACATTATTTTTAAATCATAAAATGAAAATTATTCTTGAATGGTTACGATGGGTAATGAATCTCATTGCGTTCATGGAGACGGTAATACGTACGTACACACAAGCGACAATGTCATCCAATTGAAGGTGAAATCATATATAATTGGATGTTATAGAATACATACCGAATAATTAACATTTTATATTTATTATTTAAATAAATTATACATCATTATTATACCCATCCAAATAATGAAGTGTTGAATAACAACTACACCACGACCTGGAGGCGGTAAGTCGTACGTACGAACGTATGGTGACTTTTTCATTTATAGGATGGATATAATAATGAATATGGCTGTAACATATTTATAATTACATAAAATTATTTAAAATTTAATGGAGTTATTATTTTGGTATGGAAACAACAAAGAAAGAGGAAGTGGAAGAAGGAGATAACTTTGAAAGAGGTGATGAAATTATTACCTCTTCTTTGGATGCTTCCTTTTGATTTGATTAAAAGGGCTCCTTAGGTTGGATTTATGATCAATTTAAGGCCTCTAGGTTTAATTGATGGTAATTGGGAGTATATTTGAGTAGGTTTGGGATGATACAGAATGCTTTGGAGTTGTGAAATTAAGAGAAGGTGTAGTGCCCTTTTACAAGAGAGGCGAGGGTAACTTTTGGAAAAGTTTGAAATATTATTTTATTATAAATTTATTTTCAGTTTATAATGGATAAAAATGGATTTATTTTCCGTATAAGGTGGTTAAAGGTCTAAAAACTCTCAACCAATAGGTTTTATATTGGTTTAGGTCACCATATTAACCTTATCATTTAGATTTAACTTTTAGTTAAATAGTTTGACATTTACCATATCTCCTTGTATTTTTATATTATATGGTTAATTAACTTACTATAATCTACAATAGAACCTCAAGTGGTTCATTAATGATATATATATCATTAGGTAAGTTCTTTGGATGAACCTTATATTTTTAGGAATAATTAATCATTTAATAATATAATATTTGTTTTAGAAACTCATTTATGTCAATCTTGACACTATTTAGTATTTGGTTTTTGTAAAAGTCATAACAGTATGATTACTTTGAAAAACATTCATTTAATCAACCCTAAAATGTCATCTTAATCTATAAAATTATATTAATGCATCAAAAGTATAAATTTACATTTATTTTTATATTTATAATATCAATTATTTTAATTATTCATTAAAAAGGTAATTACAACATCATCAGTGTGTCATAAATAAATTTAATTATTTAATGTATATAAATTATAAATAAAACACCATGATTTAGGAAATCATTGTTTCTTTATAATAGATATTTATAGTTGAATTTATCATATGTATAACCCTATATTAAAAATGTTTTAGTTTTGAAATTTTGAATTTAACACTTTTAACTCTTCTATAAATAAAACACTAATAAATGTCCCAATCTAATACAAGTGGATCAAATATAATCATATTTTATTTCTAAGGATTATTTTGGTCGAAAAACACTTATCCATTAGAATTAGGACATGTGTTAGGGTAATTATAATATCATTTTTACCTTTAAATACCCTATTTACTTTTAATCGTGGTAAATAAAAGTCAAATATTACTATTCACAAAAATTATTTCCATGTTATTGAACCAAATTTTACTAAATGATTTCAACCATGTATATAGGAGTTTTGAAATTCAGTTTAGAGAAGTGGAAAATTTTTGTTTTATGCAAATTTGCTAATGTGCCTAAAACGTGGGTAAAAAACGTTAAATTTTTTTATACATATAAATTTCTTATAAAATGAATCCAATGAATTAAATTGAACTAATATAGGTATTATATATCTATTTTTAATTAAAATTAATTTAAATAAAATAAATAATTATTTAAATAAAAAATTGGTTTTTAAACAATAACACATTGTTTTTCACTATCCCTAAAAAATTGAATGTTTTCAGAAAAACACAAAAAAATAACCCTAAGTTCATTTTAATATTACAAATCCTAAAATGATTTATATGTTACCAAGTTAAAAAAATATAAGTTTCATTAATTTAAATAAAATTAATTCCCGTTGTCAAAATCAGAAAGCGGCTTTTTGAGAAGTAAAAACTATCAAAAATTGATATGTGTTTTTGTCCAATTTAAAAGTGAAATTACTTAAAATGATCAACAATGGATTAAATGTTAAATATATAATATAATTATACTTCAAACCATTAAAATGTATAATTTAAAAATATAAATTATTTTGATTAAAAAATTTGTTTTCAATTAAAATTTAGTATCTTTCACTATTCCTAAAAATATAAAGTTATTAGAAAAACACCAAAAATTTATCCGAACTAAATTTTTTATGTCATGATTCTAAATAAGAATTTAATTTCATCAAATTTAATATAGAAAAGTTTCAAATATTGGATTTAAAAATGGTTCTCCATTAAAAGGCGGTAAAATTTCATTTTTTGAAAAATACTTCTTTTATAAGAAAAATTGAATTTGTTCTTATATTATGTCTTAGAAACACATATTATGGATGGTAAAATTATATGGAGTATATAAAATTCAAAATTTAGTCAATATTATTCATAACCCCTTTTCAAACGGCTAGTTGGGTAAGTCGTGGTGCGCACGAACTCAGTGTTGCATGTAGCGCAAGCTATTGAATTACTTTAAAGAAAATAACTCACTATGAAATATTAGGGTGTTAAAATTTAAATGTCTCATGGATTTAGAAAATACATGAAATATTTTTATTGGGCTAAATTAAAATTAAGAATCATTACTGTTGACGTTATAACCATTGAATAGTGATCACACAACTAATATAAATATAAGGTTTTAACAAATCCTTTCGACACAAACAAAGAAGATAATGGCCTCATCTAGTAGACCTGGTTCATATGAATCTATTTTTTTAGATCTCATAAAGAAGGCAGTATCAATAGGATTCACTCTTGACCAATCCAAAGTCAAGCTTCAACACCTTAAGCTTGAACAGAATAGCCTATAGGAGACGTTCAAGTTAATATAGATTACCACCTGGGCAATGTTATCTGAGCCACCCCAAGAGCCTGTCACCGTCCCACACCTTTCCCTCAGGTCTTATTCAAGTGTTATAAGGGGTTATGTAACAATGTATTAGTTACTTATTATGTAATCCATTTCTCTAAATAAAAGTTTTATTCCATCAATTCATTTATGGGAGTCGTCTTTCATAAAAAAATGTTGAATATGATAAACTGATTTTTTTGGTAAAAAAGGTACTTTTGTGAAATATATGAATTATTATATAAAACTATGTTTTTATTAATAATATTATAAAAAAATTATTTTAAATGATGATTATATCTGTTCAATATCTTTAAATGATTAGGTAATCAATTTGATAAGAGTTATATTTTTATATGATAAAACAAAATGAGTATTTTTAAATAATTTATTTTAAGGAATATATGAAATTTTAAAATTATTAATCTTTTAATTAAATATTATCATCAAATTATATTTACTAATAATAAATGAGTATATAATTTTTATGAATTCATATGTAATTTTTTATTAATGTTTAAAACCGTTTTTGTCACAACCCTTCAATTCTCAATAAATATTAGTTCTCATTTTAAAATTTAAAATTCATATATTTAGAAAATTAATTAGATAAATGAATATTTTTTTGGATTCCGGTCGTCAAAATTATCAAATAGTGAAATTTTTCATAATTTTCTAAGATAGTCAAATTTTTTGGTAAAAATTAAATAATATATACATATATAGTGTGTTTTATGACATCATAATGACCCAATGGAGATATAATAAATACCATAAATGGTATATTCAACCAAATATATGTTTTTACATTAATATAATGTAATTTTTTATTTATTGTGCTTATTTTATAATGCCTTTGTGAATCCTCCAAAATGTATAACATATTTTATGATTTTAAATTCATTTCCTTGAGGGTATGGATCACCTCCACATAATAAAGGCTAATATTTTAATGCCTTATGTCCTTGTACATAGAAAACAATTCTTTCCACTCTCTTTGTACATAAAATATTGAAAACAACCATGGGTTTTATTGTGGTTTTAAATATTTTAGCATGTAGTGTCCAAACCTAAATAATAAATAATTCCCCTGATTTCCTATATAAACCCACCCAAGCACCCACAAATCTTCACTAAAGATACTTTAAGATCTTAATAACTTTTATTGATACTCCCTATGATCCTCCAAAGGCATCCCCAAGTTCCCAAGAAGCCTCTCCCAAGAAGCCTCTCCCAAGCCTTTGGGATCACACATCCAAGTCAGGGTTACTTTCTCATTTTTGTCCAAGTTTTCTTATATTATTATACGGTTTAAATTTTCAATTAAAAATGATGGGGTTTTTTTCAACCCCATAATACCCTCATAATTTTGGAATGGTAAAATGACCTTTTCAATTTCACTTATCCCTCCCATGTACACCTGTTACCATGCCGAAATTCCATAATGGATTTCTCTCTCCTCATTTCCATTCAAGCATTTCTTTTATATTATGCATCTCAAATTACATTTAATATGTTTGAATATAATGATACATGATTCCATTACTTCCCATTTCATTTATAAATGTTTATATACCCCTTTCCCTATTGTCAACCCATTTTATGAATCCCCATGTGATGTCGTTATGTTGCTGAAATTACCCTGTGATTTTCCATACCAAAATAATTGTGTAGTGAATACCATGTCCATTTATCTATCAAGGGTATTCACATTTATGAAAATTTACTTATTTATTATTCACATTCATGTATGAATTAAACATTACTTTATTTTGGAATAAATTATGACGTTGAATGATCTATAATATATTATCTATGTGGCACACTTAAGTGTGAGGTTAAAATGTTCATGAAGGGTGTTCCCTGATAGCACTCCTATACATTGGGTAATGTTTAGTATCATGATACATCATATTGGGATAGGGTTTAACCTGATTCCTTTATAATAATTTTTTCCATCATGTTGAGATAGTTTTTTACCTGATTCCTTTATGTTAATTATGCGCTGTTCTAAGTTGTGCCACATTTCCATATTATGATAATCATGTTATATCGTGCCTTTATGTTCATGTTTTCTTATGATCCATTGATATTCCTATTGCCTAACATGTATTTTATTATCTGTGTTACATCTTTTTTACTCCCTTACTATGATTTATAACTTAACCCTTTCTTGTGTAAATCCCCAAGTTATCCCATTTAGTTTTAAGTACGAAAAAATGTTGTAGTAATCTAAAATAAGATTTCAATAAAGACATTGTATTTCATGATTTAAGTTGTGATGCAATGTTCCTAAGCCCCAAAGACACTAGTCCCCTAGATATTATGAGTTGTATTAAGTTATAGTTTGTGTAATAAATCATGCTAAAATATGAAATAAAGAGAAGGGTTGTTATAGTGACTCACCAATGGTAACTCACAAATACAGACTCATTAATGGTGACTTGAAAATGTTGACTAGCCAACAGTGACTCATCCAACAATGAACTGCCAATGGTGAGATGATAATAGTTATTGGTCCAATGGTGACTCACATATATCTAATTCTGAATGGTGACTTTCCAATGGGGAATCACCAATAGTGACTCATCAATGGTGACTTGCCAATGGTGAGTTTTCAAATAGTGGGTTGCCCAATAGTGGCTTGTACAAGATTAAAGACTATCCTAAATTTATCATACCAAATTAATATTTTTGTATCTTAATATCTAAAAAATCAATGGTTTTGTAACATTATCATAATATTGATTTTTTTTCCTATGAATTAAAGAGTTATATCACCCTTTTAAAAATGATCCATCAAAAATGGATTCTTTACAACAATATGATTTTTCCTAGAATGAGACAAAGTATTATTAGAAATGTTTATCTCAATTTTGTTGTCATAATTTATAGGGCCACTTTTGAATTGATATGTCTAGTCTAGTAATGTGCGTTTCATCCAAAAAAGTTGAGTACACAAAATCCATTTAGCTATGTATTCATCTTCAACAGTAGATAGTGCCACAAATTTTTTTCTTAATACACCAATATACTAGTGAATTTCCCAAAAGATGACATGTTCAAACGGTTCTTTTTCAATATTATTTGAAACCACTAAAATAACCGTTTAAATAACATACTACGTAAAATGATTTTCCTGTAGGATAGAACAATACTAAATTGGTTGTATATTTTACGTATTTAGAAATCCATTTAATAACAAGGAAATGAGATTATTTAGTGTTTTTTTAAAACAGATACACATACACACCCTAAATATAATATATGGTCAGTTATAGGTAATACTAATGGTAGTATCACTACTTTTAGAGTTATCCAAACCAAAATGTATTAGATGGTATTTATTTTTATCACTTTGACTTAATATAATTACATATTTATTTTGAAAAATTATAAAATTGAGAAATAATTTTAGTTTACCCATTAAAATTATTTCAGATTAATTTTACATTATATTTGAAAAATCATTACACAAAGAATTTTTAGAAGATCCAAAAATAATATCATCAACATAAATTTTAACTACTAAAACATCTATCAAAATTATTTTTATAAAAATACTATGATCAATTATACCATTTTAAAACCTTTATAAATTAGAAAATAGTTGATCTTACCAAACCAAGATCTAGTAGCTTGTTTTAAACTATATATATATTTAGTTAATTTAAAAACATGATATAGAAAATTATTATTTTTAAATCTGGGGGGTTATTTGAAAAAAACACCCTCAACTATATAACCATTTTAGAATGAAATTTGGTATCAATTTGATATACTTTGAAATCTAAGCGTACTACATAAAAAAAGTAATATTCTATTAGATTAATGTATAGATACTAGTGAAAATGATTTTTCATAGTGAAACCAATCAAGAATTATTGATTAATATAGTTTCTGACTCATAAAACTTGTTTCTAAACACCCATTTAGTGCTAATAGTCAAAGTTTCCTTAGGTAAATCATAAAATTTAAAATCTATTCTTTTTAAATTGATTAATTTCTTCTCTGATTTACCCATAATTTACCATAAATTACATCACTAATGTTAATAGGTTCAATTTGTAACAAGAATTCTTGATGTTCAATATGGTTCCTAAGTGAAGATCTAGTTTAGGTACCAATATATAGTTCTCCAACTACAACACCTTGGGGATGATATCTATGAGTTCTAATATCTCTGCTAAAAGAAGGTATAGTTATCTCATTTTTATCATCAGGTTCAGCTTTAGGTTTAGTAAGATCCCTAGAAATGGATGATTTTTCTTGTTCTTTTACAAAATCTTTGGAGGTTTTAGAATTTATATTAAGAATTGAAAAATTCTCCTTAAGTTGTTCTAAAGGGGTGTTAGGTTTATCTGGATATTTGTCATCAAATTTGACATGAAAAAACTATTCCAAAATTGTGGTTCTTTTATTGAACAACATATATGATTTAATAGATATTGAATAACTAAGAAACATTCCTTCAAATTTTCAAGAAAATTTTTCAAGATTACGTTTAGTATTATGAATAAAGTTTTTTCAACCAAAAACTCTAAATTAGTTAACCATTATCCATCTACCTTCCATATTTTGTAAGTATTTTTTGAGAGGACTAGTTAAGGATATATTGATTATATAAAAATATGTATTAATAGATTATACCCAAAAATATCTAGGAATGTCACACTCATTAAGCATAGTATGAGAAATTTCATAAATTATCCTATTTATCCTTTCTACAACATAATTCTTCAATAGAGTCCTAGGAGTATAAAATTTATGATTATTTCCATTCTGTGAGAGTTTTTTTAAATTATTTATTTTCAAACTCATATCCATGATCACTTTTATGGTCTTAATCTTAAGTCCACTAATATTTTCTAAATACTTATAATACTTGGTTAAATAAGAACATGCTAGAATTTTTTGAGACAGAAATAATACCCAAGTATAACTAGAAAATTAATCTATAAGGAAATAAACATAGTTCTTCATATTTAATCTAGAAACTATATAATTTACAAAAAAAATAAATGTGATCCAATTCTAGGGATTGAGAAGTTGAAATATATTTATTTGATTTGAAAGAGATATTGTGATGCATGCCTTTTTTACATGGGTTATAGACTTTATCATTTGGGAATTCTAATTTAGGTATATCATTGTCTAAAACTTTCTTAGTGATCTTTATAAGTGTGTGAATATTTTAATTTCTTATTCTTCTATTCCAAATCCAAGATTCTTTGTTAAATACACTTGGATAGGAAATATTTTGAGAAAATAAGGAGTCTAAATTAACAGTGTAAACATTGTCATTTTTCAAGGTAGTAAAAACAAAATCTTTTTTAAAATAAAAAACATTACAATATTTTTTTTTCATATTTTAAATGAAAATCATCATCACATAACTATGAGATTCCAGAAAAATTTTAATTTAAATCATATAAAAATAATACTTTAGAAATTAAATTTTTTTTTGAAATACTAATTTGGCATAGGATAATGATTTTTACTTTATCATTATTACAAAAAGTCACATATCCACCATCCAATTTAATAAAATTTATGGAAATTGAATAATATCTAGTCATGTGGGTAGAATATCCACTATCCAGGTACCACGAGTTCTTACTGGATCTCTTCAAGAAAGATCCCTATAGAATAAATTTTACACTAAAAATGATTTTGGTACCCCAAATGTTCTAGGGTTCAGAAATGTTAATAGTTAATGATTTTGGAACCCATGCTTTCTTAATAGTTTTCTTATAATTATATTTTATAATTTTATAAATAAATAATTTATTTGGATCATATGTTTAAAACATAATGGTAGTTTTATAGAACTGGAACAAGGAATAAAGCTATTCTTCACAATTCTCCTCTATCCAGGTTGATACCCTATACCAATAGTGTACTTAGGTGTTGTCTGTTTTGTAAGAATTTGGGTAATATTATTTCTCAAAATAGTAAATATTTAAATATATTTATTTAGTTTATAATTTGAATATTTTAATTTATTTTTATCCTTTAACAATTGATCATTTTTTCCTTTTCCAACAATATTTTTAGACAAAAAACTAACAATTAGAGCATACTTTTTCTTTAAAGCCTTATAGATATCCTTTACATTATTAAATACGTCTTCTAGTTTATTAAAATATTCAAAAATACCTTAATTATTTATTTTGTATTTTTTATTTTTTTCTTTGGAATGATTAAAAATATGTTCAAGAGAAGTAGGAAATGCATTGGTTACCTTAGATGTATTTGTTATAAAACACATGTTAGCTTTGTCATACTTAACTAATTGGGTTGTGTCTGAGTCACTTGAACAACATTTATAATCACTCTATATTTCTTTCATTACATTCTTGTATCTCTTATCTTTATCATTATGTTTCTTTTTTTATTTCATCTTATGAAATTCACCTTTGACTCAACTTTTCTTCTTATACTCATAATAGATTATTTAGTTTTAGGCATCCTCTCTCTTAAAATCCTTTCTTTAGTTTCCTTTATTATCATATTAACCTTTATAACTTGTTTTCCTAGAGAAACGTTTCTTCTTATAAGCCTTTCTAAACCTTTTGTCTAGATGATCCATTTCGTTATCAATGAATGTAAATGATTCTTCATTACTTGAACTATCAGCTCAGAATTTCAATTTTTGTTTTAAGGTAGTGGATTTGAAGGCTAAAAATTTCCTCTTTGGTTCATCCTTCACTTCTATATTAACTTTGATTTATTACTTATATATCATCAGTTTTCCAATGAACTCCTTAATCGGTAACCTACATACATCACAAGATTCTCTGATATACACCAAGTTTCCTCTCCATCTCTCTGGTAGACACCTCAACTGACACATTACATGGTCTTTATCAGAAATTGTATTCCCCAATGATTGAATTATATTCATGATACCATTAAACCTATGAAACATGTTATAAATAATCTCATCACTATTGATTTTAAACTTATCATATTAAATATTATATGTATTTAGGTGAATTTCTATAACATTAGATGTTCCCAATGAGTAATAGGTAAAGTGTCCCAAATCTCATAAGAAATATTGAATGAAAATATTCTATTAAACTATTCCTCACCCAAATCAAAATACAAGGAATTAATAGATTTATAGTATTATTATATGAATCTTTAGTAAGATCATCCCAAGTATTCCTCGTATTTTTAGGTATTTATATTTTTCTTCTATAACTGTATAGTTTTCAAATCAATGCTCATAACATGAATTTATATCAAGATTTTCCATTGATCATAATTAGTGCCATTATGAAAAGTAGGTCTATTAGTAGAAGAACCCCCTTGTCTATTATCCATAAATAACTAAATTTATAACTAATAAAAATTTGTAATATTTAAAAGAAAACTAACATCAAATTTAATAAGATATTTAAAAGCCTATATTACCAAATGTTGGCCAGAGTGAGTAACTCTAGATAGTGGGTGGGGTGGGGGTGATGTGTGTTCCCAATCATTTTTTTGTTAAAAATAGTTCAAATAAAATAAACCAATTAAAATAAATTCTTAATGTTAATAAAAATATTAGTTTAATATAATTTTGATATCTTAAATTATTTCTCAAAGCTTTATTTGGGATCTGTTAAAATAATTTGAAAAATTACATTGAATTTCGAAATCAATTTACTCAAAAAAATTATTAAATAAACACCAATTAAAAATAACTATTAAAGTACCAATATTTTTTATAGATTAAAACCTAATACAATTTTAAGCATTGAACTAAAGAAAAGAACAACTCAATAGAATAAACATGGGGTTTAGTCTCATCCCAAGACCTAATCCCCTAAACTTGGAAATAAACCACCGCCAATCAGATTTTTTAGGAAATAATATGATCCAAAACATTGATCGGGTATACAATAAAGATCAAGATATTTTTTATAAAAGCCTCTTCCACAATTATATGTGGGAAGTAAAAAAACACAGGACATCCATGGGCCTCTTCCACAATTGTTGTGGGTATAATGATAAAATAAAATAGAAGATTATATCAAGATTTGTCCTGTTTTAGCACATGATTTAGTGTGTATAAATACTTTGAGTAAACAGCACACTACTCAAAAGTAAAATAAAAACAATAGAGGGAGAAAGTAAATGGATATAGAAGTAGTAATAGAGGTTGGTATATAGTGCTCCCAGTGCTCAAGATTCCCCAGGATTTGATTGGCGTGGAGCATGAAATGGTTCTATAAAAGTGTTATAAAATAAAGTGTCGTGAAGTTCGAATTTCCTTCGGTAAGAAAAGACACTTCTCTTCAGTGTATGCCAATATTTCTCATTAAAATGAATTAGTGTCTAAGTGCATTATTAATTATCCTTTTTTTCTATTTAATAGTTCTCCATGTGTGTTTATCATCATAAGAAAGCATCCTTTGAAAAATATATATCACTACATGTTTTAATACCCATTGAATTACAATTATGAATATTTTCTTGGATCCTCATACTGAACTATGATAAGGATTAATTTCATTAGTGTAATTGTAAATGAGAAATTATTAAATAATCCCTATATACTAACTACCATAATATATCCATTGGGATCATTAAATTCAAATTAGGAATAACAAAGATGGTTAAATTCCTGGTGGAAGCTCATCATGATATGACTCATTTCGGGAGGTGACTCATGCTGGGGGTGATACATGATGGTGGAAACTCATGTCTATTGGTGAGTCATGATAGAGGTGAGTTATGGTGGCGATGAGTCGGTCTTGTGGTGAGTCAAGCTAGGGGTGACAAAATTTGGGAGTGTGTCAGTTTAGTGGTGGCTCAATTTGGTGGTGACTTGAGCTGGAGGTGACTCAAGTTGGTGATGGCTCAAGCTAGATGTGTGTCTTTTTGGTGGCCTATTAGTCTAGTAGTGACTCATTTTGAACTAAAATTGACTCTTTACAACAGGTATCCAAATTTTCTTTATAAAAATATGTACTATGATAAAACATATATTTCATTATAAAAATAGAGAAAATGATTTGTGAGAATAAAAATAATGAGGTTCTAATAATAATTATAACTAGTTGTGAATGGTGATGATGTAAAATGAATTACATCAGTTTGTGAGGTGGTATTCCCCTATACACATGAATAATGGTTTCATTTTCTATTAAATGGAAAAAGGAAGTAGATATAGGTTATGAAATTAGAAAAAATATCAGTATATAAAAGATACTATTTTTATTATTTCCTATTGGATGAAGAATATTTTAAGGAGGGATAAGAAAAAATAAAACAAAATAAATCAACTAAAAACTACACCACTTCTTCAGAAAATATCTTTAGGTTTATTCCTAATGCCTTCCTAATTTGGATTTTTGATTAAAAAATGGCATGTAGTACGTGGGGAAGGATGTAAGAATGGGGGTTTGGAAAGTATTTGTAGAATTGAATGGATGTTTAAGTGTGTATAATAGAGGAGAGTGGTAATCATTTGATAAATGGGGGAGAGGACAAACAATGAATTTCAGAAAATATTAAAATATATTAATGTATTACTCAAGAAAAATGGCTCCAAAATGGAGCATTTAAGAATATTTTATGATATAAGGTCGAAATATGGATAGAAAATAGGATTTAGGAATGTGTTTAGGTTATTTTAACCTTTTTATTTTTAGTTCAACACCTGATACACTTGTTTTCACCTTAACCATGGTGACACTTTATTTACAGTTTTTACTATTTATTATAGACCAAAATTATGTTGTCGTTTTTAAATAAAATTAATTATTTTGAATAAAAATATGTAATCCAATTTTTCAAATTAAATTTAAATAAGTTTCAGAATTTAATTTAAAATTAATCATGTAAAATGCAATGAAAAACATGTTTTTAGAAAAATGCCTTTTTAAGTATAAAAAATGGATTTATACTAATTCCTGGTATAATTTTGATTTCAATAAAATTAATTAGATTATTTTTAATAAAAATTAACTAATTTTTTTAAAATTAATCCAAAATATAATGTGAATTTTTAAATACTTGAAAATAATACACAATTACCGATAAAAATTTATATTTTCACTATTCATTAAAAAAAGAAAATTTTTAGAAAATTTTCAAAACCTCATCATAAGATAAATTTAAAAATATAAATTAAAAAATAAAGTTAATTTTAAAAAAATTACGTTCTATAATTTATAAATTAGTCTTCTTAAATGAAACCATATAATGTATGAAAATATAATTTAGTTCGAAATAAAGCCATTTTTTTGACAAAAAATTACCTAATATGAAAATAGTGAATATAACAATATAAAATATAAATAATGAATATTAATAAGTCATTAAAATAATTTATCATAAAATTACATGGGTTAATATAGTGGCCTTGTAAATAATTGAAAATAGAAGATAGTTTTCAATAAAAATCAGAAATTTTCATTATTTATTAAAAAATGAATTCTTTTAATATTATTCAACACAATTCACCATGACATCATTTTATCAAAGTGAATTAAAAAATAAATTTAATTTCTTCATATTAAAATTATATAATTTTGAAATCATGTTTTTTAATAATTCCATATAATTCACGAAACCCAATATTATTTGAAATAAATATTTTATCCACTTGATTGAAAAATTACATAATATTATTATAATGAATATATATCAATAAAATATAATTAATAAATATTAATAAAATTTTAAAATGATTAATACTAACATTAATTGGTTTTTTATATATTATTTTGTTGATCACATTCTCTTTAAAAAAATTTATGAAGGATATGTTGACAAATTAATTGTTTTTTTAATGTTAGACAAGACTAAAGTATATGATCATAAAATATTTTTATGGGAAGTAGGTTGGTAAAAGATAACCTATGATAAGTTAGGGATCCTAAATGGTATGATTTTATAATTTATTTTCACATGATAATGAATCATTTTTTATTGTTTATTTAACTATAATTTTCTCTAAATTTTTCAGTTTTAGAAAATTTTTGGAACTAGGATAAATAAGTCCAACTAACCAAGTGAGAGAAAATGCAATGATTTTCTAGAAAAAAAATCCCCAATTCAATTGGCAGTGGATTTGAAAAACATAATGGAAGTACTTTACTAGTTGTCTTTGGCTATGAAAACTTACTTGAATCGAGTGGAACGTATGCCTTAACCCAAGAATGATCATATATACAACAATTACTTTATACACAAACAACCACCAACATTTGTGGATATCGTGATCTATTTGTTGTGGAACATTGGTTAAACTCCCAAAAAATGACATTTTTCTTGTTTGATTATTATAATAAATAAAAATTATAATTTTCATCAATCATTTAGATGGATAAGTTGATCAATAGATTAAATCTATCAATAATACAAATATAAATAAAAAAGTTGAAGTGATGGAGTTGAAACCCTCTATGAATGAATTTATTGATAAGTTTTTACCTCAATATCTTTAACAAAAATCTAGAGAGAGAATTTTTATTTCTAATGTAAAAAGAGAGAGAATCTTTCAAGACTTATAAGATGAATTTCAAAAGTATTGAAAGGTTTTCATGATGTTTTACTATTAATAATGATAGAAAAATTGATAAGTTCTTTAGTGGTTTAAAACTAATTATTCGAAAATATTGATCATTCTAAGATTTCTAGAGTTACAAATATAACGACCCATACTTTACATACATTGTTAATACTTCAAAATTGAAGCACACTTATTACAACATATGACAAAACCACAAAGGACCGTATAGGTATAGTGTCTTTAGAAACTGGGAAACATAAACAACTGGTTCATAAATCTTCTACAGTGTCTCCCATTTGTTTCATCATATCTAGGGTCCCTTTTAGCATATTCTACTTAATATCCATCTTCCTGACCTGGGGAAAAGAAAACATAAAAGGGTGAGCTCAAATGCTCAGCAAGGCAAATAAAGGAAATAAAAATCATATCATATCTTTTTGAAAATCAAAACTTGCAAAAGAGATCATAATATCTTAACATGGAATAAATCATAGAAGTGAAAATGAGATCCCCATAATCATAACATAAAACTTGAAACTTTGTGTCATGCACACATAATCATGGAAAATCATTTCTTGTTAGTCATGACTCATTGCCAAGACTATCTTAGTGGACAAAGTCCCTTTCTGAACCGAGTTGACTCCTCGTTTCAGTCCTGTATCACTGAACCGAAATAACCTTCCGTTCCAGCCATGTCTATCTCATGAGATATAAAATCTTTACCCAATGCATTGGAGGGAGATATAGGTCCCACCCATCTTATAATGAATCCTTTCTTATGTGTGCCACATAATCATAAATCATACATCATCGCATAACCCATGTAATAAAAATGGGATTCTTAAACAACATGACATCATAAAACAATTCATATAAGATAAAGGAATTCATAAAAATAATTCCATCACAACATGATCAAATCAATGTAATAATAGGCATAAAAATATAACCCTTTATTATCTTAGATGGAAAATAATTTTGATAAAACACTTGAACTCCATTCTTGAGGAAAATATCCTTTCTTCTTCAAAAACATTTTTCCTTTCATAACATGTCATACAACTTTAAAATAAAAGAAGTTGATTAAAAATAAACTTGAAAACTTGTAAAGGAAGCTTCTTTGAAGTAATGTTTTAAAAATCCATTCATGTCGTATAAGTTAAAAAAAACATTCTTCGTACTTTTGTCGGAAAAGTCAAAAAGTACCTCGTACGACAAATGATTCCTTTCATAGATATTACTAAAAACTCACCGAAGGGTAAAAATGGATTTAAAAAATTGTAGGTGGATGGAAATATTACATATTGATGAAACATGGATGTGGATGCTAAAATACACCCCAGTAAATACTTACGAATAAACAATCTCGGATAAAAATGAGATTGTGATATTTCCCTTACCTTAGGTCCGATTTGCTTTGTACGTGTCCGAAGCTCCTGTATAATGGTTTAAATAATGTTATTGACTTATTCCAGAATCATACATATTTATATGATATCATATATGGTCATATTATTAGCTTCTTGTTAGTAATATTTCATTGTTACTTGTTACTCGGGTCTTTATAACTTTTTGTTCTTATGCGTGTTTTGTCGAATAAATTCTTATTATTATCTTTAGGTTATAGATAATTCATTTCCAGAATGGTATTAGTGTAGTATATACCATATTCATTCGTTCAATTCATTTATATAATCATTATGAAATGAAGATCATGTAGAACGAGTCGCATCACATCGTGGAGACGGTATTCCGTACGTACGCACGAGTGATGATATCATTCCTATGATCGTGTAATTGTATTGGAGTATATATATATTATTTCAGTATCAATATTACTTCATAATAATCATATATAGTTACTCATTACACCATTATACCCATCCTTGTAAGGTGATGGTGGAAAATAGATTACACCACGGCGTGGAGACGGTATTCCGTACGTACGCACGCGCGGTGATTTCATTTTTCCGTAGGATGGATAGAAGGTGAATTAGGGTTGTTTCATATTTATAATAACATATCAGTATGTAAGTAATACTGATGTTATTACTTTATCATGAAACAACTAAAGAAGAAGAAGTTGAAGAAGAAAGAAATTGAAAAGATCGGTAATGGATATTACCTCTTCTTTGGAACGCCTCTTTGAATCCTCCACTTATGGAACTAAGATTGGTATTTGGAGAAGACCAGGACCTCTAGAATTATTCTAGGGAAGTGGAGAGGAGAAAATGTCAGGGGTTGGCCGAGCTTGAGTGCTCAAATTGGTGTGAGGAGGAGGGGGAGGAGGTGCCCTTTTATAAGGGAGGAGAGGGGCACCTTAGGAATATCTCAAAATATTATTTTATATTAAAGTCAAAATCGGTTTATAATGGTTCCAAAGGGTCTTATTTCGAAGATAAAGAGGGGATGGGTCTAAATCCTATCAACCAATAGGATTTAGACAAGTTTAGGGTATTATTTTAACCTTATCAATTAGATTTAACTCTAAGTTAATTAATTTAACTTTTACCGTGTCTTTTTGTTTTCTTTCACTATATGGTTAATACACTTACTATTACATGCCAAACGAACCCAAATTTGTTTATTATTAATATATATATCCTTATCTAAGTCATTTGGCCGAACCTTAGATTTTTAGGAATAAAATAACAATTAGTAATATAATATTTGATTTAAAAACTATTTTGTGTCAATTTTGACACTATTTGATATATGATTTTTGTGAAAGTCATAACAGAATTATATGTTCGAAACAAGTTGATTAAATCAACACTAATATATCATAGTAACCTAGAAAATTAGTGGAATTCATAAAAAGTCTCAAATTACATTTATTTTGGTGTTTATAACATCAATTATGTCAATATTTCATTAATAAGATAATTACTGCATCATCATTGTGTCATAAATAAATTAAATTATTTAATGTCTAAACATTACAAATAAAATACCATTATGTAGGAAATCTTTTCAGCTTTCTAATTAATATTTATAGTCGAATTTATCTTATGTATAACCCCATATTAAAAATGATTTACTTATTAAACATTGATTTTAACTATTTTAACCCTTCTTTAAATAAATTAATAATAAATGTCCTAATCTAATCCAAGTGGGCCTAAATGATCATATTTTATTCCTAAGTTTGTTTTTGGTCAAATTACACTTGTCCAATAGAATTAGGACATGTGTTAGGGTAATATTAATATCATATTTACCCTTAGTTACCCTATTTACTATTAACCGCGGTAAAAAAAGTAAAAAGTTACTATTCACCAAAAAATTATTTTCATCTCATTGAACCACATTTTAGTCCTTGATATTAACCGTGTCTCTCTGATTTTTGAAATTCCATTCACAGAAGCGGTAAAATTATGTTTTATGCAAAATTCAGTTTTTAACCTACCACTTAGTGGTTTCACTATTCATCAAAAATGGAAAGTTTTCAGAAAAATACCAAAATTTCACCCTAGGGTAATTTCGATATTCTGAGTCCAAAAATGAAGTCCATTTTGAAAAATAAAATTTATAAAATTTTAAAAAGTGGTTATTACTATTCATAACGACTAGTTTTAATAGCATATTGTTGTTTAGTGAAACTCGGTATTGCGTACGACGCAAGCTATCGAGGAAGGTCGCGATTGCGTATAAAGCAAGCCAAGCAAGTGTTGTGTAGAAAAAGATTCCTTTGACGATTTATATAACATAAAAGTCGCAGGTGTTACATTCTACCCCCCTTAAAAAGAATTTCGCCCTCTAAATTTGTCACTTTGTAACAAACAGGTGAGGATAATTCTCCCTCATCATATCCTCAAGCTCCCATGTAGATTCTTCAAGTTGGTGGTTCCTCCATAAAACTTTCACCAAGTGAGTGGTCTTGTTTCGTAGGACTTTTTCGCTACGATCCAGAATCTCTATCGGCTGTTCTTCATAAGAAAGATCTTGCTCCAGCGGTACAACTTCTGAGCTGAGTACATGTGAAGGATCTGGTATGTACTTTCTCAGGAGAGATACATGGAACACATCGTGAACTTGAGAGAGATTCGGTGGAAGCTCCAATCGGTAAGCTACCTTCCCAACACGATCCAGTATTTCGAAAGGACCGATATATCTAGGGCTCAACTTCCCCTTCTTTCCAAATCTCATAACCCTTCTCTAGGGAGATATTCGTAAGAACACTTTATCGCCCACTTCAAACTCTAGGACTTTTCTTCGGTTGTCGGCATAACTTTTCTGTCGACTCTGAGCTGCTCTTATGTGTTGTTGAATAGATCTGACCTTTTCTGCCATTTCATCAACGAGATCAGGTCCTAATAGCTTTCTTTCCCCAACTTCATCCCAGCAAGTTGGAGTCCTGCATTTCTTTCCATAGAGAGATTCATAAGGAGCCATCTGAATACTGGAGTGAAAGCTATTATTATAAGAAAATTCCACCAAAGGTAGGTGTTGATCCCAACCTCCTTTGAAATCCATAGAGCAAGCTCTCAACATATCTTCTAGGGTTTGAATTGTTCTCTCAGACTGACCGTCTGTCTGGGGATGATAAGCGGTGCTGAAACTCAACTCTGTATCCAGAGTATGCTGAAGACTTCGCCAGAACTTCGAGGTAAATCTCGGATCCCGATCAGATATAATAGAAAGTGGTACTCCATGCAATCTTACCACTTCCTTTACATATATCCTGGCAAGCTGATCTAGAGAGAAATCCTCTCTAATAGCAATGAAGTGTGCAGACATTGTAAGACGATCAACTATGACCCAGATAGCATTATTGCCTTTGGATGTTTTAGGAAGTCCTGTGACAAAGTCCATAGTGTTGTTTTCCCATTTCCATTCGGGTATGGTTAATGGTTGTAACATCCCCTTAGACTTCTGTCTCTCAGCTTTAACTTGTTGACAAACCAAGCATCGAGAGACATATTCAGCAACATCTCTTTTCATGCCATCCCACCAGAAGTACTCTTTCAGGTCCCTATACATCTTCGTGCTTCCAGGATTAATAGAGAACGATGAACTATGAGCCTCATCCAGCAGCTCCTTCTTTAATTCGGGGATGGGAGGAACACAAACCCGATTCCTGAACTTTATTATCCCATCACAATCAAGGTTGAATTCAGGAACATTTCTCACCTTCTTTTGTAACTCGACATCTTCTTTCTGTGCCTCTTTAATCTTCACATGTATAGATGGTTGAACATTCATTTGAGAAAGATTAGATTTTTCCCCTTCCATTATAATTCCAAGATCCATCCTTTGTAAATCCATAAATATTGGATCTTTTGTGATCCTCATCATGGATAAAGTAGCATGGTCTTCTCGACTTAATGCATCTGCCACCTTGTTTGCTTTTCCAGGGTGGTAATGGATTGAGCATTCATAATCCTTAATCAGCTCCAACCATCTTCTTTGACGCATATTCAACTCCTTTTGTGTGAAAATATACTTTAAACTTTTATGATCAGTATAAATATCACACCTTTCACCATAAAGGTAATGCCTCTAAATCTTTAATGCAAAAATTACCGCAGCCAACTCCAAATAATGTGTTGGGTAATTTTGCTCATGGATTTTCAACTGTCGTGAGGCATAAGCTATCACCATATCATTTTGCATAAGAACACACCCCAATCCCTTCTTGGATGAATCACTGTAGATCACAAACCTTTCTCCACTACAAGGCAGTGTGAGCACAGGTGCACTGGATAACCTTCTTTTCAACTCCTTGAAATTCTCTTCACATTCCTCTGTACAGACAAACTTAACTCCTTTCCGAGTCAACTTGGTGAGTGGATTAGATAATCGTGAAAAATCCTTTACAAAACGTCAATAATATCCAGCCAAACCAAGAAAACTTCGCATCTCAGTTACTGTTGTTGGTCTTGACCATATTTCGATAACCTCTGTTTTTGCTGGATCCACAGATATCCCCACTTTTGAGATTATATGACCCAAAAATGCAACTTTTTGAAGCCAAAATTCACACTTGGTAAATTTGGCATAAAGCTTCTCTTTTCTCAGGGTCTTCAATATAATTCTCAAGTGATCTTCATGCTCTTCCTTGCTCTTTGAATAGACAAGAATATCGTCTATAAAGACTACCACAAATTGATCAAGATAGTCTCTAAAGACTCTATTCATTAGATCCATGATGATAGCATGGGCATTAGTAAGACCAAATGGCATCACTATAAATTCATAGTGTCCATACCTTGTACGGAAAGCCGTCTTTGGTATATCCTCCCTTTTGACCCTTAATTGATGATACCCTGAACGAAGATCAATCTTGGAAAAGTATTGAGCTCCGCGTAGTTGGTCGAATAAGTCATCAATGCGTCGGAGAGGATATTTGTTCTTGATAGTGATCTTGTTAAGTTCTCGATAATCAATGCAGAGTCTCATTGATCCATCATTCATCTTAACAAATAGAACAGGTGCTCCCCAAGGTGACTCACTAGGGCGTATGAATCCCTTATCAAGATTCTCTTGGATTTGCTTCTTCAATTCCTACAACTCAATTGGGGCCATTCTATAAGGTGTCTTTGAAATAGGCAAAGCACCCGGTACGAGTTCTATTGAAAACTCAACTTCACGATTTGGTGGAAGACCCGGCAATTCCTCCGGAAAGACATCATCAAACTCCCGTACAATGGGCATATTCTTAATCGTGAGTTTCTCACCAACCATTTGAGATAAATAACCTTCATTTAGTGGAATCAATACCCATAAGATGGAAGAAATTTCCACTGGAAGGTTATGTTCATCCTTGCATTGATAGACGATCGTAGATTGATCTGGAATATGAAATGTGACTTTCCTTCTTTGGAAATTGATATGATCTCCATGTAGAGAAAGCCAATCCATGACAAGAATCACATCAAATTCCACTAAAGGAAGGATCACAAGATTTGCAGGAAGCACTTTCCCACAAACTTCGATCGGAGAAGAATTATAAACTTCTGATGCGACAATTGTGCCATTAGGTGTTGTCACAGCTAACTCAACATCTAATTGTTGAGGTAATACGGTGATACCCTTAGAAAATTCTTTAGAAATAAAAGAGTGGGTGGATCCAGAATCAAATAAAACATTTGCTACTTTAGAGTGGATGGTAAGTGTACCTTTCACCACTTCGTTATCGTACTCCACATCGCTGATAGAAATTGCATGTGACTTTCCTTCGTCTTTAGCCTTATGATTTTGTTGACGTCGACCATCATCATCAACCCTTGGATTTGGGCATTGATTGGCATAATGCCCCATCTCCTTGCACTCGAAACAATGAAGTGTAGTAGGTTCATTCTGTGTATCCCTTCCTTTGTTTGCGTCATTAGACATCTTCTTCCCATTATCACGGCATTCAAATGCCCGATGACCTTCTTTTCCACATTTAAAACATTTACTTGTCCCTTTAAGACAACTCCCTCCATGTTTCTTTCCACACTTTGAGCATAAGGAAAAGCTCATCTTCTTTTCCGTGTGCTCTTTAGATTTTTCTTTGAATTCCATCTTCCTCTTCTTATCAAACCCATGTGACTGATGGGTTACTCCAATCTCCATCTCGACTTTGAGAGCACATCGAACGATATCCTCGTAGCTATTGAAGTCCCTTATGGCTAATGCCCTTCGAAGACTTGGTTTTAAGCCACTAAAGAATCGATCGATCTTACTCTCAGGTTGGATAATAATACCAGAAGCATACCTTGAAAGTCTTGTAAAATTTGCTTCATAGGTTCCAACAGATTCATCATCCCTTTGCTCCAGTTCAAGAAACTCTTTCTCCATCTTTTTTCGGAGAATACGAGGGAAGTACTTATTGAAAAATAAGTTCTTGAACTCGTCCCATTCCATAGACTCAATTTCATCCCTTTGCCTCGTATTCTTAAGAAGATTCCACCATTGATCAGCATCTCCTTCCAAACGATACACTGCTAGGATGACTTTATCATGTTCAGAACATTGAAGAACTGAAAATATCTTTTCAGTAGTACTAATCCATTGTTCAGCAACTAATGGATCAGTAGACCCGCTGAAAGAAGGTGGACGCTGCCTCATGAAGGATTCAACAGAATGTTGCTCCCTCCTTTGCTCGTTTGGAAATCCTGCATGATTCATAGCTTGAGAAATTTGTGTGAGCATGGCTACAAGATTTTGCATTCCAGATCCCATATCGTTTGGTTGCTCAGGGGGACAATCATTGCATTGCCCATCGCATTCCGCGTTAACACGGTTCCTTCGGGTTCCAGCCATTGACTAAAACCAAGAAGAATAGTGTGAGCAACACTAATTAAAATAGGAAACCACATAATTCAAGAATAAAATTTTCATGCTTAAGGTCTTATCCTAGGTTATTCAAGGCCATTTCTAATACACTAAGTTTGTGTTCTATGCTTAGACTTATCCTTAGGGTTCTTACTAAGGCTTTCACATCCTAGTTTCCAAAGGATGACTATACCTTTCCTCTGATACCAACTATAACGACCCATACATTACATACATTGTTAATACTTCAAAATTGAAGCACACTTATTACAACATATGACAAAACCACAAAGGACCGTATAAGTATAGTGTCTTTAGAAACTGGGAAACATAAACAACTGGTTCATAAATCTTCTACAGTGTCTCCCATTTGATTCATCATATCTAGGGTCCCTTTTAGCATATTCTACTTAATATCCATCTTCCTGACCTGGGGAAAAGAAAACATAAAAGGGTGAGCTCAAATGCTCAGCAAGGCAAATAAAGGAAATAAAAATCATATCATATCTTTTTGAAAATCAAAACCTGCAAAAGAGATCATAATATCTTAACATGGAATAAATCATAGAAGTGAAAATGAGATCCCCATAATCATAACATAAAACTTGAAACTTTGTGGCATGCACACATAATCATGGAAAATCATTTCTTGTTAGTCATGACTGATTGCCAAGACTATCTTAGTGGACAAAGTCCCTTTCTGAACCGAGTTCACTCCTCGTTTCAGTCCTGTATCACTGAACCGAAATAACCTTCCGTTCCAGCCATGTCTATCTCATGAGATATAAAATCTTTACCCAATGCATTGGAGGGAGATATAGGTCCCACCCATCTTATAATGAATCCTTTCTTATGTGTGCCACATAATCATAAATCATACATCATTCCATAACCCATGTAATAAAAATGGGATTCTTAAACAACATGACATCATAAAACAATTCATATAAGATAAAGGAATTCATAAAAATAATTCCATCACAACATGATCAAATCAATGTAATAATAGGGATAAAAATATAACCCTTTATTATCTTAGATGGAAAATAATTTTGATAAAACACTTAAACTCCATTCTTGAGGAAAATATCCTTTCTTCTTCAAAAACATTTTTCCTTTCATAACATGTCATACAACTTTAAAATAAAAGAAGTTGATTAAAAATAAACTTGAAAACTTGTAAAGGAAGCTTCTTTGAAGTAATGTTTTAAAAATCCATTCATGTCGTATATGTTAAAAAAAACATTCTTCGTACTTTTGTCGGAAAAGTCAAAAAGTACCTCGTACGACAAAAGATTCCTTTCATAGATATTACTAAAAACTCACCGAAGGGTAAAAATGGATTTAAACAATTGTAGGTGGATGGAAATATTACATATTGATGAAACATGGATGTGGATGATAAAATACACCCCAGTAAATACTTACGAATAAACAATCTCGGATAAAAATGAGATTGTGATATTTCCCTTACCTTAGGTCCGATTTGATTTGTACGTGTCCGAAGCTCCTGTATAATGGTTTAAATAATGTTATTGACTTATTCCAGAATCATACATATTTATATGATATCATATATGGTCATATTATTAGCTTCTTGTTAGTAATATTTCATTGTTACTTGTTACTCGGGTCTTTATAACTTTTTGTTCTTATGCGTGTTTTGTCGAATAAATTCTTATTCTTATCTTTAGGTTATAGATAATTCATTTACAGAATGGTATTAGTGTAGTATATACCATATTCATTCGTTCAATTCATTTATATAATCATTATGAAATGAAGATCATGTAGAACGAGTCGCATCACATTGTGGAGACGGTATTCCGTACGTACGCACGAGTGATGATATCATTCCTATGATCGTGTAATTGTATTGGAGTATATATATATTATTTCAGTATCAATATTACTTCATAATAATCATATATAGTTACTCATTACACCATTATACCCATCCTTGTAAGGTGATGGTGGAAAATAGATTACACCACGGCGTGGAGACGGTATTCTGTACGTACGCACGCGTGGTGATTTCATTTTTCCGTAGGATGGATAGAAGGTGAATTAGGGTTGTTTCATATTTATAATAACATATCAGTATGTAAGTAATACTGATGTTATTACTTTATCATGAAACAACTAAAGAAGAAGAAGTTGAAGAAGAAAGAAATTGAAAAGATCGGTAGTGGATATTACCTCTTCTTTGGAACGCCTCTTTGAATCCTCCACTTAAGGAACAAAGATTGGTCTTTGGAGAAGACCAGGACCTCTAGGATTATTCTAGCGAAGTGGAGAGGAGAAAATGGCAGGGGTTGGCCGAGCTTGAGTGCTCAAATTGGTGTGAGGAGGAGGGGGAAGAGGTGCCCTTTTATAAGGGAGGAGAGGGGCACCTTAGGAATATCTCAAAATATTATTTTATATTAAAGTCAAAATCGGTTTATAATGGTTCCAAAGGGTCTTATTTAGAAGATAAAGTGGGGATGGGTCGAAATCCTATCAACCAATAGGATTTAGACAAGTTTAGGGTATTATTTTAACCTTATCAATTAGATTTAACTCTAAGTTAATTAATTTAACTTTTACCGTGTCTTTTTGTTTTCTTTCACTATATGGTTAATACACTTACTATAACATGCCAAACGAACCCAAAATTGTTTATTATTAATATATATATCTTTATCTAAGTCATTTGGCCGAAACTTAGATTTTTAGGAATAAAATAACAATTAGTAATATAATATTTGATTTAAAAACTATTTTGTGTCAATTTTGACACTATTTGATATATGATTTTTGTGAAAGTCATAACAGAATTATATGTTCGAAACAAGTTGATTAAATCAACACTAATATATCATAGTAACCTAGAAAATTAGTGGAATTCATAAAAAGTCTCAAATTATATTTATTTTGGTGTTTATAACATCAATTATGTCAATATTTCATTAATAAGATAATTACTGCATCATCATTGTGTCATAAATAAATTAAATTATATAATGTCTAAAAATTACAAATAAAATACCATTATGTAGGAAATATTTTTATCTTTCTAATTGATATTTATAGTCGAATTTATCTTATGTATAACCCCATATTAAAAATGATTTACTTATTAAACCTTGATTTAAATTATTTTAACCCTTCTTTAAATAAATTAATAATAAATGTCCTAATCTAATCCAACTGGGCCTAAATGGTCATATTTTATTCCTAAGTTTGTTTTTGGTCGAATTACATTTGTCCAATAGAATTAGGACATGTGTTAGGGTAATATTAATATCATATTTACCCTTAGTTACCCTATTTACTATTAACCGCGGTAAAAAAAGTAAAAAGTTACTATTCACCAAAAAATTATTTTCATCTCATTGAACCACATTTTAGTCCTTTATATTAACCGTGTCTCTCGGATTTTCGAAATTTCATTCACAGAAGTGGTAAAATTATGTTTTATGCAAAATTCAGTTTTTAACCTACCACTTAGTGGTTTCACTATTCATCAAAAATTGAAAGTTTTCAGAAAAATACCAAAATTTCACCCTAGGCTAATTTCGATATTCTGAGTCCAAAAATGAAGTCCATTTTGAAAAATAAAATTTATAAAATTTTAAAAAGTGGTTATTACTATTCATAACGACTAGTTTTAATAGCATATTGTTGTTTAGTGAAACTCGGTATTGCGTACGACGCAAGCTATCGAGGAAGGTCGCGATTGCGTGTAAAGCAAGCCAAGCAAGTGTTGTGTAGAAAAATATTCCTTTGACGATTTATATAACATAAATGTCGTGGGTGTTACAACAAAGAAGTTGTTCATTGTTATCTCAATATAAATATAGAGTTTGTCAATGGTCCCATGTACATATAAATAAGTAATGATGTATAGAGTTTCCTATTGGAGGATAGAAATATAAAGAAAGAAAGAAGATCCAACTACATACACTTCAAATATTTGAGAAAAAGCATCATGGAATTTTAATCAAATGAATATGTAAATTCAATAAGTGTTTTTTAAATTTAAATTAAGAACTTGAATCATAGAGGTACATGAAGAATTCATCCAACATGATGGATTAAAGGAAGACACTACCCAATACATTAACCGTGGTTTAATGATTCAATTATAACGATTAATTTTACTATAAAATCTCGAGAACCCTAGAATGGGTCTTGGAGGGTAATCAAAATTAGTAATAAATAAGATGCAGGAGCTAGGAAAGCTCACACTATCACCACCGATGAGGTGGGGAAATAAAATGAAGTCATACAGGGTACACATCTTATTATCTAAATAATGGAAAGAGATTTATGTTATTCTAATTCTACATATACATTATATCTTTCTTGTTTTTTAGAACTATGTAATATCATCACTAATAACTCAACGTAGATATATCTATGAAAACACATAGTGGTGTAATAATTTCAATAGAAGTACTAGAATCATTCCCAATTAATATCTAGGGGAATATTCTTCCATCATATCTCATAATATTTTCTTTGGTGGATTTTTTTCTATACTAGGCATGTATTGTACCTCATTATTTAAAGACCATAACTCCTATAACCTAGATATAGTGTATACTTCATTACATTGGCACTAGATACAAGTTGTTGAATCCAAAAGAAACTAATAGTTTACTTGTTGTGGTAAATTAGATACATACAAGATTACCATATTAAATCTTAAAACACAAATTACTAAATATTTTTTAGAATATGATTATTACCTATATAATATACTTAAATATCATTATAAATACACTTCTTGTACTCTTGGTCAAGGGAAAAAATATGGGTGAGATTAAATGAATATTAATGGTTAAGTATAATAGAATCTATCATGAAGTAGTAAGCATAATCAATATGACATGGAAAATAAGTTAACATAAATTCCATCTAATAAATAACTTTACTATATTTATTTGATAAGGAATAATCAGTATGGAAAGGTAAATAACTGAAAAAATGTCATTTTAAAACAAAATTGAGAATGAAATACATCCAGAAATAATATCATTGAGAAAATCTAATGGAAAATAATAAATGAATTCTTAATTAATAAAGTGCTTAATTATTGGATGTTTTGACACAAGGAATCATGATACCTCTACTATCAATACCTTTCATAAGTTAGTTTAATATTGATGGGAAGGTATTCCCCAGAAACCCATTTAACTAAGTCTAGCCAACTAATTTGTCTAATGAGACTATCTATGCATTGATAGGTTATCTGTTACTAGACCCCACTCGTAACTACTTGTCCAAATCATTTCTCATACATCAAATAATATATTAAATTCATGAATTAATATTCCTTATACAATAAGATCCATACTGATGAAATAATATGGATTTATTAATATTTCATGAGTTAATCAATTAAATTTTAATTTCACACACTATATGTAAAAACGATATATTTTTAAGCAATAATCTTATGCATGATAAATATATGTATATATATGATACATTTAATGTTCAATGATTACTATAAAGTGAACATTTCAAGGGAATGTTATTGGCTACAAAAATTAATCAAGGATGTAAATTTCAACACTATCCTTGGTCAAAATAATCATAAAAACAAATTAGAAAAATAAGTACAACATCAATACAACATATCCCCAGTGGAGTATATATAAAATAAATTGTTCTTTCATTGATGAATAAAAATAAAATAAAAATATTTTTTAAGAAAATCATAGGGAAAATAACTATTCAACTTTTAAAATAACTATTAAGAAAATATAAATTTATAAAATATTTTAAAAAAGATTTTGTTTTATAAATAAAAATTGTAAACTTTTAAATTAAGCTTCACAGAAATGAAAGTTCATGAAGAAATGAAATTCCTTAAAAGATGCATAAGTTAAAAAACATTCCTTTCACACGGTTATAAAAAAGGTAAAAAACATCTCATTCAAAAAGTGAAAAAAATCATTTAGTTTTTTAAAAAGTAATAAAGGGTAAAACATTATTTAATAAATCATTTGGATAATAATAAAACCTTTTTAGAAACATGCTTATGGAAGAAAAAGTATTTTTGATTGAAGAGTGAAATGAAGTCAATTTTTATTAAAAATATTTTCCCAAAAATTATGAATACCAAATAGTGTAAAAATGATACCATTAATCAATAGATAAGAATAATTTTAAAGGGTTTTATTATCTAATTATAAAATAATTTACTTCAATATTAATTCAATCATAAATTATCTTGATTAAACTAAGATCTTCAAATAAACCCTTACAAAGATCATAACATTTATGTGAGAATTTACGAGTGATCCAATTATGTGTATCAAATTTAAATATAAATAAAACAAGTGTAAATAAAATAATTAATATTCCAATGTCATTATGGAAATAATTTTATAATATTTAAGACATTAAAAAATAATATAAACCAATGAAAATAAATTTAGTTATAAAATTGGTTACCACTTGGTTACTTTTAAGTCAAAGTCCCTTCAAAGGAAATAATAAAAATCGAAAAATAAATTTCCATGTATTATTAAGTAATCATGATATTTTAGGTCAAAATGGTAGTATATACAACATATAAAATAAATTAGGTGTATAACATTACAATAATCCTCAATGAATGAAAATTGAGATAAAGTCCCTTACCTCATGCTTCTTTTTAGTTGACCTCTATTTAAGCTAATTTATAGTTTTTTAGACATGTTATTAACATAGGATTAAAACATATTGATATTTATAATATCATATTTTATCCTTTTATAACATTTTATTACCTGTTTGTTAATAATCTCTTATTATTACTATTTCTTCAGGCATTAACTTCCTTGTTTTATCAAGCATATTTTTACATGATTGTTATAGTTCATGAGCATATCGTATAGGTTTATCATCTCTAATATTATTTTTATGTTATAAATATAATTTTTTTAGATAAATTTTCATAATCATTATTTAAATTTAAACACTTAGAATGGAACACATCACTTCTTGGATATGGTAGGTCATACGTACGCAAAAGTGACATTATTATTTACTTAATGGGTGAAAGGGTATGTAATCAGGTGAATTATTAGTTTTATAGAGACAATATAATTTCATATATATAAATTCATTCATTGTATTTATACTTATTACCTTCCATGTAAAGTGTAAGAAAAAAATGAATCTAATCGCTTCATAATGTGATAGTCTGTTGTACACATGAGCGACATTATGGTAATTTGAACTTCCTAGAAGTTAAGAAGATATCTATTATATTATAATTAAAAAAGTATAATAATATTATAATATATATATATACTAAATCCATAATTATATTCAATCCTATGATTTGTTTTATGGAAAAGAAGTTACATTGGTTCACTAGGCAGTAGTCCACCGTACAATGATCGAAAATTTCATTTCAAATTTTATAGAGGAGGAGATGGGTAAATGATAATCTATATATATTATAAGATCTCATTATATGATAGATACTGCTGTTTTTATATTATATGTGTTAATACATAATTTAAGTTAGAAAAATAAGAATGAAAAAAATAGATTCATTAAGATGATTACCTTATCTTAGAGAATCCTCATTTGGATCTCCTCTTAAGAAACATGGTGTTAGTATTTTAGGAATAGAAAAAGATTTAGAATGTGGATAATGGTGTTTTGGAGATATTTTTTTATATATTGGTCAATCCAAATGGCTTAAGAAGTATGAATAATTGAAGGGAGGGGGCGGTCTTTTATAAGTGGAGGAGTGGATACATATAGATTTTTTTGAAAAGAATAAATTATACCCATAGTTTTACATGAACAATTGATTTGAAATGAGACATTATAAAACCTTATAGGTTTTAAGGTCAAAATATGTCCATAAAATGGGGTTTAGACCTGTTTTTGATCATTTATAACCCTACACCTTTTAGTTTAACCCCTAGTGATCTGATTTTCACCTAAATCGTAATAATTAGTTTTTTTTATTTTTACTATTTATTATGGTCCAAAAATTAAGTTGAAATTATTAGATAATATAAATTAAGATAATTCTAGATATGTAATCCATTTTTTTAAATTAAATTTGTAGTTCCCCAACCCATATTTCCACTAGAACAATGATTAGGGTTGGTTTACCACTAGGCCTTAAGCACACCTCCCCATATGCCAAAGGTTACTGACTACTGGTGAAGTTGTAAAGGTGTGATATTTGGTATAATATACCCTCCGATGGTATTATTAGTAAATTTTTATATAAAAAACATAACAGAAAAAGAGTAAAATACATTGGACCAGTAACCCTCTATAGCATAAGAAATCATACAAATAGTAATAAACAAGCTCAGATACCCATTGCAGAATATAACATCACAAGATACCATTTTAGAAACTTGAAAAACATGTTATATCACATCAGTACATAAAATGAAATAATATAAGGTGGTCAACCATGCCCAACCTCCACACATACATATATAAGCACGCTGATAAAAATATAAAGTCCCAAAAAGGTAAACTCTATCTGATGTGGGATCCCAAAGGTACTTGTCATCCATTCCATGCTAACTACACAACTTGATCACTGAGGTCTAGCTCTTGAGCCCAATCATTTACCCGTTCATAGAATCATGAATTATACACATGTCCCGAAGAGTCCATGCAGGGTGTTAGAATAATCTCATTAGGAAACCACCAACATGTGCCTATCTTACATCTGTGAAACATTAGGGGTTATAAAATATAAAAAAATATCACAATAAAAAAATATAAAAACCTATATCCCTTATTCATTATATCAATAAGCAAGAAATAACCAAATTCATCCAATGCTGGTATAACTGTAGTGGAGAAGATCCTTAGGCTATTTCCCAAGGCATAATCTAACATAAAACATCCTAGGTAAACCCTTAGGTTTTACCTCTAATGAATCACTCACCACCTCATTCCATCAATAAAGAAACCAATGTACCGAAGGAACATATAATCATGTACATGGTCTCAAGGACCTAAAATCAAAATAAACCCCATAAACTTGAAGCTTCATGCCCAAGGTAAAATGATATCTACCCTCCAAATTATAAACCTGGCCCAACGACCTCAATACAAGGTGAGAATTTTCCCCCAACTGAAGGTATCAATACCAGCAACCAATTAATCCTCACCATCCTATGGATTTATATGGAAAGTACCTCCAAAAATCACTAATGATAAAAACCATCCAAATTCTCTATCTAATGGAGGACTCTACCCACATGAGTGGTCAACACTAACTCAACATCTAAGACATATCTTTGTTCACACGACTCCATTGATAGATCGAACGATCAAGGTTAGTGGAAATCACCAACATATATACAAAGACACATTAACCCATCACCGCATTCACCTGATACTATGTTGTTGAATATGATGGTCATCCCATCCAATATCACATAGGCTGTGCCCATATCCAGACGACATCTTCGCCTAATTGTGATGACCAAGTCTCTTAACCACTGATCAACATCACCCAGAGTATACGTGCCAAGCCCAACCGAACAACCAACAACGCATCAACCCAAGTGGTCATCAAAACCTCCATCCTTGGGAAAATCCCAACATAGTTACCATACAACTCATCAAATGAATCACATTTAATATAATCAATTTATTTTTAAAATAAATAAGAAACCCAACCAAATCTTCCCAAGGTCCAAAGACCTCTCCGATTATATAGTTTTAGTCTCGGTGGACCACGACTTTGGGCATCTTCAGTGGTCCATTTAATTAATTTAAAGTATAAAATTTGATTTATAGGGTCTATCTCAGACAACCTAATGATGTTCTCATTGTATTACCCCCAAAAAACTGGTGAAAAAATGGATAAATATAAGAACCACCTCCCTAGGGTAGGTAGACACTTGTAATACAGTCTCTACCTCTAACATGAACTAATTTAGGAGCTATAAATGTTTTAAATGAACACCCTAAAAATAGGGTAAATGAGTTCCCATAGATTTAGCACTCCGTATAGAGACAGAAAAGGAAAATAAAATCAAAAGGATTGAATAAATCACCAACGTGGTTCTAATAAGGCCAACCAAGCTCAAATTAGATCTCAGATGAATTATATGGATCAAGGCCAAGGTGGGAGAAAAATGGAAAATCCCCCCTTACTATGAATGAGAATGGAGAAGAAAAGAGAAAGAAAGAAAGAAAAGGGGGGAAGGGAAAATAGGTAATTTCCCACTTTTATGTTGGCAACACAGTTAGCTCACATAGTTTAGATAACCGTGCAAAACCAGTGTGGCAATCCCTACCCAAAGAAAGCACCTCCCATGATTTTCCATCATAGTTTCCCAAACCATCGGACAACCATGCATGACCCACTATCTAAAGGATACTACTCTATTGATTATGGCACACAATTTTACCAACCATGCTTCTTCCATGAGAATCCATTTGCTAAAAACTATAAAGATGTTTCATAGTCATGAACCCCCTCTAGAATAGTTAAACAAACCATGTAGAGTAACACTGGAGGTCTAAATAATTTCCTCTAAGAGACACATGGTTTTCCCAAACTGTGCACCCCAGTATTCACACTTCTAAAAGTTTGGGAGTTTGACATCTAATACACCTGAAACCCCCTCAAAACATCAAGAAACATTTTTGAGCATTTAAAACCATTTGAGAAAAATTCCATGGGTTGAGGAAGCTCTCAAAATTGAATTCCTTTAAATGATAGAAGAGTTGATCTACCCATTAAACTCTAGAGATGAAAATGATTAGCAGTTTCAACCTCTTCAAAAACCCAAGACATTAAAATATCCCCACCTTAACATGGATCATACCAAAAATATCAAGCCTTACATGTAGATGGCACCAAACATTCCCATCTCATTCAGATCACCCTGATCTAACACGGTTATCAAGTCAAATATAAACTCTCTCAAGGTGCTCCCCACCTCTGGAGTTACCTACCTTGGTCGTATCCTAACCCAAATTGAAAATAAACCAATGGTATATCGGTAATCCCCAGATTCATAAGTCCTAACCTAATGCGTGATCAGTCCTATACCCTATCAGGTGATCGAATCATGCCCATGTCACATCAGACATCCATTAATAATCCACAGCTCATCGATGCCTTCCTCGTTTCCAAGCCTCACATGACACATATGAGGCCACACATCTCAAGAGATAACCACAATCAGTCCTGGGGATTCTCACCACATTACACTGATGAAAAGGTTCCAACACACCTCATGTAATCTTACATCGCATCAATTCCCATAGAAAATCCTAGTGTCAACACACCTCACACAGACACACACAAAATGAATCTGAGCCGATTCCAACCCACTAACCACCATCTGGTTAGTCTAGAAATATATCTTTTTCACCTAGTGTGCAAAAATTTGAAATTCCATAAAAATATCCATGCCCATACCAAACAAAATGGAAAACCTCAGTCATTCCCATGATGTACCTCTGACCATCATTGATTCACTAGTCTGATCTGACTGAGATAGTTCCCTAGAATGACCTAGAATGAAACCCAACTACCAAAATCACAACCTCTCTATGGTGTTGTACTAGCCACCAACAACTTACACCACTGATAGACCTCATTGACTCTTGCATTCCCTATTATTGTAGCTGAATCACATATTATAGCTCCTAGCTCTACTCATGGTGCAACATCAAATGGTAGAGTCAATCTTGGAACCTAGCTGCTTAATAACCATGAAGGTTTCCTAGAGAAACTGTCAAGATAGACCATCTTTCCACAATCTCAAAACCCCATTGGAGGCCACTCAAACTATTTCTGGACATGTCTTGGCAACCAACACTATAAGCATACCAATAAATACCCACTTCTTGGTGTTTTTCGTTAGTCTTTGGGCTTACTTCCCTGATGTAACTCCTCTAGGCCTCACATACTAATAACTAAAGCATCACTTCCATAATCACCTGACACCATTATCCTGCTTGAATATGATTGGTACACTAATTTTCCCTAGAAAATCAGTTCCTAGTTCACTACCTCTTAGAATGAGGAAAACCTAAATATGGTCATTTTCACATTAATGGTGTTTTGTAAACCATCCTCAAAATTCATCACCCTCTAGGTGTCATCAACCACTATATCTGGTGTGAAATAAGGTAAATCAAGGAATTTGGTCATATTGTCCCAGACATAAGTGTCTTCCTGTTGAAGTTTCAAGAACTCTAAACCTATATTTTCCATCAATGTCTTAGGAAAAAGTACTTGAAGATCCTAGCCTTGAAGTTCTTCCAAGCCAGTCCCTTAGGTATGCCTCCCTAAACCTGCACATCCCTAAAACGTTTTGTCGATCCTCTGAGCAATTAGGTATATATATTTACCATCCATCCTGGGGGGTGTCTCAAGCTGATTGAAGATCACTTGAAATACCTCGATCAACTTCTAAGCTTCATATGGTCCAAACTCACCCTAAATTATCAGTAGGTGTTTTGAATGGAATTATATAGCCAGGTATACCATTGGAGGCTCATCTCCTTTAGCTCCCTTGTCAGTACCCTGGACGACATGTACGAGGATTTCTCTTAGATACTAATAAATCCATAACCCAAAAGCTATCAAATCTGATGTCTAACCTTCCTAAACTGGAGCATATACTGAACCTCTACCTATGGTTCATGATCTACCTAACCCTCTAGGGCCTCATACCGACCCTATGGGTCTCAACCAATATAGGCTCCTCAAACATCACATCACCACCCACCTGACTCTCTATTAGATCTGTTTTAGGTGGAATCCCACCGAATAACACTAAAATGGACATACATCCACAATAACTTATATATATATCAAATTGGGAAATCAATAATAGGTAGCGAAATCTCACCACCCTTACCCTCCTGCATCATAGCCATGTCACATTCCATATGGCCTAATGACCCCTTAACCACCCATATAAGAACTAGGTATCATGTAGAAATCCATTATCATAGACCCTTGACTACCCACATCAGAGTTAAGCATCACATACAAATTCAAGGTTGCTAAGAAAGATGCCACCAAAGAAGTCTATATATGAAAATGTTGTTCAGATTCATTTGTTGAAATTTAAAATATTTCACCATCTATCAATTATCCCTGCCTTATTCTATAAAATCCAATCCTACATGTACATATTCAAAAATCATATAACACCACATACACATCATGTTGGAACCACATGCCTGAGTTGGCTGAGTAGAATGCCCCCAAAGAAGGCTAAGTTGGAAAACACTATTTAGATTTTCTTGTTGACACTTTAAACAACCCAACCCATCTTAGTGAAATACATGTTCCCAATGATGGTAAAAAACAGTTTAATAATTGGTAAAATTCTATATAAATCATCTTATGTTCCTCACTAGTAATCATAACAAAGCCTCCCTTACCATACTGGGCCAAGGGTGCATATCTATTCCCTTTCCATACCAAGATAATGGTTACATATCATAACAAGTTACAATCACACTCAATTTTACCACTAGAGGTGGATATCATATCAACTATAAAATGGAAAATGAATAACAGTAATTCCCACTAATGGTAACTTGGTCTGTTCTCCATGCATGGGGCTATAGGTACCCAAACATGATATCTAAACCTAGTTATGATAACATCATATTCTCTACAATACCATAGCCAAAATAACAAGACCAATATAAAGGGAAACAATCATTGATATATTTGCATCCATCCAAAATATGATACTATTTACCAATAAAAAAATGATCTGATACCACATGTATCTCCCCAACCCATCTTTCCTCCCAAATGGTGCTCAAATCCAGTTTACCACTCAGCTTTAAGTGCACTTAGAGGCTATTGACTAGTAGTGAGGGTATACAATTGTGATAATGGGGAGACTATACCTTATGTTGGTATTATTAGTAAAGGTATATGGACCAGTAACCTGCTGTAGTAGAAGAAAGCAACATCAATAATAATAAACAAGATCAGATACAAACTGTATAATAAAACATCATGTGATGAAATTTTTAGAAACTAAAAAAACATGTTATATCACATAAAGTCATACAAGACAATAAAATAAGGAGGGTCACTCATGGTTGACCTCATAACATACATATATAAGGATTCTGATACAAAGAGAAATACTCAAGAAGCAAAAATCCAGCTAATGCAAGAACCCAAAGTTCTATTCCATACATCCCATGCTAAAAAAAATAACCAAATCACTGAGGTCCAACTCCTGAGCCTGAAAATTTTCTTGATCATAGAAGAATGAAGTCTACATGTGTCCCGAAGGGACTATGTAGGGTGTAAGAATAATCTCAGTAGGCCACCACCAATGTTTTCATATATTATATTAGTGAAATAAGAGGTGTTCTAAAATATAAGCAAAAACTTCACAAGCACAATATGTTACAACCTACTTCAATTTTGTTCATTATACACTTGGAACCAATTAACTTCCTCATCCAATAATGATATAACTGCAGTGGACAGGATACTTATCCTCTTTCCCAAGTCATCCTATGATATAAAAAACCCAGGTGAACCCTTAGGTTCTACCTCTAATTAATTATTCAGATCCATTTTCCATAAATGAAAAATCCTACGTCTTGAAGGAAATTCCAATCTTGTATCTATTCCCATGGAACTAGAATCAAATGAAACCCCATTGAATTGAAGATCAATGTTCAAGGCATAATGATATATATCCTCCAAATAACAAACCTAGCCCAACAACCTCAATACATGGTGATCCTCAACCCCCAACTGAAATTCTCAACACCATCTACCGATGGCTTCTCACCATCATGTGGATTTCTACATAAAGCTCTTCCAAACTTCACTATTGGTTAACAATATCCTGAGTCACTATTTAACAGAGGCATATAACCACACAATAGGATAACACCACCCAACATCTAAGTCCTATCTGGGTGAACACGACTCTAATGGTACATTGACCAATCACTGTGAGTAGGAGTCACTAACATATATCCTAATCTACATCAACCTAACACCTCATTCCCCTATAATAATTTCACTCAATATGATGGTCATCCAATCCAATATCACACAGGCCATGCCATTAGCATGATGACATCATAGCCTTATACCAATGGCCAAATCTTCCAGACAATGATCAATATCACAAAGAGTCTCAAGGAAAAGCCTAATCGAACAACTAAAATCACCTCAAACCCCAGGTGGTCATCACCACCTCCATCCTTGGTCCAAGATCATATCAGTTCCCATGCAACTCATTGAAAGTATCACATTTAATATATATATTTTTAAAATAAATAAATAAGCACCCCAATCTAATCTGCCCCATATAAAAATACATCATCATCTCATACTGTTATATTTTCAATGGAGAATTCCCATGGGAATATCCAATCATCCATTTAAATTATTTAAAGGATAACATTTAATTTATAGGGTATTTCCCTGATAACCCAATGGCTCGGTCATGGAATAACCCCTAAAACACTTTCAAAATCATGGATAAAGATAAGAACTACATACCTCATTTCAGTAGATGTTTGCATGTCCAATATCAAACTCTAACTCAATCCAATTGATAAGGTATAATCATTTTAGATGAATGCCCTTAAAATAGGGTAAAAAATCTCACATGGATTTAGTGATCCACATGGTGATTGAAAAGTAAGAGACAATCAAGAGTATTGTTGCACTAATTGATGCGGTTCTGATGAGTCTATCTAAGCACAGATCATATTTCATATAAAGAATATGGTTTAAGGATTAGGTGGGATAAAAATAGATAATTACCCTTTGCTATGAATGATAATGGAGAAGAAAATAGTATCAAATAAAGAGAATGTGTGGTAGGGTAAAATGCGTAGTTTCCTACTTGTATGTGGGTTTCATGGTTAGCTTACATAGTTTTTCTAATCGTATGAAACCTGTGCGATGACCCCTACTAAAAGAAATATCCTCACATGGATTTCCCACATGGTTTTCTAAACCATTAAGTACCCACTATCAAAAGAATTTACCTCAAATGACCATGACCAATGGTTTTCCAAACTATGCACCAGCCATGCGAAATCCTCTCTTAAAAGCAATAGATGTGTTTCATGGTCATGAACCCCCTCCTCCACGGTTGAAAAAACCATGCACCATAAAAATAGAGGGCCACACTATATCCTATGTGAGCTTCATGGGTTTACTAAACCATGCAACCCAATCTATAAATGTATAAACGTTTGGTCGTTTAGAATTAAACACATCTAAAACCCTCTTGAAACATTGAGGGACTTTCTGAGCATCTAAACCTATATAAGAATAAGGCCTTGGGTCAAGAAAACATTCTTAATTAAATGCCCATAATCAAAAAAATAGTTGTTCTACCGTCCAAAATCTAAAAATTCAAATGAGATGAGGATTTTGGGCCACTCCAAAAACATATAATCCTAAACAATTCACACAATTGATAGAAATCAATTCAAAATTAAACCCACATACATGATGAAAAATCAGTTTTCCAAAGTAAAATCTTTCAAATGTTTTAAAAGTTTTTACATTAAAAATAAATATTAAATTGATTTAAATTATACAATTTGGATTAATAAATATATAATTGAACTAATTTTTGAATTTTAAACCATATTAAATTATAATAACTTTTGTATATGCTTTAAAATAAAAGGCAGTATTCTAGTAAAATATAGTATTTTTTACTATTCATTGAAGAATCAAAGTTTTCAAAAAAATCCCAAAAATACACTATAATATTATTTTTATATTTATTTATTTTTTAAAATTTATGAAAATTAATTTTAATATAATTTATCGAAACATGACGAATCTATTTTCTTTTAAAAAAGCAGTATTTAGAAAAAAATTATTTTTCTATCAACTGCTTCTTATTTTATTTATAATCAAAAGATATCCATTGAATCTATTTATACCTTTTTAAACCATATAATTTTTATAATTTATTTATTATTATTCTTACCTTCCAATTTAACATCTTGGTTATAATGGTATTCTATTTTATGATTCCTTTAGACTCTGAGTTGCGTGTGTTGCAAGATATTAAAGAGATTAAATTTAAAGAAATATTTTTCATTGGCTGTTTAATATTGGTGTTGCATGATACATATGATATTCAATAAAATGTTCCTCATTTATAATTTTGGGGTGTTAAATTATCCCCACCTTAAAATTAAGACCTTGTAATTTTATCTCACGATGAGAAATCAAGGGGTTGATATTTGAAAATTCATTTATTGAAAGCCCACTTAATAAAAAGAGTTAATAAAATATCTTATTAATATGATTGAAAGGGAAGTAAAAAGTTTATATGTAATATCATATAACTAGGTTTCTAAGTAGGATAAAATCGGAGTCAAGTGGAGATATAGACATGAAAAAAAATCATAAATAAATTTAGAGAGTGATGGAGATCATTGATCACAAAAAAGTGAATAATCAATTAAATGTTAAGGTCATGAAAAACATGAATCTGTGATTACTTAAAAGAACATTTGATTCATTAGAAACAAAGGTAATATGGAAATTTTTTTGTTTTAAAATAGCTTTTCAAATGTTGAGTAATTATTTTACTATCTAAGAATATATTTTAATATATTTACTTGATATATTTATTTTTCATAAGAATAATTTCATCCTTTGGTTGTGCCACAATCAATTTTCAATTCATCACTTAATAAAAGAAATGAATTTTCAAAAAATTAATTTCTTATTATAGAAGCACTAAAATTAAATTTTAATGGATTGTAAGATCCATAAAATAGTGAAAAGTCTTTCCATCCATCTCTAACTATTTTCTAAATAAAATATAGTTACGAAAATTTATCCAACATAATAAATTAGTCCCTAAACCTCAAAAGTAACACCACTAATTTAATATTAATATTTATTTATCAAATAATTTAATTAAAAAATGAAAAAATAACTAAAATATCACATCGATTAGTGGTAGGAGCAACACCCCTTTTGCCCTTCAATTGTGGGTTCAAGCCCTATGGCCTTCCCAGATGTGACGGGTTGTCACCCAGCATTTGAGTTATCTTTTTTATAATACTATATTAATATAATTCCAATAAAGTTACCATAGTATAATAACCCTTAATTACCTCAATATCAAGATAAGATAAACCCACAATGCTACCGATACCTTTAATCTTATTCCCATAAAATTTAAGGTCATTCTTACTTAAATACCCTTTTCACTAAACCATATATTAAACCAAAATGATTTATTTCTATATGTTCCCAAAATATATTTAATATGGGTAGAATACCATTACATAAAACCAAAAAGGGTTATTTAATACTTTGATCTAAAGATCAATTTTAAAATCATAATCCCACAATGGAATCCATAACTATTAAGTTAATAAAGATATATATGCTTCCAAAATTAACACAACCTTAGATTTTTCATGATTCTTATTACTAAAATACCATTTGTAAAAATAATTCTACAATATAATTCAAGAATCCCAATAAATACTTTATCCATTTTATTTCAAAATAGGTTCTTCCTTGGTCTTAGAGTTGTCCTTTAAAAGAGGGAATTGGCTTAGATAATTCCCATATTCCCCTTATTTAAGACAAAAAACCATAAATGGATCTCTTAGATGGAATTTATTTCCTTCCATTATACTCTTCAGTTTACTTAGAAATTAATTGCTTTATTCCCTTCTATTATAAACATAAAAAAATTTCATATCACATTGATACACTTTCCGGGGTGTCCCATTACATTTTTTTGAAATAAAAGAAATCAATCCTTCCTTTATCTATGGTCACCACCACTTGAACACTTAAAAAACTCTATTATTTGATTATTTGGTGTGAACGATAGTTGGTTAAGGTATAAGTTGTTAATCATATTTTGGGATAAATTATTAGGCATAATCATGATAACATTCATTCCATATATCATCCCTTTTGGTTAATCATATTCACCATATTTCCCTTCATATTCAACGTCAAAACAACTCCTTCAGGTTCCATACATTGAAAAAAACCAAAAATAACAGTGTTACAAATAATAATCCTAGTAGGAAAACCATATAATCATTTATATGATGTCTAAATAATGACACCTTATTTTAAATCTAATATGCCTCTAGTTTAATCTAGGTTATTTCTTGTGATCATATATTCAAATCCTTCATAATGGTTTTAATGAGAATTTAAATCATCCAAATCATATCCCCTGATAGTGTAAATATAGGTGTATAGAAAGGAACACTTTTATGTACTAGTTAACACTCTATTTAATATCCAAATGATTTTTGTAACACCCCGAGCTTCCACGATACACTTCTCTTTCAATAATGCAATAGCTTGCATTGTACGCAAGTTCGAGATTCTAACACAGCGCGACCAATCAAAGTAGCAGTTATGAATAGTAATACCCACTTTTTGAAATTATATATATTTTATATTTCAAAATGGACTTCATTTATGGATTCAGAATATCGAAATTAGCCTATGTTGAATTTTTGGTATTTTTCTGAGAACTTCCATTTTTTTATAAATAGTGAAAAATACTTAAAAACAACCTTTTTAATAAAAATAATTTATAGTGATAAATTATACTATTGAGTGGTTTTAAAGCATAATAAAAATATATTTTTACCATTTTATCCGATGGTGGTCATTAGAATTAATTTCACTTTGAAATTTGACATAAACAATTGTCAATCTTTTGATATATATTGATTCTTAAAAGCACGCTATTTGTTGTGACAGCGGGAATTAATTATAAAATTAATTAATGAAACTTATATGTTTTGAATTTTTTAAAATAGACATAATTTTTGAATTCGGAATATCAATTATATCTTAGGGTGAAATTTTGGCATTGTTCTGAAAAACATCAATTTTTGATGAATAGTGAAACCACTAAGTGGTAGTTAAAAAACTGATTTTTCTTTTAAATGAAACATTACCACTTCTGTGATTTTAATTTCAAAAATCCGACATACATGGTTGTTATTAGGAAGTAAAATGTGGTTCAATGGGATTAAAATAATTTTTTGGTGAATAGTAACTTTTAAGTTTAATTAACCGCGATTAAAGGTAATTAGTGAAATTTAAGGTAAAAATGATATTATAAAAATATGAAAATACCTTTAGACATGTCCTACCCCTATTGGATGTGTCATGGCCGACCATGACAATCCATGGGTCAACTTTGGGACCCCATGGAGCCACTTTGGTAGGAAAATGACATTAAAATCTTTGTATTTAATGTTAAAATAAAAATGTCACAAACATGAGTTGTTTTACTAAAAAAAAATTTAAATGGGGTTATACAAGTCCGATTTTTACTATAAATATTCATTGGGAATATAAAAAGATTTGATACATCATGATATTTTTTTTAGAATTTTTATACATTAAATAAATTAAAGTATATATGACACTATGATGATGAAGCGATTACCTCATTAATTAACGATTTTAATAAAATGGAAGGGTAATGTAAAATCTAAGACTTAAAATTGTCCAAAGCCTATTGGATGGGTTGATTTCGAACCCTTATCACCTTACCCTAGAAATATATCTTTTTGGTAACTTTAGAATCCGAAAAGCATTTCATAATAAAGTAACATTTCAATCCTTCCAAGAGTGCCCCTCCTCTCCTCTTATAAAAGTCCCCCACCACTACCACCTTACTCACACCATCAAAGACTTTCGGCTCAGCCAAAACCTGCCCATTTTGTCTCTACACTTCTCTCTCTTACTCCTAGAAGCCTCAATTTTGGCAGAAGTCTTCTCAAGGAAGCCTTTGAGTTCAAATCAAAAAGAGTTACCCGTTTTAAGGTAATGTCTTCTCTAATGTTGTTTTGTTTTATTTTGCTTCTCCATCCCCTTAAACTCTTTTTATTCCTTTCTTTTGTAACAAAACCAGTATCTAAAATATACTAGGATGTTTTTATGATATGTATTCGGTTTACACTTACAAAAAACTTCATCTAATGGTTAAAGAACATACTGTTTCTATGGATGGTGAATTTCTGCCTCATAAAACAATGATTTTTCAACACTCATATAACACCTTCAAAGGAGGCCATTAAGATGTCACTATATTTATATATGATATATAATATGTTTATGTTTTACTTAAGCTTCTTTATTTTTCATTTATGGGATACCTTTATGGTTTCCATTATGGGTAAACGCGATATATTCATTTTAGGAAGTGCGGACTACCGCCCCCTCAAAGTGATTTGAATCGTTAATGCCATATATGGGATGTATAAAGGACGGAGTAAATGGTATTATACATTATATTATACTGGAATTATATTATACCATTATATAATTTTAACTTCATTCCATTAAATACGAAATAGAAATGAAAGTAGTGTTCATACATACGTACGACTTACCGTCTCCATGAACGGTACATTTCATTTCTTACCTCTAAATGTTATGTAATATTATAAATGAATGTATATAATGGATATATATGATGTATATGATATATAAATAATTAATATAATTATGGATATAATGAATATATTACCACATGAACAAAGTGTAATTATAAGAAGTTTATTTTTGACTCAAGTACCTAAGATAGACAAAACGACCGTTATAAACTTAAATAATTACATAACGTTCATGAGATGGTAATAAGTTATATAAAAGGAATAATTAAATTGAAAAAGGTTCTTAAGAAGGTATATATTAACTATAGTTTATTATTCAGGAGGTTAAAGAGTGGTCGAGTCAAGTCGGACATGAGGTAAGGGAAATTCTTAACCCAATTTCTGGTCTTTGGGTTAATCTCCTACTTTCAAATTATGTCATGATATTATTATGTACTTTCTTGTATTTGTACTTTCTTTATGTGTAATTGAAGTGAATACACATAATAGATCTATTTTATTTAAAAAAAATGATCTTTGTATGGTACTTCGTCTCAATCTCCTTTCATTGAGGCATATATTGTTTTATACACAACTTTATTTTATACGGTGTATAAACCCCTTTGACTTTTACGTTTATTCAAAAGGGTTTTTTTATAATTACATGATTTTTAAATGATTTCAAAAAAAAGAGATATTTCTCTCAAATATATGAAAATCCAGTGCAAATGTATACGTATTTAACGCAAGCATAAAATGTTTTCAGAAAACCCGACTCTCGAGTGTAGTAGACAGGAAGGGATTGGGAGTGGACCCATCATGGACTTTAATTAGTCGAGCAGTCTCAGAATTAGTTATTTTGTTTTCAGAAGATTGCATAATGTTTTCAAAAAAACACTGGAGTATATTTGAGCAATTTTAAATGTAGGTATCTTCTAAAAAAATTGCATCGGTAGGTCTCCTGAGACAAACTAGTGTCTTGGCACGAGGCCTTGACAAAATATTTTTTTGTGGTCTTGGCACAAGGACTTGGCTATGTGGTTATGATAGTCTGGAATTATGCATTCCATCATTATGAAAGAGGTTATTGATATTGCATGGGATTATTCGACTAGTAGAATATCCATGTGAGTAAGTAAATGGCATTATTTAATTTTATTTTTTCCATATTATACTGAAGTTCAAGTTTAAAAAGGCTTTTGTTTTAGTTATACACTGTCTTAAATGTTAATGTTTATTTATGAAAGCTTCTGCTATATTGTTATCCTTACTGAGCATCTGAGCTCACCCCTTTCAATGTTTTAATTTTTCTCGGATGTGAAGAAGTATTTTAGGAATGACCTGCAGGGATAGTCTGAAGGGGATATGAGTGTGGAAAATAGAGAACTTGTTATTGTAGTTTTTCACTTTATGATGTAATGTAACATTTATGAATGTATCTAGTGTTTTCAAGGCTACTAAACTAATCAGTCTTTCGAGACTTGATCTTTGTGATCATGCCAATGTTACACAATAATACACCGACTCTGGGTAACTCGGATCGGGGCGTTACAGTTAGTATCAGAGGCAGTTTAGTACTAACCTTGGAATCTAGATTTAGATAAACTCTGATTAGATAACATAGCCCAAAGATAGACTTTAAGGATTAGTATAGAAGAACTTCCTAGAATTTTGGTATTATAGAGATTTTGTGAGTTTTTTGAGCAATACATCCCTGTCTGGATAGGAGTAGGTAGAGGCGGCTCTGGCACAAATGTACCTAGGGGTAAAACCCGAAAACACCGCTTTGAGCAAGACTCGAACGAGAATTGTTGCACGACAATAGGCCTTGCTGCACTCTTGGTTACGAAACTTCCGGGGGATATTCTTAGGATAATTCTCATTTTCATTACAAATCTCTATGAATGGTTATGAGTACATACTTCCTCAAACAAAACATTTTTATGATTATGGATTATATCCATAAATAGTTCAATTTATGTTAAGTATTTTACAAGTATGGAATTATGTATTTTGATTCATAAACTAGTCAAGTTTATGCCTTTGTTTAGAAATGGCGCCTAGTGGAAGTAATGGAAACCGTATCAATGCACGCACTCCGTGTAGGGATTTCCCTCCCGCTCAAGATAATGATTATGGATCTGGAGATACAACTGGTGCTGTTGAACTTATTACCATACTGGGACAACTCACTCAGGTTATGAATAATAACCTTACTCGTATGGAGCACCCTGATCCGCAACGTGGAGGATCAATGTTAGACTACTTCATGAGGCAACAACCACCAACATTTAATGGGGGTACAAATCCATTAGTAGTTGAGCAATGGATAAACTCATTAGGGAAAATATTCCATGCCTTGGAGAGTAGCGAAAGGGAGAAGGTTGTCATGGCAGTCTACCGCCTCACTGGAGATGCCGATCAATGGTGGTCGCTGATTCAAAATACAAAGGAAGATGAAGAAGTATCAAGTATGGAATGGAGAGAGTTCAAAGATCTTTTCTTAGAAAAATACATTCCTCATGACCATCGAGCAGATATGGAAAGGAAATTTCTGAGTCTGAGACAAAAGGAGGATGAGAATGTCGCAAAGTATGAGGCCAACTTTACAAGGTTAGTGAGGTATGCTACAGATTATATACATAACCCATGAATTAATATTGATCGTTTCTTTGATGGGTTAAAACCATTTCTCCATCAAGATTTAGTATCACAATCCCTCTCATCATACGAAGATATTGTCTCGTGTGCTATCAACACAGAAAAGGAATTCTCTAAGTCTTATGACAACAAAGTAAAGCAAGAGAAGAAGAGAACAGTGGAACAAGAGATGAATAAAGTGAAAAAGGGAAAGAAGGATTTTTCATTATGTGATAATTGTGGAAAAAATCACCCCGGTGCTTGGCTAAAAGGAATGGGAGTTTGTTATAAATGTGGAGAAAAAGGTCACCAGGCTCGTGATTTCAAGGGAAAGAAAGAGGCTATCATTGTTGAATGCTACAATTGTAGGGAAATGGGGCATTATGCAAATGAATTTCCTAAGCATCAGGGAAACTTACCTCAGAAAAGGCCAAGGGATCAAGAACAATCTTATGCTGTTACTACAATTGAAGTAGAATAATTAATGTATTGGTGCTTTTGAACTCAAGGATTATATTCTGGTTATAAGAATAATGTGATATATATAAGGATTGTACTGTAGTACCTGTTCTTTTTGTTAAGGTTTTAATATGATGAAGGTAATCATATTTTTAGTATGTGACAATAATAGAAGCTTTACTTTGTTTGGGGAATCTAATAAATTGATTTTGGAATTAAGAGACCTTTTAGAAAAAGTCTGGACAGAGTTATTTTGGATAACTATAAAGGTTGGGATGGATTAAGTTGAACTTTGAGTAGAATTATTTAAGGTTTAAACATTTTTGAATATTAGTTTTGGAATATTATAATACTATATTTTTAGAAAAAGGACAACCTGCAGGGTGGGGCATAACCCGTCGCGTCGGACAAAGCTGTAGGAATCGAACCCACAACCATAGTGAGATAGGCCTTTATTACCTACCACTAGCATACAGGATGTCCCTGGTTATTACAAAAAGTTTTCCTAATCTAAATGGTATGTGTTAATATTTGGAACCTTATACAATTATGATAAATAGAATATTTTCGAGTTCTATTACCTTTTAGAGTGAAAGATGGGTTTGTGGTAAAAAATTGATTAAAGAATGAAAGTCTACATGACCAGTATGTATATTCCCTTACGTTATTAGTAAATCTCCTAAATAAATTCCTCAACATTATAAAATGTAACTTAAAACAAAAACGTTGCCGGTTAACTTTTCCAACTGGGGATTCAATGACCATTTAACCAATCACAAGTTTGTGATTTTCATATGGTTAACTTTCTCCTAACCCAGTTTTCTACAACTCTCCATCAAACCTTTTTGGTTTATTTTTCTTCCATATCCATATTTTTATAGAATCCTAGAATGGTCTATCTCAGGTGACCTTTGTACTTATCTTTCTTTCTTTTAAAGTTATATTTTTATTAACCTTATTTACGATGTGGGTATTCCACAAAAGTATTTTCTATTTCCAACCTTTTATTTTCAAAGAAAAATTTCAAATTGCAAGGACGCAATTTATTGAAGGAGGGGAGAATGTAACACCCCGAGCTTCCATGATATGCTTCTCTTTCAATATTGCAATAGCTTTAATTGCACGCAAGTTCGAGATTCTAACACACCGCGACCAATCAAAGTAGCAGTTATGAATAGTAATACCCACCTTTTGAAATTATATATATTTTATATTTCAAAATGGTCTTCATTTACAGATTCAGAATATCAAAATTATCCTATGTTGAATTTTTTGTATTTTTCTGAGAACTTCCAATTTTTTATGAATAGTGAAAAATACTTAAAAACAACCTTTTTAATCAAAATAATTTATAGTGATAAATTATACTATTGAGTGGTTTTAAAGTATAATCAGAATATATTTTTACCATTTTATCCAATGGTGGTCATTAGAGTTAATTTCACTTTGAAATTGGACATAAACAATTGTCAATCTTTTGAAATATATTGTTTCTTAAAAACATGCTCTTTGTTGTGACAACGGGAATTAATTATAAAATTAATTAATGAAACATATATGTTTGGAATTTTGTAAAATAGACATCATTTTTGAATTCAGAATATCAATTATAGCTTATGGTAAAATTTTGGCATTGTTCTGAAAAACTTTAATTTTTGATGAATAGTGAAACCACTAAGCGGTAGTTAAAAAACTGACTTTTCGTTTAAATGAAACATTACAACTTCTGTGATTTGAATTTCAAAAATCCGACATACTTGGTTGTTATTAGGAAGTAAAATTTGGTTCAATGGGATTAAAATAATTTTTTGGTGAATAGTAACTTTTATGTTTAATTAATCGTGATTAAAGGTAATTAGTGAAATTTAAGGTAAAAATGATATTATAAAAATTTGAAAATACCTTTACACTTTTCCTACCCCTATTTTATGTGTCATGGCCAACCTAGAAAATCCATGGGTCAACTTGGGGACCCCATGGAGCCACTTTGGTAGGAAAATGACATTACAATCTTTTTATTTAATGTTAAAATAAAAATGTCCCAAACATGAGTTGTTATACTAAAACAATTTTTAAATGAGGTTATACAAGTAATATTTTTGACTATAAATATTCATTGGAAATATAAAAATATTTTCTACATCATGAAATTTTTTTATAATTTTTAGACATTAAATAAATTAAATTATTTATGACACTATGATGATGAAGCGATTACCTCATTAATTAACGATTTTAATAAAATGGAAGGATAAAGTAAAATCTAAGACATACACTTGTCCAAAGCCTATTAGATGGGTGGATTTAGAACCCTTATCACCTTACCCTCGAAATATATCATTGTGGGACCTTTAGAATCCGAAAAGCATTTCATAATAAAGTAACATTTCAATCCTTTCAAGAGTGTCCCACCTTTCCTCTTATAAAAGACCCCCACCACTACCACCTTACTCACACCATCAAAGCCTTTTGGCTCAGCAAACCCCTACACATTTTGTCTATCCACTTCCCTATCTTACTCCTAGAAGCCTCAATTTGGGGAGAATTCTTCCCAAGGAAGCCTTTGAGTTCAAATCAAAAAGAGTTACCCGTTTTAAGGTAATGTCTTCTCTAATGTTGTTTTGTTTTATTTTGCTTCTCCAACCCCTTAAACTCTTTTTATTCCTTTATTTTGTAACAACACAAGTATCTAAAATATACTAGGATGTTGTTATGATAAGTATTTGTTTTACACTTACATACACCTTCATCTAATGGTTAAATAACATACTGTTTCTATGGATGGCGAATTCCTGCCTCACGAAATGATGATTGTTCAACACTCATATAACACCTTCAAAGGTGGCCATTAAGATGTCACTATATTTATATATGATATATAATATGTTTATGTTTTACTTAAGCTTCTGTATTTTTCATTTATGGCATACCTTTATGGTTTCCATTAGGGGTAAACGTGATATCTTCATTTTAGGAAGTGCGGACTACCGCCCCCTCAAAGTGATTTGAATCGTTAATGCCATATGTGGGATGTATAAAGGATGGAGTAAATGGTATTATACATTATATTATACTGGAATTATGTTATACCTTTATATAATTATAACTTCATTCCATTAAATAGGATATACAAAGGAAAGTAGCGTTCATGCGTACGTACGACTTATCGTCTCCATGAACGGTGCATTTCATTTCTTACCTATAAATGTTATGTAATATTATAAATGAATGTATATACTGGATATATATGATGTATATGATATATAAATCATGAATATAATTATGGATATAATGGATATATTACCACATGAACAATGTGTAATTATAAAAAGTTTATTTTTGACTCAAGTACCTAAGATCGACAAAACGACCGTTATAAACTTAAATAATTACATAATGTTCATGACAAGGTAATAAGTGATATAAAAGGAATAACGAACTTGAAAAAAGTTCTTAAGAAGGAAGAGATTAACTCTAGTTTATTATTTAGGAGGTTAAAGAGCGGTCGAGTCAAGTCGGACACGAGGTAAGGGAAATTCTTAACCCAATTTCTGTTCTTTGGGTTAATATCCTACTTTCAAATTATGTCATGATATTATTATGTCCTGTCTTGTATTTATACTTTCATTATGTGTACTTATAGTGAATACACATAATAGATCTATTTTATTTAAAACAATGATCTTTGTATGGGACTTCGTCTCAATCTCCTTTCATTGAGGCATATTTTTTTATAAACAACTTTATTTCATACGGTGTATAAACCCCTTTGAATTTTACGTTTATTCAAAAGGTTTTTTTATAATTACTTGATTTTTAAATGATTTCAAAAAAAGATATATCTCTCTCAAATTTATGAAAATCCAGTGCAAATGTATACGTATTTAACGCAAGCATAAAAATGTTTTCAGAAAACCCGACTCTCGAGTGTGGTAGACTGGAAGGGATTGGGCCTGAACCCATCATGGCCTGTAATTAGTCGAGCAGTCTCAGAATTATTTTTTTTTTGTTTTCAGAAGCTTGCATAATGTTTTTAGAAAAACACTGGAGTATATTTGAGCAATTTTAAACATATGTATCTTCTAAAGAAATTGCATCGGTAGGTCTCATGAGACAAACTAGTGTCTTGGCACGAGGCCTTGACAAAATCTTATTTGTGGTCCTGGCATGAGGCATTGGCTACGTGGTTATGATAGTCTGGCATTATGCATTCCATGATTATGGAAGTGGTTATTGATATTGCATGGGATTATTCGACTAGTAGAATATCCATGTGAGTAATTAAATGGCATTATTCAATTTTATTTTTTCCATATTATGCTGAAGTTAAAGTTTAAAAAGGCTTTTGTTTTAGTTATACATTGCCTTAAATATTAATGTTTATTTATAAAAGCTTCCGCTATATTGTTATCCTTACTGAGCATCTGAGCTCACCCCTTTCAATGTTTTAATTTTTCCAGGATGTGAAGAAGTATTTTAGGAATGACCTGCAGGGATAGTCTGAAGGGGATATGAGTGTGGAAAATAGAGAACATGTTATTGTATTTTTTCACTTTATGATGTAATGTAACATTTATGAATGTATCTAGTGTTTTCAAGACTACTAAACTAATCGGTCTTTTGAGACTTGATCTTTGTGATCATGCCAATGTAATGCAATAATGCACCGACTCTGGGTAACTGGGGTTGGGGCGTTACAATTGTTTTGGAGTTATTACCCATAGGTACATCTATGAAAGAACCACATCCACTTTTAGTATCTAAAAATAGATGTATTTCTAGAAAAATTCCATATAATATCTACCTTACCAAAAAATTATTTTATTTTTATGTTTTTATCCTCAAAATCTATCAAAGGGTTATGTTCCCTAGTCCATGTTTTCCTAAATATAGTTTCAGAGGTTTCTACTAAAATTAATATCATACCAAATACAACAAAACTAACCCCAGTAACCTAGATCTAGTTTCTAATTTTTTACATTGACACTATATACAAGTGATTACATACCAAGGATTGAATAGTATAGTAGTATTGATAAACTAGATACATACATGATTCCCATATTACATTTGAAAAAAATTACAACATCACATTTTTCAATTATATCACTATTCCCTCTTTTATATCCTTTAAAATCAATCTTAGTACACTTTTTGTTTTACCGGGTATGGAAATAAAATAAGTTTGAGCTCAAATGATCGGTAAGGGTAAAGTAAAGGGGAAACTATTATTAATCAATAAAAATAATCAACATGGAAAGGTAAATAGTTTATAATACATTAAATTTAATAAATAACTTGAATATTATGAATAAGTAAGGATCAACCAATATGAAAAGGTAAATAACTTAATAAATGAAATTTCATTAATAAATCGAGGATAAAGTGATTGTAGAGGTAATATCTATAAGGCCCCAAGCCTTAAACCATACTTAATCTTGAATTATTACAACATTACACATTGAGGATCTTTTTAGGTTTAGAGTTTTAGAGAATTAGATCATAAAACTTGCATTACATTCCACATTTAAACAAAGTGGTTACATAAAAGACAATATTCATTTTTCCCATCAACAGAAACATATTCAAAATAAAACATGGATTCTTTCTTGACACTTCCTTGACACTATCATCATATCATGTACCCTTCCCTTGACCTGTGAAAAACATTTCAAAAACTTGGGATGAGCATAAAAATCTCAGTAAGGGATATAAAAATATGGAAAGGAAACATGAGTACATGTATACATAAGAATGAAACCTTACTTTACCCATAAAACATAAGCACTTTAACATACCTCATAAAATCATGAATAAATCATGGAAACCATAAGACATAAATGTAACTTGAGGCATTCATAACATTCTTACGTATGGAGTAACCCTCTTGGTTACGTTTGGAATAACCACCACAGTATATTCCCTAAATCTCTTCGGAGAAAGCTTAACGTTTCACTCCTTCGTGCTATCCAATGAATTGGAAAGCTATATCGGGCTCACCCGCCCAAAGTTTATCACAGAACCACCTGTCTTCATAACAATACACAAGAACCATAACATAATCTTATCACATAAAACATGCATAAAGTAAACATAACATTTCCACATTTCAATAACAAGATATCAATACAACACATTGATATAAAAATATTATGAAAACCATTTTAAATACCAAAATAAAAGAAAAGTAAAACATGGTATTTGTTTTTCTTTTAAAAAAAATCTATAGCTTGTAGAGGAAGCCGAAACTCAAATAATGGTCACAGCGGCGGAGAAGTCGTTGTCGCTGCATACGTACGAAAAAAACATTCCCTTTTGTCATTTAGTAAAACGCTTTTCATAAAAAAGATTCTTTTTGGATAAATGAAAAAGTCAAAGGGGTTTATACACCGTATAAAAGAAGGTTGTGTATAAAACAAAATATTCCTCAATGAAAGGAGATTGAGACAAAGTCCCATACAAAGACGGTATCCTAGGATTAAGGATAAAACAATTACATAATTATGTGTGACAAACTAATACACCAAATATAAGTGGATATTAAGTGTAAAACAATAAGAGGATATTCACACATATTCATAGAATGACATATTCAAGGAGTACAAGCTTATCCCAAAGAATCAAAATTCGGTTAAGAAGTTCCCTTGCAAAAATTTTACAGCCTAACGGCGTCACTACAAAATTCAGAAAATGAGTTGATGAGAGATAAAATGGGTATCTCATCACTTGTACATAAAATTTAAATCTCTAAGGATATAGAAGAACATATCCCAAAATAATGTTATGTGAATTAAAAGACATTACAAAATAAGTCTTTTAAAAAGAGGAGGGTGAAAGGTTCCCTTACCGACATGGGTATCTTTCAAAACATACACCCCGTGAAAGAAGGACAATAAAACATTGATGTAAATACTCATAAATGAAAGTATATTACACAATGAGTAAAATAATTGGCAGTACATACACCACTCAAAGGAAATTGTGGCAAATGTAGCATAAATCTCACAGGAATAAAAGTGAGATGAAAAATCCCTTACGAAAACTCGGCAGCCTAACGGTGCCACTTAAAACTTCCAAAATGGATTGATGAGATCAAATAGGGTCTCTCATCATATTACAAAAAATTTACAGCAAGAGTAATATAAAATAACATCCCCCATCATAACAAAGAGGATCTTAAAAGAAGTGACATAAAGGAGAGTACTTAAAATGAAAGAGAGAGGTTAGATTTCTTACAAAAATTCGGCAGCCTAACGGCGCCACTCAAAACTTCCAAAATGGATTGATGAGAGAGAATAGGGTCTCTCATCATTTGAACATAAAAAATTACAGTAAGAGTAATATAAAAGAACATCCCAATAACAAGAAAGATGATCTTTAAAAGGTATGACATAAAAGAGTGTACTTAAAAAGAATGAGAGTAGGATCCCTTACCTCAAGTCCGACTTGTCTTGTTCTTTTCTTTATATTCCTAAATAATAAACTTTGATAAATTTATAATTTCATAAGGACCTCCTTTAAATATTATTATTCAGTTCATATCACATATTATAATGTTATAATAATTGTTTAATAATTTCAGTTCACATCAGACGTTTTTGCCGATGTTTGGTACATGAGTCAAAAATGAACTTGTTTGAAAAATTATTGTCCATGTAGTTATAAGTAAATAATTTCCAGAATAGTATTAATTATTAAAATATCATAAATATACAGTACATATTTATAATATTCCATATCATTTTGAGATAAAAAATGAAAAGCACCGTTCATGGAGACGGTAGGCCGTACGTACGCATGAACGCTACTTTCATTTTTTTTCATATTAATGGAATTAAAAATAAATGATATATATATATATATATTATAATTCCATTATAATATATATGTTATATAGGTCACATATGTTCATTAATTTAATTCTTTATACATTCCATGTATTGCATGTACGAGTCACATCACTTGAGGGGGCGGTAGTCCGCACTTCCTCATATGAAATTATCGCATTTACACAACATGAAAAGAATAAAGGTATGGTTTAAATATAAAATACATAAGCATATAGTAAACATAAATACCATATATATCATATATAAAATATAGTGACATCACAATGGCCACTTTTAAAGGTGTTAAAATATTATTGAACAATCATCGTTTCGTGAGGCAGAAAATCACCAACCACAGAAACAGTATGTTCTTTAACCATTAGTCGAAGGTGTGTGTAAGTGTAGCTCAAATCCTTATTATAAAACATCCTAGTTTATTGAAGATACTGTAGGTGTTACACAATAGATGAATAAAAAGAGTTTAGGGGGTTGGAGAAGCAAAATAAAACAAAAGGACACAAGTGAAGACATTACCTTAAAATCGGGTAACTCCCTTTGGTTTGAGCTCAAAGGATTCCTTAGGAACACTTCTGCCCAAATTGAGGCTTCGAGGAGTTATAGAGGGATGTGGAGAGACAAAATTGGTAGGGGTTGGCTGAGCCAAAGGCTTTGGGAGTGTGGGTAAGGAGGTAGAGGTGGGGTCCTTTTATAAGAGGAGAGGAAGGGCGCTCTTGGAAAGTAAAGAAATGTTACTTTATATTAGAATGAGTTTCGGATTTTAATGGTCCCACATTGATGTGTTTCGAGGCTAAGGTGATAAGGGTTCGAAATCCACCCATACAATAGGTTTTGTACATGTGTAGGTCTTAGAATTTACATTATCTTTCCATTTTATTTAAATCGTTAAATAATGAGGTCATCGCTACATCATCATTATGTCATATATAATATAATTTATTTAATATCTAAAAATTATAAAAAAAATACTATTATGTAGGAAATCTTTTTATATTTCCAATGAATATTTATAGTAAAAAATCTGACTTGTATAACCCCACGTAAAAATTGTTTTAGTAAAACATTTCATGTTTGTGTCATTTTTACTTTAACATTAAATAAAAAGTTATTTATGTCATTTCCCAAGAAAAGTGGCTCCATGGGGTCCCCCAGTTGACCCATGGATTTTCTTGGTCGGCCATGACATATCCAATGATGGTAGGACATGTTTCATGCTCATCTCATATTATTAAAACATTATTTTTACCTTAAACTACACTAATTACCTCTAATCGCGATTAAAAACATAATAAGTTACTATTCACCAAATGAATTATTTTAATCCCATTGAACCACATTTTACTTCTTAATGACAACCATGTATGTTGGATTTTTGAAATTAAAAACACAAAGATGGAAAAATTTCATTTAAACGGAAAATCAGTTTTTATAAGTACCACTTAGTGGTTTCACTATTCATCAAAAATTGAAGTTTTTCAGAAAATAACCAAAAGTTCACCCTAAGCTATATTTGATATTCCGAATTCAAAAATGATGTCAATTTTAAAAAATTCAAAACATATAAGTTGCATTAATTAATTTAATAATTAATTCCCGCTGTCAAAACAAATAGCGTGTTTGTATGAAACAAAATGTATCAAAAGATTGACACTAGTTTAAGTCTGATTTCAAAGTGAAATTAATTCAAATGACCAATATTGGATGAAATGGTAAAAATATATTCTAATTTCACTTTAAAACCAATTCAAAAGATAATATAATCATATAAATAAATTAGATTAAAAGAGGTCTGGAATTAAAATACATCATTTTTCACTATTCATTAAAAATTGAACTTTTTCGGAAAAATACCAAAAATTTACACAAAGTAAATTTTGATGTCCCGATTCTAAATAAAAATTTTCTTTTGTCAAATATAACACATAAAATTTTCAAAAAGTGGATTTAAAATAGGTTCACCATCAAAAGGCGGTTAATCGACCTTTTAAAGAACATTAGAATGTTTACGCTTAAAATTGGATTCATTTGCATTTTTAATGCACTAACATTTATTGTGAAAAGTAAAAATATTTGAAAAACATATATAATCATTTTTGATTTAGTTCTGTTCATTCCCACCATTACAACGGGTAGGCGTTAACTACCATTTAAAATAATATTATCTTATTATTAGAGTTCAACGTAAGATTCCCAAGAAACTCGTTGTTTCGTATTGGGTACGCCATCGAGCATAGCATCCCCCTTAAAGTAATATTAATATTTTATTCAAAAATATGGATAAATGTGAAAATTTCATATCCTTTATTTACCTGGGGTGTTACATCCTTCCCCCCTTTTGGGAATTGCGTCCTCGCAATTTTAAAACTGGCCTTGGAAACATCCTTGAAAGTCCCACATCGGAACAAGGGTCGGTAAAACAATCACATTAAAAAAAAGAAATAGAAGTACAAAGGTCACCCGAGTTAACCCATAATAGGATTCCATGTATGAAAATATGGATATGGAGGAGAAAACAAAGGGTCATGTTTTGATGGAGAGTGATAGAAAACATGTTTAGGAGAAAGTTAACCACAAGAAAATCACAAACTTGTGATGGGTTAAACGGTATTCGATTCCCCGGTAGGAAAAGTTAATAGACAATATTTTTGTTTTAAGTTACTTTTTATTGAGGAATTCATTCATAAGGAAACATAATCACTTATCTTGTTGACTTTCAACTTTTTTTAGATTCCTTACACAAACTCATATTTTCTCCAAAAGACGAGTATTTAGGAAGACTTGTTCACATTAAGAGTACTATAATAAACTTCTAGAGAATCACCTAATCCACAAAAGAGAACTATATACTTCCCATGTCTTTAGACTTTAACCAAAACCAAAACCAAAAAGGTTAGTATGAGGTCAGATAATCCACAAAAGTATAATCCTTTATAAAAAGAAAATCTATTCTTAATCTCCAAAATTTGTCCAACAAAACCCAAAGCTCAACGAGGACCATTCGATAAATAATTTGTCCATAAAATTATTCAATGTAAAAAAAACTAAGATTGAAACCCAGATATTTGAAGGATTTAGTCACATAGTCTTCCAAGTTAAATCGTAACATTTATCTCCAAACAACATCAGTTTTTCTCAATGTCTCGTATTGAAAAGTAATTAACCTAATCACATATCCTCCATGATAGGTTAATCATTTCCATAGATAACCCATAATAAAATTACTCTTAATTCATAAAATCATCTAACTAAAATGAATCAGTCAAACTAACTAGGGATATCACGTAGTCCAGTGATAGGCGATAAATACCAGTTGCACTTTGCTTGTGGGTTCGATTCCCGCAGCTTTGTCTGACGCGACGGGTTGTCACACGGTCTACGTGTTGTCCTTTTTCCAAAACCATATAATTCTTAAAACATTCCTCAAAACGATAAAAAATCTTCAAAAATAATCATAACAAATTTTAACCTCAAGTTTATCTCATGCCTTTAATTTTCAATCATAACATATAATAACCCATAATTACCTCAAAAGTAAGGATCATATAAACCATAATGGTTACCTTTATAATTATTACCCGAACATCCACATCGATTGGTCATCTCGTACATGATGCATTACAGAAAATACCAAGGTTCAAGTGGTTGATCATGACTCCTTGATAGTTGGTTTAGAACAACCACAAGTTTCCTCATTGAATCCTCCATTTCATCCAGTCTCTTAATCAGAGAACCAACACAGTTTCCTTCAAACCTATTGTCACTTTGGTGCCTGCTAGATCCATCCATTCACTAAAAAACAAAATTTCAGTGTGAGTATATCAACAAAACCATCATGTACTAATGAGGGAGATATACTTACTCATTCACATTATCTAAAAACTATGACTCTTTCTGAAATCCTAACCATTATGGTAATGTCACCTATGCTTAAAGAATACCCTAACCTCTAAAGTTATCTAAACCGACCTTTGATACCAACTATAAGGCCCCAAGACTTAAACCATACTTAATCTTGAGTTATTACAAGATTACACATTGAGGATCTTTTCAGGTTTAGAGTTTTAGAGAATTAGATCATAAAACTTGCATTACATTCCACATTTAAACAAAGTGGTTACATAAAAGATAGTATTCATTTTTCCCATCAACAGAAACATATTTAAAATAAAACATGGATTCTTTTATGACACTTCCTTGACACTATCATCATATCATGTACCCTTCCCTTGACCTGTGAAAAACATTTCAAAAACTTGGGATGACCATAAAAAGCTCAGTAAGGGATATAAAAATATGGAAAGGAAACATGAGTACATGTATACATAAGAATGAAACCATACTTTACCCATAAAACATAAGCACATTAACATACCTCATAAAATCATGAATAAATCATGGAAATCATATGACATAAAGGTGACTTGAGGCATTCATAACATTCTTACGTAGGGAGTAACCCTCTTGGTTACGTTTTGAATAACCACCACAGTATATTCCCTAAATCTCTTCGGAGAAACCTTAACGTTTCACTCCTTCGCATTACCCAATGCATTGGAGAGCTATATCGGGCTCACACGCCCTTAGTTTATCACGGAACCACCCATATTCATAACAATTCCCAAGAACCATAACATAATCTTATCACATAAAACATGCAAAAAGGAAACATAACATTTCCACCTTTCAATAACAAGATATCAATACAACACATTGATATAAAAAAATTATGAAAACAAATTTCAATACCAAAATAAAAGAAAATTAAAACATGGTATTTATTTTTATTTTAAAAAAAGGTATGACTTGTAGAGGATGTCGAAACTCAAATAATGGTCACGGCGGCAGAGAAGTCGTTTTCGCCGCATACGTACGACAAAAACATTCCCTTTTTTTGTTTAGTAAAACGCTTTGTATAAAAAATATTCCTTTCGGATAAATGTAAAATTAAAAGGGGTTTGTACACCGTATAAAATAAGGTTGTGTATAACACAAAATATGCCTCAATGAAAGGAGATTGAGATGAAGTCCCATACAAAGACGATATCCTTGGATTAGGGATAAATCAATTAAATAATTATATGTGACAAACTAATACACCAAATATAAGTGGATATTAAGTGTAAAAAAATCAGAGGTTATTCACACATATTCATAGAACGACATATTCAAAGAGTACAAGCTTATCCCAAAGAATCAAAATTGGGTTAAGAAGTTCCCTTGCAAAAATTTGACAGCCTAACGGCGTCACTACAAAATTCAGAAAAGGAGTTGATGAGAGATAAAATGGGTATCTCATCACTTGGACATAAAATTTAAATCTATAAGGATATAGAAGAACATATCCCAATATAATGTTATGTGAATTAAAATACATAACAAAATAAGTATTTTAAAAAGAGGAGGGTGAAAGGTTCCCTTACCGACATGGGTATCCTTCAAAACATACACCACGTGAATGAAGGAAAATAAAGCATTGATGTAAATACTCATAAATGAAAGTATATTACACAATGAGTAAAATAATGGTCAGTACATACACCACTAAAAGGAAATTGTGGAAAATGTAGCATAAATATCACAGGAATAAAAGTGAGATGAAAAATCCGTTACGAAAACTCGGCAGCCTAACGGCGCCACTTAAAACTTCCAAAATGGATTGATGAGATCAAATAGGGTCTCTCATCATATTACAATAAAATTTACAGCAAGGGTAATATAAAATAACACCCCCATCATAACAAAGAGTATCTTAAAATAAGTGACATAAAGGAGAGTACTTAAAAACAAAGAGAGAGGTTAAATTTCTTACGAAAATTCTGTAGCCTAACGGTGCCACTCAAAACTTCCAAAATGGTTTGATGGGAGAGAATAGGGTCTCTCATCATATGAAAATAAAAAATTACAGTAATAGTAATATAAAATAACATCCTAATAACAAGAAGATGAGCTTTAAAAGGAATGACATAAAAGAGTGTACTTAAAAAGAAAGAGAGGAGTAGGATCCCTTACCTCGAGTCCGACTTGTCTTGTTCGTTTCTTTATATTCCTGAATAATAAACTTTGGTCAATTTATAATTGACTAAGGACCTCCTTTAAATATTATTATTCAGTTCATATCACATATTATAATTTTATAATAATTTTTTAATAATGTTAGTTCATATCAGACGTTTTTGCCGATGTTTGGTACATGAGTCAAAAATGAACTTGTTTGAAAAATGATTGTCCATGTAGTTATAAGTAAATAATTTCCAGAATAGTATTAATGATTAAAATATCATATATATACAGTACATAATTATACTATTCCATATCATTTGGAGATAAAATACGAAAAGCACCGTTCATGGAGACGGTAGGCCGTACGTACGCATGAACACTACTTTCAGTTTTTTCTTTTTCATATTAATGGATTTAAAAATAAATGATATATATATATTATAATTCCAGTATAATATATATGTTTTATAGGTCACATATTTTCATTAATTTCATTCTTTATACATTCCATGTATTGCATGTACGAGTCACATCACTTGAGGGGGTGGTAGTCCGCACTTCCTCATATGAAATTATCGCATTTACACAACATGAAAAGAATAAAGGTATGGTTTAAATATAAAATATATAATTATATAGTAAACATAAATACCATATATATCATATATAAAATACAGTGACATCACAATGGCCACCATTAAAGGTGTTAAAAGAATATTTAACAATCATCGTTTCGTGAGGCAGAATATCACCAACCACAGAAACATCATGTTCTTTGACCATTAGACGAAGTTGTGTGTAAGTGTAGCTCAAATAATTCTAATAAAAACATCCTAATATATTGAAGATACTGGATTTGTCACAAAATAGATGAATAAAAAGAGTTTACGGGGTTGGAGAAGCAAAATAAAACAAAATGACACAAGTGAAGACATTACATTAAAATCGGGTAACTCCCTTTGGTTTGAGCTCAAAGGCTTCGTTAAGAAGACTTATGCCCAATGTGAGGCTTCAAGGAGTTATAGAGGGATTTGGAGAGACAAAATGGGCGTGGGTCGGCCGAGCCAAAGGCTTTGGGAGTGTGGATAAGGAGGTAGAGGTGGGTGCCTTTTATAAGAGGAGAGGAAGGGCACTCTTGGAAAGTAAAGAAATGTTACTTTATTTTAGAATGAGTTTCGGATTTTAATGGCCCCACATTGATGTGTATCGAGGATAAGGTGATAAGGGTTCTACATCCACCCATCCAATAGGTTTTGTACATGTGTAGGTCTTAGATTTTACATTATCTTTCCATTTTATTTAAATCGTTAAATAATGAGGTTATCACTGCATCATCATGATGTCATAAATAATTTAATTTATTTAATGTATAAAAATTATGAAGAAAATAATATGATGTAGGAAATATTTTTATATTTCCAATGAATATTTATAGTAAAAAATATGACTTGTATAACCCCATGTAAAAATTGTTTTAGTAAAACATTTCATGTTTGTGTCATTTTTACTTTTACATTAAATAAAAAGTTATTTATGTCATTTACCAACAAAAGTGGCTCCATGTAGTCCCCAAGTTGACCCATGGATTTTCTTGGTCGGCCATAAAACATCCAATGAGGGTAGGATATGTGTCAAGCTCATCTCATATTATTAAAACATTATTTTTACCTTAAACTACACTAATTACCTCTAATCGCGATTAAAAACCTAATAAGTTACTATTCACCAAAAATTATTTTAATCCCATTGAACCACATTTTACTTATTAATGACAACCATGTATGTCGGATTTTTTAAATTCAAAACACAAATATGGAAAAATATCATTTAAATGGAAAATCAGTTTTTATTAGTACCACTCAGTGGTTTCACTATTCATCAAAAATTGAGGTTTTTCAGAAAATAACCAAAATTTCACCCTAAGTTATATTTGATATTCCGAATTCAAAAATGATGTCTATTTTACAAAATTCAAAACATATAAGTTGCATTAATTAATTTAATAATTAATTCCCGCTGTCAAAACAAATAGCGTGTTTGTATGAAACAAAATGTATCAAAAGATTGACACTAGTTTAAATCCAATTTCAAATTGAAATTAATTCCAACGACCAATATTGGATTAAATGGTAAAATTATATTCTAATTTCACTTTAAAACCAATTCAAAAGATAATCTAATCATATAAATAAATTACATTAAAAGAGGTCTTGAATTAAAATACATCATTTTTCACTATTCATTAAAAATTGAACTTCTTCAAAAAAATACCAAAAATTTACACAATGTAAATTTTGTTGTCCCGATTATAAAGAAAAATTTAATTTTGTCAAATATAACACATAAAATTGTAAAAAAGTGGATTTAAAAGAGGTTCGCCATCAAAAGGCGGTTAATCGACCTTTTAAGGAACATTATAATGTTTACGCTTAAAATTGGATTCATTTGAATTTTTAATCCACTAAAATTTGTTGTAAAAAGTAAAAATATTTGAAAAACATATATAATCATTTTTTAGTTAGTTCTGTTCATTCCCACCATTACAACAGCTAGGCGTTAACTACCATTTAAAATAATATTATCTTATTATTAGAGTGCAACGTAAGATTCCCAAGAAACTCGTTGTTGGGTATTGGGTACGCCATCGAGCATAGCATCCCCTTTAAAGTAATATTAATATTTTATTCACAAGTATGGATAAATGTGAAAATGTCATATCCTTTATTTACCTGGGGTGTTACAATATCATTGTCAAAATATCATGGAAAATAATAATTGTGGTTTTAATGAATGAAGTGATTAATTATTAGATTTCATGATCTCATGAATTATGATGCATATACTATCAAGACCTTTCATAATACTGCTTAATATTGATGGGCCAGTACACAAAAAAAAACAAATTCAATTAAGGTTATCCAAATGATTTATCTCATGAGACTACCAATGCCTGAAGGTTCTATCTATAACTAGCCCACTTCAATAAATGCATATCAAAATTATTCCTCTTATATTGAATAATCGATTTAATTGACGAATCAATATGCCTTATCAACCAATATCTTCTTGGATTAAAGAATACAGATTTATCAATATTTCCCCAGATAATAAAATGATTTTCAAAGTAAAACACCATATATATAAATGATATACTGTTTAATAAATAAGTATATCCATGATAAATAATATGGATATTTTGGTTAAATTTATTGTCCAACGGTTATAATAAAGTGAATAGTTAAAGGGAATGTTATTGACTAAAAAATGAATCAATGAAGTGAATTTCAATACTATACCTAGTCGAAATGATTATAAAACATCTAGAGGAAGAACACGGATTATATAAATACAACATATCCCTAGTGAATTATATATAAAATAAAGGGTTGTTGTCATTGATGAATATAAATACCAAAAAAATATATTTTAAAAAATCTATGAGGAAAATAAACATTCAACTTTGAAAACAACCTTTTTTTAAAATGTAAATTTACAAAATAATAGGAAAAATATTTTATTTTAAAAATATACCTTTTAAATATGAAAAGGAAACTTCAAGCAAATTAGATATCATTATGTCCGGAAATTATCTACATACCATATAAGTTAAAAAAATATTCCTTTCGCATTGTTATAAAAAGGGTAAAAAGCACCTCCTTTGGAAAGAATAAAGAATATTCCTTTCAAAATTTTATTTAAAAAGTAAAACATGAGTAAAAATTTATTTAATAAATATTTCATGGAATTTTAAAAAGGGTTTTGAAACATTTTAGAAACAATAATAGAGAATAAAAATGATTTTTGATTGAAGTGAGAAATATTATTTAATTTTATTAGAAACAATTTCTAAATAATTTTAAGTGATAATGAGTAGAAAATGGTTCTATTACATAAAAAAAAATTAATAACCAAAGGAGAATGATATTAAAGGTTTTTATTATCCAATGATCAAATAATTTACTTTAATGAATATTTAGGCATAAATAGTCGTGAATAAAATAAAAGTGTGAAATAAACCCTTAAAAATATCATAACGTTGAAGTGTAAATTAACCAATTAATCGTTTATGTATATCAAATTTAAATCCACATAAAACAAGTGTAGATACAACAATTGATAGTGAAAATCCATTACACATATAATCTTAGAATATTAAAGATAATGACAAAGTAATATAACCCATCTAAAGGAAATTAAGTAATGAAATTATTTACCACATGGAAAATTCTAATTCAAAATTTATTTGAATGAAATAATTAAAATTGAAACCTAAAATTCCATTAATTATTAAGGAATCTTGATATTACATATCAAAGGGGAATTATATATAACATATAAAAGAAATTAGGTGCTTAATATTACAATATGCATCAATGAAGGTAATTAGAGATGAAGTCCCATAACTCACACATACTTTTAGTTAAATACACTTTAACCTCCAATATAGTGGTTTTAAAAATGGTATTAACTTATAAAAGAACCATATTAATAGTATAATATTATATATGGTTCTTTTAAAACATTTTATCACCCATTTTTAATGATCATTCATTATTATTGTTGTTTAGGTTGTCAACTACCTTATTTTATCATGCATGTTTTAACATTAATGTTAAAGTTATTGAGAATATTATATTGTCCCATAATCTTGATAATTATTTTATTGTTATAAAAATAATTTTTTTTCATTAGATACAATATTATAACCATTTCTAAAATCTGAATATGGACAATAGATCACATCGCTTTGTTAAAAAAAATTAAAGGGTAAGGAAGGAGGTGATATATTAGTTTTTTAGAATCAATAACATGTCATATATATCACATATATTCCTTAAATTTATCATCACTTCCTTCTATGTAAAGAGTATGTGAAAAATGGATCATTTCACTTCACGAGGCGGTAGTCTCCCATACATACAAGCATTGTTTTAAAATTTTAAACAATATGGAAAATTATAAGGTATATAAAATATTATAAGTATATAAGTATAATAATGTCATAAATATTATATATATACATTAATTCGATCAATATATAAAATCTTGAGATACATTGATGGAAAACAAGTTACATGGATTCATTAGGCAGTAGTTCTTCCAACACAAGATCGACGATTTCATTTCCCATTTAATGGAGGAGACAGGTAAATATTATACTATAAATATAATAAAATTTCATTTTATGGTAGATAATAGTGTTATTATATTGTAATTGTTAATTCAAAATTTTAGTTGTAAAAATGAAAAAAAAAATATTTTTTATGACAACTACCTTCTCTTAGAGAAATATCCATTGGATATCCTCCTAAGGACCCTAGGGTTGGTCTTATGGGATTATTCAAAGATACAAAATGTAGATAAATGTGTTTTTGAGATATTTGTTTTCATGTTTTTATCAATCCAAAGAGCTTTACTGGTGTGAGAAATTTTTTGGAGGGAGTGTCCTTTAATAAGTGGGGGTGATAACACACATGAAATTTTTGAAATAAATAAAGTGTATCCATTTTTTATAGATTCCAAAATGCTTCAGAATGGAAAATTATAGAACCATAGAAATTATAAGGTCCAAATATTTCCATAAAATTCATGTTGGAAAATTTTTAGGTTTTGTAACCCATATATTTTTAGTTTAACCTCAGGAAAAATCATTTTCACCTTAACCGCGATAATTAATTTTTACTATTTTCCCTATTCATTATCATCAAAAAATTAAGATGAACTTATTATATGATATAAATTATGGTGATTAATAATATGAAATAAATTTTTCCAAATTAAATTCAAAAAATTTACATAATTTAATTTAAAATTAAACTCATAGACACGATTGAGAATGCTTTTCTCCAAAGTAAACAAATTTCAAAAAAAATTAAAAAATATATATAAAAATTCATTATGAAATTGAATCAAATGTTCTATTTTGGATTAATAAATATATTATTTTACTATTTTTACTTTTAAAACAATATTAAAATAAAATGGTGCTTGTAAATTTTTTAAAATAAAAGGTTGTTTTCATAAAAATTAGTGTTTTTTAATATTCACTGAAGAATGAAACTTTTCCAAATAATATAAAAAAATATCCTTCATAAGTTTTTGATGTGATTATTTTAGAAATTATTTTCATTTTGATAAATATATTTTCTAATAGTGGTAAAAACTAATTTTAAAATAATTTATCAAAATTTCATTAAACTATTTTCTTTGACAAATAAATTTTTCTATAAAACATTTATTTTTATTTCAAATAATTATAATTTTAAATGTAATAAGTAGATATGTATTGAATTAATTTATACATGTGTAAAAGGTATTATTATTATAATTTTTTTAGTATTATTCATATCACCAATTTAATAGTTAGGTTATAACTATATTTTTTTATGTTTCCTTTAGACCCACGATTACATGTGTGATAATCTATCGAATAGATTAAACTTAAATAAATATATTTCACAGGTTGTTTATGCTCGGTGTTTCTTTTCACATGTTCTATCATATAAAATTTTATTCATTTATAATTTCTAGGTGTTACACATTATATATATCTCACATCAACTATTGGGAAAAGGAAATCTCTTTCAATTTTTCAAACCATTCTACACTCTTACATAATTTGAAGGATGATTATGAATCCCCTTTAAAAAATCCACCAACAGTTTGTGAATTGATAAAAAATAAATAATAATAGCATGATCAAGTGGGTGAGACAATTTAAAGCATCAAAAAATTGGAAATTCCTTTTGTGATGGAATGTACTAGTGTATTCCGCAACAGTTTCCTAGACTTCACGTAGACCATGAGGTAGAGTTTTCAATAAAAATATTAGCTCGAGCCACAAATTTATCCAAGAGACCATATAAGATGGCCTCAATATAACTATAGTATTTAAATAAGAAATTATTATAAAATATATAAGCTAGGTTACTACACCCTAGTGCATCAACTTGGGGTGGCCTAATTCTCTTTTTGAAGAAGAAGGATAAATCAATGTGCCCATAATTTGATTACTGTATGCTCACTAAGATCACCATAATGAAAATTTATCCAATACCAAAGATTAAATTCTTTTTCGATAAAATTTTAGGATATTATTAATTCTCATAGGTGTATTTTTATTCTATACACATTTAACTAATGGTGAATACTTATGATATTCATAAGGAAACTTTGTATACAATATATAGACTGAATGATTTCATAGTTATTATATTCAAAATTACTAATTCCCTTGAAAATTTCATTATCGTGATAAATATAGTCTTTAGATACTAAATTTATTGTAGTCTTTATTGATTAAATTCTATTTTAGATTAACATAAAAAAGGAACATGAATAGAATCTTAAGATTGTGTTACAACCCTTAAGGAGGTAGAAGCTATATGATAAGTTTAGTAGGTGTAACTTGGTGATATAGGAAGTCATTCTTTGGTCATGTGGTCAAGAGTGAGCGAAACTTTATGGACCATTCAAAGGAAAAGAAAATTAATGAAAGTCCCAGTCCCTTTAGTGTTGCATATATATATATATATATATATATACTTTTACGGTATTAACAGGGTACTTGTAACGTCCCAGTTCCGGAATCCGTCCAGAGGTTCCCCGTACCCAGTTGATCACATGCCCTCAAGCGCATTTCCCCGAATGCTAGAGGCATCAGACTAGTAGTGAGGGCCTTGGGAGTGATAGTGGGGAAACTATTCCCTCATTGGCAGAGTAACACAGCGGAAGTAAAACAGATAGCAACAACAGAAGCAGTAAAACATGAAATAGGTAAAAATCAGAAGTAATAAACAACTGGAGCACACACACACACAGATATATATATATATATATATATGATACATGATAAATATGTCTAGGAAAACATCCAAAGAAGGAACAATGCTAGAATAAAATTATAAACAAAAGTACAACAGAAAACAAATAAAATGCTCCACAACATCACAAGCCTCACCTTGGTCCCATGCTTCCTAGCTCCGCAGCAATCAAGTGCCTGATACAAAAGGGCGCATTACCTTATCAACACCTGCAACAATATAATCAGTTGGGGACCAAAATCATGAACCAAACTGGGTGTGAGACTAAATCACAGTAGGCAACCACCCAAAGATTTATGCCTAATAGTCAGTGAATGTATATGGAAGGCTATAATCAAAATGAAGTAGTAAGTAAGAAAGTACTCAAAAGAAAACAATCCTATAGTTTCAAATGCATTCAATTATATGATATCAAGTAAGTAGCTAAATCATGAGTAGGGAAACCTCTGGGAAGTACTCATAGCCTAACCCCTCTGGTCCAACCAAAACAAACAAAAGGAACTTTCTTGGAAGTACACACAATCTGACCCCTATAGTTCAAATTTTGCATAGACTCTATGAGGAATCACTCACCATCAATTCCCCTTATAGTCTCATATCAGTAACTAAATGGCGCTATGAGGAAGCACTCACCGTCCAATTCCCCCTGTGTCCCACATCAAGGATATAGAGAAACTTTGATGAAGCACTTGCGTCCATCCCCCCTATGGTATCACATTGTAACAGTAAACAAACACTCTAGAGAAACCCTCAACATGCATTCTCCCTATGGTCTACTAGACCAGGTTCTCATAGCCTTGTGTATGTAAATTGAGCCGAGTGATATATAACAGCCAAATTATACCTCAAGAACTATTTGGATAAATAATCTACAACATAACAGCATGTCAGATAAACAATATCACTTCATTCTATCAACATTAGGAATGGAAAGCAAGAAGCCTAACAGGATAAGCAAGATTAAATGATCATAAACAATACAAGCTTGGGAAAGAAATCCATAGCCTAGAAATTAACCCTATTCACATTCCATTTAACTCTACTCAAGCATATAAATCATAGAAGACAATAACATGGTTAAAACCGTAAACACACAATACCCTGATCAAGGGTATTGGGCACTTTTTCATAAATAACTCAAATAATATCTAAGGAAAGGAATAAACCACCTACCTCAGTGTTGTATGATCGATATACTCTGGTGTTAGCCATTAGATCACCCAAGAACGTGGTAGATCTATAAAAATGTCTAAAATGTTCAACCCAGTATAACTCATGAGAGAAGAGAAATTAGGAAATGAGGGTCAAGAAGAAGAGATATCTCACAAATGCAATTCCAACGCAACTGATAGAGTTCAATTTGGAGAATGGATACTTTATCAGGGGATCATGGAAGGAGCAACACCGTACAAACACTCTCAGTCGAAGAAGGCGAAGAAGAAGACACTTATGTCAATTAGACGAGACCCCGATCTGTTTAATTAAAAAAAGTACATGACACGTACTTTAGAAGCACACAATGTGTAATTTACCTTACTGGCCCTTGTATAAGGCGGTCTCCAGGTCTCCACACATGGTTGTGTACTCAGCCGTTACACGGCCATCACACAGCTATGTGCGACAAAAGAGTACACGAAGTGTACATATAAGTACACTGCGTGTATGTAACGCCTTGACCCCAGCTACCCAGAGTCGGTGCATTACTTCGTAACATTGGCATGATCACAAAAGATCAAGTCTCGAAAGACCGATTAGTTTAGTAGCCTTGGAAACACTAGATACATTCATAAATGTTACATTACATCATAAAGTAAAAATCTACAATAACAAAGTATCCATAGGCCACACTCATATCCTCTTCTGACTGTCCCTGCAGGTCATTCATAAAATACTTCTTCACATCCTGGAAAATATTAAAACATTGAAAGGGGTGAGCTACGATGCTCAGTAAGGATAAAAATATTGTAGAATATTTCATAAATAAACATTAACATTTAAGGCAATGTATAACTAAAACAAAATCCTTTTAAACATTAACTTCAACATAATATGGCAAAAGTAAAATGAGATAATGCCATTTAATTATTCACATGGATATTTTACTGTTCGAATAATCACATGCAATATCAATAACCACTTTCATAATTATGGAATGCATAATGCCAGACTATCATAACCACGTAGTCAAGGCCTCGTGCCAAGACCACAAATAATATTTTGTCAAGGCCTCATGCCAAGACACTAGTTTGTCTCATGAGACCTACCGATGCATCGAGGAGCTATAGCGGGCTCCACCCGTCACTTATTAAGTCCAATGCATTCCTCATATGAACAGGTTTAAACATATCATAAACCATAACATAATCGTATCACATAAAACATGCATAAAGGAAACATAGAATTTACACATTTCAATCACAAGATATCAACACAACACATTGATATAATAAAAACACTTTCAAAACCATTTTCAATACCAAAATAAAAGAAAAGTAAAACATGGTATTCATTTTTCTTTAAAAAAAGGTATGGCTTATAGAGGAAGCCGAAACTCAAATAATGGTCACGGCGGCGGAGAAGTCTTTTTCGCCGCATACGTACGACAAAAACATTCCCTTTTGTCATTTAGTAAACGTTTCGTATAAAAAATATTCCTTTTGAATAAACGTAAAAGTCAAATGGGTTTATACACCGTATAAAAGAAAGTTGTGTATAAAACCAAATATGCCTCAATGAAAGGAGATTGAGACGAAGTCCTTAAAAAGTTCATTTTTAAAATAAAATAGATCTATTATGTGTATTCACTATAAGTACACATAAATAAAGTACAATTACAAGGTAGGACATAATAATATCATGACATAATTTGAAAGTATGAGATTAACCCAAAGAATGGAAATTGGGTTAAGAAATTCCCTTACCTTGTGTCCGAATTGACTCGACCGCTCTTTAACCTCCTGAATAATAAACTAGAGTTAATATATACTTTCTTAAGAACCTTTTACAAGTACATTTTCCCTTTTATATCACTTATTATAATTTTACAAAAATTATGTAGTCACTTAGGTTAATAACAGTTGTTTTGTTAATCTTAGGTACTTGAGTCAAAAATAAACTTCTTATAATTAAAAGTTGGTCATGTGGTGAAATATACATTATATCCAGAATTATATTCATGATTTAGATATCATATATCTCATATATATCCAGTATATACATGCATTTATAATATTCCATAACGTTTAGAGGTAAGAAATGAAATGCACCGTTCATGGAGACGGTAAGCCGTACGTACAAATTAACGATAATTTAATTTCTATTTCATATTTAATGGAATAAAATTATAATTATATAAAGAAATAATATAATTCCATTATAATATAATGCATAATACCATTTACTCCATCCTTTATAAATCCCATATATGGCATTAACGATTCAAATCACTTTGAGGGGGCGGTAGTCCGCATTTCCTAAAATGAAAATATCGCGTTTACCCATAATGGAAACCATAAAGGTATGCAATAAATGAAAAGAACAGAAGCTTAAGTAAAACATAAACATATTATATATCATATATAAATATAGTGACATCTTAATGGCCACCTTTGAAGGTGTTATATGAGTGTTGAACAATCATCGTTTCGTGAGGCAGAAATTCGCCATCCAAAGAAACAATATGTTCTTTAACCATTAGATGTAGGTGTGTGTAAGTTTAGCTCTAATAATTCTTATAAAAACATCCTAGTATATTGAGGATACTTGTGTTGTTACAAAATAAATGAATAAAAAGATTTTATGGGGTTGTAGAAGAAAATCAAAATAAAATAACATAAGAGAACACATTACCTTAAATCGGGTAACTCTTTTTTGATTTCAGACAAAGGCTTCCTTGGGAAGAATTATGAACAAAGTGAGGCTTCTAGGAGTAATAGAGTGAAGTTGGGAGAGTATTTGGGCAGAGTTTGGCCGAGCCAAAAGACTTTTAATGTGTGAGTAAGGTGGTAGTGGTGGGGGCCTTTTAAAAGAGTAGAGAAGGGGCACTCTTGGAAAGATTGAAATGTTACATTATTAAGAAATGTTTTTTTTAGGATTCTAAAGGTCCCACACTTATATATTTAGAGGATAAGGTGATAAGGGTTCTAAATCTACTCATCCAATAGGTTTTGGACAAGTGTAAGTCTTAGATTTTACATTATCTTTTCATTTTATTTAAATCGTTAATTAATGAGGTAATCACTACATCATCATGGTGTCATAAATAATTTAATTTATTTAATGTCTAAAAATTATAAAAAAATATCATGATGTAGGAAATTTTTTTAGCTTTCTAATTAATATTTATAGTAAAAAATATGACTTGTATAACCCCAGTTAAAAATTGTTTTAGCAAAACAACTCTTGTTTGTGACATTTTTATTTTAACATTAAATAAAAAGTTATTTATGTCATTTTCCTACCAAAGTGGCTCCATGGGGTCCCCAATTGTCACATGGATTGTCTTGGTCGGCCATGAGACATCCAATAGTGTTAGGACAAGTGTAAAGGTCATTCCATATTTTTATAATATTATTTTTACCTTAAATTTCACTAATTACCTTTAATTGCGATTAATTAAACTTAAAATTTACTATTCACCAAAAAATTATTTTAATCCCATTGAACCATATTTTACTTCCTAATGACAACCATGTATATCATATTTTTGAAATTCAAATCACAGAAGTGGTAATGTTTCATTTAAACGAAAAATCAGTTTTTTAACTACTACTAAGTGGTTTCACTATTCATAAAAAAATGATGTTTTTCAGAATAATGCCAAAATTTCACCCTAAGATATAATTGATATTCCGAATTCAAAAATGATGTCTATTTTAAAAAATTCCAAACATATAAGTTTCCTTAATTAATTTCATAATTAATTCCTGCTGTCACAACAAATAGCGTGTTTTTAAGTATTATTCACTATTCATAAAAAATTGGAAGTTCTCAGAAAATTACAAAAAATTCAACTTACGATAATTTCAATATTACGAATACAAAAATTAAGTCCATTTTGAAATATAAAATTTTTATAATTTTAAAAAGTGGGTATTACTATTCATAACGGCTACTTTGATTAGTCGCGGTGTGTTAGAACTCGAAGTTGCGTACAATGCAAGCTATTGCATTATTGAATGAGAAGCGTATCGTGGAAGCTCAGGGTGTTACATTCTCCCCTCCTTCAATAAATTGCATCCTCGAAATTTGAAATTTTTCTTTGAAAATAAAAGGTTGAAAATAGAAAATACCTTTGTGGAAAACCCACATCAGAAATAAGGTTAATAAAAATATAACATTAAAATAAAGAAAGAGAAGTACAAAGGTCACCTGAGATAGCCCATACTAGGATTCTATGAAAATATGGATACCGAAGAAAAAAAACCATCAAGGTCTGATGGAGAGTTGTAGAAAATTGGATTAGGAGAAATTTGACCATAAGAAAATCACAAACTTGTGATTGGTTAAACGGTCATTGAATCCCCAGTTGGAAAAGTTAACCGGAAACGTTTTTGTTTTATGTTACCTTTTATAAAGTTGAGGAATTTATTTAGGAGATTTACTAAGAATGTAAGGAAATATACTTACTTGTCATGTAGACTTTCATTCTTTAATAAATATTTACCACAAACCCATCATTCACTCCAAAAGGTAATAGAACTCAAAAATATTCTATTTATCCTAATTGTATAAGGTTCCAAATATTAACACATACCATTTAGATTAGGAAAAAAATTTTGTAATAACCAGGGACTTCCTGTAGGCTAGTGGTAGGTAATAAGGGCCTATCGCACTGTGGTTGTGGGTTCGATTCCTACAGCTTTGTCTGACGCGACGGGTTATGCCCCACCCTGCAGGTTGTCCTTTTCCTAAAACTATAGTATTATAATATTCCAAAAATAATCTTCATAAATGTTATAACCTTAAAAAATACTATCCAAAGTTCAACTTAATCCATTCCAACCTTTATAGTTATCCAAAATACCTCCATCCATACTTTCTCTAAAAGGTCCTAAATTCCAAAAATCAATTGTAACATTAGATTCCCAAAACAAAGTAAAGTTACTCTTATTGTCACATAATAAAAATATGATAACCTTCATCATATTAAAACCTTAGTGAAAACAACAAGTACTGCAGTACAATCCTTATATATCACATTATTCTTATAATCAGAATATAATCCTTGATTCCAAAAACAGAAATATATTAATTATTCAACTTCATCTGTAACAACAACATAAGCTTGGCCTTGATCCCTTGGCCTTTTCTGAGGTAAGTTTCCTTGAAAGTTAGGACAATCATTTTCATAATGACCCATTTTCCTAAAATTGTAGCATTCAACATTGATAGCCTCTTTCTTTCCCTTACAATCACGAGCCTAGTGACCTTTTTCTCCACATTTGTAACAAACTCCCATTCCTTTTAGGCAAGTACCATGGTGATTATTCCCACAATTATCACATAATGGAAAATCCTTCTTTCCTCTTTTCCCTTTATTTGTCTCTTGTTCCACTATTCTCTTCTTCTCTTGCTTTACTTTGTTGTCATAAGACTTAGAGAATTCCTTTTCTATCTTGATAGCACACGAGACTATATCCTCGTATGTTGAGAAATATTGTGATACTAAAGCTCGACGGAGAAATGGTTTTAACCCATCAAAGAAACGATCAATATTACTTCTTGGGTTACGTATATAATCTTCTGCATGCCTCGCTAACCTTGTAAAGTTAGCCTCATACTTTGCGACATTCTCATCGTCCTTTTGCCTCAGACTCAGAAATTGCCTTTCCAAATCCGCTCTATGGTCATGAGGGAAGTATTTTTCTAAGAAAAGCTCTTTGAACTCCCTCCATTCCATATTCGATACTTCATCATATTTCTTTGTGTTTTGAATCAATGACCACCATTGATCAACATCTCCAGTGAGGCGGTAAACTGCCATTATAACCTTTTCCCTTTCACTACTCCCCAAGGCATGAAATATTTTCTCTAAGGAGTTTATCCATTTCTCAGCTACAAATGGATTTGTACCCCTATTAAATGTTGGCGGTTGTTGCCTCATAAAGCGGTCTAACATTGATCCTCCACGTTGTGGATCAGGGTGCTCCATACGAATTAGGTTATTATTCATAACCTGAGTGAGTTTTCCCAGCATGGTAATAAGTTGATCATCACCAGTTGTATCTCCAGATCCACAATAATTATCTTGAGCAGGAGGGAAATCCCTACACGGAGTGCGTGCATTGATACAGTTTCCATTCCTTCCACTAGGCACCATTTCTAAACAATGGCATAAACTAGATTAGTTTATGAATCACAATACATAATTCAATACTTGTAAAACACATTACACTAATTGAACTATTTATGGATATAATCCATAATCATAAAAAAGTTTTCTTTGAGGAAGTATATACTCATAACCCTTCACAGCGGTTTGTAAAGAAAATGAGAATTATCCTAAGCATATCACCCGGGAGTGTCGTAACCAAGAGTGCAGCATGGCCCATTGTCGTGCACCAGTTCCCATTCGAGTCTAGCTCAAAGTGGTGTTTTCGGGTTTTACCCCTAGGTACATCTGTGCCAGAGCCACCTCTACCTGCTTGTATCCATACAGGGATGTATTTCTTGGAAAACTCACAAAATATCTATAATACCAAAATTCTAGGAAGTTATTCTATACTAATCCTCAAAGTCTATCTTTGGGCTATGTGCTCTAATCAGAGTTTATCTAAATCTAGCTTCCAAGGTTAGTACTAAACTGCCTCTGATACCAACTGTAACGCCCCAACCCCAGCTACCCAGAGTCGGTGCATTACTTCGTAACATTGGCATGATCACAAAAGATCATGTCTCGAAAGACCGATTAGTTTAGTATCTTTGGAAACAATAGATACATTCATAAATGTTACATTACATCATAAAGTGAAAATCTAAAATAACAAAGTATCCATAGTCCACACTCATATCCTCTTCTGACTATCCCTGCAGGTCATTCATAAAATACTTCTTCACATCCTGGAAAATATTAAAACATTGAAAGGGGTGAGCTCAGATGCTCAGTAAGGATAAAAATATTGTGGAAGCTTTCTTAAATAAACATTAACATTTAATGCAATGTATAACCAAAACAAAAGCCTTTTAAACATGAACTTCAACATAATATGGAAAAAGTAAAACGAGATAATGCCATTTACTTATTCACATGGATATTCCACTGGCCGAATAATCACATGCAATATCAATAACCACTTTCATAATGATGGAATGCATAATGCCAGACTATCATAACCACGTAGTCAAGGCCTCGTGCCAAGACCATAAATATGATTTTGTCAAGGCCTCGTGCCGAGACACTAGCTTGTCTCATGAGACCTACTGATGCATCGAAGAGCTATAGCGGGCTCCACCCGTCACTTATTAAGCCCAATGCATTCCTCATATGAATAGGTATAAACATATCATAAACCATAACATAATCATATCACATAAAACATGCATAAAGGAAACATAGAATTTCCACATTTCAATTACAATATATCAACACAACACATTGATATAACAGAAACACTTTCAAAACCATTTTCAATACCAAAATAAAAGAAAAGTAAAACATGGTATTTATTTTTCTTTTAAAAAAAGGTATGGCTTGAAGAGGAAGCCGAAACTCAAATAATGGTCACGGTGGTGGAGAAGTCATTGTCACCACATACGTACGACAAAAACATTCCCTTTTTCCATTTAGTAAATGCTTCGTATAAAAAAGATTCCTTTTGAATAAACGTAAAAGTGAAAGGGGTTTATACACCGTATAAAAGAAAGTTGTGTATAAAACCAAATATTCCTTAATGAAAGGATATTGAGACGAAGTCCTTAAAAAGAAGATTTTTAAAATAAAATAGATCTATTATGTGTATTCACTATATGTGCACATAAATACAGTACAATTACAAGATAGGACATAATAATATCACGACATAATTTGAAAGTATGAGATTAGCCCAAAGAATGGAAATTGGGTTAAGAAATTCCCTTACCTCGTGTCCGAATTGACTCGACCGCTCTTTAACATCCTGAATAATAAACTAGAGTTAATATATAATTTCCCAAGAACCTTTTTGAAGTTTATTATCCCTTTTATATCACTTATTATAATTTTACGAAAATTATGTTGTCACTTAGGTTAAGAACGGTCGTTTTGTCGATCTTATGTAGTTGAGTCAAAAATAAACTTCTTATAATTAAAAGTTGTTCAGGTGGTGAAATATCCATTATATCCAGAATTATATTCATGATTTAGATATCATATATCTCATATATATCGAGTATATACATGAATTTATAATTTTCCATAATGTTTAGACGTATGAAATGAAATGCACTGTTCGTGGAGACGGTAAGCCGTACGTATGCATGAACGCTACTTTCATTTCTATTACATATTTAATGGAATGAAATTATAATTATATAAAGGAATAATATAATTATATTATAATATAATGTATAATACCATTTACTCCATCCTTTATACATCCCACATATGGCATTAACGATTCAAATCACTTTGAGGGGGCGGTAGTCCGCACTTCCTAAAATAAAAATTTCGAGTTTACCCATAATGGAAACCATAAAGGTATGCAATAAATGAAAAGTACAGAAGCTTAAGTAAAACATAAACATATTATATATCATATATAAATATAGTGACATCTTAATGTCCACCTTTGAAGGTGTTATATGAGTGTTGAACAATCATCGTTTCGTGAGGCAGAAATTCGCCATCCACAGAAACAGTATGTTCTTTAACCATTAGATGTAGGTGTGTGTAAGTGTAGCTCGAATAATTATTATAACAACATCCTAGTATATTGAGGATACTGTTTTTGTTACAAAACAAATGAATAAAAAGAGTTTAGGGGGTTGGAGAATCAAATCAAAACAAAATAACATAAGAGAACACATTACCTTAAAATCAGGTAACTCTTTTTTGATTTGAGCCAAAGGCTTCCTTGGGAAGAATTCTGCACAAAGTGAGGCTTCTAGGAGTAATATAGGGAATTTGGGAGAGTATTTGGGCAGAGGTTGGCTGAGCCAAAAGGCTTTGAAGGTGTGAGAAAGGTGGTAGTGGTGGGGGCCATTTATAAGAGGAGAGAAGGGGCACTCTTGGAAAGATTGAAATGTTACATTATTATGAAATGATTTTTTCGGATTCTAAAGGCCCCACACTTATATATTTCGAGGATAAGGTGATAAGGGTTCGAAATATACTCATCCAATAGTTTTTTGACAAGTGTAAGTCTTAGATTTTACATTATCTTTTCATTTTATTTAAATCGTTAATTAATGAGGTAATCACTACATCATCATGGTGTCATAAATAATTTAATTTATTTAATGTATAAAAATTATAAAAAATATAACGATGTAAAAAATCTTCTTAGCTTTCTAATGAATATTTATAGTCAAAAATATTAGTTTTATAACCCCATTTATAAATTGTTTGAGTAAAACAACTCTTGTTTGTGACATTTTTATTTTAACATTAAATAAAAAGTTATTTATGTCATTTTCCTACCAAAGTGGCTCCATGGGGTCCCCAAGTTGACCCATGGATTTTCATGGTCAGCCATGACACATCCAATAGTGGTAGGACAAGTGTAAAGGTCATTCCATATTTTTATAATATTATTTTTACCTTAAATTTCACTAATTACCTTTAATCGCAATTAATTATACTTAAAATTTACTATTCACCAAAAATTATTTTAATCCCATTTAACCACATTTTACTTCCTAATTACAACCATGTATGTCAGATTTTTGAAATTCAAATCACAGAAGTGGTAATGTTTCATTTAAACAAAAAATCAGTTTTTTAACTACCAGTTAGTGGTTTCACTATTCATCAAAAATTGAAGTTTTTTAGAATAATGCCAAAATTTCACCCTAAGCTATAATTGATATTCCAAATTCAAAAATGATGTCTATTTTACAAAATTCAAAACATATAAGTTGCATTAATTAATTTCATAATTAATTTCCGCTGTCACAACAAATAGCGTGTTTTTAAGAAACAATATATATCAAAAGATTGTCAATTGTTTATGTCCAATTTCAAAGTGAAATTAATTCTAATGACCACCATTGGATAAAATGGTAAAAATATATTATAATTATACTTTAAAACCATTAAATAGTATAATTTATCACTATAAATTATTTTTATTAAAAAAGTTGTTTTATGTATTATTCACTATTCATAAAAAATTGGAAGTTCTCAGAAAATTACAAAAAATTCAACTTAGGATAATTTCGATATTACGAATACAAAAATTAAGTCCATTTTAAAATATACAATTTCTATAATTTTAAAAAGTGGGTATTACTATTCATAATGGCTACTTTGATTAGTCGCGGTGTGTTAGAACTCGAAGTTGCGTACAATGCAAGCTGTAGCATTATTGAATGAGAAGCGTATCGTGGAAGCTCGGGGTGTTACAGTGTACTTAAAAAATTTCCAAAACACCTCTTTTTCTTAAAAAAGACATAAAATAGAAAAAAATACCTTAAAAGAAGGTCCAGGTTCTTACAAACTTTCCCTCATAAATAAATTTGTTCCTAAATTTCCCTAGCAAGGTAGCAGAGAAGAAGAATCCTAAAAATATCTGGCTACAGTGTTCATACATCGGCCTCCCTCTCCCAATTCTTATCCTTTACTTTCCTATACTGCCATAGCACTTGTACCAGAGGAATAGACTGGCCAAGGAGAACTTTCATACTTCAATCAACAATCCAGATACGATGCTCCTCAAACGAGGCTTCGACCATTAACTTAAACTCCTCCGGTTAAAAAAAATGATATGGGTCTGAGAAGTAACGTCGAAGCAGAGAAACGTGGATGAAGCCGTGCATATACTGATACATATGAGGTAACTACAATCGATATGCAACTGGACCAGCTCTCTTCAACACCTCAAACAGCCTGACGTACCTCAGTGAAAGCTTACCCTGTTTCCTAATCCTCATGTGTCCAAACCTCTGTGTGACTTGTATGAAAACCGGATCCCCTACCTCAAACCCCAGAAGTCTTCTCCATCGATCAACATAAGACTTCTATCGGGACTGCGCAATATCCATCCTCTTCTGAATCAACTCTATCTTCTCTTTGGTCTCCGAGACAAGACAAGGTCCTAGTATAGCTGCCTATCTTGCCTCCATCTAGCATAAGGGTGATAGACATGGACTACCATACAAATCCTCAAAAGGTTCCATATAAATAGTTTCTTGAAAACTATTATTGTTGGAAAACTCCATAATAGGAATGTTCTTCTCCCATGAACCTATAAAATCTAGGATGCATGCTTGAAGCATGTCCTCAAGAACCAGAATCATACTCTCAAACTAGCCATCTATCTGGGGATGCTATGTCATACTTAGAAGTAACTGTGTACCCAAAGCCTTATATAATCCCTGTCAGACCTGTGAAGTAAAATGAACATCTCTATCAGAAAAAATGGTGTGTGAAACTCTAGGTAAACTTACAATATCTCGGATGTACAACCTTCCCATATCATCAACACCGAAGGTCTCCTTGATCAGAAATATGTGAGAAAACTTCATGAATCTATAAATGAGAACCCACACTACATTGTTCCCTTGAGGTGACCTCAGTAAACATATCACAAAATCAATCACGACATCATTCCACTTCCACTCAGAAATTTGTAACTGCTACAAAATCCCTGCCGGTCGTTGATGCTCTGTCTTCTCCTACTGACAGGTGAAACACCTCATCACGAAAATAGAAACATATCTCTTCATACCTGGAAACAAATACTTATGTTGTATATCATGATACCTTTTTGTGACACCATGATGAACTTCCCAAACTGAGGAATGAAAGTCTCGCATCAGCTCTTTGCATATGTCTTCTAGAAACCACATGCGTCCATGAAAATGAAAGACCTCATCATCGCCTACTATCCATCTAGAAATAGGGTCCTCTCATAAAACACACTCTCATAGGACAAGGCCTTCAAAATGTGATAGATTCCTTGTTCTCACTCGATCAAGTAGAGTCGAGGTAATAGCTATAGAAGAAATAAAAGTCTACCACTGCCTATCGGGCACCTTCAGATGCCTCTCATAGAACATATCCATAAGCTGTCACTCACTACTGGCCTCCTGAACTGCCTATATCTGATCCCTTCTGCTCAATGCATCAACCACAACGTTTCCCATCCCAGACGTGAAGGAAATCTCAAAGTCAAAAGACTGAAGGTACTCAACCCACCTTCACAGTCTCAAATTGAGATCACGTTGAGTGAAGATATACTTGAGACTTTGGTGGTCGGGGAAAAACAAAAAATTATATCCCAGAAGATAATGTATCCAACAACATAAACCATAAACAACTATATTCAAATCGAGATCGTGCGTTGGGTAATTTATCTCATGTGGCCTCAACTACCAAGACCCGTACGCAACGTCCCCTTCTCCCTACATAAGCACTACTACCAGCCTAATACCTGATGCATCACAGTAAACAGTATAGATCTTGCTCAGCTCTGGAAAAAAATACCTATGCTAAATTAAACCACCATTTTAGCTCCTGGAAGGATGGATCACAAGAATCTAGCCACATGAACCTTTTTCTCTTCTTATTCAATCCCGTCAGTGGTGCTGTTAAGCGGGAAAAGTCATGTTTGAAACATCTGTAGTAACCAGCCAGCCCTAGAAAAATTCACACCTCATAGAAATTTTTTGGTTACTCCCAGTAAACTACTACTCTCACTTTCTCTGGGTCTTCTTATACTCCTTTCTCTAAGATAACATGACCCAAGAAGTGAATCTGTTCCATCCAAAAGTGGAATTTTGAGATCAAAGCATATAAATGATGCTCTCTCAGTGTACTAAAAAAGATCTCAAGATGTCTGGCATGGTCATGTTGAGTGTGAGAGTACACCAAGATACCTTCCACGAAGACTACCACCAAAGAATACAAGGATGGATGGAACACTCTATTTATCAGTTCTATGAAAACGGCAGGTGCATTCATGAGACCGACCGGTAAAACCACATACTCATATAGACCATACCTGCCCCGAAAGGCTGTAAGAGGTACATATGATGGTCTAACGCACAATAGATGGTAACCGGATCTCAAGTCAATCTTAGAGAACACCTGGGATCATCGAAGATTATCAAAGATATCATCAATCCTTAGCAAGGGATATCCGTTCTTGTCCGTAAACTGGTTCAAATTTTGATAATCCACATATTGTCAAAGGGTATCATCTGCCTTATTCATAGACAAGACAGGTGAACACCAAAGAGAAGTACAGGGTCAGATGAAGCCATTTTCTTGAAACTCCTCCAACTTCTTATTGAGCTCCTGAAACTCTAGTGTAGCCCTCCTATAAGGAGGAATAGACACTAATTGCTCTCCTAGCACAAGCTCAATAGGAATTTCCACCTCTCACTCTGGAAGAAAACCTAAGAAATCATCTGGAAATACATCCCTAAAATGATCCACCGCTAGAGGAAATTCTATCTATGAAGTCCCCTGGTCATCCAGATAAAGACTAGAAATCTGGACTGTAACTCCCCCAACCCATGATGCTCGGTTCTCGCTCTGCTCACCTGGACACCCTATTCTCCCTTGTAAAAAACGATATGCCCTCTGGTGATGTGAAACTCACCCTATGGCGATAGCAGTCAACAACATCCTGGAAGGGAATAATCCAATCCATACCAAGAATGAAATCATATCATATCATCTCTAAGACATAAAGGTCCCATAAGAAGTGGAACCCACAAACCTCTAGAGGGAACTCCTTGCACTGTCGTACACTAGCCATTCTTGTCCCCAACGGAGTGTCTAACATCAAGATATCAGCAAAAGAAAAGATACAGAGCCCAAGGATCTCCACAACAACAACAAATATAATGTTATGGGAATCCCTTTTATCGAAAAGTGCAGAAACTAAAACTGAGGAAACTAGGAGCATACCTCGAACGGTAGACGTTCTGGGATCCTACTCCTACTGGGTCTGCTCTACTACAATAGTCAGACGTGCACCATGACCTTGTGACCCTACCCGACCAGTCATAGTTGATCCACCCTATTTTCACTAAAATACTGGCAACGGGATACCGCATCCATGACCTCCAACTCGGCATGAATGGCTTGAACAACTCCGGTTCCTAGACTGGTGATAAATTGGTGGTGGTGCTACCAAATGAGGGGTCCTAGAAGAATCCTTGTCACCAGCTGATGTTGAGAAGATCTGACAGAATTGCTAAAGATGGCCCATCTTGCTGCATGATCAGCACTCCACTAGGTCTCTTGGGAAGGGTGGCCTAGTATGCCCCCTCTTCCCACACTGGTAGCACACCACCTAGCTACCTGAAGAAGTGTCCCACCTCATTGTATATCCACGCATAGACTCCCTGCGGTGCTTCCTGCTATCAGTTGGAGGGTTACCAACTTTGGATGTCGAATCGCCCTAGCTCATCACTCCATAATGCCTCAAATTGAACTCTGTGATCAGTTCTTGGTTGACTATTGAAGTGATGGAAGTCAACCTGAAGATTCTCACCTGAGATCGGATGTTGTACCTTAGAGAATCCTCGACCTTCTTTGCCAGAAATAACTCATCCCCTCCTAGAATAGGTGTGAAGCGCTGCAGCTCTATGAAGTGAGAAGAATAATCCATAACTGAAAGAGTACTCTGCACCAGAATCATGAACTCTTTGGCTCAATCGGCCCACAAGGTCTTCGAGTAGAAGCAGTCATAGAAGGCATGATGGAAATCATCCCACGCCATAACCTGCTGGTGTCCCGCGTATGTGATCACATCCCACTATCTCTTGGCGGATTCTTGAAGCATATACGTAGAAATCTTCACCCTCATCTCTATAGGCATCTCCAGATGATCGAAGATAGATATCATGGATTTTAACCATGAATTTGCAGCCTGAGGTCCTCCTTCCCCTATGAATGTGGGAGGATGTTGCAGCTGGAAAACCCATGTTAACTCTGCCATAGAAGGGGTAGGATGTGGTACTCATCATAAGGTCTGCAAGAACATCATGAAGCTCTCTCAGAATAGTGCATCGACACCTGTATTCGGAATAAAGGCTGGTATAAGGACCCGACCTTAAAACATTACATAATCATGAATTAAATGAATAATTCACATTAAGGATCTTTTCAGGTTTAGTGTTTTAGAGAATTAGACCATAACTATTAAATTTCATTTTAAAAAAATACACAATAGACACTTATACTCAGTTTACATTTTTTCACAAAACAAGAACTCTTGAAAAAAAGAGTCATTCCTAGTTCTATGTTTAAGATAGCATGAATTTTCCTTGATCCCATCCTTGACCCAATTCCACATTATGTCATGTGAAAAACATTTCAAAAAACTTGTGATGAGCATAAAAAAGCTCAGTAAGGGATAAAAAAAAGGAAAACTCTTAGTTTTTTAAAACAAAAAGTAAACCATAAATACTTTAACATAAGTAATACTTTTCACCTTTATGTAGTAGTAAATACTCTTTAATGAATAAAAAATCACTGCTTTCCCTTTTGTAACCAAAATATTACTATAAAACCCATATAAAGAACACATAACATATAAAGGTAACTTGGGAAATAAACATACTTAAATGGAATAACCATATGGTTGACTTCCACAAATATCACTAAATGGAATAGCCATACGACCGACTTCCATACCCAATGCATTTGAGGTTATAATGTAACCACCTTTCCTAGTTTATCACAGCACCACCGATCATTTGGTTTATCACAGAACCACCCATCAAATGTCTTTGTACCATTATAAAATCATAACACATAAAACAAATATAAAGGAAAGAAAACATTTCCACATTTCAACCACAATATATCACTTAAATATATTGACATAAAAAATCTATTATCAAAACCATTTTCAATACAAAAATACATAAAAGAGTATATGGTATTTATTTTTCTTAAAAAACCATTATGGCTTGTTAAGGAAGACAAATAACAAATAATACTCGCAGTAGTGGAAAGGTCATTGTCACCGCTTACGTTAAAAGAAACATTATTTTTTGTTGTTTAGTAAAACGCTACTTAGAAAAATATTCCATTTCAAAATTCAAGGGTGTTTATACAGTATATAAAAGAAAGTTGTGTATTAAAACAAAATATTCCTCAATGAAAGGATATTGAGACGAAGTCCCTTACCTCATGTCCGACTTGACCCATTCGTTATTTATTACCCAGAATAATAAACTAAATTAATTTATACTTTTTTAATAACCTTTTTCATGTTTATTATTTCTTTTATATCACTTATTACAATGTTATAAGCATTATATAATCATTTAAGTTAATAATGTTTGTTTTTTTGATATTTGGTACTTGATTCACAAATGAACACCATATAGTTACAAGTTGTTCACATGGTCAAAAGTTCATTATATCTAGAATGATATTCAGGATTTATATATCATATATATCATATATATCTAGTATATACATGTATTTAAAATAGTACATAACATTTGGAGGTAGGAAATGAAATACACCATGCATGGAGACGGTAAGTCGTATGTACACATGAATGCTACTTCCATTTTTATTTATTATTTTAATTGAATTAAAACATAATGATACATAGGTATATTATAATCCTATTATAATATCATATATAATACCATTAAATATATCCTTTATATATCCCTCGTATGGCGTGAACGAGTCATATCACTTTGAGGGGGCGGTAGTCCGCACTTCCTCAAATGAAATTATCGTGTTTCCCTATAATGGAAACCATAAAGGTATTCTATAAAAGAAAAATACATAAGCAAAAAGAAAAAATAAACATAATATATATCATATATAAATATAGTTTCATCTTAATGGACACCATGAGAGGTGGTGGGAGATAATCAAACAATCATCGTTTCGTGAGGCGGTAGTTTTCCATCCATAGAGACAAAATGCTCTCCACCGATTAGATGGAGGTGTGTCTAAGTGTAGATCAAATAATTCTCAAAAAAAAATCCTAGAATATTGAGTATATTGGTGTTGTTATAAATAAAAGGAATAAAAATATTTTAGGGGTTGGAGAAGTAAAATAAAAGAAAATAAGTAAAGAGAAACAATTACCTTTAATTTGGGAAACTCCCTTTGGTTTGAGCCAAAATGATTTGTTGAAGTGCCTTATGACTAAGGTAAGGATTCTAGGTTGAATAGAGGGATGTATTTAGCTTAATTGGGTAGAGTTTGGATGATCCAAAAGGCTTGAGAGGTGTGGGGAATTGGTTAGAAATGGTTTTCTTTTATAAGGGGGAGGAGGGGCTCTTTAGGAAAGTGTGAAACTGTTATTTTATTATATAATGATATTTGGTTTCTAAATGTCAAAAAATAATTAAATTCGAATATAAGATGACTCATAGTCGACATAAAATCATCCAATAGAAATTTTATAGGTTTTGGAAAATATTTTAATCATTATAATCTTATTTATTTAAATCATTTATTAATGAGGTAAATACTGCATCATTATTGAGTCATAAATAATTTTATTTATTCGATGTCTAAAAATTAAAAATAATACAATTATGTAGGAAATCATTTTATCTTTCCAACGAATAATTATAGTTGAAAACAATTACTTATATAACCCTATATAAAAATTAATTTACTAAAAGATGTTTGTTTAAGTCATTTTTGCCTTTACATAAAATTAATTAATCTAAAGTGTCATTATCATTCATAATTGGATCCATGGGGTCCCAAAATCGTCCCAAGTATGCCCATAGTCATCCATTACTCATCCAATATGGTTAGGACAAGTGTTAAGGTAATTTTTAATTATTATAATATTCTTTTAACCTTGAATTTCCATATTTACCTTTAACCGTGGAAAATAAAAGTCAAATGTTATTATTCACCAAAAATAATTTTCTTCTTATTGAAACACAATTTACATACTAATAAAAACCATGTTTGTTAGATTTTTAAAATATCCACATAAGTGGTAAAATTTCATTTAAATGAAAAAGTCATTTTTTTTATCAACTACTAAGTGGTTTCACTATTCATCAAAAATTGATGTTTTTCAGAAAAATACCAAAAATTCAACCTAAGGTATATTTGATATTACAAAATCAAAAATGATATATATTTTACCAAATTATAAACATAGAAGATGCATTAATTAATTTAAAATTAATTTCTGTTATTAAAACAAATAGCGTGTTTTTAAAAAACAATAGCTATCAAAAGATTGACACTTGTTTATGTCCAAATTCAAAGTGAGATTAATTACAATGACCAAAATTGGATTAAATGGTAAATTTTTTTTCTAATTACACTTTAAAAAAAATTATAATTATAAGCTAACCATATAAATAAATTATATTAAAACATTGTTTTGAATTAAAATACTATATTTTCATTATTCATTAAAAAATTAACTTTATCGGAAAAATTCCAAAAATTTACACAAAGTAAATTTTGATGTTCCCATTATAAATAAGGACTTTATTTGGTCATATAGAATGTATTAAAGTGACCAAAACTAGATTTAAAGATGGGTTTCCCTTAAAAGGTGGTAAATCGACCTTTTAATGTAAATTATGCTTTAAATTAGATTCATTCACATTTTAAGCCTCTAACTTTTATTGGATAAAAGTAAATACATTTAACAAACATGTATAATCATATTGTAGTTAGTTTTTTTCATTCTCATCAATACAATGGTTAGGAGTTAACTTCCATTTAAAATAATAATATTATATTATTAGTGTGCAACGTAAGATTTCAGAGAAACCTGTTGTTGTGTATCGGGTACGGTATCAAACATAAAAACCCTTTTAAAGTAAAATTAATATTTAATTCAAAAATATTAATAAATATGAAAATCTCTTATTCTTCATTTACCTGGGATGTTACATCCTTCCCACCTTTTGGAAATTTCATCCTTTCAATTTTTATTCACTTATCAAAATAAGTGGGGGTATTTATCCCTCATAGCATTTTCAAATTCCCATGTTTCCTCTTCAACCATATGGGTTTTCCAAAAAACCTTTACCTGGTGAATTACCTTATTCCGCAACACTTTATCTCTTCGGTCAAGAATTTGGACTGGTTGTTCTTTATAAGAGAGATTATCTTCCAACTGAACTACCTCTGGACTCAAAACATGAGATGGATCTGACATATAATTTCTCAACATCGAAACATGAAAAACATTGTGTACCTGGGAAAAACATGGAGGTAAAGCCACTCTGTACACAACTGATCCAACTTTCTATGGATTTCATAAGTTCTAATGAACCTCAGACTCAACTTTCCCTTCTTACCAAAACACATCACACTTTTCCATGGAGAAACTTTTAGAAAGACATGATCACCTACCTCAAAAGAAATATCCTTCCTCCAGTTATCCTCATAACTTTTCAGTATCCTCCGAGCTGTTCTCAAGTGCTTATGAAAAAACTGATCTTTCTCTTCCATATCTTCTACCAATTCTTGTCCCATCATCTTCCTTTAATCTACATCATCCCCAAAAGCTGGAGTTCGACAATGATTTCCATATAATGCCTCAAATGGAGCCATCTGTATACTGGTATAAAAATTGTTATTATAAGAAAATTCAACCAAAGAAATATGTTGGTCCCAACTTCCCGGGTAATCTAGTGGACAAGAATGTAGCATATCCTCCAATATTTGAATTGTTCATTCTGACTGTCCATCTGATTGCAGATGAAAAGCTATATTAAAATTTAATTCAGTACCCAACAAATTCTGAAGGCCTTTCCAAAAGATAGAATTAAACCTTGGATCCCGATTAGATTCAATGGAGAGGAGAACTCAATGCAACCTGATTAACTCATTAACATACAACCGAGCAAGTTGATCTAGAGACAACATATCTTGAATAGGAAGAAAAAGAGAAGATTTAGTCAATCCATCAACTATAACCTAGATTGCATTATTTCCTCAAGATATCTTTGGTAATCCCACAACAAATTCCATGGATATATTTTCCCATTTCCACTCTGGAAAAGGTAAAGACTGAAGAATCCCTTTCGGTAACTGTCACTCTGCTTTAACCTGCTAACAATTCAAACACTTCACAATAAAATCAACAATATCTCTTTTCATTCCACCCCACCAGTAATACTCCCAAAGATATCTATACTTCTTAGTACTACCATGATGAACTGAAAAAGGAGAACTATAAGCTTCATATAACAACCCATTCTTAAACTGTGAATCACAAGGGACACATAATTTCTTCCCAAACCTCAAAACACAATCATTATCAAAGTTAAAATCAGGCAACTTACCCTTCTGAACCAACTCTACCTTTTTCTAAAACTCACTGTCTTCTTTCTGCACTTTCTTTATTCTGTCTGATAGAGATGATTTCACTAACACCTGAAACAAAACAAAAGAATTTTATGCACCAACAACTTCTATGCCAAAGTTCATCAAATCAAAAACCAAAGGATTTAATTCCAAACATATCATGGTTAATGAGACATTAATTTTTCGACTCAAAGCATCAGCCAATTTATATGATTTTCCTGGATAATAATGGATCATGCACTTATAATCCTTAATTAATTCCAGCCATCTCCTCTATCTCATGTTCAATTATTTCTGAGTGAATATATACTTTAAACTTTTGTGGTCAGTATATACTTCACATTTTACTCCATACAAATGATGCCTCCATATTTTTAAAGAAAAAAACAGCAGCTAATTCCAAATCATGTGTAGGGTAATTTAACTCATGAGGATTCAACAGATGTGAAGCAGAAGCAATTACCTGATCATTCTGCATAAGGACACATCTAATTCCTTTCAAAAGAGCATCATTGTAAATAACAAACTCACCATTTCTGGATGGTAGTTCCAAAACTGGAGCATTCACCAATCTTCATTTCAATTCTTGAAAACAATCATCACATTCTTTTTTCCAAATTAACTTAACACCTTTCATGTTAACATAGTCATTGGACTAGATATATGTTACAAATTTTCAACAAACCTCCAGTAATAACCTTCCAAACCAAGAAAACTATGGATCTTGGTTATATTTTTGGGTCTTGGCCATTATTCAACAACTTTTTTTAGCAGGATGAACAATTATGCCATTTTTTGAAACAATGTTACCAAGGAAAGAAATTTGTTGTAACCAAACCTCACACATTATAAATTTACCATTAATTTTATTATCTTTTAAGGTTTTCAAGATGACCATTAAATGACTTTAACACTTCTATTTACTTTTAGAATATACCAAAATATCATCAATGAACACAACCACAAACTTATCCATGAACTCATAGAAAATTCTATTCATAAGATCCATGAATACAGCAGGATCATTGGTTAACCGAAAAGGCATAACTAAAAATTCATAATGGCCATATGTAGTACGAAACATGGTATTTGGAATGTCTGATTCATTTACTTTCAACTGATGCTACCCCGGTCACAAGTCAATCTTTGAAAAATATTGAGCTCCCTAGAGCTGATTAAACAAATCATCTATTTGAGGCAAAGGGTACTTGTTCTTAATAGTGATGTTATTCAATGCTCTATAATCAATTCAAAGTCTCATTAAACCATATTTCTTTTTAACAAACAGGACATGATCACCCCATGGTGATGTGCTAGGTCGAATGAAACCTTTATCTAATAACTCTTGAAAGTGCTTCTTTAACTCTAAAAGTTCAATTTGAGCCATTCGATAAGGGGGTTTTGAAATTGGCTTACCATCAGGAACTAAGCCAACAATAAATTATACTTCCCAATCATGTATAATACTAAGGAACTCATTAGAAAAAATATCAAGATAATCATTTACCGCAGGCACATAATTAATCTGAATAGTTCTTTTATTTTCAACAATATGCGCAAGGTAACATTCATTTCTATCTTTTACTAGTTTCTCAGCTTCCTGATATGTTATCAAAATAAAGGGTTCATTATTGTAAAAAAATTGTAAATATTTCTAAAATGAAACCTCTTTAGCTCTGTAGTAAATCTTAGCATGATAAACAGATAGCCAATCCATGCCCAAAATAATATCAAACTCCAATAGAGGCAAACCAATAAGGTTTGCTGGTATATTATTCATGTGCACAAGGACAAGAAGGTTCTTATGTTTTTTTTTGTATCAAAATTTCTACCAGGTGTTTTTACCATAAGTTCAGTATTCGTATCTTGAGAAGGAATCCCCAATTTATGAGAAATCTTCTCAGAAATGAAAGAGTGTGTATACCCTAAATCAAACAACACATTGGCATAATCTAAAAAAAACAAACATTTTACCTGATACTACTTCATTAGATGGCCCAAAATCTGTTGAAGTAGTTTCTAAGAATTTCACCACCTCTTTCTTATTGTACTCTAATTGATTTCCCTCAGTTGAGTTCTTTTCTTGACACTCATTTGCATAGTGACCCATTTCATTACACTTATAACATCTTACCGATGGCTTTTCATTGATTGCTTGATCATCTTCCTTACAGTTACGAGCAATATGACCAGACTTACCACACTAGAAGCACTTTCCATACTTTGATAGACATTCTCCAGGATGATTTTTACCACACTTCCCAAATGTTGGATATTTAATTTTCTTACCTCCAAACTTCTTTGATGAATTTTTTCCCTTTACCTGCCAACTGGACCTCTTATTCGGTTGTTTTTCAACGAACACTTGATCATCTACAAACTCCATTTCCACCTTCTCTGCATATCGAACAAATTTTTCATAACTTTTGAACTCACGAGAGCCTAATTCTCTTCGATATCATGGCTTCAGTCCCAATTAAAATCGATTTATCTTACTATCATGATCTCGGATGAAATTTGGTACAAACCATTCCAGGAGAGTGAACATTGATTCATAAGATTCCACTGACTCATCCTCCTACCTCAATTAAAGGAATTGTTTTTCCATCCTATGACAAACCACCTTAGGAAAAATATTTCTATAGACAAATACCTTTGAATTCATCCCAATAAAGAGCACCAATCTGCCCACTATCCCTGATATTTTTCACCAACGACAACCACTAATCAGCTTGAACTTCAAAACATAAAACAACAAGACTAACCTTTTGATGTTCTGAACACCCCATACCCTCAAAAATCTTCTCCAGTGCTTTAATCCACCCTTCAGCTAGAACAGGGTCAGATGATCTTCTGAATGATAGGGGATGTTACCTCATGAAATGCTCCACTACTGACATGTTCCTTTGTAGTTGATCTGGCTGATCTCATGCATGGATACCACCACCATTTATATCCGGAGTCAAATGTGTCATCACTGCAAAAAACTATTTAGTTCGGATTCCAACCATCTCAGGTTGCTGATTTGGAAGGTTGTCTTCCTGCTAATGTCGTCCCAACATAGCTTCCCTATTTACTCTGTGGAAAACCATTCTGAACACAGAAATATCTTAGGCGAATCAACATGGTAATCTATAAATGTTATATCATTTCAATATTACCATAAATTAATTTGTGTACATTTATTTAACAATGCCCTTACTCCAAAAGTTTTCTAAACCGACCTCTGATACCAACTATAAGGACCTGGCCTTAAAACATTACATAATCATGAATTAAATGAATAATTCACATTAAGTATCATTTCAGGTTTAGAGTTTAATAGAATTAGGCCATAACTATTATATTTCATTTCAAAAAAAATAAGTAGACACTTCTACTCAGTTTCCATTTTTTTCACAAAACATGAACTCTTGAAAAAAAGGTTCATGTCTAGTTCATTTTTTAAGACAACATGACTTTTCCTTGATCTCATCCTTGACCCATTTCCACATTATGTCCTATGAAAAACATTTCAAAAACTAGTGACGAGAATAAAAAGCTCAGTAAGGGATACACAAAGAAGAAAAACTCTTAGTTTTTCAAAAAAAACACGTAAACCATGAATACTTTAACATAAGTAATAATTTTCACCTTTATGAAGTAGTAAATACTCTTAACTGAATAAAATATCACAACTTACCCTTTTGTAACAAAAATATTACCATAAAACCCATATAAAGAACACATAACATATAACGGAACTTGGGACATAAACATACTTAAATGGAATAACCATACTGTCAACTTCCATACACATCACTAAATAGAATATCCATATGGCCGAGTTCCTTACACAATGCATTTGAGGTTATAACGTAACCACCCGTCCTAGTTTATCATGGCACCACCCGTCATTTGGTTTATCAAGTAACCACCTTTCAAATGTCCAAGTACCATTAAAAAATCATAACACATAAAACAAATATAAAGGAAAGAAAACATTTCCACATTTCAATCAAAATATATCACTTAAATATATTCATATAAAAAATACATTATCAAAACCATTTTCAAAACCAAAAAAAACATAAAAGATTATATGGTAATTGTTTTTCTTTAAAAAAACATTACATCTTGTTAAGGAAGCCAAAGAATAAATAATACTCATGGTGGCGGAAAGGTCATTGTCACTACTTATGTTAAAAGAAATATTTCTTTTTTTCATTTAGTAAAATTCTTCATAGAAAAATATTCCATTTGAAAAGTCAAGGGTGTTTATACAGTGTATAAAATAAATTCTTGTATTAAAAAAAATATTCCTCAATGAAAGGAGATTTACACGAAGTCCCTTACCTCATGTTCGACTTGACCCGTTCATTCTTTATTATCCTCAATAATAAACTAAAGTTAATTTCTACATGATTAAGAACCTTTTTCAAATTTATTATTCCTTTTATATCACATATTACCATGTTATAAACATTATTTAATCATTTATGTTAATAATGATTGTTTTGTCAATATTTTGTACTTGAGTCACAAATAAACACCATATAATTACAAGTTGTTCACATGGTCAAAAGTTCAATATATACAGAATTATATTCATTATTTATATATCATATATATCATATTAATCCATTATATACATGTATTTATAATAGTACATAACATTTGATGGTAGTAAATGAAATGCACCGTTCATGGAGACGGTAAGCCGTACATACGCATGAACGCTACTTCCATTTCTATTTATTATTTTAATGGAATTAAAACATAATGATACATAGGTATATTATAATTCCAGCATAATATCATATATAATACCATTAACTATATCTTTTATACGTCCCACGTATGGTATGAACGAGACATATCACTTTGAGGGGGCGGTAGTCCGCACTTCCTCAAATGAAATTATCTCGTTTACCAATAAAGGAAACCATAAAGGTATGATATAAATGAAAAATACAGAATCATAATGAAAACATAAACCTAATATATATCATATATAAATATACTGTCATCTTAATGGTCACCATGAGAGGCGGTCGGAGATAATTGAACAATCATTGTTTCGTGAGGTGTTAGTTTTCCATCCACAGAAACAGTATGTTCTTCACCCATTAGATAGATGTTTGTGTAAGTGTAGTTCAAATACTTATAATAACAACATCCTAGTATATTTAGGATACCGGTGTTTTTATAAAATAAAGGAATAAAAAGAGTTTAGGGGATGGAGAAGTAAAATAAATGAAAAGAAGTTAAGAGAAACCAGTACCTTTAATTTGGGTAACTCACATTGGTTTGAACCAAAATGGTTTGTTGAAGTGCCTTCTGCCTAAGGTAAGGATTATAAGTGGAATATAGGGATGTAGGGAGCTTAATTGGGCAGAGTTTGGACATGCCAAAAGTCTTGAGAGGTGTGAGGAATGGTTTAGAAATGGTCTCCTTTTATAAGGGGGAGGGGCTCTTTAGAAAAGTGCGAAAATATTATTTTATTATATAATGATATTCAGTTTCTAAAGGTCCAAAAATCATTAAAGTATAATATACAATGACTCATAGTCTATATAAAATTATCCAACAGAAATTTGATAGGTTTTGGATAATATTTTAATCATTATAATCTTATTTATTTAAATCATTTATTAATGAGGTAAATACGGCATCATTATTGTGTCATAAATAATTTATTTTATTCAATGTCTAAAAATTATAAACAAAATACTATGATGTATTAAATATTTTTATCTTTCCAATGAATATTTATAGTTGAAAAAAATAAATATATATAACCCTATTTAAAAATTAATTTACTAAAAGATATTTGTTTATGTCATTTTTGTCTTTACTTTAAATTAATTAATCTAAAGTGTCATTATCATTCATTAGTGGCTCCATGGGGTTCCAAAATCGACCCAAAGATGCCCATGCTCGTCCATTACTCATCCAATAAGGTTAGTACAAGTGTTAAGGTAATTTTGAATTATTATAATATTATTTTTACCTTAAATTACCCTATTTACCTTTAACTGCGGTAAATAAAAGTCAAAAGTTACTATTCACCGAAAAATATTTTGTTCTTATTGAACCAAATTTTACTTAATAATAACAACCATGTATGTCGGATTTTTGAAATTCAATTCACAAAAGTTGTAAAATTTTATTTAAATGAAAAAGTCAGTTTCTTAAACTACTACAAAGTGGTTTCACGATTCATAAAAAATTAAAGTTTTTTAAGGAAAATACCAAAAAGTATGCCTAAACTATATTTGATATTTAGAATTTAAAAATTATGTATGATTTACCAAATTATAAACGTAGAAGTTTCATTAATTAATTTAAAATTAATTCCCGTTGTTAAAACAAACAGCGTGTTTTTAAGAAACAATAACTTTCAAAAGATTGACACTTGTTTATGTCCAAATTCAAAGTGAAATTAATTACAATGACCAAAATTTTATGAAATGGGAAAAATATATTATAATTAAACTTTAAAAACATTTAACAAGATAATATAACCATATAAATAAATTATATTAAAACACTATTTTGAATTAAAATACAATATTTTCAATATTCATTAAAAAATGTACTTTATCGGAAAAATTCCAAAAAATTACACAAAGTAAATTTTGATGTCCCCATTCTAAAGAAGAATTTTATTTGGTTAAATACAATGTATTAAAGTGACAAAAACTATATTTAAAGATGGTTCTCCATTAAACGGTGGCAAATTGAACTTTTAATGTAAATTATGCTTAAAATTAGATTCATTCACATTTTAAGCCTCTACCTTTTATTGGATAAAAGTAAATACATTTAACAAACATGTATAATAATATTGTAGTTTGTTTTTTTCATTCCTGCCAATACAATGGCTAGGAGTTAACTTCCATTTAAAATAATATAATTATATTATTACTGTGCAACGTAAGATTTCAGAGAAACTCGTTGTTGTGTATCGGGTATGCTATCGGACATAGAAACCCTTTTATAGTAAAATAAATATTTAATTCACAAATATTAATAAATATGAAAATCTCTAATTATTAATTTACTTGGGATGTTACATCTGGTTCCAAGTATGGCATAACTGGAGAGTCTTTCGGTAGTACCTGATCATCCATATTTGGTGTCTGATCACTGCCCTATAACTGGCAGACAACTGGAAGACGTCTCGGTGGCATGAATCTACAAGGTCAAGGGCACACCTCAGATCAAGACTAATAAAGGTTGAAACTTAGAAGTGTGAAAATTGAATAGGAGAAAGAAATTATTCAAGTTTTTTTTTCAAAACATGGATACACGGCGTGTATAATGACTACACGACGTGTTCCGTTAAGCTTCCACATGGGCGTTTACTTCTGCCAACCCAGGTCGTGTAACACCCCATACACACGACGTGTTGTCCTAAGACACGGTGTGTACTTGAATCCTCTTCCCCTGCATGAGTTCTTCTACATGGTTAAGCCACAAGGTTCTCCTAGAACAAGATTACACGGCGTGTTAGTGCCAGACACAGTGTTTGCTAGGAGAACTTAACCAACCCAGGTTGTTAGTCACACAACCGGTTACATGGCTCACTCTACACTGCGTTTTTGTGCCATAAATAACATGTACTTGAAAGTTTTCACCTACCCATGTTGTTTTCTTCATGGCCAGATATCTAGGTTACACTACACGACATGTTCAAACATGACACACAGCGTATAACTTATGATTTCATCCATCTGTGTTGTTAGTCACAGGGTTGGACAGAAGGTCTACACAACACGACATGTACAACCAGCACACGGCTTGTTCCCCCAATGATTTCTCAACCCCGTGTCTCTTCCCACACTATTAGTGATACAGTTAGAGACTACACGACGTGTACATATAGTACACAACATTTACTTAAGAAAAATAGTACCTTCCTGAACAGAAGGATAAATGGCATGTATTTAACATTACACACCATGTATTATGGGTTTTTCTAGATAGTAAGCCTTAGAAACTACTATAGAACCCCTAAAAACACTTAAATGAACATTAAAGTTCCAAATTTCGATTCATGAGGGCCCATACTCCCCATGAATCAAAGCTTGGCATCTCATACAAGTCATAAACAATGATAATAGGGAAATGATCCACCAAATTCTGGTCCATGAGGGCCCACAACACCTTAATAATTATAGTTTGGAATTAATTCAAACAAAAACTTATAAAATTCAATACCCTGTCAAAATCAGGTATTCTATCAAGGCATCTATCACAACAACATGCATATCTAGCACAACATCTATCACAACAACATGAAATTACTAATTCACCCTAAAGTGGATGGTAGGATTACATGACATGTGATTTTTAATAAGTGCCTATATGATTCATGAGATGACATACCCTCATCTCATTCGGTTGCAACAGAAATAGAACCTCAATAATATCAACAATAACATCACAAAATATGTGAATCATCCAAAGGTGAAATCAAATCAACTGTAATAATTTGAAAACTAGGAATTTTTTAATAAGTAGGTCAAATTGGCTTTTCCCTGTACACGGGATAACTACTCCCGGGCACAAATTATTACCAAGTTCCTATTCCTTCCTATCCCAAGATATAGTCTCTAAACAGTATATCAATAAGAAAAGAATTCCTCTAATAGTACTTTGTAACATCCCGATTTCAGAAGCTGCCCAGAGGTGCCCCATACCTGGTTGGTCACCTGGCCTCAAGTGCATTTCCCTGAATGCCATAGGCTACCAACTAGATGCGAGGGCCTTGGGTGTGATATTATGGAAACTATGCCCTCATTGGAAGAGTAACACAATAGAAGTAAACAAGATAGCAATAACAGAAGCAGTAAAACATGCAATAGGGAAACAGCAGAAGTAATAAACAACTAGAGAACACACACACACACACACACACACATATATATATATATGATGTATGATAAATATTTCTTGGAAAGCAGAAAAACAAGTCACAATGCTGAGATACAATACTTAACCAAAGTAAAACAGAAAATAAATAAAATGGTCCACAGCATCGCAAGCCTCAGCTTGATCTCATGCTTCCTAGGTCTACAACAATCAAGTACCTGAAGTAGAAGGGCACTTTACCTTATCTATACTTACAACAATATAATCTGTTTGGACCCAAAATAATGGCCCAAACATGGTGTGAGACTAAATCCTAGTAGGCCACCACCCAAAGATCTGTGCCTAACAGTCAGTGAATGTATATGGTAGGCTATAATCAAAATGAAGCAGTAAGCAAGGAAGTACTAAAAAGTAAACAATCCTACAGTTCAAAATGAATTCAATTATCAAATATCAAGTAAGAAGCTAAAACATAAGAAGGGAAACCTCTAGGAAGTACCCACATCCTAACCTCTTTGGTCCAACCAAAACAAACACAAGCAACCCTCTAGGATGTACACAAAGTCTGACCCCTCTGGTTCAACTTTTACACAGACTCTCTAAGGAATCACTCACCGTCAAGTCCCCCTATAGTCTCATATCAGTAACTAAAAGGTGCTCTGGTAAAGCACTCAATGTCTAATTCCCCTTTTGGACCACATTTTGTAACTATAGACACTCTTATGAAGCACTCACATCCATTCCCTAATGGTCTCACATCGTAACAGTAAATAGACACTTTGGAGAAGCCCTCAACGCCCATTCTCCCTATGGTCTAGTACACCAGGTTCTCACAGCCCAGTGTAATTAAATCAAGTACAACGATATATAATAGACAAATTATACCTCAATAGCTACTTGGATAAATATTCTACAATATAACAACATGCCAGATAAACAATATCACTCCATCCCATCAACACTAAGAATGGAAAGAAAGCAGCCTAACAGGCTAAGCAAGACCAAACGGTCATAAAAATTACAAGCTTGGGAAATAAATACATATCATAGAAATTAACCCTATTCAGATTCAATTGACCTGTACTCAAGCATATAGATCATACCAGGCAATAACAGGGCTAAAACCATAAACACGCTATACCCCAATCAAGGGTATTTGACAGTTTTGCACACATAACTCAAAGACTATCTATGGAAAGGAACAAACCACCTACCACAGTGTGTTATGATCGATATAATCCAGTGTCGGCCCTTGGATTGACCTATAAAATGGTAGATCTAACAAAATTTATAAAACTTTCAACTGAGGATAACTCATTAGAGAACGGAAATCAAGAAAAAAGGTTTAAGAAGAATAGAGATCTCACCGATGTGATTCCAATGCAACCAACAAAGTTAGATTTAAAGAACGGATGCTCAATCGGGGGATCGAGGAAGGATAGACATTGTATGGATACTCTCGGTCAAAGAAGGAAAAGAAGAAGGCACTTCTATCAATTAGACGCGACCCCATTCTGTTTAATGAAAAAAAAGAAAGTACATGACATGTACTTTAGAGATACATGACTTTTTCTTGCCCTTACCAGCCCTTGTATAAGGCCGTACGTAGTTCACCACACAAGACTATGTTCTCAACCGTTACATAGCCAGGACATGGTTACATGAGGTAAGAGAGTACACAACGTGTACATATAAGTAGAGGATATGTACTTCAAAATTTTCCAGAAACACCTATTTTTCTCAGAAACACCAGAAATGAGAAAAACATACCTAAAAAGAAGATAGAGGTTATTACATTAATATTGACTGATTGTGAGAAACTTTCCATGATTCTGTGACCCAATATATAATTTAGCACACTAATAGTTAAATTATGTCTATATGATAGAATGTGAGGAAATATTTATGGAACTTATGAATAGGATACTCACCACACTAGTACTCATATCACATTCATGTAGAGAAGGGTATTTTCCATATAATGATGTTTGAAAGAATGTCTTGGGTTCTGTACTCTGGAAAAATGATAAGTTGATTGCATATCCCTCATAACAGTTTAATATCACTAGATAGAACTACCTGGTTCATGATCAAGGGTTATCACTTTTGATCTTTTCATTGAATATTGGAATAAATTTACAAGTTAAAGAAAAGTGTTACATATATACGAATAATAATTTATTTAATAATATATTCACATAGAATAATATGAAGATTCATCAATGATGATGGTTATTTTAATTAAAAACTATGATTTCTCTATTCACTACCATATTGTAAATTAAAATTCGGTAATTAATTATCTTTACAAAATAAAATATGTTAGTTTATCTATAAAAAGGATTGAGAAAATCCCTATCTTTATGGAGATAAAATGTATGAATATGGAAATAATAATGGAAGGGAATACATCCTACAATGCTGAAATGATTTTCCAACCATCTAACCAAAAGAAGATCATTAGGGCACAAAGGTATGAATTAAAATTTTAAAATATAATGGTAGTACTAAAGTAAGATAAGCATCGTGAACTATATATTAACTCGTATGTATTCATTTATTTTAGAACTAGGATTTTTATTCCATCATCTTCTAAGATCAAGAAAGAGATATTGGATAATGCACATATCTTATCTTTCTTTATGCATCATAGAAGTACAAATATGTACTGTGATCTTTGAGAGAACTTCTTGTAGGACATCAAGAAGAAAGATATTTATGATTACATGTAAAATCCCTTGGTATATTAGCATATTAAATAAGGGATATATATTTCAAAAGGAATGATGCAACCATTACCGATAACAATATTGAAGTGGGAGAAAATATGCATAGGGTTAATCATAGGTTGCTCGAAGACATCCAAAGGAAACAACATGATATGGTTTGTGGTGGATCAAATCAGAAGGAATTAACTAATAATTTCAATTTATGAATATTTTTCACTTAACTAATATTCCTAGATATATATAAAGTAAGTTATAAGACTACATCAAGATCCACTTTTGATCGAACATATTCTTGATCCAAGGTATGACTTTAAATTTTCTAGGATCATTAAACTTGGTATGAACATTGAACTGATATTTAGTATGTAATATCACCCCCATACTGATAGAAAACCTGAAAGGACTATTCAACCACTTGAGAAAATTCTGAGAGATTCCTTAATTGAATTTAAAGAAGGATGGGGTCAATATCTTCCATTGGTTGAGTTATAAGTCCACAACATATTCCACACGATTATCAAAATGGACCCATATGAAACTATATATGTGAAGTGATTTATAACTCTTAAATATTGAGAAAAATACGGTGAAAAAAAATTAATTGGACCCTATATTGTGTAAGAAATGATTGATAAATTTCTAGACATTTAACAATACATAAATGATGCTCAGAATTGAAAAAATATATATGATGATGATTAATGAAGGGACTTGAGTTTTATTTTTAGGGATTAGGTGTTCCTTTTAATATCATAATAAAATAAATTTATGGGGTTCAGAAATATGGGAAAGAACAAAATTAGGTACATTATTCCCTTTTAGATCCCTAATCACATAGGATTTGTGGCCTATCAGTTGACACTTGAATCGGGAAAGAAATAAGTTTATGACGTGTTCCATATATTTATCTTGAAGAAGTACATGGGAGATCAATGAAATGTACTAAATCCAAGGTTGTATAAAAACAACATGATCTCTCTTATTAGGAAAAACTGATGAGGATCTCTGACCATAGATATAAATCTCAACTCAAATAGAAAACTCACCTTGTTAATGTTCTTTAGTGGAATCACAAGTTTGAAGAAGGTACATAAAAACCTGAGGATTTATTGACTCATAAGTACCCTCAAATATTTTTATCCTATTATATGAATTAAATGTTTTGGGATGATATTTATAAAGGAAATAATAACTTAACAACCCATAATTTTATAATTGGAGATTTTATTCTGAATAAACATGTTTTCATATTTAGAAATATCATATAGTATAAAACACATATACCACATAGTAATAACCAATGTTTATTTATTTCATAAAATTGATAAAATATACAATATGGAATAAATATATCCATGAAAATTGAAAATATTAAATAATGTAAATAATTAAAAAAACATAACATTATAAGAATAGAAAAATTTGGATCAATTTGATTTGCTAGGAATATCACACTAAAAAACAACACTATAAAAAAGAGTCATAATATCAATAATCCAATAAACATTTTAGAACTGAATAATATAGAAACATGAGAGGAATAGATATGAATGGGGAATTAATCAATTATTATATATTTATATGTAGAAATATGGCTGTTGGAATAGTAGTATGATTGTTTAAATAGTTATATGGCAATTGGAATAATAAAATTACCATTGGAATGGTAAATTGAAGTCGAAATAGTTAAATGTAATATCATAAATATTTTCCATGAATAATTTAACAACACATAAGTATTATAATTCCATAAATAAATATTAATATTAAAAACAAAAAATGTGTTAGTATAATTTTGAAAAATTGAATTTTTGTAAAAACCATGATTTTTATGTTAATAATTAAAATTAGAAAAGTTATAAATTAAATTTGTTTAAATTTGTTTTATTTTTATAATCATAATATCAAAATTATCAATGATTTATTTTTTATTTCTTTTTTGAGAAACATCAAATTTTAGGTGAATTTTAAAAATATATTTATTCAAATACCACATGTTTTATGATGTGTTAATTATGTAATTTTTACATAATAAATTTTAAAATTTTCATGTAAAGAAATGATAATTAAATATTATAAATGAGTATTTAAAGAAATTAAACTTAATTTCGAAACCTAAAAAGTATTTTATAATGTCTAAAGTATACTGTATTCCATTAAAAAATTATTTCTTTTTTTTTCTTCTTTCATTCTGAACAAATTAATAATTTTAGTGTTGGTATATTTTAAAATTAGTAAAATATTATTATTTTGTTAATATATGATTTATAATGTAAAAATTATCTCTATAATAGTCTTATATTGGAAATAATAATTTATTCCATATTTTATCCTAAAAATACCCCTCTCCTGAAATTTAAATACCCTATCTCCCACCTCTTTGAATTCCACTTCCCTTACACTTGTTAAGTCCAAAAAGCTACCCAAATTCCCTCTCTTAAGAAAATAATAATACTTATAGATTATATAGAGTTATATAATAACAATATTTTTTCTTCATTAACCATTCTATTATTTTCTAAGAATGAGGTCCAGAACCTTCATATTTTCTTTTCATTTTCATATTTTCTTCCTTAACCATTCTATTATTTTCTATCCCAAAATGGATACAATTAATTAAATATAAATTATTCATTTTTTACTCAATTAACCTACTGTAATGGTATTATATATTTTATACATCTCTCGCTTCTTATTTTTGAAAATGTCTCATTAATGGATTTTAATCATCAACTACCACTTCCCTTATGGATGGTTGTAACAAGTTATTTATAATATATAAATGTATAAATATATGTATTTTATGATTTTGGAAATAGTTTCACTAATTTATGAATAAAAATAGAAAGAAATCTAGAAATAAAAACTAGACATGATATTTTAAACCAAGAAAACATAAGAACATTACACTTTTAACTATAAAAATTGACAAATAAAATCAAATGATTATAATTAATCAGGATTTTCAAAAACTAAAACAATTCAATTTTGGTTTTATGTTTTAGTAAATATAATATCATTATACAAAAAATGAAAAGGTGATGAAATAAAATATGACCTAAGGTAAGGGTATTCTTGAACATAGTTCTTTCGTTTAGGGTTTTTCCTATATCTATTTATCATTTTTTATTATTATTATAAAACCCTTTCTATTATCATTATGTTTAACTATCAATTTTTTGGATATAAGTGTTTATACTTAATTTATATGTTTCATAAGCTACCTATAATGATTTTTAGGAGGAATATTTTCCAAACATCCCATTGATTCATCTTGAGTTGTTTCACCCTACCATTATTACCATTAATCGTTTTATGATAATATTTTATGTGAAGAAATATTTTTTCCATTATTATCTTCAGAATATAAAAGTTTAACAATTTATATATTCTTTATAAATTCTTTACAAAACCCATTTATTTCCATGGGTATATTTTATGGATATTATTGTTATATGTTTTCTTTCCTTATGGAATGCATGATTATGATCATATTATGACATGAAGTGTGGGGCCATAATTATTTTACCATCTAATTATTTAGGTATTATGATATATCTCATGATATTTTGTCTATTATTTGTGAACATGATGTTATATTTGTTTTCATTTATGATGCTATGTTTTTACACATATGATATGCATAAACATAATTCTTGATTTTTTTCACAACATATGTGTGGTATTTGACCATAATGTTATGATATTTCATTATTATTCATATTCCATATTCCATTACTTTTTCAAATAATCCCTTAATTCTTATGATGATTATCACATTCTTATGATATTATGATGATGATTGTGCTCACCCATGTACTATATTACACCATTTAACTTATTCATCCATGTTTTACCTCCCCTTTCTAGGATTTATATCACCCATTAAATTTATGTCCATCTTCATGTGATTTTATTCACTGAGGAGAATATGAGATATTTTAGAGGACAATGAAGTATTGTTTAAATAATTTTTAAATTATATTATTTACTAATGATGTGGAAACCAAGTTTTTCCAAGATCCTAATTCTATTGGTTAGGGATTGGTTAGTTATTATGTTGTTTAACATTACATTATGTAAAAAAATGTATGAATAATATGAGAAATTATAGATTTTTTTTTAATAAAATGAGATAACATCCTCTCATTTAATAAATAATGGAATAAAAAATCATATTCCCCAGAGTATCATATAACATATGAGATGACCTCCTCTTGATCATTGATATAAGGGTGTAGACCATGATATTCAAAACAATATATATATGAAATATACTTTTTCATATCATATGATATCATAATAAGTAGTGTAATAACATATCCATACATGAAAATTAACCCATGTTCTTTAAAATAACATACCTATTTTCATATTTTGACACGCTTATAATGTTCAAACTAATCTATGTAACAATTTTAATACCTTCATATATAAAAAATAAAATTTAACATACAATAATAGATCATAACTACTTAGTGTCACATTGTATTATATTAAATAAATCCATACAATTAGATAATACACTTTTATATGGTGGTTACTAAAAGTTATATAATATATTTCATATTATTAATAAATGAAATATTTACATTAAAATTCAATATATAATAATAATAAATAAAGTTTTGATATCAAATTTTAATCCTTAAACTAATTCAGTTATTATAATCAAGATGAAAAATTGAAATTACTTTCTTGAAAAGAATATCCAATTGAGAATGACCACATTTGGTTCATCTTAGAGATTTTTTTAATAATTTATTTAAAATTATTTCAATGTTCTAGAATATTTTTCATAATTTGATCCAATAGAAAAATTAAAAATCATATCCATTAATCTTTTAAGATCATTATAATTTATATAAAATTTCTTTCACATCTTAAATATTCTATATAAATTTATATATTTGTTTCTAGACACCAAAACAATATTATTGGGTACCAATTACAAATAATTCCTTCTATAGGATCAATGGGAGACTACCTTATTAGGTGATCAAAAAATCATTATCTTTTCAAATGATTTACCATATCAAACATATTGGGATATATTAATTTATTCAAAAATATTTTTGATCCATAAATATCTTTTTAGGTACCACATCATAACAATTGACCATACATGCATAATAAAAAAAGTACATAATCGAATTATCCAAAAATTATTATTTCAATGGATAAATGTAAATCAAATTTATATGATACTACATAAACTAATTGATAAATATTGAGGCACCCAAACATAATATTTTGGAACCGTATATTAAAAATTTACCATATAGGCACTGTATCATTCCACCCCGACATGACCATGATGTTAAGAAAAAACTATATATGGATACTATTTTGATCACTAATCACTTGAGTCTAGTGACGAAAACTGAGGGTTTAAGTATTACATTAATGGATATATTTACACTCTAATTAATTATCACAATCAAAATCAATGTCAAGGAAAAAAATATAGATATATATTATAATAAAACAAAATTATTTAAATAAATAATATTAAAAAAACTCAATAATTCACATTGATCATATGTAACCAAAGAAAATACTATAATGACCCATGAATACAAATCATATGATAAATAAACTAAAATATATTAATAATAATTATAAAAAATTATCATCACTCCAAAATCACAAGTAATTCATCTCCATGTCATCTTTATTTATTAAATCCAACAAACAACGGACCCTTTCCCTTTCCAATATCACCTATAATAAAACACAAACACACACACACACACACATGGTGTGTGTCTATAGGGTGTAAGAAGATATCTCAAAAGAAATGGTGGCGACCACAAGTGTCACTTAAAGTTTAACATCTTCTAATGTGAGTGGTGTAACATCATATAATGAAGTTAATTTTTCATAAACATCACATATAAAAATATGCTATATGCTAACTATGTCACCCCATTCTTATATATATGAGATTTGGATGATGATTATGGATGTATGATATTGATATCATGTCTTGTCATAACCAAACACATGGCTCATATTTTATCTGTTTTAACCACAAGGCTCATATTATATCCTTACCTCACATAATTTTTATATCAAAACTTTTCCAAACACATGGACTATAACGTAAAATTTCATTACACATAGAATTTTCCATCACATTATAATATAATATTTTTTTGTGACTATAGAATAATATGTATAATTTTCTAACATAATGACCAACTAGTACCCATGGATCAGATAATGTATTATCCTAAATCATATATTCCGTTTAATTTTATCCAAACCCATGAATTTTATATTCAATAATCATTATATCCTAGTATCATAATTTAATCTATTTATTAAACTATATAAAGTTGTTCTAAATAAAAAACCATGAAACATAATATCATCCAACACATCATTGTAAATATAAACACTTAGAATTTCTAAATAATACATACTAGGAGGCAGAAATGCATAGATAGGAGGTGCTGTAATAAACATAAGAGCCAGAAACTGGAACATGATAGATGGGAAATGCATACTGGGAATTTACATGTGATTGGTAGCTATGAACTAGGAAAATTTTATAATATAATTTCATGGAAGTCCCCCTTATCAAAATATTTATTGGTCTACCAAAAAGTAAAATCATTTTTATCATATTAAAATTTAATTTGAAAAAAATAAAACCCAAGCACTTTTCTTTAAATTAATCCCCAATTTTTGGAAAACTTATACTCATTTATAATATATTTTAAACACTTAAAATAATATTTTCTATTCTAAAACCAATAACTTTTCACTTTTTCACTTATTTCCCTATTTTATCCTCAAATGAGACTTTTTAAAACATTTCACCATAAGTATATATCATGAAAATTACTTTATATAAATCCATGAATCAAGTGAATTCCTAATAATCCCATTTTAACTCATAATAGTTCTTTAACCCCCAAACTCATTTATTTAGATTTTAAAAAATAATTCTTTTAAATCAAATATATTTATTCCTGAAATCCATTTTAAATTCTAATAAAAAATAAATTTTTACATTATAATTCACCAATAATTATTTCAATTTAAAAAAACCAAAATAATTATCTTGTTATTATGTGCTTAATAAAGAAATACATTTTCACCCAAGAAATTTAATTTCAACACACAAATATGATTATTATTATCCATAATAATGATGACCCTTTCCACGTATTAAATTTCAAAAAAATTGTTAAGTATTAAATACTCAACCATTATTGAAACACATTTATTATAGTTAAACAAAGTCAAAATACATTATTAGGAAATTAGTATACATATAATATGATTCTCATTAGAATTAATTTCATTTAAATTTTAGTTATTACATTCAATAAAAAATCCAATATAATATATAAAAATTTCATTAGAGAAAAATTAATTTATGTTAAAATAGATAAAAAGATCACCTTAAATTATTTTAATTGTTCAATTTTATATAAAATAGACATCTAATCCAAACATAATTGAAAGTGATAAGATAACATCCCGAGTTAAGGAAACCACTTACTTCCCAATCGAGGTGAGAAAAAATGCAAAACAAAATCTCCAACAAGAACTCAATTGGTCACTATATTCTATTAGTATAAAGGTTCTGCATACTCTATTTGATAATAAGACTCTTTTTAGTTAGTTGAACCCAATTAGTGGTCTCTTTCATTATATAAAGCCAAAAAAATATACCTCATTATCCTCAATAAGGTATAAGGGAATCAAATATGACCTTACTTATAATTCTTTAAAGAGAGGCATCTAAATAAATACATTTTAGGTATTATTTTTATAAAACTCTAATAGAGAATTATAATCCACCCATACACCACCAAAATCATGAATACATAATAGATGCATATCATTATGTATTTAGATTGATCCCTTAGACTTCCCGTTGATCTGATGATGAAAATAGATAATCAAAATCATTAGGGTATCCCTAAAATTATATAGACCTTTCTAAAAATGAGATGTAAATATGAAATGTCAATCAAATAAAAAGTTTTTAGGAACCCTATGAAGCTTAAAAAACCCCAAATTATAAATATTTCAAAATATATTAACCATATGAATGATCCCGATCAATATAAAATTTCCACCTTTAGTCATCCAGTAAAAAATATCCTAGATTTCATGATTACATTTCAATGTTCACAAAAAACCAGTTTCAAAATTCATTACAACCTCATCCCATTTATACTCTTGAATATTAAATGATTAAATTACACCTACTGAAATTTTATTCTCTATATTTACTCATTTTTAGGAAAGGAATATCACCACTAACCCTTCCATGTCACTTTTTATCCATGTTCACCAATAATGTCAATCAATGTTTTGGTACATCTTAGTTTGTTAAGATGATATTTCCTTTGGGAAATGTCCAAATCTCACATAAAATTGTATTATAAAACAGATATGACCTTTAAATATCCATGTAAAAATAAAATTGAATCATAATCTAGAGTCTATCAAGGTATTTACTCTCCACCATATATTTTTTCATGAAAAATACAAAACTCAGTATCTAAAAAATAACCTTTGGTGATTCACACTATCAGTGAATAAGTGAATGTTAACGATTGGAAAATAACTTTAATTTGTTCCTAAAATACATCATGGTGTATCTCTATGAAAATAAATATAATACACCAATCATTATTCAATTACCAAAATACATTAGTCTAAAACTACATTCTTAAAGCATCAATAACACCATTTTCCCATTCTAAAAGTAAATGATATATCAATGTAAAATTATTAGAGATAATCTATCTATATCCTCAATTTGAGATTTAAATATTTCTAACAAATAATATATTTTATGATTTTATGATTAGTGTACACAATAAACCTCACACTAAGAAAATATTGAAACCAACTATTGAGATAATTCATTAATACTACCACCTCAAGATCATGAGTGATAAGATTATTCCCATAAAAAATAAGATTCCATGAACAAATATCATTACTCAACCATTATTCATCAAACAATACCTTGAATATACACTAGATATATCACAATGAACCTCATAATTCTTACATGGACCAATTATTTTCAATATTCTCTTCAGCTCTAGAAACCTTCTATCATATTTTAAATTCCACAACAATTTATCATCATTCTTATTCAACAATATTATTGAAAACCCACATGAGATAAATCTTGAATAAATCAACGATAATACCCAAAAATCCCAAAAAAAATCTAAAAATAAAAAACACTATTATTTACTCTTCTAGAAATAATTATTATGACAATTTTGGGATCAATTGATATTCCATATTCTAACACAACATGTATAAAAAACTTTAATTCCTTAAAATAAAAATTCTTATTATGATATATTCACATAAATTGAATGTTCCCAGATGAATTATAAGAAAATATTAAGTTATTTTATATTCACTATTGTGATCATGAGTGTACCAATTTATAATTGATAAATAAAATAAAAAATAAGTCTAAAAATGGATGAAATACGAGATTAATCAAGTATATGAACAAAAAATGTTTTTATTTTTATTCACCAAATTACATAAAATAATAATAAAAATGGACATAACTTGTCATCATTCCACACCCTAAGGTAATGGTCTCCTGAATGATGATTAATTTTATAAAAAAATCACCCCTCACATGGTCTAATAGTTTATTGATAAATGAAAAATAATTATGGCTCTTAATGATAACCTGATTTAGCTTTTGATAATCAAATAAAAATGAAAATGTCTTATTATCCTTTTTGGAAAAAACATTTGAAGAACCTCATGGTGATACACTCTTCCTGATAAACCCTTTAGATTAAAAATCTTCCAACTTGATATTTAATCCCCTAAACTTCGATAGATCCATAAAAATGGAAGGGATAGAGATAATCTTAGTTCCAAGTACCATTTATTTCATAAATTCAACCTCTCTTTCAAGTGGAAATTATATAAAATGAATAGGAAACATATCCTAAAATAAATCATCCAAAGAGAAAAAAATTGACATACCCCCTAATAGATTCACCATAAATAGAATATGATATGTAACTATCCTCATTTACCCTAAATGAAATCTATCTTGGATAGAATGATAATATTATTCACCCATGGAAAAATAAACCTAATCTATATAAGAAAAAATACTACATATATCCATTAATAATCAGTATGATCCCAGAAATGGGTGAGTTATTCCACCACCATAATCTTATCAAATCCCAACATCTTCAAAAAAACCCAAAAATGAACATATCCATTAATGAAAATGGAACATACTTGGAATCTCATGATGGTATCCTATATATTTTATAATAAAATATCCACATAAGATAATATTGGAAAAATATCTACATTTAACTACAAAATTGAAAGATAATGGATAAAAATGAAATATTAGGAAGAACCAGTGTCAAATTGAAAACTAGAGAAGGTAAAAATGACCGGTTTCACTCCAAATATAGTAATAAATAACTATATAAGATATTTTTATGCTTACTCTAAGAAAAATAACTTCCCTATATCCAATTCATGACTATGGCCTTAGGTTATCTGGCTCCCCTGAGCCTCATCACCCTATAGAGACTGCCTATATGATCTTTTCCGAAATCTGTCACTAATACACACTAATAATAATTGATTGGAACTTTGTTGATGATCACATTACTAATAATGTGATTCCTAATTAGAAATATAATATCAGCCAAACTTTTTTGAGTCACATTTTAACCAAAAAATTAAAAATGCCTCATATTTTCCTGAAAATAATACTAATTTATCTCACTAGAATATATAAATATAGTAAAAAATTTCTATCTATATTGATCAAATTATAATTATAGAATAACTTGAGAAAAAATAACAAGTGGTAGTCCTTATTTTAACCCATGAAAGATCATTACCCTATAAAAAAGTCATTAAGATTTCTCTTCTTAAAACTTCCCAGCCCAGTGAAATCCACAAATCCCATGTATTCCTTATCCAATTTTTTCTTAGATATTAAGGATATTTTTATCACTTTTATAAAAGTGGGTAAAAATAATTTTTCACCTTGGAATGAATCTTCAATCAAAATCCATACAAAAAAATAAAAACCTTAATTGTATCATTATCATAAAAATTTAGATAAAAATGAAGAAAATTAGTATGTCTAATAAAATATTCAGTAATAAACAAGTAACCTTTCATAAAATAATAACTATTTAACACCCATCCATTATCAGAGTCTCTAGATAAAATTATTTAATAATAGAACTTGAAATACATACCAGATTCTCACTTCGGTTCACTTTTCATGAAAGAGTCATCCCACCAGAACTTTTCTAGTCCCTCATGCATGAAAAAAAAGATATATCTTCATTAATTAAGGTTTAGAAATCAATTTAAAATTTATATCAACATCCTATATCCAAACCACACATCATGGTCAAACATAAACTTTAGATATGAGAGGATGCAATAATCAAAATTAAAATAAAATAATATCGACTTCAACTCCACCTTGATGAGGTTTCCCAGTAGTATCTAAAAAACATTAACAAAACTCTCTATAATCCTTACCTAAATAAGAATCTGGTAACTCATATAGGGTAAGGATACTAATGTTCTCATTCTAAATACTGGTAATCACATCTCTTTTACTCCAACACTTTTCTAGGAGGCTCCTCAATATATATTTTTGTCCTTATGGCTCTACAGAATCAAAAAACCAATTAGTGATGAAGAATAATTTTTTTGAACAATTAACCAAAAAAATAATTATTCATGTACACATATACACAAGTTAATTAATCAAATTAGATCAATCATATCCCACCACTAAGTCCATTAGTAAATTACAGTTAAAAAATCATCATTAATAACCCCTTGAAGAAATACTGATTTATCAATTGATAATTTTAAAATTATACCAAAACCAATATCTAAATTCCAATCACAATCAAAACACAATCCCCTACATTTATACATGTATAATTTCACAGTGTATTATAATGATACATAAATACCCCACCAATCATACTCAATATATATCAATCTAAAAACCCAAAATTTCATTTAAATTTAATCAATATAATACCTAACTTATCTGGTAACTAGTAATTATACTATGGTTTGGATGGTGAGGTACAAACACATAGTTTTCATAAAATTTTATGACCACTATTTTCATGTACACCCTTTTTTTCAATTATAAAAAAATTAAACCTTATTTATAATAATTTATAACATCCCAACCCAACTTTGATATGCTTCCAAAACCAAATATTACATCAATTCATCTTTTCTCCCTAATCAATTAATGATGGTGACTAGTATTGATAGTTTAAGCCTAATTCTTGGACAATGAATTTCCATCTAATCAATCATCATTGTAAAAATGAATCCCAAAAAAGGAAGAAAAATAAACTGTAAAATAAACCAAAAATGTAATCAATAATTAACTCAATATAACCCCCTCAAATACTAATTATTATATATAACAAAAAAATAAATAACAAATTTATATATAGCACAATACCAATAAACTAGAATACGACATGATTAAATAAAAAACATATTATTTATATGGATAAAAATTATAAGTAATTCATCTCTATTATATCACAAGATATAAAATAAAAACTATAAAGGACTATTACCCTTTCCCACGTAACTAAAAATAATATCTGTATACACACGGGCAGTGTACATACATGGTATGAGAAAATAACTTAGTTAAAACAATTATAGCCACAATAATCTCATGGAGTTTAACATGCACATATGTGACTGATGTAACATTATATAATGATATAAACGATTCATAATAAAAAAACTAAATATATATTACATTCAAACTAATAAACACTAATACCATATATAACTGTTTTCTCCAAAAATGGTGTATACTTGGAATACATGTAATAGACAAAAACATGTATCAAATTACCTCCCCACTGATAACATGGATCATATCATAAATTTGTTAAAAATATGGATAATATTTCATCATTTGAAATAATTTGTATCATAACATATAGTTTCTAAAGATGTGAAAATTTCAATCATAGTCTAACATATGAGATTTTTGAATCCATGAAGTAATATGTATCATGTAATGACCTGAATTGTAATAAATAAAATTCCCCGTGAAATTAAATTTAATGTCTTATTATATATTATGAATATAGAAAACACATGAACTTATTTGATTTTGTTATATTATATCATATTTAAAAAACTATTAAGCGTCATTACCATTGATAATATAACTGTTGAGCAGTGGTCACATGATTAGTATAAATATAAGGTTTTAAGAAATCTAATTGACAAAAACAAAGGAAGTAATGGGATCAACCAGTAGGACCAGATTATATGAATATTATTTATGGGAGATTTTAAGGGAGATAATATCACTGGTATTCTACCATGACCAATCCCTAGTTGAGATCCAACAAATTAAGCATGAGAGAAAATGTTTACTAGATAATTTCAAGTTCATTGAGATCACAAACTAAACCATGTACGCAGAACCACCCCATAAAAGTCTGACCATCATAAACCTTAACCTTATGGTGTTTTCTAGTGTATTAAATGGATATATATCAATACCATAATAATATAAATATGAATATTATATTTTAAATATAATAATGTTCGTATTTTCTTCTTATCGTTACTTTATAAATATTTTTAATTTTTACATAATAAAAATTGTATTTTTAATTAGTATTAAATAAAAATAAAGATATTTACTTTTATTAATTTATTTATTTTTTAAATTAAAAATATTTTAAAAAAATATTATTATTAAGTAATTTTTTATTAAATAGAAATTATCATATATTTTTTATGAAGTCAAATGCAATTTTTATAGGGGTTCAAAAACTGTTATTGTTAAAACCCCTAATAGTTTTCAATAAATGTCATTTATTATTTTAAAAGTGAGAATAAAAATATTCATAAATTTATTTTTATAAAATTAATATTATTTTTTTGAATTATAACTCAAAATAATCCAATGGTAAATTTTTCAAAATTTTCTGAGATAGTCGATTTTTTGGGTAAAAATGAAATAACATATAAATATAAAGGGTGTATTACGTCATCAAAATTATCCAATAGTTGTGTAATAAATAATTTAATTTGAATCCACGCCAAAATATTTTATTACCTTTAAAATAATGTGATTTTAGGTTTATATGATTAATTTTATAAATCCATGATGAATCCTCAAAAACCTATAATATATTATGGGTTTTTAAAACCATTTATTTTAGAATATGACTCTCTTACACATAATAAAGGGTATTATTTTATTAATATAGGCCCTTGGACTTATAAAATAATGAAAAAACCCACATTTAGAAGAAATATTGGGTAAAATCATGGGAAGGTTTGTTTTTTTGGTTATTTTGTTATATAGAGTCAAAAACCTAATATTGAGAAATAATAAATAATTCCCCACTCATTTAATACATAAAACCACCCAAGATCCCATTTATATTCACTTAAAAGAGTTTTTTAATGTGTTTACTTTTCTACACCTTACCTATAGTCCTCCCAAGGTCCTGAAGCTCTCAAAAAGACCCTCCCAAGCATTTGTAGTCACACTCTCAAGGTAAGGGATCCCCAACTTCTCTTATTTATTCACGTTTCTTTATTAGATTATATATTATATTTCTAGTTCCTAATATTTGAACATGTATTTACATGTCTCTATTATTTAACATTTTATGATCTAATTACGATATACCTCTTTCTATCTCATCAACCCATTTTATGAATTTTTATCTGATGCTTTTATGCTATAGAAATTTCACTACGATTTTCCATAACAAAACAATTATATAGTGAATACCATGACCATTTCATATCAAGTGTGTTCAAATTTATAGAATTACAATTGTTTTACCTGGTACTTACATGTATATATTTTACACTCAAGAAAATATGACGATGAATGAATCCATGTTGTATGATCTATATGGAACACTTAAGCATAAGAATGAAATGAATGTGATGGGTGCACCCAGAATTATATCGCACTCCAATAAATTAGGTAATGTTTTTTCCCATGATACATCATCTTTGTAAAGGGAGTTAACCCAATTACTTTTTGTTACTCTTTCCATATTGATATCTTGGAAGTTATAATTTAATTATTTTTATGATATAATGTTTTATGTTGTTAGCACATTTCCCATGTTTCCTTGAGTTTATCATGATATATAATGCCTTATTATTCATGTTTATGATTATAAATCATTTTATAGCCCATTGATATTTCTATTTTCTAACATGTATTATCTTCTTCATGTAATTTCTTTCTTTTAACCTTAGTGGGATTTATAGCTTACCCCATTCTTATGTATGTCTACAGGTTATCCCATGTAGTTTTAAGTATGGGCATGTTATGGAAGCTTTTAATAAAGATCTTGTATTTTGTTTTTAATATTTTTATGTAATGATACTAATTACCAAAGAAAAAATACATCTATATATTTGGAGTTGTATTATGGGTAATCTTATGTAATAAATAATTAAATAAAATGTAATAAGGATCAGAGTAGTTATAGTTGGTATCAAATGAAATGTTTATTTATTATTGGGATTAGGATTAGAAAATTATAGAGAAATCCTTAGAAATAAGAATTAGTATATTGAAACATAACTAAATTTTTGTAAGTATGGATTAAGCGGTTTATCAAAGAAATACATAATTTTTTGGATACAAAAAAGTGGATGTGGATCTGGAAGAAATATAAATAGGGGTAAAAACCAAAAATACCATGTTGAGCTAGACTTGACTGGGAACTAGTACACAAAAACAGGCATTGTTGGTCACCTATTTTGACACTCCTAGGGAATAATATTTGGTAAATTCATTGATTCATTACGAATCATTATTAAGGGAAAATAAATTCAAATAAAAATCTATTTTAGGAAATATACGATGGATTACATAGATTGAAGCCACGAAATTCTTATGTTAGTGAAATAGAGGTAATTTATAAGTTATCCCTTTAATTTCATTGGATTCCATTTTGTGCGTTTAACAGTTTAAAAACAATCATCCCTAATTTTCCCTATATTCTAAAAAATGTATAGAAATAGGATAAATAAAATAAACAATCAATGTGATGGTAAATGTAATGAGTTCCCCAACTAGATTCCCAACTAGATAAGAGCGGGAACTGAGAACTTTGTAACGATACTATATCTTCTGACTCAGGTTATAAATAGAATCCAGGATCAAGAGGAGCACTCAAACCCCCTAAAAAAGGGAAAACTTCAATTGATACCTTTACGTGACAATGTCCACTACATTTTAATATATTATATAATCCCTTAATCTGAAAAAATGGATCAATTTCATTAATAAGATCTTCTACATCCTTCAATTTTATATGAAAGAGAAGGTTCTACTAGTTTTTTATCATATGTGGACATAATATATTCAATAGTGGACATTGATCAATAACATGAAGACTACGGAAGAGATCAAAGTGATTGGGTGGAAGGATATCAATAAAATGTTTTCTAACAAATATTTTCCTCATGCTATCTATCTTAAAATGAAAAGGGATTTTCGTACCCACCCATGTACAAAGATAATGAATATAACGGTTTGTATGAGGAAACCTTCACAAGTATTTCACGATAAACCTCCATATTTGTCGTTACCCAAGATTTCATGGTTTGTCACTTCTTTGGTGAGGTAAAACCCATTCCATGAAAAGTCATAGTGATCCGAGACTTTAATATCTATGAGGGAATTTTATGATGTGACCTCAAATTCAAAATAGATATCATAGAATCTCAAGGGTATCACAGGGATAATAAGTGGAGGGTGGAGTTTAATTATGGTGGTCCAATTGTGAAATCCAATGGTGTAATGAAATTTATGTATCCCACTTTTCAAAATTACATAATGAAGAAACCCAAAAATTTACTAAGGGGAATGAGGGAATGATTCAGGTGCGGGAAGGAAAGGAACTTAACTAGAGATTTCTGACAAGAGAAACCCACCAATGTGAATGAGGAAAATAATTATCCCCTCAACACTCGGTTTACTGTTTGTTTCTTCAATTATAAAGAACCATGTCACTTTGGAAATAAATGCACTAATCTAAGTGTTTTAGAAGACAAACAAAAACATCTATGGAAACAAGGGAGATATTTTTTGTCAAAACCACTAATGTGGATCCTTAAAATGAAGTGGTGATAGGTATGCTAGTTATTCATTCAATAATATCAAACATACTTTTTTATTCCGGTTCAATGAATTCATTCATATTATGAATGTTTAGTAGAACTATTGAAACACCATAAAAAACTATGGAAGTATAGATGTTTGTGGAAAAAAATTTAGCAATTATTGAACCCCAAGTATATAACTCGCCTATAAAAATTTATAGGCTTAAATTCATAGATAACCTTTTCATACTCCCTTTAGTATAATTTGATGCAATTTTAGTTATGCGTTGGATTTATCTATATAGATACAACATAAATTTTTGTGATAAGGAAATCACTCTCCATATTGTGAATCAACCCCCAATTCTGTACAAGTGCAAGGAAGAAGATGAATATTCTATAGAAAAAACATCTCAAGAATGGATATTATTTCCCTATAAGAAAGCATATCTGGATCAAATGATTGTGTTTAAAGAAATAATCATCCTTTAAGACATTCCCATTATGAGGAAATACTCTGATGTGTTTCTTGAGGGATTTCTTGGTCTTCCACCTAGAAAAGAGGTCGAATTTTCCATTAAGCTTATACTTGGGGAGTTTCCATTATCAAAGGCTCTGTATATAATGGATATTATGAAGCTTGAGGAGCCAAAAAATAACTACAAGAGAATATGGATAAACGGTTCATATGCCCAAGTGCTTCACCATGGTGTGAACCACTCAACATCATCAAGAAGATGGATGGGTCAACATGTCTTTTCATTGATTATCATGAGATCAAAAAGGGAATGATAAAGAGCAGGTATCCTCTACCATAGTTTATTGAATTGTTCGGTAAGTTACATGGAGAAAAATACTTCTCCAAGGTGGATCTATGGTCAGTATGTTACTAAGTTATGGTGAAGAAAGAGTATATCCCGAAGGATTCTTTTTGTACAAGGTATGGGCACTATGATTTCATAATGATGCCTTTCAAACTCAGAAATGATCCATAAATATTCCTGGTATTGATGAATAGATTATTTAAATATTACCTCTCCAAATATTTGGTACTCTTTATAGATTATATTCTAATATAATCCAAAATAATGTTGTATCATTAGGAGTATCTGAGCATTATGCTAAATAACATAGAAAATGGGAAGCATTATGTAAATTACAGCAAATGTGAGTTCTAGTTGAAGGAAGTCTCATTCTTGGGGAATATCATCACAATCAATAAGATATTTTTGGAACCTTCAAAAATATAAGTAATTGGAGGATGACTAAGGACAACATCTATGATAAATATCTATAGTTTCCTTAGATTATCTATGTACTATCATTGATTTGTGATAAATTTATCATGATTATCAAACCCTCTAACCAAGATAACTCAAAAGGGAGTCAAATTTTATTAGAATAATGAATGTGACAAGATATTTACAGAGGTGAAAATGAGGCTTATCACTATACCTTTACTTACACTACCTACTAGTGGAGAACATTTCCAAATATTCAATGATGATTTGAAGACAGGCTTTGCTTATGTGTTAATATAAAATGACAAAGTGATAGACTATGCTTCAAGGTAGATGAAAGTTCACAAATAGAACTACCCAAGAATGATTTGGAGTTGTATTAAGTAATATTTTCTTTTAAAATATGGTGGAAATATATATTTGGTTAGAAGTTAGAAATATATACAAATCACAAAAGCCTCATGTATATATTCACATAGAAAGTGTTAAATATAAGCCAATGAAGATAGTTAGAGCTGATCAAGGACTATAACTCCTCAATTGACTACAATTTTAGGAAACAGAATAAATTGAAAGATTATCTAAGAATAAAATATCTAAAAAATATATCATTGATGATAATTGAGATGGATCTGATCTTCAAAGTTTTGTATAAGATGGATGTGGTAATAATAAAGAATAAACACCCTAAATCCTTTCACAAATTATTGTTCGACCTACCTTAATGAAGAAGATAAAGGATTCTCAAAGAAATGATGTGGGAATTTAAAAGAAAGTGGAAAAAAATAAGTAATGGTGAATCCATTAAGTTCAATGTTAATGAAGAAGGATTTGTATGATTTGGATCACGCCTATGTGTACCATCAAATATCGAGTTAAAGAATGAGTTTTTGGAAGATGCACATATTTCAACCTTCTCTATCCATCATGGAACCAAAAATATATATATCAAGATATCTGATAGCACTATTGGATGGAAAATATTAATAAGTAGATCACAAAATATACATTATGTTGTCTTGTATGTCAGAAAGTAAATAAAGAAAGAAAAAAATTCATGGAGATAATGAAACCATTACCCATACCTATATGGAAATGGGAAAACATAACTATAGAATTTGTCACTAGTCTTCTGAAGATTTCAAGAAGAAATAATGCTATCTAGGTAGTGGTGTATCGTATTATAAATATTGCACAGTTTATTGTGATTTAGGAGGACTTATCACTCAATCATAATGCAAGGATATACGTTAGAGAAGTTTTTAGGATACACAGAACACCACTAAAGATTGTATCTGATTGAGATCCCAAATTTGACTCTATGTTCTGTAAGAGTATTCAACATGCTCTATATACATTCTTTGAACTTCATCATGTGTTATCAAACAAAAACCAATGGAAAATCTGAGCAGACTATCTAGAAATTTGAGAACATGTTGAGAGCATGCTCAATTAACTTCAAAGGGGGATGGGATCAACATCTCCCTCTGATCGAGTTATTATAAAATAACAATTTCCACTCAAGTATATAAATGTATCCCTATGAAACCCTTTATGGGAATAGGTGTAAAACATTTTCATGTTGGGATTAAGTTGTGGAACACAAACAATTAGGTCTAAAATGGCCAAAGAAATAGTGGGAACGGTCAAGACCATTAAGCAACACATCAAGGCTACTCATAGTTGAAAAAATGATATGTTTATAATCATTGATGATACCTAGTGTTTAATATAGGATACATGGTATTCCTACGCATATATACAAGGAATAAAGTGATTATATTTTGGGAGAAAGGAAATATTAATCCAAAATTCATCAATACCTTTTAGATTTTTATTCTCATTAGAGTGGTGGATTATCATCTAACAATATGACCTAACCTATATCAAATAAATGATGTCTTCCATGTATCCCTATTGAGTAAGTATATATCATAAACCTCACATTTACTTAGTCTATAGGTGGTACCATTGGAGAATGTTCTTTCCTATAAAGAGCAGCTGGTGAAAATATCCTCATATAGATAAAGTTCTATGAAATAGGACAATGAACCTTGTCAAAGTATTATAGAGAAACCAAAAGTTTGAATAAGAGATGTTGTAACCAGAGGATATTATGAAACATAGTTATCCTTATCTATTTTAGTGCGGGAAAAGAAAAATTTGAAGGAGAAATCTCTCAAGGGGGGAAAGATTGTAACGACCTGAACTGTTATAAATAAAACCCCCATGTTGTTTAATTAAGAATATTATTATATATTATGGATATAGATAAAACATACACTTATTTGGTGTCATTATATTCTATTGGATTTAAAATACCTTTAATCATCATTACTATTGATAATATATCTGTTGAACAATGGACACATGATTAGTATAAATATAGAGTTTTAACAAACCCAATTAACACAGAAAAAGGAAGTGTTGACCTCAACCCATAGCTTTATACCATATGAATACCATTTATCATAGATTATGGGGGAGATAAAATCATTGGTATTTTCTCTTGGCCAATCCCAATATGATATCCAACATATTTAGTTTGAGCAAAACCATTTACAGTAGATTGTTAAGCTTGTTGAGATCAAGGCCCAAACTACGTACGCTGAACCACCCCGGGAAAGTCTCACCATCATTCACCTTAACCCTAGGGAGTTTATTATTGTATTAAAAAGATATGTATAAATACCATAAAAACATGAATATGTGTATTTTATTTTCAATATTATAATATTCCTGTTTTCTTCTTGTCGTTACATTGTAAATGATATTTTTATACAATAAAACACAAATTGTATTTTTAATTAGTATTCAATATCAATTAAGAAGTTTAATTTTATTAATTAATGTATTTGTGAAATAAATAATATTTTAATAATATATTATTAATAAATAATTTTTATTAAATATAAATGATCACATAATATTTATGAAGTAAAATGTATTTTTTAAAAGGGATCGAAAACTAGTATTTTCAAAAAACTGATTTTTTTTAATAAAAGTTATTTATTATATTAAAATTAATAATACACATATTTATACAATTATTTTGGTAAAATAAATATTATTTTTGGAATTGGAACATCAAAATTTTCCAATGGTGAATTTTTCATAATTTTATGAGATAGTCGAATTTTTGAGTAAAAATTAAATACCATATAAATATACGTTGTGTATTATGACATCCTAATGAACCAAGAGTGAAGTAATAAATACTGTAAATGGTATTAAAAACAAAATATATGTTTTAAATTTATAATAATGTAATTTTTTTTTCAATTTTATAAATCCATTATGAATCCTCTAAAACCAATAAAATATTTTATGGTTTTAAAATCATTTCTTTAAGAGTATGACTCAATTACACATAAGCAAGGGTATTATTTTATTTATTTAGGCCCCTATACTTATAATGTAAATAAAACAACTCCAATTTTGATGAAACCATGTTAAATTATAATGGTAAGGTTTGTGGTTTTGGTTATTTTATTACGTAGAGTCCATAACCTAAGTTTGAGAAATGATAAAGAATTCCCCACTCATTTCCAATATATACCCACCCAATCTCCCATTTATCTTAACTAAAAATTCTTGTATCATATCATTAATATGACCTTCCCTCTATATATTCCTCAAAAGGTTCCCCATGCTTAAAAAAAATCCCCTACTAAGCATTTGGAGTCACACTCTCAAGGTAAGGGATCCTCACACTCTCTTCTTCCTTCAAGTTTCTTTATTTTCTTATGCCATATATTTACAATTAAAAATATTGGGATATGTATTTACATTCCCCTATTAATTAAAATTTTATTTAAAAATAATAATATACTCTTTTATATCTCATTATCCAATTTTATAAATTTTTTAGTGACACTATTATGATGCTGAAATTTCACCGCTATTTTCCTTTCCAAAAACAATTGTGTAGTGAACACCATACCCATTTCTTCTATAGGGAGTAAAAATTTATACACTTATAATTAATTGACTTCGGACATACATATATTAATTCCAAACTACTCAATTTTGGAATAAGATAAGATGATGAATGAATCAATTTTTCATGATCTATGTGGAAAAGTTAATCATGAGAATGAAGTAAAAGTGATGGGTGCACCCAAAATTATATAGAAATACAATGAATTTGGTAATATTTAGTCTCATGATATGTCTTGTTGGGACATGGAGTGAACCTGATTCCTTTATGGGACGTTCTCATTCATGATTCCTGGGCAGTCAGCCTTGACCTATGTTTGCGATGTAGTGTTTTAATTCGTTTCCACATTTCCAAAGTTTCCTCTATGTTATCATGCTATATCATGCTTAATTGTTCATGTTTATGATTCTAAATCATTTTATAACCCATTGATATTCCTATTGTCTAACTTGTATTATCTTCTTATTGGTATGTCATGTTTATTCCCTTACTAATCTTTATAGATCACCCCTTTCTTATGTATGTCTCTAGGTTATGCCATGCAATTTTAAGTATGAATATGTTAAGGAAGTTTTATATAAAGATGATGTATTTCATATTTTAATTAGTTATGTAATGCACCTAATTCCCAAATACACTAGACTTATCAATCTTTTAGGTTGTATTATGTGTAATAGTATGTAATAAATCATGAAATAAAAGGTAATAAAGAGTAGGGTTGTTATATATCATGTACTAATACATTGAACAGTAAAAAACCATGGTGAACATTATGTTATATCCAAACTGAACTCTTACCTAAAATTATTTCCAAAATTATGTATCTTACATTTTAAGAGGGAATATATGAAAATTTCATAATTTAGACCATATTTTTCAGAACATCAATTAGTACTTTATCACACATAATAATAATAATAAATATTATCCATATAATATTTTAAAAAAAACTTATAATTGTAAATTAAAACATGTTATTCATTAAAGAACAGAAGTCATTTACATCATATAAACTTATGATATATTCTCATTTAATTTACATGGTAATCATATTTTTCATCTCCCAATATCATTTTCAATATTTATAACATAAAACAAAATCCCTCAATTTATTTAAAACTTTTATAATTTGTACATCTCTTTAGAATCTTTTTTAAATACTTCAAAATAGATATCACCTTTTTTAAAATAATAACATTTCACATTTTCACTTATTTCCCATTTTTATCACCAACTGAAATTATTTCATCCATTTTACCATTAATACATAACATGTAAATAACATTATATATTTAAAAAAATCAAATTAATTTTTAATAACATAATAGAACTCAAACATTGGGTGTTTAGGCCCCAAAAAAATTTGTTTAAAATTAAAATATATATTTCAACACATCATATAGTTTTCAGTAAGATTTTTTTTAGATACCTTTATAAAATCAATAATTTCAATTTATAATAAACCAATAATAATTTTAATTTTCAAAAAGTAATATGTCTCACTCAATCCCATGATTTTTGCACAAAAATATAAATTTTATATTAGAAAATGTAATATGAACCAGACAGTGACTTTATTATTATGTATAATAATGATGAATCTTTTTTCATTTCTAATTTCACTAAAATTGATATTTATTAAACATTTTTATATGATTAAAAAAATATTAATATGTAAAAAACAAGTAAAAACCATACCTATTATAGAAAAATCATCTGATTCACTTTTCACTAGAGTAAATTTCATTTCTATTTAATTTATCACATAAAATTATCAAATCACATATATAAAATACACATATCACATTATAAATTAAATTAAATATAAAATAGTTAAAGATACCTCTTACCTTTCATTATATTATAAAAAAATTAAAAAAATGATGTCTAAACTTACCACATTTATAATAATTATTTTTTTTCAATTATAAAAATATGAGAAATTAAATCAAATAAGGTTAAAAAACTTAATGGATTTAACATAAAACAAAGGGAAATGGTATAATTACAATCATTATAACAACACATCAAACAGATCAAAATTTCTTTGAGAATCGGTGCAGATATCTTCAGAATAAGTGGAAGATGATTAAGTGAGTATTAAAGGAATATAATCCTAAAAACTATTCATATAGAAAGAGGAAAAAAATTTAATATAAAAATAAAATGACTAATAAAATTGAGATATTAATCTCGTTATAGAGGAGGTTGGAAATCTTATTGGTGCTTAGGAATACTCAAATATGTTTGCCGATGATTTTTTATTGGGTCAAGAATTTCCACCTGGAGCAGTTATTACATATAAAGTAGATAAAATCAATTTGGCCCTAGAATTTTCAACCTCTTAGAGAGATATTTATTACTTTTTTTCATCATTGATGGGGATCAATCAAATTTCTTCCCGTGCCTTAGTTTTTTAATCTGGGAAATGTAAGGAGGATCTAATTGAGGTTTTTACTCCTTTCCAATTTAAAAACGAATAACTAAGTAGATAGGAAATAAAATCATGATATATGAAGATATATTTAGTATAGTTTTGAATAATAAATTCTATAAATATAAATATTACCCCAATATTTAAAGTACAATGACCACAAGTTCTCCAAGAAAACAATGTTAACTAGTTTTAATTAATGATAATCTAGAAACGGAAGTGGTTATAAGAAGGATGGATAGAGAAAATTTTAATCAAGAATCATTACTCACCCTAATCATATATTCTATATCGGTAGTTAAAAATCAATTTCACATCCAAACCCTTAATAAATACATATATAGAATGTATTTATTAGAAATTCATATAAAAAAATTAAGAAGTATTAGGCAAAAATCCCTCAAGGTAACATTGCAACATTTTTGGGTTGATTGTGTTTGTGGACAAAGCAGGTTTCCATGGTGAATTGTCAAGTTCCGGTGAAGTTCTTGACAATCTATGCTGACAAAGAACCATGACAAAGGAATGGAAGATCTGGAGGTGGTACAAAAAAGAAAGATACAAGGTGATGTTGTTTCCCAGTGTTTGCCAAATTTTTGGGTTCCAAAATTTGGATTTTGGTGAGCATCACAAAAATTGGATTTCATTAACAATCTAAATTAAATGTGGAAAATGAATGAGTTTCGTGAAGATATGATTCATGGATTGGAATTTGCGAAGACATGAAAAATGGTGATGGTGATTCTTCGCGGTTACGACGAGCTTCACGAACGAAAGCTTTGAAGAGCATTGTGGTGGAGAAGTGCATTGCGAGTGGAGCTTCAAGGTGAAAGTGTGGAGGTATTGAAAGGATGATCCCTGAATACGATGAGCTCTGTGATCAGAAAAAATTTCTGTGGTGCTTTGCAGTTTTGAGATAATTTTAGTGGGAACTTTGGAGCTTCACGATTTGAGATGACATGGCGTTGACTTCGCATGGATGGTTCGAGGGTTGGTGGATGCCTATAAATAGACCATGAACCCCTCGGGAGAAGAAGATTGTTTTCAAATAAAATATTTTTCTCTCGACTCGCGAAGGTGGTTCGCGAAGGCAGCATGCTTCGCAAAAGGAAGGAGGTTCGCGAAAGCTATTCTAGCTCTGCGAAAAGTTTTGTGCCCCATGTTGGCTCAGTGAGCATCGCAAGGGAAGTCGCTCTGTGATGACATGAGCTTCAGGTCAGCCTGAACTTTGTGAAAGTGTGAGAGTTGTGAAAAGGAAGGGACATTGTGAAGGCCTATTTGAGCTTCGCGAAATTGGGAGCATCATGAAGTAGGGTGCTTTGATAAGGTATTTACAAAGGAATTTCCCAGTGTTCAGAAGAAAAGGGGTATTCATCAGTGAATGGAATTTGGACTTCAATAGAGCATCTACATATAGTGAAGGATGCATTTATTAGTGGTAATGAAGAGACCTACAAGTCTATAAACTTTGAGTGGATTATCTGAAGAAGAAGTGAGCTCACTTTAGTTTATTGAGAAGTAAGTTATCAAATTGTGAGTGGTTGTAAACCATAAAAGATAGTGAATCCTCTTTGAACTTGTAAAAAGCAGTATGCTTATAGTGGAATTGGTACATCGGCTCACTACTGGTGTATGTTCCTTGGACGTAGCCCTGTGAGTATGAACGAAGTAAAAATTACTATGTTCTGTGCATGCTTAAAGGCTTATTCATACTCTATAATGGGAAGGAGAGAGAGAAGAGAGCTTTGTCTAATAGAAAAACAATATCAAATGGGGAAGTAGTTTTAATCTGTCATATCCTGATTCACCCTCCCTCTTAGGGTATTTATCTTAGTTGACTAAATAAGAAAAAATAGAGCGGACTGTTTTTCAAGATCGTATCATCCTTTAGGATTTTAATTAATGAAAGCTAAATTAGGAAGAATATCTTAATGTCTGTGAAAAGATTACTTCTCTCATTAAAGACCTCTTTCGTGATGATTCTAATTTGGAATTTTTTTAGCTTTTCTATTTCCTAAAAATGATCATAGTTTCAAAAATTTATTTATTTTTATAATGGATTGAATTTCTCAATTATGGTACATGGATTGTTTCTTTCTTTTTCATTTTATTCCTTATAAATACATCCAATTTTTAGATCCAGTCTATACTTTTATGTTTAAAAGATTATATTTACCTCAGTCCTGAATAAGGTCCTAAGGACATTAGTGATTTTCCTTTCTCTTTAATAAGACGAGTTTAGGAAAATCCTAAGTACCCAGTGTATAACCATTAAAAAATGAAATGATATCAATCACCTTATAGTTAACCTAGAGCCTCCCCCTTATCCATATCCCAACCAAAGGGTACAAAATGCCTCCTACTAGTTACCCAATGGTGCCACCAACTAGATTTTATGAACAATGTCTGTTTCTACCTGTTTTCTTTTATATTCCTTCTAAACTATCATAATTTAATCCAAAACTAAAAAACATATATTCAAATTACAAAAATAATACACATAAAAACAAATGTTATTATCAGAATAGTGGGACACTAAGTCTCTAGATAATTCAAAAAAAAAATTATGCAATTGATAGAATATTCATCACTTCCACAAATAGATATATGTGTTAATTATTAAATATATATACAACCTAGATAAGTATTTATATATCATATTTTTGGTTCCTAATCCCTATATATAAACTTATAAAGGAAACACTATTAAAATCACTCAAATATTAAAATTCACCAAAAAAAATTTTAATCAAAGATTTCCATTAAAGGAAAATGGTTTAAATTGAACCTATTTTTATATTTTATAAATACCTATAAAATGTAAAAAATGTGTCTTTGGACACATAAAAATGAAATAACAATGAAAACTCGTGATTTTTTCCTACCCTTGGATTTCCTACCCATATACTAGTTTTATGGGCACACAATGATTCTGTCGAGTATTATATTGTCAAGAGTGAAGTGAATTATTAAATACCAAAGAGAAAATATGAAGTATATTTTCCTATATCTCAATATTCCATTGTTTGAAGAAAATAATAGAATTTTATATAAAAAGATGATTTAAATTATAAAAACAAACCCCTTAAAAACATACACTAGAGTTATTATTTTATTAATTCCAAAAAAACAACCTATTTCCATTCTCCAATAAACTATTATTAATTTTTTTTATAATAAATATAAAACAGTTTAAATTTAATCAAAAACTGAACCCACAAATAAAAGAGATTATTTAAAATGATGCCTGTTTTTTTGAAAATCAATTACCTCCTATGGTTATTTTTATAATCATGTCATGAAGGAAAATGTTCTTATATTTATAAGACAATATATAGTACTCTATGTTATTTTTCAATTTTATTTTTAATCATAAATACTATTTCCCAAAATCCACACATATGTGATAAATATATATTGTAACATTAAACATTTTGTATTCACATCATCAAAATAATTCAAAAAATTATTATAATTAAAATTTTAGGAAGTTAAAATTATTAATGTTTTCACTTATATGAATTAAACAACCCATAGAAATCATGACCCATAAAATAGATATATAAATTTTAACCTTAATATCCAACACATTTTCATATAATATAAAATTAATAAATATAATATTTAAAATAATATATGGTAGTATTACTAAGACTCTATGTTTCCTTGATAAAAACGATAATAAATATATTCATGTGTGGACATGGAAAATCATGATTAACTACCAAAAATATGTGAAAAATGAAATATATAATAAATTTAATAAATTAAACAATTATATAAAATCTCTATTATGTTCCCCTTATAAATCCTTTATCTTCCTGAATCATTATTATTTATGGATTTTAAATTTAAAATAAACCTTTAAAGGTAAAATATTTATTCCAAAAAAGATGAAAATCATAGGGTCTTTATTATATAAATCCTAAAAAACATAAAATAAATTCATAAAACGTAATCTAAATCAAAAACACATTTTATTTATAGTAATTATTTATTTAATAATTTTTAAATAAACCTTATATAATATCATGTAATAGTGTGATGAAAATAATTTACCAAATACTCTTATAAAAATTATCTCATATTATAATCGTTAGTAAAAAAATATTTCTTCCTTAAAAAATCATTACAATTAATTTATGTAGTATCTATTAGGTCCCAATGTGAGGGTGGATGAATTATTAACTGGAGGGTGAATTGATATTTTTAAAATAATATTATGAATTATCATCACACTTAATAATTATTTTTTTGAAAATAAAAAATAAATGAAAAAATTGATTTTTATAGTAGTTTGGATCTAAATAATTTCACAAAAATATTCACCCCTCTAAAAAATAGAGATAAACAGAACCCACTCACCATGGAATCTATGAATTTTTAAGGAAGTCACAACCCTTTACAAATACATTTTTAAACCCTCGAGGCATAGAATTACAAAACAAATTCTTATCAAGAGTTAAAAACCAACTATCCTCCTTTAAAGGTGGTTGAAAAATACAATACCTCATTTCACTAGACCAAGTCATAACCAATATCACTACCTTTTACTGGCTGGGCACAACCCACACGTAGTTTTTTTGGGATAGTATAATCCAAGACTTAAATTTTATGGGTATTATAAATCATTACAATTACATACAAATGATATAATGAAGTAATAACCTAAAAAACTAGATTAACATGAATGAATATGAGTGTCGAGGAAACAAAACTCTCTTCATTAGTAAAGTATCAAATGAATGAAGTTTAGTTGAGAGTAGTAATTGATCAAAAATGGTATGTTGAAAGTAAATCTAAAATCTTACCTCAATGTATTTTTTTTATTCTTTATAATTGAGATAAACATATAGAGTTACTTTATGTAATAATGTTCAAAATATATAGCTCATTACATTTCATCCCTCTAGAGGAAATATGTGATTTCGTAATTGAGTACACATGGAAAATATTCTCGTGTGCTTCACTTTTATAATCTATAATATTAAAACAAGATTCATGGTGGTACTTGTTATAGTAATTTTTGAAGAAATAAAAACCCTAAATAATCATCAATAAATACCTTTGGAATAATATTATAAACCCTATGCCACATATTGTTCAAATTCCCAACAATTTAAATTTGAAACTTGTTTTTTTTCAAGAAGCAAACATGTATATTCAACCCACATGATGTGCATTTAATCATATATAAAATTATTCTAAAATGAATCCTTAGCATAAAAACAATTCATAAGTATTTATGAAATATTTATATTAATGAAAATAACTAAAATAAAAATTCATTAATTCTTGTAGTATAATGATACGAATAATATAGAAAACATAGCCTCATAATTTTGAAAGTATTTTTCATATGGTTGATATTTTTATAGTAGGATAAATATTATGGTAGATTTTTTTTCATGGTAGTTCATGTATTATGATAGGTTGTAGTATGTTTGAATCATTGCACATTTTATTGATTTGAATGTGTGGTTTATCCACTTTCTTTATTGTGTATCACTTATAGTCTATCATTTTTTCATGTAGTTGTTGGATGAATTTGTGAAATCTTTGGTAACAGTTGATCCTTTTGTTCTTGTTTTTAATTGAAGACTTAAAATCAATCAAGTATGTTCATATGGTTGGTTCAATAGTAGTAAAATTAATACTGTATATTTTATAATTGATCCATAGTGATTCAGTTGATCTTACAGCCAATGCATCTGATCTTGTAATCACATTTTTCATCGTAACTTGAAAGTAACATTTGATTCATGGATTATGAAAATTCCTCAAAATATAATGACACAAAAATATTAGAATAATTATAATATATCTGATATTAAACCATATAAATATGAGTTTTCAAATATTTTTCTTCAAGAAATACATAAAAAACCCACTAAAAAAATAAGCAATATTAACACAATATTACTTTAATAAACAATCCAACATATGTTTGAGGGAATAAAAGATTTAAAAATAAAAATTTGAGGAATTATAATCATACAATAAAAATAAATTTATAATTATAAATAAAAATATAAAAAATTATAAAGGATCAATATCAACATTCTCCTATATTTTTATAATCACAAAAGAAATAAATATTCAAAAATTTCTACCCTTTTTTGGAATTAAAAAACATATTAGAGAACAAATTTCTTCACTATCAGTCTATAAATAATGTAAGTGAAAATATACTCTCCCTAATTTAGATAATCCTTACAAGGAATGAAAATGATCATTCTAAAATTTACATTGAACAACCTAAGATGCCCCTAAATTTATGCAATTTATGTTCCCCCAAATAAGAGTTTCATTTTCATAAATTACCTATACCTTTAAAAATAATGTTTATAGTCTTAAAAATATTATTTCTTACTATAACACCATCATTTTTAGGTAATTGAAATTTTATATTTGTATTTTAAGTTTAAATAATGTTTGGGTTATTTTTTGGTAGGTTTGGAGGAGTTTTGGTGTGTTTATGAGGCTTTTATGATGGTTTATTGTTTGAGAAAAATTATTATAAATTGTGGAACACCTCTAAGAAATCGTGCAAGGGAAACATTAGTCACTAAGAAGGTTCATGGTTGGTGCATGGTTTGGACAAACCATATGGATGACTAGGAGAAACTCTTTAATGCTAGATAATGAGTAAAAACATGACTGAAGCATGTTTTGTCTAATCGTACAAGCCAACCATGAAAGGTGGGGATTGCGGTAATATCTTGTTCATATTTATCACATGTTTTTTATAACCGTTCACCCTAACCATGCACCATAAAAAATTAGACCAAAAAATTATAGATTTAGTTAGATTTAACAAATTAATCACTCATTTTACCTTAATTTTCCCATAATAATATTTTTTCTTCCTCAAATGGATCAAGAGGTGATTCCCATTACTCTAGGAGTATGTTTTAGAGAATCAGAAGCCTATTGAAGATCTAGATTCAGCATTAAGTGATCATTGTTTATTATTCTTCTTATATTTATTCTTATACTATCTACCAAAACTATAGATATAGTTTATATAGTATATATCTATGTTGTATCAAGGTAATGTTGATGATATTATTTTAAATTTATTGAAGGTAACAAGATCTAAGGTCATATCTAGAAGTTTCAAGACTAGTTTTTGAATTTATTGTTCTGTTATTTTTTTCCAAAGTATGAGAGGTAGGTAGATTCTTTGTCAACTCATCTTGATTATATCTAGAAGGTTTTTTTTCAAAGTTGATTATATTTCTTGAAATATTTGTGGAAGTCATGTTTTGATTTGATAAGAATTCTCATATTAGTGATTATAGAATTATGGTTATTTTGATGAAATTAAATTATTTTTGGAAATTAATTTAAAGGGAAGAAATTATTTTATTTAAATAGGTTGACATGATTTGGGATAATGGTTGGGAATGAGTTGAATGAGATGGATATGGGTCACAAAGTACCTCCAACAAATGGAAGAAGCATGGACATGATGTTCCTCCATTAATGGTATCCCCAAGATTGTGTGTGTGTGTGTGTTGTGGATGTGTGTGTAGACATAAAAGTATATTCAAAATCTCAAATAGATAAATGTTTTAAAGGAATTATTTATGTTTTCCATGAGATGTTTTTTGAGAGCTTATTTATTCTTACTTTAGAAAAAAATGATTTATAGCTTTGTATAAACTATTTTAATTACTTAAACTATTTTATAAAATTTTATAACATGTTTTATCCTAGTGGCATGATATGGGAAGTCACTAGTAAAATCCTAACAAGTCTTATTGTCACCCCCTTCTTGGGAACTATGGTGCATTTACAAATTCTATATATTGAAACATAGGTAAATCCATGGAATACCACTTATTTAGTGATCATTATTGATACCTTAGGATGTGCATGTAGATTTAAAGTTTTGTACATATTGGTAGTTTTTGTTGGTGTCTTTGGTTTTTGTAATCATTTGGGTTCATTTGGTTATGTCACTTTGATTCCTTTCATAATCTGGTATTTTCTTTCTGTTTGGTTATGTATTGTATTTTATTTCCTTAAACATGCATTATACCTAGGATTTGTTGTTTATGGTTATATTGGCATGGTTGTTTATCATAAAATGGAAAATCATTCCCCAATTATTTTAAGGCCCTTGATTTTTTTTAGCCTTTGGTGTCTTGGGGATGTCACCTAAGGCTAGTAACATACACTTGTTACTTCTCAATCCAATGAGGAGGGGAATGATATTACAAATGGTACCAATTTTCTTGATCCTTGGGTATTAATTGTGTTTAGTCTTAGAGTTTGAAATGGTATCAGTTGCGTAGTCCTTGAGTTGGGTTGGTAGAAATGAGTAGGATTTTTGGTACTTTGAATGTTGAGCATAAAAAGGTGGATCTAACCTATTTACACTGAAAATAAACTTACTAGGGAGTTTGGGTACATGATTGTTTTGAGACACATTTAGGAGTTGTCACCTCATCACCATGGGTTTCGACCATTGGAATTTCATTCCATGCATTGATAGTAATGACTTCACAATAGGATTTCATAATTCATTTTTTTTCAATCATTTATGATGTGCTGATTTTTTTATTTTTGAAAATTGTTTAAACAGACTTTATTTTCAATTTTCTAGGGGGAGTTTTTAAAAATTATTTCAAATTATAATTTTTTTAAATTGGAGAAATCATTTCTGTGATATGTGTGATGTAGCAACTCGGGTTTTACCTTGTCAGACATTGGAATATTTCTGTATATATTTCCTGAGTTAGGTGCTGAGAAGGCATGCCATTCCATTGCCCAATGGGCTCAAAATTAATTTTCTAATAATATTAAGTATTTTTATAAAATTAATGTGGTGGAAATGGTTTATCTTTTAAATATTATGTTAAATCAGAAAATCAAGGTTATGGTTGTGTTTTGAGCATGCCGTTTAACTTGGGTGGGGTAAAAATTTTGTGGGTTGAGGTCATCTATGGAAAAAGTTAGTAAGGATGTCACCATAAATAAAATAATAAAATAATTTTATTTTATTTTGAATTCAAATCAGATAACTCTGGAATGGAGTCTTAGATCAAATTTCTAAGATTTCGGTTGAGTTCAGAAAGTCTTGTTGACCCTACGCGTGACATAAACTTCATCGACATCGAGTGTCAGGTTGGAGGTATGTTTGGGTTGTTATATTAAGTAGAGGGGATTTAATTTAAAAAATTTATTTCTCTATCCCCTATACTCTCCCTTGTGCACACGCAAGAGGTGCATCGGCCCCCTCCCCTCATCCTCTTCGCCGATGAACGATCTGAAAGTCGGATCAACAAAACAAGGTTTCGTCAGACTCGGATCTCGAGGTGATCACTCCCAGATTGTACAACTGTAGGTTCATAGCATGGATCTAACACTAAATCATTGTAGTTTCACCCTGAGGTAGGTAGATTTGATTTTTTAATCTTGATACCCTTGTTTGTGCATCATTTTTGTTCAAATCGTCGACGAACCATTGACCAGGGCATGAGATAGTTTCGATCTCATCTTGAGGTTTCTGGATTTGGTCTCAGATTATTTTTTGGATCTCCTTAGTGGTCCTAGTGGTCCATGAAAGGGATCAATGGAACAAAATAGTTCATCTGTGCAAGCTGGCTATTACTGTGAGGAGGCGGTAATGCTGCAGGTACTGGGGGCGAAGGCCGCTGGGCGGTGCAGAATGCTGGAGGATGGCACCAGGGAGGATGGCCACAGGCTACAGTGGAAGGCCGGTATCATGGGCCAAAAAAGATAGCCAGTGGCATGGGCCATAGTATGGTGGGTTGGGCCATGCATTTGGGCTGTGGGGCAGTGATATGGTCGGGCCGACCAGTGCGGGTCGACCCAGGCTGAGGGGATTTATAACCCCCATATCATTCAAGTCATATGCCTATTTTATGTGACCTATGTGGCAAAATTACCCTTTTTTCAAGCTAGAAATTTTGAGGCCTTATTTTTATAACATTGATTTTCAGGCTCGAGTTTTGGTGCCGTGAAACGTCCAATTATAATTATAATAATATAATTATTTTTAATTGGAGATTCATGTATCAGACATATCTACTGCATCCGATATCCAATTGATGTTCGGTTAGTGGTGTTGAGACCCTAAATTTAATTTATATGCTTTAATATGAATTTTGGGCTCTTAAACCAAAAACTGAGGTGTGGGAACTATGAGGCCTGATTTGGGGGTTTTTATGGTGAAATGTGACTTTTTCACCAGTTATCCATTTTGGGTAAGTAAATAGTGTATCCAACATGTTTTTACATATAGAATATGATGGTTTCCACAGTTTGGGTCTAGGAGTAATGGAGTGTGGGAAATGTTGTGTGAGTCACTTGCTTCAGCAATGCCTTGACCAATAGGGATGAGTGAGTCCCCCTGGTCCTTAATGTTTGAGGATTTTATGTATCATGTCCCCTTAACTGGACTCTGACCCCTCTTCGACTACGTTGAATACATGAAGCATGGGTGGATCTTTACTTTTTAGAGTGAGTTTTCTGAACCCACTTCGTTAGAAGACATATATACTTGGAGCATGTGTCACCTCAAGAGGAGAAAAGTGATCTTCACGTTCCTTTGTGTTTCCCTACTAGGGTTCTTTGAATTAGTGTGACCGAAATTTACCCATGAATCAATCCTCTTCCTAGGATGTTTCTTTAGGGGATGAGGCCTCAGTGATCCATGGGTGATTACCCTCTATTTGTGTATTGAGATGCATTTATTTCTTCTACAATCTACCAATACATTTTCCGCGGTGGAGTTCTTGGAATCGGCATGACCAACTCTACACGGGCGTTGATCATATGCTAGGTGAGTTATTCCATAATTGGTTTGATGCGTGATAACTTTTCTGAGTTCAGTGTTCTATATAGGGTTTTTAGTGTCCCCTAGTGGACCATGGGTGAGATACTCCACCCAAGGATTGGGAGTTAGTTCATTCACTGGGTGAATTCTTCTCTGGTGTTATCTATTGAGTGTGCCCTCATGGGTATGTATTACAATGGTTGGTTGGGTTTCACCATTTTTTCATTTTACCAAGAGAGTGACATCTCCTGGGATGGAAAGTTTGGATCATGACTATGAGTTGTCGATGCTTATCCCTGCTCATCATTTATGAAATAAGGGATGGCGAGTTACTCTGTGTGTTCTATAAGGCATGAATATATCTTCAAGCCTCAAGTAGGAGACCACTAATGTCTATGAGGTTAAATCCTCATGATTCCTTTGCGAGTGTTGAGTTGAAACCTAGAGATGTTTACCATGTGAAATATATGGTCTAGACCATTATACTTGGAGTCGGAGCTGAGTATATGTAGTTATTTCTATGGGAGTCCCAATCATATGTGTCATTTCGTTGACATGCCAGGGACGTCGATCCTACTAGTCCTGTTTAGCCAAGGATGGTCACAAGATGGAGTTTTTGTCTTGTTTGGGTTCCCTCAAGATGGTTTGAGTTAACTGAGGCATATTAATTACTCTCTTTTTGGTTTGGTTTTTGGGGTGCCTACTAAGTATCATTATATTCACCCTTGCACAGGCTTTTGCTATAGGTGTTGTGTCTTGTACAGACAATAAGTCCTTCAATAGAGTCCCAGTTGGATCCAAAGCTGGCAGAGCCATATAGCTGGACTGGCCAGGAGTTTTACTAAATCTGTACCACGAAGCTTACCATCGAGATTTTGATAGCAATACCCTCCATATAAGAAGGTTGTATGTTTTTTTAGTTTTATTTTGGAAGGCCATGTATTTTACCTTTTTATACTTCTGTTGTACTCTTTTTTGGGATAGATGTATGCATGAATTTTATTTTATTTTTGTTTTTATATATATCTTCACTTTTGTATGGAGGTGTGTGTGGGTGTGTGCATACAAGTACTGTAGAATAAGGCTTCCCTTGTGTGTGACAGCCTTCTCAGCACTAGTAACCCACCTTTGACCTATTGGAGGTGGGCTTGGGGAGTCACGGCTCGAGCCCCATTGGGCTAGGTCGTGAAAAAGTGGTATCATAGCAGTTTCCACTTTCGGACCACAGTTGTGAGCTTTATTTGCATTTCATAGTGTCAATGTTAGGATGTTTTGAGTTCAACTTTTAGGCCAGGGAATCTAGTGTTGGTGCAACGACTGATGCATCCCATTCACTAGAACTATGATAACATGCCTCTCAACTCAGTACATTAAGACACTATTCATGAGTAAATAATGGTACATGCATTATATAGGACGGGGTTTTGGGTTTTTCCTTTCCTTCTTGAGTTTTCTCCCAATATATACCCTTTGAATGTGGTAAATCTTGGATTTGTTTTAGGATGTTTCCACATTGAGAGCCTTATAGGTTTAAACAGATGTGTTTGGTGAATAACCTATGAGGGATGAGGTTGCCTTTCAGGGGCCTGGTCATGAGTCAGGTTCTTCTTCGGTTGAAAATATGGTGGTGTCACCACCCATCGAGAAGCACGTTGACCAAACATCGAGGGTTTAGGTGGATTCGGCCTATCAAACTGAGTCATGGATGGATCTATTGGTGTTGGACGCTGATGTGATAGATTTTCAAACTCACCATGTGATTTAGAGAGAGAGTTCTCTAGATATCTCGGTCGAGCAGGACCCACAATTAGAACATGAGCAACACAGGAGGAACCATCATTTTTAGAGCCTTTACCATGTCCAAACTCAGGATTTGCACTAGGGTTTTGGTTAGACATAGGATAAGAACTTATAAGCTTGTGATGACCTGGGACATCTTTTAGGATACTGTCTGAGCCATCGTGCTACTGAGGGAGATCTAGTTGATGGACCGTCTTGGCAGTGGAAACAATTGTTTCATGGTTCTTCGAGTAGAAAATGAGGATTCAGATCCAGAAAATCAAGAGGTTCCAAATTAATAGTTGTATGATATGTGTCCTTCCTACTTTCTATAATAGGATTAATAGACATAAGTTTGAGTTACTCTTTTCTTTATTCTTTTTCTCAAGGTTTTTTTAGAATTTTTCTTTTTCATTTATAATGCATGAAAAAGAGGGATATTTCCCCCACTGAGACGCATTTTTGTGATTCAATGAAAAATGGTGTGGGAAAGTTAGTTCCACCCAAAGTGGTAAGTATTGAGGTTCAATGGTTGAGTCCCTTAGATTTTTGTGTTTGGATCTTTTTGGTGAGGGAATTTTGTAGCCAGTGGGTCCGTTAAGACCCAATGTCACTGTCAGGGCAGACCTTTGTTGTTTTCAAGTGGCTTTGAATGCTCGACATCAGCTTGTACATGGGATGATCAAGGAGTTTTTTGTGTGTGTTATCATGGAATCAAATATTTCCAGAAGTATGACACTTCCCCCACTAAGATGCACCCTTGAGGCATGATATAAAACCGTGTTGGTGAATTAGTGAAACCCAAATCAGATAGTGTCAAGGTGTGGTGGATGAGTTCTTTTGACCTATGAGTTTGAGGTTAGTTTCTTGTGTTGTTAATAGTTACTCTAGGGATTATAAGACCCATTGTGTACACTTGGGTGACCCTATTTGTTATCCATGAAATAGAGGCGTTTTACCCTATGGCATTGATGTTTTGTTACGATGTATCACATGATGGGATATACAGTGGGTTTTTCGCAATGGATTTTCTTTAGTGTGGGTAGTGCATCAACATTCTGAGGATTGATGTTGTTGCCAGTAATGTGGCGAGATAAGGTTATGAGTTGGTCTCTTTCCCTCTACATCGCGCTGGTTTTGGTACATACCATGTAGAGATGGTTGGGGTCTGTTGTGGCTCATTCAGGGTGGTTTTAGACCGAAAAAGATGGACCTAGTTTTTTGATGAAGAGATCTTGTGTTCAGTTGTATCTTGTCTAGGATTCATAGTATTATTTGGGGAAACAGGCAATCTATGATTTTCATACACCCTCTCTTTCATTGCCAGTGTGTAGTTGCGCTTGAAGCTTCCCCTTATTACGTTCTTGTTGGTAGTACGAGATCCCTTGGTTTCCATTGTGGTGGTCTTTTGCGGTTGTGTTTCTGATTGATGTGTGTTTGTTACAGCACAGAAACGTCGAGTGAGCTCGCTGGCATGGGAGTCCTAGTGGAGAGCTCAGGTTATTTCCTATTTTCTAGGATTTCACTTTTTCAAGAAGAAAATCCTTAAGGTGTGGGGGTTTTAGTGACTCGGGTTTTTCTCTGTCAAACTTTTTAATATTTCTGCATATATTTCAAGAGCTAAGTGTTGAGAAAATGTGCAATTCCATGGCCCTATCTGCTTGGAATAAATTTTATAAGAATATTAAGTATTTTTATACTATGAATATAGAGGAAATGAGTTATCTATTAAATGTTAGATTGGATCAGAAAAAATGCCATAGTTGAGTCCAGAGTGTGTCGGTTATCCTAGGTGGGGTATAAATTTTTTGGGCATAGGCCATATGTCGGAAAAGTTTTCATGGAAATAACTATAAATAAAATAATAATTTATAATTATTTTATTTTAAAATCAGATCGAATAACTCCCGAACGAGGTCACAGATCAAATTTCTGAGACCTTAGTTGAGTTATAACATCATGTTTACCCAAGGAATGACATAAAATTCATCAGCACCAGGTGTCGGGTTAGAGGCAAGTCAGGGCTGGGATAATAAGTGGAGGGGATTTAATAAAAAAGTTAAATCCATCTCCCCTCTCCTCTACATTGTATGCATGTAGGATGGGAAATATCTCTCTCTCTCCTATTCCTCTTCACCAATGAAGGATCTGAAGGTCGGATCATCAAAATGAGGTGTCGTCGGACTTAGATCATAACGATGATTTCTATCAGATCATGCAACAACTTCTTCAAAGTGTAGATCTGACCCTAAATCTTCACTACTTCACCCTAAGGTAGGTGTATTTGAGTATTTATTACCGATCCACATGTTTATAAATCATTTATATTTGAATCATCAATGAACATTCAAGCAGGGAATGAGTCTGTGTAGATATCATCCCATGGTTTTCAAATTTGGTCTTAGAATAAATTTTGGAGCTCTAGAGTGGTCTCAGTGGTCCGTGGAAGGGACCATCGGTGCACTGTGGTCTAGACGCGAAATTCCAAGAGGAGGCACTGACACTGGTGGTGGGACAGGCTGTGGTCCGAGTCTCTGGGATGGGACCGGATGACCTAGACAGAGGGGAATTCGAAGCCCTATATCTTTGAAACCGGATGTCCATTTTATGTGCCATCTGGGGAAACATGACCCATGATTCGTGGTAGACATTCTAAGGCTAATTTGGGAACTTTGTGTTTGGTGATCAAGGATCAGTGGCACAAAACATCCATAAATAATAATAAAATTATTATTATTATTATGAGATTTTTGTATTGGACGTTTCTCCTGCATCTGATTTCTAATTGACACTCCATTAGCGGCATTGCAACCCTAAATTTAATGTGGAAATTTCATGAACAATTTGTGAGATTAAACCAAAATATAGGTGTGGGTCCCAATAGGTTGGTTTTGGGTGTTTCTAGTGAAATGTGACTTTTTCACCAGCTATCTGTTTTGAGTAAGAAAATAGCCTATCCTTTGTGTTTTCCCACACAAAACATGATGGTGTCCATAGTTTTGTACTAAGAGACATGGAGTGAAATTGATGTTGTGTGGGTTTCTTGTTTTAGTGTTGCATTAACCTGAAGGGATGAGTGATTCCCCGTTGTCCTTATACTATGAGGGTTTTTGATTTCATGTCCCCTTCACCAGACTATGACCCCTCTTCAACTGATTTGCATACATGAAATGTGGGTGGTTTACCACTTTATGGAGTTAGTTTTCTCAATATGATTTGACAACAAACTCAGCATATTTGGATCATGTTTCACCCTGAGAGGCCCGATGTGATACACGCATTCCTTCATGTTTCCCTGGCAGGGTTCTTGGAAACTATGTGACCAAAATGTACCTAGGCATTGATCCTCTACCCAGGATGTTCCTACAGGGGATGGGACCTCAGGGATCGTTGGGTGATGAACCTCTATTTGTGTATCGAGATGCATTTCTTCCTTTTGTGATCTATTATGACTTTTTTACTAAAAATAGTTCTTGGAATCGGCCTGACCAATTCTATATAGGCATTGATCCTATGATAGGTGAGTTCTTGCAAAGTTGGGTCATTGAGAGATACCCTTTCTATGTTCAGTGTTCCAGCAAGAGTTTTTAGTGTCCCCCAACGGATCCTGGGTGGGATCCTCAACCTAGGTTGTGAGAGTTAGTTCATTCACTATGTGACTTCTTTCATGGTGTTATCCTTCAAGTGTGACATCATGGATAGGTATCACGAGGGTTATCCGGGTCGTGCCATTTTTTTGTTTTACTGATAAAGTGACATCTATCAGTTGTGTTCCATCCTAGTTAATGAGGTTGGTTCATAGACTACATGTTTTCGATGCTTTTACCATCTCGTTTTGCATTCCATAAGAGATTTCTTGGTTATTTGTGTGTTCTCTAAGGTATGATTAAATCTTCTAGCCTTGAGTTGGAGCTTACTGATGTTTACAAGTTAAAACCTCATGAGACATTTGTGAGTGTTTCATTGGAACTTGAGTTGTTTACCGTGGGCAATCTATGGTCAGTACCATGGGACTTTGATTTAGAGATGAGTATATCAGGGTGTGTTTTGGGAGTCCCCATGGTATGTTTCATTTCGTTGACATTCCAGGTACATCTAGCTGACTAGTCATGTTTAGATAAGGATAGTCATGAGATATAGTTTCTCTCTCATTTAGGTTCCCTTATGCTAGTTAGAGTTAAATAATTCCTATTAGTTACTCCATTATTAGTTTGGGTTCCTACTAAGTATCATTATACCCACCCTTGTATGGGCTTTTCCCACACGTGTTGTAGGGGTGTGCATGGGTCGGGTTGGAGGGTTTTTTGGACTCGACCCAACCAAAAAAGAATGGGTCATGTTGGGTTGGGTTGGAGGTGGTTTTTATTTTGGACGCTACCTGACCCGACCCATCTTGGTTCGGGTTGGGTTGGGTCGGGTCGATCGAGTTATGTAAAAAAAAGACATTGCATGAAGACAACTCCTCCCACTTCACTTCTTCTTACTCTCCTATTACTGGAACACCTCAAATGGATGAATAATATACTCAAAAAGTGGGAGTAACTGTCCTCCTCCCCGCCCTTGAGCGTCTGCACCGCATGTGAGAGCTCGTACATGTCCCACACTCGGTCTCGTCGCCGCCCATGAGGAAGATTTAGTTGCAGAGAAGCATATAGCGGTTGTCGTCGAAGTAGCAGTTAAGGGTGATGTTCTCTATGCTCACCACCACCGCACACGTCTCGGGGTTGGCTAGGAGGAGGTGGAGGGTGAGGTCGATGGATATGAGGTCAGAGTTTCACCCCATGCCACCCAGATTGTAGCTCTTCACATCGTGTTAGAGCATGAAGCGGTTGACAATCATGGCGCACAACGACGGTGTGAGTGCAGTTCATGATTAGGATACCCAACTCCTCTGGCTGGACCCCAGTGCCTTAGAACAGAGAGCTGAGGGTGCCGAACATGACCAGCTCCACCTTTGCCTAGGCCTCCCTCATGAAGAGGAGCAGTGGCCTGGACATGACCCCGGCCGGGAGGTACGTCTCATCCTCGAGCCCGGACTGAGAGGTGACCCGATGCTGGAACCGGAACGACTCCTCCCCGAACCTACCGCTCTCGTGCGTCATGTTCAAGAACCTGGCATTGGAGATCTTGTGCATATCGTCCGGCCGAAAGCAGGCGAAGTCCACTGGGTACAGTGCCCTCAACCACCTCGTATTGTAAGTGGTGAAGACGACGACCAGCACGGCGAGGCTGGCCCCAATCACGGCGCGAGAGCCTCCCTCAAAAATAGTGGAAACCCGGATGGTGGTACTCGTAATCTGAACTGCCATGGAGACGAACAAGGTGACTGTGGGGATGAGGATCCGAAGCATAGTCGCCAAATTACAGGAGTACCCGTAGCCCAGACTGATGTACTTGAGCTTCACGGACTGTAGGAAATCAGGGAGCCTCTCCTTCTGATCTTGATCATGGTGGCGAAGGAGTTGGGGAACGCCATTTCTGCCATCAACCTATCCTCTTTCATGATGGGGATTTTCTCTCCTCTTCTATTATAACATAGGATATATATTAAAAATTCTTTATAAATTAACAGTGGCGTGAATTTGAATGAACAAAGAAGACACAACACATGGGTTCTCCATCGGGTCCATTGGGTCAGGTTGGATAATTTTTTCCTCAACCCGTGACCCGACCTGACCCAACCACAGGTCAACCCGTATCAACCCGACCCATGGATATGGAATTTTGAACCCGAACCAACCCGACCCCACCCGGTCGGGTCGGGTCGGGTCTGGACACCCCTAACGTTTTGTGTCTTTTGTAGACCACATGTCCTTCGATAGAGTCCCAGTTGGACCCAGAGCTGGTAGAGATAAGTAGCTGGACTAATTGGGGTTTTTATCGGAGCCATATATCATAGCTTACAATGAGATTTTGACAGATATCCCATCTATATGATTAGGATGGATGATTTTGCAGTTTTCTTTTGGTGGGCCCTATATATTCCCTTTTATTAAATCTACTGTACTCGGGTTTGGGATAGACATATGTATGATTTTTTTGTTTTTTGTTTTTATATATCTCTTCATTGTTTTATGGAGGCATATGTGGTTGCGTGTGTATAGGTATGATGGTCTAAGTCCACTCATGTGTGTGATATCCTACTCGTTCTATTCACCAGCCCTTGGCCTATTTGAGGCAGACTTGGGTAGTCATGTTTAGAGCCCTGTTGGGTCAGGTCATGACATGTGATTTGGAAAATTAAAAATTTATAAGGCTTTAGTTAATAAAAAGTGAGACTAAATGGAGCTTTTTATAGTAGATAATGGAGTCATATAGGCATTGAAGAAACTAGATGAAAGAGACTTCTAGGAAATTGGTTTTACCAGATATATATGTGAACCGACAATAGGTTCAAAGCATTATACATGATTTTCAAGCCATTGATAGAGGGAGAAAAAATGATTAACCAAGTCAAGAGGATCATTCGGTTCTTTTCAAAATATAGAATCCATCCATCTTTCAGGGTGTTTTTGAGATGAAAAACATTGAACTATGGATAAATATGATGAATCTAATCTTTAATTTACTTTTCACACTGGTTGAGATTATGGTGAAGTTGGATATGTACATGGAAGGATTTTGAAGAACTGTTCCTTTAAGTTGGTATTTATATGTTCCTTTAAGTTGGTATTTAGATGTTCTTTTATGTTGGTATTTAGAAGTTCCTTTAAGTTGGTATCTAGGAAATTGGTTTTAGCAGATAATGTGTTCCTTTAAGTTGGTATTTAGATGTTCCTGCTAAACAAGACAAAGGCATGACATGGAAGGATTTTGAAGAACTGTTTAATAAACAATTATATCCTCATATCATCAAGATTTCATGAACAATGTACTTCTTTAGATGGAAGAAAAAGAACTTCATAATGATAGACTATGTTGATAAATTTATGTATTTAGTTTTCTTTTCACCTGAAGATGCTACAAGTACATTCTTAAAGGAACACATTATTTTATCAGGGTTGAGGTGAGAGATTCAGTAAAATATTTACATTCTTTGTATATCAAAATATACAGATATGGTCAATAGTGAAATGGTGGAAAAAGGGACATCTTAGTAAATATGGACGGGGGAAACATATTGATGCCTATGGTAACTGGTGAGAGCTATAATTCTAGGAATAAGAGGAAGAGGGAATCCTATTTCCCAAGTTTTTTTTATGAATCAGAATAAGATGGCAGGATTATTGAATCTTCCTCCTAAATCAAAGGGTAAACCCAATTGTTTTCAATACGTTTCTTTTAATCACATAAATAGAGATTTTATTGAACCACCTAGAGCATGCTAAAATTGATATAAGAATTAATATATACACCATTTTTGTCACAGTTCTCTATGGTCAGGTGTAAAAGAAACATCTCATGCATCACATGATTCGATAAGACAAGTACAATACAATAGGTCTCGTTAGTATAACTAAGAAAGAAGTGGTGATTCCAGGAATACAATGAATCTTCAACCAATGCAACCTCAACAGTGTAAAAAATACTAAGGTGCAATGAGTAAGAAATTATATAGTGTTGAGAAAATGATCATGGATGATCAATCTGAACCTTAGATGGTGAGAGGAACTATTCGTTTTTTTAATTCTACCCTTATAAAAGGTTTTTTATATGGGTTAATCCCATTTTTTTATTTCTTCTCTTACTATTGATATTTTTAGTTTTCACATTTAGATGATGCATTATATTTTGAAACTTCAAACACCTCTTAGATAAAGTGACAGTAAAGCCTTTATGTGAAAATCATGTTATTTAACCATCGACGGGGTTTAACTGCTTTGGGATTTCTCTATGCTTGTAATAGATATATATGAATTAATACTGGGTATATATTAGTTGAAAGTATTCAAATCTCTCATAAAATACTATACCCAAAGTGTTAGTTTTACAATTGTATACAGCATATGACTTCTCTTTAAATGAGATCATAATGTAAAATAAAGTAGAGTATGATTTTTGGAACCAAAGGTTGGAACTATCTCATACCAGTTTAAAACATTGACACTGGATTCTTTGGATGAGAATGAGAATAAAAAATATCCAAAAAATATTATGTTTTTATAATGTTTTCTAGATAATTTCTTAGGGTTTACACGCATAAGAGAAGTGGAGTTTATTATTAATCTCATACAAGAGAGAATTCCTATCTCACTACTATCTTATCATATGAAACCAATAAAATTAATTTAATTAAACTTCTAGTTGGAAGATTTGGAATGTAAAGGGTTCATTTGGGCATGTTCGTCTTTGTAGGTAACACTAGTTCTCATTGTGAAAAGGCGAATAGAGATCTTAGTCTTTTTGTGGTTTATCATAAGCTTAAACATGTTATGATAAACAATTGGTATCATGTTCAACACATTGTACATTTTTTGATCAACTGAGGGGGGAATGGTGGTTCTCTAAAATTGAATTACATTTGGGATATCACCAACTGTGAGTTAGAAAGGAGGATATTCTGATGATTTTTTTTGGAAGTAGATATAACCATTATTAGTTTATTATTATACCTTTGAGTCTTATGAATGCAACAATTATCTTTATTGTATTGATTAATTTGATATTTCAACGGTATATTGATTCATTTGTGGTGGTGTTTTTGGTTGATATATTTCTTTATTCATGAACCAATTCTAATAGAAATACTTGGTAACGGTTTTGGTTATCTTGAACTAGAATTATTTGTATACCATGTTATCAAAGTGTGATTTTTGGATACCAGAGGTACATTTGCTTGGACATGTTATTGATGAAAAAGGTGTTTTTGTTGATCCAAAAATTATTAAGGATGTGATCTCCTTGAAAAACCCTAATAATGTCTTTGAGATACCCAGTTTCCTTGGCTTGGATGGCTATTATCAACATTTGTTTTGTGACTTTTCAGCACTATCTTCACCATTTATTTCTTTGGGAAGGAAAAGTGATTCATTAAAATGGAACGATGAATGTAATAATATTTTTAAATAACATAAATTTCACATTATATTATCACCGATATTGATATTTCCATAATCAAGACAAGGATATATGGTGCATTCTGACACTTTAAGATCAGGTTTGGGGTGTATTCTCATGTAGGGAGATCATTTTCTTGCTTATTGATCACAAAAATTAGAGTTTCACAAGAATAACTACCCAATGAATGATTTATAATTAGCATATAAGGTCCATGATTTTCATACTTAGAATCATCACCTATTTGGTGAGAAATTAATAGTGTTTATGGATCATAATAGTTTGAAACACATTTTCTCACAAAGAGATTTGAATATATTATAAATAAGATGGATGAATTATCTTCAAATTTTTAACTTTGAATTAATGTATACACTAAGAAAAGGGGATTTTTGGAAGATGAATTATGAAAGAAGTCAGATATTCAATTGGAAAAGAGGCTTTATATCAATGGTATCTAATATTGGTGATTGTCGACATGCACTTGGATTATGAAAAATGAGGAAGTGTTGCGATTTTCTTTTAAGATTCTTTTGTTCCTTGTTTTTGGGAAGGTTGAAGAGGAACATACATTTGATTCAAAATGTGTTTATATGTGGTAAAAAATCAATGGTGGGGAGACCATTGAGGGATAGAAGCTTGAAATATGGTTAATGTTGTTGTTTCATGACTGGATGATAATACATTTGGATTCTCTGAAAAAACTCATTTGTACTAACCACCATTTGAGATGGAATATTCATCCTGGAATAATAAAGATGTATAAGGTACTGAAATCACAATATTATTGGAACAACATTAAAAGAAAAATGGCTGAGTTTATTTAGAGATGCATCACTTGTCAGTAGGTTAAGGAATAGTACATGAGGACAACAAGTATGCTACAATCTTTATAAATTTCCCTATGGAAATAAGAGAAGAAAGCTATGAATTTTGTAACAGTTCTACCAAGGATGGGTCAACAACATGATTCCATGTGGTTTATATTGGAGTGTCTAACAAAGTCATTACATTTTATACCTATTTGTGAATCTTATATGGTGGAATAATTATCAAAAATCAATATTTTAGAAGTGTTAAAAAGGCATGGAATAATAGTTTTGATAGTATCAGACCGAGATTTGATGTTTATGTCTTGTTTCATAAAATCCATGGAGTAATCCCTTAGAACATAGTTGACTATGAGTATAGATTACCATCCTCAAATGTATGAAAAATATAAGAGGACAATCCAAATGACAGAGAACATGCTTAGATATTGTGTAATATATTATGGTGGATCATGGGAGTATCACATAACATTAGTAGATTTATCATATAATAATATTTACAAGGCCTCAAAACATATGGATCCTTTTGTAGAATTATATGGGAGTCCTTATTTTTCTCTACTTTATTTGGTGGAAACAGGTGAGACCTCACTGGTGGGACTCAACCATGTGGTAGATACAATGAGTAAGATTCAGTTGATTAGAAAGATGTTGAAGATGGATTAGAGTCATCATAAATCATATAAAGATCATTTTCGATGACCATTTTCATTTGAGGTGAGTGATCATGTGTTCTTGAGAATCTATCCAAGGATTGGCTATCATCATTTTTGTAATACTGAAAAGTTATCCCTAAGATAAATAGTCCATTTTGGATACATTAATGAGTTAGTGAGGTGGAATATCAGATAGATTTTCCACCAAGGTTTATTTCAATGCATAATGTGTTTAATGTATCTCAATTGAAGAAGTATCAACCTAATCCAAACAATGTGATTTGATGGGATCAGGTGGACCTAGTGTTAATTAATATTTGGTTCATGTGAAATTGCGAAGTTAAGATGATTGTATTGTTAAGAGGGGGGGGGGAAATCCGTGAGATTTTTTTCTTTTATGTTTCCTTGATACAAACTTGACCTCCTATTAAAGATTTCATTCACTGCTGAAAATAATTCAAACACACGTCCCAAGGAACGCAAGTAATTATAAGGTGCACTATTAAATAATAATAACTACATCTTTGGTATGTTTTGGAAATGATCAAATACCAAAAAAAATCCAGAAAAAATTATGTATTAGAATACAATGAGTTGGATATAACCTTTCAATAATGTATCAATTTGAAGATAATTCAAAAGTGCATGTCCAACCTCCTAGAAAAAATAGGGGAAAACAATATTTTTGTAACAATGCATGTTACCTGTACTTCTTTTCATCTTCAAAAATGTATTCCTTTCGAAATAATTCTTCAATTTCATACCCCGATGAGGGTATGAACTTCAAGGACATTGATAAGGAAAACTTAGTCAGATTTTCCCAGTGTGTTTTTCTCAGTCTGATTCTTCCCAGTATGATTCTCCCAATACAATTCTCCCCAATACAATTCTTCTTGGTACAATTATTTCCAATACGATTATCCCAATATGATTATTTCTAATATTATTATTCTTGATAAAATTCTCCTCAATACCATTCTTCCTAATATGGTTATCAATACAAAAAGTACAACACTACCTGAGTATGATTGAGGAAATTTAGAACTTCTTCTTATTTAGTCTGGAAATCCCAATACGGAAATCCCAACCTGATTATCTAGCATGATAAAATTATATATTGAATAAAATTGACAAGCTGGATATGATAGACATCTGAATATGATGATTATTGAATACAATGATCAGCTAAATAACATTGCAATCTTGGCTCTTCTCCTTTCACTTATTCCCGTCAAAACTTCTTCAACAAAATCTCAATACATAAAAATTCTTCTCTCCCTAGAAAGTTGGAGCTTCTCTCTCTTATATCATGAACAATAAACCATTGTCAGTTCTCTTAAATGTAAGATGTACTTCTCTTCTTTTATAGGTGACCCATGAGTGGTTTGGGTGGGAATCCCAAAATCTGTTCCAATCAAATAAATTCACACAAATCATTATTTCCCTTAAATCTCAACTGAATGTTTGACTTCATCGACTCTTCTTGAATCTTATCGAATCTTCTTCAACCTTCATCTCTTATTCCCTCATTCTTTTCAAAATCCAATCCGAATTCCATTTTTGAATCCAATTTTCTCAATCCAGTTTCTTAAAAATAATGCTCTATACCAATTTAATATATAAATAAAGAAATGGAATTATCTTTCATCAATCTACTTCAAATTATTCACTTATTTTCTTGACTTAATTGAAATATAGAAGAATTCAACTCTGATATGATGGATCTTGACCCACTTGAAGAAACAAAACATCTTCATCAATTTCAAACGCTCTCTTTGACAGCACATATACTCAATTCATTCAAATCTGCACACCCTTGATAAAAACATTCGAAAAAATCAGTGTTTATTTATCTCTTCCATCGGTTAATTCATTTAACCATCTCAAATGGTTGACTATATTGCTACTCGGTCTCTTTTATTATGATTTTCATAAACTTCATCTCAATTACCTTCCCATCGATCTTTTTTTGAAAAACATTCTTCCTGAATATAATGAAAAAAAACAATAGACTAGTGTTAAGCGCTTCAAATTCAACAATTTCCTTCATTCAAAAACTTGTGCTTGTATCATGACTTCCTTTAGGAATTTGGGTACATTTTAGAACAACTTTATCATCATCACACCTACAATATAATGTACTGAAATATTTCAAAAAATCTAGAAACCATCATTCTTTCCAAATTAGCCGGAATATGAATTTCCAGAATTCATTTTCCCTGAATAAGATAAAAATGATTACAACCAGCATGATTATGATCAATTTGAATAGGATTTTCATAACCCATTCCTATTACCATCTATATCCAATCAATATGAATACAATTGGCCTAATTATGATCCTTTAGAGCATGATTGGAATGGATAAGATAATCCTATGTATTATTTCCCTTGATATGATCATTCTGAATATTATTGGGCTAGATACAATCATTCCCCTTTTCTTTCATTAGGCTCTCATCACTAGTTCTCCAATCAACTTATGATTTATGTGAAATAAAAATAAAAAAATCATCATCACATTTGTTTTATAATTTTCATGTTGACTATGATTCTCTCATTACGATCGAATCTTCCACACTAGATTCAGAGTGAATCTGATGAACCTTTACTTCGTGAAAGATACATTCTCAAAAAGATTGTCGTTTTTATTCTAGATTCCATATGAATCTGATGTGACTTTTATTCCATACAAATTTTCATGAATTTGAAGGACCTTTTCTAGCATTGTAAGTCTAATTATATTGAATATTATTGTTAGTCTGGATTTCAAAAAAAATGAGGTGATTTCATTTTCCTCTTTGGCAGAAAAACCAATCACCAATTGAATATGATTTCTACCAGCTTTGAACATTGTTATCACGATTGTATTGAATCATCCAATTGTTCTGGATCCAATTGAAAACTTTATTCAATCTAGATTTCCATCCATCATCTCTCAATATACTTTCTTTATTCAACATTATAAAACATTCTTCAATTTGAATTTCTATCCTTCATCTTCTCAGTATACTTTATTTCATCAACATAAGAAACATACTAATCTATTGCAAACAAATACAACCAAAACACAACTTGGGCTTATCATCATGTACTAGTTAAAATTTCTGGATAATAAATAGAATGTTTTGTATGGAAGAATCATCAGCCTAGTGTGTGTTTTAGGTAAACATGGTTGAATTTAGAAGGAAACATGGGAACATGAAAAAGAAAGGTTGGATCAATGGACCAAACTCTTTCAAGGAAATGGGAGTTTTCAAAATTTTGAGGACAGAAAGACCAATGGTGGGGAGAATATAGCACCCCCAGTTTCAGGTAATTGACTATTTTTATGTATTTTAATTATTTAAAATGTTCAAGTTATGTTTTAGGATGAATGGATGAGATTTGGTCTATTTTTAGGCTTTTATGGAGGTGTATGGTATGGGTACGGTTAGTAGAAAATGTGAAACGCCTGTAGGAAACCATGAAAGGGAAATAGTAGTCACAGGGTAGGTGAAAAGTTGGTGCATAGTTTAGAAAACTCATAAAAATTCCCAGGAGAAACCATGAAATACTATACATAGGGGAATAAAATGATTAGGGAATGATTTTTCTATCAATGCGAGCCAACCACGTGAGTTGAAGATTGAGGTAGTAGCTAATGCATAGTTAATGCACAGTTTGTATAATCGTGTTCCCAAACCATGCACTGTGAAAAATTAGATCTAAAAATTGTTGATCTAATTTTATTTGCACCCTTAATCACTCATTTTCCCCTAATATTACCATCACATGAATTCCTCTTCCCCTAGAGGCTTGAGAGGCGATTTCATTTGATATAGGAGAAAGGTTTAGGAGATTGGAATCCCATTGGAGATCTATATTCACCCATAAGTGCTCTTTCTTTATCGTTATTCACAAATTGATACTTCTACTCCCTTCTAAAACTATAGATCTAGTATGTAGAGGACATATCTACGTTTTATCAAGGGAATATTAATGAGATTTTGTTAAATTTGTTGAAGGGAACCAGATTTAAGGCCAGATTTAGGAGTTTCAAGTAGGGTTTTTGAAGTTGTTGTGTCGTTCTTCATTTTTTCCAATGTTTGGGAGGTATGAATATTCCCAATCCACAACCATTGATTAGAAATTGAAGTCCTCATTTCAAATTTATTAAATTTACAAAAAATTTTGTGTGAATGATGTGGCCCAATTTTAACTCTTTGTCCACATCCTTTTATTATTTTTTTGTTACTTTTTAAATTCCAAATTGATATTTTTTATTTAATAATTTGTTTATTGTGATTTCTGGTACATTAATTTGTAAAACAATCATTTTTTATTTAAATCATATTTTTTGGTGAGTAATTGTGTTATTTTAAAATTAAATAACCCTTGTTATTTTAACATTCATTTTTTTGATTTTTTATTTTTTTTCATTATTTTATTATTTAGTCAGTCCTTTTAATTAATTTATTAATTATTTTTAATTTATAAAAAAATAACACATTTTAATTTTTAATTCTTATTTATTTTAATAATTTAATTATTTTTACAACTTAATTTTATTCAATTCATATTTTTCTTCACTAATTAATTCTTTGACTAATTAATTGATTAATCAGTGACTCTAAATGTTTTAATTCGTTTTAAATTAATTTGTTTATAATATTTAATGCAATTAAATTCACTATTTTAAATAATTCCAAATTTATTTTTTTATTTAACTTATGTTTGTTTTATTGATTTTTATTCTTTTTGTTAATTCATTGGACTAATTTTATTAATTCATTTTTAGTTTTAGTAAATTCTTTTACTTTTTGGTGTTTTGTTGCTTGTTTTGCAGGAGAATTGTGGCACCGTGGCCGCACCACCATTTCACATGTAGTTGTACCATTTCCTCATCACACTGTCTCACCCGGCCTGATATGGTGACAACGGTTCCACCTATCTTCACGGTGCCACCGTATTCTATATTCTCCCACACTGTGCCACCATCCCCCGCTAAACTTCTCCCCCTCTCTCCCACAAAACCCAAGCTTCCCCCTAGCCGATCTTATCCCTCGCCGAACCAGACCCCCCTCTTCACTTTTCTTTCTTCTTTTTTGTTTTTATTTTTATTATTATATAACATATAACATTATATATATATATATATATTATGTAATATATATCATATACTATAAAATAATAATACTAGGCGTGTAATAATAGTATATAAGATTATATATATAATATGAATTTCTTATAGATCATAATAATACATGTTATTAATTAAATACAGTAGTTATTTTATATTAATACTAATATTAGGTATTATAATATATACATATATATAATTATTTTCATTAATTTCATGTAGTGATATTAAAATATATTATATATTTAATAGTTTCATTTTGTTTCTGATTCAAGTGTGTTTTTGTTGTTCCATGTCGGGTGAGGGTTTTGGCTCGACGAATGTTTCTCATTCATTCAGTTAGAAGAAACTGGTCCGGTGACTAGTGCAGAAGAAGTAGATCTATGAAATCTCTACATAGAGGTCGAGGAACACTTCAGGCGGGATTCTAGAGAGTTATTTTGGTCGAGCGGATGTAGGGGAGCACGTCACATGAGGAGGTGAAAAATTAGCCTAGGGGATCAAGAATTCATAGGGGCATTCAGTGGGGACGCGACGAAACTTCTCCACTTCGACTTCATACTTCCACTCCCATCATCTATCTATAGCCATTGAGTGATCCCTCAAGTCTAGACCACTTCCTAGGAGTAGATTTCAGGAATTGGTGCAAAACAACACGATCCCACAACTCAATTTCTAGGGTGGGACATCGAGCACACTCATGCACCTCATGCACCATTGAGTAGCAGGAATCAAAGTTTTATGGAGTTCAACCAGGGAGGCGAATATTTTTCTCATTGCTCTATTTTGTAAATTTTCTTTCATTATGAACATCCTTGTGTTTAACTCTTTTAATTTGTTGAAGTCGATCATGATGCTAGGCTATTCTTATTTGGGGTAATAGGCTGGACAACTAGAGTTGTTGATATATTGTTTATCCATTCATTTTATACTGGATATATCTCTCTTTCTCACATCATCTGGACTATTATTTTATTTAAAATGTCACGTACTAGTGAAAACTGGTCTTAATTGGAACCAATTTCTAACTATTTTCAACATGAGGATTTAACTCAAATGTCAGTAAATATCAAGAGAGAGAGAGATTTATTGAGTTCAAATGACAAGTTGAACCTGGTGAATTATTCTTTTTAACCATTGCTTGATCGAATGATTTCTACAATTAAGATAACTGTAGATGTTATTTAGTGAAATGTTTTCCAAATGACAAATATGGCCAACTGATTTCAATTTGATCCAGATCCTTTGATTTTAATGCATAAATAAGGAGAAAAATAATATTAAAGCCAACCAGTTCACCTTGCACTCACCTGTTCACATTCACTTCCTAAAAAAATCATTTTCACTCAATCCACTTGGCCACCACCAATTTATTTTGTTGGGTTTTGTGTGTGTTTTTATTTATTTTGTTTTTTTAGTAGGTCACCAAGAAAAACATTAGGTCTCTCTATGGTTCGACCATGTATTTCCACTGTTCTAAGTAGTAAGTAGGTTATAATTTTTAGTTTTTCACCCATGCCCAATGATGCACAAGGATGATAATTTTTGTGTTGTTTCTAGGGGGCATGTGAGCTATAAAAAAATAGAACAAAAATTCACATATTAAAAGAAAAGAAAAAAAAATCAGAAAAAAAAACAACTCAAAAAAATATCCAAAAAGATAATTCAAAAAAATTGTGAACTTACTACATGAAAACTAGTTCTACATCTGAATACTTAGTACATGGTAATCCTGAAATTGATAAGAACCTCAAGGAATTGAAAAAAAAAACAAGATCAAAATAGAAGATAATAGAAATAAAAACAGGAACAATACACTCCCTGAAAATTTGAACCAACATGGAATGATGAATCCACCTGGAAATGAGATAGCTTAGAGGCACAATTTGAGAGAGTTCTTTATACCTTCAGTATCTAGTAACCCTTCATGAATTTGGCACTCTCCCAGGTCCAGGAATTATGAAATGAATAAATTCGTGCACAATCAGCTTCCTACTTTCAATGGATTTCTTAGCTAAGAATCTCTTGACTTCATTAGAGCCATCTATTGTAGTATCCAACAACTTCCAATTAGGGGTCTTACTGAGGAAGATCTTAAATTGAGAGTGATCCCCTTATTCCTAAAGGGAAATGCAAGGTCCTAGTTTCAACAACTAGAGAAAGAAATCTTTGTCACCCGAGATCAAGTCTATAATGCTTTCACAATGAAATTTTATCCAAAAAGGTTGACATCAGAAAATAGAAACAAAATCACTGAATTCCTTCAAGATGAAGGATAACTATTCCATGAATCCTGGGACAGGTTTAGAGGTTTTCTTAGGCAGTGTCCAAACCATCAATGTACACCCCAATTCCTCATGGACACCTTCTACAATATCTCACCCCTTACCACCAAGCCTTGGTGGATCATTCTTCTAAAAGAGACTTTAATGATAGGACTGTAGAGGAGCTCAAAAAAATATTCAACAAACTAGCTCAAAACTACCATCACAAATGCTCTAGGGGAAGAACGATTTTTAGGAAAGAACCAAGTACTATCCCTCAAGATGAATCCCAAGATACTAGTTTTTTCAATGAAAATACCCTTAATAACCTTAGGGAGCAGTGCCACTACTATGTCATGTATGGTCATTCTCAAACATGTTGTACAAACATTGATATGCCTATCTACCCTTTTGAGAATTCAAACTTTTTCGGCTATGGTCATTGGATTCATCTTAGGGAAGACCCTTTTTCAAACACCTACAATCAGGGGTATGGGAACCATCTGGACTTGTCTTGGAGGGAGCATGGATTTTTCAACCTGTTGCACCTCCTGGATTCCAGCAGCCTCCTAGGCAGCAATTCCAACCCCTACCACAACATAAGGATGAGCCATCCAACACTAAAGATGTGGTGAGAGACATGTTCCATTAGTTTTATGGGAGGTTTGAGGAAAAAAATACTAAAAACGATTATGATAAGGATCAAATGGATTCCAGAATGACAAAATTGGAAATTCAAATGGGGATGTTTTCTAGAGATGTAGGAAGTAGAAACAAAGGAAGGCTTCCCTTCACCACTTAAGACAATCCTTGGGAGAATTTCATGGATGTGTCCACCATAAGTGGTCTCCAAATAAACCAAGTTTCTTGGAAAGAACCCCAAAATGTTGAAAATGAAAAACCAGATGAAGCTGAGAACTGAAAACTGGAAAAACATAAATCTGGTAAACTAGATAGCAGCACTGGAACCCCTCCTACTATTCCAGATCAGAAACCCAATTAAAATTGCTTGAAAAACAATTAAAATAACGGGAAGACCATGCTTTAAGAATAAAATGTATGGCTTCCCCCAATTTTGAGAAAATTCTTCCCTGTCATTCCATTTTTTGAGAGAATAAAGAAACCAACTCATGATTCTGAACTGTTGAAATTATTCAATGTGGTTAAAAATCTCAACATTGATATCACATTCTTGGAAGCCTTGGTTAAAATACCATCATATATTAAATCACTTATGAAAACATTTTAAACAAAAAAGACATTGGAAAATTTTTCCACCAATATCATAACAGAGGAGTGTAGTGTTGTATTGCAGAATAGGATAACTCCTAAGCTTCAGGACCTAGGAAACGTTGTCATCCCTTGAACCTTTGGGGATAGAGGTTATATGTTCAATTGTTTATGTGATTTGGGTGCTAGTATTAATCTGATTCCCTATCACTTTTTCATCACATAAGACTGGAAGATCCCTAGCCCACCATTATAATGTTACAGCTTGTAGATAGATCCATTACTCAACTAGTGGGTTGGGTTGATGATTTGTTAGTGGGAGTAGGAAAACTCTTTTTACCAGTTTAATTCCTCATCCTTGATATAGATTGTGTCCAGGAGGTCCCTATCATTCTTTTCTGGACCTTTTTAGCCGAAGGGGGAGCTGTGATAGATGTCTCTAAGGGGAAAATGATTTTAAAATTGGGTGAATAGAAATAAGAATTCAATGTGTTTTAGAAAATTTAAGAAACCACCCACCCAATATTCCCCAAAGATGAGATGTTAGTTGTTGAGATTAGTGCTGATAAGGATGAAGAGGAGTTCCTAAGGATGATAGATAAAATAAATAGTGAACTGGAAATCCTTGCTGCCAATTGCATAGGGATAAACTCAAGTAAGAAGAGAAAATCTGTTGATGAGTTTGAGGGAGAGATTTTAGAGAACATAGATGTGATTTTTTCAGAACACTTTCTTACCTCGAGAGATGCGTCTAAGTTTGAGGATGACTTTTCAGGAAGATCTAGTGATGAGGGGGAAGCCTTCTTTACTGCCATCTTCAAGAGGAAGCATGACGAACTTGGGCCACCTAGGCCCAAGTGGCTCCCCTCAAGTGAGTCACCACCAACCCTTGAACTCTAGTTCCTCCCTTCCCGTCTCAAATATTCCTTTTTAGGAGACACATCCACCATTCGTGTGATCATTTCATCTAACATAGAGGTAAGTAAAGAGAAAAATATGCTTAGTGTTTTAAAGAATTACAAGTCTCTCCTTGGCTGGTTGATTGCTGATATCTAGGGGATAAGTCCAGCCTTCTGCATGCATAATATTCCCATGGAACCTGAGTGTAATCCTAGAGTATAATCCCAAATAAGAATCAAACTAAACATGAAGAATGTTGTGAGAGAAGAAGTTATTAGTTTGATTGATGCTGGAATAATTTTCCCATTTCTCATATCCCCTAGGTAGGTTCTGTCCAAGTGGTACCCAAACAGAGTGCAGTGACAGTGGTCACTAATTAGAAGAATAAACAAATCCATACAAGGGCATTGAATAAATGGAGAGTTTATGTAGACTACATAAATTTGAATGCTGCCACAAGAAAGGACCACTTTACCATGACATTTTGCGACCAAATATTAGAGTGATTGATAAGTAATGATTTTTTCTACTTTCTTGATGGTTATTCTATTTACAACCTGTTTTCCATTTCACCATAGGACTAAGAGGAAAACACCTTCACCTTTCCATTTGGGACATTTTCCTACCGGCGGATGCCCTTTGGATTGTGTAGTGATGCTACCACTTTTTAGAGTTGTATGATGGAAATATTCTTAGACATGAATGAAATGATAATTGAAGTGTTCAAGGATAGGTTTTCTATTATGGGAACTAATTTTGAGAACTGTCTCAAAAATCAATAACTTGTGTTGGAGAGATTCCAAGAGACCAAATTGGTCTTAAATTGGGAAAAGCGCTAATTCATGGCTACTGAAGGCATAGTTTTAGGATACAAGGTATCTAAGAGGGGCCTGGAGGCTGATAAAGCAAAATTTGAGGTTATTAAATAGTTTACCCCACCTGAAAATTTCAAGGGAATTAGATGTTTTTTTGGGTAATGATGGGCTTCATAGGAGGTTCATTAATGACATTTTTAAGATTATTAGAGCCCTGTGCTTATTAATGGTTAAGGATAAACCCTTTTTCTTTGATGAGAAATGTCTAGAGACCATTAATTTGCTTAAGGAGATGTTGACTGCTTCACCTATAATAACAGCTCCTGACAGACATCTTTCCTTTGAGGTGATGTGCGATGCTAGAGATTTTGTAGTAGGATCTGTTTTGGGGTAGAGGAAATATAGGCAGTTTGATGTTATTTATTATGCCATCAAGCTTCCAAACGATTCCCAAAAGAATTATTCTACCACTGAAAAATAGTGGGATCCTGTCATGTTTTATTTGGAAAAGTTCATGCAGTACTTGATAGGATCAAGGGTCTTCATTTTATAAGATCATGCAGCCCTAAAGTACTTGATGGCTAAAAAGGATTCAAAACATAGAGTCGTGAGATGGAATTTGCAGTTGTAGGAGTTTGAATTAGTGATTAAGGTTAAGAAAGGGGTCTATAATGTTGTTTCAGATCATTTTTCTAAGCTACCCAACACCACAAGTGAGGAACCAAGAGAGATAAACACTTCTTTCCCTGATGAATAATTGTTTGCTACTTCTGTGAAAAAATATTCTTGGTTTGTAGAATATGCAAAATTTTTGGCAATTTGAGTCATGCCTAAGGATCTCTCACAAAACCAGATGAAGAGGATAATATCTGATCTGAAATATTATATTTGGGATGAACCTATTCTCTTTAAGAGATGTGCTGATGGGATATTGAGAAGATGTGTGGTTGAGGATGAGATGTGGCCTATACTTGAGAGATTCCATTCATCACCTTGGGGTGAAAAAAATGGTGGAGAAAGGGCTGCTCAGAAGGTCCAATAGGATTGTTTTTATTGGCCAACATTGTTTAAAGATGCTAGGAGTTTAGTTATTGGATGTGAGAAATGTCAAATGTTGGGAAATGTTGGAAGAAGGTAGGAGCTACCACAAAAATGAATTATTGAGGTTGAAATATTTGATGTGTGGGGATTGGACTTCATTGGACCATTCCCATAATCTTATGGTATTGAGTACATCTTTGTTAATGTTGACTACAATTCCAAGTAGGTTGAGGTAGTGGCTCTGCCCAACAATTCAGCTGATAGTGTTGTGAAATTCATAAATTAAATATATTTTCCAGGTTTGGTGTTCCTAGAGAATTAATCATTGATAATGGAACTCACTAAAAGAATTATATGTTAAAATTATCAATGGAGAAGTATGGGTGCTCAAATAGGACATGCACCACTTACCACCCACAGTCCAGTGGGTGGGCACAAGTTTCAAACAGAGTACTCAAACAGATTTTAGAGAAAACAATTTCCATCATTAGGAAGGACAAGTCATGGAAGTTGGATGAGGCCCTCTAGGACAACAGAACTTCTTATAGGAATCCTATAGGGATGTTACCATACATGGTTATCTTTGAAAAAACATTTCATCTGCCTGTTGAGTTACAACAAAAATCTTATTGGGCAGTGAAGGTTCTTAACTTTGATTTCAAGTCTACTGGTGAGAGGAGACTGTTAGATCTGAGTGATCTGGAGGATATTAGAAGAGAATCCTATGAGAATTCTGAGATATAAAAATAAAGAACAAATGTTTTTTGTGACTGAATCATTCAAAATAGAAAATTCAAGGTTGGTGAGAGGGTCCTGATTTTCAATTCTAGATTGAAGCTGTTCCTGGGAAAGTTTAAGACCAAGTGGTCATGTCCCTTTACCATTTTTAGATTTTTGGATAATGGAGCTATTAAGATAGTTGGATAATATAATCAATCTTTTTTGGAAAATTTTCAAAGAATAAAGAACTTATTTGAAGGGAAGCAAATGGGCTTGGCTGGCATATCTCTGTAGGAAGAATGAGCTGTCTCAAGTCTAACTGATGATTATAAACTCAGTGTTTCTTGGGAAATAAACCATGGTTGCATAGTTGTTTTATTTTTACACATGTTTTCAATAAATAAAATATAACTCTTCTTACTTCAATATGTTGTTTGATGTTGTGACTGTCTGATGGTGCCTCGTGATTTGTTGCTGATTTTGAGAGAGAGAGTTTTAGTTGCTAAAAACTCAGTAAAGCAAAAAAGATGTTTCCCAAAGAATCATATGGATAACATTTCTTGCTACTCACTCCCTTGGTTTACTTTTCTTGAACTTAAAATGGTACATTATTATTTTACTTCTTTAAACTTGAAGGTTATCTAAGAAGAGTAATCACTCAGTGCTAATGAAGATGATCTATGTATGGAAATCAGTGTTAAAACTTCAATAATTTAGGGAAGTGTTGTTATATTCTTATTAGTTTTAATTATTTTCTTAATCTTCACTAATCTTCTACTATGAATTATGTGTGGGGGAGTCCCCTGATTTCCTATGAAAAGTGAATCTCTTTTTCATGGGAGTTTAGTTTCTATCCTCCAGAGTGTTGAAAATAATTAATTTGAGCTAATTTTTGAAACATGCATGAACATAATACTTTCAATTTAATTATTTTGTTGATGAAAAATATTTTTAATAATGCAAATTTTTGAAGTAAATTGATATAATCTTTTGTATTCTCTTAAAAATTAAAGGCATAAAATTTTTAAAAGTTGAACTGAACTTTTTTCTGGTGATGGTTGGTGGGGTTGGGTTATTATTTTGTTTTTATTAGTTTGTGTTTCTATTTTATTTTTCTTTTTTTGTGTGGCAAAGAAAATTTTTGAACCTTATTTCTACGCCCTAAATATCCATTTTAAGGTGAAATGTCCATATATTTTGAAATTAAACTGTCTCCCACCTAGAGAGTCAACATTGGGGACAGTGTTGGGTTTTATATGTGGGAGAGAGGGGTCATTATAGCGACATTTGTGTCATTTCAAATTCCCCATTCATGAACCGAAGTTAGTTTTAAAAAAATGGTCAAAAGTTTTCAAAAGTTTTTCAAAATATTTCCAAAAATTTTAAATTACTTCGTCACTTTATGGTCATTGGAGGTTCACTGGTACTTAAATTATGTCATTCTTAGTGGGGAACTGATTGCTGGATGTTGAGAGTGACTCTTAGCCAGAAACAGTTAATCATGAGGGATCACCGAGTCAATTATTCATTGTTTTATGAACCTTTCTGTTTAGGAACTGAGGATGGGAGCTTGACAATATATGTTTTGTGGAATAAGTATCATGAATTAGGGTAACTATAATTTTTCATTGGAACCTAGGGGAATCAATTTTTTTTGGAAAAATAATAATATTCTATCACTTTCAGAAGTCAACTCGATTGATTGTTAATTAAGTCCTTTGTAACTTGAGTAAAATGGGTAAATGGGATCCCATAATGAGTATCTGAGACAAGGTTCACTAGGTGCATTTCTATGAATAAATAAATCCAATTTCAATCTTAATAAGTGCTATGAATAGTGCACTGCACATGGAATATGGTTGGTAAAAATTAAAATAAAGTGCCCTTGTCAAAAATGAATTCATTAAGGTGAGGGGAATTTTGAACCCCTATAAAGAAGGGAGCAATTTACTTGGTTAAAATTTATTTGAGTTGAATCAATAAAGTGATAAAATTAATGGAATTTAATTTTTAGACCTCAGGATACGGTGAGAATGGAAGGTTCTCTTGGTTACGTTTTGAATTCCACTTCATCTAACCTGTCAACACTCCTTGAATCAGAACTTGAATTGGAAATTAAAGTAGTATAGTTAATGAGTATACATAAGAGCCATGAAATACATGGCAGTGTATAAATGTGTGAGGCTTTTGACTTCTAGGGAGTATTTGAAGCTAAGAGGGACATCATTTTTTAACACCCTTGAAAATCCTGACCCACTGTTTGGTGATATTCCTCTAGGTATTAAATCTTACTCATGCTCTTTTTTGAACTGAACTCAGAAATCATCATTTTGTTGTTAAGTCAAATGCCTGTATTTGTTTGAGGAAAAAAATAGTTTTAAGTGTGAGTGAGTTTGATATGGCCCTGTATTAACTGCTTTTTCCACATTCCTTTAATATTTTTTATTAACTTTTTATTTCCAAAATGTTTTTATTAAATAATTTGTTTGTTTTAATTTATTGTACATTAATTTCTAAACAAATTATTTTTTATGTAAACCATTTTTTGGTTATTTATTGTTTTATTTTAAAATTAAATAATCCATGTTATTTTAACTTTCATTTTTCATTTTTTCTTTTTTTCATTATTTTATTATTTTTTCAGTCCATTAAATTAATTTATTATTTATTTTTAATTTATAAATAAATAACACATTTTAATTTTTAATTTTTAATTTTTTTAATAATTGAATTAGTTTAATAAATTAATTTTATTCAATTAATATTTTTATTCATTAATTAATTCTTCAATTAATTCTTTAACAAATTAATTGGTTAATTAGTGACTTAAAATGTTTTAATTCATTTTGAAATATTTTTTTTATTATATTTAATGCCAATAAATTCTTTATTTTAAATAATTCACATTTAATTTAATTATTTAACCAAAATTTGTTTTATTTATTTTTATTTTTTTGTTAATTCAATTGACTGATTTATTAATTAATTTTTAGTTTTATTAAATTATTTTAATTTTTGTTGTTTGGTGTTTGTTTTGTAGGAGAACTCTGGTAATGTTTCCACCCTTCACGGTGCCACCATTTCACATGTAACTGTGCTACCGTTTCCATATCACACTATCTCAATCCTTATCACACTATCTCAACCCACATATGGTGGCACCCTTTCCACCTATCTTCACGGTGCCACCGTATTCTTTCTTCACCCACACTATGCCACCGTCCCCTCATAGTGCCTCAATTGATGTCCCAGTGCCACACCTCCTTTTTTCCTTACAACAACCCTGAGTCTACCCTCACAGTTCCATAACCATTCTATCTCCCTGCCTTCATCCATCCACCTAAATCATTTCCTCCAAACCACAACCAGTCATAGTAATACTAATCAATGAATTCTTACCACAACAGATTCCATAAAAGCAACAACAACAACAATAGTTTGATGAACTTTAAGAGAAATCTATAACCCACGATCGCCATTCTAGATATGAAGAAATCAGAATTTATGTAGAAGAAGATCCAATCCATATTTTCTTACCCTGCTCTCCACCCTACCCTGCCTCTTACCATTCAACTGAACCGAACCACCTTCTCGGCCCTGAGCCGCAACCTTACGAGTTGAACCGAGAGCCCAGACCCTCGTTTTCACCGTCAGTACCACTCCCAATCATCATGAACCACACCCGAGATGGCCCCCACTTTAAACCCTATATAACAGGGACCTAACTGTGATTCAAAGCCCCCTCCCTCTGAACTAATCCTCAATTCTAGCCACTGCTACCCTATGTTGGAATTGTCTAGCTGCATGGTAGGTGGCTGGTGCACCTACCTCACCAACCAAGGACTTCAAACAAGGCTACTGCACATGCAGTCCCTATTTTTGGCAGCCATGGGAGAAGTCCATGGTAGGTGGATGATTGGTGAGAGTTGTGTCAAACTTGAAACCTCCCACCATGGCTATTTAAGGAGATCCAAGGGAGCTTCCTTCTTCATCACCAATTCAATCCAAGAGAGCTACATTGTATCCAAAGAGATCCAGGAGAGATCCATGTGATAGAGAGAGAGATAAGTGTAGCGAGGGAGTTTTGTAAATGCTTTGTTCTTGGTGAAATAAAGGTAGATTTCTCCCTCCATTTTTCTCTCTTCATGGTCAGTGAACCACAACACCCTAACCCCTTCAGCAGACTCCGACCATGCTCACTGTGCCGCCCTCCATTAGCCCCAAAGCCACCAATTCACACTCAGACCCCAGACCCCGTTGATCTTCACTCCCTCACCCCACAAAATAGAGATTACCCCTTGCTCCTCTTCTCCCTCACCAAACCAGACCCCCTCTTCATTTTTCTTTTTCTTTTTGCTTTTTATTTTATTTTATTATAACATATAACATAATATATATATATATATATATTATGTAATATATATCATATACTATAAAATAATTATAATATGTGTATTAATAATAGTATATAAGCTTATAAATATATTATTAATTTATTTTATGTCATAATAATGTATGTTATTAATTAAATAAAATATTTATTATATTAATACTTATATTAGGTATTCTAATATATATATATATATATTATAAGTATTTTCATTAATTTTAATTATTGATATTAAAATATAGTATATATATATATAATAGTTTCAATTTGTTCTAATTCATGTGCATTTTTGTTGTTCCATGCAGGGGGAGGGTTGTGGCTCGGCATGCATGATCCATTCATTCAGTCAGGAGAAAATGCCCCAGTGACCAACGTAGAAGAAGTAGAACTGTGAAAGCTCCACATGGAGGTCAGGGAACACATCAAGTGGGATTCCAAATAATTATTTTTGTCGAGCAGAGGAGGGGGATCATGCCACATGAGGAGGTGAGGAATTAGCCCAGGGTATCAAGCATTTACAGGGGAATTCAATGGGGCTCAACGACACTTCTCCACTTCGAATTCATACTTCCACTCCCATCATCCATACATAGGTATCCAATGATCCCACAAGTCTTCTCCACATATAGGGAGTAGATTCCATGCAATGGAGAGCAGAACAATATTCCACATATCGATTCCCAGGGCGGGACATCGAGCACACTCCAACACCTCATCCACCATTGAGTAGCAGGAATTGGAGTTTTTTGGAGTTCAAGAAGGGAGAAAAATATTTTTCTCATTGCTCTCTTTTTGTGAATTTTCCTTCATTATGAACATCCTTTTGTTTAACTCTTTTAATTTTTTCAAGTAAATCGTGATGCTAGTATAACATTCTTTGGGGGAATAGGCTGTTTGGCTAGAGTTTTTGGTCAATTCTTTAAGCATTAATTTGTTATTGAATATCTCTCTCTTTCTCACATCATCTAGACAATTATTTTATTTAAAATGTCAAGTAGTAATGAAAACTGGTCTTGATTGGAATCAATTTCTATCTAATTTAAACAAGGGTATTCAACCGAAATTTTAGTAAAGATCAAGAGAGAGGGATATTCCCTGCATTCAAATGACATGTTGAACCCATCAAATTCCAATTTTTAACCATTGCTTGATCGAATGATTTCTACAGTTGAGATAAATATAGAGTTTATTTAGTCAAATGTTGACTAGATGATAAATCTAGCCAACTGATTTCAATCAAATCTAGATTCTTTGATTTAAATGCATAAATAAGGAGAAAACAATATTGAAGCTAGCTAGTTGATTTCCCCTTCTCTATCATATTGGTTGCTCAAGATTATTCCCAGTACTTATTAACTACATGTTGTTTGTACTACCCCCTTGAACTCACCAGTTCACCTTAACTTCCTCACACACTGATTTTGACTCACTCCACTTCACCAACACCAACTGGTTTTGTGGATTTTTGTGTGTGTTTTTGTTGTTTTGTTTTTTTGTTGATCACTAAGCACAACATTAGGCCTCTTTGGGGTTCGAACCTATCTTTCCACTATTCTATGTAGTAAGTCAATTATAAATTTTAGTTTGTCACTCGCACTCAATGATGCATGAGCATGTAGTGAACCATGGTTTGATTAGATATAAATTATCATTTGAATTTTGGTTTTAAAAATCATGGGAATTTGATGAATTTTTGGAAAAATATTTTTTTAATAATTTTTTAAATCATGGTTTTAAAATTATAGTTGGTTTGATGCAAGTAAAGTATTTATTGAAATGATTTGAAAGGGAAGTAATTATTTTATTGAAATGGGTTAAAATGACTTGGTAATAATGGTTGGGCATGAGTTTAATGGGATGGATAATGGTTGTGAAGTAACACCATCAAAGTGAGGAAGTATGGATATGAATTACCACCATCAATGGTAACACCAAACTTGTGTGTGTGTTGTGTATGTGTATTGACATGGAAAATTATATTCCAAATAATCAATTAATAAATGGTTTAATGAACTTAATAATGTTTTTTCATGAAAAACCTTTGTGGTAGCTTTTTGATGCTTTCTTTGGAAAAATGGTTTTACAATTTTTTTATAAAATGTTTTCATTACTTAATTTTTTATAAAATGTTCCAAATTTTTTTTATTGTAGTTTCATGAGTTGGAAATTCATTAGTGAAATCCTACTGATTCTATAATCACCCCATGCTTGGGTATTATGCTGAGTTTGTAGATGCTATATATCAAGACACTGGTAATGGAAAGGTATCCCAATTATTTAGTGATGCTTCTTTATACCTTGGGCTGGGCATGTGGATTTGGAGCTTGGTGTAGATTTAGAGTTTCTATTAGTGTCTTTGGGTTTTTAAACTGTTGGTTTCCTTTGGTTATATTACTCTAATTCCACTTGTACTATGATATTTTATTTTGGTTTGGTTTTGTATTGGATTTTATTTATGTACTCATGAATCATATTGATTTTTGGTTGGTTGTGGTTATCACGACTTGGTTTTTTATATTTAAATGGAAAATATTCCCTAAAATTTTTATGAATCCCTTGGAATTTATTTCCAGCATTTGTTTTCATGAGGATATCATCTATGGATAGTAACACACACCAATCACTTCTCAATCCAATTAGGAGGGGTGGGATGTTACATATACAATATTCCAAAACTCCACTTGAATATATTCCATAGGAATTGTAGAGCCATGATTTTTTTAGGATATTCATGGAATGAGAAAAAATTGATAATAATTGAATTAAGTAGTGAAAAAATGTTAAGACACTTGTTAGGGAGCCTTATAAGAGTGAAACATGTGTACTAGCTAAAAAAGAAAACTGATTTAGTGAATCAGATTAAAAACACAATCTAATCACCTAATATAATTAAAGTTCATAATATGAAATTAAAAATTTATGTTAGAAAACTTAGGAAAATCAAGGGGTTCAATACTAATATAAGAAGACCAATCTTCTTTAGAAAAAGATTATTGATTTTTAATGTCTTTTGGAAAAATAATTATAAGAAAGTGAAATTTGACGTCAATATGTTTAGTCCCAGAATGCTATAAAGTATTTTTAGGAATTAAAATTACAGAAGAATTTTCACCATAAATAATAATATTTTAAAAATTAAAACAAAATTCAATTGGTGTTTTTTAGTCTGTATGTAATTTTTTACTAGATGTAGTAATAAGAAAATCCCTCTCAATAGATGATACAGTTACTATTTTTGTTATTAGAACATCTTGAAACATTAAATTTACAATGAATGTGAAACATAATTATTGAAAATTTTCTATCAATTATTCAAACATCAGAATCGTAATCTAAAAAATTGGTTAGATCAAATGATGTATGATTAGGGTAAAACCATACAAGATTTAAAGAACATTCAACATACATAATCATTCTTTTATGTTCTTCCTAATTACTTAATTTAGGATTTTATCGGAATATAGAACATATACACATTGAGAACATTAAATATAGTCTAAATTCATTCAAATAAGGAAGAAACAAATATCAACTCTAAACATATTATTGTCAATAAATTTTACAGATTCATGAAAATATATTTTATAAGTAAACAATGAAGTATTTATGATTTTATAACCATTACATAATTTTTAACTAATTATTTAGAATATTTTTATTGATTAATAAAGATACTATCTTTCCATTAAACTAATTTTAATCCCCAAAAGAACATAAGTTCACCCATAAGTCACATTTCAAACTCTATATAAATTAATTTTTAAAAATATTTAAAAAATAAATCACTTGAAGATACAAATATAATATTTTCGAAATATATTTTATCCATTAAACTATCTATAAAATATCTTTTAATAAATAAATTTATATAATAATTTTCATTTTAAATAACATTATTTTAGTTAAACAATGATAACCTATCATTCCGAACAATAGGAGATTGTTTTAAACCACATAGTTCCTTTTAATGTTGTAATCTCCCTGGTTTTTTGTATATATATTTTAAATATTATATTGAATTATTTCGAGACATGGCACTAAAATGGCATGGGATTACAAGCCCTAGTGTTCCTGGAATAAATGTTTGAAATATATTAAATATGCTTAAAAGAATGCACATGTGGTTTTAATGAAAAAGTGGAATAACTTATAAACAGTTTCCTAGATTAGTAGCCTGAGGGCACTGTTGCATTCAGAGGAGTGACTTTACCTTATGAGATGCCTATCATCGACCTGTGCAGGTCAGCTGCAAAAGATATGTTTTTTAAATTTTAAACAAAATAAACTAAATAAATAAATAATTTTATTTTTAACATTTTAATGATGTAGTGACATGTTTTATGGTTTTAAATAACAATGATCCAAGGGATAGGGTCATAACCCTTGAAGTTTTTTTTGGATGCTTAGGAACCTTTGAGAGGAGCCACCCATGAAGATTTCTCAATGAACGATGATGAACGAAAACACATGGATCATTGCACTGTGATATCAGATATCAATCAATGATTACCACTTTTCCTCTTTGTTGATGATCAGTGAGGGGGTTATGTTCAAATTACTTATCTTCCCTATTATTTGATTTAAGGACGAATGCATATCTACCCATGAACAGGTCGACCAATGGTTCGATCATTCTTGCGGCAGGGTTTGATTTGCGAGAATTATGGATAATTATGATTGGAATTATTCATGTTTTTTAACTTGATCCTTATAACAGGAGAAAATCAAGGCTGTAATGAACAACAGCTGAAGTTCATTCCTATTTTTTCACTTTTTTGTTTCTTCCCCCAATCACGTTCTTCACATTTTTCACGTTCTTTGCGGAATAAGGAGTCGATGATCGTTACATTCCCGTTTCATGGTGTAATGATCCCAAATTAGAGATCTAACATCGTGATAACCCAGTGGAGGTGTGACGATGATGGAACTAGACGAATCTACATGGTTTAGATGAAATCACTCTTTTTCCATTCTTCAAGAGAATGATTGAAATGAGTTTTTAGTGCCGATTAGATACCCTAAACTTACGAAATCAGTGTTTATATGATAGAATGACCCAATATATTTAGTTTCAAGGGGATTTATCAGATATATTGAGAATTGGAGGATAAACTGAGGTGCACCAGTGAAGGACTTCATTTTTGAATTTTCTCGAAGAACACGACATGTGTCCCAAAGAACATAGTGTGTGGGGCCAGATCGACAGTGACTATGATTCATGGATACATAAATAGATGACATGGTGTGTGACCCTATCACATGAGATGTGGTTCCTTACACGTGCCTAAAAATCTATCTCTGATGATACATTAACATGGGGTGGAGTACAAGTCATGTACTCCACGACACGATAATACCAGGCCAGTTACGCGGGTTACCCCATGTACTGGTACACAGCTTGTTAGACACAGGTTGAAGTCATGTACAAGAACATGGACAACGTATACAAAGAATAACCCTAATTTTAGGACATGAAATGTTATTCTCTTACACGCTGTGTATATCACTTTCTACATGAAATGCTTTTTTCAAAATGGGTCGTTGTACATGAGCAGTACCCAGGGTCAAGGGACACGTCAGGTGACACTTTCACACACTGTTTAATTTCTTATACCTGGATTGATATCCTTTTCCACTCTATCTTAGAAAATATTTGTTGGTTATGTTCCCCTTTCTCGTTCCCCTAAAGGTGAGTTGGCATTATGTCCTATTCACAAGAGTACAAACCCCCTTCAATAAGAATTCTAGGACAGAGTTGGAGTCCATACGAGAGGCCTGAAGTGAGATCCTCTATCCATTCTTATACCATAAGTGGAGTCAGATTATTAGTGTGACCAATCCTACAAAAGGTCGGTCCTCTACTTAGCAGGTAAAATCTGGATGATTTGTGGTATACGCCATGGCCCTGGCAGTGATCCTCATCCGTGTATCGTAATCTTCCCCACTCAAGAGTGAGTTCTCCAATAATGAGTGTATCATGGTCTTCCATACACTAGAGTGAGTTCTCCCAGAATGAGTCTATTTATCTCTCTCTATCTCATAAAATTTATCAACAAACAATACTTCTCATATGGACATCATCCGAGTTATTATACTCAGGATTGATTTCTCTCAGATGAGTGCTTCATGAATCTTCAAACTGAATCCCTATAAGGGTTATGCAGTCGTTTTGGTTTACCTATAGACTACAAGTCTGGGTTTCAAGTATATCTAGATTTATTCTTGCTATATAGTGTAGACATATACTTGTATAGAGTTGACTATACCTTGATTTTGTGTTTAACTTTGTGGTTTTCGGGGGGGGGGGGGTCCTAATTAGTATTGTTATACTCAGCCATGCATGACATTTTCCCACACATGTCATGACTTGTAAAGATGAGTGAACTTTTGAAGGATTTCAAGGTAGATTATGATAAGGGCTAGGTCCATATAATACATTGTGAGTTCAGAAAACCTGAGGAATTTCTATGACTTTAGACAACTGTCTAGGTACCTTTTGTTGATAGGTTAGACTTTTTAGTTTGCAGAATGTTTTTGGTGGGCCTATATTCTGGCCCGGATTACATTTATTTATTTCTATCATACTTTGTTTTATGGGATAGTGGTATGCATGCATTTTATTTCTTACTAGTTTTTGTGTTTCAACATTTGTGGTCTTGGAGATGTGTTCATGTGTACATATACTAAGGAAATGCATCCCATGTTAGTGAAATGCCTACTCAGTGCTAGTAACCATCCCCAGGCCTATTGGGGGTGGTCTTGGGGAGTCACAACATGGCCCCCACTAGTACAGGTCATGATAGGGTGGTATCATAGGTGTTATTTAAACATTGGGATAAAGTGTCTGTGATGTTGGTTTGGGGTAAAAATGTTAAGTGTTTCAAGTTTGGATGTCAGGCTGGGGACTCCATTATTGGTGCGGTAGCTTACGTATCTATACAGAAGGGCTCTAATAACATGGTTTTTGACTCGGTACATTGAACACTAGTTTCAAGGAAAATAATAGTACATTCATCATATATGAATGGGTTTTGGTTCTGTTTTCTTCTTGAGTCAGCTCTTGAGATATACTCAATGACCGTGGTACATCTTGTTTTTTTAAAGGATTCCACCAAGACACATAATTAATAGGATTTAGTAGCTCAATAATGTGGGTTATCTCCTTTGTGATGAGGCTCTATTATAGGGGCCAGTTACCTAGATGACACCTCTAGGTGGTGCACTAGCTGTGACCCAGCTTGTAGAACAACCCACAATACCTGTAGTACTAGTGGATGTGGTGAACAGGTTAAGAACACTTCATGGGTTTCAGTAGCATAAACCCCTGCGGTTCTAAGGTGATCCCAAAACACAGGTGGCCAAGGACTGGCTTGAGTCAGTGACCTAATCTTTCTATCTAGTTAATACAACATTAGATTAGATGTTGGTATTGATAGCGAGCCTTCTTCATGGTTCGACAAGATGGTAGTTGAGTTTAGTTAACCGATCTTATGATGAGGTGACCCTTTTAAGGGTGGATTTTGAGAACATTTTTAGAGAATAATTTTCATCTTACAAGATAATTGATATTCGTATCTAGGAGCTTCTAAAACTTCTATAGGGAGACATTTTAGTATCTAAATATACATCATGTTTCACCAATCTCTCCAGGTACTCGATAAATATGGTATGAGATCAATACTTCAAGTCTTAGACCTTTGAGCGAGGTATGCATAGAAATATATAAGAATGTGTTACACCTATGATAATTACTACTTATTATGGAGTTCTTGAGAAAGCATTGGTGGTTGAATGTTTCTTTGATAAGAGGATATAGTCGACGATTTTCCATAGTGGGAAAACAGGTGTAGGGACTTTGGCAATAGGGAGCCGACGTTAGCCTCAGAATCATCGATGTATAAGATGTCATAAGAGGAAGAACTAGAGTAGAGGAACTATAGTTTAGGGCTCGCTGGGTGGGTCCAGTCTTTCCAGAGAGAGGTGGTGCTATTCATGTGATGGTAGGATACATCTCACTCAAGATTGTACAAACCATCATAGTTTTGACAAGAATATAGTGGGTACACCACTGAGGAAGAGGCAACGACAAGAGAATAAATATCCATAGGGTAACATTTGTGAAAAAGGAGCTGGGAGTGCAGTATGAGGTGGTCGATGATTTAACACATTACCACCACCACCCACAGGTGCTCCACACTGGGCTCAAGTAGCTGGAGGATTGGGGCAGAGATAGTTTCATACGGTCGAGGCCTGTAACCAAGGAGATCGAGGTATGATTCTAGGTATGATATGTATCTCTTTCAATTTATGATAACTTGTATTGACACGTGTTCTAGTGATTCATTTCTTGCCACATACCTTGTTTAAGACTCAAAGATTTTGGATAAAATGTAGACATGAACATGACATATAGAGACTACTACTGGAGGAGACCAAATGATCATGCACATTTTTCAGAAGTGCAGCCTGACTCTTATAGGTGAGAGTTTTGGTTTGGATATCTTGGTAGTGATGTCGAGGAATTACAATGTCTTTCATGGTATAGATTGGGTATCTTCAATACATGCCCATATTGTCTGTTTTAGGCAAAGGGCACGGTGTGTCCATAGTAGAGGAATTGGGTTTTCTTTCAATTTTGATGAAATGGAAACCTAAGTACCACAGGGTTAAATCATGCATAGTACGAGGGTGGCTGATGGATCATAAATTGGATATCCCGACCCTTGGTGAAGTGGATGTTATGAGTTCCCAGTTTCCAGTAGTAGTGGCGGGGAGCAAGGACATCTTCCATGAATATGTCTCAAGATTACCTCCTCATTAGAAGTTAGAATTCTGTATTTAATTACACAATGGGATTACACCAATATCCTCATTTTCATATCTTATATCTACCATAGTGCTTTGCGAGAAGAGGGTGTAGTTGGAGGTCTTGTAAAGGAAGGGATTCTTAAGAACTGGTGTTTCACCCTAGGTGTCCCTGGTTTCGTTCACCAAGAAGGTCATTATGAGATTGAGGTTTTATGAGGATTTATCGAGCTTGAATCAAGTAACCGTGTAGAGAATGTATCCACTACTGAGGATCGATGACCTATTTGATTAGTTAAGAGGGGAAAATGGTTCTCAATATTTGAAATTTGATTAGGCTATCACTAGCTACAAGGACGAGGCGAGGATATACTAAAGATTTATTTTAGATGTCGTTATGGTCACATTGAGTACTTGGTGATAACCTTTGATGTGGAGAATTATCCAACAGTGTTAATGAGATTCATTAACCAGATGTTCTGGCATAGACCAGTTTGAAATTGTCTTTATTGATGATATCCTTGTGTACTCGGCATCCGAGGAGGAGCACACCTAACATTTAAAGATAGTTCATGACACACTCAGAGGGAACCAGACTTACGGTAAATTCTCAATGTTCTAGTTCTAAATGTACGAAATCCACTTTCTAGGACATGTTTCCCCCATAGATGGAGTGGGTGTGGGCTTGACCAAGGTGGATTCCGTGTTATCATGGAATCCTCCTAGGAGAGCGACAAAGGGCGGAGCTTCCTTAGGCTGGTAGACTATTACTATTGATCCATCACTGATTTCTTCTAGATATCAACACATGTGATAGGCTTGAACAAATGGGGCAGCCTTTTGTATGGACAGGATGTTCCAGAAATATTTTCAATAGTTGAGGAAGAGTTTGACGAGCACCACAAACTCGATGTTTATAAAGGAAGGTGTTGAGTATGTAGGTTTCTACGATGCATTAGGAACTGGGATGGATTGTTTCTTAATGCCAATTTGTGTGGTGATTATCTATGGTTCATGTCAGTTGATACAACATGTGCCGAACTATGCGACCCATGATCTTGGGTTGGCAGTGGTAGTCTTCATGTTGATGATGTGTAAACACTACCTGATGGGTGAGTGGTTTATAGTCTACTTTTGTTGAGAGATTATTAGTTATAACATTTATCATAAGAATTTAGACTTGAGACATAGGTGATGGCAAGAGTTACTTAAGGATTATGACTCTAAAAATTGTTTATACTCTTAGAAGGATGAACATGGTGGAAGATGCTCTTAGAAATAGATTGAGTTCATAGCTTCTGAGTAGGGTGTCAAAGCAGTTTTCTTCATTACAATTATTATTTGTGGATAGATATAATGTATCTTACATCCAGTCGGTGGTTGTCATGCCTCCACTCATAAATTTTTTTTGGAAGTCAGAACATGGGGATTCCAACTGTGAGACCCCTACGTGATCAATTATCCATAGAACATGCTACCAATGGATATTTAGTAGGCAGGGAGCGAGTTTTTCTTTCCAAAAGACGCAGGGTTGTACTAGTGGAGTTACAAGAGGAGGTTTGGTGGGAGTTTCATGAATACCCTTTTTATGGTACATCCAGGTGTGGCAAAAATCTTCTAGGACCCCCAATGTCAGTTCTGGAAGATAGGGATGGAGAAGGGTGTAGCAGAGTTCATTTATCAATGCCTTATCTTCTAGTAGGTGAAGGATGAGAAACAAGTTCCAATGTGGTTGACTCATCCCCTTGAAGTGCAAGAGTAGAAGTGGGGTGGAATTTCCGTAGAGATCATGTTGTATTTAGCATGAATTTCAAGGAGACATGATGCTTTCTAGGTGATCATTGATTGACTCCAAACATTATACCACTTCCCATATATTTAGAAACTGAGTTTAGTATAGGGCTTGAGATGCCTCTATGTGTAGAAGATTGTTCATCTTCTTTGGGTGACACAAAATATTGTTTCATATCATTATAATATTTTTACATCCTAGTTGTGAAAGGGGATTACAGGGGATGATTGGGACTCAGTTATGCTGGATCAAAATATTCCACCCACAAAAAGAGGACGTTGATGTTCAAGGAAGGAGACTGTGTGTTATTTCAGGTCTCACCTCGACATGGGTTATAGAGATTTGGCAGGGGCAGAAGGTTATCTATGGGGATCATAAAACCTTTTTAAAATACAACATAGAGTTGGTGAGGTGGCATAATTCCGGGTTCTACTATCACAGTTACCATGGGTACACAATGTCTTCTATATGTCGCGACTAAGAAGGTAGGTTCCTGACCCATCACCTGTTCCTGACTTGGGAGAGTTGGATATCAAGGATAGAAAAACTTTTGCTAAGTACCTAGTGGATATAGAAGATCAGTAGAAGAGGATCCTTCATGGGTGAGTGATTACCTTGATGCATTTCTTGAGGCAACATGAGAATCTTCAGAATAGAATGTGGACCAGGAGGCTCAAATACGTGCGCAGTTGCCACATATTATTGGGTAGATTTTTTTTTTGATTTTTAGGATATAAATCCCTAAGGTGTGGAGAATATAATGTATTGTATTTTATGTATTTTATTTATAGATATTATATAGAATTATTTGGCGACTAGCTGCTGAGACGGTATGTGATTCCGAGGCCCAGTGTGCCCGGAATAAATATTTGAAATATATCAAATATATTTAACAACAGGTGCCCACGGTTTTCTTGAAAAAGTGGAATAAATCCTAAATCAATTTCAAGATCAGAAATCTGAGGGCACCATTACATTCAGATCAGTGACTATACCTTAGGAGAGGCCTAACATTGACTGACATTGGTTGGGTGAAAAAGTGAAATTTTGTACTTTTTAAAGGAAATAAAATAAATTGATAATTTATTTTATTTTTATCATATTAATAATGTTGTGACATGTTTTATGGTTTTAAATAACCAGGATCCCTGGGTTAGGCTCACAACCCCGGAAAACTTCCTTCATTGCTTATGAGCCTTTAAGAGGATCCACCCTTAGAGATATCTCGATGAATGACGAAAAACGACAACACATGGATCATTGCGTATCAAGATCATATCTCAATCTAGGATGAACACTTTTACAATTCATCACAAATCGTGGAAGGGGTTGTTATTTTCAAATTACAGCTCTTCCCTATTATTTAATTTAACAACAAACACAGATCAACCAATGAATAGGTTATCCCACGGTTCGGTCATTCTTGTGGGAGGGTTTGATTTGTAGGGATTTGAGGATGATGATTATTATAATTATTCAAGTTTCTTAAATCGATCTTTTTAATGAGAGTGGATTAAGTCCATAATTAACAATGGTTGAGGTTCATTACTTGGATTTATCTTTTTTGTTTCTTCCCCCAATTGCGTTCTTCACATTCTTCACATTCTTTGCGGAATAATGAGGGGATGATTATTGCATGCTTGTTTTATAGAAAAATGTTCCCAAATTAATGATATGGAATCATGAATACCCAGCAGAGGTCTAACGACGATGGAGGTAGACAAATTTACAAGGCTTGGAAAAAAGTGTATATTCGATCGTTCTTCACGCGGAAGACCAAAAAGATTTTTTAGGGTCGATTAGACACTTGAAACTTACCAAATCAGTGATTCTATGAAGGGATGACCCGTTATATATTTTTTCAAGGTGATTAAATAGTTGTATTGAGAATCAACGGAGAAAATGAGGTGCATTGTAAAAGAATAAAATTTCTGGATTTTTTGGAAGAACAGAGTGTGTGTCTTGAATAACACAATATGTGGGCTCGACTATACAACAACTAGGGTTCCAGGCTACAGAAAGAGATGACACAGTGTGCAACCCTATCAAATGACATGTGGGTCCCTAAGCATGAATCTGCATATATATTAGATGATACATGAACAAGGGGTGGAGTACATGTCATACACTCCACCTCACAGCCACATCAAGCCTGTTACGTAGGTTATCCCGTGTACTGGTACATGACTTAGAAGACATTGGTTATTGCCTTGTATGGGTACATAACCAACATATATAGATAGACCCTTGAATATTAGGACATCGAATGTTATGCTCTTACATTCCTTGTATATCAAATTCTACATGGAATGCTTTTTTTGATATGTGTTGTTGTACACAGCCAGTACCTGGGGTCAAGGGACATGGCGTGTGGCACTTTTACATGATGTGTACTTTCTTGTATCTGGATTGATCTCCTTGTCCACTGTATCTTGGAAAATATTTATTGGGTCAGTTTTCCTTGATCCATACCCTAAAGGTGTGTTGGAATTATTTCCTATCAATAGGAGTACTACCCCCTTCAGTAGGTCTTCCTGGACAATGTTGGAGTCCCTCCGAGAGGCCCAATGTGAGATCCTCTATCCATTATTGTATCCTATATAGAGTGAGTTGATTAGTGAAACTAATCCTGCTAGATGTTGGTCCTATACTTATTAGGTGAAATTTTTATGTGTTGTGGTATACTCCAAGGCCCTGGAAGTCATCCCTATTCATGTATCATAATCTTCCCCACTCAAGAGTGAGTTCTCATAGAATGAGTTTATCATGATATTCCCGACTCAAGAATGAGTTCTCCCATAATGAGTATATATATATCATGAATATTATTGAAGAACATTACTTCTTTGATAGAAGTAATCAGGGTTATTAGACTCAGGAGTAATTTCTCCCAGATGAGTGCTTCATGAATCTTCGAACTGAATCCCTAGTGGGGGAATGCACTCGTTGTGGTTTACCTCTAGACTACGGGTATAGGATTCAAGTATATCTGGATATATTCTTATTATATGTTGTAGACATATAACTGTGAAGAGATTATTTTACCTTATCATTGTATATTTATTTTTGGTTTTCAGTGTGTCCTAATGAGTATTGTTATACTCACCCTTGTATAGGCTTTTAACCCACGTGCCATGTCTTATGCAGGCGAGCGACCTTTTGAAGGAGTTATTGGTGGAGCAAGACTAGGTATAGGATTGGACGGTACCTTGTGAGTGCAGACATTCCGAGGTGTTTCTATGTATTTAGAATGTAGTCCCATTACCATATTTTGACAGGCCAGACTTTCTATTTTGCAGACTTTTTTTGGTGGGATTGTATTCTGGCCTAGTTAGCCTCACTTGCTTTACTTCTATCGTACTCTGTTTGTTGGGATAATGGTATTCATGTATCTTCTTTCTTAGTTTTTTTTACATTTCATCATTTGTGGTCTTGGATATGTGTGCATGTGTATATGTACAAAGACAATGCCCCACATGTTAGTGATATGCCTGCTCGGTGCTAGTCACCACCCCCTGGCCAATTGGAGGTGGTCTTGGGGAGTCACAGCATGGGACACACTAGGATGGGTTGTGAAAAATGTTTCAAAATATATTTTTTATATCCATTTGATTTTTTTAATACACTACTATAAAATAGGCCTTTAACAGTGCCAAAAATGTCTATTATCAGGGCTAGAGATGTGCTGAATACTAGAGAGAGATTAAAATCCCTAATATTTTATCGATTCAAATAAAAAACCAATATTAAGATGGTCATTTTTGAGTGATTTTGTCTATTACCAATAACAGTGACCTTAATTGGTTCTTATAAGAGTACAAATAAAGTGTACCTTTTTTTGCAGTTGTAGAGGCTTTAATAAAGGGTCATACTAAAGTGTACAGTAACAGAACAGGGAATCACTACTAAAATGTTCCATAACAACACACCATAACACCAAAAAAATCACCAAATATCATAAAAATCAAGAACCAATGCATAATTTAAATGAAATGAAATTTACAATATAAATAGATGAAAAAAACACTATATTATAGACATTTCAAACATTGGTTTATAGAATTACATAAGTAAAAATTATTACATACATTAAAAAACATAAATATTAATTTTTTATTCAGATAATGACCCCGAATCATGCTATTTATAAACCAACCACCCCTATTCGAGCAGAATAACTCACCTGTATAAGAAAAACTATTCTTATATTAGTAATAATATAAAGAAATAAATTTACATAAATTGTTAATTTTAAACCAAACTTTGAGTCATACTAGGAACATTGTTTATAATATTGAGTTGTGGTTGATTATTACAAGTCATACAATTTCTTATTCATATTCATGAATTGTATTTTATAAACATAATAAAATAAGTATATGATAAATCCTCACTCGTGCAACCTAGTGGTTGTATCCTGTGGTGGTGTTTGGGAGGTCTCAGTTTCTAACCTCCATGTGCGTGTTTAGGTAGGTTTTTATTTGTTTATTCCCCCTCCTCTACCTGATGTAATATTAATATTTTTAACATAACAATAATAAGGAAATCAATTGGGTAATAGTATATAGAATGATGAGAAAACAATCTAGGCTTGTTTTCTTAGTTTTGGTGATGTGATGCACGTTAAACTAAAATGAAAGTAATATATTGAAAAGAAACATTTGGAGTCATATCAATCACACCATGTATAGGATTATAGTGTGACTGATTTCTAAAAATGTCAAATTACATATGTATCATTTTTCTTTTGTATCAAGGAAATTCGAATGAATTTTCTCAAATTTGAGTATGTCACTTATCTTTTATACTAAAATGTCATTCTAAATTATAAACACACACTTTGAACCATATAAATCACATCAGGTGTTAGTTTGACATGATATTGATTCCTACACATAAAAAATGAATTATAAATCATTTAAATAAATTATAAAGACAATTCAAGATAATTTTATTAGTTTCCATTGAGTGAATTTTTTTTGAAATAAATGTTGATTTTAAATTGGTAACAGACACATTGTGTCATATCAGACACATAGTTTATCATATAGAGGTACAAATGATTCCTACACATCAAAAATTACTTGTGAATAATTTTACCAAAGTTTCAAAACAATATGAATGTGTTTTCTTGGTTTTGAGTAGGTTAGTTGTTCTTTTTTAAAAAAAAATGATGTCAATTGTAATTAAAAAGATACGCTCGGATTCATACTGGTTACACCGTGAATCAGATTAAAGTCTGACTAATTCCTTCACATCTCAAATGCCATATGGATCATTTTCTTAAAGTATCAAAACAATTAAATTGAATTTTATTGGTTTTGAGTACGTTACTTGTTTCTTTAGTAAAATGTCATTTTAACTATAAACACACACATTGAATCATACTGATCACATCGTGTGTTGGTTTGATGTGAGACTGATTCCTACACATAAAAAATGAACTGTGAATAATTTTACTAAATTATCGAGACAGTAAAAGCACGTTTTCTCATATTTCAGTGAGTGACACTTTTTGAACTAAAATATCGATTTTAAACTGATATCAGAAACATAGAGTTATAACAGGCACATAATATATCAAATTGAGGCATGGATGATGCCTACGTATCACAAATGACTTATGGATCATTTTCCTTATGTATCAAAACAATATGAATTAATTTTATCTATTTTTAGTAGCTCAATTTTTTAATAAATTTATGTTAATTTTAAATAAAAATATGTACATGGAGTCATACCAATCACACTACAAATAATATTGAGATGCTTATAACTTATAAACAACTAAAATGACTTTTGGATCATTTTACTAAAGTATCAAAACAATCCAAAGGTGTGTTTTTTTTTATTGAGTAAGTCATTTTTTTACTAAAATTTCCTTTTAAACTAGAAACACCCACCTTGACTCATACCAATAAAATATTTTATAGATTTTATATGAGAATGATTCTAACAAATCAAAATTGACTTATAAATTGATTTACTAAATTATTAAGACAATCTGAGTTCATTTTCTCAATTTTTAGTGAGTGACACTTTTTGAACTAAAATGTAAATTTTAAACTGATAATGAACACATTGAGTCATATCAACCACATCATGTACTAGATTGAGATTCAGACGATTCCTAAAAATAAAAAATTACTTATGGATTTTTTACCTAAAATATGATAAAAAAATATGAATGCATTTTCTCAGTTTTGAGTAGGTTAGTTGTCCTTTTTACTAAAAATGTTGTCTAGTTTAAATAAAAAGACACACTTTGAGACATACTGGTCACACCGTGGATCTAATTGAGGTGATGATGATTTTTAAATGTTCCAAATAAATTATGGATCATTTTAAAAAAGTAAAAAAACAATATGAATACGCTTTCTCAGTTTTGAGTAGGTCACTTTTATTTTTTACTGAAATGTCATTTTAAACTAGAAACACACACTTTGAATCATACCAATAACATAGTGTATTAGTCATACATGATAAAAATTCATATATGTTAAGAATTATTTATTTATTTTTACATAAATTATCAATAAAATTTTAGAACGTTTGATAAGTTTTCAATGAGTTAAATTTTTTGAACTAAAATGTTGATTTTAAACTGATAACAGACCCTTGAGTTATACCTGGCATATTGTGTATTAGATTGGGGTGAGGTCAGTTCCTACACATCAAAAATGGCTTAGGGACCATCGTTTAAAATTATGAAAATAATATGAATATTTTTTCTCAAATTTGAATATATCAATTTTCTTTTTCACTAAAATTAATGTCAATTGAAAAGAAAAGATAAACATGGAGTCATATCGGTCACACTATCTGTCAAACTGAGGAAAGAATTATTTATACACTTCCCAATTCCTTACAAAATTTAAAACATCCAGTGTTACTAATATTTTAATTTACTTTCTTTGTCTAACTGCTAATAATTCCCATTGACTCAATGTTATTAGCTAAAAAACCATTCTTGTTGTTGAAATCTAGATGAGTAGAGGAAGATTGTGTGCCTATTATATCATGAAAAGTCACCAGAATGGGAAAATGGGTTTCTTTTACTCTTATAGGACTCAATAATGAGAAAGGATTGTTGGATAAGAATGTTAACTCAATATGATGTGTTGGTTGCTAAATAAATAAAGATAATGTAAATCATGGTAAATTTGGATAAAAAGAATATTTTATCTTTTTTTTGTGGCTTGGGGCAGATATCTGAAAGAAAAATAGGAATTCCCAAAATATTTGGAAAAAATTAAATAAGTATTAGATAAAAATGATAGGAAATTTTACTTACAAATAATAGATAAAATTATGACAAAATTAATTAAATAAGACGTATAAATTCATCATTACATGATGGTTTTATGCATTCTTGATGCATTTCCGTGATGTAATTATCATAGATAATAACATAAAGCATATTATCTCATGAGCATGAGTAGCTTCAAACAAACCTCGCCAAATCAAAAAAATAATACACCTATATAAGAAGAAAATTATTATATGAGTAATACTAAAGGGAAATAAATTAAAAATAAATATGAAGATATACATTAATTATATAGACTATTATTTTACTGTTCACACATCAATATTACCTATGATATTTACTAGTAGAGGAAATATTAGAGGAATGTGATAAATGAAAACACTACAAGGGTGAAACGGTTTTAAGGGAGAATAAGTCAATAAACATTTTAGTGTAAAAAGGCATGAAAGATTTATATAACACCCTAAATCATACAAAATATTCCACCTAGTACCCATTGAATTCATTCAACAATTGAATTTGGATTTTTAGATAACTCCCTATAAATTTTATCTTATAAAAATTCTATAAACTATTGATTATGTATAGTTGATATCCATACTTCATCACTTGATGGATTCAATTACCTAATTTTTTATGGGATTCAATGTATGGATAAAAATCATCACTATTATGTAAAATGTAGAGGTGTGATTTCTCACACTCTATCAAGGTAATTGTAACAACATCTGTTCTGAAAATACCTTCTCCTATGAAAAAACCTCTATGACATGAATTTGGGAGACCGATGATATAAACATATGATAGGTTACTGTTACAAAATTCAATAGCTTCATAAAAAATATATCATTATACAATACAATCATTTGGATAACTTTTATTCTTGACATACCTTTTCAAAATCATCATATACCATTGAATGGGGTACATATATCTACAATGGAAAGGACCAAATATTTGAACCTCTATAACCAAGTGAACCATCAGGTGGACCCTTATATCAAAGAGTGATGGTGGGTAGAAAATCTCTAATTCCAATAAAATAACTGCAAGCTCCGTATTCATCATTGTAAACTTCATTGGTTCTATAACTTTACTACATATGAATTTTAAAAATAAGAAGAGTTTGATTAATGTGTGCTGTATATTTTTAGGAAAAATACAATGAAAACAATGAAAACATCAAATATTTTATCCAAACATTAAAATCGTGTGATTTTAATCCTTATAACATAAAATTAGTATTTTACATGACATTATTTATATTTCATGAATACCCCTCTATAAATTTTACACATTTAACAAAAAAGATAAAACTGAAAATTTTCCCATCTGGATAGAGTGTAAGCTATTGGAGGAAGAAAATTCATCCCTTTAACCTTTGTCAAGGCTAACTCTTCCATTATCCACATTTCAGACATGTCCAACCAAGACATTATTCCATATTTCATTTTTCTAGAAATATTTAGTAATACGCCAATAACACTATCAAATAATTGTTTTCAAAATGCATGACATCAAGAAAATGTCTAGCTTATAAACAATCATAATATAATAATTTAATAAAAATTTACCTCATCTCCCAACATGATTTAATTAGGTTTTTCAAAAATGGTTTACTAAAAACAATGTCAATATATTTTACTTTATCAAATAGCTGATCACCCATTACTAGAGATGGTGTTGTACCTTGTTCGATATTCCCATCGAATACTATCATCCAGGATCAGTATTTATATTGTTGAGGTAAAAATTTATGATATCTTAAAAACATTGACTCTGAGGTATGCTTCAACTGAACTAAGTGTGTGAGTTTTTCAAAAATGGTACACCCCAAAATTCCTATAATGCTATAGCTTGGTAAGTTTCTATAAAGTGGTAAGTCATTTATCATCCCATAAAACATGGAATTCAATGTGAATTCTTCCCTTCTATGATCATCCTAAATTGTAACACCTATATACCACATCAATTTTAAATATTCAATCAATGTATCCAAATAGACATCAATATAATTACCGGGTTGTTTTTTTATAGATAAAAGTAGAGACAATATAATGTATTTGTGATTTATGAATAACCATGGAGAAAAGTTATAATTTACCAACATGAAAATCTATATAATATGAGTACTGATCTATACAAGAAAAGGATTTATTCCATATGTAGATAATGAAAGATGAATGCTTCTGGACTTATTTTAAATTTGGGATAATCATAATCAATTTTCTTCCACTAATGAGAATCTACTAGATGGAATGGGTTCCCATATTTAATTATTGTATCTGTATTCCATGTCAATTGTCTCTTAGTTTATTGACATCCATATAGTCATATAAGCCATGGAATTATAGAATGTACCATACAGATTTCAAAGGGCTTGATTCATTTTTCTTGTATCGATTCTTTCCATACTTAAGGTCATTTTATGAGTGATTCATGGTCCTTGAGAAACAATATGAAATCATTTAGACAAGCATGAATTTTTAAGTGACCATTATCATTGAACTTTGAATTATTTTAGCTTCATATGTTGTACATGGTAGTTCATTTTATTCTAGTAACATATCATTTAGGAGACCAAGTAGCTCTTTAAAGCCGGTGTCACTCCATCTGCTGCCAGCTGTAAAATTATATACCTTCGATACATTTGACAATATTGTGTATTTAATATAACCGGTTTACAATGGTCTCTTAGAAAAACTATTTAACTTTTAAAAAAACTTTTTACAATCATAAAGTTCATATTTAATTTCCATTGTCATTTATTTGTTGTGATCCCAATCATAATTTACACCAATATTCATATCAAATGATCCCTAAACCGTAGTATCATCCCAATCAGTGTGCATGTTTAGTTTTTCCCTGTGTTTAGTCTTAAATTTACAAGTTTAATCTATTCCATGAAAATCCATATGTTCTTCCAACTCTTCTGCACTGATATTTTTTGAAAAACAACAACTTAAACATGGAAAAAGGATTTGAGAAGGGTCTTATGCATGCTCTATAGAAAACATAATGAATGATTTAACTTCATATTTATACTTCATCATTAAACGATTATCATGCATCCATTTTCTCTTCATATTCATCCTATTGGGTTCATCAAATATTATCTTTTACAATCAACAAATATATACACATAAGATAATCATTATCAAATGTGATGGTTATATATAATTCTAATAAGAAAAACCCAAAATTTGATTATTTCAAATAATTTTAGTATGATTAAAAAAATGGGTTATTGAATTTAAGAATATAATTACTCTACTATGGTAGGTGTAATACTTTAAATTCATTCAATGGTAAAATTTATAGACAACTATCATTCTCATCAGCTAATCTACCAAACATTTATCATTTCATTTTGTTGTTTGACACACATGCACCACATCTTGTTGACAGGAACCTATGTTTCTTAAAATAAACTAAACAATAATAATCCATGGTATGCATAATTTACATTGTATTATAAGTAAAATAAAAGATATGGGTGATGAGTCTCAAGAAAATATTGCAATAGTAACCGTTTAGGAGATAAAGATGATGAAGATGAAATTTTTATTATAGTTTGTTCTATAAAAGGGGTAATGTCTCCCATTTACGAGAATTACACCACTAAAATTGTTTATTAACTCATTACTTATTGAAGGTTGGATTTGGGGGAAATAAATATTCTTGTCTGTGATTAAAGGGTTCATGGTGGGTACATGTTATGATATTTGAATCTTTGGGGCGTCTTTGAATTCTATATTTATAGGGGAAATTCAACTTTTAATACGTTTAATCTTTTAACTAAGACTAGTCCCATCTCTATTAAAATGACCCATTAAGTATTTCTTAAATTCCATAAACAAATGAAAATATAATATAGGAAATTAAGGAGTAATAATAAACCCAAATATGATAAAAAAAATTAATAAACTCTCATTCAATCTACAAGAATATATAAACATGCATTGATAAAATATTTTAAAAAATAATGAGGTATTTCATATACATGGATGGTAATAAGAGATTCATAGTGATGGAACCAATTCAAGTAGACCCATAATGATGAATACCTGAAAATAATTTCTAATAATAATTCCAACATATATAGAATTATATAACCTAAATTTTATTTTTTGGAACAAGAGATGTAACAAGATAAGGAATTATTACATTTAATATTAATATTATATCATATATTTTAAAACATATCAAAATTATAATTTAAATTAAAAATCATCAAGGAATGGAAAAAAGAATTTTTGAAAAATATTATACCAAATAAAGATAATTGTTTTAAACACCTAAAAATTCTTAGTTGATAAATTGATTCAAGAATTATGTCTAGAATGGTTTAAAACAAGAATTATTTTCAAGCAGAAGAATAGTAGGCATTATAAGAAAATTTTATTTTTGGGGACATTATATGTTCTTTGGTGATTTTAGGAACATAATATTTAATTTTAGTCATATTGAAATAAATAAAAGAAATTAAAGAACATATATAGGTTTTAAGTTAAATGGTAGATGACACACACTTACAAAAATAGTTTCAAAGTGAGATGAATATTTATAAGTAAAATTGGATGATGAATTTCCACCATTGAATAAACTTTATTGAACATCTGATAAATTAAATGGTTGTGCGAAGGATGAGATATTTTAAGGTTCAAAGTAATATGGGACTTACATAAAGTGGTCTTTCCATTCTAGATTTTCATTTCTTTTAGCATGGACCATAATCTCACATAATTTTTAGTTGGGACATTCAATCATAAAGGCAGAACATTTCAACTTAATAGAAGGTAGAATCTTGAGGGTGTAAAATACCCATCCAATTTTCTCCTCCATATCCTATATCTCTTTAGGATCATAATACCTTGAACAGATGAAGTTTTATGGTGACGAGACTCTTGATCACGATACCTCTCTATATCAAATATTAAATTAAATAAAAAACAAATATAAAAATTCATGTCACTCTATAAAATATAGTGAATGTGCAAGTTCTATAGCCCTACTCAAATAGAAGGTTAAAATATTCAGTTGTTGAAATATTGTTCCAAGCATCACTTGGAAACTCAATATATAAGGTTATGAGTTTTGGATAGATAGTCCTTCACAACTATTACTCAACTCTGACAACCCTATATCATTTCAAAAAAAAATCCCCTATAAGAATTGTTGACCACATGGATATTCTAATTCTAAATAAGGAATGATGATAATAATATTCAAATAGATATCTTCAAATAAGATATCAAATTATGAGGAGGAGGTAGAGAAAATAAGTTATATTGGATTGAAGCTTTGAATCATCTGAGAGAAAGTAGAGATATCAAAAATCTAGAAAAATATTGACCCTTGGATTTGTTCGAACCTTGAATTGTTCAATCCTTGGATTGGATCCTTGGAATTGTTTGAGCACTGATTCGAGCCTTGATTCATGATTTAATTTACTAAGGAGGATTGTTGACAGAGGGTGTCTTCTGTAGAAATATTCTGATATCATGATGAGTTTTCAACTGGTTATGGTTCTTTAAATGGACCAGGACACTTTTATCAATGCTTCCAAAAAAGTGCTGATAAATATCTCTTTTATTAACGCTAAATGAATTAGTACTGATAAAAGAAATCATTATAAACACTAAAAAAGCATTGATAAAAGCCATATTTAGTAGCAGTAAAGTTTTAATAATGGTAAATATGGATTTATAATTATAATTATAAAGTTTTTTTTTTGAAAATATATTTATATAATAATATATATATTTAATTAATATAAACTAATATAAATATAGTAAATATATTATTTATTTAAATATTTTTATTATATTTTTATAATTATTTATATAAATATATATTTATTTAAAATTATATAAATATTTTTAAAAATAATGTTTAAATCATTTTATATATTTTTATAATTATATATAATATATACATACATATATATAGTAAATATATTCATTAATTAAATAAATTTGTTATAAATTTTATAATTATTTAAAAATATATAATTACTTATTTATAATTGGGTATGTAATTTGTTAATATAATATTTATTTATCTATAATTATAAATATATAAATATATAAATATAGTAAATATACATTTTTAAATAAATTTAGTTATAAATATTTTTTTACAAATATTTATTGAAATTATTAATTAATATTAAATCTTAAGTGCATGCATGCTAAAAATGGGTGAATATGAATAAATTAAAAATGAGTACACTTTAAAAATATAGAAAAAATTACTAAGTTTTATTAATTATCTATATATTATTAAAAAAGGATATATTTTTGAAATAAATATGACTACATATTGAAAATATTAAATCATAGTAAATAAATATATATATAAAATATACAATAGAAATGGATTAAATCCCAAAAAAATAAAAAATAAAACAAATTTAAAATGATTTAATAATAAACTATAATAAAATTAAAAATAAATAAATAAAATTTACTATAATTAAATACATGAAATATTAAATGTTTCATGTTATAATGAAATTATAAAATGAATACTAAAATTTTAATAGATTACATAAATATTAGGTGTGTGTGTTTCTATATAAGATTTCATTAATTAAATAAATATTAATGTGTGTGCATTGTATATTAAAATGAATTAATTACATATATATGAAACCAATATAACACAATTTTCATCAATTAAAAATTGAATAATCAAATGACATTCAATTATGCCTGTTACATGATGCAATTAGTCAGTATTTCTAATTCATATTAATTTTTAATTTGAATCCATTTTGAACTAAATATATGACTATTTAATATAAAACATAAATATTTTGTATTATATAAATCATATTAATATAAATTCATATAAATGTATATATATATATATTCAATGATACTATTTATTAACATTATCAATAATTATTTAACTAATAAAATATGTTTTTCTCAATTTACTTATTTTTATTTATTATTTTTTTTAATTTCCATTTTACATATATCTCTATATTTAATATATACTATTTATTAGTATTTATAATTTATATATATTATAATAAATTTAGTCATTTTTATCAATAATTATTTAATTAATAAAATTTTCATATTTTTTTAATAAACTCTATTTTATTTTTTTTATTTTTTTATTTCATTTTATTTGAACCTTTATCATTGAAACAAATGATGATAGAGGATCCATTTATGAGCCCTAAAAAAGTGATAATAAAGGATAACCTTTATTAAAACTAAAAACAATGCATTTATAAAAGGCACCCTTTATCAGCCCAAAAAATAAAGTGCTAATAAAGGGTACCCTTTATCAGTGCTATAAAAAAAGTGTTGAAAATGGTACATTTTATTAGTGCTAAAAAAGTACTGAATAATGCTATACTTTATCAACACTAATAAAGGTGCCATTTATCAACACTTTTTGCTAGTAATGATAAAGTCCAACTCTGTTAAAGGCCTATTTTGTAGTCGTGATACCACAATGATATGAATATCTCAAAAATAATTCTTATAGATTCCAATTTTTCTACCGAGGAAAATGATTACTCAAAATCAATTCAATCTTGTTGAATGTAACCATGGTCCACTAATATGTATTGTTTTATAATTAATTGATCATACTCATCTAACTTATTTCTTCAAATGTCTTTGGATTGAATAATGTTTTTATCCTAGGTGGGTTCAAATATGGTCTTGAATTTATTCCTACCAAACTGATTTAGATTTTCATCCATAGCTATAACCCATTGTGAATCAGATAAATCTTTATCAATATTTTTTGGCACTCAATAACTATATAATATCTATATTTTTAAGTGAGTAAAAACCCATTAAGGTAAACCACAATGTTTTATGGTATGTCACTTTTTAAATAGATTTGATCTCTTTGATAGCTTACATTGTACAAAACATTAAGCTTAAACAAAATCCAAAATAATTTAATTTTAATACGTACAATTATAACCTAGTTATTAATTTGGAGGGAATGAATAGTATTAAATACATTATTAAATATTTAATTGTCTAAATCATTGTTAATTTATTAATTAATTCTTTTTTAAAATGAACATAATACTTAGTAAAGAAATTTTGTTCTTAAAATAAATATTTTCTTCGATAAGTCATTTTATTACTTTCTTTGAGAGAATTAATATAATTAATTTTTAACAATTTTAAAAAATTTATTAGATAAAATAAAAATCATTTTTGGTTTAATTATTTGAAAACTATCTTAGGATGAATTTTTGATAATTTTCTCAAAATTTTGATTTTTCAGTGAGTTGTGAAAAATACATATATTTTTTAAAAATGTCATTTATTTTCAAATTAATAAAACTATATAAAAGTACCATTTTTTTGAATTTGGTTCCCATGACATAAGTATTATTTAGTTATATTTCATTTAGTTAAATTATATTTACTGAACTTTATATTGAATTTTAGAATAAGTTTATTTTTGTGTTTGAAAATAGGGTTTTTCTTAAAACTGTTTTAAATTAAATAATTTTTACCCTTTTTAGTTAATTAAAATGATCCCTTATGATAAATTTAATAATTATATATATATATATTATATATAATTAAATATTAATTTTTTTTCATATAATTATAATTATTAGTGTAACACCCCGAGCTTCCATGATACGCTTCTCATTCAATAATGCAATAGCTTGCATTGTACGCAACTTCGAGTTCTAAAACACCGCGACTAATCAAAGTAGCAGTTATGAATAGTAATAACCACTTTTTAAAATTATAGAAATTTTATATTTCAAAATGGACTTCATTTTTGGATTCGGAATATCGAAATTAGCCTATGTTGAATTTTTGGTATTTTTCTGAGAACTTCTAATTTTTTACGAATAGTGAAAAATACTTTAAAAAAACATTTTTAATCAAAATAATTTATTGTGATAAATTATACTATTTAGTGGTTTTAAGGTATAATCAGAATATATTTTTACCATTTTATCCAATGGTGGTCATTAGAATTAATTTAACATTGAAATTGGACATAAACAATTGCCAATCTTTTGATATAAATTGTTTCTTAAAAACACACTATTTGTCGTAACAGCGGGAATTAATTATAAAATTAATTAATGAAACTTATATGTTTGGAATTTTGTAAAATAGACATCATTTTTGAATTCGGAATATCAATTATAGCTTAGGGTGAAATTTTGGCCTTGTTCTGAAAAACTTCAATTTTTGATGAATAGTGAAACCACTAAGTGGTAGTTAAATAACTGATTTTTCATTTAAATGAAATATTACCACTTCTGTGATTTGATTTTCAAAAATCTGACATACATGGGTGTCATTAAGAAGTAAAATGTGGTTCAATGAGATTAAAATAATTTTTTGGTGAATAGTAACTTTTATGCTCTTAATCGCGATTAGAGGTAATTATTGTAGTTTAAGGTACATATAATGTTATAATAATATGAGATGAGCATGAAACTTGTCCTACTCCTATTGGATGAGTCATGGCCGACCAAGAGTACCCATGAGTCAACTTGGGGACCCCATGGAGCCACTTTAGTTGGAAAATGACATTAATATATATTTATTTAATGTTAAAATTAAATTGACACAAACATGAGTTGTTTTACTAAAACAGTTTTTAAGTGGGGTTAAACAAGTCCAAATTTTGATTATAAATATTCATTAGAAAGATAACAATATTTCCTACATCATAGTAGTTTTTTTATAATTTTAGACATTAAATAAATTAAATTATTTATGACATCATGATGATGTAGCGATGACCTCATTATTTAACGATTTAAATAAAATGGGAAGATAATGCAAACTCCAAGGCTTACACATGTCCAAAGCCAATTGGATGAATATATTTCGAACCCTTATCACCTTATCCTCGAATTATATAAGTTTGGGACCTTTAGAATCCGAAAAGCATTGTGTAATAATGTAACATTTCAATCCTTCCAAAAGAGCCCCTCCTCTCCACTTATAAAAGGCCCCCACCTCTACCACCTCATTCACACTTTCAAGCCATTTGGCTCGGCCAACCTCTGCCCAAATACTCTCCCAACATTCCTCCCTTACTCCTAGAAGCCTCACTTTGGGCATAACTTTTCCCAAAGAAGCCTTTAGCTCAAATCAAAAAGAGTTACCCGATTTTGAGGTAATGTCTTCTCTAATGTTGTTTTGTTTTATTTTTCTTCTCCAACCCCCTAAACTCTTTTTATTCATTACTTTTGTAACAAAACCAGTATCCTCAATATACTAGGATGTTTTTATAAGAAGTATTCGAGCTACACTTACACACACCTACATCTAATGGTTAAAGAACATACGGTTTCTGTGGATGGCGAATTTCTTCCTCACGAAACGATGATTGTTCAACGCTCATATAACACCTTCAAAGGTGGCCATTAAGATGTCACTATTTTTATATATGATATATAATATGTTTATGTTTTACTTATGCTTCTGTATTTCTCATTAATGTAATACTTTATTATTTCCATTATGGTTAAAACGCGATAATTTCATTTTAGGAAGTGCGGACTACCACCCCCTCAAAGTGATGTGAATCGTTAATGCCATATGTGGGATGTATAAAAGATGGAGTAAATGATATTATATATGATATTATACTGGAACTATATTATAACTTTATATAATTATGATTTCATTACATTAAATACGAAATAGAAATGAAAGTAGCGTTCATGCGTACGTACGGCTTACCGTCTCCATGAACGGTGCATTTCATTTCTTACCTCTAAATGTTACGTAATATTATGAATGAATGGATATACTGGATATATATGATATATATGATATCTACATCATGAATATAATTCTGGATATAATGGATATTTCACCACAGGAACAACTTGTAATTATTAGAAGGTTATTGTTGACACAAGTACCAAAGATCGACAAAACGACCGTTATTAACTTAAAAAATTAAATAATGTTCATAACATGGTAATAAGTGATATAAAAGGAATAATGAACATGAAAAAGGTTCTTATGTAAATATAAATTAACTCTAGTTTATTATTCAGGAGGTTAAAGAACAGTCGAGTCAGGACAGGACGCAAGGGAAGGGAACTTCTTAACCCAACTTCCATTCTTTGGGTTAATCTCCTACTTTCAAATTATGTCATGATATTGTTATGTCCTATATTGTATTTGTACATTATTTATGTGTACTTATAGTGAATACACATTATATATGTACTTTATTTAAAAAATGATCTTTTTAAGGACTTCATCTCAATCCCCTTTCATTGAGGCATATTTGGATTTATAAAAAACTTTCTATTATACGGTGTATAAACCCCTTTGACTTTTACATTTATTCAAAAGGAATCTTTTTTATACGAAGCGTTTTACTGAACGACAAAAAGGGAATGTTTTTATTTCCGTACTTATGTGGCGACAACGACTTCTCCGCCGCCGTGACCATTATTTGAGTTTCGGCTTCCTCTACAAGCCATCACATTTTTAATGAAAAATAAATACAATGTTTTAACTTTCTTTTATTTTGGTTTTGAAAATGGTTTTGAAAACATTTTTATTATATCAATGAGTTGTATTGATATATGATGATTGAAATGTGGAAATGTTATGTTTCCTTTATGCATGTTTTATGTGATACGATTATTTTATGGTTTATGATATGTTTAAACCTATTCATATGAGGAATGCATTGGACTTAATAAGTGACGGGTGGAGCCCGCTATAGCTCCTCGATGCATCGGCAGGTCTCATGAGACAAACTAGTGTCTTGGCACGAGGCCTTGACAAAATCTTATTTGTGGTCTTGGAACGAGGCCTTGGCTACGTGGTTATGATAGTTTGGCATTATGCATTCCATCTTTATGAATGTGGTTATTGATATTGCATGTGATTATTCGACCAGTAGAATATCCTTGTGAATAAGTGAATGGCATTATCTCATTTTACTTTTGCCATATTATGTTGAAGTTCATTTTTAAAAGGCTTGTGTTTTAGTTATACATTGCCTTAAATGTTAATGTTTATTTATGAAAGCTTCCGCTATATTGTTAACCTTACTGAGCATCTGAGGTCACCCCTCTCAATGTTTTAATATTTTCTAAGATGTGAAGAAGTATTTTATGAATGACCTGCAGGGATAGTCAGAAGAGGATATGAGTGTGGACTATGAAGACCATGTTATTGTAGTTTGTTTACTTTTTGATGTAATGAAAGACTTATGAATGTATCTAGTGTTTCCAAGGCTACTAAACTAATCGGCTTTTCGAGACTTGATCTTTTGTGATCATGCCAATGTTACGAAGTAATGCACCGACTCTGGGTAGCTGGGGTCGGGGCGTTACAGTTAGTATCAAAGGAAGTTTAGTACAAACCTTGGAAGCTAGATTTAGATAAACTCTGATTAGAGCACATAGCCCAAAGATAGACTTTGAGGATTAGTATAGAAGAACTTCCTATAATTTTGTTATTGTAGAGATTTTGTGAGTTTTCCGAGCAATACATCCCTGTCTGGATACGAGCAGGTAGAGGCGGCTCTGGCACAGATGTACCTAGGGGTAAAACCCGAAAACACCGCTTTGAGCTAGACTCAAACGGGAACTGGTGCACGACAACGGGCCTTACTGCACTCTTGGTTACGACACTCCCGGGGGATTTTCTTAGGATAATTCCCATTTTCATTACAAACCATTATGTAGGGTTTATGAGTATATACTTATTCAAAGAAAACATTCTTATGATTATGGATTATATCCATAAACCGTTCAATTTACATTAATTATTTTAAAAGTTTGGAATTATTCATTATAATTCATAAACTAATATAGTTTATGCCATTGTTTAGAAATGGCGCCTAGTGGAAGGAATGGAAACCGTATCAATGCACGAACTCCGTGTAGGGATTTCCCTCCTTCTCAAGATAATTATTGTGGATCTGGAGATACAACTGGTGCTGATCAACTTATTACCATACTGGGACAACTCACTCAGGTTATGAATAATAACCTTACTCGTATGGAGCACCCTGATCCGCAACGTGGAGGATCAATGCTAGACCGTTTCATGAGGAAACAACCACCAACCTTCAATGGGAGTACAAATCCTATAGTAGATGAGCAATGGATAAATTCCGTAGAGAAAATATTCCATGCCTTGGGGAGTAGTGAAAGGGTGAAGGTTGTCATGGCAGTTTACCGCCTCACTGGAGATGCTGATCAGTGGTGGTCACTAATTCAAAACACAAAGGAAGATGATGACGTATCGAATATGGAATGGAGGGAGTTCAAAGATCTTTTCTTAGAAAAATACTTTCCACGTGACCATCGAGCAGATATGGAAAGGCAATTTCTGAGTCTGAGGCAGAAGGAGGATGAGAATGTCGCAAAGTATGAGGCTAACTTTATAAGGTTAGCGAGGCATGCTGCCGATTATATACGTAACCCAAGGAGTAAGATTGATCGTTTCTTTGATGGGTTAAAACCATTTCTCCGTCGATCTTTAGTATCACAATCCTTCTCATCATACGAAGATATTGTCTCGTGTGCTATCAAGACAGAAAAGGAATTCTCTAAGTCTTATGACAACAAAGTAAAGCAAGAGAAGAAGAGAACAGTGGAACAAGAGACAGATAAAGGGAAAAAGGGAAAGAAGGATTTTCCATTATGTGATAATTGTGGGAAGAATCACCCAGGTACTTGTCTAAAAGGAATGGAAGTTTGTTATAAATGTGGAGAAAAGGGTCACCAGGCTCGTGATTGCAAGGGGAAGAAGGAAGCTACCAACGTTCGGTGCTACAATTGCAGGGAGATGGGGCATTATGCAAATGAATGTCTTAAGCGTCAGGAGAATTTACCTCAGAAAAGGCCAAGGGATCAAGGAAAATCTTATGCTGTTACTACAATTGAAGTGGAGTAATTAATGTATTGGTTCTTTTGGACTCATGGATTATATTCTGGTTATTAGAATAATGTGATATATATATAAGTATTGTACTGCAGTACATGTTGTTTTCATTAAGGTTTTAATATGATTAAGGTAATCATATTTTTAGTATGTGACAATAAGAGAAACTTTTCTTTGTTTGGGGAATCTGATGTTACAATTGATTTTGGAATTTAGAGACCTTTTAGAGAAAGTCTGGACGAAGGTATTTTGGATAACTATAAAGGTTGGAATGGATTAAGTTGAACTTTGGATAGTATTGTTTAAGGTTAAAACATTTATGAAGATTATTTTTGGAATAGTATAGTACTATATTTTTAGGAAAAGGACAACCTGCAGGGTGGGGCATAACCCGTCGCGTCGGACAAAGCTGCAGGAATCAAACCCACAATCATAGTGCGACAGGACTTTATTTCTACCACTAGCCTACAGGAAGTCCCTGGTTATTACAAAATAATTTTACTAATCTAAATGGTATGTGTTAACATTTGGAACCTTATACAATTATGATATGTATAATATTTTTGAGTTCTATTATATTTTTGAGTGAAATATGAGTTGAAGGTTGAAACACTAATTGTCAAGCATAAATATATATATACCTATCTCTTATTCAATGAAAAAATTAATTCTTAAACTTTATTAAAGGGATATTAAAACAAAAAATGTGTTATCCTAATACCTTATGTCTTGCTGAACTTGTAAAGACCCGCAAATTTCAAGGAAATTTTATTTTTTTTTCTCTTAATTTTCCTTGGAATTTTTCAAGAGCGCAGCTTCAGACGGCACCTGATTCCGAGGCCCGGTGTGCCCGGAATCAATTTCCGAAGTTTGGCTCGGGTACGTTCAGTGAACGGATGAGCTGGTTTTTCTATCTTTTGAACCGGTGCCCGGAATCGAATTCTGAGGGCACCGATGAAATCGCAGCGCCGATATTTGCTTAGAAACGCCTCTTCCGGAGTTGCGTTTGCTCAGACGTGGTTTTTAAATTTTGCGGCTTTAAGTCAAAAATAAAATAAAGTTTGTGCGACAACTTTATTTTATTTCACTTAAGCTGCTTGGAAGCCACTTGAAGCCACTTAAAGGCGGCTTGAACTGAGTTGAACTGGATAGGATGCTATCCAGAAATATCCTACCCCTTGGTAGGATATTTGTGCGGTGGGGCCCGCACGAGCCCCGCCGTTTCTTTCGCTAAGTAACGCACCCGCGAAAACCCGTCAAGTAACTGAAAAGTCAACCGACGCGTTTTCTTTAATTCTTAACAGACCATTTAATTGGGCGGTTTATTTCGTGAATTAAATGGACTGTTTCTTCGTGAATTAATTGGGTCGTTACTTATGCGTTTTACGTTTGTTGGAAAATTAATAAAATAGACAAACTTGTCTATTTTGGAGGATTGCTATCGTTGTGCAATTCCTCTGAGCCTCCACCCTCTCCGCGAAGAACGCGAAGAACGCGAAGAACGCGAAGAACGCCGGAACCGGAATTCGACGACGCACGATCCGCGACGTCAACAACTTTTCCGCGACCTTCTTCTTCTTCTTCTTCGGTGCCTCTTCTTCCGCGGCGGACCTGCGATCAGCGGTTAAAGGTGAGAATCGAAACTTCTAAATTCTCCCTTTTTAATTTCAATAACAACGGATTTAATTAATTAAATCCGTTTGTTCTTGATCCGGAGATTGGCGACGCGACGCCGGATACCGCGACGACGCGACGATCTCCTTCTTCCGCGACGAGCGATTCCGCGACGACCTCTCGTCCGACGACGACGACAAGGTAAGGGATGTTGGATTATTTTATCTTTTTCCCCGTGTTTAATTCTTTGAAAGTGAAGAACATGATCTCCGACAATTTTTAATTTATTCAAAAATTGTTGTTGATTATTCCCTCCCGATGATGTTTATGACTAACGCGGAGGGTGCGGGTCTAACGAACAAGACCCGGCAACCCTCCGCCGACCTTCCTTTTTGTGCGGATTTGGCGGGCGACGGCAAAAGCACGACGCAACGGCCATTTGTTGATTCCGCAGTGGAGGACGCGTCCCGGGAGGAACAACGGCGCAGACGGGAAAGGAATCGGGCCACCGGAGCGGCTCCGGCGGCCCGCGGAAGGCGGCGGCGGCGCCCGGCGCGCCGCCGTGGAGGACGTCCGCCGCGGCTGAAGCCGCGGCGGCGGCGGTAGCCGGTTCTGCGGCCGCGCGGAACCGGGAACGGACGCGGCGGCCCGGCCGCGTCCGCGTGACAGGCGGCCCCCCCGCGGGGGCCGCGTTTCCCTCAAAGCCGCGGGTTTGACCCGCGGCGGCAGCCCCTTCGGCCGCTCGGCCGAAGCCGAGCCGGCCGGACCAGTCGGCCGGGCCGCGCCCAGGCCGGACCGGACCCGGCCTAGCCGGGTCGGGCCGGGTCGGGCCGACCCGGTTCGGGCCGACCCGGTACGGCCGACCCAGGGGGGGTTCGGGCCGGGTCGCCCCGGGCCCAGTACCCCCGTTTCGGGCCCTCTACGGTCTTTCGCCCATATCTTGGGCCTGGGACCTCCGATTGACGAACCGTCAGCGGCTACGCGATCCTTGGATCGAGACGGTCGTTTCGGTATATTATACTCAAGGTTTCGGAAGACTTTGGGTTCGGCCGGGTTGGTTCGTACACGAAACCAACCGGGCCCTCGGAGCGGAAACGCTCATAACTTGAGCTACGGACTTCCGATCGACGTACCGTCAGCTGTGGTAGTTTCCTCTAAGTGAGACGGAACATTTGGCATACTCCGCCCGAGGATCGGATACAGGCGGAGTACGGTCGGGTTGGTTTTGCCCTAAAAACCAACCGGGCCCCTGGGACGAAAATGCCAATAACTCTCAGACCGGGCGTCCGATTGACGCGCCATCTGTTGCGTTGAGATCCTATTGTCGATACGGAACTTTTGGATACATCAACTTCGGACTACGTGTCAGTTGATGTATCAGCCCCTCGGCTCGTGGAGCGGACCCTCCTAAACGTGCTCGCTATGTGCGGGAACCCTAGCGCTGGCTGTGACTGCGACGACGGCAGAGCAGAGATCCTTCGTGGACTGCGACGACGGCAGAGCAGAGATCCTCAGTGGACTGCGACGACGGCAGAGCAGAGATCCTCAGTGGACTGCGACGACGGCAGAGCAGAGATCCTCCGTGGACTGCGGCGACGACTGTGCAGAGATCCTTAGTGGACTGCGTCGACTACTGCACTCAGCGATCCCACGTGGATCAGTGCCCGATCCTGTGTGGGTCCTACTACCGGTTCTGTGTGAACCACTGCCTACAGGTTCTGTGTGAGCCCGATCCTGTGTGGGTCTTTTGCGGGGGTTAGTACCTATCGATCCTTCGTGGGTCCGACGACTTAGACGGATCAGTGATCGTCTTTGACGTCGTCTGAAAAAGTATACCTGGTTGAGCTGAATCTTATGTTACTCTCCTTTGTGGATTGTGTTGAACTATCCTTTGTGGATTTACTGTTTACTCTCCTTGTGGATTTGAGTCTTGCTTTCCTTTGTGGATTGAGTTGTTCTTCAGCTCGTGAGCAGAGCTAGAATTGGGGACTTAGGTATATGTATGGGCATATACCTAAGTCGAGTCAGATGTTACTTCGTGATTGCATCTTTCTTTTGTGCTATATCCTTTGTGGATTTCGGGAGACCTTCGGGGGTCTCGGGGTCCTTACTGAGTAGTTGTACTCACCCCTGCACGGGCTATGCCCGCACCTTGTTGTGTTGGTTGCAGACGACGGACAGCGCTGATCACGGTTGGGGCGTGGAGCAGGACGGTACCTGGAGGTGGACCACTGGGCGGGACGTGCTCGGAGCGGACGTGGGACCCGAGGAGCCTGGAGGCTATCTGTACCCACCCTTCAGGTGGGATTGCCAGTGGACGACTCGAGGCCGCCGTCTTTTCTTCAGTTGCTGTTCTTTACTTTTCAGTTGTACTTTACAGTTGGGATTTCCGGCCCCCTTTACTTTCTGCACTTTACTTTCCGCTTGCTGACTCTGTGTGGTTGTTACTTATAAAGGCAATGCCTTCCCTGTTTACCGGGAATTTACGCCTTGGTGCTAGTCGCCAGCCCCTGGCCTATGGAAGGCAGGCTTGGGGTAGTCACGGCACGGGCCCCGAGGACGGGTCGTGACAAATTGGTATCAGAGGTGGTCGGTTCTACCGCAGACTCTGATCGTCTTTTCTTTCTATATGAAGCAATAGTGTTTAGTGTATTGAGTGTGGTTATCAGTTCAGGGATCCCAGTGTTGGTGCGGCGGCCGACGTATCCGTACACCAGGACCCTGACTCCTGATTTCCGACTTAATGCATGAAAACATTGATTGCGTGTGTGTATCAAGTCTTCTTTGTGATTACTTGTGTCAGCTCACCGGGTATACTGATCTGCTTTATGAAAGTCTCAAGTTTTCCTTGTGATTACTTGTGCCAGCTCACCAGGTATACTGTTCTGACTGTGGTGCTCTTGTTCTCCTTTTCAGGATGGCCCCGTGACGACTGCCAGCTAGGGTTCCGAGTGTAGGGCGCGACGGCAGCCCACCGAGCGACGAGGCCTCGGTGCAGGGCCCTTTGCCAGCAGTGGCACCGGTGGTAGCCTTACCCTCCGAGCCACCGATGCTTCCAGTACCAGACGCCGACGATGCACGTCGCCTCAGGGAACTGCATGAGTTTCAGAGCCAGCGACCGCCCAGGTTTCGCGGTGAGGCGGACCCCCAGGCCGCCGAGGACTGGCTAGAGGCGGTGGTACGGATATTTAGGCTAGTGAGGACACCAGCGGATCTCATGGTGATTCTCGCAGCGAGCCTCCTGCAGGCGGCGGCAGGACGATGGTGGAGCCTGATGCTCCAGGTTCACGATGAGGCATCCTTGCTCTGGGAGGACTTCGAGAGCCTCTTCCGCTCTGAGTTCGTCCCGGCCACCCTCCGAGCGGTGCACATCCAGGAGCTTCTCCAGCTGCGCCAGGGCAGCATGACGGTCGCTCAGTACGCGGAGAGGTTCACTGACCTATCCCGCTACTCGACCGACATGGTACGGGACCCCTTCTTCCGGGCCCGGACCTTCGAGCAGGGCTTGCGACAGGAGATACGGGCGTCGCTGATCTCCCTCAGCATTCCGACCCAGGCGGGAGTGCTGGAGCGAGCCCTCCTGATCGAGAGCATCCTGGCAGAGCCTTCTTCAGCGGCGAGACCTAGCGTAGGGCGGCAGGTAGCTGAGTCTTCGGCAGCTGGTAGCCGACGGATGACTCACGGGTCCAGGCAGACCAGACCCCCTCGCAGACGGCCTCAGGACACCGGCTCAGCGGTGCGAGGCACACAGCGGAGTGCCAGCCTTTCGAGAGGCAGGATGTGCTACTCTTGCGGCGGGCAGGGTCACATGGCTCGTGACTGCCCGACTCGCCGATCAGAGGAGCAGCAGACGGTGGAGGGGCCACCCAGGCAGAGGCAGAGAGTCGACCGTGGCGGTCCGCAGGGAGGAGGCGGACGAGGCAGAGGAGCTGGCCGAGCAGCGGGTAGTGGGCGACGCTTGCAGGCTCTACCCCCACCACCACCAGGAGGGCCACCTCGACCACATGGAGCTGGCGGGCAGGGACAGGCCCAGCTCCAGGCAGTGGAGGCCTACGACCCCGACTTGCCAGAGATGATTCGAGGTACGATCTGTGTCTATTCCACCCTTGCTGCAGTACTTATAGACACAGGAGCGAGTCACTCTTTCATAGCCTCTGCCCTTGTTCGGAGCTCGGGGATTCCGACTGAGCCGTTGGCTCGATCCTTACGGCTAGAGACTCCTACGGGAGCAGACTCGACGATTACGCACTGGTGCCGGCAGTGTGAGCTTACTCTAGGAGGCGAGAGCTTCGGCTGGGATCTCCTTGTAGCGGCGTCGAGGCCTTACGACGTCATCTTGGGCATGGATTGGCTATCCACGGTTCATGCCCAGATCGACTGTTTTAGGCGCAAGGTGCGATGTGTTCGCACCGACGGGAGCAGGTTTACCTTCACCGGCGAGAAGGGAACCTTTGCAGCACAGGATGGACTTCCACGGAGGAGAGTGCAGCCCATCTCTGATCAGTTGGCTAGCCTCATCCTAGGAGCAGTGGACGTGCGGAGTCCAGCTTTTCCTGCAGTGGTGGACCAGTACGTGGACGTCTTTCCCGACGACGTTCCAGGGCTACCTCCTCGTAGAGAGGTAGACTTTTACATCGACTTGTACCCCGGGACAGCCCCGATATCTACTCCAGCATATCGGATGGCCCCCGCCGAGCTTCGAGAGCTGCGGGTACAGTTGGAGGACTTGCAGAGCAAGGGGTTTATCCGACCCAGTGTTTCACCCTGGGCTTCCCCGATATTGTTCGCCAAGAAGGCGGACGGGAGCTTGCGACTGTGTGTCGACTATCGTCGCCTGAACCAGGTGACAGTGAGGAACAAGTATCCGCTGCCACGGATTGATGACCTCTTCGATCAGCTCAAGGGAGCGTGGTGGTTCTCGAAGATAGACCTTCGGTCAGGCTATCATCAGCTCAGAGTTCGAGACGAGGACGTGCAGAAGACGGCCTTCAGGTGTCGGTATGGCCATTATGAGTTCCTGGTTATGCCGTTCGGCATAACCAATGCTCCAGCAGTGTTCATGAGCCTCATGAACAGGATCTTCCAGCCATACCTCGACCGATTTGTCGTTGTCTTCATTGACGACATTTTGATATACTCGACGACTGAGGAGGAGCATGCCTACCACCTGCGAGTTGTGCTAGAGACGCTCCTAGAGCACCAGCTTTATGGAAAGCTCTCAATGTGCCAGTTCTGGTTACGTGAGGTCCACTTCTTGGGGCACGTCATTTCTGAGGTGGGAGTTGCAGTGGATCCCGCGAAGATCGAGGCAGTGCTAGCTTGGGAGCCACCCAGGAGCGTGACAGAGGTACGGAGCTTCTTGGGCCTAGCGGGATACTATCGGAGATTCGTGCCAGACTTCTCCAGAGTTGCGGCACCACTCTCAGCCTTGACGAAGAAGGGGAAACCCTTTTTGTGGTCAGACAGATGTCAGCAGAGCTTCCAGGAGCTGAGACAGAGATTGACCAGCTCACCTATCTTGAGGTTGCCTGAGGAGGGAGTTGGATACGTAGTTTACTGCGACGCATCAGGGACTGGACTCGGGTGCGTCCTGATGCAGGAGCGGGCCGTGATCGCCTACGGATCACGTCAGTTGAGGCCGCATGAGCAGAACTACGCCACTCATGACCTGGAGTTAGCAGCAGTGGTCTTCGCTCTGAAGACTTGGCGGCACTATCTGATGGGCGAGCGCTTCACAGTCTTTTCTGACCACCAGAGTCTCAGGTATATCTTCTCTCAGAAGGACCTGAACCTGAGACAGCGGATATGGCTTGAGTTCCTCCAGGACTATGACTTTGAGATAGTCTATACTCCTGGGAAGGGGAACGTGGTAGCCGATGCCCTTAGCAGGAGGACGGGCATTCTGCTACTTGAGGAGGCGACGGAGCAGCTAGCCTCCTTGCAGATATCCTTCGTGGATAGAGACGGAGCATCCTTTCTTCAGTCTCTCACAGTCTCTCCTCCACTTCTACAGCGGGTTAGAGAGGCTCAGCGTGGGGACGCTGACTGTGAGACCCGGCGTGCACTGATATCCTCAGGTCAGGCGCCTGATGGCTTCTCCCTTGGAGCAGAGCACGACATCCTTTTCAGAGGGCGTACCATCATACCAGTCGCTTTGCGAGAGGAGGTGCTGAGAGAGTTTCACACTTCTCCCTTGGCGGTACATCCCGGAGTGGCGAAGATGTACCAGGATCTCAGACGACAGCACTGGTGGCCGGGCATGAAGAAAGCTGTGGCAGAGTTCGTTTCACGATGCCTCACCTGCCAGCAGGTGAAGGCAGAGCATCAGGTACCAGCAGGCTTGGTACAGCCCTTGGAGGTCCCGAAGTGGAAGTGGGATAGCATATCTATGGACTTCGTGACTGGACTTCCACACACTTCCAGAGGTCACGACTCCATTTGGGTGATTGTTGACCGACTCACCAAGTCGGCACACTTCTTACCCATAAGAGAGCAGGGCTCAGTGGAGAGCTTGGGACGTCTTTACGTCCAGGAGATCGTACGGCTTCACGGTGTGCCATCGTCTATCGTCTCCGATCGAGATGCTCGATTCACTTCCCGGCTTTGGAAGGGGTTGCAGGAGGCGTTCGGGACGCGACTCCATCTGAGCACAGCCTTCCACCCTCAGACGGATGGTCAGACTGAGAGGACCATACAGACACTCGAGGACATGCTCCATGCATGTGTTCTCGACTTTGGTCGCAGCTGGGAGGACCACCTACCCTTGGTGGAGTTCGCGTACAACAACAGCTACCACTCCACCATCAGGATGGCACCACACGAGGCGTTGTACGACAGACCCTGCAGATCACCGTTGTGCTGGACAGACCCTGGAGAGTCAGCACTCGTGGGACCAGAGATGGTCCGAGCCACGACAGAGAAGGTCCAGATCATCCAGGAGAGGATGAGGACAGCTCAGAGCCGGCAGAAGTCATATGCTGACAGGAGGCGGAGGCCACTCGAGTTCGAGGATGGCGACCACGTCTTTTTGCGTGTCTCACCTCGACGTGGTTTACGGAGATTTGGCCGAGGCGGCAAGTTGTCTCCACGCTTCATCGGGCCTTTCCAGGTCCTCAGCAGGATAGGAGAGATGGCTTATCGCCTGGCTCTACCACCTCAGTTGCACCGGGTGCACGACGTCTTCCACGTGTCTCAGCTGAGGAGATACGTGCACGACCCGACGCACATCATCGACTTTGGGGAGCTGGACGTGGACGATGGGGCGACTTTTGCGGAGGTCCCAGTGGAGATCGAGAATCGACAGGAGCGGGTCCTACGTGGGCGGTCGATTCCTCTTGTGCGCGTCAGATGGCAGCACGGGAACCTCCAGGAGAGCACTTGGGAGCGGGAGGCTCAGATGCGTGCTCAGTACCCCCATTTGTTCCCCTAGTTTTTGATGTATCTTTATGGGGACGTAAAGCCCTGAGGTGGGAGTAATGTAAAGACCCGAAAATTTCAAGGAATTTTTTTTTTCTTAATTTTCCTTGGAATTTTTCAAGAGCGCAGCTTCAGACGGCACCTGATTCCGAGGCCCGGTGTGCCCGGAATCAATTTCCGAAGTTTGGCTCGGGTACGTTCAGTGAACGGACGAGCGGGTTTTTCTATCTTTTGAACCGGTGCCCGGAATCGAATTCTGAGGGCACCGATGAAATCGCAGCGCCGGTATTTGCTTAGAAACGCCTCTTCTGGAGTTGCGTTTGCTCAGACGTGGTTTTTAAATTTTGCGGCTTTAAGTCAGAAATAAAATAAAGTTTGTGTGACAACTTTATTTTATTTCACTTAAGCTGCTTGGAAGCCACTTGAAGCCACTTAAAGGCGGCTTGAACTGAGTTGAACTGGATAGGATGCTATCCAGAAATATCCTACCCCGTGGTAGGATATTTGTGCGGTGGGGCCCGCACGAGCCCCGCCGTTTCTTTCGCTAAGTAACGCACCCGCGAAAACCCGTCATGTAACTGAAAAGTCAACCGACGCGTTTTCTTTAATTCTTAACAGACCATTTAATTGGGCGGTTTATTTCGTGAATTAAATGGACTGTTTCTTCGTGAATTAATTGGGTCGTTACTTATGCGTTTTACGTTTGTTGGCAAATTAATAAAATAGACAAACTTGTCTATTTTGGAGGATTGATATCGTTGTGAAATTCCTCTGAGCCTCCACCCTCTCCGCGAAGAACGCGAAGAACGCGAAGAACGCGAAGAACGCGAAGAACGCCGGAACCGGAATTCGACGACGCACGATCCGCGACGTCAACAACTTTTCTGCGACCTTCTTCTTCTTCTTCTTCGGTGCCTCTTCTTCCGCGGCGGACCTGCGATCGGCGGTTAAAGGTGAGAATCGAAACTTCTAAATTCTCCCTTTTTAATTTCAATAACAACGGATTTAATTAATTAAATCCGTTTGTTCTTGATCCGGAGATTGGCGACGCGACGCCGGATACCGCGACGACGCGACAATCTCCTTCTTCCGCGACGAGCGATTCCGCGACGACCTCTCGTCCGACGACGACGACAAGGTAAGGGATGTTGGATTATTTTATCTTTTTCCCCGTGTTTAATTCTTTGAAAGTGAAGAACATGATCTCCGACAATTTTTAATTTATTCAAAAATTGTTGTTGATTATTCCCTCCCGATGATGTTTATGACTAACGCGGAGGGTGCGGGTCTAACGAACAAGACCCGGCAACCCTCCGCCGACCTTCCATTTTGTGCGGATTTGGCGGGCGACGGCAAAAGCACGACGCAAGGGCCATTTGTTGATTCCGCAGTGGAGGACGCGTCCCGGGAGGAACAACGGCGCAGACGGGAAAGGAATCGGGCCACCGGAGCGTCTCCGGCGGCCCGCGGAAGGCGGCGGCGGCGCGGGTCGCCGGCGCGGCGGCGCCGGCGACCGGAGGCGGCGGCGCCCGGCGCGCCGCCGTGGAGGACGTCCGCCGCGGCTAAAGCCGCGGCGACGGCGGCAGCCGGTTCCACGGCCGCGCGGAACCGGGAACGGACGCGGCGGCCCGGCCGCGTCCGCGTGACAGGCGGCCCCCCCGCGGCGGCAGCGTTTCCCTCAAAGCCGCGGGTTTGACCCGCGGCGGCAGCCCCTTCGGCCGCGCGGCCGAAGCCGAGCCGGCCGGTCCGGTCGGCCGGGCCGCGCCGAGGCCGGACCGGACCCGGTCGGGCCGGGTCGGGCCGACCCGGTTCGGCCGACCCAGGGGGGGTTCGGGCAGGGTCGCCCCGGGCCCAGTACCCCCGTTTCGGGCCCTCTACGGTCTTTCGCCCATATCTTGGGCCTGGAACCTCCGATTGACGAACCGTCAGCGGCTACGCGATCCTTGGATCGAGACGGTCGTTTCGGTATATTATACTCAAGGTTTCGGAAGACTTTGGGTTCGGCCGGGTTGGTTCGTACACGAAACCAACCGGGCCCTCGGAGCGGAAACGCTCATAACTTGAGCTACGGACGTCCGATCGACGTACCGTCAGCTGTGGTAGTTTCCTCTAAGTGAGACGGAACTTTTGGCATACTCCGCCCGAGGATCAGATACAGGCGGAGTACGGTCGGGTTGGTTTTTCCCTAAAAACCAACCGGGCCCCTGGGACGAAAATGCCAATAACTCTCAGACCGGGCGTCCGATTGACGCGCCATCTGTTGCGTTGAGATCCTGTTGTCGATACGGAACTTTTGGATACATCAACTTCGGACTACGTGTCAGTTGATGTATCAGCCCCTCGGCTCGTGGAGCGGACCCTCCTAAACGAGCTCGCTATGTGCGGGAACCCTAGCGCTGGCTGTGACTGCGACGACGGCAGAGCAGAGATCCTTCGTGGACTGCGACGACGGCAGAGCAGAGATCCTCAGTGGACTGCGACGACGGCAGAGCAGAGATCCTCAGTGGACTGCGACGACGGCAGAGCAGAGATCCTCCGTGGACTGCGGCGACGACTGTGCAGAGATCCTTAGTGGACTGCGTCGACTACTGCACTCAGCGATCCCACGTGGATCAGTGCCCGATCCTGTGTGGGTCCTACTACCGGTTCTGTGTGAGCCACTGCCTACAGGTTCTGTGTGAGCCCGATCCTGTGTGGGTCTTTTGCGGGGGTTAGTACCTATCGATCCTTCGTGGGTCCGACGACTTAGACGGATCAGTGATCGTCTTTGACGTCGTCTGAAAAAGTATACCTGGTTGAGCTGAATCTTATGTTACTCTCCTTTGTGGATTGTGTTGAAGTATCCTTTGTGGATTTACTGTTTACTCTCCTTGTGGATTTGAGTCTTGCTTTCCTTTGTGGATTGAGTTGTTCTTCAGCTCGTGAGCAGAGCTAGAATTGGGGACTTAGGTATATGTATGGGCATATACCTAAGTCGAGTCAGATGTTACTTCGTGATTGCATCTTTCTTTTGTGCTATATCCTTTGTGGATTTCGGGAGACCTTCGGGGGTCTCGGGGTCCTTACTTAGTAGTTGTACTCATCCCTGCACGGGCTATGCCCGCACCTTGTTGTGTTGGTTGCAGATGACGGACAGCGCTGATCACGGTTGGGGCATGGAGCAGGACGGTACCTGGAGGTGGACCACTGGGCGGGACGTGCTCGGAGCGGACGTGGGACCCGAGGAGCCTGGAGGCTATCTGTACCCACCCTTCAGGTGGGATTGCCAGTGGACGACTCGAGGCCGCCGTCTTTTCTTCAGTTGCTGTTCTTTACTTTTCAGTTGTACTTTACAGTTGGGATTTCCGGCCCCCTTTACTTTCTGCACTTTACTTTCCGCTTGCTGACTCTGTGTGGTTGTTACTTATAAAGGCAATGCCTTCCCTGTTTACCGGGAATTTACGCCTTGGTGCTAGTCGCCAGCCCCTGGCCTATGGAAGGCGGGCTTGGGGTAGTCACGGCACGGGCCCCGAGGACGGGTCGTGACAGAACTGATGATATTTTAAATCAACATATATTGAAGGCTTTGAGGCCCTCAATTTGACAGTTGATTGTGATTGATGACCCCAATCGCTCCCTACAAATATTTACGTTTTTCCTCCAATTATATGTCTCTAACTGCCACCAATGTTCTCCTTATCTAGATCATAATTTGGTGGTGACTTTCTTATTTCCATTTCCCTCTTATTAAGGCTAAATTTTATTAATCTTATTTCCGATGTGGGTTTTGCACAAAGGTATTTTCTCTTTTCAACCTTTTATTTTCAAATAAAAGTTTCAAATTGCGAGGACGCAATTTATTGAAGGAGGGTAGAATGTAACACCCCGAGCTTCCATGATACGCTTCTCATTCAATAATGCAATAGCTTGCATTGTACGCAACTTCGAGTTCTAAAACACCGCGACTAATCAATGTAGCCGTTATGAATAGTAATAACCACTTTTTAAAATTATAGAAATTTTATATGTCAAAATGGACTTCATTTTTGGATTCGGAATATCGAAATTAGCCTATGTTGAATTTTTGGTATTTTTCGAAGAACTTCTAATTTTTTATGAATAGTGAAAAATACTTTAAAACAACTTTTTTAATAAAAATAATTTATTGTGATAAATTATACTATTTAGTGGTTTTAAGTTATAATTAGAATATATTTTTACCATTTTATCCAATGGTGGTCATTAGAATTAATTTAACATTGAAATTGGACATAAACAATTACCAATCTTTTGATATAAATTGTTTCTTAAAAACACGCTATTTGTCGTAAAGTGAGAATTAATTATAAAATTAATTAATGAAACTTATATGTTTGGAATTTTGTAAAATAGACATCATTTTTGAATTCGGAATATCAATTATAGCTTAGGGTGAAATTTTGGCCTTGTTCTGAAAAACATCAATTTTTGATGAATAGTGAAACCACTAAGTGGTAGTTAAATAACTGATTTTTCGTTTAAATGAAATATTAACACTTCTGTGATTTGATTTTCAAAAATCTGACATACATGGTTGTCATTAAGAAGTAAAATGTGGTTCAATGAGATTAAAATAATTTTTTTGGTGAATAGTAACTTTTATGTTCTTAATCGCGATTAGAGGTAATTAGTGTAGTTTAAGGTAAAAATAATGTTATAATAATATGAGATGAGCATGACACTTGTCCTACTCCTATTGGATGAGTCATGGACGACCAAGACAACCCATGGGTCAACTTGGGGACCCCATGGAGCCACTTTAGTTGGAAAATGACATTAATATATATTTATTTAATGTTAAAATTAAATTGACACAAACATGAGTTGTTTTACTAAAACAGTTTTTAAGTGGGGTTAAACAAGTCCAATTTTTGATTATAAATATTCATTAGAAATATAAAAAGCTTTCCTACATCATAATATTTTTTTTTATAATTTTTAGACATTAAATAAATTAAATTATTTATTACATCATGATGATGCAGCGATGACCTCATTATTTAACGATTTAAATAAAATGGGAAGATAATGCAAAATCCAATGCTTACACATGTCCAAAGCCAATTGGATGAATATATTTCGAACCCTTATAACCTTATCCTAGAATTATATAAGTGTGGGGCCTTTAGAATCCGAAAAGCATTGTGTAATAATGTATCATTTCAATCTTTCCAAAAGAGCCCCTCCTCTCCACTTATAAAAAGCCCCCAACTCTACCACCTCATTCACACTTTGAAGCCATTTGGCTCGGCCAACCTCTGCCCAAATACTCTCCCAAAATTCCTCCCTTACTCCTAGAAGCCTCACTTTGGGCTGAACTCTTCCCAAGGAAGCCTTTAGCTCAAATCAAAAAGAGTTACCCGATTTTGAGGTAATGTCTTCTCTAATGTTGTTTTGTTTTATTTTTCTTCTCCAACCCCCTAAACTCTTTTTATTCATTACTTTTGTAACAAAAACAGTATCCTCAATATACTAGGACGTTTTTATAAGAAGTATTCGAGCTACACTTACACACACCTACATCTAATGGTTAAAGAACATACTGTTTCTGTGGATGGAGAATTTCTGCCTCACGAAACGATGATTGTTCAACACTCATATAACACCTTCAAAGGTGGCCATTAAGATGTCACTATTTTTATATATGATATATAATATGTTTATGTTTTACTTATGCTTCTGTATTTCTCATTTATGGAATAATTTATGATTTCCATTATGGGTAAAACGCGATAATTTCATTTTAGGAAGTGCGGACTACCGCCCCCTCAAAGTGATGTGAATCGTTAATGCCATATGTGGGATGTATAAAGGATGGAGTAAATGATATTATATATGATATTATACTGGAACTATATTATACCTTTATATAATTATGATTTCATTACATTAAATACGAAATAGAAATGAAAGTAGCGTTCATGCGTACGTACGGCTTACCGTCTCCATGAACGCTGCATTTCATTTCTTACCTCTAAATGTTACGTAATATTATGAATGAATGTATATACTAGATATATATGATATATATGATATCTACATCATGAATATAATTCTGTATATAATGGATATTTCACCACATGAACAACTTGTAATTATAAGAATGTTATTGTTGACACAAGTACCAAAGATCGACAAAACGACCGTTATTAACGTAAAAAATTAAATAATGTTCATAACATGGTAATAAGTGATATAAAAGGAATAATGAACATGAAAAAGGTTCTTAAGTAAATATAAATTACCTATAGTTTATTATTCATGAGGTTAAAGAACAGTCGAGTCAGGACAGGACACAAGGTAAGGGAACTTCTTAACCCAACTTCCATTCTTTTGGTTAATCTTCTACTTTAAAATTATGTCATGATATTATTATGTACTATATTGTATTTGTACATTATTTATGTGTAATTATAGTGAATACACATTATAGATGTACTTTATTTAAAAAATGATCTTTTTAAGGACTTCGTCTCAATCCCCTTTCATTGAGGCATATTTGGTTTTATACAAAACTTTCTTTTATACGGTGTATAAACCCCATTGACTTTTACATTTATTCAAAAGGAATATTTTTTATACGAAGAGTTTTACTAAACGACAAAAAGGGAATGTTTTTATTTCTGTACTTATGTGGCGACAATGACTTCTCCGCCGCCGTGACCATTATTTGAGTTTCGGCTTCCTGTACAAGCCATCACTTTTTTAATGAAAAATAAATACAAAGTTTTAACTTTCTTTTATTTTGGTTTTGAAAATGGTTTTGAAAACGTTTTTATTATATCAATGAGTTGTATTGATATCTTATGATTGAAATGTGGAAATGTTATTTTTCCTTTATACATGTTTTATGTGATACGATTATGTTATGGTTTATGATATGTTTAAACCTATTCATATGAGGAATGCATTGGACTTAATAAGTGACGGGTGGAGCCCGCTATAGCTCCTCGATGCATCGGCAGGTCTCATGAGACAAACTAGTGTCTTGGCACGAGGCCTTGACAAAATCTTATTTGTGGTCTTGGCATGAGGGCTTGTCTACGTGGTTATGATAGTCTGGCATTATTCATTCCATCATTATGAAAGTGGTTATTGATATTGCATGTGATTATTCGACCAGTAGAATATCCATGTGAATAAGTGAATGGCATTATCTCATTTTACTTTTGCCATATTATGTTGAAGTTCATGTTTTAAAGGCTTGTGTTTTAGTTATACATTGCCTTAAATGTTAATGTTTATTTATGAAAGCTTCCGCTATATTGTTAACCTTATTGAGCATCTGAGCTCACCCCTCTCAATATTTTAATATTTTCCAGGATGTGAAGAAGTATTTTATGAATGACCTGCAGGGATAGTCAAAAGAGGATATGAGTGTGGACTATGAAGACCATGTTATTGTAGTTTGTTTACTTTTTGATGTAATGAAAGACTTATGAATGTATCTAGTGTTTCCAAGGCTACTAAACTAATCGGTCTTTCGAGACTTGATCTTTTGTGATCATGCCAATGTTACGAAGTAATGCACCGACTCTGGGTAGCTGGGGTCGGGGCGTTACAGTTGGTATCAATGAAGTTTAGTACAAACCTTGGAAGCTAGATTTAGATAAACTCTGATTAGAGCACATAGCCCAAAGATAGACTTTGAGGATTAGTATAGAAGAACTTCCTAAAATTTTGTTATTGTAGAGATTTTGTGAGTTTTCCGAGCAATACATCCCTGTCTGGATACGAGCAGGTAGAGGCGGCTCTGGCACAGATGTACCTAGGGGTAAAACCCAAAAACACCGCTTTGAGCTAGACTCAAACGGGAACTGGTGCACGACAACGGGCCTTGCTGCACTCTTGGTTATGACACTCCCGGGGGATTTGCTTAGGATAATTCTCATTTTCTTTACAAACCATTATGTAGGGTTTATGAGTATATACTTATTCAAAGAAAACATTCTTATGATTATGGATTATATCCATAAACCGTTCAATTTACATTAATTATTTTAAAAGTTTGGAATTATTCATTATAATTCATAAACTAATATAGTTTATGCCATTGTTTAGAAATGGCGCCTAGTAGAAGGAATGGAAACCGTATCAATGCATGAACTCCGTGTAGGGATTTCCCTCCTGCTCAAGATAATTATTGTGGATCTGGAGATACAACTGGTGCTGATCAACTTATTACCATACTGGGACAACTCACTCAGGTTATGAATAATAACCTTACTCGTATGGAGCACCCTGATCCGCAACGTGGAGGATCAATGCTAGACCGTTTCATGAGGCAACAACCACCAACCTTCAATGGGAGTACAAATCCTATAGTATATGAGCAATGGATAAATTCCTTAGAGAAAATATTCCATGCCTTGGGGAGTAGTGAAAGGGAGAAGGTTGTCATGGCAGTTTACCGCCTCACTGGAGATGCCGATCAGTGGTGGTCACTGATTCAAAACACAAAGGAAGATGATGACGTATCGAATATGGAATAGAGGGAGTTCAAAGATCTTTTCTTAGAAAAATACTTTCCTCGTGACCATCGAGCAGATATCGAAAGGCAATTTCTGAGTCTGAGGCAGAAGGAGGATGAGAATGTCGCAAAGTATGAGGCTAACTTTACAACGTCAGCTAGGCATGCTGCCGATTATATACATAACCCAAGGAGTAAGATTGATCGTTTCTTTGATGGGTTAAAACCATTTCTCCATCGATCTTTAGTATCACAATCCTTCTCATCATACGAAGATATTGTCTCGTGTGCTATCAAGACAGAAAAGGAATTCTCTATGTCTTATGACAACAAAGTAAAGCAAGAGAAGAAGAGAACGGTGGAACAAGAGACAGATAAAGGGAAAAGGGAAAGAAGGATTTTCCATTATGTGATAATTGTGGGAAGAATCACCCTGGTACTTGTCTAAAAGGAATGAAAGTTTGTTATAAATGTGGAGAAAAGGTTCACCGGGCTCGTGATTGCAAGGGGAAGAAGGAAGCTACCAACGTTCGGTGCTACAATTGCAGGGAGATGGGGCATTATGCAAATGAATGTCTTAAGCGTCATGAGAATTTTCCTCAGAAAAGGCCAAGGGATCAAGGACAATCTTATGCTGTTACTACAATTGAAGCGGATTAATTAATGTATTGGTGCTTTTGGACTCATGGATTATATTCTGGTTATTAGAATAATGTGATATATATATAAGGATTGTACTGCAGTACATGTTGTTTTCATTGAGGTTTTAATATGATTAAGGTAATCATATTTTTAGTATGTGACAATAAGAGAAACTTCTCTTTGTTTGGGGAATCTGATGTTACAATTGATTTTGGAATTTAGAGACCTTTTAGAGAAAGTCTGGACGGAGGTATTTTGGATAACTATAAAGGTTGGAATGGATTAAGTTGAACTTTGGATAGTATTGTTTAAGGTTAAAACATTTATGAATATTATTTTTGGAAAAGTATAGTACTATATTTTTAGGAAAAGGACATCCTGCAGGGTGTGGCATAACCCATCGCGTCGGACAAAGCTGCAGGAATCGAACCCACAATCATAGTGCGACAGGACTTTATTTCCTACCACTAGCCTACAGGAAGTCCCTGGTTATTACAAAATAATTTTACTAATCTAAATGGTATGTGTTAACATTTGGAACCTTATACAATTATGATAAGTATAATATTTTTGAGTTCTATTATCTTTTTGAGCGAAAGATGAGTTGAAGGATGAAACTCTAATTGTCAAGCATAAATATATATATACCTATCTCTTATTCAATGAATAAATGAATTCTTAAACTTTAGTAAAGGGATATTAAAACAAAAAATGTGTTATCCTAATACCTTATGTCTTGCTGAACTGATGATATTTTAAATCAACATAGATTGAAGGCTTTGAGGCCCTCAATTTGACAGTTGATTGTGATTGATGACCCCAATCGCTCCCTACAAATATTTACGTTTTTCCTCCAATTATATGTCTCTAACTTCCACCAATGTTCTCCTTATCGAGATCATAATTTGGTGGTGACTTTATTATTTCCATTTCCCTCTTATTAAGGCTAAATTTTATAAATCTTATTTCCGATGTGGGTTTTCCACAAAGGTATTTTCTCTTTTCAACCTTTTATTTTCAAATAAAAGTTTCAAATTGCGAGGACGCAATTTATTGAAGGAGGGTAGAATGTAACACCCCGAGCTTCCATGATACGCTTCTCATTCAATAATGCAATAGCTTGCATTGTACGCAACTTCGAGTTCTAAAACACCGCGACTAATCAAAGTAGCCGTTATGAATAGTAATAACCACTTTTTAAAATTATAGAAATTTTATATTTCAAAATGGACTTCATTTTTGGATTCGGAATATCGAAATTAGCCTATGTTGAATTTTTGGTATTTTTCTGAGAACTTCTAATTTTTTATGAATAGTGAAAAATACTTTAAAACAACTTTTTTAATCAAAATAATTTATTGTGATAAATTATACTATTTAGTGGTTTTAAGGTATAATTAGAATATATTTTTACAATTTTATCCAATGGTGGTCATTATAATTAATTTAACATTGAAATTGGACATAAACAATTGCCAATCTTTTGATATAAATTGTTTCTTAAAAACACGCTATTTGTCGTAACAGCGAGAATTAATAATAAAATTAATTAATGCAACTTATATGTTTGGAATTTTTTAAAATAGACATCATTTTTGAATTCGGAATATCAATTATAGCTTAGGGTGAAATTTTGGCCTTGTTCTGAAAAACTTAAATTTTTGATGAATAGTGAAACCACTAAGTGGTAGTTAAATAACTGATTTTTCGTTTAAATGAAATATTACCACTTCTGTGATTTGATTTTCAAAAATATGACATACATGGTTGTCATTAAGAAGTAAAATGTGGTTCAATGAGATTAAAATAATTTTTTGGTGAATAGTAACTTTTAAGTTCTTAATCGCGATTAGAGGTAATTAGTGTAGTTTAAGGTACAAATAATATTATAATAATATGAGATGAGCATGACACTTGTCCTACTCATATTGGATGAGTCATGGCCGACCAAGACAACCCATGGGTCAACTTGGGGACCCCATGGAGCCACTTTAGTTGGAAAATGACATTAATATATATTTATTTAATGTTAAAATTAAATTGACACAAACATGAGTTGTTTTACTAAAACAGTTTTTAAGTGGGGTTAAACAAGTCCAAATTTTGATTATAAATATTCATTAGAAATATAAAAAGATTTCCTACATCATAATTTTTTTTTTATAATTTTTAGACATTAAATAAATTAAATTATTTATTACATCATGATGATGCAGCGATGACCTCATTATTTAACGATTTAAATAAAATGGGAAGATAATGCAAAATCCAACGCTTACACATGTCCAAAGCCAATTGGATGAATATATTTCGAACCCTTATCACCTTAGCCTCTAATTATATAAGTGTGGGACCTTTATAATCGGAAAATCATTGTGTAATAATGTAACATTTCAATCTTTCCAAAAGAGCCCCTCCTCTCCACTTATAAAAGGCCCCCACCTCTACCACGTCATTAACACTTTCAAGCCATTTGGCTCAGCCAACCTCTGCCCAAACACTCTCCCAACATTCCTCCCTTACTCCTAGAAGCCTCACTTTGGGCAGAACTCTTCTCAAGGAAGCCTTTAGCTCAAATCAAAAAGAGTTACCCGATTTTGAGGTAATGTCTTCTCTAATGTTGTTTTGTTTTATTTTTCTTCTCCAACCCCCTAAACTCTTTTTATTCATTACTTTTGTAACAAAAACAGTATCCTCAATATACTAGGTTGTTTTTATAATAAGTATTCGAGCTACACTTACACACACCTACATCTAATGGTTAAAGAACATACGGTTTCTGTGGATGGCGAATTTCTGCCTCACGAAACGATGATTGTTCAACACTCATATAACACCTTCAAAGGTGGCCATTAAGATGTCACTATTTTTATATATGATATATAATATGTTTATGTTTTACTTATGCTTCTGTATTTCTCATTTATGGCATACTTTATTATTTCCATTATGGGTAAAATGAGATAATTTCATTTTAGGAAGTGCGGACTACCGCCCCCTCAAAGTGATGTGAATCGTTAATGCCATATGTGAGATGTATAAAGGATGGAGTAAATGATATTATATATAATATTATACTGGAACTATATTATAACTTTATATAATTATGATTTCATTACATTAAATACGAAATAGAAATGAAAGTAGCGTTCATGCGTACGTACGGCTTACCGTCTCCATGAACGGTGCATTTCATTTCTTACCTCTAAATGTTACGTAATATTATGAATGAATGTATATACTGGATATATATGATATATATGATATCTAAATCATGAATATAATTCTGGATATAATGGATATTTCACCACATGAACAACTTGTAATTATAAGAAGGTTATTGTTGACACAAGTACCAAAGATCGACAAAACGACCGTTATTAACTTAAAAAATTAAATAATGTTCATAACATGGTAATAAGTGATATAAAAGGAATAATGGACATGAAAAAGGTTCTTAAGTAAATATAAATTACCTCTAGTTTATTATTCATGAGGTTAAAGAACAGTCGAGTCAGGACAGGACGCAAGGTAAAGGAACTTCTTAACCCAACTTCCATTCTTTGGGTTAATCTCCTACTTTCAAATTATGTCATGATATTATTATGTCCTATATTGTATTTGTACATTATTTATGTGTACTTATAGTGAATACACATTATAGATGTACTTTATTTAAAAAATGATTTTTTACGGACTTCTTCTCAATCCCCTTTCATTGAGGCATATTTGGTTTTATACAAAACTTTCTTTTATACGGTGTATAAACCCCTTTGACTTTTACATTTATTCAAAAGGAATCTTTTTTATACGAAGCGTTTTACTAAACGACAAAAAGGGAATGTTTTTATTTCCGTACTTATGCGGCGACAACGACTTCTCTGCCACCGTGACCATTATTTGAGTTTCGGCTTCCTCTACAAGCCATCACTTTTTTAATGAAAAATAAATACAAAGTTTTAACTTTCTTTTATTTTGGTTTTGAAAATGGTTTTGAAAACGTTTTTATTATATCAATGGGTTGTATTGATATCTTATGATTGAAATGTGGAAATGTTATGTTTGCTTTATACATGTTTTATGTGATACGATTATGTTATGTTTTATGATATGTTTAAACCTATTCATATGAGGAATGCATTGGACTTAATAAGTGACGGGTGGAGCCCGCTATAGCTCCTTGATTCATCGGCAGGTCTCATGAGACAAACTAGTGTCTTGGCACGAGGCCTTGACAAAATCTTATTTGTGGTCTTGGCACGAGGCCTTGGCTACGTGGTTATGATAGTCTGGCATTATGCATTCCATCATTATGAAAGTGGTTATTGATATTGCATGTGATTATTCCACCAGTAGAATATCCATGTGAATAAGTGAATGGCATTATCTCATTTTACTTTTGCCATATTATGTTGAAGTTCATGTTTAAAAGGCTTGTGTTTTAGTTATACATTGCCTTAAATGTTAATGTTTATTTATGAAAGCTTCCGCTATATTGTTGACCTTACTGAGCATTTGAGCTCACCCCTCTCAATGTTTTAATATTTTCCAGGATGTGAAGAAGTATTTTATGAATGACCTGCAGGGATAGTCATAAGAGGATATGAGTGTGGACTATGAAGACCATGTTATTATAGTTTGTTTACTTTTTGATGTAATGAAAGACTTATGAATGTATCTAGTGTTTCCAAGGCTACTAAACTAATCGGTCTTTCGAGACTTGATCTTTTGTGATCATGCCAATGTTACGAAGTAATGCACCGACTCTGGGTAGCTGGGGTCGGGGCGTTACAATTAGTCATATAAAACCATCTTTTGCTTGAAAGATACACTTCCAAAAAACCCGATTTTTAATCGCATGTATGGTTTTTTTTAAATTTAATTTTTATAATTATTATAAATAATATATTTTTAAATGGATTCCATATTTGGAATAAAACGTTATAGAATATATAGTAATTTGTTTTTATTTTTAGGCATCAAAAACTTAACTTGGTAAAAAAACGATTTACCGTAGTATATGTAAAATAATGAAACTGGTTAATATTAAAAGGTAAAGGCTTAAAATACATAATTACACAATATTAAGTGGGTGTTTCATATGTTTTTGACATTAAAAATTTATTTAAATAATAATTACCAATATAAATTTATGTAATTAATTCCACCCAAATGTGGTTGGCTTTTATCACAAAATAATCATTAATTAATCACTTAAAACCGCTGTCCTCAAGTATTAATACCACTCTTCACCACACCCTTTCTCATCATACGCCATTAAGATCCTAAAATATCTACAGAAACCCCTCCTCGAAACTCTAAAATCATACAAGTCATTTGGAATAACAAAAATTCCAATTCCAAGGTCTTTAAGGGATCTTTCAAGGAGGTGATATTAAAGAAGTCATTTTCTTAAACCACACATCTTATTTTCTTTTCTTCTTCTACATAATCCTCACCACATTAATAAATCAAGGAATAATAACTCCATAATAATTTATATACTAAAATTTTGTGTTTCTAATGAAATATCTTATATCCACCCCTTTCATTATCTCTTATTATTCAAAGAAATGAAACCATTGCCCAAATTATGGTAGCTAACCGTCTTCGTGAATAATGAGTTTTTATTTTCCAATAACTCCTTCAAGAATGGAAATAAAATTATATTTAGGGTTAAATCAGATTTTAAAAGCTATATTATAACCTATTTAATGTCCTGGAACTAATATATATACATAATATTAAATATAATGAAACTAGTTCATGATGGTGGGAAAAAACCACAAAAAACAAAACATTTATCATTAACATTTTATTAAATTAATCATCCCCATGACATAAATAAAAATTATATATAAGAAAATTTGAACTTATTAAAGTTCATTAAAACCATTTCATTTTAATTCTATATTTTTATTTCCATTTGCTAAGAAAATCCATAATTATACCAAGATTAAACGATCACGAAACCATGATACGAACACACATGAAACAATGAAAATAATAAAACATTATTAATGAATGGGATGTAAGATATTATAAAAGTACGACATAACATATTATAAATTTTATTATAGTTAGGGAATAAATTAATTCCATTCTTTAAACCATTATCCAAAAGGTTAAAGTATGTAAAACTAAGGGGAATCGTGGTTTAAGGGTTTATAATTTCACTTTTACTTCTGTGTGGTATATGCGTTATTCACCACTTAAATCTTGAATGTGATGTATATATAATTCCCTTTAATATATCTTATCCCGAATATAATTATCTTTTTGGTTTTTTGTGTTTTATTCTTTGTTTTATAGTTTTATGGTGAATACTACTTGACTGATTAGAAAGTGGAAATGGAATTATTAACCCAGTTTCAATTCTTTGGGTTAACTGTTAACTTCATCGACTATGTCATTAAATGATTATGTGTAGGATGAATTTTGATTGTTTTATTTTGTAATTAAAATTTTTTTGTTAACTAACAATAGAAACACATAATCAATTAGTTTTATTAATTTTCACTTCAATGATATGATATTTATAATATATTTTATTTAAAATATTATTTTATTAAATTTTACCATAAAACTCTCTTTTTCTACCTCGTCCATTTTTTAAAACAATTTCAAAAAATGTTTGTACCATTTACTTATGATTGTTTAAATTTATTTTTAATCATGTATTATGTTTTTCAAAATAGTTTGGTAGGATATTTGTTTTTTATTTTCTAAGTGAAGTTCTTTATGACTTTTCTGACAAAAATAATGAAGAAATGATTTTTAACATATATAAAATGAGTTGATTTTCTCACTAACATGATGCCTTAATTCCTAGAAACTTAATTTACAATATTACAAGTTTATTTTCGAAGAATATGTTTTTTTAATTTCATGAAATTTTGAATAAAATGTTTTCAATGTAGAAAAGATATTTTCCTAAAAAAATATTTCAAGTGATCCTTCAAAATAATCATTTTTCCATCTCAGGTAACATAATATGATGTTACTTATGATTTTTAGGATTACTATTAAAGGATAATATTCTTATTATTTTTTAGAGGTTTATTTTTATGATGTCATGATGTTTGTGAATTCCATTTCTGTTCCACGAGTGATTCTTTAATGAAATGTTCATGGAACTCATTTATTTACATGGGTTCAGATATGATAAATAACCTAAGTTCTGATGAAAATCATATGTATGGATTTCATTATGTGATGTATTATATCTATATATCCCTACAATTAATTGGATAAAGTTGTACAACTCATGAGGTAAATATGTTATTCTTGAACCTGATTTCATGTTCATGCATGGACCTGGTTTTCATGTCCATAAATTAATACATGGATGTCGTTTTTTGTCCATAATTTTATATGTGGACCTAGTTTTCTTGTAAATAAGTTTATTAAATGGCCCAAATTCATGTTCTTAACTTAATGAGTTAACTTAGTTCTTTTTTTACATGGTAAAAAAGTTGTATGATAATGTATATTCCACAATTCCATGTTTTATGCCAATGTTTTTCTATCATGGCCATGTTATTTTATGATTAATTTATTATAAACATTTATTATTTATTCCATGAATCCATATTATGATATTTTATATGCATGGTATACTTTTTAAATGTTATATTCATATTTTACCACCCTTATGGTTATGTTATGATTGATATCTTCCTTATTTACCCATACTGAGTATATGAGCTCACCATTTTCTTATGTTTATTTTCCCTAGGATATGAAGAAATGTATTAATAGGGGAATGTATAAAAGGTTCTTGTTATTAAGGAATAAGCTGAAGAATATTTAGATGTTTTATGAACTAATTGTTTTTGTTTCCAGGGTTCCAAAGACTATAAACACATATGATGTAGGCATGGTTTTATTATGTATTGTAATGAATATTCATAAATTTATATGTAATATCTATGTAGGAAAATGGTGGGTTGTTATAGTTGGTATTAGATAAAGTCTTAGTTATCCTTTGGAAAATAAGATGAGAAAACCTTAGCAATAACCCTAAGGGTATGTCTAAGTTGAAATCCTAGAGTTATAGAAATGATCATGAATTACCTTAATTAAACATAAGGTTTCATAGATTGAAATTTATAAGTAATTTCCCTTGAGTATGTGGTTTTCCTAGTATTATTAATGCTACTCACAATATTCTTTTTGGTTTTAGTCATTGATGGGGACTAGAAGGAACCGGTTAAACATTGAATGTGATAAATGATTTGTTAAGGTGAATCCAAATGGGATGATGAATGGAGTGAAGGATTTTGTGATTATGCCTAATCACTTTTCATGAAACATGATTAATAATGTATACCTTAAAAAACCCTCAAACTCACTAAAGAATAGAAGGAAACATATCACTGAGAGTTCGGGTAGTGGAGAGCATGGAAGAAAGATGATTTAGCTTCCTAGATGTCCAGAATGTGGGAAGAAACACCAAATGGATGACTTAGAGGAACAAAAATATGTTTTAATTTTAGAAAATAGGGGTGAAAATAAACTAAATAAAAATGAAAAATATTGAGTTTGGTGAACACAATGGATTATAATATTGTTCTTCTTAAGGTATTATCAATAGATGAATGCTTTCAAAATTTTAAAATACAGGAATTAAGAATATTGATGTCCTCGGGGGGAATATTGTGAAGAAAATCAACATGGTGGGAGAAGTAATGGTTATATTGAGGCTTCATATAACCTATGAAAGAAAATAAGTTTTAAGGAATATGATGATGAATATTAGTTATTATTTTTGAGAAGGAAATGGGATGAATTAAGTACTTATTTATTGGAATTCGAAGATTATGAACCATGAAATATATAAGTATTGTTCAGTATAAGTCTTTCATTAAAGATGTGAAATGATATGTCGAGTGATGGAATGTTAAATCGATTTAATGGAAAGGTAATATTTTTGGATAAAAAGTTATTAAGGTAAATATAAACATTAATATGTGCATGATATTGGGATAATAATTAGACAAAGAGATGTGTTCTTGTGATAAAAAATAGGATAGTATAGATGACCCCATAACAAATTAGCAATATGATTTTAATTTGTTTTATGGATTGAGTTTATAGATTTTTTGGATTTAAAGTATTAGAAAATAGTTAATTGTTCTCACCATGATTTTGTGGTAATTAATGTTATTACCATTATTTAATAGAATACATGATAATGATATTCACATGTTTGATGTGTGATAGTTAATAGATACATTTAGTTGTTTTGGGGATTCATGATAAGTTTATTTTTAAAGTTTAGTGACCTTCATTTGAATGATTTGGATTTTAATATTTTGGAAGGTTCATAAGGGTATCCATTTATAAAATTTTATATATTGAACTTCGGATGAGTTTTAATCAATTAATGTATTATTTTACAAAATGAATATTTAGGAGTATTGAATAATATACACTTACCATTTTGGTTTGATGATAACGAGAGATAAAAGGATTGATTTTTCATCACATTTTTGATATTCTGATCCACTAGTTATTTATGAATTACAATTTAAACTGCATTTCTTGGATATAAAAATGGTACAAAAATTGATCAAGTCATAACCAAAGAGTGACATTGTACTTATAAGAAGAATTTAAGTAAGTATATCTTCTTAAATGATTTTGAAATAAAATTTTATCCTATTATCATCAATTCAAATGATATAAATGATTTTTTATACATATTTGATCAAGTATTTTTTGGATATTAACCTTTTCTTGACCATATTCTCTATCATTCTACAATAGAACTTGATAGTTATAATTTTCTTCCACGTTCATGTTTTCAATTGAAACTAATTTTATCTTAATCAGAATCTTAGTTTTGTGGTTACCTTCACCATTAACTTTCCATATTTTTATGTGTAAAATTTATTGAACCTTTTTACGATGTGGGATTACCATAATGTAATTTTAGAATATTAAAATTTTATTCTTATTTTCAAATTTCAAATTTCAAGGATGTGATTTTTTGAATTTTTTTATCTTATATGGAAGGTAGCTTATCAATGTGCTCTTCCACCAAATCTCTCTCAAGGAATGATGTGTTCCATGTATCTCTCCAAAAGAAGTATATACTAATCTTTCAGATGTATTAAATTTAGAGGTTGTACCACTGTATAAGGATATTTCCCTTGATGAGAAAATAATAGAGATTTCAGATCATTGAGGTAAAGTTATAAAAAACAAGACCACTCACCTAGTTAATGTTTTGTGGTGAAACCCCCACTTTTATGAATCTAAATGGAAACCCAAGGATGTTTTGAGGTTAAGGTATCCTAATATATTTTTATATAAGAAAAAAAATTTTAGGGAGAAATTAATTTTAAGGGGTTAGAATATAACACCCCAATATTTTACAATATTTTTCTTTTTAAATAAATTTATCTCTTAGATAACATACATTGCACAAAACACAAGGCATAAATAAAATCTAAAAAATATTATAATTTTAACATGAAACTTTATAACCTAGTTGTTAATTTAGAAGGATATAATATTATTAAAAAAATATGAAATATATAATGGTTTAATTCTTTTTCAGTGCAGTAATTAATTATTTTTGAATATGAAAATAATTTTTAGTAAATAAATTTTTTTCTTTAAATAAATGTTTTCTTTAAAAAGTAATTTTTAGTATTTATATGAAAAAATATTTATAATTAATTTTTCACACTTTTAAAAAATGTAGTTTATTAAATTAAAACCACCTTTTTATATTTCATTTCAAAATTATCATAGGTTGATTTATTTGAGATTTTTTTAAAAAGTATAATTTTTTACCAAATGGTGATAAATGATGAGTTTTGTAAAAATGTCATTTTATTTCAATGAAATAAAATAATTTAAGAGTACCATTATGTTTTGAGTTTTATTTAACATAAATTAATTATTATTTATTTATATTGAATCCAAAAAAAAAATTAGTCAACTTTGTATTGGATTTTATAATATGTTTTTTTGGGTTTAAAAACGAGATTAATCTGAAGAACTCTTTTAAATATTATAATGCTTCCCCCTTTTAATTAATTAAAATAATCTATAATGGGGAATTCATTACATTAAATATTTAGATTTTATATCCTTAAATATTTTTTTATTTTCATGCGTTGAAAATTATTAGTTAGATAAATTAATCTTTTTCATAAAAAATCATGTTCTTTAAAACCCATTTTTCATCACCTCTGTAGGTTTTGTTTTATATTTAATTTTTCTAATTCCTTGAATAGAATATAGTAAAATGAATTCCATATTTTTATTGATATGTTCTATATTAGTTATTATGGCCATTTTAATTTTTATTCTTAAACACTTTACCATGGTAGAAAAACTGTTTACCGTAATATAGGAAAAATATTGAAACAGGTTAATGTTAAAAGGTAAAAGCTTAAAATACTAAAAAACATCAACAATAAATGAATTATTTATGTTTTTATAGATATTAGCCTTCATCTCAAACATTAATTATCAATCTAATTCATTTTATTTAATTCTCCCCAACTTTGGTTGACTTTAAATATAAAACAATCGTTAATTAATCACTTAAAACCACCCCTCCTCAAGTGTAAATACCAATATTTTCCCCTAAAAATCCATGAATCTCATAAAAAACATCAAAAAACTATAATACTTACTCTACTGATGTCCAAGTTATTATGGTCTCATGAAAATTTCTTTTCAATTGTCTTTAATAGATCCTTCAAAGAGGTGATATTCAAGAGGTAATTTTCTCAAACCACCTCTCTTATTTTTGTTTCTTCTTCTACCTACTCCTCACCGACTTCATCCATATATTAAAAATAAATAAATAAAAATGTACATTATTTAATGTTTTTTTGTATTTTAATATCTTATATCCATCCATTTTATTACCTCTTATTGTTCAAAGAAATGAAACAATTATCCAAATTATGGTACTTAACTGTATCCATTAATAATGATTTTTTGTTTTCCTTGACCACCTTCAAGGCTGGCCATAAAAGTATTATAATAGTTATACTAGAGTTTAAAAATTATATTATAACATATTAATTATTTTATAACTAATATATAATCATAATATTCAATATAATTTAAGTAGTTTTTGGTGGTTGGAAAAAACCACTAAAAGTAAACAAAACATTTATCATTAGAATTTTATCAAATGAATCTTTCTAATATTAGAAACAAAACTAATATATGGGACTATTTAAAATAATGTAATTTAAATAATATTATTTCATTTCACTTATGGAGTTTTATTTCCATTTTTCAAGAAAATCTATGATTATGCATAAAAGAAACAATCATGAAAACATGAATGGTACACACCCAAAACAATATAAATAATGAAATATTATTAATTATTTAGTATTAAGATATTATAAAAGTTCCACAAAAGGAATCATAAATATCATTATAGTTGATTAATGAATTAGAAACATTCATTAAACTTTTATACAATAGGTTAAATTATGAAAATCCAAAGGGAAGTGTGTGGTAATGGTTTCTCATATCAATTTTACTTATGTGAGATATATGGCTCATTCACCATTTATTTATTGTGAATGGTGCATATATATCACCCTTTAATAAATCATATCATGAATCTCATTATATTTGTGGTATTAACTGTTTCATTGGATAATTATTATTTTTATGGGGAATATGATTCGATTGATTACAAAGTGGAAAATGAATTCTTAACCCAATTTCCATTCTCTAGGTTAAACATGTACTTCATTGATTATGTAATGATATGATTATGTGTGGGATGAATTTTTATTATATTATTTTTTATTTCCAGTTTTTTTATGTGTAGTTATAGATAATATACATAATTTCTTAATTATGTTAATGCTCACTTTAATGATATGATATTTATCAGGTATTTTCTTTAAACAATTATCTTTTTAAAGTTTTGCTTGAAACACTATATTTATTCCATACCAATGTTTTTCTAAAATTGATTCCAAAAATGTATTTACTATTCTATTATGATTTAAAATTTTATTCTTACATATGTTTTACTTTTTATAGATCTTTTTTAAAGGAATCATTTTTTTAATTTTCTAAGTGAATTTATTTATGAATTATCTGACGAAAATATAGAAGGATTATTTTTTTTAACTTATATGACATAAGAAAACATTCCCTCTATCATGAAACCTTAATTCCTTGAAACATTATTTAAAATATTACATGTTTATATTCAAATAGAATTTTTATTGTATAAATGTCCAAAATTTAAAAAAAATGCTATCAAAAGAAAAAAAGACATTTTACTCAAGAATTATTTCATGTGATCCTTTAGACGAGTCATTTTTTCATCTCATATAACATTATTTAATTTTAATTATTATTTAATAGGGTTATGAATCAAGGATAATATATTTATCATTTATATAATGGGTTTATTTTTATAATGTCATGATGCTTATGAATCTAATTTCTTTTCCATGTGTTATGTTACAACGAATTGTTTATGAAACTCATTTATTTACATGGGTTTAGATATGATGAATACATTATTTTATTTTGGAACAAATAATTATTGATTTAATTATGTTATGGGTGGATCCTATATATCCCTCTAATGAATTTGGTAAATATGGATAACTCATGAGGTAAATATGTTATATGTCAACCTGAATTCATTTTCACAATTATATACATGGACCTCTTTTTCATATTTATAAGTTTATGCATGGACATATTTTTTATGTACATAAGTTTATGTGAAGCAATTTTTTTCCTATCAACATTTTTATTTAAGGGCCTAGTTTCATGTCCTTAATTTAATGACTGAACCTATTTCTATTTATACATGTTCACAATGTTACATGTTTATGTTTATGTGACAATTATATGTCTTACACCAATGTTATCCTCTCATGGATCATGTTATTTTATTTTTCCGGTGTTATGAAATTTTATGATTTGTTACATGACTAAATATCATTATCTTTAATATATAGTGTGTATTTTCAAATCTTATTTTCATGTTCTTTTACCCTTATGCTTATGTTATGATTGATATCTCCATTTTTTAACTTTATAGATCATCTAATATTACCCTTTTATTATATTTTTTCCCTAAGATATGACCAAATGTATGATGTATGAAATGTTAAAAATGGTTATAACAATGAAGGAATAAGCTGGAGAATATTTAGATGTTTTATAAACCATTTTCCCCATATTTCCAAAGACACTAAAATCACATGATATTGGTGTGTTTTTGATTTGTTATGTAATAGATAATCAAATATTTAGATGTAATATATATGTATGAAGATAGTGGTTTTTAATAATTAAAAGTAATTTTTAAACCTGAGCAGAATAATCGAATACAAAATTTTTTATCTCATGGAGACATATGATAACTATCGTTCTTTTAAGGTGGTGAAAGAAACTAGACCTTACCTGAATTATACAAAGGCATAACTAATTCCTTTATATTTTATTACTTAGTACCAACTCACAAAGATCTTTTTGGGGTACTATTACCAAATTTATTGACATAATAGATATTATAAACATATACAACTACACATAGAATCTAAAAGGAAGTAAGAACCATATAATCTTGATAAATGAGAGAGAATTTGAGTGTTGAGGCAATAATGTCCCCTTTAATAGTAAATAATCAAACAACTGAAGTTAAAATGAGAGCAGTAGATGATAAAAAAGGTGTATAACATAGTAAATATAGACATTTTTCTTGACCATTTTTTCAAACTAGTATTACCCAACTCAACATGTAGAGTTACTTCATGCATGAAATATTAAAAACATGAACCCTATTACATTTTACCCTTCTCAAAGAAACATGTGATTTCCTCATTGAGTACACATAAAAAATATTCCCATATTATTGACATCAATAATATTTAAAATTATAACATGTTTTAGAGTTTAACATGTTATAAAAATTAATATATCAATAACAATCCATTGTTAATAACATTAATGTCATTTGGAACACTCCAATAATGTATGTGAGGGATAATTTTCAAATTCTAAACAATTAAAATTTCAAACTCTAAATTTTCCACAAATTAAATATAATTAATCCATCCAAATAATGAAAAGTTAATCCTCCATATAATTCATTCAAATAAAATTCCTTATGTAACATCTGTATATTTTAAATGAAAGGCCAAATTCTATAGTGTACAACATATACAACACCCAGCTTAAACGAACCATAAAATATATCAATTTAAATACGTTTGTTATAAAACATCCATTGTATTAAAAGTTATGAATAAGATTATCCACATTATTATTATATATATATAAATTTTATAATCAATAAAAATGTTTTCATTAATTCTAAGAAATAAGAACTCAATTTTTAGAAAAGTTATCTTATTCTTCAAAAATTCATTTTCTTCAAAAATGTTTTTTATTGATTTTTCTAAGAGAATATTATAATTAATTTATTTATTTTTTAGTAATTATATTTGATAAAAATGTTATAATTTTGGAAATAATCATATCAAAATTATCTTAGAGTGAGTTTTTAGGTTTTTTTTGAAAATAATGATTTTACTCTGAATAGTAAAAAATACTGATTTTTATTGAAAATTATTATTATTTTAGATTGAATTAATGTAGTTTAAATTTATTTTAATGGTTTAAAAGTAAAATAATTTATATTATATTATTTATAATCCAGTTAAGTTTATTTTAATCCATTTTATCATTGAATTTGGTATAAAAACATTTCTAACTTAGAATGCATTTTTCTAAAAACTGTTTGTCATGAAATTTTGTGTTTTAATCTTAATTTTATTTATGAAAAATCTTGAAATTTGATCATGATAATTAGATTATATATTTTGAATGAGGTGGTCCAATTTTTTAAATAGTTTCCTCTTAATTTTGGTCATTATAAATAGTAACCATAGTAAATAATTATCACCATGGTAAGGGTCAATCATGCAATTAAGGATAAAAATAATATGATAAGGTTTAAATAATGACCCTAAAAAATTATATTTATCTTATTAGATGTAGATATTTTGATATTTTTTATCGCTTTTTTTTAAAATAGGGAAACCTGGTGTGATATTTCTTCAATTTTTACCTTTATAATATTTAAGTACAAGAAAGCGTAAAAAATGTCACTTTCTTGCTATTAATATCTATAATATTTTGTGAAAGTGAAAAAAAACTTATTTTCTTTTATAAATGGTTATTTTAAATATAAATTTATTTATTATTATTTAATTTTATTTCTAATTTCTAGGGATGAAATAATTTTCTAAAATGATTATGCAACACCGACACTGTATTTATTCAATTAATAGAAAAATAAAATAAATTATTCCAAAAAAATTAAAAACAACATAATATGAATGAATTGTTGAGTTCCAGAATTTTTATAGAAAAAAAATATTTTTAATGACGTTTCAATAGATTATATTAGAACTAAATTTCCTTCATGTTGTTTTTAATGTTAAATTAAACGAATAAAACTAAAAATGACATTAATGATATTTTATAATAATTAATATTCTATTAGATGATTTAAAGAAACTAAGAGTAAGATCATTGTAAAATTGATGGGTTATGGTATAAAAAATCATCCATGGTCTATTAATGGGATGATTATCATTATATATTATCTGTCTTCACCTAGAAAGAGTAAAAAAAATTTATTATCATGGTAATCATCAAAAGGGTTAATGAATGGTTAAAACAAAAGTATTAGGGTGAAAAAATAAATAAACTAGTAATTTTTTTAATTTATGAAATTATTTCAACCCATGGAGAACTTAGATTCTAATTATATCATTTTGGATACATTTTAAAATAAAAAATAATTTATATTAATTTAATACTTTAAGAAATTCAAAGAATGACCCATCCCCTCATTATAAAAGTGTACCACTCTCTTCTTCTATACACAATTAAATATCCATTTATTTCATTCAATAACTAACCAAATACCTTATTAACATCCATACAAACATTATAGTTTTTTTTTTATTTTTGGCATAAATCCAACCTTATAGGGATTAATGGGTCAATAAAACGTGGGTTTTCAGATATGGATTTTTACCAAACGTTTTAGTTTAATTTCATCTTATAACTCATTAGAATATCTTGAAAACATGTTGAAATAAAAAAATAGTATCATAAATATAATTTTATATTGTTATGTCAATGTAATAACCAATAAAATCTCCTCTTCCTCCAAATAGGAAATTAAATCATTGTATATGTGTACGACATACTATTTCCTAGAAAACTGACACAATTACATTTCCACCAACACCTATCAAGATAGCTTTAATGGTTATATATTATATTTATGGCATAATAATAATTCTAAAAAATATAATATATCATATTTTTCCTTACATTTTTATCCATTTAAAAATGATAAAATTGTTCATGCATATGTGTGGATTACTACCTCCACAAACTTAGAGAGAGAGCACTCTACGCTCATCTTCTCCTATCCTCCTAGGTTTTAAAGTTCATTCTTGACTTATCCATTTTCTCTATGCTCATTTACTAATCACTTAGCCCCTCCTTTTGGATCTCAACATCTAACTTCCACTCTTGGTCTCTTTTATCCTCTGGTGCTTGCCGCTGTGGGATTTTTCTATGATTCTATTATTTCCTCCATCGAAGGTATGTGATTTCGATGCCCTTAATCACATTAACATGCTCAAGAATCATGTTCCTTCCTGAATCTCTGGGCCAGGGTTGGTGTAGAGTTAACCTATAGTCTTTTGGATTGTGGTTCAGTGGACATTGGGTGTCCAACTACTACCAGGGTTGGTCTCTATTCCTCGGCCTCCATAACTCATTCTGAGCTAGGGTTCAACTGATCTTCTTCTGATCAGAGTTCGAGAGATGGTTACATATAGTGTAAGGCAATTCGGTTTTCGATCGTTGAGGTTTATTTTTGGACTTAATCCCTGAAAATTTTCAGGGTTTCATTCTCAACCTTATTCAGTTTTTTCCCTGGATTTATGTTTCCCTTTTTGGTCTTCTTTCTCAATGATGTTTTTTATTTTAGTTGCTGGTCTAATTTTAAGGTGCTAGTTGTTTGTGTCAAGAAGTAGATATTGTGGTGTCTATAGATGGGTTTCATCTTTATGGTGGTATTTTTAAACAATAACAATGGAAGTGATAGTGGATTAGAGTCAGTGATATTGTTTTACATAGGTGGAGTTCATCAGTGTTTGTTCAATTCAGGTGATGTCAGTTTTTGATGTAGGTAGTGGACATCAGAGACCAGTAGTGATGAGTGATTTTTTGACGTAATCATGGTGATAGTTGGACGATGATGTGATGATGATGAATCTTGAATAGGACATGGAGACAATATTGTTGGGTGTGTGTCTTGAGGCAGATGCATAAATTATGGGTGATGATGTCTTTAAATTTGAAATTTGAATTTTATAGTTTTTTGGAAGGCGGTAGTGGTGGTCCACGATTCAGGGTTAACCTATAGTTAAGTTGGTTTTTTGAATTTTTAATTTAGTATGTTGTATGAGGATTTTCTAAGTGGGGTTTGTGCATTTCGTTTTTGGAGGTTTTTTATGGTTATCACTTAATTGAATAATATGTTCTTGTAAAAATAAAAAATAGATTGTGGATTGATGGCATAAAGTGACACATTTCATTTTTCATCACTGCTTCACATGTGTGGTATATATAATTAAATTCAGATAAGTAATATTTTATTTGTAAAATAATTATCATTATATAAAGATATAATAATACTTACCTTATTTCTATCTTGATAATTGTAAAATGGAAATGTTACTCATGCATACGCATGACCTACCATTTCTTTGATTATAACATTGTTAATTTTTTGAAACCATTATTCATGGATAATTTTTAAAGTATATTTTATGTATAAAAATGAAAATTATTTCATGATTATTATTTTGGATATAATTTAATAATGACCTCTTTGAACATATTTAACTTATCAAAGTCATTTAGGATATATGGATGAATATCATCAAAACATTAGAAATGAACTTAATTGATTATGTAATTCAACATAACATGGTAATAAATTAGTAAACATTAATAATAAACATGATATATATTATTAAGAAAGTATAAAATTAATTTAATTTTATCATTCAGGATAATAAAGAACATACGTGAGGAGTCATACTCGAGGTAGGGTAAACTCTTAAAACATCGAATTAAAATTTTTAAATATTAATTTTCAATATATTTCTCTTAAATGTCCATATTATAAATTTTTTCTATAGATATATTTATATGTCCATAAGTTAATTATAAATTAAATTTTATGTCTCTTTTTCACTATCATTAGAAGGTATTGAAAAAGAACATTTTTACATCCTTTATATGGAATGTATTGATTTTCTTAAAAAAAGAACAAAAAAAAAATTCCATTTTAAGGTATATAAAATAAATTACTTTTTTAACTTTATAACCATTATTTGATATTTGGATTCAATAAAAATATTTTATCTTTTTTCAAATAAAAACCCTATTTTAATTTGTTTTGAGTAATTTTAAAAAGGGTTTCAAAATGTGTAATGCTGAATGGTTTGTGATTTAACGTGTTATCATTTTCTTATAGTTATTTGGAATTAATTATTATTATTGGTGGTTCCAATATAAACCATTTAGAATTAGTTCCTTTATAGACAAAATATGAGTGGTTTCATTATAAAACAAGGATGGGTGGTTCCGTTATAAATCACTAATGTATGGGTCCATGATAGACCTCCAATTCATTGTTTATGAAATATGTTGAATGTTTACCATGTTAGTTCTTCCACTTGTAATATTGATTGTAAGAGTAATACTAAAATGTTGTACCGAGACACCAATATTATATATAAATTCTTACTATGGGGTTTTATGTAAATATTATGATTTGAAAAAGTAAGATAATCATTTTAGGTTTACAGTAAACAATATTCGACCTCATAATTATGAAATGTATAAATATTTTTGAAATAGAGTTCATATGATCTTTAAGATTAAAATGGAATGTTTATGAGTTTTATTTTCAATTTAATATTTATTTTAATATGTTTTATATAAATATTTTGTTTGATAATGTGATTTCTTCAGTAATAAAATGTTTATTTTGAGACCAAATATTATTTTGAGAAAAATAATTTTTTATTAGTATTGATGAACTAATGAGTTTCATTATTCAATTTTTATATCCCTTACTGATATTATTGTTCTTTTAAAATGTATTAAAATAATTTTCATAGGGACTAAGGATAAGTAGGATCTATCGGAAGGTATAATACCATGCTATATGGATTTAATAATAAATAAGAATTCATGTTCTAATAAAACACGAGTTTAAATTTTAAGTATCCTAATTTAGTAAAAAAATGACATTGAATAAAATTTTCATTTTGTAACATATGGGATTGTTATACAAGATTTATGAGAAAATTATAAAACCTATAAACCCTAAAATTCATTAAGAATTTATGAAACTGAATTATTAACTAAAAACTCAGTATTATATCATGTTTAAGGATGAGTCCTTATAGTTGGTATCAAGAGGTAGGTTTAGATAACATTAGACGTTATGAAGTTATGTGACCCTAAGTTAAAAGTCCTCTATAACCATAATGTTTAGTATGTGATAGTGATTTATTATTATTTTGGATAAATCAAAAGATTTATATGTAACATGGTTAAGGATATCTTAGCATTTAATCATTTTATAAGATGATATATTATTATTTTATTGAGGTAATCACACTTTGTTTTTTTTGATATAGTAAATGTATGGATCCAACTGAAACCTAATTGACAATGGATCTAAAGGTAATTTTTTGGTTCTCTTAGTTAAAAACAATATATAATTGGAGCTGTAGTGAAAACTCTAGTGGTTATTTTTAGCTAGATACCACGAGTTATTGATTGCGGCATGAACTTGGGTGAGTTTCCTAACTCATAAAATAAGAGATAAATGAATCTCCCTGGAATTTCAGGTTATAATGACCATAAAGGTAAAAATACTCAATGACATATGTGCTAAGAATGTGGGAAGTGACATCCATGAAAATGTCATAATACAATGAGAATATGTTTTGTGTGTGGTAATGGAGGGAATAAAGAAATAGACTTCCATGAAAAAGGAATCATTATGTTAATTCCATGAAAGAGAATAAATTTCATCCTAAGATATTAATTGAATTTGTAAAATTTTAATATTATGGGCATTATGGAAATTGATGTCCTTTGAGGATAGATCAATAATGAGATCAACAAGACTGTATAGATAAATTCTTAGCAATTCATAATGGCGTTATAGTTGAAGATGAGAAAAATGAAAATTAAGAATGAAATGTTTGTATTATATCTTATATTTTATTTTGATATTGTTGAAACATATTATAGTGATCTAAGATTTTAATACATAGATATCACATATTAGTAGAACAATATTCATTAAATAACATAACGATCCACACTAGAATCATATAAGTCTAGTGCCTTTGGAAATATGGACACATAAAAAATGGTTCATAAATGATATAAGTCATCTATCACTATATTATTCATAACTATAACCCTTCTTAGACATATTATACTTAGTACCTTTCTCTATAACATGGGTAATGGAAACATAATTAAAGTTGAGATCATATGATTAGTAAGCGTAATCAATGGAAATATCAATGATCACATAAGAATGACATGAACATAAGTGTTTGAGAACATAAGCGTTGCATTTTAAAATCATAACCTTCATATCATAGATTATAATCTAGAGTCATGGAATAAATATTGGTAGTTCATAAGACATGAATCAAAAAGGAATAAAAAAACCTGAGCCATGTCAGTATTACATTGGCATAAGACACAAAATTTTGGAATACATACAAACATTAAAAATCATTTCCTCAGTTGTTAAGGATCACTTCAAAGACTATCATAATGGATTTGGTTCACTTACTAAACCATAATAGTAGTAATAGTTAAACACCAAGACTATTATAGTGGACATAGTCCCTTACTCAATAGGATTAACTCCCCATTCATGTTTTGTTTATCTCATGATATATCAATATGTAACAAATTCATTGGGAGGAGATATATATGCCACTAATTAGATAATGAAAATCAAACATTTCCGTGTGAAAATATCATAAAATATTCATCATATTATAACCCATGAAAAAATGGGTTTCATGAACATTTCATCATTTCATTAACCATGGGAAAGTAATGGGTTTTATAAAAAGTTTATCAATTCATAAAGGAATAATGAATGTAAAAGGAATGGATTTCATAAAATTATTATAATTATTATCATAAATCATCTAGATAATGGATTAGTATGGTACCCTTGGATCATATACCTAGTAAAGGATATGTAAAATAATGGGTTGTAGTTTTTTATTAATATAAATAACATTAAAATATCATTAAATCATCACGGAGTAAAATACCCTTTACAATTTAAAAATAACTATTTAAAATATAAAAATAATCTCAAAAATTAAAAAAACAATTAATTTTAAAAGAACCTAAGAAAATTATAATGTGATCTTTAAATAATTAAGAGGTCAATATGGCAAGAAATAGTTTTTGACCGAAGAGAGAGATACCATCAATTTTCTTTAAGAATGTTTTTTGGACTCTTGAGTGATTTAAAAGAGAAAAATGAATAGAGAACATGTATTCAAAAGAAATAAACTTAAGATCATAAAATTCATGATAATATTTAGAGATATATCATAATATTTCATCATTAAAAACATCATCATAAACAAACTAGGTAAATAATAAGATTTTAACATTAAACCCTTGCCTCATGCTCCCCTTATTTCAAAACCACTATGACCACCTATATAATAAATTTTACTATTTTATAATTCTATAAGAGAATAATAAACATACTTATAATAACATATAAGAACCCATTATAACATTTCAATACCCCTTTTATCAATAATGTAGAGACCTTGTTTTTACCTTGTAAGACATTGAAATATACCAAATAATATTTTCAAAGCCAGGAACTGAGACGATGCTTAATTCCAAAGCTCGGTGTTCCGGGAATTAATTATGTAAAAATATTAAATATATTTTATATCACGCATGCATATTTTTACTAAAACAATTTGATATACCCTATATAATGTATTGTATAATAAATATTGAACTACAATTTAATGAAGAGCATGTGATTAACCTTTGGAGAGGCCTAATACTAGTCGACACTGGATGTCCGGTACAGGAAGCCATTGGGAAGTGCATTTAAATTAAAATAAATTATTTATTTATTTATTTTATTTTAAATGGACTAGACTTAGAGCACTATAAATATTTCATTATGACATTTATTCAGGGTAATTCACTAAATCTTTGGTGGATTTTTAGGGGAATACACCATTCTTCTTTGGAAAATCAAGATCAGATGATTGCCAAAAATCATATTAAGGTGAAGTGAGCCTCAACATATACAATATGTCCTCTTCATAATAGGAAACTATGTTCTTCACTAATGATTGATCTGAATCGCGTAGGTCACATATTTTGTTGTATTTCTACCTTTTTTTGAATTAATCTATCCTGGTTTAATTAAATGCTTCGATTTTTAGAATTTTCCATTATTTTCCTAATCCTGACTATCAAAATAAATTATCCATTTCGTTTATTTTTTATGTATTCCATGAAATAACCACTAAAAATCCCATGTTCTTTCATTATTGGCCAAGAGAGGTTATGATATTGTGTTATTACCATTGTTCTTATGACTTTTTCCCACCATTTCTCCGTGTTCTTCATCATTGGACCATGGGGTCAGGATTCGACTATTGTTAGTTGGGTTTGAGAATGGCCAAACCCCCGGTATTCATGATGGATGTGTGAATAATGACTTGATCAAATATTTTAAGATAGATTTGGATGGAATGTGGGTGATACTACATGTATTTGGGATCTAGATTATCAGTGATGATGGGAGGTATGCGGGAGATGCTACGACCTTATACAGGTGTTTTATATTCATGATTTTTGTCCATCAGAGGCCAAAAATTGATGGATAGTGATTGGATGGGCACAAATAGATTTAGATCTAGGAATTATGACATGATTTTCAGTAGAAATAGTGACGATAGAGCCATGTTGATGATGAGTGAAGGAAACTTGTCTTTCCATAAAAATCCAAACTACACGACAAGTACTTAGATGAATACATGCCATGATGTAACATAGATGTGGTGGATATGGTTTATGGGTGAATAAAATATCACATGTTTTGTGGGTCCCCATATGCTATGTAACCAGAGGATAGTGGCCTGATGTGTACTCTAAGAGTACAGATACATGGACACATACAAGAACATGATGCATTGAATATAAAAGAATGACCACGTACACGTCCAATTAAATAGGTACGACCAGGATCACCGAGGCAAGCCTCGGGTTGATGAGACACACTGTGTAGTATCCCTACACACTATGTAGTACTACATGGATAGAGAGATGTGTGATGAATAGGAAATGACTAGGATTTTGAGTAGGAACACACACCCTGTGGGTCCCTTACACAGTGTTTAGTCCTTTATGAATCCTATATATCTTGTACACCATTCATTTTGACTCATATTTTGTCCTACGAGTATCCTATCTTGAGTATTTTTCTGAATTAAACAAGATGGTGTCCATCATAGTGTCTTTTTAGATATAAGTTAACATATTCTATGTGTGATGCTTCCTTAAGTGGTGCTTGATAATGAAACTGATCGAGTAGGATCATTATAGTGGACCCCTCTTACGGTGTTAGAGAATTGGTCTTATACCTATAGAGTGGAAACCTACTAATGCATTAGTGAATAATTCCTCTACCTAGAGAGGGGAACACTCTAGATAAGTCAGGCTTTAGTTCCTCTATCTACAAACTGAAACCATACTACTATTCTAGTATGGTTCCCCTACATATAGAGTGGAACCCTTCTATAGTTTCATGTCATGGGTCCTCTATCTACTAAGCGGAACCCTTCAATTATGTCAGGGAATGAGTCTCCATATATTTAGTGTAACCCTCTTACTGTATCAGGTCATGATTCTTCTATCTAGTGAGTGGAACCCTAATGATGTATCTAGGCATTTTCCCTCAAACTTATGAGTGGAACCCACCAATCGTACAATGGAATGGGTCCTCTATCTTAATAATATTACACATCGAATATGTGAAATATTGGTGGGGTGTGTCTCTACATGGTTACTCATTGAATTGACATGTGAGATAGTTGGAAGCATTTATGGATCTTTGGAACTATTAGAAGATACTTTTACTAGGTTGGGAAGTGAGATGGAGATCTCATTACTCTCTCACTTTGGTTTATTTTATGAGCATATATAGTTGTTGTTGGTTTCCATTTTTCACCTGCTATATGTTGAACTTCCTACTTCTATCATGTATCATATTTGTACCTATTTGGATTTTAGGGTGTCCTACTTGGTATGCATATACTTACCCTATCATGGCCTCTTCCCATATGGGTCTTGTCTTATGAAGATGACTGACAGGTCGACGGTGATTATAGAAGAGCATAAATAATACCCTGGTGAATTTGACCACATACAACTGTCGAAGTTTGGATATTTGGAGATGGTCTCTACGAGCCTTTAATTTTCAATTATTTTCAATATAGGATATATTTTCTAGTTGGGGGGTGTATTTTTTCATTTTATTTTGGTTTACTCAGTCACACTCTTTTTTATTCCCTAGATATTGGTACATTCATGGTTTTTACAGAAGATGTTACAATATTATTAATATTATTTTTATGCGCATATACAAGGAGATGGTTTGTTTCATGAATAATGGAATATGAAAAGAAGTCCTAACATGTTATTTATTAGTTTTTCTGCTAGTTTCTAGCCCCTTTCTTGTTGAGGGAGGCTTTGGGTAGGAGCAGCTTAGCCTTCCTCCAGCTAAGAAGGCCCTAGTGAGTCATGTCATGAGAGATTGGTATCATAGGAGGTTCCACCTCGAGATGATTTTTGGAGTTATCTTCCCTTACAAGGTTTGATTTAGATCATAGGAAAATAATGTTAACATGTCTTGGGTCTATATTTCAGATCAGGGAATCCATTGTTGGAATGATGACTGACGTATCCATTCAGTAGGAATATGACTACCTACTTGTTGAATCAGCATACCAAAATATAGTTTGTTTTAAACATTTGTACATGCATCATATAGGCTTCAGTATTTTTAATTTCCTTCTCGAGTAAACTACCCATATATATATGGTCATATGAATATGGTATGCATTTATTATATTTCCAGGATGCCTTTAAGAAGACATCAAGGAAGGGTATCGATTTAGGATTGTGACGTCAATCCGATGAGTGATGAGGCCCTAGTTATGAGGCCATCACACGAGATAATTCCTCTAGGTGGGAAATTTGTAACACCCCATCCTATTGAGAAAAACATTATACTAGTAGATCAGGGTGATGGTTCACACATACATAGCACACTATATGAGTTCCAAAGACAGATGCCATGGGGGCTTTATGGTGATCTAGATCCCCAAGAAGTGGAATATTATCTTATGTTGGTGATATGAGTTTTGCAGATTTATCTAGACCCTGACATATCAGATGGTTTTTTTGGATGAAAACCTTTTCCTTTGAGAATCATGGCACTGCTGAAGTTTATTCATGTAGACTTATGATGTGTCGAGACTCTAAAGGTCCAAAATCCAGTAGATTTTTTGCGAGGAGTATTACCCCTAACTCTTACGATCATTCCAGATTTAGGAGATAGAGTTGCAATAGGGATATATGATAGTTTCTAAGTATGGATATAGTTTAAGTAAGCTTATTTGGCACTCTCTAGACATTATTTGCTATGGCTACTATCAATCATGAATGTTTGAGAATGGTCTACATAGTGAAATTTGTGCTAGTGTGGTACCCCTATGCATTCCCATGAATTCAGTTTTGTTAGAGAGTGAATTGGTTATGAAGGGGTTCTGATTTGAGGGAAAACATGCATATGGATCATGAAGTTGGTGTCATTTGGTTGATTCATTTACAACACCTAGCAGGCACTAGTCAAAAGGATGTTAGTGGGACATGAACCACACAGAGGACTAGGGTAGCTCGAAGAGGGGAGATTATATGCATTTGATGGGAGAGGTCACATGGCATGTGATTTCTTGACTTGACATGATGAGGAGGGTAGGAAGATAGTGGATGGACAACTATGGTAGAGTTAGCATCATGATCATGGTTCTACCAGTAATGGATAGAGTGACCCCTAGTGATGTGGAGATTGACAAGGAGTGGGTTGGAATACCGTAGGAGGAGGTCCTGGTGGTGGATAATGTTATGATCTCTTCCCACCAACATCAACAGGTGGCCCACATCATTCTTAGAGAGCTAGCTATCAAGGCCATAGGTATCTAAACACTATAGAGGATTATGACCGAGAAGGTAATGAGATGATTATTGGCAGGATATATGTTTATTTTACTCTTTATTCATCAAAATTAGACACATGTGTAAGTCATACCTTCATTTATTTACTCATGGTGCATGATTTAGATCCCCCAGTTGAGAATTTAGCCTAACATATTTTGATTAAGGTTTCTACAGGGAACACTTATTCATTATATTTTATCTGCTAGTAGTGCGAGATATCACATAGTGGAGAGAGTTTCTCATGGGACCACTTGGTCATCTTGATGATTCCTTATGAAATCATCATCGGTATGGATTGGTTGTCCATAGTTTGATCCCAAATTTATTTTCATCATATATTATTATGATTCCTTCATACTAATGGGATGAGATTCATCTTTATGGGTGAGAGAGATATCATGGAAGAGTTTGTGATTATTGTGAGAAGGAATATGAAACCTATTATCCATCAATTGTTGAGTTTTTCTCATGGAACAACAATCTATTTATTCATATATAGTCCTTTAGTCATGGAGGATTATATGGACCTCTTCCACAATGGTGTTCTGGGAGCACCTCTAAGGCAGGACATGAAGTTTTTCATTGACTCTCACCCCATGACCACTTCAGAATCTACTATAGCAAATCAGATGTGCCCTACTAAGCTCCAATAGATGATAATGTAGTTAGAGTACCTTCTAGAGATGGGTTTTATTAGACCCATTGTGTCCCCTAGGGAATCTCTAGTGTTTTTCATAAAAAGACATATGAGGGCTTACAACTTTGTGTATTGATTATTGTCGCTTGAACCAGGACACGATAAAGAAAATGTAGCCATTACTATGGATTGAAATACTTTTGGATTAGTTGGGAGGCATTATATGGATCTTTATGAAAGATATTATGTCCAACTACCACCAATTGATTTTTTGAGAGGATTATATTCTGAAGATACTATGAACACTATAAGTCCCTGATGATGATTTTCGGTGTAAAGTGTCCCCCCATAGTGATTTTGGATTTGTTGAAATAGATCATCTAGCTATAATTGGACCATTTAGTTTTTGTCCTCATTAATGACACACTCATCTACTATACATTAGAGGAGGATCAATGAGTGTTCTTGTGGATTGTTCTATAATTTCTTCAAGAGCACTTCGTTTATGGTAAGATCTCAAATTTCCTATTCAAAATCCATATGTTTCAATTCCATGCGAATTTTTTTAGGAGCTGAAATTATCTGTGGACCTGATGATTGTTGATGTAGTTCTTTCTTGAGATCCACCAAAGAAAATATCAAAGCTAGAGAGTTATTTAGGCTTTGAGGGTTACTATAGGGTGTTCATGGTGGACTTCTACAGTATTGTATCCCCTTTTACTGCCCTTATATGGGAAGGCCAACCATTTACCTAGAATGAGTAGTGTTTGATAGAATTTAAGGAGTTTAGGATGAGGTTTAATATTCCTCTTTTTTTGAGACATACGTAGGTGGAATTAGAGTACATAGTTTATTGAGATTCCTCTAGATATTGGATAAGATGCATGTTGATTCCTAGGTACTAAATTATCACATATAGGTCAAGGAAATTGAGACCCTAAGAGCAAAAATACGTGAATAATGACTAGAAGTTTGAAGTAGAATTATTTTCTCTTAAGGATGTAGATGCACTATCTTTTGGGAGAGTATGTTTTTGTTTATATAAAACATTAGAGTCTTAAGTATTCCTCCTTGCATATGGATCTAATCATTAGAGTGAGGCACTGGTTGAAGTTCTTATAGGACTATGACTTTTAGACAATATATAATCATGGGAAGAGAAATATGTTGGTATATTACCTTAGTCATAATTCCCATTCTCATTTGGAAAAGGAAGAGTCTAAGTACTTTTCTTCCTTATAGATTATGGTGGTTGAGGCGGAGGGTGAAAATTTTCTTTAGCTGATGGTGTTGAATCCTCAACATATTCAGTGCTTGCTGGAGACTAAGTTGGGATACATCAACTGTTAATTCCTATGTAACCATATACCATTAGGTAATTCACATGATGGATTTTCTAAATAAGGGAATCTTGTAATAATTTCATAGGGATGGATAGTAGTCCAAATCATGATTCAAGAGAAGGAGATGAGGTATTTTCACACTTCTCCTTTGGGTATACATTTTAGTGTAGGAAAAATGTACCAAGATCATCAATGATAGTTTTTGTGGGATGGATTTTGGAAAACCATAATCGAGTTTGTCTTTTGGGGCCTCACATTTCAATAGATGAATGTTTAGAAATTGGTTATGGAAGGTTTATTTCTACTCTTTGATACCCTAAAGAATAAATGATATGACATATCCATAGAATTAATGATTGGGAATCCTTGGATAATGAGAGATCATGATGCCATTTGGGTGATAGTTGACCAACTTAGTATGTTTTCACACTTCTTTTTTTAATTCAGAAGAGTTCAGTGGAGATTTTGGGGCAATTCTACATAAGGGAGATCATATCCCTCTGTTGGGTGACTCCCACAATTGTCTTCAACAGTGATGCACTATTTACATCACAGTTGTGGAGAGGCACTCAAGAGAAACTTATGTCTCAGTTGGGGATAGTCATCAATTTCCAACCTCAGACATATATCCATATCAAGTATACTATCCTATGGATAGTGGATATGCTGAGGGTTTTAATTCTAAACTTTATCTAGATCTAAGAATATCACATTCATTTCATAGAGTTTTTGTATTATTATATCTATCACTCTACTCTCGACATGGAACCTTTGGAGGCCCAGTACGAGAGACCATGAAGGTCACACTTATGATGGAATGAGATCGGTGAGGTATCTATTATCAGTCTATAGATAGTACATGTGATGATGGATGAGGTCTTGGTGATCTATGAGATGATGAGGAAAACTTAGTGTTGAATTTTATTATACTGATTGATGTTTTCGGCCCTTGAATTTCAAGAAGGGAGACAATATTTTTTGAGAGTCTCCCCATGATGAGGACATCAAATATTCGAGTGGGGAGGAATGCTATCCTTGAGGTCCATCATGCCTTTAGATATCTTGAAGAGGGTCAGTGTGGTTGATTACCACCTTGACATACCCCCACAATTAGAGTGTGTGCCTGAAGTATTTCATGTGTTGTATATGTAGATATATGTGAGTGATCCCACACATGTTATTGAATGGGTTGAAGTTAACATTGAGGATAGAGACACCTTAATATAGAACTCGATGGTGATAAAGGATTGGAAGGATATGATCCTACATTGATTGACCATTCCATTGATTCATGTGTTGTTGCATAATAGGAGCATGTATGAGAGCTCTCAGTAGTGGGAGACCCAGATAAATTCTTAGTATCCCCACATTTATGATACGTTTGTCATTTTAAAGGATGAAATGTTTGAATGTTGGAATAATTTAGAATTTTATGCTTTTATGACTTTTAAATATATTAAGGAATATTTTTGGTGTCAGGCACTGAGATGGAACATGATTCTATGTCCCAGTGATCCTGAAATTAATTTTATAAAATTATTAAATATATTTTTTATCACAATTGCCCACTTTTTTAGAAATAATGAGATATCTCATAAATAAAGTCTTGGATCAATAATACCAGGGTGTAACTAAATCCAAATAATGGGATTTACCCTAGGCATGACATAAATCAAGTCTATACTGGATGTCTATTAAAGGAAGCTGTTGGTGGGTGCATTTAAATTAAAATAAATTATTTATTTTAATTAAAATTTCTTTGACTTAAAACTATATAAACATATCGTTATGAAATTTTTCCAAGGTCAGTCACATAACCCTAGGATAATTTTTAGGGGGAATCCACCAATATTTATTATATAATCAATATAAGACAATGACATACAACTAGATCAAGGTGAATCAGAGCGCAACAAACACCAAAGGTCCCCTCCATTAATGGAAACTGTTTACTTCACCATTGATTTATCTGAATCAAGGTAGGGATCATATTTTTTTATTTATAACCTTTTTAATTAATAATGTATGGTTTAATTAACTATAATTATTTATAGAAATTTAATATCTTCTTATGAGACTGTTTATCAAAATAAATTATACTTTTAATTTATTTCATGATTATTCAATGAAATCACCCATAAAAATCCATAGTTTTATCATTTTGGCCAAGAATTCAGGAAAAATTACATTATCGCATTTATATATATGCCTCTACCCCACTTGTTCTTTTTTATTATCCATCATTTGACTATGTGGTCATGATTTGACTGTTTTCAGGTTGGTCTGAGAATGATTAGACTCCCGTATTCTTAATGGATGTGCATACAATAACAAAATAATTGATTTTTGGATAGATCAGGATGGAAACTGGGTGATATTATATTGATATGGGATTTGTAGTGAAGACAAAGATGGGGGTAATGGGGGATATTCTATGTCCTTATACAAGAATTTGAATATTTGATTTCCATCTATTGGAGCTCAGAAATTCATGGTCAACGAAAAAATAGGCACAATCGACTTTAGATCAAGTACATGTTACATGATTCATGGTAGAAAGATCAATGGTGGATGCATGATGATGATTCATGAATGAAACTAGTCTTTCTATGAAAATACTAACTACAAGGTGTGTACTAGGATGAACACATGCCGTGTTGTGATCTAGCTACAACATTTATGGTTTTTGGTTGAATTAAATATCACACACTATCTGGGACCTGAAAAGACCATGTGACCCAATGCTTGAAAACTAACATGTACTTTTAGTGTACAGAGACACAGACATGACAGACCACATTCTATGTTGGTGGAAATAGGCATAACCACATAAGCATATAGTTACATGGGTACATGAAAGATCACATAAGATGACCATGAGTTCTAGAGAAATGTTGTGTAATACCATTACACATTGTGTAGTGTTACATGTATAGGGATCCATGTGCTGAAGAGGGAACATACATGAAGTAGAGTAGGAACAAAGACTGTGTGGTTCCCTTACACAACGTGTAATCCATTATGAATATTCTACCTCTCATATCTCCTTCATTTTGAATAGAATTTCAACCCCCAAGTAGATTATGATTAGTTTTTTTTTCACATATAATGTTATGAATACCATAATAGTGTTTTTTTTATATCATGTGAGATTTTATGTGTTTGGAGATTCCATAGGGAGTGTTTGATGATGGTTGTGATCAGGAAGGATCATCATATTGGTAACTTTTATTTGTACCAGGACATGGCTCCTCTAACTATCGAGTGAAACCATCATGCTATGTCAAGGATTGGGTTCTATACCTAAAGTGTGGAAGAATACTAATTTGTAATTTAAGGGGTCCTCTACTTATAGAGTGGAATCCTTTTACTATTTCAATTCATGGGTCCTATACATACAGATTGGAACCCTCATGCCCTGTCAATGCATGGGTCCTCTATTTGATGAGTTGAATAACTATTTTTATGTCATGTTTTGGGTACTCAATCTATTGAGTGGAAAAATCATGTTTTGTGAGGGAGTAGGTCCCCTATCTTCTGATTGGAACCATCCTATTGTATCAGGGCATGGGTCCTCCATCTATTCAGTGGAACCCTCCTATCATAACATAGAATTGGTTCTCTATCAAGATATTATTCCACCTCAACCGTGTGGCATAGTGGGGACGTGTGTCTCCACATGGTTAGTCTTCGAACGGATGCATGAGATGCTAGGAATCAGTAAGGGACTTTTGGAAGAGTTACCAGAGCATTTTCCTTATAATGGTCGGGAAACAAAGATCCACTTTCTCTCTACCCTAAGTATATTTTATGAACATATATATTTTTTTTGGGTTCTATTTATCTCTTTCTATGGGTTTATATTTCTCCTTCTATCATGTCTCAAATTCCACCCCCTTTAGATATCAGGGATTCCTACTAGATATTTATATATTCACCCCTACATGGGATTTTCCCACATTTGTCATGTCTAATTCATATGAAGAATAGGTCAGTGGTGATCATAGAGGATCATGTAGGATAAATAGGTGAATTTGACAGCATATGGTGGTTGGGGAATGGATATTTGGAGATATTCTCTCTCAACATTTAAATTTTCAGTTATTATTAGGCTGAGACATATTTTCTGGTTGGGAATTTATTTTTCACTTTAATTTTGGTTAACTCATTCATACTATATTATATTCCCTAGATATTTTAACTTGAATGGTTTTTACTCAATATGTTATAGTATTTTTATTATAATTTCTCTACACTTATGCATGGATATGGTTGGGTGTGTGCATAAAGGCACATTAGTAAAATGGATCCAGTATTAGTTATTCATTTTGGTTCTTATATCCTTCCACTAGCCTATTTGGGAAGTCATGGGGTAGTTTTGCCTCATATTTCTGAAGAACAAATGAGTGGTGGTGGGTTGGGTTATAATAAAGAATTTCTTTAAAACAACATTTCAAGGTGTTAACTGTTTCATCTATAATTTTTATTTCAGTTTAGTAGTTATGGTCTCATTACATTGATCATAGTTACATAATATTCACAATTTTAATCATGATATAAATATCATATAAATTCATTATATATATATATATAGATTCATCCATAAAAGTTAGAGATATAAAAATGAATTACACTATTTATGGGGATGGTAGGACATACGTATGCATGAATGGTGTTATCAATTTTTGATAGATGGAACTAAAGTATGTTAAACCATAATTTTCATTCCTAGAATCATTATCATGTCATATATAACATATTTTATTTAGTATACCCATATTACTAGACAAGTAAAATGGAAATGAAAAACGAATCACATCACTTCACAGAGGTGGAAGTCCTCACGTACAATTATGTCATTAATATCATATATAGACATTAAACCCATAATAATATTTATCTATAAGTGATTTTGATGAAAAATTAATAGTATCACTACGTGGAGACAATAAGTCGTACATACTCAAAAGTGATACTTTCACTTCCCAGTTGATGGGAATGATGGTGAATAATGGTGGGTTCATAATCATAATAAAATATCAGTATATATAGGATACTAAATTTATTATTTAATTTTATTTACCATATATTTATAATAGTTAAAGATGAAGTAGAAGATAAAGTGATCGGTTAGGCCGAATACTTCTTCTTCAAAATAACTTCTTTAAATTTTCTATGAAGTACCCTTGTGTTAGTCTTTTTGGATGACCAAAATATATATAATTTTCTTCATAATGTTTATTATGAATTTTTGTTATGTATGGTCAGGTTATAAGGATTAAAGTGGTGTAAATAAGTGATAGAATAGGTATCATTTTATAATTGAGGTTAGGAGAACTTTTGGGATTTCTAAAAAGATTAAATTATAAAACATAATTCTCAAGAAAATATTTTCAAATGGATAGTGGTTTGAAGATAAGATATTATAATGTTTTAATCCCATCAACTAATAAAAAGACACAAGTTTTGGTGTCATTTTAAACATTATCTTTTCGATTGACTTTTGGTGAACCAATTTTAATTTTAACCTATGTAATAAAATTTTCAATACTAAAGAGTTGTAATTTTTAGTTTTAGGGTAGAAATCGTCCCATAAATGAAAAAATTTACCATGTCTTATTTCAATATTTTTATTTTTTTAAATAATTTAAAAAAATATTATTTTGTGAAAATATCATTATTGTAAATCTTGAAACTAACCAATTAATATGAATTAAAACAAATAAAGAATTTTTTTTATTCAAATATAATATTTTAACCCAACACTAATATATCTTATTAACTAATAAAATTTATTTAACAATATAAATTACTAAAAATATATCACTTATAATATTTTCAATATCTTTTATTTTATTTTTTCATAAATAGAATAAATACTATTTGAGAATTGTGTATACATTTATGGTAATTATATAATACATAAAAATTATAAATAAATTACCACATGAATATAATTTAATTATTCACATAATTAATATTAAGATTATTTCATTACTATTTTTTGTTCCTATGTGAACATAAAATGGTTATTTAAAACTAAAAGAGTGATATTTTGTTAGTTTCTTTGATTTAAATAACTTATGAGTAATTTTAATTGAAAATTTTCCATTGAAGAATTCAATTTATATACTAAGGTGTTATGTTTAGAATAAATTTCACATAATAAAAGTTAGGATGAAGGAATATGGCCTTATCACTTTTTTTTAACCTAGATGAGCCCGATTTACCCTTTACCGGGGAGATACATTTTACCATGGTGAATATTTATATTGGATAGATTTAAAAGGGTACTATTTACCAAATTAGAACCTCATGATTCTCTATCGGCAATGAGATTTATAAAATTCAATATATATAAGCATCAAAAATAAATTTTAAAATAATAATTCAAAACACGACGGATTGTTTTTTACAAATATAAAATTTAAGCATAAAATATATGTTATTCTTATACCATGATTAGAAAAATATTAAATCAATATAAACAAATTTTTTTTTAATTAATATATAAATTTCATTAAAAAAATATATAAAGTTTTTAATTTAATTTATTAAGTTGAAAATACATTTCTGACATGAAAATAGTTATTTTAGAAAAATATTTTCTTTTATTTAAAATGTTTTGTATTATCAATTGAAACGAAATAAATTAATATTATACATATGTGATAATAATTTTTTAATAATTTAAGTTTTAATATTAATGCCCACCAATCTAATTTGTATGTGATAATTTTCACTTTAAAGAAAAATATTTTAGTAGTATATTACTGTTCATTTGAACTCAGAGTTTCGTTTAACAAAAGCTATTGATGGAAATAAATTTATCTGAAAAAGATATTTTTTAAAATATAAAGGTGTTAATGTTTGTATATATATGATATTTATGTTTATAGGAAGTTATTTTTAATATATAAAAATAATAAACATGGAAAATGGATTATGAATAACATTGAATGAATAAGGTATCCAGATATCGAGATTCAAGATTTATGATGTAGTGGTAGATTTAACTAAGATCAAAAGTTTAGAATAATTAATACTATTTTTAAATTGTATGTGATGAGTGTTCTTTGAGAGGAGAAAATTTAGTTTTTTGATATAAATTTTGAGGTATATGTAACCCTTAAAGATAATATGTGAAAATGTTATTTGAGGAATAATTTTGTTTTCATTTTTTAGACACAAGTTTAAAGGTATTGATAAAATTTAGAGTTTATATGATATGTTTTTTATGAAGGTTATTTTTTAGGATATTAATTATATTCTTTGGAAAATTATAATAATTATATTAATATAGTTTTAGAAAAAAGAAAAACCGTAGGCAAAGCAAGAACTCACCACATTCTGAAATGCCGTGGGGCCTGAACACACAACCAAAGGATGATAAGGGTGAAACACCTACCGATGTCCTATGTGATTATTAGTTTGTATGAAATTTCTTAAATGGATTGAATAATAAATATTGTGTTTATTTAAGGAACATATTTTATGTTATATAGATATCCATGTGTCTAAAATATGATATGGTGATTAAATGGATATTTTTATTTTAGAAGAAGATCCTATATTTCTAGGTAACATTATATTATTATAGTAAATAGAATCCTATGGTAATTTATTTGAAAATTTATTGTAGAATTATATTTTATAAGAATATATGATTTTGATGTCGATTTATGGAGATTCTGGTCATTTAAGGAAATTATTATCATGTCATGGATATTGTATAACTATGGAATATACTTTTTTGGTATACAACTTTAACAGTAATTGATGTTATATAGAGATAAATGATAACCTCATATTGGAATAATATGTGATAATATGATTATAATATTTGGCTTTATATCATATCTTTGAATATTTTTGATGAATTATAAATTTGGTTATATATATAATGATTTATTTTGAGCTTTTAAAATTATGGTTGAATTTTGGAGATTAATTTATTTTTTCTTCATATGGCATTTTATTCATTTTAGAAATTTTATTACACTGCGAAAACAATTTCTGTTTTAGATAATGTCTAAGGATAAAAGGAATAAATATTAAATATTTTTTGAAATTATGTGATCTATTATAATTTTATTTTAGTGATTTTGGCATAAAAAAGTCATATTCAACACTCATCTTTTGGAGAAAAATATGAAATTGTTGAAGAAATTAGTTAATGAAAGAAATTGTTGTTTCTATGTAATTATAATTACATAAATTAATAGTATAAATGGTAAATTAATCCCTAAAATTTAGGAAAAGGATCTTTAAATAAAAATGTTAACCTATTACCTTCATTTTAATGAATCGATGGACCTTTTCATACCCCTTTTTTTATAGTTTTGTAGTCATTGAATTTATCATGATAATTTAATTTCTTGTGATCAATATTCTCAATCAATATCCATCATTATTTTTTCAATTATTTTTTCCTTTATTTACATATTTTCACTTTCCACCAAAATTCTCTTATTTTTAAACCTAATATGTGCTATTATAGATAACCATCGTATGCCAATTTCTCTCTTTTCAAGAGAATGTTTTGTTAATGATTCTTATGACATAGGATTTCAACAACGTCATTTTAAAAGTTCAAACATTTTATTACTGAGATCAATTTCAAATCATGAGGATGCAATTTATTAAAGGGGAGTGCGTAGTTTCTTTATATTTTAAAAGAAATAAAATGTTTGATAGCATACAGGATATAAAACACCAAGCTAAAAAAACCTTGTTATATTATTATTTAAATATGACCATTAAAATATTTCCATTGAATTAGTGGGTATGGAGATGATTAACCATGTTATTATATATATATATAAAGTTCATAATAAATAAAAATTTATTGATTAATTCTTTGGAATTAAGCACTCAATTTTTTGTAAGGTCATTTTGTTATTCAAAAATAGGTTTTCTTAAAAATTTGTTTCTATTAAATTGTTTAGAGATTATTATAATTAATGCATGAAAATTTTAGAAAATTTCTTTGATAAAATTTTTTTTTTAAAATTTGTTCATCAAAATTATTTTAGTGTGAATCTTTGATATTTTTCTAAAAAGTCTGATTTTCTAGTGAATTGTGTAAAATACTATTTTTAGTAAAAACCTTATTTTTGATTGAAAAATATAGAAAGTTCCATTTTTTTATATTTTTTACATAGTAAAATTATTTTTATTAAATTATAAAAAGTACAATTAAGTTTATTGGAACCAATTTTATTGTTGAATTTGGTATAACAAAATTTTTACACTTAAATTGATTTTTTATGAAAAATTGTTTTTCGTTAAATTTTGTGTTCTAATATTAAATTAATTTACACCACTTATAGAAATATAATATTATATAATTTATTTGACATATGGAATCAAGACTTACAATTTTTTTAAATATGTCCCTTTTATTTTTTGTCAATAGTAATAGTATCTATTGTAAATTATTATCACCATCTTAAGGTTAAATAATATAATTAATTTGAAAATTAATATGATAAAGACTAAAAAATGACCCAACAGTTTAATTTATCTTATTGGATTATTGGATTCTATAACTTTACATCCTGTTTTTGAAACTATAGAAACTTGTTTCCATATTGCTTCTATTTTGACAATTAAAATATTTTTTTAAAAAAAGTAAAAAAATGTCATTTTCTTGATTTTCATATCTGTAATATTTTAATATAGTGATAACAAAAATTATATTTTTATATAAATATTTATTTCAATATGAATAATGTTTTTGGCATGGTAATTTATTCATAAATTTAAGAGATGAAATTGTTATATTAAAGGCTCGCCTAATGCTGACACAATATTTATTCGATTAATCAAAAAATAAAATAAATTATTCAAAAAACCTGATAAGTAATATAATATGAATGGATTGTTGTTTTTCATTAATTTCTTTAATATATATAAAACTTTATGGTTTTTTAAAATTATTTTAATTAAGATACTTTTCTCTTATATTGACTTTAATGTCAAATTAGATTAATACTTACAAAAATTATATTAATGATATTTTATAATAAATAATATTTATTAAATTAATTGAAATCCAAGAATGCCTCTTCACTCATTATAAAAGAAAATACCCTCTCATCTTTTTGAAACACATTAAGGTAGATTTTTCTAAGATAATAAATTCTCAAATACCTTCATAACGTCCCTATAAACATTAGTTATGTCTTTTTATAGGATAAAATACAACATTAGAGGGCTTAAGGTGTCTAATAAAGGAGGCTGTCGGGATAAGTGATGTATCTTGTTACCGAATATTTTAGTTTTATTTATTATTATTTCTCTTTAAAATATCCATCAACAATGATAAAAAACAAATACCATATATTCTATATACTTTGTTTTTTTAATTCTAATTGAATAACTTATAACCTTTTGCTATTCCATTAAATGGGAAACAAAACAATCATTTGGGTGTACGGCAGACAACCACCTCATGAATCGACAAAATTAATTTTCCATAAATTCCCCTCAAATATGGTTATAATTGTGTATTTATAATTTACCTATGATATTTATATATTATAACCATAATAAAATTAAAATATGTCATTTTTTTCTTAAAATTACATCCACTGAAATATGATAAAATCGTTTGTGCGTACTTGGGGATTACCACTTCCAAGAAGAGATGTGATTTTTTTCATCACGTATCCACATGGATGGTATATATAATTATATTTAAATAAGTAATATGATATTTAATAAATAATTATAATTATAAAAAGTTAAAATAATAATTAAATTGTTTCCGTCATGATAATTGAAAAATTGAAACGTTACTCGCACATACGTATAACCTATTGTCTCTATGATTATAATATAGTTAATTTTTCAGTACAATCATTGGTGGTTTGTTTTAATAGTATAATTTATGTATAAAAAATATATTTATGTCATTATTATTATTATGTATAATATGTGATAATTACCACTTTTGAGCATTGTTAACTTACTGTTGTCATTTTGGATATATGAGCCAAATATTGTCAAAACTTCCGAAGTAAACTTAATTGATTAAGTAAATAACTATAAAATGATAATAAATAAAATAAAATGGTTAATATATATATAAATTTTATTTAATAGGTAAATAATTAACATATTTTTATTATTAATGAATATAATGAACATATATGACAGGTCAGAATCGAGGTAAGGTACACTTTTCATTAAAAACACTATTTTAAATGTTTTAAAGATTTATTTTCTAAGTATTTATCTTATATTTCAATATTCTTAACGTTATTTTATGGATTTATTTATATGGTCACAATTTTTTTATATAGGGAATTTTATATATCTTTTTTTTACTTTAATTTAGATTACTTCAAAAGGAATCTTTTTTATGTATTTTATACAGAAATTTTTTTTCTTTTCAAAAGGAAAAAAAGTTATACTTTATCATAGAAGACATAAATAGTTTTCCCATTGTTTTAACCACATTTTTATTTTTCTATTAAATTAAAATATTTAATGTATTATTCAAAGAAACAATCACTTTTAAATTGTTTTGATTACATTAAAAAAGTTATTTTAATGGAATTTATATTTCAATATCCAAAAATGTTTTCTTATGGGATAAAATAATATTTTTATGAGTGTAATTTTGGAATTTGAAATATTTTATGTGTTATGATTATGTTATGATTATTGGGAATTGTTTATGATTATGGGTGGTTTAATTATGACCTACATATGTGTGGTTTTATTTTAAACCAACGACTGGTTGTCCCATTATAAACCAAAGATGTGTGGTTCTCTTATAAACCAATGATGGGTGGGTCCATGATATCCCTCCAATGTATTGGGTAAGAATTACATTGGAGGTGGACTATATTGTTCATTCCACTTGTAAGAGTGATTGTAATAGTGATATTCAAATTATTTTCCATTTAATGAAAAATCTATTTTTTGATATTTTATAATAGCAACTTTAAGTGTAAGTGGTAACCATACATCACAATATTCAAAAGACTCCACCATAATACAAAGACACACCACATTCCAATATCAAGAGAAAAACATGACGTCCCACTTGTTCAAAACCAAAGTTTCGTGCCACAAACTTCATTTTTCATTTAACCTATATGATTTATCTATACATTCTATAGGTTTTTACAAATATCATATGATTTTTCAAGGAAAGTGAATGACTTTTTTGATTAATGGATTGTATATTCTACATCATAATAGTGAAATTCATAACTATTAATGAAAAAGTTTTCATAATTTATTCACGATTTAAAAGAAACATTTATGAGTTTTTTATTACATTGAGATATATTACTAAATATTTTATGAAAATATTTTAATTGATAAGGTTATTTCTTGATTAAGATAATGTTTAATTTGATCCAAAATTTTATTTTGAAGATGGAAAATTTTATTAGTATTCAGGAACTAACTAGTTTATCTATTTCTTTTTTATGTCCCTTAATAATCCTTTTATGCACATTGAATGATTTGTATTTTTTTATAGGGATGAAGGGTGCGTAAAAACTATTGAATGTTTTAACATTATACTTTGGAGATTCAATATTAAAGAAGAAAACACTTTATAACGAAACAATTATTTAAACTCTGACTATATCTTTAGTTAGCCTACCATGATTGTAATTCTACACTTAGATTTTAAAATTATTTTGCTAGATATTAAATCAATCCTGGAAAATTAATTTTGGGATAATTTTTTATATAATTTGTAAAATAAATTTGTTTAGTTATATATGTATATATACATGAACCAATTTTCTATCAGTAAAATTAATATATATTATAATAAACTTAATTTGTGTCACTATAATTGTTTATTATACCTAAAATAAATAGGATGTAAAACTTCAATCTCTATAAAAATAGCCACTTGTACCCCATATATATATTTATTAAGACTTCATGTAATAATATATACTTAATAGATAGGAAGTGTGATTGATTATAAATATGATTAAAAATACCCCAAAACATATATCATAACCCAAAAGATATAGAAATCCTCATAATGGTATCATTTATGACCTTATACAATTTTAAAAATAGAATTTAAGGTTTTTGCATTATTTTTATATGTATATGGTGTTATGAATTTTCATATTCATAGGTAAGGAATTGTGAAAAAAATTAAGTATTCCTGGATTTATCCTAAACAATGAATTGAATTATAGTACAGTGGCTATCTACTAAGGTATTTACTACTATAAAGGCTACAAAAAATTATGACATGCCATACATAATCATATGGTAATAACATGTCCTAAAGAAACCATTGAATTAAAATACATTCATAATGAATTTTAGGTATAGAGTTTTAGAGAATTTGAAAAAATCATTAACTTACAAAATTCATGTATTTTTTAACTAATAGAAATTATTCAAATTATAAGAAACTACCTTATCCATAATAAGTGTTAAAAATATACAATTAATTCCTCAAAAAATATATTCTTCTACACATTTCACACCATTTTTATCTGTATAATTTAGGGAAATAGAAAGAAAATTCAGTCAGTGATCATGTGATCATTATGTGTAAACACAAGAGACATCAATAAAAAATTCTAAATGATCATAAGATGATCATATTGTTATAATCATGATACATATGAAAATCACACCAAATAAATCTAAGGTCATAAATTATGGTATAAAACAGGAAATAAAATAAGAAATGAATAATAATGGTGATCTAATTAACATGATATATGGGAGTATAAAATAATCACGAGAATAAGCATAAACATCTTAATCACATATTTTTTATGAAACCCTTAACTTGTTTCCCAGTTTAATCGATTATACTATAAGATCAAAAAAACAAAACATCAATATCTCAATAAAATATTTTAGTACACTTTTCATATATATAACCTTTTATAATATTTATTTATTATTTTTATTTTTATTTATATTAGTTAGTTTATACTTATTTTTGATGTTGTGTGTTGATAATCTTGATTTATTTATAACTAGTTTCGTAATAGTAGTGTTGTTATTTTTCCATCTCCTAATTTACATAATTTAAATTAAATCAATGTTTATATAATTATGACTTATAATGATTTATGAATTTTAAATTTTATGCTATGAGTACTTTAGTATGTATCCGAGAGGCTGAAATTGACAACGAACAATTTTTTTTTCAACCTATAACGGGTGTTTTCTTAATTAATGATTTAATTATTTATTTATCATTTCCAAAAAATATAATTATATAAATATTTATATCATATTATAAAAATAATTAAGTTTTCATAAATATTCATGATATAATTTCATATCATTCTTCATGTAGGTGGTCTAATATACGCAAACATGAACATACCATAATTAATATATATTTATAAAGTGATTTATTTTCAATTTCCATAGAAAAGTAGAATATGAATATAAATTTTGTAATATTAGTTTTATAAATCATAATTATAAATGCATTATATGAATATGTAATGGATATAAAAATAGTACATAATTTTAAATAATTATTTCCCCTTAGTACACTTTTTAAATGATTGAATTAACGATAACCGTTTGTTGGTCATATAATTAATTAGTTCTAAAATTGGTTATTATATAACATTTTGGGTGTACTAGAAAAAAATATATCCTTTAAAACCATTACAATTATCATCCATGTAAGGTGGATATGAAATGAAAAATGGAAATCGATTGTTACTGGGATGCAATAGTCCATACGTATTTTAAGATAACGATTTCGTTTTATATAGAATGAGAAAGGGAGAAATATTGTATATCATTTTGGATTATAAAATATATCATAAATATCATAATTAAATATTAAATTACCTATTAAGATAATCCATGTGTGGTTTTGAAGGAAAAATAAGCATGCAACATTGTGGAGTTCATAGTCTGCGCAACATGAAATTCACATTTTAATTTTTCATAATGGAAAATGGTAGGTTGGTTAATGCTTGTATAATCATTATAATAACATAAAACTATAATAATTACACTTATTGTATCATTATAACATGGTTAAAATGAATTATATTAATAATAAAATCACATAATGAAATAAAAGAGAGTTATATTAGGAACTTATACCAGAAATCATGGATTAGTTTCTTTGAAATGGAGGTTTAGCCTTTAAGAGAGTGTATTTTGAGATCTACAAAACCTCTTTAATGTTTCTATAAGTGTGTATTATTGTATTTTAGTGTTTTTGTGATGAATTAATGTAATGTAGGTTGGGGGAGGTAAGGGGAGGAGATCCCCTTTTATAAGTTAAAATTGAAGATATTTTTGTAAACACCTAAATGTTTTCAATAATGGTATGTCACCCTTAAAAATAGTGGATCAAAAAACAAATTAGTAATGGATTTTATAGAATATAAGGTCTATTAAAACCTCTATAACCCCATAATAAATATATTTTAAACATTCTAAACACTTTACATCTAGGGCTACTGATTTTTACCATTTTATTTTTAATCATTGGAAACTAGATTTTACAGAAATAATTTAACCTTTATGTTCCAAAATAAAATGGTCCTTACTATAAAATTAGTATATTCTTATAAAATAAAATTAAATCCATTTAATTTGATTTTTTTAAAGTGTAATAAAAATTATTTTTAAAATAATAAATGTAAAAATTATAAAAAGTAATTTTTTTTTGAAAAATATATTTTAAATTAAAAAACGTAAAATATGGGATTGAAAATTAATTTTTTATTTGAAATTATCAAATCACTTATAAAATAAATATTTTATCTTATAAAATTATTACTTTAATTTACACAACATACTTATATACTAAAATTTTATAAAGTGAATGTTTTTGTAAAAATTGTATTTTCACTATTCAACTAATAGTAAATCTTAGAAAAATGCCAAAAATTCACTTTAATATAATATTTACATGTTTAAAAAAGAATTAAGTTGTGATTTTTCAAATTTAAAATTCAAAATTCCAAAATCACTTTGTAATTGAAAAGAAATATATTATGTTTTTTTTAAAAAAATGAACATTTTAAACATTATTTTTTTTATTCTTATTTAATATATATTTATAAGTAATTGAATATTTTTATATCAATTTATTAATATAAATAATATCAATTATGATAAAATATCAACTACAATCAATTTTTATTTATTAATATAGAAAAAATAACATTTTAAAAAATAATTATTCATCAAAAATAATTATTTATTTTAAAATATTAATCAATGAAAAATAAAATAATGTTACTATTTTAATTTATTATCATTATTTTATTTAAATTTTTTATATTATTCTTGTAATTTTAACATGTTTGGCTTCGTTTTAGTCAGGTATTGGGATAGTATTTTTGTATGACAAAAACTATAGAAGATTTTATTAGTTTAAAAGATCCCAAATATAAGGTCATTACATTTTACACCTATTAAAAAAATTATATCCTCAATATTTTAATTATCAAACTTTAATGAAGGTATGGGAAGGTATTCTCAACATATCATTTATTAAAAATATAAATTCCCATTTGGAATCTACCTTACTCTCCTATACTAGATCAATATATTTGTCTTTCCTCAAAAAATATTGATTGGTTATACCCTAAAAATTTATTCATAAGAGTATACATTTTCCAAAATCATTTGAATCTCCAAGAAATTAAACCCTAGGAAAATCATATATTATTCAAAAATTATCTCTTATATTTAAATACTAGTTTATAAAATCACACACTAGTCAATATAATCCCAAAAATGAGATAAAATTCAAAAAAAACATCATTCATAAATTTACAACCCAAAGGTTAAAAATATTTTATAAAAACATATATTAATATCAATATTCTTTGAATTAATTTAACCTAAATTATATATTAAATATAAAATTTGTTCATACCATAATATTTTGTTCTTGTTTAATTATCCGAAAAAATATATCATTTCTATAAAATCACTTTTCAAGGCAATTGATACTATTTTATATATGTATCCACACCTTACAAGAAACACTAATGAAAAACAAAACTTAGAAGTTTCACATAACCCTCATAACATTTAAAATATACTAGAGTACCATTCGTAGATGTAAATTACTTATTAAAATTGATTTTATTAATTTCTTATTAGGATATCATCCTAACTAGCTTAGATAATATAAGGAAACTCACCTTTCTAATCATAACATAAATATACAAATATTCAAAACATGTATAGATGATACCTTTTTTTATATGGAATAGTATTTTTTGGATACCTACATTTATTTTCTTCATATTCATGATTCGATTTCTACCAAATACTAAAACCAAAATGGTTATAATCAAATTCAAAATTTTTAGAGTATAGTAATATGAAATAATAATCATAATATGTATTCTCTAATGAACCCTTTATTTTAACCTATAATTATTTCATTTTAAATATGTCATACTTTTTTAGTTCAATAACTATCTTGTTTATAACTTAGTCACTTTAGGTCATTTCCTCTCATAGTTCTTAAGTAAATCCATTATGGATATCAGGAAATAAATCCATCATAATGGTTTATAAAAAATGGTGATTTCCCAAATAATACCCCTCATAAGTGTCAAACTGGGTGTTTAATTTTTTCTATTTATCATCCACCTAGAGATGATTGAGTGAATACCCAATACCTCATTTTTACGATGATTACCTCTTGGAACAAATTTTCTAGAGCATGTATGAAATTTTTGTATTATGGTAGGGAATTTATTTTTTTGGAAATAATACAATCTCTACTTTTTCCCAATTTTATAGTATTATCCTATACATAATATTTATCCTTAGACTTATCCCTTGGTTGTTTACTGAGGTTATCTATTATAAATACACATTATGTTTACTAAATAAACCTAAAGGGTTTTCTATAACATTGAAATTATCATAAAACTTATCTTATAAATCATTGTGGGTATTTCAAGTTCCCTAATATTCCTCAAATTATTACATCATAATCATTAATGTTGTCTAAAACTTGTTATAAAAACAAATATTAAAACTCATACCTTATACTCTAGTAATTACATGTATTAAAGAAAGTATTTCAATAAAATGCATTCCCAACACCATTTTGGTTTTGTTTTTTAGAGAATTAGGGTAAAAAATAATTAAAATAACTCGGGTCTTTTTCAGCTAATGAACATTGTTTTCACTATAATTAATTCATGAATATATAATATGTATTCAAAATATCCCATTAATTCTTCACATGTGATAATCTTATATAAATTTATTTCTTTTCATATCTTCAAAACCTGGGACCATGGAAATAGAGATGGGTTTAGATCAGATGCTCAGTAAGGATAAACATAAGTGGAAAAAATAAAAAATCACTAGGTTGTATAATATGAGAATTAGTGAGCATAATATGAGAATTTGGGTATAATCAAGATATAAAATAAAATAAAATTCTACAGAGAATATATCATAAATCAGGGAATAAATCTTGATATAAAATAATATATGAATTAAGAGAGTTAATAAATAAATGCGATTCATGAGAGCATAACATATTTTTTAAAATAAGAATAAAACAATGAAATAACCTTTAAATTGGAAACATAAATTAGTATGTGGAACATAACTTTTCTGATCCATGCCATCAGTGAAAATGATTATGATTAACTAAAAAATTCTCAAAAAACTTGTATCATGCAATATAAACAATTAAACAATGCATTGGGGGCTATAACGAACTTGTTTATCTTTGTTTTATAATTTAACCACTCATAATTGATTTATAATAGATCTTCCCATCTTTGGTTTATAACGGAACCACTTGTTGTTGGTTTATAACATAAACACCTCTCAGTCATCCATACATATGTGTAATACTAAAAACTAATTCACTCTTCACATCATAAATAAGACATGTAAATATTATGGGTTCTATAAAGAATCAAAATGGAAATGATTCAATTTTCATAAAAACCTCTGGTAAAAAACTGGATTTTATTAAACAAACAAGTGGAAATCATTCTCATTTCATAAAGAACCCATATAAATAAAATTGTTCTCTTAATGGTTATAAAATAATATTAGATATCAAAAAATTGATTATCTAAAAAAATTAGATAACTAATGAAAACACATATAGAAACCTGAAACATAACATCATTGTAGATATAAAAATAAATTAAAACCAAATCATAAAAAGTTAATTCGGAAAAAAAGTGTATTAAATATTGTAAAATTCATAGTTATGAGTCTCTTTATAAAATGAATCTTTTTTATAATAAAAATAAAAAATAAAACCTTTCACGAGAATTTATTTTTTTTCAAAAAACCTGTTTTCCACATAAATAAAATGTAAAAATCATTTAAAATGGGAATTCATGGAAAAATTGATGTTCAAATAAGAAATTGTGTAACTTAATGAAAGGAATTAGAGCTATCAAGTTCTTTAAAACATTTTTAAATTCCAAATCAAATCCACATGAGAGGCATAATAATAAGAAAGAAATTTTATACCATGAAATATAATATGACCATGATAAAAATTGCAATAGTGTAGCATTTAAACCATTGAAAATGAGACATGGTTTATAGCATAAACTTGTCCCAAGGGATTTACATTTGAATTAAATAAATCATTATGCTTATTAAAGATTCAATAAAAAACAACTTTAAAGAGATTGATAGAGAGAATAAAATTTATGTTTAAATACCATGATAAATATAAATCGGGATGTTATATTACCAATAAGTAATATACAAAAAATTTAAATGAAATTTATGGTAAAAATATAATATGTCTAAAAGAATATTTTTTTTGTACAAAACCCTTAGCTAGTTTCCCCACTTATTTCATTACAATATAAGATAATTAATTGAACAAATAAATATATTAATCACCCTAATTAGAAACATTTTCATATATGTTAACTTTTTAAACATTATTTACAACCATCATCTATATTTATATTAGTTAGTTCTAACTATTTTCGATGTTGGTTATTGGTAATCTTGATCGTTTTAAACTAGTTTCATAATTATAGTGTAATTATTCATTATTTTACGAGAGTTCATAATTAAAAGTTAATTAATATTTATATATTAGATATCTATAAATATTTATAGAGATTAAATTTTATATCATGATTACTTAAGTACTTATCCAAGAATATGGAATTGAAAACAAAGATTTGTCGGTGATTTTCAACATACAAAGGGTGTTTCTTACTAAATGAGTTAAATATTTATTTATCATTTTGAGAACCAAAAAATAATCATTTACATATTTATATGATATTATATAATTAATTACATTTTTAGAATAATTCTTGATTTAATTTCATCATATTCTTTAAGTTGGTGGTCAAACAGACCCAAACATGAATATACAATGATTAATGGATGTTTATGAGTTTATTTAGTTGAAATATCTTTACAACAGTAGAATAATTATATAATTTACTATTTATTAGTGTGGTAAATTATACTTATAAAGTATTTATATAAATAGTTAATGGATATGAAAATATTATATAACTTGAATTAAATATTTTCCACATGGTACACTTGTTCTAAATGATTAAATTAATGACACTCATTTGTAAGTCATATCACTAATAGGTTATAAAATTTCATATTAAAAAACTATAATTATACAAAAACATAACATTTATCCTTCAAAATCATTTTTATGACTATCCATGTATAGAGGACATGAAATGAAAAATGAAAATAGATTATTCCAGAGAGGTAGTAGTCCATATGCACACATGGATGGAGATAGTGTTTTCCATAGAACATAAAAATGAGTATTATAAATTATCATGTCATAATATAGAACATTTAACAAATATCATAATTATATATATATTTATCTATTTTTATTATCCTTATAAGGCCATGAATGAAAATTATAAATGTTACATCGTGGAGGGGGTAGTCTGTACGACACACAAATCACATTTTGGGTTTTCTTAATAGAGAAGGAATGGATGGTTTATTAATAAAAAATAATATTAATAAATTAATATTATAATAATTATACTAATGTTATTTTTATAATTTATAGAAATAAACATGGATAATAATAACATAACTTGAAAAAATTGGAAAAAAGAGGTTAGGAATTTATATCTGACATCCTAGATTTTCTCCTTTATAATGGGGTTTAGCACCTTGAGGGATGGAATTTTGGGAAGGTCAGAACCTATATAGGTGGATAGTAGAGTGTAGGATAATATTGAATAGATTCTGGTAAAAATTTTTTGATTAGGGTGTAAGGGGAAGTGAGGATAAGAGATACCCTTTTGAAAGTTAAAAGGGATGGTTTTTTTGTAAATAATCAAATATTTTAAATAATGGGAAGTCACTATCATGTAAAGTGGCTTTAAAAAATTATAAATAATATAATTAATAGTATATAATTTATATTAACTAATCCAAAACCGAATTAGAAATTTTTTTAAACATGTTAAACCCTTTATGTCGAACTTTATTCACTTTTACAATCTTAGTTTTAATCATTGTTACTGTTTTTAATCTAAGTAATTGGACCATTATTCCAAATAATAAAATGGTATTTATTATAAAATTTTCACCACATAATTCAAAAAATTGAATTCATTTAATAATATTAATATTTTAATGGTGATAATGATTAATTAGAAATTAATTAATTTTTAATCCATTAAAAACATTTTTTAAAGAATTAAACTTATATTCTAAAATATCAAATATGGGGTTTTAAATTAAAAGAACATTTTTAATTATAAATTCACTTATAAAATACCTATTTGGCCTTATATAAACATTTTATTAACTTCAAATTCATTCTTATTTACAAATAATGTTATAAAAGTCATGTTATTTGTAAAAAAGGTATTATGCATTATTTCCTTAATAACAAATCTTATTAGAAAAATCCACAAAATTCATCCTAATCTAATATTAACAAGGTTAAAATTTAAATTAAGTTAATTTTTAATAAAAAATTAAAAATATAAAAATGAGGTTTAAATTTAAAATACAATTTATTAATAAAAACAACTTTTTTAAATGACCCTTTAAACATTAATTTGTTTTTAATCTTATTTCTTATATATTTATACTTAATTAAATATTGATATATTATTTTATAAATATAAATACTACCTATTATGATAAAATTTTAAATATGAACTAATTTAATTTATTAATGTAAAATACAATACCCTTTTTTAAAATGGTTCTTCGAATAATATAATTTATTATAAAATATTAATCATATGAAAATGAAAATATATAATTATTTTAATTGGTCATTATAATATTATTTACTAATTAATATTTTATTATTTTAATTTTAATATTTCATTGTTAATTTAAGTTGGGTGTTGAATTAATTTGGTGTTCAGTGTGACATAAGATGTCAAATATAGTATTAATTTATAGGATCCAAAATATATGGTAATTTAAAAATTAATGATACATACAAGATAAAATATTTTCAAATACTTAACCATATAAATAGTTGAGAATGGAATACAAATTTTTGATTAAAAATGACTCCCATGATCATCAATTATATCTAAATGCAATTGAAAAATTTAAATGTATGGTTTCTTTTATCCTTTGAGTTTTATACTACATACGAACTAGATTTTATAATAAGTTTATATTTTGAGACCTTACACTTTATAGTATTATAATAAAAAAAATTCAATTTTTGGAAAAAATTCAGAATTTCTCCTTTATTCGCAATTTATATCCCTTTATTAAAATGTTTTCTTTTAGAAACATGGGGTGAGTGTGTATCTCCAAAATTTATGTAAAAAATATAGGCACAAACACATTAATTCATATTCAAGAACTATATATTCAATATAATGGGATATAATTTCATTTTATCTGGCCTCAGATACTAATAATTTAATGAAAAAATATGACCCACCTATATATCGCACACATGATGAATCAAAACAAACCATATACCATTTTACTATTTCAGGAATGTTCAAGTTTAAAATCACTATGAGCCTCTCCAAAAATGATTATAATATTTCCTTTTCAAATCACCCATGTAAAATTCACCGATTTTAATTAAATTGTGATCATAGATGTGTTTGAGAGTGAAAATTATTTGATAAATAATGATTAATATCTTGAGATACTTAAGAAACTATGGATCTAGGTCAATTTTTTTTATGCCTCCAAAGAAATCACTACATACTATTTTTTAGTATTCATTGATATATCATATTTTGATAAGAAAATTTCAAAGTAATTTATCCTTCTGAATATGAAAAATTACAATTTATATCATGTATAGAGTTGATACTATCATGGAATCCCTAACATGACATATAAATTATTTCCATACTCTATGTCACATTGTCTTTTTAAATTAATTTTAAATTTATGAATTCTTGGATTCGGGTTCCCGCACCAAGTTCTGGGATGGGTACCATATTAATTTTTTTTGTTTAATAATTTTAGCGGGCTTCCAACCCAGGCGTGGTCACCGCACGATGGGCGGTAGCCGCATGATCACCCTAGGTGCTTGTGTGAATGCCCAAGTGGTCTGAGTTGAGGCACGCAGCTTGCGCGCGGTTTATTAATCCGTGCAATGAGCACGCAGTGACCTAGGATTCAGAATAAGATAAATAAATGGATTAAAATTAAAAAAAATTAAAATAATGTTTGATAATAACATTAATAATAATAATAATAATATTGCTTTATTATTATTATTATTATTATTATTAATGTTATTAATGATATTATTATTATTATTATAATTTTATTGTTAGTATTATTATTATTAGGATTATTATTTTTGTTATTATTATTATTATTATTATTATTATTATTATCATCATTATTATTATTTTTATTATACTTATTATTATTATCATTTTTATTATTAGTATTATTATATTTATAGTTAATTTTTATTGCAATAATATAATTATTATAATAGAATGAAAAAATAGAGACCAAACCCTAAACTACCTATGGCCCCCCTTCCCAGCCCTGCATTCCCTATTCGGCACATAGGCCACCACCCCTGCTTCCCCCCTATGTTTTCTCATTCTGCCACACCACCCAACCGCCAATGACTGTATCCCCTCATCGACTCTCCCTGCACAGCACCGCCAGCAAGCCGCCCTCACCCTAACCTCACCCTGCCTCTAGGTCGCCTCCACCTTTCCCCCTCACTGCCCTGACCTACAGTGCTACTCGCCACACTGAACCTCCTCCTTGCTCCAGATCTAGAGAACCCCATACCCCCTATTGCGATCTAGTGCCTAGCCAAACAACTAACCTTCTCCTGAATCCCCACCTCCTTCTGGTCTCCCTTCCACCCACCGACACTATGCTGTGCCTCTAGCCAATAGACCCTGCATCCCACTACCCAAGGCTTTCATCTCACAACTGCCACTCCTGTGCCCTGGGCTCACCTCGGCTCATTCCAACCTCCCCAGCGTCGACCGGCCTTGATGTCATGCTTTCCGAGCCATCGCGCACCCTTCCTGGCCATGCCATTCCCTGCTGGTGACTTTTTCAACACCCCACAACTCCTCTCCATCCTTTCAGGGCAGAACAACCAGCCCCATCAGCTCTCATTCCATCTTCGCTCGCTCGGGTAGTCTCCAGCACAGTCTCTATAGGTGCATTCTACTCCGAATATTTATTTTCTCTCTTTTTTTAGTTTTCCAGTAGCTATGGTTCATATTTTGGAGTTTGGTTTTTTTATTTTCATTCGATTCCAATGATTATAATTTTTTCTTGACCTGAAAAGGTGTGTTTCAGGTACGAACGAAGATTCGCATCGGTTTTGGGTTAGTGTCAACTTCCTACCTTGGTTACAAGGTAAGGATCTTCACCTGCCGCATGTTTCCACTTAGTTTATATTTTGTAATTTGAGTGTTTTGAGGATATTATAATTTTAGTTTTAGTGTGTTGAGCGTTTTTATTTGTTTTTGGGTGTGTGTCATCCATGCACCATGACTTCCATGTTAGTTTCCCTATGTATTAGCCTTTAAATTAAAGAATTATTGATTTCTTGTTTTTTTCACTTTTATTAAATGCTTGTTAGTATTTTAGGGATTTAATAACAGTTGATTGTTGTGAAATAAAGTTATACCCTTTCTATTTGAATTGCATGAAGTTTTTTTATTAAATGTTCTTACTAAGTGTTTGATGAAATTCCCCTTCGGACCATGCAAACGTGCTTCAGATTTAATGTGGTGAATTGAGTTTCTTAAATGGGTTTCCAAGTGCATCTGATTTTCAAAGTAATGGAATGTGTTGCTTAATTTTGAAATTATTTAGGGTTAAATGATTGTTTTAGGCCCATTTGTCCACATTGGTAAAAAGATGATGTTTGGTAATGTTTTTGGAAAATGGTTTCTAATTGTTTCTAGACAATGGTTAAATGCAGCGATGTTAAGGGCCTGTTTGGCATTTTTAAATGAATTTTTAGAAAACCCCTCTTAGGTTGATTCCCCCACCTTGTTGATTGTGAGTTGGGAGGGTCCTCGGTATGGGACCTCCTGTGAGTAATTTTTATTTAATTCATGGGAATAACTTCGATGTGGTCAGGGTGGTACCAATCTGTGCGATGTGTGTCTGTGGTGATATATGTATATATATATGTGGCTTGTTGTTTAAACTGCATGGAACACCGCATTGTAAAATATACATGGGAATATAGCATAGAAAAAAGGTTTATAGAGAAGGATTGATGCACTAGTTAGGGTATGGACTACTAGTGATCGAGAGCAGGGGGATGTTTTGTTTTTATTGCAATGCGATTGGGCCGCTCGACATGGCCAGGTAGGGCGATGTTCGGGTGTTAGAGCGTTATAGCGTCATTGAGTAGAGCATGAATTTAGGATGATTCACATGTATAGTATGTTCTGGTCTTCCTCTGAGTTCCTAGGTTTTCCCATGTTCCTTTGACACTAGTATATTTAGTACTGTTTCCCTCTCCATATGTAGTGATACCCATGATTCTTAGTTTTGGTGTTTCCTTGTAAAATTGTAAATGTGTGGTTGCTAAAGATCATTAAAAAAATGTTTTAAATGAACAATCACTCTTTCCTTTGACACTTTTATGAAAAATGAATGATTCCTTTTTGGTCTCCTTTTCTACCCTATTCTTGCACCTTATTTTAAAACTTGAGGATAATGGATTATGATTGTCATTTGTTTAAATTAAAAATGAAATGTGTAGAAAATTATATATTAATATATTTTATTTCAAATTTGATATCATTGGTTTCTTTTTAAAAAAAATGTGTATTGGGAATAGATTAGTCGGGTCAACCTACTAAGTTTTAATACTCTCACCTATTGTATTTTATTGTTTTTAGTTTTACCTGTAGGATCTAGTCTGGTTTTGATCACTTTGAGTTACATTCAGTTCAGCACTGGAGAGTAATCCAAGGGGTTATGTGGAGTATTAGACGTTGATAGGTTAGTTGTGTTGTTGATCGTACTTTACTTTTCTTGTTGTTTATTTATTTTTCAATGTACTATTTACTTCTACTATTTAGTTTATTAGTATTTATGAGACAAATCTTTCCTAATGATTAAATTTTGATGCCTGACACTAGTTTCTAGCCTATGGGGATCAGGAAATCCCATCAGTTCCATGTCAGAGACCGACTTTGGTGATCAGTTCAGGGTCGACCCGGGTTGGTTAGTGAAAAAAATGGTATTAGAGGAGGCCCTTGTCATTTGGGTTATCCGATAGATGTCTATTAGGACTGTCGGGACTCAAGAGGAAGGTACGGGAAGTACAGCATGAACCCTCGCCCATTCTGAACCACAAGTCACTAGGGGTTGTCTAGGAATTGAGTCCTTGTTTCGTTCTAGTTTGTTTCTGATTAAGGGATGACAATAGAGGAACGTCAATGTCACATTGTGATTTCACATGAATTAGTGACCCATGTGGAGTCTTAGTACACGGTTTAAGTTCCTCCATGTTGTTGGCGATTACTTGGGGCATGTCCCACAACCATGTCGCCAGGTTAAGCATGACTACTAGTCCCACACTTTGGTAATTTGATGCAAGCTGTGTGTTGTATTTGTTCTTGTGGGTGTAAGTGCACTTTTGAAAATGAAAAAGGGGTTTTGAAATGAGAAATATTTCTTTTAAATGTCTTTAAATTTGTGAAAGGTATTTTTTAAAACTAAATGCTATTGGTCTTAAAATCTAGTGGTTGCTTGGAACTGGTAGTGATGTGGTTTGGGTGAGACCTCAGGTACACTTTATGAACATTTTCACATGTGAGGGAATTCATGGGAAGTGCATGTTAGCGCGTATGGATGAAAGCAGATAAAGAAATGTGCAATGGTTCATGGGATTACCGGGGTGTCCACTTGGAATTAAAGGCTTGACCTTATTTTTCTAAAGATATTTTAAAAAGGGAAAATGATCTTTGGAAATTGAAATTGGTTTGAAAAGTGGGGTTGGTATTTCAAAAATAGCCTCGAAAGAAGGAAGTTTTGAAATCTAAAACGAGAAAGGTATTTTGAAAGAGGAATTTTTGTGTGGTGTTGTATTTTTTTGGTCTTTGAGCTGGCTGTTTTTGGATGAAAGTGCTTTCATTAATGTTGGTTTGGTTTGATATTGGTTTTGGCTTTGTGTTTTATATGCTATCTAGAAAATGCATCTCAAAAAATTCCCCAAGGTTTCTGATAAGCCATGCCGAGTTTTTGGTCCTTCTCAGACATTTTCTGTACTTAACGGTGATTGGGGTTCATTAAAGGTAGTTATGTGGGTTGAAGAGGACGCGTGTGCTTTTAGTATGTTGGGAACATCAGTCTGTTAGAGTTTGAGCTGTCTGGGGATTATTTTAGGGTCTGGATATGGACAAATGGGAGTTTCTCGCCCCAACGTCAATGCAAGTTGGGATGATGTGGAATGTCTTTAAATACATCTTTGTCTGATGGTTTATACCTGAAGAAGTGAAGACGAAGAAAAGGGAAGAGATGATGCGTATTCAACAAGGTCGACAAACGATGAAGGCATATGTTGAACATTTCAAGGAACTTGTGTCCTTCTCTATGGAGGTATCATCATAGAATTTGATGATGACTTCTCTCTTCATCAAGGGTCTTCATCTAGAGATCAAGGATTGATTCATCCCTTTTAAGGACCATCTTTTCGAGAAGCTAGTGGATGGCACCTCAGATTGGGTTTTGTGTTTTGTGTAGGCAGTGGAACATTTAATGTATTTCTGTTCTTGACTTTTTTTTGTTAAAGTTTTGACATTGTATGTTCATTTTTTAACGTGGAGTTTTGATGGAAATTATCTATTTTAATATAAAAAGTTTTGTTACTATGGTTAGGGTTTTATGAATTTTGTGTTTTTCTTAAGAGGGTGTCTGACACTTGTATGGGTTGATCTTGGTTTAGTGGTGTTTGTTTGGAGATGTAAGTGCCTACGGAGGGGTTAAATCTTGCTGTTATGCTTAGATTTACTGGTGGGATCATGTTTTTCTCTGAGGGTTTTCTTTAGTGTTCGAGGTTCTTGGTATGGGCCAAGAGTTCAAAGTCTTAGTAGAGGTGTTGTTTCGCCTACTCTATAGAAGTTACTCTGGATCAGTTGATAGTTTCCACATGGCCCCCCCTTCCTGTGGTGGTATGTTTGGGTGTAAAATTTTCTGCACTAGTTGAGCTCTTGTGGTGGGGAGAATCCTCTTGTGTTCTCCGGCTATCTTGTATTATGGTTTCTTTTTGTTTCAACCGGGCATGAGTTCTTGTTTGGGATATTTTCTGGCTGGGTGAATTTCTGGGGGTAGAATGTTTCTGTGGTGAGTAGAATTGTCATAATTGTCTTTTTAAATTAATTTTTATTTTATTAATTATTGGCTTTGGGTTCTCGATCCAAGGACCGATCTGGGTCCCAAATTAAAATTTTTGCCGTTTAATATTTTTAGCAGGCTTCAGACCCGTGCGCGGTCACCATATGGTGGGCAGCAGCCGCGCGATTACCCCATGTGCTTGTGCGAATGCCCATGTGGTCAGATTTGAGGCGCGCAGCTTGCAGGTGGTTTATTAATCCGTGCGACGAGCGTGCAGTGACCCAAGTTTCATAATAAGATAAATAAATTTATTAAAATATTTTTTTTAAAAGAATGTTCGATAAGAATAAAAATAATATTGTGTTATTATTATTGCTATTATTATTATGGTTATTAATGATATTATTTTTATTATTATACTTATTATTATAATTTTCATTATACTTATTAATATTAATATTATTTGTATTATTAGTATTATTAATTTTTATAGTTATTTTTATTATTGTAATAATAATATTATTATAACAGAATGAAAAAAAAGTAGAGACCAAACCCTAAACTACCCGTGGTGCCCCCCTCCCAACCATGTGTTCTTGGTTCAACACACATGTCGCCGCCCCTACTTCTCTCTCCTATATTTTCTCATTTCTCCGCACTTACCAACTGCCTGCAACCATATCCCCTCATCGGCTCTCCCGGAACTACGCCTCTAGAAAGCCTCTGTCACCCTCGCCTTAAGCCACCTTCATGTCGCCTCCACCTTGCCCCCTCACCTCCCCAACCTGCAGTGCTCCCTGCCACCCTGAACCTCCTCCTATCAAAGTCTCCAGCAAACCCTGCACTCCCTTGCCAGGATCCAGTGCACATCTGACCAGCTGACATCCTCATAAAGTCATGCCTCCTTTTGGTTTCCCTTTCGCCGACTAACCCTATGCTGCTCCTCGGGCTAGAAGACCCCATATCCCCCTCTCAAGGCCTTTGCCTCCCGACCACCGCAACTAGGCCCCGACCTCCCCTAGGCTCATTATAGCCTCCCCAACGTCAGCCTGCCCTCACCTTGCACCTTACGACCCATCGTGCGACCTTCCTGGAAGCGCCCTACCCTACTAGTGACTTTTTTGGCACCCCAAAGCTTCTCACCATCCGTCCGAGGTGGAATGACCAGCCCAGTCTACTCCCATTCTATCTTCGCTCCCTCGGCCAACCTCCAGAACAGTCTCCAAAGGTGCGATCTACTATGAATATTTATTTTCTCTATTTTGGTTGTTTTCCTGCAGCTAAGGTTCGTGTTTTGGAGTTTGGTTTTTAGTCTTTTCATTCAATTCCCATGATTATAGTTTTTTCTTGACCCGCAAAGGTGCAGTTGAGGTGTGAATGAAGATTCGCATCAATTTCAAGTTGGCGTCATCTTTCCACCTTGGTTCCAAGGTAAGGGTTTGCACCTGCCGCATGTTTCCACTTATTTTATATTTCTTAATTTGGGAGTTTTAAGATTCTTATAATTATAATTGTAGTGCATTGAGTATTGGTACATGTTTTCGGGTGTGCATCGTCCTTGCGCCATGACTTCAATGTAAGTTTCCCTATGCATTATCCTTTAAATTAAAGAATTATTGATTTCTTGTTTTTTGCACTTTTATTAAATTATTGTTAGTAATTTAAGAATTTAATAATAGTTTCTTGTTGTGAAATTAAGTAAGACCCTTTCTATTTGAATTTCATGAAGTTGTTTTATTAAATTTTCTTACTATGTGTTTGATTAAATTCCTCTTCAACCCTTGCAAATGCGCTTCAGATTTAAAGTGGTGAATTGAGTTTCTTTAATAGGTTTCCAAGTGCATCTCGTTTTCAGATTTAAGGTGGTGTATAGTATGTTCTAGTCTCTCTTTGAGTTCCTAGGTTTTCCCATGTTCCTTTGACACTAGTGTAATTAGTATCATTGCCCTCGCTATATGTAGTGATACCCACTGTTCTTAGTTTTGGTGTTTCCTTGTAAAATTATAAATGTGTGGTTGCTAAATATCTTTTCAAGAAAAATGTTTTAAACCAACAATCACTCTTTCCTACAACACGTTTATGAAAAATCAATGATTCAATTTTGGTCACTTTTTGTTTACTCCTCTTGCACATTATTTTACAACTTTAGGGAAATTTATTATGATTGTGATTCGTTTACCTTAAAAATTAAATGTGTATAAAATTATATATTTATAGATTTTATTTCAAACCTAAGATCAATGTTTTATTTTTTTAATTAATGCGAATTGGGAATAGATTAGTTGGGCCTACCTACTAAGCTTTAATGATCACATCTATAGTGTTTTCTTGGTTTTAGTTTCACCTGTAGGCTCTAATTTGGTTTTGATTGCTTTGAGAGAAGATTGGTCGAGTACTAGAGAGTAATCTAGGGGGTTATGTGGAGTTTTAGATGTTGACAGGTTAGTCATGTTGTTGATCGTCCTTTACTTTTCTTATTGTTTATTTCTTTTAAGATGACTTATATGCTTCTACTATTTATTTTATTTTTCTTTATGGGGCAAATCATTCTTAAAATTAATTTTTGATGCCCGACACTAGTTGCCAACACGTAGGGATTGAGAAATCCCCTCAGGCCATGTCACAGACCATCTCGGGTGACCAGTTCAAGGTCTACTCATGTTGGTTTGTGAAACTCTACTTATTATATTTTGTATAAAATAATATTATTGAAAAAAGCTATAAAAAATTCTAAATACTAGTAGAAAACACAAAAATATAAACCAAATTTTTTTTATCAATTTTTCCATTAATCTAAATAATTTTGGAGAATATTTAATATATTAACAATTACTATAAAAGGACCTCATTGTGATTTTCACCACTCCTAGTCTTAAATAGTGGCAATATTTGTGAAAGTACATCTCTAAAAACTTTTTATCTCAATTATTTTTGATCAAAATAAAATAATCAATATTGATATAGGGATAATGTTTTTTTATGGAAACCAAATTTCACTTATGGTAGGGAATGCCCAAATTTAAGGTCCCTTTATAATTTTTGGAGTATAAAACTATATGACCCAAGGGAGTGGTTTTTAACTAATAAAACAATTCAATTTATGATCATCCATCCAAATGTTCTTTTTTTGACACTATAATTACACCCAAAACCAATCTATCAATATATGATGTAATTTATCCCACATATTAGGAAATTTTTCCTACACAAATAACTATTAAATTTGATCATATATTAAATGTATAAGAAAATTATATAGGATAATAAAATTTCACATACTAATGGTAGTAGTCAATATAGTTTTGATAAAAATAATTCAATCCTTACTGAGGATTATGTTGAAGGGATTTATATAGGAGATTATAAAATTAAATAAATGTACATATTTTCACACTATAATAACACATTAATTATAGGAATTTATCAATAATAATATCTATATATCCAAACTTAGATAATATATCACATGTACATGAATAAAAGAATGTGAATAACTTATTTACAACAAATAATAGTTTCCATTGGAAGTAAAAAACATAATTACACTATGGTTAATGGTCCCATATAAAAATTTTCTCAATATAAAATAATCAAAAACTCCAATACAATAATGTTTAGATGAAGATCCTATAATTTGATAAAATTCTTTCAATTACTAAGTACCTCATAGGCCTTGTTTATCTTTTAGAAAAATATATTCCCAATGAAACCCTATTTCTATAGTTTTGGGGTCCTCTATTCTTGGTGCATGAGGCATGCATCAGAGTTGGTCCACGATTTCCACCCCCTTTGGTCATGGTTGTATAATGATGTTTTATGTGACACACCATTTTAAAAAAGTGGAATTTTTTTTGTTTTATATATAATAATCCATTGTTTTCACCCATATGGTGTATTGATAAAACCAAACTATTCCTTCTAACTAACAATAGGGGAATTAGGAGAATATACCATGACTGCTTGGTCAACAAATGACACGTTTTTTCAATCCATGATTGAAATGTTTAAATTTGAAGAATTTGGAAGGAAGCGAGATAAAATATCATTTAATTTGTTATGGTTTTAATTCATGTTATAGCACTTGGATTTTTCAGGGAGAAACATGGAAGAATTTGGGATCTATTAATGATGGTGATTTGCAAGATGATAAATCTGATCAACTTTTCAAAATGATTCTTGATATTGACGTAGAGATAATTAAGAAACAACCCAAAATTGTCCCTCTATATGGTGATGTAAAAGAGCCATTATATCCTGGTTCTATGGAATACATGGTTTTATCGATGATGTTAAGATTGATTAACATAAAAGGGAAACATGGATGGAGTGACATGAGTTTTTTAGAGATGATAAAATCATTGAATGAAATTATTCCTAAAGAAAAAGATCTTCCAAATTCACTTTACAAATCTAAGGAAATGTTATTTCGAATGGGATTGGTGTACAAGAAAATATTTGTCTTCCCAAATGGTTATGTTCTATATAGAAAAAAATATAAATTTATGTCCGAGTGTCATAAATGTGGGACGCCATGATATAAGTTGAAAGAAAAATCATAATTTTATTTATCAGTTAGAGAGGCCCCTTACAAGTTGTTTTGGAATATTCTTATAATTCCACATTTTAAACGTTTATTTGAAAATTCACATAATAGGGTTAATGAGAAATGTAGATGAGCATATGTGTGATAGAAAATTATGTCATCTATATGATTGTCCACAGTGCCTGAAAATTGATCACTAGTTTCTTAAATTTATAAATGAAATTGGAAATCTCATACTTGGAATGTTCAAGGATAGAATGAATCCATATCAAAGCCTTAGTAGACAACATTGTTCATGACCTATTTTATTATAAATTTGAAACTTATCTTTTGAATATTTTTTGATGTGAGAATATGTCAAGTTGAGTTTAATGGTATCATGACTAAAACAATATGGAAAAGAAATTATTTTTTATTGTCACCATTAATTGATGATTTCAAACCATTTTGGGAGGAAGGTATTAAGGTGTACGATTCTTATTAATTGAATATTTTCAAATTCATGTGATGATTATGTTTACTATAAATTACTTCATATCATATGGTAATTCTTTAGATATAGTGTCAAGGTGTATAAATTTTGTCCAATATGTGAACAATAGACTTTACATTATCAACTATAATAATATAGAAAAACAATATACATGGGTAATCGAAGGTTTTTGTCTATAGATAACTATTATTGAAGATTAATAAAGTAATTCAATATCCAAATCAATTTTTTAGTGCTTCAAAACATTTTTCCACTAATCAATATTGAGAGGGTGAAAAAAATTGGCATTATATTTGGAAAGAAATAGAAATATAAAAATTATAGAAATATTTTGAATAAATAATTTTTTTTGAGATACCATATTCAAGATACCATGAGGTCAAACATAACATTAATTTCATGCATTTTGAAAAGAATATATGTGATATATTCATTACAACACTGTTATATATTAATGGAAAGTCTAAAGATGGATTGAATGCAATATTGGACTTACTCTCAATGGGAATACATTTGAAGTTAGCTCCCACTTCTAATAGTGGTGAACATCCCTTCCCATATCTTGTTATAAATTATCTAAGGGGAATAATTTTTTTTTTCAGTTTTCTTTATGATATCAATATGTCATAGAGTTATTATTAAAGTGTACAAAATTTTGTGTGCACAAATTATTTGAAGTTAACAAGTATGAAATGTCATGATTTTAACATCATGATTCAACAACAACTACTATTTTCATTGTATGAAATATTTCCCATATATGTCAGAATGACTATTATAAAGGTGTGTTATTTTATCAATTCAATTTTTAATATGGTGGTTGGTCTGAATTATTTGAACAACATGGAGAACGAATCAGTTTATATAGTTTGTCAATTAGAAATTCATTTTCCTCCATCATTTTTTAATATCATGGTGCATTTAATGGTTAATTGGGTGCAACAAATATAGATTTATGGACCTGTATATATACGTTAGATGTATCCTTTTGAATGTTATATGAAGATATTAAAGAAAAATGTTAAGAATACCTATCAATCTAAAGCCTCCATTATTAGGAAGTATATTTCATAAGAGGTTTCATAGTTTTGTTAAAGTTATTTTTTTTCTATGGAGATCATATATTTGACTATATCTCACCATGAATAAGTAAATTGTAGGGGAATGGTGATCCATGGTTTGAAAGTAAAATTATTGACTTGTGAAGAGATAAAAAAGGTATATTTACACATCTTGAATAACATAGATGATGCAAAACAATATATAACATTGAATATTAATGTTTTAAAAAATTGTTATCCAAAAAAGAAAGATATGTGGAATTTGAATGAGCATAATGTTTTTCCATGGTTTAAAGATAACATGCATGTTATATTATATGCATATGAAACATTGAGGTGGTTAGTGGGAGGTCCTTGTTTAAATTTCATAACATGATCCGAGTAGGATATTATTGGATATACATTTCATACAAAAGACAAATATAATAGAAGTTTAGTTCAAAATAGTGGTGAATTGGTGTTCATAGACACAATTATTTTTTTTGAGTAAAAAAGTCAAAAAATCAATCTCTACCTCAAGTTCATTTTATAAAGTAATTGAAGAAATTTTAGAGGTTGATTACATTAAATTCCACGTTTCAATGCAAAAAATGAAAATGGTTTATCCCTAATTTTTTTATAAATGTTGAATTTTGAATGATAGTATTTAATATGAATAAATTGGATTACACAACTGATCCTTTTACAGTAGAAACACATGAAACAATAGTCTGTTATTAATAAATATGATATGCAGCGGTCTATTGTTTCACAAGAAAAAAATAGTACTTTGGTGAAAATAAACTTGATGAAGATGCTAATTTATTTTAAGTCCCTAATTATATAGAAATGTTAAAATATAATATGGACGATCATGTTGAATGCATGGTTTGTCCATATTGAATAATCATAACAAACTAAATTTGGAAATTAATCCTCTATTACATTCTAAAATTCACTGGTAACATATGTTTTGTTTTGGTTTAATTTTTAAAATTCCACAAAATGTTAGATATTTTAATATTATTTTCTTTATTAAAGCAAATATTATATATAACAACTTAAATTATTTTTATATTAATTATGTTTTGTTTAGTTTACCATGTTTACCATTATAAAACTTTTTTATTAATTTATTTTGTTAAAAAATTATTATTTTAAATTAAATATGAAAAGATAAAAACAATAATATTGTATAAAAGTATATTCAAATAATATTCTTTTTTCATTAAAAAATTATATATTTAGTTGTACCATTATTTATATCAACACTAAATTTTTGGGTTTGCTTTTATTTATTTATGTCATTTCATCTTACATTACTCTTGTTATCATTTTTGTTAACTATAAAAAATATGAATAAAAATATTTTATATTTAGTTTAATTTACATTTTTTGAGATTTTTTCATTTTTCATTTTAAGTATTAATTTTCATTTGAACTTAATAGTTGTTTTTGTATTTTTTACTAATTATTTATTACTTTGATTCGTATGATAATGAATGATCCATAAGCCGATACACCACATACTTCTAGAGATGATCATTCCCATACCTTCTAGGAGGAACACACACATCATCTTATTTATGAGTCTACTTATCTTTTTTTATAAGAGAAAACAACTTTCATAGGGGAAAATATGATTTTTAGGGTGGCTAAACATGACATCACACATTTACTGAAATTAACTATTTCCCATAGTTAGTACCAGAGGATATCTGTAGACATTAATGATAATGATATTCTGAGAGGTCCACATAAAAAAATTCAATAGTTTTATATCAGTTATCGATAACTATAAATTTAATATTTTGATAGATAATTAGAGAAGTTTTTACAAAGTGACCATATCTCACATGTGTGAGACTATTTTGGTAATATCATTTGTTATAATTTTACTAAGATATAAATGTTTATAGTTTTGTGTGTTTTCACATTTCATATTTGATGACATATGATAAACCTAATACCAAAGGACATAAGAATAAATTTCTATCATTGGATGGTTGGAGATGGAGGGATTTTAAATCTACCTTTTTATTAGAATTCATTTCACGGGATATAAAACATGAAAATCCATGTCTTATAAATTCATTTGTAGATGAACATACTTGGATGGAATTTTTTGAAAGAATATTAGGAGAATGATTTTTCTAAGTGAAATGTTACATTTTAGGGTTTTTTTATATTAATGAACATATTAATGATTTTTTAATTCTTAATTTATAGTAATCGAGGAGTTATCATCAAGAGATCCAAGAAAGAAATGTATGTGATCATATATTATCTTGGGAAGGGTATATGTTACTAGAAGAGATAATAATGTGTGAAAAATTTGGAAAACTAAGGGATAATTCTTCATGCTCAATAGATGTTATCCATCCTTCCACTGAAAGATGAGACAAATTAAAGAGGGATTGGATGAGAAAAAAGGACAATATTTTATAGAAGAGTCAAGGGTTGTAGATGGGAGGATTTTAAGATGTTTACATTATTTACTTATTTAAGTTAAATTAATTATATATATATATTGTGATCCATTAGGGGTTTTTTAAAATATTACATGCAGGAGTCTCTTAATGAGGAGAGAACATATATTGGATTTATAGTTGAAGGTAAGCATGATATTTTAGCTGCATCATTAGGAATGTATGATTACCCAGTTCGTGTTTGAGGATACCTAATAGGTGTATCTATAAAAAATCATTTCCCCATTAAGAATATTTATAATGGAACGATGTTTATAAAAAATATAATCTTTGGAAGAGGAGGTTGAGGATATCCATGTGATGAAGGAGGACATGAATAGTGCTTTCTTATAGGGGATGTTTAGGAACATGAAAAAAATGTTTCAGACTACTGACCTGACTCCTCCAACTCCGCCACCTATGATATATGATACCAATAATACATATCCTAATCATAGATCCCTACCTACAAAACCCACACCTTCTCATCCTATACCAACTCCCATTCTCCACAACATCCATGTTTTTGGGAGTTATATATTGATAATCCCTATTATAATGTGGAATATGAGATGATATTTTATTTGGGATATACCATTCATCATCAAAAGACAAAAAATAGATCATTATAGGGTGACTTTGAAGGATATTATAGATATTTCATGAATATTTTCATGTCATACATATGTGGTGATTACAGTTGGACAAAGTATCTTCCATTTTCTAACTTGGCCATCTAGACTTGTTTGACATATTACCAATGAGGTAAGTGTATATTTTATATTTTATTAGATTTTGATATTAAATTTGTTTCACCATTATTGAGTTTATATTTTTATCTACTTTTATATGAATAATTTAAATGTAAGGAAATATTTTATAGTCAATAAAATATACAAAGTGTTATGAATTCATATTCTATTTATTAATATTTTGATAGATTTTTTAGATAATCAAATATGCTATTGGATATATATGATATTCCAATTAGATATTTTATTTTAAGGAATGCAAATAAATTGAGGTTATTGTAAAATGATGTCATGAATCATGTAGCTAGAGATAGGTTGGTCATCAACACAATGCAAATTTTTCCATGAAAGTCGATTAACAAAATTTTCCATTCATTTAATTTAAGGAAAATTTATACTTATTATTTGTTTCTTATTAGATATATTTGTGAAATTTTTATATATAATGATAGGAGAGTTGTATATGGATTTATGGATCAACATTTGAATTCATCTATAGATTTGAAAATAACTTATACTGAAAGAACAATTTATATTGCTAATAAATTTTAAAAGAATACAATTGTTCAGTACTGGATGTTTCTCTATCTTCAAGAGTATGAAAAATAATTTTTATAAACTTATATATATTTATATATATTAAAATAATATCCAATAATATTAAATTTCCATATATATTAGTGTCCATCAGTTGTTGGGTGTTTTTTGTCAAAGAGAGAGGAAACTTCACTGGATTTGCTCGATCCATGACGAAGTGAAAGAAAATTTTATGAATGTATTAAACATGAAATTTTGATTATTTTAATAATTTTTTACATTATAATGACATAAAATAATTTTTTCATATTCTTTTCAAAAATTTCAAGGATTTTAAATAGAGGGACTACATGAAAAAAGATAACCATGATAAAAAATGAAAAATAAAAGGTGAATTTTCATTTACCATTTTAAAATTTTGGATATATTACTTAAAATATTTATTTAGAATTCATAAATAATTTTAAGCAGCTATTAAATAAACAATAAATAGTAATGTAACGTGGATATCGTGATTTATGATTTTTATATGAAATAATTGTAGTTGGGATGTGTTTGAAGTTCAATATGGTATTATTTTTTTATAAAATTTTCATTAATATATCATTCATTTTATTGAATATACATAAACATTAAAAAGATTATTTATAACTTTTAAATTTTTTATGAATCTCAACCATATAGTGAAAGGGAGTTGAGGCAATTAAAAAAATGGATGAATAATTTCATAGGTTTGTTTCCATTTTATGTTGTTTGTAATATATAGTGTAAACTAGAAAGTTGAAATTTTAAATGTAAAGGTATTTGTCTACTGGCTCCCTACATATTTCTGGTTTTCTAGTCATTATTATTGTTTTTACTAGGGAGTGTGCTGATATTTAACAACATTTATTTAAAAAACATAACCTTCACATCGATTACTTGGTAAATGATGTGAAAAATCGTTATCACTATTTTCAGGTTTGTTATTTAATAATCAACATGAAAAAGAACCTTCCACGTTGGTTCTTTATAAACTAATGTAGAATATGGTTTCTTAATGATTATTTTATTTCATTTATATATATAACTGACATAAATTATGAATTGTATCTATCCATTATGTGGGTTATGAAATAACCAACTTGAAAGATTAATTCTCTCTCTCTCTCTCTCTCTCTCTTTCATGTCAGTTATTAAATTACCGACATTAAAAGGGTTCTTCCATGTTCAATTTTTCATATAATGGTCATGGAAGAATGTTTTTCACATCTATAATTTAAAAATAACATGAAAAACATCCGTGAAAAATATATAAAACACATTTTACTAATTATTGACACTATTAATTTATTTACAATGACCCACGTAACAATTTCACCAATTAACCGATGTTGAAAATCAATATAAACTGACATGAAAAGTCATTATTTTTAATAGTTTGAACTCAATATGTTGTCTCAAAAAATATATTGTGTTAAATGATTAGAATATCTACCAACTATATCTAACTAAGAATATATCACCAACGTCTCCCATGAAATGACCTAAACAAATTCGTCTATATGGATACCAGGTAATCATTTTTATATGAAAACATAGACAAATAATCTTATTGATCATACATACTTCAAAAATGTAAATTATATTCTTAAAACATGTCCTCTACCATCTATATTTTATTCTCTTATGTGTATTTGTCTATGTATGAAATGTTGTACATAAATTTTCATGTTCACCTAGATCCCACTATTGTGATTGAAAATTTAGGAATATAAGTCTTAGATCGATGTATAAAATAGGTAAAAATTTAGCTATCTTATAAATCTAATAAAAAATTAGCTATTATGTGTCAATAACTCTTGTGGTTTTGGGAAGAACCATATTGAACTTTATTTTGACCTCATTCCATTTTGAAATCCATAAAAGGATGTCATTTTTATTTCTCTATTTGTATTTGGTGCTCAACCATTCCCTCTTGATTGGTCAGATATCATGAAATAAATACCTTTATAATCTACTTTATCCAATAACATAAAAACTACATTTTAATATTATGTTATATCATAGAAACCCTAGGATAAAATAAATAAAGTCAGATAAGTCCCATATGATCTCATTCAACATGTGTATTGAAATCACAATTCAAATTTAGATATAAAGAATAAAACCTAATTCATTCGACCAACTCTTAAGGTTCTCTCCACTATTAATGCATTAATGAATTACGTTACTTTAGTATTGATATAGAAACCCTTATGAGTGATTTTAATTGAGTTTTTAAGGAAAATAAGGCAACAAAACTACATCAAAATAATGATTTTAAAATAATGACTAATAAATTATTTAAAAATCTTATTTTAAAAAAAAATTATAAATAGATTTTTTATGGGAAAAAACTTTCTGAGTACATGAATGGATGAAAATATTTTATTATAAATTTATGTTATTATAAGTAACTTATAAATTTGTACAAGTGAAATTGAAAAAATGAAATGTGTGTACTATAAAAAATATTTAATAAATTAATATAGGGGTCTAGAATGATAAATAACTAATACCCTAAAAATAAAATATAATAGAATATCCATGTTCCTTTGACATATAATTTTTTTATTTAACCCAATGTAGTAGGAGAATAATATAACCTGGAATGACCTATATCATTATGGATCCTATAATTTAGCAGAAATATAACATTTGAGCAATTAAATTGGGTAAATTTTTGAAGCTCTTACTCTAAATGATAATACAATAGTTTAAACAACCCCAAGGGATATTTTTACACATATTTGGGTGATTTAATAGTTATTTGGGGCATCAAGAGAATGTTGGAGGTGTTAGTCTTGGTGTTGGTTTGTGACTTTATTTTTATTTGTAATCTCACATCTCAATAAGTTATTATTACAATGTGGTAAATATCTAGGTGGTATTACATTCTAGAGTTAGATGGGATATCATTACATTTTTAGGGGATGAATCCAGGATGAGATGTGATGATTAAATTTTCTAGAAATATTTTATATCACATAGAATCTAATGAATTATATATAAGGGATGCTCATGATTGATGTGTTTCAGCACGCCAGATGGAATACCACATAAATTATGCATTTGGGGGAATTTTATTTCCACATTCATGGGGGATACACAATTGAAGGTGTTTGGGAGGAGTGACCTAATACTCATTGGGGAGTTTTTTCTCTAAGGGTACCCCATCATGACATAATGGGTGGTTGGGAATTCTATGTTCTACCCTAGATAAGATAACTATGGTATAATTTTTTTTTTACATTCCATAATGCATCCATATATGGTTTTCTTGGATTAAAAAAAATAACTTTAAATGACACCCCTACAACTTTGTTAATCCTAATATTGTAAATTGAGTACCCCCTATCCCTTTCATTTCTTCCTCTCCCTATTCACATTTTAGGCTACCAAATTTTTTCCTCTCAATAGATTAATTTTGCATCAAAATTAGGTGGATCCTTTAGATAGGACTGATGTAATCCCGAAATTCCTTCTTTATTATTTTTTAAATCAATCCACTATTTTAGTGTAATGATAATTTTTGGGAATATTATCCTATTTGTTGATTATAGGAAAACACAAATGAATCAATCCATGATATAATATTAGTTAACTCCTATAAAATTAGTATAGGAGATCATTTCCCATATATATTTTTTTCATGGGTTTCATTATAACATGCATGCACAATCTTAGGGTTATATGTTATAGTTTTTTAGGATGTGGTCAGGTGATTCCTCGAAAGTGTGGTAGGCTAAGGTAGATCCTTCAAAATATTAATTCATTTTGTCATGCATCATTTGGTGTTTTTTAGTTTTCTAAGTGTCTACATAACCAAGGGACTCTTATTATTCTTGGGTCCAATACTCCATGTGAGGATTGGGGATCTAGTAGTTAATGATGAATGGCATTGGTTGAGTCTACATGAGTTGAAATTCTCTCATGTGATGAAGGATTTGTGATAAGGATTCAATGAGTGAAGTGATTTAAGAATCCTATATAATGTGAGTCTCGTGTTCTTTATGGACCCCAAAACACATTATTGAGGGTTAAGTGGTGGTGGTGTGGTTATTTTTTGTTATAATATCTCCTCAAAGAGTGGATTTAGGTATATAATGGATCAGAACATAAGTGGGTTTTCATGTTTGGTGTAGTTGGTGAATTATTGATCGTTTTCATTTAGGTCGAGAACCTTATATGGTTGATCATTTAGATATGTAAATAATTCCTTATCATTTTTTCATAGATGGTGATTTTATTGGCTCACGTAACCCTTGGTAAGTAATGCCTCTTAGTAGGGAATGTTTAATGATATCCTAGGAGGAATTTTGGGTTCAGTGCAAGGGAGGTTTAGGAAATAGTAAAATGGAATAACATGCCTTATAATGAGGTTATAATCTATATTAATGCTATTGGAAATGGGGAGTTGATTTACTCATGTCCTTAAAGTGGGTGACACACTAGTGTGAATTTGTGCATGCGTATAGATGTGTATAACATGATAGGTTAATGAAATTGTTAATGATTCATGATACAGGGTATTCTCCAGAAGTTTACAAGGTATATGTATGTTTCTAGTAAAGGGATCATCCTAGGGATATATTATGATGATTCTTGATTTTTTATGTTCTTATATAATGTTAATGTGGCTACTTAAAATAATTGATCATATGCATCACCATGAGTGAGAGGGTGTTGGAAAACCACTCAGAGTGAGAGGGTATTGGACCATGATCTGTTACTAGGCATCACCCTAAGTTATTTAGCGCTAAAAGAAGTCCATTTTTATATGGTTTTTGTATAGGATGGGTTAAAAGGACAAAAAAATTGAGATAGTTCTAGAAGAGGTTACCATTAGTGATAGGGTAATTATTATGGATTTTGTTATGAGATGTCACTACTAAAAGACATGATTTCATCAGTGCCAAAAAGGCCTTTATCAGTTCTAAAAAAGGGCTGTTAATTTAGCCACTATTAAAGGGGAAGGGGGACCCTTTATCAGCACTAAAAAGACACTAAAAGAGGCCCCCTTTATCAGCTCTATTCAAGGCATAGATAAACTCCCCATTTATCAGTGCTTCAACCAGTACTCATAAAGGATTCCCTTTCTGCGCATGATATTTATATAATAGCTCACCCAAAAAACTAGGAAAAAAATAAACAACCAACAAAAATAATCAAACTAGAAAAAATAACCTACACAAACTAGAAAAAACATGCTAAAAAATAAAAACTCATAATATATATATATATATATAAACAGCAAACCTGATGAAAATGATGAGAAAACTAGAAACACACAGAAAGGTCTGGAAAAAAATGCTATACACATTTAATTAGCATCATGAATAAAAAATATTCCTTCATGTTATATACTAAAAAAACAATTCTATATAAATTTTTAACATTTTTTTTTTAAATTATATTTACAAATAACCAACAAATAGTTAAAAATATTAATGTTTTCCCTTTGACATTTGTGTTCCCTATAAAAAAAGTCTTCTGATGGGTGGCAATAGTGTCCGAACTAATCATCCCAAATCTTGAAAAAGGTTCCACCTACATAAGAAAAAAAATATTCCTTTAGTAAGAATATATAGAAATAAGTTAAACATTAATATAAAGAATACATAAAAAATATATATTTTTATTTAAAATGACACATTTGGAGTCATATCGGTGACACCGTGCATCATGTTGAGGTGAGGTTGATTCCAACATGTCACAAATGACAGATGGATCATTGTCCTAATGTATCAAAACAATCAGAATGCATTTTCTGGGGTTTTAGAATGTCATTTGTGTTTTTTAATAAAATATCATTTCAAACTGAAAACATACAATTTGAGTTATACCGGTCGCATCCTACATCAGTTTGATGTGATACTACTTCATACATGTCACAAAGGACATATGAATTGTTGTCCGTCATTTGGAATACAATCTGGGTGCATTTTCTTGGTTTTCAGTAAGTGACATGTTTTGAGTTAAAATGTCTTTTTTAAACGGATAGCAGACACATTTAGTCATACCAGTCACACCACTCGTTGGATTGAGGTGGGGTTTCTTCCTACAAGTCACAACATACTCATGGATCATTTTCCTAAAGTATCAAAACAATTTGATATCATTTGTTTAGTTTCCAATATGTATGTTGTGTTTTTACTTGAATTAATGTCAATGTTAAATAACAAGACACATTTGGAGTCATACCGGTGAGGCCATGAAATTTATTGAGCTGAGGTTGACTCCTACATGTCAAAAATTACTGATAGATCTTTTTCTTAAAGTATCAAAAAAATTTGAATGCATTTTCTCGATTTTCAGTATGTCAGTTGTGTTTTTTATAAAATACCATTTCAAATGGAAAACATGAAATTTTAGTCTTACCACTCACATATTATGTCAATATGATGTGAGACTTCTTTATACACATCAAAAATGGCTTAAAAATTGATATCCTTAATTTGTAAGAAAATTGAAGCACATTTTCTTTTTTTAGTGAGTGAAATGTTTTGAGTTAAAATGTTAATTTTAAATTGATAACAGACACACTTGGTCATACCGGTCATACCATTCATTGGAATGAGGTGGGTTTGATTCTTGAACATCACAACTAACTCATAGATCATTGTCATAATGTATCAGAACAATCTAAATGTGTTTTATCAGTTTTTAGTTTGTCAGTTGTGTTTTTTTACTTGAATTAATGGGAATTTCAAATAAGAAGATATATTTGGACTCATACCGGTCATAATGTGCATCAGATTGAGGTTGGGTTGATTCCTACATGTAAAAATTGACTCTTGGATCATTTTCATAAAGTATCAAAGAAATCGGAATGAGTTTACTTAGTTTTCAGTATATTAGTTGGGTTTTTTTACTAAAATGTCATTTCAAACTGAAAACATTAAATTTGAGTCATACCAGTCGCATCATGTATTTTTTTGATGTGATGATTTTTTATAAATGTCACAAAAGACTTATTTATCTCTGTCCTTAATTTGGTAGACTATCAGAGTGTGTTTTGTTGCTTTTCTGGGAGTGAAACGTTTTGAGTTAAAATTTCAATTTTAAACTAATAAAGGAAAATTTTATTCATACCAGTCCCCCCATTCATCGTATTGAGGTGGGGTTGATTTATACATGTCACAATAGGCTCATAGATAGTTTTCTTAAAGTATCAAAATAAAAGGAATGTGTTTTCTCAGTTTTCAATACATCAATTGGGTTGTTTTACTTGAATTATTGTCAATTATAAATAACAAGACACATTTGGAGTCATACAAATCACATTGTGCATCATATTGTTGTGGGGTTGATTCATACACATCACAACTGACTCATGGATCATTTTCTTAAATTATCAAAACAATTTGAATGTGTTTTCTCAGTTTTCTATATGTCAGTTGTGTGTTTTTACTAAAATGTCATTTCAAATCGAAAACATGCAATTTGAGTCATACCGGTCACATAGTGCATCGTTTTTTTGTTAGAATGCTTCTTACACATCAAAATGGTATTAAAAAATTCTATCCGTAATTTGGAAGAGAATTAGAGAAAGTTTCCTTTACTTTCAGAGAGTGACACCTTTTGAACTAAAATGTCAATTTTAAACTGATTGCATACACTTTTAGTCATGCTAGCCACACTATTCATAGTATTGAGGTGGGTTTGATTCCTACACATCACATATAACTGATGGATCATTTTCTTAATGTATCAAAATGATCTGAGAGAACTTTCTTAGATTTCAGCATGTCAGTTGTGTTTTTTTACTTGAATTAATGTCAATTTTAAATAGCATGCCACATTTAGGGTCATACTGATGAAACCGTTTATCTAATTGAGGTGAAGTTGATTCCAATACTTTAAAAATTACTGATGGATAGTTTTACTAAAGTATCGAAAAAATTGAAAGAAATTTCCTCTATTTTTAGTATGTCAATTTTTTTTCAGTAAATGAATTTTATGTGGATTGGTTTTTTAAATTAAATTGGTGGTCCTAATTTACTAGTTATGTGTATTTTTAATAGAAAAAAATGATAATGAGTATCCAATAGGGGTTTCCCCATCCTGTGAGTTTTTTGTGACATATTTGATTCATGTATGGTTGACACATAATAATATTCTCCTTCAGCTTCATAGCTATAGTCATCCAAGTGAACAACCCACTGTTATATATTCTGGACCTTTGAATGAATTTTTAACAATTGGTTCTTCACCGAGTCGACTAAAGAGAGAAGTAATATCCTATTACTGTTATGTCTCAAAATGTCACAACAAACTCAAGGGATTGGGAAACCCTTTACAGATACTCCTTATTTTTTGTGGTCTATCAATAACACACATACCTTGTAAATGAGGACCACCAATTTATTTTAAAAAACCAATCAGTATGAAATTAATTTAGTGTGAAAACATGGAACACTAACAAACATGATTTTCAATGGGGTGTTTAGCCCATAAAAATCTAAAAATTACCATCAATCAAATAGAATGATAAGGAAGACAAGATTAATAATGTAAAAATTATTTGATAAGTTTAACATCTTCATTTTATATTTTTACATTCTTCTATCAGGTATTCTTCCCATTCAGTTCTAATCATTTATATATTGTCTTGTGAATATTAATGTTTTCGGTAGTCATGGTAGTACTAAAAAAATATAAATACACAAAGGATTAATAAGTATTATAAATGAAATAGAAATTAACTTTGGAAATACCTCTTCTAGTATTCTAGTTTATTAATGGAATATGATCTCTTTCATAAATTTACAAGCATAATAACCACAGTCATTATTGTTTTTCTGATGAGGGCACTGGAGAAACATTGGGAAAAAATAGTTAATTTTTTTATATGTGGTTGGATAGAGAAATCTTATTATATATTCCCGGATACTTATCCATTCATAGTACTTGTATGGTTTCTTATCCTTTTCCCCCTGGTCTCATTCCATGTGGTTGATTTGTTAGATATACATTATTAGATCAATAAAATAAATCTTTGGAGTATCCAAATTGACTGTAATTAGCATCCAATGATCCCTAAGAACATAAAACGAATAATTAATAAATTAAATTAAATTATAGTTTGTATGATTAAATTGTGGAGTTTTACCCCTACATCATTTGTATTAAGAAACGTCTATCCTATTTAATTTTTATGTTAAACGATTTGAGCAGTCTTGCCACTATTTCACCATATTTATTTGAAGTTATTTCTTCTTGTTCTATAGAAGTGATGTGAGGACTAACAAGTCAAATTTTTTGATCATGGGGAAATACCTTCAATTTTATTCATATATACACAGTGAAAAATATGAAATGTACTTAGTTATAATTATCACCATTTATCATCATTTGGAAAATTAAATAATGAAAACATATCTCATGTAATCAATTACAACTAAGCCACCTAACCAGTCATAGTTGAGTATTTCAATTGCACTCTCAATGACAATGAAGTCTGAATCTTCCCCTCCATATATATTTTCTTCCAAATAAATTAAGTGATTACCAGAATCTTTCAACTTCATATCCACATGAGCCTTCATTGATAATAAATATGGATATAGATAGGTAGGGGTTAAGTTTATTTTGGTAGATCATTTTGATCGATTGGTTGATCCTTGAGATGGTGTTTAATTGGTCTTTTATTTCATTCCATTCCCTTTTCCTATATGTAGTAACATGCATCAGTTTGGACCATTTTTCATTAAATGTTTATGGTTTAGCTTGAAAATTTAATTGTATATGAATAACTTATGGGGTACATGTTTTTTACAAGATGTGGCAGCCATGTGATGAATGTTCATAGAGCTTTTTTGACCAAATTAATATTTGCATCATCAATAGGAACATGTATCTCAACACCCAACTCTAGGGATACAGTCATTGACACCCAGATAGAATCTATCAGAAGTGGTCTATTATTCATCTTGTCATTCTGGATATTGAAAAATGTATCCCTCACTATAAAGAGATGGGTGGGTTTCGATAGATATAAATCATATTGATTTTCAACCTATAGAATATCAATACAAGAAAGGTATCAGTGTCTAGTGTGAGTTTGATTTACATTTGATATATTTTTTTTATAAAATTGACTACCTTAATTAAGAATTGTTTTTAAGGGGAATGGCTCACCATAGAACTGGTGGGGGATGGGGTGGGATGTTCATGCATGGGTTGTTCCTGAGTTGTTTCTTCTCTTTGCATCCCCCTATAAAACATGCTATTTGATATTTCAAGTATTGTAATTTTTCTTGAAATGTAGATAATGTTTCTATCAACATTTCCATTTCCTCTATTTGAACCTTCAATTTCTTTTTTCTCAAAATATGTTTTCATTGTCACCCCAAAACCTGTACCTATGACGTGGCCATACTTTTCTAGTTGATTCAAGGCCACTGAATGTATTCCGACATCCAGTGTGGGTGTGGTTGATTCATGGGACTATGTCAGATTGAAAATATAGAAAAATAAGTAATCATTGTAATTTAATAGCGATTTAAAGAAAAACAAATTTCATTATTCCATACTTACACTTGTTTCCCATACTTTTTTGTGTGTTTCCAAATATTAGTTTACCATATTTTCTTACACGTGAATCCTTCCATAGAACATGGTGTGGGATGGAACTGGTTATGGATTTTGAATCTTCAAGATACATATAAACAATATAACATAGTTATTAGGTTGTTTTATGTCACATAAAATTATTATAGTATATTTAAAATACGTACCAATTGTTTTCATGTGATGCATACCCGACCCTTGCTTTACGGTAGGGGTATGCTGGTTTTGATGCCCATGTTTTATTTTTATCAATTAGTTGATGTTTCATAAATAAAAAAATGTAAATAAAAGTGATGAATACATGTATCATTAATCAATGTATTACTAGACACAATGTACCTGAAAAGACTGCTTCGCACGATGAACATTAAATGAATACCATAATGGTTGGGTTATTATGTGTGCATAAATAAGAGGTGGGTGTAGTTTTATTTTCCCATCAGTATATTTAGGTTGATATTTCATTAAATGTGTGCAAAAACCCCTATGAGAACTCTTCCTCTCCCCCTCTCCTTCTTTAATGTCTTCCAACACATGTTAATCAATGAATTATAACTCTTCAATTAATTAAATTAAGTTGTTTGAATTTTTAATTACTTGTGTTAATAAAATAATAGCTTAGCTATTATTTTATGGTGGAAATTATTGTGTTGGAATTTGGTGGGAGCTCTGGAGAAATTGAAAAGGGTGTTCTCCTGTGGATGAAAGAACACCACCCTCTTCGACAAAGAATGCCTTTGACAGAGAACGACACTCTCTTCGACAAAGAACACCAATTCCATGAAGAAAGACGATGCACCTTCTTTTCTTTTCACCGCAATAAGAGAGGAGAGGCCACTTCTTCTTCGGGTGCACTCCAACGACGACATAATCGATACTGTCATGCACGATGCTCGTCTACCGCAAAGCTTTTTCCAAGGTAGGGAGGATTTCTTCAATTTTATTTGAATAAAGTTGTTCATCGTTATTTTTGAAACCTTGTTTATCCTTGGCCAATTGCTACTGATTAACACGGAGGGTGCATGCCGAACACACATGGCCCGATGACCCTCTGTAGTCTCCTTTTTTAAGATTGAGGAACTTTGAATGAGGCGATGACGAGAGAAGTGGAGGCCGTGCGCCGGCTGCGTGTGGAAGAACCGTGGCCCACAAACATGGGCCGCTCGACTGAGGAAGAACTGACCGGCCATAGCCAGCCGGGCCGAAGGGAGGAATCGCGGTGCCCCATGACGCCGCATTGCGGAAGACCGCGACTCGTGTTCTGTGTGCCGCTTTGGCGGAAGAACCGGCCGACCCGTCAGCCGGCCAGGTGGAGGAGATCCACTGCACTGGGAGGGCGCCATGCCGGAAGAACCGCGACCTGCCTGTGTGAGACACTTATGCCAAGAAGGCCAGCCGGCTATGGTGGGCGGTGCTTCTTGGCACCACCGGTTCGGGCAGTCGGGGGGCCACGCCGCGCCGGGATGGGCCGCGCCAGGCCGGGCTGCGCCGTGCCGCGCACCGCCGGGTCGAGCCGCACACCCCGGCCCGGGCCGCGCCCCTTCGGGCCGGGCCGCACATTTCATCAGGCAAGTTCAACACCCCTTCCGGGTCGGACCTGCCAAAACTGGGTTAACCCGACCCATCGGCCCACTAGGCTTAACGAGCTGGGCCTGTTTTCACTTAAAGGTGAATAAATCAAAAACCGCACGTCCAATCGACGCGCCGTCTGTGGCACTGGGACCCTTATGATAAGGCTATCATTCTTCGATACTCTATGTAATTTTTGGATGACTTTAGGGAATGGCTGGGTTTGAAATGAGCGTATTTTTAACCGGGACACAAGAACGAAAAGGCCAATATCTCTCTGACCGGGCGTCTGATTGATGCACCGTCTGTCACATTGAGTTTTTATTGACGAGACAGAACTTTGGGAGACATCATCTCTAGACATTGTGATAGTTGATGTATCGACCCCCCTAGGATCAAGGAGCAGACCCTCCAGGAATCGAGCATGCTGTGTGCAGGAACCCTAGAGATGGTTGCGACTAAGATGACTACCGTGCTTGGATCCTTCGTGGGTTCGACGACGATGACCACTGTACTTGGATCCTCTCTAGGTTCGGCAATGATGACGACTGTACTTGGATCCTCCGTGGGTTTGGTAGTGATGAATACTATACTTGGATCTTCCGTGGGTTTGGCAGCAGTGAAGACTATACTTGGATACTCCGTGGGTTCGGCAGCGACGACTTCTGTACTAGGATCCTACGTGGGTTCGGTAGAGGAGATGATTCAGAGGCTACATCTAATCATCTCCACCCCTCTTCGTGAGTAGTATACATGTGTGAGATGATTCTTGACTTGAAATCAATACCAACAGTGTGATTGAATTTTTTCCTGTGTGGACTTGGTTGTGCTTGGGCTTGAGATTAGGAGCCGAACTGGAATTGATGACTTAGGTATATGTATGGGAATATACATAAGTAGAGTCGGTTGAAACTTTGTGATTGTATCTTTCCTTTGTGGTTTATCTTTCATGGATTCTGGGAGACCTTCGTAGGTCTCAGGGTTTCTACTGAGTATCTTATACTTACCCCTGCATGGGCTATGCCCGCACTACTTTGTGTTCGATATAGACGATGGACAACACTTATCGAGGTGGAGGTTTGTGGAGCTGGACTGTACCAGGAGGTGGACCACTTGGCGGGACGTACACGGGGTGGACGACCGAACCCGAGGAGCTGAGGAGACCATATGTACCCACCCTTCTGGTGGGATATCTAGAGGACGACTCAGTGGTTTCCACTTTACTTTACTACTGTTGTACTTTCTTTTCAGTTGTACTGTACTTTCAGCTGGGTTTTTATACTCTCCCATTTACTTTTCAGCACTTACTTTTGTACTTAGTTTTACTTAGTTCTTACTTCACATGTGTACTCTATTGTGTTTGTTTAATTTTATAAAGGCAATGCCTTCCCTTTTTCCGGGATTTATGCCTTTGGTGCTAGTCGCCAGCCCCTGGCCTATAGAAGGTGAGATTCAGGTAGTCACGACACGGGCCCCGAGGACGGGTCGTGAGAAATTGGTATTAAATGAGTCGGTTCTACAGCAGAACTCAGGACTCTGATCATTGTTTTTTGTGAAGCAATAGTGTTAAGAGTGTTGAGTGTGGTTATCAGTCCAGGTAGCCCAGTGTTGGTGCGGCGACTGACATATCCATACACCAGGACCCTGACTCATGATTTCCAACTCAGTGAACGAAAACATTGATTGCATATATGTTTCAAAAGTTTTCTTTGTGATTACTTTGTGTCAGCTCACCAGGTATACTGTTTGATCGTGGCACACTTGTTTCTTTTCAAAATGGCCCCACGAAGGTAGCCAGCTAGGGTTCCGAGTCACGTGCGAGATAGTATCCCACTGAGCGATGAGTCCTCGGTGCAGGGCCCCATCAAAGCGGAGGCACCAGTGGTACCAATACCTGTTGGGCCACATATACCACTAGCCCTAGTAGCAGAGAGTGCATGCCGCCTGAGTGCGCTGCATGAGTTTCAGCGACAGAGGCCACCCAGGTTCCGTAGAGAGACGGACCCTCTGGCAGCTGAGGATTGGCTAGAGGCTATCGTCCGAGTCATCAAATTAGTTGGGACACCATCTGATCTTATGGTGATCCTTACTACGAGTATCCTGCATGAAACAGTAGGTAGATGGTGGAGCCTGATGCTCCAGGTGCATAACAAGGAATATCTACTTTGGACAGACTTCGAGAGTCTCTTCCGCTCAGAGTTTATTCCGGCCACCCTTCATGCGGTGCAGATTTAGGAGCTACTTCATCTACAGTAGGGAAGTATGACAGAAGCTTAGTACTCAGTGAGGTTCACTGACCTCTCACGCCACTCCACGGACAAGGTATGGGATCCATTCTTCCAGTCCTGGACCTTCGAGCAGAAATTGAGGCATGAGATTAGGGCTTTGATTATCTCCCTCAAAATTCTGACGTAGGTAGGAGTGCTGGAGAGAGCCCTTCTCGTGGAGATCTTTCTTGCTGAGCCGACACCAGCAGTAAGATCCACCTCTAGGTGACACATAGCAAAGTCGTCTACAGCCGACAATAGACAGATTTTGCAGAGGTCCAAGCGGACCAAGCCATCAGGTGGGTGACCCCATGATACTGGTTCGGAGGTGTGGGGCACACGAAATAGAGCCAACCATTCGAGGGGAAGGAAGTGCTATGCATGCGGTAGGCAGGGTCACATGGCTCGGAACTTCCCAACCCACTATGAGGACGATCAAAAAACTGTAGAGGGACCTCCAAGGAAGATGAATAGGTTCGACCGTGGCAGTACACAGGGATTAGGCGGGTGTGGTAGAGGAGCTGGGCGAGCAACGGGTGGTGGACGACTCTTTGAGGCTCTACCATCACCACCACTAAGAGGACCAACCCGACCATAGGGAGCTGGAAGACATGGTCAGTCTAAGCTCCAAGCAGTCGAGGCCTATGACCACGACGCACCTGAGATGATTCAAGATACTATATTTTTCTACTCCACCCTTGCTGCAGTAATTATAGACATAGGAGCGAGTCATTCTTTTATTGCCATTTCCCTTGTTCGAAGCTTAGATATTCTGACAGAGCTGTTGGCTCAATCCTTATGGCTAGAGACTCCTACATGAGCAGACTCGATGATTACGCACTGGTGGGAGCAGTGTGAGCTGACTCTAGGAGGCAAGAGCTTCGGCTGTGATCTTCTTATAGTGGTGTCGAGGCCTTACGACGTCATCTTGGGTATGGACCAGTTATCTACAGTCCATGCCCAGATCAATGGTATTAGGTGAAAAGTATGGGGTGTCCGCACGGATGGGCCATGTTTACTTTCATTAGCGAGAAGGGAACCTTTGTAGTGCAGGATGGACTTACGCAGAGGAGAGGGCAACCGATCACATATCAGTTGGCTAGTCTCATCCTAGGAGCGGTTGATGTGGAGAGTCCGACTTTTCCTGTTGTGGTGGATCAGTATGCAGACATTTTTCCTGGCGACGTTCTAGGACTACCTCCTCAGAGAGAGGTAAACTTATACATAGACCTGTACCCCGGGAAAACACTGATATCTATTCCAGCATATTGGATGGCTCCTGCTGAGCTTCATGAGCTGCGGGTACAGCTGGAGGACTTACTGGAAAAGGGATTCATCCGACCCAGTGTTTCACCTTGGGCTTCTCCGAATCTGTTCTCCAAGAAGGAAGATGGGAGCTTACGACTATGTGTCGACTACCGTCACCTGAATCAGGTTACTATAAAGAAAAAGTACCCACTCTTGATGATTTACGACCTCTTTGATCATCTCAAGGGATCACGATGGTTCTCAAAGATAGATCTCAGGTCAGGCTATCACCAGCTCAAAGTTCGAGACGAGGATGTGTAGAAGATGGCCTTTAGGTGTCGGTATGGACACTATGAGTTCTTGTTTATTCCCTTCTGCATAACCAATTCTTCAGCTGTGTTCATGGGTCTCATGAACAGTATCTTCCAGCCTTACCTCATTTGTTTTGTCGTAGTCTTCATCGACGACATACTAATTTACTCGACTACTGAGGAGGAGCATGCCTACCACTTGCGAGTTGTACTAGACACACTTTGAGAGCACCGGATTTATAGTAATCTCTCAAAGTGGCAGTTCTAGATTCGAGAGGTTTATTTCTTGGGACACATCATCTTGGAGGCTGGGGTTACAGTGGACCCAGTGAAGGTCGAGGCAGTACTTGCTTGGGAGCCAGCCAATAGCGTGATAGAGGTGCGGAGTTTCCTGGGTTTGGATGGGTACTATCAATGATTTGTGACATACTTCTCCAGAGTTGCAGCATCTCTTTCATCTTTGAAAAAGAAGGGGAAACCCTTCATGTGGTCGGATAGATGTTATAAGGGATTTCAAGAGCTGAGATAGAGATTGACCAGTGCACCCATCTTGAGGATACCAGAGGAGGGCGTAGGGTACGTAGTTTACTGAGACGCATCAAGGACCAGACTCGGGTGTGTCCTGATGCAGGAGTGAGCAGTGATCACATATGGTTCATGGTAGTTGAGGCAGCACGAGAAGAACTATGCTACCCATGACCTGGATTTAGAAGCAGTGGTCTTTACCTTGAAGATGTGGCGGCCCTCTCTGATGGGAGAGTGATTTACGGTTTACTCTGACCACTAGAGACTTGGTACATCTTCTCGCAGAAGGACCTGAACATGAGACAATGGTGATGGCTCAAGTTCTTTCAGGACTATGAATTTGAGATAGCCTATACTACTGGGAAGGGGAACATAGTAGAAAATGCTCTCACTAGGAGATCGTGCATTCAACTACTAAGAGAGGCGATGGAGCAGCTAGCTGCATTGCAGATATCCTTTATGGATAGAGATGGAGCAACCTTTCTATAGTAACTCACATTCACTCATCCACTCCTTCAGCTAGTCAGAGAGGCACAGTGTGGGGACATTTACTGTGAGACGGGATGTGCTCAGATATGCACAGGGTAGGCGCCTGATGGGTTTCTTGAAGGAGGGGACCACGTCATCCTCTTTAGGGGACGTACTATGGTACTAGTTGAATTACATGAGGAAGTGCTGAGGGAGTTTCACACTTCCCCTCTAGCGGTACATCAAGGAGTGGAGAATATGTACCAGGATGTCAGACGACAACACTGGTGGCCGGACATGAAGAATGTTGTAGCAGAGTTTGTTTCACGATGCCTCACTTGTCAGCAAGTGAAGGCAGAGCACCAGGTACCAGAAATCTTGGTACAATCCTTAGAGGTCTCGAAGTGGAAGTGGGATGGGATATACAAGGATTTAGTGATGAGGATTCCACGTACATCCGGGGGACACAGCTCTATTTGGGTGATCGTAGACTGAATCACCAAGTCGGCCCATTTCCTACTGATCAGAGAGCAGGGCTCCGTAGAGAGATTCAGACACCTCTACGTTCAGGAGATCGTACAGCTCCACAGTGTTCCATCGACTATGGTATCTGATTGAGATGATCGCTTTACTTCTCATCTTTGGAAGGGGTTGCAGGAGGCCTTTGGGACGCAGCTGTGTCTGAGCACCGCCTTCCATCCACAGATGGACAGACAGACTGAGAAGACCATATAGACACTCGAGGACATGCTTCGTGCATGTGTCCTTGACTTTGGTCATAGCTGGGAGGATCAGATACCCTTGGTGGAGTTTTCGTACAACAATAGTTACCACTCCACCATCGGGATGGAACCATACAAGGCACTATACGACTGACCTTGAAGATCACCTCTGTGATGGACTGACCCTAGTGAGTCAGAACTTGTAGGTCTAGAGATGGTTCAGGCTACGACAGAGTAGGTGAAAATCATCCAGGAGCGGATGAAGACTTCACAGAGTAGACAGAAGTCCTTTGCTGATAGGAGGCGGAGACCACCAGAGTTTGAGGATGGTGATAACATTTTCCTATGGGTCTCACCTCTAAGAGATTTACAGAGATTTGGACGGGGCGACGAGTTATCTCCACACTTCATCGGGCCGTTCCAGGTCCTCAGAAGAGTAGGAGAGGTGTCGTACCACCTGGCCCTTCTACCTCAGTTGAACCGGGTGGACAACGTCTTCCATTTATCTCAGCTGAGGAGATACATGCATGACCCGTCACACATCATCGGTCATGGGGAGTTGGACATCGATGACGGGGCGACATTAAAGAAGGTCCTGGTGGAGATCGAGGATCGATAGGAGCAGGTCCTACATGGGAGTTCGATTCCTCTAGTGCGCATTCACTGGCAGCACGAGAACCTCCAGGAGAGCACCTGGGAGCGGGAGGCTCAAATGCATGCTCAGAAACCTCATTTGTTCCCCTAGTGTATGTTGTAGCTTTACGGGGATGTAAAGAAAAGAGGTTGGAGTAATTTAAACACCTGAAAATTTCAAGGAAATATTTTTTCTTAAATTCTTTGGAATTTTACAAGTCGGTGGCTTCTGACGACACTTGATTCCGAGGCCCGGTGTGCTCGGAATCAATTTCCGATGTTTTGTTTGGATATGTTTAGTAAACGTATGTGTGTGTTTTTTTATCTTTTGAACCGGTTCTAGGAATTGTAATCCGAGGACACCGATGAACTCGCAGCGACAGTAATTGATTAAGGATACTTTTACCGAAGTTGCGTTTTATGCGGGTTGAAAGTTAAAATTTGGGGTTTAATTAAGAAGATAAATAAAATCGTTTAGAACAATTTTATATATCTATGGAAGTTATTTCATCCCATGGGAATTTATTGGTGGGACCCACAACCACCTAACTTCTCATGTGTGGATGTTTGAGAGGTGGGGCCCACACGAGGCACAACCTTTCATCTCCCATAACTCTCTTCAAACTCCCCAATTAATTCCACTTCCTTTATTGCGACACGCCCCCCTTAATTATGAGAACTCTTCCTCTCCCTCTCTCCCAATTTAATGTTTTCCGACACATGTTAATCAATGAATTCTAACTCTTCAATTAATTAAATTAAGTAGTTTGAATTTTGAATTACTTGTGTGAATAAAATAATAGCTTAGCTATTATTTTATGGTGGCACTTGTTGTGTTGGAATTTGGTGGGAGCTCTGGGAAATAGGGAAGGGTGTTCTCCTCTCAAAGAAAGAACACAACCCTCTTCGACGAAGAACGCCTTCGATTGAGAATGACACTCTTTTCAATGATGAACGCCAATTCCACAAAGAAAGATGATGCGTATTCTTTTCTTTTCTCCGTAATAAGAGAGGAGATGCCACTTCTTATTTGGGTGCACTCCGACGACGACGAAATCGATACCATCATCCATGACGCTCGACTACCACGATGCTTTTCCAAGGTAGGGAGGATTGATTCAATTTTATTTGAATAAAATTGTTCATTATTCTTCATGAAACCTTGTTTATCCTTGGCCAATTACTACCGCTTAACACAGAGGGCGCGAGTCGAATGCACACGGCCCGACGACCCTCCATGGTCTCCTTGCTTGTGATTGAGGTGCGTTGAAAGAGGCGATGACGGGAGAAGCGGAGGCCATGCACTAGCCGCGTGTGGAAGAACCCGGGCCCGCAACTGCGGTCCGCCCGACTGAGGAAGAACCGACCGGCCTTAGACGGCAGGGCCGAAGGGAGGAACCGCGGTGCCTCATGGCACCGCACTGGAAAAGACCGCAACCCACGTTCCACTGGCCACTTTGGCAGAAGAACCGGCCGGCCCATCGGCCAGCCGGGCAGAGGAGAGCCGCAGCACTGGGAGTGCACCACGCCGGACGAACCGCGGCCCTCCCGTGCAGTCCGCTTGTGCCAAGAAGGTCGGTCGGCTTCGACTAGAAGGTTAGGGAGGGCGATGCTGCTTGGCGCCACTGATTCGGGAAACTGCGGGGCCGCGCCCCCCGCCTTGGACCGCTCGGCCCCCTTGGTCCGAGCCGCTTGGCCAGCCGACGAAGCCGCAATAGGGCCGCGCAGGGCCAGGACGGGCCTGGCCGCGCCATGCCGGGTCGTGTCGCGCCCCCTCGTGCAAGGTCGCACCCCTTCGGGCCAGACCGCACCCCTTGGGACGAGCCACACATTTCATCGGGCCGGTCTGACACCCCTATCGGGTTGGACCCACCAACACTATGTTAACCCGACCCGTCGGCCCACTGGGCTTAACGAGACGAGCCTGTTTTCACTTAAAGGTGAATAACTCGAAGACCGCACGTCCGATCGACGTGAAGTCTACGACACATGGACCCTTGCGATGAGGAATACCTTTTTCAATACTCTATGTATGTTTTGGACAACATTGGGGAATGATCGGGTTAGAAATGAGCGTATTTTTAACCGGGCCCCTGGAACAGAAAAGCCAATATCTCTCAGACTAGGCGTCTGATTGATGTGCCGTCTATCGCATTGAGTTCCTATTGACGAGACTGAACTTTGGGATACATCAACTCTGGACTTTGTGATAGTTGATGTATCGACCCCCTTGGCTCGAAGAGTGGACCCTCCCGGAATCAGGCATGCTGTGTGCGGGAACCCTAGAGCTGGCTGCTACTACGACGACTACTGTGCTAGGATCCTCTATGGGTTTGACGATGATGACCACTATACTTGGATCCTCCTTGGGTTCGGAAACGATGATTACTGTACTTGGATCCTCCGTTGGTTCGATAGCGATAACTACTATACTTGGATCCTCCATGGGTTCGGCAGTGGTGATGACTGTCCTTGGATCCTCCGTGGGTTCGGTAACAATGACTTCTGTACAAGGATCGTATGTGAGTTCGGAATAAGAGATCATTCAAAGGTTACATATAATCATCTCAACCCCTCTTCGTGAGTAGTATAACTATGTGAGCAGAGTCCTGACATGCAATCAATACCAATGGTGTGATTTACTTCTTTCCTGTGTGGACTGAGTTGTTCTTGAGCTTGAGAGTTGGAGCCGAACTGGAATTGATGACTTAGGTATATGTTTGGCCATATACCTAAGTAGAGTCTATTGATACTTTGTGATTGTATGTTTCCTTTGTGGTTTATCTTTCATGGATTCTAGGAGACTTTTGGGGGTCTCAATGTCTCTATAGATTATTTATACTCACCCTTTCATGGACTATGCACACACTAATTTGTGTTGGATGAAGATGACAGACAACACTGATCGAGGAGGAGATTTGTGGAGCTAGACGGTACCCGGAGGTGGACCACTTGGCGGGACGTACACGGGGCAGAAATCCAGACCCGAGGAGCTGAAGAGACCACCCATACCCACCCTTCAAGTGGGATATCCGGAGGACGACTCAGTTGTTTCCACTTTACTTTATTGTTGTTGTACTGTACATTCAGTTGGGTTTGTATACTGACCCATTTACTTTTTAGCACTTACTTTTGTACCCAGTTTTACTTTGTGCTTACCTCACTTGTGTACTCTGTTATGTTTGTTTACCTTTATAAAGGCAATGCCTTCTTTTTTTCTGGGATTTACACCTTTGGTGCTCGTCACCAGCCCCTGGGCTATGGAAGGCGGGCTTGGGGTAGTCAAAACATAGGCCCTGAGGACGGGTCATGACACTCACTCAACATCATGATGTAACTCCTGAGAGTTTTTTACACCTTCCTCTATTTCTGTATTTTCATTTTCTCCATGTTAACCTTATTCCTCTTATTCTATCACATCATCATATGAATTCCTCAAAGCATTTGAGGTTTTCCCTTTAGTGATCTTAACATCACTACCTTCTATAATCCTTCCAAAATTCTTGTTGAAACCCTTGTAGGCATTTCTATTTATTAATTATCAAAGGAAAATTCTTTTATCTGTATTGTCACCATACTTCCATTGATTTCCTTCATTGTTTATGATAAATCATTTACATCAAAAAACATGAAAGTATTTCAAATAGGGCTTCCTTATATGCCACAATTCATATGATGTATTAGTTTCACAAATATAAAGTCCCATTTGATTTTGAATATACACTAATGTTTGAAAAGACTCTTTATAATAATGTCAAGGAATACAACTCTCAATCAATATAGTTCTTTCCATGTTGTTCGCCTGTCAATTTCTGGGCTCAACAACTCCATTTTGCAGTGGAGTTCTCAAAGAAGCTACCTCATGTTGTACTCCATGCTTCTCCAGGTAATTTTCAAATTCAATGGACATGTATTCCCCTCCATTGTTAGATCATAGCACTTTTATTGTTTGTCCATTATCATTATAGACGATTCAATATTATGTATTCATGTAGTCAATCACTTATCATTCCCTATGTATAACCATTACACATGACATTTTACTATAATAATCTATGAAAATGACACAATACCTTTCTCCATGAGTTTCAGAGACATTTATCGGGCCACATATGTTTGTATGAATGAGATCAAGAAGATGAGATGCCCTTTTCTTATGTGGAGAAAATTAACTACAAACTAGCATTCCCTGAATACAAGCACCTCATGAATTTTCAAGATCATGCTTCAGGTTGGGAATATCTATGACAATCGTTAGTTTTTATATCTTCTCCTTATCTTGTTGATTGATGTGCCCCAAGGTCTGATGCCAGAGGTAATTTTCTTCCTCAACTTCTACGTAGTAAATGTTTTCTTTACGATCAAAAAAATATTGGCTTCCTTCTATTCTCCATCCTTTCATACGTGAATTTCCTATCTTTCCCTCAATAGTTCAACATTTATGATTAAAAGTAACTATAATTCCTGAGTCACAAAGTTGACTCACATTGAAGAGATTATGATGTAGGACATCCACATAGAGGACTTCAGTTTTCTTTATCTCTCTATTAGTTAGTTCAGTACATTCAATTCCTTTGATTGTTTGAGCTCCACCATTTCCAAACCATACTGTTCCATCAACCCTCCTCTTGAAATTTATTAATAAGTCTACATTACCTATCATATGAGATGAACAACCTCTATCTAGAATCTAGGTGTTGTTTCATTTTTTTTCTTTGAGGGATACCTATGCAAGGTTGGATTTATCATCCTTACTTTTTTCTTTCCATGATACATTGTATTGAGTGTAGGATACTCAGGGCCTTTCAATTCTCTCTTCCATGTACATGGGTTCTTTATAGTCAAAATATTCTTCTAGAGGATAAAAAATATTTGGAAGAGTAACCCTATCTTTCTTATGAGATTTGACTTGTCTCAGAATTCTGTATGAGGTGTCCATGTACCACTTCTTACAATAAATTGATTTATGTCCAATGATAGAACAATGAAAACAATATCCATAGATGTTGTTTCTTTTGTAAGTAGTAGGATATGAATTGTTTATCCTTTATTTATCTCTTATCTCTCCCCCATTCAGTTATCTCCTTGGCTCTTCACAGTATGAAATAGTATGACCTAGATATCTACAAAACAAACAATTCATGTGTGGGAATGGATTCTCACTTATAATTGTCCTCATGACTTCTTCCTTGGGAAATTTTATGACTGCCTATTATTCCTAGAAGATAGAGGATAGTATTTTGTTACCCTTTTAGTTTGATTTAAGGGTCTCTTTTTCAGTGCTTCTGGTGGTTTTACAACATGATCATCTTTCAGCTTTTTATTATTATGAACCACTGTATTTGCAATATTTGATTTTTCAGTATCACAACTAATTACACTATTTCCCATGTGTGTAGGTATTTGGTCACTCTAAATCTTTTCAACTTCATCAGACCCACATTTCTCTCTCTCTAGTAGATTAATATATGAGAACCTCCCAAATTTTATTGTCTTCTTTTCTTATTTTGAATTTGACTCACTTTTGAGCATACTCCTAAGAGTAACAACTTCTTCTTAAAGTCCCCCAATAGTTTTAGAATTCTCCTCTAAGCTCGAGGTAAGGAAAATGATGTCCTTTGACTGTTCTTTGAATCTAATTTATAGTTCTGCTAAATCATCTGTCCCTTCAAGGATCGATGATAGTACTTTCACCAGTTCTTCCAATCGTTTAATTTATGCTTCAGGCTGATCGACGTATTCTAATAATTCTTCCACCATTTCCTTCCAATTATTTCATCACTTTCACTTATTATCAAGCTTACCAAAATCATCCTTAATTTGTAACTTGGGATCAATATTAGTTTTCAATTGGTTATCTCTTGCTTTATCTATTTATGGTTCTATATTTTCAATGGAATCCATTAGGGAAGCATGGTTTCCAGTATGGAATTCTAGTTCTTCTTCCTCTTAAAATTCGTTATCATCACCTTCCTCTTCACAAAAAAAAAACTATTCTTCTATATATTCATTCTATATTTAAAGTCTCCATTTTTAAAAAACTTTTTTTGAGGATTCTCAATGCGTTCATCTTCACTTTCTTCATCTTTGAACTTTCTTGAGCACTGAGTGTCAATGTGACCAACTTTAACACAATGAAAGAAAGCCAGAGAGAACTTCCCTTAATATTTTACTTTAGATTCTAGAAATTCTTGTTAATGAGAGAAAAAATTTCTTTTTCCAAATCGTTATCACTAAATATATATTTTTATTTTTTTAGTTTTTTCATGTCTTTGAATTCCATTTCCTTAATCACTTGAGTCATAGCATCTTCTGGAATGAATCTCATTTCCTTTGTCACCAGGCTACTCAACAAATAATCTAGAGAATGTTAGGAAAGATCACCATCCTCAAGATCTGACACCTTTTCATTGTACAAGGGTGTAATTCTTCTCAATATTTTCTTTACAATGTCAATAGATTTTATTTCTTCGCCTAAACCTTTAATTGCTCCAACCACTTCAGTAATTCGATTAATGATGGAGTCTGCATTCTCATCCGGATGCATATTCAGATCATCAAAACTACTGTGAAGGACTTGTAATTTCTCCTCCTTCACATTTCTATCTTCTTCATATATATATTCAACTTTATCCCACATGGGATTTTCTATGGTGAAACTCATCTCCTTTAGATAAATCTAATCAAGAAGGTCTTCGGTGAGAGCATTTTATGCTTTAGCATCTACATCGAGATTTTTTCTATCTACTTCAATCATAGCTATCCATGTTGAATCAGTAACTTTTATTACTTGAACAATATAAAATATAACTACCATTGCAAGAGATCTTTGATGAGGTCTCATTCTGTTCTTCTAGATCAAAAAATTACTTCCATCGAAGAGGGGGACTCCCCTAACATTGGCTTAATTCTCCATGATAGTAAGTCATATCAAACACCAGCAACCTACCTCTGATACCACTTAAAGGGCCTTGGGACACCGTGGGGGGGGGGTGGTGAATTAGGGTGTTACATTTTCATTCAAAATGATGGATCTTGTTCCCTTATTAAAAGTATTCTGTTAGACCTGCAGTCATACACATGAAAATATAAGATAATGCAATATTTACTTGGTTCGCCACTAAGGGATAGTCCAAGGAGCATACACTGACACATTTTCGGTCATACCAAAGTCCACTAATATTTACTTGTTTGTGGATTACATAGGTTCTGACATAGTCACTCTATGCTAGGATCACTACCTTTACAATGGTTCAGGGATAGCTCACTTTGTCCCTCAAAAAACTTCCTTTGACTCTCCCCTAGCTCACTACCTTGGGTGAAGTCTTACCTAGTTTATCAACTTGTGGGTCTCTTCAATATATTTTTACTAAAGTCTTTGTATCACTCTAGAAAGATACACTTCTTTCATCAAAGTCTTAAACTGATGCACTTAACAGCACTAATCACACAAAATGGAAATCAAAAGACTCCTAGAAGCTCCATAATACAGTAGCACACAACTATTGATCTTATGCATAGGATTTGGTATTTTTCATGTAAGATAAATTCCACACAACACCATCTTTCCGCACAACCCTTATCCTTTATGAAACTAAACCAAAGGGTTCACTCGATCTTTTCAGACTAAAGGAACTCCTTTCAGACAAGATTATCTCTCTTCCAATCTTTCACACAGAAATCATTTGCATAGTAGAGGAACAATATTTTCGTTGTAAAATTATTAAGTATTCCAATGCGTTGGCACCTATTTATAGGCCTCGATGAACCTATATGAATGTTTTAGATTCATCTTTGTTAGTTCATGCAAGATTCATCATGATCATGCAAAAATCCCTTTTTACATCGCATTGGGTGCGTAAGATTCTTTTGTGCAACCTCATCTTTCACACACATTTATTTCTTGCACACACTTTTTCCCTTTTCCATAATTTGATGAACTGATCCCAAAGTAGGACTTACATGCATATTCTTAAACCCCATTTAAAATTACACGCAACTCCAATCAATACTGTTGTCTGCTTGAAATATATTATCCATTTCTATGAAAACATTCTAAACTTCCAAAGAGGGTTGAAAACAAACACACACCATACTCTATTTCTTGGATAGAACGATCATGTTTCCAACTGTGTAAACATGGAAGAAGGATTTGGGAATGTCATATACATGATATTTTTCAAATTTGATGAACTATTTGACTTCATCTTCATTATATTTTGTCAGACGATTGGCATACATGCATTCTTTATTCGTATCCTTCCTATTTAATTTGGCGACTTTAATATTTTACAAAATAAATACACAAAATATTGATAAAAAATCAACCAAGGGTAAAACAGTTACAAACTTTAAATGTCCTTTGAAAACTATTTATAAAATCAAAGTTGAAACCCCATTAAAAAACCAAAAATTTACACAAATTACTCTTTAAAATTACAATCCCTTTTTAAAATAAACTAATCAGTTCCAAACATCCTTTCTAAAAACCCCTATCTTTTTTAAATCCATTTAAAATAAATTTAAAACCAAACAAGGGTATGTTGAACACATATAATTTTTTAAGAAACATTTCAAAACACTTGAATCATTTTAAATGTGAACCCCTAACAAAATCACTAGATGTAATTATCACTTCCCTCTATCTAGACAATCCAAACCCTTGATAGACGCATGCATCATATGTCTCATGACACCACTATCATGATCTGATCACTAGTTTTTAGTGTTTCTCCTATCAACCTTATGGACTGTCCAACCCGTCACTAGTTAGTGAACTCCTTTTTCAGTGTTCCAACCCCCCAATAACTAATAAAAACCATATTCATATTTAAATTTATGAATATATTTTAATACCACCACACTCACCCATGAACATAAAATACTTCTAACTTATTCACATGTATTATTATGAATAGATCTTGGCACAATCACACTCACCCTTTTTGAACCTATATACATAATAACCGATTTACATAACATTTATATACCATGATATATAATCTTTTACCCAATTCAATAGTTTAAAATATAGTTACTACCCATCTCAAAATACATTTTCCACTTTAAAACCAAACATTAATTATCTCACAAATAACACATATAAATAACCCATCTGAGAGATATCTTCTTCTTTATTGAAAAACCACCCATTGGGGAGTCTGACCCTCACTGACCTACCCTTCCATATCCATATCATCTAAACTCACCTTTTTATCAGGAATAATATCTTCACTCATATCAATAAATGTAAAAAAATCTATTTCCACATGTTTTATTGATGGATTAACATACTCTAACAAGGCCCTTATATTTACATCCTCAAAATATGTCAGTCCAAATTTATATACAACCACTACAAGGTTTGAGAAAAACATATTTTTAATAAAATATCCTTTAAAGTATCATTACTGACTAGATCATGAGAAAATAATACTAGGTATTATAAATTATATGTATACTCCTTCATCGACTACTCACCCCGACAAAGGATCATGATATAAATGGCATTATCCACTTTCAGTTCTTTGGATAGTTCCACTGAAAAAATTTTATGGTGAAATAATTACAAAACATGGACTCACATAGTTAAGAATTAACCATATACTCCCACCATAACCAATTAGTTCCTTTAAGTAAATAATTAATGACCATTAATCTTTAATCCATAATCGTTTGATTTGAATTTATGCCTTCCTAAATTCTCTACATCCACTAAATTTCTTCAAGATAACCTCAATAACTGTGTAAAAAAGATGGTCAATCATTCAAAAATACTTGGATGGGGTCTAAGTTCATGGAATATTATAATTCCACCACATTATCTTGATTCTAGGAGGATTAAAAAAGTAGGGAAACCACTTCTTTGAAATAAGCTATATTTCCCTGAATATCTGCCCAATAGACAGACCTTCCACTCTTATTTGACGACTCAATGAGAGGTACACTTTAAATAATATGAATCATAAACTTGTTCAATTCGTATTTCAAAAACTAAACCATACAACCGCACTATAAACAATTGATAATCCAAAATACAACTCAACCATGAAAAACACATATAAAACCCCTTTTTCAATAACTTACACATTTTTAAAATAATCCACAATTTTAAACTAGTTCATCTTGTTTTGAAAATATTATATTCTTAATGAAAACAAGGAGTTAACTTAAATTATTTAAAATCCACTATTTTTTTCAAAATACTCTCTAATTATCATCTTAAAATCATTTAATTTTGGAATGAAAATATCATGTTAATATCATTTTATAAACAACCCACAATACCTGGCTTTTGGACAAGAAACATTCTTGAAAATAAACAATTATATAAAAAATATTTCACAAAATTCATTATTTCTTACGCAAAAGAAATTTTATAAAACAAATTTTTACCTTTAATACATGATAATGAGTGCAGGACTAAAATATTGTAATTAGTATCAAGATATTAGGTTTCTCATGGATGAATGGTTGACTCGTTAGAGGGGGATAATGGGTGTAGGGCTATAAAATTATGACTATGAGATGGAATTAGGACAAGTGTTGATATATGGAATGAATTGTCAACTTTGATTGTACATGTAAATAGGTAGATATCAATGAGTCATAAAGTTTTAGTAGATAGAATGAAAATACCAAATAAGGGAAACCCACCTAGGATCCAATACCAAACTGAGATGTCAATTAGGGGAACAATCATCTAAAAATAACCTAGTGTATCCCTAAGGGTTCTAGGGAAGATATTTCATATGAAATGAAATTATTTTATGTCATAGTGCCCAAAAATCCACTGTGCATAAGGAATTCATGATGTGAATCTTTAATTCACCATGTGAATATCCTAAGTGTTGTATAAAATGAAAAGGAACTAACTAAGTTTAAGAATCAAAATATCAACCATCTAATATAGTGAATGTATAATGTGGATAATATATATTTCATGTCCCAAAATTTAGTCATGGCTTCTACTGAGCGACATATTCACATCTTGAATTACATTCATGACATGAATATGTTTTACAGATAGTACATAGCTAGTTTATGTAAGAAATTCCCAAAAGACTCTAATTACTTATGAACCCAAGTAAACTGACCCTTAAAATCCATGGAAACATTTGTACCTGAAATCAATTATTCCAAAAAAATACATCCCCAAAATTCTGGTCAATTTCCCCAAAAAATGGTATCCATCATCAAAAGGCCTGAAACACCCCAAACAAATACAGAATGAGAATAAGAGTTATGAAGTACAAGGAAGAATATAACATGATGATCCACTATACCCTAATCCTATAATACTATAAGGGGTTTATACTTCCATATGTGATATTTTTTCCACCCTTGATGATAGTTTCCAACCTAGGGCCTATTAGAGGTGGGACTCATGGGTCATTATCTCCCTATATCTAATATCAACCAAAGAGGGGTACCATTGGAGGTATGGGTTAAAAAAATGTTATATTAGAGGTAGTTTGAGAGATATCATATAGTTTAGATGTATAAATAATATGTATTGTATGGGTTGGTAGGGAAACATGGTATTTTGATCTTGGTGGTTGACATATGTTAGGGAATATCAACTAGGAAAGAGGATTTTAGGGCCCCACTATGATCATATTCATGGAATCTGATCCTATGAAAAGACCATGTGAGGTGAAAAATATTTCATAGTATATTCTAGGAGAGGTACATGCATCATTATTGGTTTCACATGTGATTGAATGAGGTGGTTTAAGGAATTTATGAAATTTTAAAAAATAAATATTAAAATATTATATGTGTTTCCATGACTTGGACAACGCCAGGGTTTCTAAAAAACTAATATTGTTTTCTGAATTAACCATATAACCTGAAAGGAAGGAGTGAAAATTTAATTAAATGGACTAATCAGTTTATTTGGAATCTTTTTGTAACTTTAATTGATTGTTCTTTTTTCTGAACTAATATGATTCTTGATGTATTAAGTTATTTTTCTTTTTAAAAATTTATAAAATTATATCTTGTTTACCTAATGCTTGTAATTGGTAAGGAAACATTATTTGTGTTTATTTTCATTAATAGATGAAAGATTTTAATAACAATATGAAGAATGTTACCTTGAATATATTTCATATTTCCATTCTAAAATTATTATTTTGAAATCCATGATTAAGTTTAATTTGGTTTCCCTAAAAGTTAATATGTATTTTACTTCTCTCCATTTTTAATTTATATTAATAATGTGGTATAAAATTAGTGTGAAACATGTATTTTGACTTTTAGATTTTTAAATTTTGAATAAATGACCATCTATATTATTGATAATTTAATTTAACTTGGAATCTTTTAAAATAATAAATTTCTTCATATTTTTATTCATTATTGTAGTTTTGAAATATTAATATAATCATATGTTATATTAATATGTTAGGAAATTATTATGACATTAATTTGAAATGTTTTTAAATTAGAAGGAATTATTATTGATAACTGTTAATAATTTTAATGTTTTACAAATCGAAAATATATCACATTCCCGAAGATTGCATAAATTTTATATGCTAGATTATACTTGTTATCGAAAATCCAAATATAAACATCATCCCATGTTCCACGTTCCTACTCATGATATGCATATTCCATGTGTTCAGAATTTATTTCAAGACTAGGGTTTGTGCATGGTTTTAAAATTCTTGGAAAATTATATGTGTTATTTGTGGAAACCTGTTGAGGCTGAAAAATATTTAAATGATTTAGCTTAATATTATCAAGAATGAATTTTTTTTAGTGTTGGACCAGGCTTCACATTAGAATCCATCAATATATTATTTTTCATAGTTTGTTTAGAGGTTGAATACATTCAGGTGTCTTTCTCTGAAATTTATTACATGTTAATCATAAGCATTTATCTCGTTTTTTATATTGTAATTATTATATAAAATCATGTTATGTATTGACAATATTGTATTTAAATATGAATGAAAAATAATTTCACTCTTATGTTAGTGTCTAACCTATTTCCCGGAGTAATGAAATTTTTGAAAAATTCTTAGCTCATGAATGATAAGCATTACACATACTAATAAAACCCTTTTAGTTTTAATTTTTTTATCTAAGATCTTGCAATTTTTTTTAGAATTGTAAAAGAATATTGTATATATAATGGGGAATTTTAATTTAACACAATATCTTTGAATATCTAAATTTTCAAAAGAAGTTGGGGGTATGTTTGGTCAGTAATAATATAAATCTATAATGTCTATTTTAATAATTTTAAACATGTTGCATGAGATAGAATACATGAAGTTTTTTATTTAAATTGCTTACATGTTAATATTTATTTAAATGTAAGGCCTGATGTTTCCTAGTGAATTATTTTGAAATATTTAGTGCTCTTTCTGGTTTTATGTTTTTATTGATTTCTCCATTTATGTGTTGACATTACTTGATAAAAATTATCATATTTATAAAAATAAATTCTAAGGGATATCTGATTTGATTTTATTTGATAAGTTTTAATCCATGGAACCTTTATGTTTCATAACTTGGAAAATTGTGTGATCTACAAGACCATATTTATTACTATTGAAAACATGTAACCTTCCTTTGACAGTGTGTTCTATTGTATTGTGGTATTATTGATGAAATTAACCACCTTCCAAAAAATGGGGGGTAGGGGTGGGGTTAATCACTTAAATACTAATAATTTGGTTTTCTAAATAATTAAAGTGGAATTTTTATTGAATATTTTGATTCATATTATTTTATGGAAATTAAAGTAAGTCTGATTATGGATAATTAAAAGTTTTCTTCCATTTATTTATGGGATTGGATAAATAACATGATTAAGGAAATTATTTTCATGGGAAATAAGGAAGAGGCATGTTAATGTGAACGTTCACAATTAAAATTTTGTTGAAACTAAAAGTTATGCTTGAGATATTTTTTAATTAATTTATGGTTTTAAATAGATAATTATATATGTTACCTATACCATTGACTAATAATAAATGAATTTGATAATCCCATATTGTAATAAATTTTTTTGTATGATAAATGTAAATATTTGGGGCTGAACAGACTCATTTTCTTGTAAAGCTTGGACAACTTTTTTATGGTTATAGATTCACTGTTGAATTTATATTTTTGTTTGATACCTTTTTTATTTTTAATTGATGTGATCCTTACTATGTGAAGTGATGTTGGAGTGATATGACTATTGGTTAAATATATATGGTTAGAGATGCCTGAGGCTATGTTGGTAGAATGGGGTTACAATTATGGTGATGAAATGGATGGGTATTCATTAGGATGTAATGGTGGCATGGGGAAATGATTATATTGTATATGTTGACATTGGGTGTTATATGTGTTGTTATATTCAGTGTTATCGAGGATGGAACTGGGACATGTAAAATGGGTTAAAGATGGGATTTCCCATCATTATTGTTCGGAAAGCTATGATGATTTCATGATAATAAATATGATTGTTTCTTAACTATAACATGGTGTGATTACATCCACATTAGAGATTTCTCTCAAACTATTTTCACATGTTATGGCCTAGAGAATAGTAATATAGGGGATAATTCACATATCTTTATGTGTTATATTATGAAATGTTTTCAATCTGTGAGGGTGTTTTAATTCCTCCCAAAGAGGAAAATATCATAGTCTAGTGGATTAGTTCCATTGATTTGTATTTCCTTGGACGATATATTGATCAAGGTTTATGCTATGATCAATGAATATTGTACTATGTTAGTTTGAAACCTTTTTAAAGTAATGTCCTGAAACTATGGGGAAGGAGACATTATATCCTTCGTAGGATTTTCACTTGTGTTCCCTTGGTAAATAAATATTTATAAAAACAATGAGAAACAAATTTAAGATTAATAAAGTATATTTTTTTAAACATCATTATATTTTTTTAATTCACGTCTATTGTTAAATTGGAAGTTATTTTTATTAATTTTAATTTTAATTTTATAAAGGGAATGGTTCAATTGTCTTAGATGAATAAAAATAATTTGATAAATGTATGATTAAAACTCCTCACTATTATTAGTTGGTTAAAATTACAATTATGTGTGGATAAATTAAAATTCATTTCTATGAAGAAATTAAATTGAATAATATATTTAGTAGTTTGATTTTGTGGATTAGCTATAAAGATTTTTGTAAAAATTAATTTTTTTGGAACAAGTTTTCTAAAATAGGAAATTATAGAATTTCATGAGACTTACATTTATTTTAAAAGAAGTTTTGAAGAATGTTTTGGAAGTATTTTCCCCATATATTCATGATAAGATTTCATTACCATATTTTAAAACACAACATGTTTCAATATGAAATTCCACGATACATGTTTAGAAAGAAAAAATATTATTAAAAGCAGGTTTTGAACTCCCTGACCAAGATGAATTAACAAAATTTTGTAAATTATACATTTATGTTTATTGATAAATTATAATTTAAGAATTATAATATAATATTTTCATGAAATGTTATGAAAGATAAGTTTGAATTTTATGGATTGAATTTTTTTCTCATGATAAACAAGGATAAAAAATGTATTTATTTCCATTTGATGGAACAAAAAAGTGAATATGTTGATGTAAAATAAATAATAATGATTTCTCTTATATTACAATTTATCAATTTTATTTAAAACACTGTAATGTTATTTTTTCTGAAGTATTACCCATCATTTTTTTGTTTTCTGTAATTTTTAATGATTTTTATGTATTTATTTATGGGTTTTTATCAATATCTATGTGGACTAGTTATTTTTTGATAGGTCACTTCCCCAAGATATTATTTTTAGAGTTGTATTTGTGTTATAAATATAAGGATATCTATGAGGGTTGTCTCATGGGTTGGTAAAATTATCTCCATTTACTTTTATATCTCTCTCGGTTTTGTTATAATTATAATTGAAAATAATTGTTTGATATGTATCTAATGTAAATGTTCAGAATATTCTTGATCATTCGTTTTTTATTTTGGGATTCCTGGTTCTTCAATTGAAATTTCATAAATTTAAAAGTTTTCCTCAAAATGATTTTGTAAACTATAAAGAGTATATTAAATCATTTGGAAAAATATGGGAGAAATTTCACATTTTAAATGCTTATTTTTAAAATTAATTTAAATATATTGAAAGATAATCTTAAATTTTAGTAGAATTTTTGGGATTTTAGTAGAGGTAAAAAATAATTTATTTATAATTTATTAGTATTTATAAGTGTAAATATAATCTTTTTGAAGTTATTGTAATCTTAATTATGCACATACACCTTTGTAAGGCTAACTCTTGTTTTATAGGGCTATGTAAGTGTCAACCAACTATTTTTGCGTAGTGTAAGTGTAAATCCATGGTTCTTATATCTGTTTAAAAGTAAACAAGCACCCCTATGAGTTATGTAAAGGTATATGGGATATTCAAAAGATAATGTTGGGGAAAGTCAATTTTTACAATGAGATAATGTATTTATTGTGTACGTGTAGCCTAGTTTTAAATAGTTTATGTAAGATCTTTTCCATATAAAGTATGTGTTACTAAATCCTTCTCTACAATGTGTAAAGGTCATTCCCAACTCACTTCAGGATACCCCTAGCTATATTAAGGTAGCATAGAAATAATTAAGGTTGAATAAGTTTAATACCCTAGTTTCATAAGGGAAAGATTTTGTTAACATTAGTTGTGTGAATGAAACCATTTTCTAAATAAGGGAAGCCGCAGATTTATTCTTCTTGAATAAGGGCAGTCTAGTGTTTTCCTCATTTGAGTAAGGGTCAAATGGTTTTATCAATGCCTGAATAAAGTTAATGTGTTCCTTGTGTAGGGGTACCAATGAATTTATAATACTCATGTGAGGGTAACATAAGTCCCGCACAAAGGTAAGTAGGGATTTCCAAACAATATGTATGGAAAACCAACTACATAAGTGTAAAATCACATTACCCATATGACGTAAATAGATCCTACATAAACTTATCATTTCACATACATAATAATTTTTTCAATTTTATTTTGACCTGTATATTGTTATTCAAACAAATTAATGGGAATTAAATAGGGAACTAGTGATTTTTGAATATACTTAGATTTTAAAATGTGATCTTTTTTACTTTTCCTAATTTGAGTAGTTATGAATGGGTTGTCTGACAAATTAGTTGGGAGACAATTAAATGCCTATTTAATAGAACTATTAACCTCAATCTAAATATTTTAAAACCACCAGATATTCAAGTTTTTCTTCTATATCAAGTCCAGATGATCTCAAAGCCTCCTATAACATCTTGAAAAGCTGTATACAGTTGATATAAGATTCTCCCATACACACTAAAACCATGAATTCCAAGATGAATAAATATCACTTTCTTATATAACCTTTGTGTATAGTACGAGTCTGGTACAATCATCAAGTAGGGTATCCTTTATATTTAATGTATTTGTATATTCATGATGGATCATGATTTTGTTAATTATATTCTAAGATGGTATGTACCAGATTAATGAAGATAAATTAATTATTTAATTGGAAATTGATGGGTAATGGGAGATATCACATGTAATTTACTTATTTTGATGATATATCTTCTGCATAAATGTGTGTCGAATATCATTGATTAAGAAATTTGTTTTCTTCGATGAATATTTTTTTATTTTAAAAAATATAATTGTGGAATCACTTCACATGAAAATGTAAAATCCCATAAATATGATGACTGAACCAGTGATGTGTAAATAATAAGTTTATGTGTTTCCCATTTTCTTTTAAAGTTAACTAATGTGAAATTATGTGTAATTTTTACAATTTTAGGATGTTGTTATTTGAAATGTTTTACTTGTTGGTAGGTGGTGAAACATACAATATAGTAAAATAGATTTGATATGAAAATGGTTTGGGGCTTGAAATAAATAAAATTTAAATGTGATAGTGATGTTTAATTTGAATATTGAATGATGATTTGGGATGGGAAAAGGGATGGTCAATGAAATTGTTGAAGGAGAACAATGAAATTTATGTGGGGTTATTTTTTTAGAATAATTGAATGATAAAGATATTGACATGATAAATGAAAGTGGTTAATATTAGAAAGTTATGGAAATATTATTAACAAGAAATGAAATATGGAATATGGTTTTTGGGTGTGGTTTTCTTTTGTGATGTAATTAATATATAAGTTTTAGTGAAAGTGGTGGTGGTTGTGAGGACTTTGTGGTGATGTTGTTAGTTGTATGGTATTCTTATCGAAAAACCATAGTTTAGAATTATGTGTGTGACTATTATATATTGTATTGTTATTTTTATTTTTATATTCTTCCCACCCACATTGACAACCATGTGTTGAATCCAACTTTTTTTGGGAGTGTTCTTCCCAACATCTAGATTTTGATGATGGATGGATGGATACCCCTCTTCCCCACTCTCTCTTACTAGAAATTTTCTTATATAAGGACTATGAAGTCTCTTATATATATTTCACATATGGTTGTTTTTTTGGATGTTAAGGTGGTTCATCGTGGTGATAATTCATGGTTTGAGGAGGTAATGTGGGTGATTTTATTCATGTTCAAAATACCATCCTACTCTAGTTACTTCTATGGTTAAGATGTGATGAGATAGATGATGAGTATTCTAGTGGTATGTGATGTGATGTAATATGTGTCTTCGAGTGAGATTTGATTTGATTTCCTAGGTGTCTTTAGTCATGATGTGATGTGAGGACCTTTGTGTCATCTGTTATGATTACTATATTTAAGAGAAGTGGGATCAAGTATGTACGATGTTGGGGTGTGATAATAGAATAAAAATGGTAATCTGGTTCATAGGGAGATTTTTTAGTAATATGATTCATATTATATTATTACATTTAGATGCATTATTTGGAGAGAGAGCCCTGGGGAGGTCAAAGACTAGTTAGCCTAATAACTTCTTGTGGGTTCTTTTTTATCACTAATGTGTTAGTATTCTATTTTCACATGTGCACAAGAGTCTGTGGTTATGATTTTACTAGTCATATAGGTTATCCTCACCCTACTTATATATAATCCATTTTTTATGTTTTCAAGAGGTATTTGGGGACTTTTATGGACATTACTATCTTGGGTGTTGATGCTGTTTTTGAGTTACAGCCAAAAATTGTCTTTGTTGTTTTACTCAAAGACTTGTTTTGTATTCATATTACATTACATTCATGATGAGATATTATTGAATTTAATTTTTCTTATATTTTGGAGTTGTTTGGGGGTTGATATCCTATCTCCTAATCTTATATTATTATAGAGGGCACTACCCTCCATCTGTGAGATTTTTTATAACCACTCTATTGGTTTCCAACCAGGGGCCTAATAGAGGTGGGATTTAGTGGTTATTGTCTACTTTTTTTCCTTTACCGACCTTAGAGGGTTCCTTTGGAAGGAGGGGGTTGTAACATGAATAACCACCTTGTGTGAGAGTGTTTCAGTCCATGTTGTGTTATGAGGCCTCACATAGAGTAAGATTGGGTTTATATAGGTTACCCTAATTGGTTGGGTATTGCTACATGATGTGGATATGGGAACTCAACCTGAGTGATAATGTTGTGGAATAAGACATGGGATGAGACATTACATTGAGTTAGATGTTGCTGGTATAAAGAGAAAACCTGAGATCAAGAGTTTAATCAAGAACCCACACTAAGTGAGAGGGTGGTGGTCATGACTCTATTGTTGTTCTGGGCCATAAGAGCCGGTATTAGTGCTTGGTTTCATTATGAGACAAATAATACCTTAGGAATTATCTAGAACACGTGAGGTCATAAGTCATGGGGGCTTGGTTAAATAAAAATTAACTAACAAATTTGTTCATGTGTTGTCTAGTTAATTTTAATATATGTGAATACTGTATGATGTTATATATCATAGGAACATTTTAGTGGTTACCTACAAAGATTCCTTTATCACACCAAGCATGAGCACTCATGTATGTGTGGAGGCCTTCACATTTCACATTAATGGGATTTTTTAAACATAATATCGATCTACGATTGTTTGATTATGATTGGGAGATGTTTCTAAGGAGTCTCATAGGGTTCTATAGTTTAGTCTCTCCTATAATTTTTTTTAGTTTACTTTTTTAATTGGATCATCCTATCAGGAGATATTTTTTATTTGTTTGAATGTCATGCATGTGTGTAATTTAATTATTATGAGTTGATATTGTATATTTTTTATGGAAAGTTATTATATTTAATTCCTTTATCTTATATTTATTATTGTTGTTTCATTTATTTACAAGTTATTAGATTTGATGATATTGAGCGTATTGTCTCCCCAAATTTGGTTATAGTATATTATTTCTAATTTCTTACCTTTGGAATAGAGAGAGGCCTGCTAGAGATCTTATGGAATTATGACTAAATTTTTTTAAGGGATATTTAAGTGAGGGTGTTAAATAAGTAAATTTTATAGGAAACATTACTATGTATATGTAGTGACCTCATAGAATAATATCAAATAATCCAAAAATAAATCATTCAAGATGATAAGAAATAGAGAGTGTCTTTGAGTGTGTGTCTGGTTGTATATGGAAAAAATATAAGTCCCATCCAATCATTTTTTGAGTACATTAAGAAAAACACTTTTAAGGATAAGTGATAACCTCCAAAAAAACATACAAATAAAATAAATGAAACCCATACACAATCCCAAAACTGAGTTCGAAATACATGAAATGAAACCAGGAATATGGGAATAGGAATGTAATGTAATCAATGAATTATCAAGAACAAAGAATGAAAACTTTAACATATTAATGAATTATATAGGAGGATGAGTATATGATTTATGTATTGTGGACTTATTAGTATAATTTTTTTAAATAATAATTCTTTTTATATTCATTTTATTGGAAATAAAATCTGACAATTAAATCATTTGTGATATTATAATATTACTAACTAGTTTTCAAAAAATAAAAACATTAAGTCTTTAATTTTGATGGAAATATCTTTATTATTTATTAAAATTTTATATTTTTTAATAAAATAAATCTTTTCAAGTCATAAAATAATCACGAGAAAATATCAATAAAATATTTGATATACGAGTTTATATTTTTTTCATGATATAGATGTCTGAATAAATTTTTTATTTAAAATTACAATTCTTTATTATTAATTCATCAAATTTACTGTTTTTAATGACAATAGTAAATTAATGATAGATATTTTTAATGGAAGAGTTTAATTAGATAATATAAATTGCTAGTTGATGACTTATGATTCAAGTGAATCATTTTTTATAGCGTCTGTACTACTATTGTTGTGGTTCATCTTTAGTTTTATTCTAGTATGTTTTATTTCAAAAACTTTTACTTTAACCATGTTTTTTATTTTTTTATTATATTAAATTCTAGAATATATTGAATCCAATTTGTATCATACTTAAATAATATAATAGAAAAATATTCCAAATAAAAACTATAATTTATTTTAAATGAGAACCATTATAAAAACAGGTGCATGTATTGTGATAATTAAAACCAATGATATAAAAGTTTCAATTTTTAAAATTATAATAAATAACATCATTTTTGTGGTGTATAATACATGGTATGGTATAAAAAATAAACAAACATTTTTTTTTTCAAATATATTTGCTATAACTATACAAAGAATATGTTCAATAAAAAAACTAAAAAATTTATATAATTATTCAATTATATTATTAAATATAGAATTAAATAATAACATAAAATAGAAAAATTATTAGAGAATAAGATTTTTTCACATAAAAAATATGAGAATTATTATTAAATTTTAAAAGAAAACATTATATAGGATGAATTGCAGATAATGGTAAACAAGTTTATTACAAATTCAAAAATTAAAACCATAACATCCTCTTAGATATTTTATATCAATTCTTATGGAGAACCTCTTATATTAAAAATAATTATATTTGGTTTTAGAATAAATATTGTAACATCCCATTACCTTCATTAGGGTATTTTTTGAACTTTTTTGGTCTCTTTTGAGTCAGTTCTTATTTTGGTGTCATTCTAAGAGAATTTTAAAAATTTTAGAAGCCCAAGGGGCTGCACATGGTCAGATAACACTACAAAGCATAGCCTAGAAAACCATGCACCCTGATGCGAGATACTGAATGGGGGAACATGGTTATTCAAAATCGTGTAGTCAACCCTCTAAACTGTGAATCTGTAGACAATGAGTGTTTTCATTGTTAGTGCCTAGTTTACAAAACTATTCATGCTCCTTGGAGAACCCACGAACCCTACTAATAGGGGTACATGATTTGAGAATGTGGTTTCCCCTATCCTTTTGGACCATCCAAAAAATTAGGGAAATGAGTTTCTAATGCCCTAAAATTTTAATTAAAAAACCTAACCCTCCTGACCCCTATTTAAGATGCTTTTTCATGCCATCAACCTAACTTAAATTCCTTGAATATTAACGCTCTCAAGAGGGATTTTTGACTCTTCCAAATAATTTTCTTAGATGATTGAATCCGCATTAATATCATTCGACATCTTACAAGAATGTGGATGTCATCTCATGTGTTTTATTATGACCTCCCTTTATCTCATCCTTAAAGAGTGATGAATAATAATTATAATGAATTATCTAAATTTTAGTTTGTTGGATATTAATTATTCCATGTGTTTCTTTATCCCTTTAACCTAATTATTCATTGGTGATCCTGTTGTAGGTGTTTTATTTGATCGTCTGACAAATGGTAGGTGGTTATATAAGTATTTTCCATTAAATTGAAACACTATATAAACTTATTGATTTGGAAAGTGTATTTAAATGATTTATAAACATAGATTTTTTATGAGTGTATATATTATATTCAAATGGATATGTGAATTGAGAAACAACACTAGTTTCAATGGAATTGAATTGACGGGTTGATTTGTGAAATCATAATAGTTTGAATTGTTATTTTCTTCATGAAATTATTTAATACTGATATTAGTAAAATTTGTTAAATTGAAATATGATTTAGAATGGCATGAAATGATGAATGAATATTATTTGTTTTTAAAATGAGAAAGTCATGATGAATTCTAAAATTGGGAAATTATATTTTGAAAGGATTTGAAATTATTGATTCCAAATTTTATGGATTTATTGATTGATTGAATAACATGTAATAATGGATAGTTAGTAGGTAATTAGAAAAAAATTCTAGAATATTGATCCATAAGAAAATTAAATTATGATGATAATAATAACTGAATAAATATCAGCCGGATTCCCCCTTATTGATCCCCATACTGTGTGTAGTTTGATTTCCCATTGTGGATCCCTAAATGGGTTCACTAGTTCAAACATATCTATATTCATGGTGATAAATGAGAGTGTGAGGATCCTATTACCAAGAATATAATGTACAATCGAGATCTTTTGTATGGTTCATTCTTTACTTGATTTGATTAAACATGTCATTGATTTATAGTTCTTTTTTATTCTTTCTAATTTATTTATGTAAACTATTTGTTTCCCTCGGAATTCGGGGATGACCGCCTTTGATGGGAGGTTCAAACGTTATGATCGGTTTCTAACGGGTTTGTTCGTAGAACCAGAAACATCCAATGATTCCACTTCTATTTGGACTTACTTTCCAAAGGTAGGCGCTCATTAGTTTGTGGACTGATGAGGCTTAGTAATTTGCATTGGTCGAGAGGATGGGAGGTCGGACTCATCACACCTTTTTTAGGGGAATTATTGTCTATTCCGAGACTCTCTTTATAGATTTAAGTTATGTTCATGAATCCTTATTACATTACCAAGTATTAAATGAGCTTTCCTTTAGATCTTACAATCAATGATAAAATATGTACGAAATTTAGAGAATATTTTATATGTATTCAAGGTTCTTCATTGATAGAGAATCATCTATATTTATTTAAAGATTCTTGGTCAATGGTATCCTTCGACATATTTATATAAAAGTCCCTTGGTCATTATGATGACCATGCTGGTTTCAAAGCCACCCAGTGGGGCACTTGAAGTTTATTGTCATTCAGAAGGACATGAATTATTTCAGAGTTGGGATCGAACCCGCAGATGGGCTACCTACGTATACTTTATTTTTTGGAAAAGGAATCAGAACCCACGTAGTTTGAGTAAGGGAGTATGATGTTTATGATTGAAGTCTCAAAGAAGGATGTCATAATTACTTTTACACTCTAAGCTCAGCTGAGTCTTGCTCGATGTGAGAAACAAGAGGTATTGGTAAAAATTAGACAATTGTTCCATGAAATATGCAATCATAAGAAATAACTTGGGGCTTATGTAGGTATGACTTCCCAGATAAATTAATATTAGGATTTACTTCAGGAAAGAAATCCAGGAGCAGGGTCTATAAAGTTATATGTGCTTTATGGAGATTTTGAATACTCTAACTTGGGGCTTACTCTTGAATAGGATGCCCAAATTAGGCGAGAACTTATGATTGGGGTTTACTCATGAAAAGGAATCCCAAATTAAAAGAAATTATGACTGGTTAAGTGAAATTAAGACTGAGACTTACTTCCTAAGGAGGAGGCCCATGTTAAATGGAATTGAAAATTAAGGGAATTGGGGCTTACTCCAAAGGAGGATGCCCAAATTAGGGGACTGGGGATAACTACTAAAGAGGAGGCCCAGCTCAATGATTATGACTGGGGATTACTCCTGAAAGGGAGGCCCAGGTTAATGATTATGACTGGGGCTTACTCCTGAAAAGGAGGCCCAGGTTAATGATTATGAATGGGGCTTACTCTTGAAAAAGAGGCCTAGGTTAATGAGTTCTCTCATCTTAAAGGATGAGGTTGAATTAATGAAATCTCAATATTTAGTGACATAAAGATGTGTAAATCACTATGTTTTGAGGGATATTCCATAGAATTCCTTTCAAATAAAGAAGTCAAATCACGAAATCATGCTATAAATGGCTTTGAAGAGTGTCTTGAAGACTAAATCTTGAATATGAGAGGTGGAATGGCTTAAGAGGGGTAAAATGGGCAAGAAGGGAACCCAAAAAGGCAGGGGCGTGCAAGTCCTGGCAGGCGCGCAGGTACTGCGTGGGCGTGCAAGTATTGGTCGCACAGGTATACCTGTGTGACACTTTGGGTACTTGCGCGGTGTTCAACCAGCAAGGTAATACTTGAGTGACTTTTGATTAAAGCCTTTAGAATCCTCTTGAGGTTCTTCCAGAAGAGGGGCGCGCAAGTTCTATTGAAGGAGTAAGGCGATGCGCAAGTGTGGCCATTTCCCTTAAGGGTTGGCCACCTAGGCTCGCAGGTGTTGATGAGTTTCAACACTTAGGCCTTCCTCCACCTCTTTATATCTTCCGTTGTAGGTAAGAAATTACCTTAGAAGTGTTCTGGAAGCTTTGAGAAGAGACTAGGGCACCGGGAGCTCAAATTTGAGTTTCTGGAAAAATTCATCTTGAAATGGGGGGCCCACAGGTCTATTTATATGCAAGAGAAGACCCCGAGCGGTTATCTTTTAGGTCGCGCAAGTCACTTTCAAGACCATCATGCGTCACGCAAGTGGACTTGCGCGACTATGAGGGAACTTGCGCGACCTAGGGGCAATGTTCTCCTTATTCATCACTTTGTCTATTTTTGATGTTTTCTTCAAAGGTTGAATCACTTTGATCTCAGATATTCCCCTTTTCTAATCTTTATAATCTGTGACGAAAGGAGCATCAACAAAAGTCCCCCCCTCAGAGTTGGATCCGGAGAGAATAGAGGATTTGACTCTGAGGAAAAAAGGAGACATCCAAAGGAATGGTGGCGCGCAAGTGTTCAGTGTGCAACACTTGGCGCGCAAGTTCGAGTCGCGCAAGGCTTGAGCGTACTGGGTGTAGGCGCACAAATAGGCCTCTTGGCCTATAAATATAGGATCCTTGGTCGCGCATCACATCTGCCTCCGAATTCTCGAGCTCTCTCCGTGCAAGTTATCTTCAACGCGCAAGTCTTCTTTCCACTGTTTCCTTGCCGCCACACTGCTTTGTAGGTATTTGTACTTGCACGGTTTAGACTTTTGCGGTAAAAACTAGTGCGGCACAAGATCATTTGCGCGCCAAGTTTACACTTGTGCGCCTTAATGCTTTTGCCATTTTTTCGGATTTCTTCACAAAGTTTATGAAAAATCAATCCATTTAGGAATTTAATTTATTCAACTTTTGTGAAGAATCAATGGCTCTTAGACCCGGAATAGTTGATGAACTGGCTAGCAAGCAGATAGATTATATGATGAACATCATTGGCCATGATTATTATACTTTCAAAGATAGCACTCCTCTGAATTTGGATAAGTATCTAAAGAAATATCATTGTGACTTCCCACAGAGCACTTATCTGCATTTGTATGGATATGTTCATTTGGAAGAAGTCATCATTCCAGAAGCAAAGAATTATCTTCCATTTTTGTGGTTTCAAAATTACACCAACTTTGCTTCAGCAAATATCTCAGGTGGTGCAGTATTCTTAAATGCTGGAACAGTGGAGAAGGCTTACATGATGCATCATAGCCCTTGCACACCAAATCTAAAAAAACATACACCTGAGCTGCAACCACATTGTCATCCTTAAATCTTCCAAAATGATCAGATGGATCAATCCAAAGGATGGAAGAAAAGTTTGGACTTTCATCCTGGGGGAGGCGTGAAGCCAACTTGGATGTGGGCATACTGGGTGTGACAAACCTGTGCCGAGTTTGTCGAGGATTTGAAGAGAGCTGCAATATACGAAGCTGTCTGGGTTGGGAAAACATATGTTTACAGACATGGTAACTTCGTTCTGGAGATACTCAGACACTGGAGCCCAACAATGAATTCTTTCCATCTGACTCATGGAGAAGTAGGTATCAGTTTGTGGGATGTCCCCAAGATTTCATGGGATCCAATTTTGGGCGATATGTATGATGAATTCATTCCTCCCAAGGTGACTTGGAATGATTCAGAGAAGACTCCTGCTTTAGCACAAGAATTATTTAAGATCTTCCATAGGCTCAAGAGTTCAGAGACCTCATCAACTCATTCTAGAAAGGATATTCATCCGGAGGAATGGATGAATGTATTTCTTATTTAGTAGAAAGAGAGGGAGCCAAAGGAGAAGGAGCTGAAAGAAAAAGGATGAAAGATAAAGAAATCCAAGGATAAGAGGCCCAAACGTCCTGCCACTTGTCCAAAACCTGAGAAGAGGGGTGCTCCTGGCACATTCTGGCCAACTCTAGAAGCAGGAGAGTTCAAGAAGTGGGGATATGAAGTAAATCAAACAATCCCAAAGAAGACTCATTTGGCGGGCTTCTTGGAAATGTGGCTCAGTGTTTATCTCTTGCCAGTCAGGGATTCGAAGGGAGGCATGAGGCCAGGGACCTTCGTTATTGTGGCAAAATTGTATGAGGGAAAAATTGTTGGGTTGGATACCCCCATTTTAGCAAAGATTCACAGGAGTTTACTTCATGTCTTCATGGGTAAATCTTCTTTAAGAATAATGGGACCATTCCATGTTTTGTGGGGATGGATCGCTTCTCACTTCAGACTTACAATGTACAGAATGGATTACAAATTCCTGGAAGTTCTTTCAGGCCGTCAGTGCAAGCATTCTCTGTAGTTGCTCCATTAGATGTTAATGCTTATGAAATGAAAGTGAGTCTGAGAATGTTTAAAGAATTCAACTTCTTTCCCTATGGAATTCCACCAACTGTGCGGTTTGTTGATGATGGGACAACCCATTTGGATTTGAGGGCATACATGCTAGCTTGCAGGGATGGTGTGCTAGATGCCAGGATTGACGGAGAAATCCTATGCGAGGCCTATGCTCTATATAGATTTGCACGTCAATTCAAATGTCTAAAACAGATTGTTGTATCTCCTACGGTACATGTCAGGTTAGAGCAACATCTGATGGTTGCTCGGAAACTACGACTGCTGACATCAAGGGAGAAAACTGGGGTAGTATTTGATCTACTAGTTGAAAAAGAGGCACAAAATTTGACTACATATTATGCCGAACACTAGATAGCATCATACCCCAAAGGCATATTGAATCACCCAGTTTATCAGGTGGGGAAAAGGAAGAGGACTATAGAGAAGGAAACCCTTCCTCATGAAGGTGATGCTTCCCCACCTGAAGTTGATTCGACAGATTCCTCTTCTAGAAATGATTCACCGGATTCCCATGATGGTGATGATGAGGCACAACCAGCGACAATGCGGTTTAATGCCTGATATAATCCTCCACCCAGAATTAAAAGACCCACTCCATCAACTCCTGGTGAGTTACTTCATTGTAGTAATTTAATCACTACTACTTTATAAAGAAATAACTCTTACATTCTTATTCTCTATCTGTAGTTGCAGTAGATGGGAAGAAATTGAAGTAAAAAATTGTAAGACCTTCCTCACAGCCTTCATATCTAAGACCAGAGGCTGTCCAGCTATGGCAGAGTTTATATTGTGGTACTGAGACCGCCTGGATGGATTTGTGTGAGGGCTTAAAACTCCCTGGAATATGGAATATTATGGCTTCTACAAATCTTCAATATGAGGACAACCCCAATGAAGTGTGGGCTTACATCAGAGAGCTGGAAATGGTTATATATGCCACTGATGAGTCTGTTCCTGTTACCCAGCGGGTGAAGGAAACGATTAATCATGGCGCCACTGTGGGGGATGGTGGTTCTGGAGATGAGGAGTGGCATGAATATGTGGCTCCTGAAGATGTAAGTTTTCTTTCCTTATTTGCTTTGCAACTTGATTTCAGTCGAAGCTTTGTTACTTAAGGAAGTTATTTTCTTCATGTTGCAGCTTGCAAAGAAAGGAACTGCGGTTCGTTCACCACAGTATAGCCCTGGTGGTACTGCCATCGGGGCTGCTGCTGATTCTCCTCACGAACCAGACAAGATATCTCCGGGCCAGCAGGCCATGAATGAGGCATTGGATATAGCCTTCCATTCGCCAATCCAAGTGCCAATAAGGGAGACTACCGATACTCCCAAAAAACCAAATAAGCAAAGGCAACGACGGAGGAAGTCCACAGCCAAACGTTTCATTAGCAGCGGCAAGTCCTTCAAGTAATCATGAGTCTATACTCATGACCACATGGTTACTCATATTTCTGGGGATTTCAGGGCCTTCTTCAATTTCCCCCCTGAGGGAAAGGACTGATCATCCTTCAAAGACCACAGAGGGTGATGTGGAACAATCACAGATCCATGATGACTTGGCTACTCCTGGAGAAGAGCTAGCATCTATTCCCAGTATCCCTCCTACTACTTTTGCAAGAAGAGAAGAACCTGTTTCTGGTAAGTCAATAATGCTTCATAAAAATATTGAATGAAACACCGACTGACTTCCCTTCTGTGATACTTCAGGTTCAACTCCTACATTAGAGCTTCTGGCTACTATTGCAACTGATGCTGTGATTATATCTCAAGATGTTGTCTAGGGTCAGGGGTTGCAGGATGTAAGTCATCAAGAAGATGCAACAAATTCTCCCACTGGTGAGACTAACCAGGATTCTGAAACATCATTGGGTGAAATGATGAATCATGGCACGACATTCGAAGAATTTTATGATCATGCTAAGTTGTCATGTGATTTAGAAGACCTTGGGCATGAGTTTTATCATTCACCCAGTAAATTTTCTTATAATTCACACTTCTAATCATGACTGAAAATGATATGCAGTTCCATCAATAGAAACTACTGAACTGCAAATACCTGAAGAGGGTGTGGACATTGATGTCAACCCTACTATTGCAGAAACATTATCTCAAGTAGAGTTAGACCCAGTAAACCCTCCTAAGACCCATCTTGAAGATCCTGTTGAGACTGGGAAATTTGGGGAGGAGTCTTCTCAGGTTGCTGACCCACCGTCGGGTAAGGGATAATAATATTTGTGATTGTACTTATTTTTCAAGACAATCGATTGTTTTGTTATCCTTTGAAGCTAACAAACACTTTCAATTAATCATCCGGGGTCGTCAACTGCAGTGGCTAGGTCTGGAGGTGAGGCCTCAGCCTCTTCCCCCATGGGAATTGAAAGCGAAGAAACACAAGCCAGGGGGAAAGAGCAGAACATGGAACTTCCTTAAGTGCATTAATCCCAGATTACCTTCCCCCCTGTGATGATGATGTTAAATCAGACCCAGAGATGCTTAAAGCATTCAGCTTTTCACGATGCAAGGCATGGAACAACATATGGAAAATCATATCTGAGGTGCCTTTGGAAGAGATATCAGCGAAAATCCCTCGATTTTCATCCTAGTTTGTCATACTATGACTTGGCAGTTTTGGATATGAAAAGATCCATACGGAAGTGAAACAGATCATCTTCAGGAGGGAGCAGGAGAAAAAGTGCCGCGAAGATCTGACCAGGGTGAAATTTTCAGTTAACATCGGCGAATTTGAGGCTGCGGAATCCCATGCTGAGGCTGATTATGCTGCCAAGATGAAGGAACTAAAGCATAAAATCAACGAAAAAGTTGTCCAGTAGATGCACCTTTAGCAACAGTTGGATGCTGTTACTGGAGAACTTGACCAACTCAATAATTCACTGGAGGGAGTTCAAATGAATGGTATGAAGACCATTGCAGATGCCAAGAAAGCACTCCCTCAGGATGAAAAGAGTGATGTTGGTCGAGTGCATGAGCTTCAAGTAACTGCTGATGAAGCTCGGGACATGGTTCATCAATTAAAGACTTATGTTGAAAGCCTCTTGTAATTCTTGAAAAAGAGAAGAGACTCCAGTCTGTGGATATCCTTCTAACTCTTGTGCATCAATGAAAAACACTTTCACCTTCACTCATTTGTACATGCATTCTCTTTTGCTACATACTTTAGATTTTACCTAAGCCAATGGGCCTAGTAAGAAAAGTTTGATTTTTAATAGGATTAATGTTAAAAACCCTACAAACTTCAAACCTTTTAATTGCTCAATGTTACCTAAATCATACAAAATGTATGTTTACTGAGCTGGGAACTTGACTTTTATTCAGAGTTCCCTTGTTTTTTGTGGGCAGTTTAAAGTCACGCACATTGGACATAAAAAGGCTAATGTTTAAGGTCGAAATAGCTTTGACCGAAATGGATTAGAATTGACTCAATTCCTTGACAACTCATCTGAAAACATAGTACCATACTCATGTATTAGGGAAAATATGTAAGTTATGACTTAAGAATATTTGAATCTGAGGAATGATATGAAAAAATAGCTAAAAGGAATTAGAAGAAGCAGTTCCCAAGAATGAAGTTACCATTATTTAACAAACCCGTTAGGGGGTTGAATTATGTAGGGCCACCTAAGAGAATTGGCTGCATAGTTAAATAAAATAGTATCTTTTGGCTAACAAGTCTGTTATGTAGACTGTTTATGCAAGGCCACCTATGGGCACGTGTTGCATAGTCAGAATAAAGAACTCTCAGAAATTTACTTTCCTAGTGCTAAAAGCCAGTGAAAGTTTATGGAGATTCAAATCATTCAATGTATAGAGTTTGTTGTATGGAAAGAGGTACTTGAATATGGAGAAGATATTTCCAAACAAGATTATCGAAGAACTGGATGAATATCACTCCTACGAAGGTCTGACCCAAACGTAGGGAAGGAGAATATAAACCATATACCTGAATACTTTCAGATCATGAAAAAGGATATGGGACAAATATGTTAAGGATGTCTATTTTTGCGGATCCCTACATACTGTCATTTAAGACAAATAAGGAAAAAAGCGGCATTATTTCCAAGAATGAAGATACCACTATCTGACAAACCCATTAGGGGGTTGAATTATGAAGGGCCACCTAAGGGCATTGGCTGCGTAGTCAAATAAGAGTATCTTTTGGCTAACAATTCTGTTATGTAGACTATTTATTCAAGGCCGCTTATGGGCACGTGCTACATAGTCAGGAAAAAGAACTCTTAGAAGTTTGACATTTTTGTGACTAGAATTCATTAAAAGGGTTATGAGGATATGAAAATATTTAAGGTTAGGATTATGACACATAAAGATGGATATTTTTCAATGTATATAGAGATACACAAATCAATGCTAACCATAATCATGTTGTGGCTGGGTCCTGAATTGAAATGTTGGAATTCACTACGTATCCCATAAGGATGAAAATCAAGCCATACATATTTCTTTAAACTACAATTTAATGTCATGTGGGACAAAGGATTAGAGATCTTTGTTTAGGGTCATAGAGCTTGGACCATTGTAAGAAATACATAGTGTGTGTTTTCATGGGGACTTTTCAGCCAAGGGACTGAATGTGGATTTTGGGGTTAGGCCCAAAGACTTAGGGCTGGATTCGAGGGACACTCGAATGTTCCTACGTATCCCATAAGGATGGGAATCAAGCCCACGTAGTTCTACAAATACCCTTTGTACAAATTTGGTTCATACATATGAAGGGTGAAAGGGGACTTTAGAACAATGATGGTTTAACCCAAGATAAAAGGTTTGGGTGTTGCCATGTATGCATGTAGTCTTTTAAATAAAACATGATTGAAAAATCAATGTAAATAATGGTTCCCTCTCAGGTGACGGGATCAAAGAATATTGTAGTTTATTATCATACTGGACAAAAGTGTTGTATATTTTAACGTCATATAACAAGGACGAATGTGAACCAATGTAAAGATATTGATTCTAGGGGTGGTTTCACGAATCAACATCGTATGAGATGGAGGTGAACCGATGTGAAGAGATTGGTTTTGGGATTTAACCTTGGGAGGTTGCCTACATACCGAGCCTAGAAGGCAAGGATCAAAGTCCGTGTAGTTCAATTAAACAATGAATTAATGATCAAGTTGTTCTTCGGGAAAATGACCTAAAAATGATGTTGGGACTTACACATGGTTAGTATCCCAGAGAGAGTGTTAGGGTTGAGGTTTTCTCTAAGCTCACATGAGTCATACTCGGTGTGAGAAACAAGAGGTAGCAACAACCTTTAAAATACATAGTTTAACGTCATGTAGGATGTATGAAGGGACTATTCAATTTAAAGTCTTGTAGTTAGGACTATTGGTGCCGTATAGTTTAGTGTCATGTAGCAGGGACAAAAGTACAGTTTACTGTCATGTAGGGCATATCACAGACTTTCTGTATAGTTTAGCGTCATGTAGTTAGGACGATAGGGACAATAGAGTTTACCGTCATGTTGAATGAAAGGGGGACTGTGCATTTTAATGTCATGCAGTGAGGAGAAAAGAGTACACCATTTAACGTCATGTTGGACGCATTGGAAATTTTTTCCCGAGATTAGCGTCATGTTGGATGAATGTGTGAATAGTTTAAGGTCATATGCATGGACCGTGGATGGTGCAGTTTAATGTCATGCTAGACAAAAGTGTAGTTTAAAGTCATGCAGGACCTTTGATTCTTATGTAGTTTAATGTCTTTCCGGACGTAAGGGAATTCTATATAGTTTAGTGTCATGTAGTTAGGACATTACAGTTTAACGTCTTGCTGGACGTAAGGGACTCACAAATAGTTTAGGGTCATATGCATGGACCATTGATGATGCAGTTTAAGGTCATACATGACATAGTTGCAGCTTAAGGTCATACTGGACCATTTAAGGAACTTTTTTATAGTTTAACGTCGTGTGGGACGAAGTTGCAGTTTAAGGTCATACTGGACCATTACTGTATAGTTTAACATCATATAGAAAGGGCGAACTGGTGCTCCACAGTTTAGTTTCATGTTGCAGGGACAAAAAAGGCACTTTGCAGTTTATAAAAAATACTTCTTCAAAAATCTGGCATTAGTTGGAGTAGTGATGAGTTCTCCATCCATTGAGATTAATGAATAAGCTCCATTGGAGTAGACCCAATGTATTGAATAAGGTCCTTCCCATTTTGGCTCAATCTTGGGAGGTTTCTTTCCTGATATCATTGGAGTTCTGAGAACTAATACCAATTCCCCCTGAGTGAATGAACGAAGACGAACTTTTTTGTTAAAAGCTCATGCTATTCGATTCTGATAGACTTCCAAGTGGTGGAAAGTGCACAATATTTTCTCATCTAACCATTCCAATTCATTTTATCGCTTTTGAGATTTCTCAACTATAGATGACTGATCGCAAATGGCTACTCTCAGTGAGGGTAATTAATCTTCAATGGGCAAGACGACTTCCGTTCCATATACCAATGAATATGGAGTTGACCGAGTTGTAGTGCGGGTGGTAGTTCGATAAGCCCATAAAGCATGAAAGAGTGTATCAGGACAGGACTTCTTATCTTTATCCACCATCTTTTTCATTATATTTGAAAGAGTCTTGTTAAAGGCTTCTATCTGGCCATTGGCCGCTGCATGATATCGAGATGAATGGTTGGATTGGATGTTGTATTCTTGATACAACTTCTTCACCTCAGATGAACAGAAATTGGTGCCATTGTCCGTCAATATGGTATGAGGAACACGAAATCTAGTAATGATGTTAGACTTTATGAAGCTAAAAACACATTTAGAACTGACTTCCTTGAGAGTTATTAACTCTGCCTATTTGGAAAAGAAGTCAGTAGCAGTAAGAATGTACTTAAACTGCTTGGCCGTAGCCGAAGGGTAAGGTCCCACCACATCCATCCCCCATGTAGAAAATGGCCACGAGTATTTAGGTGTATGAAGCAACTCTGGAGGTTGATGAATGACATTGGCATGTAATTGGCATGAATGAAACTTCTTTGTAAAATCAACACAATCTTGTATCATTGGAGTCCAAAAGTATCTAAGCCTGTGAATTTGATCAGACAATCTATGTCTGGACTGGTGGGCACCACCGACTCCTGCATGCACTTCTTTCATGACAACCATTGTCTCTTCACCATCAATGCATCTGAAGAGAACTCCATCAAAACCACATTTGTAGAGAATTTTCTCTAGGTTATTTGGGATATCATAAAGAGTAAAATTAACCACACGTCACCGGATTTGTTCATTCTCAGCTCTATCAGGTGGAAGTGTTCCATTTTGAAGGTATTCCCTGATAGGTGACATCCATCTTGTAGTATGACCATACGGTTCAGGAATGGAACTAATTTCATTAATTTCCTCTGTTCTAATTTGAACATAAGTTGAAATTGCATGACGGTGGGCAATATTGATTGTTGTCTTGTCCCGATTTGGATCTGCCAGAGCTGTGGCTATATTAGCCAGCGCATCCGCTTGAGCATTTTGTGATCTTGAGACATAAGAAAATGTTGGTTCTGATGGAAATTCCTCCATTAAATCTCTAACGTAATCATAAAAAGGTATTAGTTCTTCTTTTCTTATGGAATAATCCCCATTGACCTGTTTGATTACCAGGTCTGAATCACCCTTCACCTTTAAGTGATTCACTTGTGCTTGAAGTGCTAATTCCAAGCCTGCGATAAGAGCTTGGTATTCGGCTTCATTATTGGTACCACCTTCCCACAATAAGAAGGAATAAGGTAACACTGCCTTTTCTGGAGAAATGATCACAATTCCTAAGCCAACTTTGTTGAATTTAGGATTTTCCATTTTCTTCCATGTTGGACTTCTAGAAGCACCATCAAAATACACTTATCATGCTTGAGGACTTTCTTGAATAAGGAAGACTTCCTCATCAGGGAGTTCAATATCTGAAGACGTGTCTTCCACTGAAGGGTGTTCATCCAGGAAATCATCCAGAGCTTGGCCCATTATTGCCTTTTGAGACACATACTGAATGTCAAATTGCTGCAAAATAACTAGCCACCTTGCTAGATGTCCTGTAAGCATTGGATGACTAAGGATGAATTTGAGCGGGTTATTGCGAGATACCAATTGGACCTTGTGATGTTGTAGGTAGTGTCTCAACTTCCGAACTACAAAGATTAATGCCAGGAAGCACTTCTCAATACTTGAATACTGGGTTTCTGCTTCAAGCATAGTTCGACTGAGATAGTAGAGACTGTTTTAATTCCCAGCATCATTCTTTTGAGCAAGAAAGGCACCCAATGATCTCTCTAGAGCTATCATGTAGAGGATAAGTGGTCTTCCTTCAACAGGTGGCATGAGTACCGGTGGACTCAAGAAGAATTTCTTGAGAATATCAAATTCTTCTTAACATTCTTCAGTCCACTGGTAAGTGACTCATTTCTTCATCAATTTGGTAAAAGGAAATCTTTTGCCTGCCAAATTGGCGATGAAACACCGAATATAGCCTAGGTGTCCTTGAAGTACTTATAGTTCTTTCAAATTTCGAGGATGTGACCTTCCAAGGATTGATTTGGTCTTCTCAGGATCAAATTCAATACCACGATGGCATACAACAAATCCGAGAAATTTTCCTGAGGTTACTCCAAAAGCACATTTTAAGGGGTTCATCTTCAAATTATGTTGTCGAAGCTTTCCGAATACGACTTCCAAATCAGCCAAGTGATTAGAATGTTGTTTGGATTTAACCACCAAATCATCTACATAGCATTCAACAAACTTCCCTAAGAAGGGTTTGAAGATACGATGCATGGCATGCTGATATGTTGCACCATCATTCATTAAGCGAAAGGGTATTACCCGGTAACAAAACACACCCTGAGGGGCTTTGAAGGCTGTGGATTCCTCATCTTATGGGGCCATTTGGATCTGATTATATCCATAATATCCATCCATGAAGGAAAGTGCTTCATATCCAGCTGTTGTATCAATTAAAAGTTCTGTAATCGGAACTGGGAAATCATCTTTAGGACAATGCCGATTAAGATCTCTAAAATCGATGCAAACTCTAATTTGTCCATTCTTCTTCTTTACAGGGAAAATATTATCCAACCACTTGGGATACTGATCTTCTCTGATGAAGTTAGCTTTGATAAGCTTATCCACTTCAGCTTGAATTTTAGAAGCATAAGTTGGGTGTGTTCTTCTCGCGGCTTGTTTAAATCCTTGATGTTCTTCTGGTAAACCCAAATGATGAGTAGCAACATCAGGATCTAGCCCGGGCATTTCTGTATAGTTCCACGAAAAAATATCTCTATTTATCTTTAGAAAAGAAATATACATCTCTTGCTCTTCAAGGGTCATGGCCGTACTAATTAAAGTGGGGCATGAATCTTCCTTTGTACCCGGATTTATTTCTTTGAGTTCATCCACAGTGGTAGAGATACCCTCTTCAAAAGCTGGAGGAGCATCTCTGAGATCTTCCTCTTATTCTTCATCATGTGTTATTTCTTCCATTTCTACTTGCATATTAGATGACAAAGCATAATTTTCATGATAAGAAGAGATGTCAAAATTTGCACATTTTGAAGAGGAAGCTTCCATTTTTGACCCTATTGATGATGAACAGTTTTCTTTGGGTAATAAAGAGGAAATGATGGATTGAGAATTAACATCATTGTTCACCTCCGATGTTTCTATAACTTCTTCTGGCATAATTGGAGAATCATAGACTTGTTGGATTTCAGTAGATGAAATGAAGACGTCACCATTTGTAGTTTCATTACTTCTTGGTGGGTTACCCATTTCTCCCATGTTGTCTGGCTCGATTGTCGTAATTGACATTATGGATCCTTCCATAAGAGTATTTTTATTTGAGTATACCATTTCAATTTTACTGATAGGCAACACATAATATTTACTCACATGTGTAAATGGATTTACTGGAATCTTCTCCAAACCATATGGAGCATTAACTTTGGTAATTTCCTTTATTGTTGACTTCTCCTTTCCCTTCCTGTGATAGAATTCCACCTCAATGTATTGAGAATCACATGTCTTGAACGGGGCCTTATCACCATACAATGTCCCAAATTGACCATTGAAACAATATTTGAGACGTTGATGGTATGATGAAGGGATAGCCGCATGTTGATGCAGCCAAGGTCTTCCAAGCAAGATGTTGATGGCTGAGTCTTGATCAACAACCATGAAATCTGAATTGGATACAAGATCTCCAAACTGAGTTCTGAGTGTAACCTCACCCAGTGGATCTTGTTCATTTTAATCATATCCTTATAAAATCATGGTAGAAGGAGATAAATTAGATTCTGTGAGGCCCAATCGACGAAGTGTACGAATGGGCATGAGGTTGACTCATGAACCATTGCCAATGAAAGTTCTTTGGACGTCTATACCATTTACCTTTCCAGATAAATACAAAGGTCTGATATTCCCATGCACAACATCATCTTCATCTTTATCAATAAAAGATATTATTGCATGGCATTCTTCAAGATTATTCTCTATGTGATAGACTTCAGCTGCAGCAATTTCATTTTCAAACTCCTAAGGTCTTGACAAATCCTTGATGAGTGCTTCCTGAGGATCTTTAGACAGATTCAAAGCTTCCAGAATTGATAACTTGGATGGTACTTGGGCCAAGTGTTTCAATATATCATACTTTTCATCCAGAGGTCTGCGTTTCCCAACAGGAATATGTGATTTAGCAGGTACCTTGGAAGCAGATTCTTTGGAAGTTGATGCATCTTGTATTGGGATAAGAGTTGGCAACATCTTTGGTTTTGGAAGATCAGACTGATTAGATCCATTTACCTGCTGAGAGGAAGAATATGGAACCTTCAATCGGTCTTCCAAAATAACTGTGCCAGGACTGAATGTGCTATTGGTAGAAGAACATGCTTGTTCTTGATGAGCTTGCTGAAGCGCTCTACCACGAGTTTCTGCTGTATACATAGTTCTAGCAGGGGTAAAATTGGGGTAGTGGCCTCTGAAAGATCCACGTCTTCCCATGTATCCTTAACCTCTGAAACTTCCTATGATTCCCTTGTTTGATACAGGGAATTCAGGCTCATCAAAATTGAAACTGCGACTGGCATATGGATCTGTTAATTGAATCATATTAACAGAGCCAAAGATTAACTCTTCGTCTGATGAAGACTCTGCCTGATTAGCCTGTTTAGGCTATTCCGTTTTGTGGGGCGGTGCCCGTGGCTTTGAAGTAGATGGCATGAAGTCCGCCAAAGTCAAAGATAATTTAGGCTTTGACACATACTCATCCTCGTCTGATTCTTTTTCTTTCTTTGAAGCATGTTATTTCTTTGAGGACTTTCCCTCTGAGAAAGAGGTTTTTGCCGAAACATTCATGGCAGAAGACACAATTGGTTTCTTTAATTGTGTTCGCAAAATAGCATGAGTTTGATTGATTATCTTTCTGACCATCCAATCATCATACTTCTATGCATTTTTTCTTTTGACTTATTTCCATTCACCTTCCTCCTTTGGAACTGTAGCAGTAACACATGCTACCTGAGCTGAAGAACCTTTCAATTTGACTTGTCCCGAGTCGACCATCTTTTGCAGGAGGTCTTTGAAGACAAAACACTCCTGGATGGGGTTCCCCAACATTTGATGAAAAGGGAAATAATTAGTATGTTCTTCATCTCCTTTCTTGTTTGGCCTCTTGGGTTTTGGAAATTGAACCAAATTATTTTCACAGCTGAAATGAAGTAACCAGGAACTTGTTCATTTCAAAAAGAGTATGTTTTTCTCTTCAAATCCTCAAATTGTTTTCGTCTTTGATCTCTTTGATCATCCGGATGAAACGACCTTTGTTGTTGGCGCTCAGGAGGTGGAGCCCTTCGAGAAGATGAAGGTTTTGAAGTAGAAATAGCTACATGTGCTTGTTTAAGCATAACAATAGCAGTTTCTGCTTTACCCATAATCCTTCCTGGAGCTGATGGAATTACACGAGATTTAGCCTTAGCCTGTATAAGGGATTCTTCAATCTGCTGAGCGATTGAAGAACAGTCTCAAAACCCTCCTATGTATTTCATAGGGATTAATGGTGTGCGTAATTCGTCACACAGATTTGCCACACAGATTGGAAACAATTCTTCTTGAGGGAGTGCTAAACTCAAGGAATATGTTAAACCCTTCTAGCGAGCAATGAAATCCGAGACTCTTTCATTCTCCATTTTCTTACAGTTTGTACGATCGAAAACTGTTGTCTTTGGCAAAGTTGAGATCAACTGAAGGAGAAATTTTGGCGAAGATCCTCCCATCCAGTAATTGACCGGGATTGGAAGCTTGTATACCAAACAAAAGCTGGTCCTTACAAGGTTCGCACGAAGCATCTAAGTTTCACTGCTTCTTGCTGCTCTGGAGTTCCCATCATAGGATTGCAACAAGATATGTAATGCGTAAAATGATGTTCAGGATCGCCTGATCCATTGAAAATAGGGAATAAAGGATTCCCAAAACTAGATGGAGGAGAAATTGAATCTACCCATTCAGGGTAAACTTTCTTTTCTGGTTGAACTTGCGCACGTTTCCCTTCCCTAGTTTCTAATTGAGCTGTTAATGACTCAATAGTAGTTATTAACTTTTGAGAAACATCTGTTTGAACTTGGACTTGGGTAGGTGCAATGAATGGAGCTTGAACAGATGTGGCAATTTGTGCTGCAACTTATGGTAGCACTACCAACTGTTGTTTCACTTGACCCGTAGGATTAGACCTATGAGGGTGTACTGAGAGAAGAGGATATTGTTGATCCATCTCAGCAGCTGCAACAAATTCTTTTGGCTGACTGACTAAAGCATGCTTATGAAGAAGACTACTCTAAAGTATTTCTGCATTCAACCTTCTTAATTCCTTCATTTCTTCCTCCTATTGTGCAAACCATTTCTCTAATGAGAGCGATTGACCTTCTCCAGAGGAAGGATATGTAACCTGGTTCTTTCCCTTCCCTTTGTTGGATCCTTTTCAGAGAGGGGGAAGTGGGTTACTCGAAGGATTACCTAGGTTCTGAGTAATCCTTTGACTTCGTGTACGCACAACTTCTTCATTTGTGTCAGTGCATACATCTTATTGAGCAGAAACCTCTTCATCTGAGTCCCCTGAGTGAGCCTCATTTGGTGCATCAACAACAACGACATTGATGGCATTGATTGATGCATAACTCATTGCATCCATTCTATCAGCATTTCTGTGATATTGTCTTCTTCCATGTCTTTGATGAGATGTTTCCTTTTGTTGATTCGATCCCTAAGGAACTTCTTAATGAACCGTAATTTGGAGGGAATCTCGTGATAATTTGTCTCTTCATTCCTCTTGAGGTTTCTTCCCCAATCGAGAAAAGACCGACTTTCTCTGAGGAGGGGATTGATGATTTGAAAAATTCCCCAGTCCAGTGGACTAGGGCTGTTCCTGTTGTTCACGCTCAACTCCTCAGAACCTATTTGTTGATTCGAGGGTTGGTTAAAAAGAGTCCCCATTCTGGTAAGCTGGGGTGGCTCTTGACATGCTATTTCTGAGACTTTCTTAAAAGCTCTCTTGATCTTGCGAACCTTAGTCCGAAAATTAGCTAGATGTATTAACATGTATCCACTTTTATCACTCGGTTCAAAAGACAATTGAATGATTTCTGACACTTCTGTCACTTGGTGATGTGCTTGCTCCAAACGAGAGGCCTCTTTAAAATTCTTTTTTGCTTGATGCAAGAGTAATTCAACAAATTGTTCTATGTATTCTTGATTTTGAGAGGAACTAGTTGAAGCATGTTCTTAGGAAAGATTTTGATTACAAACAAATCCCATTGACTGTGGCCGGTTATGGGCAATAACATTGCATGAGACCATTTTCAGCGGGCTTTGTTGACTGGAGAGCACTGTGAAATGTAGTTCTCCAGGAACACCCCACCCTCTGACATGAATACTAGATAGGGCATTGGCAATTAACTAACACAATCTACTTAGTGCGCCAAGGCATGAACGTTGAAGGGATCTCTGCTGCTTTTCAGCCTTCGGAACGAGAGACTGATAGAGATTCCAAATAAATCTGATGTTTTAACCCTTCTATTATCATAAGATGATTTTCATATTCATCATAAGATAATACCTTCTTCTTCAATTGATAAATATTTTTCCATATGTCGAGATGAATATCATGGATTCCATCTTCCATCAACATATTTGGAATGTCATACTGAGAGTCATTCAGAGGCCAAAACATGACTGGTACTTCACCTTTTGCTAGTTGTTTTCTCATGTTTAGCGTTTCCTCTTTATCATTAAATGAATATTCTTCTACATGTTTTGACCAGAGATGGTGTTTCCTTGTTGCTTCATCGGATTCAACAAGATTGGTAGAGAAATCATTGATCAAACTAGAAGATGCATGACTTAGGGGTGGTTCGGAGAATGACTTACACCCTGGGCTATCTTCTGATTGAGAAAGTATTTCACCTGCTAGCGATGAAGCATCAGACATGACTGGTTTCGCATTTGCATGTACCTCAAGATAAGAGGGATTTCTCGGCACTACATTGTCCACTGAAGCATTTTCTGGGAAATGTGCATCACTACTGCGGAGAGGACTTTCGTAGTGAAATTCATCATCATGGGGAGGACCACCATAACGGGTTACAACAAAAGATGAGATCTCTTGCTCCTTGGACTTCTGACCACACAGAGGGTTCCTGTGGCTCTCATCTGAAGATGAAACATCAAGATCGACCGAATTTTCATGAAGAAAGACATCATGAGGAAGTGTCTGTTGAAGACCTTCGGAATTAATGTTCCCACTATTGGGAAATGAGGGAGTAGAATCTTGAATTTCAATAGATAATTGTCTGAGGGATTCAAGAACTCCAGCATCGAGCAAGTCCTTGTTACAGATTGGCTCTTGATATCCTGACTGTGCTGGGCGGGTCTTTTTCTTAGACGCGTTCTTACTCGCCTTGGAAACCACTTGTTAATGAAAGTGGCTACTCTGAGCAGGTGAATATGCCTGATCAAGAAATATGTCCAGGTTAGGCTGACGATCTCTACTCAAATCAGGTGTATGTGCCTGATTTGGTTATCCGTATGATATAGGGGAGTATGCCCCACAACCCTCTTGGACGGGAACAGATGTGTGTGTCTGTTCCGGAGTGAAATGTTGATGTGTCACTCCACTGGAAGGGAGAGATTTATGTGTCTTTCCTTGAGATGCTGCTGAAGTTGTTATAATATCCTGGCAGGCATCCAAAATATGAGCAGGGATTTTCTTCTGCTCTTTCACCATTGATAGAATATGCTTGGTGAATTCAGCTGCCGGAACAGGAATATACGTCCATTCCGTGCTTGGAGCAGGTGTATGTGCCTGCTCCTGTCCTCCTTTTCCTGTCAGTGAATCCTGGTAGTACTCTTGTGTGGGGGTAGAGATTTGAGTCTGCTTCCTATTTGTTATCGGGGGTTTCTGACTAACTTCTCCGAATGCTACCAAGCGAGACTGTTGGTAGGATTGATTAATACCAGCAGGTGTGTGTGCATGCTGATTTCACTTCACCAATCGTGGTTGAAGAGCTCTATCATATGTAGTCAGATGATCCTGCTGACTAACTGATGATGTATAAATAGGTGTATGTTCCTGCCTATAGTACTCCACCGGAATTGCCTGGCGGGATTGGTGTGATGCTGCCAGACAAGTCTACTGGATAGCGGAATTAAAATGGGAAGGTGTATGTGCCTGCTCGTTGCTTTCCACCAAGTTAGGCTGGTGGACTTCTCCGGAGATGGTAGAGATGAGAACCTTCTCACTATTGACTGGATTTCACCTCTGGTGGTTCTTCTTGCTTGCTCAGGTTTGAGGAACCTGAGCCGAACTCCAGGAGTCGGTACCCTCATCATGTTGAGGGCACACCGCCGCACGAGTCTGGCGGCGATTATTGGTGGGAGCCCTCAGGAAGGACTACTGTTTGTTTTAATTAAGGTCCTTAGGGACCTGCTCATTCACCTCCCCAAAATAAGGGAGCGAATGGTGATTGAATTTGGGGGATAACGACCCGAAACGGTTAGAGACGGTAGTCAGCACCGCCTGCTTTTTGATCACTAGTCGTCGTTGTCCAGACGACCGATGTGAGTTGTTCACTTTGAGGGCTTGTCGGGCATCCTCCAGAGTTGGGATGGTACCGTGTTGATGGTACTCCTTAACTAGCGCATTTTATACCCAGTGTTGAAGACACTGAGTAGGTGATGTCATCCTCAGAGCGGATGACGATCCAGGAGGAGTAGCAGTAGTGGAATTTGCGGCAGTAGTATTCACAAGTGTGCACTTAAGAGAAACCATTCTAGAAATGCAGAAGATCTTGGAAAAGAGTTCCATTTTGATATAACAGATGTAATCAAGATAAATTCAGCTACTACATCTTTTGGATGAGCACATATTTCAATGATTGTTTTTGTTGGCCCTCTCATTTATTTTTAAATAAGGTCCTAACAAATAGGTAAAACATCATTTTAAGTTGGTTAAGGATTCATGTCGGGTTCACCATTTTTGTTTCCCTCGGAATTCGGGGATGACCGCCTTTGATGGGAGGTTCAAACGTTCTGATTGGTTTCTAATGGGTTTGTTCGTAGAACCGGAAACATCCAATGATTCCACATCCATTTGGACCTACTTTCCAAAGGTAGGTGCTCATTAGTTTGTGGACTGATGAGGATTATGAATTTACATTGGTCAAGAGGATGGGAGGTTGGACTCATCACACCTTTTTGAGGGGAATTATTGTCTATTCCGGGACTCTCTTTATAGATTTGAGTTATGTTCATGAATCATTATTACATTACCAAGTATAAAATGATCTTTCCTTTAGATCTAACAATCAATGATAAAATATGTATGAAACTTAGAGAATCTTTTATATGTATTCGAGGTTCATCACTAATAGAGAATCATCTGTATTTATTTAAAGATTCTTGGTCAATGGTATCCTTCGACATATTTATATAAAAGTATCTTGGTCATTATGATAAACATGCTGGTTTCAAAGCCACTCAGTGGGGCACCTAAAGTATATTGTCATTCATAAGGACATGTATTATTTCAGAGTTGGGATCGAACCCGCAGATGGGCTACTTACATATCCTTTGTTTTTGGAAAAGGAATCAGAACCCACGTAGTTTGAGTAAGGGAGTATGATGTTTATGATTTAAGGCTCAAAGAAAGATGTCATAATTACATTTACAATCTAAGCTCATGTGAGTCATACTCGATGTGAAAAATAAGAGGTATTGGTAAAAATTAGGCAATTGTGCCATGAAAGATGCAATCCTAAGAAATAATGTGGGGCTTATGTAGGTATGACTGCCCAGATAAATGAAGATTAGTATTTACTTCAGGAAAGAAATCCAGGAGCATGGTCCATAAAGGTATATGTGCTTTAAGGAGATTTTTAATAATCTTACTTGGGGCTTACTCCTGAAAAGGAGGCCCAAATTAGGAGGGGAATTATGATTGGGTTTTACTCCTAAAAAGGAATCCCAAATCAAAAGGAATTATGACTGGTTAAGAGAAATTAAGACTGGGACTTACTTCATAAGGAGGAGGCCCATGTTAAATGGAATTGGAAATTAAGGGACTTGGGGCTTACTCTTAAGGAGGATGCCTAAATTAGGGGACTAGGGATAACTCCTAAAGAGGAGGCCCAGGTTAATGATTGTGACTGGGGCTTACTCCTGAAAAGGAGGCCCAGGTTAAAGATTATGACTGGGGCTTACTCCTGAAAAAGAGGCCTAGGCTAATGATTATGACTGGGGCTTACTCCTGAAAACGAGGCCCAGGTTAATGAGTTCTCTCATCTTAAAGGATGAGTTTGAATGAATGAAATCTCAATCTTTAGTGACATGAATATGTGTAAATCACTATGTTTTGAGGGATATTCCACAGAATTCTTTTCAGATAAAGAAGTCAAATAAAGAAATCACACCATAAATGGCTTTGAAGAGTGTCTTGAAGACTAAATCTTGAATAGGAGAGGTGGAATGGCTTAAGAGGGGTAAAATGGGCAAGAAGGGCACCCAAAAAGGCAGGGCCGTGCAAGTCCTAGTAGGCGCATAGGTACTGCGTGGGCGCACAACTATTGGTCATGCAGGTATACTTGCGCGACACTTTGGGTACTTGCGCGGTGTTCAACCAGTAGGGTAATACTTGAGAGACTTTTGATTAAAGCCTTTATAATCTTCTTGAGGTTCTTCTAGAAGAGGGGAGCACAAGTTCTATTGAAGGAGTAAGGCGGCGCGCAAGTGTGGACACTTCCCTTAAGGGCTGTCCACCTAGGCGTGCAAGTGTTGATGAGTTTCAACAGTTAGGCCTTACTCCCCCTCTTTAGATCTTCCGTTCAAGGTAAGAAATTACCTTAGAAGTGTTCCGAAAGCATTGAGAAGAGACTAGGGTGTTGGGAACTCAAATATGAGTTTCTGGAAAAATTCCTCCTGAAATAGGGGGCCCACAGGGTCTATTTATAGGCAAGAGAAGACCCCGAGTGGTTATCTTTTAGGTCGCACAAGTCACTTGCGCGACCATAATGCGTCGCGCAAGTGGACTTGCGCGACTATGAGGGAACTTGCGCGACCTAGGGGCAAAGTTCTCCTTGTTCATCCCTTTGTCGATTTTTGATGTTTTCTTCAAAGGTATAATGACTTTGATCTCAGATATTCCCCTTTTCCAATATTTATATTCTGTGACGAAAGGAGCGTCAACACTATTTTAGAAAAAATATTAATTTAAGCCTATTTGAAATCTATTTTTTATATATGTTACATCATTTTATAAAGAATCCATGTTTTGTCTTAAAATTTGAAAATTAAATTCCATAACATGTTTTATTTAAACTAATATCATAATAGTAAATTTTTATTGTTTTTATTATGATACACTTGGTGAGACCCTATTGGGATATATGGATCAAACCCTATATTTTCCTATTGTATTTTGTAGTTTACTTATACTAGGTCCAAGAAAAGGGAATGTTCTACTGGGAGTTAGTGGATATACTTTATCCTTTCGACCATGGAGTGATGTTGGTGACTGGTGGATCCATTTTCTTCATGTTACAGATGATTCATGAAAATTTTTATGGTTTTATGTGGTCATCTTAGGATGATATTCCATTGGTATGTTTATATTTCTATTGGGAACTATTTTACCTATTTTTTTGGTACTGTATCCCAATGGGAGTGCTGATCATAGTGACTTGTATCTTTTATGATCCTTTGTTGTGGAAAATTAATTTTACATTAATTTCATATGGTGATAGATACTAGTCACTAGCCCATAGGGATCTAGAATTCCCATAAGGTTTTTTTTGTGCTGGATTAGGTTTTAGGGTACTAGTGTATCTAGGTAGGTTCATGAAAAAGTTGCATAATATGTACAAGTTAAGGAAATTTTATTGATGTCAGTATGCACTTTGTTATGTCATGATGGGACATAAGAGGTTGTTTTGAATGAGTGTATTCACTGCTATCATCGTAATGATATCTAATACACCTTGGTTTTTTAGGAAAAGTGATTACGGGGAATGTTTTGAAGTGATTCTAGTATTTTCCCTTTATTGATATGACTATGATGAAGTCCCAATCAATGATTTATGATCGATTGAATTGACATTCCAGTAACTCTTATCTAATTTGATAATTCTTGTATCCATTTTTATTTCATCAATTTTTTCTATTTATGTTGTGTAGTATCATTCCTCTTAGAAGACGTGTTAATATACCCCAATAGGTAGTTTATGTTGAACCATAGTTAGATAATCCTCCAGTGGACTAGAACCTTGTTGATATGGTGGTGTAGGCTTTCCAAGATCTAGGAGAAGTACATTCACTCATTCTCAATCAAGAACCGATAGTGTAACCTCAAAGTGATGAATCTTCTGATCATGCTCAAGAGTTATTTCACCAGAATTCACCTTCTTCCCAAGGCTCTAGTGATCCTTAAGTGGTTAAGGACTAGTTTAAAATGATAATGTTTCTCTTTGATTTATTGGAAATGTCTGATTTGATTAAAGTAAAATTTCAAATATTTATGATGGAAGGTATTAAAATGATATGGTGGGATTTAATGGTTATAAAAAAGAAGAATAATGTTTTAGAGTAGAATGAATTTCATGTTCATTTCATAGATCGGTTTTTTCCAGAATCTTTGTTCTTGGTGAAATCGATAGAGTTTCTCAAACTCCTGTTGGGTGAAATGTTTGTGACGTAATATGAAAACAAATTTTCAAAGCATGTTCAATTTTATCTTCAGATTGTGACTAATGAGATGTTAATTTCCTGAAGACTTTATATGGGTCTTCAAATAGGTGTTCACTCTCCATTTTTTAAATTCTATATTTTTAAGCTGATGTTATAGAAAAAGAATTGATGATTGAGCTTGAACTTGCTTGCACGTTACAGTTGGTGGGAGTTCCTTTTTCTCACAGTGGAAGTTATATGAGTTAAATTAAATGTAATTGGATTGTGATGAGTATATTTATATATACAAATATAATTAATCCTCTATAAATCGTGCAATTCATAGAAGAGGCCCATTGATACTCTTCTAGGGTAGAAGAGTTGGGTGCTCAAAATTGGGTTGCACTGAGGAACCCATGATTTATGGTTCATGCGGTCATTCCGACCACCTATAGAATTTATTCCATATATCTTCTTCTCTTCATAGCTACATGATCTCACCTTCACCTAAAAGTACTTTGGTGAAATCATATGCTTCAATATCCATGGGGTTTCGACCATAGGCATCTGAAACAAAGATTATTCATGTAGTAGAAGAGTCTTCTGAGGAAGATGACAAAGGTCCAGTGATCGTGGGAAGTAACATCACTATAGATTTATCATTAGGGAATCCTTTATTTTATTATAATTAATCTCACTTGTTTATATCTACTCGTACTATGAACATAATAAATTTTCTTATATATATTTTCTCTTTTGTGATGGATATTACTAATCACTTTATGAAAAAGAGAGAAAATGGTCTCTATTATTCTGATTTTTTAATCTCTTTATTAGAGTTTGAGTTTACATGAAATTTTATGCTTATTTACATAAAAATTATTTAAATCATTTTTAGTTTGAATTAACTAATTTCTAATAAGGCCCAAATTGATTGTTATCTTCTATGGGTCACTATTACTACACTCGATGGGTTGTGTTGTGTCTTTTAGGAAGAATGGGCCTAAAGTCTAGTAGATATAAACCATCTATTAAAGATTTGGGAAGAGTAATATCAATGTTTTAATTTTTACTTTGACTGAGAATATTTTAGTGATGATCACCCTCCACTCATCTTCGAGTTTCATGATGTGTATCCTTATGATTTCTATTATCTTCCATTGGAAATAAAGGTATAGTTATCTACAAATTTAGTACTTGGTACTCATCCAGTATCTATTTCTTCATACTACATGGAACTAGTAGAGTTAAAAGAGTTAAAGACCTAGTTGGATGATCTGTTAAAGAAAGGATTTATATGCCTATGGGTGTCATCTTGGGTGACACATGTTTTCTTTTCAAAGAAAACTGATGGGACACATTTTTATTGTGTTGTTTACAGAAAAATCAATGGAGTTATGGTAAATAGAAATTATTAGTTATAATGGATTTTTGGTTTGTTTGATTATTTTAAGGGAAAGGTGGTTCTCAAAGATTAATCTTCAATCTGGTTATCCACAATTTAGAATAAATGAATCATGCTTTCATAAGACATCCTTAAGGAGAATATATTTTCATATTGTGTATCATGTTATGCCCTTCATCCTAACAAATTATCCTGTGGTCTTTTTGGTTTTGAAGAACATAATTTTTCATGAGTACCTAGAAATGTTTTAGGATGTTTTCATGGATGCTATTTTGGTTTATGAAAAAACATAGGAGGATGTTACTATATGGGTTAAACCACATAATGATATTCACATACAGAGCTTCTTTGGGATGGCAGGGTACATCAACAGGTTTGTCAAAGAATTTTCAAAGTTGGATTCTCTGATGAACACTCTAAATTGGAAGGGTGTAAAGTTATTGGGGAATGATTTTTTTTATTTCCACTATTTATCTAAAATGTATTTCAACTTAGACACTAGATTTGACTTGTTTACAAGTTGATTAGGGATATGTGGTCTTTTTCGACACATTATGTTTGGGTATGGGACATGTTCTTATGCAGGGTGATTACGTGGTGGCCTATTGATCTAGATTTCTTAGAAAACATGAGAATAATTATCCAAAAACGAGCTTTAAATAATAGTTATGTTGCATTCTCATACGATTTTATGGAATTAAATTTACAAAGAAAGTATTAATGATTATTTTGACCACAAAATCTTGAGTTATATATTCTATAGAAGGTATTTGAATCTTTGAAAGAGGAATTGGGTGGAGTACCTATAGATTTTTGAATATGATATTTTCAACACCTCGGGGAAGGAAAATATCATTGATGATTCCTTGAGAATGAAACATTTAAGCCATGGTATGAAATAATCATTTAAAGAGTGGAACTTGCTGTCTATTTATGAAATGTTTCATTTTGGAGATCAATATGAAGGATATGAGGTTTTCCTGACATGTGTCCAATTTACCTATACTCTTATCTAGATTATTCATCTATAACACCAACTTGATGATGAATTCCATATCATTGGAGAGTAAATTTATGGTGAGGATACCTTCCATGTTTTGAAGTTCTCTTCTAAGGTAATCTTATTTCTTTGGAAATAGTTTGTTGTACCCTTTCCCATAAAAAGGGATGAAATGGGGGATTGTCATAATTCATAGTGGGAGGTGCACCTTGGAACCAAAAAATAATTTTATGATATATGGAGATGATTTTGGTGTCCATGTATGAGAGGATACATCACTAATTTTTTTATCATTGTTATACCAGTCAACTGGTCAATGGTGAGCACTAAAGGCCGTCGAGTTTGCTTTATCCACTTTCGATGCTAACCTAGAAGTGGGATGAGATCCCTATGGAATTTATAGTTGGGTTTAAATATAACCCTTGGAAGAAGGCTATGATATGGGTTTTGATCGGCCGACTGAACAAATCGTCTCACTTTATACCCATTCCTGATAGAACCAATGTTTTGGAATTAGGACATTTCTTTGTGAAGTCTATTGTCAGATTACATGGATTTAGAACTAATATAGTATCAAATAGGGATCACCATTTTAATTATCTCTTTATGAGAAGCCTATATTAGGCACTTGGATTATAGGTGTGTTTGAGAATGACGTAACATCTGTAGACAGATCGACAAAAAGAATGAGTTATATAGATTATTGAGGACATTCTTAGTTATTGAATTTTTGATTTCAATAGTGCATCATATGTCCATTTTTGACTAGATTATTCTACTTACAATAATAATGAATATTATTTTATTTATATGGATCTTTTCGATTCATTGTATGTTCAACCTTGTAAGTCTTCACTGTGTTGGGAAGATATTGGTGAATGCTCATTGGTTGGACAAATTTTGGTCCAAGAGACAATAAAAAATATTTATTTGATTCATATAAGAATATTGATGGCATAGATACAGTACAAATATTATGTTGGTCTTCATAGGTTACCTTCAGAGTATTCAGTTGGTGAGTGGATGATCTTGAGAGTTTAATCTCAATTGGTTCATTAATTGATTGTGAAATAGTGGAAGCATGCGCGACTATTTGTTGGAACTTTTGAGGTAGTTGAGAAGGTTGGGAATTTGGATTACCATTTAGCACATCCACTATAGTTGACATTGATATGTAATTTTTTCCATGTATCAAAGCGTCAAAATTATCTTTTTGGGCCATCTCATTTCTTGAGTTGGTATGATCTTGATGTTGATCTCAATTTATCATTACTGGAGCATCCATTTAGAATTATTTATTTTGAGAATAAGGTAATTCATGGGAGGATGATACCTTTTTGTACGTATATTATGAAATCATGGTTATGATTCCCATGAGATATGGGAGCCTGAGAGACTATGTAGAGAGAATTTTCCTCCCTTATTTGAAGGGGATGTTTCTTAAGAGTCTTTCTGGGGACACAATTTCTTTATAGTGGGGAGGATGTAACATACCATTACAAAATTCCATATATTTATTTTCCCTTTTTTTTACCTCTATTGAGTTAGGTGTTTTTTGGGGTTATTACACACGAATTTTTAAAATTTTATTGGCCCAAGAGTCTATACATGTTTTGTGCATTATTAGGGAAAACTATGCGATTTCACACAAAAAACTATGTGCCCTGTTGTGAGCCACTTGAAGGGGATGGTTGGATTTTCCAAATAGTTTGTTCATCCATCTAGATTGAGAAACCATATACCATGAGGATTTTCATGGATTTCATACTATTTTAAAAAATTTGTCCTCCTATGAGAAATTATTTACCCTATCAGTAGGGGTGCACGATTAGGGTACATAGTTACCACTAACCGCGTGACCCCTACAAAAAACTATATTTTCATGTTTTTAATGCCCTAAAAATTTAATTATAAAAAATGAAACCCATATTTAAGATGCCTAACTACCCCCTTTGATCCTAACACAAATTATATGGTTGTGATGGATCTCTTGAGGCTTTTTGAATCATTTAAACCCTTTTCTTTACAGATTGATGTTATGTTGATCTTGTTTAATTTCATCAGGGTATGTAAATATCTGCTCATGTGGTTTATTTTAGTATACCTTTATCTCCTCCTTAGTAAGTTATTTATTATCATGTTATTGACGTATCTAGAATCAATTATTTGTATATTTATTATAGGTTGTTTTTCTTGATCTCTTTCATCTCATTATTTATTGGTTATCACATTGTAAGTGTTGTATTTGACCATGTGATAAAAGGTAAGTGGTTATACATGTATTTTCCATTCAATTGAAACCCAATATTTGTTGATTTATTTGTAAAAAAATTTAAATTAATTAAAAATAGATATTTTTAATGGATTGATCTTTCATTTTAAATGGGCATGTCAATTGTGAAATAACCCAATTTCAATGAGATTGAAATTATTAGGTAGATTTGTGAAAAATGGAGGATTTATTAGGAATTTTTTTGATTAAATGATTTGATGTTGAAATTTTAATATTTTTTAAATTTACATATGGTTTGAAATTGAATGAAATGATGAAAACCTAGGATTTGTCTTTGAAATGGTAAAGGCATGTTGAGAACTGAAATTAGGAAATTATATTTTCATATATTTAAAGATATTGATTGCCAATTTAGTCTATTGATTTATTTTTTGAAGAACATGTAAGCCAAAGAATTTATTATCTAACTATGACAATAATTATTGGATCTTGATCATATAGAAAATGCGATTATGATGATGGCACTAACTGAACCAATATCAGATTCATTTCCCATAGTGGTTACCCTAATGCGCTGTAGTTGGATTTCCCATAGTGGCTCCATGAATGGGATAATGAGTGAACACATTTCTATAGTTTTTTTGATAAATGAGAGTGTGAAAATATTATTACTAACAAACTAACATACAATGGGTCTATTTTTCATGGGGCTTGGTTTATTTTATTTGAGGACACATGTTGTTTATTAATTTAACTCTTTTATTCATTATAATTTATCTACATAAACCATTTTATATAAAATGTTCATTTAAGATGGGTTGAAATACATTTTGATATATCTTCTGAACATTGATTATGAAAGCATGTTTTGGTTTAAAACATTCAAATGAAATTCCATTTGATGTTTTTTTAAAACGATAGGAAAAATAGTAAATTGTTATGGTATTGGTTATGGAACACTTGGTGAGGTCCTATTTGTCTCTATAGATCATGCCATTCAATTAAATTTTGGAATTTTTACATTTTATAATGCCAAGTTTGAGAAAAGGGAAAGTGCCACTTAGAGGTAGTTGATTTAATTGATCCATTGGACCATAGAGTGATGATTGTGACCGGTGGAGTTTTTATACAAAATTAAATAAGAATTTTTAGACTTTCGTTTGGCTTGATGCTGTCATCATAGGATATTGTTTCTTAGGGTTAATTATCTTTCTGTTGGGTAGTATTTTACCTATTTTTTCTGGTACTGTCAACCATTGAGAGTGTGGATCATGTTGACCTGTATCTTTTATATTCATCTATTTAGTGTCAAATTTATTCTCCCTTGATGTTATATAGTTCCAGGTGTTATTTTCTAATTCATAGGGATCGAGAAAGCCCAATTGGGCTATGTCAAATCTAGGTTAGGTATCATGGTATCCACGTAAATAGGTTTGTTTGTGAAAAATATCCATAAAATACTTTCATAAATATAGCTTCCCAATATCTTTTGGAAATTTGGTATGTTTTTAAACCTCTATAAAACAATAACATCATTTTTTTCTTTATAAATATACCATTCATATCTCTATACACTTATTAAAAATGGGATAACATTGGGATTTCCATAAAATAATGGGTTATCCATAAATCCTAAAAAGTATTTACACATGATACAAATGAAACAAGTTATCATGATGGTCAATATTCATAGAATGGAAGCGCTAAAATTATGTTCAAAAATAATTTTACAGAAACATTGAAAAATAGAATTATATCATAAGTACTTGGTCAGCATGGGAATACTAAAATGTGGAAGAAACATAAGGCTTTTCATTATAAATCCAATTAAAGGATCACATATATGTTATAAAAAAATTATGGGAAAAGATTATCACATCATGAGTATATAATATTTGGAAAAATAAAAACTACATCATTCACTATAAAGACCAAAAATTTCCATGAAAATTTTCTTTAATTAAATGGAAATTTTACAGGTCCCCAAAAATTTACAGTGAGTGATTTCAATGCATGGTATGCCCAGAATGAATTTATGAACCTTTTACAGAAACATTGAAAAATAGAATTATATCATAAGTACTTGGTAAGCATGGGAATACTAAAATGTGGAAGAAACATAAGGCTTTTCATTATAAATCCAATTAAAGGATCACATATATGTTATAAAAAAATTATGGGAAAAGATTATCACATCATGAGTATATAATATTTGGAAAAATAAAAACTACATCATTCACTATAAAGACCAAAAATTTCCATGAAAATTTTCTTTAATTAAATGGAAATTTTACGGGTCCCCAAAAATTTACAGTGAGTGATTTCAATGCATGGTATGCCCAGAATGAATTTATGAACCTTTTTTCAGGTACGTTTAGTAAAAGTGCGAACGAGTTTTTCTAACTTTTAAACCGTTGCTCTGAATTGAAATCTAAGGGAACCGTTGAACTTGCAGCGTCAATTTTCTCTTAAGGAGTTATTCACCTTGATGATTGTTGGTCGAAGTTGAAAGATAATATTTTGGGTTTTTTCGTGAAGGTATAAAATAAAATAAAATTGTGTGAAATTTTATTTTTATATTATTTTGAAACCACTAGTGTGGATAATTCCCAGGTGGGGAGCACCTAAACTAAAACCTCCCATGAGAGGTTATGGTGGTGGGGACCACCTGAACTAACTTCCCATGAGAGGTTATGGTGGTGGGGACCACCCGAGGCTTGAAACCTCTTGAACTTCCTATTAATTGGGGAGAAACCTCTCGATATCCCCACTTAATTGTTCCAAACTTACCCCCACTTTATTATTCCAACCTATGTGATTAATTAACCCAATTTGAAATTGGGCCAACAATTAAATTGCAGAAACATATCACATTTTGGCTACTTTGAAAATTTGGTGGATTTGAGAGAGGAGAATTATTAGGAGGATTACAATTCTCCAATGAAGAAAGTTTCTCCAAAAAAGAATGCCGACTTCAACTCCTTCATCAGGATATCCTGCAATTTAGGACGTCTTCGACAACCATCCTTCCCTCCTCATCGACAACAATAAACAAACGAGGTAGGGGTTTACTACAATATGATTATCACTTTCCATGTTCTGCCCTTATAATTCTTTTGCGTGATGGGGAATGGTGATTGATGAGTATTGTAGGGAGGGTGTTTGATTATTTTCTTCTTCTTTACCAATTATTGATACCCTTGTTCTTGTTGAGCCACTTGCTACCACTCTAATGCTGAGAGTGCGAGCCAAAATAACATTTCTCATACTCTTCGTAATCCTTGTGATTAATTGTGCTGTTCTTTGGGATAGATGAGGATGGAGACCAACCATGAAGGGGCATTAAAATGACCACTGAATCCACCATTGACCTTGACGAAGGCGACAACGCTGCTCCACGACCTCTGTCGCCGCAGACTAGCCGTGCCGCCTCGGCCGAACAGCCGCAGCGACCTCATTGTGCCGCCGCGGCCGAACCGCCGCCACAACCTTGCCGTGACTTTCTGGCCGAACCACCACTGCGGCCTTACTGTAACTAAAGTTGGTAAACGGTCAGGTTGGATCGAGCAAAAATGCAACTGGGCCCCTGAGACTAAAAGGCTAATAACTGACAGACCAAACATCTGATTGACGCACTTTTTGTTGTGTTTATACCTTTATGACGTGGTGAACCTTTGAGATACTTCTTCATGGGACATCATGGTAGTTGGAGAATCGACCAGTGGATTGGGGAGAAGACTCTCCCAGAGACAAGCTAGCCTACTTTGGAATGCCAGTAGGTTTTTGTGACTTTAAGAGTTCTCCTAGCTATCCTGTGCGGGTCAGCTCCTAGAGATCCTATGTGGGTCAGCTCCTAGCGATCCTGTAGTGATGGAAGAGTACAAATATGTATTACCTGATGATGTTTTGAGTCTACCTCCTCACATATAGGTGGACTTTTACATTGAATTTTACCCCAGGATGACACCGATATCTACACCAGCATATCAGATGGCTCTCATGGAGCTATGTGAGCTGCAGGTACCACTTGAGGACATGCAGGGGAATGGATTCATTTGGACCAGTGTTTCACCCCGGGAGGACCTTATTTTGTTTTCCAAGAAGGCGGATGAAATCTTGTGACTTTGTTATAACTATCGGTGCCTAAACCAAGTGACCATGAAATATCAATTTACATATCTTAGTTAACCTTGATATGTTTCATGGATGAGAGGTATATATTTAGAGTATCCTATGAGTCATCCATGATTCCACTCAATATAAATTACTTAAAACAATATTTTATCACTAATAAATTAATAGACATGAATATTTTGGAATTATCATGAAAATCAAGGGGAAACAGTATAAATTGTTGTGAAAAAATGATGTTTATAAATGTTTACCTCCAACAAATTAACTTTGAATGGAATTATGATGTTAACCATTAAATTATGGTGTGACCTATTATAAACATATAAAATTATAGAAACTTCAATTTTTTATTGAATTTATTTTATATATTGATTTGAGACTTCATAGTGAAACCTCTCCCATAATATAAATACTACATACTCCCTCTAAAAATCATGAATTCATAAAATAATTTCCATACACATTTTCGTTTGAAGAATTACTAGATGGAATAATCATATTCATGAATAGGAAAACTTTTTCCCTACCAAAACAAAATAAACAAAAAATAGATACATCCTAACTTTGGAAGCATGATCTACCTATCTTGAAATACTAAATAACACATATTTATGTCTAACTAAAACATTCACTAACATAAACCAACCATAATAATGAGATTTATTCTATCCTATAAAATTTTTATCATGGGGAGGTTTACTATAGTGTAACAACATCATGGTGGACTTCCATTTTCAATTCAACCACTCAAATCTATCCTAACATAAATCTTCAACTCCAAACCTCATCCAATAACCTCAAAACTCCCAAATGACGTTAACTTCATCTGAACATTGAAGAATCACTCTAGTTTTAATATAACTCATACAATGATAAATGCATCGAAACAAATATCAAAACAAGGTCATAAATCATGCACAGTTCATATATTCATCAAAAAATTATCTCCCTCTTTATAAAAAACACATTTATTTTATAAAATTCACTCACAAAAAAATTTATAATCAAATAAATGGTTATGAACTCTAGTGCTCTAGTATTTTTAATTATCACCTAGAGTACCTCTTTATAATTTGGTTTTTTATCATTGGGAGGCCTATCATTCTCAAATATCATTTGATCCATGAAAAAAATATTCTCACCATATATATATACAGTGTTGTAAAAAATCCACATATAATATCATTTTAAATTAGTCAAATAAGTATCTTTCATTTAAATTAAATTTATAATATTTTTTTCTTTATACATTTATTAGTGATTTCAGTATAAAAATATATTTTCATTATAACATTAGATGGAAAATATTATAGAGAAAACCATTCTTAAAACTCATCACTTTCCAAAAGATCCATTTTTTTTGGTGTAATAATAATAACACTCTATATAACTATATACTAATAAATTTGAATGCATATATTTTAAATTTTTTAGAATTTTATTTTCCTAAAATAATAATTTAATATAAAACATTGACTTTATTAGTAAATATGTTTTTCATGTGTTAAAAGAAGTTTCATATAATTATCTAAAAATTTACCATGAAATCATAAAAAAATGATTTTATATATAGTTTCCTCAATGTTCAAAAAGAAACAACAGAAATATTACTTTATTTAATCAAAAAATTGTTATCTTAATAATTTCATTAAAACCTCATAAACATAGAGAGGTTTGATTTCATCAATTAGATATTTTGGATGATTAAAAAATGATCATTTTTTATATATAATATTCTCAAAAATTAAATTATATTCCATAAAAATTATAGAGTTTATATTTTTGTAGATAAGAAACTATTAACATCTCCTACTAATTAAAAATTTAAAAAAATTACAATATCTGAATAGTATATATTGAAAAATATATTGTCACACAAAATGATGGAAATGAAGAAGACCATCAAAAATTACACTTATTTAATAAAGTCATGAATTCTAAAAAAACATTCTTAACTCCTCTAGTAATTAATCTAATGAAATTGATAATTATCTAATATTTATAATTTGATGAAACTTTTATTTATAATTTATAATCTTATCAATTAATGGTATAAAAGGAAACATCAGTTTTTCCATATTTTACTTTTATTTTATATATATAATTTTAAAAATATGATTTTATTCGGTAAAGACAATTGTCATTTCACATTTGATCAAAAAATTTATCTACCTTTAAATCAATGAATTGGGCGGTTAACTTTATTATAAATTATGGTATCCACAAAAATATACTCACGCTTTCTTGAAAATCCCTTGAATCATATCTAAGGTACTCTCCCATAATACTATTTTTTATCTAAATCCAATACCTATTTAGTTTTTAATGTGATTGATAAGACATTAATTAATTTGCATAGAATGTTGTCTTGGGATGTAAAATATACTTGGTTTATTAAACCTATATGAAAATAAATGTATCAATTTATTCTATATGTGTTAATTCTTTTAAATGTTTGGGATGCTCTAAATTTAATATGGGATAAATGAAGGACCCCGAGACACCCTGAGAGGGGAGGGGTGAATCAGGGTGACAAATTTTATTTTAATGTGACGGATCTTGTTCCCATGTCGGTAGGAACTTGTTGAACCTGTTTGATGATTATGATTAGAAAGCAAACATTCACATGCATAGAGAAGACACAACACTTTTTACTTGGTTCACCACTAAGGGCTACGTCCAAGGAGCATACGATGTCAAGTTGTCGGTCGTACCCAATTCCACTAGTCTTCACTAGCTGTGGATTACAAAGGTTTGGGCACAGACACGCTATCCCGGGCTCACTGCCTTTACAAAGGTTCAGGGATAGCTCACTACTTCCCTCGGGTCACTCCCATTGTCCCCCCTGGCTCACTGCCCTTGGTGAAGTCACACACAGTTTTTAGACATGAAGGTATCTTCATCATTACATAATAATGCATCCTCTGTTGTATGTAGATTCTCTATTGAAGTCCAATTCTCATCAGAAGATGAATATCAATTTGTGCTGAGCGTACCGGGGAATCTTCCAGTTTTTGTGCAGCTTCAAGAGGACAGTTGTACTTTAACAACAGTAGCACGCTTCTCCAAGCCCGGCGCGCAAGTTACAATCCCGACGTGCAAGTGACAAAAAACAACTTGCGCGAAACTTCCTCTTTCAACTCCGAACTTGAGCGATGTTGCGCCTTTATCTCCCCAACCGCCTTGGTTGTGAAACCAACAACCGGCGCGCAACCTATACTTGCGTGCCCCCAAAAACCACTTGCGCGACCCCACTACTTGCGCGACGAGAGCTCAAAAAATATCTATGTCTTGAACTCTGTTAGAAATGTGTAGGGGTGGTCCATTATTTATAGGCAAATAGGACCCCCTGCGCGATGGTGTGCAAGTCAACCATCAACGCGCAAGTCTCGGCGCGCAGCTCTCTTCCCCTTCTAGTCACTTGCGCGAACAACTTTCAAACATGCGCAACCCTATTTCCTATGCCATATTTTGAAGTTATAAACTTGAAAAACAAAAGACGCACAAGTTCTCAATCCTCCTAGGCATTGGCGCACAAGTATCTTCACGGCGCGCAGGTCACTTGCGCGACCAGCCCAAAACTTGCGCGACCCTTATCCCTTTGCCATTTTCACATTTTCTGATCATGAAAAACATATGGTGCACAAGTTTCCTCTCCTTAAATTACACGTCGCGCAAGACTCTTTTCCAAAAACACTTTTCTTCATTTTTTGATTTTTCAGTCCCAAAAATTTGGGAAACACTGGGAAACGGCGCCATCTTCACTACTGTTGTCTTCTTGAATGGTATGATCTATTTGCGGGTACACATTATGATCTTCCACTGAGTATTGACAAAAAACACAAACCATACGCCAAATCATGTTGTGAAGACCCTGGTTCCAACAATAAACACACTCTATACCATCTGGAGTTGGTAAAAATATTCATTAGTTTATTGGGGATTAAAAAATATAATTTAACAGTCAGTCTATAATTATAATAATAATAAAGTGGTTTATATCATTGAATAAAACTATTGAAAGTACATGAGAGTCATCTTCTAAGGTGTAAGATAAATAATTTCAAATTTACTTCTATCACATTCAACCGCTTGAAGTATATATTTTTCAGTATAGATTATGATACTAATTATGTAATATTCATATTGAAAATTTGATATTATTTATGTTTTTTTAGATTATCTTACTGTTATGGAAATGAAAAATATACACGATATTGGAAATATGAATGTTAATTTTAGACAATCAGATTGATATGCATAAATTAATTTTGTACTATTTTGGAGAATATTATTGTGATCTATAGTGTCTATATAAATAGTGTCTATATAAACATAAATATCCTATATATAATATAATTCTCAAATAGATTATTTATAATTTTTTATTTATAATTACTCTTTTATGATTGGTGTTTCTAATATGTTTTTCGATATATCGTCCAATGATTAGGCCATCAATCAAATGATGCTCTATTAGGATTAAAAAATTATTTAATTGAACAACTAGTAAAGACATGAGAATATTATAATACTAAGATTATAACATTTCATCTATAGATTGATTATAAATAATTTTTGAAATGAATTTTGGATGAAAAAACCATCCTTCAAAAGACAATTCCTACATTAAATTCAAACAAGGAAAAAAATATTTATCAAATAGTTCTCACATCGTTCTCACATTTAGTTGAATTATATCAAGGTAGATAAGTCATAGACGAATAAAATACCACCTAATTATTCCTATGTTCATTCCAATAATAATAAGTAATTTTTAGTAATTGAAACTTTAATTTATCATGAATTTAAAAAATAAAAAAAATTCACAGTGTAAACAATTTTGTTGAAGAAGGAGAATAGACAAATAAAAACATCAACAGAAGAAATAAAATAAAATAAATAGTTTTTTGAGTAAATTTTCAAAAATTGGATAAATATTAACTTTGAAACATCTTTATATGTTCCTTGAGAAAATAAATTATTTGATACAGAATCTTGACCACCACCATTATCTAGACCAAAACCTTCTCATTCTATCTTTAAAATAACCTTGTATCCTCTATCTAACCCTAATTATACACTTTTTCAGTTGAATATCTTTATTGTTTTTACTCATTTACTTTAACTAGAAGTTATGGATCCTCATTATTACCCCAATTCAAGATCCACTTTTATAAACTCTTTACCTTTTCTCCTATGAATATGTGATGATAAATCAAAAAAGATGATATTTAGAAGTTATGGAACCTATGCCTACGCCTTTATATGTTGGTTAGACCCCACAAAAATGATTCATCCACTACTTAATAACCATATTTAAAATAATAATTACACATAGTATTAACAAACCACATAAATATTACACTAGAAGATAAAATGTATCTCAAAATATATGATCAAACCAGGATAGACAACAAAGGGTGATCACTTCCCCTTAGGGACAACTTCACCACTTAATGTTATTCCTCTATCAATAAATGGTTCAATAGAATTTTAAGTGTTATTATTCTTCAGTATCTTCAATATTTCTTCATTAGTGGATACTGGTCTTGATATGTTCTCTAGATATTGAGAAAAATATGACTATCTCCACTTGATAAAAAAATGAATCGGGTTCTCTCTTAGATTTCTTCTATATGAATTAACTTTCCTACATTATGAACTCTCCCTGTGTGATCTTATTTTAAAAAATATTCACTCTTAAAAGTGTATGGTCATATTCCTATAAATGTGAAAACTTATCACCACTATATTGGGATATTAAAAATGCCCCTTACTCACAAATAACCCCATGAATTTTCTCTATAATGGATACAACATAACTGCTCCGAGAATTTATCTCTCTTCATGAAACATGGAATAATTCCATATTTATTCTACCAATTATGATATTTTAGACTCCACCAAATTACTTTAGAATCATGGTCTAAAATGGAATACAATGATTATGGATGAATTCAAGATCCATTCATGTGTTTCTATAAAACATTTGGCGATGTTCAACATGTCAAAATTGTATACACCTATATTGTGGCTAGGAGAAAAATACATGACCATTTTTCACTCAATACATAGAAGCATACAAGTGTGGTCCTCTAGCTTTTCGCATCTTTGACATGTTTAAAATATCATCATCCGTAGATTTCTTCACCATCAGCATGGAGCCACTTGTTTTTACCTCTTTTTAACTATAGGTCATCACCTATTGATTGTGGCCTCCTTCAACAGTCAGTTCTGATTTTGTGCATTATAGATTCTCATAAATAGAAATCAAAAGAACCATTTCTATTATCATAGGTTTTTTCAATACCATTTTTCCCTTATTGAAACTCCACACCCAGACAACTCCATTTTTTTCTCATTCATGTTTCACATGTCAATGAAATATTCACCACGAGGACCACCATTGGTAGGTCCCTATCCATATATATTTTGTGCTTTTTATTCTCACTACACTTTATAAAATGGGTGTGAACTACACCCATAATATACTAAAAACTCACTCCATACACCTCTTAGGTTTTTCCTTGAATATTATTGGGCATTGTTTCAATAAAACATAGTTTATTATAAGGAACAACCTTCCTCTACCATTCCTAGAGAACCTTAAACATCTTTTTCACTACTAGAATAAAATTATATTATGAGATTTCATGAATTCTATTTTCATTAAATATAAAATTATTTATTGAGACTATAACTCTCATCTTATTGTGAACCTTGGACAAGAATTTATTATTTAATTCTTCAATGCTTACTATCAACATATATAAATCAATCCTTTGTGATTTGTAAAAATACCCCCCTTTTTATTTTTCATAAAATATTCAACTACATCTTCTTCATAATTCCAAATTAAAACTCCCCATTACTGAAAATGATATTGAAATGATAAATAATGCGATCTTCTTTATCTTTTCTTCTAAAAAAACTACCTCCCATTACTTTAAATGGTGCTATAGAATCACATGGTTCATTGTAAAGGAACCTAAAATCAATCTAATCTAAATATAAATTTGAAAATATATTGTATAAAGTAAGGTATAATTAATCAAGGTTGTCTATGCTATCCATAAAACCTCATCATGTGATAAAAATGATTATAAAACCTTAAATTTGTTAATAATGAACTTTAAATTTAACATGAATATACTACACAAATCTCAACACACTATCAAAATAGTTCAAGTGTATAAAATATATATCCACATGTTTCTCACCCAAATATCAACCAACAATCACCATTGATAAATATATTAAACATATTTATAATAATGGAGTGATTGTGAAATTCTCATACCTTATTTTCATATTTTTCATGTTTTCTAGAAATTCCAATTTTTCAACTTTATTCTCAATGGAGCTCCCCCTCAAGGTATATACTCTTATCTCATTTATTATAGATAGTTACTCTATAAACAACTCATCCTTGTTTATATCAAAAAATAAAAGCGTCAATAGAAACCCTTAGTCTGAGATCGTCTTCTCGACCTAGGTAATTCTTTCTATCCAATCTAAATATCATTCTTGTTTGAAGCATCATTTTTCACCTCAATATTTAATTCATCATTATTTTAGTGTGGATAATGTATATTTAAAACATTCTAATTTTTTAAAAATCGTTCAGTCTTCTTCAATATCTTTCCTTTTGATGTCTTCTCAAATATCTTCTCTTAATATTTTAGTATGACTTAATTTAATTGTCATTATCATATTAGCAAAAAAATTGACATTATTACTTCCCCTTCAAATATAATAAAATTTTCATCCAATATGATTATGATCTTTATATGTACCTTCCACAAAACCAATAATATTGTCTATGTTATGATTTTCATGACAAGATCTATACTTATTTAGAATGGGGTTGATGTAGTCCTTCCTAATCTATTTTTTATTCGGGGTTTTTCCTTTCATGGAAAATTTATTTCTCTCTCTTTTGTTAATATTTTTTATTTAATCTTCTTATATTATCAATAAAATTATATATCATTAGAAAAAATATATATTTTTAGGTTAAATAGCAATAGGCTTTCATTTTTTATTTGATCATATATCATGATAATATTATCCTTTTATCTTAATAGTTTATTTCTAAAATATCTTCTAGTCATATTCATATAATTTTTGGCTGAAAAAGATAAATTTCTTCTTGAATAACTCTTATTTAGTAACAGTAAAAATAATATCAAGATAGAAAATCATCTTAGCTTGATCATATATATTCAAATTTTATTCCATGATTTCTCCAATATGGGTTTGATCACAGTTGATGAGTTAATATTTAATTTAATTAGAATATATATTATCCTTTTATCAAACTCACTCATCATGGTATCCTTTTACTTGGTCCCATTCTTCAAATTTTATTATCTTTATTGATTTGAGGAATCTACTCAAGAAAAAATTTTAAATTACCATTACTTTCTTAGTAATGTTTCATTATCTATTCCACATTATCATCACCACTTTTTGAGTGAAAATATTTCACCATCAGAGAAATGAGAGTAAATTCATTATTATAATTTCTAGATAAACCACCATCCATTCATAAAAAACAATTAAAGGCTAAATTTATCACTTTTCTTCTTCTTTTTCTACCTTCGAGGGACTCATTCTTCTTCTTCTTATGATTTAGATTCCACAATCATATTATTTTGAAAAGACATTGTAATATTAAAAATATTATTATAATTAAATTGTATAATAAATTTATTATCTTTACTATTATATTTTTTCATTTCATAATATCTTTGATAAGAGGGAAACCATCAAATTTATATCTTCACCACCTTATGTATTGATGATGTCTTCAACAATTTTCCTTTTTCATTTTCTCATAGACTCGAATAAAAATTATAATTTATTTTAATTATTGAAAAGTATTTCCTCTCTTATTTGATACATAATAAGAATATTATGTATGTAATCTAATGAGAGATATTCTCAATCTTACAAAGTCATTATCTTTGGATCAGACTAATTCTGAATGTTCCTCATAAGTTTCATTATAATAGTGAAATCATCAAGTTTCTTAGTAAATTTGTTAATATTGTTAACTATTTCAGTTACCCAAGTGAAATAGCTTTCAACATCTTTATATTCATCCATACACCATCTCTTATAACTAGCTATGAGTCCCACTATAACCTCTACCAATAAGAATCCCCACCTACCATGATGTTGAATGTTATAATGGCTAAATTGGCTAGTGTAAGGAATGAAACTAAAATTAAACAAATAACTAACACACATGATCGACTATCCCTGGGGGCAAAGGGTTATACTGTATCCAAAAATTGAATAATAATTCTATAAAAGTGACAAATAACTAAACATAAAAATAATGTCAGAACCAGTCCTCGGGACCCGTGCCGTGACTACCCCAAGCCCGCCTCCCATAGGCCAGGGGCTGGCGACTAGCACCAAAGGCATAAACCCCGATATAAGGGATGTAATTGCCTTTACGTAAGATAAAAAACACCACAAAGTACGAAAGTAGAAGCAAACACTATGTAAACTGAGTACAAAGGTAAGTGCTGGAATGTAAATGGGCCGGAATACAAACCCAACTGAAAGTAAGTACAACGGAAAATAGAGTACAACGGTAGAAAAGTAAAGCAGCAACACCGAGCCATCCTTTGGAAATCCTACTTGAAGGGTGGGTACAGATAGTCTCCTCTGCTCCTCGGCTCCTGCCGTTCGCTCCGTGTACGTATCGTCCAGTGATCCACCTCCAGGTACTGTCCAGCTCCAGGAGATCCTACCTCAATCAGCGCTGTCCATCGTTTGCATCCAACCCAATGTAGTGTGGGCATATCCCGTGTAGGGGTGAGTATATTCTAATCAGTAGGGACCCCAAGACCCCCGAAGGTCTCCCAGAATCCAATAAGGATAATCCACAAAGGAATGATACAAACACGAAGTATTAACCAACTCTAGTTAGATAAATGCCCATACATATACCTATGTCATCAATTCCAGTTTGTATCCAACGTCTGACCCCATGTTCGATATAGTCCACACAGGATAGAACGATCAAATCCACAAAAGATAACACAACCCAATCCACACAGGATAGAAAAAAAATCATATCAATGATAATGATTGAAAGTCAAGACTCATCTCACACAGGTATACTCTTCGAAAGGTGATAGAGATAATCAGATGTAGCCACTGATTCATCTAAGCTGTCAGACCCACATAGGATACAAGACCAGCTAAGCTGTGGGACCCACAAAGTATACAAGACCAGCTACTTTTCCAGACCCACGTAGCATACAAGTACAGAGTCAAATAATGTCGGGCCCACGTAGGATACAAGAACAATAGTCACGTATTGCTGGACCCACATAGGATACAAGAATAGTAGTCTTCGCCGTTGAATCTATGGAGGATTCCAGTACGGTCTTCGTCGCTGCCGAACCCATGGAGGATCCCAGTACAGTCGTCATCGTCGTCGTAGTCGCAGCCAGCTCTAGGGTTCTCGCACACAACATGCTCGATTCCAGGAGGGTCCGCTCTATGATCCAAGGCGTTCGATACATCAACCGACACATAGTCCGGAGTTGATGTGTCCCAAATTTCCATCTCGACAACATGAAATCAACATGATAGACAGTGCGTCAATCAGATGCCCGGTCTGAGAGTTATTGGCTTTTTCGTCTGAAGGGCCCGGTTTGTTTTTAAGTCAAAACCAACTCGACTGTACTCAAACTGCGTTCAAAGCTCGATCGGAGTAAGCCAAAAGAACCTTCTCACTAAGAGGAATCCAAAAAAGTCAATGGAACGTTAATAGGACGTCCGAAGCTCAAGTTATAAGCGTTTCCGCTCGAAAGGCCCGGTTGGTTTTGTGTTCGAACCAACCCGGCCATACCCAAAGTTCTCCAAAACCTAGAGTGTAATATACCGAAACGACCATCTTGATCCAAGGATCTCTACGCAACTGACGGTGCATCGATCAGAGGTCCGTAGCCGATGTTATGGTCATTTGAACAGATCTGTCTGAAAATAGGGGGTTTGGGCCCGGTCTGTCCCGGCCCAATACACCCTGGGTCGGCCCGAACTGGGTCGACCTGACCCAAGTCTGGGTCCGGTCTGGATGGGGGCGGCCCGGCCCGGCACGGGGGTCCTGCCCGGCACGGGCGGTTCGGCCCGGTGCGACGGTACGACCTGGTGCGGCCTGCCCTAGCCGTGGCCTTCCATGGTTCTCCGGCGCGGCGTGCTGGAGCCGTGCCCTTTCACGGCGGCCCGACTCTGGCCGCGACCACTTTCGGCCTCAATAGCGCGGCGCGACGGTGCCACACTCTTTCACCGTGATTTTCCTCGTCCCTCCGCGGTGCGACGACACAACTTTGCCTTCGTTCCAAACAACAAAATATAATAACAATGGGGAGGAGGGTCGGCTGTGTTTGTGTTGTCCGACCTCCTCCTGTTAAACTGATAGCAAGAAGCCAAGAATGATTATTTACAACGACAGATAAATCATAAATTTAAATGATTAAATTTGAACTTAACCTCTACCTCTAAGAAGTTGTCGAACGATGATCATTGCGGGGAAAACGGCGTCGCGAGGAGGAGCAGCGTCTCCCTTCCTTTGACGCGTGAAGAAGAAAGAAGTAAGGCGCGTCATCATTCTTCAGGAAAGGTGCCACACACCGCCTGTGGAGAGGAGAAGAGAAGACACGTCGATCTCTCCTTACGGTGACAGTGTTCTTCATCGAAGTCTTGGCATTGTTTGCGTACTCCAACGAAGAATATGAAGATCCTCAAGACTTTTAGTATTCTCTCCCAAAATTCTATCACAACAAACCAACCCCAAATAAAATAAGGTTCATCATTATTTTATTAACCCATGCCTTGAATTCCAAATATTCAAAAATTCAAACTCTTAATTAAATTAATTGAATAGCTTAATTCAATAATTTAATGTGAGAGTTAACCAGTATTAAAGAGGGGAAGAGGATGAGTTAAAAATTTTAATGCTAGAGGGGGGGGGGGGTGTTTAAGGGAATTGAAGGGGTGGGGATTGTGTGGGCCCCACCTCACTAATATTCTTGCAGGTGGAGTTAGGATGTAGTGGTTCCCACCCCAACTTCTACACATAGGTTATAATTACTTAGAATATAAATAAAATTGTAGTGAAAATTTTATTTCACTCTTCAGTTAACCCATTTATTTAACAACACCTCCCGAGAAATCGCAACTCTAGAAAAGGTCTTCCTAAGCAATTAATGGTGTTGTGGTTTCATCCGTGCAATCATATTTCGACTCTGAGCACCGGTTAAAAAGTTAGAAAATCCCGCTCGTTCGTTCACAGAACGTACCCAAGCTAAACTTCGGGAAAAAATGATTTCGGGAACACCAGACCTCGGAATTAGGTTCTATCAGAAACTGCGTACTCGTAAAATCCCAAAAAAATTAAGAAAAAAATTTCCTTGAAATTTATGGGTCTTTACAATACTCCCACCCGAGGGATTTATGTCCCCGTAAAGATACATCCCAAGCATGGGAAATAAATGAGCGTACTGAGCACGCATCTGAGCCTCCTGCTCCCAAGAGCTCTCCTGGAGGTTCCTGTGCTGCCACCTGATGCGTACTAGAGGAATAGACCACCCACGTAGGACCCGCTCAAGTCAATCATGGATCTCAATTAGGACCTCCGCAAAAGTCGCCCCGTCATCAATGTACAGTTCCCCATGGTCGATGATATGCGTCGGGTCGTGCACGTATCTCCTCAGCTGTGATTCGTGGAAGACGTCGTACACCTGGTGCAACTGTGGTGGTAGAGTTAGGAAATAAGCCACCTCTCCAATCTTGCTGAGAACCTGGAATGGTCTGATGAAGCGCAGAGATAACTTGCCACCACGACCAAATCTTTCTAATCCACGTCGAGGTGAGACCCGCAAGAAAACATGGTCGCCATCCTCGAACTCTAGTGGTCTCCACCTCCTATAATCATAAGACTTTTGTCAGCTTTGAGCTATCCTCATCTGCTCCTGGATTACCTGCACCTTCTCTATCGTGGCCTAGACCATCTCCAGTCCCACAAGTGCTGACTCTTTAGGGTCTGTCCAGCATAGAGGTGACCTGCATGGTCGGCCGTACAATGACTCGTATGGTGGCATACCGATGGTGGAGTGGTAGCTGTTGTTGTATGTAAACTCCACCAAGGGTAGGTGATCCTCCTAGCTGCGACCAAAGTCGAGGACACATGCACAGAGCATGTCCTTGAGAGTCTGAATGGTCCTCTCCGTCTGACCATCAATCTGAGGGTGAAAGGCGGTGCTCAGACATAGCAGTGTCCTGAAAGCCTCCTGCAACCCCTTCCAAAGCCGGGAAGTAAATCAAGCATCTCGATCGGAGACGATAGATTATGGCACACCATGAAGACATACAATTTCCTGAACTTATAAGCGTCCCAAGCTCTCCACTGAGCCCTGCTCTCTGATGGGTAAAAAGTTGGCCGAAATGGTGAGTCAGTCAACAATCACCCAAATGGAGTCGTGACCTCTGGAAGTACGTGGAAGTCTAGTCACGAAATCAATAGATATCGATTCCCACTTCCACTCTAGTACCTCCAAGGGTTGTACCAAGACATCAAGTACCAGGTTCTCCACCTTCATCTACTGGCAGGTGAGACAACGAGAAACAAAATCTGCCACAACCTTCTTCATACCTGGCCACCAGTGCTGTCGTCTGAGATCCTGGTACATCATCACCACTCCTGGATATAACGCTAAAAGAGAAGTGTGAAACTCTCTTAGAACCTCCAATTGTATAGTAGCCGGTAACATGGTACGTCCTCTGAAATGGACGACGTGCTCTCCTCCTATCGAGAATCCATCAGGTGACTCTCCTGTGGAAATCTGTCCACACTGCGTCCCACAGTCAACGTCCCCCCGCTGTGCCTCCCTGACCCACTGGAGAAGTGGAGGTGTGACTGTGAGTGACTGTAGAAAGGCTGCTCCATCTCTATCCATGAAGGGTATCTACAAAGTGGCTAGCTTCTCTGTCGCCTCTCCAAGTAGCTGAATTCCCGTCCTCCTGCTGAGAGCATCAGTTACTACATTCCCCTTTCCAGGTGTATAGACTATCTCAAATTCATAGTCATGGAGGAACTCGATAAATCACCAATATCTTAGGTTCAATTCCTTTTGTGAGAAGATTTACCTGAGACTCTGGTGGTCAAAATAGACTTTAAAGTTCTCACCCATTAGATAGTGTCGCCACATCATCAGAGCGAAGACCACTACTGCTAACTCCAAGTCATGGGTAGCGTTGTTCTACTCATGTTGCCTCAACTGTCGTGATCCATAGGTGATCACTACCTGTTCCTGCATCAAGACACACCTATGTTCGGTCCCTGATGCATAGAAGTAGACTACGCACCCTTCTCCCTCTTCCGGTAGCCTCAAGACGGGTGCACTGGTCAATATTTGTCTTAGCTCTAGGAAGCTCTGCTGACATCTATCCAACCACATGAAGGGTTTCCCCATCTTTGTCAAAGATGAAAGTGCTGCTGCAACTCCGGAGAATCTTGGTACAAACCTCTGATAGTACCCAACTAGACCCAAGAAACTCCGCACTTCTGTCACACTCCTGGGTGGATCCCAAGCTAGCACTACCTCGATCTTCACAGGGTCCACCGCAACTCCCGCATTAGAGATGACATTCCCCAAGAAGTGGACCTTATGTATCCAAAACTGACACTTCGAGAGATTACCATAAAGCTAGTGCTCTCAGAGTGTGTCCAGTACAGCCCGCAAGTGGTAGGCGTTCTCCTTCTCAGTAGACGAGTATATAAATATGTCGTCGATGAAGACCACCACAAATTGGTCGAGGTAAGGCTGGAATATCCTGTTCATGAGACTAATGAACACTGCTGGAGCATTGGTTATTCCAAAAGGCAAAACCAAGAACTCATAGTGGCCATACCGACATCTAAAGGCCATCCTCTGCACATCCTCATCCTGAACTCTGAGCTGATGATAGACTGACCTGAGGTCTATCTTCAAGAACCACCGTGCTCCCTTGAGATGATCAAAGAGGTCTTCAATCCTTGGTAGCGGATAATTATTCCTCACTGTCACCTGGTTCAGGTGACGATAATCGACAAATAGTCACAAGCTCCCGTCCACCTTCTTGGTGAACAAAATCAGGGAAGCCCAGGGTGAAACACTGGGCCGAATGAATCCCTTGCCTTGCAAGTCCTCCAGCTGTACCCATAGCTCTTAAATCTCAGCGGGAGCTATCCGATATTCTAGAGTAGATATCGGGTCTATCCTAGGGTACAGGTCAATATAGAAGTCTACCTCTCTATAAGGAGGTAGTCCTGGAACATCGTTAGAGTAAACATCCGCATACTGATCCACCACCACAGGAAAACTCAGACTCCACACGCCAACTGTTCTTAGGATGAGGCTAGCCAACTAATGAGAGATCGGCTGTCCTCTCCTCTACGTGAGTCTATCCTACACTGAAAAGGCTCCCTTCTTGCCGGTGAAGGTGAACCTGCTCCCATCAGTGCTGACTCACCGCACCTTGCACCTAATACAGTCGATCTGAGCATGGACTGTAGAAAACCAATCCATGCCCAAGATGACGTCGTAAGGCCTTGACGCCCCTATAAAAAGATCCCAACCAAAGATCTCGCCCCCTAGAGTAAGCTCACACTACCAAAACCAGTGCGTAATCATCGAGTCTTCTCCTGTAGGAGTCTCTAGGCGTAAGGATCGAGCCGACAGCTCCGTCGGAATATCCATGCTCCGAACAAGGGCAACAACAATGAAAGAATGACTCGCTTTTGTGTCTATAAGAACTGCAACAATGGTGGAGTAGACATAGATTGTACCTCGAATCATCTCTGGTGTGTCGTGGTCATAGGCCTCCGCTGCCTGAAGCTGAGCCTGCCTCTTCCGCCAACTCCCTATGGTCAGGGTGGACCTCATAGTGGTGGTGGTGGTAGAGCCTTAAAGCGTCGCCCACCACCTGCGGCTTAGCCAGCTCATATACCTCATCTTCCTGCTCCCAGCGGACTGCCATGGTCGAACCTCTGCCTCTGCCTGGGTAGTCCCTCAACTGTCTGCTACTCCTCTGCACGGAGGGTCGGGCAGTCACAAGCCATGTGGCCCTGCCCGCCTCATGCATAGCACTGTCTTCTCCTCGTAAGACTGGATCTACTCCGTGTTCCCCGTACTTTGAGCCAGTCTCCTGAGGTCATCCGCCTAATTTTCTGGTCTGCTTGGACCCCTGTGACATCTGTTGACTGCCAGCTGCAGAAGACTCCGCTACGTCCCACCCAGCGGTAGGTCTCCCTACTGGCGTAGGCTTAGCAATAAAGCTCTCTACAAGAAGAGCTCTCTCCAGTACTCCTTCTTGCGTCAGAATGCTGAGGGAGATCATCGATGCCCTGATCTCATGCATCAGTCCCTGCTCAAAGGTATGGATCTGGAAGAATGAGTCCTGCATCATGTCTGTGGAGTAGCGCGAGAGATCGTTAAATCTCGCCGAGTATGGGTCTACCGTCATGCTGCCCTGCCGCAACTGTAGTAGCTCTTGAATGCGCACCACACAGAGGGTGGCTAGGAAAAAATCTGAGTGGAAGAGGCTCTCGAAGTCAATCCAAAAGAGATATTCCTTGTTGTGCACCTGGAGTATCAGGCTCCACTATCTGCCTGCTTCTACGTACAGGAGGCTCGCTGTAAGGATCACCATGAGGTCAGCTAGTGTCCCTACTAACCTGAAACTTGAACAACAGCCTCCAGCCAATCCTCGGCTACCTGAGGGTCCGTCTCCCCGCGGAACCTTGGTGGTCTCTGACGCTGAAACTCGTGTAGTGCACTAAGGCGACGTTCACTCTCAGCGGCTGGGGCTGGTGGCATCAGTGGCTTGGTGGGTAGAGGTACCACCAGAGCCTCAGCTGTAATAGGGCCCTACACCGAGGTCTCGTCGCTCGTTGGGCTATCGTCTCACACAAATCTCAGAACCCTAGATGGCTGCCATAGTGGGGCCATCCTGAAAAGAGACAGGTGTTCCATGTTCAATACAATATACCTAGTGAGATGACACAATGTAATCACAAAGAAAACTTTTTAAACACACTTGCAATCAACGTTTTCGTGCACTGAGTCGAAAATCAGAAGTCAGGGTCTTGGTGTATGGATACGTCAGCCGCCACACCAACACTGGACTCCCAGGACTAATAACCACACTCAATACCCTTAAAAATATTGTTTCACATAGAAGAATGATCAGAGTTTTGAGTTCGGTGGTAGAACCAAACTCATCTGATACCAATTTTACACGAACCGTCCTCGGGACCCGCGTCATGACTACCCCAAGCCCACCTCCCATAGTGTAGGGGCTGGCGATTAGCACCAAAGGTGTAAATCAAAATATAAGGGAAAGAATTTCCTTTAAGTAAGATAACAAACACCACAGTATGCAAGAAGAAGTGAACACTAGGTAAAATGAGTACAAAGGTAAGTGCTGGAAAGTAAATGGGCTAGAATACAGACTCAACTGAAAGTAAAGTACAACTGAAAAGAGAGTATGATGACAGAAAAGTAAAGCAGCAACACTGAGCTGTCCTCTAGAAATCCCACCTGAAGGGTGGGTATAGATAGTCTCCTATTCTCCTCGACTCCAGCCGTTCGCTTCGTGTACGTCTCGTCCAGTGATCCACCTCCATGTACTGTCCAACTCCACGAGCTCCTACCTCGATCAGCGCTGTCCGTCGTCTGCATCCAACACAACGTAGTGTGGGCATAGCCTGTAGAGGGGTGAGTATACGCTACTCAGTAGGGACCCCAAGACCCCCGAAGGTCTCCGAGAATCCATAAAGTATAATACACAACGGAAAGATACAAACACGTAGTAACAAACAACTCTACTTAGGTATATTCCCATACATATACCTAAGTCATCAATTCCAGTTCGGCTCCAACGTCCGAGCCCAAGTTCGATATAGTCCACACAGGATAACACAACCCAATCCACACAGGATAACAAAATAATAATATCAAAGATAATGACTGAAAGTCAAGACTTAGACCACATAGGCATACTTTTCGTAAGGTGATAGAGATGATCAGATGTATCCACTGATTCGTCTAAGATATTGGACCCACATAGGATATAAGACCAGCTAATCTGTCAGACCCACAAAGGATACAAGACCAGCTACTCTGCGGGACCCACATAGGATACAAGTACGAAGTCAAATTCTGTCGGACCCACGTAGGATACAAGAATAGTAGTCACGTACTACCAGACCCACATAGGATACAAGAACAGTAGTAATCGCCGTCGAACCCACAGAGGATTCCAGTACGGCCGTCGTCACTGCCGAACCCATGGAGGATCCCAGTACAATCGTCATCATCATCGCAGTCGTAGCCAGCTCTAGGGTTCCCGCACATAGCATGCTCGATTCTGGGAGGGTCCACTCCACGATCCAAGGTGGTCGATACATCAACCGACACGTAGTCCGAAGTTGAGGTGTCCCATATTTCCATCTTGACAACAGGAACTCAACGTGATAGATGACGCGTCAATCAGACGCCCGGTCTGAGAGTTATTGGCCTTTTCATCCTAGGGCCCCGGTTGGTTTTTAAGTCAAAACCAACCCGACCGTAATCCAACTACGTCCAAACCTCGATCGGAGTAAGCCAAAAGAACCATCTCACTATGAGGAATCCAACAAAGTCGACAACACGTCAATCAGACGTCCGGAGCACAAGTTATAAGTGTTTCCGCTCCGAAAGCCCAGTTGGTTTCGTGTTCAAACCAACCTGGCTATACCCATAGTTCTCCAAAACCTTGAGTTTAATATACCTAAATGACTGTCTCCATCCAAGGATCTCTATGCAACTTATGGTGCATCGATCAGAGGTCCGTAGCCCAAGTTATTGGTGTTTGAATGGATCTATCTGAAAATAGGGGGTTTGGACCCGGTCCGTCCCTGCCCAATACCCCCTGGGTCGGCCCGAACCGGGTTAACCCGACCTGGGTCCGGGTCCGGCCCGAGTGGGCGCAGCCTGGCCCGGCTAGCACAGCCTGTCCCGGGCGGTGTGTTCCGGCCCCGCGCGGGGGTCCTGCCCGGTGCGGGTGTCCGGCCCGGCGTGGGCGTTCCGGCCGCCGCAGCGGGACCTGCCAGTACCGGATCGTGGAGCGCCGACGGTCAGAATGTCCAGACTCCCCTCGCTGCACCACCACAACCAAAGGTTGTGGCCTTTGCCCGATTGGCGCGGTGCGACGGTGTCGCGCCCCTCCGCCGCAGCCCGCCCCGGCCGCGGCCCTCCATGGTTGTCTGGCACAGCGCGACGACGACGCACCCTTCCGCCATGGCCCGATCCGGCGGTAGCCTCTTTCGGCCTTAGTGGCACAGTGGGATGGCACCATGCTCTTTCGCCGTGATTTTTCTCATCCCTGCGCGGTGTGACGATACCACGTCGCCTCCATTCCAAGCCAGGGAATACAACAACAATGGGGAGGAGGGTAGGCTATGTTTGTGCGGTCTGACCTCCTCCCGTTAAACCGATTGAAAGTGGCCAAGAATGATTATTCACAACGAAAAATAAAGAGCAAATTTAAATGATTAAATTTGAACATAACCCCTACCTCAAAGAAGTTTTCGAACGATGATCGTTGTGGCGAAAACGACGTCACGAGGAAGAGCGGCGTCTCCCTTCCTTTGACGTGAGAAGAAGAACGAAGGAAGGCGCATCGTCATTCTTCGAGAAAGGTAACACACACCAGCTGTAGAGAGGAGATGAGACGACACATCGATCTCTCCTTGCAGTGATGAAGTCCTTCGTCAAAGTCTTGGCGTTCTTCACATTCTCCAATGAAGAAGATGAATATCCTCAAGACTTTTAGTATCATCTCCCAAAATTCTCTCACAAAAAACCAACCCCAAATAAAATAAGGTTCATCCATATTTTATTAACCCATTCAATGAAATCCAAATATTCAAAAAATCAAACGCTTAATTAAATTAATTGAATAGCTTTAATTCAACAATTTAATGTGAGAGTTGACCTTCATTAAGGAGGGGAATAGGATGAGTTACAAATTTAAATGCTAGAGGGGGGGGGGGTTAAGGGAATTGAAGGGGTGGGGCTCGTGTGGGCCCCACCTCAGTAATATCCTTCCATGTGGAGTTAGGATGTAGTGGGTCCCACCCTAACTTCTACATATTGGTTATAATTACTTAGAATAGAAATAAAATTATAGAGAAAATTTGATTTCACTCTTCAGTTAAACCATTTTCTTAACAACACCGCCCGAGCAAACACAACTCTAGAAAAGGTCTTCCAAAGCAATTACCAGCACTACAGTTTCATCGGTGCCTTCAGATTTTGATTCCGAGCACCAGTTAAAAAGTTAGGAAAACCAACTCATTCGTTCACTGAACGTACCCAAGATAAACTTCGGAAAAAATGATTCTGGGGACACCTGGCCTCAGAATCAGGTGCCGTCAAAAACTGCATACTCGTAAAATCCCAAAGAAATTAAGAAAAAATTTTCCTTGAAATTTAAGACTCTTTAAAAATAATATATACAATAAATGTGAACAGAAAAATACCTAGTAGTCCCCCACTCACCTTTCCAAAGTTTTATAAATTTACGAAGGAACCATTTAGAGGATAGTAATTGAAAAAATAATTAATATAAAAAAATTATAAAATTCAAGAAAAAAATCATAAAAAATAATGAGATTCCATATTTATATAAATTATTTAAAAATTGAGTTGAAAATGTTTCATTGGCCTACACTATTATGACTAAAAATCCCCTTAAAATGACATTTGAAAATAAAAATTTGAAAAAATATATCAAAACACATGTTGTTTGACACAATAAAAGTTATTAACACACATTTTAAAAAACAATCTAGAAATAGTGAATCATTTTTCTATATTATCTAAATCTTTATAAAAATATAAACTATATTAATGCAACCATTTTATAAAAAATCACAATGTGGAGAAATCCAAGGTTATCTAAAGGAAATGTTCCTTATTGTTCACTATATTAAATTCAGATCTATTTAGATTAAAACCAATGTTCAAGTAGTAACAGCTTTGGAGAACATGATTTTGGCCAAGAGGAGTAATTTAGCTCATATATGACCCCACATCTAGCCATTTGTTAAGGATTATATGTCTATGAATAATAATACATTGTTCCCCTTCTAGATCATCATCTCATTTATCTATGTTTCTAATCATCACTAATATGTAATTCATCAAAATGGATACATGAAAATGTCTTCCCCTCATATAAATAAATCTTATCATTTTATTTACCTATTTGAAAAAATTCATATTTTATAAAAGTGGGATTTTAATCATCCAATTTCATTAAAAAAATGACTATCAAAATGTCATAATAAATTAAACTGAGTGGAATCATTTGTAGTACCAAATATGAATATAATAAATCATCAAAAACTTTTATAATTTTCTTATAAATAATTAATTAATAGTTTATAAAATAATAGCTAATGTAGTTTATTTGAACTGTAACTACCTATGAAATTAAAATAGAAAATTATTTTATGTATGTAATTAGTTACTTTTTATAATTAAGATTTTTCCATTATTTGGAAATAAATATAATATGACAATTACAATTTGTTTGAAAAATTTTCATATAATTAATGGTAAAACATTTATTATTTAATATATTACTATTATTTTTATTATAATATATTTTATAAATATATGAAAATATATTTTGTTTTTGTAATTTAAAATTTATAAATTATATATATATATATATATTACAAAAAAAACACAATTTTATATCTCTGTTTAAAAAATGAATAAATATTTATTATTTACATGTTTTGATTAATAATTATATTTTTTAATGTAATATAAACACACACACACACAGAGATATATATATTTAAGAGAATTTTTTCTTGAAAAAATGACCTTTTTATAATGTAGATAAAAATATAACCATAAAGGTATAAAATAAAAATAAAACTCATTTTTTTATTAGTAAAAATAATTATATAATTATTTATTATAATAAGTTGAAAAAATTAAAATATTATTACCTATGATAATAATAAAATATTATATAATAGAATAGTTTTAAAAGAATATAAATCAAAAGACAAGAGACAAAAAGCGACTAAACAAAATAAAAAAGTCAAAACACGAAAGGTAACTTTTAAAAAAAGATGAAACAAATCAATAAAAAAATGAATAAAATGAAAATTAATATAAAAAGAGTGTAATCTACTTTAGAAAGACATGTAACCCCTGATGTCAACTCCACCTCAACCTACCAATGACATATGATAGTCAAACAATTGAGGAGGAAGCGATGCTATCATACTCTACCAGCGACCACCCTAATTGGGACCAAAACCAATCATTCACACACACACACACACACTCACTAACTGATGAATTTTACCTAGGAGAGAAGGTCATTTTCAGTGGTTGGAAAATAACGATCATGTCGGCTCATGGATCAGACCTAAGTCCTCATATAACTCTATAATTATATTAATTAATATAAAAATAAAAGTGTTTACTTGTGGTTTTTTTTGGGTTTATAAAAAATACATAAATTATCTTATAAGGTAAGTACCATATCATATTATAAATAAGTGAATCTTTGGTGAACCCTTTCTCCAAGGACACATGTCCTGATCCAAGTAAGGGTTCATTTTCATTATTCCAAAATTTTATTGTTTTATAAATTTTTTATGTATATATATATGTATATAAATGAATATATAAACCAATATATCAATTAATTTTGGTACATATATGTATATAAAGGGTTCTTGTTTTAATATCAATTTCTAGAACTGATGTTTTGTATGGGTTTATCATATCTTATAAAATTAATTTGGTTTAAAAAGGTTGTCTCTCTCTATATATACATATGTGTGTGTGTATATATGTATATATACATCTATTTACCAAAAAATTTCTAAATATATGATATTTCAGTATTGTATTAAAAATAGAATTCATAAAGCCTATAGTTGTAACAGATCTAGGTTTTAAATGATTTCAATCCATATACACAGACACACACACACACACACATATATTTATATGTATATTTATACATATATATGTTTATATACACATATATATAAGTATGAATATAGATATATTTAAGTATAGGTAACCTCTGTTATATAATTTTTGGAAGTTATAATTGGTTTTTTCAAGAACCAAATTACTGATTAAGATTAATATAAATGATTATTTCTTATAATCTCATTGTTTACCAAATTACACGTGTGAATTGATAAATAATATAATTTTATGTGTAATTATAATTTAATCTAGTATTAAATATGAAAACAAACATCTACATCCTATGACATATCATGCATGGATATGTATAGATGTCATCCAGCTCATATGTGACATTCCACACATTACGAGATCATGCATGAGCTTATTTAATTTTTCATAAAATAATAGTTTTCATATATTAATAGTTAGTTAAATCATGGTATTATATTAAATGTTTTTAAAAACCCCTTTTAATGTAATTTTTATGACATGTTAGATAGAAAATTATGTTCTTAAGAAGAAAATAATACAACGTATGTGATTTTGAATGTTTTGGGTTAGTACTGAGGAAGACAGTTCCATAGAAATTCTTTTAAAAACATGAGACTAATATGATGAATTCTATAATATGGGGAGTGAAGCCATAACAATTTAAGGAAATGTTTTCAACATAATTCATGTCCAGTGGCCTTACGTTCGAGTTTTTAATTACGATATTCCGTATATATGTGAATCTTTCACTAGAAAATTATTATTTTGAAAGTCGAATTCCGGAGTAATTTTAAAAATATTATTATTTTATGAAATATATATTTCATTAATTATATAAAATTTCAATGATTTAAAAATATAAATTGATGTTTATGTGTTTATATAAAATATTATTTCCATAAAAATATTCTTTAATGGGGTTTCTTAACTAAATAATGCCTCTTACACGGAAAATGTAATGCTCACAAAAAGTTTTCAACTAATTTTTACAGATCTAGTAAATTTATGAGCGATGTATTTTTATTTGTTGAGGAAATTCATTGAATATTATTTTATTCATTTAATTTTAAATTTTACAGTTTGTTGAAATGTAGGTCATGTATTATTGGTTTCTAATTCTCTAAATCCAAGACAAGTAAAAGTTCTTGATATGTAATTGAAATCTTTTGTATTTATGATGTTTCATTTTTTTAAACAATAATTAAGAAAAATATATAAGGGATTGGTCTTGCAGCTTAGGGTTAGATCATTATAGTTGGTATCAGAGAAATGTACTAGATAAATTTGGAAAATTACATAAAAAATAATAATTTAATTATGCCTCAATTGTATAGTTCATTTCTTGTGAGTAAGTTATAATTATGAGGGATAAATTCAGTTAAGGGGAAATAATGTAACTACTGAAGAAATTTAAATGGAAATTTATTTTAGGTATAGATTTATCTAATTTTCAAATTTAACATTTTGCAATTATTTTTAAATAAATTCAATATGACAATTACAATTTGTTTTAGAAAATTTCTAGTAATTATGATCTAAATAGTTTTTTATTTGAATAAATTATTATTATTATTATTAAGATAATATATTTTACATATATATGAATGTAACAACCCATGTAAGTAATGAATAATAGATATTTTTATCCATGTCTATTAATGAATTAGATATTGTTTTAGAGGCTTAAAAGGAAAATAAATCCAATCTTAAGCATGGAATACACTAATATTTTTTAAAAGATTTTTTTACTGCCTTTTGATGGAAAACCATTTTTAAATCTATATTTTGACAATTTTATAAGTTATTATTGTCAAAATAAACTTTATCTTTATTATTGGGACATAGAAATTTACTTTTTGTGAATTTTTGGTATTTTTCTGACAATGTTCATTTTTTTAATGAATTGTGAAAAATACTACATTTTACATCAAAACTGCTTTTTAATATAATTTATTTATATGATTATATTATCTTTTGAATTGGGTTTAAAGTGAAATTAGAATATTTTTTTACCATTTAATCCAATAGTGTTCATTGGAATTAATTTCACTTTGAAATTGGACTTAAACTAGTGTTAATCTTTTGATACTTATTGTTTAATAAAAACACGCTATTTGTCATGACAGCGGGAATTAATTATTAAATTAATTAATGTAACATATATGATTTTAATTTTCTAAAATAGACATCATTTTTTAATTAAGAATATCAAATATTTCTTAGGGTGATGTTTTGGTATTTTTCTGAAAAACTTCAATTTTTGATGAATAGTGAAACCACTAAGTGGTAGTTAAAAAAACTGATTTCTCATTTAAATGAAACTTTACCACTTCTGTGATTTGATTTTCAAAAATCTTACATACATGGTTGTCATTAAGAAGTAAAATGTGCTTCAATGAGATTAAAATAATTTTTTAGTGAATAGTAACTTTTAAGTTCTTAATCGCGATTAGAGGTAATTAGTGTAGTTTAAGGTAAAAATAATGTTTTAATAATATGATTTGACCTAGAAACATGTACTACCCTTATTGGATGTGTCATGGCCGACCAAGACAATCCATGGGTCAACTTGGGGACCTCATGGAGCCACATTGGTAGGAAAATGACATTAATATCTTTTTATTTAATGTTAAAGTAAAAATGACTCAAACATGAGTTGTTTACTAAAACAATTTTTACATGGGGTTATACAAATCAGATTTATGATTATAAACAGTAATTGGAAAGATAAAAATATTTCCTACATCATACTATTTTTTTTATAATTTTTAGACGTTAAATACATTAAATTATTTATGACATCATGATGATGCAACGATTACCTCATTAATAAAGGATTTGAATAAAATGAAATGATAATGTAAAATATATGACCTACACATGTCCAAAACCTATTGGATGTGTATATTTAGAACCTGTATCACCTTTAACTAGAATTATTTCAATGTGGGACCTTTTGAATCCGAAACTCATTTTAAAATAAAGTAACATTTTTTTACTTTCCAAGAGTGCCCCTCCTCTCCTCTTATAAAAGGCCCCCACCTCTACCTCCTTACCCACATACCCAAAGACTTTGGCTCAGCCAAACCCTGCCCATTTTGTCTCTCCACTTCCATATCTTACTCCATGAAGCCTCACTTTGGGCAGAAGTCTTCCCAAGGATGCCTTTGAGCTCAAACCAAAGGGAGTTACCCGATTTTAAGGTAATGTCTTCACTTGAGTCCTTTTGTTTTATTTTACTTCTCCAACCCCCTATACTCTTTTTATTCATTTATTTTGTAACAAATCCAGTATCTTAAATATACTAGGATGTTTTTATATGAAGGATTCGAGCTACAATTACACACACCAACATCTAATGGTTAAAGAACATATTGTTTCCGTGGATGGCGAATTTCGGCCTCCCGAAACGATGATTGTTCAACATTATTTTAACACCTTCAAAGGTGGCCATTAAGATAAAATTATATTTATAAATGATATATAATATGTTTATGTTTTCCTTAAGCTTCTGTATTTTTCATTTTGTGCATACCATTGTGGTTTCCATTATGGGTAAACGCGATATCTTCATTTGAGGAAGTGCAGACTACCGCCCCCTCAAAGTGATTTGATTCGTTAAATACCATATGTGGGACGTATAAAGGATGGAGTTATGATATTATATATAATAATACACTGGAATTATAATATACCTTTATATCATTATGATTCCATTCTATTAAATATGAAATAGAAATGAAAGTAGCGTTCATGCGTACGTACAGCTTACCGTCTCCATGAACGGTGCATTTCATTTCTTACCTCTAAATGATTATGTAATATTATAAATGCATGTATATACTGGATATATATTATATATATGATATATAAATAATGATTATAATTCTGGATATAATAGATACATGAAAAACTTGTAATTATGAAGGGTTTATTTTTGACTCAAGTACCAATGATTGTTAAAACAACCGTTATTAACATAAATAATTACATAGTGTTCATGAAATGGCAATAAATGATATAAAAGGAATAATTAACTTGAAAAAGGTTCTTAAACAAGTATAAATTACCTCATGTTTATTATTCAAGAGATTAAAGAATGACCGAGTCAAGTCGGACCCGAGGTATGGGACTTCGTCTCATTCTCCTTTCATTGAGGCATATTCTGTTTTATACACAACCTTCTTTTATACGGTGTATAAACCCCTTTGACTTTTATGTTTATTCAAAAGGAATATTTTTTATACGAAGTGTTTACTAAACGACAAAAGAGAATGTTTTTGTCGTACAAATGCAGTGACAACGACTTCTCCGCCGCCGTGACCATTATTTGAGTTTCGGGTTCCTCTACAAGCCATATTTTTTTTAAAAGAAAAATAAATACCATGTTTACTTTTCATTTATTTTGGTATTGAAAATGGTTTTCATAATGTTTTTATATCAATGTGTTGTATTGATATCTTGCGATTGAAAGGTGGAAATGTTATGTTTCCTTTATGCATGTTTTATGTGATACGATTATGTTGTGGTTCTTGGGAATTATTATGAAGACGGGTGGTTCCATGATAAACTAAGGGTGGGTGAGCCCGATATAGCTCTCCAATGCATTGGGTAATGTGAAGGAGTGAAACGTTAAGGTTTCTCCAAAGAGATTTAGGGAATATATTGTGATGGGTATTCCAAACATAACCAAGAGGGTTAATCCCAACGTAAGAATGTTATGAATGCCTCATGTTACCTTTATGTCTTATGATTTCTATGATTTATTCATGATTTCATGAGGTATGTTAAAGTGCTTAAGTTTTATGGGTAAAGTATGATTTCATTCTTATTTATATATGAACTTATGTTTCCTTTCCATATTTTTATAACCCATACTACGTTTTTTATGCTCACCCCATGTTTTTTTTGAAATTTTTTTCACGGGTCAAGGGAAAGGTACATGATATGATGATAGTGTCAAGGAAGTGTCAAGAATGAATCCATGTTTTATTTTAAATATGTTTCCATTGATGGGAAAAATGAATACTATCTTTATTTAACAACTTTGTTTATATGTGGAATATAATGCAAGTTTTATGTTCTAATTCTCTAAAACTCTAAACCCGAAAAGATCCTCAATGTGTAATCTTGTAATAACTCAATATTAAGTAAGGTTTAAGGCTGGGGCCTTATAGTTGGTATCAGAGGTCGGTTTAGATATCTTTAAGAGTTAGAATTATATTAAATGATTATCCAAAAATATTTTTTGAAATGATATAGCATTTGAAGATTACCGTGTAGCTTCATCTAAGACATGTTTGTTTAGAATGGTTTTCCGCAGAGGAAATAGGGAAGTAGTGCTAGGAAGGCATACTGAAGGAAATTACCTTCCGAATCAGCATCCCGAGATGGTTGGAATTGGAACTGAACAGTTTGTTGTAGTAATGGTGCAGTTGACTCAAGCGATAAATGGTGGTGGTATCCATGCACGAGATCAGCCAGATCAACCACAATGGAACATGTTAGTGGTGGAACATTTCATGAGGAAACACCCCCCATCATTCAGAGGATCATCTGACCCTGTGATAGCTGAAGGCCGGATTAAAGCACTGGAGAAGATTTTCGATGTCATGGGGTGTTCAGACAATCAAAAGGTTAGTCTTGCTATTTACCGTTTGGAGGGTGAAGCAGATCAGTGGCGGTCGATGGTTAAAAATATCAGAGACGCTAATGAGATTGATACTCTCTACTGGGATGAATTTAATGGTATGTGTCTTGAGAAGTATTTTCCTAAGGCTATTCGACTTAGGAAGGAAAAGCAATTTTTGGAATTTAGGAAAGAGGATGACTCAGTGGCTGCCTATGAAGATAGGTTCACTCGATTGGCAAGGTATGCTCCAAATTTTATCAGAGACCTTGATAGTAAAATCAATCATTTTTACTCTAGGTTAAAGCCAAAATATCGAAGGGCTTTAGCTTCTCGTGAGTTCAAAAGTAATGAAAAGCTTGTTCGATGTGATGAGAAGGTGGAAATGGAGTTTTACAATGATCAAGTGTTCTATAACAACCAACAGAAGATGAGACCGAGGTGGCAGGAGAAAAGAATGAATTCTTCAAAAAAGTCTGATGGTAAGAAAACTAAGTTTCCAGTTTGTGATAAATGTGGTAAAAGGAATGATGGGGAATGTCTTCTGAATTCTAGAAAGTGCTACCGATGTGGTAAGATGGGACATAAGGCTCGTGATTGCACTGAAAAAGATCAAGGTTATGGTAAGACCAAATTTGATTTACAGTTAGTGAGATGTTTTAAGTGTAATGAGATGGGCCACCATGAAAATGAGTGTCCGACAAAGATCTCAAGTGTTGGGAAGCAGTTCGACTACAAGCAGAAAGGGGTGGTGAAATCCTTTGCAACTACTTCAGAAGATATCGGTCCATAAAATGAAGTTGTATCAGTTACTTTGTTTGTTTTTTCAGATTATGCCAGTGTGTTGTTTGATTCGGGGTCTACACATTCTTTCACCTCTAAAAACTTTTCTAGTAAAATGGGAATACCATCTAAAGAAATGACTCCTGAACTTTTGGTAAAAAAAACTGGGGGAAATGTTGAGGCAAAAATAATTTATAAGAATCATCCTATCCTTATCCGTGGAAAGAACCTACTTGAAGACCTTATTGTTTTACCTATGGTAGAGTTTGATGGTTTCGTGGGTATGGATTGACTCTCTATTTACCATGCTAAGAATGACTGTAGAGCTAAAGAAGTTTCTATTCGGAAAGACTTTCAGTTTGTGTACAAGAATGAAACCTTATTGTTGATAACTTATCAAGAGGCCGAGAAACTTGTAAAAGAAGGAAATGAATGTTACCTTGCAAAAATTGTTGAAAACAAAGGAACTGTTCAGATTAATGTTGTGCCAGTGGTAAATGAGTATCCTGATGTTTTTCCTGATGAGTTGCCTGGAATAATACCAAATCGGGAAGTTGAGTTTACTATTGACTTAGTTCCTGATGTTAATCCAATTTCAAAAACCCCCTTATCGAATGGATCAAATTGAACTTTTAGAGTTGAAGGAGAAATTGCATGATTTATTAGAGAAAGGTTTCATTCGATCTAGCACGTCACCATGGGGTGCTCCTGTTTTATTTGTTAAAAAGAAAGATGGTTCAATGAGACTTTTCATTGATTATAGATCCTTGAATAACATCACTATTAAGAACAAGTATCCTTTGCCTCATATCGATGATTTGTTTGATCAGCTCCAGGGAGCTCAGTATTTTCAAAGATTGACTTGAGATCAGGGTACCATCAGGTGAAGGTAAAGGAATCAGATGTTCCAAAGAATGCGTTTCGTACAAGATATGACCATTATGAATTTGTAGTAATGCCTTTTGGGCTAACCAATGCACCTGCTGTATTCAGGAAATTAATGAATAGAATTTTCCATGAGTTCTTGGATATGTTTGTGGTGGTTTTCATTGATGATATTTTGGTTTTGTCTAAAAGTAAAGAGGAGCATGAAAGACATTTAAGGGTTATTTTGCAAACCTTAAAAGAAAAGAGATTGTATGGGAAATTCAGCAAGTGTGAGTTTTGGTTGCAACAAATTTCTTTCCTTGGTCACATTGTTTCTAAAGATGGGATAACCGTTGATCCTGCAAAAACAAAGGTTGTTGAAGAATGGCCAAGACCCACAAATGTAATAGAGATTCGTAGTTTCCTCGGTTTGGAAGGCTATTACCGAAGGTTTGTTAGAAATTTTTCACAGTTATCTTGTCCAATGACTAAGCTAACTCGGAAGGGTGATAAGTTTATCTGGACAAAAGAATGTGATGATTGTTTTCAGGAGTTGAAAAGAATATTGGCAAATGCTCACGTTTTGGCACTTCCTTCAAGGAATGGTGAGTTTGTTACATACAGTGATTCTTCATTGAAAGGACTTGGTTGCGTCCTAATGTAGAATGATCAGGTAATTGCTTATGCTTCACGACAGTTGAAAACTCATGAGGTAAATTACCCTACACATGATTTGGAATTAGCTACTGTTGTTTTCGCTTTAAAAATTTGAAGGCATCATTTGTATGGAGTAAAGTGTGAAATATATACTGATCACAAAAGTTTAAAGTATGAATTCACTCAGAAAGAGTTAAGCATGAGACAGAGGAGATGGCTGAAATTAATCAAGGATTATGATTATACAATTCATTACCATCCAGGGAAAGCAAATAAAGTGGCTGATGCTTTGAGTCGAAAAAGTAATGCTTCATTAGCAATGTTGCGTTTGGAAAGCGATCCTTTGGTTAAGGATTTGATGAACTTTTGAATAGAAGTTGTTGGTGTAGGATGTTCTTTTGTTTTTTTTTATGTATCAGTGAAATCTTCTCTATCAGACAGAATCAAGCAAGCACAGAAGCAAGACAGTGAGTTGCAGAAAAAGGTAGAGATGGTTCAGAAAGGTAAGTTGCCTAAATTCAACATTGATAATGATTGTGTTTTGAGATTTGGGAGGAGATTGTGTGTGCCTTTTGATTCACAGTTGAAGAGAGTGTTGTTATGTGAAGTTTATAGTTCTCCGTTTTCAGTTCATCCTGGCAGTACTAAGATGTATAGAGATCTACGGGAGTATTACTGGTGGGATGGAATGAAAATAGATATTGCTGATTTTACTGTGAAGTGTTCGACATGTCAACAGGTTAAAGCAGAGTGACAGTTACCGAAAGGGATACTTCAGCCTCTACCAGTGCCAGAGTGGAAATGGGAGAATATATCCATGGACTTTGTTGTGGGATTACAGAAGACATCTCGAGGTAATAATGCAATCTGGGTTATTTTTGATCGCTTGACTAAATATGCTCATTTCCCTGCTATACGAGATACTTTCTCTCTAGATCAACTTTCCCGTTTGTATCTTAAAGAGATAGTCAGGTTAGATAGAGTTCCTCTCTCCATTGTATCCGATCGTGATCCCATGTTTACTTATAACTTTTGGAAGGGCCTTTAGAAGTCGTTGGGTACTGAATTAAATTTTAGTACAACATTTCATCCTCAATCAGATGGGCAGTTAGAACGAACAATTCAGATAATGGAGGATATGCTACATTCTTGCTCTATGGATTATCAGGGAAGTTGGGACCAACATCTTTCTTTGGTTGAATTTTCATATAATAACAGTTTTCATTCCAGTATACAGATGGCACCATTTGAGGAGTTATATGGGAAGCAGTGTCGAACTCTAGCTTTCTGGGATGAAGTGGGTGAAAGGAAGTTGATGGGACCAGAATTGGTAGAAAAGATGGCAGAAAAAGTTCAGCTGATTCAGAAACACATGAGAACAGCTCAGAGCAGGCAGAAGAGTAATGCGGACAACAGGAGGAAGGATCTATCTTTTGAGGAAGGTGATCATGTTTTTCTCAAAGTATCACCATGGAAAAGTGTGATGCGATTGGGTAAGAACGGAAAGTTGAGTCCAAGGTTCATTAGACCATATGAAATTCTGGAGAGAGTTGGATTAGTTTCTTACCAAGTGGCTTTACCTCCGAGTTAATCTCAGGTACACAATGTTTTTCATGTTTCGTTGTTGAGAAAGTATATGCCAGATCCATCTCATGTTTTGAGTCTAGAGGTAGTTCAGTTGGAAGAGAACCTATCTTCTGAGGAACAATAGGTCCAGATTCTTGACCATAGGGAGAAAGTGTTATGGAATAAGGTGATTAATCAGGTAAAGGTCTTGTGGAAAAACCACATGATGGAAGAGGCAACATGGGAATCTGAAAATGCAATGAGGGATAAGTACCCCCATTTATTTGATAAGTAAATAAATTGCGGGACGCAATTTTCTAAAGGGGGGAAGGATGTAACATACCATGTAAGTAATGAATAAAAGATATTTTTATCTGTGTCTATTAATGAATTAGATAGAATTTTAGAGGCTTAAATTGAAAATAATTCCAATCTTAAGCATGGAATACACTAATATTTTTTAAAATATTGTTTTACTTCCTTTTGATGGAAAACCATTTTTAAATCTATCTTTTGAAATTTTTATAAGCTATGCTTGTCAAAATAAACTTATTATTTATGATTGGGATATCAAAATTTACTTTGTGTGAATTTTTGGTATTTTTCTGACAATGTTCATTTTTTTAATGAATATTGAAAAATACTGCATTTTACATCAAAACTGCCTTTTAATATAATTTATTTATATGATTAGATTATATTTTGAATTGGTTTTAAAGTGAAATTAGAATACATTTTTAACATTCAATCAAATAGTGGGCATTTTAATTAATTTCACTTTGAAATTGGACTTAAACTAGTGTCAATCTTTTGATACTTATTGTTTCATAAAAACACGCTATTTGTCATGACAACGGGAATTACTTATTAAATTAATTAATATAACATATATGATTTGAATATTGTAAAATAGACATCATTTTTGAATTCAGAATATCAAATATAGCTTAGGGTGATGTTTTGTTATTTTTTTGAAAAACATCAATTTTTGATGAATAGTGAAACCACTAAGTGGTAGTTAAAGAAACAGATTTTTTGTTCAAATTAAACTTTGCCACTTCTGTGATTTGATTTTCAAAAATACGACATACATGGTTGTCATTAATAAGTAAAATGTGGTTCAATGAGATTAAAATATTTTTTTGGTGAATAGTAACTTTTAAAAATTATTAATCGCGATTAGAGGTAATTAGTGTAGTTTAAGGTAAAAATAATGTTTTAATAATATAAGATGACCTAGAAACATGTTCTACCCTTATTGGATGTGTCATGGCCGACCAATACAATCCATGGGCCAACATGGGGACCCCATGGAGCCACTTTGGTAGGAAAATTACATTAATATCTCTTTATTTAATGTTAAAGTAAAAATGACACAAACATGAGTTATTTTACTAAACATTTTTTTACATGGTGTTATACAAGTCATATTTTTGATTATAAATAGTCATTGGAAAGATAATAAGATTTCCTAAATCATTGTATTTTTTTATAATTTTTAGGAGTTAAATAAATTAAATTATTTATGACATCATGATGATGCATCGATTACCTCATTAATAATAGATTTAAATAAAATGAAATGATAATGTAAAATATATGACCAACCCATGTCCAAAACCTATTGTATGTGTATACTTAGAACCCTTATCACCTTACCCTAGAGTTAAATTAATTTGGGACCTTTTGAATCTGAAACTCATTTTAAAATAAAGTAACATTTCTTTACTTTCCAAGAGTGCCCCTCCTCTTCTCCTGTAAATGGCCCCACCTATACCTCCTTACCCACATTTCCAAAGCCTTTGTCTCGGCCAACCCCTGCCCATGTTGTCTCTACACTTCCCTCTCTTACTCCTTGAAGCGTCACTTTGGGCAGAACTCTTCCCAAGGAAGCCTTTTAGCTCAAACCAAAGGGTGTTACCCGATTTTAAGGTAATGTCTTCACTTGAGTCCTTTTGTTTTATTCTACTTCTCCAACAACCTAAACTCTTTTTATTAATTTATTTTGTAACAAATGCAGTATCTTAAATATTCTAGGATGTTTTTATAAGAAGTTTTTGAGCTACACTTACACACACCTACATCTAATGGTTAATGAACATACTGTTTCTGTGGATGGAAAATTTCGGCCTCGCGAAATGATGATTGTTCAACATTCTTTTAACACCTTCAAAGGTGGCCATTAAGATGAAACTATATTTATATATGATAAATAATATGTTTATGTTTTCCTTAAGCTTCTGTATTTTTAATTTTGGGCATACCTTTATGGTTTCCATTTTGGGTAAACGCGATATCCTCATTTAAGGAAGTGCGGACTACCGCCCCCTCAAAGTGATTTGATTCGTTAAATACCATATGTGGGATGTATAAAGGATGGAGTTATGATATTATATATGATATTACACTGGAATTATAATATACCTTTATATCATTATAATTCCATTCTATAAAATACAAAATAGAAATGAAAGTAGCGTTTATGCGTACGTACGGCTTACCATCTCCATGAACGGTGCATTTCATTTCTTACCTCTAAATGATTATGTAATATTATAAATGCATGTATATACTGGATATATATGATATATATGATATATACATCATGATTATAATTCTGGATATAATGGATACATGAACAACTTGTAATTATAAAAGGGTTTATTTTTTACTCAAGTACCAATGATCGTTAAAACAACCGTTATTAACATAAATAATTACATAGTGTTCATGACATTGAAATAAGTGATATAAAAGGAATAATGAACTTGAAAAAGGTTCTTAAACAAGTAGAAATTAACTCAAGTTTATTATTCAGGTGATTAAAGAATGACTGAGTCAAGTCGGACCCAAGGTATTGGACTTCGTTTCAATCTCCTTTCATTGAGGCATATTCTGTTTTATACACAACCTTATTTTATATGGTGTATAAACCCCTTTGACTTTTATGTATATTAAAAAGGAATATTTTTTTATATGAAGTGTTTACTAAATGACAAAATAGAATGTTTTTTTCGTACGAATGCGGCGCCAACGACTTCTCCACCGCCGTGACCATTATTTGAGTTTCGGGTTCCTCTACAAGCCATATTTTTTTAAAAGAAAAATAAATACCATGTTTACTTTTCTTTTATTTTGGTATTGAAAATGGTTTTCATAATTTTTTTATATCAATGTGTTGTATTGGAATCTTGTGATTGAAATGTGGAAATGGTATGTTTCCTTTATTCATGTTTTATGTGATACGATTATGTTGAGGTTGTTGGGAATTATTATGAAGATGGGTGGTTCCGTGATAAACTAAGGGCGTGTGAGCCCGATATAGCTCTCCAATGCATTGGGTAACTCAAAGGAGTGAAACGTTATGGTTTCTCCGAAGAGATTTAGGGATTATACTGTGATGGGTATTCCAAACGTAACCAAGAGGGTTACTCCCTACGTAAGAATGTTATGAATGCCTCAAGTTACCTTTATGTCTTATGATTTCTACGATTTATTCATGATTTGATGAGGTATGTTAAAGCGATTATGTTTTATGGGTGAAGTATGATTTCATTCTTATTATATATGAACTTATGTTTCCTTTCCATATTTTTATAACCCATACTGAGATTTTTATGCTCATCCCAAGTTTTTTTTGAAAGGTTTTTCACAGGTCAAGGGAAAGGTACATGATATGATGATAGTGTCAAGGAAGTGTCATGAATGAATCCATGTTTTATTTTAAATATGTTTCCATTGATGGGAAAAATGAATACTATATTTATGTATCCACTTTGTTTATATGTTGAATGTAATGGAAGTTTTATGTTCTAATTCTCTAAAACTCTAAACCCAAAAAGATCCTCAATGTGTAATCTTGTAATAACTCAATATTAAGTAAGGTTTAAGGCTGGGGCCTTATAATGAAAATATATTTTGTTTTTTTCATGTTTTATAAATTTTAAATGTATAAAATGATTTTATTACAAAAAACACACTTTTATAAATGTATTTAAAAACGAATATATATATATATACATATATATAATTTAAAGATTTATATTAATATATATTTTTATTAATATAAAATAAAAATTAATATATATGTACATATATAAGATACATGATTTTGTGTAGAAAATTCTTTTTGAAAATGATCAAAAAAATAAAAAACAATCACTGTATGAAAATGATAATTAAATGTTTTTATTAAATAATATAATTATATAATAATATATAGTCATAATATGAAAAATATTATAATATTATAATATATTATTATAATAAAATTTAATATAAAATAATAGTGTTGAAAACATGTTGAACATAATACAGAAGAAAAAACATGGCTCGAAAAAATAAAAAAGAAAAAAATGTGAAAGGAGGAAACGTTTAAAAAATAAAAATGTAAATAACAAAAAATAGAATAAAACTATAATGAATAAAAAGAGATATTCACCTTCCACACCCAGACCAATGACCCTTGACATTAACTCCACCGCAACCAGTTGATAACCTACTATAGTCGAACCACTGGGGAGGACGTTCCGCCATCGCCCTCTATTGGCGATCACCCTTCCTGGGACCATCATTGGGACCATCACAAGTCAACCTCACACATAAAGACCGATAACATTAACCTAGAAGAAAATGTCATTTTTAGTTCCTGAAAAAAGATGGATCCAGCTAGCTTGTAAGTCAGACCCATATCCTCATGTTACTCAATAATTGAGTTAATTAAAATAAAACTAAAATCATTTACTTGTGGGTCTTCTCATGGTTTAAAAAAATACCCAGATTCTTATAGAAGATAAATCTCATTACAATTTTTTTATTAATAAGTGAATCTTGTAAGAAACATTCCACCTTGGTTACAAGACCCAAACAAAACCTCTCATTGTGTTCCATCTCTTTTACAATCAGCAAATCAACTTTTTATCATCGGTTTCCACTATCAAGTAAGGGTTCATTTTAGATCATCAAAATATCTATTTTTCTACAAAGGTGATATAAATGTATATATATACACATGCATATATACACACACACACACACATATATATATATATCAACAAAATTGGTATATATTTATATAATGTGTTCTTATTATAAACAAAATTTATAATACTCATTTTTTTAAGAGTTTATATTAATTTATAAGTGTTTTTTGTTTTATAATGTTATATATATATATATATATAATGATCAATTATCATAATATATGAGATTATGGTTTGGTTTTAAAAATATAATTCCTAAAATCGACAGTTTTATGTGATTTATGTTTTTATAGTTTTCAATCTATAAATTCATATATATGTGTATAAATATATAAATATATATATTCACACACACACACAAACACATTAATATATATATATAAACATGTTTAATTACAGGTATCCTCTATTATTTTGTTTTGGAATTTATAATTGGTATTTTCATCCATCGAGTTAATGTTTAAAATTTATTGAAATGTTTGTTTCTTATAATAAAACTATTTACAAAATTACATGTGTCACCTGATAATTATTATCATTTTATGTGACGTTATAAGTAGAGCTATTGTATTATGTGTATACTTGCATCTTCATCCACTAATATTCCATGCATAGATATTATTTTCCATTATCAAGCTCATATAGGACATTCCACAGATTATGAGACAATGCACTAACATATTTCAATTTAAATACAATTATTGTTTTCATATAGTAATAGTTTCTACAAAAATTGGATTATATTTAGTGGTTTTAATTAAATTATTAAATATAACTGTTATGAGATTCTGTAAAAAAAATTATGTTTCTCAAAAGAAATTAATTCAATGTATGTGATTTAGAAATGTTTTTTAGAATTGAGAATTGCAGTTTATATAAAATGTTTTAAATATTGAATTACTATGATGAATTATCTAATCTAACGATTAAACCCATAATAAATACTAAAACAATGTCTCACAAGATTCCTGTCTAGTGGCCTTATGTTATGGTTTTTAATTATGTCCATCCATGTATCAGTGATAAATCCACCAGAATATTATTTTTTTCAATGGAGAATTCCTATGTGAATTTAATGTTATAATGATTTTTTTAAATTTATTTTTCATGAATTATATAAATTTTTAATGATTCAGACAACTAATTTTAGGTTTAGGTATTTAAATTAAATATTATTTCAAAAAAAATATTCTTTAAAGATTTTCATAATCATTTTCAAAACCCCTTTATTGGTAAAATTTACTAGCCATCCAACATTTTCAACTCATTTATATATGTTTAGTAGACTTATCAGTGTTTTATTTTTCTATGTGAAGGTAGTGCACTAAATATTATATTATTCATTTAATTTGAAATTATATAGTTTTTTAAAATTTAAGTCTTGTATTATTAGTTCCAAATTCTCTAAAACCTAGACCGTTAAAATATCTAGATAAGTAATTTAATTTTTTTGTATTTATTAGGTTTCATTTTCATAAAAAATACACCACTTTTATAAGGGTGGAGTCATGTAGCTCAAGCTCAGGTCTCTATACAAACAATTCTTCTAGAACTTCTTTTAAAACAAGTCTCATTGAAATCCAATTACAAATAAAAATATTTGAAACAATCATTAAGGTTAAAAATACAACCAACTATTCTATTTTGAATGTCTCAATGGAAATACATTTAAAAATTCAATTGAAAAAAGTATAAAATTTGAGAATTTTTGTTTATAAATAATAGGAATTCAATGAACATATATACATACATTTACATACATATATATATTCAAATCTATATATGTCGAATGTGTATACACATATAAATGAATATCCACATTCTTATATACATCTTAAAAATATAGGATGAAACCTAAAACTCAAAAATAATACACAACTCATGTATCCTATATATATCGATATAATATTTTATTAAATTCAAAATACCATTTAAATATTATTCAATGATTTTATAAATCAAAGGAGAGCATAGGTAAAACATATCATAATTCATGTGATTCAAAGATATAGAAAATCCAATTCTTATTTAAAAATATAACTAAAATATAATTTTATCCTTTAAAATCATGAAATCATTAAAAATACTATCATTACATGTCAACAAATAATTTAAATGTTATAAAATAAATATATTTAAAGATAGAAGTCCATGAAAGTGGGAAACCTTCCTCTAACACACTTTACTTCATAATAAATTCCACAACACACCTCTACAAATTCTAAGGAACCTCGTAAGATCAAGAAGACCCCATGATGAAAGTAAAGAAATTCATATTAGGTCATTGGCCTAGGGTTTAGCCAAAATATGACACAGCGAGGGAATAAAAAAACGAGTGGGAGGAGAGAAAATAAGAGGATACGAAAAGAGGTAACCCTAACATAGATGAATCATGATTGGTATTATATAGAAGATAATAAGAAAACTATAGGGAGAGGTATGGGAAAATTTCACATAAGACCATCCTACCATGGTGGTGAAGTGCACCATGAGAAGAGGGTGGGGGAGAAGAAGGTAACTTGAGGGTTCACTAGTGTTTCAGGTCAAGTGTTAGAGGTTGAGAGGTTAGGGGGTTTATGAATTATAAAAATCCTTCAAGCATATGTGCATTTCAAGTGAGGGAGGGCAATGAGTGGGTTTATGTATGTATAAATAATTGTTCAGGATAATTTATGTACAAATATATTTCTTTCTCAAACTGGGTATATCACATCGTTTCAAAGAATGATTGGAAAAACCATGATACAACATTGTTCCCCTTACTTCTCAAATCTATGAACCTACACATTCTAGTATTATATCGTGGAAAACTATGTTCTTACCAATAACAATTCCACTACCCTGGTAAAAATTAATGCACAAATTCTCTACACCATTTTCACTAATTGTGTAGAACACATGAGGTACTGATAAAATTATAAAATTATATAAAAATTTAACTTGGTGAAAAAAACATTAATAATAACTAAATAACATAAAAGTTATTATTTATTTTATTAAATCTATAATTCATATCCTAGGGTATGATAAAACTACCCATTATAAAACATTTTACCCCATGAAACTCTTCGAACTCATGGGGAAGACTTAAACACGAAATTCCATCAGAAATGGAAGGTCTATTATACAATACCCAAGACAACTCATCATCAACCGGACTAGTACAATTAACGAATCATCAAAACCCCTATCACATTTTCATCCTCCCAGTACAAATCACATAAGACTGATTCCAAAAAAAGATCAAGAAACATAGACCCATTATGATTGTCCCAACCATTAATGAAAGTAGTACGTTAGATCAATAAAGTGAGAAATTTAATATGAGATGATGTAACTAAATTTGAATCCATAAATTCATAGTTTGAAAAAAACTAAAATTAATTAAGCATCCCACCAAACTAATAATGAAAGATTAAATCACCCCTAATGTAGTGTGTCGATCATCAACAAAAAAGAATTGCTTTATAGGAATCATTAACATAATAATCAGAACCCATAACTTAGAGGACTAGACTAATTCATGAAAAGATCCCACAAAATATTATTACACCAAAAATAGACAAAAAACACTAATCATACCAAAATAACAATATCAACAGATATCTCAAAAATGAATTTTACTGAGATAATAGACAATCAAACCACTAATTGATTCCCTCAAACTCATGATAAAATAGAGAATTTATAAATCTTGGGAATAATTCCTAAAATCACCTGGTATCAATCCTAAAGTTATTGGAAATGGGTTACCTATTACTAGAGATATATAAAAATCACTCATAGATAAATCCAAATCATGTTGATCCCATCTAGTATTTTATGATTACTAGTTTAACATGTTTTATAGTAAACGAAGGAACTCACTCAGGGCTTCCATCCACCCAAAAATGCTATAAGAATATCACTATAACATTTTCCATGATTTTTTTAAAAGAAATTCAAATCAAAGAGGCATGTTACAAAACTCAAAGAATGAAACCCAAATGAAACAAACAAGAAGGGACAGAAAAAATTATCTTGGAAAAAAGCACTAAAGAAATATCCCATCTAAATACTCATAAAAGGTAATCCCCTAGACCTTAAAATTCATTATCCATTTTTAGAGGAACAATTCAAGTAATAGAATAACACTAGACACAATTAATCACATTCAATTAAGAACCCATCCTAATCTAAAACATGCTTATGCATATCACAAAATCACGTAATGAATCACAATCACTATTTACAAAATCCAAAATACCCAACTTGTAAATAATATGAAAAAAGAATTTCAAAACCTAAAGTGATTATATAAACATGTTTAATAAAACACATTTTTCTTTTAGAATAATACATTCTTACATAAGGATAACATAAAATCTAACTATTAGTTTAAAAAAAAATTATTCTAGATGCCATAATATGAACCCCATTTTAATCCATTTTTTAGAAAACATCCCAAATTTATATATTTACATTAAGAGACAATATTTATTAGAAAAATTAATTATTATTAATTCCATTCTAAATCCCACCCACATTTACATTTAAAATTCCCAATCTCTATTAATGTGGAACATTAAAAATTTAAAATCCCCATTGTCAAATTTAAAGAAAACCCATTTCCTGCATTCAAACCAAAATTAATTTTAAAATCAAAATATAAAAAATCTATCCTTAAAAATACACATTTCTAATGATTTTTTAATGGTTATAGTGGTTGTTCTAGACATTAAAACATGGTTTTGTAAACCATTTTCCTACCATGATAAAACCAGTGGGTGTCAGGAAAAACTATTCAGTAAGGATTGAAAAGGTTTTTATGGCCATGATTTCTCACTAGGTGAAAATTATTCAACTCCCTTTTCACCCATAATAAAATAAATCAATAATGGAAAACTAAAAATAAAACCAAAAACAAAATTAAAAACACCATCATACAATTGTATCTCATGTATCTGCATGAGAGGTGGTGATCAATAAACATCCCATGCCCTACCTTCTGAGCCCTAACAATACTACTATAATGCACCTAACCTTACCAAATAAAAATTTAGAATCTAAAACATAAACCCACATAGTAACCTTGTGTCAGATAACGTTTTTTCATTATCCAAGATGAGTTTTCCATCCATCAGTTGCATGGGCCATCCCAAGACATACCCAATGTGTTTTCCAGAACCCCAATGGGTGATAAAAATAATCAAAGGAATCTATGTAAATTATATTGGGAACTATTTAAACTAAAGAAATAGAGCAATGAAACATCACATAAAAGAGAATTAATCTTCCATATTTTGGACATCCATCAAAAAACCAAAAAAATAACAAAATTAATTTCTTTGCAAAAAAATATAAAATGACACCAATATGATCCTTATTTGTAAAACCTCTTATATATCCAACATTGAAAACCTATTATCCTTTAAAAATATATTGTTTGATAGATAATGAAATCATATAGTGTAAGAAGAATACTAGGAAGTTGAAGGTAAAGAAAATTAAACAAAAAAATAATAACTGACATACCTGATCTGATATCAACTATGACCCATAATCTTGATTTATCAAAACAAAGTTAATCAACATGAAAAATCAATTAGAAATAAACAAGAAAACTCGATATATAATATAAATGAACCTAAAAATTATTAAAATTCTACAACTAAGCTTTCATAATTTTTTACATTTAATTAAATATCAATTTATTATTTTGTTTAGAGATACAAATAAAAAGTTATCATTTCAAAAAATATTCCAATCATTCAACTAAAATATTTATGAAATTTTAAATATTTTTTTATTAAAAAGAATCACTTTTAAAAGGTTTCAAAGGCCTATGATGCAATGATAAAAAACCATTTAAAACTATTTCTTAAATCCATTTTAGAAAAAAAAATATTTCAAAATACTCAATATTACACATTTTAAAATCCTAGGAGAATCAGTTAAAAAAATATTTATTTCAACATAGGATAAATATTGAAACAGCCATTACCGTTACAAAAGGTATACACATGGTATAAAATAAACCATTCTAAAAACATTAACCCTATAGAAAATTCATTTTTCATTTAAGTATTGTGATTAATAATTCTCTGTTTTATCTCATCATATAATCTTATAAATACCATTGTGTTTTCACAAACCAATAAGGAGAATATTCCATAAGACTAGTGGGGTAGTGTCTCCCACCCATAATACAACATCCAAACATCCACTTTGGATTACAGGTATTGGAGTTGTGTTGTGGGGTAACCCATCAACAACACGAGAACCATTATTTATGTTTTTTGATTGGGAAGTGTGGTAAATAGAAATGGACACATAACCAGTATTCTTTATATAAAAACTTTGTTTCCACATGATTTTCACATTTCAAATAGTGAACATTTTATCAAAAGGTGCATTTCAGCAACAATTGTATCACATATAACAAACCTATGCATCTATAAAAAATAAGGGGAAACATAAATAATACCAAATAACAACATAATAAGTAGAAAAACCATTACAAATAAATTATATATAATTAAACAACCAATTATAAAACACTATAATAGATGCTGGTCATGTCATCCAAAACATTATATTTTTCAATAGAATCTTATTTTAAATAAAATTTTATGTCAAAAATTTTGAAAAATCCCTTTAATGGGCGAAATAGGCTTAATCATTCCATTTTGAAGGTATCCTTTGAGAATCTATTTCTAAATCCACTTTGAAAATCAATTAAAAAACAAACAATATTGTATAAAAATAAATGTCATCCAATTAAGTTACATATATATATATATCCATACTATTATAAATATATGTTTCAAAAACATATATAGGTTCATAGCCTAATATATATATATATATATATATACATGATAAGATGAACCTATTGAACCAATTACTAAAAAATAGATATCCTCAACAAAATTATGGGATTATTTTATTAATTTTGAGGTAAATATTTATGATCCTTTTGAAGATTTTTATATGATTCGTGAGAATTGTTAAATGAAATCATAATTAAAAGGATTCCAAAAATGTAAAATTCATTCATATTCAATAATTTTTTTAGTAATTATTATTCATTAATATATAATAAATAATTATAATACTATCATTATCTATAAAAAAGCATATATTAAAATAAAAAGAAATAAATAGTTCTAAAATTAGTTGAAAATCATGTCGAAAACCTACCTATAACTCAATATACCTGATAATTGAATCCCAAGAGTTCCAAAATAAGTTAATAGTGTCACAATATTAATAAAAACAATGGAATAATGGAAAAATAATTAGATACTTAAAATTGCATATGGTTTAAAAAAATCATGATGTTATGAGATTATGATGAAAACCAAGTGGAAATTGTAGAAACAAGCAGAGAAAAATATAATGAACCCTAATTTGGATGAATCTGATATAAAATCCCAAGTACTATGGATTAAAAATATTATGGATAAAGGAGGAGGATGGTCACATGAGAGGGCCATCCTTGGGCCTTGTAGTGCATCCCACAAGCACAGATAGGGGGATACTAGGGTGATGTAAGGAACCCCCTAAACATGTTATCAAGCATGAGAAGGGGAGATGATAGGGGTGAGGGAGCTGTGAGAAGGAAACCCACTATAATTAAAATCTAGAGATATTTTTTTGGGAGTGATAATGTTTATATTTGAGGTAGAGGTCAAATATGGGAGTAAAAAAATCCAATTTTCAATAAACTAGTTACACCACATGGTTTTGTCACATGGTAGAAAAAACCATGCACAAACAATGCACCCTCAAACTGGACACCCCTAAACACCTACCAGGTAGCCCATATGACTTAAAGAACCATGTAAACCCCAAATGAATTCAACTTCCAATATGGAGACGAATGTGAGAAGTTTATACAAGGATTCTATTAACCATGTCCTACCCATGCACATGTGCCAAAATCAAGATTTTTAAAAAAATAATTACCCAGATCAGCCTGAACCTCAAAGAAAACAGTAAAAAATTTAATTAATTTATTTTAGAATTGATGGAATTTGTTGTGAAAAAATGTGTTTAGAAAATGAAAAATAACTTTTAAAGTAAAAAATGACATCCAGAATATGTAATTTTTTTTTAATTCATACAATATCATATATACCTTATTTTTTTCATATTTAATTAAAAATATTAGTTATTGCTGTTTTATCTAAAATATAATATTTTAAAAAATTTCCATTTATTATCCTAATTTAAATTTTATAATATTTTAATAAAAATAAAACTCCAAATATTAGAATTTTAATAATTTAAAAAAGAAACATAATATATAGAAATGATATTTTAATGAAATAATGGTTTCTATATGTAATTAGTTATAATAATTCTATTTAAAATCATTATTTAAATATTATATGTATGTTGTATATTTATTGATAAAAAATTAATATTTTATTTACAAAAACAATTCTTTAAAATATCTATCATATTTCTAAAAGTTTTAATTCTATATATAATTTCACTCAATTTTATAATTTTTTTTCATACTATAATGAATAATTTTTTAAGCATGGATTCCATTTTAAAAACTTGTATTTATTTTCTTCTTTTTTTTCAGAAATAATTTCTTGTATATGTTCTTAGTAAAATGATTCAATGTTCTACCTTATGAAAGAACACATTATTATTGGCGATCTACATTATATTTGAAACAATTTATTATATATTAAAAATAATAGAAAAATATTGATACTAAAATTTGGGATGTTATTTGTTACCATAAAACATAACCTCTAACAATTTATAGTCATTCACAACTATTTTTTATTGCAAATAAAACTTATATTAATCCTTTTAAAACACCATTATGATCATTCTATCTAGATCATAGATTAAGTTAGGAAAAAAAATTCTATATCCACCATTTTTGTTTTTTCTATCATTAATTATAAATTTTCATGATGTTTCTTGAAGACTACTCTTCTATAGTCCACCCATGTATATTCATCATGACAATAATTGAGTAATTCTCCAATTCCAACCCCCATGGGTAGTGTTCTAGAAATAATATCTTAATTATATATTTATTTAATAAAACTACTCTTAATACTCTATAAATCAATGATAATATTTCATATATTCCATGATCTCTCACTAATAACACTAAAAAATTGCCTTCCATTGATCTGGAGGAAAATGGAGAGATCATTATCTGGAAAATTAATTAGTCACCACCGTACTATGAGTATTCCAATATATATTTTTATAGACATATGCCAAAATATAAATACCCATAATAGTGTATATTAAACCTTCTCACATATCTTATATAAAATCTATCCTTATCAATATTTCCTCATTATTTACTATATAATAGTTTGAAATGAAAAACACTAGTACAGGTGATTTAATTAGAGCCACAAGAACCATTAAAATTATAGATCCTAAAATAAAATAAATTCCAACATTGGTCGATGAAAATCAGAGTATTTTTTGGAACAATTTCATAGTCTACAAAATCCTTGTATCCATACTAAAACATAAAATTCTCCCAAATCATGAAAAACATAGACTTTAGTTAACCCACTAAAATAAAAATATTTTAAATTATTATCATGATTAACCATTATTCTGATTTTCCATCACTAACACCTCTGACGAACGCTGAGTTATGACCTCTTACATAAAGCCCTCCAACTACACTCATATATAATTGAACATCCAAATAGACTAAAAAATGGTAGATATCCCCCATCCCTCTCTTATATACACTAGAGATATCTATCAGTGTTTTTGTTTAAAGGATGTTATGGAAAAAAGTAATGTATAATGTTTTCCTTCTTGGTCTATCATTTTTATAACCCCACACCATATGTATAACTTTAGATGTTACTTCCTCTTACTATACCTCAATGTAAAACAATGTTTAAATAAAAAATGATAAACGTTATATTAAAAACAATTTATTTAAAATATTTTCATTAAAAAAATATGGCACATAAATTATTATTAATTTTCAAAACAAAATGATATATTAATCAAATCAAATATTTTTATTTATAAAAATTTCACAAAATAATTAAATTTCATAATATATGACAAAAAAGAGAAGTAAAATAATCATGGAACCATTATTATTAAAAAAATACTCATATTTTAATTTTATATTAATTTGAATATATATTTAAATACATATCAAAATATAACATTGAAAAATTACCTTTATAATAATTTTTATTTATTTCAACACTAAATTTGATATATCAATTTTTAATGAACGGTGAGTAAATTATATATTATATTATTTTTAAAATTAATTTTTTTAAAAAATATTGAATGAATTAATTTTAATTAATCCATAGAAAATTAAATAAATTTCAATTCTAATATCTACTATGGCTTTGACTAAAACCCAACACACACATGAACACATATTTTAAATATTTATACATTCTACTTTCATATACATGCATCTTTTAACATTCTATAAGATCATGTTAGGGGAATGAATTAAATAGGTAATTTAATCACATTATATCAAACATTCATTAAAACATAATATAAAATTTTTATTAATGTATTTGTTTTTAAAATAATTATATAAGTACATAACATCCTATATTATCTGGGAACATAATCTATCACCAAAATGAATCATTCCAATAATATTTTAATATTACATCTAGAGATACAAATATCATATCCACACATCTAAATAATTTTCCAATTCCCAAAAAAGTATTCCACGATATCATTGTGTATGATAAAATTGAAAGATATATGAATATAATACGACAAATCACATACAATGTTATATATTATATTATATTATTGGATATACATTGTAATATTATATATTTAATATCATAATACATTAATTAATTTAATATATCACACTCCAATTATAAATTACACTGATATCATGCCATTAGGATGCATTATTAATGAGATTTAGACATTATTACGGATTACTAAACTATCTATTGATTCAATAGAGGAATAATTTAGTAAATAAAACATTATAAATGGTTCAATATTTATTTTTTAAATATTAAAATTAATTGATACATTTACATAACATATCAAATATTCTAAACATATCCATTTAATTTTTAATTCCTATATAAGGAATTTTATTCCACAATTAAAAATACAAAATCCAATAGAAAAATATATTTAGAAAAATATTTCCCTATAATCTATACCAAAGATGTGATAAAATTAACTAATTTAGAGTGCAAATAAATTTTATTTTATTTCTTCGGGATTCATTAAACATTGGATCGCCTAAATAACAATGAAATTTTTTATTGTTTCTTAGTCATAATCATCAAACTTTTAGATCATGGAATATAATTTAATATTGAGGTATGTTCTATAATTATTTTTAGAGTATTATTCACTTATTCATATTCCTAATTAATATTGAATTAAATTCACTTTTTATCTTAATTTTAGTCATGTTTTATGCGTGTGAGAAAAATTTGTGCCATATCATATAGAATGATGATCTATATATAAAAATATATTTCATATAAAATATATTACTTTTTAGAGAATAAAATATTGGAGTCTATGATATATGTATAGTGATGGATATGTTGTGATTTTAGATAATTGAGAAAAAAATTACATTAGATCTCATATAATAAAAATATATATTGGTTACAAATATTAGATATATTATGGGTTCTAAGGTGCTAAAACATAGAATCATATTGTGTCAATTCATATTATAAGACCCCGACCTTATACCTTACTTAAAATTGAATTAAATAAATAATTCACATTGAGGATATTTTCAGGTTTAGAGTTTTAGAGAATTAGATCTTAAATCATGCATTACATTCCACATTTAAACAAAGTGGTTACATTAAAGGTAGTATTTATTTTTTTCCCATCAACAGAAACATATTTAAAATAAAACATGGATTCTTTCTTGACACTTCCTTGACACTATCATCATATCATGTACCTTTCCCTTGACCTATGAAAAATATTTCAAAAACATGGGATGAGCCTAAAAAGCTCAGTAAGGGATATAAAAATATTGAAAGGAAACATGAAGAATCAATGAAATCATACTTTACTCATAAAACATAAGAAATATAACATACCTCACCAAAATATGAATAAATCATAGAAATCATAAGTCATAAAGGTAACTTTAGGAATTCATAACATTCTTACGTAGGGAGTAACCCTCTTGGTTATGTTTGGAATACCCATCACAATATATTCCCTAAATCTATTCGGAGAAACCATAACATTTAACCCCTTCATGTTACCCAATGCATTGGGGAGCTATAACGGGCCCACCCACCCTTAGTTTATCACGGAACCACCCGTCCTCATAATAATGCCCAAGAAACATAACATAATCGTATCACATAAAACATGCATAAAGGAAACATAACATTTCAACATTTCAATCACATGATATTAATACAACACATTGATATAAAAACATTATGAAAACCATTTTCAATACCAAAATAAAAGAAAAGTAAAACATGGTATTTATTTTTCATTTTAAAAAAATTATGGCTTGTAGAGGTAGCTGATACTCAAATAATGGTCACGGTGGCGGAGAAGTCATTGTCGCCGCATACGCACGACAAAAACATTCCCTTTTGTCGTTTAGTAAAACGATTTGTATAAAAAAGATTACTTTTGTATAAACATAAAATTCAAAGGTTTATATACGCCGTATAAAAGTAGGTTGTGTATAAAACAAAATATGCCTCAATTAAAGGATATTGAGACAAAGTCCCATTAAAAGACGATATCCTTTGATTAAGGATAAATTAATTACATAATTATGTGTGAAAAATGAATACACCGAATATAAGTGAATATTAAGTCTAAAAAATAAGAATTTATTCACACATATTCATATAATGACATATTCAAGGAGTACATGTTTATCCCAAAGAATCAAAATTGGATTAAGAAATTCCCTTGCAAAAATTCGACAGCCTAACGACGTCACTTCAAAATTCAGAAAATGAGTCGATGAGAGATAAAAAGGGTATCTCATTACTTGGACATAAAATTTACATCAATAAGGATATAGAAGAAAAAATCCCAACATAATATTATGTGAATTAAAAGACATAACAAAAGAAGTCTTTTAAAAAGAGGAGGGTTAAAGGTTCCCTTTCCGACTTGGGTAACTTTCAAAACGTACACCCCATTGAAGAAGGGTCATAAAATGAACATGTAAATACCCATAAATGAAATTATATTACACAAAGAGTCTAATTATAGGCAGTACATACACAACTCAATGGAAATGGTGGAAAATGTAGCATAAATCTCATGGGAAAAAAAGTGAGATGAAAAATCCCTTACGAAAACTCGGCAGCCTAACGACGCCACTTAAAACATCCAAAAATGGATTGATGAGATCAAATAGGGTCCCTAATAATATTAACATAAAATTTACATCAAGAGGAATAAAAAATAACACCCCCACACATAACAAAGATGAGTATAAAATAAGTGACATAAAGTAGAGTACTTTAAAAGAAAGAGAGAGGTTGGATCTCTTACGAAAATTCGGCAGCCTAACAGCACCAATCAAAACTTCCAAAATGGATTGATAAGAGAAAATAGGTTCTCTCATCATATGAACATAAAACGTACAGTAATTTTAATATAAAAGAACATACCAATCATAAGAAATATGAGCTTAGAAGGAATGACATAAAAGAGTGTACTTAAAAAGAAAGAGAGGGGTAGGTTCCCTTACCTCAAGTCAGACTTGTCTTGTTAGTTTATTTATATTCCTGAATAATAAACTTTGGTAAATTTATAATTTCCTAATGAAATCCTTTAAATATTTTAATTCAGTTCATATCACATGTTATAATGTTATAATAATTGTTTGATAATGTTAGTTCATATCAGACGTTTTTGCCGATGTTTGGTGCATGAGTCAAAAATGAACTTGTTTGAAAAATGATTTCCCATGTAGTTATAAGTAAATAATTTAAAGAATATTATTAATGATTAATATATCATATATATCCAGTACATATTCATTTTATAATATTCCATATCATTTGGAGATAAAAAACGAAAAGAACCGTTCATGGAGACGGTAGGCCGTACGTACGCATGAACGCTACATTCATTTTTTTGTCATATTAATGGAACTAAAAATAAATGATATATATATATATTATAATTCTAGTATAATATATATGTTATATAGGTCACATATGTTTATTAATTTTATTCTTTATACATTTTATGTATTTCATGAACGAGTCACATCACTTGAGGTGGCGGTAGTCCACACTTCCTCATATGAAATTATCGCATTTTCACAACATGAAAAGAATAAAGGTATGCTTTAAATATAAAATACAGAAGCACATAAAAACATATTTACCATATATATGATATATAAAATATAGTGACATCATAACGGTCACCTTTATAGGTGTTAAAAGAATATTGAACAATCAACATTTCCTGAGGCAGTAATTCACCATCCATAGAAACAGTTTGTTCTTTAACCATTAGACGGATGTGTGTGTAAGTTTAGCTCGAATCCTTTTTATAAAAACATCCAATTATATTTAAGATACAGTTTTTGTTACAAAATAAAGGAATAAAAATAGTTTAGGGGGTTGGAGAAGCAAAATAAAACAATAGAACACTAGGGAAGACTTTACCTTTAAATCGGGTAACTCTTTTTGATTTGAGCTCAAAGGCTTTATTGGAAAGCGTTATTCCCAATGTGTGGCTTCTAGGAGTAATAGAGGGATGTGTAGAGAAAAAATGGGCTGGGGTGGCCGAGCCAAAGGCTTGAGAGGTGTGGGTAAGGTGGTAGAGTTGGGGGCCTTTTATAAGAGGAGAGGAGGGACACTCTTGGAAAGTCTTGAAAAGTAACATTATTATAAAATTCATTTCCGATTTTAAAGGACCCAAAATTATATATTTCTAGGATAAGGTGATAATAGTTCTGAATACACACATAAAATTGGTTTTTGACAAGTGTATGGCTTATATTTTACATTATCCTTTTATTTTATTTAAATCCTCAAATAATGAGGTAATCGCTGCATCATCATGGTGTCATAAATAATTTAATTTATTTAATGTATAAAAATTGTAAACAAAATATCATTATTTAGGATATCTTTTTATCTTTTTAATTAATATTTATGTTCAAAAATATGACTTTTATAACTCCATGTAAAAATTGATTTAGTAAAACAACACATGTTTGTGACCTTTTAATTTTAACATTAAATAAAAAGGTTTTAATGTCATTTTCCTACCAACATGGCTCCATGGGGTCCCCAAGTTGACCCATGGATTATATTGGTCGACCATGACTCAACCAATAATGTTAGGAAGTTTTTCAAGGTCATTTCATATTATTAAAACATTATTTTTACCTTAAATTACACTAATTACCTCTAATCGCGATTAAAAACTTAAAAGTTACTATTCACAAAAAATTATTTTAATACTATTGAACCAAATATTAAATCCTAATGACAACCATGTATGTTTGATTTTTTAAATTCAAAACACAGAAGTGGTAATGTTTCATTTAAACGAAAAATCAGTTTTTTAAACTACCACTTTGTGGTTTCACTATTTATCAAAAAGTGAAGTTTTTCAAAAAAATACCAAAAATTCACCCTAATCTATATTTGATAATCTGAATTAAAAAATCATGTATATTTTAAAAAATTCAAAACAAATAAGTTGCATTAATTAATTTAATAATTAATTCCCGCTGTCAACGCAAATAGCATGTTTTTAAGAAATAATATCTATTAAAAGATTGACACTAGTTCAAGTACAATTTCAAAGTGAAATTAATTCCAATGACCACTATTGGATTAAATGGTAAAAATATATTCTAATTTCACTTTAAAACCAATTCAAAAGATAATCTAATCATATAAATAAATTAGATTAAAAAGAGGATTTGAATTAAAATACAACATTTTTCACTCTTCATTAAAAAATGAACTTTATCGGAAAAATAACAAAAATTTACACAAAGTAAATTTTGATGTCCAGATTTTAAAGAAGAATTTTATTTTGTCAAATATAACACATAAAGTTGTCAAAAAGATTATTTAAAAGAGGTTCTCCATCAAAAGGTGGTTAATCGACCTTTTAAAGAATATTAGAATGTTTACGCTTAAAATTGGATTCATTCGCATTTTTAATCCTATAACATTTATTGTGAAAAGTTAAAATATTTGACAAACATATATAATCATTTTGTAGTTAGTTCTATTCATTTCCATCATTACAATGGATAGGTGTGAACTACCATTTTAAATAAAAATATTTTATTATTAGAGTGCAACGTAAGATTTCCAAGGAACTCGTTGTTTCGTATTGGGTAAGCCATCGATCATAGAGTTCCATTTAAATTAATATTAAAATTTTATTCACAAATAGGGATGAATATAAAAATTTCATATTCTTTATTTAACTGGGGTGTTACATCCTTCCCCCCTTTTGGTAATTGCGTCCTCGCAATTTTAAAATTGTGCTCAGCAACATCATTGAAAGTCCCATATCAGAACAAGGGTCGGTAAAACAATCACTTTAAAAGAAAGAAAGAGAAGTAAAGAGGTCACCCAAGTTATCCCATACTAGGATTCCTTGTAGGAAAAATGGATATGGAAGAAAAAGAAAAGGGTCATGTTCTGAGAGAGAGTGACAAAAAACATGTTTAGGAGAAAGTTAACCACAAGAAAATCACAAACTTGTGGTGGGTTAAATGGTATTCGATTCCCCTGTAGGAAAAAGTTAATAGACAACAATTTTGTTTTAAGTTACTTTTCATTGAGGAATTTATTTTTTATCTTAAGGAAACATATTTACTTGTCATGTTGACTTTCAACTTTTACTAGATTTCTTACACAAACTCATACTTTCCCCAAATGATGAGTATTTAGGAAGACTTGTTCACACTAAGAGTACTATAATCAACTTCTATAGAATCACCTAACCCACAAAATAGGACTATATATTTCCCATGTCTTTAGAACCTTACCAAAACCAAAATTATTAGAACAAGATCAGATAATCCAGAAAAGGATAACCCTTTATAAAAAGAAAATCTATTCTTAATCTCCAAAATTTGTCCAACAAAACCCAAAGGTCAATGAAGATCATTCGATAAAAAATTTTCCAATAAAATTCATCAAAGTAAACCAAACTAAGATTGAAACCCAAATATATGAAGGATTTAATCACATAGTCTTCCAAGGTAAAAATGAACACTTATCTCCAAATAACATTCGTTGCTCTTAAAGTCTCATATTGAAAAGTAATTAACCTAATCACATATCCTCCATGATATGTTAATAATTTCCATAGATAACCCAAAATCAACATAATGTTAATTCATAAAATCATCTAACTAAAAAGAATAAGTTATACTAACCAGGGACTTCACGTAGTCCAGTGGTAGGCGATAAATACCAATCGCACTTTGGTTGTGGGTTCGATTCCCGTAGCTTTGTCCGACGCGACGTGTTGTCACACGGTCTACATGTGGTACTTTTTATAAAACTCTAAAAACAACCATAACATGTTTTAACCTCAATAGTTTCCTTATACCTCTTATTTTCATCCAAATTAGTTACGATATCAACATATTCATTCTTGAAGTCTTATTTCACCACCATAAGAAAAAATAAAATGATTCCCCAAAAGAATAACATCATACCTTGATCATGGCATCCACTCGGTTTCATCTTCATCTTACTCACGTAGGTAGAAGTCCCATGCAATATAAAAATGATTTCGGGATCCTTCAAAATCATTTGCTTCCTCCATCAAAATACACCTTGTACAACATGGGTCATATGGGTGTTCATAGAAAAATAGTTTTGGAAAATAATCATGTATGGCATATAATTCCAAAACATCTGATAAAACATGATTTCTATAAAATAGTTGGACATAAATTGAGTTGAAAATTTCTATTATTGGTCCTTTTAAAATACCATAAGTATGTGCTGAGAGACTATATTTGAAAAGAAAATATAAATAGGTTGCGCAAGGGTCTCCTTCCTCAGCACAATTTTTAAAATCATAATATGCTTTAAATTCTTGTGATAAGGTAAAATATTTGAAAATACCTTGATAATATTTACCTTTCTTGAAAATATGAGAATATTGTGAAAATAGTATTTGTCTAAAAACAACCCATGATCCACGATGATAATGAGGTATAGTAGAGGTGTTTGATATCTCAAACAACTTCTTGCAAGTGAGTTGTATGATAGAAAAAGTTTCACAATCATCCGAACATGACTTTGCAATAATTATTTCAAGCATGTCACCAGGAAGATATAGGAATGTAATTTGAGATCATTCTTATTCCATTCATAACTGACTTTACTTGACCTGAAAAAAGTTATAAAACAAGGATTTAATTGAAATAATAGATATAGGGAAAAATCATGTGTCTAACAAAAACTCCTAATCCCTAAAGTTGTCTAAATCGACCTCTGATACGAACTATAAGACCCCAGCCTTATACCTTACTTAATATTAAATTAAATGAATAATTCACGTTGAGGATCTTTTCAGGTTTAGAGTTTTAGAGAATGAGATCTTAAATCATGCATTACATTCCACATTTAAACAAAGTGGTTACATAAAATATAGTACTAATTATTTACCATCAACAGAAACATATTTAAAATAAAACATGGATTCTTTCTTGACACTTCCTTGATGCTATCATCATATCTTGTACCTTTCCCTTGACTTGTGAAAAACATTTCAAAAACTATGGATGAGCATAAAAAGCTCAGTAAGGGATATAAAAATATGGAAAGGAAACATGAGTACATGTATACATAAGAATCAATTAAATCATACTTTACTCATAAAACATAAGCACTTTAACATACCTCATTAAATCATGAATAAATCAGATAAATCATAAGACATAAAGGTAACTTGAGGCATTCATAACATTCGTACGTAGGGAGTAACCCTCTTGGTTACGTTTGGAATACCCATCACAGTATATTCCCTAAGTCTCTTCGGATAAACCTTAACGTTTAACCCCTTTGTGTTACCCAATGCATTGGAGAGCTATAACGGGCTCACCCACCCTTAGTTTATCACGGAACCACCCGTCTTCATAAAAATGCCCAAGAACCATAACATAATTGTATTACATAAAACATGCATAAAGGAAACAAAACATTTCCACTTTTCCATCACAAGACATCAATACAACACATTAATATAAAAAAATTATGAAAACCATTTTCAATATCAAAATAAAATAAAAGTAAACCATTGTATATATTTTTCATTTAAAAAAATGTATTACTTGTAGAGGAAGCCTAAACTCAAATAATGGTCATGGCGGCGAAGAAGTTGTTGTCACCACATACGTACGACAAAAACATTCCCTTTTGTCATTTAGTAAAACGCTTCGTATAAAAAAGATTCCTTTTGGATAAACATAAAATTCAAATGGGTTTATACACCATATAAAATAAGGTTGTGTACAGAACAAAATATGCCTCAATGAAATGAGATTGAGACGAAGTCCCATACAATGATGGTATCCTTGGATTAAGGATAAATGAATTACATAATTATGTGTGACAAAATAATACACCAAATATTAGTCGATATTAAGTATAAAACAATCAAGTTTACTCACACATATTCATATAACGACATATTCAAGGAGTACATGTTTATCCCAAAGAATCAAAATTGGGTTAAAAAGTTCCTTTGCAAAAATTCGACTGCCTAACGGCGTCACTTCAAGATTCAGAAAATGAGTCGATGAGAGATAAAAAGGGTATCTAATCACTTGGACATAAAATTTAAATCAATAAGGATATATAATAACAAATCACAACATAATAGTATTTGAATTAAAAGATATAACAAAAGAATTCTTTTAAAAAGAGGAGGGTGAAAGGTTCCCTTACTGACTTGGGTAACATTCGAAACGTACACCCCATTGAAGAAGGGTCACAAAATGAATATGTAAATACCCATAAATGAAATTATATTACACAAAGAGTATAATAATAGGAAGTACATACACAACTAAAAGTAAATGGTTGAAAATGTATCTTAAATCTCACGGTAATAAAAGTGAGATGAAAAATCCCTTACGAAAACTCGACAGCCTAACAACGCCACATAAAACTTCCAAAAATGGATTTTTGAGATCAAATAGGGTCTCTCATCATATTAACATAAAATTTACAGCAAGAGGAATATAAAATAACATCCCCCAACATAACAAAGAGGAGTATAAAAGAAGTGACATAAAGGAGAGTACTTAAAAAGAAAGAGAGAGGTTGGATCTCTTACGAAAATTCGGCAGCCTAACGGCGCCAATCAAAACTTCCAAAATGGATTGATGAGAGAAAATAGGATCTATAATCATATGAAAATAAAAAGTACTGTAATTTTAATATAAAATAACATCACAATCATAATAAATAGGAGCTTAAAAGTAATGACATAAAAGAGTGTACTTAAAAAGAAAGAGAGGGGTAGGTTCCCTTACCTCATGTCCGACTTGTCTTGTTCGTTTCTTTATATTCCGGAATAATAAACTTTGGTAAATTTATAATTGCATAAGGAACTCCTTTAAATATTATTATTCAGTTCATATCACATATTATAATGTTATAATAATTTTTTGATAATGTTAGTTCATATCAGACAGTTTTGCCGATGTTTGGTACATGAGTCAAAAATGAACTTGGTTGAAAAATGATTGCCCATGTAGTTATAAGTAAATAATTTCCAGAATAGTATTAATGATTAAAATATCATATATATCCAGTAAATATTAATTTTATACCATTCCATATCATTTGGAGATAAAAAACGAAAATCACCATTCATGGAGACGGTAGGCCGTACGTACGCATGAACGCTACTTTGATTTTTTTGTCATATGAATGGAATTAAAAATAAATGATATATATATATATATATTATAATTACAGTTTTATATATATGTTATATAGGTCACATATGTTCATTAATTTCTTTATGTATACATTCCATGTATTGCATGAACAAGTCACATCACTTGAGGTGGCGGTAGTCCACACTTCCTCATATGAAATTATCACCTTTGCACAAAATGAAAAGAATAAAGGTATGTTTTAAATATAAAATAAATAAGCACATAGAAAAAATAAATATTATATATATGATATATAAAATACAGTGGCATCATAATGGCCACCATTAAAGGTGTTAAAAGAATATTGAACAATCATCGCTTCGTGAGGCAGTAATTCCTCATCCACAGAAACAGTATGTTCTTGAACCAATAGATGGATGTGTGTGTAAGTGTAGCTCGAATCATTATTATAACAAAATCCATGTATATTTAAGAATCTTTTTTTTGCTACAAAATAAATGAATAAAAAAAGTTTAGGGGGTTGGAGAAGCAAAATAAAACAAAAGAACACTAGGGAAGACTTTACCTTTAAATCAGGTAACTCTTTTTAATTTGAGCTCAAAGGCTTCCTTGGAAAGACTTCTGCCCAAAATGAGGACTCTATGAGTAATATAGGGATGTGGAAAGCCAAAATGGATAGGTTTTGGCCGATACAAAGGCTTTAGAGGTGTGGGTAAGGTGGTAGAGGTGGTGGCCTTTTATAAGAGGAGAGGAGGGGCACTCTTGGAAAGTCTTGAAATGTAACATTATTATAAAATTTATTTAGGATTTTAAAGGTCCCAAAATTATATATTTCTAGGATAAGGTGATAATAGTTCTAAATACACACATACAATAGGTTTTTGACAAGTGTACATCTTAGATTTTACATTATATGTTTATTTTATTTAAATCATTAAATAATGAGGTAATCGCTGCATCATCATGGTGTCGTAAATAATTTAATTTCATTAATATATAAAAATTATAAAATAAATATCATGATGTATGAAATCTTTTTATCTTTATAATGAATATTTATAGTCAAAAATATAACTTGTATAACCCCATGTAAAAATAGTTTTAGTAAAACAACACATGTTTGTGACCTTTTAATTTTAACTTTAAATAAAAAGGTTTTAATGTCATTTTCCTAACATAGTGGCTCCATGGGGTCCCCAAGTTGACCCATGGATTGTATTGGTCGACCATGACTCAAAAAATAAGGGTAGGACATGTGTCAAAGTCATTTAATATTATTAAAACATTATTTTTAACTTAAATTACACTAATTATCTCAAATCGCGATTAAAAACATAAAAGTTACTATTCACCAAAAAATTATTTTAATCCCATTGAACCAAATTTTACATCATAATGAGAACCATGCATGTAGGATTTTTGAAATTCAAAACACAGAATTGGAAAAGTTTCATTTAAACAAAAAATCAGTTTTTTAAACTACCACTTAGTGGTTTCACTATTCATCAAAAATTGATGCTTTTTAGAAAAATACCAAAAATTCAACCTAAGCTATATTTGATATTCCTAATTCAAAAATGATGTCTATTTTAAAAAATTCAAAATGTATATGTTTCATTAATTAATTTAATAATTAATTCCCGCTGTCAAAACAAATAGCGTTTTTTTAAGAAATAATATTTATTAAAAGATTGACACTAGTTCAAGTCCAATTTCAAAGTGAAATTAATTCCAATGACCACTATTGAATTAAATGGTGAAAATATATTCTAATTTCACTTTAAATCTAATTAAAATGATAATATAATCATATAAATAAAATATATTAAAAAGAGGTTTTGAATTAAAATACAACATTTTTCATTATTCATTAAAAAATGAACTTTATCGGAAAAATACCAAAAATTTACACAAAGTAAATTTTGATGTCCCGATTATAAATAATAATATTATTTTTTCAAATATAACACATAAAATTCTCAAAAAGTGGATTTAATAGAGGTTCTCCATCAAAAGGTGGTTAATCGACCTTTTAAATAATATTAGAATGTTTACGCTTAAAATTGGATTCATTCGCATTTTTAATCCTCTAACATTTATTGTAAAAAGTAAAAATGTTTGACAAAAATATATAATCATTTTGTAGTTAGTTCTGTTCATTCCCCTTATTACAACGGATAGGTGTTAACTACCATTTAAAATAAAATTATTTTATTATTAGAGCGCAATGTAAGATTTCAAAGGAACTCGTATTTGCATATTGGGTAAGCCATCGAGCATAGCGTTCCCTTAAAATTAATATTAACATTTTATTCACAAATAGGGATAAATATAAAAATTTCATATTCTTTATTTACCTGGGGTGTTACACATATGATAGAATTAATGGAAGTGATACAGTTAAAATATAAGTTTTTATGAAATTTTATGGAATTCATATATTGATATGATACACCATGGTATTAAATTTTATATTCATTATTCAAATTAAATTCACTATAATTATTATTCATTATATTTATGGGGGTAGTATTTGGTATCATTATCTGTGTGTGAAATTAATTGAAATTTATAACCAATTTGAGATTAAAAATCGACCTTCATGTGGAGTAAAATAGGTGTGTAATGAATCATTTATTTGTGGCCAGGATAATTTAATATTTATCTTAATAAGAATTTATATATAACTCTAAATAAAATTATTATATCTTGTTGCTTGATATTTATATATATCTAAAATTTTATATATTTCTATGGATATTTTCTTGACATTATTATTTATGTGTTAAACATATTTTTTTCATGTCTTATTTTTTAACAACATGATGTTGAATTAATGGAATATAATTCAAGATAAATCTGGTAAAAATAAATAGTATTTTTAATGATTTGAGTAAACATCATTTTTTTCTTTTTCAAAAGATATTATAGTTTATTTCAATGATAATAACTTGTGAAGATATTAAAAAATTTTACTTTTGATGAGATCATTATTTTAATTACATATATAAAACTTTCAAGGATAGAACACAACTCAAATTTTGTATCCATTTCATCTTATTTTGAGGAGAAAATGTATATAGTTCAAGATTTGATGGTTGTTAGAGAATTAATTTTGATTTTTGAACATTACCATTAGGGGAAGAAAATTCATGGTTTAATAACTAGATTGTATTCCATTGGAAATGGAATTTTTTTTAACATAATTTACAAAAAAACTAGGGATTACATGACTATTATAAAATCATAGTAGTATAGGGTGACTATGACATGAGAAAAGATATAAAATGTTTGTATTTAGTTGACTGAAGATGTGATGTAGAGGCACCTTATCATGGTGATATCAACAAATTTCAGGGTTAGGGTTAAAGTTATACCTTATTGTTAAAAATATCTACAATGATTCTATTATTGTTTATATTCCTAACAAATTTTTATTGTTATATCATTAACTAGAAAATCCCTTTGGAAACATCAAAACACTTTGTTTTTGGATGCTTTTATATAAAAACCTAGACTCCCTTTGAGGTTTTAATAAATACTTTAATAGTACACATATTATCATGGTAGTATTCTATTTAATATTTAGTTGGTTTTCAATAAGTAAATTATATTAATAGACATTTAAATTATTGGAGGCTCTTAGAAATATTGGACAACGATCATAAATATTTTTACGAATAATATCTATCATCTGTGTTGCTTCATTAGGGTAGATATAGTATTTTGTACACAACATCTTGATCAAGTTACCTTTTACTTTTAATGATTAAATGATAATGTTTGATGTATTATTTCAACTTTTAATGTCTATGATCATGGACACTAACTAAAAAGAGTATGTAAATATTCAAAAAATAGATTTTGTATGTTTGTTTCTCTTCTTCATTTTTTATCTCATCACAAAATCTTGTTTGATAATTTGAACATAATAGACCTTAACAAAAATTATAATATGGGATTTCTATGTTAAGTATGTTTTGGTTCACATTGGATCAACCATTCCATTATTTCATTTTTTATTATATAATATATTTGTAGTCTGACAGTTATCCATTATGAATAATTAAAAAATTTGTTTGTAGAGATGAATTTTTAGGTACACACAAAAATATCATAAGTTTTATCTAAATCAATTATAAAAACCCATTCATATATTTTAGGTATATCATGAATTATATCCTTAATGATAGTGGTTCCATGTTTTAGGGAAAAGAATTTCTATTGTGGAAATATAGTATGATTTTATATATTTAATAACAGTAATTCAACAATCTTGAATCCGACATTATTGTTTTGAAACTACCTAAAAAATTTAATCCTTTACATTATTAGATAAGTGATTTTTATGAGATCATTTAATTAAATACTCTCATCCTTATCGTGTGATGAATCAATAAATTTTATTATCTCTAAAACATTGAACATCATATGGTGGAAACAACATGAAATTCATGAAGGGGATAATTTTTTTTGTAATTACATGATAGAAGAGGTCAAAAATAATTTTATAATAATAAGATGATTAAATTTAAATATGTGGATGCATTATTTTTTTGAGTGAGAAAATTCTTTAGCACATTTTGAAGCCATATAAGTTCAAAATTATTATAACTGGTTTAATAAATTAAAGATAATTGTATCAGATAATATTGATTCTAAAATTAATACCCCTTAATATAAGGTAGACAAAGATATTTCAATTGAATAATCCAAAACATCTTCAACTCATATTAAATTATAATAATACCACCCGTGAATAATGAAGAACAATTTGAAATTAATTTTTTTTAATGTCTTAATAGGCCGGAGAATCATTAAATCAATGATATTTTCATGTGTACAAATCGAAATATAATGATGGTTTGATGAAATTTAATATCTTTATATTATATATACATATATTCCTTGACTTTATAATAGTAAAGTACAAAGGAAAACTAATATTATGTGTTTTAATTGTTTTAAAATTTTAAAATATTATATAGTTTTCCAAAAAAATATAAATAATAATTGGAGAATAAACCATCAAAAATATTTTTTAAGTGATAAAATTGTTTCAATTAATTTAAAAGGAATCACATTATATAATAGAATGGGACTGAAAAATTCATCAAATAATATAATTGTTTAATAAAATGTAATATATAATCTTTAATGTTTAAAATAGAAATTATTTTGAATTCTTAACTGCTGGAGTTTTACAAGAACTCATTTAAAAATAAATTCAATTCAGTATTTATCTAGTTAAAAATTAATGTTATAAAGAAAATAGAGATGAATAACAAAAAATCTTAAAATTAGATATTGAGGTCATTTTTAATTGATTGAATTTATGTATCATGACATGTAAATTCATCCTTGTAATGTCATATTAAATCTTTGAAATAGTAATTCACATACAAAATGCCAATGAAAATTCCAAAAAAGTGATATTATTAAAAAAATTCATTATTTCGATATTATAGAGGTTAGGGGAAAGAATATCGAAATAAAAACAGTGATTTTCATTTAGAAAAAAAATATTAAATCAACTTTGTCATAAGTATTCAAATCCTAAAATACATGGAAAATAATTAGTTTGAGATTAAAATATGTTAAGGGGTTTAGATAACATTATAAATGGGAAAGAAAATTTAATAAGTCTAGAAAAAATGTTTAATATTTTCCTATGATATAATTGTCATCACATTAGACAAAAAAAATTTTATACAATTTAGTGGTAATAAAAACTAATTTATGTATAGTTTCAGCTTTAAAAAATAATGGTGATAAAATAAATGTTCCGTTCATAAATTATTATAAAAATTAAATTTGATGTATTTTATGCCTAAAAAATAATTTTATGACTAATATTAATGTAAAAAATAATAATTTTAAACAATAAATGATTGAATTTATATTTTTATGAAAAATATCCTAGAAATGTTTCTAGTAAAGAAATTTACAAACAATGAGTAAATTTTGGAATATTAAAAGTTTTTGGGTTTTTGTGTTATTTCACATATGGGATATAATATATATATATACATATATATGAATCTTTTTTTGGTAAAACATATATTTATCTCCAATAAATAGACTCCATGTCTTTAGGGGGATACAAATTGAATACATAAATATAAATGAATGGAAACATTTATGATTAAAATGATATTTAAATATACTTTTTTTTTCAATGAAAGTAGTTTCATGTGTGGCCAATGAGGATATACGAAAAATAACATTCATAAATTACCATCCATGGAATTAATGAAAAAATATAAATTTATGCAGTATAGTAGAGTTAATAAATAACAAATGACTTTTAATGTTTCAAACAAATCCTTAAAATGAGAAAAGACATGGATATTAATTAGTAGATTCTCATCACACATGTTCAATAATAAAAAGCTTTTAAAGGACATTCATAAATTTATGTATGGGGCTACACTTTTATAAATTATTTCTCAACATATTATTTTGGTATTTGAGGAATAAATATTTGGTAAAAGATAATTTACTAAATAACAGTCATTTTTTGATGGAAGAAGACATAATTTACTTACTATATCATAATATTGTGACAATAGTAATGTGTTGAATAAAAAAAATAATTGTGGTATTTAAAATGAACCAACCCATTGGGACCCTTCCAAATACACATTATGGTGTGTGAGATACACCAATTCTACCTCCAATAGGCCAGGGTTTTGTGACTATCCTCATGTAGTAAACTATCTTTTGAAGGGAGGCCTTGATGTAATATAGTTTTAGGTATCATTCATCCTCACACATAAAAGAGACTATCTTTCCAAATAAGAAAATAAAAGTAATGAAAATAAGTATAATTAATTTAGATACCCATAGTACCCAAAAGACTACGTCTATTAAAAATAAAAAATTCCAAAGAAACATTTAAATTCACAGCAATAACTAAAAAGTTAAATTAAAATCATAATTATTAGTTGTTTAGGAATCCTTGTTATGATAACATCATTGAACATAAAACTAATGTCTTTTAATACCTACCAAAACTACCTAATATTAAATAATACCATATCCTATAGGATAACGACTTAATAGTTTTTCATCTTCAAAAGCCATGACACATGCGAGAAAAGATACTCATTTTTGGGGGAGTTTAAAAAAACCAATAGGATTTTAATGAAAACCAAAAATAAAAAATCAACAACAAAAAGTAAGATCTACCATAGATTATCTGGGAAATAATAACATAGTGAATTAGACTAGTATACTCTAAATAGGAGACCCTAGGACCTCAGAAGAAGTCCCATTTATCAAGGATAAAAATATGTTAAATTATTACACTGCTTGAAAATCCAAAAAATAAAAATTTAATACCCATGAATCCATAATAAAATAGTATTAGTAGATCCTTGACTCACCAAAAATTAATCATCGATCATGGGGGGACCGACCTCAATAGAGGACATCTACCTGAAACAATCCTATGGATGGGGTAGTTCAATAATTGAAGATAGAGAACCTAGACAACCGTTTTTTTATGGATTGCTAAACCTTATTCAGTTTTTGAGAACCCATTACCCAGAACAAATATGTCTTGATGATATTACCTAAATATAGAAAACAAATAATTCCTAGTGTGAACCCCACTGTTATACCTATATAGTTAAAACCAAAATTTTCCTATATCAGATTTCAAATTTCCTCAAATGATGATATTGAAAACACTATTGCAATATATATTAAAATATATTTTATTTTAATATATTTATTTTATAAAAATTGATATCTTATAAAAATTATTAATTTCATCATATTATGCATAAAGAAAATACATGTTGTGGCATAGGGCCCAAACTATGAGCTGAATTTATGCACCAAATATTTTTCATTAATCACCCCTCTAGATGTTTGTGTGATGATTTCACATGAAGATCACTAATCAACCATCTTATTTAGATTATGTTACTGAAATAATACTCATCCATAATAATAATAATAATATTATTATTATTATTATTATTATTATAATGTACTATATATACATACATCTAACATTGGCAGGAATGTAAACCACATGGGGATATTCTGTCTCTAATTAGCCCACACATTCCCCATCCATATTATATTTTTATTACTGTTAATTATTTTTTTGTTCATCATTGACCTAAAATTTCTTCCTTATTCCCCTCCCATTAAACTTTTTTTCCACCATGGATGTCCATTGTACCTTGTATACCAGTACTTCCACTAGCTCCTACTACAAACAACATCTTGACTGAACGCTCGCTATATACACTATCTAGTGATATAAGATATCAGACTTAACCATTAAATAAATTTTTTTATATGTAAATAATTCATTTTATATAATTTTAGGATTGTTATGACTTTGATTTTTAAGGAATTATTCCATCACACCAACATTACAACGTTAAAACTTGTACACATTAATCATTTTCCCACATAGAAATATTATATAATAAAACAAGTTTTATTTTTAGGGCATGTTATAAAATTTATCATCATGAAATAATACTTATCCCCAATAATTCATAAAACTCTTTTAGAAACATTATGAAATGTGGGATGAGAAAAAAAATATCAGTAAGGGAATAAACAAGATAAGGATGCATGATGTTTGAGTCAAAGGTATAGCTTGATATCAAAAAAGGGAATACTCGTGATTAATACGTGGGATAATTACATAATTAAATTGGTATCATAAGAATATATAAACATTGAAAATGTAGGATCTTGTCAATAATTTTCATAATCATGCCTCATGACTAACCTCTAAAACAACATCACATTGTGGAAAAAGTCCCATCATGGATTATATTCACTCCCTAATCATATTCATAATATATCATGAGAGATATACATTACCCTATATATTGTAGACATATATGTGTTCCCTAAACATAACTTGTATATCCTTATGTGTTACAAAAAATGTAATAAATCACACCGTATAAATATAGTAATTTATCATGGTATTTAATGGTTTTCATAATCTTTCCAAATATCATAATCAGATGACATTTCTTAATAAAGACATTTGAAATATGAACATATGGTATGTAATAAAAAAAGGAAATGAGAGTTTTTATCTAAATTAAAAATGGAATATTATTAAGGAATCCCAACATAAGATATCAATTTTAGTGGTGGGAAAATCCATTAAAGCCATATACATTAAGATCGATAATTTCATTGTCTTTTTTAATTAAATACAAAAAGTTCAATATAAAAGACATAAAAATATTATATATGTATTATTCTTAATGAGAGAAATAAATTAAAAAAATATTATTCAATATCCATATAAATACATCAATGATTTATTATTATTTCCAATATGTAAATTTAATAGAATGATTTATAATATAAATCATTAAATTATTTTAAAATAGTTTACTTAAAGTAAAGTGTCCCTTATGTAACTATAAAAATATTCTTTTCTAAAATTGTTATATTCCAACGAAAAAAAGATTATAAATTACCATTAAAATTAATTGAATCATAATTAAAAAAATTTATGTAATCATTTTTAGCTACACAGTCATTGATGGATTGTATTAGGAAGGGAAACATCAAAATACAAATTTTTTGTATAGAAAGTCATTTAAGTAGAGTCTGAATCAACATGCATATTCTTTATCATCAAAAAAAATTAAAATTAAAATAATAATTCACTTAATTATGAAAATTTTTCATGTTTATTATCCCTTTAATTTTATTTATTAACATGTTATATTAAATTACATAATAATTAAGGTTCATTTTTAATGTTTGGATGATACTTCAGTCATATTACCAAAATTACCTTGTTATGCTTCTTATAGTTATAGAGATCATTATTTAATCATCTATACAGTAATAATAAAAAAATAATTATAAATTTTCTAAATCAATTCTATTTTAAATACCAACCATGAATGGTGGTTAAAAAAATGAACTATGTTAAATCCATGGATACGGTAGGTTATACGTAAAGAAGTGTAATTTTTTCTATTTTTTCTATGGTCATGATGGAAGAAAAGTATGTTTTATATTGTATTTATAGAAATAAAATTTTATAATAAATACGAAATAATTTTCTTAAATACACTTATATATTCCATTCATGTTTTGTGGTGATGAAAAAGGAATCACAACATTTTAAGGAGGTAGTAGTCCACCCGATCCCATTAACGATGTTATCATTTTTCAATGAATTCATGGTTAGGAAAATATATGATATATTAATTTCATAAAATCATAATAATTTCATTAATATCATATATTTAATTTAAATCTATCATTATAATTATTTGTGATATGTGGGGATGGATAATATATTTAATTCATTCTCATGGTAGAATTATTCCATATTCAAGAATTATGGTGTAGTTTCGCATGTGACAGAAGAAGATATAGATATTGGATATTACATTAAAATAATAAAATTTCATTACATGGGTTATATTAATTTTAATAAATCATTATTGTTTAATAATATTTTAGTGAGGTGTAAGTTGAATTGGAACTAAAAAATTTGGTTAAAAACTATAACTCTCCTTCTAACATTCATATTTTATTTTCATATTAAGCCCACTAGGTTTAGTATTATACATAGAAAATAACTCCATTATTATGGGAGTAATGTTAGGGAGGTATTTGAGAAGGACATGGATGATTGAGAAGTCTATTATGTGTTGATAATAGAGTATTGGTGGTTTCCCTTAATTTAGGAGGGAAAAAATGTTAGGAATTTCGTAAAGTAATAAATTAAAATAAATTATTATGCATGGAAAAATTTATTAAAAATGAAATATTTTGAATATATTGATATTATAGTATCAATTAATCTTATCCAATAAAATTTGAGGGAGTTTAGACTATTTTTAAACCACATCTTTTTATTTTGACCACTATTAGCCATTTTTGAAAATGACTATGATAACATAGTTTTTACTCATTAGGAGTCAATATAGTTACTAGAAAAGGGAAAATTGTCCATAAATTTATCATAATAGATATTTTAAAATATATTTAAATAATTTATCTAATGATAATATTAAAAAAAAATTAATTGATATAATAAAAAAAAATTTATTACAAAATATTATTAATTTTAAACCATTAAAAAATCGCTAAATTGTTATATTTATCAAAAGCAATTTATGGAAAATAGCATCTCATTAAAATTATATTAATTTTAATATTCATTGGATAATTTTTCTATTAATTAAATAATTATCATTCTGGCATAATGTGAGCATTTAAGGCAGTCCTAAATTTAATAATAATTAGAAATAAATTATTTTTATAAAAAACATCAATTATATAAAAAATGGAAATTAAAAATCTAACATATCCTCTGTATATCCCAATTTCAAAAAATTGGAGATAATAAAACAAATAGAATGTCATTTCTACTAATAATTAAATAAATTAATATGAATGTAAAAATCCTCGAAACTGAAAAGAACATTTTCTTATATGAATCACATTGAGAGGATAGGGTAAATCATAGTTAGGAATTTTTAACCTTTTAAAAAAATTTATCCCTGTAACCTTTTTCCATATTTGGATCTTGATTCTCCTATTCATCTCTTCTTATTTCATGAATTCATATTATACCTGTAAAACATATCTCATAATATTATTACAAGGATCACTACTCAATAAAAGTATTTAGTACTTAGAATGGAATGTAAATAATACAACCACACAACTAATGTAATTTAATATATTTAATTTCTTCTATAATAAGATGTGAATATTGATATACATTTAATTCACTATAGTCAATTGATATTTCATGTTTTATAGATCCTAGTAGGATCTAATACTAACTTTGGAGATAGTTTTATAACTATTAATGGGTATTTATAATGCCAATAATGTATTAAAATTGATAATACTTTTATTTGATGTCATATTTCTAATTTGGTTCATTCAATTATTCACTTGTCACTTGCTCTACAACAAACACAAAGATCTTCTCACTTTATCCAATTAGTAAATTGATAGTTTCACATTCCCATATTCTTAAAGATACAATAATATTAATAAGCGTGGACTGATAAAGATAGAATTATTCATGACCCAAATGATAATAAAATGAATATATATTGTCCCATAACATACTATACCTTTGAAATTTGACAAACAATAATATAAAATAGTGTCTAGTAGTTTCTCTCTCAGTTTTTTCATGATTAAAAAATAGTCTAAAATGAATTACATTCTCCAAATCAAGAAAGAATCAGAAACATACATTTTAATTATCAATAAAAATAAAATTCAGCTTAGCTTAACATCATAAAAAATATTTCTTATTCATTAATAAAAATATATTAATATTATTATATACTTAATTATATGTCTTCATTGATAGATGATATCATCAATTTAGTGGATTAATTCATCTTAGTGAAATTGGATATTTTGGAAACACTCATTGCACTATAATGAATATCATAAAATTATAAAACCAATAAAATCATATAAAATTTATTCATATTATTCATGGTTCCTAAAATATAGAAGCCGATAATATTCATCAATTTATATTGATACTTTACATTCCATATTTCAATTATTTTTTGGAATAAAAAGTTTTCATACATGTATGTGTACACGAGAAACCATATAGCATGCTAGTATGCATGTAAAATTAACTTTATACTTTATTTATTTTAGCTCATTTTGTTATAAAGACACTATCTTCATATTAACTTTATTTTTCTATTGTGTATGTATGCATAGAGAGCATGGACCACCTATGATCAAATCTTATCTTGGTTTTGTTAACTTTTTTCAAATAAAAATATTTTGTACAAAGTCATTGTTAGAGCTAGTCTCTATGAATACAACATCATTTTAAATACTAATCTTTGACCATGTTCACATGCACATAAAATACCATTTTATTTCATCCTCATTCACCAAAACACAATATTGTGTTGTTATTCTTACTATCCATATAGGAAATTGAAGTTATATTTGTGTATCATAGTGATTTACTATCCAATGGATCATGAGAATGATCATTGAGGAAGGATACATGCATGTATTGTTAACGTAGGCTGAGTGTCTAATGTTCTAATTCTCCACATAAAATGGTAGAAAAAATATTCTTCTTTATGATACATAATTACTGAAATGCCACAATTCATATATCCAGTGAGGCTCATGATTTAAAGATACATCTTCATGTAACAGGAATAATGTAAAGTCTCTATTTTATTAGAAACATGTGTCATCATAGAAATAATATAAAGATAGAACCACCCCATGACTTGGTCACATAGTAATTATATGGAGGTTTTCCCCACCTCTCTCTATTTGTAAACTAATGACAATACCACAAATATTTTTGAGTGATGTGTAACTCAATTAGATGATATTCTTGTATTTTAATTATTCAATCATTATTTTTATTTTTCATAACATTTCACAATCTAGGGAATGTATTGATTGGGAAATAGGCCTTCTTCCTTTAGTAGAACCTGTTATGAATTTTTGGAGATAAACTATCCATAATACCATGATTATTTGGTCTATTATAATCATCATTTAGTAGTAGTGTGTCCTTATAAGAATCATGTTTTTCAAATTATAGAATTCATGAAAAGTGTAGTGTGCATGTTTGACGGTTCATTTCATCATCCTATTTAAATAATGTGCTAAAAAATAGACATTGAATCCTAATGATCGACTAGAGGTGGTTCATTCATTTTTATTGGGGAATCAGTATTAATGTAGAGAGTTGAGAGAAGTTAGATAAGGATGTTTTTTTAAAAATCACGAGCTTATGGGATCTTATGGTGCATATTTATTGTATCAGACATTGTTATTATATCTATATGTTTTTTGAATATATGAATGAAATTGAGGGTTATGCATCCCAGATATGAAATCAATAAATGCCCACTCCTTTTTATTATATTATCCATGTTTATTTCTCATCAAGATGTCCATCAAGGATCTGCACCAACCACATAGTCAAACAAAATGACTTCATCCAAAGAGATTATATCTTAACCTATACACTCCTTTGGTTGTGCGATCTGTGATAAATATACAAGGGAATTCCTACTAATTTTTGGGAACGACGCACCTCCCACCGATGGGATTTATATGGCTACTCCATTTGGTGTGGTTTACCACCAAGTTTTACATGTTTCCTTGGTCAGGAGGCTTATAATGCATTTTGGGTTTTCACATACTTGTAATTAACACATTTAGTAATATAATTGAAAATTTTGTTATATATGAATCAAAGGAAAATTAAAACTGAAGAACATATCTTCATTAAATTATAATTATGAAAAATGTTTTACATAATCATCTTTAATTCATCGTCTTATCTTTTTGGAATATATATTACAAGTTACTATTCATCATTCACACCACATTTATCTATTATTTTACATTACTATAAAAAAACTATCACCATTAACCCATGTATGTTACAAGAACGTTAGTTCACAAATCATTAGAGTTACAAGAAGAATTTAAAAATAATTATATAAAATATAATTTAGTAAATTCAAAATAATTATCAAGGAATTAACTTTGAAACTCAACTCCTTCCATAGATATTTCTAGAAATATCATGACTTGAGAGTATCATCAAAGCACCATTAACATTGGAACATATTCATTGTATTGATAAAAATGAAATAATCATATCTTATTTACCACAAATGACAAAAAATTTCAATTTATATTAAAACATAAAACCCATAGACAAATTGGGATCTTTAATATCCACATTTTTTTGGTAATTCATTTAATGTTCGTTAAAATTTATAATTATATATGTAAATCTATGATTCTCTATCCACATTAATTTTAAAGCAATAATTTAAAATCCACTACATATTATTGAAAATAAAAACAATTTTCATGGGAAAAGGGTATCATTACATACATAATAAATGTGTCATCCATCATTTCACTTAAGTCAATTTTATCTTTCTTCGTTGTAGAAAACAAGAAAATTTTATTTATACAACAAATTTTTTATTAAATAACTTATCAAAATAACTAATGAAATGAGAACTCATATACTTCTTTTCAAGGGTTATTAAAAATAATTATAGGAAAAATATAGTAAATGTAATATGAACCATTTCATTGAACCATTAACCTAAAACACCTAAACCTACATTAAAAAATAAACCAAAAGCATTAAAATGTGGCAAGTAGGATTAATGAACATTAGGAACTTCTAAATTTCTAATGACAATGATTAATTGAACTACTTCCCATTTTTAAAATGAACATTATCTTAGGTACCCCAAGGATGAGAGGATAATAATAATATACCATTCACAATGACAAGATCATCTAGAAATTTCAAGAATAATTAAATTTGATACCAAATGAAATGATAATTTTTGAAGATTCTTTGACTTAATTCAATTGTCGCCCCTTAAGGGATACACTTCTTAGAATCTTCATAATGGTATATCTCCTAATGAATGAATTAAAAGATATTCCATTTAGATAATACACCAAAAATAGTTATTCAAATAGTGATTATCAAAACTGTAACCGTCACAACCGGTCCAATGATGATTTTCGTAAATATTTTTTCATCAGAATAAAAAAAAGATAAAACTGAGAAGATATCTTATTTATCATTATTGTCAAATATATGATATCTAAAACATATAAATAATGATATATAATGCTCTATATAATTTATATTTTAATATAAATTGAAGTATAATTTTTGTCTAGTGACATTTTCATCTTTTCTATGAAAAATTGAAAGTACTAACTTCTTCTCAAGTTATCTTCTTGAGAACATACTTTACCTTAGGGAATAACGTGGAGCCTTCATGCTTTATCACTATGAATAGATAGGTTGAAACAATATTCTCATCCATGTTTTTCTATTACCCCTGTTATTCATGCATGTACTTAAGAACTTTTTTTCTAATTTATGTTGGAAAATCACGAATCTTGTCACATTATATTATTATTTGTTTAGATAATATTTATTTTTTTATCATCCATAATGGATGATGAAGGCAAAATCCTCTTATGAAATATTTATTGTTATTGTATAATGCTTAAAAACCAATTACAATTAGACAAAATTTCATACATCTCTCATACAAAAATTCATTTTCACATGAGATTCCTTTTTTTATAATCTCTCATGAACTTTATCTTCACCATGTTATAACATTTATTTTCATTTTTCTTAATCCTTTCCTTGTGTATATTATATTTTCATTTATTATTTCAAAACCATATGTCTAGATAAATATCATGTCATTAGGAACATTGTTAGAAAACCTATGTCTTCCACTTGGGAACTTCTAATATCTATACTTTTTAGATGTTCTTTGGGATGAATCTCATTTTATTAGACTATTGGAATTTATATCAAATGTCTTATAACCATTATTACTTAAAAACATATTGGGATAATTGCTTTCACAACATTCTTTATATTTTTTCCCAATAAAAGTTCTTTATTCTTAGCTATCTTTGTGGTATTTTAATTTAATAAAATTTGGATACATGTTCAGATGATCATGTACTATCCTTATGAACACTACCATTTCATATGTCACATATGTTTTCATGCTTTTCTAATATGTTTGAGGTATATATATTTTTATGAACTGATGAATATTTCATCTTCATATTTTCCTAGCTCCCCGTTAACATGTGACTTCTTTATGATTTATCATTTACAGGGTTTCTTAATATCCAATTGTTTATAACTGGTTTTCTTCTCGAACTATGTGTTAGTATAAAAAAATAGTCACTTTAAAGAGCATCTAATTATTTATTTGTGGTTCATAAAATAGCTAAGTATATCATGATCACTAGTCAATTAGTGGTGGTCGATTTTATTTTGCATAGGTTTTAAAAGAGTTTTTTTTCAAAATTTTAGAGGCGGTTTTTTGTTTAATTAGCAGTGGATTATTAATAAAAAAATCATATTGGAATATAATGAAAATTAAATTATCCACTGTAAATAATTTAGCGGGAGTTATTTATAGCGGTGGTTTATATGAAATGTCATTAAATACAGAAAAAAATATATAGTGGTGGTAATATGAATCCACGGCTAAATATTTTCTTAATTTTTTTAAAAAATATTTAATAATAAACTATAAATATAATGAAACTGAATTTTTATAGACTCATATATAAATATATGATAAAACCATTATTCTTACATCACACATCAACAATCATAAAAAACTATAGCTATCATAACCTATGTATAATTCATTCCATACATCAACCAATACCTCAGTCATCAATATATACATGTAAAACATGTCCAACAATAACCAATGACCGATATACATTCGTATTATGAAAACCATTGCATCTATTTTCCTCTAAATCTGAATATCAATTGAAACAGACAATGTGATCTAATTAGCTGTAATGAAAAATGAAACAAAAATTAAAACCTAGACTAATAAATCCTAATTAAGATAGAATAATTGAAAAAAATATCATACCATGGAAACTAAGAACCATCATGACTTCCATCAGAAAAAAATCTCAATCATAATGGTCATCATATTTCATTTTGGTAGAACCTTTTACCATAATTGGAAACTAGAATTTCCAAGAAAAGAAATGGAAAGGACAAAAGACAATGAATGTATCCCGAATCCAAAAAATAAGATTTGTTATTTTTTCTATTAAAATAGAATAAAATTTAACCTAAAACCAATAATATATAATTAAATACACTATGGATACATAAAAATATTGATTTGAGATAATATTTAACAACTGAAATGAAAAAATGATATGTAAATATTCGAATTTATTTTTAATGTGATGTGTGGTGGGAATAAAAGTTATTTAATGAACAAATTTTAAATATTTTGATATCAAAAAATATAAAAAAACTAAAAAACAACTACTAATCAGTGGTTTTACCATGATTTCACATCAATATGAGTCTGTTTTCTAGGGGATTGACCATTCTATTCACGTTTTAGTGTTTTAAAAATATAAAAACACATTTATCACCATAACAGGTAAACAATAATTCATAATGATATGTCACAAGTTCCTAAACATAAAAATTAAATATACCATATTTTCCCCTTTATTTAAGGACAACCATTCATTATTTTTTGGGTTTTGACCATCCACAGACATTTTAGTGTTTTAAAACTCTAATAATGTATTGAAAACTATAATGGGAAACCATATCATGGAATGAAGTTATATCTATTAAATAGTATCAATAGTAAATATACTGTGTTTTCTATTATATTCATGAAAATAAAATGTTTCATCATTTCTTTTGACCATTCTATGAATGTGTTATTGTTTTAAAACACTAAAAAGGTATTTACAACAATAACATGCAAATTGTCACTCAGAATGATGTTATCTCTGTTACTACATCTCACAATTAAATCTATGGTCAATATTTCTTGTTTTCAAGAGAATACAACATTATTTTCATGCTTCTAACCATTTGAAAAAATGTTCAAATGTTTTCAACAGTAAAAATTCTTTTATTGACATAATGGGAAATCTACCACTTATAATGACATGTCATCAGAACCAATATTTTCAGATTAAATATATAGTGGTTTTAATATGATTTTAATACAACCTGACATCGTTTTCCAAATTTTTAACAATTCCATAAATTTTTTTATGTTTTGAAACATAAAAAATGTGTTTATGACAATAATAGGACGTCAATCACTTGGAATGACGTTCTATCTATTCTTAAATATTAGAATTAAATCAACAGTGTTTTCCCAATTTTTTTATAAGGAAACATCATGTACCCACTTTTGACCATTCCATACAAGTTTTACTATGTTAAGACACTATGAATGTGTTTATGACTATAACAACCAATATTTCACTTAGAATTCCATGTCATTAGTCACTACATTTATAAATTAGAACTACATTTGTGTTTTTATTATTTCAAAAAAATTCAATGTCATTTATTTAGTTCTATCTGTTTTATAAATGTTTTATTGTTTTAATGAATTACAAAAAAATGTACAGACATAATAGGTGAACATTCTCTTGGAATAAAATTCCATTGGTTCCTACATTTTACTAAAAAATATAATATACTTGTACCTTTATTTTAGAAAAAACCAACATCAATCTCTAAGTATTGACCTATCCACACACATTTTAGTATTTTAAAACACTGAAAATGATTTCACATCTATAATGGGAGAACTGTCACTTAGAATGTTGTTATTTTTGATTCCTACATTTCAAAATTAATTATAATGTAGGTGTCCCCTTATTTTAGGAAAATATGACATTTATTCCTTATTTATGATCATTCTATGAACACCTTACTATTTTATGAAACTAAAAGGGTGTTTATGGCCATAATTGGTCAACCGTCATTAGGAATGAATTTTCATCGGTTTTGAAAATTCATAATTAAATATATTCTATTTTAGACCATATTTTAGATACTATCTGAAATTTTTTTCCTCCCCCATGATAATTTTGTAATGGATTTTTTACTTTTCATAATCGTTTAATAAGTAATTATGATCATACCACATGTCATATTTACGTTTTGTATACACTAACATGATTAAAATAACTAAGCAGTGGAAGTACTTTTATTTTAACACAATTTTTCATTATTTTTAGGGTTTTGACCATTTAAATCATGCCTTCATATTTTATAACACTAAACACATATTTACAACCATAACACGAACGGTGTCTCCCAATAATTATGTTCCATCATTTTCTATATTTGACAATTAAATCTATGCTTGTTTCCCTTTATTTGAAAGAAATCCAAAATAATTTTCCTGCTGTTGAATGTTCTAGACCCTTATAGTTTTAAAACACAAAAAATTTGTTTACAACAATAACCAGAAAACCGTAATTCATAAAGACATTCCATTAATTCTAACATTTCCCAATTAAATCTACGAGCATTGCCCAATGATTTCATGAAAATTCTATTATGTTTTTTTCGGTTTTGAGAATTTCATATAGTTTTTAATATTTTAAAACAATAATAATTTTCTGAAAGTACATGAAAAATTTCATTTATAATGATGTACCCTTATTTTCTATATTCCAAATTAAATCTACATTTATTTTCCACAAATTTCATAATAATCTTAATTCATATTTTGGAATATTTTCCCTGTCACATTTTTAAGGGATTTTGTACTTTTAATTAATTATTATCAGGTAATTTTGATCACACCACACATCAGATGGATCTGTTGTCTGTGCATACACATCAAAAAAGAAAATAGGTGATTTTACGTTGATTTCAGAACAATATGAAGTCTTTTTATGGGTTTTGACTATAATAATCTATTTAGTGGTTTATGCAGCAATGACCACCAATGTTTAGTGGACCCCTCATTAAAATTATCACAGAACAATGGGTTATCCTGATGGAGACTATCTTTTCTTTTATCAACTATTTTATGAAGGTTATGGTGAATCTATATGTGTATTATTTATAAGGAGAGTTCAATAAATGGTGGGAATTGATTGCGAACACCAAGCCAAATGATGGAATGGATGAGATGGTGTACGAATAATTTAAAAAACTATTTCATAATTTTTTTTCTAAAATAATTCAAACAATGACAGAGAGAAAATTAATATAGATGAAGAAAAACTAAGGTTAATTTCTCATATATTACAAGTAAATATTAAAATTGTGTTCTCAATACACCTCATGTTTTCTTATCAATAATTATAGAAAAATATATAGATTATTTAGTATTTTAAAATAATATATTTGAAAGGTTCTAGCTATCAGATACATCAAAATTTTTAAACAAGGGGTTCAATGTACTCTAATTGTAAATACAGTGTTCATAGAATGGTCTTATGGTTATGGATAAATAACGAGAATAACCAATTTTCAAGTTTGTGGAAAAAAATTAAAAAGGTTGAAATATGATCCAACAATCCACATGTCTAAAATTTGGGAATATTTTCTACGGGAGTATCCTCAAATGAAACATGAAATGATTTATGTTTGTTAGATAAAGAAATCATATGAATGAATATAACAGAGAAATGAAGTAGATAACCAACATGATGAAATAATGAAATGAACCTCTTAATGAACCATTTATGGTTCAATTCTTTAGTTGTAGGGAGAAATGACACTTTGGAAGACGAATCAAAAAATCATAGGTCCTTGAGGGTAATCTTCATTAGCAACCATGAATGGAAACAATTAAGGGAATGATTATTCCATCACTATTTCTAATATGTAGTGTGATAATGTATTCATTCATATTACACTTTCTATTCAATCAATAATGATAAAAATTAATATTTGACTCTAGTTCTACACATTTTATTATATCTAGATTGATTTTTTGTACTATTGAGGTGAATAATCTATATTTTTACGTAATGATATCTATAAAAATGATTATTTGTGTGATCATTAGAACCATTGTGTTTGAATATTCCACTGTTAGCATATGTGGTATTATTCTTGATGTGAATTTCATAATCCTCCACTTGTTGGAATTCAATGTTTGTCTGGGAAAGGATTTTATAAATCTATATAGTGCATAGATTATCAATTTGAAAAAATAAATATCTATTAATATTCCATACCTCCCCTGAAATTTTATAAACACTAGAAATATCAAGATTCTATATTGGAAATTTAACCAATATTGTTGGTGTAGATACCCTATGAATAAATATACATTTCCAAAATTGTTGATTTAAATGAAGTAATAGACCTAGTGGAAAGTATTATTTATTGCTACATATTAATGTTCTTTTTTTTTGATTAATTAATTTGACATGAACTGATTGTAACAAATTTATGTATTTCCAAAAGAGTTTAGTGAATGTCCCTTGGAGAATGAGGTTGAGTTATCTATAAAAATTTTACCCAGATCTACTCCTATCACTAAATTACCCTATAATATTGCCCCAATATAATTTAGTGATTTAAATATGTAGTTAAAATAGCATTTTAAAAAATGTATCATACACCCTAGATCATTACCGTGGTGTAAGCCCATTGAAATTTTAATGAAAATCGATTGATCAATATTGATGTGTATCGATTTCTATTATCATAGCATTATCCCCATAAAGAAAAATAACCCCATACCTAATATTGATGACTTTTTCAATCAACAATGAGGATATAAATACATATCAATGGTTGTTTTTCATTATAGATATCATCAAATAAAGTTGAAACTGGAATATATTCAAATGACTTCTATCTGTAAAAGTTATGGACAATATTATTTCATAGTGATTCCCTTTAAAACATAATAACCCCCCTACAATAATCATGTATTTTATTAATACTGTCATTAGTTTCGGCTTAGAAAAACCTTTGATTGTTTTTATCTATGATATTTTTATTTACTCTACCTACGATGAAGAAAATGAATAGAATCTAAGGACATTGCTTTCGACACTATTTAAGGATAAAATGAACATAACAATAAAAAAGTGTAAATTTTTGATACATTAATTCAAATTATCCAGGTATGTGTAGATAAGTGAGGGAATTTATAATGAATCCAAAAAGAAAAACGAAATTGAAGAACAAACCAGACCCACTTGTGTCACTATAATCCATATTTTTCATCCCATAGAAGGGAAGTACGTATGTTTTGTGAGAAATTTCTCCTGGTTTCATAGAATACAAACAATGTTGTCATAGAATGGGTTAAATAATTAATAGACAAAAAATATGAGTAAATCAGTAAGGATCTCATTTAGAGACTAATCACAATTTCGGTATTCACATGGTAATCAATTAGAGAAGGTTTTTTTGATATACATTGAAACTGAGAATATTGAATTGCGTAGTTTACTCAGGTAATATGAAAAATTTATAGATTAATACTCATAGAGGTTGATGATCAATGAGTAAAACTACCTCATTCGTGATATAAAGTTATCAGTTGTGATTTTCAACATAAATCTTTAGTTGCACTAACTATATGGTGAGAAGTGTGGCATTTATGTGGATAATAATTTTTTCACCCCTAGTTTGAGGTATGAAACTGTTTTATAACTTTTTATGTGTTCAAAGTTCTTGGGGTGAGTGGGGAAGATGTTAGGTGAGTTTTTAATGTTTTTTATTATGATTGTAGGCTTTTCTAACATTGCTTGGTTTGAGCACGATTTGGGAATAACATGCGGGTTCTGTAGTAACTGTGAAGGGGGAGAAAGTGGGCTTCACATGGTCTACACATCTTTTTCCAAATAGTGTGATACAACCTAGTGGGACCCATCTCTTCTGGAAATGGTGTGATCATGGTTAGCGCACAGTTTTCCATACCATGCTGGCTAACCGTGGTGACACTTAGAGAAGGGATTTTTAAATCCAGGTTCAGTCGGGTTTGACCCATTTCACTCCAAACCAACTTTCACTCGAGCCTCACTAGAGATTTTTAGTTCTCTAGGGTTTGAGGGGATCTTCCACTCATTTTATAATCAATTTGAAGGTGTTTCAAGGTGTTTTGAAGGTGGTTTCTCCTGAGTAAGTCCTTCATCTTGGTTTATTGTTGGTTTTTCTCTAGAACTACACTTCTCTCTTTCATGGTTTTCTAGATATTCAATTTTTTCATGTATATATAGGGTTGTTGTATCCAAAAGTGATGATTTTATGTATTTTTTTGATAGGTAAGCGGATCCATAGTGGTTTCCGTGTTGCGTTTGACGGGTTTTGGGTGCGGTTGTGTTTGTGTTGAATTTGCTAGAACCCTAAAGGTAGGTGGCTTCTCTCTCAACTACCCTAGGCTAGAATTAGTTTCCTTGGTTGCAATTAATTTTTTTTCTGGAAATTAGTTGTGATAATGATATGTAATTATTTTTTGAAATGCATTTGGTTATTATTTGGTGATTTTGGGGAAATTTGGTTAGTTTTAGAAAATTGGATTTGTGTTGTGATTTTAAATTGTTTATTTTAAAATAATTAGTGGTGGATTATAAAAAATGATTTTTTAAATTATGGTTTTCAATGAAGATGATTTTTATTGAAATGTGGGTGGGTATAGAAAATGGGTTAAAGGGTGGTTTTAATGAATAGATGATTTATTGAAGTGAATATTCTTGTGATGGGAATGATGGGCTGCTTTTATGTGGACATGGTGCTTTGTGCATGTTAGTTTATTAAGTGTTATGGCCTGTGTTGGTTATGAGGAAGTGTTTGGGAAGTAACACTACAAAAGGTTATGGATAATGGCTATAAGAACCACCATTATGGATAGTGGTTGGAAGAATAACCATTATGGATAGTGGTTGGGAAACTCCAATAATTGGAAATGTTGTAAACAGGTTGGATAGACGCTCCACTATTTTGGTTTACTTGTTGTGTGTTTCATTGTAAATTTAAATTTGTTATGCTAATGTGAATTACTGAGATAGATTATGGAAGGGTTTTTTGGATTTTTCATGGGTTGCATGGCTTGGGTAAAGGTGTTTTTGTAATGGTTTGTTGGGATTATAGGTATTTGATAAACTATTGAATGTTATATGTAAATGTGCTAATGGTTTTATCATAGTGTAATGTGTAGGTAATTCATTTAGGGAAATACTACTAAGTATTATTACTCACCATTTCTTTGGGAATTGGGTTATTTTTCATATTTTTTGTTCTGTTAAATAGGTAAAAGTAAATTATCTCAATTTTCTAGTGGTTTGGCATGATGCTTTGGTGGTGTTCTTGTGCTTGGAGAATGGATCATAATATAGATCTATTGATAGTGTCCTAGTTATGTCAGAGTCTTTTTTAGTCTTCCGCTTGGTACTCTGATTTTGAAATTTTTTTGGAATGTGGTATTGTTATAGATTTGTTGGTTCTCATTAGCTAATGTATGGGTTTGGTTGTTTTTCCTACATACATGGAAAAAGTTGGAAGAAAGTTGATTGTTTGGTTGGTTGATTTTCTCTTAAGGGGAAATTGTTCTACAAATTGATTTCTTATCCCTCGGAATTTATTGTCATCCTTTGGAACCTTGGGAATCTCGGTTAAGGACAAGTAGAAATTTTATGCCCTCTCAAGCCAATGAGATGGGGATGGATGTTACAAAGGGTATCAATTTTTTCATTCCATGACTCTCAAGTGAGAATAGTTGTTCATTTATTTGGCATTGATTTTTGGTCCTGGTGTTGACATTATTTCTTGGTCTATACCTTGAGTTGGGATAGGAAAAAGGAATAGGATTTTTGAACCTAGAATGTAGATCATATAAGGACGTAGCAAACCATTTTATGTGGAAATTAATCTTACTAGGGAGTCAGGTACATAATTGTTTGGAGACACATATAGGCATTGTAAATATCATTGTTGTGGGTGTAGAAAATGAGATGGGCATGGTATGCATGGTATAAATTTTATCAAACTAAGATTTATATTTCATTAGGGTATAATAATTTATGGTGTGATAATAATATGTGGATTTTGAAAATCTATATTAGGTTTCTAAATGGATGGATTTGAAAAATGGAAACATGTGTTATTTTGTAAATGGGTTGATTTTCAAAACATGGTGTATTTTTATGAATACTACTACATGGGAAATGTGAATATGTGGAAAGTATAGTTTCGATTATGGTTTTCAATTTGATTTTAAAAATTGTATACAAATTATTTTTAAGGGATTGTGACTTATGGTTGTTTTGTGTGGATATAAATGTCAATGGGTCAGCGTTGTAGAGGCAAACCAAAGGAAGGTGTTGAAAATGTTGTTGCACATGATCCCCAAGAGCACCATTAACTACTGCAGAGTATAATGAAATCATTCCAAGCTGTGAAATTTGTGAATAAATTTGATGAACCAAAACCTGTGGATCATGTGTTTCAGTTTCAAGGGTAGAATCCACCCACATTTAGTGGTGATTTTAACACCATAAGCTTCCATGATATGCTTCTCTTTGACTAATGAAATATCTTGTGATGTACGAAATATCAAGTTATAGAACACCATGACAAATTAATCTAGATGTTATTAATTATAATACCCACTTTTTGAATATGTATATTTTTTTTTAAAATGGAAATCATTTTTGGATTTGGAATATGAAAATTAGCTTAGGTTTAATTTTGCGTATTTTTCTGAAAACATTCAATTTTATATGAATACTTAGAAACAATGCATCATTGATTAAAACCAAAATTTTATTTTAAAAATTATTTAGTTTTTTTAAATTTATTTAATTAAAAATAGATATATAATACCTATATTAGTTTAATGGAATTCATTGGTGTCATTTTATAATAAAATTAGATGTATGAAATTTTATTGAACTTTTTAACATCTTTTACCCACCATATAGGCAAATTAGAAAATTTGAATAAAATGTAATTTCCCAACCTCTATGAATTGAATTTCAAAAATCCAAGAGACATGGTTGACATTGGTATAAAAAATATGGTTCAATAGGTTGAAAATATTTTTTGGTGAATAGTTAGTTTTGAATTTTATTACCATAGTTAAAAGTAAATTGGGAAATTTAAGGTAAAAGTGATATTATAATTTCCCTAACACACATCCTAATTCTATTGGATAAGTTTATTTTTACCAAAATCAAACATAGGAATAAAATATGATCCTATTCATCCACTTTGTTTAGATTAGAAGATTTATTATTATATTATTTAATTAAGAGTTTAAAGTTTTAAATTCAATGTTTAAATAACTAAACCATTTCTAACATGGGGTTATACATAAGATAAATTCAACTAAAAATAGTCATTATAAATTTAAAAATAATTCTTATATAATGGTATTTTATATATAATTTTTAGACATTAAATAATTAAATGTATTTATGACACAATGATGAGGTAGTAATTACCATATTATTTAATGATTAAAAACATTAATATTTTAAATATTAATATAATTTTAAATTGAGACTTTTGAAGTCTTCCACGAATTTTTTAGGTTAATATTACTGTTTTTGGTTGATGTAAATTTTTTTTTCAATATGATAATGTTGTTATGAGTTTTACAAAAACAAAATGCTAAATATTGTCCAAATTGAGATAAATGTGTTTTTAAAACTACTATTGTATTATTAAATGATACAATATTCCAAAACATATAAGGATCAGCCAAAGGACTTTGATAAGGATATATATTTAATTAATGAACCACTTGGGGTTCTCTTGGATTTTTATAGTATGTTTATTAAGAATTTACTATAATAATACAATAATACATGGAAAAAGTTATACTATTTAACTAAAAGTGAAATCTATAAGATAAGGTTAATATAGTGACCTATACCTTTCTAAAACCTATTAGTTGAGATTTTTTTCACCCAAAACCACCTTATCCTTGAAATAAATTCTTTTGGAGCCACCATAAATGTAATATGATTGTATAGTAAAATAATATTTCAAGCTTCTCCTAATATGACCCCCACCTCTCTTATAAAAGGGTACTTCAACTTATCTTATCTTCACACCTCCCAATCAATTTGACTCAACCAAACCCAGAACTAATTACTTCCAACTACCCTCAATTCATACTATAGGCCTTACATTGATGAGATAAAAAACAAAAAAGACCTTTTGATAAAATCAAATGGAAGCACTCGATGAAGAGGTAATAATTTCATCACCTCTTTCAATGTTCTTCTCTTCTACAACATCTTATTTCTTTATTGATTCCATAAAAAATAATAACTCTTGTAAATTATAATTTTTGTGATGTTATTATAAATATAGTAAAACAATATTCATTATTCTATCCATCCTTTGAATGGCAATGTAACAATATGTGTGTAAGTACGGATTACAGTCTCCACATCGTGGTGTAGTTTGTTATTCAACAATTAATTATCTAGATGGGATTAATTATAAGTATAGTAGATGTAAATAATAAATATAACATGATAATGAATATTGATATAATATATACCATACAATAACATACTATTTAACCATAAATATAAAGATATATTACCTCGTGCGTACGTATGGATTACCGTCTTCACGGACGTGATCAGATTCATCCCCCCTCGTAACCATTCAAGTATAATTTTCATTTTATGAATAAAAATACTGTTTGAGAACTTAATATCATTCTATATATGAATCAAATACATCTCATCCATGAAAGACATGGTTTATGTAAAAAATCATATAAAGGAATACAGATCAGTTAACACCTAAAACAATGATACTACTAAAATATTACTAACAAAATAATATTAGAAGATCATATATAACATAATATTTTTGTATATGGTTCTTGTGTAATTTAATAAAAATGATTTTAATGTTATATAAGTGGTTAACATACCCTTGACCATGGAAATGTACATGGTAAGGGTTAATTCTATAATCTCTTAGTTATCTGAGGTTGTTAGTACATGAGTATATACTAGAAACACTTTATCGTCAACATCCGTGATTCTTAAAAATAGATTTCAAAACATTTTTACTATTTTCTAGACTATTGGTTAATGTCATTTATACCATTGTTTGAATTTTTATAAAAAATTTATAAAGGAATATTTTTTTCATTTTCCAAACAAGGTCCTTTATGACCATTTCGACAAAATTTAAAAAAGTCTGTGTTTTTAACTTATACAGAGAGTGTGTATATTTTACACCATTATAACATCTTCAAAGCATACCTTACTAGTTTATAAGAATATTTTCAATATAAATTTTTTATTTAATAAATATGTTACTTTTAAATGATTTCAAAATAGAAATAGACCTTTCTCTCAAATTGATTTTATTTCATCTATATCGACATCCTTTGAAGGATTTTACAATGTTTGAAGTTGATTTACTTCGATATAATATTTTAAATTTTATTGAAGTATTTGTGAAATGTTTGACTATGGATGTGTTATTTTTATACAATTCATGTTTTATGGTTAAGGTATTAGAATTTGGTATTCTAGTTTTAATACAAATGTTTATGATATCTTTCAACCATTTCATATGAGGAATTCACTGGACTTAGTAAGTAACAGGTGGAACCCAGTATAGCTCTTCAATGCATTGGTAGGTCTCATGAGACAAACTAGTGTCTTGGCATAAGGCCTTGACCAAATCATATTTTTATTCTTCACAAGATACCTTGACAATGTGGTTATGATGTCCGGAAATATGCATTCAATCATTATGAAATTATCTATTGATATTACATTTTATTTTTTCGAGTAGAAGAATATCAATGTGAATAAGTAAATGGAATTATGTTATTTATATTTTCCATATTATGATGAATTTTAATTTTAAAATGATTTTGTTTTAGTCTTATACATTACCTTAAATGTTTATTCTTATTTATGATAGTTTCCACAATATTGTTATCCTTACTTAGAATCAGAGCTCACCCCGTTATATGTTTTCTTATTTCCTAGAATGAAAAGAAGTATATTACGATTAACGTATAAAAATAGGCTAAGGGATATGGCTGTGTTTAAAGGGGGAAAAATTTTGTTGTTGTTTTTTATTTTAGGATTTAAAGTAAAACTTATGTATATATTTAGTACTTCCATGGCTACTAAACTGATTAGTCTTTCAGGACATGATTCTTTGTATCATTCCAAGGTTATTTAATGATGCATCGACTCTATGTAACTAGGGTCGGGGCATTATAGTTGGTATCGGAGGATGTTTAGTAAAATCCTTGGAAGGGAGATTTAGAAAAACTCTGATTTGAGAACATTACCCTAAGAGAGAATTTGAGTAATAGTATAGAAGAAATTCTTATAATTTTGTTAAGGTATATATTTTGGGTATTCTCAATGTAATGCATCCCTATTTGGATACGAATAGGTAGAGGAGGCTCTGACACATACGTACCTTGGAGTGAAAACTCTGACTAGTATTTTAGAGCTTGACCCAAGGTATCTTGGTTCATGGGAACAAGCCTTGTTGTACTCTTGGTTACGACACTCCTAGGGGATATTCTTAGGATAATTCAAATTTTCATAACAAACAATTATGATGGATTTCTGAGTGAATACTTCCTCAATGAAAGCATTTTTTTATGATTATGGATTATATGCATAAAATGCTCAATTTATGTTAGGTATTTTAATAGTTTGTAATTATGTATTCTGATTCATAAACTAATCTTGTGTATGCCATTATTTAGAAATGGTGCCTAGTGGACTCAATGGAAACTTTATCAGTGTAGGTAATCTATACAAGGATTTAACTCCAACTCAAGATAAATATAGTGGAGCTGGTGATGCAACCTGTGCTGACCCGTATAGAGCACCCTGATCAACAACGTGGAGGATCAATGATAGACCTTGTCATGAGGAAACAACCACCAAAATTCAATTGGGAATTCAAATCCATTTGTAGATGAGTAATGGATATGTTTCTTAGAGAAAATATTTCATTATTTGGTGAGTAGAGAAAGGGAAAATGTTTTCATGGTAGTTTATCACTTCACGGTAGATGGAGATAAATGGTGATTGTTAATTAAAAATACAAAGGAGGATAATGATGTATAAAATATATAATGTAGAGAGTTTGAATAACGTTTCTTAGAAAAACGATTTCCTCATGGGAACCGAAGTGATATGGAATGGCAATTTTGGAGTCTAAGGCAAATAGAGGATGAGAATGTCTCATTGTATGAGGCTAACATTATAAGTTTTATAAGGCATACAATAGATTATATATGTAACACAAGGAGTAAGAATGATCTATTATTTGAGGTGTCAAAACCATTTATCCATCAAGCATTATTATCATAATCCTTCTCATCATAAGATGATATCGTCTCTTGTGCTATCAAGAAAGAAAAGGAATTCTGTAAATCATATGACTTTAAATAAAAGAAAGAGAAGAAGTGATCAGTTAAACACTCTAGAAATGGAATTAAGGGGAATAATTGAAAAGTATAATTTCCATCATGTACTAAATGTTAGAAGAATCACCATGATACTTGCCAAGAAGGGAATGTGAGTCTTTTAAAAGTGTGGGGAAAAATTCCACCAAGCATGTGATTGCAAAATCATGAAAGATGGTGAAAATGTTGAATGCTTCAATTGTAGAGTAATGGTGCATTATGAAAATTAATGTCCAAATAGGTAAGGAAACGTACCTTTGAAAATTCCCAAAGAATAGGGCCAAGCATATGTGATCTCTACATATTTTTTTGAAGGTCTGAATGATATGGTGACATGTAATTTAATGGTTTCATAGAATTTATCCAATGCTTTATATTATTCAGGATCATTGCATTCTTTCATAAACTCCATTCATGCTATAAAAATTAGATATCTCTAATTAGATTTAATAAGGACGTGGTTTTTCAAAAATCATTATGGAAGTATCATTGCAACCGTGTTTTTTGAATCAGTTCCCATTAGGGCATAAAAACATGATTTATTTGTTAATCTCATATTCATTCCCATGATTTAATTTTATATAATCATTAGTATGGATTGGATTTCAGACCATGAAGTGAAATTTTATTGTAAAAAGAAAGAGGTTACCATTTTTTATGATGATAAAGAGTACTTTAACTTTAGAGTAGAAACGTCACCATCTTATTCTTATATAGATCACCCATTGTAGCTCTACTAAATACAATTATTCGGCAGTAAGAGATTTAAATGACTATGTGTGAAGGAAATTAATTTTAAAATAAAGGATGCACCTATTTTTCAAGAATATATTGATGTGTTTCTAGAGGATTTCATGGACATCCTATCGAATTAGAAATTGAGTTTTCCATTGATTTAATACCCGGTTCAAGGCCTATATTGAAGACACCTTATATAATGGCCACTGTGGAATTAGTGTAACCAAATAAACAACTAGATGTGTTGATTAATATTATATTTCTTTTCCCTAGTGTTTCTCCATGGGGTTCCCCTATTATTTTTGTTAATAAAAATGATGGATCTATGAGGTTTTTCATTGAATATAGGGAGATAAATTCTATAACAAGAAAGAACAAGTATCCCCAATCTTTCATTGATGATTTATTTGATTAACATCATGGAGATAAATATTTTTCAAAAATTTACCTTTGATATAGATATCATCAGTTGTGTTTGAAGAAGGAAGGCATTCTGAAGAAAGCATTTCATAACTGGTGTGGGCATTACAAGTTTACAGTAATACCTTTTTGGAATGACTAATGAACCCTCTATCTTCATGGATCTAATGAATAGAGATTTCATGAAATACCTTCATGACTTTGTTGTGATATTTTTTGATGATTTCATGGAATACTCAAAAAACATTGAAGATCATGAAAATCACATGCGAACTATTTTGAAAACCCTTAGAAGAAATGAATTATATGGGATGCTTAGCTAGTTTCAATTCTAGATTTAGGAAATTTCTTTTCTTGGAAATATTATCTGTAAAGATAGAATACTTATCAATCATTCCAATACCATAGTAATCAAAGAATGGGTAGCCAAGATGAGTATAATCGAGGTACACAGTTTTATTGGTATAGCTTGTTATCGGGATTTCGTCTATAATTTTCCCGATTGGGTAACCCATTAACCAAGTTTCCATGTAAATCGATTAATTTTTTTTTTGGAGAAATGAGTGTGAAGAATTTTTTAATAAACTGAAGGGAATATTAGTTAATTCTATTATATTGACTCTACCATCAGGGAATGATGAGTTTGTTATTTATAGTTATGCTTAAAATAATGTATTTGGTTGTGTTCTTATACAGAATGATAGTGTTATAGACTATGAATCAAAATAGCTAAAAATTCATGAAAAAAACTATCGTACTCATCATCTTGTGTTATTAACTATAATGTTTTTTCTGAAGATATGGAGACACTATCTCTATGGTAAAAAATTTGAGATTTATATTGATCACAAGAGATTGATGTATATTTTCTCAAAAAAATCACTCAACATGATGCAGAGATGATGTCTTGAACTACTCAAATATTAATATTTCACTATCCACTACCACATAGAGAAGTCAAATAAGATGGAAGATGCTTTGAGCAGAAAGGATCCTGGAATATTAAACATGATGAGAGTTAAAAGTGATCCTAAATTCATGGATCTTGAAAATATGCATATGGGAATAATCATGGAAGGCGAAACATCGATACTTTCTCAAATTGTTTTTAAAACATCATTAATATTAAGGATAAAAAGTTATCAGACTGATGATGATGAGTTTCAAAAGATAATTTAATATGTGAATGATGGGGGATTTATTGACTTCATATACCAAGATTTAATTTTAAAATTTTGGAAGATAATTTGTGTTCTAGACACATTGAACTAAAGATGCAATTTTTGGATGGTTCTCATAGCTCCAATTCATCTATACACCCTTGTAGAACTATGATGTATAGAGATTTGAAGGAAACGTTTTGGAGGGACAACATAAAGAGGGAGATTTCTAATAATGCATCAAGATCTATAGTCTTCCAATAGAATAAGGCTATAAAAAACATCATGGAGGAGTCAAGTAACCTCTTCCCAACATGAGTGGAAATGGGATGATATTATGATGTAAACTCTCATGTGGATACCAAATACTCATAGAAATAATAATGAAATATGGGTCATTGTTGATCATCATACCAAGTCAGCACATTTTCATGTTGTAAGAGAAGATTTACCACTTGAACATTTAGAAATACTATATATTAATGAAGTTGTATGACTACACGGAGTACCCCTATCAATGGTTTCTAATCGTGATCTCAATTTTACATCATGATTGTAGAAAATTCATCAGAAATCCCTAGATTTAAAACCTACTTTAAGCACTAAATACCACCCTAAAACTAATGGACAATCATAATAGACTATTATAACCTTAAAATACATGTTGAGAACTTTATAACTTGACTTTAATGGTATTTGGGATCAATATTTTCCTCTGGTAGAATTTACTTATAATAATAACTTCCATTCAAGTATTCATATGGAACCATATGAATCGTTATATGGAAAGAGATGTTGGACACCAACATGTTGGGATTATGAGGTGAATGAAACCCCATAGACCCAGAACTTGTGGAGGAAACAATGGAAAAGGTGATGATTATGCAAACCCACATCAAAGCATCTCAAAGTAGGAAAAAGAGCAATGCTGATAACCAAATGATGGATTTGGAATTTTATGTAGGAGATCATGTTTTCCTAAAGGTATCTCAATATAAGGGTGTTATACATTTCAGTAAGAAGGGGATAATATGTCCCAAGTACATCAGACATTTCAAAATTCTAGAATGAATTGGAGTTTTAGCTTACCGTTTGGAAATGCCTCTATGTCTCTCCAAAGTTCATGATGTGTTCCATGTATCACTGTTAAAAAAATACATGGGTGGAATAATACATGTAATCCGCTATGAATAAATAGATCTAGAACCAGATCTATCTTATTGTGAAGAGCCTGTCAGGATTTAAGATACCAAAGACCTTTTTTTGAGAAACCAGACAACTTGTCCGGTAAAAGTTATATGGAAAAACCATTAGACGGAAGAAACAACATGGGAGCCCGAAGAACATGTAATGAAGAACCACTGGAATATATTTATGCACTAATATACTATATATTTTGAGGAAGAAGTTATTTGAATGAGGAAAAAATGTAACACCCCAAGCTTCCACAATACAGTTCTCTTTGAATAATGGAATAACTTTCGATGTACGCAACTTCAACTTCTAGCACACCACGACTAATCAAAGTATCTATTATGAATATAAATACCCTCTTTTTAAAATTTTATAAATATTATTTTTTAAAATTGGACTTCATCTTTGGATTCAGAATATCAAAACTAGCTTAGGGTGAATTTTGGTATTTTTCGGAAAACTTTTAATTTTTGATGAATAGTAAAAAACTTTGTAATTATTTAAACCCAATAAATTTTTTAAATAATTTTTTATTTTATTTAAATTTATTATAACTAAAAAAATGATACATACTATCTATATTAGTTCAGTGTAATTCATTGGAGTCATTTTATAATAAAATTACAAGTATAAAATTCTATTGAACTTGTAAACATCTTTTACCACCTTCTAGGGATGTTAAAAAATTTGCATAAAACATAATTTTACAACTTCTATGTACTGAATTTTAAAAAATTATAATGATATAGTTGACATAATTAAGTTAAATGTGGTTTAATATGATCAAAATAATTTTTGATGAATAGTAACTTTGTAATTTCATTTACCATTGTTAATTGTAATTAGGGTAATTAAATGTAAAAATGATATTATAATTACCTGAAAACATGTAATAATTATATTAGATAAGAATATTTCTACCACAATAAACATTTGGAATAAAATATAAACCTTTTGGTCTCTTTGGATTAGATTAGACAAATTATTATTATTTTATTTAAAGAAGAGTTAAAAGTGTTAAAATAAAAGTTTTAATAACTAAACCATTTTTAATATAGAGTTATAAATTATATAAATTCTACTATAAATATTAATTATATATTTAAAAATAATTCATACATAATGGGATTTTATTTATAATTTTTAGACATTAAATAGTTAAATTTTTTATGACACAATAATGATGTAGTAATTACCTTATTATTGAATGATTAAAAACATTGATATTCTAAATATTAATATAATTGTAAATTTAGACTTTTTATGCATTCCACTGATTTTCAAGGTCAATATGACATGTTAGGGAAGATTAAATCTTTTTTTTCGAAGTAATAATGTTGTTATGGCTTTGAAAAAAACAAAATACCAAATAGTGTCAAAATTGATATAAATGAGTTTTTAAACAAATACTATATTATTAAATGATATAATATTCATAAAAATCTATGGATTAACCAGTGTAATTAGATATGGTTATAAGTATTAGTAATGAACCATTAGGGGTTCTCTAGGATTTTTATGGTAGGTTTATTAACCATTTATCATAATAATACATGAATACATGGTAAAATCTAAACTATTTAACAAAGAGATAAATCTAAAATATAAGGTTAATATGGTGACCTAAACCTGTGTAAAAATTAATGGTTGAATTTTTTTTGACACTTTCCCACCATATACTCAAAATAAATCCTTCTTGAGCCATTCTAAACTAAATATGATTGTATAATTAAATAATATTTCAAGCATTCCCTAAATTAACCCTATCATCTCTTATAAAACGGTACTACCCCTTATCATAACATCACACCACCAAATAAATTTGGCTTAGACAAATAGTAATCAAATATCCTCCAATCTTCCCTCAATTCAACCTATAGGCCTTACATTGATCACATGCAAACCTAAGGATCCATTTTGATCAAATTCAAAGGAAGCACCCGAATAAGTGGTTAGAATTTCATCACCTCTTTAAAAGTTCTTTTCTTCTTCCACATCCTCTTTCTTAGTTGTTTCCATAACAAAATGATAACTCTAGTACCTTATACTTTCTAAGATGTTATAATAAATTTGTTACAATCGCATTCACTATTCTATACATCCTATGAATGACAAAGTCTCCATACTTGTGTGCGTACGACTTACCATCTCCATGCCGTGGTGTGGTTTTTTATTCAACACATTATTGTTTTTATGGGTATAATAATGATTTTAATTGATGTAAATAATAAATATAACATTTAATTATTCTTTATATAAGATAAATCATCCAATTACATAATATTTCACCATAAATAAAATGATATTGTTTCTCGTTTGTACGTATATATTACTGTCTTTATGAACGCGATGAGATTCATCCCCCATCATAACCATTCAAGAATAATTTTCATTTTTTGATTAAAAATAATGTTTAAGAACATATTATACTTTTTAATGAATCTAAAACATCTTATCCATAACAAACATGGCTTACATAACAAATAATATAATGAAAAAAAGCAGTTAACACCCAAAAATATGATACTACTGAAATATTATAAACAAAAAAATATTAAAAGATCATATATATTATAAAACATATGTATATGGTTCTTGTTAATTTAAAAAAAATGATTTGACTATTTTTTTCAAAAGGTTAAAGCACCATCGTCCAAGTAAAATTACAAGGTAAGGGTTAATTCTACAATCTCTTCATTATCCAAGGTTATTTATACGAGAGTATCTACTGGGTCCTCTTTATCATCCCCATCTGTGTTTCTTTAAAATGTATTTCAAAACATTTTTACTATTTAATGTACTATGGGTTAAATTAATTTATATCATTGTTTGAATTTTTAAAATATTTTTATAAAGGAATCTTTCTATCATTTTCCAAACTAGGTCCTTTACGACCTTTTCCACAAAATTGAGGATATAATTTTTTTAACTTATACGATGAGTGAAACTATTTTCTTCTATTATATGTTCTTCGAAGATTATATTACAATATTATAAATAATATTTTCTCAATAAATGTATTCTATTATAATTATGTGACATTTAAATGATTTCATAATAAAGATAGATATTTCTCGGAAATAGTTTTGATTTCAACTCTGTCAACATCTTTCGATTGATATTATACTTGTCTGAAGTTGATTTATTACGGAAAAATATTCCACATTTTATTGATGTTTTTGTGATATTCATAAATGTGGATGTGTCATTTTTATACCATTCCATGTTTATGGATAACGTTTAAGATTTTTTATGCTAGTTTTAATATGAATGTTTATGTTATATTTCAACAATTTCATATGAGAAATCTGTTGGAGTAAGAAGGTGATGGGTGGAGCCTGCTATAGTTCCTTGATGAGTTAGTAGGTCTCATGAGAAAAACTTGTGTCTTGGAATAAGGTCTTGTCAAAATCAAATTTTTATTCTTGGAATGAGGCCTTGACTATGTGGTTATGATGATCAACATTATGCATTCCATCATTATAGAATTGGCTATTGATATTACATGTTATTATTGGACTATCCGAATATCCCTGTGAATAAGTAAATGGAATTATTGGATTTATATTTTCCATATTAGGTTGATGTTTTTGTTTAAAAGGATTTAGTTTTAGTCTTATAAATTTCCTTAAATGTTTATGATTATTTATTATAGTTTTTGCTATATTGTTATCCTTACCAAGTATTTGAGCTCACCCCTATCTATATTTTATTTTCTCCCAGGATGAAAAGAAGTATATTACGATTAACCTGAAATAATAGGAAAAGGTATATGATTGTTTCCAAAGGGGACACACTATTGTCATTTTTTATTTCATTATGTAATGTAAAACTTATGTATATATCTAGTACTTCCCAGGATACTAAATTGACCAATGTTTTGGGAATTGATTCCTTGTATCATGCCAACGTCATATAATAATGCATAGAATCTAGGTAAATGGGGTTGAGGCATTGTAGTGATCTGGAGCCAGAAATAGTTAATGACTAGAAGTGGTAATGTTTTGTGTTTTGAACCGATTAGAAAGGCGAATGAAATTAATTTTTTTCAGTTATCTAGGAATGAAGGTTTTAAAGTGAAGAAGAGGAAAATATTATTTCTGAAAGTTGACACTGTGATGTGTTATTTAAATAAATGTTATTAATTAATTAGAATAAATCATTATGGAAATATATAAAATCACAGGTAAATGTTTCATTTAGAAAATTAAAAAAAATTATTAAATACATTCAGAGTTTGACAATGAGCCAACGTAGGGTTTCGAGACCCTTAGACTGTTGATTTTGGTAGAATAAAATTTTATTTTTTTAGTCATATGTGTTTGTGTGTTTTTAAAAAAATGAATAAAATATCGTATAGTGCATCTTATAAGGAATCTGAGACCACCATTAAGTCCAGAACATCGGGTTTAAACTGTGAGGGGTATAACATTGATTCACGCTAGGTGTATGGAAACCTCACACATGATAATACCCAATTTACATTTAATTAATGTTTTATTATTGTTTTTTGATAATAAATAATTAACTTCTCTCATATGGTGGGCTGTAAGAGAAATTGGAGGCCAAGATTAGGTCTGGAACATAGGTTTTACCCTAGGCAGGGAATAACATAGGTGAGAAACAGATGCTTTGTATGATCACACCCAAAGATAATTTATTGGGGTTATAAATATTTTAATTGGGTAGTTAAAAACAATAATAAGAATTTTATGATTAATATTATTATTTGTGTTGGATGAAAAAAAATTAAAATATACTTCCACAATGAATAAATAGTGTCATGGTGTAAATAATATTTGGGCAATGTAATGAATGTGATATTATTAATTATTCTAATTAAAAAAATGTACAACAATATTAACTTAATAAATCTTATCTTTTTTAATGGTAGTTGTATTTAAATAATTAATGGTTCCATTAATGGGTTGAATTAAATAATACTTACATTAATTATTGTTAATATTAATATATTAGTAAAAAACATTGATGTATATATATGATATATATATGGGATAAAATAAAAATATATATAGTTTTATATACATATACTGGTGTACATATATGAATATAAATATGTGTCTATATATATATAACGTATATATATATTGGTGGATGTTTATTGTTGGGTTAGATAAAATATTATTATTTTCCCACATAAATTATTGTAACATCTCGACTTAAAAAAAGGTGTAGATCATTTATTTTTTTTATTCCAAACCTTTAAAGTAACCCTGGGCGTGTCTCCACAGCCTATTACAAGTCCCCGAAAGCTATTAAATTTAATTAAATGATAGGTCATATATTATGTAAAATATTACGTTGCTCCCTAGCACAACATTTGGGTTAAAAATAATTAAAAAATATTAATGTAATTTAAATGAAATTAAAAGAGATGAAAATGGAAAAAAATTAAAAATAATATTAAAATTGAGGATCAAAAGAATAGAAAATTAAATAAATATGGTTCCAAAAAAATTTTCGCTACCCTTTTATTTTTTTTAATTCAAAATTTTCCTTTCCCCTTAATATTATTTTTATTTATTTCCCTTCTTTTTTTTCTTTCTTTTCTCTCCTCCTCTCCTCCCCTATCCGGTGGGTGGTGCACCCCCTCCATAGGTGGTGTGCACCACCTCTTTCCTAGTTTGAAAGGCTGTTGTGACTCCATTTTTCATTTGTTTTCTTTGCCTTATATTTCATACTAATTCTCTCAGAAAGGCTAACCCCACACACCAATAATCATTTGATCTATTTTTCTATCTTTAGCTTGATCTTATGCGGAAGGTTTCAACCTGTAATTTGGGTTTTTCTAAAATCATATGATTTATTTCTTTTCATGTCAAATTAATGATCTTTTCAAAGCATAAAATCCTATAAGAGTATTACATAGGGACTGTACACTCTTTCCCTTCATTTTTTGGCATCATTTAAACTACACATTGTGACCCTCTTTAATGCCTACCGGTTTGGACTAATTTTACCCCTTCTAAATTAAATAAAATGCTTTTCTAAGCCTTCATACCTTTGTGTGAGACATTTTAACCCATTTAAATTGTTCAACATCATTTGATACCCCTTTGTGGGTGTCTACATTCTTTACATGTTTTCTATTAGCCCTAAAATAATTAAATTAATTAATTTCCCATTTTACGTGATCTATTTTGTTGAGTTTAAATTAATTATGTTATTTATGGTAATTTTGAATAATGATCTCGGGGTCTGTTGTTTAATTATTTCCTAATAAATTTATTTTTTGTTCAATTATTATCTTTTTATGCCTTTATAAATTAATATGACCATTTTTTTCTTTTTTTCACAAATTGATTCGGCTATAAATTCTCAATTTAAATGATCATTTGTTATGGTAGTGTTACCTATACTATTTATTTGAAATTATAAATATATCTTTGTGATACCTGTTCTTTGAAATGTTAATTAAATTTAGGATGGGGATGGAATTTGGGTTTTGTATTAAGGACCGGACATAGACTCTCTATTCCAGACTGGTTACCATGGTGCATCATGGGGGGGGTGGGAGTCATAGGAAATGCCAGACCGAGACATCTACGGGATTTCCAGGTTCTTATGAGTGATACCGATTCCAAAAGTTCCCATCAAGGACTTATCCATTGGAAATTTGGCAAAGAAAGCCTTATATGATGCTCAAACACATTTTTTGAGATCAGGACAGACTCATGGTTAAGAAATTCCATGATAGATACTTGGTCTTTCGAAAGATTTCCCTATACAGGCTTAGTAAAATTAGAAAATTCAAATGATGTACCATAGAAATACCATCGGGATGAGCTCATACTCCAAATCTCAACATGAACATAAAAATAATTATGCCTTAAAATATTATGTTAATTCTGCTTTGATTCTATTTAGAATTGTGATATTTTTATGTTATAGAGAAGAACATATAGTCCACATATAATTTAGACCCCATGATAAGGCAGAAGCTTGGGGATATGCCTTTTACATGTTTTAACTTTCATCTTTAGGATTTTATATATATACATATGTTCATCCTAATTATTAAAGGTACTACTTTTAGACTCCTAGATTTGTCCAAAGATGGTGATTAATAACTGGTGCTGGTGGGAATCTGGAATGAGTTAATGTAAATTTTTGTGCTCAATTAATTGTCTTCATTTCTTATATAATGACAAAATACATTTAATTACTGCACGAAATGGACTGGTTTAAATACCGTGGTGTCCAACATATTGGTATATTATCTCACACCCTACTAGGGCATCGTTCACCCCTATGTATATTATATGCTTTCAGGTTTTGACATAGGGAAATTTGATGCTTCTGATTTTTAAATGTTTCTTATTTCATCGCATGGAGACTAGGGTTGAGGAACAAGCCTAGCTAATGAGGTAGTTTTTACACTTTGTTTAATTCCTTTTTAGTTGATAGTATGCATTGGTTTTTGTTTTCTGTTTTTTTAGTTTTTGGAATACATCATAGGATGAAATAATTTTTTTGTGTGGTTTTTTTCATCTTCCTCATTTATAATTTATTCAATTTATTCTACTGTAGTATTCCTTTTTATACGCTTCTATTATTTGTTATAATTTTTTCCCTTCCATTTCTCATTACCTTCACCTATTAGGGAATATTATCACCCATATACATGTTAAAAATTCCCTTGCTACTAGTTGGTAGCCTCTGGCGTTCAGCGAGACATTCATGATGTCATGTAACTCACATGTTATTCCACTCTCTTGGAGGGGATTCAGTTCGGGGCATTACAAAGTTATATCAGAGGTGGTATTTTTTTATTACTAATTTTTTTGGTAGACCAGAGACTTGGAATGTGTCGACACTTGTTTAATATACATGACTGTGATTGATCACCCCATGTATAAGTAATAACCAAGTGACTTGGGTTTGGAATATTTTTCTTGATTTTCGATGTTACAATAGATATGATTTCACCTTGAGTGATTAGGGTAATTTTGGATACTTATGAATTTATGGAATTTATGACATTTTACCCTTGATATTTTTAGGAAAAGATGAAGCATTTAATGAATCACAATAGGCACATAAGAAGTCATTTTCATGCATAGTGTCATGCCATGTAGTTGAATTTTAGGCTACATATTGATTAAAATTGTGTGCCTTTAATATATTCAATGACTTTTAATTATTTATAATTTCTTTTCAGATACCATGTTTTGGTGATATATTTATAATTATAGCTTCCTATCATGCTTACTTCTTAATACAATGTTTTCCATGTATCATGATTCTGTGCCTATTAGCAAGTATCTGTGATTCCATTTTTATTATTATATGACTACAACATGTCTCTCTCTATTATATTATTGTAGTGACCAACTAGCTTGTTTGTTATGTAATTTATTACCTTTCTAAATTTCATTTGGTGCCTTTTAATTAGAGACAAATGACAAAAAATAGTGTATAGTATCTTTATAGGTTGATATCCACACATATATCTGGGATGATATGTGTTTGAGAAATTACTAATTTGAAAAGAATTGGTAAACTACCTAAAGGAAAATATATGACCGATTAGTCTTGTTGTTGTATGTTCCTTATGAGATAACACTGTATGGGTGTTGTGACACTTAATAATTAAGCAACTATTTTTATGTTTCATTCTAATGATCCCATGTAGGCTTAGTGGGACCCTTGTAGGTTACATTATCTTCTGAAAAGGAATTTATATGATATATTTCCAAATTAAGTATGGGATGTTAATTAATTAAATGTTTTTAAAAGAGAGTTTTATAAAACTTTTCTGTTTTACCCATGAGGTGTTGTTTATGATCAACTACCATGTGTTTTGTTTTGAATAATAATACTTTATGTTTTGATTAAATCTTTTGATGATTAAATATTAAATTTTATTAAATATAAATTGCATGGATATAGAACCAGTTGTATTTTCTTCTATTTAAGAACCTGTTATATGGGTTGTTTGAGTTTCTCCTATAGTTGCTTTGGAACATCATCACTTGCATGATGTTGTCCCTAGTCAGACCCCTTTTCTTAAAATGACACCCTTCATTGGAATAGTGTTCAATTTTTCCTTGACATTTGTTTCATCCTAGAGCATCAAGCAATTCTCATTTCCATCAGTTTATCAATGGCTTAGGAATATTCAGTTTCTTCATAGGTCATTCAAACCTCTCTTCTCTACAACAATTGATGACTCAGCATGTCATCATCTGAGTTAAAAGTCATCATGCGTCTATATCACGTCGAGGTTGTATGGCTTCATGTACATGATTTCGTTGAGTGCTTAACGTTATGACAAGCTAGTTGAAATTATTGTAATAGTAAATTGGTGCACCATTAAATACGTTATGGGTTATCACTGTAGTACAATAAATTCTATGTTAAATGAATCATGTTTTTTCCCAATCCTCGGGATGTCTTCCAGAGACTTGGGTGTTTTGACACACCAGACAGTTGTTCTGGGATTTTATTCCAATTGTTTAAATGATTTCCTTCTTAAAATCTCTAAACTCTCTTAGTGTACTCTTCCTTAAGTAACGAGCATGTACCCTATCTTGCCTTATGCCTTGATGCATTAAGAAAGCATTAGTCATAAGCAAAGCTAAAACATTAATGTTTTTTGGTATTTATTAGAGTGTTTTTCTAAGTGTTTCACGATGATATTTCATTCTTATCAAGGCATTTGTTAGTCTTGAGTGACCATCAGATTTCCATGTAAGAATTATTTGGAAGAACTCTTCTACACCTGTCATTTCATATAACATGACCACAAGGTGGATGTCACTCTGGGATCAGTCAATGACCTGTTAATGTCAAATTATCCTTGTTCCAATGTCTCACTCATAAACATGGTGTACGGACTAACAAAGGTTAGTTTGTTATACTCATGTCTTGTCGATAAGTGGTTACCTATATTTGTTCTCAGGCTCAGTGATGCCTAAATCATGGAATTCCATGAGAATTATGGTACAAATTTACGAGGATCTGTTCATGGGGAATGTGAGATACCTTGGAAGAAGGCTTTGCAATTCAGTTCATAAAACACTGGCTGACTAAGCCATGAATCCTCTTAAATAGTAGTCTACAGTGGATTGACTAGTTCTCTCTCTTGTTCAAATAATTAGTCAGTGAATGAACTTTTTCTGGCACTTCTTCAGGTGAGGGGAGTGTTGTTTGGGTCATTCAAGAATTTCCATGAAATGATGGCTTGAAATGGGCTTTTAAGTTAATGGAAATCGATGTTTCTATCCATTTCATAAATCATTCTTGAAGCTTCACTATAATAATAAAGGGCATGTCTTGTAGGAAATTTTGGCAGAGGAAGGTGTCATGACTCAAAATTTTTTCTTTCTAGCATTAAACCCTATTTTGGGATGTACCATTGACCAGATTATCAATGAGACAATGACATGGTCATGTATCTATCTAAATGAGTTTTGGTAAGTACAATCTCAATGTTTCAGATAAAAAATGAGCGTTGACTCAAATCAAAATGGATTATGTGTGACATGACTAACCAATGTTTGAATGTGTGTTGGGTGTTTGGATACACAACACAACCTTTTGTGTGAGACTTTTTTATCCTTTTGGATCAGATGAAGGTTATTTTTTTCTCGAAGGATTCTTGGGGATGAGTAGGTCTAAGGTGGGATGTTTGTAATGTTCTATGTTTTGAACCAAATGAAAAAGCACATGAAATAATTATTTTTCTTATTAGCTTGGCTGGCCAGTTTTAAAACCGAGTGTCAGACCCTTTTATTTCTAATAGTAGACACTACGATGTGTCATTTAAAAAAAATTTTATTTAATAAATAAGATAAATATTAAAATGGAAATAAATTAAATGAAGTTTAAAAGTCGTATTTAGAACATTGAAATATTCTATTAAGTAGTTTGAGAGTTTGAAAATGAGTCAATGTAGGGTTCTGAGACCCGTACCATTGACATGGATTGAATAAAAATATTATATTTATTATATTCATAAGTGTGTGTGTTTTTTTTCAATAAAAAATAATAATTCTCAAATTATGCATCATATAATATATATGAGACCACCGTTAGGTCTATAACGTCGGGTTTTCCCTATGAGGGGTATAACATTGATTCACTTCGTTTGTTTAGAAACCGTACACGTGATAATAACATCTATTTTAATTAATTTATTAATCTGATTTTTAAAAATAAATATTTACTTTCTCTCATATGTTGCATTTTATTAGAAATATGAGGCCACTGATAGGTCTGAGATGTGGGGTTAACAATATGCAGGGCATATCTTTTGCGAGAATCAGACGTTCTATTAGATCGCACCCAAATATAATTTATATGGGTTTTAAATATGTTTTTTGGGTAGTTAGAATTAATAATAATAATTTTATTTTTTTGTATTATTATTTCATTTGGAGGAAAAAAATGAAAATATACTTACACAATTAATCAATTGCATAGTGGTGTAAATAATAATTGGGAAATGTAATGAATTTGATTTTATTAATTATTATAATTAAATAAGAATCTATAAAAATAATAATTTAATAACCATTATCTTTTTTTAATGGTTGTTATTTTTATATTAGTTATGGTACTATTGATAGGTTGAATTAAATAATAATCATTTCAATCATTGTTAATATTATTATATTTGAAAAAAAACATTAATGTATACATATATGATGTGTATATATTAAATGGGATCAAACATATATATATAGTAATATATACATGTGTAGTGTATATATATGAATATAAAAATATGTGTATATATGTAACATGTATATATATATGGGGGATATTTATTGTTGGGTTAGATAAAATATTTTTATTATCACACATAAATGATTGATAAATCTTGACTAAAACCACTGTGTGGACCGTTTAAGATCATATTCCAAATCATTAATGTGACCCAAGGCTCGCACTTGTGCCCACTATCGTAGGTTCCAAGAAAATATTAAAATTAATTAAATAATTTCTCATGCGTTTCGTAAAATATTATTTCATTTCCTAGCACATAATTCCTGATAAAAATAAATAAAAAGGATTAAAGTAATTTTAATGAAATAAAAGTGATTGAAAAGGAATGGAAAAAGTAAATTTAAAATCAAAAATGGGAAGAATATAAAAATAATCAATAATAGGTCCATCCTTTTTATTATTTTTATTCTAATTTTCCTTTCACTCTCCTATTAATTATAATTTTATTTTTTTTTATTTTTTTCCTTTTTGACTTATTTTTTTCATTCTTTCCTTTCATTTTTTTCTTTCATTCCTCTCCTCTCCTCCCCTCTCCTGTGAGTGGTGCACCCCCCCTCCCTAGGTGGGGTGCACCACCTCCTTTCCAGTTTGGAAGGTTAATGCGACTCTGTTTCTCATATGTATTCTTCACCATCAATTGCATATTAAAACTCTCAGTAAGGATAACCTCACACACCAATAATCATATGATCTCATTCCATATTCATCATGTGATCTACTATCAAATGTTTTTACCCAAAATTAGAGATTTTGTAAAATCATCTGATTTCTTCTATTTTATTTTGAATAAAAGATCATTATGGAGTATAAAATCCTCTATGAGTATAAGTTAGTATGTATTCTCTATTTCATTTTGTTTCGTTTCATCATTTAAATCACACATTGTGCCGCTCGTTAGAGCGTACCAGTGAGGTCTAATTTCTAACATTCTTAAATTAATAAAACTACATTTCGGATCCTTCGCACCATTGTGTGAGGAATTTTATCCCATTTAAATTTATGAATCATCTTTAGATACCACTTTAGGCGTGCCAACATTTTTTTTCCAATTTTTTGTTACCCCAGAATTAGTAAAATTAATTAATTTTACATTTTGCGTGATCTCTTTTGTTGAGTTTTAATTAAATAAATTATTTTGGGAAATGTTGAGCAATGATATTTTGTTGGGTGGGATAATTATTTCCTAATGAATTTTTTAATTGTTCTACTATAAACTTTTTGTGCCACTAGAAATTAATTTCTACATTTTTATTACTTTAACTTATAAATTTCATTAGCTATGGCTGATTGCTTTAAAAGATCATTTTTTGTGGTAGAGTTACCTATACTTTTTAGTTTCAATTATAAATTCATCTCTATGATACCTGTTCTGGGAAATATTAATTAAATTAAGGGCGGGGAGAAAATGCCGGTTCCATATTAAATTTCACACATGGATTCTCTATTCCTGACTGGTTACCACTGTGCATCGTGGGGCAGTGTCTTAGGATTTTCTAGACAAAGACTTCCCTAGGATTTCCAAATATTGATGAGTGATACCGGTTACAAAAATAACCATTGAGAAAATATCCTTTATAAATGTGGCTACACTAGCCTCAGATGATGCTTGACCCCCATTTTCAAAATCGAGAGGGACTCCTGGTAAATCCATGCCTTGAGAAATACACTTAAATTCAAAATATTTCCTTAGATGAGATTGGTGGTGTTGGATAATTAGAATGATGTATCATAGAGATATGTTTGGGATGGGATCAAACTCCAACTCTCAACTAAAATATATTAATAATGATTCAATGGTGGTTTATATTAATGTCCATTTGAGTCTCTTGATAATTGTGATATTTTTGTAGTATCCTGAAGCACATATGGTTGACACAAAATTTAGACACCATCTTAATGAAAAAGATTGGGTGTATGACTCTTCCTTCTTTTACCTCTCATCTCTATGATTATATATATATATGTGTGTGTGTGTGTGTGCATACTTCTTATAACATTTACTCTTTTTAGAGTCCATGATTACGCTGAAGCATGTGATTAGGAATAGCTGTTGGTGGGAACCTGAATAGAGTTATTTAATATTGTTGTTCTTAATTGATTGTCTTCATATATTATATAATTACACACTGCATTTAATTACTGCACGAAATGGAATGGTTTACACCTTATGGGTGCCGACCTACTGGGATTTTATCTCATACTCTACATGGGCATCATCAACACCCAATTAGAGTATATGCGTCCAGGTACTAACAAAGGGAAGGATACTACTTCTGATGCATTAGTTTTCATTGCTTCATAGGATGGAGACTGGGGCAGATGAGTGAGCCTTGCTCATGATTTAGTTGTTTCAATTTGTGTCATTCATTTCTAGTTGACTGTGTTCTTGGGTTTCTATTTTCTGTGTTTTTAATTTTTGATAGACATCATAGCATGACATAATTTTGTGTCTGGTTTTATTTTTTAGTTTATGCATTTATAATTTATTCATTTTCTTCTGATACAGTTTTCTTGTTTTTACACTTTCTCTATCTGTTATAAATTTGATTTCCTTCCAATGTGAATTCCCTTAACCTATGAAGGAATAGTCTTCCCCACATAAATTATTATGGCTATCCCACATTGAAGGAGGATAATGAAGCACCCCTTTATAAGGTGGTGTGGATACCTCTCCTATCATGAGACCTTTTCCTGGGGAATGCCTCAGTTCCATAGCCAAGGGAATGAAAAAATGTGTGGGACAGGCCTGAAGCGGACAATATCATGATCTTGGGTTGTACTGGGCGGTTACAAATGGTATTAGAGCCTATATCTAATTTATGTGCCAATGAGAACACTAGGCCCTTATAGGGGGTGGATTATGGTTATAACACATAGAAGGAGGTGGAGCATGAAGAACCTATTTATAAGGTGTTGTTGATACCTCTCCCATCATGAAGCCCTTTCTTGGGAGATGATTGAGGGATGGAGAAGAGGAAAATCATAATTGTGTGGGATAGTACCAAAGTGGACAATATCATCATCATGGGCTGGACTGGCCTGTTTAAGTTGACTTCTTGGGAACACCATCAGATTAGAATGTGAAACTTTCCACATATATGTTAGAGGATCTTACCCATTGGTGGTTATAGTTGGTGGCCCATGTTGGGATAAAACAAATTGTGACATGAGAGAGTTTTGAAGGATTTTTTAATAAAAAATAATACCCTCATACATTTAGAATTCAGTGTAAAATAGATAGGATCATTTTGAAGAAAGGGAACTTGGTGGTGAATGAATATGCATCTGTGTTTATGAACTTAGTGAAATTTTCACCTGAGTTGGAGGGTATTACATTGTTGAAGGCGTGAATTTTTGATACTGGGATGAACCAGGAAATTCATTCCAAGATAGTGGTGCTGTGTATAGATGATTACATGGAAATAGTAAATTGAGATATGGTGGCTGAGTGGGAACATGCTAGGGATACGGGGGGGGGGGGGAAGTATGTTTGTACCCATGGTAAATAGTGGGAAATCAAACACTAGGTTCAAAAGGAAGTGGGAAACTTATTTCCAGAGTGGGATTATAGCTCAGAATCTGACCAAAATATCTGTGAATATTCTTCTGAAGCCTCATTGTAAGGAGGGTTGTTTTTAGTGTGGTTCTATGAACCACATAATGTTGGAATGTATAGAATACACTCGAACATGTCATAACTATAAGAAGATATGGGACCTTTATTGTTATTTTCATTATTCCTTGAGGTTAGGTGCCTGCGACACTTCTCTGGGGTCGTAGGGTTCTTATTCCTCGATGGGATGGGGGAAATAACATAACCCTCATCAGCAAAGTAAAGTGAGTCATGGGGATTCTCAGAATACCATGACACCTTACCAGGTTAACAAAGAGAAGAGTGGGGAAACTAAGTAGTTTGTTGGATCTGAATAGATTATGATGGGTGATCATTTGGGACGATCCATTAAGTGAGGTATGACTCTTTTATATTCAATGTTAATGTAAGATTTGTTTGATATGAGTGCATACCACTATTTTCTTGCTTCTCACATCGTTGATTTATTGAGTTTAACATTATAAATGATTGATTTTGTTTTCATACTAAAAAATCATCTATTTTAAAGAGGGTGTCGATATTTTCGCTATAGAGCATGTTTCTTAGTTGTCGACAAGCTTTAATTGATGTGGTATTTTTTTTATTCTTATGAAGGATTCTTATGACATAATCTTGGGAATGGATTGATTGGTTATATTTAAGGCCCACATCAATGTCTATATGTGAATGGTTAGTTTTACGATGAATGATGGAGTTGAACATCGATTTAGAGAGGAGAAGAACGAAAAGGTGGGTGAAAAAAATTTGTTGGAACAAACTATTTCTATGATCTCATATCAGTTGGTGGTTTATTCATTAGAATCATTGGAATATGTTGAGTATATTGTTCTTTCGGTAGTTGTGGATTATTTTATGGATGCCATTTTGGAGTAATTTTTAGGTTTTCCACCCATGAGAGAAGTAGAGTTCACAATCGATCTCTTACGTGGGACTAGTCTTACATCACTTCCATCTAACCAATTAAAATAAGTTGAATTATGAGAATTTAAGGTGACATATTATGAGTTATATAATAATATCTTCATCCATCCTTCCACATCTCTATGGGCTGTTTCAGTTTTTTGTTAAAAAGGCAGATGTGACCTTGAGACTTTGTGTTGATTATCATTGAATTAATCAGGTTATGATAAATAACTAATATTCACTTCCATGAATTGATGATGTGCTTCACAAGTATAGGGGAGATATGTGGTTCTCCAAAATTGACTTGAGGTCAGGGTATCATCAATTGTGAGAAAGGATGGAGGATATCCCGAAACCATCTTTCATAAGTAGATATGGTGATTACGAGTATGTTTTTATACCCTTTGTTCTAATGAATTCAACATTGGTATTTATGGAATTGATGAATTGTATATTTTAAATATATATGGATTAATTTGTGTTCGTATTTTTTGGATGATATACTGATGTATTTGGGGAAAATAGAAGTGCATGAGCAGCAATTTGTGATCATTTTGGGGATCATGAAGGATCATCAGTTGTATACCAAATTTTCAATGTGTGACATTTGGATACAGGAGATTCATTTCCATGGCCATGTTATTTCAGATAAAGGTATTTCAGTTGATCTAGATAAGATAAATGATTTTATCTCCATGAAACTTCCAAAGAACATTTTTGAGATATGAAGCTTCCGTTACCTATATTGGTATTATCAACATTTTGTTCATTATTTATCATGACTGGATTCACCGAAGATTTCTTTTAAATGGATGAATATCTCATTTCAAATGGATGATAAGCGTCATAAATTCTTTTAAGTGTAAATGGGTCACCATAGTTCAACACCAATCATGGAATTTCAAGAACTAGGGAAAGAGTACGTGGGGTATTATGACTCATCGAGATGAGGGTTTGGGTGTTTTCTAATGTAGGTTGATCACGTGGTTGCATATGAATCGTGCTAGTTGAAGTTTCCTGAGATGAAAAACCCCGGAGATGATTTTAGGTTTCCAGAAGTGGTCCATGCTTTAAAAATGTGGTTTCATTATCTCCTCAGTGAGAAATTTAATATGTTTACTAGCCATATGACTTTAAAGCATATCTTCTCACCATGATATTAGAACATGAGTAAATAGATATGGATGGAATATCTCCAAGGGTTTTATTTCAACATAAAATATACTCATATTATGGGAGATTTGATGGAGAATGAATTAAGTAGAAATCAAATTCTCACCTGGTGAAACATTCATCACATCAGTGGTAGCTGATTTCAGCCATAACAGACATGCAATTGGAATGTGGGGACTAGGGTGGAAGAGTGGTTCTCCTTCCATTTTAATTGGTTCGTGACTTGGCTGGTCTAATTAATGTGGCATAAGAATCAGATTTGTAATGTGTGGCGAAGAGGTCAAAACTCAATGGTGGGTAGACCAAAGAGAGCTGGGAACTAAATGGGAATTAAGTATTGTGTTTTTGGAATTGTATGATTATACATGTGGCTATTTTGGTGGAACTTCTCTGGAATTATCATCATTCCAGGTGGACTATCCATCCTAGAATTCAATAAATGTATAAGCTATTGAAAGTGATGTTTGGGTGGGCTAGTGTGAAAGAGATGTAGATGAGTCTGTTTTGAGATGCTTGACTTGTTTGTAGGTCAAGGAAGAGCATCCTCGAAAATTTGTACTGTTTTAGTCATTACCTATTCTATTGTGGAAATTGGATAAAAGGGAAATAGATTTTTTTGATAGGTCTTCTAAGAATGGTTCAAAAGGCTGATATCATATGGGTGAATACATATCCTCTCACTAAGTCAGCCCATTTCATCATGATTTGTAAATCCCATAAGGTGGGGGATCTGTATAAAATCTATATACAGAAAGTGGTAAAGGGCTATGGTGTTTTAATTTCGATTATATTAGATAGAGATCATAGGCTTACATCTCATTTCTAGAAATCCTTGTAGTAAGCCCGTGCAATGTAGTTGTCTATGAGCATGACATATCATCCATATATAGATAACCAATACGAGAGGAGGATACAAATCATGGAGGATATGTAATGATCTTCTTTGATGGATATTGGTTATTCATGGGAGGAGAACATACTGTTGTTGAAGTTCTCCTATTATAACAATTATCAGGGTTCGACACATATGGCTATGTTTGAGCCATTGTATGGGTTTCCATTTCGTTCTCTACTATGTGGGGAGGAAAAGGGAGAGACCTCGATGATCCGACTAAGCCTTGTCACGGAGATTATGGAGAAAATAAGGTTTATTATGAAGAATAAGGATATAGCTCTAAGTCAAAAAAATGTAAGAGGACCATCATCGATGACTGTTGTCATTCGAGGTTGGTGATCATGTGTTTTTGAGAATATCTCCGTGGATGGGACATCGTTAGAATGAGAATCAGGGTAAGTTATCTTCTAGGTATACAGGGACTTTTGATATACTTGATAAGATGAGATTTTTTCCCTATCATTTGGATGTTACACCATGGTTTAGTGTGGTTCAAAATGTGTTTCATGTGTCGCAGTTGAAAAATCATTAGCTGGAATGTGACCATGTGATTAGTTGGGATCATGTTAAGCTAGCACCCGATACTTCTTTGGTGCATGTGCCAGTGCAGATTGTGGATAGGCAAGAGAATGTATTGTGTGGAAAAATCATCAGTTTAGTTCGGGTTTTGTGCAAGCTTGGTTAGATTTTGTGGGAGTAATTGGAGAGGGAGAAAGAGATGGTCGAGCAATGGTCCGAGCTCTATCGAAAAATAAATGGTTCTCTATATTCAATGGATAGAAAGTACTATGGTTGGGAGAATGTAGCATCCTAGTATGAGTTATGAAAACTTTTTATTCCTTTTTATTTGTTTAATGTTCTCGGGGTGAGTTTGGAAGAGGATAGAAGACTTTGGTATGGGTTTGATTAAGTTTGGAGGTTTTTCTAAGTGCATATGTTTTGAGCATGGTTAGGGAAAACCATGATGGTTCTCTAGGTAACTGTTAAGGGGGAGATATTGGGATTCACCTGGTCTATGCACAGTTTTACAAACCATGTGATATAACCATGTTGGGCCCCTACTCTTTAGGGAGTGGCATGGTAATGGTTAGCTCACTATTTTCCAAACCGTGCGGGCTAACCGTGCAACCAGTTAAAGAAGGTATTTTTAAATATGAGTTCACTTGGTATGGGCCTATTTATCTCCAAACTCTCTCCCACTCAAGCCTCACTTTGGAATTTGGTTCTCAAGGGTTGATGGGTCTCTCACACTCATTTTGAATTCAATTTTAAGGTGTTTTAATGTTTTTTAAAGGTGGTTTCTCCCAGTTAAGTCCCACATATTGTCTTACTGTTGATTTTTATCTAGATCTACTCTTCTCCCTTTCTTATATTTCTAGATATACATCTGTTTCATGTAGATATATGGGTTTTTAGTCGAAATTTATGATTATAGTTTTTTTTATGATAGGGAAGAGTATCTAGAGTGGTTTTAATGGAATATTCTTCGGGTTTGTGGTACAGTTGCTTGTGGGTCGAACTCAATAGAACCCTAAAGGTAAGTGGCTTCTCTCTCAACTCCACTTGGTTATAATTATTGTAAATTGGTTTTGATTAATACTTTTTCCATGAAATTAGTTTGGGAAATTATTTTTGAATCTTTTTGGAAACCATTTTGGTTGTGATTTGTGTATTTTGGGGAAAATGGGTTATTATTGGAAAATGACATTTGTTGTGTGATTATAAAATATTGATTTTAAAATTTTTACTGAATTATTATGAAAAATTTATTGTGAAATATGGTTTTCAATAAAGATTCTATTGTTTTAAATGTGTTTGGGAATGGAAAATTTTGTAAAGGGTGTTTTCAATAAATGGGTGATTTATTGAAGTGAATTGGAACGTGATGGGATTGATGGTGGGATTTTGTGTGGCATTGGTGATTTGTTCTTGTTGGTTGATTAAATTTTATGGCTTGTATTGGTATCTTAGAGGTGGGTGGTATGAATCACTATAAATGGTGATGGATAGTGGTCGGATGAACCACCATTATGGATAGTGGTCAGAAGAACAACCATTATAGATTGTGATTGGGATTCATCACTAGTTGAAAATGTTATAATAAAGTTGGACATATGCTCTACTATTTTGGTTTCCTTGTTGTGTGTTTTTTGGAAGATATATGTTTTTGTACTAATTTGAAATGTGAATATGAATTATGGAATGGTTCTCTAATTTTAAATTGGGTTTAATTGGTTGGGTAAAATAGGATTGTTATGGTGTTTTGGGATTATTGGTATTTTATTAACTGTTAAATGTTTAATATAAACTGTTTTATATAAATTTGATAATCGTTTTATCCTAGTTGGGTGTGTAGGGATGTAATTTGGGGAAATACTACTAAGTATTATTAGTCACCCCTAATTTGGATCTTGAATGATTGTGCAGATGTTGTGTTCCATGAAATCGGTAAGAGTAAAGCATCTCATTTTTCTAGTAGTTCGCATTAATGCTTTGGTGATGCTCTGGTGCTTGGAGAATAGAGCTTGGTGTTGAGCTTTGGATTGTATCCTAGTTCTGTGGCATACATGTTGTAGTCTTCATCTTGGTACTCTGATTTTTGATTGGTTGTATTTGGCATGTGGTACTATTAAGGATTAGTTGGTTTCCTTTTGGTAATGTATAGTTTTTTTTTGTTTTGACAACATACATCATGTAGTTTTTTGATGGTGGATTTTTTATTTGGTTGGTTTTATCTGAAAGGTAAAATTTTCAATAATTTATTTTCGTAGATGTTGGTATTTATTTCCAACCTTTGGTGACTTAGGAACGTTTCTTAAGCCCAAGAAAAAATTCTCCACCCTCTAAAGCCAATGCGATGATGATGAATGTTACAATAAAATTCTAATGTGTATATTAACATATAAGGATCTCAACATGAATCAAAGAATTTGGTTAGATATAATCATGTAAAACAATTTAACTATTCACTACCATTCGGGAAAGGTGAACACATTAGTTGATACTCATAGTAGAAAAGAACATGAAAATATGTCCATGATTTGGATTAAGAATGTTCTTATCATTATGGATATAAATAGGATGGATCTGGAAATCCTAACTATAGGGAATACATCCTACCATTACCAAATGATTACCAAACTATCTTTCTAAGAGACCATCATGGATGCAAAAAGGGGTGATCTATATATTCAAATGAATGTAAAATTTATAATAGAAAAGATGTTAAATGAGTTCATCATCATTTATGATGGTGTGATACAATTTAGAACAAGGATTTGTGTTCCTACATAACTAGAGATAAATAATGAACTATTAGATAATGCACATATATCACTGTTCTCTATCCATCTTAAAATTTGTAATATGATCCATGATCTTCCTGAACACTTCGGCTGGGAAAACATAAAAAAGAATATTATGGACTCTTTCTCACAATTATTGGTATTTTAGAAAGCTATATAGGGGATAAAAATTACAATGGAAATATAAACACATCAAGTATACCTATTACGAAATGTTAGAATGTCCGTATAGACTCTGTCAATTGTCTCATGATGAAATCCAGTGGAAACCATGTGATATAGGATTTTGTGAATCGAATCACCATTTCATCCCACTTAATCACCATGTCTTGTGATTTTTTTTGTAAAATCTTCCATGTTATAGATTACGGAATTGTTGAGGATGTATATGGTACTAATTTGAATCATTTAGGACCATGATCTGAGGTTCACATCTAAACTATTAAGAAGACATCCACAAGATTTGAATAAGGAATTGAATTACACCATCTCATACCACACCCAAACAGATGTCCAATCTGGTAGGAATATAAATATGATCATGAATATGATAAGAGAATACTAAATGTAATTTATTTGATGATGATCTCAATATATCCCATTGATGTTTTTTAAAAACACAATAGCTTCCACTAGAGAATTACGATGTCTCTATAAGAAGCACTTGTGAGAGGAGATTTAGATAACCACCTTATTGGGATGTTGTGGGAAAATTAAAATTACTTTGAACTTATCTTGTAAAAGTTATTATAGAGAATTATAAATCCATCCAACAATATATAAAGATTTCTTAGAGTAGACAAAATAGATACGAGGACAACCATTGAAGGGGATTAGAGTTTGATGTTTGAAAAAATTATTTCCTTCAAATATAACCATGGAAGAGAGTCATGCATTTTTGAATGAAAGAGAAGATTATCAAAATGTACACTGAACCCTTTGGGATCATTGTATTTATAAGAGCAATGGAATTTTGGCTTTCAAATAAAAGAAATATGGATCATGTTCAAGAAATTTTCCTCATATCTTTCTCACGGAAGTACATACCTAACCCACCACTAGTAATGAATCTAAATCTGGTATAATAGCAGGATGAACTCTCATATAATGTGCATATGATGAAGATCTTTGAATGTACAGACAATGATATACACAACAAGACAACTCACATGGTCATTGTATTGTGGAAAATATATAACATTTAAGAGGAGACTTGGGAGACATATAAAAAACTGAAAAAAGTAACCTCACTAATTCTCAACCAAGAATATGTGTTGAAATTTTTGGTATGAAAATTATACGTTGAGTATGATGTAATAACCAGTAATTTATAAATGATATTTGTTTTATAAAATTAATGTGTTTTTTATTTTATTATATTATATTTTACACATAAAACGAAAACAAAAACCAATAAAACAATGTTCTATTAATGTAAATTGTTGCATTAATCATACAATAAACCCATTAAAATTAAAATAATTATAAGGGAAAATAATATAACATAGAAAAAACTTAAATGGTTAAATATAGGTCACCCCTATATTCTAGATTCATCCTTCCCATAATCATTAGTTTATAATAGAAGAAAAATATTTTAAAAATAATCAACATTATAGAAAATATAAATATATAACCCTTAGAGGAATTGAGTTGAATATTGAGGGAATTGTTGAATTGGTATTTACATGTGGTATGTTAATCATTAAAATAGAAATGATATCACAATAGTAGTATCTTGGCTATTGGTAATAGTCACATGAATATTGGGAATAATAACATGATTGTTGGAATAGTTATTTAACCTAGATTAATTAAATTCAATATAAATAATACATAGCATTAATTATTTATGTTAATATGAATATTATAATTCCATTAAATAAATTTAATGATTACTAGTGGCAAAAAAATATAATATCTTTTTTAATAATCTATATTTATAATTTTTTCAAAAAATATCATTCATTTATTTATTAAAAATTAAAATTACCTACGATATAATTTTTTTGAAAAAATTAATATCATTTTTGAAATTACCGAGTTAAAATTTTCTAATGGTGATTTTTTTTAAATTTATGATATACTTTATTTTTCATAAGAATATTAATAATAATGGTTTCCTAAAAAATAATGAATCTTAAATTACATCATCCATGATTTAATAATGGAATAATAATTATTAGGACCTGTGTTTTACGAAAATTTTATTTGATTTTAAAAATGATTCATTAAAATAAAATATTCATTAATTTAAAACATAAATTCATCTTCCAAAACCAAAAGTCAAAAGTGATCACTTAAAATAACAATTTTCATTATTCCCACATTCCATTTCAATAAAATAATGAATTATAGTGATAATGAAATTTAAAATATCAAATAACATATATTTTATGTATATATGATTTATATTGAGAAAATAAATTTTACATGTCTTAGATTTGATATATTATTCAATTTCATTTTTTATTCGCAAAAAACCCATCTCCTAAAGTACAAATTACCCCTCTCCCTCCCCTTGGATAAGCACTCCTACCTCATTTGAGAATGAAATGTAATTCCCAAATCACATCTTTTATGAATTTTAGAATACCTAGGGATGTTTTTGAGTAACAAAAATAAAAAATCAAGGTATTTTTATATTCCATAATACAAGCTACACCGAGGAATAGGTATGTCTCAATCAACTATTCTTTATTTATTTATTTTCTTTCCCTTTCTAAAAATCGTAAAATATTATTTATGTAGTAATTTAAGATTATGTTAATTATTTTAACCTACTATATATATCCTATTTAAAATATATATAAATTTGAAACATCCATATACATCCCTCCCGACAATGTCTATCCAATGTTCGATTAAAAACATACAGAGACATTTCCATGTAAAAACATATAACAATAATCATGTAGGGATGTTTTGAATATTATATTATATATATATATATATATCTTGTAAATATATGTATTATATGAGTTTGAAATTAATTATAATCTTGCATAAGGAATTTGATCAAAATTAACGATATAGAAACAAAACGGATAAATTTAATGAAAATATGATATCAAATTATAACATTTTTAACAACGTGTTATAAAATAGAATCCAAATATTATAATGGATGAATAGTATAAATAATGAAAATAATTCATGTAGAAAACTACTTATTAATTATCCTTTGTTTATTATTTAGGACACAAAAAAAGTGAAATAAGGCACTCAATATGTTAAGGGGATTCTCGAACCCAATACCTTTTCATAGGGTTATCCATAACTCATGATATATCAATAATGTATTTTCCCCTAATATATGACAACAATCATTTAATTAATATTCCACATTCATTTTTTGGACATACATGTGTAATCCTAGATTTTTATTTCCAATAGAAACATTGTTTTAAAAGATTTTTTCTATAAAAAATCATTGACTATCCTTGTGTTGTTTCTTATCGATATAAAATAATATTTTTTTAAAAAAGTGTGATATGTATTTTTCATTTTGGAACCCCATAGTCAATTCATAAATTAATGTATATCAATCCACTAGAAAAATCTTTCCATACCATGGTTATTTCATTGAAATGATTGCCATAAGTTTTATGGGGAATGCGTGATTTTGAGCATTTTAGATGTGATGGGTGGGGCCTGAATTATATATCCCTCCAACAAATTGTGAAATTTGATGCATCTCATGATATAATGTCTATAATTTGGAAAAAGAAGCTAGTTGTTTTCATAATTATAAAGATATTATTTATAAACAAATGTTATACAGGGAAGAGATGCTAGCTTTGTTCACAACTATGTGTTGTATTTGACCACTATGACATGATATTTCATTTTTATATATTTCCAAAATTCCATGATTTTGTAAAATTTTTAATTGTTATTATTATGATGATATTATGATCAATATTTGATGATGATAATGATTATTTCACCAGCTTTATAATGATTCATGTACCCTATTCATCCTCTTATAATGATATTATCTCACCCCATACTTTGATGTATATCATCATGTGACTACATGTACTAATAAAAATTTGAGATCTTTTAATTGTTAAAATAAAAAGGATTTCAATAATATTTATGTTTTATTATGAATAAATGAATCATGATCATAGTTTTCCCTTGAAACTAAACCCTTTGATCCTCAAATGTATATCAATTGTGTTTTTTATATTTAAAATGATTTAATTGTGATATGAAAAGTGGTGTCACTAATATTGAACAAATTTAATTGTGAATAATTTCTGATTGTTTTTTAGAACTGTAATTAACCTGAAAACCATGATTTTTTATTTCTTATATATAATATTTTTAGGTTTTCTTCATATCATGATGGTATCATTATGGGGAACTTGATTCCACACTCATTTTCATATCCACTGTATTCATGGGTGTATGATTTTCATCACCATGATTCATCCATACTTGTTTGAATTTTGTTTTCAACAATAAAAGTTAATAAAACTTGTTTTACAATGATTTATACATTTTTTATGGATGGTACCTATTTCATCAAGGATTCTTGAAATAAATAATTAAATGATATCCTAATCATTACATCATATAATATATGTCCTTTAAAATTAAAATCCATCAGTGAAGATGGAATATAATTCATATCTATTTCCTCATTTTGGGTTGTCTGAATGTGTGTCTTCTCCAAAATGGAAAAAATAAATCATAAATCTATAAATTTCATATTAAGGATTATTTTATAAATTTTTATCATGATAATATTCAATTCAAAATGAATTTTTATTCTTTTATCTTTATAATTATAAATAATGAATATTTTATTAATTTTTTTTTCATGTTTCATGACCTTCTTGGATTCTTCTTCCAATTGTACACCCATAAAATTATTAATATTTTTCAATTTCTCTTCTTGTTCATGGATATTATTTTTTAGAAGATTATTGAATCTAACTTTCTAATAAACATAATTCTATAATTTTTAGGAAATTATTTAAATTTTCAAAAAAATTTCTTCAAAGGTTCTAACCTATCTAGAGAGAATTAAACATTCAAAAATATTTAGTTGTAATCCCATCTCTCAAATATCAGCTTTGCCTTCCAACTGGGTGATATGATCCTACATATATTTAATTAATCCACAAAATGGTACACTCTCTCATTTGTAATACTTTGGGGAATATCAATTAATCTATAAATTTGTATTTCTTGTGATGTTTTATACTAATAATAATCACAAATGTTTCTAGGATATTTATTTTGCTGACAATTTTTATTGTTCCTAGAACATACTGCCTTATCACTTAATTATATTGATTTACATGAGGTTCGAAGTTTTTCATTATCCTCAGTGGAAACACCAACCAAGATCTTTTTACATTCCAAGCCTGACATTTCTTCATTGTCAGCAACTCTATATAAATAAATACATCCTCTTATTTTCACAAGGGAGATCTCTTCCTAAAATTTATCTTTTCTCTATTTCTAATATTCATCATTCTCTTAGTATATATAGACTTTATATTACATATAAAATAATCGTCACAAAAATTTCACATAATTATTAACTTATTAAATAAAATGAAATATTAAAAAATAGAATAGCTTGAAATTAGAGAATCCATTGTTTTTTAACCAACTATCTTATACCATAAATCACATTATATTTTTTCAAGGCTAACAACTTAATGAGAATAGCTAGTCCATGGAATGGTATAGTAATAATCCAACCATGCATCAACTAGAAAATAATCCTTCTAGTGTGGTTATAGAAAGTATAGAATTTTATTTTAATTTTAATTCTCTATATTCAATTGATTGTTCATATTTGAATGCTAATATATGGATTTTTATACTACTTATGTGAAGAATATTCTTCTTAATAAAGGTTCTCTTTAACAGCAATAAATTCTTCGACCATATAAGAATTTAGTTGGATATCATAATGATTCTATTTTTATTTTACACATCCACATGTTACATAGAATGAAGAAAGAATGAAACTCTTCTTACAGAGGATTAGAACTGATCACACACTTGCACACTATAGCTACTACTATCGGCCTTCTACCCCAGCTTATGCGTGCCTCCAAGAATCCACTCTGAAGGCCTTATACTCTAGACCACCAACCTATTTGTGGAAAATATTACCTCTTCAAACCTTGGGGTTTCTTGTTCTTCCCCCTTGTGTGTGGTTTACCACCAGGTCTGACACGTGGCATTGTGTTAGTGGAAAATTTACCATAGTCGGTGGGAACATACTTTTAATTGAAATATTGAATAAAAAATATAAATTCTGTATTATTCAAAACAAATACCATCTTCAAATTCATTTCCACCTCATATTAAAATTTTAGTCATAAAAATAATCATTTACATGATGATCTATAATTCATCATATTATATTTTTAGTATAAAAATAAAAAATAACTCTTCACCATCCAAACACCATTCATCTCATATTGTATAATGTTGAAAAAAATATATTATAATTAATACTTTTATTTTTCACGATGATCTGTTCCCCAATCATCAGAGTTACTAATATAATTTTTACCCCTGAAATCGAATTGCATTTACTGAGTTGATAAAAATTCTATAGGAATCATCTTTTAAACTCTATGAACTAAAAATATGTTTCGTGAAATATCAAGACTCAAGAACTTCATCCCAGATCCATTATCATTGGAACATCTTCATCATGTTGACATCAAAGAAATCATCCTATTCAATTTCTCATTATTAAATATCAATATGGATCATTGAAAACAAATATAATCAACACAAAAAGTGGACTACACAAAAATATGGAACCAAGTCTCCTTATATTAGAAACATAGTAGTTATTTTTGAACATTACTCATATATTAAGATAATTTCAATTGGTAGGGTCAACATTTAGTATATATCATTTTATTTTTAACCTTAATAACCCGATTTACCCTTACTTACTATGGTGAAATTTATTTACTATGGTTACAATTAGTAAAAACTAAACCTAAAAGGGACCAATTTATCTAATATTGAATTCATGGTTCAATATATGGAATCCATGTTTAGTGATTCAATTTTTATATGTTTTATAAATTAATACTATATTAAGAATAGAATCTCGTCAAAATTATTTTATTTGAATTTTTTTTGTGTAAAAACAATTTTCATATAAAATTAAAGAATAAAATTTATTCCAAAAACATTAATTATATTTTTTAATAAATAAAACCAAATATATATTAAACATTATAAGAACTAATATTTTAATATATAAATACTTAAAAAAATATTTTATAATAAGAATATATATTTTTATCTAATCATTAAAAAAATTCCTATTAGAAAATTTATTAAATATGACCATGAAATAATTTTGGCAGGCTAATTTAAAAACTAATATACTTTTTATCTAATGAAATTATAAAAATTTATATAAATTAATTTCACAAATATTTAATTAAAACAATTGTTCATAAAAACTTATATTTGTAAAATTAAACTAATTTATAATAAAATGGTGATTATTATTAACCATTTTTAACAGATTTAATTGATTATGAACATTATATATGATTAAGAATTTGTTCAATACCATCATACCCTTCAATTTATTGTATATGTAATTATATTCACATCTAAATAATAAATTATTTATAATATAAAAAAATTATCTAAATTATTGGTGTTGTGTTTTATGTATGATATCGAGAATAGTATTCATTTAAAAATACGGGGTGTAAAATAATTTCCCATTAAACAATTTCATCCTCTCAATTTGATATTGGGTGTGGTAAACATGGTTTAAACATTTCAAAATATATTTTTTGAATTCCCACATCTTATGAGGCGTTAATAAAACAAAATCATTAAAAGAGGGAAATTAAAATAAGGAGGTCATCTCGAATAGCACCAAAATGGGTTTCAAAATCTGAGATCATTTTTAGGAAGTGGGAATATGTATATGATATAAATGAAAAATATATAAATAACGTAACATCCTAGGTTAATGTGTAAAAATATATTTTCTTATTTATTAATATTTTGTAATTAAATATTTATTTTACTTTAAAAGGGTTTCTATGTTCAACATTATACCCAATATGCAACAACGAGTTAATTTGAAATCATAGGTTGCACAATAATAATATAATTTTGTTGTTTTAAATGGAAGAAATCTCATAGCCACTGTATTAGAAGGAATGAACAGAAAAACTACAATATGATTATACATTTTTGTTAAAGGTATTTCCTTTTATCCAATAACAGTCAGAGGCTTAAAATGTGAATGAATTTAATTTTAAGCATAATACATATTAAGAGGTCTATTTACCACCTTTTAATGGTGAAACCTCCCTAAATATATTTTTGGTCACTTTAATACATTTATTTTACCAATTAAAATCCTTATTTAGAATGGGGAAATGAAAATTTACTTTGTGTAAAATTTTGGATTTTTTCTAATAATGTTTATTTTTTATTAATAGTGAAAATATTGTATTTTAATTCAAATATGCATTTTAATCTAATTTATTTATATTGTTAGATTATATTTTTAATTGGTTTTGAAGTGTAATTAGAATATATTTTTACCATTTGACCCAATTTTGTTTATTAGAACTAATTTCACTTTGAATTTTGATATAAACAAGTGTCAATCTTTTGATAGTTATTGTTTCTAAAAAACACGCTATTTGTTTCAACAACAGGAATCAATTTTTAATTAATTAATGAAAATTATATGTTTAGGATTTGGTAAAATAGAAATCATTTTTGAATTTGGAATATCAAATATAGCTTAGGATGAGTTTTTTATATTTTTATGAAAAACTTCAATTTTGGATGAATAGTGAAACCACATAGTAATAGATAAAAAACTGACATTTTCATTTAAATGAAATGTTACCACTTCTATGAATTGATTTTCAAAAATCCAAAATACATGGTTGTTATTATTAAGTATAATTTTGTTCAATAAAAAATAACTTTTGCTGAATAGTAACTTTTGACATTTATTTACCGCAGTTAAATGTAAATAGGGTAATTTAAGGTAAAAAGTATATTATAATAATTAAAAATTTCCTTAAAACATGTCCTATCCTGTTTGGATGAGTAATGGTAGACCATGGGAATCCTTGAATATATTTTGGGACCCCATGGAGCAACTTATGAATGATAATGACACTTTAATTAATTTAATGTAAAGACAAAAATGACATAAAAAAATATCTTTTAGTAAATTAATTTTTACATAGGGTTATATATGTTGTTTTTTTCAACAATAAATATTCAGTGTAAAGATAAAAATATTTCCTACCTCATTGTATCTTTTTCATAATTTTTAGACATTAAAAAAATTAAATTATTTATTACACAATAATGATACAATATTTACCTCATTAATAAATGATTTTAATCAATAATATTATATTGATTAAAATATTATCCAAAACCTGTCCAATTTCTATTGGATGATTATATTTCAGCTATGAGTCATCTTATCTTCTACTTTAATGATTTTTGGGATTTTAGAAACCGAATATCATTATAAAATAAAATAATATTTTCAGACATTCCTAAAGAGCCCCCCAGTTAAAGAAGGATACTATTTCTAACCAATTACTCACACCTCTCAACCATTTTGGCTCATCCAAAATCTAATGAATTAAGATTAATATATCCCTCTCTTCCACCTAGAAGACTTACCTTAAGAAGAAGGCACTTCAACAAACCATTTTGGTTCAAACTAAAGGGAGTTACCCAAATAAAAGGTAACAATTTCTCTTAGCTTCTTTTCTTTTATTTTACTTCTCCAACCCCTAAACCCTTTTTATTCATTTCTTTTATGATAAAACAAGTATAATCAATATACTATGATGTTTTTATGATATTTATTAGAACTAAACTTACCCACACCACCATCTAATGGGTGAAGAACATATTGTTTCTGTGGATGGAAAAATAATGCCTCATGAAATGATGATTGTTCAATTATCTCCTACCACATCTAATGGTGGATATTAATATGAGAATATATTTATATATGATATATATGATATTTATGTTTTCTCTATGCTTTTATATTTTTCTTTTATAAAATACCATTATGGTTTCCATTATCAGTAAATTCCATATTTTCATTTGAGGAAGTGCAGACTACCGCCCCTCAATGTGATATGAATAATTCATTCCATAGGTGGGACATATAATGGGCCAAGTTAATGGTGTTATATATTTTATTATATTGGAATTATAATATACTTATGTATCATTAGGTTTTTAATTCCATTAAAATAATAAATTGAAATGGAAGTATTGTTCATGCGTATGTACGACACACCGTCTCCATGAACGGTGCATTTCATTTCTTACCTCCATATGTTATGTAATATATTAAATACATGTATATACTTGATATATATATATTATATGTATGATATCTAAATCATGAATATCATTCTTGATATAATGAACTTTTGACCATGTGATCAACTTGTAACTCTATGGTGTTCATTTGTGACTTAAGTACCAAATATCAAAAAAACGATCATTATTAACTTGAATGATAACAGAATGTTTGTAACATGGTAATAGGTTATATTGAAAGAATAAAAAATGTGAAAAATATTCTTAAGAAAGTAAAAATTAACTTTAGTTTATTATTTAGGATAATAAAGAACGAATAGGTCAAGTCAGACATGAGGTAAGGGACTTCATCTCAATCATCATTCATTGAGGCATATTTTGTTTTAATACATGAATTTTTTATATATGCTATATAAACACCCTTGAATTTTATAAGGGAATCATTTTCTATGAATATTTTTACTAAAAGAAAAAGCAATGTTTCTTTTAACGTAAGCGGTGACAACAACCTTTTTGCCGCCACGATAATTATTTGTTCTTTTGCTTCCTTAAGAAGCCGTAAGGTTTTATTTTCAAGGAAAATAAATACCATATACCATTTTATTTATTTTAGTATTGAATATTGTTTTGATAATTTATTTTTTATATCAATATATTTATGTGATATATTGTTATTGAAATGTGGCAATATTTTCATTCATTTGTATATGTTGTATGTGTTATGATTTTATAATGTTATATAGACAATTGATGTGTGGTTATGTGATAAACCAAATGATTGGTGGTGTCGTGATAAACTAGGATATGTTGTTAAATTATAACCTCCAATGCAATGGGTATGGATGTCAGCTGTATGAATGTTTTATTTAGTGATATGTGTGGAATTCGACTGTATGGTTATTCCATTTAAGTATGTTTATCTCCAAATATACATTTATATGTTATGTGTTCTTTACATGGGTTTTATGGTAACATTTTTTCTTCAAAAGGGTAAGAAGTGATATATTATTCAGTTAATAGTATTTACTACTTCATAAAGGTGAAAATTATTACTTATGTTAAAGTATTCATGGTTTACATGTTGTTTTAAAAAACCAACAGTTTTCCTTATTTTTGTATCCCTTACGGTGCTTTTTATGCTCATCCAATGTTTTTAAAATGTTTTCCACATGAAATATTGTGGAATAGGGTCTAGGATGGGATCCATAAAAAATCATTCTGTCTTAAATATGGAACAAGACATGACTCTTTTTATCAAGAGTTCTTGTTTTGAGAAAAAATGGAAACTAAGTAGAAGTGTCTACTTTGTATTTTTTTTTGAAATGAAATGAAATAGTTATGGGATAATTATCTAAAACTATAAAATTGTAAATATACTAATTATGAATTATTCTTTTAATTCATGATTATATAATATTTTAAGGCCGGGTACTTGTAGTCGTTATCAAAGCTTGTTTTAGACAACTTTAGAAGTTAGGGTATTGTTAAATAAATGTCAATAAATTAATTTATGGTAATATTGAAATTATATAGAATTTAAAAACTAACATGTTGATTCACCTAATATATTTCTTTTCTTGAAATGGTTTTTCGTAGAGGAAAAAAGGTAGCTATGTTGGGAAGACATCAGGAGGAAGAAAACCTTCGAAATCAGCAACCTGAGATGGTTAGAATCGGAACTGAACAGTTTGTTGCAGTGATGGCACAATTGACTCAGGCTATAAATGTTGATTGTATCCATGCACAAAATCATCCATATCAACCACATAGGTACATTTCATTAGTGGATAATTTCATGAAGCAACATCCCCCATCATTTAGAGGATCATCTGACCCTGTTCTAGATTAAGGGTGGGTTAGAGCAGTGGAGAAGATTTTTGATGTTATGGGGGGTTCAGAACATCAAAAGGTTAGTCTCACTATTTACCATTTTGAAGGTGAAGTTGATTAGTGGTGGTCTATGGTGAAAAATATCATGGATAATACGGAGATTTAAGATCTTGATTGAAATGAATTCAATGGTATGTTTCTAGAGGAACATTTTCATATTGTGGTTCATCTTAGGATGGAAAAACAATTCCTGGAATTGAGGTAGGAGGATAAATCAGAGGTGGCCTATGAAGTAAAGTTCACTCGACTGGAAATGTATGCACCAAATTTCATAATATATCTTGATAGTAAGATAAATATATTTTACCCAGGACTAAAACCTTGATATCAAATAGAATTATCCTCTCATGAGTTCAAAAGTTATGAAATTTTTTTTGATGTGCAGAGAAGAAGGAAATTGAGTTTGCCGATGATCAAGTGCTCATTGAAAAATAATAGAATAAGATGTCCAGTTGGAAGGAAAAGGGAAAAAATTCATCAATGACACTCAGAGGTAAGAAAATTAAATATCCAACAGGAGAGAAGTGTGGTAAAAAGCTTCTTGGAAAATGTTTATCAAAGTCAGGAAAGTGATTTTGGTGTGGTAAGTCTGGACATATTTCTAGTAATTGTAAGGAAGATGATCAAGCAAGTAATGAAAAGCAATTGATAAGATGTTTTAAGTGTAATGAAATGGGTCATTATAAAAAATTAGTGTCCCACGAAAAACTCAACAAAGGGAAAGCATCCAGACTACAAGAAGAAAGGGGTGGTGAAATCCTTTGCAACTACTTCAGCAGATGTTGGGCCATAAACCAAAGTAGTATCATGTACACTATTTTGTTTGTTCATATTATGGGAATGTGCTATTTGATTCAGGGTCTACATAGTCTTTCATTTCTGATAGGTTTTCTAATAAATTGGTAATTTAATATCATTATATGAATAAAGAACTTATGGTAAAAGTACCTAGAGGAAATGATGAGGTAAAAATAAAACATAAGAACCTTAATGTCCTTGTCCATGGGAATAATCTACTTGTAAACATTATTGTTTTTCCTCTAGTAGTGTTTGATTTTATTTTGGGCATGGATTGGAAGTCTATTTATCATGTTAAGATTGACTGTAGAGATAAAGAGGTTTCATTTCAAAAAGATTTATAGTTTGTGTATAAGAATGAACACTTGCTTTTGATAACATATCAGGAAGTTGAGAAACTAGTAAAATATGGAAATGAATGTTTCCTTGCACATATTGTTGAAAATAAAGGAACTATTCAGATTAATGATATGCCAGTGGTAAATGAGTATCATGATGTTTTTCATGATGAGTTTCATGGTATTATACCTGATTGAGAATTTGAAATTACCATTGACTTAGTTTTTGATGCTAATACAATTCAAAACCCCCTTATCGAATGGATCAAATAGAACTTTTAGAGTTAAAGAAGAAATTACAGGAGTTATTAGATAAAGGTTTCATTTGAACTAGCACATCACCATGGGGTGCTTCTATCTTGTTTGTTAAAAGGAAAGATGGTTCAATGAGACTTCACATTGATTATTGTGCATTAAATAACATCACTATTAATAAAAAGTATCCTTTGACTCATATCGATGATTTGTTTGATCATATATAGGGAGCTCAGTATTTTTCAAATATTGACTTAAGATCGGGGTACCATTAGTTGAAAGTAAATAAATAAGACTTTATGAAGACCGTGTTTCGTACTAGATATTGCCATTATGAATTTGTAGTTATGCCTTTTGGGTTAACCAATGCACCTGCTGTATTCATGGATCATGTTAATATAATTTCCCATGCGTTCTTTGATATGTTTGTGGTTGTGTTCATTGAGGATATTTTGGTTTATTATTAAAGTAAAGAGAAGCATGAAAGTCATTTAAGGGTCATCCTTCATACCTTAAAAGAAAAGAAACATTATGGGATGTTAAGCATGTGTGAGTTTTGGTTACAAAAAAATTCATTCCATTGTCACATTATTTCAAAAAATAGCATAACAGTTGATCATGCTTAAAAAAAGTTGTTGTAAAATGTCCAAGACCCACACATATACCTGAGATTCGTATTTTCTTGGTTTTTCAGGTTATTACTGGAGGTTTGTTGAAATATTTTCACGATTTGCTAGTCCAATGACTATGTTAACTCGAAAAGGTATTAAGTTCCTTTAGACAAAATAATGTGATGATTTTTTTTCAGGAATTGAAATGAAGATTGTTGAATGCTCCAGTTTTGGCACTACCATCCAGAAATGGTGAGTTTTTTTTACCGTGATGCTTCATTAAAAGGACTTGGATGTGTCCTAATGCAGAATGATAGGTAATTTCTTATGCTTCAGGACAGTTGAAATGACATGAGTTAAATTACCCTACACATGATTTGAAATCAGATACTATTGTTTTTGCTTTAAAAAATTAGATGAATAATTTGTATGGAGTAAAATTTGAAATATATACTGACCAAAAATGTTTAAAGTATAGATTCACTAGGAAATAATTGAACATTAGACAGAGGAGATGGCATGAATTATTCAAGTATTAAGATTTCATGATCCATTACCATCCAGGAAAAGAAAATAACATGGCTGATGATCTGGGTCGAAAACGTAATGTCTCATTAACCATGATACATTTGGAATGATATCCTTTGGTTCTTGATTTGAGGAAATTTGGCATAGAATATGTTTGTTCAATAAATTAATCTGTTCTGTTTCAGGTGTCAGTGAAATAACCTCTATCAGAAAAAATAAAGAAAGCGCATAAAGAAGACAGTGAGTTACAAAAAAGGTGGAGTTGGTTCAGAAGGGTATGTTTCCTGATTTTAACATTGATAATGACTATGTTCTGAGGTTTGGGAAGAGATTATGTGTGACTTATTATTAACAATTGAAGAATGAGTTGTTATGTGAAGCTCATAGTTCTCTGTTTTTAGTTCATCCTGGTAGTACTATGGTGTACATAGTTCATCGAGAGTATTACTAGTGGAATGAAATGAAAAGAGATATTACTGATTTTATTGTGAAGTGATTTACTTGTCAGCAGGTTAAAGAAGGGAGGCAGTAACCAAAAGGTATTCTTCAGTATTTACTGGATCTAGAGTGGAAATGGGAAAATATATCCATGGACTTTGTTGTGGGATAACCGAATACATATTAAGGAAATAATGAAATCTGGGTTATAGTTGATCGATTGACTAAATATTCTTTTTTCCTTCCTATTCGAGATACTTTGTCTCTATATCAGCTTTCTTGGTTGTATATTAAAGAGATCGTCTGGTTGCATGGAGTTCCCCACTCCATTTTATCGGGTCATGATCCCAGGTTTACATCAAACTTTTGGAAAGGCCTTCCAAATTTGTTGGGTACTGAATTAAATTTTAGTACAAATTTTCATCCGAAATCAGATGGGCAGTCAAAATGAACAATTACGACCTTGGAGGACATGCTACATACTTGTTCACTGGATTACTAGGTATTTTGGGACCACCATCTTTCTTTGGTTGAATTTTCTTATAATAATATTTTTCATTCCTGTATACACATGGCTCCATTTGAGGCATTATATGGAAAGCGTTTTCAAATTCTATATTTTTGGGATGAAGTAGGTGAAAGGAAGTTGATGGGACCATAATTGTTAGAATAAATGGCAAAGAAAGTTAATTTGATTATGATGTACATGATAACATCTCAGAGTAGATAGAAAAGTTATGTGGATAACTAGAAGAAGGATATTTCTTTTGATGTAGTAGATCATGTCTTTCTCAAAGTTTCTCAATGGTAAAGTGTGATGCTTTTTGGTAAAAAGGGAAATTGGAGTCTGAGGTTCCTTGTACATTATGAAATCCTATAGAAATTTGGACCATTTGTGTATAGAGTGGTTTTACCTCCAATTTTATCCTAGGTACACAATTTTTTTCATGTTTCGATGTTGAGAAAATATATGCCAGATCCATCTCATGTTTTGAGTCCAGATGTAGTTCTGTTGGAAGAGAATCTCTCTAATGAAGAACAACCGGTCCAAATTCATGACAGAAGAGAGAAAGGGTTGTAGAATAAGTTAATTTACTAGGTAATGGTTTTGTAGAAAAAATTATATTGTTGAAGAGGCAACGTGGGAATCGGAAATTCTATGAGGGATAAATACCCCCACTTATTTTGATAAGTGAATAAAAATTGTGAGGGTGCAATTTCCAAAAGGGGGAAGGATGTAACATCCCAGGTAAATGAAGAAAAAGAGATTTTCATATTTATTTATATTTTTGAATTAAATATTAATTTTACTTTAAAATTATTGCTATGTTCGATAGCGTACCTGATACACAACAATGGGTTTCTTTGATATATTACATTACACACTAAAAATATAATATTTTTGTTTTAAATGGAAGTTAACTCCTAGCCGTTGTATTGGTGGGAATGCAAAAAACTATCTAAAATATGATTAAACATGTCTATTAAATGTATTTACTTTTATCCAATAAAAGTTAGAGGCTTAAAATGTGAATGAATCTAATTTTAAGCATAATTTACTTTAAAAGGTCGATTTTCCACCTTGTAATGGTGAACCCTCATTAAATCTAGATTTTTTCACTTTAATACATTCTATTAGACCAAATAAAATCATTCTTTCGAATGGGTACAACAAAATTTACCTTGTCTAAATTTTTATAATTATTCTGATAAAGATCATTTTTAATGAATAATGATAATATTGTATTTTAATTGAAAACTACATTTTAATATAATTTATTTATAATGTTATATTATCATTTTAATTGGTTTTAATGTTTAATTACAATATATTTATACCATTTAATCCAATTTTGGTCAATGGAATTAATTTCAATTTGAATTTGGACATAAACAAATGTCAATCTTTTGATAGTTATTGTGTCTTAAAAACACGATATTTGTTTTAACAACGAGAATTAATTTTAAATTTATTAATGAATCTTATATGTTTACGATTTTTTAAAATATACATCATTTTTGAATTTGGAATATCAAATATATCTTAGGTGGATTTTTTTGTATTTATCTAAAAAACATCAATTTTTGATGAATAGTGAAACCACTTAGTAGTAGTTAAAAAACCGACATTTTCATTTAAATGAAATTTTATAACTTCTGTGAATTTAATTTAGAAAATTCGACATACATGGTTGTTATTATTAATTAAAATATGGTACAATAAGAAAAAAATAATTTTTGGAGAATAGTAACTTTGGAATTTTATTTACCATGATTAAAGGTAAATAGGGTAATTCATGGTAAAAAGAGTATTATAATAATTCAAAATTACCTTAAAACATGATATAACCATATTGGATGACTAAGGAAAAACATGGGCATCCTTTTGTCTAATTTGGGACTCCATGGAGCCAAGTATGAATGATAATGACACTTTAGATTAATTAATTTAAAGTAAAGAAAAAAATGACATAAACAAATGTCTTTTAGTAAAATAATTATTACATTGGGTTATATCAGTTATTTTTTGGAATATAAATATTATATAGAAATATAAAAAGATTTCCTACATCATAGTATTTTTTTATAAAATTTAGATATCTAATAAATTAAATTATTTATGACATAATAATGATGCAGTATTTACCTTATTAAGAAATGATTTAAATAAATAAGATTTTAATGATAAAAATATTATACAAAACCATCCCAATTCATATTGGATTATTTTATTTCGTCCATGAGTAATATTATCATTGACTTTAATGATTATTGGTCATTTAGAAACCGAATATCATTACTTAATAAAATAATATTTTCATACTTTCTTAAAGAGCCCCCCCTCCCCCTTACTAAAAGAGACCATTTCTAACCAATTCCTCACACCTCTCAAGCCAATTGGCTCGTCCGTACTCTACCCAATTAATCTACCTACATCTCTCTATTCCACCTTGAATCATTAACTTACGCATAAGGAACTTCAATAAACCATTTTTTCCAACCAAAGAGAGTTACCACAATGAAACGTAACCGTTTCTGTTATCTTCTTTTTTTATTTTAATTATCAAACCCCTAAACCTTTTTTATTAATTTATCTTATAAAAACACTAATATCCTCAATATACTAGGATTTTGTTATGATAATTATTAGAACTAAACTTACACACACCACCATCTAATGGGTGAAGAACATACTATTTCTGTGGATGGAAAAATAACGCCTCACGAAACGATGATTGCTCGATTATCTCCTACCACCTAGCATGGTGGACTTTAAGATGAGACTATATTTATATATGATATATATTATTTTTATGTTTTCTTTATGCTTAATTATTTTTCTTTTATATCATACCTTTATGTTTTCCATTATGGGTAAACACGATAATTTCATTTGAGGAAGTGCGGACTACCGCCCCCTCAAAGGGATATGGCTCGTTCATGCCTTACGTGGGACATATAAAGGATAAAGTTAATTGAATTATATATGATATTATACTGGAATTATAATATATCTATGTATCATTGTGTTTTAATTCCATTAAAATAAAAAATTGAAATGGAAGTAGCGTTCATGTGTACGTACGGCTTGCCGTCTCCATGAACGGTGCATTTCATTTAATTCCTCCATATGTTATGTACTATTATAAATAAATGTACATTCAAGATATATATGATATATATGATATATTAATCATGAATATAATTCTGGATATAATGTACTTTTGACCATGGGAACAACTTGTAACTATATGGTGTTCATTTGTGACTCAAGTACCAAATATCGACAAAACGAACATTATTAACATAAATGATTTTATTATGTTTTTAAAATTTTAATAAGTGATATAAAAGGAATAATAAAATTTAAAAAGGTTATGAAGAAAGTAAAAATGATCTTTAGTTTATTTTTAGGATAATAAAGAATGAACGGGTCAAGTCGGACAAGAGGTAAGGGACTTCGTCTCAATCTCTTTTCATTGAGGCATATTTTGTTTTAATACATGAATTTAATTTATATGCTATATAAACACCATTTAATTTTCAAAGGGAATATTTTTATACTAATAATTTCACTAAATGAAAAATTTGAATGTTTCTTTTAATGTAAGTGGTGATAATGACCTTTCCACTACCGCGTGTATTATTTGTTTTTTGGATTTTTAACAAGTCGTAATGTTTTTCCCAAGGAAAATAAATATCATATACTCTTTTATGTATTTTTGTATTGAAAATTGTTTTGATAATGGATTATTTATTTCAATATATTTAAGTGATATATTTTCATTGAAATATGGAAATGTTTTCTTTCCTTTGTATATGTTGTATGTGTTATGCTTTTATAATGGTACTTGGACATTTGATGGGTGGTTACGTGATAAACCAAATGATGGGTGGTGGCGTGATAAATCAGGATGGGTGGGTACATTATAACCTCCAATGCATTGGGTATGGATGTCAGTCGTATGGATATTCCATTTAGTGATATGTGTGGAAGTCGATTGTATGGTTATTCTATTTAAGTATATTTTTTTACAAAGTTACCTTTATATGTTATGTGTCCTGTATGTGGGATTTATGGTAATATTTTTGTTAAAAAAGGGTAAGTAGTAATATTCTATTCAGTAAAGAGTATTTACTCCATAATAATGGTGAAAAGTATTACTTATGTTAAAGTATTCATGGGTTACTTTTGGTTTAGAAAAACATACAGTTTTGCTTCTTTGTGTATCTTGTACAAAGCATTTGATGCTCATCCCAAGTTATTGAAATGTTTTTCATAGGAAATTATGTTGAATAGGGTAAGGATGGGATAAATGAAAAGTCATTCTATATTAAACATGGTACTAAACATGACTCTTTTATTCAAGAGTTCTTATTTTGTGTAAAAAATGGAAACTGATTAGAAGTGTCTACATTGTTTTTTTTTCGAAATGAAATTTAATAGTTATGTCATAATTCTATAAATCTCTAAACCTGAAAAGATCAGTTATGTGAATTATTCATTTAATTCATGATTATGTATTGTTTTAAGGTCGGGTCCTTATAGTTAGTACCAGAGGTCGGTTTAGACTACATTATGATTTAGGGTATTGTTAATTAAATGTCCATAAATTAATTTATGGTAATATTGAAATGATATAGCATTTAAATATTTCCATGTCGATTCACCTAAGATAATTCTATGTTCAAAATTGTTTTTGATTGCTGAAATAGGGCATATTTGTTGGGACGACATTAGGAGGAAGACAACCTTCTGAATCAGCAACCTGAGATGGTCGGAATCGGAACTGAACAGTTTGATGTAGTGATGGCACAATTGAATCAGGATATAAATGGTGGTGGTATCCATCAACGAGATCAGCCAGATCAACCATATAGGAACAAGTTAGTAGTGGATCATTTCATGAGGCAACATCCACCATCATTCAAAGGATCATCTGACCTTATTATAGCTGAAAGGTGGGTTAAAGCACTATAGAAGATTTTTGATTTTATGGAGTGTTCAGAATATCAAAAGGTTATCCTTATTGTTTACCAATTTAAAGGTGAAGCGGATCATTATTGGTCGATGGTGAAAATTATCAGGGATAGTGAGGATTTTGATTCTCTTGATTAGGATGAATTCACAGGTATGTTTCTTGAGAAATATTTTACTAAATTGGTTCGTCTTAGGATAGAAAAATAATTCCTAGAATTGAGGCAAGAGGATGACTCGGTGGATGCTTATGAAGCAAAGTTTACTCAACTAGAAAGTTATGCACCAAATTTCATCCGACATTTTAATAGTATGATAAATAGATTTTACTCAGGACTGAATCCAGGATATCGAAGAGCGTTAGCCTCTCATGAGATCAAAAGTCATGAAAAAATTGTTCGATGGGCGGTGAAGGTGGAAATGGAGTTTGTTGATGATTAGGTGTTCGTTGAAAAACAATAGAATAAGAGTTCTAGTTGGAAGGAAAAGGGAATGAATTAATCAAATAATCCTAGAGGTAAGAAAATGAAATATCCTAATTGGGAGGAGTGTGCTAAAAAGCATCATGGATAATGTTTATCAAAGTCTAGAAAGTGCTTCTGGTGTCATAAGTCTGGTCATGTTGCTCATAACTGTAAGGAAGATGATCAAGCAGGCAATGAAAACCCATTGGTAAGATGTTTTAAGTGTAATGAAATGGGTCATTATGCAAATGAGGGTCCAGTAAATAACTCAACTGGGGGAAAGCAGGCAGACTACAAGCATAAATGGTTGGTGAAATCCCCTGCAACTACTTCAATAGATGTTGGGACATCAAACGAAGTAGTATCAGGAACACTATATTTTTGTTCATATTATTCCAATGTGTTGTTTGACCAAGGGACTACAAATGCATTCATTTCTGAGAAGTTTTCTAAGAAAATCGGAATTCAATCTCAAGATATGAATACATAACTTATTACAAAAACACATAGTGGAAATGTTGAGACAAAAAGAAAACATATGAACCTTCATGTCCTAGTGCTTGAGATAAATCTACATGCAAACATTATTGTTTTGCCTCTAGTAGAGTTTGATGTTATTATGGTCATGGATTGGTTTTCTGTTTATCATACTATGATTGAATGCAAAGCTAAGAAGGTCTCATTTAAAAAATATTTTCTGTTTTTGTACAAGAATGAACCCTTTATTTTTATAACATATCAGGAAGCTTAGAGACTAGTAAAATAATGAAATGACTGTTACCTTGAACATATTGTTATAAATAAATGAACTATTCAGATTAATTATGTTACAGGGGTAAATGAGTATCTTGATGTTTTTACTGATGATTTTCCTGGTATTATACCTGATCAGCAAGTTTAATTTACTGTTGAATTAGTTCTTGATGCTAATCCAATTTCGAATCCCCCTTTTCGAATGGATCAAATTGAGCTTTTAGAGTTAAATACAAAATTGTACGAGTTATTAGATAAAGGTTTTATTCAACCAAGAACATCAGTATGGGGGGATCCTGTCTTGTTTGTTGAAAATAAAGATGGTTCAACAAGACTTTTCATTGATTATAGTGAACTGAATAACATCACTATTAAGAAATAGTATCCTTTTCCTCATATCGATGATCTGTTTGATCAGCTCCAGGGAGATCAATATTTTTAGAAGTTTGACTTGTGATTGGGGTACCATCAGTTGAAAGTAAAGAAATCAAACATTCTGATGACCGTGTTTCATATTATATTCGGCCATTATGAATTTTTAGTTATACCTTTTGGGTTAACCAATTCACCTAGTGTATTCATAGATCTTTTGAATAGAAGTGTCCTTGAGTTCTTGTATATGTTTGCGGTTGTGTTCATCGTTGATATTTTGGTTTATTGTAAAAGTGAAGAGTATAATGAAAGTCATTTAAGGGTTATCTTGAAAACCCTAAAAGAAAAGAAATATTATGGTAAATTCAGCATGTGTGGGTTTTGGTTACAAAAAATTTTGTTCTTTGGTCACATTGTTTCAAAAAATAGCATAACTATTTATCATGCAAAAAAAAGTTATTGAGGAATGGGAAATACCCACAAATATAACTGTGATCCATAGTTATCTTGGTTTGTCTAGTTATTACTGGAGGTTTGATGAAAAATTTTCACAGTAATCTAGTCCAATGACTAAGTTAACTCGAAATAGATATATGGTCATTTGGATAAAATAATGTGAAGATTGTTTTTAGGAATTGAAAAGAATATTGGTGAATGATCAAGTGTTGGCACTTCCAACCATAAATTGTGAGTTTGTTATTTATAGTCATGCTTCATTTAATGGAGTTAGATGCGTCCTTATGTAGAATAACCAGGTAATTGCTTATGCTTCATGTCAGTTGAAACCTCAAGAGATAAATTTCCCTACACATGATTTGGAATTAGCTTATATTTTTTTTCTTTAAAAATTTGGAGGCATCATTTGTATGAAGTAATATGTGAAATATATACTGACCACAAAATTTTAAAGTATATATTCACACAGAATGAATTAAACCTGAGATAGAGGAGATGGCTGGAATTAATCAAGGATTATGATTTCACGATCCATTACCATCCCACAAAAGAAAATAAAGTGGATGATGCTTTGAGTCAAAAAATTAATGTCTCATTAACTATTCTACATTTGGAATGAGATCCTTTGGTTTTTAAATTGATGAACTTTGGAATATATGTTTTTGGTGTAGAAAATTCTTCTGTTTTGTTTTTGGTGTCAGTGAAACCTTCTCTATCAGACAGAATAAATCAAGGGCATAAAGAAGACAGTGAGTTTCAGAAAAAGGCCGAGTTGGTTTAGAAGGGTATGTTTCTAGATATTAACATTGATAATGATCATGTTTTAAGGTTTGTGAAGAGATAATGTAGGACTTGTTATTCACAGTTGAAGAATGAGTTGTTATGTGAAGCTTGTATTTCCCTGTTTTCAGTTCATCATGGCAGTACTAATATATACAAAGGTCTTTGGGAGTATTACTAGTAGGATGGAATGAAAAGAGATATTGCTGATTTTACTGTGATGTTTTTGAATTGTCAGTAGGTTAAAGGAGAGCGGTAGTTACTGAAACGGATTTATCAGTTTTTTCCGGTGCCAGTGTAAATGGGAAAAATATATACAAGGACATTGTTGTGGGATTACCGAAGACATCTTGAGTTAAAAATGAAATCTTTGTAATAGTTGATAAATTGAAAAAAAAATCTCTTTTCCTTCCTATTCGAGATACTTTGTCTCGAGATCAACATTCTCAGTAGTATATTAAATACATAGACATGTTTCATGGAGTTCCCCTCTCCATTTTATCTTATCATGGCTCTAGGTATACTTCTATCTTTTGGAAAGGCCTTCAGAAGTCATTGGGTACTGAATTAAATTTTAGTACATATATTCATCCGTAATCAGATGGGCAGTGAGAACGAACGATTCAGACCATGGAGGATATGCTACATGCTTGTTCACTGTATTTCCAGGGAAGTTGGGACTGACATCATTCTTTGGTTGATTTCTCTTATAATAATAGTATTCATTCTAGTATACATATGTCTCCATACGAGGCATTATATGGAAAGCATTGTCGAACTCCATCTTTTGGGGATGAATCAGGTGAAAGGAAGCTGGTGGGACCAAAATTGGTAGATGAGATGGAAGAGAAAGTTCGGTTGATTCAGAAGCACATGAGAACAACTCAGAATAGATAAAAAATTTATGCGGATAACTAGAGGAAGGATATTTCTTTTGAGGTAGGTGATCATGTTTTCTCAAAGTTTCTCTGTGGAAGAGTGTGGTGCGTTTTGGTAAGAAGGGAAAGATGAGTCCAAGGTTCATTGGACATTTTAAAATCCTGGATAAAGTTGGATCAATTGCGTACAAAGTGGCTTTACCTCCATATTTATCCTAGTTATAGATTTTTTTTCATGTTTCGATGGTGAGAAAGTATATGCCAGATCCATCTCATGTTTTGAGTCTAGAGGTAGTTCAGTTGGAAGAGAAGCTCTCTTACGAAGAACTACTAGTCCTAATTCTTGACAAAAGAGGGAAAGTGTTGCAAAATAAGGTAATTCACCAGGTAAATGTTTTGTGGAAAAATTATATGGCTGAAGAGGCAACATGAGAATCTGAAATGCTATGAGGGATAAATACCCCCACTTATTTTGATAAGTCAATAAAAATTGTGAGGACACAATTTTCAGAAGGGGGGAAGGATGTAACATTCCCTGAAAATGAAGAATAATAGATTTTCATATTTATTAATATATTTTTATTAAATATTAATTTTAACTTAAAAGGGTTCTTATGTTTGATATCGTACCTGATACGCAACAACGAGTTTCTCTGAAATCTTACGTTGCACGCTAATAATACAATATCATTATTTTAAATAGATGTTAACTCCTAGCCATTGTACAGGCGTGAATGAACAAAAATAACTAAAATATGATTATACATGTTTTTTAAATTTATTTAGTTTTATCCAATATACTTTAGAGGCTTAAAATGTGAGTGAATCTAATATTAATCATAATTTAAATTAAAATGCCGATTTACCTCCTTTTAATGGTGAACCCTCTTTAAATATATTTTTATCACTTTAATACATTTTATTTGACCTAATAGAATACTTCTTTATAATGGGGACATCCAAATTTACTTTGTGTAAATTTTTGGAATTTTTCTGATAATGTTCATTTTTTAATGAATAGTGAAAATACTGTATTGCAATTCAAAACTACATTTTAATCTAATTAATTCATAAGGAAAAATTATCTTTTTAATTGATTTTAAAGTGTAATTAGAATATATTTTTACCATTTAATACAATTTTGGTCATTTTAATTAATTTCACTTGGAATTTGGAAAAAAAAGTGTCAATATTTTGATAGTTATTGTGACTTAAAAACACGCTATTTGATTTAACAATGAGAATTAATTTTAAATTAATTAATAAAAATTCTATGTATAGGATTTGGAAAAATAGACATAATTTTTTAATTCATAGTATCAAATATATCTTAGGATGAATTTTTAGTATTTTTCAAAAAAAACATAAAATTTTGATTATTAGTGAAACCACATTGTAGTAGTTCAAAAAAATGACGTTTTCATTTAAATAAAACTTTACCACTTATGTGAATTAAATTTCGAAAATCGGACAAAAATGGTTGTTATTAGTATGTAATATTTTGTTCAATAAGAATAAAATAATTTTTATTGAATAGTATCTTTTGACTTTTATTTACCGCAGTTAACGGTAAATAGAGTAATTCAAGGTAAAAAGAATATAATAATAATTAAAATTTACATTAACACTTCTTCTAAAATTATTGGATGAGTAATGTTCAAACATGGGAATACTTTGGTCGATTTTTTTACCCTATGGAGCCACTTATGAATGATCATGACACTTTAGATTAATTAATTTCAAGTAAAGACAAAAATGACATAAACAAATATCCTTTAGTAATTAATTTTTACATCAGGTGATGTAAGTTATTTTTTACAACTATAAATATTCGTTCAAAATATAAGAAGATTACTATATCATTATATTTTTTATAATTTTTTGACATTTAATAAATTAAATTATTTATGACACAATAATGATATAATATTTACCTTATTAATAATGTATTAAAATAAAAAAGATTATAATGACAAAAATATTATCCAAAACCTATAAGATTCCTATTTGAGGATTTAATTTTGACTATGAGTCATCTTAGATACTACTTTAATGATTTTTGGACATTTGGAAACCCAATATCATTATATAATAAAATAATATTTTCACATTTTCCTAAAGAGCCCCTCCTCCCCATTATAAATGGAGACCATTTCTAACCAATTCCTCACACCTCTCAAGATTCTTGGTTCGTCAATCCTCTACCCAATTAAGCTCCCAACATCCCTATATTCCACCTAGAAGCATTACCTTAGGGAGAGGGAACTTTAACAAACCATTTGTGTTCAAACCAAAGGGAGTTACCCAAATTAAAGGTAACGATTTCTCTTAACATCTTTTCTTTTATTTTACTTCACCAACCCCTAAAATTATTTTATTACTTTATTTTATTACAAAAATAGTATCCTCAATATACTAGGATGTTGTTATGAGAATTATTCGATCAAATCTCACACACACCTCTATCTAATGGGTGAAGAACATATTGTTTCTATGGAAGCCAAACTAACGCCTCCCGAAATGAAGATTGTTCGATTATCTCATACCGCCTCTCATGGTGGGCATTAAAATGACAATATATTAATATATTATATATATTATGTGTTTGTTTTATTTATTATTATTTCTTTTTCTTTTATATAATACCTTTATTGTTTCCATTATGGGTAAATGCGATAATTTCATTTGAGGAAGTGTGGACTAATGCACCCTGAAAGTGATCTAACTCATTCATTCTATACATGGTAGGTATAAAGGATTGAGTTAATGGTATTATATATGATATTATTATTTAATTATAATATGCCTATTTATAATTATTTTTTAATTCCATTAAAATAAAAATTTAAATGGATGTTGCATTCTTGCATACATATGACTTACCGTCTCCATGAACAGTGCATTTCATTTCATACCCCCAAATTTTATGTAGTATTATAAATACATGCATATAATTGATATATATTATATATATGATATCTAAATCATTAATATCATTCATGTATATAATGAAATTTTGACGATGTGAACAACTTGTAACTATATGGTTTTCATTTGTGACTCAAGTACAAAATATCGACAAAATAAACTTTATTATCTTGAATGATTACATAAAGTTTATAACATGGTAATAAGTAAAATAAAAGAAATAATAAACATGAAAAAGGTTCTTAGGAAATTTAAAATTATCTTTTGTTTATTATTCAGGATGATAAAGAATGAATAGGTAATGTTGGACATGAAGTAAGGGACTTCGTCTCAATTTCCTTTCATTGAGAAATATTTTGTTTTAACACACAACGTTCTTTTAAACGTTGTATAAACATCTTTGAATTTTCAATGGGAATATTTTTCTACAAAGAATTTTACTAAATGATGAAATGGAATGTTTCTTTTAACATAAGCGGTGACAACGACCTTTCCATCACCGCGAGTATTATTTTTTCTTTGTCTTCCATAACAAGTCGTAATGTTTTTCCAGGAAAATAAATACCATATAATCTTTCATGTATTTTTGTATTGAAAATGGTTTTGATAATGGATTTTTTTATGTCAATATATTTATGTTATATATTGTGATTGATATGTGGAAACGTTTTCTTTCATTTATATATATTTTATGTGTTATGATTTGATAATGGTACATGGACATTTGATGGGTGTTTACGTGATAAACCAAAAGACTGGTGGTTCCGTGATAATCTCGGATGGGTGGTTACGTTATAACCTCCAATGCATTGGGTAGGGAAGTTAGCCATATGGCTATTCCATTTAGTGATATGTGTGGAAGTCTATAATATGGTTATTCCATTTAAGCATGTTTATGTCCCAAGTTACCTTTATATGTTATGTGTTATTTTTATGGGTTTTATGGTAACCTTTTTGTTACAACATGGTAATTAGTGATCTTTTATTCAGAGAAGAGTATTTACTACTTCATAAATCTGAAAGTATTACTTATGTTAAAGTATTCATGGTTTACTTATTGTTTTGAAATTTTAACAGTTTTCCTTCTTTGTTTATCCCTTACTACGATTTTTATGCTCATCCCATGTTTTGGAAATGTTTTTCTCAAGACATAATGTGGAATAGGGACAAGGATGGGATCAAGGAAAAGTCATGCTATCTTAATCATGGAACTAGACATGACTCTTTTTTTCAAGATTTCTTGTTTTGTGAAAAAATTGGAAACAAAGTAGAAGCATCTACTTTGTGTTTTTTTGAAATGAAATGAAATAGTTATGGCCTAATTCTCTAAAACATTAAACCCGAAAAGATCCTCAATGTGAGTTAGTCATTTAATTCATGATTATGTTATGTTTTAATGTTTGGTCTTTGTAAATAATGACGGATATTGATACATATCCTTGATCATAATAAATTGAATGATCATGAGAAAGTAAAAAATGATAAAACTATAAATGAAATATATATGCAATTGAGAAATAAAAATTAAAAAAAATTGTATTAGGATAATATTTCTATTTTGTGATTTGTTAGACAAACATGATGACTCACATTACCATATAAAACAAGAATATAATGAAATGAAATTACTTGACATGAGTAATTTCATCCTTTACTCAATTCTCACCACAATCTCATTTTTTATAAAAATAAAGAGCATTGAAGATAAAAAAGCTTATGCCAAAAACACTACAATTAAATTACAAATCCACACAATGATATTATGTTATTTCTTCTATTTTTAAATATTAACCAAAACCGAATGGTTAGTTTGGGGTAATTTAATATCTATTATTCATAAAACCCTATATGGTGAAATAATTAATTTAAATCCAAACTTCTAACAATAATAATTTTGTTTCTTCTTATCACATTTCATAAATCAATAAATATCTCATATAAAATTAATAACATCAATATTAAAAAATGTTTTATACTAGAATTTTATATCCCACAATTTATTCAAATCATAGAATAATTTAACATCATTCTTATAATATATTATTTTATATTAAATAAAATGATAAACCTAAAGGTACATAATACCTGACGCAAATAATAATCTCATAATGTTTCATTACCCATCATGATTAAAAGCTATATAATATCATATTGTGGTGATCATCAACAAAATGTTAGAAGCCACATTTTAAACTGGATTAAAATTTGATCGAATCATGATCATAAGTAATTTTGAAAATATTTCATTATCAATGAATCACTTTTCATCCATTAAAATTATCAACATTTCACTATCTAATTTACATAACATTAAATCATATTCTAACACAGTGTCTTATTTAAATCTCAAAATAGTATTATTCATAAAATGTAATAACATTTTCAAATCACCTCAAAATCCCATCACATAATACCTCGATAGGAACATCAATATATTAGAATATAAAATTGATTCAAATAATTCCAAAGTTTACCAAATATAAGAAAAATAAGTATAAACTGATGTATTGGATAAAATTTGGATCTCTCCATTGATATCCTCATTTTTCCTTGGAGATTTATTCATCTTTTATATTCTTTTTCACCAATAGAACACATTATATTTCATTGTGACATTCACTAGGGATTAAATTTTTACATTTTTACTTGATATAAATGTTTCCATCTTTCCTCAATGGTTACACATCCCAAGATCTTAAAAGACTCCATCCTTTTCCTATTTAGTGTTTTTGAGTTGGTTACATCCCAAATTGTTTATCATATATTGTGATTACAAACTAGTAATAATCACAGGATCATTAACTTCAATCATCATCACATTTGGTTTCTCAAACTAACCACATTATACAGCACATTAAGAATTATCATCATTCCCCTCAGATTCATTATTGGACTAAAACAAAAAATCATGGTATATGAAATAATATTCATAAAAATGAAGAATCAGTTATAGGATGTCTAAATCATGACAAATTCCGTTAAATATATGACTCCTTAGGTTAAACCGAGTTAATTCATGAATATAATATATTATAATAATTAATTATGGTTTATAAAAAATGAAAAATAAACCAATCATTTCCTTTGGGAGAGTCAAAATAGGTGTGCAGAATGGGAAAAATCACAATGAACCAGAATGATTTTTGTGATATACTCAACCATCTATTTTATGGGTTATTAAACCTAAATTTTTATAGTCCAAAAACAAATACACATATAAAATCATATTAGGGATTTATTGTAAGGAAGACCACATATTTTCTATTTTACTAAAACCTTATGATATTATCATATAGTTTGGGTTGTCCCCTTGATTTTCATCAATGATCTCTAATACTAATGTACAATATATTTAAAACTTCTATCTAATAACAAAAATCTAGTCCCAATCCTAAAAAAAATTAAATTTTAAGTGAATTATTATGTTTACTTCATTTTAGTATTTTTATGGATTAATGTTTTATAAAATTATATCTCCAAACACACATAAATGAATATGAAATCACACATGGATACTTCAACTCAGTTTATTTTAAAAAAAATTAAATACCTTTATTATATACAAGGACTTATATTAATTAAATTTTATCAAAATATTCAAATTGACATTATAATTTTCCCTCATTATCCTGAAATACCTACGAAAAATATTCTTAAACATTATATGAGCTCTAAAATCTAATTAAGTGATTAAACCTGATATGTAAGAATTACATGTTAGTCAAGTGTATACAATGTTATTATAAAATATATGGTTCATGATTAATCAAATGGGATCTTGGAAAAGAGAACATGTCATCGACAAAACATGAAAACCTAAGATATTAGGTGGTAACAAAAAACATGACATGATAATAAGTTATTTATAATTACTAATATAATATCATAGGGTGGAAAGAGTCCCACTATGGATTTGTTTTAGTCCATAATACAATATATATTCCATCCTGAGACAAAAAACATTACCTAATAAATTATAAGGCTTTTGGGTGCACAAATAATAGCATTTCCTTTTTTATGTGTTCCATAGTAGTAAGTCAATAACAATTCATAATCATAATAATTATCCTCGAAAAAACACAGGTTATATAATCTCTCCTAATTTCATTATCAAAAGATATTTTTAAAGATAACAATTGAGAAATAATCATAAGGCATATATTACACAATAAAAGGGAATGAGATTTTATATTTTATAAAAAAAATGGATTATATAAATGAATCCAAAAAAGTATAAGTTATGGAAGTGGTAAAATACAATGAATCCATATTTTTTAATATAACAATCATTATTTCATTAGAAATTAATGTGAAAATGATATGTACAGAATACCTAAAATTATTATTTTTAAAATAATTGAAATAGATATATAAAATATAAATATAAATTACTTTATGCCCATATAAATAAATTCATATTGTAATTTTTAATAATATTTACCTTCATGATAAATACTAAGAAAATAATACAGTTTTTATTTCCGAAGTGGATTTTAAATTTATGTTTCACTTACATAAAACCATAAAAAGTATTTCATTTTAAAAAAATTATAATGAACGGATAATATTGGAGAAAATTTCATTATAATCCATAGATTCATAAATAATTATTTTATTGAGTCATTTAGAAAAACATGTACATGGATGAAGATGATATGAAAATGAAAATTTAAATGATGATTTTTGAAAAGAAGATTGTAACCATGGGCCTGACTCACAATGTAAATTATTTAAATTCCTAAATAATAATTATATGTTAATTATTGAGATTATTAATTATAATTTAATTTTTTATTATATATTTGTAATTTATTATTATGTTATATTCAATTACATTATAATTAATTATCATGTAAGGCGTTTTGTTGATAATCGGATCATATGTCAAACAACACTTTGGAAAGTTGACTATATATATAGATATCATTTTTTATGAATCTATAAAATAATAATAATGAAGTAATTATCAGTTTCATACATCAAATATTATTTTGAAACTGGCTATGTAATATATTTAAGAAAAATGATCAATTTCATAATCAAGGAAACAACTTGTTATGCATACCAATGAGTAACACTTCCATTTTCATTATTCATGATAGAAATGAAGTATAAAATATAAAATATTTTTATAATTATCATTAAATAATAAATATAATTTTATTTATTTATATATATATATAATCCATGTGTTGTGATGAAGAAAGATGAATCAATTTGCGTCATGGAGGTAATAGTCAACACATATGTAGGAAAACATTATAAATTTTCAATGAATAGAAGGGTTGGGATATAATTTATTTAATAAGGTTACACAATTAGACATATTTCTCACATATAATATATTTAACTTTAATCATTCATTATAAATAGTTGGGAGAGGTTGTGATGGTAAATGAAGAACATTGGTTCAGGAAGCGGTAGTCCGACACACATAGGAACAATGGTTTTGTATCACATTTTTATGGATGATGAGACGGATATAAGCTATTAAGTTATCATAATAACATATAAATATATGTCATATACTTATGTTATTATATCATTATGGTTGAATAATGTTTTAAAGAGGTATAAAAAGATATCGAACATAAGCATCTAGTGAAACACTATACCTCTTCAATAAACTATTTATTTATAGGTACACCTAAATATATATAAGGCTTGTATTATACCTAAAATAAGACGTGAATAGTGGGATTGTAGATGTTATCAATCTATTTTATGAGGTTATGGATGATATAAAAGTTTCTTTATGTGTTAGTAGAATAGTATAAGAGTGTTCTGTTTATATGTGATGTAGGGGGAACTACTGATATTTCATAATGTCAAAAATTATTATAAATTATATCAAAATAAAAAATGGATAAAATATGAAATATTTCATAGATATTATAAGGATGGGTTGATCTAATTTATTCCAGTAAAATTTGGCCAAGTTTATTTTATTTTTTACACATATATTTATTTATGTATTGTCAACCATTTGTGACAATTATTGTGGTAATAATGTTTTTACACTTTTCATGTAAATATAGTTCCTATAAAATACAATTTGGACCATAAATGTACAATATATTGTAATAATAAAAATAAAATAATAAATTTGTTGAATATATTATTTATATTCATATTATTTCATTTAATATAATAATATTTGTTAGAGAATATTCTTAATGTCAATTTTTGAATTATTCATTTATTATGACATTGAAAACAACATCACCTAAATTTAATTCAAATATAATAATTTCATTTGTCCCTAACATGTTATATTAGTTTAAAATATTAATGGATCATAATAATTAATTAAATTTATATTTATTTTAGTATTTTTTGAATCATTCATTTTATTTCCCTAAAAATTGAATAAATATCATGTCATATTTACATAATAATTTAAGGTAATTATTTAATTTATAAAAATTTTAAAAACAATTTCAAGAAAATAATAATTTATCTATGAAATTAACATTTAATAGCACACATAATCTTTATTTATACATGTGGGAAGAACATATAGAAAATAAAACAAATTGAATTTCATTTATTACTTTTATTTTCAATAAATATAATCAAGGTCAAAATAAAATAAATATGGAACCATGTTTCCATATAATAAAAACATCGATGTCTATAGACTAAATCCAATAATCAAATAGAAAAATTTTATGATTTAAAATCGTTATTTTATCATTATTATATTATTTTTATCTTTAATTACTTGATATACCCATAATCTGTTGATAATTAATTACAACATTTAATATTAAAATGATCAAAAATAAAAGTGATATATTAACCAAATTTTGAACCCATGATTCAAAATATGGAATCCGTTGTTAATTATTCAATTTAAATAATTAGTAGAAATTTACTTATAATTACAACAAAAAATAGAATAAAAAAATTGTATTTCAAAAAAATACCTTTCAATGTTTGAAAAATAATTTCATACCAAATTATAGTAAAAATTTCAATCCAAATACAATAATTTTATTATGTTTATTCAATATATATTATTAAAATTTAAAACTAATACAATATATAATTTTACTCTATAAGTAAATATATATATATACTAAAATAGGCTTTCTACAGCTCACGTGTCACCAGAATAAGAAGCCACATCACCAAAAAAAATTACTCCCTCCAAAACCATAGTCCCTCATCTGTGTATCCATTTCCCTCGGGAATCCTCGATCAGGATTGACCACCGATACGATTAGGTTTTAAACTATTTCTACTCCCCTCCGCCTCTTCATCCTCGACCACCCACAACCACTACAGATCCCTCCTCCTCTCCTATTCATCCTCGACCTCCCGCGGCCTCTACACATAGCTCTGCCTCTGCCTTTTAATCCTAGAACTCCCACGGTCTCTGCAGATAGCTCCACCTCTGCCTATGCATGTTCATCCTATGGTTTCTTCTGAAACCCCCTTCTGCTATGTCCCTCCATTTTAGGGTTCCCGCATCGAGCTTCGTGATTCTCGTCCCACTACTGGTTTTCGTCTGTTCCGATTAGGGTTCCCGAAAGTCCCTTTCTTCCTCCCCAACATGTCTCTCCAACCATGCCTCGCCTATACCGACATAGCTTTTATGAATCTCTAATTCGAAACCCTCCACCGTTTTCGATTCATCGTTGTCCGACGATATTCATCACCTTCTCCAACGCTTCCTGGTGGATTTCATCTCCTCGAAGGTCTGATAAGTGCAACACCTCTGACTCTTTCTATAATTTTGACTATTTACAGGTTTGTTTTTCGAAGCCTAACTCGACTCCTCATTATAATTCATACATTCTTCATTTCTCAGATCCCTTACCCATTAAAACCCAAGCTCTTGGCCTTATATTCATTCAGAGATCAAGTTAATATAAAACTCATAATTTCATGCCTGGTTATGCAGATATGGAAGGGACATGGGATTTTATAAATGACTCAGCATTTCAACAGCATCTAAAGTGAGAATCCAGATAAATCGAATTATGGATATGCTTCGAAGCGCGAAACCGGCTCAACTCAGGCAACCTGAATTTATTGCTCTCACATGGTTCAGATTTGTATGAAATGTCTCCTTGAACCTTGTCCTCCTGATCCAATTTTTTGTCCAACAAACTAAGCTAAGATCAGTATACTATTTTGTCATTTCTTCAAATTTTTTTCCTGATTTCAGACAATCATTCTTCTATAATACATTTAATTGGTCCTTTATTTCTTATTGAGTTTCATTTTTAAGGTCTTGGCCTCCTCCACATCAACTCTCAACTGTTGATGTATTGTTAGTTTCTGAATTTTTTCACTAAAAATTGGTAAATATTATTATTCTGGACAACTCTTTATTCCTTTATGTTGTATCATCATACCATTCTCAGCACCTCTCTTATAGTACGAAAAATCACACACTTTCTTATTTTAAAAATATTTGTATATCCCTGAATAGACCTTCTTTCATCATATAGGTGATGGTAATACGATGGTCAGTTATTTTCATTTCCTAACATTGCATTTTGGTTACATTCACTATGTTTAATATGAGTTTTTTAGTGCTGACAATATTATATATTGCAAACACTTATACTATTAATGATACTCATAATGGTTCATTCAATCTCATTTTGGATGCATATAACTCAATTTTATTTTATTACTTAATTTTTTTACATGTGGAAAGAATTTTTATTATAATGCATTCATTATTCATGTTGGATTTTACACTTTCTACAAGATACCCACCTGGTTTGAACAATTAATTAATTATCAATATAGATGTTTCATATGATGTCTGAGGTCTGTGGCTTTTTTTTCTCTAATTTCATAATGATTTATCTTTATGTGGTTTTGAAATTTTAGGAGAACTCTAAATACAAAATATAATACTAGTTCAGTGGAATCCTGATTCATGTTATACTGCATTTTTCTAATTTTAGTATGTGGAAGTAGATTTTTGATTGTTTGGGATACATTGTATATATCATTTGTAATTAAATCTATAAATTGTATTTAAATTTACAGACTATAGTGTATTGATTTAATTATTTTTTATAATTTCAAACTGTGCCCTTTAAATATTCTTGGTTAAAAATTTATGAGATGTTTATTATGATATTTCCAATATTAACTTATTTTTATTGGTCCATGTTTCTAATTCCAATTGGGTAGGGGCACAAGGCTGAAGAAATACTTCTTTGGTACCACAACATGGTATGAAATTAGAATCATTGGAATAATTTTAATGATAAACATTTTTTCTAGAATCTATACAGATGATATTTTATTTTCTATTAGAAACATTCAAAATGATTCATATTCAATTTGTACATTCATGTTGTAATAATGACAGAAAAATGATCATTGGATGATTTTTTTTCCATTCAACATTAATCATTCAATAATCAAGGAAAAGTTTCCTCTCATTGTAAAACCATACATGAGTAGACTTATCATTGGGTTATACCCTTTCATGGGCTCGACAATGGAGGTATCCCATCAAACACAAGCTGTGATGATTGTATTCATATATTAAATATTTTTTTTGAATTTTTTAATATGTATTCACTTATGTGTCTTTTAATATTCTACATGCACTAATTATTTACAGAGATTCAATATTTAATAGAATGGTGACATTTATTATCATGCTATCTTAAGATTCAATAAGTCCTCACATATGTTTTTTTAATTCAACATCATGTTTTCATGTCTTCTAAAGTGGTTGAGATCTCCCTTTCAAATCTTCTTGGCATGGGTGAATGTCTCGAATCAGTGGAAAAAAATCTAGAATCCCCTCCATTTATCCATTACTTATCACTATTCAGGTGAGATTTAAAACCATCAGTACATCACTCTTGACATTGAGTTATGAAACATCAACATAAGATCAATATTTATCTATTTTTTTCACTTTCATGTTGGCAGATCTTTTAATGATGTTGAGGGATCTCTATTGATGCTACATAGCATGGATGAATGTCTCCTTTCAGGGAAATGATAACTGTCTACCGCTCTGCTTACCCATGATTGGTTTGTGTTTATGTAAGTTGTAAAAATAGTAACCTAGGTAGCTGTTTTATTTCACTGGCTTCTATTTTTATTACATATTTGGATTAGACAATACTGTTTTTATGCACTATCATTTTATTTATATCATTTAAACACAATTCAGTTTTTTGTCTCATTGGACAATTTTTAAACAGCAAATTATTGATTAAATAATTACATTGGTAAGTAGTTTTTGTAACTTCTTGATTTAATTAACATATTAATGTACATGAATCTGTTGATTGAGTTTTATGATGAAAATGTAGGGAAATAGTCCTTTACAATGACTCATGAAGATACAAAATCCACAAGCCATGCCAATGAATTACATTTCATTTTAAATGAAAACATAAAATAGATGACATCCAAATCTGATTGACATTATGCAGCATATATGAAAGGTATCACATGAACATTATTGAATCTGTTTTTTTTTCTTCAAATTAGCTTATACATTTTTATATCAAATTTTAACTCTAATTTTATTATAGGATACAAGAATATTGTTATAACACATTTAACATACACAGTTATCCTTTTTCACCATTATAGGTTGTATATTGTACTTTTTTCCATGTTTCTTTTTTATTAGCTATATTAAACTGTTGCATCAACAACCACCTAGAAGTGGTCATCCAATGCACCATAGATGCACAGTTCTGGAAGGCTTGAAGTAAGAGGGAGGAACCTACATATGACAGTTCGACCTCCACACTAGATATAGTTAATAACTTATATTATTGTAAATATTTTCATAGTTACCTTATCAAATAAATATTTATAAATATAATTTATGTAATATTAATTTTATTTCAAAAAAATATCTGTTATGTTTGTGTCAAAAATTCAATTATCCTGTTTCAATGTTTATTTCTACTATTTATTATTTGAAATGTATAATAATTAATTTTTTAATTTCCCTTTCATTCCTTTTCATATAAAATCATGAAAATTACTTTTTTGATTATGTATGATAAAAATCCACAACTATTCCAATGTTTTAATTTATTGGGTCTAATGACTGTACTATTGCTTGTACCGTTGGCTCTAATCATTTTAATTGGATAAATGATTGTGTTGAACAATATTCCTACTTAAAATATATTTAACACATCTTCATATTTCTCAGTTAAATCTTGAGTTTCAGGTCTAATATCATCAAAAATAAAATAACTATCTTGATGTGGGATTGAGATGTTTGTAGCTCTTATTTAATAATATATCTTTGAAAAACTGACAAAATCCAAATGATTTTCTTGGTTTAGGACTGTTGAATTTTATGAGTCTGTTAACTCTGTTTTTCATATAAATATTACTTTATTTTTCGGATTCAGTTTGGAATGGTTGAAAAGAACAGAAATTAATGTGTTTAAATATTCTTATCATGTAATGTTATTTGAAATTGGTATCATTCAACCTCAGAAATTACTGCCAGAATACTTTTTGATGGGCTGACTGTATAACTTCAACTTTTTAATTGATATAATTACTATTTAATCATATTAGAAAACGTTATTATAGCTGCATAATGAAGATATTTGAATATTTTAATTTTATGACTTATTGTAGTAAAATTTTATGATTGGCTGACTATACAACTATTACTTGCTGATAACATTCAATGTATATAATCATTACAAATTCTTCTACAACTACTAAATGAGATTCTCTCATTTTGTATTAAAATTATTCATCATTTCTCATATTTATTATTACAAATAGTATTCTTTATGTAATTTCTCTTCACTATGTATTTCATGGTACCGAATAATGTTTATGTAAATGCAATGAAATTAAGGTTGTTTTTTTGTGAACCTTTTTTCAGTATGTTTTCCTTCTCAGTTTGTTTACTTTTCATATATCAAAATTTTGATGATTACTGTATTCTATACTCTATAATTGGTTTAGTTATGTTTAGTTTGTCTCTTTCATTATAATTTTTGTGTGATGTACCATGATGTTTACTATATTTCTTTGGTTTTCTTCATTCCAAAAAAAATGTAAACTGTTTATCAATATATTACTTTTGTTTCATTTCTAGCTATCTTTATGTAATTATATTGAAATGCTTACTATTTGTCTTTGGTGGTTAATTGGGTATGTTCATTACAATGTGGATTTGCCTCTTCATATTGATGTCTACCAATGCCATTTGACAACTTTACCCTGGAGCCTCTTCAAATAATTTTCTGCTCAGCATATTAAGAAGAAAAAATATGATCTGGTTGTTTCCGTTATTGATACATGACTGTTATGTAATCTGGATACGTTATCGTATCAGTTTTTAAGAATTTTTATGGACATGTTTCCCTATTTATGATTTTAACTGTTGTTTGGTTGATAGTCCAAAATTAAAATTATTTTTTTAGTTTTCATGGTGCATTCCATCGTATTCTTCTAAGGTAAAAACATGTTATATGAATACAAATTCATTTGGAGATCATGTTGTTTGAAATTTTTTTCCAAAGGGATTCTGCATTGATGTACAAAAAACAACTATCTTTAGAGACAACTGTTATTTTTCCGGGTGAATAGTATGATGGATCTTAAAATTTAGGATGCATATGGCTGTTTCACTTTGATAAATCATTATTTGTTAGTTCCCTTTAGTAAGATTCACATTGTATATTTAATCCTTTTGACCTTCTGGTTTTGAAAAAAAACATTCTGAAGTAAGCAACATTCAAGGTTGGGGGGTTTTGACACTGAAATGACACGGTACTGTTTAAATTTCCTTATTTTAATTTACACTAAATTAATAAATAGAGTAATTTTTTTGATCATAATTTTACTATAAGTATCACTATTTTGCCATATAATTAAGGGTACCTTTGTGGTTCCCATTTATAGTTATCATTTAAACTTTAATACTTTAAATAATTTTGCCTAAATGGTTTGTTAAAATATAAATTTTTATAGTATCTGAGGCTGCTGAGTGCTGAAAGATTCTTGAATAGAGGCTCAAGGAACAACGAGAATGCCTGACTGATAACATCACCAAGAGAAGATCCAAGCATTCTGTGGCTTAAAAGCCATGAAATGATGCATCTGCTAAAGTCGATGGTTAGCCATTTTTTCTGTTCTTGAATTCAATGTTGGTTAAGTTTAGTTGTGTTTTCATGAATTTCATGGTGAATTGTTAACGATTTATTGAATTTTATTGTGGAATTTCAGGACTTTTTGAATTTCGGACCACTATTGGAGGTATTTATTAACATATGGCTATTTTCTTGGAATCACTCTCCCAAGAACACATGAGACATTATGAAAACCAATTTATCTTACATAACTAAATCAATGGATGTGAGACATGTCTCTGTCCACCGCATTGGTGGTAACATTATTTTACAATTTCCAACTCATTAAAATTTTCTTTTATTATGAAAACCAATTCATCATACATAACTATATATATCATCTCCCTTTTTGACATGAAACATGTTTCCTTATACCATAGGGTTTCAACAATATTGTTCTTCTCCCTCTTAATTCTATCCTCCAATGATTTCACATCATTCCTACTGAATATAAAATGTTATAAACAACTCCATCTACTATTCTATTTTTCTTTCTAATGTTTCCACCTTCCTGGTTTCTGATTTAACCTCTTCATGATTTCTGTTATCAATTGATGATTTTTTTAGAGTTCGGATCTGACTATTTACAGGTTGTTGGTTGTTTGACATTTACATGAGATCTTTATTTCCATAACATTTTAATTCTACTTTCATTCATAGATCAGTTTTAGATTGTGGATTGTGTAATCATTCTATATAATAATTTTTCTTGGTAACATTTGGAATCTTATATATTGCTTTTAATTTTTAATTTTTGGTTAATGTGAAATCCTCAGGATTTCGTTGCCCTTTTCAAATTCCCAGTAGAGATGGTTACATTTAGAAGTAGTGATAGATTCTATGTATTGGTTTAAGTCCTATTTTAACTTTAATAATCATCATTTTCCAACTACAGTATATTAGAACTGGAATTTAACATGTTTCTAAGTCATGCAGTGTATTAAAAAAATCATTTCCTGGGATTTTATTCTGTTTTTATCCATAATTGGAGATTCTTCAATGCATGTCTGTAATATAAGAATTCATTCTATCTATTTCCTTTCTTATGTGTTTTTTGTTCTTATTATCACCATTTCCAGAATTACAATAATATTCATTTTTATGCTAATTTCTATTTTTTTCATTATGCAAACCAACACTTCACCTTTTACTACAAGTGAAAACTACAATTCGTGTTCAACCATAGGTATGACATATATTCTATCTGAAATATGACCATTAAGTCGTTAATATATCTATAATTATATGAAGATTATACTGTTTCAAAAAATTTTACAGTTTGTTGTCATTCTAAAAATGTTTTAAACAAATGCATAAAAATGTTTAATAAACAGTATGAAGTTTATACAATTTCAACAAAATTTATGTTGTAAACATATTATACTGTTTAAACAGAGAGTATAATATCAGTTTTACTCTCTTAGGTTTCAACAGACACACATTATACTTTTTGAACACATAGTATAAATGATGAATAGAAAAACGAACACATTATCATGTTTAAACAGACAGTTTAAAAAAGTATACTATTTAATCAAACATTATAATGCACAAAGGGATAGCCTCATATGTGCAGTATTCTAGTTTATAAATTCAGAAATAGGTATAATGTTTTTGAATATGACATTTGTATCTGTTTTGTTTTTAAAAACCAACATCATCCATGAATTCGCCTAAAGGGATTGCTTATAATGCTCAGTCTTCTACATTGTACACGTCTTGGTTGATTACTCGGTCACAACTTCATAGTCCTCCTTCAACACTGTCAAATACTTATACTAGCCCTTTGCTTTTTTGAAACAAAAAAATTCCAGATGTTAAGAAGCTCTCAGAGGTAATAAACATATTCTAATTTTGTTATTTCAGAATGTACTATTCATTTTTATACAACTATGTTTTTCTACATAATGTAACAGCCTTTTCCATGTATTTCTACATAATTTAACGGCCTCTGTTTATGTCTATTTTTGTTAACTGCAATACAGTATCTACAATAATTTTCTACAAAAATTACATTGTATTTCTGCATTGATCTCGGTTTATGTTTTCTCTTGTACTGATTACAGTGGTTCCGATTTTTGTTCCTTGAACAGTGGTTGTATGTAGTATAATGTTCATGAACCACACATGATATGAGGGGAATGCATGAGGATTTGGACATATTACTGATGACAGGTGGACGTTGAAGGGCACCGTTATAGGTGTTGAAAACAATGGTTACTGCTACTATTTTCATCTTCTAATTTTCTACTTAATCGAACTAATATGTCTCTGAACTGACATCATATTATATATTATATACCACTGATAAAATCATTTTGTATCTCATTGTTTACTTTTACATTGTATGATTTCAAACCTATGACCTAAGTTGTAATTTCAACATTCTTATTCATTAATTTTCATCAAAAAATTCTATTTATTTAGTTTCATTCTTTATAAATATTGCAATATAGTTTTGTCTTCTTGAATGGAAGCATTGAATGCATTGTAGTGCGAATTCATGGGTAAGTACTAGTTAATATAAAACAATGCTTTTAATAAAATTAGTATTTCTCTTCATTCATTAAAAAATAAAACATTTCATTCAAATATAAGAAATCTACAGTATGTTTTTTTTTTGATATAATGATTTTAAAAAATTGTATTTAATTTACCTATTAATTTATATAAAAATTAAATAAATAAATTATAAACTTTTCTCACAAAAATAAATAAAACATTTTTTTGATGAAAATGATTTTTTGATGAATAAAATGGATTTACAAATTAAGATTGTTTCATTAATGAAACATGAAAACTTAATTCTTCATTGATGAACCATGTCCATCAATTTCAGCCATAGATACAAAATCCCACTAAGATCCACCATATCCTCCCATTACCTTTAATTAGATTAAATATCCAAGCCAAATTTGTTGGATAATACGTAATTTTAAATGGGTATGGTATTGTGGATTCCATTTTAAAATTAATTATTTGATTTTTATGTAATCATTTTCGATGTTGTCACACTCTACAAGTCAATGTATGATTGAAAATTATTCCTTACCTTTGGTTAATCCCTCATTTTAGATAAAAGCGCAGCCTCTAATTGTTTTTATCAATGACTCTGTCATTTAGAAAAATAAATTTTATTTTCAATGTTCTCAGGTTTTAGATAAAAATAACATTTTTTTGAATTTAATATATATAACAAGGACCATAATTAATATCCCTACGAAATTGACATATCCTAATGGAGAAAAATGTATTCTAGAATAAATGAAACCATAAGATTATTCATTAGATGTCTTCTATTACAGTGATTTTACTAGTTTCAAATGTGATATAATTAATTTATGTAAATATATATATTTTATCACCAATTAAATATAAAAAATAAATTCATTAAATCCTCCCCACCATCAAGACTTCTTCTTTTGAAAATACCACCTAGTTATGAAGTTGAGGTTATTGGACAACAGTTGGGTATCATGCTCCCCCTAACTCTATAGATGGATCACATTATACCATTAAATATATACCAATAGAATTCAAATCCAATGAAGAGTTCTTTAATATCATCGCTCGATCACCATTAGGGGAATTTTGAAATGAATCCCCCATCCTCGATGTCCAAGTCACCAAAATTGATATTAGAAAATGCATCATACACTCATCAACTCAAACATGTTATATGGAAGATGTTGTTCACCCGGTCCAACTACACGGATAGTGTCTAGAAATAGTTAACCACAAAAACCCTTCACATGGTCCATTATATAATGATGAATCAAAGAGGAAACATACTTTCTATACTAAATTCATACAATCCACATCATTAAGTGACATTTTAGAAAACATGGCCTCCCCATCCAAATTCTTGGATTTCCTTTATCACTATTCATAGAACATATAACACCTATAGGTTCTCCTCATCCACACTTATGTCACATTTTCCTTATATATAATCACATTCACTAACAATGGAACCTTCATAAATGACTCTTTTATCTATCTACATCATAGGGGTGAACTATGTGGCCTCCCATTTAGGTCCATAAATAGCTATATTACAATAGTGGAGTAGTAAATATTAATGAAAATGAACTACACCAAGGTAAAATTGTCATGTTGTCTTGGGTGAAAAACCATGAAAAAACCCTCAATTTATACTTGAAGACATGAATATTATTCTCAATCATTCCATCTATCCTTGGGGAAAGGTTATTATGAGCTATAACTAGGTCCTTAATGGATCTCTCAACATTATCCAAAACTAGGATGTGAAACGAGTTCCAAATCCGAAAACAGTAGTTAATGGTCCCCCATAAAATCATGTGATCTTATCCATGTATAGCTATCTAGGTCTCTCCACAAAAAAACAGATCCTAAATTGAAGGAATTTGAGCTAAATTGGTTAATCATTCAATGATAACTTGGACAGAATCATGTCATATCACAAAAAATGAAATCATCATCATGAAATACTTATATATCCAATCCCATTTAATCACGAGAAGCTCATGGGGTCTGGGTAATCATAGAAATACCTACTTCTCTACAATTACCTTCTAAAATATTATACTGGAGGATATAAATATAGCAATACCCCTCTTCATTCCATCCAACCAAAACTATAAAATAATTCCCTGATATATCTCCTTCTCCTTAGGATTACCATTGTGGGTTATGTATGAAACATTCACAACACCTCCTCCTGTATTTTGACATATACAAACATCTTCACATGAAAAAAGATGGTGTCACCCCTTTTTGAGAAAATACACCAGGTTCATTCCTTAATAACATATAATAATATAAAATATCACAATAAATTCCCCCTATATGGGCCTCCCTTATCCACTGAGGAGGTGGAATGGATTCTACCATTGATCGCAAATAAACCTCCAATCCATATTCAATGACGGAAGATGAAACCATAGAAAACAACATGGATTCCTACTCAAAACACTTGGTATGTGACTTACTACATAGGGATACATTAATTACATCTACATTCCATGTGATATAGAATATTTTAATGTAGAACTCAATCAGTATACCTAAAATAAGCTTATTTCTCAATTAATGTTACCTCTAAGAAATTATATACATATAATCTAGTTATTCATATAGATTAATAAAATCTCTCCCAATAGATAGTACATCAATACCTTTAGCGGATATATTCCAACTTGGAGGTCCTTCTTAATGTTTGAGTAGTAATTTTCATGTGGTATCTCTTATATAGACCCATGTGAAATAATTCCTTGAATCTATATCTAAATGAAAATTAGACCCACCACTGAGGTGTTATATGACACCACATATCTAAGCACCTCCACCAAAATCCATAGAATGGATCTCATAAATCGCTACATCAGTTGAAAAATAATCTCAATATAATTTATAAATATATATAGAAGGTGACCTATTTTAGTTAAGGGGTCCCATGTGGCCTTATACCCAAGTGAAATAAGCTATATATATCTGGTACTACCTTATTAATAAAAAAATCTATGACCATCAATCTCTCTCTCGGGATACTTTTATGAAAACAATAATTTTATCATCATTAATCACATAACTACTATACCCACTATGACAATATGAACCAGGAAATAAAATATCTAATAAATAACTAACACTTTAAGATATTTATACTAAGATGATTATCCCAGTGTATGTTCAAGGACATCCCCAAATTCTTTTCATTCTCAATCTATAATGTGGAATGGATAAGGATTTGAGAAATCAACAACACTAATAAACAGTCCAGAAAGGGCTGCATTACTTAGTTCATGAAGCCCATGAACATAAGTTGATCATTTTTCCCATTGATGGAAATTACTAGAAACTCATATTTATTATAGAGGCATATAAGGGAAGTATTTGTTATTTCAACCACATGAACCATATGTTGGATATTTATCAAAATAATATAAATTTTTTAGATTCATTTCTATCCCTATATCGCAGGAAATAGTTAGTTGATCTTCAGTTGGGGAAAAATATTCATTACTATCACATGATTCCGGAAATGGAATGAAATAAAAATACTCATGACCCAATCTAACAATTTAGAAAATAATTTGGATGACCTATGAGACACACTAAGTCATATTAAACCATTCCCTGTGAGAACCTCTAGATATAGGTTATCAATCTAGGATCATTACAGAAAACCAGATAAGAAATATATGAAATCCGATATGCCCAAAGGTATAGATAAATAAAAAAATTTAACTCTCACTATGGAGGAATTATCCTCACAAAATTGGGAAATATTCCTATGAAATTTTATATTATCCTCAGGAACTAATCATTCCTGTTATCAAAAATAAAATAGTGACAAAATCACTAACTGATAGTTGATATACTACAACTTCATTTGAAATAGCCAGGAACAATTTATCTTAACGTTCCAATCTCCCATGTTGGAGAATCTCAATCCATACAAATGTAAAAACCTCAACCTATAATATAAATATTATATTTGGGTTCTTATTGAAAATAAATAGTCTGTTTAGGGGACTACATCATATGGATTCATGTTTGACACTATGAGGCATAATGAAAGCCTTTCAATAACAAAAGTGAGCTTCTACTATCAGTAGATGTGACTAAGATTTTGATTACTCCCAATAATTATTTCTATGGGCATCACTATTCCATGTTCATACCTTTTTATACCATGCATTGACTAATGACCCTATTGAAAAACCCTCAGAACATGGCGAATACCACCTTAGTATTTAAAGACAAGATCATCTCATAGAGTCCTACTCTTCAAACTCCTCCTCTCTGTGCACTGCTGACTCTATATATATAATTTCATCATTAGGAATCGCCTATAATAATGATAATCATTTTAATGTTACAAACTATAACTTGGGTGGCCCATCCACTCAATAATTTCCCTCAGTATCATGATGGTTTAAATAGTATAATTTAGGATGAGCTTATCCCCCTTAATAATAAAAAATCCTACATCTCAGATTATTTTACCCCCACATGATACTTGAGATAATGTTGCTTTATTTTTGCACAACATATGAAATTTCCTCCTATATCAGGATTATATTACCTATGAATAACAAAAAATGGTAGCTGATCCCACCCTTGTAATACCACTGATAGAACATCTCACATATTACCCGTCGATCAAGATTATCTCTATCATAATGTCTTTATCAATAATCATGGTATAATAGGGGATACCTCCATGAATAAAATAGGAATGAATTTCAATATGAATGCCTCACATAAATTCTCATTCCTAGAAGAACCCATCATGTATCATTTAGAGGGACTATCAAGGGAGACTGATAAATCATTATATATACTCAGAAATAGTCATACATACCTTCTATGACTATAGGGACTCCAAAACACAGCAAAAATTATTGTTTTTGTGCAGTAATCATCAAGATAGATATGTTAATACTCTTTCTTGAAAAGTTTTCCATCATTATGAGACAAGATGGCCAGATTCCACAAGAAACATTCTAAATCATATAGGTAAATATCCACCAATACTACCATTTATTTAATGGGTTTCCTAAAATGGAAAAACCTGTCAACAATTGTCTTCATGAAGTCCATTACACCAAAAAGATTAGGATATATATGAAACAATTGATGAGTTTTCTTCTTTATAATTAGGAGATGAACTCAACCTTCATGTATCCTCATAATAATCCACATGAACAAAAATACACTCAATAGGGAGATAAAAAACCATCATACATAGTGGGTTGTGGGTTTACAAGATACATAACAAGTATTTTTACTAACACTTGCATGGACAATGGAAACACCTCATGAGTGGGCCCGTAAATAAAAGTTGTATATCTCAACAAATTTCATACAACTCACTCAATCATTGGACAAGGAATGTTACAATACTATCCTAGAACCTTAGCTAGATTTTTTTATGGTGGAATCCAAAATTTTCAAGGATAGGATTTGTGGTAAATAAATTCTAAATTTGGAAACAACTAAAAAATGATATTGAAGGTGATCTACTCATCCATTGTTTAAGAATATGTCATTACATGATCCAAAAAATGATAACAATGGCACTTATAATCAATAAAAATGTTTATAGTGTTCTTGTGAGTGGAAAATTCAGATTCCACAACCCATTATTATCCATATCTATTGGGTTGAGTATTTGAACTCTTATAAATATTTCAGTAATTTTTTAACTGAATCACCAAAAAACCCTAACTAAAATATCATTCCCTTACACATGACTGCATTTTTATACCACTACAACACAACTACGCCCACCAAGTCCCCACTCGGGTGATGGTAACATGATTCTGCGACTCCAAGACCACCTCTAATAATCAAATGGATGGTAACATATTATTATTAATAAAAAAATCACATGAAGGGAGTCTATAACCTAATTATAGTATATGTAATGTATAACCCTAAACATTACATAATATAACATTATAGATATTTAATAAAAATGTGATTATAATATATATAATGTTTTTGACATCCTCTAAAGTACATTGAAAGTTGTCTAATATAAAATAAAATGAACAATGGTTCATGATACCTTATAAATAAACCCCAAATGATGGAAAAACAGACCTAATATATGACAGTGCAAGAGGACATATGATTATATGAACTATAAAAAAAATCATTTCATACTATAAACACATTAAAACATACCGTGATCTATAAACACCACATCTACTGAGAACACATTTTAATTGTTTGTCATCTATATTAAACGCTTTATGGGATGGAAATAATGTCGATATCAGGATGAGTATAAAAATACTATTGGATTCCTTAAAATCCACAGATGGAAAAATAATAAAACTATCCATCTCAACAAAAAACATTAGCGGAATGTATAAAAAAAATTGAATCCAAATTATTCCCAATTGGTAAACCTAATGCCTAGAAGGAAGTCTCGTTTATCAATACAAGATGTTCGGTTGATTGAAAAAACGCTATATAATTCATAAATCAAAAAAATTAATAACCCATTGAAAAAATATTATGGTTCCCATGACTCATCGAGAATTTTACTTTGGGTGAGGAAGTCCAACAACTGTATAGGGATAGTGCCCCCACCTGATCACTTACATAATGGGGTTTGATGACTAATAAAATTGTGGACCCAAACACCATATATGCAAAGGATTACTAAACTATATCTAAAATGCAGGGGAACCCCAGTATGACCCAAATAGTTATCTTGGTGTATAACTACCCCAAGAAACTATGAATGCCTATCTATAACCGTATCATAATTCTTAACAATGATAAATAATATTTTTAATATGTTACATATTAAATGCATTATAAAAAATAAAATGAAACCATTATTGTCATTTATGATGAAAAATAAACATGATATTCCATTTATTTACTGAAAATGGATATCATATAAAAAATTTTCATTTCATTATTCCGATCCTAAGGGAAACAAATGATAAGAATAGGTGGCTATTTCCCGAGTTAGATTTGATTTACACATATAGGTTTTAATTTTTCCATCCTGGTGTATGGGTAATGATTTCATAGAGTCATCACCTATCCAAAATATTTGTAAGATTATATAACTATAATAACACTATCTAATAATAATAATATTATTAATATTTTAATTATTATATTTATAATAATATACTATATACACACACCAGTAAGTGGGTGAATGAAATTAAATCTTGGGGTATTTTCTCTCCGATTATTTCCCACCCATATTTATTTCCATTATTAATTTTAATGTAATATACTATTTTTCAACTAATTCTCTATTCCCTTTATATATTGACCTAGAATTATTCCCCTAGGTATTGTCTCCCATATAGCCCATTGCTAACTACAAATGGCCACTTCCCATGGTTGGCCACCCCTAGCCCATCCTGTTACCAATGGCTACGCCACTATCAACTCCTATTATAACAGATATCACCCTAAATCAATCAACCCCTCATAATTGACATCAACCATAATATATTCTTTATAAGATGAGTTGACATGTCCCATAAATAATCACAAATATAAAACTAGTGAGGATAAATTCAATGATATCATTTAAGTTATTTTAAAGACCTTATAATATCATGTATTGGAAGGATTTTACAAATATTTATTTGAACCCCATGAGTACTTCCCAGAACATTATTACGGAATAATGAAAGACCCAATTAGTGGAGTTTGAGCTGGTTTTCTGAGAAACACAAAGGTAAAATCATCTTACAATAAATGTGAAAATTTTATATTGATTGATCAGGAATTATTTTCCTTCAAATGGAATTAGACACTAAATAATTATTTATTTAGTCTATTCAGGTAGCATACCTTAGGAAAACCCTAGAAATTGAGAAATTGGTTTTGCAAGACGTGACACAAAAAATAGGATCCATTCACTGCCCTACCCCTATTATAAATTTTGTATCTCATTTCCAAGGTGGTTAAATTGGTGAAACATATTTGTGGAGTCCTAAAAAATGATTGAATAAAAGTTGTAAGGAAGAAGTTTTGGTGTCCAAAATAAAATAAACCCCACCCAACACCAAATATTAAATAATTGTTTTTAATGAATTTGAAGACATAGTCAACAACAAATTTCAACATAAGTTTAAAACCAATGTTTATTATTTGTTTCATTTTATAGGAAATTATTTGTCTATTTAATTTAAAGGAATATGTTTTAGGAGTATATTAGAATATATTTCAAACCCTCTCATTCATTTTTAGCTAAAATCTCAATAGACCTTGTTCTTTGATGTGTGTTTTTATTTTATATGTTTGTAATGACGATGTAAAAAAGAATTCCCTCATGTAGCATGAAAATGTGAGAATAAAAGAACATAATTTTGAAAAAATAGTTAAATTATATAATATAAATAATATAACTCCATATATTGTTATTTATAAAAACTAGTATTTGAGTTGTAATAGATAATTTTCATTCCATGACAATGAATGTTTACATTACATTATTATTCAAAAGGACATGTTTTTTTTGTAAGACCTTTAGTTTTAATTAATCAATATTTTTGATGACATTAATTTTTTGTGTTGTATATTTTTTAACAAAAAAATGAGTGAAAATTTTATTATATTTGACATCATGATAATATTGTGCTACATGCCATGCTGAATAGGCTTTCATTATTGTCAACACCTTGTTTCTATGAAACATAATATAATTTTTATTATTATTTAAATAAGACATTTTTAACAAAGATAATAAAAAGAATAATATGTATCATAATAACAAAATTTTATGTATTTTTATAATGTTTCTATAAAAATGAAACATATTTTTAATAAAAAATTGTAATATTGGTATTGTATTTCTATGTTTTATAATAGAATTTTCTCAAATAATAATTTTTATGTCTATATGTGAACAATGATAAACTTATTTTTAGAAATTGTTTTTAAATATAACATAAAAATAATAATAATAATTCTTGAGTTAATAATTAAAAATTCGTCTTAGTGTGAATTTTAGATATATTTCTAAGAAATTGAATTTTTGGAGGAATTGCAAAAAACATACTATGTATTAATTCGAATCTTTTTTTTTCATATAATATGTATATATTTTGTAAATTATATTATAATTATATTTTAAACTGTAATGAGGTTAATATTAAATAAATTAATCCAATTTAGGCCATAAAAACTAATTTCACATTGATTTTTGATTTCAAAACATTCCAAACATTTGAACATACTTTCTTAAAAAACATGTTGTCGCAACCAGTCTACGAGATTAAATATAAATTATTTTTTCCACTTATATTTTCATAATTATGAAAAATGGATTTCGAATTAAGAATATTAAGAATATAAAATTTATAATATATTATAAATTGTTTTTTAAAAATAACATATTTGTCAAACTGAATAGAATTAATTATATCGATTAGGAGAAAAATTAACATAATAATGGACTAAACATTAATAGTATGGCCCAGAACCTCCTATAAAAATGTCAAAAAGACATTTAGTATTCATATATAGACCATTTAATCTCTTTTATTGGATTGGGGTTATTAAGGGGGACACATTTGATGGAAAAAACATGAGTGCAATTCCATTTCAAAAAATTTACCAGATCACCAATCCTTCTCCATGATAAAAAGGATGTCCCCCCCCCACTTATTCACACCTATCATGACATTTTACTCTCCCAAAATTTCTTCAAATAAACTATCGACATCCATACCCTAATCATATATGACTCCACTTTGGGATAAATCCATAAAAGGAAGTCCTTTGGTGCAAACCAAAAGGTGTTACCCAAAGAAGTGTTAACATCCTTACTTAAACACTTTTGCCTTATTTTCATTAACCACCACATAAATTATACATATTAGATGATTATATAATAAAATAACTATATTAAATTTAGTTATATTTATTAATTACCTACACTTAAAAGCACTTCCATCTAATGGGTAACAAACTTATTTTTCATTTTTACAGAGAACAACCGCCTCACAAAAGAAATGTTGTTTAATTATCCTTTACTGCCTCTCATGGTTTAGAATTCTGAGGGAAAAATTATTTTCAGATGTTATATATGATATTAGTTATTAATTTCTTCATTATAATTAATATATAACGCATAATTTATTAATATTATTTTTTTAAATACGATACTTTTGTATAATAAAATGTGGACTACGACATCCTAAAATAATGTGATTCCTTCACACACTTTATTGAATGCAGTAAGGATGGGTTCAATATGAATACATTATAAATACCAAATAAATATTTCAATAAAATTAGTATATATAAAAATATACATATATTTCATTTACATTAAATCTTTCAATATGAAAATAAAATGGAAACAATATGCTTGTGTACGTATGACTTACCGTCAGCACGAACAGTGCATATAATTTTATATTCATATATTTAATAGATTATAATGAATACATATATAATAAATATATATAATATTTGTATCATGTTTTTCATTCTTCAAATCATGATACATTTATTAGGACCAAATCTATAACATATAAAAAAATAGGTGAAAAAAGTGGTTATTAATTAAAATGTATCCTTATCTTGGAAGTGGTAATAAGTGGGTGATATAAATAATTATATGGTATTAAATATAAGAATATTTTTATGAATAATAAATATAATAATAATATATTTATTATATTGAATATTTTAATAAGTACAAATAGATTCAATACCTAAGGTTACTCGATTTGTAGTCTCACTTTTATATTTGTTTGATTTAGGCATATTAACCACTCTTTTAATTTGTGTAGTGTATATAATTCCTATGAATATATTATGGGATTGTTACACTTCAATTTATAGTTATTTACATATTAGTTTTTTATATTTATATCATGGGGTAATGTTTCATAAGTTACCAAATTTGTAATAGAGTTTGGTATAAATTTTCCTTCTTTGAGCTGGTACCATTAATTTCCAAAACCTTGTTTTCAAAAGATTTTTCAAAAATACTTTAATAAAGATATTTTTAGATACTTATCAATAAAATATTATTTAAATTTTTTTTATCATTTCCAAATAATACTTTTTTATTTTTAAAATATTTTTTATAAAAATGGTTCTCAAAACATTTTCAAATATTCTACTATATTTTTTTATGTATATTTTCATGAAAATGGCTTTTAGAAGGGTTTATGTTTTAAAAATTATTATAAAAATAAGTAGAAAATTTTTTACTCGAAATTTTATTTGAAACCATTCCTAAAAAATTAGGTCCCATTTATGATGGAATCCTTTAGTGTTACTCTTGTCTTTTTAGGGAATGGATCCAAATGTTCTATTCCATTTTTTTCTAGGTTTTATTTATGTTTTGATAGAATGATGTTTATGAAACACATTTATCATTCACATGATATATGTGTATGAATCCCATTACTTCTTCGTGGGTTATATGATTATGAATCCTACCTCTTTTCATGGGTTACGATTTGATGAAATATCTATGATTCTTTCCCCATTTTCCTAGGATAAGATATGATTACATATCTATGAAAGAAATTTCATTTCATGCTTTATGATATTACTACTTATGCTCTAGAAAAACATGTAAGTATGATTTTATTATGAGATGGGTGGGACCTATATATCTCTTCAATGTATTGAGGAATGATTTACATCTCATGTGATAACTATGAGAATCATGTCGACAGGCTTGATACACTATGGGAATATTGGGAAACCCAATCCCTAATGAGAATATGGGGAAGAATGATCCTCATGGGAATATGGGGAAACTCGATCCACTCTAGGAATTTAGGTAAACATGATACACTCTATGAAAATGTAAAAACCCAGCTCACTCTAGGAATATGGGAAACCATGATCCATTATATGGAACTGATTAGGACTGGGTTAGGTGGTCTATACCTCTTAATAGGTGTAGTCTATATTATGTTCCCTTATAATATTTGGCAATGTAACCATATATATAGGGTATGATATTACATTTTATTTTATGAAAGAAAATTTGAATTATTATTTAAATTTTTTGATATCATATACTATGTTCTTGATCCCTTATGATTCATTTTTTAGGAACATCCATTATTTATTACATGATTTATGTTTTTGATCATTGATCAGCATGTTATGATCATCAAATGCTATGATCACTCTATCATACACATATGATAATGTTTATTCATACATAAATACCTTTTTACATATGGTGTATCTGAGCCCCAACATTTTTATGCTTCCTTCCTCTATTTCTGATGATTTAAATTAAATATACAGTGTATAAGATGGGTTCTAGTAAAGAAGAACCTAGTGGGATATCATATAGCTCACTTTTTTACCTATTTTTATCTTTGTATGTTTCCAAAGGCACTACGTTAATATGGACTTTGAGAACTTATTTGTGAAATGTATCATTTAATCCACAAATGTGATGTAATTTTAAGGTATGAAAAGTGAGGGTCTCAATAATTGGTATCAATAAAATATTTTAGTTGTCTAATGAGAACATGGATATGAAAAACATAGTGAGAACTCTAATGACATGTCTAAGGATATGTACCTGGAAAAATTAATGTAAGTGAAAATATCCTTGGATTTCGGTAAAATAAATATTATGGGGTTTCCTAGAAATGCATAAATTATTGGATACTGCAAGTGTAATTGGTTCTAGTATAGATCTAAATAGAAGTAACCACATAGATATGCTATGTCAGGCCTAACTCGTGCAAAACCTGGTACACAACAACAAGCCTTTATATGAACCTAGTATAACACTCATGGGGGGATATTCTTTTTGAATTTAAAAAATATTCACAAACACTCTTGAAGGACATAAAAATAAATCATCTATGAATATCCTAGGAAAAATAAAAGGATACATCGATTAATAAAGGTTTCAATATTTAGACACCATATAAGTAGATTTTAATGATTATGTGGTTCATCACCATTATGAATTATTCTTACTCAATTTTGATTCCATTATTGTTAATGGATATAACCTGAAAGAACAATGTTAATGGTTATTTCATTATACAATGAAATAATTGGTATCCTGGTAGTATATTTGATATGATAAATGTAATGAAAACACTTGCTGTTATGTTCTCATAGAAATATCAAACACTAAATCATGATGGCATTCAAAATAAGATCCTGAAGAATATTTTCTCACATTGATATTTGAATTTATTGAAAAGGAGATGGATAGAGTATCTCTAGATGTTTGGCTTTGGATTGACGTATACAATAAGAAAAGAATTTTTTTTAGCCAATGTATTAAGCAAGAAGTCATATATTCTGTTTGGAAAAGAAGTATCAGAAGAGTGACAGTTGATCTCGGTCATTGGTGATATGTATATTGAATGTGAAGACTGAGGTGATGTTATGGTTTTCTTTTTAGATTTCAGGGTTTCTGAATTGGCAATGATGGTAATGGAGGTAAAAATATTTGTTGCAGAATGCATGGTTTTGACTTCAAAACTCATTGGGGGGGGACCATTGAGGGATGAAAACTTTAATGGATTTTTGTTTTCTGTTTCAAAAATTGGATGGTCATACCTATGGTTTATTAGGAAAATCCCCATCATTCATACCACTATTCATGAAAGGGATTACATCCAAGAACATGAAAATTTATAAGGCATTGAAGGTTCAGTTTTGGTCGATTGGAATGATACAACAAGTTGTTGAGTTCATTTCGTAATGCATAACTTGTTAGAAAGTTAAGGCACCACATCAAATACCATAATACATGTTATAGTATTTACTAGTTTTATAGTGACATTTGTAGTATATAACAATGGAATTTTTATAGTTCTACCATGTATGGTTTAAAAACCTGAACCCATATGGGTGATATTATATCATCTCACATTGTCAGCTTATTTCATCCATATTTGTGAAACTCATACAGTGAATAGTCTGTCCAAGATCTATATTCGAGGAGTGGTAAAGAGACATGAAATACCAGTCTAGATAGCCTCTGATAGGGATATGAGGTTTACATCTCGTTTTATGAAATCCTTATAGAAATCCCTTGTGACTCAATTAAATATGAGTGTGGCATATCATCCTCAAACTGATGATCAATCCAAAAGGAAGATAAAGACGTTGGAAAATATTTTGGGTCTTTTGGAATGGATCGTGGGGGATCATGGGAAGATAACCTAAAATTGATGGGTTTCACAAATAATAATATTTTTCAGGCCTCCATATATATGTCTCCTTTCAAAACATTGTATGGGTGTTCATATCGTTCTCCACTATGTTGGGTGGAAATAGGTGATACCTGATTAATCGGGCCGATCCCTGTCAAAGAAATGATGGAAACGATATAGTTGATAAAAAAGAGGACGTAGATGGATCAGAGTCATAAAAAATCATATGTCGATCTTCACCAAAAACCTTTTTTATTTTCGATGAGTGATCATTTGTTATTAAATAAATCTCCATGGCTTGGAAATTGGCATTTTGGGATGTAGGGAAAGTTATCCCCTAGATACATTGGGTCTTTCCTGATACTAGAATATTTTTGTACGGGGGAATATTGTTTTTCATTACCACTATGGTTTAGTTCAATTCATAATTTTCACCATGTATATTAGTTGAAAAAGTATCATCTTGATCCGGACCATCTTATAACATGTAATCTCATTGACCTAGTGGCAGATGCTTCCTTGGTGAATATCTTGATATTGATTGTGGATAGATAAAAGAATGTTTTTTGTTGAAAATGAATCATTATAGTGTGGGTTTTATGGAAACATGGTCAAATTGAAGAAGATATATGGATACATGAGAAGGAAATGAATGATGTATGGTCAGAACTCTATTATTGAATTGATCTCTTTCAACCTCTTGGGGAAAGAAATACCAATGGCAGGGTGAATGTAACCCCCTTAGTTTTTGGTGTGTATCTCATTTTTTGAGATTTTCTTGATTTTAAAAGTTATGGGTGAGGATGGAGATAGTTTAGAGTTATTTTGTTTTGTGTTGTGGAAAGGGGGGGTTCATGTGTTGCACATGGATTTCCCAAACCCTGTGACGAAACTGTGTGTAGCCAGAAACCACTTCCTTAAAAATTTTATTTGGTTCTATTTAAAATTATATATTTTCTTTTTCATCCTAGAATATACATAACCTGAAATATTTCTTTTCCAAAGGACATATAAGGTTCTCTCATTGATCCAAAAGTTATCATACCGCTTTCTATGACTATTAGATGACCGATTATTGAGGTATATTCCATTTCTTAATTATTTTTTCCCCGATTTGTTAGATCTACTTCTCCATTTCCCTTTTTTTCTTAGATCTACACACATTGTGGGTAGATATATAATTTTTTATTCCAAAAATCATTTCATATAGTGTTTTTCATGATATTTTAGGAGATATAAAGTGGTCTCATGGAAACATAACTAAAATTCTTGGGCTTTCTTTGAATGTCATCAATTTTCATAAAAACGATCGAGGTAGGTGACATCCCTCTCAAATACCGATGCTAGAACTATTAGAAGTGATTTAAGATATATTTTTTTATGTTATTTTAATTATCATTTGGATATTAATAATTCATTGGGAACCATCTTTAATTATGGTTTGGGGAATTTTGACCATTGGGAAAATTTGGCGTTCATGAAGTTGGTTTTTGTTCATGATTTTAAAATGAAGATTTTATGTTTGGGATTTTCTGGAAGTATTGAAAGTTGATTAATTTGTAATGTTCTAAATTAAGGGATGAGTTTATTGGAAATATTTTTTTCTAAATTAGATTTTTTTAATCTTTCAATAAACTAATTTTTATTATTGAATCTGATAAATGTTTTGAAATTGTCATGTGTTTTTGGAAAATATGGCTTGTGTATTCACACTGAATTATGAGGCTTGGTTGAAATAGGACCTTGTGATGAATGAAAAAGGTGTAATGGATCATGGGATTTAATTGCCTTATGATTACATTATAGTTCGATGAGAAACTGCTCATGGGTGTGGATCCAACATAATGAAGCATGCATTGGTGGAATTATAGATATGTGGAATAAGATTCTTATGCCATTATAGATATTTAAAAATCATTTTAAAGATTTAGTTTATTGTTTCTATGGAAAATATGTTTCTAGAATATTGGTTAACATGATTTTTTTTTATTTAGTTGTATAATTTATTGATATGTGTTTACAATTTTTTTTATAAACAATTTTTTGAAATTGGTTTATATAATTTGTTTTATTTAAATGTTGCTAAATTTTCTATCTAAATTGAGTTAGTAGAGAAGTCATTTGGGAAGACCAATAGAGTAATATACTCACCCTAATTTAGTACTTTGGTGATTTTTCATATGTTATATTACTGGATGTGGGAAAAGGTAGAGTACCACATGTTTTTAGTACTACATAATGAGTTGTTGGGTTTCTTGGTGATGGTGGGTCATAGTGCTAGTGGGGCATGAAGCCTTGTGTTTTTTGGTGTATTTTTTAGTTATCATTATAATTTCCATTGAGTTTTAGTTTTATTTGTCTATAACACAATTTTTGTTCATATTGGTATAAAACAAATTGTTGAGTTGTCTTTATTTTTATCATGCATCATATAGTTATGATGGGTTGTGGTTTGTTTGGTTTGTAATTTATTGTTAAAGGGAAAATCATCCCTCACTTGTATTTGTAGCTCTTCAGTATTTATTGTTTTCAAATGGTGTCCTTCAGATGTCACTTATTCTCTAGTAATAATTCATTGTATTCTCAGGACAATTATAATTGGTGGGTCATTACATGTTATAACTATAGTCGATATAAAGAAGGATCTGTTAGGGGAAGATCATAGTTCATCATTATCTATTCAAATGATATGTATGATGAATTACATAGGCTTGAAGGAATAATGTTTTTTGGTTGGAAATTAGAGGTACATCTATGATTTTGTATTCTGGTGCTCAGTATTCCAGTAAGCTGAGCATAAATGAAAAAATTTTAAGGGGATGTTGCATCCATTACCCATACCAAATGGAAGTTAGGGAATATCCCTGTGGATTTTCTATTAGACTCCCAAAAAATCAAATTGGTTTACTTTTGTATGGGTTGTTTTATATTTAACTACTTAATCATTACAAACTATCTCTATCAGATTTGACTTACCTCTATATCAACAGTACAATATATATATTAAGGAAGTGGTAAGGTTAATGGTGCCCCATATTATTTTATATCTAATTGGGATCCAAGGAATACCTAATTGTTTTGATGATGTATTCAGAAAAAACATGATATAAAATTGATTTTTATAACTTCCTTTCATCCCTATATGGATTTTTAGTTTAAGGGAAAAAATAAAATTAAATAGGATATGTTGAGATTGTATTAATTAGATTTAAAATTTTGTTTAGATCAACACGTTACTATAGTTGAGTTTTAATAAAATAGTACATTTAATCCAAGAATTCATATGGATACTTATGAATCCCTTTTTGAGAATATATGTAGAGATACAATGTGATGGGATTATGTTTGAGAAACAATGATATTGTGACCTGAGAAAGCTAAAGAAATGGTATAGAAGGTTAGAATAATGCCTCAACATATCAAGGTAGCAAAAAGTCGACAGAGAAGACAAGATGATAACTATTGATCTTACAAAGAATTTCATATTGGTGAGAAGGAGTTTTTAATAATTTCTCCATCGAATAAGGTAATGAGGTTCAGGAAGAAAGGAAACTATTCCCTAGGTACCAATCCATTTGAGATTCCTAATCATATCAGAATAATAACCTATCACATGGAAAATCTTCTTAATATCTCTCAATTACATTATGTGTTCCATGTATCTCTATATAATAATTACATACAAGAGCATCCTTATGTACAGAAATCAATGGTCATACCAATTGAGAATGATCTTTCTTATGAGAAACAAGTGGTTGATATTATGGATCATACAAATAATGTTATATAAAATAATAAAACTCACCAAGTGAATGTTTTTTGGAGAAATTATTAGTTATATGATGATATGTTGTGACATTAGTATATTATGTGGTAGAAATATCCTCATTTTTTTTTGTATTAGAATGATGAATTTCATGGGTGAAATTCATTTTAAGTATGGTAGAATGTAACGCCCCATATTTTTTTGAAACATTTTTTTGAAAAAATTTATCTTTTTTTATGTATTGTGATAAAATATATAATAATCCAAAATTTCATTATATACTACTCGGATATAGTCTTCGCTACATGTAACACCAACGTGGATTGTTTTAAATGCAATACCTTGTTTCTACAAAATGTTATTTTATTTTTATAATTATTTAAATGAGATATTTATAACCTAGTTATTAAACATTGTAATATATATAGTAATAACTAATTATAAAATATTATATATAATTTTTTTACATAAATAAAATATATTTTTAATAAAACCTGCAATATTGGTAAAGTATTTATATGTTTGAAAATAAATTTTTCTGAAATGAACTGATTTTTATTCCATTATGTTACAAGAAATAAAATTAATTTTAGAAAAAATTAGAAATTTAAAGAGATAAAATAAACTTGAATTTTGAATTCATATTTTAAAAGATTTCATAAGATTAATTTAAAGTATTTTTTTAAAAAAATTATTTTTGGATGAATATTTAAAATTACAAAATTTCGTCTCAAAAATGAATTTTCATACAAATTAATTTTAAAGATAAATTATGTTTTAATTTGGTTTTAAATTTTTGTGATATTAATTTTACATAAATATATCCAATATAAGTCATTTTTACCAATTTCACAATGAAATATCATATGAAAACAGTCCATTTAGTTAATTATTTTTTCACAAAAATTCTTATGTTTCAACCTATCTTCTCAATTAAAATTAAATAAATATATTCTACTTCATTGAATAGAAGTTGGAAATTGGGATTAAATTTTTTTAGTGAGAATAATTAATAATGTCTTATATGGTTAACATGGTTATTTACCAAAAACATTACTAAAAGATGTATAATTAGTTATAGTGGTTAAGATAAAATTTAACATAACATTATAGTAACATTTAAACATAAGGCCTTAAAAGACTATAAAACATGTAAAAAACCATATTATATTTCCATTTAGTTACTATCACCACATGGATTATATTTTAACTATTTTGGGAGCCACATTTTATATGTACCTAGCCATAAACATTACATAATATTGAGTTAAGTGAATTATATAATATTTTCTAGCATTTATGATATTTTTATGTTTAGAGTTTCAAGGAATTAGGTCATTACTCATACATGACAACTCAAATATTACAATGTAAACAATTCAAACAATCATCCAATTTTTCATAAAAATGAAACTTTTAAAATTAAACATAGATTTGTATCATTTTTAATCATCATTACTTTTTCTTGACTCCATCCATGAAACTATTATGTTTTAAATCATATAAAATCATTTCAAAACCTTGGATGAACATAAAAATTAAAGTATGGGAAAAAAAGAAAGAAAACGTTTTTTCTTACATAAACATGTAAACCTTGAATACCTCTTCATAATGTAATACATTTCACCTTTAAGAAGTAGTAAATACTATTCACAAAATATAAGTTCATTTCTTACATTTTCTGTTATCAAAAGATTATGATAAAACAAATAAAAATCAAATATAAAATATAAAGGTATCATCGAAAATAATCATACTAAAATGGAATAACCATAAAGTCGACATCTATACATGGAACTATTACAAATAGAAAATCCATACCGCCAACTTCCATACCTAATGCATTTGAGGTTATAAAATAACCACATGTCATTGAATTATCATGGAACCACACATATTTCGTTTATCACAAAACCACACATCTTTGGTTTATCAGGCAACCACCTATTAAATTTCTAAGAACCATTATATAATCCTAAAATATAAAAGATTACAATTATTAACATTTCACTGAATTAATTTTATTTGCAATCACAAGAAATCATTTCAAGATATTGAAATAGTCAATCCACATTCAAAACAATTATTAATATTAAAATACCCAAAAAATGGAATTAGGGAATTAATTTAATTTTAAAAACATTATTTCTTATAGAGAAATATAGTAATAAAATAACAATTATTGTGGAAGGGAAGTCATTGTGGCCACCTACGTTAAAAAACATTCCTTCTGTCATTTTCTAAAGAAAGTAAATCACTTTTCCTAAAAAGATATCATTCAAAAACATTGAATTAAATTAATGATATATATAAAATTGATATTTTAATCATTTATATCCATATAAAAATATGTAAATTAATATCATGAATGGAATTTTTTGGTAATTAAATCGTTATACGTTTAGGGTGTCTCATACCATGTTGAACATTTAAATCATTAAACCCTTGAATTAATACATTTTAAAAAACATTAAATAACATTATTATAGATAAAATAGCAATATTAAATGCTATATTGGTTTTATATATACCTAATAAATGAATAAAGGTAAATGTTATAATGAAAAGAGTAATTGAAAGATGATTGAGACAAAGTCTTTTACATCAAGTATGATTCATCACTTGTGTTATTTATCTTCTTAAATAATGAAAATAGGTTAACATATAATTTATTAATAAACATTTAATACATATTATTAAATTTATATATCAAATTACGTTGTAATAATAATAATTTCATCATTTGAGGTCATGTTAGACGTTTTGTTGATATTTTGTTCTTCATTCAAAAATGAACATTGAATGATGTTAATAGCTCATGTGGCCATATGTACATAATATATAGAGTATAAAACATGATATGAATATCTTATACATTAATTATATAAGTATTTATAAAAATATTTTATGGAAAATAGAATACACAATACATAAAGGTGGTAGGTCATATGTAAACATTAAATCTGTTTTTTTTTTTGTTTTTCATGTCATATTGAAAGAAAAAACATTAACTTAATAGTATATAAATATGTATACATATAACATATCATTACAGTAACAAATAATATTTCATTTATATCATATATTATTACTAAAACAATCCTTAATATTTTACATCTGTTGTGTGAATAAATCACATCATTTTGAAGAGGTGATATTCCACACATCCCCAAGCAATGATATTATAAAACCACAATATGGATATCATGAATTTATGTAAAATATAAAATTTCAAGATAATTATATAGGTTAAAATAAACATTTTAGGATATTATTTGACTACAATTATTATTTTATGACCAGAAATGATGTTGGTAATGAAAAAATAATAATAAAATTATTCATGGAGGTGATTAACCGTCATAACTTGGACAATGGTTTTGTTTCAATGAATAAGTGTAGGTGAGAAAAGAAAGGTATATTAGATATTAAGTTTGTTATATAAAAATAATGTTTTTATATTTTTCTTTATTTATTATTTATTTATAGATGAACATGGTGAGGATAATGAAAAAAAATTAAATTAAGAGATATACTTTGCGAAAATTGCCTCTTAAATATCTCCTCTTTAAAGGACCCTTGATGACTATGGATTTGGAATTTTGGTGAGTCCATAAGCACCTGGAAGTAGGATAGTTAGAATGAGAAGTTTTAACAGAGCATTAATGATCTTAAATTTTTTTTGTCATAATGGGGAGGTGAGGTTTGTTATTTATACTTAGGGAGATGTTAGTTAAAGTGATTAATTTATTGATTATCTTATATTAAAAGCCACCCATATTTATGTGGAATTAAATTAAATGAATTTTTATTATAATTACTATATTATAGGATAATTTGTATCAATACACATATAATATACCTTTAAAATGTTTTAGTTTTTAGTTATGCTAATCTTTAAATTTAAATTTTAACCCTTGTCAACTTGTTTACATTCACAAAAGTAAATATTTTTTTACCATGGTAAATTTTTTATAACTAAAATTTAAAATGAAAATAAAAAATAATTTGAACATTATTATTTAAAATATGGAATAAATTTTACCTCATATAATCCACATAATTTTCAAAATTATGTTTAAAATTAATTCATCACAAAAAACTAAGAACATGTTTTTAAAAGTGAAACGTTCAAAAGTTTGAAATGTTTTTATATATAATTTCAATTGTAAAAAAAACCAATGAACTAAAAATCATATACTGATAAAAAATTAATATAATTATATCTTAAAACCATGTGAATGGATAATTTATAAATAGAAATAAATCAGATGAAAATTATTTTTGATCAACAATGTATTATTTTTCACTATTCATTAAAATATGAAATTTATCATAAAATTACCAACAAAAATTCCAATAAAAAAGGTTATTTCCTTATAATAAATAATATGTTTATTTTTTGAAATATAACTCATAATTGTGACAAAAAATATATTAAAAATGGGTTCACCATCAAAATGTTGTAAAACAACATTTTTAAAAAAATACTCATTTTTTCCATAAATTTGTACTTGTTAAATTGTTTTTCATATAAACACATCCTTTATATTCAATTTGTTTTTCATTTATTTTCTTAATTAATCTATAAAAAAATGAATATTATATAAATATATGTAAAACATATTTTTCTAATTCATTCAATCCTATACATTTCCTCCTTTATAATGGATATTTTATAGCTATCCTATTTAATAACAATATTTAGTTTTTCATTTAAGTAAAATTTTGTGTATCAATTATTCTATTGAACATGGTGTTTTCTTTAAAAAATATAGGATGTTACATTCTACATATTTTTGGAAATTATGTTATTGCAATTTTAATTTTTTGTTTATAACTATTGTATGAAATTTCAAAAATACATAATTTTAATCCCACATTGGAAAAATGATTAACAAAACAACCACTTTACAAGAAAGAATGAATGGTATGAGGGTTACCTGAGATAACACATACTTGGGATTAATATAGGAAGGCATTGATATGAAATATAAAACTAACTATTAGGTTAGGATGGAGAATAATTGAAAACATTTTTAGGAAAAAGTCAAAAAAAATCAATAATATTTTGATGGGTTAAACTGTCTTTGATATCATAGTTAGAAAATTAAATGGAGAACTTTTTTTGGTTTATGATAATTTTCATAAAGTTATGGTATTCATTTACATCATTGTCTATGAACAAAACACAAAAACTTACTTATCATGTAGGGTTTCGTCCATTAATAAATTTCCACCACAAAATCATATTTTCATCTCAATGATTAGTATTTAGGATGAATTTCTTTTTCACAGAAAAAACACTATAATAATGTTCTATATAATTACATTATCAACAAAATATTAACCATATACTCATCATGTCATGAAAAATGAACCAAAAACAAAAATTTTAATATAATATCTGATAATTCCACCAAAATAAAAAACCATTATATAGTGAAATACTACTTTAAATATCATAAACAAAATGTTAATACCCTTAGTTCAACATAGACCTCATGATAAATTATTGTCCTTAAAATTACTCAAAATAATCCAACTATTATTTGAACCCAAAAATTAGAAGGATTTGATAAAATAGTCTTCAAAGGTAAATTTTATCATTTATCTCTTGATAAAATCAATAACTCTTCATACCAAAAATGTAATTTCTAAAATCACATATTCTCTATGATAGGATAATCATTTCCATAAATTACTCGATTGCATGAAGTAAACAATCAATATAAATATATATTCCACAAAAATAAAATATAACCATTAATGCTCAAATAAAACCAGATAGTATTATATTTTCCAGAGGCATATATAGTTCCCAAAATAGTTAACTTCTTCATAAGTAACATTTATCACATAATCCTGAAATATTTTTCCAATACTAAGGATATACATAAGATAAGTAATATCTTCCCAAAATTAATTTATTATTATTCTACCAACTCTTCTAACTAAAATTAAATAAATTCATATTAACAATGGACTTCACATAAGATAGTGATAGGCGATTCACCATTGTCTCACTTCGATTTTCGGTTCGATTCCTGCAAGTTTGTCTGATGCGACAGGTTATCACCATTCCTATGAGATGTTCCTTCGATAAAATTTTATAATTTTATAAAATTTCAAAAAATGAGACTAAATCCTAAAAAAAAACCATAACATATTATAACCTCATATTTTTTCTCATTACTTTTATTTCTAATCTCAAAAGTAATAACCCATATTTATCTAAAAATGAATGTCATAAAAACTATAGTTAATCACCTTAAATATTTAGAACATGAAAAAAATGGATTTATAAGACATTGAAATTATGAACAAATATAAAATTATAAACCCATGTTGATATCCCTAACTCTTGAGAGGACATTCTAATCTTCAATTTTTTGTAATATATCCTCTGACACCTACTATAAGGCCTCAGCCTTAATAATTACATAATTTTGAGTTAATTAAATAATTTGGAATTATCTCACATTGAGGATCTTATCAAGTTTAATGATTTTGATAATTAGGCCATAAATCATTCATAACAACTAAAATATTAAAAATTAGTCAATTCTACCCACAATAAATGTTTTCATAAAATAAAATATTTTAGATACAAACATGGTTTTGTTTCATGTTTAATCATCATATAATTTCCTTGATCCCATCCATGAATCTATTATCCTTTAAATCCAATAAAAAACATTTCATAAAGTAGGAATAATATAAAAATAATAGTATGGTATATACAATGAAGATGGAAATTTATTATTGACAAAATATATAAACCATGAATACATTATCATAATGTAATATTGTTCATTTTTACGATGTAGTAAATACACATTACTGATTATAATCTCATTACATACACATTTTATAAAAAAAAATTTAACCTCGACGCATAAAAAACATGTAACATATAATTTTAACTTTTTATGTAATGAAACATAAATGGAATAACCATATGTTCAACTTCCTCAGAAATCAGTCTTAAAAAATTAATAACCATACAACTTAATTACATAACCAATGCATTTAAGGTTATATCATAACCACCTGTCATTGGTTTATAATGGAACCACCCATATTTGGGTTATCAGATAACCAAACTACATTTTGTTTCTTTTAACCACCCATAAAATGTGTTTGAAACATTATATAATCAAAAAACATAAAATATATAAATTATTAACATTTTACTCATAAAATTTTATTTTCAATTTCAAGAAATCGTTTAGAGATATTTAAATAGTAAATCGAAAAGAAAAACAATTTTCAATACCAAAATGATGAAAAATATAATAAGGTATCTCGTATAATTTTAAAAACATTATGCCTTATCAGGGAAGAAAAATATTACATACCAGTTATGTTGATGGAGAAGTCAATGTCGCAACATATGTTAAATAAATTATTTCTTTCATTTTTAAAGAGAGTAGAATTACTCAGATATATATATTCCTTTAGAAAAACATTAACTTATATTATAAACTCTCTTTAAATATCTTATATAATACTCTTATATCAATATAAAAAAATATTCAATTTCATATCATGAAGGAAAAGATTTAGTAATTAAATCTCCAAATGTTCAAGTTGTCCCATACCACGTTGAAAATTTATGTCTCAAAATCCTAGAATTAAAAACATTTACCAAAAAATAAATAAAATTATTATAGGTAAAATATGGATATTAAATTCCACAGTGCCATTATATACACCTAATAAAATAATAATGGTGCATTTATGATGAAACGCCTCAATGAATTAATTTTCAGATGAACTCCCTTTCCTCAAGTCAAATTGTTCACGTGTGTTCTTTATCTTCCAGAATAACAAAATTAGGGAAATATATACATGATTCATTAATTTTTTATTCTTATTATTTATTTTATATCTCTAATTTCCATGTTTTGATAAATACTTAATTATTTTTGTTCATGCAGAATGTTTGGTCAATATTCAGTTCTTGAGTCAAAAATGATTTTATTATGATGTCAGTAACCTAAGGGTTCATAATTAAATTTTTTATAAATTATATAAAAATATATAAATAATTATATATTAATTATATAAGTATTTTTAATAATATTTTAAGTCAAACTAAAAACACCGTTCCTGGAGACGGTCAGTCGTACGTACGAATTAAGGATTTTTTTTTGTGTTTCCAGCCATATTGAAAGAAAAAATATTAAATGAAATGTATATAAATATATATACATAAATAAGATCATTAAATTTCCACTAATATGTAATTTATATCATATAATTTTTCTGAAACAATCCTTAATATTTTCGATATGATATGCAAATGAATCACAACATTTTGTGAAAGTAATAGTCCACACGACCCCAAACAATGTTATTCTATAACGATTATTTGGAAAGAATGAAGGTGTTTTTAATATAACATTAATATAATATTAAATAGTTTATAATATACATATTAAATTAATATTTTATGGGAATAATTGTTTTAATAAAATCCATGAAGGTGGTAAAAGAAAAAAATAATAGAAACATTATTCCTTGATGCGATTAACTACCGTAACTTAGACAACCATTTCGTTTCATTGAATAAGAATAAGTGATAAATGAAATGGATATGAGATATTACCTTAGATAAATAAATCTAATTTATGTAAATGATTCTATAGTAATCAGAAATTTATGTATGATGTATGTGAGGAGAACATAATAAAATAAATAAAATTAAGAGATTCGCATTTAGAAAATAACCACATGAATATGCCCTTATTTAAAGACATTTGAGGACTGTGGATTTTGAATTTTGGTGAGACCAATAGAGCATGGAAGTGGGTAGAGTTATGAGGAGAGGTTTGGGAAGATATTTTATGATCTAAAAATCTTTTTTGGGTTAAATTGGGCAGGTGATGGTTGTAATTTATACTTGAGGACATGTGAGTTCAACCGATTAATTTACTGATTATTTTATATTAAAATATTACCCTATATTTATGGGGCATTAAATTACCAAACGTTGTCTAGTAATTAATGTTTTTTAGGATTTATAGTGTCATTCCTCACCCCAACCACCCTTTAAATGTTATTGTTTTTATGTATGTAAAACTTTTATCCGATAATTTTAACCCTTGTCAAAATTTTACATTTACTACGGTGAATAATTTTTTTTATCCAAGGTATCATTTTTATATCTAAAAATTAATTTGACCTCAAAACATAATTCTGAATGTCTAATTGAAAATATATAATCCATTTTACATAATTTAGTTCACCTAATTGGGAAAATAGTATTGATAAATAATTCCACTGATAAAACTAAAAATTGAGATTTTTTAAGTGAAGCGTCCAATAGTTTGAAATGTTTTTATATCTAATTACAATTTGAAAAATAATATAATGATCTAAATTAAATTAAATGATAATAATATTATCTAATTATACATTAAAATTATGTAAACAAATAATCTATCAATATAATTTTATTATATGAGAAGTATTTTTTAACTAAATGCTATATTTTTCACTATTCATAAAAATGGAAAATTGTTTATAAAAAATACCAAAAACATTTCAGAAATAAATTCTTAATTATCGATTACAAAGAAAAATTTATTTTTTCAAATAGTATATATGAAAGTGAAAAACAAGATTTAAAATGGGCTCTCCACCAAAAGGTGATAAAACATTATTTTTAGAAACAAATCCATTTTGTCCATAAAATTTTATATGTTCTTGTAATAATTCTAGAAAACACATAAGATGAGTTTTAAACTATATATTAAATTCACATTCCATTAATATAATCGAAAAAGATTGATTTTAATATATTATATACCCAATTATTTTTATTAAAATATTGTCTCATAAAAACATCCTTAATATTCAATTGGTTTTAATTTAATTTCTTAATTAATTTGGTGACCAATGAATCAATGAATTAACATGTGTAAACTATATTTTCCTAATTCAGTCTATTTTTTTCATTCAAATAGTATAATGGATCTGTGATAAATATCATATTATATAATAATTTTATGATGTTAATTTATTATAAAGGTGGTGTATCATGTATGCTATCGAACATAGTTTTTCCTTTAAAAAACTATGGATGTTACACGTTTCATGGGAATGTTGGTGGAATTCCATTTACAAACATTTACAAAAATTACACCCCTCCTCCACTACAAAAAGGAACTCAACCTTCCCACATATTCACACCTCTAAAGCCCTTTTTCATTCACATTATCTGGTCATATATGTCCCAAAATAGGTCATTTCATCCTAGTAACTAACATTTCATCATAAATCCATAAAAGGAAGACATTTGGTGTAACACAAAAAGAGTTCCAAAAAGAAGAGATAACATGCTTCTTCAAGATCCTTTGTCTTATTTTCTCTCACCACTGTAACAAGTCATGAAATTCATTGATTAAATAATAATTTCAATGCACTAAATATAATGATAAGTTTTTATTACAATGTTTTGGTCCACACAAGCACACTATTCAATTTAGTGGGTAACGATCTTACCATTCTTGTGTATGATAAACAACCTCCTCACAAAATGATATTATTTATTTTTCCATTATCGCCTCTCACAGATTGGAATTATGATGGGATATTTATTTTTCAATGAAATATTTCAGAAAATAATTATATATTTATTCTTATAGAAATATTATATAACAAATACCTCCATACTTTCTATTTTCTGTAAATACAAAAATTTCTTTTGAAGAAGTGTGGACTACCACATCCTCAATATGATGTGATTTATTCTCACACCACATGTAATGTATTAAGGATGATTTTAGTAAATTTTTAAGGAATACATGAAAAAATAATATCAAAATAATTATTATATAATAATATATCCATAGATGTTAATATCATTCTTTCCATATATACGATAAGAAAACAGAATCAATGTTCATGCATACGTATGACCTACCACCCCAAGGAATGGTGTCTTTCATTTAATCTCTAGATATTTTAGTGATTATTATAAATTCATATATATTTAATATATGTGATATTTATATCGTTTTTATACATTTTTGACATAATTATATATGTATGAGGACCCAAAGTACATCAAATTAAGACACATATGAAAAACTGACAGGATATTACCTAAAATGTACCCTTAACATTGAAATATTAATAAGTGTGAGATATACATCTATATATAGTATTATATATAAGAATATGGTTCTATGGTATATGAATAGTGAATTTATATTTATTGTATAGTAGTTTTATAAATTAAGGCCAGATTCAAGAAATAAAATAGTTGGATTTCTAGTCTCACTTTTATTTCTACGAGACTCACGCTTTATTCAACTATTGTATGCTTTGGGTGGTGTATATTATGAACATGAATATATTATATTATTTGTATAATTTAATTTATGTGTAATTGGTTATAAATTTTATGATATCTCTTACACATGGATTATTTGTCAAAAGATACCAAATAAGTAAAGTATTTCTGTCTCATTTTCTTTCATTGAGACATTCTACATGAATTTAAAAAATAATGTTTTCAAAAATATTTATAAAAAATATTTTTTAAAATTATATTTTAATATCATTTTCATATAAAATTTATATTAATAATATTTTATGGGTTTCAAATAATCCATTATATGTCTTGAAATTGTTTTTAATGAAATGGTTTTCAATTTATTTTCAAAGATTACTTTATATTTTTTCATGTTTCTCTTCAAAAAATAGTTTTCAAAAGGTTTTACGTTTTAAATATAATTTATCAAATAATAAATGAAATTTTCATAAAGAATTTATTTGAATGTATTTGTGAAATAATTATTTTCATTCTATGATGAAATGTGTTGTTGATACTCATTCTATTTTAGGGAAATGATATAAAGGTTATATTCATATTATTTCTATATGTGGTGTATTTTTGACGGTTTGATGTTTTGAAACTTGTAGCTCTTTAATAAGTTTTATGTTTATGAAGCCCATTTATTCTTCAAAATATATGTTATTATGAAAACTGGCTTTTTTAACGTGTTATTCCTTGATGAAGTTATTATGAAACCTATCCCTCTATGCATTTATTATGATATGATTACGTGTTTATATACACATTTCATTTCATGGGATATGATATTACTATTTATGATCTTCTATGACATGTATGAATGATTTAATTATGATATTTTTTGGACCTCTATGTCCCTCCAATGCATTAGGTAAAGATTTATATCTCATGTGATAGTGATTGGAATCATGTTGATGGGATTGATCCGCTATGGAATGATGGGGAAATATGTACACTATAGGATGATGGGGAAACCCAATCCACTAAAGGAAAATGGGGAAAACCCGATCTAGTATTGGAATATATGGAAATTTGATCCACTATGGGATGGTGGGGAAACTCAACAAACTATGGGTATATTGGGAAACTTGATCCCTTAAACAGAATGAACTACTATTAGGGATGGAGGTGTGTCTAACACAATAGATGTAGTCCCCATGATGTTCCCTAATTATTTTTGGAAATATTCCCTGAATCATAGGTAATTATATTACATGTTCTTCCAAATTTGAGGTCTTATTCCAATGTTATGATTTCAAAGATTACGATCTCGATAACCTTATTATTAATGTATTATGAAGTACCAATATTTATGCCATGATTATAATTTATGATATTTTATAGGTAGTGTATTATTATAAAATGTTATGATCATGTTGACATACCTCTATGTCCATGTTTATGCTTACATATATACCAAGATTACATTTTACTAAGAATATGTAGTCACCCCTTTTTATGTCTCATTCCATAGGATTTAAAGTTATGTATTAAGTATGATGTTTCTAAGAAGGGTTCTAGTATTGAAGAAACTAGTTTGAGATAATGTATCTCACTTATGGACTAGGGTTTAGGGTTCCATGTTTCCAAATTTACTAGGATAATATGGTATTTGGGCCCTTATTTTTGTAATGTATTATGTATACTAAAAATGTATGTAATGTTAATGTATTAAAATTTATGGTCTCCAAAATTCTCATATGTATCATATGATTCCACGTTTTTATGTTTGACATTAATGAAATCTCATGAATAATGTAAGTGGTTTAAATTATTATAATTAATAATAATTGTTTATTTAATAAATCATGTTTTAGAGGAATTGATTGATTAATGTAAATTAGATTTACCAATAAATCCTTAACATATAAATGTGACATGCATGTTTATTGTTTTTTATTTTTATTGCATTACATGAGTGATTTTATGAACTCATATGCACCATTTCCAAAGTATTCTAGACATATTACATTCCATTCTATCATGGTTATATTTCTACAGAGTTCTTGGTACATTTAACATACTCTAAAATTCATTGTAATATATGAGTTTTTGTTGTTGTATAAAGCCAAATTAAATAAGGTTGGGGAATTTTTTTTATATATACATTTCCAATTAGATAACATTTTAATTCCATCATTATTTAGCTTATAGAATCCATGAATTATATTTTTTAGGAATGATACACATTAAAAGACATAAGTTCCTTTTCCTATCCTTCACTATGTATTTTTAATTATATTTTAATGTAGATGTGTGGGGTTGAGGGAATCCAGGGTGGAAATGATGTAATAAATTTAAAGTAATATGTGTTAGAGTTCACATTGGGTTATTGTTAAATGTTTTTGAGTAATCATTTTTTTATATTCCATTTCAACCCCTCATTTTAGAAACTGAATGTGTATTTTATAAATGGTATATTAATATATAAAAATGCCTTATGACTTTTGAGAATAAAAAAGTTCTACTACATATCTAATTATTTTATCATATGGTGTTTGGTTGTGGATGTGAGATTAAATCATGTCATATAAATTGAAAAAGTAAAAACATTAAACAATTTTTTAATTGGAAAAAAATAAAATGTATAAAAAATAATGATGTATTACATCATTAATTGAGTTTTCATTATTACATGAACCTAAATTTAGCGGGATAATTGTGAGTATTCACTTTGAGAATGAATAATATCAATAATCAATGATTTTTTAATATCTAGTACTATTCTTTGAAGATAAACCTCCAATTTAAGACATGATGTTTTAGACATCAATACTCACAATCCAGGAACCCCACATACATTGCATACAAAATTAGAAATTTCTCATGATTTCATGTTTTCAGTATCATTATAGTATATATAAAAATTTCCCTTTTGAAACTTATGATAGGTTTATGTATTCAATATATGAGCATAATATTAATTGAATTTATGACATGAGTGATGAGAGAAATGAAATCATTATTTGATGAGTAACTGGTTGGCATTTATAATAATGATTAATTGAGATGAACGAGTGAAATTAATAATGAAATACATGAATTTCAATAAAAAAAGTAAAATACATTGTTTTATATTTTTACTTGAAAAAATTTTAGTTGAAATGATATTTTATCTAGAACATTAATTTTATTACATTATTAGTTATTAGATATTAATTTTCATGAAATTTATATATATTAACATATTATTCCACTTAAATTTATTATTGATATTAAATTCATGAGGGAATTCACGAGTTTATGTGTGGGGTTACTTGAAGCTCTAATTTTACATGAAAACAATTATTTATTTTTATTATTTCATGCCCAAATTATAAATTGATTTACACATTTGTGAACATTTTTATTTTTCAAAACATTATGAAATAAATAAAAATTTGGAAAAAAATTTGATGCACATTTTTTTACATTGTGTAATATTATATATAACAAAAATAAATTTTTATTATTCTTGTTAAAAATATAACAACTATTTTTTCCCTCAAAGGGAGTTTCAGGAGCCAAAAACCACGAGAAATATCTCATGGGCCACATCTTACTAGTTGGTGCATTGCTCATGCATGGGATGAATAGTCACACAATGGTGGGACAAGGGCCTTTAAGACTATAAATATAAGATAATGTCTATTATGGATAGAGAGATTGGGAGTGAGTGTTTGTGTGTGTCTGATTATGGTGGGTCCCATCCCCATATCATGCAATATAGGATTAGTACCCCAAATATTTGATGGTATAAATGTGGATTGAGAAACTAAAACTCTAATGTAGTGTGATAGACAAACACAGTCTTGTCACAACTAATGTAGGACTATTTCATTTTATGACAAAAATTTAACACTTGCACTCATACAAATTTCCCCATCAATGTCAACACCCACAAGAATTGGACCACCCATGTATCCAATTGATTAAACAATTTTTCTATATTCTTACATCAATTCAACCACTTTTTGGAGAAAAAGAGCTCTAAAGCACCACAGATGGCCTCATAAATCTAGTATTACCCCATATAAGTAGTTCAATGTCGACGTACTCTATTTATGGAAGGAATAAAGCAGGATCATGAGTTTACATGATCTCAGTTATTTCATTTTTAAGGACCATGTGAATTTCAATGTATATTAGAACTATGAATTATTATAGACATTGCTTGTTTCGTCATGTTGATGCCTGTTATTGTGACACAATGGAATCAATTTTTTTTCTATGACATTTGTTATAAATCTATTATAGAACATTGTGTTTTCATGTAAGAAAACACCTATGAAAAGACCATATTTGTGTATTACAGAGATATCAGTTGAATTTCATGCTCAAAATGCACATATAAATTCCATTCTTTGTAAGTGATGATTGGGAGTGGTAAACCAGTGGACTCTAGCAAGGAAAATTTGATGGAAATGCCTTGAATGAGTATGTATTATGTATTTCGTGTATGAATAGAGGATGGAACGTCTTTGGTTTTGTCTATAGATGGTAAACTCATGGATGATTTAAGGATCTGAAATGGAAATTGACTTAAGAAAACATCATGTGGACAGTTTAAGAATCCATTTATAAAATTAATGTTCATTAGTGGGTTTATCCACAAAATAGTGTGATATGTGGGTGGAATTGAACAAATAAATGTGTTTTGAATATTTAATGTTTCATTGAAATATTATATGTTTTGGTTTATGAACATAATAGTCATAATAGATTATGGTATGATTCAAATTATAGATATTATGAAGATATACAAGATTATCCTCCCTTATATATTATACATATATATTTTTATTTGAGAGGATATATATTTCTCACATGGGATAATTAATTTTGTTGGATTATTCAATTAAAAGGAGAAATTATTGATAATATAGAATATTTTTAAGGAAAAAATGAATGATATACATCATATTTTATTGAATATTAATATTAGGGAGTGGTAATATGAGAATGAAAATCTCAATCGTGAGAAGGAGTTTTTTAGTTTTATTTTTAGCAGTTTTACTTTTCTTTATTCTTCATATAACTTCATATTAATATTCTAATTTAAACATTCTTCAATTTCACTATCTCTTGGTTGTAGAAGGATGTTTTTAGATTCTTTTCTTCTATTTTTAATGTTTTTTTCCAGTTAATGTATCCCCATATCTGTATTTTAATTTATGTGTAATTCAATTCCACACTATCAATTTTGTTCAATTTCAATATCAATATCCATTTCAATATCTTGTTCACATGATCATTAGTAACTGATCAAAGCATTATACTTGAGTAGTAATATAATGCTTGAACCTAGTTCTTTTTTTAATATTTTATTTTTGTTAATCAGACGATGTTCTAAAGTGGGTGTAATTCTTTTTATATTTTTCTAAGGGTTAACTTATTATTCTAAAACTATTTTCCATAAATCGAGGAGAAGGATTTGATTTTTAAATTGTTATCATTATATGGATTTTATATAAAATACAAAAATATTATAATGTGTTCACACATATGATATAGTGTGTTCAATTAGTGGATATGTAAAAGATAATTAAAGAACTCTCTGGTAGACTCTCATTGAAGAATGTATTGTCTTCACTAACCTACATTCAATCTATCTACTTGGGAATCTACGTGTTTAGTTGTATTTTTCATTACATTCTCATAACAAATTATTTTTTTCATATAATATTAAAAGTTATACACTATAATACATGAAATAGAAATCGTGTGTTATCGACTGTGATGTTATTCATGTTAGATGTCCATGACTATCCACTTTAACGTACTGGAAAAAAGTATATATTTTTCACAATTCTGTGATTAGTATATCACATTTATAAAATCGTATTATAATGTGATACATTTTTTAATATAATATTTTTTCATTTCGTGGATAATATTTGTTTATAAAAAAAATATTTTTTAATAGATTTCAAAATGATTCTATTTTATATAAACATTGATATATTTCTTTTGGTGGTCACTAATATTTTATTTATGATATATTGATTGAGGATATTGTCACCCAAAAAAAATATTATCAACCCCCACCACTAATAAATAGCTATTAACGTATGGGAAGGTGCATTTTGGAGAATTTATCAACACACTATGGGTGTCATTTGGGTATACTAAGCTATGGATATTACATTATCATATTCAAAAGAGGTTATCTTACATAAATTTCTAATTTATTTTTATATTTTACTTATTTAATATGTGAATTATTTATATTATAAATACTATTAAATATTGTTAAATGTTTCAAAAAAATTCATATACATTTTATATGTTCTATGTATAGAGATTAATTGTATTATTTATAAGAATTATTTTAATTAAACATAATTTATTTATTTGTTTGGGAATAATTCCAATGTAATGAATTAATATAATTATTCTTTCGAATTTTTAATTGATTTTAATTTGAAACCTTAAATTTCTATTACATAATTATTTGTTGATATTGAGAATATGGAAAATACTATTCACTAGCATGGGTATATAGGATTATTTTTGATAAGTTAGGGTTGGATTCCATTTACACTATACACTCTCTTAATATGGAAGTTGGTTTCATTGGATTTTAATCTATTCCATGTAAATTTTACCCTGTCCTATTTTCATATGATGTATTTAAAAATATATAATATATTCCAATAAATTGTTTTGTTTTATCTAATTAAAGTCTTTAATTTAATAACATTTACACATTATCATTATTAAAAAATAATTATTTTTTTGAATTCTTGATATAAATACATTTTTTCATGGTAAAAATTCACACATATGTGAATCTCATGGGATGAATTAAATGTTTGGTTAATATAGAAAGTGTTATTATAATTAAAAATATTTAAAATATAATGGTTTTAAACTAACTAAAAAGTAAAAACTCATTAATACCTTGGTCATCCAAATATATAGGCAAAGACAAAGTCAAGTGCCGTTGGAATATCTAGTGTCCTGACTATAGGGTATGAGAAATCAAAATTAGTTTTAGAATCACTATTTGATAATGAGTTTTCCCTAGACTTCATTAGGTAACCGATATCATATTAAGATCCATGATGAATGTAGTTGAGGTAATTTATTGGATAAATTTTTGAATAGTTTTTGTGCACTAATGTATCGGACGGTTTTATAAAATATAATTATCATTTTTAGCTTTTTATATAGTTATGACATGAGATAACAATAAAAATTTGATTCAAAATATAGTTAATATGGATCAAAATCCATTAATATATATGATTTAAGGTGCCATAATTTTATAGAGAGGTCATCTAGTACAATAAAAAAAATTGCATAAATACGTAAAATATGTAATTCCCCCACTTTTTTTATATATTGGTAAATAATTATTCACAAAATAATTCTATTATATCTATTTTAGATATGAGAAAATAAATTACATATATTTTTTAAATTGTTATTTAAAATTGATGAATGTATTTACATATTTGAAAATTGATTGATATTTAGGAGAATAAACTATATAAAATGTCAAGAGACAATGTAAATTATCACGGTAAAAAAATAAATTTGTTTTAATCATTAAAAAATTTTCATTTGATTAAACTACCTAAATAATTGATATATAGTATTTTATATTATAAAATTAACACTATAAAAAATGTATTTATAAAATGATCGAGAGTTTTAATTGTATTTTTAATGAACATGATAAACCTGAGTGTTAATATGTTTCTTAAAAATAGCTTTGGTGAAATATAGCATTTATTACCTATTTTTGTACTCCTTTTTTCATCATAATTGGTTATTAGACTTATTTAGAAACATTTGATTCTTCATAGAAGTAAGATATTTCCATATATTTAATTTATAAATCATTAATTAAGATACTATGTCAATCCAATTTTTACTATTTCATTAATATGTTTGAGATTTCATTACCGAATCTCATTAAAATTTTGATGTTTTCATTAAATTTTAAGTGATGTCTAAAAAGAGTATTCGTTATAATAGTTAATAGAAATATCATTACATGATATTTAAATAAATATGAAATATGATAAGGATCCTAGTATTTTATTTAATTCTGTAAAATTAATGATTCTCAAACATAGGGTGAAATATGTTTCCATTATTTAAAATACAGTCATAAGACAAATATTTTCTAGTAATTAATAATTTTTTTGAAATATAAATCGATTTTCCACATTATTTATTTAAAATATAGAGACAAATATGTTTAAGTATAATTCAATGGTATATTATATTGAGCATTTATTATAATTTTATTTATATGAAATAGATCATATAAGTTAATATAATTGTTATAAAAGAACATAAAGATATATATTTTCATAATTCTTATAAGGGAATGACATAATGAATGAAATATATAATATTCATCATCTTAGAGAACTAACATAGTAAAATATATATGGGTTTGGATGATATTGGGTTTTCATCGTACTATTTGTTATTTATAATTCTTGGGAGAAATACAATTTCTATTATAAATAATGTAAAATAATAGTCTTATAAAAATGACTTCAATGATTATATAACACATGAATAGGTGGTGCATATGATGAATGATTTATATAATACACATTGACAGTTATTTAAAATTTTAGTCATAAATAATCAAATATATATTAAAATATAATATTTTTGTAGTTAAAGGTATTTAATATATTCAGTAGTATTATTATATGAAAATATTATCCAAAGGAATTTACGTATTATTTTAAGAATATAATTTTTTTACTCATTAGTATTGCTTATTAATTTATTTTTTTAATGTTTTTTCTTTATAAATTGAATAGTTTATAGCTTTATTCTATCTATACATTATAACACATTATATATTATTTGGATTAAAAGTGTTTTGTATTTATTTTTTAATTTATTTATGCATATATGTGTTATTTAGCGTCATTTATACCATTTTCCTTGTAAAATTTAGATTTTTTAATATTTCAGGAATATAATTATTTATTTCTAGCTATGGGTAAAAATATATCTTTTGGATAAAATCCATTATGGAAAATTTCATTGTTTTTGGTGTTCTTTTTTGATAAATATATTGGAAATATTCGTGTATTTTTGTGAAAAGATTGGGATAAAATGGTTATTGAAGGATTTAGAGGTGTGTGATGATTACGAAGGAAACCAGAAAAGGAATTATTTAAATGTTTCAAGAATTTAGACCACATATAGAGTTTTTGTAAACTATTTAATGTGGAATATATGAAAATAACATAAATTTTTCCACAACAACTATGCATATGATGTTTGTATGTGCTCATGAAGGAATTTTATGGTGTGATAATTATTTAAGGAAAATTTTTATATTTTATAATGTGGAATTATCATATATAGGTGTATATAAATGATTATTGGATAACTAAAAATGATGTTTATGATACATGGTATAAAAAATGAGGTGCTTTAAATTGAATGGTGTTCAGAAATGGATGAAAAATAATTTCACGATTATTAAGGTATTTGGGGTTCGTTTATTCTATATAGACTCCTGGATTAAATAAATATGAATATGTAAAAATATTTATTAAGTTCCTCAATGTTTATTCCACAAATTTTTAAGGGACTTCATTAATCATAGCTTCCATTAAGTGTTTTACTTTGTAAGGAACACTAAATTTCAGGATGTGTTTTAGTAATGGAGTGTTTGTAGAGATGAGTACCTAAAGAATTTAATTTTAGATTTTTTAATAAATTTTTGACCCACAAAATATTGTACCAAGAGGATTTTGAATAAGGATGTTCATAGAGTAAGTATCTACCAATGGAAGTTCTATATAAATAGTATAATGAATATGGTGTTATGTGGAGAAATTATATGTAAGAGAAGTTCATAATGAAAGATTTTAATAATGTAATTTCCCATTAATTTTATAATATGAGTTAATGAATATTTCAATTTAGTGATGAAGAATGAGTTACACATAACACCCGTTTTACTGTGAACCAATTCAGAGTCTATTAGTATCATCTATTGAATATTATGGAGAAGTTATACATTCATATTAGTTTATTGTAATTTAATTTCTGAATTGTAAATTGGTATATATAATAGAGGTAGTTATTTTATTCGGAACATTATAGAATAGGTTTTATTTAGTGATTTAGGTATAATTTAATATTTCTTTTGTATGCTCCTTGGTTTATCCAAGTTAGGGTAAACAAAGTAAATTTTTTTGTGGAATTTTCATGTTTTTCTTTTAGTTTATATATTGATATATGAAAAGTTGAAATGGAGTACTTTTTTAATTATTATAAAAGAGAAAAATATCTATTTATTTTTGTCTAACATACACTTACTCACCCCTCATGGTATTTTAAGTAGTGACACAAACCATTTTTCTCAGATAATGGTTAATGTAAGATGTATTCTATCTCAGTAAATGTATGAATTAAATTAGTCACAAAACAAAACTAATATTTGGGGGAAATAAAATTAATTTTTTAAGGAATCAAATATAAAATCATTTAGAGTATTTAGGTGTTGATGTGTTTAATGATATTATGAATTGAATTTAAGAGAGTTCAAATAGTGGGATTTAACTAAAGGTTCATGTAAAGAACATAATTTTGATGAAATGGTCATCAATTAATGTAGGGTGTGTGCACATAAATTTTCACAAAAGATATATCTTTTTAATCCTCACATTTTCTGTGTGAAAAAACATGTTAATATTTATGAAGATGGTTCAAAATTACAAGAACCTAAATAATATGTTCATCAAAATAGGTTTGATAACATGAGGATACACCCAGATAAATCATTGGATGTGTTATTCAATATAGTGAATTTCATTGTGGAGGACTTATTTTGTATCAAAGGAACCCTTGATAAAATGTTGCTTGAATAGAAAATCATGATAAGGATTCAAACCATGATATTTGTGAAGTATCTATTACTAAGGATAATGATTTTATGGATCTTTCATTGTATATTCTTACCAGTACTCTTGATACATATTATACATGAAATTTAGATAATTATGTTGTGGATATGGGGAAGTAAAATTAAATGGAATTAATATATTTAAAGTTTTTTATGGAGGATGATGAGGAGTGAGTAGACGAGGTAGACAAATTCATGAAATTTCATTCCCTAAATCTATAATGGAGAGATGTTTTGTTTAAAAGGGAATGTTACAATCATTTTCATTCGATATATAAATGTAGACCATCCTATAAAAATGAAACCCAAATATATTTATGGCTATGATGTTGTTGTTCAATTTCTTATGAACAATTATTTGACCGTGTCAACTATATGAGAACATGTTAGTGAGCATTCATTAATAAAAATAATTCTTTCACAAATAAATGTAAAATTTCATAAAAAAAAGATTAAATAAAGTGTGTTTAAAAGTTATAATTGATAATATACTCTTGTTTATATGGTATAATGTTATCAAAAAAGGGAAGATATTTATGATGATGAAGCTAAAGAAGAAATAGGATTTCATATCCAAGAATAATTAGTGACTTATATTGAATATATATATATATATATATTTAAAGACCTAAAATGAATAAATCTAATATAGTTGTTCATGATGAAAACCTGTATATATAGTAATAATAAGAGGAGAAAACATAGTCTAATGAAAAATGTGAAATGATGAAAACTAAGGTGATGTAAAAATCAAAGAATAATATATAATTGATGCTCAATATTAAAGAAAATAACATTCATATCAATGGGTTGGCTTGAATAATAAAATATAATGTGAAATATATAAAAATATCATAAGGAGGATGTATTTATCCTTTGAATAAATATAAAAGATAATAAATCCACTTTTATGAATGTATAACAACATAAGAAAGACCATACAAGCGATATAATACATGAACTAGAGTAAAAATGTCTCATAAAAAAGGGAAATTATTTTTAGGATTTGTAAAATAACAATCATTTTAAAAGTTTATATAGGTATTTATTTTAAATAGAGAGCATGGATGGTTGATTCTAGGACACAAGAAGAAAATCTAAAGATGAATATTTATTTGGGTATGAATAAAAATGAAAATATAAATAAAAAAAAGGGATAAAATGTTTTACAAAAAAATTATCTGAATGAACCTCATTTTTTTGGGGAAATATCCTAAATTCTGTTAATTTATGTTCTAAAGATGAAAATCACTAAATGGAATAAGAGAAGAAATGATAGCTGCAAAATTTCAAAATTATATGGATGATTATGATGGTAATTATTTCTATTGTATGTTAGGTGGACATATAGTTAGGTATTTCTCATTGCAAAATTATATTAATGTTCTAATGAGAACCCTAAACAGTCACTCATAACAACTTAAATTATTATCATGAGGTCTAAGAATATAAAAAAATCGAAACATTACAAGATGATGTTTGTCCATTATATTTTAAAGAATGTAAATCATTCCAATAAACATCTATTTTTAAGTGGAATACATGAATAAAAAATGAAATAGATGTAAAGGTAGTGATTTCAAGTATTTTTCCTAAAACATCATATAATTTTTTTTGAAGTATATCACACCAATATTTTGTATTTATTTACTTTTAAAAAAATGATGTATTCAATAAGATTACTTATATGCTTCCCTGAGTCTACTTGAATTGTAATATAGTAAAATATTATAACATAGCCGTAAAATTGTAAGTTATGGATAATAATAAACACTTTCTAGAAAATATATATTATGGTTTTAATTGATGAAAATGTATTTATAAATGTATAATAAATAGAAATTAAATTTTTATTGAAGTCAATTTCTTTTTTAGGAATATATTTTCATCAACAATTTTTTTCGATTTTATTTGACATGAAAATTATAATTAATTTATACCATTTATAGAAATTTAATTTAACAAAATGATTATTATATATTATGATAACATTTTTCTATTCTCATATAAATAATTTGTAATCTTTTTTAAGACTCATTATTTTTTATTGAATAGTGAAAAACATTTAATGGAAGGATTTCATCTTTTCCTGATGGATAAGTATCTTTTTTGAATAATAACCAGATTTTAACTGTCTAAAGTATGGTATATAATAAAAATAACTTTGACAAATAGGATAAAAATCATCGAGTAAAGCATTGAGTAAGATCAGTTCATCGGCATTGAACACCTTGTTTCGAAGTCCATCGTCTAAAAATGTAGCTTCATGGTATTTATTTTTAAAGATGAACCACATGTTTGATAAAAACATCATTTATTTTATTCACCTATATGTTATATTTATAAAATATAAAAATTTAATTTCTAAATATTTTAAAATAAAGGTGGAAACACATTCCAAGAACAAATTGTTGAAGCCTTATATATTTCTTTTAAAACATATTTTTGTCGTTGAGATTTTCAGATTCAAGATATGTGGATGCCCCACACATACCATTATGGCATTCCAATACATAAAAATTCTTGTTTTTAAAGAAAAAACTAAATTCTGATGTACGATTATTTCTTATGAAATTATTATATTTTTTTACAATAGTCCTTCCAAGTAAACAAGATATCCAAATGACCATGAAATTTCAAAAAGGAAGGGCTAAAATTTTGGGAATAGTGAAAATATTGATTTTGTAAATATATCCATTCCTATTCAATTAAATGTATGATTATTCCTTTAATAATATCCTAAAGTAAAATAAGTATCATTTAATTATTAATAATCAAATAAAATATATTGAAAAAATTAATAGATAGGATTTTTAAGAAGATATTGTTTTATTAAAGACACACTATTATAAAACATTTTTTATACAAACAATGTGATATTATCATAAGAAGTAAAATTAACCCTGATTGATTAAATTATGCTTATTAAAGTTATTTATTATATATTACATATTAAATTTTAACATACATTTTATTGTTTTATAAGTAACAGAATAAATGTTAATATTGTCTTATACTAAAAATTTATTTTTCATAATTTAGTTTTCATTACGGATTGTGTGTTTATATAAAATTATATTTTAGCATGTATAAAATTATAATATGTTATATATTATTAAATAAAAAAATAATAATAATTAATATAATTTAATACTTTTAGATTAAAATTTGATCATATTAAATAGTAAAAATAGAAAAACCATTATGATGGTTAAGGTTAAAATGGATTTACCTAGGGATTAAACCAAGTGATAGGGGTAGGATTTCAAATTTTCAATGTGTCTCCATCTCATCACTTATGAAAGGGAACTTGTTACCCTATCTTATAAACACTATTTTATCCATATATCCTGAAACAAACCTATATAAATACCATAATACATTCGTTCCATTTATTCAAGATATATTGGTTTTCTCATAAGACAAGCCCTTCAATAATTAAAAATAATGTCATAGGAAGGCTCACAAATTATTTTTATTGATATTTACTAGGATCTTCAAATTTTATTCCTTCTATATCCTAAGACCCTATTATATATATTAAAAACACATTACATTGGGGTTCGAAATATAATAAGTTTTTGGTATGTTAATAAAATAGTTGTTTACCACCATATATATTCGAAATAGTACATTTAATTATTTCTCAAGCGTATATGTGGGTTACAAACTCCACGTTGATTTTTCTTTTTTCTATCCTCATTATCCAAAGATTGTTAATATATAACATTTAATGTATATATTTATTTGATATTTATGATATAATTATTATATATTAAAGGTGAATTATAATTTTATTAGCTTATATTCCATCCATCGATAAAGTGAATCATACCTCATGCCTATATATGGACAACCATCTCCACATAGTGAAGTAATTAATTTTTTGTTACCACTATAAATGAATGGTAATAAATATGTATATAATTAATATATATATGATATTTATATCATTATTTGCATTCTATATAATAATATATCATGATTAAATTGCATGTAATATAACCATTAATCCAAAACATACATGAATAATGAACAATGAAACACCTAAAATAATGATTATAATGTACAATTCATAATGAACTATTGATAATATGTGATATGTAAACCTTGAATGGTATTAATTTTTTTATAATTGTTCTATTATATAACTATAAAAAATTTAAATACATTATATAGTAGGTTAGGGTTATTATGAATAAATATTTACTTGATGTAATTTGTTTATGTTATAATCTAATTTTTATCATCATTATTTACGATTTAATTTAGAATGATGATATTATATAATATAAATCTCCCAATTATTTATCTATTTCTTATTATATAGTTATTTCAATATAAAAAATGTTTTCCTTTCATTTTTATCTATTTATGTGATCAACATAATTTAATAAAACTCTTATGGAAAAATGATATTATTTGTCTTCTGATTTGGTAATCTTTTACTTCAATGCGAATATTTTAAAGAAAAAATTTCATTGAATGTTTTTAACATTACATAATGATTCATGAAAATAAATTATTATGCATGTTTTTGATTCAAAAATAATTCATCTTGTTATCATATTTGGAATAAGTCACTTTATACTTTCTATATAAAATTTGCAATGCCTCTTTTAAGGTACAAAACATGAACAACATTCCACCCTATCAAAGATAAAAATATATTTTAAATATTCCTTTATAATTTTCATTCGTTTTTTTCAAACAAAATATTTTCTTTTTGTTTTTTTTAATTTAATCATTCAATATAATTAATTTAAAGAGAATTGAATATTATTTACAATAAACATTCCAGTGATCTTTTAATGGTATTTTTATCAGCAAAAACATAATTTAGCATTTATTATTTCCTAATGTGTATATGATAAAATGTTCCAATCAATATTATTTAACTAGATGGTTTATTATTAGGATTATGATTTTTTTAATCCTTTACCCTTTCTATATGTTTTGATTTAATGATATGATAAATGTTTTATTATCCTATAGAACGCAAATGTATGGTTTTAATTATGTGACTAGTGATATCATTATTATATTTCCCTCTAATGCATTGGTTAAAAGGGATATCTCAAGAGATAATAATGATGTTAATTGGGAGTGAACCCAGAACAAAAATGGAATTTTTCAAATAACATATTCTTGTGAGTAAACCATGAATAAGAAAATTAAGGAATAGGGAATGATCCCAATACAAAATGATAGTATTTTATGTTAAACTTGAATAATAAATGATTTTAAATACATCTTAGTATTACTAAAACATATGTCTTATTCTTATGATTTTTTCACATGTCGCATGATTGATTATTGGTTATTAGAAAATATTATATCTTATATATTTTTATTTATAAAACATTATGTCATGTTTATTGGTTATGATATATAAATTGATGGGTATGGATTTCTAATGAAAATATCATGTTATCACACACATATTATCATTTATGAACATATCTTATTATTATAATTAATATTTATATAAGCTCATCATTTCTTAATTTTCCAATAACCATGGGTATATAGATTATATTGAAGTTCATTATGTCTATGAATGTTTCTAGTTATGATGAGATTAATAGGAAATGAGATATAATATTAATATACTATTATTTAAGGAATCCATGATTTTAAATACAATAAACCTATGTGGTAGTGGATTGGATCATATTGAAATTAATTGAATTCCACTTATAATAAGATATAGTAATCATTTATGTAATTTATTTATTACTATTATCTGTATAAAAGAATGATTTAGTGTCTTTTAAAAACCATGATGAGAAAATTTTAGCAAAAACACTCATGATAAGGTTATCAATAGGAGAACATAATTTTTTATGGTAAATAAAGATGTCTTATTTTCATAAAAGAAGAATCTCAATATAGATAATACAGATGGATGTTGTATTGGAGTATGTGTATATTGGGTTGATAAAGATTAAATTGTCAGTCACGTATATCTCAGCCATCATTCTTATGAACTATGAATGATACCTTATTAAAAATAATATTTTTGATGACTCGAATTATATTTTTATAATAAATTAAATTTTCCACTTGATGCATTATAAATGATTTGAATATAAAATATTAATGATTTAATAAAGAAAGATTATGATTTTATAGAATGAAATGATAGTTTCATTATTTAGATATACTATAAATGTATTCTATTATTATATATTTTCCCACTAGGATTATTGCTTCCAAATATATTATATTATTCAGTCATTAGAAGGAAAAAATAAAAACAATGTTAGTGAGAACTATTACATATAATGGAATGATTGTTATCATGAGAAAATGGCTATTATGGGAGAAGTAATAGAAATCGTTGTTTTTATGTCTAAAAAATTTCTCAATCCATGAATCATAAAGAGATTTAAAATATGAAATGAAAGAAACAACTTTTTTAGTCCTTAATGTGGAAATTTATACAGTTATTAATTACCATTATTGATCCAATAATTGTGAAGAAATATATTAGTTCAACTAAAATGATATTTATGATTTTTTATACCCAAAACATGAAATGGTTATCTTAATTTTTTATCTTATTGAATTGTAAAAAGAACGACAATCAATTCTCATAATGAATATGAGGCAATGAGAAGAAATTAAAATAGTGTGGGATGTGTTTATTAGATTATTTTTCAATAAAATGTTTTTTTATATTCATTATATAACGGTGGGTAAGAAATTCCTTATGATTAAGTAGAAGAAAGATGAATCCACTAGATGCTTGGGGAAAATTATACAGTTATTTTTAGGTGTACTATATGTATTAAAATTGAACTACAATGTAATATTTGTAGATTATTAAATTCATTAAAACCGTTTCTATAATTAGTGTTAGGTGTAAGAGATATATGTAGGTATGAATAAATAATTAGATGTCCAATCGAGCCGTACATATAGATTAAAGTCAGTCATAAATCTCATGGTATTAATATAAAAATAAATATGGAATCTAGTAAAAAATATAATTACAAAACCATGGAGTTATGATGATGATTTTTTTTCATTTATACTAGATGTTTGGAAAGAATCGTGGTGTAAATTTTCTTCATGGGAACTGAAATCTATGTGTGGAATAGAAGAAAATAAAAAAATTGGATTCTATGGAAATGTGAAGAAGATAAATAATGATTAAAAAGGATATAAATCTCTATATAATATAACACCCATACTCCAATTCTATAATTTAAGGGAGTATCAAAAATATTATTACTAGTTATGAAATATGATGGTTAATGGGAATGCTTTATATCTTCATCCCCTTACACACAAATTCAGATGAAAATTTCATTTGATCACTACTAATTTTCTTAGGGATAGATGACAAATTCTTTAAAGGTACACTTACCATCCATTATATAACTATTAATGAGTTATTTTGTTATAGTTCTTATCACTCAATTTAATATGAATAATTTTATATGTTTATCACTTTAGCACTATAACAATTAAAATCTTAAATATTTAATAAAATTCATAATGGTACGATAATCCCATATCTTGTCTGTGAATCATCCCCAATATATGATTGTGGATTTTTCATTATAAATTTTTTTATTCTTCTACTCGATCAATATGATGTTATTTTTTGAAAAACTCACTTTATTATATACATCCTATATACTTTTTCGATTATGTGAAGTCACATTTAAAAATTTGACCCAACCTATGATTTTATATTTCTGTGATGACAGATGTGAACATAATATGAAAATTAATTTTTTTCATTGGAATTAATAACTATTAAAATAGGATAAATTACCTAGATGGTTGTGGATAAACACAACATCAAGGATGTTCCTATTATACCATATTTTCTTACGTCTATCAAGACATATATCCTAGTGTTCATTTGAATATTGATATTGAGTTTTCAATAAAAAGCATATCTCATGAATTTTTTTCCAAAGGATCTATAGAATGTCACTAAATGAGTTGAGGGAATTTATGTAGAAACTCATGGATAATCTAGATAGGGGATTTATCCATACATTTGTCTCACTAGGGGGATCACTTATACTTTTTGGAGATGAATAATAGATTAATGAATCCCTATATTAATTATTTTGAACACAACATGATCAATATAATGAATAGATTTCATTTTACCTTTAATAACTATATTCCCATATAACTATGAGATATAATTATTTAAATAAAAATGATAATCTTCATATATACTATTTGTTGATTTCCAAAAGTGAAGACATACCCAATTTGACCATCCACTCAAGGTATTGACACTATAAATTTATGGTGACTCAATTTGGACTTACTAATTTTTTCATTATCTTCATGGGTATAACAAATAGTGTCTTTAGTGGTTAAATGGATCAGTTTTTGTTTTAATTTATAAATTATAATATTTTATATTTCTCGGGTAAGGACGTTCATGAATAAAAATTTAGAGTTATAATAGAATCCCAAAAGAAAAATAAATAAATATATATTTTTTTAGATTATGATTTTTGGATACATAAAGATTCATTTATGGGTCATATATTCTCATGTACGATAATATAAGTACATTTGTCAATGGAATAAGTTATTTAGCATCATCCATGACATACTACTAGGATTGAGATATATAGGTTTCATTGATTGGATATATAATTTCTTCTCCTTCTAATCAATTTATCATTACTATATAACAAAAAACCTGGTTATCTTAAATTGAATTAACTTTCTTTAGACCAATTAATGTAATTTATGATTCAAGGAACACGAGTGAAGGTTGTTTAGATAACCTTTTTTCACACTAAATTATATTATAGAAGTATTTTAAATTTAAATTTATTCATAAATAGTGTGGAATGTATGTGTTATTATTTAGAATATTATTGTGATATATTATAACACATTATAATTGATAGTTCTTGAGAAAAATTACCTGACACCTGACATGGAGTTTATTTTCTCACAACAGCTTCAACCCAATTGGTGAGGACTCAGTAAGTGAATCAAAAATAATTTAGATCAATTCAAGATGGATAAATATATTTAGAGGACTGTAGTATGTACAATTATGTTCTATAGTAAAATTAAATATTCATCTATTTGGTATTTAGATCATCCAGTTTGGTCCTAGATTCCTTCAAGGCCATTGTCTACCTAATGACTTTGGTATAGTAAGGCTTTCTAGCCACCCCAAGGAACTCGCACCACCTCAATGATTTTAGGTCACCTTAAAACCTTAAGGACACATGAAATTATTCTTTAATTGACCAAGAATAATCTATATGGAGTAGGCTCCATATGTGGATTCAAAGTATTCACATTCGCTGGAGTAGAGATATTGTATATTAATGAATCAGTGGGTATGGGAATTTAAATCGTGACCATAAAGTGCTAGAAGAAGAAGCCAAGACAATCCACCATGTGAAAGTGGAGATATTATTTCATCATATAAATTATGGGGATGGGTAGTTCCATGTATTTATAGTCTAGTTTAATTCATCTAAGAAATTCATGTATTGTAATATTATGAAGTCTGTAGGCCATTTATATTGCCTCGTTAACCATTAAAAAAGATATTATCATTAATTATTAAAAATTGAAGGACTTATGGATATTTAGTCCTAAAATGGAGTAATAATTTATATCATTTTTATGTAATAATCTTGAGTAAATTTCATTATAGGGAAATGTGTAACCTATAAACTATTATGAAATATTGGAAGTATATATTTACAAAGAAATAGTTGAATATCCACTATAAAAGATGGTTGTATTTCATTAAATATTTTGATTTCTAAAAACATTAATACTCTAGGAAAGAATATATGGTCGAAGATTCATTGAATCAAAATTATCTAGTGAGAAAAAACTATGATGATAATATTAAATTATAAATTATTTGTGTATTTTAAAAGGTTTTAAAATGAAAAATAAATTATTTTGAGAAATATTATCTTTGCCAAATGATTGTTCAGTAATCTATTTATGAGAAGATTGAAGAGGCATGAAATGATGATTTTGAGGTAGAAAATATGTTTATAATTATTCCAATGTTCAATAATAATTATGATGGAATGATAATTATTAGTAATGAAGAATTTGACTCTTTTATATCATAATTGAAGTTGTAACTATTTGTTTATGCTGAAATATCCTCATTCTATATTCATAGTAGAATTACAAAGATGTATGGAGATTGTTTTGAGTATTTAGAGTGAGAAAATATGACCAGTTATTTAGTATATTATGTCTCATGGTTCTTTAAATAACATCATGTAATATATGAGATACATATTTCAAAGGTAATGTTACAAACATGAACTCTACCATAATAAAAATGGGAGAACACCACCGTGGTATTCATCATCATAATAAAAAAAACAATGGCTATAATACTATTTTTTTAGTTAATATCATTACTATATCAACATACATAAATTATATTAATTAATATTTCCATATTTTTTATCATTACATGATATAAATTAAGACTATTGATGGGTTTCAAGAAGTATTCAATTCTATTGTATCCGATCAAGCTTAAATTTATAGCTCCATGATTTGGAAAAGTATTCATCATATTTTTGAATATTTTTTGGTTCAGTACAACCTATATCCATAGGCCTGTGGTTAATATTAGAAAAAAAAATTTCCCATGAAGGATAAATTAGGATAATATTAGGTATATTTTAATGGTGGTTGGGATCAATACATTTTCTTGTCTTGTTTTCCTACAAAAATATCTTTCACAAGAGCATTAAAAATTATTTTTTGATGAATTATATTGAATGGAGTGTATAAAACTAACATACAATGATAATGTTGAATAAATTATATAATTTTGTCTTTTTATAGATAAGGAAATGGACGCTATGGATATATACATTTACAAAATATCACAGAAACAACGATTAGAGATAAGTGTCTTGTTGATAATCATAAGTGAGATATTAAATTCACTTTTTTATTAAATTATACTCTTATGAATATTCCCAGGGAAAAAGGTCCTCAAATTCAAGAAAATTTGTTAAATTTAATCCCATAGTATAATAGTTAATCTGAGTTCTTGAGTAGATTGGGATAGTTGCCTATCCCTTGGAACTCATACAAATCATCTCTAAAGTTCGCAGTGTATTTGATGTTTCTCCCATGATGAAATACAAACAAAATCATTCACATTTACTAAAAATATACTTTATAACAATAAAAGATAAATTTTAAAATAATGAACAAATAGTATAATTTTTGGATCATATAGATTATATTCATTGGAACGAGACAACTCCACTTTATAATGTTCCATGGAGGAATAAAAAATTTAAGGAATCTATATAGGAACCAGAGTATGTGATGAGGAATATATATCCTAATTTTTTTATATCATAGTGATTTAATATCATAGAAAAAATTAATTTTATTGGGGATAAAATTTGACACCACATGATTTTATATGTTTTTTCAATTAATGAAACATTTAGTATATCATATATTTCAAACATGGAACATCCAGTTTATTTGAACTATGGTATTGTAAACCGTTATAAACTGGAACATAAATTGACATGTTGGAATAGTAATAAATTCTTTTGAAAAAAAACTATACATTTTTTAGATAATGTAAATATATTGATTAAGGCATAATTAATAAGTACTCAAAATTTATTAATGTCAAGTTATGATTAAAAATATATATATATTAGAAATGTATTTTATCAAAAAAAATTCTTTTGATAATTATAATTAAGTTAATTCATTAATTTAAATTTTAAATTAATAAATGAATAACATATTTAAATTATCATATCTATATTATATTATGGCGATTTTTAATATTTCTAAAAAGATTTATTTTTTAATGAATAATGAAAAATAATTTTTTAAAAAACATTTATATTATTTTAATTAGAAAACCAATTCATTATTTTTCATGTAACCTAACTATACATTAATTATAAATATATAATTAATTGAAAATTAATTATCAATATGCAATATTTTTTGTATAAGTTTATTATCTGGTTAAAAAACATTTTTCTTAAAATTGTATTATATACATAATGTGTTTATATCCTTATAAATTAATTTAATCACTAAATGATAATAGTTTAAATGAAATTTTTATATTATATTTCAAAATAAATATATTAACATTACTTTCCATTTTTACAAGGTAATTGTTGAATTAAAATAAAATTTTATGCCTAAAAATTCATTTTTAAAAATAGGGTTCTTATTGTGGTTAGAATGATAATTTAAAATTATAATCTTCGACCTTAGGAAATTTAATATAGTAATATATATTATTTATATATAATTATTAAAATTATTAAAATTTAATTTTGTATACATTAATTTTTTTCTCTTATAATATTAAAAACAGGAAGTCAAAAATTACCACTTTTATGGTTAGAATGGGTTTACAGGCGAGTTAAACCAAGAGATAAGTGTTATATTTCCATAAAAACATTAAAATTCATACTTTTTGTATATATTTCATGGTTATGTTATTATGAATTAAATTATTTGAAAACATGGAGCAAATTTCTAATGAAAGTGAACTTATATCACTGAAATATTTTATAAAATTTCATGTGTGTCTACCCACTCATCAAAAAAGGGGAATATGTTATCCTCCCTTATAAACACTACATGATCATTCCATAAAATTCTATAAATGTTACAAAAACATAATATATTCCCCCATTAATTTTTTTATTATGTTATACACCTGATACATATCCTTCAAGGGATAAGGAGAAATTCAAAGGAGGTTTCTCATAGAAGTGGTACAGATCATTACTTAGATCATTCAATTTTATTTCCCCTTATAATTCCTATAAAATTGTCCTATCCAAATAAATATGATTACTATAGTATCATATATATATATCAATGTAATTAGAATTATTTTAAAACGTTTTACAACCTCTTCTTCATCAAATTAAAATAAAAGTCCCAGTTGTTTGTATATGTGGACTACAGCCTCCACATAGAGATATAATTCTTTTACATCCCCATATATTATGTCAGGTTTTTAATTTAACATTAAATGCATATATATTTATATGAAATTTATTATTTAATTATTATAATATGAATTTCAATTACTATTTACTTATATCTGGTTCAATCCATAGAAAATGGGAACATTAGTGATGCGTATATACAAACTATCATCTCCAAATAGTGATATAATTTATTTATTATGACTAATTTTTATGAATGGATATAAATATTTATATAAATAATTTATATTTATAAAATATTTATATCTTCTTTAAAATTATTTACGTAATGTAAAAATGATAATTTTTAATGGACTATAGTTTTTGAATAAAAACATTCATGAAAAATGAAGTAGATAAAAATTGGAATGATGATGACAATGAATGATTTTTAACGAAAAAGTTATAAATTGTCATAAGTAAACAATATATGGTTTTATAGGTATTATTTTGATGTTTTTATATTAATATAATATAATTAAATTTATTAAAACTCTTGTTATAGTTCTAATGAAGAAAGATAAATTATAGTATGTGATTTATGTTAAAAATCACATTTTTAATAGTGGTTTTTGTGATTAAAATTTTTAATGAAAAAATTATTATTATTATTATATATAAATATATCGTAACAATGGTTACATTTCATATCCTTAGGTTATTTGTAGAGAAATCATTTTTTTTTCATTTTCCCCTCTATATGTTCTCCTGAATAAGATATAATGTTTTTAAATAAGAAAACCCATTTTTATATCCAAAGTATGTAATATTTTCTTTTTATTCCAAAATTTTATTTAAAATATTTAAATAAAAGTGATTTGAAAATTAAATTACAAAAAATAAATTAAAAAATATATTAATTTAAATAAAAAAATGTATTCTAATATTTTTTTCATTTTCCAAACTAGTTACTTTTGAATTTTTTTAAATGGGGAATAAAATTATGTACTAATTTAAAATACATGAACGAACATACCTACCATTAAAAATATTTATCTATTAAAAAATATCATTATATGATAATTTATTTTATTTCCAATGAAAAATGTCACAATAATTTTTTAAAATATATTTTTTTTGTATGTGATTTCAAAAGAAAAGTGAATTTTCCTCATGAAATTTTCAAGTGATATTTTAAAGTAATATTTATCTAAAACACCCTAAAAGTTGGTTTATTATGATTTAATGGGGATATGATCTAATTTTTACATATTTATTCTTTCTATGGATGGTTCATTATGAAGATGTTGATATTTTTATGAAACTATTAACTTTTCCACATGTAATGATTTGATGATATGATGATTTTTTATCTTATGGAACCCATATATTCATTTTTTAGGATATGATGGGTGGAACCAAATTTATTTATCACTCTAATGAATTGGGTAAAGAAGGATATATCTTGATATAATAATTATTTTAAGGGGTAGTGAACCCATTTTAATATGGATATTTTTCTGAAAGATTATATTGGGTGTGAATATAGGAAAAGTAAATAATGTAATAAGGAGTCAATAGAATAAACTATGATCCTCTAGGAAGTAATAATTGACTAAGGAAATAATTATCTATTATTATGGGTATTCCAACAACCAATTTCTTATTCTTTCGATATGTACCGTTTCCTCATGACTTATTATTGATTATTACATTATCATTTGGCCTATTTATTTTGATAGACAAAACATTATGTCATGTTTCATGATGAAGCCATTTAAATTGATTGATATGGTATTCAATTTCTAATATCATGTTATCATTTTCTTTTTCATATCATATACTCACATTTGACCATTAATTTAAATGTAAAATGTTAGAAATTAATGAAAATCTCATATCTACCTTTATTACGTTTCCTTTTACTAGGTTATAGTGACATGATTTTAGTATGTTTGGTCTAAGAGGGGTGATAGTTGGTGATAACCTAATTGAAAATGATATATATTTATTATGTACATGTTTTCTAAGTATCAATGTTTCCAAAAACACTAAAACCTTATGGATTTGGCACAAATAATATAGATATGTAATTAATTTTTCAAATAATAAGATGTAAAATTTATGTATATAATGATTGAGGTGTTGAATATATAGATCAATAATAGATGTTTTACATATCATATGTGTGGAAATAATTATCTTGTTATAGGAATAATTATTTACCTGAAATGTGTTTATAGATTTGGTAATGATGAAGGCTTAAAGATATCTTGGTTATTGAAGGCCTAAATCATAACTTCCTAAGTGTGAATAAGTTGTGTGACTATGGGAATGTGATAAACATTACCACTAAAAACTTTTTCATATAGCTAAATCATAGTGTATTTGTTATAAAATAGAATTTGATAATTAGAAATACCTACCTTGTCAATGGACAAGAGTACAAGTCTTTCTATCAAATAATGATTAAAAAAGTTGTATCATAAATGATTTTTCCATTTTAGAAAAAAATCTGTTAAAGATCTTTTGAATATTTATTGATGATAATATCACCATAACATGTCATGTAATCATGTAGAAACATTAATTTCTTTAAAAAAATGGAATCATTATCTAAATATGTATAATGAATAAGAATAGAAATCTATATTATTTCATGAAGTAGTTTATTTGAAATTTTTTGGAAAGATATCACCCAGGGAAATTAATGGGAAGATGTATTATATTCTTTTCATTAATGATTTTAGAATAATTTAATGTATACTGGCCATCACTCACAAGTGTAAATTATTCAGTTACAATACTCCATATTATATGATAGTAGAAAAAAATTCATCCGTAGAATATTTTTAAATTCCATACTGAAAATGGTACAATTTCACAAATATCCATTTGGAGTATTATCTCTAGAAGTATAGGTGAAGGAACAATATATAAATAGTTATAAATCTTCAATAATATCCTTAAAGATATTATAAAATGGATCACAAACAACATTAAAAAATTATTGTTATATATAATGATATACTATTTATTTTTTGGAATGATGTAGTCATGAAATTTGTTTGTATCTCTAGTAGATAATTATTAAATCCATAAGAATAATAAACTCTACAAGATCTATCAAAATAATAAAATTACACATTGATGTACTTTTAAATATCCAAGAGTATGTTTCTATATATTAATAAGAAGAAACATAAGATTTTTGAGTCTACAAGAGATAAAAAAATTATACTTTTATACTTTGGAATGATAAAAGCTTAAAAATATTTCACTATGTTGATAGAAATAGTCATAAATTAAAATTATGTTACTGTAGATCAATGTTAATAGAGTCTTTAAAAAAAATAATGAGTAGTTTCTCAATAAATGTGAAAAGGAAGTAAATTGATTAGGGGGATAAGGGGATTTGTATAATATTGATAAAGATGATAATAATAAGTATGGAGAATAAATACATGTATCTTTATGAAAATATAATGTGGTATATAGAAATTATAGTAATAATATCATTAGTTCTGAGATAGTTCCAATGTTTAGGGTTAGAATTAATTATCTAAAAAAAATATCATTTTTACCTCATGTCAAGCCAGACTGTTTTATTAAATTTTAATAGGACATGGATTGGTTCCAGGTGTAGAATGAAAATGTTGAACAAATTATAAAAATATTGACAGGAAATATTATCTCAATGAAAAAAAAATTAAATTCCTCTTTAAAAATTATTTGGATTCCATAATAAATAAATTAAGGTAGTATGTGATTTGAAATAATCAATTATTAGTGTGTAAGGGTTACTCTTGAAATGAAAACATTAATATAGATGATATGTTTTCACTCATGGAATGGAGGGATACAACATGAATATTATGATCCATAGTATTGAAAATAAAATTATTTGTCTTCCAAATGGATTTAAAGTAAATGATTCTAAATTTATTTATATATAGAGATCTATACAATAATAATATCGATTATTTTCCTATTTATAATGAACTGGTCTCTATTTATATATGAATAAGGAACCCTATGGGTTGATAGAGTCACTGATATTATGGTATTAGTGCTTAGATCAATACATGATAAATATTTGTTACCATTATAGTAGAGAATATTAAACTTTTCATGTAAACAATTATAGTTATCCTAGGATGGTGGTTCTCATTTATATATATGACAAAATACCTAGTGGATCAAATGATGCAAAATGAATTTTTTTAAGAATATATTATATTTGAGTCAAAATATCTTTGAATAAAAAGTTTATATTTTTCTATGGTAAAGATGTGTTACAAAAAAGAAATGAAACATTCATCTATCTTTCTAAATACAACAAGGCGATTTTTAAAATATATAGAATGAATGATTCCTTGGGGACAATGAATAATGTTGTTATATAGAAGAAGTTTGCAGGTGATAACTATTGACAAGAAAACAATGTCATATAAAACATTAAATTTATTTGGATTTTATTATACTTAGTTCATATAAGAATCCAAATTTTATTTTCATTATTCTAGGTATAATAATATAAAAATAATTCCAAATAAACTCAATTGATAGTTATTAAATGAATATTTAAGTATATAAATGAAATAGATGGCTTTAGATTTCTGTATAATTCATTCTCATAATTGTGGTTGTTATTATATATAAACACTAAATGTTTTTGTTCAGAAAAAGATAGAAGGATAACTGTAACATCCCAAGTAAGTAATGAATAATATATATTTTTATCTATGTCTATTAATGATTAAGATAGTGTTATAGAGGCTTAAAATGAAAATAAATACAATCTTATGCATGGAATACACTAATATTCTTAAAAGATTGTTTTACTGCCTTTTGATGGAAAACCATTTTTGAATCTATCTTTTGACAATTTTATAAAATATGTTTGTCAAAATAAACTTATTCTTTATTATTGGGACATCATAATTTACCTTTTGTGAATTTTTGATATTTTTCTGACAATGTTCATTTTTTAATGAATAGTGAAAAATACTGCATTTTACATCAAAACTGCTTTTTAATCTAATTTATTTATATGATTAGATTATGTTTTGAATTGGTTTTGAAGTGAAATTAGAATATATTTTTACCATTTTATACAATGTTGTTCATTGGAATCAATTTCACTTTGAAATTAGACTTAAACTGGTGTCAATCTTTTGATACTTATTGTTTTGTAAAAACACGCTATTTGATCTGGCAGCGGGAATTAATTATTAAATTAATTAATGTGACTTATATGATTTTAATTTTGTAAAATAGACTTCATTTTTGAATTCGGAACATCAAATATAGCTTACGGTGAATTTTTGGTAATTTTCTGGAAAACTTCAATTTTTGATGAATAGTGAAACCACTAAGTGGTAATCAAGCAAACTGATTTTTCAGTTAAATGAAAGATTACCACTAATGTGTATTGAATTTTGAAAATCCGACATACATGGTTGTCATTAATAAGTAAAATGTGGTTCAATGGGATTAAAATATTTTTTTTGGTGAATAGTAACTTATTATGTTTTTAATCACGATTAGTGGTAATTAGTGTAGTTTAAGGTATAAATAATGCTTTAATAATATGAAATGACCTAGACACATGTCCCAACCTTATTGGTTGTGTCATGGCCGACCATGAAAATCCATGGGTCAACTTGGTTACCCCATGGATCCACTTTGGTTGGGAAATGACATAAATAACTTTTTATTTAATGTAAAAGTAAAAATGACAGAAACATAATATGTTTTACGAAAACAATTTTTACATGGGGTTATAAAGATCATATATTTGATTATAGATATTCATTGGAAAGATAAAAAGATTTCCTACATCATAGTATTTTTTTTATGATTTCTAGACATTAAATAAATTAAATTATTTATGACATAATAATGATGCAGTGATGACATCATTATTTGACGATTTAAATAAAATGGAAAGACAATGTAAAATATATGAACTACACATGGCCAAAACCAATTGGATGAGTGGATTTCTAACCCTTATCACCTTATCCACGAATTATATCAATGTGGGACCTTTTAAAACCGAAACACATTTTCAAATAAAGTAATATTTCTTTACTTTCCAAAAGTGCCCCTCCTCTCCTCTTATAAAAGGCCCCCACCTCTACCTCATTTCACACACTCCTCAAGCCTTTGGCTAGGAAAAACCCTGCCCATTTACTCTCTCCACGTCCCTCTCCTCATCCTAGATGATTCCCTTTTGGCAGAATCCTTTTAAAGGATGCTTTTAGGCTCAAATCAAAAGGAGTTACACTTTTAAAGGTAATTCATTCTCTCATGTTCATTTGTTTTATTTCGCCTCTCCAACCCCCTAAACTCTTTTTATTTACTTATTTTGTAACAACACCAGTATATTCAATATACTATGATGATGTTATAATATTTATTTGATCTACACTCTCACACAACTACATCAAATGGTTAAAGAACATACGGTTTCCGTGGATGGAGAAATTCTGCCTCCCGAAATGATGATTGTTCAATACTCATTTAACACCTTCAAAGGTGGCCATTATGATGTCACTATTTTTATATATGATATATAATATGTTTATGTTTTCCTTAAGATTATGTTTTTTTCATTTTGGTCATACCATTATGGTTTCCTTTATGGGTAAACACGATATCTTCATTTTAGGAAGTGCGGACTACCGCCCCCTAAAAGTGATTTGATTCGTTAATACCATATGTGGGATGTGTAAAGGATAAAGTTAATGATATTATATATGTTATTACACTGGAATTATAATATACTCTTATATCATTATGATTCCATTCCAGAAAATATGAAATAGAAATGGATGTAGCGTTCATGCATACGTACGACTTACCGTCTCCATGAACGGTGCATTTCATTTCTTACCTCTAAATGTGATGTAATATTATAAATACATGTATATGATGAATTTATATGATATATATGTTATCCAAATCATTAATATCATTCTGGATATAACGAACCTATGACCAAATTAACAACATGTAAGTGTAAGAAGTCTATTTTTGACTTAAGAACCAAATACCGACAAAATGAACATTATTATCTTAAATGATTACATGATGTTCATAACATGGTATAAAAGGAATAATGAACTTGAAAAGATTCATAAGAAAGTAGAGATTAACTCAAGATTATTATATAGGAGATTAAAGAAGGGTCTGGTCAAGTCGGATATGAGGTATGGGACTTCGTCTCAATCTCATTTCGTTGAGGCATATTTTATTTTATACACAACTTTCTTTTATATGGTGTATAAACCCCTTTGACTTTTATGTTTATTCAAAAGGAATCTTTTTATACAAAGCGTTTACTAAATGAAAAAAAGGAATGTTTTTGTCGTACGTATGTGGCGACAACGACTTCTCCGCCGTCGTGACCGTTATTTGAGTTTCGGCTTCCTCTACAAGCCATACCTTTTTTTAAAACGAAAAATAAATACCATTTTTTACTTTGGTATTGAAAATGGTTTTCATAATGTTTTTATTATATCAATGTTTTGTATTGATATATCGTGATTGAAATGTGGAAGTTTTATGTTTCCTTTATGCATGTTTTATGTGATATGATTATGTTATGGTTTTGGGCATTATTATGAAGACGGGTGGTTCCGTGATAAACTAAGGGCGGGTGAGCCCGTTATAGCTCTCCAATGCATTGGGTAATGCAAAGGAGTGAAACGTTAAGGTTTCTCCGAAGAGATTTAGGGAATATACTATTATGGGTATTCCAAACGTAACCAAGAGGGTTACTCCCTATGCAAGAATGTTATGAATGCCACAAGTTACCTTTATGTCTTATGATTTCTATGATTTATTCATGATTTTATGATGTATGTTATAGTGCCTATGTTTTATGGGTAAAGTATGATTTCATTCTTATGTATATATGAACTCATGTTTCCTTTCCATGTTTTTTTTATAACCCATACTGAGTTTTTATGCTCATCCCAAGTTTTTGAAATGTTTTTCACAGGTCAAGGGAAAGTTACATGATAAGATGATAGAGTCAAGGACGTGTCAAGAAATAATCCATGTTTTATTTTAAATGTGTTTCCATTGATGGGAATGAAGAATACTATCTTTATGAAACCACCTTGTTTATATGTGGAATGTAATGCAAGTTTTATGATCTAATTCTCTAAAACTCTAAACCCGAAAAGATCCTCAATGTGTAATCTTGTAATTACTCAAGATTAAGTAAGGATTAAGGCTGGGGCCTTATAGTTGGTATCAAAGGTCGGTTTAGATAACTTGAGGAGTTAGAATTCTTTTAAATGATTATCCAAAAAAAATTTCATTGAAATGATATAGCATTTGAAGATTACCATGTTGCATCATCTAAGACATGTTTGTTCAGAATGGTTTTCCGCAGAGGAAACAGGGAATCAGTGCTAGGAAGTCATACAGAAGGAAATAACCTTCCGAATCAGCATCCAGAAATGGTCGGAATTGGAACTGAATAGTTTGTTGCTGTTATGGCGCAGTTGACTCAAGCGATAAACGGTTGTGGTATCCATGCACGAGATCATCCAGATCAACCGCAAATGAACATGTCAGTGGTGGAACATTTCATGAGGCAACATCCACCATCATTCAGAGGATCATCTGACCCTATGCTAGCTGAAGGGTGGATTAAAGCACTGGAGAAGATTTTTGATGTCATGGGGTGTTCATACAATCAAAAGGTTAGTCTTGCTATTTACCGTTTAGAGGGTGAAGCAGATCAGTGGTGGTCTATGGTTAAAAATATCAGGGATGCCGATGAGATTGATGCTCTTGACTGGGATGAATTCAAGGGTATGTTTCTTGAGAAGTATTTTCCTAAGGCTGTTCGACTTAGGATGGAAAAGAAATTCTTGGAATTGAGTCAAGAGGAAGACTCAGTGGCTGCTTATGAAGAAAGGTTCACTCGATTGGCAAGGTATGCTCTAAATTTTATTCGAGACCTTGATAGTAAAATCAATCGTTTTTACTCAGGATTAAAGCCAAAATATTGAAGGGCATTAGCTTCTCGTGAGTTTAAAAGTTATGAAAAGCTTGTTCGATGTGCTGATAAGGTGGAAATGGAGTTTGTTGATGACCAAGTTTTCTATAACAACCAGCAGAAGAATAGGCCGAGGTGGCAGGAGAAAGGTAAGAATTCTTCAAAAAAGTCTGATGGTAAGAGAACTAAGTTTCCAGTTTGTGATAAACGTTGGAAAAGGCATGCTGGGGAATGTCTTCTGAATTCTGGGAAGTGCTACCGATGGGGTAAGATGGGACATAAGGCTCGTGATTGCACTGAAAAGGATCAAGGTGAAGGTAAGAACAAATTTGATTTACAGTTAGTGAAATGTTATAAGTGCAATGAGATTGGTCACTATGAAAATGAGTGTCCGACAAGGAGCTTGAGTGAGGGGAAGCAGTTAGACTACAAGCAGAAAGGGGTGGTGAAATCCTTTGCAACTACTTCAGCAGATGTCGGGCCATCAAATGAAGTGGTATCAGGTACTTTGTTTGTTTTTTCAGATTATGCCAGTGTGTTGTTTGATTCGGGGTCTACACATTCTTTCATCTCTGAAACCTTTTCTAGTAAAATGGGAATACCATCTCAAGAAATGACTCTTGAACTTTTGGTAAAAACACCTGGGGGGAATGTTGAGGAAAAATGAATTTATAAGAATCTTCCTATCCTTATCTGTGGAAATAACCTACTTGCAAACCTTATTGTTTTACCTCTAGTAGAGTTTGATGTTATCCTGGGTATGGATTGGCTCTCTATTTACCATGCTAAGATTGACTGTAGATCTAAAGAAGTTTCTTTTCAGAAAGAATTTCAGTTTGTTTACAAGAATGAACCCTTACTTTTGATAACATATCAAGAGGCCGAGAAACTTGTAAAAGATGGAAATGAATGTTACCTTGCACACGTCGTTGAAAATAAAGGAACTGTTCAGATTAATGACGTGCCAGTGGTAAATGAGTATCCTGATATTTTTTCTGATGAGTTTCCTGGAATAATACCAGATCGGGAAGTTGAGTTTACTGTTGACTTAGTTTTTGATGCTAATCCAATATCAAAACCCCCTTATCGAATGGAACAAATTGAACTTTTAGAGTTGAAGGAGCAATTGAAAGATTTATTAGAGAAAGGTTTCATTAGACCTAGAACATCACCATGGGGTGCTCCTGTTTTATTTGTTAAAAAGAAAGATGGTTCTATGAGACTTTGCGTTGATTATAGAGCCTTGAATAATATCACTGTTAAGAACAAATATCCTTTGCATCATATCGATGATTTGTTTGATCAGCTCTAGGGAGCTCAGTTTTTTTTTCAAAGATTGACTTGAGATTGGGGTACCATCAGCTGAAGGTAAAGGAGGCAGATATTCCGAAGACCGCGTTCTGTACAAGATATGGCCATTATGAATTTGTAGTAATGCCTTTTGGGCTAACCAATGCACCTGCTGTATTCATGGACTTAATGAATAGAATATTCCATGAGTTCTTGGATAAGTTTGTGGTGGTTTTCATTGATGATATTTTGGTGTTTTCTAAAAGTAAAGAGGAGCATGAAAGACATTTAAGGGTTATCTTGCAAACCTTAAAAGAAAAGAAACTGTATGGGAAATTCGGCAAATGTGAGTTTTGGTTGCAACAAATTTCTTTCCTTGGTCACATTGTTTCTAAAGATAGAATAACTGTTGATCCTGCAAAAACAAAAGTTGTGGAAGAATGGCCAAGACCCACAAATGTAACCGAGATTCGTAGGTTCCTTGGTTAGGCGGGCTATTACTGAAGATTTGTTAGAAATTTTTCACGGTTATCTAGTCCAATGACTAAGCTAACTCTGAAGGGTGTTAAGTTTATCTGGACAAAAGAATGTGATGATTGTTTTCAGGAATTGAAAAGAAGATTGGTGAATGCTCCAGTTTTGACACTACCTTCCAGGAATGGTGAGTTTGTTATATACAGTGATGCTTCATTGAAAGGAATTGGTTGCGTCCTAATGCAGAATGATCAGGTAATTGCTTATGCTTCACGACAGTTGAATACTCATGAGGTAAATTACCCTACACATGATTTGGAATTAGTTGTTGTTGTTTTTGCTTTAAAAATTTGGAGGCATCATTTGTATGGAGTAATGTGTGAAATATATACCGATCACAAAAGTTTAAAGTATATATTCACTCAGAAAGAGTTAAACATGAGACAAAGGAGATGGCTGGAATTAATCAAGGATTATGATTGTACAATTCATTACCATCCGGGAAAAGCAAATAAAGTGGATGATGCTTTGAGTCGAAAAAGTAATGCTTCATTAACAATGTTGCGTTTGGAACGTGATACTTTGGTTAACGATTTGATGAAATTTGGCATAGAAGTTGTTGGTGCAGGAAGTCCTTCTGTTTTGTTTCAGGTATCAGTAAGATCATCTCTATCAGATAGAATCAAGCAAGCCCAGAAGCAAGACAGTGAGTTGCAGAAAAAGGTAGAGTTGGTTCAGAAAGGTAAGTTGCCTGAATTCAACATTGATAATGTTTGTGTTTTGAGATTTGGGAAGAGACTGTGTGTGCCTTGTGATTCACAGTTGAAGAGAGAGTTGTTATGTGAAGCTCATAGTTCTCCTTTTTCAGTTCATCCGGGCAGTACTAAGATGTATAGAGATCTGCGGGATTATTACTGGTGGGATGGAATGAAAAGAGATATTGCTGATTTTACTGTGAAGTGTTTGACTTGTCAGCAGGTTAAAGCAGAGTGGCAGTTACTGAAAGGGATGCTTCATCCATTACCAGTTCCAGAGTGGAAATGGGAGAATATATCCATGGACTTTGTTGTTGGATTACCGAAGACATCTTGAGGTAATAATGCAATCTGGGTAATTGTTGATCGCTTGACCAAATCTGCTCATTTCCTTGCTATACGAGATACTTTCTCTCTTGATCAACTTTCCCATTTGTATCTTAAAGAGATAGTCAGGTTACATGGAGTTACTCTCTCCATTGTATCGTATCGTGATCCCAGGTTTACTTCTAACTTTTGGAAAGGCCTTCAAAAGTCGTTGGGTACTGAATTAAATTTTAGAACAGCTTTTCATCCTCAATCAGATGGGCAGTCAGAACGAACAATTCAGACATTGGAGGATATTCTATGATCTTGTTCTATGGATTATCAGGGAAGTTGGGACCAACATCTTTCTTTGGTTGAGTTTTCATATAATAACAGTTTTTATTCCAGTATACAGATGGCACCATTTCAGGCATTATATGGGAAGCGGTGTCGAACTCCAGCTTTCTGGGATGAAGTGGGTGAAAGGAAGTTGATGGGACCAGAATTGGTAGAAGAGATGGCAGAAAAAGTTCAACTGATTCAAAAACACATGAGAACAGCTCAGAGCAAGCATAAGAGTTATGCGGATAACCGGAGGAAGGATCTATGTTTCGAGGTAGGTGATCATGTTTTTCTCAAGGTTTCTCCTTGGAAAAGTGTGATGAGATTTGGTAAGAAAGGGAAGTTGATTCCAAGGTTCATTGGACCATACGAAATTCTGGTGAGAGTTGGATCAGTTTCATACCGAGTGGCTTTACCTCCAAGTTTATCTCAGGTACACAATGTTTTTCACATTTCGATGTTGAGAAAGTATATGGCAGATCCATCTCATGTTTTGAGTCCAGAGGTAGTTCAGCTGGAAGAGAACCTATCTTATGAGGAACAACCGGTCCAAATTTTTGACCACATGGAGCAAGTGTTACGGAATAAGATGATTCACCAGGTAAAGGTTTTATGAAAAAACCACATGATTGAAGAGGTAACATGGAAATCTGAAAATGCAATGAGGGATAAGTACCCCCATTTATTCGATAAGTAAATAAATTGCGGGGACACAATTTTCTAAAGGGGGGAAGGATGTAACATCCCATGTAAGTAATGAATAATATATATTTTTATCTATGTCTATTAATGATTAAGATAGTGTTATAGAGGCTTAAAATGAAAATAAATACAATCTTATGCATGGAATACACTAATATTCTTAAAAGATTGTTTTACTGCCTTTTGATGGAAAACCATTTTTGAATCTATCTTTTGACAATTTTATAAACTATGTTTGTCAAAATAAACTTCTTCTTTATAATTGGGACATCATAATTTACCTTGTGTGAATTTTTGGTATTTTTCTGACAATGTTCATTTTTTAATGAATAGTGAAAAATACTACATTTTACATCAAAACTGCATTTTAATCTAATTTATTTATATGATTAGATTATGTTTTGAATCGGTTTTTTAGTGAAATTAGAATATATTTTTACCATTTTATCCAATGGTGGTCATTGGAATCAATTTCACTTTGAAATTAGACTTAAACTGGTGTCAATCTTTTGATACTTATTGTTTTTCAAAAACACGCTATTTGCTCTGGCGGTGGGAATTAATTATTAAATAAATTAATGTGACTTATATGATTTTAATTTTGTAAAATAGACTTCATTTTGGAATTCGGAACATCAAATATAGCTTACGGTGAATTTTTGGTAATTTTTTGAAAAACTTCAATTTTTGATGAATAGTGAAACCACTAAGTGGTAATCAAGCAAACTGATTTTTCAGTTAAATGAATGTTTACCACAAATGTGTATTGAATTTTTTAAATCCGACATACATGGTTGTCATTAAGAAGTAAAATGTGGTTCAATGGGATTAAAATATTTTTTTTGGTGAATAGTAACTTATTAAGTTTTTAATCGCGATTAGTGGTAATTAGTGTAGTTTAAGGTATAAATAATGCTTTAATAATATGAAATGACCTAGAAACATGTCCCAACCTTATTGGTTGTGTAATTTCTGACCAAGAAAAGCCATGGGTCAACTTGGGGACCCCATGGATCCACTTTGATTGGGAAATGACATAAATAACTTATTATTTAATGTAAAAGTAAAAATGACACAAACATAATAATTTTTACGAAAACAATTTTTACATGGGGTTATAAAGATCAGATATTTGATTATAAATATTAATTGGAAAGCTAAAAATATTTCCTACATCATATTATTTTTTTTATGATTTCTAGACATTATATAAATTAAATTATTTATGAAATAATAATGATGCAGCGATGACATCATTATTTGACGATTTAAATAAAATGGAAAGACAATGTAAAATCTATGAACTACACATGGCCAAAACCAATTGGATGAGTGTATTTCTAATCCTTATCACCTTATCCACGAATTATATCGATTTGGGACCTTTTAAAACCGAAACACATTTTCAAATAAAGTAATATTTCTTTACTTTCCAAAAGTGCCCCTCCTCTCCTCTTATAAAAGGCCCCCACCTCTACCTCATTTCACACACTCCTCAAGCCTTTGGCTCGGCAAAAACCTGCCCATTTACTCTCTCCACATCCCCCTCCTCATACTAGAGGATTCCCTTTGGGAAGAATCCTTTTAAAGGATGCTTTTAGGCTCAAATCAAAAGGAGTTACACTTTTAAAGGTAATTCATTCTCTCATGTTCATTTGTTTTATTTCGCTTCTCCAACCCCCTAAACTCTTTTTATTTACTTATTTTGTAACAACAACAGTATCTTCAATATACTAGGATGTTGTTATAATATTTATTTGATCTACACTCTCACACAACTACATCAAATGGTTAAAGAACATACGGTTTCTGTGGATGGCGAAATTCTGCCTCCCGAAACAATGATTGTTCAATACTCATTTAACACCTTCAAAGGTGGCCATTATGATGTCACTATTTTTATATATGATATATAATATGTTTATGTTTTCCTTAAGATTCTGTTTTTTTTCATTTTGGGCATACCTTTATGGTTTCTTTTATGGGTAAACACGATATCTTCATTTTAGGAAGTGCGGACTACCGCCCCCTGAAAGTGATTTGATTCGTTAATACCATATGTGGGATGTGTAAAGGATAAAGTTAATGATATTATATATGTTATTACACTGGAATTATAATATACTCTTATATCATTATGATTCCATTCCAGAAAATATGAAATAGAAATGGAAGTAGCGTTCATGCGTACGTACGGCTTACCGTCTCCATGAATGGTGCATTTCATTTCTTACCTCTAAATGTGATGTAATATTATAAATACATGTATATGATGTATTTATATGATATATATGTTATCCAAATCATTAATATCATTCTGGATATAACGAACCTATGACCAAATTAACAACATGTAAGTGTAAGAAGTCTATTTTTGACTTAAGAACCAAATACCGACAAAATGAACATTATTAACTTAACTGATTACATGATGTTCATAACATGGTATAAAAGGAATAATGAACATGAAAAGATTCATAAGAAAGTAGAGATTAACTCAAGTTTATTATTCAGGAGATTAAAGAACGGTCGGGTCAAGTCGGATACGAGGTATGGGACTTCGTCTCAATCTCCTTTCGTTGAGGCATATTTTATTTTGTACACAACTTTCTTTTATACGGTGTGTAAACCCCTTTGACTTTTACATTTATTCAAAAGGAATCGTTTTATACGAAGCGTTTACTAAACGAAAAAATGGAATGTTTTTGTCATACGTATGCGGCGACAACGACTTCTCCGCTGTCGTGACCGTTATTTGAGTTTCGGCTTCCTCTACAAGCCATACCTTTTTTTAAAACGAAAAATAAATACCATGTTTTACTTTGGTATTGAAAATGGTTTTCATAATGTTTTTATTATATCAATGTTTTGTATTGATATATCGTGATTGAAATGTGGAAGTTTTATGTTTCCTTTATGCATGTTTTATGTGATATGATTATGTTATGGTTCTTGGGCATTATTATGAAGACAGGTGGTTCCGTGATAAACTAAGGGCGGGTGAGCCCGTTATAGCTCTCCAATGCATTGGGTAACGCGAAGGAGTGAAACGATAAGGTTTCTCCGAAGAGATTTAGGGAATATACTATTATGGGTATTCCAAACGTAACCAAGAGGGTTACTCCCTACGCAAGAATGTTATGAATGCCTCAAGTTACCTTTATGTCTTATGATTTCTATGATTTATTCATGATTTTATGATGTATGTTAAAGTGCCTATGTTTTATGGGTTAAGTATGATTTCATTCTTATGTATATATGAACTCATGTTTCCTTTCCATGTTTTTTTTATAACCCATACTGAGTTTTTATGCTCACCCCAAGTTTTTGAAATGTTTTTCACAGGTCAAGGGAAAGGTACATGATAAGATGATAGAGTCAAGGATGTGTCAAGAAATAATCCATGTATTATTTTAAATGTGTTTCCATTGATGGGAATGAAGAATACTATCTTTATGTAACCACTTTGTTTATATGTGGAATGTAATGCAAGTTTTATGATCTAATTCTCTAAAACTCTAAACCCGAAAAGATCCTCAATGTGTAATATTGTAATAACTCAAGATTAAGTAAGGATTAAGGTTGGGGCCTTATAATAACACATAGTAGTGGATTTAATCTTGGTCTATTGTGAGAATCTTGGGATAGAATGAAATGGGGAAACATTTCTCTAACAATATAATAAGTTATATAAATTTTGGATATAAAATATTTCATTTAATTAATCTGGATAATTTAGAACATTAAAGACATGGGCTTCAAGTGGTATTAATCATTTAAAATATACAGTCCATCACTCAATTAAAATATCACCTTGAAAAAATGTATTTCATTATCAATGAAGAATTGGCCAAGGGTTGGTGAGTTTTGAATATTATTAAAATGATTTCAAGATTATTTTTTCAGGAAAAATATTTTATATATTGAAATGTTTGAATTGGATTTGATGTCACTTGATGTTAATTATTCTCAAGACACATAAAAAATACTGATGTGAAAACCCTCCTCCACACAGTACGTTATAAATTTCTTCATATGGGGATAACTATTTATTTTCCACTATAAATTAATAAGGATTGACCTTTGGCTTTGTTAAAATATAGAAATATTCCTTCACAAAAAATGATTTATTTTCAAAAACCCACTATATAAGAGAGTCAACTAATTCATGGATAGATATTTTTAATGTAAAATCATATTTAGAGTGGACATTAAGAGATTGATGTAGGTGATTTTAATTTTGTTATTTTATCATTTCAAACAAATCATGGATGTTGTGAAATAATTTCCTTTAAGTTCATGATGAATGAATATTCAAATTTAAGTGTAGGATGCGATCTTCAGGTCTAACTATGATTCAACAAATGGAATCATTAAATAATAAGAATTTATAAATAAGTGATTCTATGGAAAAATATTCATCTAATGATTTTATCCCACGCTGACATCGACTCATGTGGGCTTAGATATTATGTTGTGTATAACATTGATCACCACATGGTGTCACTGAATATGCATATTAATTAAAGAATAAAGGGGTGTTAATGTTTTGAAAACAAAATGTTTTATGTGATTTGGATATTATATCACTAACCCTAAATGAGGACCTTTTTTGGAATAAAATAATCCAGGTGACATTTTAGAAATTTTTTAGGTTGTTGTATATGTTGAATTTTTTTTGATAAAGTTAAAATACATATTTTTACAAAATAAGGTTAATAAGATTATTCTAGAGAAATTTATAGTTGTATAGTGATATTAAATAAAATAAGAAAATGTTGTATTTCCATGGTGAAATCATAAATACCACAAATGGAGCTCACTATAGCCATTTTATGTAGTAATTACATGGATTAGATAAAAATAGAGGTCTATAATATTTGTGATGTAGGTATAAAATCACAACGAATTTTCATGGTGTGATAACTGTTGAGAGATCAAGGTGACGATGCTTCATTGTTTTCTCATTATTTATTTTGTTATAGTAAAATTACCATATTAATGTAATTGTATCTTGCAGTACATGATACATTAAATGAGAATCACTATAGAGAATGGATTTCATGAATTAATTAATAGTAACATCCTGATTAGTCATTATAATTAATTAATTATCTAATATAACGTTATCCTAATCTTATAATTATGAAGAGAGATAATTATATCAGAGGATAAAAACTCAGTATTCCACAAAGTTATAACAGAGTTCATGATCCACAATTTCCATGATGTGTGGTAGTTGGAGAAGTACATAGAGGATAACTATGGGTTTCAAATAAGGGTTGTTTTCATAGAGGTGTAATTTGATAAGATATTATATGAGGTTTGTTAGAAGAGTTTAGCTATGTAAGGTAGTTCATGAAGTATGTTCATGAAGGAGGATCATATAGGAATCATATTCTGAAGGATATCTCAAATAAATAGTAAATGGTGTACATTATCCAATGATAATAGTAAAAGGAAGAGAGGTCCATAAAAATTAATAGTATATGAATTAATTTTATGTAGAGTGGGAGTTATATAGGAAAACAATATTTTATCCCTTAGATGAAAATTGAAATTCATTCCACATCAATTAATGATTCAACCAATTCATAATAGATATAGGTTATTTGAATAATTTTTAAGAGGAGAACTAAATTCATGTCAGTTGAGAAGACATTGAGTTCTCAAGTTTTAATGTTTATAAGGATATAGGGATAACGAGAGTCTTTGTTCATTATAAATTGTGAATCCATTACTAATTTTTGAAAATTTGGAATTCTTCATTGTATAATCCTTATATTTGATCAGTTAGGGTAAAAAAAATTAAAATTGATGTGTCTCTTTCCTACTACTGTAATGCCTCACCCAGCCAGGTGGGCCAAGCCTTACCTATAGCCCAGTTGGCCAGAAATGATGGTTCAGTCCTAGGTTAGACTAGACCTAGAACCAACCAACCCATGTTTCATAAAATATCCCTCTAAAATTTGAACAAAATGTCTGTTTGATGATATATCTATGGTTTTGGGAAACCTTGCAATGAGAAGGCCCATTTGATATACTCTACATGAGTTTTTGAGGAATTAAGAGGATGAAAGATTTGGTTTGAAGAGAAGGAACTCTCGGTATGTGAAAACAATAGGTATAGAAGGAATGATTCTTAAGATGAGATCATGTGAATGTTAATCCCTAGATGACTCAAGGTCTAGGAAATTCTTGTCCCTCTGTATTGATAGAGAAGGTACTCCACATGTTTTGGGTGAAGCTTCATTTTCCATTGGATAATTTCTTTCGATAGTGTTACTCCCCTTTAGGATTATGTAGCAGCATCTTAGATATGTTATTAACAGAAGATTTAGTACTCCCCTACCATTTCAGGGAGTGGATTCATTATCCATAGATTCAGTACTCGCCTATTGGACAAGGGCATGAGTACTCCATATCTAAGTCATTTTGAGTCAGTAATCCCCTACCGGTTATGGGTCAGGTCCTCTATAGTAGGAGGCACTAGTCCTCTTCCATTCCAGGGTGAAAGTCATCCTTAAACACTACAACAACAGAGTTGGTACTCCCTACTGTGCTAGGGAGCAGGTCATATAGCCTAGGCTCAGTACTCCCCAGACATACTAGGGTGTGGGTTACCCATAGAGAAAAATCTTATTGAGTCAGTACACCTCTATATTACCAGGGTGTGGTTCCTCTTGTCATTGTGTGGTAGTCACCAACTAGGATGGGTGAAAATCCTCAATATATAGCGTTTTACTCCATTATCGATTTACAGTATGTCTCCTTCATGAGTAGTAAGCCCTTATAGTACCTAGGTCCAGGTCCTGTATGCTTGAACAGATAGAGTCCATACCCCCATATTATACTAGGGGGAGTGTCCTCTAGTAACTGAGTAGTACTCCCATGAAAATTTAGCGTTTGGGTCCTTCATGAGTAGTACTCCCCTATTGTACCCAGGTGCAGTACCTACACACATGAGCTGACAAAGTCATTACTTCCCAGTCGTTATAGGCCGTGGGTCCTCTACTCATGGAGTATTACTCCCTACTATTTATAGTGTAGGTCCTCGATTGGATATGGAGCTCCCTCGGCTGTCAGACAATGTATCATGGAGTGGGAACATCCACTTAATGAGAATGATGCCTGGATAGAATCTTGTTCACCCTTGATAGAATGAGGTGCAATATACTCAATATATGAGAAACAAATGTTTCACGATATGATTAGAAGCATGCCTCCCTCTTATGTGTACTGTGGTCAGGACATGCCTATCCACATGGGATTCCTTGGTCTTTCATTGGGCGAAATGGAGATGAATGAACCTCCGATTTTGGGAACTATTGGTCGATTGGGTAGAATGTACACTATGGAGTGTATCTATTAGATAGGTTCTATCAGGGATGGCGTGCTCGTGGAGTGTGTACTCCTGGTTATTGTTTTATGGATTGAGCCTTATGTGATAATATTGGTACTGTCTTTAGGGATGAAACTTATTCTCATTAGTGTTCGAGATTACTATATCACGATGTTCATAGTATATGTATGGGCATATACCAGACTAGATCTGATGGTGCATTCTTTTGTGGTTTACCACTAGTGTTTTACCTTTGTCGTTTCGGGGTCCCCTACTGAGTATAATTTTACTCGCCCATTCATACTTTTATCTCGCATATTCCAGGACTTTTTTAGATGAAAAAAGCATTGATGGATTCCTGGGAGGACTAAGAACTAGTGGTATTCAGTGAGACCAGACATACGGGGTGTATTTCTAAAGCTTCCGGCATATACCCTTCACCTATCCTTCTAGCAGGATTCCCAGTGGACAAGCTTAAGGGACTTGGATTTCTAATTTTGTTCTATTTTTATTATGGTGGGATCGTATACTGGTTTAGGTTTCTACTATATACTCAAAATTCTCTTGAAATTTTATTGTGTATTACTTAGTGGTTGCATGCTACGTTTTACATTTCCTTCCCTTTTATTGATGTGGTTGTGTGTGTGTGTGTGTGTGTGTGTCTATGTGTGCATATAAAAAACTCATTTAAATACCTCCCACTTGTGTAATAAATCTTTCTTCGCTAGTCCCTTACCCCTGGCCTTTGGGAGGGAGGCTTTAGGAAGTTACCACATTGGCCACAGTGGACGGGTCATGAAAATTGGTATCAGAGCTGGCCAGTTCTCCCTCAAAGATAGGGGATATGTTATTTTTTTGGTTTTGGGAAATGGTGTTATGTGTTTCATGTTTTGATATTAGTCCAATGACTCTAGTGTTGGTGTGGTGGCCAGTGTATCCATACACCATGACTCTCAACACCTATCTTCTGACTCGGTACACAAAAACACTAGTTGTAGGTGAATAAAGGGTACATGCATCATGGGGGAATGATTTTTCTATACACGTCCCCCTCAAGTCAACTCTACAGATATACTCATTAATCGTGGTTCATATTGATAAATATTAGTATTAAACCACAATTGAAGCTACATAGGAATCTACAAAGTGATCATAATGATGATCCACCCCAAGTGGAGGATTGAGTGAAGGTCCCTGAATTTGTGGCATTTTCTCAGGGTGGTTCACTAGGTACATATCCACCCATTTATCTGAAATTTCAACTAGTGCTACTAGTAGGGGATACACATAGGCTGAGTGTTCTAGATGAGTTACAGAGGTATACACCTCCTTGGTTCTGAGGCGAGATATATCCCTAGGTGGCTGAGGATTGGATTTAGGTGGTTACACAAGTTTATCGTCTTGGGAGGACGCCTCTCGACCAGATGGTGATCACAGTAGTGAACCTTATTTTGGGATCAGGGGGGAGATGTTCGTGCATGAACATCCATATGCACAATATGGAAACCCTCACTAGGATTGAATATGAGTACATTTTAGGGAGGAGTTATTTTCGGTCACATTATGCTTTGTGGGTATACAGGAGATGTTACACCTACGGCTGGGAGGCATAATGGTAGAAGGGTACACAACATGATTCCTCGATTGTTCTTGCTACTCAATAGATATTTTGTGGGACCCTTACATTAAGGCCTGAACCTTTAACCATGGAATATGCAAGGAGATCAGGGAAACAGTTATACCCCTTAGCATTCCGATGTATGCTGGGGTGCTGGAGTGATCTGTGGTGTCTGAGAGCTACCTAGTGAAGCAGCAGATGAATGTGATCTACACTAGAAGTTAGGAGGTAGAGAATTCTGCTAGAGATACTAGTGGACATGCGACATGATCTCTATGTAGGAGGCATACACATGCCCGAGCATAAACACATGGGTCTATGGCGCATGATAAGTGCCAAATAGAAGATCAGTCATAATATATGACGTTTTAATCTTGAAATGGCCATTGGAATCTCTATAAATATTTTTCAACCAACTGTTCCATTGAGAGGGAGCTATAGTATTACCCTCCTTGGTAGTGACAACACTTGGAGCATGTAGTTTTTCAAGATAGAGGGAAAGGTGGAGGATTTGGATGCTTAGAAAGAGGTGGAAGGTAGGTTTCATCTTTTCCACCACCACCCCAAGTGGTCCATGCCAGGATCGAGGAGCTGGAGGAATTGTGTGATGAATGTTGCATGTGATCATGGATTATGACCAAAAAGCACAAAAATAAATTTGAGGTATGAACTGTGTCTTTTCTTTTGGATTCCTTTTTAAATAGACACAACTCCTAGCCATCCACCATTTTTTAAGGAGTTTTGTTTAGGACATCGAGGATATAGTTGGACTATGTAATTTACCATTATGGATTGAGACTCATTTTGGAAGATACCAGTTGATCACACAATTGTATTAATAGCGTGCCTTGACTCTTGGGTGTGGGAATTTTTGTAGCGATCTCATAGAAATGACATCAAGGACTAGATACATTATTCTGGCAATGGAATACTACTGTTCATAACTGGATTGATGATGTTATGAAAAGGATGAAGTGTCTCTATGATGGTAAAAAGGATATTCCCTTATGGTGAAAGGGAAACCCAGGTAGCACATTGCAGACTCTCACAAAGAATTTTGTTTTCAATGTTTCCATGGTGGCTGAGTTAGACCCCATGATGTTTATGCCATATGAAATGGATGTTTACCATCCACACTAAGTTGAGATTCCCATAGTAGGTGAGGTAGTGTTCTATTTTCGGCCAGTTGTGCGGCTTCGGGAGCTTATAGACAGAGGGCCAAGAAATACCCAATGTTCGCTCGTGGACATCCTTGATTCATTCATAAATACCACTACATGTTATGAGTCAATTTTGAATGAAAAGGTTTTTGTTGAGGCATTAGCTGAGTTCATCTATGGGGGACGTGAACTGTGGGTTTCTGTTTGTATGTACATTTTTATAGTGTGGGGGTGATACTCTAGACCCGATAACTAAAAATGTATATGAGTGCTTAGTAATTTTCACACATGTAACAACTAAATAGATATGAACTGTTGTTTCATTATATTGACCTAGTAGATGCTTTACATGAATGTGATCGATCATGTTGGTTGTCACGACCCGCCCTCGGGGTCCGTGCCGTGACTACCCCAAGCCCGCCTTCCATAGGCCAGGGGCTGGCGACTAGCACCAAGGCGTAAATCCCAGAAAAAGGGAAGGCATTGCCTTGTAAGGTAAACAAACACCACAAAGTAAGCAAGCGGAAGTAAAACACTAAGTGCAAAAAGAAGAGCTGAAAAGTAAAAAGGGGCCGGAAATACAAGCCCAACTGTAAAGTACAACTCGAAAGGGAAAACTGCGACTGAAAAGTAAAGCTGCTACGCTGAGATGTCCACTGGAAATCCCACCTGAAGGGTGGGTATAGATAGCTCCTCTGCTCCTCGGGTCCCGCCATCCGCTCCGAGTATGTTCCGCCCGGTGGTCCTCCTCCGGGTACCGCCTTGTCGTACAGTCCACCTCCAGGTACCGTCCAGACCTCGAACCTTCGGCTTCTGTCAGCACTGTCCGTCGTCTGCAACCAACACAACGAGGTGCGGGCATAGCCCGTGCAGGGGTGAGTACAACGATACTCAGTAGGGACCCCGAGACCCTCAAGGTCTCACTAAAACCAACAAGGATTAACACAAGAAGATCTCAACAGATAAACTCTACTTAGGTATATGCCCATACATATACCTAAGTAATCAAGTAACCCATCTCAATCATGAGGAAACACAAGGATTGTGAAAACGACGGATAACCACTACCCGGGTATATGCCCATACATATACCAAAGTTAGCAAGTGACCCATCTCAATCATGAGGTAAACACAAGGTCAAAAGTCTCAGCTCAAACCAGGATTTTCATTATCGAAACCGTAACTGCTGAAGAGCTCCGTCTCTAGAGTGTACAGTGGTCCTATCACGACTCCGAGATACTGCTCACTAACCTAAGACTGCTGAAGTACTCCTCCTGTCGAGTACTGCGGGCCAGCCACCCAAACACAGTAGTGCTTCCCGCCGAGGTATGTCACCCAAACTCCGAAGTGCACACCCCCTAGTAGCCTGCTGAGGTACTCTCCGGACGAGCACCGCGGGTCTGCACTGTCACACAGGTAGTGCTCCGTCCGCCATGGGTCTGCACCTCTGAAGGTAGTGCTCCGTCCACTGGGCTAGTCGACTCACTCCAAGTCGAGTCGGTCAAGCAGTCGTCAGGTCTCAGCCAGCTACACGGTCTCCGTACATCGCACGCTCGTCACTGGGAGGATCCGCTCCACGAGCTACAGGTCGATACTCCAAGTATCTCAAAGTTCCACGAAGAAGTGTCTCAAAGGTCCGTCTCGTCACAGGGGTCTCAACGCAACAGACGGCGCGTCGATCGGACGCCAGGTCTGTGAGTTATTAGCCTATTCGTCCCAGGGGCCCGGTTGGTTTCGTGAGCGAAACCAATCCCGGCCGTATCACAACTGTACCCCGAACTCCCATAGGGTATACTCAAAGGGACCGTTACTCAACGTAACCACTAACGCCGCTGACGGCTCGTCAAGCGGACGTCCTGTCTGAAAGATATCAGCTTTCCCGTTCCAGGGGCCCGGTTGGATTTCGGGTACAATCCAACCCGGCCATACTCCGACTGTATCCAAAACTCGGGCGGAGTATGTCAAAAGTTCCGTCTCATCAAAAGGAAGTCAAAGAAACAGACGGCGCGTCAATCGGACGCCTGGTCTGTGAGTTATTGGCATTTTCGTCTCCGGGGCCCGGTTGGTTTTTAAGGCAAAACCAACCCGACCGTACTCCACCTGCGTCCAAACCTCGGGCGGAGTATGCCAAAAGATCCGTCTCACTAAGAGGAACATTACGCGACTGACGGCACGTCAATCGGTCGTCCGAAGCTCAAGATATGAGCGTTTCCGTTCCGAAGGCCCGGTTGGTTTCGTGAACGAACCAACCCGGCCGAACTCAAAGTAAACCGAAACCTTGAGTGCGATATACCGAAACGACCGTCTCGATCCAAGGATCGCGTTTCCGCAGACGGTTCGTCATTCGGAGGTCCGAGGCTCAAGTTATGAGCGAAAAACCGAATCTGGTTCGAAACGGGGGGGTCCGGGTACGGACCGACCCGGCCCGACCCCCCCCCCCCCCCCCCGGGGCGGCGCGGCGGCGGCGGGCCACGGCGGCGGCGGCGGCGGGCCGCGGCGGCGGCGGCGGCGGGCCGCGGCGCACGCGGGTGGCACGCGGGGGGTTAACCCCCGCTTCTTCAGAAGGCGGCGCGGCTTTGCCGCGCCGTTTTGACAAATGGCCCCCCTCCAGGGGGCCCGCTTCTTGGAAAACCGGGGGGCTGTTGCCCCCCCTTGTCATGGAACCGCCCCCCCTCATTATGAGGGGGGTTTTTAAGAACCGGCCGGGGAATTAAATTCCCCGGTTTTAAGTCATCCGGCCGGCCAGCTGGCCGGCCGGTTTTTACCAACGGGACCGGAAATTCCGGTCCCGCCTTTGACTTTCGACGCCGGCGGCCCGGCCGCCGGTCTCCTCTTCCGCCGCGGCTCGGAACCGGCCGCGGTCTTCTCGTCCCGCCGCGGCCCGGAACCGGCCGCGGTGTTCGTCGTCCGGCGTGGTGCGACGGCACCGCGCCCCTTTCGTCGTGCCATGATTCCTTCCAACGCGGCGCGACGGCGTCGCGTTCTTGAAGATTCTCCTCGGCGTAGCGCGACGGCGTTGCGTAAAATAAACGCACGGTAATCCGCGTGGTGCGACGGCACCACGCCACTTGCTTCCACCCGCATGAATAAACATGAACGTTGGAGGGGGGATTTGGCCGTGTTCGTGCGGTCTGGCCCCCCTCACGTTAAAAATAATAACGCAACTTAAATAAATTAAGCCACACGTTATACTTTCTATTCACGATCAAGAAAAGGATTAAATAAACCAAAATGAAAACAACAACCCCTACCTCGGGTTTAAGATTCGAAGAATCGACTACGTTCCGTGGAAGACGGCGTCGCGGAGGTCGGGCGTCGCGGTCGTCGTTCGTCAAATCCGTTGACGAAGAGATATGCCCAAAGAGATACGTCGTTGGCGAAACTTGCACGCCGACGAAGGTTGTCCGAAGAAGAGGTGGCGTCCCCTTCGTTGTCACGGTGAACGAAGAAAGGAGGTGCGGCGTTCTTCGTCGGAAAAAGAGCGTTCCTCGTCAAGTCTTGAGGAAAGTCAAATAATAAAGTAAACAACGAACTCAAGAACCCCTACCTCGATAATCACACGTTGACGTAGTCGTGGAATATCGGTGTCGATTCCTTTGACGTCGGAGGAAGAGTCGTTGTCGATGGCGTTCATCGCGGAAAACCGTCGCGGAAGAGATGACGCATAAGAAGTACGTCGCGTTGCGGATACGGCGTCGCGGATGGATCGTGTTCTTCGGCGGAGAAGTTCTTCGTTGAAGAACGACGTTCTTCGCGTTCTTCGTTGAGTTGAAGAAGAACAAGAAAAACTTCCAAAGCTCTCAAGAAATCCTCCCAAGGTGTTAAAAGAATCCCCTAGAATAATATAAGCTTTAACTTATATTATTACATAACTTAACCACAAGAATTTCAAAGGTTTGAAATTCAAAAAGGATTTAACTCCCTTAATTAATTAAGTAACTCAAGTTGACAACATTTAATGAAAAGAGTTAAAGGGGAGGTTTTGAGAGAATTTGAGGAGTTGGGGTTCGTGTGGACCCCACCTCACTTAATCCTTCCAAGGGAGGTTAAGTGGATGTGGGTCCCACTCCCAACTCCCTTTGGTAGGACTTAACTTACAAAAAATAAAATAAAAAGAATTCACACTTTTTATTCAACTTTTTTATAAATCTCCCAAAAACTAACTTTTAACCCGAAACAAACGCAACTCCCGAAAAGGTCTCTCTAAGCGAATATCGGCGCTGCGAGTTCATCGGTGCCCTCGGATTTCAATTCCGAGCACCGGATCAGATGTTAGGAATTCCCGCTCGTTCGTTCACTGAACGTACCCGAGCCAAACTTCGGAAATTAATTCCGGGCACTCCGGGCCTCGGAATCAGGTGTCGTCTGATACCGCGCTCTTGTAAAATTCTAAAGAAAATTAAGAAAAAATTTTCCTTGAATTTTACGGGTCTTTACATTACTCCCACCTCAGGGCTTTACGTCCCCGTAAAGATACATCAAAAACTAGGGAAACAAAAGAGGGTACTGAGCACGCATCTGAGCCTCCCGCTCCCATGTGCTCTCCTGGAGATTCCCGTGCCGCCATCTGTTGCGCACAAGAGGAATCGATCGCCCATGTAGGACCTGCTCCTATCGATCCTCTATCTCCACCGGGACCTCCGTAAAAGTCACTCCATTGTCAACGTCATGCTCCCCATGGTCAAAGATGTGCATCGGGTCGTGCACGTATCTCCTCAACTGAGACACGTGGAAGACGTCGTGCACCCGGTGCAACTGAGGTGGTAGAGCCAGGCGATAAGCCACCTCTCCTATCCTACTGAGGACCTGGAAAGGCCCGATGAAGCGCGGAGATAACTTGCCGCCTCGGCCAAATCTCTGAATACCACGTCGAGGTGAGACCCGTAAGAAGACGTGGTCACCATCCTCGAACTCTAGTGGCCTCCGCCTCCTGTCAGCGAATGACTTCTGCCGGCTCTGAGCTATCCTCATCCGCTCCTGGATGACATGGACCTCTTCTGACGTGGCCCGGACCATCTCTGGTCCCACAAGAGCTGCGAGATTTCTTCTTTGCCGATAAGAGAAACCTGGTCTCATCCCCTGGATGAACCACATTCTTTGCCTAAAACAGTCAATCCTAACATGGATGACACTAATCCATACCAAGGATGACGTCGTAAGGCCTCGACGCTACTACTAAGAGATCCAACTGTTACTCTCGCCTCCAAGGGTTGAGTCACACTGTCGGCATCAGTGTGTGGTAGCTGGGTCTCCTCCAGTAGATGTCTCACAAGTGAGGGTCAAGTCAACAGTCAACTGGAACCTCTTAGTAACATCACAAAAGAGGACAGGAAAGAAAACATCACAAAGGTATGCGTCTTTTATTATTGCAGCTCATAATACAAGACGCTACACAAAAGCAACATCAACATGGAACTAGAAGTACAAAAGACGTATCCACTAGTTCCTCCCCTGTCCACCTGCTCCCAGAGCTCCAGCATTTGTCGCTGCCTCAACCTCGGTGGCTCCTCAAAAGCCTATGGATCAACTGTACGAGGAGTCGGACAGTCACGTGCCAGGTGCCCCTTTCCACCGCACGAGTAACACAGTCTGTTTCTGGCACGCCTGGCTCTGACTCCACCCCGGGTGCCCCGCACCACCGGTCCTAATACCCGAGATCGCCCAACTGCTGGTCTGGTCCTCCTGGACCTCTGCATCATCTGTCTACTGCCCACAGATGACTCGGCTTCTGATCGAAAAACACGCGGCAAAGGCAGAATCTCCTGTACACGCTCGGGGTGTAGAGATACTGGCACAAACTCCACCCTGAAGAAGGTCTCGAAGTCTTCCCATGCGAAGTTCATCTCATCGCAAAACTGAAACAAGTGGCTCCACCACCTACCTGCTGCTGCCTGAAGGAGGCTGGTAGCAAAGATCACCATGAAGTCTGCCGGCGTCCCCACTAGCCTGAAGACTCTCACCACAGCCTCCAGCCAAACCTCAGCCGCCTGCGGGTCCGTCTCTCCCCGGAACCTGGGTGGCCTCTGGCGCTGGAAATCGTGCAGCGCGCTCAAGCGTCGTGCATCGCCTACTGCTGGGGCTGGTGGCATCGGTGGCCCAACGTATGGTAGTACCGCTGGTGCCTCCGCTGGTGCCTCAACTGCAAGAGGGCCCTGTACCGAAGCCTCGTCGCTCGACAGACTGTCAGCACGCTCATCCCTCCGGGCTCTAGCTGGTCGTCTGAGAAAAGACATCCTGAAAGGAACAACGTAACACGATTAAACGATTATACCTGGTGAGCTGACCTGGTTTGAGCTGTTTTAAGGGGAAAAACCTTTGAAAACACACACACAATCAGTGTTTTCGTGCACAAAGTCGGAAATCAGTTGTCAGGGTCCTGGTGTATGGATACGTCGGCTGCCCGCACCAACACTGGACTCCCTGAACTGAAAACCACACTCGGTACTCTCAACACTATTGCTTCACAGAAAGAAACATCAGAGTTATAAGTTCTGCGGTAGAACCGAACTCCTTTGATACCAATTTGTCACGACCCGCCCTCGGGGTCCGTGCCGTGACTACCCCAAGCCCGCCTTCCATAGGCCAGGGGCTGGCGACTAGCACCAAGGCGTAAATCCCAAAAAAAGGGAAGGCATTGCCTTGTAAGGTAAACAAACACCACAGAGTAAGCAAGCGGAAGTAAAACACTAAGTGCAAAAAGAAGAGCTGAAAAGTAAAAAGGGGCCGGAAATACAAGACCAACTGTAAAGTACAACTCGAAAGGGAAAACTGCGACTGAAAAGTAAAGCTGCTACGCTGAGATGTCCACTGGAAATCCCACCTGAAGGGTGGGTACAGATAGCTCCTCTGCTCCTCGGGTCCCGCCATCCGCTCCGAGTATGTTCCGCCCGGTGGTCCTCCTCCGGGTACCGCCTCGTCGTACAGTCCACCTCTAGGTACCGTCCAGACCTCGAACCTTCGGCTTCTGTCAGCACTGTCCGTCGTCTGCAACCAACACAACGAGGTGCGGGCATAGCCCGTGCAGGGGTGAGTATAACGATACTCAGTAGGGACCCCGAAACCCTCAAGGTCTCACTAAAACCAACAAGGATAAACACAAGAAGATATCAACAGATAAACTCTACTTAGGTATATGCCCATACATATACCTAAGTTATCAAGTAACCCATCTCAATCATGAAGAAACACAAGGATTGTGAAAACGACGGATAACCACTACCCGGGTATATGCCCATACATATACCAAAGTTAGCAAGTGACCCATCTCAATCATGAGGTAAACACAAGGTCAAAAGTCTCAGCTCAAACCAGGATTTTCATTATCGAAACCGAAACTGCTGAAGAGCTCCGTCTCTAGAGTGTACAGTGGTCCTGTCACGACTCTGAGGTACTTCTCACTAACCTAAGACTGCTGAAGTACTCCTCTTGTCGAGTACTGCGGGCCAGCCACCCAAACACAGTAGTGCTTCCCGCCGAGGTATGTCACCCAAACTCCGAAGTGCACACCCCCTAGTAGCCTGCTGAGGTACTCTCCGGACGAGCACCGCGGGTCTGCACTGTCACACAGGTAGTGCTCCGTCCGCCATGGGTCTGCACCTCTGAAGGTAGTGCTCCGTCCACTGGGCTAGTCGACTCACTCCAAGTCGAGTCGGTCAAGCAGTCGTCAGGTCTCATCCAGCTACACGGTCTCCGTACTTCGCACGCTCGTCACTGAGAGGATCCGCTCCACGAGCTACAGGTCGATACTCCAAGTATCTCAAAGTTCCACGAAGAAGTGTCTCAAAGGTCCGTCTCGTCACAGGGGTCTCAACGCAACAGACGGCGCGTCGATCGGACGCCAGGTCTGTGAGTTATTAGCCTATTCGTCCCAGGGGCCCGGTTGGTTTCGTGAGCGAAACCAATCCCGGTCGTATCACAACTGTACCCCGAACTCCCATAGGGTATACTCAAAGGGACCGTTACTCAACGTAACCACCAACGCCGCTGACGGCTCGTCAAGCGGACGTCCTGTCTGAAAGATATCAGCTTTCCCGTTCCAGGGGCCCGGTTGGATTTCGGGTACAATCCAACCCGGCCATACTCCGACTATATCCAAAACTCGGGCGGAGTATGTCAAAAGTTCTGTCTCATCAGAAGGAAGTCAAAGAAACAGACGGCGCGTCAATCGGACGCCTGGTCTGTGAGTTATTGGCATTTTCGTCTCCGGGGCCCGGTTGGTTTTTAAGGAAAAACCAACCCGACCGTACTCCACCTGCGTCCAAACCTCGGGCAGAGTATGCCAAAAGATCCGTCTCACTAAGAGGAACATTACGCGACTGACGGCACATCAATCGGTCGTCCGAAGCTCAAGATATGAGCGTTTCCGCTCCGAAGGCCCGGTTGGTTTCGTGAACGAACCAACCCGGCCGAATTCAAAGTAAACCGAAACCTTGAGTGCGATATACCGAAACGACCGTCTCGATCCAAGGATCGCGTTGCCGCAGACGGTTCGTCATTCGGAGGTCCGAGACTCAAGTTATGAGCCAAAAACCGAATCTGGTTCGAAACGGGGGGTCCGGGTCCGGAGCGACCCGGCCCGACCCCCCCCCCCCCCCCCCCCCCCGGGGGCGGCGCGGCGGCGGCGACGGCGTCGTGGCAGCGGCGGCGCGGCGGCGCGGCGGCGGCGGGCCGCGGGGGCGGCGGCGGCAGCGGGCCGCGGTGGCGGCGGCGGCAGGCCGCGGCGCACGCGGGTGGCACGCGGGGGGTTAACCCCCGCTTCTTCAGAAGGCGGCGCGGCTTTGCCACGCCGTTTTCACAAATGGCCCCCCTCCAGGGGGCCCGCTTCTTGGAAAACCGGGGGGCTGTTGCCCCCCCCTTGTCATGGAACCGCCCCCCCTCATTATGAGGGGGGTTTTTAAGAACCGGCCGGGGAATTAAATTCCCCGGTTTTAAGTCATCCGGCCGGCCAGCTGGCCGGCCGGTTTTTACAAACGGGACCGGAAATTCCGGTCCCGCCTTTGACTTCCGACGCCGGCGGCCCGGCCGCCGGTCTCCTCTTCCGCCGCGGCCCGGAACCGGCCGCGGTCTTCTCGTCCCGCCGCGGCCCGGAACCGGCCGCGGTGTTCGTCGTCCGGTGCGGTGCGACGGCACCGCGCCCCTTTCGCCGTTCCATGATTCCTTCCAACGCGGCGCGACGGCGTCGCGTTCTTGAAGATTCTCCTCGGCGTAGCGCGACGGCGTTGCGTAAAATAAACGCACGGTAATCCGCGTGGTGCGACGGCACCACGCCACTTGCTTCCACCCGCATGAATAAACATGAACGTTTGAGGGGGATTCGGCCGTGTTCGTGCGGTCCGGCCCCCCTCACGTTAAAAATAATAACGCAACTTAAATAAATTAAGCCACACGTTATACTTGCTATTCACGATCAAGAAAAGGATTAAATAAACCAAAATGAAAACAACAACCCCTACCTCGGGTTTAAGATTCGAAGAATCGACTACGTTCCGCGGAAGACGACGTCGCGGAGGTCGGGCGTCGCGGTCGTCGTTCGTCAAATCCGTTGACGAAGAGATATGCCCGAAGAGATACGTCGTTGACGAAACTTGCACACCGACGAAGGTTGTCCGAAGAAGAGGTGGCTTCCCCTTCGTTGTCACGGTGAACGAAGAAAGGAGGTGCGGCGTTCTTCGTCGGAAAAAGAGCGTTCCTCGTCAAGTCTTGAGGAAAGTCAAATAATAAAGTAAACAACGAATTCAAGAACCCCTACCTCGATAATCACACGTTGACGTAGTCGTGGAATATCGGTGTCGATTCCTTTGACGTCGGAGGAAGAGTCGTTGTCGATGGCGTTCGTCGCGGAAAACCGTCGCGGAAGAGATGATGCAGAAGAAGTACGTTGCGTTGCGGATACGACGTCGCGGATGGATCGTGTTCTTCGGCGGAGAAGTTCTTCGTTGAAGAACGACGTTCTTCGCGTTCTTCGTTGAGTTGAAGAAGAAGAAGAAAAACTTCCAAAGCTCTCAAGAAATCCTCCCAAGGTGTTAAAAGAATCCCCTAGAATAATATAAACTTTAACTTATATTATTACATAACTTAACCACAAGAATTTCAAAGGTTTGAAATTCAAAAAGGGTTTAACTCCCTTAATTAATTAAGTAACTCAAGTTGACAACATTTAATGAAAAGAGTTAAAGGGGAGGTTTTGAGAGAATTTGAGGAGTTGGGGTTCGTGTGGACCCCACCTCACTTAATCCTTCCAAGGGAGGTTAAGTGGATGTGGGTCCCACTCCCAACTCCCTTTGGTAGGACTTAACTTACAAAAAATAAAATAAAAAGAATTCACACTTTTTATTCAACTTTTTTATAAATCTCCCAAAAACTAACTTTTAACCCGAAACAAACGCAACTCCCGAAAAGGTCTCTTTAAGCGAATATCGGCGCTGCGAGTTCATCGGTGCCCTCGGATTTCAATTCCGAGCACCGGATCAAAAGTTAGGAATTCCCGCTCGTTCGTTCACTGAACGTACCCGGGCCAAACTTCGGAAATTAATTCCGGGCACTCCGGGCCTCGGAATCAGGTGCCGTCTGAAACCGCGCTCTTGTAAAATTCTAAAGAAAATTTAGAAAGAATTTTCCTTGAATTTTACGGGTCTTTACATTGGTTCTTCAAGGTGTGTGCTTATAAGAAGAACAAATAACCATGTTGAACTCAGTTTCATTCCCCTGAGTATAGTATTTTTCTTTTCTTGTATGAAATACCTTATGATGGAGAGAATGTAGTTTTCTAGAACTTCATGGGAATTATTTTCAAATTAATATGGTGTTTCTACGATACTAGGATCTCAAATGTAACGTAATTATAAAATGTAGAGTGGCATGAATGGATTTCTGAACATTTTTTAAGATTTATTAATTAAATGTGTGAGTGTGATTTTATATCTTTTTAACTGGTGATCAGATAGAATATTCGAGTGCACTGTAGAACTCAGAATGACACGATTCACTTAGAATGGAATTAACATCGACCAACACAGGCTGACCAGAAAAGATAGTTTTTTTGACTTTTAAGAAAAATTAAAATAAAATAAACATGTTTATTTTATTTTTATTTGAACTATACAAACTATTTTAGAAAAATGGCTTATAACACAATGAAACCAAAACACTATTTCACTGATGAGACAATGTAACGGCTTTGTAACACAGCGTAATAGAAAATCTTGAATAATGATTTGCATCTTATTTTCATAGAAAGTATCCAAGTATGATTTGAAGTATACTGATGTTTTTATAAAAGGTACTGAAGGAATTATTAGAGGATGAAAAACTACAACTGAGTCATATGATGAGATCCAACTGGATGTCCGAAGTTGATAACAGATAGATGTCAGCGGAATGAGGATCGACATGTCATCAAAACTTCATTATATTCTTTGAAGTAATCCAAACATTAGGTAGGGGTTGTTATTTTAGTTATATCTTCCCCCTTTATTGGTTTTAAATGAAAAGTCTAGATCATCCCACAAACATGATGACCAAAGTTTTTATTATTATTTTTGGATGATTTTGATTTCATTCTTGATACTTTTTGTGGGAGATATTAGAGGATGTAACGAACAATGTCCAAATATCGTTCCTTGGTATTTTATCTTGTTTTACTTCCCTCTTCATACACTCAATTTTCTTTTTTATTCCTCAGGATATGAATAAATGATCATCAAACCTCCACTTTAAGGCATAACCTTTTGATATCGAAGAACTTAGATGGACATACAACGAAGGTGGTGCGACGAAATTGACATCAGATGGATCGAAGTGGCACATGAGATACCCAAAATCAAGAGCTTTCAGGTGGAATGGATCACAATGATGTTTTCTGCCCCATGAATTGGAGGACACGATCCAAGGGTTCTGGAAGACCCCCGGGATCTGAAAACGGAGCTCAAGAGCATGATCGGTGGTCTGTGAAATGTTTTTCTAGGTCGATGGTGGCACTAGCCGCGTGTCGAGTGATGGAGTGGAATTCCATGGTGGCACCTGCCACATACTAGATGGTAGGGAAGTGAAACGGGGTGGTGGTAGCCACTCAGAATCCACATGGAGGAAGTCTCTTCCCTAGGCCATGCCATGATTCAGAGGAGTCGGTCCACTCAAAGCAGGGTCGAGCTACTTTTAGTGGGCCAAGCTAGACCCACCGCCTGGACTTACAGAACTGAGGGACAGGCCGGGACCAGCCGATATAGGCTGGACACATTGGGCCAGTCGACCCTGGGTTGGATAGGATCCAAGTCAGACCTTGTTTGAATCGGGTCGTTCTGACCAGGTCAGACTGGACCAGAAACCAACTAGCCCCTATTTTATTATAATGACTGTAAATTTTAAATGGAGAATCCATTTGAAAATCCATATGTGGAATTGGGACCTTTTTTATGTGACGGTCCTTTTGAGATAATCTATGTGTGTTTTTGAAAATTTTAAAGGATAGACCTTTTTTTAGAGTATTCTCTCCGGACAGGATAATATTTTTGGCAGCATTAGGGTAATTCTTACGATGAGATGTTTGGATTGTTACTCCCTTTAGGAATCAAGGAGTGAGTACTATTCAACCCATACTTTTTTAGATATCAGACTCCCCATTTTTTGAATGTGGGGTGATTTTTCTTTTGAGTAGATTCCATTGACAATGATACTCCCCTGTAGGATTATTGTTCAGGTTCTGAAAAAATATTGTAAAGAAAGAGTTGATACTCCCCAGTAATTCCAGGGAGATGGTCTTCTATACTTGGATTTGGTATGCCATACTAGACTAGGGGGGATGTCCTCCATATCTAACACATATATAGTAGGTACTCCCCTACTGGGTTAGGAGAGGTTTCTCTATTATAGGAGACAATACTCCCCTACTGTTCAAGGTTATAGGTCCTCCTTATGTAGTGTTACGGTAGAGTAGGTACTCCCCTACCATTCCAGGGAGTGGGTCCTCTTGCATGAGGTCTTTACCCCCTTAACCTACTAGAATGCATGTCCCCCATAGAGAAAAACTAACAGATTCGGTATTCCCCTATATTAATAGGGTGTGGGACCTCTAGTCACTGTGTGATTCTCCCCTACAAAGTCGGGTGAGGTTCCTAGATATACAAAGTTGCACTCCCCTACTCATTCATGTTTTGTGTCCATCATGAGTAGTAGTCCCCTGTCATACTAGGGCGCATGTCCTATAGTCAGGGAGTAGTACCCCATTTCTGATTCATGATTCATGTCCTTCTTTAGTAGTACCTCCTAATCGTACCTTGGTGTAGGTCCTTCAAAGATGAAAAGATAGATTTGGTACTCACGTTTCATACCAGGGCATGGGTCCAATAGTCACTGAGTAGTACTCTCATAACATGTAGCTTGTGGGTCACCAATTGAAGATGGATCTCCCTCGGATTCCAGACATTGTAGTGTATATTAGGCCTATCCAAAATATGAAAAAGTTTCCTATATAAGATCGAGTGTACCCATAAGGGATTGAGGTGTTGGAAAAATTTATATCTGTGAAATTGGATTCAGGAGATGGTTAGTAGCATGGATCTCTCTTAGGTGTAGATGGGTGAGGATGGTCCTCTCCACATGGGTTTTCATGGTCTTGCATTGGGCATGAGATGGCGATGAAAAAACCTCTAGGTTTGGGCACTAATGATGGAACAGGTAGAATTGAACTGATTGAGTGTATCTCTCAGATGTGTGGCCTCAGGGATGGTGAGCTCGTGGATCATGTACTATTGGTTTACATGTTATACCTTGATCCTTTTGTGAGAATCATAGTAATAGCTATAAGTTTTGACATTTTGATTCTTAGTGGATGAGATGACTATATCTGTATGGTCATGGTATATGTATTGGCATATACCTGTGTATAGATGAATGTGTATTAATTTGTGGTTTTTATCTTTTTCTTTTCCTTTTTGGTTTGAGGTTCCATACTGAGTATCATTTTACTCACCACTATATGGGAATTTACAGCACATGTCTTGTGTTGTGTAGATAATTGGTGCTTTCATGGGGTCTATGGAGGACCAGAACACGGTGGTGTTCAATGAGATAAGACCAACGTGGTGTAATTAAATAGCTCCAGGATGCTACCCTTCACCTCCGCTTAAGGTAGGCTTCCCAGGGGATACGCTATAGGGACATGTAATTTTACATTTGTTTTGTTTTTAATTTTGTGGGCTTGAATACTAGCCTGGGTTTCCACCATGTATATTACTTTTTATTGTACCCTGGTTTGTGTTTTACGAAGTGGATACATGCATTGTTTTACCTTTCCAGACCCTTTTTGATGTGGTTGTGTGTGTTTGTGTGTGTGTGTGTGCATACATGTACTTAGGTAAATTCCTTTCACTTCATGAATAATTCTTTATGCGATAGTCACCAGCCCCTAGAATTTTGGAGGCGTGCATGGGGCATTCATGGAACAGGCCCTGGGGGACAGACTGTGAAAAAATTTCACCGCATCAAATGAGACCAGATCTTATTGTAAAAACACCAAGGGAAATATTACAACAAATAACAAATATTAGAATTATTCTATTATGGAATGCATAAATACATCACCAGTAAAACTTGTTGTTATTTTCATTTTATATTTTGATGACATTATTGGAATGGATTGGAGTTACATTTATCATGCTATAATAGACTGTATTGATAAAGAAGTTATTTTTAGAAAACATTTTAGTTTTCAAACCATAATGAACCCTTAAAATCAATAAAATATTACAAAGTTCATAATCTATTGAAAGATGGAAGTGAAATTTATATTTCACATTATGTTGAAAACAGAGTAAATTTTCAGATTAATGATGTTCTAGTGGTAAATGAATATTTTGTTGTGTTTCTCTAAGAATTACCAAGTGTAACACCTAATTGGGAAGTAAAATTCCTAATTTACATAGTTCTTAATGCTAAGAAAACTTGGATACCCCCTTATTAAAAGTATCAATTGAAACATTTACTAATGAAAAATAAATTGAAGGATTTTCATGTAAAAAGATTCATTCTTTCCAGGACTTCACCATGGGGTGATTCTATTTTGTACATTATAATGAAAGATTATTCCATTAGAATTTTCTTTTATTATAGTCTCTTGAATAACAACACTGTTAAAATCAAGTATCACTTGACTCATATTGATTAATTTTCTGATCTGATCTATGGAGAATGGCACTTTTCTATGATTGACCTAAGATCCAGATTCCCATAACAAAAGGTAAAAGATGATGAAATCCCAAAAACATCTTTTCATACACGATATGGCCATTATGAATTTTTTGTTATGTCATTTGGGTTATCTAATTCACTTATTGTATTTCATGGTTCTTATGAATATAATATTTCACGAGTTTATAGATTTCGTTGTGGTGGTGTTTATTGATGACATTCTAGTATATTCAAATATTAAAGAGGAACATGAAAAACATTTAAGAGATGTTATGAAAAGCTTTAAAAAACTATACGGAAAATTTAAAAAGTGTGATTTTGGGTTGAATAAATTTTTCTTTATTGGATACATTTTAAATGAGTATCAAATAACAGTTTATACAACCAAAAAAAATGAGGTTGATGAATGGACTAGACCTATAAATGTTATAGATATTCGTAGTTTTCTTGGATTAGTATGTTATTACTGTATGGTTGTCAAAAACCATGTATAGTAATCTATCCCTATAACTAAAATGAAATGAAAAGGGGTTATATTTATTTAGATAGATGAATGTGATGTTTGTTTTCATGAACTATAGAAGGGATTAGAGAATACTATAGTTTTGGATTTGGCATCCCAAAATAGAGAGTTTTTCATCAACATTGATTGTTCATTAAGGGGAAATGGTGGTGTTCCGATGTAGAATGATTAGGTAATTGCTAATGATTTAAGAAAACTAAAACCTCATGATTTAAATTACTACAGACAAGATTTGTAATTGAATGCTATGGTTTTTTGCATTGATAATATGGAGTTATCATTTATAATGTGACTAATGTCAAATATATAGTGACTATAAAAATCTGAACTATATATTAACTAAGAAGGATTAAACAGGAGGACAATAAGATGGAATAAATTATAAAAATTTTATCATTTCATAATCAATTATCATCCAGGAAAATAAAACAAAATTGACGAATCCTTATGTAGAAAACATCACGCATCATTACCTATGCTACATTTGGAACATGATCTCTTGATTAATGATTTGATGAATTTTCTAAAACAAGTTCATGGTGATAGAAATAATTTTTTTTGGGTTTAGGTATCAATGAATTATTCATTATCTGGAATAAATATGCAAGTATGGAAGGAAAATCAAGAGCTAAAAAAAGTAAAATGGGTTTAAATGGTTATGTTTCCAGAATTTAACCGTGATACAGATTGTGTTTTGAGATTTGGAAAAGGATTTTTTGTGCCTTGTGATTCCCAGTTGAGGAAAGATTTATTTTTTGATGCCCATAGTTCAGTATTTTTATTTCATCATGGTAGTGCTTTGATGTAAAATTAATTTCAAGAGTATTACTAGTGGGATGTTATGAAAATAGATATTGATGGTTTTACCATGAAATGTTTGACATGTCATCATTTTAAAGTATTGTGGAAGATTCTGAGGGGGTTGGGTCAGCCTATACCAGTGCCAAAGTGGAAATGGATAAATATATCAATGGAATTCATTGTGGGACTACCAATGAATTCTCAGGGTTACAAGGAAATATTGGTTATTTTTGACTGAAATAATAAATATACAAATTTTATTCCTATTTTAGATACAATGTATTTAGATCATATTTCTCGACTGTACCCTAATGATATTTTCAAGTTATATGGAGTGCCTATTTCCATTGTCTCAAACCGGGATCCCATGTTTACTTCCAATTTTTGGAAGGGCCTTCAAATTTTGATGGTAATAGAACTAAATTTCATTACCACTTTCCATCCTCAATTATATGGGTAGTCAGAACTAACAGTTCTGAATTTCGAAGATATGATTCATGATTTTTCAAGGGACTACTAGGGGTGTGGGGATTAAAATTGTTCTATAGTTGAGTTTTCTTATAATAAATGTTTTTACTCTAGTATACAGATGGAACCTTTTGAGGCATTGTATGTGAAGAAATATTGAATTCCAAATTTTTGGGATGATGTTAGGGAATGTATGTTATGGGGAATATAATTAGTAGAGTATGTGGCTGGGAAAGTTAAGATGATCTAGTAACACATGAGGATAGATCATAGATGGCCGAAAATTTATGCAGACAACATGAGGAAATACTTTTATTTTTTCGTAAGTGATCATGTTTTTCTTATAATATCACCATGGAAAAGGGTTGTTCATTTTGTCAAGAAATAAATGATAAGTCCACGGTTCATTGGATCATATGAAATTATGGATAAAGATAGACCACTAACCTTCTAAGTATATTTTCCTTAGATTTTATCTCACGTATATAATGTATTTCATGTTTTGATATTGAGAACGTATGTTCCAGATTCATCTCATGTTTTTAGTCTAGAAGTAGATCAGCTGGAACAGGAAAATTCTTATGTAAAGAAACCAATTAATGTTCTTGATCGAGGAGAAAATGTATTGTGGAATAAGGTAACCCCGCAATTAATGGTTTTATAGTGAAACCACGTGGTTGATGATGTAACATGTGAGTTTGGAAATGACATGAGGGAAAGGTACCCTCACTTATTTAATAAGTAAAAGATATTACAAGGATGCAGTTTTTGGAAGGAGGGGAGAATGTAACACCCCATGGTTTTTAAAATAATTAGAAATTCCTAAATTATTTTTAGGAGATAGTTATGATTTATCCGTTAAAACAAATGTTTTCCACTTTTGTGATTTGAATATTAATAAATGGTAATCTATGGTCGTGATCGGAAATTTATTCCGATTTTGATGGAACCAAATTTATATTTGGTAAATATAAACATATCCATATATATAGAAATATGAATATTAATACGTACCTAATGAATCGTTAATTGATTTATTATATTATTTTCTTATGGCATAAGATAATAAAATCTTGATTAAATTTTCAAGGTGATATAAAATGGTTTATAGTTTTTGAATTATTAATTTCAGAATAAAGTATGATTTTATTTAAAAAATAAATTAATAATATATAGAAAAATATTTTTATAAAATGGATGTCATTTTTGAATATTATATGTCAAAAAATGGTTAGGATGATTTTTCTGTGGGTTTTTAGAAATTCATGAATTTTTTATTAATAGTGAAATATGTTAAATTATGAAAATGGATAAATACTTGTTTCAATGCCTCATAGACGATACAAGGCTGATGTAAGTCTACATTTTTTGAACTCACAAGAAATTATTACTATTTGGGTCACATAAATCAATACTATTACTAGTATTGTGAAAAAATAATAAAATAATAGTTAAAATAATGTGAAATCTCTCATATCCTCCAATATATGTACCACCCTCATTCCCCTCCTCTTATCACACCTATAATGAATTCAAAATTATATATTTTCTTCCAAATATCCTCTATAAGGATCTTCCCCACATCCAAGATGTTCTAGTTTCACAAAAAGGCCAAATCCAAAGGCCTTAAGGAGGATCCCAAGGAGAAGAAATCAAGAGGCAAGAATCCTCTTACATTTTCTTGTGTTTTCTTTTAAATTCCATTACCTTTCATTATACTATATTTTATTACCCTTATTCAAGAGGCATGAATGCTATTGAATAATATATATTCAGTATTTTATCATGATTATGGAAAAAATTCCTCATCTTTCTCCCTCTTCTCCCACAAATATAAAAAAATTGTTCGCGATGTGTCATTTTACATAAATCATGGGCAGTGTGCTTGTAATATTCTTTTCTTCCTTCAAAACTATTTTAAAAAAATTATTGGATTGAAAAAATTTTGTCTCATATTATGTAACCTATTTTATTTTATACAGTGATCCCTAAAAATAAAATTAAATTATATACTGAAACATGTTCATGATTATCAAGGAACCACAAAAAATGAACTAAAGAAATATCATTAATGAGTTATCTAGAAATTATTTATCATATATGATAAAAAATTGATCAATGGAATCATTATATATCTTTTAAAACCTATTAATACCATTTAATTAAACTTCTATAATTTTGTATATATACGATGATATAGTCAAACACAAACTGGCTAGGGAAATCATGTAAAAAATATACCCAAAATAATGGAAAGGGAAAATAGTAATAATAAAATGTGAAAATGATGTTATGTAATTATCATATAAAATGTTATGAACCTAATTATGTTTCTATAAGATATTAATAACACTATTTTAACCAATTTATAAGAGGTTTAAACAAGTTTTAATAAGGTAAAACCCGAGGTAATGGAATTCCTATCCCAATTTCCATTCTTGGGGTTAACCTTATTTGCAATTAATTATGTTGTTTTAAGTTACTTTTTATGACGCATTTATCTTTATATTATTATTTATTTTTTATTTTTTATTGATTATTGACATATTCCCTTTGTTCAATTGATTTTAATATTTGTTATATGTTATTTGTAAGTGACTATTCTTATAAAATCCTCTTTTTAGATTCTACTATTACAAATTTCCAAGAGATTGTTTTTATGCATGTATTCTTGTTTTATGGTTATCTTATAGTTCTGGGGAATTGTTTATAATTAAGTGTGGGACCTATATCTCCCTCCAATTCATTACGTATGTGTATGTTGGAGGTCAGACGTATGGTTACTCCTTGTGTTGATGTGATGGTTTTACCAGAAGGTAGCTGTGGGGGTTTCATTGTAAGGTGTAGATTAGTGTTACAAATCATAAGGTAGTCATAAGGGTTAAAATATAAGTATGTAATTACCCATGTTAAATTATGGTAATATTAATGATATATATGTTTTTTGGAAATCTCAGGTTTCACAATGTATGTTTTTATGGCTGACAAGTATGTCTTTTATTTAAATTGGTTTCACACGTTACAAGTGTTCGTGGATTAATATTTTATTTCCTTATTTCTAAATTCCTTGCTGATATTTTTGTTCTCATCCATAGTATTTTATTTATTTTCACATGTTATAAAAATTTATATGAAAATGAAGAAATCAATTTTAAATTTTAGGAAGTGTGTTCAAATAAATTATGTTTTATTAGAAATGTTTTTTATTATGAAAGAAGTGGATATAGTTTTTGGGGTATCTTTACTATATAAATGTGGAATGCTATATATGTGTAATATCCAAATTCTCTAATACTATATAAATTAAATGATCTTCAATGTGAGTGGAAGTGATTTATTGACCAAAATTCAATATTACTTAATGTGATAAAGTCATGACCTTATAAAGAATCAATTTATCTTAGTATACCTGTTATTTCTCACGATATAATATTATCACTAGTTGTCCTATAATGAAGACACATGAATGTGGGGATGTAATCCCTCTTGTACTAATTCACCCAATTTCTATATTTTTAATATATGATTCAACCATTCATTAACCGAATACCAGATCCTCAAAAAACATCACCATTAATCTTAAAAAAAAATTGTTTGTAGGTCTGGTAGTTCACAAAAATAGTGGTTCATCATCCCTATGTGTAGTGAAGTTCTTCTGGCTATCCAGTCATCACTCACCATTCAATATCAATGGTAGTAATGTTACTCCACTCCATTATCTATAGTAAACCTCCCAAACAGTCAAATTACCCCACTTCCTAAACAATTTATCTCCATGACTAATGAATGGTACATGATATATTTATCAAACATATTGTCACTTCCTTTGTAATTAATTATTAATTCTAGTAACATCTCTTTCTATCGATATAAATCATCTTTTCATTGCATCATCATGTCATCCAAGTATGTTTTTTTAATTCAACTTACACATTCCCATACATGGACATCATTATACCATTGTCACTTCTCTGTATCTATTTGGTTTCTTCTACTAAAATACATGCACTAGTCTAACTCATATTCTTCTTTGTATTTAACTTTTTATAACTAAATCCGCAAAACATAAAAAGAACTCCCTATTGATTGTGAGCATATATCCATGCTTATTCCTAAAATTGAAACTTTTAGGTAATTTACTTCTTATAATTCTTACACATAAGATATAAAGTATTCCACACTCTAGTCCTAACTGTACCAACACACCAAGTGTATCATTCATTATGTAAAGTACTGATAAAAATTTCGATTTATATCTCAAAAAGATATATATCAATAAACATTTATGGTTAAATATCACTTGTCTCATCTATCTCTTATTTTATAGTATAATAAAATAATGATTTATTTTGGAATAATTTTTTCCTATAAGGTGTTTATTAATCCAATAACCAGATGATGAAAATGAGACAATAACCTTTTACTTGTTTTCTAGTGTAAATTATGAATCAAAATATTTATTTAATATTATTTAAAATAGTTACCTATTTTTTTTTATTTGGGTTCTCCACTCTTATTGAAGCTGATATAAACGTTTTATGTTTTATTTTTAATTGATTTTATAAATCTATTCTTTCCTACAAGAATATCATTTGTATAAGAAAAAATATTCTTTTGAATTTTATATTTTAAAAATTAATATACATTGTTTTATTATTATTATGAAAATTATAACAAAAAAATCATATATTTGATATCATTATATATAATGTGAACTAAATTACAATGATAATATTTTTATCTTTGAATGGAATATCTTAAAAAATGATATGTTATATGAATTGTTTTTATATTATTGGACCATGATTTGAAAAATTGATTGATATATTATACAGACTATATGATGATATCATAAGGAGTTTTATAATATGAACTCATGGTTTTTCATTATATCACAAACTATATTATAATATATCAAAATAGAGGCTATAAAATTTTTCCAATGTTATATGATATTAATGAAGTGATATTCTTATATACTATAGATAAAATGATATGGTATTATTACCCAAAATATTCTTAAATGATATAATATTAAATAGAAATTTATATTAATAATAACTAATCTAAAACACCATAATGGTGTTATAAAAAAAATTTTTTTGTTTGCGTACAACATGATGTGTTAAAGGATTTTATGGTGGGTTTTTATGCCTGATAATCAAGTAATTTTGTGATAAAACCTGAATTTATGTCATTGTTAAACAATAAATATCATGTTTTCATATATCAACATGAGTTCATTATTAGAGTAGTTTTAATTTCTTAATTATTTTTCATATTTTAATTTATCAATTTCAAGTTTAAATTATAAGTTATATTGAATTATAACATCAGAATAACTAATAGAAATTTTCACTAACAATTTTTTATTAAAAAAATGCTATATATCCTTAGAGGTATAAATAAATATATTCAATCCATTTATGAACTGTGAAATTAAAATATATTATTATTGATAAGGAAAACAATTCAACTAAAGCTCATATTATCTATCATTTTTCTTCAATATTTTAAAAAAAGGTTTAGTGATATCATGAATTATTAAATGTCTTTCCACAATGTTGAGATATTTAATATATCCTAAGGATACAATAAGTGTAAGTATTATATTATACTATTCCATAAGATGTCTATAAATCATTGGTTGAAGGGAATGAAAAAATCACATTAAATAGATAGAATAAAAATTCATCATTTTTATTTATCTAACTAAAACATATAGACAGAACATTAAGATACAAATTCTTTTAGTTTATTATTTCTTTTTTATTTTGTTAATGACTTTCCATTACATACTGTTTTGATAGAATTGGAGGAAATTAAATTTTGATTGGATTTTAGTTTAACATATAAGATAATCTGGAAGGATTAATTTTCTAGAAGAATGATATGTTATGTTATAAATGGTCGTAGATATCAATTTGTATACTAGGTAAAAATACCTTTATTGAAAATTAGATTAGTTTTATTAATGTTATATAAATATATCTTGGTATGAGGATGTAATGAGTGGTAATTTTTCTTAAAAATAAATATTGATAAAATATAAATTTTATTACATGGTTTTATTTAAAAATATTTATGTTTTATATTGGAATTTTAAATCCTTAAGTTAACCATTTTGGGGAAAAGAAAGAAATTCACCGCTTAAAATTTAATCCTTGTTATTTTTATTCACAAAATTCCATTAAATATTGAGAAAATAATTTTTCCCATTGAGTTTATTGTAATTATGGAAGAAATGTGTAATTTTTTATATTTAAATGGATTTCATGTTATATTATAATGAAAATTTAAGTAATAAGTTTTTTGAAATTTATTATTTAGATGGGCTCATTGATCTTGTAACAAAAACATATGATATCCTATTTAGACACTGGATTTGGTCCATTATATTTTCCAAGGTCCCTTCCGAATATTAATGGTAACAACTAAGGAAGAGAATAATTTCTCCCATAATGACTATAATGAATGAATAACACCAGAATAATAAATCTACATGACATATTGCAAAGAATCATGTAGAAAACATCATGTGGAAGAAAATGTTAATATAAGGATTAATATAATAGAACATATGTGATACATAATATTAATAAAATAAAAGACACATCTAACTACATGTGGCATAAAAAATACCATCATTTGAAATTAACCCAATTGATCCCTTACAAATACAATGGTCTGATTATTATAAAAAGAGTGGTTATACATAACTGTGAAATAAATAAAGTTTGGAAAACTAATACAAACACAAAATATTTTTTATATAATGTGTGGGATAGAGTTATTAGTTAGATTGTATAAGTTCCTCAATGTATAACCTTTATAAATTAAACTAACATATTATTGTTTGAAATACAACCACAAAAATAACATTTTTTTTAAAACTATGTAACACGGTAATATTAAATTTATGACATTGATTTAAATAAATATATAATATAAATTGTTAACAGAATATGTTAAAAATAAATAATTCACATGTATATAGAAACCAATTCCTTTAAAACGATACAAATTATAATATGAGTTCCCTAGGGAAAAAATCACGCGATGTTTAGGATTCTTGTACGACTAGCATAACAATATCATTATGCATATCTCAATTCATATGTAAAATATCTAGGAAAACGATCATAAAAAAACTAATTTAAGGCCAATAATATTTCTTTCCAACTATGCCCACTATAGTAGTTTAACCCATGTTAGAGTCTCATTGGGATTGGGAACTCCATAAAGGTTTAATGGAATAAATACATAAAAGGTACTTATCTTATTTTTCTAAAAATGCACCCCATATTTCCATTTGGGTAATTACAAATTTAAAGTGCATTAAACAACCCAAATCATCATCATATAAATTATTCCTTTATTAGATTACATATGTTTCATTAGAAAAATATACTATACATGGAATTAATTTATAAAGGTTTAATAAGTCACATAATAAATCATTTTAGGATAACCATATTAAATTTAAAAATGGATTCTTTATTTATAATATTTTTAGTTAAAAAATATAATAAATTCTTTTTAAAATATGATACCCTTTTAAATAAGAAAATTTGTTAAGTCCCATATGAAATTACTTATTTGTTTAATAAACCGCTTGAGTAATCCAATTATACTAAAATTTAATTATGGATTATTAAGCATATTATCCCAAAATCATTTTTAAAACCAATAAGATATTTTTGTAATTTATGAAATATTTTTCATAGGTAAAAGACTTTTATTTATATATATCATTGATCAATTAAAAAATGACAATTTTATTTCAAAATATTGTAAAATGAATTTTTCCAAATGTATCTATAGGACTCTTTAGTACATTTTAGTTGATGTTATAATTATAATACTGCAAATATGGATCCAAATATACAAAAAAATTAATTTCAAACATAAAATATAAAAATATAATAATTTCAAATATATTTTGATTTTTGGAAATTTACTAATGAACTATAAGAAGATTGAAGAGAGTATGACAATGGGTGAATAAAATGTTGAGGGTTACTCATTCCCTGTCTTGAAAAATCCATATTGGTTTTTTATTTGTATCATTGACATAGAGAAACTTTTTTTACCATGTAACCATAGATTATATAGATAATGACAATGTCAATATAATAGGAGAGGAAGAATAAAAGGGAGAAGATATTGAATTTAAAATTATTACGAAAGATGATAGTTGAGGAAACCAAAGTAGGTGGTGAAGGAGAAGGAATGGAGATCCACCTCAAGTAGTGACATATAATGAATGGGAGGTGTGGTAAAGTAGGGAATAATCCTCTTTTTTACATGTATTACTCTTTTAATAATAATATTTTTTAAATTATAAATATATTGGAAATTCATAAAACAAATAAATTGCATAGAATAAATTTATTATTCCGAATCATTATTAACAAAATAATAACATTTGTATTTTCATTCATTGATATAGATATTTAAATATAAATTTTGAAATAATATTATTCTGGACTAAAATAAAAATTATAAATGAAAAAAATATTTTTTTAGATTTCATATGTCATACATTTGAAAATGTATTAATTAATTAAATTGACATAGTGAATGATTAAAATTAATATAATACAATCCAATAAATAATCAATACACATCCGGAGAATTAAATGTCTTAAATATTAATTTTAAATAATCATTAAATGAGTTACATAAATAATATATATTTATATAATAATGGTTACGGAATTATAATTATTTTGAATATAATGAATCTTCACACAAGAAGTATTATGTAATTATAATTTTTTAAAACCAAGTAAATTTTGACATACTGATAAATTCCCATTTTGAAAATATTTAATATTAAGTAAAACCAATGACCTTTTATGAAAACTTTTTAAAATAACCCAATAATGAATTATCCTAAGAATTATATATCTATTTGAAATATCCATGATCAATATGGGTACTTGAAAACCATATGGAGTTATTATATATCTTTTTATGATTGATAGGCCACACAATTCAAATTTTATTTTAAAACCATCATATAGTGTAGTTAAAATTTCAAAAATAACACTATTTTAAATAAAATTATTGAACAATATTTATTATTTTATAGGTAAAAAATATTATCTCAAAACCAAATATTTAAATAAACAATTACTAAATTACACTAATTTTTTATCACATATAAACACCTTAAATATTCAATTGAACATAGAAAATATCATATAGTTACATAAAAATAAATTTTAATGTTATTTAAAAAAAAATTGTAATAAAATAAATTATATGTGGTAAACAAAATATATAATTTAATACATCATAGACCATGCTTCGATTTGATATCCCATTAAGCTCAAACTCGCAGCAGGATCAAAATGTATGTTTTATTAATGTTACACTTCCAATTTTTAATTTTCCTATGTAATTTAAATTATTTCATGAAATTAAACACTTATTAAAAGAGTTGATATGTTAAATGGTGGGTAAAAACATATTTTCCTTTAATTTCACACATTTGATGATTACTGCACATGGTCTCTAGATCATGAACTCTACCCATGAATTATACTATATCTAACTAGGGTCCCTTTTGGAGAATTCATTATTGCATTCAGTCGAACTCATGAAATCGTGTATCATATTTTATCACATAATTATTTTCTTATATACCTATACATGTAAACAATTAATATATAGTAGGTCCTTATATCACTGAATCATGTTTCAATATGCCTAATTTTTTTTTTGAAATTTCAAGAAAAATCATTCTTTAGATAATATAGACACAAAATTAAATCAATTAAAATCATATTTTAGATTCTATAAACATTATTCAGTAATTTTATCCCATACCATGTAGTATTTCATTATAAAATATGCCATAATTCATTACATTAAAGGTTATTCCGGAGCTCAACATGTCAAATTCAAAATTTAATTTCAAAACCACAAAAAAACCAAAAAGATAATATTTTAAAATCTAAAAAATCAATCCATCATTAATTACATGGTATATTATCACATGATAGTCATAAAAACCCATTCTCTTGAAATACCATAAAACTAATTCCAAATAATTACTTCAAGAGAAAACATAAGCAAGAAAACATTCCAATTCTTATGAAAATTATACCACCAAATAAGATCAAAAATCAAAATATTATCAATTTCAAAATAATTAGCTACCATAAAATCAGATCCCATTATATCATAAAGTTCATTAAAGAACATATTTATTTAAAATGATGGATTTATAAAATTTAAACAACAAATTATTGTTTTTAAAATACTTAATCACCCTATATTTTGATCTCTAATTTAAAAACTCTTTAAAAACAATATTAATTATATTAAGGTAATAATTTTATAAAACATAGAAGATATTTTCTTGATATTAATCAATAAATCCCTTCCCAAAAGAATTAGTTATTTGAAAATTTCATTAAATATTATTTCAAATAATATATCATTATATTTGAACTATAAACACACACTTATTTAATCATAAAAAAACTTTCAAAAGATTGAAATTGACATTATGACACTAATAATAATTCTTTTACATTAATATTTTATCTAAAAATGATATAGAATTTAGGTTTTAAACATTCCAAGAAAACATGTTTCTGTAAAATAACAAAAAAATATTTAGTTAATTATGTGGTACAAAAAAGATTATATAATTTCACTCAAACACCTACATTGCATCAAGTATTATGTTCCAAAATGAATAGCTCAATATTTATTTAACAACACCAATTTCAAATAAAATAAAATTGGATGTTAACTCATAAAACCACACTTTTACCATTTGAAAACCATACTCTATTTAATAATGCAATTATAAACCCATCACATAAAAAATTCCACACTCATAGTTTAGGTTTTTTATTTTTTATCTAAAAAAAATTTACCATGTTAAATTATATCATAATTTTATACACATTAGATATTATATTAACCAATAAGTTTACATAATACATTAAATTGATTAAATATTTAAATCCATCCATCTTATATATATTGTGTTTTTTTCATGAAACTAGGAATCCCTTGAAAATATTTTTTAATGATCAATAATCAATGTATTTTTTCATATAAATTATATTAATTATAGGATATTTTATCATTAAAACAAAAAAACAAAAGGAATGAAAATTTATTATTAAATAGAATGTTATGGTATCAAACAGAAAATACTATGTTATCTAAAAACATGTGAACTATGATTAACATTAAACAAATTATATGTCCAGTAATTTAGTTCGTAATGAAATTCTATATAATTTTCAAGTGAAATGACTTTATAAATTTCAGATATAATGATAACATTTTCCTAATACAAATTATTTATTTTATATTTGGCTAAATAATTTTTTTTAAAAGACACAATTTGAAATTTAATCTATAAATTCTCAAGATCATGGTCATTAAATGTGGTTACATTAAATATAATTATACATAAAAAACACCAATTTGTAATCTAAATGACTAACCAATTTCTTAGTACTTCTTCACTAAAATATGTTGTTTAGTATTTACTATGAAACTTATTAATTAATTTTAAATTTTAATATGATTTTATCTAATTTTTGGTTATCCAAAAAAACATACTAAATAAAATTATATATAAACACAACAAATAGATAAACCAAAATAAAAACAACTAAGTAAATTTAAATTAAAAAAATCCATAAATGAAATCCATTAAATAAAATAAATTCACTCAAAAAATGATCTATAATGAATTATAAAAATTATAGGAAAATTCGTCCTTTTATTTTAATTTAGAAACATTTAATTCAAACAACTTATATAAATAAAAATTATTTAGTGGAGTTTTTTATTTATGATCTTGCCGCAATGTATTTTTAGTTTGTGTAGACTTAATTTAAAATGTAGGAAGTCGCTTAGAATTTTCCAGTGACACTTTAGACTATATACGGACCTAGAGGTTCTGTGTTCCATTTTATTGGAACTTATCTACGGTTCTTTCTTACTCTTGTACAATCTCATATAATTACAAAATTACCATTAATCCTACAGAAATCGTAAATTATGATTTTCCAAAATATGGATGGGATTTGTAAAAAAGTTTGAGATATTTTGAATCAGTATAGTTTATATTATCTAAAATTACCAACATACTTTTTTCCATAAAGAATAGTAAATATAATAAGAATTATTTTCTAAGGTTATGGAAAAAATGGATTTTACAGAGTTAGATATCAAACAAATGGGTTAAAAATAAACCAAAACATGTTAAACAACCATTATATTTACATATATTGAAGATATCATGTCTATGTATCAATTATTGTCCATTTTAGAGTCTTTACCATTATATAAAATATGAGTACACCATTTTATTTCGAAATACTACTAGTGGGCCACTCACATCATTTATAAAAGGTTTCCCATTATGCTCTCATATTCACAATTTCAAACTAATTTGGATTAGTTATTAAATAGAAAAATGTCTTCCATACATCCCTTATCAAAGCATTGAATCCTTATTTTGGATTGAAATACAACCTCAGAAGGCTTTTGGTGCACAACTATGGAGGTTACCAAAATAAGATGTATTGTCCCTCCACGAGTTCTTTCATTTCATTTTCCCACCAAAATAGTTTTTTCTTGTTATAAATTGTGATATAATAATATAATTATATTAAATATACTTTAATTTTTTTTGTTTAGGTAATTACCTTTATCCATCACTACTTCCATCAAATGGGATTTAAAATATCCATTCACGTGTACAACCGAATACCACATCATGAACTGATGTTATTCATTTTCTACCAAAACCTATCAAGGATGGAAATAATAATGGATTAAATGATTATATATGAGATATATTATATGGGGGACTACTACATTGTGAAGTGATATGATTCATTCAAAAATTAAATGTATGGTTATATTGATGGGTTTAATTGAAATATGTAATATATAATAATTTTTAATGATTATTTTAGGATAATATATTATTTACCTTTTATTCTTTCTAATTTTCTTCAAAATGGAAATGACGTTCAGGGGTACAAGTGCCCTACCATCTCCATGAAGGGTTTGTTTAATATTAAATTTGTAACATTTAACGTAGATTATGTAACCATTCTAAAAGTACAAGGACCCTAAAAATAAAAAAAAATATACCACAAAAACAAGAAGTTATTACCCAAAACTTGACATTAATATGGAATTCTTAATAAAAATGTAATTAAAAGACATATATAAATCTTATACGGAATGATATATATATATATATTTACTTATAAATATTTATGGTCATATAATAAAAGTATCATAATCTAATATTTATTATTTATGGGATTCTGATGTGTACAAAGGAATTCAAGACTAATACTAAGGTATTTTTGCCTCACTTTTATTCTCTATGTGACAAATGTCATATTATCCCAGGGTTTCTCTGATGTCATGTATATACTACCCATAAAATAATTTTATTATTATTATACATAAAATTTAATTTAATTATTTTTACATTCATATATTTATCTTTCATTTGGATTATTATTAAAGGTTGCCAAAGTAGTAAGTGTGTTATGATTCAACCTCCTCATTTATCAGGAATATTTATATTCATTTTTTCAATGATGAAATATTTTAACAATTTACCAACAATCCCATTAAATTTCATATCATACTGTTATATAATCCAAATAATTGTTTCCCATTCATTTTTCTCTCTTTATTTACTCAATAGTCCATAATGATGTTTTTATGAAAAATCTTATTTATTTATTTCTTCGGTCAAAAATCCTGTTCCTTCCAAAAACATGTTTTCTAAAACAAATTTTAAAAAAATTTATATTGTCTAAATTATTTATTAATGATATTTTTACACATGTTTTTATTTTTAATTTTTTATGAATGGAATCATCTTTTCTTTTTCAAAAAAATGGACTTGGATTTTACTAAAATTGTGAATGGAATGATTGTTTTAACATGTTCAAAAAAATGGAAATATATAAACATCATTCCCATTATTTTAATGGAAGATAAATTTATTTTTTCAAATTTATTTTCAAATAAAATGAAATCACACATTATTTTATTATTTATGAATTTTAGATTATTTTATCAATTACATTGTCCTTGTGAATATATCCATGTGTTTTTTCTTTCAAAAAGAATTTCCTTCCATGATAAAATTATTTAGTGTTTATTATTATTTATTATGAATATGATACATTAATATAGTTATTACTATATATTTTAATGGTTTATTATTATGATGAATATATTTTATAAAATCCATTTTTCTTCCAATGTTTATACCATGATAAAATCATTATCAAACCCACTTATTTTTCCATGAGATATGATTATATGAAATAATGAAATGATTATGAATTTTTTTTAACCATGGGTAATTTCATTTTAGAATGTTTATTAAACCCATTTCATTTCATGTGATATGATATAGTGAATTGTTCATGATCTTATGGAAAAAATTTGTATGATTCATTATAAGATGGGAGGGGCAACTATCTCCCTCCAATGCCTTGGGTAAATATTCATATCTCTTGATTTAACTAGGATTATGTAAAGACGTGGAAATTTTATGGAAAATGTTTTTATTAATTTCTTTTGAATTTTACAAGTCCACAGTTTCTGACGGCGCCTGATTCGAAGGACCGTTGTACCCAGAATCAATTTAATTTATGTGGTTGTTATTTCCTCTAAAGTGAAGTTAGAGGTGTCGCCCACACCTCACATCACATACCATAGGAGGATATAACCAAGGGTGGGGCCCACACGAGCCCCTAACTCTTCAAATCCCCCTTTAACTCCCATGAATCCCTTTTCTATTTAACTTTTGAACTTCCACATAATGGTGGAGCCTCTCCACCTCCCTCCCATTATGTGTGCAACACAATTAATTAAAGTATTCTTTAAATAATTTGTGGCGTCAACAATTCATTTGAATTGTTTTGAAATGCTTAGAAATAATATAATATTGGCGGACTCTTTCAATTATATATAGTTTGGAAAACATTCGATGGTCTAACTTTTCGAGAATTAGGTAGATAACATTCTTCCCCAAAGAACACGAAGAACACCCTTTCTCTCCAATGAAGAATATTGAGACGTCTTCGATCGTTGTCCAAGTTTCAGGAGGAGGATCCACCCATGAGGAACGAAGACTACGCATCCTCCTTGGACGCACCCCGACGTCAATTAATTGATGATGTCGACAACAAACAAACGTCGACTTGAGGTAGTGGGTTCTGATTAATTTTAATGGAACATAATTAAACTTATGTTCTTTGATGTATGCCTTGGTTTGAATTTGGCTGAATGATACCATATAATACGGAGGGTGGGGATTGAACCAACACGGCCTGATGACCCTCCGTTAGTAATTGTTTTTTTGGTGATGTGGGATATGTCAAGGGGGGCGCTGTGCTATCACACCATGCTGGAGGAGGACCACAGACGAAGGAGGCGGTGGCATCGGTGACTGGAGGTAAGTGTACCGCACACCGGCCGCGTGTGGAAGAACTGCGGGCCGCATCCGCGGGCCCCTCGGATGAAGTGAACCGGTCGGCCGTAGCCGGCCAGGCTGGAGAACCGTAGCGCCTCTTTGGCACCTCGCTGCAGGAAGACCGGGATGCCTCCTTGGCGCCACGCTGCAGAAAGACTGCGACCGGTGCTGGGCGGGCCGCTTCGGTGGTAGAAACGACCGGACACCTGTCGGTCGGGCGGAAGAAATCGCGGAACCAGCAAGTTCCGTATAGGAGGAAAGCGGCCCGATGTGCAGGACACTCACGCTGGAAAGACCGGCCGACTTCGGCCAGCAGGGCAAGAGAGGCAGCGCCGCTCGACATCGCCATTACAAGAAACCAGGGGGCCAGCCCCCCCCCCCCCACTCCGCTGGGCCAGTTGGCCGAATCACGGGACGGTCCATTCGTGTGGGCCGGGCTATAGCTATCTATACGGGCAGTGCCCCACTGGGTCAGACTGACCCACCAAGCCAGGTCGGACCCGCAAAACTGGGTCGGGCCGACCTGCCAGCCCACTGGGCTTGACGGGCCGGGCCCGTTTTGCTTAAACGTAAATATCTTCTAGACCATGCGTCCGATTGACACACTGTCTATGGAATTAGGACCCTTGTGACGAGTCAGTCCTTTTTCTATAATCTATTTGAGCTTTGGAAAAATATGGAAAATGGTCAGGTTTAGAACAAGCATAATTCCAACTTGGCCCTCTGAGCGGAAGCACTTATAACTCTCAGCCCGAGCGTCCGATTGATGCACCGTCAGTCGCGTTGGGTTTATTTTGATGATATGGAACATCAGTATAAATCAAATCGGGACTTCATGATAGTTAATATATCGATCCCATTGCTCTATTAGTGCCCTCCCAAAATCGAGTGTGTTATGTGCGGGAACCCTAGAGCTGGCTGCGACTACGACGACTACTGTACTGGGATCCTTCGTGGGTTCGACAACAATAAATACTATACTGGGATCTTCCATGGGTTCGACGACGATGAATATTGTTCTTGTATCCTATTTGGTTCAGATAGTATTGACCTCTGTACTTGTATCTTGTGTGGGTCAGACAGAGTTACTGGTCTTGAATACTAAGTGGTTCCGACAGCTTAACTGGTCATGTATCTTTTGTGGGTATGATAGTTTAGATGAATCCATGACTATATCCGATCATCTCTATTTCTATATGAAAGATTTGTACCTGTGTGATTTGAGTCTTAAATTTGAATCATTATCATTGATGTGATTGACTTTACATCTTGTGTGGACTGGGTTGTGCTTGGGCTCAAGAGTTGGATCCAAACTGAGATTGATAACTTAGGTACATGTATGGGCATATACCTATGTAGGGTTTGTTGATACGTAGTTACTGTATATTTTTTTATGGTTTATCTTTCGTGGATTTTGGGATACCTTAGGGGGGATCAGGGTCCCTACTCAGTATCGTTATACTCAACCCTGCACGGGCTATGCCCGTACCTCGTTGTGTTGAATGAAAATGACAGACAACGTTGACGGAGGTCGAGAGCGAGCCAGGACCGGACGGTACCCAGAGGTGGACCATTTGGCAAGACATACAAGGAGAGGATGGATGGATATGCGGTGCTGAGGAATCCATTTGTACCCACCCTATAGGTGAGATTCTCGGAGGACGACTCAATAGTTTCTGTTTTACTTTACTACAGTTGTACTAGCTTTACAGTTGTACTGTACTTAATGTTGGGCTTGTATTTTTGGCACCTTTCCATTCAGCACTATCATTTGTATACAATATTTAATTAGTGTTTACTTCAAGCTATGTACTCTGTTGTATTTGTTTACTTATTAATGGAAATACCTTCCCTTTTATCCGGATTTACACCTTTGGTGCTAGTCACCATCCCCTGGCCTATGGAAGGCGGGCTTGGGTTATTCACAACATGGGCCCTGAGGACAGTTCATGACAAATTGGTATAAGAGGAGTGGTTCTACCGTAGAACTCTGGACTCTAATCATTCATTACGATGAAGCAATAGATTTAAGAGTATTGAGTGTGGTTTTTATTCCTCAGAGTCTAGTGATGGTGCTACGGCCAACACATCCATACACCAGGACCCTGACCTCGGATTTCAGACTCAGTGCATGGAATCACTGATTGCGTGTGTGTATCCTTTGAAAAATCTTTCTTCATGATTACTTTGTGTCAGCTCCCCAATTATACTATTTTAAAAGTGGCACACATATTTTTTTTCAGGATGGCCCCATGAAGGCAGCTACCTAGGGTTCTGAGTTACATATGAGATGGTACCCCACCGAGAAAGGAGGCCTCGGTTCAGGGCCCCATCACAGTGGAGGTACCAATGACACCACTACCCGTTGGGACACCGATACAACCAGCCCCAGCAGTAGAGAGTGCATGCCGCCTTGGTGCATTTCACGAGTTCCAGCGCCAGAGGCTGCCCAGGTTTTGAGGAGAGACAGACCCACAAGTAACTGGGGATTGGATGGAGGCTGTCGTCGAGGTTTTCAGATTGGTAAGGACACCAGCTGACCTTATAGTAAACCTTGCCACGAGTCTCCTGCACATATCAAGAGGTAGATGGTGGAACCTGATGCTACAGGTGAATAAAAAGGCATCATTACTATGGACAGACTACGAGAGTCTCTTCTGCTCGAAGTTTGTTCCATCCACCCTTCGTGTGTGCAGATTCAGGAGTTACTACATTTGTAGCAGGGCAGCATGAGAGTAGCTCAGTACTCAGTGAGGTTCACAGACCTCTCAAGCTACTCTACAGATATGGTACATGACCCGTTGTTCAGTTCCCGGACCTTCGATCAGGGACACATTCATGAGATCATGGATTCGATGATTCCCCTCATCTTCAAGATGTAGGCAGGGGTTCTGGAGAGAGCCCTTCTAGTGGTGAGTTTTCTTGCTGAGTAGTCACCAACGGTGAGACCTTCTGTAGGACAACACGTAGTAGAGTCTTCTACAGCCAGCAGTAGACAGTTGATGTAGAGGTCCAAGCAGACTGGACCGTCAGGTGGGTGACCTCAGGATACAGGTTCAGTTGTTAATGGAACACGAAATAGATCCAACCTTAGGAGGAGCAGGCAATGTTATGCATGCGGTAGGCAGGGTTACATGTCTTGTGACTGCCCGAACCGCCATGCGGATGAGTAGCAGATAGTAGAGGGACCTCCTAGGTAGAGGCAGAGGTTCGACCATGGAGGTCCATTGGGAGAAGGTGGATGTGGTAGAGGATATGGCTGAGTAGTGGGTGGTGGACGACGTTTCGAGGCACTACCACCACCACCACCAGGAGGTCCACACCGACCACAGGGAACTGGCCGACAGAGGTGGGTCCGACTTCAGTCAATCAAGGCCTACAACCATAACACACTTAACATGATTCAAGGTACTATTTGTGTCTACTCCACACTTGCTGCAGTACTTATAGACACAAGTGCGAGTTATTCTTTTATTTCGGTTGCCCCTGTTTGGAGCTCCGATATTTTGACAAAGCTATTGGCTCGTTCCTTATTGCTAGGCACTCCAATGGGAGCAGACTCGATGATTAAGCGCTGGTTCCGGTAGTGTGAGCTTACTCTTAGAGGCAAGAGATTCTATTGGGATCTTCTTGTATTGGCGTCGAGGCCTTATGACGTCATCTTTGGTATAGACTGGTTGTCCAGAGTTCATTCTCAGATTGACCATATTAGCCGCAATGTGCGGTGTGTCCTCACGGATGGGACCAGGTTCACCTTCACCAGTAAGAAGGGAGCCTGTGCAGTGTAGGATAGACTTACGCATAGGAGGGGCAGCTGATCACACATCTATTGGATAGTCTCATCAATGAGGTGGTTGATGTGTGAAGTCCGAGTTTTCCTATTGTGGTGGATCAGTATGCGGATTTTTTCCCTGACGACATTCTAGGACTACCTCCTCATAAAGAGGTAGACTTCTACATTGACTTGTAACCTTGGATAACACTGATATCTACTCCCGCATATCGGATGGCTCCTGCCAAGCTTCGTGAGCTGCGGGTACAGCAGGAGGACTTACAGGGGAAGGGATATATCAGACCCAGTGTTTCACCCTGGGCATCTCCTATTTTGTTCTCCAAGAAGGTTTATGGGATCTTGTTACTATGTGTCATCTACCATTGCCTGAATCAAGTGACCATGAAGAACAAGTACACACTCTCAAGGATTGACGACCATTTTGATTAGCTCAATGGAGCACGATGGTTATTGAAGATTGACCTCAAATCAGGCTATCACCAGTTCAGAGTTCGAGATGAGGATGTGCAGAAGATGGCCTTAAGGTGTCAGTATGGCCACATTGAGTTCTTGTTTATGCCCCTTGGTGTCTCCAATGCTCCAGCTGTAATCATGAGTCTCATGAACAGGATCATCCATCCTTACCTTGATCTCTTTGTCATAGTCTTCATCGATGCCATACTGAGTAAGAGCACCCCTACCATTTTCCGGCAGTACTGGACACACTCCGATAGCACCAGCTTTATGGTAAGCACATGAAGTGCCAGTTCTGGATTAGAGTGGTTAATATCTTGGGACACGTCATCTCTGAGGCTGGAGTTTTAGTGGATCCAGTGATAATCTAAGCAGTACATTCTTGGGATCCTCCTAAGAGTGTGACAGAGGTACATATTTTTCTTTTTATGGCTGGGTACTATCAGATATTTTTTCCATACTTCTCCAGAGTTGTAGCTCTGCATTAAGCATTGACGAATAAGGATAAACCTTCTGTATAGTCAGATAGAATCCAGTAGAGCATTCAAGGGCTGAGGCAGAGGTTGACTAGTGTGCTCATCTTGAGGCTACCGAATGAGGGCTTAGGGTATGTAGTTTACTGCAATGCATCAAGGACAAATCTCGGGTGTGTTCGGATGTAGGAGCGTGTAGTGATCGCCTATGACTCACAGTAGTTGAGATAGCACGACCATAACTACGCTTCCCATGAACTAGAGTTAGAAACAGTGGTCTTCGCCTTGAAGATGTGTCGACACTATCCAATGGGAGAGCGTTTTACAGTCTTATCTGACCACTAGAGTCTAAGGTACATCTTCTCGTAGAATGACCTTCACCTGAGACAGTGGCGATGGATCGAGTTCCTCTAGGCCTCTTACTACTAGATAGTCTTTACTCCTGGGAAGTGAAACATTGTAGAAGATGCTCTCAGTAGGAGATTGGACATTCAACTACTAGGAGAGGCAATAGAGCTGCTAGCCTCTTTACAGATATCCTTTGTGGATAGAGATGGAGCATCCTCTTTTCAGTCTCTCACAGTCACTCATCCACTTATTCAGCGAGTTAGAGAGGCACATCATGGGGATGTTGACTGTGAGACGTGGCATGCTCAAATATCCTCAGGACATGTACCTGATGGATTTTCTAAAGGTGGGGAGCACGTCATCCTCTTCAGAGGTAGTACCATGGTACCAGTTGCACTACAGGATGAAGTGCTGAGGGATTTTCACTCATCCCCTATAGCGGTACATCCAGGAGTGGAAAAGATGTATCATGACCTCAAACGACAACACTGATGGCTGGGTATGATGAAGGTTGTAGTAGAGTTTGTATCATGGTGCCCCGCTTGTTAGCAGGTGAAGGCGGAGCACCAGGTACTACCACAAAAACAGTTTTTCGCAGCGCCCCCCTTTATCAGTGCCAACGAAAAAGCGCTCATAAAGGGCCCCCCTTTATCAGCGCTTGCTTAGTAGCGTTGATAAAGGGGGGCTTTTATCAGCGCTTTTTTTAGCACTGATAAAGGGTCGGCTTCAAAATAAATTTAAAAATATATTAATATATTAATATATAAATATAGTTTTATTGTTATATAAATATAATATATAATTTTGAAATATATTTTAGATAAGTATAAATGTACATTTAAATTTATTATACTTAATATATAAGATATTTAGTGAAAATGACTTCTTAAAAAATTAAAAAAATATTTTTAATTAATATTTTGATAATCATTATGGAGTAATAGTAATTTAATAACAATTTTAGGACTAAAAAAATTAAAAAAAGATCCAAAATATGTTGAAAACGCAACTCAAACTTCAAACGGCCATAACTTTTGATCTGGGTGTCCGTTTGAGCTCTACCACAATTTAAATCGAAGCATGTGACGAGCTATACGCCGCTGTGATCGGGAGGGGGGGTGGGTGGGGACCCTGGTCAAGCGTTTTTCGAGGCCAAAAGAGGCCCAGATGGCCTCCTAAACTGAGTTTTTTGTCGGGGTACTCAGATTTTTTAACATTTTGTGGATTTTCAAACTCGTTTAAGGGGGTATTATTGGATTTTCTTGGTGGGGACGGAATTTATTCCATGGTATTACATTCATATTGATATTATGTCTTGGAAATTTCATCCTTTTTTATAATGAACTGCTATTTATAATCTAATATATAACTATATATACATATTTTTTATATATTTGCACCTAAAAATTAAAATTTTTAAATAAATAATTAAACATATTTACATATAAAATATATTAGATTTATCTAAATAATAACTAATATCCATTTTATTTAAAATACCAATATATGAATATTTATATACCTATATATTAATCTAACTATATATATATATTAATCTAACTATATATATATTAATCTAATAACTATATATATATTAATATAACTACATATATATATTAGTATTTCTATAAATATATATATTAATATCACCACAAATATATATATTAATATCACTATATATATATTAATATAACTATATAAATATATATTCATATAACTATATATATGTTAATATAACTATATATATTTTAATATAACTATATATATATATATTAATATAAATATATATTACTATACGAATAAATATAACTAGATATATATATATAGATATAGATATATATTAATACCACTATATATATATTAATATTACTATATATATTATAATATAACTATATATATATTAATATAAATATATATTACTATACGAATAAATATAACTATATATATAAATATGTATATATAGAGATATCATGAATTGGAAAGCAAATCAAAATAGAGTAGTGGTAAGGGCTTAGGCGAGCAGGGGGGAGGTCTCGAGTTCAAATCCTAGTGGAGGCAGGGGTGCAGGCGCATGGGGAATATTGGAGCAAGTGCAATTAAAGGGTGGAGGGGGTGCATGGGGTGTTGTATAGGGGCCGAAAAGCGCTGTAAAATGGGGGGTTCAAGCGCTTTAATAGCCCCCCGATTGGCAGTATTTTTTAATTTTTTTTTTAATTTTTTTAAATGTTTTTAAATTTTTTAAATTTTTTCTAGCTTTTATCAGTGATTTTTAAAAAGCGCTGATAAAAGGGTCCTTTATCAGCACCAAAACAAAAGCGCTGATAAAGGAAGCGCTAATAAAGGGGTACTTTTATCAGCGCTTTTTTGAGCGCTGATAAAGGGGTCCTATATCAGCACTTTTCGGAGCGCTGATAAAGGGGAACAACTCTATCTGGGTGATCATTGACCGACTCACCAAGTCATCCCACTTACTATCGATCTGAGAGTAGGGATTAGTGGATATCATAGGATGCCTCTACCATCAAGAGATCGTACGACTTCCTGGTGTTCCATAGACTATCATCTCTGATCGAGATGCTCATTTCACTTCCATCCTTAGATAGATGGTCAGACAGATGGGACATAGCTCCGTTTGAGCACCGACTTCCATCCTCAGATAGATGGTCATACTGAGAGAACCATTCAGACTCTTGATGACATGCTCTGTGCATGTGTACTCGAGTTTGGTCAAAACTGGGAGGATCACATACCCTTGGTGGAGTTTGCGTACAAAAACCACTACCACATCACTATCGGGATGGAACCATATGAGGAACTTTACGACCTACCCGACAAATCACCTCTGTGCTGGACTGACCCAGAGAAGTCAGCACTTGTAGGACCAGATATGGAGCAGGCTATGACGGAGAAGATGCAGATCATCTAGGAGTAGATGAAGACTGCACAGAGCACGCAGAAGTCCTATGAAGATAGAATATGGAGACCATTGGAGTTCGAGGATGGTGACCACGTTTTCTTATGGGTATCACCTCAACGAGGTCTACAAAGATTTGGCTGAGGCGGAAAGTTATCTACATGATTCCTCAGACCCTTCCAGGTCTTCAGCATAGTAGGTGAGGTGGCTTACCACCTAGCTCTTCCACCTCAGTTGCATCGGGTGCACGACGTCTTCCATGTATCTCAGTTGAGGAGATACGTGCAGGACTCGTCCCACATCATCGACCATGGGGAGCTGGACATCGATGAAGAGGCGACATTCACAGAGGTCCCAATGGATATTGAGGATCGACAGGAGCGAGAACTATGTGGATGATCGATTCCTCCCGTGCCCATTCGCTGGAAGCACGGGAACCTCCAGTAGACCACATGGGAGTGGGAGGCTCAAATGCAGGATCAGTACCCCCCATTTGTTTCCATAGTGTTTGTTGTTGCTTTACGAGGACGTAAATCCCTGAGGTGAGGTAATTTAGTGACCTGGAAATTTCTAGGAATTTTGTTTTTCTTAATTTATTTGGAATTTTACGAGTCCGCAGTTTCTGACAATGCTTGATTCCGAGGCCGGGTGTGCCCGGAATCAATTTATGATTTTTTAATCAGGTACGTTTAGTAAATGTACGTGCGAGTTTTAATATATTTTGAATAAATGCTCAGAATTGAAATCTGAGGACACCGATGAACTTGCAGTGCCGGTATTATCCTAATGGGACATTTACCGTAGTTGTGTTTGGTCGAGAGCGGGAGTTCATTTTTGGGAATTCATCATTAATTAAATAAATTGTTGTGTTACACAATTTATTTTATGTGTTGGTTATTTCCTCCAAATGGAAGTTTAAGGTGGGTCCCACACCCCACATAACTTCCTTTGAGAGGATATAACTAACACAGGGGCCCACACGGGCCCCTAAACCTTCAACTCCCCCTTTAACTCCCATGATCCCCTTTCTTTTTAACTTTTGTACATTCAGATAATGGTGGAGCCTCTCCACCTCTCTCCCATTAAGTGTGCCAACACAATTAATTAAAGTCTTATTTAATTAGTTTATGGTGTAAAAAATTAATTTAAATTGTTTTGAAATGCTTTTAAAAAAATATAATATTGGGGGATTCTTTTTATTATAGTTTGCTTTGCAAACTTTTGGTGGTGGAACTTTTGGATAATTAGGGAGAGAGCATTTTTCCCTGAAGAACTCGACAAACGCCCATTCTCTATAACAAAGAACATTGAGACCATCTTCAATCTTCATCTAAGTCGCATGAGGAGGAGCCGCCCGCAAGTAACGACAACTACGCTTCCTCCTCGGATGCACCCCGACGTTGACGAACGGACAATGTTGACAACAAATAGACATCGACTTGAGGTAGGGTGTTTTGATTAATTTTAATGGAATAAAATTAAACTATTTTTATTTAATGTATGCCTTGGTTTGACTTTGGATGAATGGTATCATCTAATACGGAGGGCATTGGTCAAACCAACACGGCCCGACGAACCTCCATTATTTATTATTGTTTTGGCGATGGGGGATAAGTTAAGGGGGGCGTGGTGCCGTCACACTGTGATGGAGGAGGACCATAGATGAACAAGGTGGCGGCGTCGGCGATCGGAGGTAATAGTGTCTGTGTGCTGGCCGCGTATAGAAGAACCGTGGGCCACATCCGTGGGCTGCTCGGACGAAGAGAACCAGCTGGCCGTAGCTGACTGGGCTATAGAACCGTGATGCCTCTTTGGCGGCGCACTGCGGAAAGACTAAAGAGCTTCCTTGGCGCTGCGCTATGGAAAGACTGCGGCCAGCACTGGGCCGACCACATCGACAAGCGAACTATCCGGCCACCTTCCTACCAGGGGAAGAAACAATGACATCTGAATGTGTCGCGTAGAAAGAAAACGACCTGCTGAGCGGGCCGCTCGCGCCAGAAAGATTGGTCGGCTTCTTCCAACTCGGCAGGAGAGGCAGTGCCGCTTGGAGCTGCCATTACAATAAACTGGGGGGCCGCATCCCACTAGGTCAGGAAGACCCACAGAGACAGGTCGGACCGACCCATCGAGCCAGGTCGGACCCCTAGAACCAGGTCAAGCCGACCCTCCAACCCACTGGACTGGATGGGCCGGGACCATTTCTCGTAAACACGAATATCTTCTAGACCTCTCGTCCGATTGATGTGCCATATATGGCACAGGGACCCTTGCAACGATTTGGCCCTTTTGCGATACTCTATTTGAGTTTTGTACATCTTTCTAGAATGACCGGGTTGGGAACGAGCATAATTCAAATTGGGCCCTTGGAGCAGAAACGCTTATAACCCTCATATCGGGCGTCCGATTGATGCGCCGTCAGTCGTGTTGGGTTTCTTTTGATGAGATGGAACTTTGGGATTCATCAAATCTAGAATTTATGATAGTTTATGTATCTAAACCTTTGCCCAAGAAGTGGACCCTCCTGGAATCGAGCGTGCTGTGTGTGGGAACCCTAGAGCTGGTTGCGACCGTGACGACCACTGTACTGAGATCCTCTATTAGTTCGGCAGCGATTACTACCATACTGGGATCCTTCATGGGTTCAACGATGATGAATACTATACTTGTATCCAGTTTGGGTCTGATCTTATTGACCTCATTACTTGTATCCTATGCGGGTCCGACAGAGTATCTGGTCTTGTATCATGTGTGGATCCGACAGCTTAGCTGGTCTTGTATCATTTGTGGTTCCGACAGCTTTGATGAATCAGTGACTACATCTAATCATATCTATTTCTATATGAATGATGTATACCTATGTGAGCTGAGTCTTGACTTTCAATCATTATCATTGATGTGATTGACTTTACTTCCTGTGTGTACTGGGTTGTGCTTGGCATCGAGAGTTGGAGCCAAACTAAGATTGATAACTTAGTTATATATATGGGAATATACCAAAGTAGGGTTGGTTGATACTTCATGATTGTATATTTACTTTTTTGGTTTATCCTTTGTGGATATTGGGAGACCTTTAGGGGTCTCGGGGTCCCTACTATGCATTGTTATACTCACCCCTGCATGACCTATTCCCACACCTCATTGTGATGGATGCAAACAATAGACAACATTGACGGAGGAAAAAAGTGAGCCAGGACTGGACGACTTCCAGAGGTGGACCATTTTGTGAGACGTACACAGAGTGGACGGACGAACCTGGGGTGCTGAGGAGGCCATATGTACCCAGCCTTCAGGTGGGATTCCCGCAGGAGGACTTAGTAATTTTTTTTACATTACTGCAGTTGTACTAGCTTTTCAGTCGTACTTTACTTTACTTTTGTGATGGTATTTCCAGACCCTTTCGTTTTAGCACATTCTTTTGTATAAAGTATTTACATAGTTTTTACTTCTATCTGCGTATTCTATTTTATTTTTTTACTTATTAAAGGCAATGAATTCTCTTTTATTGGGATTTATGACTTTGGTACTAGTCGCCAGTCGCTAGCCTCTGGAAGGTGGGATAGGGGTTGTCACAACACGGGACCCCAGGACGGGTCGTGACAGATTAGAATGGGATGTGAAAAAATTTATGAAAGGGAAACTATACAGAATGATATTATGGGGTGAAAACTGTGACTTGTATGATGGTTTGGAGAGTTAACCCATTTAAACATGACATTCCTCAAAATGATCCTTTAACATAGAAGTAAATTATTTTCTATGATCACTTGTATTTAAAAATTCAATGAATTTAGCCTATGTTATTATCTCTTGGATTAGGTTAATTGATTCAATTATGATCTTGGATATACATGGAATGGTTTTATAATGTTGTTCTCAAGTTCACATAAACTTATTATCATGATACGTTGATATCTTATATGTTTATCCTTATTAAGAATCCGATTTCACCATTTATTATGTTTCCTTTCCCCATGTTATGATGAATTTCATTATTGTAATTATGTATAAGAAGGGTTCATATTATAAATAACATAATGGGAGATGAAATTGCCCACATAATTACTAGTTTTTTATCTTTCCAGGATTACAAAGGCACTATAATCATATGAATCACATGTGTGTTTTAAAGTAATGTAATGAATATTCACCTAAAAAGGTGTCATATCTAAAAATGAGATGTATTTCTCTTTATAGTTTCTATCGTATAACCAATTTAGTTAACCATTAGAAGCGAGCATGTGAAAAACATAGTGATAACTATATATATTTCTATAAAGATACGTCTGATAATATGACTATGGATGAATCAAAGTATAATAAAATTTCATCTAATTTTGGTGAAGGATAAATTTAGTTTTTTTTATGAAATTTCATCCCTTATTGATATTTCATGTTGATGTGGATCTTGAAAAAATGTATCCAGGGTACAAAAAATCCAAAACATTTACATTGAAGTTGATTTGATCATCACATGGTTCATAAAAATGCGCCTGACTACAAACATGGTTTTACCCAAGTGGGGTAAATACTTTGAAAATTCCAAAACTCATTATGAAAAATAATGACGTATTTAAATACTTGATGAAAATGAATAAACTAGGATAAAATTATGGAATCTTTTATTGTAATCAATTATCAATGAATTATACATCCTATTAGATGTTTTCATTATTATGTTATTCCCCACCATGATTAATATTTTTTAGACTGTGATTTTTTGTTTTATTAAATGGATAGAACATGATGTAATGGTGTTAATACAGAGTATGATATAAAATATAGTCATTTTAATTATAATAAAAGCCAAAAGTTATGGGTGAGAAAATGACAAACATATATTCTCTTCTAACAATACATTCACAATCTATGAATCATACATAACATTAATGTGATCAATAAAAGGAAAAACGTTTTTTCAAGTCCTTCCTAAGGAATCAACCACCTTATATCAGTGGTTCATATGATCATATATTTTCCTAGAAATTGATCAATACCAATGAAAAGTAATTTTGGTTCTACTATGTTCATAACATAAAAAATAATAATTTTGGTTATCTATCATTTGGATTGAGAAGCAGGTCAATGGTGGACACTAATTAAGAATCCAAGGGAACATGATGAGATTTAATCTCTATTGTGTGATGCATTTAAGAGATTATTCTCCAAAAGAACTCTTTTATATCATTTATAGAAGAATAGGGAAGTAATTACTTATTATGTAGTATAAGGATGATGAATATGTTGATTCATATGATGAAACTTTTATAGCACATGTGATGTATGCGTCTAGAATTATAATCCAACATGAAAATAATGTTGATCGATTTTTTAGTATCGTAAAACAATGTATTCAATGTGAATAGTTATTAAGGTAGTTCAGTGACAATGAGTTAATTTTTAGATGATATCTCATGACGGAATTATATATTTGGAGTAACCCATTGACCTAATGGTTTTTATTTGAAAAAGAAGGTGTGTTTCATAGGAAGCTCTAAGAACTATGGAGAGAAGATGATGGAACTTCCATATTAATCAACATGTGGATGTAAACATGGAGAAAATTTTCATAAAGGGACTATTAAATCTTTTAATTTAATTAAGTAATATCATTTATTAATTGATTTATGATGTAATGGGATGAATATATATAATGATATAAAAAAAATAGGGAAACATATAATGCACCACCCACACTCCAGTGCTTCAAATGCAAGGAGTTTTTGAACTACACTAACTAATTCCATAAAATGATGTTTAATGATGATGATCGCAGTTAGAAAACTCTTTTGTCATGGGATAAGGGAAAATATCATATAATCACTATTTCTGTCAATGGGTGAGATTACGATGTGGTGGAGGGTACACTTAGCATCCACTCTAAAACTATGGATGTTTTATGTAACTATGTATCAACCAATTAATCCGTGTCTGAATAAATATTTAAGGGTATCATGGTCTGACTCAAAGGATTAGATATATATTTAGTTGTAAAAAACTATAATGGTTAGTTGATCCCATGATACATATATATTTCTAATCTCGTTAACATTTATAGGAATTTCTATTCCATAATTTTTTTATGTATTTCCCATGTTTAATTTGATATTATATTTAGAATGTATTGAATTTATCCACATGAATATGAAATCAGTTATTGAGGAAGGTAAGTTAGGATTAATATTCAAAACAATGTTATGATGCATATCATTGTGATAATAATTTTGAACTTCTGACAAATATCAAATTCACTATATTGGTCTAGATTTCCATTTAGAAGGTATGTTTATCTGAAATGGTCTGGGGATACATGAAATCAATGATATATCAATTGTGTGGGGATTTGTTGAATTACTTTTTTGAAAATATTTTTATTCAACCATCCAATCGGTAAATTGAGTTTTCAATAGATCATTTTCCTTGCCCCACACAAATTTCAATGAAAACCTATTGAATGGTCCAAGCTGGGTTTCTGAAATTGATTAAAATTTTCTTAGAGAACATTGAAAAGGGATTCATTTTTCCATGTGGGTCATATTAAGTTGTACCTTTTCTATTAGTTGTATTAATGATAGATCTATGATACTCTTTATTAATTATCAGTAGATGCACAAGATCACAACAAATAATAAGTGCAATTTCCACATGTTGAATTAACTATTCGATTAACTATTGAGATCTCAAAAATTTTCAAACATTGACCATATATTTGGATTTTATAAATTAATGGTAACAAAAATAGATATATGAAAGATTAAATTTCATTTATGGAATGGACACTATTAATATATAATTATTCCATTTGGTCTTACTAATTCCCCCACCATATTCAGAGAGTTAATAAAAAAAGTATTTAGAGATAGCCTTTAAAATTTTGTATTAGTCATTATAGATGATATTATTATATAGTATGATATCAAAGAAGAGAATGAATATCAATTGATAATTTTATTATAAATCCTAAAGAAACATAAAAGATATGAAAATTTTACACTGTGTAAAAATCGGCTACATAATGAATCATTTTTTCATATAATCTCAATATAGAGTATATTGGTAGATCCATGAAAGGTGGATTATATTGAGGGTTTCCACAAACCATCCATATTAATTGAGATCCATATATATCTTGGTTTAGTTGGATATAGTTTATGGTTTTTTGGTGATGTTTTTTTGACTATTGAAACTAATCACCATGTTAAATAATATGGGAGCCATGTTCCTCGGGAAAGATGAATGTGAGGATATTATAAGAAAACTGAAGAGAAGATTGTTCAACACAACTTTTCATTTATTTCCCTATAGAATTAATGTGTTTGTAATTTATATTTATGCATCCAAGAAGGGATTGTGGTTTTTTCTATGTATAATTACCTAGTAATCCCTTATTCTTCATGATAATTGAGTGTTCATGAGAAAAATTACCCAACTAATGATTTGGAGTTACCTAATATAATTTTTTATTAAATATATAGAGGTATTATCTTACCATATAAAGGTGTGATATTTATACAGATCAAAAAATTCTAATGTATATAATTAATAATAAATATTTTAATATATTAAAGAGATAATGGTTAGATATGATTAAATATTTTTATTTCTCGATACATTTCTCCATGGTATAGAGAAAAAGGTGGTTAATGTATTTAGATGAAATGATCATGATTTTTTTTCACATATAATTATTATAAAAGATATATATTTATGGATTTGAAAATTATAGATCATGGAATATTCAAGGTAAGTGATTAATACAATCATTCACAATTTAATTTTCAACCATCTATACATTTGAATATTAAATTTGTTCAAAACAGAAGATATAGAGGTGTAACATATTACAAGAAATGTTCTTATGTTTATTTTTTATAATGGTGTAATGATAACATTCAATAAACAAGTATTTGATCCATCCACCCAATAATTTATACAATTTTTTTAATGGAATATTATAATTCATCGTTTAATCTTCATCATCGAAGTATGAATATGTAAAAAGAATTTAAAGAGTTTTTATAGAGGGATGAAATTATGAGATATAGCACAGATTTTGTACCTCAATTATTGGTATGATACAAAGATAAGGATAAGATATAAAATTCTAAGGGGGTGTTATATCCATTACCCACACTAGAATGTCAATGAAGAAATATCATGAAATTTTTTGTTAATTGACATCCAAAGTTATATAATGGACCTAATGCTAAATAGGATTATAGTAGATCTCCTTACCAAGATTGAACAATTCATCTCTATTAGTGAAAATTTATTTCTAGATAATATATTGAGGAATATATTAAAAAAGTTGTATGGTTTCTTTGAGTGCCACCATGAATTGTTTTGGATCGACATCTGAGGTTACATCAATATTATGCAATTGACTTTAGTAAGATGTTGATGTAGAGTTGAGTTCCAGAATTCTATATCCTCTTCAAATACATGGCTAGAATTGGTGAAAAATTGAAAACCTAGATGACAGGTTAATATATTTTTATCTACATATTGAATTTGTTTGGGATAAATTCACTCTTGAAATTTAGTATTCTTACAAAAAATAGCTCTCACTAAATTGTTAATATGTCTTCTTCCGACCACATCTATGGAAATAGGTGTGGAGATAAAATGTTATAAAATTATAACAGAGAAATAAATCTATTAAGAAATTAAATAGATGACGAAATATAATAGACGGGTATATCCATTCAATATAAAATAAATGTGGTACAATGCTGATAGAAAGTCTATTTCGATAATCATCATTAGGATATAAAATTTGAATTTTTCGATAAGGTTTTCCATTAAATTTAACAATGTAAGAAAGTATGCGGGGTTTTTAAAGAAGATACAACTAAAAAATAGGAATATTCTCCACTTTGTATTTCAGGATTTTGTTAGGATGGTAGCATTTTGGTGGGTGATTCCACCAAACCTCTTTCATTTTTATCATGACATCCATGTATCAATCCTAGATAAGTAAAAACATAATACATAACTAGTACTAAAATCATAGGATGTCCTATTATAGAATGATATTAAATAATATGATCGCCTATAGGACATTAAATATCACAATGAGAATTTTGAATGAAACCAAATCACCAGCCTTGTTAATGTTTTGCGGTGAAACCACCAGTTTAAGGAGATGTATGGGAAATTGGGAATATTTTTGGGTAGAACTCTCCTTATATCACTGAATAACAGTGATGTAATTTCACGATAAAAAATAATTTAATGGTGTGGGGAATAATTCCATACTATTTTAGTAATTATTTTTCAAATAAATTTTATTAATTTGATATCTTATGTTACCTAAAATTCCATGTTTTAATAGATCGTGACAAACTATTAATCATATTATTTAAACAAAACTATTTTTTCTTGATCATAATCATTGAATCATGAATAATAATAAAAACATTTTAAATATTATTTTTAATGGTTTGATATAATTAAAATATATTGATAAAATGATACATTGTTTTTTGAAAAACCATTGTATGCTAAAGAAAATCTTTTTTCCAAAATAAGTTTCTTTTGTATTTACATTAATGAGAAATAATAAAACTTATTTTTAAAACTCATAGACTATTAATTTAATATTTTTTATTTTAACCTTCCAAAATTATCTAAGGGTGAATTTTTTCAATTTTTTGGGAATGTTTAATTTTTCAATTAATACTGAAAAGTATTATTTTTTTATTGAAATATGTATTATAATTTAACTAATTTGTGAGGATAAATTTTGATTTAAAATGGGTTTTAATTTAAAATTACTGCAAATACAGGTCAATTATTTTTATTTACATCATTGTAATTATTTTATTAATGAATTTTAACATAAGAACATTTAAAACTGTTGACTTTTTTATTTGGAAGAAAAATTTCTTATCTTGTATACATGGTTAATTTTAAATTAAAATTTCCCAATTCTATAAATGGAATTCCAAAAAATGGGTTACATAAATTGATTAATTGTAATTAATATTTTAATATTAATATTTTACCATAATTAATTTCAAAAAAAATAAATATCATTCAACATGATTAATTTAAAAATGGTGTTTAGAGGGGGTTAGAATACAAAGATACGTGTTAAATGTGACCCAAATTGAGTCTGACACACATTTAATTAAAATATTTAGACCACATAATGTATAATTTCATTTCATGGCACATTTTTTATACTTTTTCATTTGAAAAAAGTTGGTATGTATTTTTCATTCAAATATTTACAAATGTGCCACTCAACTTAGGTATAAAAGGCCACCGCTTCTCCGATACAGTTCACACATAAAAACCCATTTTTTGGAAATAAAATAACCTAATAACATTTTTAATTTAATCTCATAAACAATTAATCATTATTCTGGTTGAAAATCCAACCTCGAAAGATTTTTCATAAAACCTAAGGATGTTAACTGAATAAGGGGTTACATTCTTAAAAGATCACTTTTATTTTATTTCAACGACCACCTAAAAAAATATTGTTAAACCATTCTGATATAATAAAACAAGTATCATCCATATTATAGGGTATTTATGATAAGGTAATGACTTAAATTTATATACTCTTCCATAAAAATGGATACAATTCATTTTTTGTGTGTTTGGTGGACTACCACATCGTGAACTGATGTTACTAAATTTCCTTAACCACCTCTCATTGATGGATATAATTATATAATTTTATATATATATATATATTAAAATATAATATTATTATACTTATTTGATTATTATACCATGTATACCTTTTTACTTTCTATTCTCCAATAATGCGGTAACATCAAATGTTTATGATAGACTACCACCTTGAAAAATGATAGAATTCAGTCAGGATTTACATAAAAGATAATGAGAATGGATTTAATGAATATATGTAATTTATATTAAATAATACTGATTATTTAATGGTAATATATTATATTATTTTCATTCATTAAACTTATAAAAAAATTGGAAAAAACATTCATGCAGACGAGTAGCCTGTTGTTCCCATGAACAATGTATTTCATTATCTATCTCTAACATATATTAATTAATAGAATCTCCTGTATAAGAAATTTATATATTATATTTAAATAATGTTATAAATTACATATATTATATGACCATGAGAAATGTAACTATAAAAAAATTTGACAAATCCAATCATACATGAAGAGATGTAGTTTTTTCTGGAATCATGACATTGACATTGAATTGTAAAGAAACATGAAATAAAAGTTCATAGAGAAATAATGTATTGTATGATATTTGAATGTATTAATATAAAGTATAAGTATAATTATTTTAAATTTATTATATATTTTCTGAATATATATGATGGAATTTAGGACAAATGGTACTGCATTTCTGAATCACATTTATTTTCAACATTACAAATCCCATATTCCACACATGTTTATTTTATGTTGTGTATATAAATTCCATGAATATTTTTTGTTTTTATTATCTTGAAAATTATATGTATTTACATCTATATTTTAGCATCTATTATTAATGGGGATTACACTTCAGTGTTACCATTGTGGAAAGGGTTTAATGATATAATCTCACGGTTCATTTTGATTGTTTACATTTATGCATATCACAATTAAATAATATTATTAATATCTCAAGAAACACATGTATTTTATTATAATATTGTTATTATTTGATAATACCTGATTTCCCATAATTATTTTCTCCTTATACTATTGAGTTTAAATTATGTTTTTTTTGAAAAACATTCATTAATTTTATATTCCGTTAAAAACTGTTTTTCTTATAAAGACATGAATTCTAAATAAAATTGAAAACTATTTTTAAAATTTTAAAAATGATTTTATGATTCCATTTTTATGCATTTTTTAATTTCCTTTTTAAATTTTTTATAATGTAATCATCTATTTATTTCTTAATCATAGAATATTTTATTTTTATCTTAAATATGAAAGAGACTAATATTTTAATGCGTACTACATGATCAAAAATTTATATATTTTTGTTGCCATTATTTATATTGAAGATTAATTTATATTCACTCAAATTAATTTTCAAATAAAATTTATTTCTATAATATTTTATTAAATTTTAATTTTAATAAATGTGATTTATATATAAATGATATTTTCACCAACAAACATTCCGAGTTATTTTTCTTGAAAACTAATTTTCAATATTTGATTATATAAATTGATTTTATTTATGATATAATGGGGATATTATCCAATGATTCCATTCATTTTCATTATATTAATGGTTTTTTAGATATGATTATAAATTTATAAATTTTATTTCTCACCCACAGGTTATAACATGATAAATTTATTTTAAAACACAACTATTTTCCCATGGGATATTAATTAATGAAATAATTATGAATCTTATTTCATTTAAATATTTTATTTTATAATTAAATGTTTATGTAATAGATGAAATTTAATGGGTTAAGATATGATAATTGTTTTATTATCTTTTAGCATATATATATATATATATATGTTGTGATTATGTTATGTGTGGGATATATATCTTTCTCTAATTCATTGGGTAAAGATTTATATCTCATGAGATAAATTTATGTAGAATGGATATTAAACCCACTAAATAATGAACTCTATCCAATCTAATATTCTTGGGAGTGATCCTTAACAACTATAGAGGTCTAGGGAGTGATTCCTTACGCCTATAATAGTCCTAGTAATGAACATTGAACTACTAAGGAAGTGATTTTTAATAACTACATATATTCTATAAAACAATGTATTATGTTGTTTATATAATGTCCTGGTATAAGTTAGTTGATTATATTTTTTTCATGTATATTGAACTACTATAATTATGTAATGACTAAATTTTTTGATCTATGATAAGTAGGATTGGGTTCTCAAATATTATTCCCATGTCCTAGTATCCTTTTTCTCATGATATGAAGATAGCTACCATGTTTATCTATGCTAAGAATCTGAGCTCAATTGTCCTTATGTTCACTATCCCCATTTTATGATGAAATTTATTATGTATGATATATCTATAAAGGGATTTAGTTATGAAAAATATAGTGGGAGATGACACAACTCACTTATAAAAAAATTGTTTATGATTACATGTTTCAAAAGAAACTACTTCATTATAATACTGAATCATTTTCTATATAATGGACTGAATATTTCACTAAAAATTTGAGATATCTGTATTTTAGCATTTTTTCTCTTTATAGGTGACTCAATTATCCATAGATTTTGTTTTTATAGGAAAATATGAAAGGAATCATTGGCATTGTGTTTTTTCTTATTTTCACTCCTGAATTCCACTAGGTCATAAAGGGGGTAACATTGTGAGTGGATAGATTACATTTCCTCATTTTTACCATAAAGTGTTTTTGAAAAAAATTAGTTTTATATATTGTTATTCAGAGGATTAAATTTGTGTATCTAAGACGTATAATGGGAATGAATTTTAGGTCATGTAGTGTTGAAAATGATGAAAAAAGATTATGGTTATAATGTCTAGACTTGAAACACCTTGATATATTTGAATATAGTTCATTATAATAAATATATATTTCTGAAATCCTGTGAATAAAAAAATTCCTTGATCATCATTGATAATGGTTATATTAATCAAGGCTTTCATCTAGTGATGATAATAATTAACTTTATCAATGCCTGATTTGGTGAAAAAATATTGATCGTATTAAAAAATGTATATATTATTAAAAACCATATTTCAAATAAAAATATATTTATAATGACATATATATATATATATATCATTTTCAATAATATGATTTACATAATACTGTATATGTATGTACACTTAATATGTCATATATATAGTTACAAATATTTTAGAAGTCAATTAACAATTAATATTGATTAAAAGTTTTGAGTATCTATTATTAATAGGCATTTATTAACATTTTTAATATCAATTAACTTTTTTAATTAAATATATATGAAACTTGTGTATATATACATGACGGATTTTTCATGTGTATATGATAAAAAAATCAGTTTTATATAGAATCACATAAATAATTTCATTTGTTCTAAAATTTTCATATATATATAACATGTTTATATATAAACATTAATTTGGTAGTAACATAAATGAAAATAATTTAATTATATATACAAAAAAGCGTAAACGAATAGTAAATTAACAACCTTATCATTTTAGATATTTGATTATCAAAATTATATAATTGTTAATTAATATATTATCTTTTTAATAGTTATATTTTATTCATTTTTAATATTTTATTTAACATAGAGTATTTATTTATTCTTAATATGTATATTTTTTAATTAATTAATTTTTATTTATATTTATGACGTTAATATTTTTAAATATATTTTTATAATTTATTTTCTTTGAAATTTTAATTATTTTATATTTTTGTAACCTTATTCTACTTTTATAATTATTTATACATATATATTAGTTATCACATAATTCTATAAATAACTATTATTCTGGATAAGGGTTAGAGATATTTGAGACCATCCCTCTCTAAAAATAGCGAACTAATTAGGGTTCACCACCCCCTCTCTCGATCTTCACATGCATGAAAAAATTTCCAATGGCTAATATATTGTAATCTCAGTACTACGAAAATTATCAGATGATCCAGGGATCCCATTTGCTTCTTCCAATTGTAAAGAAATCCAACGATGATGACCTGGGGATATTTCTCACATTCACTCTTTCTCTGGTAGATCTTAGGGGATCTCTTTCCTAGATTCACTAAGGTCTTCTAAAATGAGAAACATAAATATGTCGAGGACTCTTCTTATCATGATGTTTGATAATGGTGGATTCTTGGTGGAAGAAAATCCAGAAGCGATACAACAATTCATGTAAATGTGCATATTCTTTATTATGTTATGTATCTCCTATCACAAAGGTACCCATCCCTGGTCAATCTCTGATTTTCATACTCGTATTTCTAATTATTGGATTTTTGTGAACTGGAAATTAATTCCAATAAGAAAAGTGTACTTTTATATATTCTTGAAATCTCAAGAAGAGTTTGATAAAATTTGGAAGTTATGGGAAATTAATCATAAACTAGTTTTTCTTCGCCTCTCTGACTGGGACTCCAATTTCAACCCACACCATTATTATAACACAGTGGCTCAGGTTTGGATTGAACACCATGGTATTAATTGGTTTTCTTGGAAGAAAACAAATCATGAATGACATAGTTTCCTGCATAGGTTCTCCCCTAAAAATTGATAAACGATCCTTGAATATATATTTAGAACACTTTGCTAGATTCATGGTAAAAATTAATCTGCAGTCAAAGCTACAAGATATTTTTAACTTCATTGAAAAAGATTAAAAAACAGAAAAAAAAAATTGAGTATGAGAGGAAACCTCATTTTTGTGGCCATTACAAGATCATTGGTCATACCATCAACAACTATAGAGTGTTAAAAATCTAATAATACAACCACCTGAAAATTAATGGAAAGAAATATGGAGGCTTATAAAAGATAAATCCACCATGATAAGGGCACCTAAATCATATAAAACTGCAACCTGGGTGGAAAAACAATCATTTCATCTCACATAATAGAGCACTCGGGTGATAAATGGGATTTCCTTTTTGAAGAGGAAGAAAAAGATAATTACAACTTCGCAGAATTGGAATCTATAGTTTTAAACACCCTTTTACATTCTACTGAGATAGAAAAACCCAAATCACATCCAATGGAACATAATGAAAACTCTAAACTTATAGAATCCTTGACACTAGAAACATTTGAAGCATTATAGGGAAACACAACTTTGACTCTTGAACCTAAAAAATCGATGCTAAAAACCATCAATACAAATAATCATGAATTAGTATACATTGGAATACTTACTACACACCTTGATATGAAGAATGTAACAATAATTATCCCAATTGTTCCCCCCTCACTGCCCACACTTATATTTGTATACCGATAAGTCATGAAAAACATAACAACAACCCCATGGATGTGCAACCTATTACTCATGATAATTATGATATTATTTTTCATGGTTATAATATTTTGGTACTAGACTCTACTAACAAGCAGGTTAATAAGGATGCATTACCAAAGATGTAGTTTTCCTCTTTGGATCTGTGCATTGTCAATAATAATAGTTCTTCCTTTAAAAATGCTCCTTCTATGCCTTCTAATTCTGTAACCAGTGCTACCTTCATATTGAATAATGAAAATCTGAATTCAAATCATATTAACCACCTATTGTTGATGTGTTCTAATAATTCCATTGACCCTTTATTACAGGAACCATAAAAGGAACACTCAATGAAGAATCCTGACTCAACTATAAATTATTAGCACAAAACCAATAGAACACATAATTTTAGAATTTATAAAAAAATGCTCTGGTAAAAAGAAAAATGGAAGTTCTAACTCCAAATTATAGTTTAAATGAAGTTTCACATTTGGAATTATCAATGGATCTCTAACCCTGACATGTTCAATGTTTAAAAAATAATGGTTCATACCCATCATCCCATGATATTTTCGGTTGTTGAACCTAAAATTACTTTCTCTATGATATATATAACATCTCAATTATGTTTTCATTGGTGATATAAATAACACCTTCAATGTGGATTCTATATGGATTTTTTTGCACTACTCATTAAATTATATAAATATCTTCAGTATCTCTAATGAAATTCTTATTTTCTCCTTTTATATTTAGGGAAATATTTCTTATTGCTCTTTTTTTTGTGACAAAATCAAATATCAGGGAAGAAAAACTCTCTAGCATGGTCTCTCTCTTCTTGGAAGTATTATAAATGCTCTTTGGGTTTTCATTGGTGATTTTAATTCCATTTTTAACTCTAGAGAAATAATTGGCCCTTCAGATTACTCTATCTCTACTAGATAATTCCAAGCCTCAATTGAGGACTATAATCTCTTTGAGATGAAAATCACAGGTGAGAAATATACCTGGTATTGGAGGCATTATAAAAAAGTTGTTACTTTCAAATTGGATATAGAATTCAAAAATGTTTTTTCTTTAGATAAATGGGACTTTATATCTAGAACAAATATCCATAGGCTAAACATTGACCATCACCCCATTAGCGTCAATGCCTCAACAAAATCAATCAAACCCAATAAACCTTTTAGATTTAACAGTGCTTAGTTCACAGATGATTGGTTCTCCCATTTCATCTACACTTTTTGGTTCTCTATGTCTCACAACAAAGATGTCTTTTCCTACAACCTCAAATTAAATCATCTCAAAAACTCCCATAAGTCCCGGTGAAACTCCAAATTAAAACAAGTTAACAAACAAATCATGATTTTTGTGAATGAGATCAATGACATTAAATCCATTAACACCAAATTTGATCTCATCACCTATCATAATAAAGAGCATAATATTGCAATCAAACTCATGTCCATGTTGATGTTTAATGAAAATATGAGAAAACAAGAATTGAATGTTAAATGGTTATCCTATGGTGATAGAAATACCAAATTCTATAATTCTCATCAATGTATCCATAGGGATTACAAGATGTTAAAAATCCTAAAGGATGGTGACATCCTACGTGATAATGATGATGACCTTTCCCATCATATTGTACCCCACTAGGATTCAATTTTTAATGCTCCTAAAATCAATAATTAACTTCTTCCTAAGGTCATTTTTTTTGATAATTGATGAAGATAACACCTTACTCATTATCACACTGATGGAAAATTAATTAAAAAACTTTGTATTTAGTTTTAATCCTGATAGTGATCCTGATCTTGATGGCTTCAATAAAAGGTTTTTTTCAATGTTATTGGGATATTATACATAATGACTTTTATAATCTTTTTTGATCATTTTTATCTAATGGGGCACTCCCTCATGCCCTCAATGCTCAGTTTATCACCTTAATTCTTTTAGTGGATAATGGTTATGATATTTATCAGTTCAGACCCATTGAACTTATTAATACACTTTATAAAATTATCACAAAAATTATTAATAACCGTCTCTCTACAGTCACACATAAAATTGTCTCTTTGAACCAATTTTGTTTCACAAAGGGAAGATGCACTCAAGGTTGTATCTGTCATGCCTCAGAATGTGTCAAAAACTTGAATATACCCAACATAAGAGGTAACATTGCTATTACACATGACATTAGTAAAGCCTTTGACACCATGGACTGGATCATTATATTCAATTCCAAGTAATTCTTTGGTTTTAATGCTCATTTTATCTCTACGATCTAAACACTCTTCAACACGACGTTTATCTCCATTCTAATTAATCTATCACCCAAAGTTAATTTTCAATGAATTTATGGTGTTTGAAAAGGTGGCCCATCTATTCCATCCTTTTATGGATAGATAAATACAATCTTTGTGGCCTGATTAATTGTCTGGTGACCCAAAATAAGCTAAAATCCATTCACGTCTCTAGGAATTTCAATGCTCTTACCCACCTTTTTTTCTAATGACATCATTCTCTTCATTAAATGATTTTAAGGGAACATACTCACCCTAAAAAATATCCTCTCTCACTATGAAGATATTTATGGACAAGACATCAGTTTGGAAAAATCATGCACCTTCTTTTGGAAAAACATTCCCCCAATAGGAAATGTAACATCATCAATGACCTTGGTATTAAGAAAGGTCTGAATACTTTTATTTATTATAGTGCTTATTTCTTTTGGGACAGGAATAAATATTTTCAATTTTTTATCTATTTTTGATCAGGTCATAATTATTGATCCTCTTAGAACAGTAGGGATCCTTCCATTGAATGTAGGGCTTGCCTTGTTAAATCAAATATCGTCTCTAAGATGGTTTACTCCATAATGATCTACAATTGTCTTGTTTGTCTTATAGAAACAAGAACATAGACATTAAGAATTGTATCTAGAACTATTGTACCCTGGAGAGAAATATTATTAATGTTCCCTAGTCAACCTGTAGCAAACCCAGATTGAATGTTGGTATTGGTATTAAAAATCAAAATCATTTCAATGAATCCCTTCAGGGTATACTCACTTGGAACCTTCTCTATAATTATTTAGATGCTATAACCATTTTTAAAAATTGATTCCTTACCAATATTAAGATGAGAAACTCTAGTTTCATTAAATCTTTCTTTTGGCCCTCCATAAAACACTCCTTCATAAAAATTACAATTAATGCCATATGGATGGTCTCTCGTGACTCTTCTATGAAATTTTTGCTGGACAACTGGGTGGGAACCCCATTAATTTCGTTGGTTTCTTTGGATTTAAAACCTAAAAATTTTACCTGCACTATCAAATATATTTTATTATCTAGACATGATCAACTCCCCAATACTATTATGAATGTTATTGGAAAGCACTCTTTCCCTCACTCGGAGGATTTCTGGGTCTGGAAACCAGCTCCCAATAGCATGTTCACCTCCAAAATTTTTTACAGTCACAACTGTAGTGATTCTGAGAGTATGTATAGCTAGCGTAAAAATTTTAAAAATACTTAGGTCAAACCTTCATGATTCAATCTCATCTGGCATGTTTCTCTCAATAGACTTCCCCCGTAAATTTTCCTTAAATCCTTCGGTATTAAACATTGTTCTATGTGTAGATTCTGAAACCAACTTAGGGGAGATTCCAATCATCTATTTCTTTCCTGTGGTATTTCTTCTTCTATTTGAAACTATATTATTGAAATTTTCTATTTCATATGGTTGTTTTTTGACTTTCTTAAAATGCAACATAAAAATTTTGTTGAAATGGAAGGCTCTCAAAAACTCAGGAATCTTTTACTCGCAGCTGTTTCTAAACTCCACCATGTGATCTAGTATGACTATAAAGTTATTATCCATTAGTATTCCTCAATAAATCATAATGTAGGTCTTATTCAGATCCTAATCACAATACATGATGGTGGTTTATTAAAAAATGTTCATTTCTATAACACCATACTTGAATTCGATATCATCAAGAGACATCAGATAAATGAAAATTACTATAAACCTCATCATACACTAGAGGTTTTCGAGAGGGCTCCTCTTTCTGGATAGACCAAAATCAACATTGATGGCACCTCCAATGGAAACCAGTGACCACCAAGGTGTGGAACAGTCGTCAGGAATCATCTTGGGAAGATTATTAGTTGTTTCATGGGAGAATGTAACTTTACAACCTCACTTGAAGCTGAGATTCTTGCTTTGATCCATGCCATTGACATTTCCCTCCAAATTGGTTGGAAAAAACTATGGATTGAATGTGACTCGATGAACATCATGCAAGCAATTTGGAATGGAGTTACTAACCTATCATGTCCGATTTCTACTCGTTGGATAGAATGAAACTGTTAGCAATCATGTATCAACTATATCATCACACTTGTGTATCGTGAAGACAATATGGTTCCAAATAGAATTTCCACCATGGGGATCAATCAAGACATCACCTGGTTTGAAGACCTACCTATTGATCTGATTACCTTTCATAAAAATGACTGTAACATGATCTCGTACTTCAGAATCTTGTAATCTCTCTTTTTTTCTTAGTAATTGCTTTTTTCTACACCTTAAAAACATGATTTTTCTAAATATGTTTGTAATTTAAATTATTAATATATGTATTCATTTATATTTTAATATATATTCATATTTAATTTTTTGAAATTAATATATTTAATAACAATTATTCATTTTGTAAATTTTTCTCACTCTACCCGTTTCATAAGTCATGTTCACTCATTTGTAACATTCATTCAATTAAAATTATTTAATCATTAATAATATTAATTATTTCATACATTTTTTATAAATTATTCATTTATATATTAATTCATTTAATATTTTTTTAATTTATTCATTTTCAGATTTTTTATATTTTTTTTCATTATTATATTCAACATTTTTATTATTGAAGTATTTTTGTACAAATATATAGTTATAAGATTTCCTTAAACATGATTCATCTGGTACTTAATATATATTTTCACTTAACAATCCATATCGTTAATAAAAAATAATTATAATGTAATTTAATATAAATTTTTATTAAAAACAATTTGATAATTATTATCAATTAATAGATATTTAATAATAGACAATATAAAAGTAAAATATTCAATATAACATATGTCAAAGTTATTATATATATATATATAATAATTTCACACACATGTATGCATAATTAATAAAATTTTATATGTGAATGTGCTATAGCACAAAATATTTTTGGAATTTATTTAATTTTTATCAAACATATTATAGCTTAATTTTAGAATATTTAATATTTAATATATTATGTATTTAATTTTTAAATACATTTAACTCATTTTAAATATTTTTATTTAATTTTTAGTATTTTTTTTTGTTTTAAATTTAATTGTTATTATAATTATTTATTTATTAATAATATTAATAATTCTTTATATTTTAGTATTTTATTTATTTTTTATGTTTATCTATTTAATTTTTTTAAATTTATTCATTTTAATATTGAATTATACATATTTTTTATAAATATTTAATTTTTTTAATGTTATTACACTTTATATAATAAATATGTATTCTTTTTTATTTTAATATATATTCATTTTTAATTTTGTTCATAATCTATATACATAATAACAAAAAATTATTCATTCTATATTTTTGAAATCTTTTGGGTTTTTAATTATTAAAATCCACTCTTTTAGTTCTCACTCATTTAATAATATTAATTAGTTAATAGTGTAATTTTATTTCTATTTTAAATAAACGTATTCATCTAAAATACTAATTGGTTAATTTTTTTTATTTTAATAATTTTTTATATTAATTTTCCATTATTATTCCTTAATATTTATTTTTTATATATGGTTGTGATTTATATAATTAATATAAATTCATTTTTATTTTAATATATTTTAAATTTTAATGCTACTACAATTTTATATAATTAAAAAAATTAAAAAAATTGATGTTTGTTACTTTTTAAATTTTAAACCTCAATGCTTTTTATAATTCATGCATTTAATATTATACATTAATTAATAACATTAATTATTTATTTATTGTTTTATATAATTTTTTTTAATTCTTTTGTATAATATTTATCCTTTTTTTAAATAGTTTTTACTTACAATGAAAAAAAAATCATTGGTAAAATATGTTCCTATTAGTGCAAAAATAAAAGATGATTATAAAATATAACTTTTTTATAACTGAAAATTTATCACTTATAAAGGAATTCCTTGGTTTTTTAAGCACTAATAATATATATCTTTATAAGCACAAACATTTATATCCAATAAAGATATGTTTTTTTGACGCCATTTCCAGTATATTTAAATGAACCCAAAGAAACACCCAACTTGCTCGCATTGGTTGAGATCATAAGAAACTTGAAATTTATCTTTCCTCCCCCCTTGACATTTTCAATTAATCATCCCTCTAAAAATTGAAGGAATATAACTCTTTGTAATGGGTTTTATTCAACCTTCCATCATTTTTCTTTTTTTGTTCTTCTTTCCCTAAATTTGATCACTATATGCCCATATTCAACACTCCCATTTCAGTAATATATTCTAATGCAATATGGTAAAAAAAATTTGTAGATAGAAGAGGTTTTTCACTTTCGATATGTACGGTTCTCTTTGATTTTGGTATTTCAGAATACATGGATTCCCTTCACATAAGCATACATTGATGTTCTGGTCTTTATTTATATATTTATATATTTATATGTTAATAAATGAAAAATGAAATAAAATAATTGTAACTGATTTTGTAAGTATTAAAATATTCCTGTAATATATATATATATGTATATATGTAAATATTTACAATTGTATAAAAAAATAAAAACGTTCAATTGAATATATAAATATTGAAACATATATGTATTATGTGTGTGAGTATGAATATGTATATATATATATATTAACAAATTATTTTAAGAATGATTACGCTGGGCACCTTGATATACATTGGTAATCGATACCACTTTCATATGCTTTTTTCAGGTGGTGTTTTGTTGGTTAAACGCATCAATGCGGTCAGGTGAAAAAGATCATTATGGTTCGCATTTCCATATGACATCACGACCATAAGGCATTCGGGTGTTGGGATTCTGTGCATTTATGTTTTTGTCTTTTGTGACATAGCAGATTGTGGATCCATTGGCTGTGGTGTGTGTGTGATGACCCATTGTTTAATCAATGAAATTACCTTCTTATAATTAGTCATTATAATAAAATTACATTAGAATGTACGATGACATATAATGATACCAAATATTATGTGGTGTTTAATCATAATTTTTCCACTTCTATGTTTTGAATTTCGAAAATCTCACATACCTAGTTGTATTCAAGATGATTTTTGGAGTCTAATAGAACAAAAATATTTTTTGGGGAATATTAACATACCCTTATAAATAGTAACATACACTTATGAATAGTAATATAACCCTTCTAAAGAGTAAATCTTCCAAAATAATAGAAACCTTACCATGAATGATTAAATACAAATTAGCCATCTTTTATGTGATATTTTTTCCATAGTAAAGGTATTAGTATTTTTGTAAGTCATAAATATTCAATTATAAATAATTAATTAATTTAAAAGAAAATTTATTTTCTCAAAAATGACTTCATAAATCGAAAATTCTATTTCTTCCAGTTTGAAGATAATTTTATAAGACATTATTTAATTTTTTAATGAACTAGAAAATTTATCATGTAAATTATGATTTAAATCAAAAATTAAATTAATAGTATTTATAAAATTATTTTTTTAAATTTGGAATTCATTTTTGGATTATACACATCGAAAAATGTTATGTTTGTAAATAATTGAATTTTTGTTGAATAGTAAAATACATTAATTTACTGTATAAATATATTATAATTTAAACTGACTATTCTTGAAATCAAAAGTGATGTACGCACCCAAATCTCTAACTTACATAGCCTCTAAACTATTATTGGTAATGGAATCATCTCTATTGCTTATCTTGGTGGAAATTAATAAACTAATGATAAAAATATTAAGAAAACCCCTCAACCCTCCATTATAAATACCACCCTTCATAACCTCATTTCCTCACACCACTCAAGCTTCCAGTCCTATCTAAACACTACCCAAACAACTTCTATATCCCCTCTCCGACGTCCATGAGATTATAGACTCATGAAAATAACAATCTTAGGCTCTCTAAGAAGAGTCTCAAGTGGAAGAATCAAGATGAAATTCCCCCTCTCGGGTTTCTTTCATTCTCCATTAAGATTTCTTTTGTTTTCTTCCCTTATCCTCAGATTCTCTTATCCACAATACATTATTAATCCATTATTCTTGATATACTAGTATTATATCATGTTAATAGATGATTACCCATTAGAATCCTCCCTACATCTCTTTTTTAATATAATGTAATAGTTACCCTTGACGTATTAATTTCCCGAATCACGGGCAATACACATTCTTTTTTCCTTCAAATCCATCCACAATACCAATAAAACCATCAAATGATGGAAATAATATTTTATAGTATATTTATTATCATCATTTATGTTCTGGAACTACCTTATTTACATGACACGATGTGATAAAATATAATAAATTTATTGAGATAAAAAAACCACCAAAATTTTAAAAAATGATCATCATCAAATTCAATCTAATGATTCATCCTCATGGTACATAAAAAATCATTATAATTGCATTTATATATCTATAATTTCACTAATAATATATATTAATAATTCTATATGTTAAACCAAATTTCAAATGCACATTTTTTCATGAATACAAGTGAACCATTCATAATAGCTATAAAAATTAACACTCTCGAACAATGAATTTAAGATATATAATTCATCCGAAGGCCCATGAAAAAACATAATGAAACAATATTAAACCATGTTAATGCATAAAATTTTATATAATTTCTTATTAATTAATATAATGTCATTATATAGGATGTTAATGTGAAGAATTCATTCAAGTACAAGGTATTGGGAAATTAAAGAACCCAACTTTCTTACTTTAGGTTCTCCCCCTTCCACTCCATTTTGGGGTGGTAAATCCTTAAAAATAATTTGTTCATAATTATCCTTCATTTTATGGGAAATTAATGTTTTCCATGGGTATTTATGTCAAATTTGTTTTTTCAAAAGAACTATTCTTTCGTAAACAAACTTTTTATTTCTCACTCAAGGATGATGGTTATTGTATCAAGAATAATATTACCACATTCTTTTAGGAACCCAATGTCTACGAATGTGTTCTTATGAGAAGAAACCCATTAATTTCTGTGGTTTAGTTATTTTCATTATTTATATTTGTTCTATGTTTCATGCCTGATAATGATAATGTTATGATGTGAAAGGTGCACCCGAAATTATATAGCCTAATATGAATGTTTGAATGTGACGGCTGCGACATGAATTATACAATGGTCCAATTAAATGGGTAAAGTGTGGAATCTTATGTGTTAATGTGAAATGTTGTGTGAAAAATATTATATCTTTTTTCACAAGTATGTGTGGTAGTTAAAAATTAACACATGATGTTCCATTGTTTATGAATTTCAACATTTCAAGTCCTTTTTAATGTTTCCTCCCATGATTTTGATGATGATATTATGAATATTATCACCACATGCTATATTGTTATTATTTTTTCTCTTTCTGGGCTTTTATATCACCCCCTTTTTATTTATACCCTTAGGTGACTACATGTACTAATGAGAGATCAAGTACCAGTAAGAAGCTAGAGAAGAAGGAATCAAATAAATGATTACACTTGATGTTATACATATAAGGCTTGGTCATATATTTCTGAAGACACTAAACCTCTATATCCTCATGGTGTAATAAAATAATGTTGTTTATATTCTTAATCATGTAATCATAATTTATGAAAAGGCTGGGTTAATATAGTTGGTATCAGAGGAAATGATTAATTAATTTTTGAATTAGGATTAGTGAACCCTAGAGAAAACATCTACAATTAGACTATGTATAGACATACACACCAAAATATTTACATAGAGACCCCATAAGTTATTATTTTAGTGCAAATTATACAAATGAATAAGTTATTTATTCATGAATTTTTTACTTATGTTTTTTCAAAGATTTTGTATTTTATAGAATGGTTGGAACAAAAAGAAACTAGGCCAACGACGCATGTGAGGTCCATTAGAACGACTGCCTGAATGACATACCTAATGTTTTAGTAGGTGATGTTCAAAATATCATGAAGATTATTACATAACTATATCAAATTATGAACAATAACAAGAATAATGTGAAATTTACTCCATCACCAAATAGGGAGAAACTGTCTATCGAGTGTTTTATGTGGAAATGACCACAACGTTTAGTGGATCCTCTGATCCACTAGTTGCGGAACATCATGTCAACTCTAGGGAGAGGAAAATTTTGGTTGTCCAATATTCTGAGATAGAGAAGGAGACACTAGTCATTTATTTCCTAGATGGAGACGACATTCAATGGTGGGATTTGATTAAGAACACCATTCCAAGGGAGAAAATTGAAGAGATGAAATGTGATGACTTTAAGATCATATTAATTAATAAGTATTTCCCAATAACATTTCATACAACGATGGAGATAAAATTAATAGAGCTTAAGAAAAAGGAAGTAAAATTTATCACAACACATGAAATTTTTTTAAAATTCATTGAAGGTACACATCAGGTTCTATTATCAGCAATGATTGAAAAATTGATATATTCTTTAGTGGATTAAAACCACACCATCTAAATGATCTTTTAATTTTATACTTCTGGATTTATGAAGAATTTGTTCAATGTGCTCTCAAAGTGGCGATTGATTTTTGATAATGGTCCCATTGATATATTGGTAAGAAAAAAAATATGGAGTTTTAAGCAAGATGATATTACGATAAAGTTTGGAAGAAAACACAATGGACAACATGCCAAAAAGGTTGGAGGTTGCATCACTGGAACTGCCTCAAAGGGACAGGAAATACATCATGTATGGGAAAGAAGAACACTATGATCAAGAGTGTAAAAAATACATGAGAAGAAAAGAGAATGTTATGGAAGAAAGGGGGGAACCACCCATGGTCCAATGCTAAAATTATAGGGATCAAGGGATCTTGGCCAGCCAGTGAAATAAACCTTGATTCCTTGAGGGTAATCAGCGTCAGTATCCACCAATACCAAAGGGTCATGGGAATGAAAATTTCATCACTACAATAAAGTGGATCAAGATAATGAAGTCGTACAAGGTACACTTCTTATTCACTATAGAATCAAAAAAGTCTTATTTGATTTGGGTCCAACACATTACATTATATCTTCCATGTTTTCTTGAAACTATAGAATCTATTCCTCTAAACCACGAAGTAGAGATATTTGTAACAACACCAAGTGGTGAAATAATTACAACAAGAGTTTTTTATTCTTCGCCTGTTGGAGTATGTGGGAATATTGTTTCAGTGAATCTGGTAATACTTTCCTTGGTGGAATTCAATTCTATAATGGGAATGAATTGAATCTCATTATATAGACCGCATATCAACTTTTAGGAAAATGATATATATTTTAATATTATGAACCATCCCATGATCCTATACAAATTCAAGGAAGATAGTGAATCTAATTTGAAAAATCTTTCAATGATGTGGGTTTTGATACTGTATGAAAGAAGCATACCTCACAAAAATTGTTGAGTCAAAGGAAAGTTCCAAGCTTTCAAAAATGCCCGTCATGAGAGAATATGATGATGTATTACCTGAAGATTTACATGGAATTCCCCCAGATCATTAGGAATATTTCCTAATATAACTGATACCCGAAGATACAACCATCTCAATGTGTTCATATAGGATCGCTCCTATCGAACCAGATGATTTAAATAAGCAGCTATTAGAGCATCTGGACAAAAAATTCATATTCCCTATTGCATCGCCCTAGGGTGCACTGGTGAACATTGTAAAGAATAATGATGGAACAATGCGGTAGTGTATTAATTATATGTAACTCAACAAGATCAACAAAATGAAAAACTATCCTCTTCTAAGGATTGACGACATATTCGATCAGTTAAAATGAGGTCAATAGTTTTCAAATGTGGATCTTCCTTATGGATATCATCATTTAATGGTGATGAAGGGTGATATTCAGAAGATTTCATTCCGTTAAAGGTATGGTAACTATGATTTTATAGTGACTGTCTTCTAACATACTAATTCCCCTTTAACATTCAAGTATTTTAGGAATAGTGTACTTATAAATTTTTTCAAAAAAGTATTGGTATTGTTTATTGGTGATATTTTCGTTGACTCCAAGAGCACAGAGGAAGATGAATATCATCTAATACATGTGTTGGTGACATAGAGAAATGATATGTTTTACTCTATGTTATGATAGTGTGACTTTTGGATGAAACAAGTCATGTTCTTGGTACATGTGATCACAAGTGAGGGAATTTTTTTGACCCTTCTAAAACAAACAGGAATGAGGAATGGCTGAGACCCTCTAGTGTGACAAAAATTCTATGTTTTCATGGATTACCTAGGCACTAACTACATTTTGTGAGAAATATCACCATATTGTCAAGCCCACTAAATTAATTAAAAAGGAAAGGGGAAATGTATATAGGGATAAAAGAATGTGAGAGAAGATTCAAAGAGCCAATGAGAAGTCTGATCAATGATGTTTTAGTCACACTACCAAAAAGTGGAGAAAATATTGTGATATACAGCGATGTTTTAGAGGATTTATTGGGTTGTTTACACATGAAAAAGGATAATGTTATAGCATATTCCTCAAGGTAGTTAACGATCCATGAGCAGAAGTACCTGACCCATTATCTAGAGTTGGAAGCAGTGATGTTTGCCTTAAAATTTTTGTGGAACGACCTTTATGATGAGAAGTGTGACATATACAGTAACCACAAAATCCTAAATGAAATATTCACACAAAAGGAGCTCAATATGTGTCAATGGAGTTGGTTAGATATAATCAAAGAATACAATTTCTGTATTCACTATTATCCTAGAAAGGCAAGAAATGTTGTTGATTATCATTGTAGAAAAAAAACCTACTACTCAATCCATGATTTGGATTTACAAAGACCTTATCTTATTGGTTATGAAATGGATAGATTTGGAAATCATAAGAGAAGGGGATAAGGCCTCCCTTTCAATAAGGATTGAGCAACCGTCAACCAAAGGGATGATTAAGGAGGCATAAAGCGATGATTTGGATTTATAAAAGAAGGTGAAGTCAGTAAAGAAATGGAAGAAAAAATTGATCCATATCGACGACGATGGTGTGATTCGGTTGGGAACACGCCTTTTTGGGCATTAATCACCTGAGATAAAGATGGGGTTATTAGACAATTCACCTAGCTCAATATTCTCTATCCATCTTGGTAGCATCAAAATGTACCAAGATCTATGAGGGAACTTTTGGTGTGATAAAATGAAAAGGTAGATTGAGGAATATATCTTAAGGTGCTTGGTATGTCAACAAGTTAATGTAGGGTGAAACAATTCAAAGGGATGATGTAGTAATTTCTTATACCCATTTGGAAGTGTGAGAATGGAACAATGGAATTCTTCATGGGACTCTCGAAGACATCATTGGAAAAAAATGTAGCATGTGTTGTGGTTGGCCAACTCACCAAGACTACCCATTTTACCACTTTTTATGAATATCTCTCACATGAAAAACATGAAAATATATATGTGAAATAAGTTGTGAGACTGCATGGTGTTCCACTCTCGATTGTCTTTGATCATGATTCAATCATCAAATTTAAACTATAGAAAAGTTTTCAACATTATTTGAGTACATAATAAAATTTCAGAATGGCTCATCACCCCTAAACTGATGGAAAATCAGAAATGAATATTCATACACTAGACGATATGCTAAGAGGCTGCTCTCAAGAATTGAAATATGGATGGGATCAACATCTTTAATTAGTTGAGTAAACATAAAACAATAGCTTCCACTCAAGTATTTAGATGTCTCAATATGAATCACTATATGTAAAGAGATGCAGAACTCCAATGTTTTGTGATGTAGTTTTAGAATGAAAACTATATAGACCTGAACTTGTTAAAGAGATGATTGGGAAGGTTTAAGTCGTATAAAATCCCATCAATGCTTCTTAGAGTCAGAAAAAGTGCTATGATTACAACCTTCGAAGGGAAATGAAGTATGATGTTGTACATAAAGTCTTCCTTTGAATACCACTATGGATGAGATTCATGTTGTTTGGAACGACTGGGAAGCTAAGCCTAAGGTATACTGGCTCCTTTGAGATCCTTGATCTCATATGAGCAGTATCCAATCAGATTGAACTTCCACTGAACAAGGACCATGTTCATGATGTGTTTCACGTATCACTCCTGATAAAGTACATAACAAATCCCTCCCATGTACTGAACTCAAAGGGGGTTCAGTTTGGAGATGATCACTCTTATGAGGAGCTACAAGAAAAGACTCTAGACCTAAGTGATGGAGGAGAATTACCCTCTCCTGTTTGTGTAAAATAAAATTTCTAGGGTGAAATTTCATGAGGGGGAAGAATGTAACGACCGAATGATTTATCAATGAAATTCCCTTCTTAAAAATATTCATTATAATATACTCACAATATTAATAACAATGACATATAATGATAATAAATAGTATGATACCATTAAACATAATTATTCCACTTCTATGTTTTGAATTTCTAATATCTAATATACATGGTTGTGTTTAGAAAAACTTGTAGAGTTTAATAGGACAAACATAATTAATTGGTGAATAGTAACATACCCTTAGGAATTGTAACATACCATTATGAATATTAATATAACCCTTAAGAATTGTAAATATTCCAAAATAATAGTAACCATACAAATGAATGATTAAATAAAAATTTAGGCATCTTATAAGAGACAATATGACTATAGTAAAAGTATTGGTATTTTTGGAAGTCGTAAATAAATAATTATAATTAATTAATTAAATTAAAAGAAAAATCAATATCCTAAAATGTATTCATAAATTATAAATTTTATTTATTCTAGTTTTATGATAATATTATAAGACCTTAGGTAATTATAGAGAGCACTATAAAATCAGTTATTGTCAAAAACTGTATTTTTCATGTAAATTATGATTTTAATTTAAAATTAAATAAATTATATTTAGAAAATTATTTTGTAAAATTTGGCTTCATTTTTGGATTCCACATGTCAAAAAAATGTGTTGTGGGAATTTTTGGTATTTTTTCGAAATACATGAATTTTGGTGAATAGTAAAATACATTAATTTATTGTATAAATAGATTATAATTTGAATCCACTATTCCAGACAAGAAAAGTTAAGTAAGAACACAAATCTCAAACTCAAAAATACTTATTTACTATTATTGGTATTGGAATCATCAATATTTCTTATCTTGGTGGAAATTAATAAACTAATGATTACAAATATTTAGAAAACCCCTCTCGCCTCCACTATAAATATCATCCTTCACACCCTCATTTCCTCACACCGCTCAAGCTTCAAGTATAGTGAACCTTACATTTCATACATTATTATTACATAAATATAAATATAAAAATCATAATAGTATTAAAAATTGAGGATCCATAGGTTTATTTTCCTGAAAAAACTAAGACAATAAATTACATTTAAAACATCAAGAATAAACATTTATTTAATTCCTTCTTCTCTAGCTTCTTACTGGCACATGACCATTCTATATCACATGTATTCACCTAAGGATATACATAAAAATGGATGATATAAAATATCAATAACAGGATATATATATGAACAATATAACAATCGGTGAGTGTAACAATAACATAGGAAAATGATTGTGAAAAAGAGAGGAAGAATTAATAAAAGACTTGAAATGTTGAAAAACATTAAAAATTAAACCTCAAGTCATAGTGGTTAACTACAACACATACATGTGAGAAAATCTAGAATCTTATTCACACTTAATTTCAATTTAACTCATGAGAGTCCTCACTATAACAAATTCATTGGAGCACTGTATAATTCAAGGCGCACACATCACATTTAAACAATCATATTATGTTATATAATTCTAGGGGTACCCCTCACATCATAACATTTACATTATCATAAATTCCACATAAAACATATGTCAAATAATAATATAATTATCAATTGAAATGTAATGGGTTTCATCTCATCATAACACATTCATAAACATTTTGTTCCCAAACTAATGTTGAAATAACATACTTGGTACCATAACCATCAACCTTGCGTGAGAAATAAAAGATGTGTTTTTGAATGAAAAGTTATTTTGGAAACAAAAATTGATTGATTTAAAATCTAGGGGAGAAAATTTATATCCCCCAAAAGCTAATATTATTATGAACAAATGATTTTTGAAGAGTTTCCAAACCAAAAATAGAGTGAAAGAGGGAGAACCCAATGAATGAATGTTGGGATTGAGAACTTCCCCATACCTTGTATTTGAATGCATTTATTTCATTAATGTACTGTAAAAACTCATTTAATTCATTAATTATCAATTCTAGAACCTTTTTTACAAGAATAAGTTTCATTGTGGTTTCATTAAGTTATTTTCTGGGCCTTGTTAGGGGTTATAGGGTTTAAATCCATTGATTGAGAATGTTTATTTTCACTATTTTCTTGAACTGATCACTTGTATTCATAATTTGAAGTTCGTGTAGAACATGGGTAAACATTCAGAACTAATATTCCTTGTTATTAATGATATTAATAGATTTTATATGATATTATAATGAAGTTTTTTATAACATGTTGATGAATCACTAGAGTGGAATTTAATGATGATCGTTTGGGTTAATTCAGGCGGTTTTTAGTCAACAACAAATGTCTTTTTTTTAATCATTTAGTTATTTGTACATAAGATAGTTATCGAAAATTAAATATGACATAATACATATAACATAATCTGGTTCACCATAAAAATTGTTTCCGGACATGATCTGAAGTCAGAAATGAAAACTGAAAACATGACCTTATTGAAGGGGATAAATTAACACCACACAGACAATGTTTTCTTTTCAAAAATAAAAAGAAGTGGGGAAGGGGGATGGGTGACATAATATACCATTATTATAAAAAAGTTCCATTATATGTATAATAATTAAGTTACCATACCATGTGGATGAAGATAGGTGGGGAGATAATATGGAATGACCATGAAGTTTAAAGGTAATTAATGGTAAAAAGGGAGGGGAATTACCTCTTGAGTTATCCTCTTTCGATCCTCCTTAAGAAATCTTGGATTGTTCTTTTGATGAGACTATAATATCTTGGACGTGGGGCTGGGGATAGGGAAGTGTTTTGGATAGATATTAGAAAGTATTGAAACTTGAGATGTGTGAGTAAAATAGGGTGTGAAGGGTGGTATTTATAGGGGAGGGGAGAGGGTTTTCTTTAATAATTAATTCATTTGTTTATTAACATCCCCCAAGTCAAGGAGTCATGAGTACTCCATTACCATGAATATTAGATATGTTATTTGAGTTCTATATTTGTGTTCTTACAACACTTGTGATGGCTGGAATAATAGGTTTAAATTATAATGTATTTATACCATAAATTAATGTATTTTACTTTTCATAAAAAATTCATGTATTTCTGAAAAATCCCAAAAATTCACCATAATGTTTTTTCAAAAAGTTGAATCAAAAAATAAATTACATTTCAATAAATAATTTTTTAAATATAATTAATTTAATTATTAATTAAAGTCATAATTTTCTTGAAAAATACATTTTTTAAAATTAAAACAGATTTTATAAAGGTTTCAAAAATTACATAAGGTCTTATAAAATTATATTAAAACTAGAAGAAATAGAATAGTTAATTTAAGGAAAAATATTAAAGAAATAAATTTCTGTTTAAATTTATTTTTTAATGTTTATTACATACAAAAATACCATTACTTCTACTATGGTCAAATTATCATTTATAAGATGCCTAAATTTTGATTAATCATTCATGGGTAAAGTTACTATTATTTTGGAATAATTAATATTTAAAAAGGTAATATTACAATTAGTAATGTTATTTTAATATTCATAAGGTTATTTTACTCTTCACCATATATTATGTTTGTACTGTTAGACTCAAAAAATCATCTTGATCAAAACTATGTATGTCAGATTTTTGAAATTCCAAACATAGTAGTGTGAAATTTATGTTTAATAGATACATAATAGTTAATATCATTATATTTAATTTTTATTCCGAATGTGATTATACTATAAGACATAATTATAATAAAGTAATTTCATGGAAATAAAATTGGGTCATTACATTCTTCCCCCCTTATAAAATATTTCCCTCAATATTTTTTTTATACAAGAAAGTGACAGTTCATCTCCTTCAACGCATCCTTTGGTTCCTAAGTATCATTTTAAAAAATATGGTTCCCAAAAAACACATTTAAAAGGTGGGTTTTATTGATGCATTGAAGATTATATATCCTTTATAGAATCTCTATTGGTTGTTCCTCACAGGAGATATCATATTCCACCTGCACCACCTATTAGTTCAGTACATGTGATGAATCTGGTATGTACTTCCTCCGGAGTGAAACATGAAACACATCATGAACATGAGCCCAATTTGGTAGAATTTCAAGATGATAGGCCATGGATTCTATGAGGTCAAGTATCTCATAGGGTCCAATGTACAGCGGGATTAGCTTCACTTTTTTTCAAAACTACATCACTATCATCTATGTGGATATTCAAAGGATGACTTTTTCTCCAATGCCGAACTACAATTCCCTTAGATGATTGTTAGAATTTCTTTTTTGTCAGCTATGAGAATATTTGATGTGTTACTATATGACTTGATCATTAAATGTCATCTCTTGCAAAAGAACGCATCTAAGTAGCTTTCATTCTCCAACTCCATCCTAATAGATTGGAGTTCTAAGTCGCTTCCCATAAAGAGCTTCACATGGATCCATCTGAATACTTGAGTAAAACCTATTCTTGTTTGAGAACTCAACCAATTGGAGATGTTGATCCCATCCACCATTGATTTCTAGAGGGAAAAATCTAATCAATTAATCAATAATCTCAACAGTCCTTTCAAATTGTCTATCAGCGTGGGGGTGATAGGCCATGAAAAAATTTAATTCAGTACTCAAATAATGTTGAATACTTCTCCAGAATTTAGATTTGAACAATGGATCACGATTAGAGGAAATTGTGACTGGAACACAATGCAGTCTCACCACTTCTTTCACATATATCCTTTAATGTTGTTCAAGCGAGAGATCAATATGAATGGAGAAAAAATCGGTAGTCTTGGTGTGTCGGTCGACCACTACCAATATCACATTATTTCCCTTTAATGACTTCGAGAGACCCATGGAAACTTTAATTGCAACATTTTCCCATTTCTACATGGGTATAGGCAATGGCTGCATCATCCATTTTTACTTTTTGTACTCTTCTTTAACATGCTAACATACTAATAACCTTAAGATATATTCCTCAATCTCGTTATTCATGTAATCCCCCCATATGTGTTCATGGAGATCTTAGTTCATTTAGTGCTACCTGGATGGATAGAGAATTTTGAGCTATGTAAATTGGCCAAGAGTTTTTCTTTTATACAGGGAGATGAAGGCACAAAAAGCCACATTCCAAACTGACTCACATCTTCATCATTGATTTTTATATCATGCATCTTCCCTTCCATGACTGAATTCACCGTATCCTATAACAATTTATCATCCCATTGTCCCTCCTTAATCATCTCTTATATTGATGGTTGCACAATCATTTGGAAAAGTTAGGATATATCCCCTAATCTTATGATTTCCTAACCCACACTTTTTATATCCAAAAAGATAGAGTATTTATCAATCCGTAACATTGATGGAGTAGAAGGTTCTTTTCTTCTTAGAGAATAAATTACCTTGCTCGGCTTTCCCATATGATATTGAATAGAGTAATAATAATAATTTATTTGCTCTATCCATCTCTTTTGATAAATTCTGAGCTCTTTTTCTGTGAATATATACTTTAAGCTATTGTGGTCAGTTTATATGTCATACTTCTCACCATAATGATAGTGCAACTATATGTTCAAAGAAAAAATCATGGTTACCAACTCTAGATCATGTTTCAGGTAGTTCAACTCATGGATCTTCAACTACCACGAGGGTTGTCTATCACATTATCATTTTTCATGAGTACACAACTGATGCCTTCTATTGAATCATCACTGTATAAAACAAGAAATTCTTCCCTTTTCAGTATTGTGAGTACAGATGTAGTGATATGCCTTTTCTTTAGCTCCATGATGCTTCATTCCCATTCATCCATCCATATATACATTACCCCTTTCCTTGTTAACTTAGTTAGTGGTCTTGACAATCATGAGGAATTTCTCTCAAAAAATTGGTAGTACCCAGATAATCTATGAAAACTACAGATTTTTGTGACACTATAGGGCCTGGTCCATTCCTCAATCGCCTTTGATTTTTAAGGGTCCACCAAAGTTCCCTCATTTGTAATCACATGTCCCAAGAATGTTACTTTCTTCATCCAAAAGTAACACTTGTTGAACAAGGTGTACAACTCATTTCTCAATGTCTCCAACAAAAGTCAGAGATGTTCATCATGTTTCTATTTACTCTTTGAGTATATAAGATTATCATCCCTAATCACAAAACAAATGTATTGAGGTAATGTATAAAGACACTATTAATCTTATAAGGACCCGACCTTAAAACATTAAATAGTATTGAATTAATCATTTAATTTACATTGAGGATCTTTTTAGGTTTAGAGTTTTTGAGATTTAGGACATAACGATTACTTTTGAAAAGATTACAAATTAGGCACTTCTACATAGTTTCCATATTTTTCATAAAATAAAAATCTTGAAAAAAAGAGTCATGTCTAGTTACATGTTTAAGACAACATGGAATTCTCCTTGATCCTATCCTTGACCCTATTCCACATTATATCCTATGGAAAACATATAAAAAACATGGGATGAGCATAAAAATCTCATAAAGGATACACAAAGAAGGAAAACAGGTATTTTTTCAAAACAACAAGTAAACCATGAATACATTTACATAAGTAAGAAATTTCACATTTATGAAGTAGTAAATACTCATCACTAAATAAAATATCTCTACATACCCTTTTTAACCAATATATTACTATAAAACCCATATAAAGAACACATAACATGTAAAGGTAACTTGTGGCATAAACATACTTAAATGGAATAACCATACGGTCGACTTCCACACATATCACTAAATGGAATAGCCATATGAATGACTTCCATACCCAATGCACTGGATGTTATAATGTAACCACCTATCCTGGTTTATCACGACACCACCCATCATTTGGTTTATCATGTAACCACCCGTCAAATGTCCAAGTAGCATTATAAAATCATAACACATAAAACAATTATAAAGGGAAAAACATTTCTACATTTCAATAAAAATATATCACATAATTATATTGACATTAAAAATCCATTATCAAAACCATTTTCAATACCAAAATACATAAAAGTGTATATTGTTTTTGATTTCCTTCAAAAAAACATTACGGTTTGTTAAGGAATCCAAAGAACAAATAATACTCATGGGAGCGAAAAGGTCGTTATCACCACTTACGTTAAAAGAAACATTCCTTCTATTCATTTAGTGAAACTCTTCATAGAAAAATATTCCATTTGAAAATTTGAGGGTGTTTATACATCATATAAAAGAAAGTCATGTATTAAAAAAAATATGCCTCAATGAAAGGAGATTGAGATGAATTCCCTTACCTCATTTCTGACTTGACCCGTTCATTCTTTAATACCCTAAATAATGTACTAAAGATAAATTATACTTGGATAAGAACCTTTTACAAGTTTAATATTTCCTTTTATATCACTTATTACCATGTTATAAGCATTATTTAATCATTCATGTTAATAACGTTTGTTTTGTCGATATTTGCTACTTGAGACACATATAAACACCATATAGTTACAAGTTGTTTGCAATGTAAAAAGTTCATTATATCTAGAATTATATTCATGATTTATATATCATATATATCATATATATCCATTATATACATGTATTTGTAATAGTACATATCATTTTGAGGTAAGAAATGAAATGCACCATTTATTGTGATGGTAAGTCGTACGTATGGATGAACGCTACTTCCATTTCTACTTATTTTAATGGAATAAAAAAATGATACAATGATATTATATAATTCCAGTATAATATCATATAATATAATTTACTCCATCCTTTATACATCCCATGTATGTCATGAATGAGTCATATGACTTTGAGGGGGCAGTAGTTCACACTTCCTCAAATGAAATTATCGCGTTTACCCATAATGGAAACAATAAAGGTATTCTATAAATGGAAAATACAGAATCATAAATATAACATATACATAATATATATCATATATAAATAAAGTTCCATATTAATGTCCACCAAGAGAGGCGGTAGGATATAATCAAACAATCATCGTTTTGTGAGGCGTTAGTTTTCCATCCACAGAAATAGTATGTTCTTCACCCATAAGATAGAGGTGTGTGTAAGTGTAGTTTGAATACATTTCAAAAAAACAACCTAGTATACTAAGAATAATGGTGTTTTTATAAATTAAAGGATTAAAAATAGTTTAGGGGTTGGAGAAGTAAAATAAAAAAGAAACGATGTCAAGAGAATTCGTTACCATTAATTTGGGTAACTCTTTTTCGTTTGAACCAAAATGATCTGTTGAAGTGCATTCTATCTATGGTAAGGCTTTTAAGTGGAAGAGAGGTATGTATGGAGATTAATTTGGCAGAGGTATGATGAACCAATAGTGTTGAGAGGTGTGAGGAATTGGTTAGAAATGGTCATCTTTTATAAGGTGTAGGAGGGGCTCTTTAGGAAAGTTTGAGAATATTATTTTATTATAAAATAATATTCAGTTTCTAAAGGTCCTAAAATTATTAAAGTTGAAGATAATATGACTCATGGTCTAAATAACCTCATCCAATAATAATTGGATAGCTTTTTATGGTTATTTAAATATTTCTAATCTTATTTATTTAAATGATTTATTAATGAAGTAATCACTACATCATTATTGTGCCATAAATAATTTTCTTTTTTATATGTAAAAAATTATAAAAAAATACAATGATTTATGAAATATTTTTATATTTCTAATTAATATTTATATTCAAAATTAATTATTATTTTACACAACATTAAAATTAATTTACTAAAAGATTTTAGTTTAGGTCATTTTTGTCTTTACATTAAGTTAGTTAATCTAATGTGTCATTATCATTCATAAGTTGCTCAATGGGGTCTCCGAATCGACCCAAGTATTTCAATGGTCAGACATTAGTCATCAAATAAGGTTAGGACAAGTTTTAAGATAATTTTGAATTATAATATTTTTTTTACCTTGAATAACCCAATTTACCTTTAACCACAGTAAATAAAAGTCAAAAGTTACTAATAACGAAATTTTTTTTTCATCTTATTTAACCACATTTTGCATACTAATAACAACCATGTATGTAAAAATTTTTAAATTCAATTCCCATAAGTGCTAAATTTTCATTTAAATGAAAATGTCAGTTTTTTTAACTACTACTTTGTGGTTTCACTATTCATCAATAATTGAAGTTTTTCAAAAAAATACTAAAAATTCAGCGTAAGATATATTTGATATTATAATTTAAAAAATGTTGTCTATTTTACCAAATTATAAACATATAAGTTGAATTTAATAATTTAAAATTATTTCCCATTGTTAAAACAAATAGCATGTTTTAGAGAAACACTAACTATTAAAAGATTAACACATGTTTATGTCCAAATTCAAAGTGAAATTAATTCCAATGACCAAAATTTGATTAATTGGAAAAAATATATACTAAATACAAGTTAAAACTAATTATAATTATAATATAACCATATAAATAAATTATATTAAAATAAACTTTTGAATTATGATACAGTATTTTTCACTATTTATAAAAAATTGAACATTATCAGAAAAATACCAAAAAATTACCCAAAGTAAATTTTGTTGTCCCTAATATAAAGTAGAATTTTTTTTGTAAAATAAAACATATATAAATGACCAAAACTATATTTAATTAGGGTTCTCCATTAAAAGATAGTAAATCGACCTTTTAATGTAAATTATGCTGGAAATTAGATTCATTCACATATTAAGCCTCTATCCAATATTGGATAAAAGTAAATACATTAAAAAAATATTTATAATCATATTGTAGTTAGTTTTTTTCATTCCCACTAATACAAAGGCTTGGAATTAACTCCTAATTAATATAATAATATTATATTATTAGTGTGCAATGTAAGATTTCAATGAATCTCGTTGCTGCGTATCGGGTACACTATCAAAGATAGAAACACTTTTAATGTAAAATTAATATTTAATTCACAAATAATAATAAATATTAAAATATATAATTATTTATTTACATGGGATGTTACATCCTTCCACCCTTTTTGAAAATTGCGTCCTCACAATTATTATTCATTGATCAAATAAGTGGGGGTATTTATCCCTCCTAGAATTATCAAGTTCCCACGTTGCATCTTAAACCATTTGGTTTTTCCACAAAACCATTAACTATTGAATTACCTTATTCCACAACACTTTCTCTCTATGGTCAAGAATCTGGACTAGTTGTTCTTTATAGGAGGGATTATCTTCCAATTGAACTACCTCTGGGCATAAATCATGATATGGATCTGGCATATACTTTATCAACATTGAAACATGAAAAAAATTATGTACTTGGGATAAACATGGAGGTAAAGACACCCTGTATGAAACTGATACAACATTCTCTAGGATTTAATAATGTCCAATGAACCCCAGAATCAACTTTTACTTCCTTCCAAAACACATCACAGTTTTCCATAGAGAAAATTTGATAAAGGCATGATCACCTACATCAAAAAAATATCCTTCCACCGGTTATCCGCATTACTTTTTTGTCTGCTCTGAGAAGTTCCCATGTGATTTTGAATGAACATAACATTCTCTACCATCTCTTTTATCAATTTTGGTCCCATCAGCTTCCTTTCACCTACTGCATCCCAAAAAGATGGTGTTTGAAAACACTTTCTATATAATGCCTCAAATGGAGCCATATGTATACTGGAATGAAAACTATTATTATAAGAAAATTTAACCAAAGAAATATGTTAGTACCAACTTCCCTGGAAATCTAGTGAACAAGCACATAGCATATCCTCCAAGGTCTGAATTGTTCATTCTCACTTCCCATCTGATTGAGGATGAAAAGTTGTACTAAAATTTAATTTAGTATCCAACAACTTCTGAAGTCCTTTCCCAAAGTTAGAAGTAATCCTTGGACCATGATCATATATAATGGAGAGGGGAAATGAATGAAACCATACTATCTCTTTTACAAACAACCGAGCAAGTTGATCTAGGGACAAAGTATCTCTAATATGAAGGAAATGAGTAGATTTAGTCAATCGATCAATTATAACCCAGATTACATTATTACCTCAAGATGTATTTGGTAATTCCATAACAAAGTCCATGGATATATTATCCCATTTCCACTCTAGAATTGGTAAAGACTGAAACTTCTCTTTTCATTCCATTACACCAGTAATGTTCCCTAAGATCTCTGTACATCATAGTACTACCAGGATGAACTGAAAACAGAGAACTACGAGCTTCACATTACAACACATTATTCAACTGTGAATCACAAGGCACATGTAATCTATTCCCAAAACTCAAAAAAATCATTATCAACATTAAAATCAGGATACATACCCTTCTGAACCAACTCTACCTTTTTCTGCAACTCATTATCTTCTTTATGCTCATACATTATTATGCCTAATAGAGATGATTTCACTGACACTTGATACAAAAAAAAATATTTCCTACACCAACCACATCTATGCTAAATTTAATCAAATCAAAAACCAAAGGATCTCGTTCCAAATGTAGTATGGTAAATGAGACATTACTTTTTCGACTTAAAGAATCAGCCAATTTATTTGATTTTCCCTGATGGTAATGGATCGTGCAATCATAATCCATTATTAATTCTAGCCATCTTCATTGTCTCATGTTCAATAATTTTTGAGTGAATATATACTTTAAACATTTTTGACATGTATATATTTCACATTTTAATCCATAAAAATGATGCCTCCATGTTTTTAAAGCAAAAAAAATATTATCTAATTCCAAATCATGTGTAGGGTAATTTAAATCATGTTGTTTCAACTGATGTGAAGAATAAGCAATTACCTGATCATTTTGCATAAGGAAACATCCAATTCCATTCAATGAAACATCATTGTAAATAAAAAAATCACCATTTCTGGAAGGCAGTTCCAAAACTAAAGTGTTCTTCAATCTTATTTTCAATTCCAGAAAACAATCATCACATTATTTTTTGCAAATGTACTTAAAAACTTTTCAATATAACATAGTCATTGTACTATATAACCATAAAAAATTTTCTACATACCTCTGGTAATAACCTAAAAACATGAAAACTACTGATATCCGTTATATTTGTGGGTCTTGGCTATTCTTTAACAACTTTTGATTTAGCAGGATCAACAGTTATGCCATTTTTTGAAACAACATGGCCAATGAGTAAAATTTATTTTAACCAAAACTAAATATTTCTGAATTCCACGTAAATTTTGTTTTCTTTTAATGTTTTCAAGATGAATCATAAATGAATTTCATAATCCTTTTTACTTTTATAATAATCCAAAATATCATCAATGAAAACAACCACAAACTTATCCAAGAACTCGTTGAAAATTCTATTCATAAGATCCATTTATACAGCAGGTGTATTGGTTAAACCAAAAAGCATAACTACAAATTCATAATTGTTATATCTAATAAGAAATGTGGTCTTTCGAATGTCTACTTCCATTACATTCAACTGATGGTATCCCGATGTCATGCCATTCTTCAAAAAATACTGAGCTCCTTGGAGTTGATCAAACAAATCATTAATATGAGGAAAAGGATACTTGTTCTTAACAATGATGTTATTCAATGCTTTATAATCAATGCAAAGGCACATTAAACCAACATTATTTTTAGAAAAAAATAATGGAGCTCCCTGTAGTGATGTGCTAGGTTGATTGAAACCCTCAACTAATAACTCTTGAAATTACTTCTTTAACTCTAAATGTTCAATTTGAGCAATTCGATAAGGGTGTTTTGAAAATGGATTAGCATTAGGAACAAAGTCAACAGTAAATTCACATTCCTGATCTGGTATAATACTATGTAACTCATTAGAAAAAACTTCAAGATACTCATTTACCAATAGCACATCATTAATCTATATAGTTCCTTTATTTTCAACAATATCTGCTAGGTAACATTCATTTCCATCTTCTACTAGTTTCTCAGCATCCTAATATTTTGTCAAAAGCAAGGGTTCATTCTTGTACACAAACTGTAAATCATTCTGAAATGAAACCACATTTTCTCTGTAGTAAATCTCAAAATGATAAACCAACAGCCAATCCATTCCCAAAATAACATCAAACTATACTAGAGGAAAAACAATAAGGGTTGCAGGTAGATTCTTCTCACACACAAGGATAGGAAGGTTCATATTCTTTCTTTTTATCTCAACATTTCCTCCTGGTGTTTTTACCATAAGTTTTATATTCATCTATTTAGATAAAATTACCAATTTAATAGAAAAGATATCAGAAATGAATGATTTTGCAGACCCTAAATCAAACAACACATTGGCATAATATTAAAAAACAAACAGTATACCTGATACTACTTCGATTGATGGCCCAAAATCTGTTGAAGTAGTTGCAAAGGATTTTACCACCCCTTTCTTCTTGTAGTCTGGTTGTTTTCCCTCAGTTGAGTTCTTCGCTGGACACTAATTTTCATAATGACCCATTTCATTACACATTAATCATCTTACCAATGGATTTTCATTTCCTACTTGATCATATTCGTTACATTTATTAGAAATATGACCAGACGTACTAAACCGGAAGAACATTCTAGACATTGATAAACATTCCCCTGGATGCTTTTTACCACACTTCTTTCAAGTTGGTTTTTTAATTTTCTTACCTTCAGTCTACTTTGATGAATTATTTCCTTATTCCTGCAAACTGGACCTCTTATTCTATTGTTTTTCAATGAACACATGATCATCAAAAAACTCCATTTACACATGCTCTGTACATCGAAAAAGTTATTCATAACATTTGAACCCAAGAGAGGTTACTGATCTTCGATATCGTGGTTTCAGTCCTAAATAGAATTGATTTATCATACTATCTACATCTCAGATGAAATTGGGTGCATAGCTTTCCAGTCAAGTGAACTTTTTATATAATAATCCACTGAGTGGTCCTCCAACCTCAATTCTGGGAATTTTTTTTTCCGTCCTAAGATGAACCACCTTAGGAAAATATTTCTCAAGAAACATACCTTTGAATTCATCCCAATCAAGTGCATCAATCTCCTCACTATCCCTGATACTTTTCACCATCGTCCACCACTGATCAGTGTCACCTTTAAAACAGTAGACATCAAGACTAACCTTTCAATGTTCTGAACACCCCAGAACATTGGAAACATTCTTCAGTTCTTTAATCAACTCTTCAACTAGAACATAGTTAGATGATCCTCTGAATGATGGGAGATGTTGCCTCATGAAATGATCCACTACTCACATGTTTCTTTGTCTTTGATCAGGCTGATCTCGTGCATGGATACCACCACCATTTATAGCCTATGTCAACTATTCCATCACTGCGACAAACTATTCAGTTTCGATTGTGAGCATATCAGGTTTCTGATTTGGAAGGTTTTCATCCTCTTGAGGTCATCCCAATATAGCTGCCCTATTTCCTCGGTGGAAAACCATTCTGAACACAAAAATATTTTTAGGCAAAGCAACATGGTAATCTCTAAATTCTATATCATTTGAATTATACCATAAATTACATTATGGAAATTTTTCTAATACTACCCTAACTTCTAATGTGGTCTAAACCAACCTCTGATACCAACTATAAAGACCCAGCCTTAAAACATTACATAATATTGAATTAAAGAAAAATTAACATTAATGATATTTTTATGTTTATATTTTTAGATAATTTGGACAAAATTATTACATCTCAAAATATTACAAAGTAGACACTTCTACTCAACTTCCATTTTTTTTCAAAAAAATAAAAACATTTGAAAAAAGGAGTCATGTCTAGTTCCATGTTTAAGAAAGCATGAAATTTTCCTTGATCCCATCCTTGTACTTATTCCACGTTATGACCTCTGAAAAACATTTCAAAAACTTGGGATGAGTATAAAAATCTCAATTAGGGATACACAAAAAAGGAAAACTATTAGTTTTTCAAAAGAGGTAAACCGTGAATACTTTTACATAATTAATAATTTTCACCTTTGTAACGTAGTAAATACTCTTCAATCAATAAATGATCACTACTTAACATTTTGTACCTAAAATATTACAATAAAACTTATATAAAGAACACATAATAAAGTTAACTTGGGACATAAACATACTAAAATAGAATAACCATACGTTCGACTTCCACATATATCACCAAATGAAATAGTCATATGGCCGACTTCTATACCCAATGCATTGAAGGTTATAACGTAACCACCCATCCTTGTTCATAACGACCCCTCCTGTTATTTGGTTTATCACACAACCACCTATCAAATGTCCAAATACCATTATAAAATCATAACACATAAAATAAATATAATGTAAGTAAAACATTACCACATTTCAATCACAATATATAACTTAAATATATTGAACTGAAAAATACATTATCAAAACCACTTTCAATAAAAAAATACATAAATGAGTAATTGGTATTTATTTTCCTTGAAAAAAAAAACATTATGGCTTGTTAAGATATCCAATGAACAAATAATACTCACGATGGTGGAAAGGACGTTGTCACTGCTTATGTTAAAAGAAACATTACATTTTGTCATTTAGTAAAATGATTCATAGAAAAAGATTCCATTTTAATATTCAAGGGTATTTATACAGAGTATAAAATAAATTAATGTATTAAAACAAAATATGGCTCAATAAAAGGAGATTGAGACGATGTCACTTACCTCGTGTCTGACTTGGCCCGCTCGTTCATTAATATTCTGAATAATAAAATAAAGTTAATTTGTACATGATTTGGAAACTTTTTCAAGTTTTTTATTCCTTTTATATCACTTATTACCATGTTATAAACATTACATAATAATTCAGGTTATAATTTTTGTTTTGTCGATATTTGGTACTTGAGTCACATATGAACACCATATAGTTATAATTTGTTCACATGGTCAAAAGTTCATTATATACAAGAATGATATTCATGATTTAGATTTCATATATATCATATATATCTAGTATATAAATGTATTTAAAATAGTACATAACATTTGGAGGTAAGAAATGAAAGTAACCGTTCATGGAGATGGAAAGCTGTACGTACGCATGAACGCTAGTTCCATTTCTATTTAATATTTTAATGAAATTAAAAAATAATGATAAAAAGGTATATTATAATTCTAGTACAATATCATATAATATAATTAACTCCATCATTTATATGTCCCACATATGGCATGAACGGGTCATTTCACTTTGAGGGGGTTATAGTCTGCACTTCTTAAAATGAAATTATCTTATTTACCCCTTATGGAAACCTTTAAGGTATTCTGTAAATAGAAAATATAGAGGCATAAAGAAAAAATAAACATAATAAATATCATATATAAATATAGTTCCATCTTAATGTCCACCATGAGAGGCAGTAGGAGGTAATCAAACAATCATCGTTTCGTGAGGCGCTAGTTTGCCATCTAGAGAAACAGTATGTTCTTCACCAATTAGATGGAGGTGTGAGTATGTGTGGTTCAAATTATTCTCATAACAACATCCTAGTATATTTAGGATACTGGTTTTGTTATTAAATAAAGTAATCAAAATAGTTTAGGGGTTGGAGAAGTAAAATAAAATAAAATAAGTTAAGAGAAACCATTACCTTTAATTTGGGAAACTCCATTTTGTTTGAACCAAGATGGTTTGTTGAAGTGCCTTCTGCCTAAGGTAAAGCTTCTAGGTAGAATAGAGTGATGTTGGGAGATTAATTGGGTAGAGTTTGGACAATCCAAAAGGATTTAGAGGTGTCAGGAATTGGTTATAAATAGTCTACTTTTATAAGGGGGAGGAGGGGCACTTTATGAAGGTGTGAAAATATTATTTTATTATATAATGATATTCGGTTTCTAAAGGTCCAAAAATAATTAAAGTCCAATATGAGATTACTAATGGTCTAAATAAAATCATACAATACGAATTGGATAGGTTTTGGTTGTTTTTTTTAATATTTATAATATTATTTATTTAAATTATTTATTAATGAGGTAAACACTGCTTCATTATTCTGTCATAAATAATTTAATTATTCGATGTCTAAAAATTATAACAAAATACCATGATGTATGAAATAATTTTAGCTTTCTACTGAATTTTTATAGTCACAACTATTAATTATATTACACCATACAAAAAATAATTTACTGAAAGATTTTTGTTTTTTGTCATTTTTGTCTTTACTTTAAGTTAATTAATCTATAGTGTCATTATCATTCATAAGTGGCTCTATGGGGTCCAAAATCCACCCAAGGATGCCCACGGTCGGCCATTACTCATCCAATAAGGTTAGGGAAATTGTTAAGGTAATTTGGAAATATAATATTTTTTTTACCTTGAATTACCATATTTATCTTTAATCGCGCTAAATAAAAGTCCAAAGTTACTATTCACAAAAAACTATTTTCATCTCATAGAACCAAATTTTACTTACTAATAATAACCTTGTATGTCGGATTTTTGAAATTACATTCACAGAAGTGTTAATTTTTCATTTAAATGAAAAAGTAAGTTTTTTTAACTATTACTATGTTGTTTCACTATTCATAAAAAATTGAAGTATTTTTAGAAAAATACCAAAAATTCAGCCTGATATATATTTGATATTCCAAATTCAAAATTGATTTCTTTTTACCAAATTATAAACATAGAAGTTTCATTAATTAATTTAAAATTAATTCCCGTTGCTAAAACAAATAGCGTTTTTTAAGAAACAATAACTATCAAAAGATTAACACTTATTTATGTCCAAATTCAAAGTGAAATTAATTCTAATTAACAACATTGGATTAATTGGTATATTTCTGAGAAAGATCATATTTTACTGAATAGTGAAAAATATAGCATCTTAATTCATAGTTCCCATACATTTTTGGGATGGTAGTATTCCAAATATCAACCTTCGTAACCTTTAGATAATCATATCCAGAATAAAGAATAAACCTTTGAGAAGTATTTATATTCTATTAATTGATCAAAAAAGTCGTCAATCCTTGGAAGAGGATACTTGTGTTTTATGGTGATCTTATTGAGTTCTCGATAATCGATACACAACTGCATTGTTCCGTCCACCTTATTTACAAAGATCAATGGTTCACCCCAAGGTGATGCACTAGGGTGTATGAAAACCTTTTTAGATGCTCTTATAGATTCTTATTTAATTCTCTAGTTTTAAAATAGACATCAAATATAGACACTTTGACCTAGGAGTAGCTCCAGGTATGAGTTCAATTGATAAATCAACCTCATGATCTAGTAGAATTCCAGGTAAATCTTTGGTAAATAAAATGATATATTCCTTCATGATTGGAATTTCTGCAAGGTTGGCACTTTCCATTAACTAAACCATTTGGGCGAGGTATTCTTCTTCATATGGTATCATCACCAACATCATTGAACAATTTTTTAATGGAAATTCATTATCATCCTTGCATTTGTGGAGGATCATGGGATGGTTTGTGATATGAAAAGATATTTCCTTGTATCGATAGTTGATATTTGATCTATATAATGAGAGCCAATACATTCCCATTATTGTGTTAAATTCCACCAAGGGAAGTATCACAAGAAGCACTAGAATAATCTTCACACATACGCCAACATGAGAAGAATCAAACACTTGGGTTGCAATGATTGCACCACATGGTGTTTTTATAGTTATATCTACATCGAAAATTCAGGGATTTGATTCTATAGTTCTATAAAATATGAAAGATATAAAGGAAACTGTATAAATAGAATAAAAAAAATACTTTTTCCATTATTGTGTGAATAAGAAGTGTACCTTGTACGAATTCATTATCTTGATCCACTATTGCGGTGGTGATGGCATAAGCCTTCTGTTGTTCCTTTGGTATTGGTGGATGCTGAAGCTTATTACCCTCAAAGACTCTATGTTTGGTGAATTGTCTTGCATAGTTCCCTTGCTCCCTACAGTTGTAGCATTAAACATTGGGTGGTTCCCTCCGTCCTTCTGATAAATTCTTTTTCATTTTCCTTTCTTTTCGACACTCTTGAGCATGGTGTTTTTATTTCCAACACATAATAAACTTCCCTGTCCCCATAAGGTAGTTCCCATTATGCGACCTCCTACATTATTTTCATGTCAGTCGTTGAGTTTACTTCTCACATTTATCATTAGATCCTTCGGCTTGAAACTCTATCTTTCATTTATTATCCCCACAGCCATGGGACTATTCTCCAAACTCCATCTCTTCATTGAGATCACATAAAACTAATTCTTCATAACTCCCAAAGTCTAAAATTGAATGTGCCTTTCAAATGTGTGGTTTTAATCCACTAAAGAATTTGTAAATATTTCTATCATTCTTGATAACCAAATCTGAAGCATACCTAGCAAGCCTTGAGGATTTTTCATCACAGTTTTTGACATATTCTCCTTTCATTTTCATGAGCTCTATGAATTCTCTCTCCATCATCATACAAATATATTGTTTGAAATACTTGTTTTGAAACATGATTTTAATGTCATCTCAATCCATCTCTCCAATTTCATCTCTTGTCTTGGTGTTCTTAACCAAATCCCACAATTTATCAACATCTCAATATAGATGACAAATGGATAGAGTAATCTTATCTATCTAAAAGTAGTGGTCCATAGAAAAGATCTTCTCTATACAGTTGACCCATGATTCCGCAACTAGTGGATTAGAAGATCCACCAAACATCAGTGGTCGTTGAGGCATAAAACACACAATATCAATCCACTTCCAATTTGATGAAGGCCTACATTCCCCATTATTCTGGTTATTGTTCACAACCTGAGATATATGGGTATGATTCACCATGATGTTTTGAAATCCATCTCCCAAATCATTGGGGATGTCATTCGGGAAATCGTTGCACTGGCCCTCACACAATTTTTTGGCCTGTTTTCTCCTGGTTCCCACCATTATCTAAAATAGATAATGTTAAAAAAAAAATTAAGTCAACATGTCATGAAAAAATTAATTATTTATACAATTTTAACTACAAGAATAACTTATGGGATCCCAATGTAAAAGTTCATGTGTGCATTTTTGTACATAGTCTCATACTAGAGGTTTTTTCTATGAGCTACACTAATCCTAATACCCAAATTAACTAAAACATGAGCTCTAATACTAAATATAGTGACCATGCCTTTTCATACATTACTATTAAATCATTATAAAGATAAAAAACATAATAGTATTACACATTAAGGATCTAGAGGTTTAGTGTCCTGGGAAAATTCAGACCACATATTACATTTAAAACAAAAACAAAAACATATATTTAATTCCATCATCTCTATTTTCTTGTTGGAACTTGACTGATCATTATAACATGTAGTCACCCAAGGATATAGATAAAAAAGGGATGTGATAAATTCCCAATAAATGGGTATATATCAAAAATATAATAATGGGTGAGCATAATCATAACAAGGTCAAAGGATCATGAACATCATAGGAAGCCTTATTAAATGGATTTAAATGTGGAAATGCATAAAAAATTAAACATCATGTCTTAGTGGTTAACTGACAAACATATATTTGAAAACATTTAGCATCTTGTTGACACATCATTTCACTTTTACTCATGAGATTCATCACATTACCCAATGCATTTGAGTGCTGTATAATTCGAGGTGCACTCATCACATCATAACATTACAATTATCATGAATTCCCCATATAACATATATAAAAAATGAAAAAAATAACCCAAGAAAATTAAAATGTTTCATATCATAAAAACACATTCATAAACATCGGGTTCCTAAAATAATGTGGGAATAAGAAATTTGGTACAATTACCATCAACCTTGAGTGAAACATAAAAAGTGTGTTCTTTAAAGAAGAGTTCATTTAAAAAAACATTAGTTTGACCTAATATATATGATAAAAATGTATATCCCATAAAATGTAATATAATGATAATTTTTTTAGGGATTTACAATAACAAAAATGGAGTGAAATTTGGAGAACACGAAGAATAAAAGTTGGGTTTGATAATTTCCCCTTACATTGTATCTGAATGATTTATTCACATTAATGTCCTGTATAGCCACACTATATTAATTAATTATCTATTAAATAACCTTCTTTACATGAATCTGGTTCATTATGGTTTCATTATGTGATTTAATATAACTTTTTATGAGCTATATAGTTTAAATGCATTTTTTGATAATGTTTATTTTCATGGTTTTCTTGAACAGTTCACTTGTATATATAAATGGATGTTCGCGTAGAACATGGGTAAACATCAAGACCTGATATAACATGTTATTAATGATATTACATTATTTTAAATGATATTATAATGATGTATGTTATTTACCATGTGTTTGAATCATTGGATAGGAATTTAATGATTATCATTTCAGTTAATTTGTGCGGTTTTTCGTCCACAACAAACATATTTCTTTTAGTCATTTAGTAATATGTGCATATGATACATCAAGAACATTAAATATGATATAAAAAATATAAAACAATCTAGTTCATCCATAAAAATTATTTCATTACTAGATCTGAAGGCAGAAGATAAAATTGAATACATGTCGTTCTTGAACGTGTTAAATCAACAACACATGAACAACTTTTTCATTTCAAAATAAAAAATGTGGAGAATGGGGTTGGATGATATATTATACCATTAGTATAATAAAATGAAATTATATTTATAATATTGGTGTTAAAATAACATTTGGATGAATATAGGTGGGGAGATGATAAGAAAAGATTTGGATGTTGAAAGGAAATTAAAGTAAAAAATAGAGGGGAATTACCTCTTGAGTTATCCCCTTGAGATCCTCCATATGGAAGCTTGGATGGGTCATTTGATAAGACAATAATATCTTGCTATTTGGTTAGGGTCTAGGGAAGATGTTTTGGAAGAGTTTAGAGAAGGCTTGAGGCATGATATGTGTTAGGAAAAGAGGGTGTGATGGGTGCTATTTATAGTGGAGGGGAGAGTGTTTTCCATAATATTTAATTCATTTGTTTATTAATCCCCCATGGCAAGGAATACTAAGTCTTACATGACCAATAATAGTATATAGGGCTTGTGAGTTATAGGTTTTATTACTTATATCTCTTTTTATGCCAGGAATAGTGGGATTAATTTATAATGTATTTATACGGTAAATTAATGTGTTTTACTATTCACCAAAAACTCAAGTATTTCAGAAAAATACCAAAAATTCACCCCAACCATTTTTCATCATGTAGAATACAAAAATAAATTCCATTTCAAAAAAAAATTATTTCCTAAATACAATTAATTAAATTATTAATCAAAATCACAATTTACTTGAAAAATAGAGTATTTTAAATTAAAACAGATTTTATAGTGCTTCCAAAAATCACATTAGGTTGTATAATATTATATTAAAATAAGAAGACATATAATTGTTAATTTATGAATAAAATTTATGAAAAAAATCATTAAAATTAATTAATTAGTTATTTATGGTATATAAAAATATAAATACTTTTACAATGGTCAAATTGTCACTTATAAGATATATGAATTTTATTTAATTATTCATGGGTAATGTTACAATTATGATGGATGACTTACTATTCATAAGTGTCATATTAATCTTCATAAGGGTAGGTTATTATTCAAAAGGGTGTGTTAATATTCACAACAAATTATGTTTTTTCTAATAGACTCCAAAAATCACCCTAAACACAATCGTGTATGTCAGATTTTCAAAATTCAAAACCTAGAAGTGGAAAAAATATTTGTAATGGTTACATAGTATTTAGTATCATTGTATGTCATTTTCCATCTTATTGTGATTATACTATAAGGAATAATTATAAGAAGGGAATTTCATTAAAAAAACATTTAGTTGTTACATTATGCCTTGTTCAAACACTACCCAAAAATTCTTCCATAGACCCCCTCCCCACGTCCAAGAGCTACTGGTATTATCATAAACAATACCAAGGGTCTTTAAGAAGAATATTAAGTGGAGGATTCTAGAGTTAATTCCAACATATCTCTTTATTCATTTTCTGTTAAAATTTCATTTATTTTCATCTCTTGTCCTCATATTTTCTTATAAAAATTTAATTATAACAAAACATGCTTGATATAATGGAATGATATCATATTAATGGAAGATGACATGTTATACTCCTCCCTGCTTCTCTCTTTTTATAAAATGAAATAATTTCCCCTGATTTATAAATTTACCTAAATCACGGACGATTAACTTCCTTTTTCTGTATAATTATTAAAAAATACTAATAAAACAATCGAATGGTTTAAAATAGATTTTAATGTTTATTTATTATCCTCTTTTATGTTCTAGAAGTAACTTATTTACAAGAAACTTTATGATAACATAAAATTAGTTCATTGTGATAAAAAACCAACCAAATTTACAAAAAAGGAACATCATTAAATATAATATAATGATTAATCATTATGGAACATAACCAAATTCATTATAATATTATTTATATCTATATAATTTCACTAATAATATATATTTAATGTTATGGATGTTCTACCACATTTAAAATTAATATTCGTTCATTAATACATAGGAACACTTAATAAAATCTATGAAAATTAATATTTCTAATCAATGAATTTGAGCTCTATAACTCATCCAAATGCCCATAAACGAACTTAATGAAACCATAGTAAACTCAATTTTATAATAAATTGTTATTTACTTTCTAATTAATGAATATAATTCCATTATACATGACACAAAAGTGATGAAGGCATTCAGATACAAGGCAAGGGGAAATTCTCAAACCCAACTTTCTTTCATCGGGTTCCCCCTATTGCACTACATTTATGGTATGGTCACTCCATAAAATTCATTTTTTCATCATTATCTTAAATTTTCTGGGATATACATGTCTTTCAATAGAGTTTATGTCAATAAAATTTATTCCAAATAAACTATTATTTATTAAACACACCTTATATTTATCACATAAGGTTGATGGTTATTGTATCAAGTATGTTTTTCTCACATTCTTTTGGGAACCCAACGTTTTTGAACGTGTTATTATGACATAAAACCCAGTCCTTTCAATGGGTTAGTTATGTTCATCTATTAATATATGTTCTACATGTCATGCATGATAATGAGAATGTTATGATGTGATGGGTGTGCCCAGAATTATATAATGCAATATGAATGTTTGAATGTGACAGGTGTGCCCCGAATTATATACCACTCCAATCCATTTGGTAAAGTGATGAATCCCATAAGTTCAGGTGAAATGATCTATCAAAAGGTTTCTATATTTTTTCACAAGTATCTCTATTATTTGACCACTAATACAATATGTTTCATTTTTTATGCAATTCAACATTTCATGTCTATTATTAATGTTTCCTCCCATGGTTTTGATGTTGATATAATGAATATGCTCACCCCATGCTATATTTTTCTTATCTATCCATTTATTGGTATTTTAGCTCCCCCGTCTTGATGTATATACTTAGGTTTCTACATGTACTAAGGATAGGTCATGTTCCAATAAGAAGCTATAGAATAAGGAATTAAATAAATGTTTACGCTTGATGTTGTAAATGTAACGTTTGGCCCTAGTTTTCCCATGACACTAAACCTCTATATCATCATCGTGTAATACTATTATGTTTTTTTATATTCATAATTATGTAATAGTAATATATGAAAATGATGGGTCAGTAAAGTGTGTACATGCCTTCTAAAAAAATTTTAAGTAAATTTTATTTGGTGATGAATTTTGGTTACCAAATCTATAATTAGATCTACCATCGTATATTTATTATGGGTTATATAATAATGAAACTACTTTTTATAATGATATGAAACTTTTTCTTGATAAATCAATAATTTTATATCTTTATTCGACATTATAATTTTTTTCATCATATCATTGAGTTTCCAAATTGAGTATGACTTTTTTATAAAGAAAAATATTAAAATTTACTAGAAATTTCAATAAAATTCTCATTTTAATATCAATTTTATATATTTATTTAGAACATTTTGTTTACATATCTACACAAAAATATGTTTAGACACACAAATGTAAATAATAAAATATTTATTCCCTATTTTTGATACATTGTTTACATATCAATTTTTATATACATTACATGATTACCTTTAGTGTATTTTTTTTGTACAAAAATGATGTTTTTGAACTTAATTGGAATAATATGAATAAAAATTGGATACAAGGAAATCTCTTTAAAGAGGACTATAATGATAGATTTAAAAATTTCATCAATTTTTTAATAATTCATGTATACATCCCTTCTCAAATCCTTTATTCATGTTTACATTGTTTTTATTCAAGATGAATTCAATTAGGATTCTTAGAATCATATTTTTGTTGTCATGGAATATATTAGTTATATGAATATTGAACTAAAAAAGGGTTTATTGAATGTATATACAAAAAATATGATTCTTTGATTTATGGATCATTTTATATGGAGACTAGTATAAATGATTGTTGATTTCTTATGCGATAATTGAGAATAGAAATTCAAGATGACCATCACGATGGGTTGAATTCATTTTAGATGTTAATTAGTTGTGCATAGTGACCATTATACACTAGTTATGTTAAATATAAATAATTATATAATGTATTGATGATATATAATTTGATAGGTGGTTGGGGATGAAACAACGTTAGATTTTCAAAACTACTTTGTCACATTATGGATATTCAACAAGAAAAATATGAGATTCCTTATTAAAAGGATGAAGTTTAAAGAATGATACTTGGAATGGGAATGATATCTAAAATCATTATGTATTAATAAATGAATGTATATTTTAATGTAAGGGACCTGAATCACTCATAAAATACTCAATGGGTTGTTTAGGTCAATGCATGAATGATTAATGAGGTCTATTAAATTTTTTATGGAACATTATTACCATTCCATGTGTTAGAAAGATGTATTTGTGAAATGTCATCCTAGGTTCCACTAAACGGTTCCTCGAGCCAGCTGGCCTCATTCTCTTAAGCACACCTCCCTGTACTCCAAAGGGTACTGACTAGTAGTGAGGGACTGGTAAGTCAGTTTTAGGGAGACTATAACCTCTTTTATTATAATAAAACACCAATGGAAGAAAACAACAATAACCAATTATGGAAGGGTATAACAAAACATAACAATACCATGTCATATGATTTTAAAAAAATAAATGAAAATACTCAACTGAAAGGTAAAACATACTATCACAATGAGAATTTCATGTTTCTACAATGCAACTTAAATTAAAGACACGACGACACCCAAGTGTGTCCTGAACCACACTCAGTTCCCTCTCCCATGCTCCAGTCCCAAAGTGAAACCAATCTGAGGTACTTTCCCTTATCATGTCTGACATCAAAAAAGTCTACTCAAGTATTGATCCAGAATACTGAATAGGGTGTCAGTACAACCCAGTAAGCCACCACCAATGGTGTCTAGAACAATCCTATTCAAAATATTGTGTATGAAATTTTATGAAGCATTAAATACCATACATAATTAAACATTTATCGAATTGTCATTTAATATTTAATCATCATGTTAGACCAAATTTTAATTAATGTTTTCCTTTTGAATCATCCTTCATTATTATCATTCATTTGGTGCTGAATGGCATGTTAAGACCCACAATCTCATTTAGTGTAGGTAACCATGCCTAAACCTCCATATCTCATTCAGTGTAGGATTTCATGCCTTGTCCCCCAAAATTTCAATCTTTGATAACTATAACGGAGGAATTCCATGTCCATTTACCAATTTCTAATCAGTCTAGAATTCCATGTCTAGAACCAAAACAATATCATCCATTTTATCATTATTTAATTCCCAAGAATTAGACATATCATTCCAGTATTAATCCAAAAATAAGTTAAACATTTCAAAGGTTATTAATCAACTCAACAATTAACTAAGCACATAACCCATTATATTAATCAACAATTAATTAATAAATCAACACAATTATCATTCCATAATTATTTCCTAACAATTAATTTCCCACATCAAATTTCAACTTGATATAATTATTTCTTAAAATTAATTATCTATGATCAACATTATGGAACATAATTAATTCTCACAATTAATTATAATACATTGCCAATAATCAATTCATAATTAGTTTTCTTCAATTAATCATCTTAAAACAATCAATTAAATATCTCAATTAAAATATCCCAACCCACAAAGAATCTTCAAAACAAATATCTCTTTTGGAAAACATATTGAATTTTTCTTTTATTCAATTAACAAATAAGCACCATAGAAATGATAAGTTGATTCCACATTCCTAATTTCACCAATTTATGAAATAAATTATCAAGGGAAGCGATAAAATCAATAAACTCACATTCACATACCAAATCCATGACTATGAGAGTTATATTTATGCGACATACCAAAATTTATTGATGGATGTTATCCCAAAGGAAATTCCCAAAATTCAAGTGGCATACTTTGTCGATCGAGCTCCGTATCTAAATCTCTAAACCAAAATTTAGGTCAAGTCATCAAGATATCAAAAATTGAAATTTTATCCACAAAACATGATCTAGATCATAACTCATTTGTTTAGATTCCTAGAAATAGTGCAGATCTTCCATGAAATGATCTAGGAAATATAGAGGAACGAATGAGAGATGCAATGGGAAGCAATCCACTTACCCGAAATAGAGAAGATCTTCAATCCAGGATTTGGATTTCAATGAATGATGTTTGAATCACAATAGAATCCCACCGTATGTCTTTGGTATCACCTAGAGTTTTTCAAGATGGATCCGTGGTCAAAATATGGGAGTCTCAAGGGTTTTGGTGGTCGTGAAAAAATATTTTTAGATAATTAATCCCACACACACAATTTTCTGGGTAGCAGAGTATGGTTAGGGAAATATGTGCACTAACTATTCAGATCCCTCTATCTATGTTCTCACTGTTGGCATGGTTTTTTGAACCATGCGCAAACCATGTTGACCTCTTTGTCCAGGTTTCCACGATTGACACAATTTAGTCCCACGGGTTGTCAAACCTTACACAAACCATGAATAACTCAAATTCTGTTATTTTTTCATAATAATTTACCCAAATTCACCCCAAGACACTACTCAAAAATAGAGTTACCTAAAACATCAAAAATCACATGAAAATGTTTCGTGAGTAAACTCCCAAAACTGTTAGGATATTACAATCTCCCTATCTTATAATAGCTCATCCTTGAGATCCACTCCCAATCATCTCTCAGATTTCATGCCAAAAATATTGGACCATTGAGCCCTCTTGTCTACTTCTCATTCCCATGTTTCCAATTTAACACATCAATATTTCCATAACACATGGACTAACAACACCACCTTTCCCCATAACATATTATCAATGCGGCCCATCACATGTATTGGATGTTACATGAAGGACTCATCTATTTAATGGAATCCTTTTCCAAATCAATCATTCTAGATGGGTTGGGGTGATACTACTGTAGTTGTGACATGTGGAAAACATTAACCATAAAACTGATTTTCTATGAATGGATAATCGGTATTACATTGGTTTGATTTTATCTAACACCTCAAACAGTCCTACAAACCTAGGCACCAACATGCCTAGCCTACGTATCCTGTGATGACCCATTACATGTGACAACTGATGGAATACATGATCATCCTTTTTAAACACTTGGGTTCAACTCCATCTATCATCATATTAATTCTCCCTACTCTAACCTATAAACATCCATTTCTAAATAAACTACACCTACTCTGATATCTTCAGAAAAAACTCAGTTGAAATAGCTCTGACTCACCTGCATCCACCCAACATAGCATTTTTCTTCAATTTGTACAATAAATTTCATAATATGGTACCACCAATATAGTTTCATAAAAACTGTTGTTATAGGAGAACTCCACTAAATCCCGGAGATTCTCACGAGAACCACCAAATTCAGGAAAACATGCTCACAACTTATCCTCTAAAACTTGTATGGTAAAATCAGACTGCCCATCTATTTCTGGTTGGAAGGATGTACGTAACAAAATATTTGTAACAAACAGCTTCAGTAAGACCATACAGAAGCATGATGAAAAGTGAAAATCACAATATAAATCTATAGTATATGTCACCCCATTCAAACAAACCTTCTCTTTTACATATATTTTTCACAACTGCTCATCATTAATGGTTTCTCTAATAGGAAATAAATGTGTTGTCTTCGTTAGTCCATCCTCAACGACCCAAATAGAATCATTATTCTTATGGGTCATTAAAAGTCCTACCATGAAATCCATTGTAATGTCACCCCACTTCCAATCTGGAATATGCATCTACTACACTAGGCATCCGGGTTTATAATGCACTACCTTCACCTACAGACAGGTGAGAAATCATATTACGAACCTTGATATATCATTTTTCATGCCTATCCGTAAGAACATTATTCGTAGGTTAGGGCACATTTTTTTCATCCCCTGTTGCACCTGCCACTTTGAGGAATGAAATTATCTCATGAGTTTCCCTCAAATACTCATAGGCACAACACCCACGATTTCAAATATATGATCTCATCAATATAAATAACCTTGACTGAAAATTAATCCCTACCATCAAGGCCTTACCTTAAGGATAAAAAACTGCAGATCAGCAAACTTCTTATGTCTAATCCATGTCAAGAGTATAGACTCCACTACTACTGAAACCAGATTCATCCTCTCATGAATCTCCTAAACTACCACGTGCATTTATGCCAGTAATTTCATCACCATCCACTCAATACTCATCTCAAATAATAAATGAGTATGATTTTTTTCTCACGGAATCGGGCAGACTACTCCCCCATCCTTGTGTATGTTCCATTTCAGAATCAAAGGATCATATATATTCTACCGATATTTGGTACCAAAGATTCATGTCTTGCTGATAAAATATATACTTCCAGCTTTTATGATCCATAAAAACTATAAAATTTTCACCCAAAAGATAAAGTCACCAACACATAAGAGAATAAACCACTATTTCCTACTCGAGGTCATGTGTAGTGTTATTCCATTCATACGGACTCAAATGCTGAGACCTATAAGTAATGAATTGATCCCCTTACATCAACAAACCATTGAGTCAGATCCCATAATCATTGAAATACACTCTGTAATCATCATCTAACTCGGGTAAGATCAAAATTGGTGTCAATGTAGAGCGCTTCTTTAACCCCTGGAAAGAATTCTCACATGCTTCTCTCTAATAAAATATTATCCATTTCATTCTAAAACCAGAAAGAAGTTCTACTAATCGGAAAAAGTCTTGGATGAACATCCTATAATAACCAGCTAATCCCAAAAGTATTCAGATATAAAAAAACATTATTAAGATGCTCCCAGGATATCATTTCCTTTACATTTTCTCGGTCAACTTCATAGCTTATTCTGAGATGATATACGCCCAAAAATTCTACCTTATCATTCCCAAAAATAAATTTAGATTTCTCAGCAAATAGACAAAGATATCTCAGTGTATCCAATATAATGTCAAGATGTTGGGAATGATCTTAATTAATCTTAGAGTATACCATGATGTCATCTAGAAACACCAACACAAATTGAACAACATATGAATGAAAGATCCTATAGATAATGTACCTAAATACCGATGGAGTATTTTTCAACCCAAACTAAATTTAAACAAACTTGTAATGGCCATACCTACTTTTGAATGTTGTTCTTTGTAAATCATTGGTCTAAATCTCATATGACGACACTATGACCTCAGATCGAACTTGTATAACACACAAGAACCTTCATCTAGTCAAACATATCATTGATACCTTGAATAGGATATTGGTTCTTCATGATCATTTTATTAAACATCTAGTAATTGACACAAAAGGATAAAGTCTCATTGTCCTTCTTTATAAACAAGATAGGTGATCTCTATGGTGACGTACTTAGATGGATAAACCATTTATCCTCTAACTCCCCAACTATGTTTTGATCTCTTAAAACTCACATAGTTCCATTATGTAAGGTGGAATTGATACCGACGCAGCTCCTGACATGAAATCAATAGTGAATTCCACAAATATTTCAGTTGTAAACCCTAAAAACTCTTTTGGAATAACATACCGAAACAATTATAAAACTAATTGAAGGATGCCTTTCCTTCCACTCACCTTATTTAGCAAATTTCCAACAACATGGTCTGTGAGCTCTCTTGGTTGCTGAGTAATTGGCCTAGCTCGACCTTCATTGATATCCCATTCTCCATGATTAAAATGATGGTAACCCTTATGAGATAAAAATGTCACTCTCATGCATTAACAATCTATGTGGGCTCGGTGTGTGTCTAGACAGTCCATAACCATAATCAGGTCGATGCCCATAATGTCAAGGACATAGATATCACAATGAAAATGATACTCTATGATACCCTGGAGAACATTCCTTTCATAAATAGATATTCATTGACCATGATCACAATAGTGTATCGAAATTCATCACCCCTCTTACTAAATCCACCTCCAGACTCAAACCATTAACCAGAATTGTAGATATAAAGGAATAAGAGGCACCAGTATCAAACAAGGTAGTTTCTAATGTATAATCAACTAGAATAGTACCTATCACTATCAATGAAACATCACCGCTTTTCTAAAGTACAGGTAGCACTGTGTGTAATAGTCCTACCCCACATTCATGTGGTGTTGTCTGACTCTCTTGAGTTTCACCACTCTCATGATAAGGGTTCTCATACACTAAATAGAAATTTCCACTACCTCTACCACCTATGCTCGTAGAGTTACAACTTTGAGACCTATATGGTGTAGAAGACCCCATTACCACACTCTAACTCTAAGAAGATTCTACCTCATCACCAGATTGTTGCTGCTTCATGCAGAAATTATACAGGTGCCCCATCTTTCCACAATACTAGCTACCCCTGGTGTTTGAGAACAATGTGTACTATAGTGTCCATGCCTACGACTTTGGTAGTAAAACACTTGATTGATGTCTTGTGCAACTGTTCCTCCTAGATAAAACCTTGATTTCCACTTTCTTGAATACAGTTCTTATAACGATGCATCCAATTCTTGTAAGTCACACTCCCTAATCATCTATTAATGGATACATGTAAAGTAGTTCAATCCTCCTTTAGGTTCCACTATGAAATGAGATTCTGATTAACAACTTCAGTTATCCTAAATATATTTACATGGGACTAAATTTCACACCTAATCCCATCATGAAATATTTTTTCTAATAAAGCATAATATGTATCCAAATATGGAGAAAAATGATGCAAATCTATAAAACATTTTGTGTAATCCAATACAAACATATTTCATTTGGTCAGATGCATAAACCTTAAATCCTTCCCTTATCTCAACAAATCTGGTTTGAAGTGTTGCTAGAACATATCTAGAAATTCCATTCATAAAATATTATCATTCTATCCTAATTATACAGGAATGTTCCACCAATAATTTACTAACCCTCACAGTATATAAGTAGCGAACATGACACTCCTCCCTTCTAGTGTCTTCAAATGGAAAAATATCATTTCTATGGATTCAATCCAGAATTCAGCTCCCCAAAGTCCACCAGCTGAAGTAAAAGTATGAGGGTGCTAGAGATGAATCTTCCTTGTCTCCACAAGCATGCTTTTCAAAACCCAACCTGGTTCTCTCCCCACCAATTTCATGAAACGATAAATTTTCTCTTTGATCTATTCCAATTCCTCATCATCTTGCACCAATAGTTCCTTGTGTTCTCTTTCTGGATGTCCCTTTTCGGCGATACCCCTTACTCTATCACTCAACAAGTGTCTTGGAGGAATATCTATTTAAATCCAAACACACGTCTTATGGTTTATAACAAAACCTTATAACATCTATGTATGAGGAGAAACTAGTAAAAAAATGTTCAACGTGTCCCTTCCCCTTTCTTTCACAACACTATCAACACTGAGGCCTTATTACTAACCATAACCATCATACACCGTGGTATTGGTTATCAAGGGTACATACATTCTCGTTAATTAATTTAAAACTTAATTAATCATATTATCTGAAATTATATATCTAAAAAATTAATTAATTAATCATAATCATTTCATTAGTCAGGGTTCTCATTTCACACCCATTTATTCTCATTTTTCATAATTATTTCAATATCACAGTATATAAAAATATTTTAAGTTCAAAAATTTACCCATAACCTATTTCCCTGTGATTTCCTAGAATGATGCATGTCATAAAAACCCTGAGTGCCTAAAATGATGAATGAAGAGTCATGTATCGTGCAACATTAAGCCACATATCAAAATTTTACAACATTTTAATAAAATATCACATAACACCACAAGTGTATCACCCATTGTGAAATAATATCCATCTATAACAATAATCAACAACACAATAATCCCACCATGAGTACTCAGATTTCCCCCATACATGGGTTTGAGACTCCCATGTATGGGTCATTACAAAGCCTCATCTCTTCCTAGTATCCTGTCTACCATTCCAAATATAGTAATACAAAAGAAGAAGCATAAAAATAAAACTCTTTTGATTCCATATTCTGACATCCCATCTTGGGTGCCACTAAATAGTGCCCCGAGCTGGTTGACCGCATGCCCTCAAGCGCGCATCCCCGTAAGCCTGAGGTTGTTGACTTGCAGGGACGGTCTGATAATTTAGTATTGTAGAGACGGTGTAGTCTTTTATTAATATAAGAAACTAGTGAAAGCAAACAATAATAACCAAGGGAATAAGTGTTTAGATAACCAGTACAATACCATGTCATACGATATTCAAAACAAGAAAGTACAATATTCAACCGAAAGGTAAAATATGTTATGGAAATAAGAATGTTATGTGTCTACAATTCAATTAAATGTAATGACATAGTGACTCCCAAGAGGGTCCCAAACCAAATCATGTTTCCTCTCCCATGCTTTAATCCCAAAAAAACTGTCCCAAGGCCTTAGCCTAATCCTGTCATGTAACAACAAATTCTAATCGAGTGCCGATCTGGAAACCCGAATGGGGAGTGGATACAACTCAGTATGCCACAACCAATGGTGTCTAAAACATGTCCAGTAAAAATATGGTGTATGAATTATTATAAATCAATAAATAAAAAGCATTATTAAACTATTAACACATTTTCATATGATCTTTAATCATCACATTATACCCAGTTTCAATTTATGTTTCCCATTTGAATCAACAATATTTATTTTTATTAATTTAGTTTTTAATGTCATGTCATGAAGCCCAATATTATTTAGTTTAGATCTCTATAGATAACACTCCATATTATATTTGGGGTTGGTCATCAGGCATAGTACCCCAAAATCTCAATCTTGGATAACAATTTGTGAGAAACGCCATGTCAAAATCCCCACTTCAAATCGGTCTAGATCACCATTTCTGTCACCACAAAAATATTATCCAATTAATAATTCTATAATTCACAAGAATTATCCATATCATTCCAGTACTAATCTAACAATCAGTTAAACATTTCAAAGGTTATTATTTAACTCAAAAATTAACTAAGCACATAAACCAATAATTAATTTGTCAATTAATTAATTAATAACCCCAATTATTTTTCCATAATATGTTCTTCATAATTAATTATCCATTTCAAATATCATTATGTCATAATTAATTATCATAATTAATTATATTTTATCAACATCATGGAACATATTTTATTCTCACAATTAATTATCATTCATATCCAAACATCATTCAATAATTAATTTTCCCTAATTAATCATCTCAAAACAATAAATTCAATTTTCCAATTACAATATCTCAAATCATAAAACATCACCAACCCAAATATCTATATTGCGAAACCCCCCTTCATTTTTTCCATGATTTAATTATCAATTAATCAGCATGGCAATCACAAGATAAATCTACATTCCTAATTACTCAAATTTTGAAAATCAATTATCATGAGAACCTAGAAATTCCATTAGGTCACATTCTTATGTTTAATCAATGACTATGATAGTTTTATTTAGACCACCCAGCTCAGTATATTGATGTATATTTCCCAATGGAAAATCCCCAAAATTCAAGTGGCACAATGTCGTTGATTAATATCTGGATATAAATCCCTAATGAAAATCTAAGATCAAGGCATCAACATCATTCAAATCTTGATCTATATCAATAATACTAAATGTAGAAATGAACTATTAGTCTTTTACCCATAGAAACATTGGAGATCTTACATGAAAAGACCAAGGAATGATATTGGAATGAATGAGAGAGACAATGAGATGAAATTTATTTATTGGGAAAAGGGTGTGTCTTCAGTTGATGATTTTTATCATTAAGAATGAAGTTAGAATCACCTTGGAATCATTATAAAAAGATTTTGGATCACAATGAATTTTTTAATCCTGATACAAGGTTGAAATATTGAATTCCTAGGGTTTTCAGCGGTATTAAAAATATATTTTTTGACAATTAATTCTGTGTGCACAGTTTTCTGGGATGGGGCACACAGTTAGGTCAAATCATGCACCGACATTGCTTGCCTCTCTATACAGGTTTTCATAGTTGACATGGATTAGTTGCAAAGCTTTTCAAACCGTGGGGTCCTCTCAATCTTGTATTGCACAATCGACACAGTTTTGTGACATGGGTTTTCAAATCGTGTAAAAATAATGAACATCCCAATTTACGTTAGTTTTTTGTAAAAATTATCTCAAATTCACCCCAAGACACTACTCCAAAAAAAAGATACTTAAAAACCTAAATAATTAACTGAAAACACAACCATGATGCCTCTTAAAAATTCCAGGATAATACAGTATATATGTGAAGAAATATCTAGAAAATTGACATGATTATTAGATACATGAATTTATAATGGTTTAATATATCACTCATCTAAAACTCCACAATAGAGTAAAACTTACGATGGGTAACCTTAATTTGGAAGCCGTAAGGGAAATATTCATCATGCATTATAAATAAATGTTATGAATCCTTTTTTTCATAATGTAGTACTCATAGTACATGGATTTATATTTTGGTAAATTATAACTTGAAACTAAAGTTAGTCAAGAAGTGAAAATTTTTTATTGTATATTCTTATAACATATTTTCAATACCCATAAATGATGTTGAATTCTATTTGGGTCCACTGATAGGAGATCAGAAATTAGTGTGGTAAACAAGTGCTACATAGAATGGGTTTCATAGAAATTAAAAGACAACAAATAGTACGATGTTGTATGGGATGATAATTAACTTTCCAATATATGAAAAATTTCATGCTACAGAATCAAAATAATATTGGTGTTCCCTATTTATGATAATTGCACACAATCAATAATTTAGAAACATTTATCTAAGAATTGTTTGTTAGTACATTATAAATGGTTTCCTTGATGACATAATTATTGATAATGGAAACCATCCATTGATGAAAATATAGAACATGGTATGGATATATCTCCAAAAATTTGTGTTAAATATTTAGAAAAAGACAATGATACCATCACAATTTTCAGTAAACTATTTTGAGAAAATTCAAATAAATCATATTGGAAGAGGAGCTCATTTATGCATTAATTACTACATTCAAATTTTTTATACATTATATTTTCTTATATCACACCCATTTAAAAAAAGATGGTATTGTGTTATTATAATGTTACTAAATGATCCATAAAATAATATGAAATTATGTTTAGGTTGAACGTGATTGTAATGTGAAAAAAGGTTATATTGAGCATTGGTAAAGGAAGAATGTTAATCTTTTCATTCTAACAAATCCTACACTCTATCCAAACAAGAAAATTTTCAATATTAAAACTATATTATTAGTGTAAATGTTTCATATATAATTTCATAAAATATTAATAATATCATTTCAATGACTAATTAAATGATAAATAGTCTAAAATCACAAGACTGTCCAGTTTTGATGAATGATTAAATGATTCTTGATTTATGTTGAACACTATATTACAACTGTATTAATGGTGTTAATGTTCCATATATATATTCATAAAATATTAATAATATCATTTCAATGACTAATTTAATGAGAATGTTTCTAAAATCCCATGAATTATATGTTTTGATTTAAGATTAAATGCATGTACCTTTATGTTGAACTCTTCCAAATAAAAATAAGATATACAATAACCTAAATATTATTTCCATTCAAATATATTTTTTATAATCTGATATATCCAATGATGTTTACAATTATAAATAAGGAAATTATTGTCATATTATGTGAATTAGATATATTATTCCCACCATCATTTAGTGATTTGATGGTAAACAATATGTTTCACATAGTTATGTTTATTCAAAAATGTATTTCCTAAATTAAAACTTTATGTACCCCACTAAATGGTATATAATGACATTGAAAGGATATGTGAATCTTCAAATTCATATACTAGGTTTTATTGCATATCCATATATATTTGAAGAACTTTTTTAAATATTTACAAATTTTCTAAACGATATTGACAATATAGGTATCCCTAAATTTACAAACATTGGAAACCTTGTTGGAGAAGGGATTTTGGTAATAGATATTTTTGTAATTAAAATTATAGAGTGGGAGAAATATCACCTTTAAATTTACAGAATTGTAATTATATTTCTCCATAAATTTAAACCTAGAACAAAATTCATTTATATTTGAATCCATAATGGTCATAAAAAGGGATAAAAAATAAAAAATATCAATGATTTATAAGATTATTTCATGGAATATTTTTAAGGATCTATATATAGATCTAAATTTAATTATCGAATGACATATATGGTTTTCTAGAAGAACAAGAAGAAATTTATTATATTTTTCTGGATATGTAGGATATGGTTAAACAGTTAATATAAAGGAACTAGAGGAAAGTTATATGATGAAAAATTTAAAGTTGGATGTGTGGAAGTATATATGATCATATATGGTTCAACATATTTAAATCCAATTTAGGGGAACATTTCATACTTCGTACTCATTGAAAAAATATTCAAGTTCGATTATAAATTGATTCATGTTAATATTTTTCATTGTAAATGGGTTGAAAATAGGAATGAAGATCCACTTTTTGAAATGGGTTCATAAAGTAGAATTTTAGTCCAGAATGTAATATAGGTTAATCATTCATAATTGAATCAAAATTACTTATTATACTTTATTTCATAGATCAAGTAAATAGAAATTTGTCAATTTTGTGTTTGAAAAAAAAACAAACACATGGTATGATGAAAATTCAATTAAAGATGACCATTCCATTGGGAGATCACTTTCATTTCATTGTAATCCCAATTTATATAGAATCTTATATGTTAGAGGGGGAAACAAGGGGAATATTTCATTAAATTTTAGAGGATATAAATACTATTAACCATTAAATAAAAAAATATCAATTTCAATTAAATGAAGTGTTCATAAATACACGATTATTCTCTGAGTAATATTATTTGTTATTTAATCAATTTCTACAATCTAAATTTAAATTTTATCTAATTTTCTAAATTATAGATTCTAATAATCTTAATGGAACTAATCCCAAGAAACTCTATAAATACTAAATCATTTTAATTATTATGTAAACAAAACATTTGGATGGAAAAATAATAGAGTAAAAGAATTATGTTAACTAAATTTATTAATGGAATAAAGAATGGTATAAAATTTGATGTTGGATGGAACCAATACAACAAACCTATTTTCCCAATCTTGTAAATGTTCATTAGTAATATTACTGTCAAAACACGAATACATTTACTGATTGATAAAAACATGTGTTAAAAAGTTATATCTATATTGTTGATAATCATCTGAATAGATATTATAATAATGTCATGATATAAATTCAAAATTTTACGGTAATATTATATAATGAAACATTTATTTTCATTTTATATTACATTATATAGATTATTTATTTTAGATTATTTCAATAGGAAATTTTTAATTAATTGTTACTAGAATTTCACATTGTGAATTACAGATACATCTAAAAAATTGATTTCTTAGCGATATATATAGGAAGGTAATCCTCTACCCAAAAACTATTTATGCCACCATTATTAACCATGAAATGAGGAAATTATTCATCAGTTTCCATTTAGAGGAATCTTTTTAGTTTCTTTATATTTGTAATGATTTATTTAATATTATTTATTTTATCCACATTTACTCAAAAGTGGTATTCTATGGAACAATGTAGGAGTGATGAAAATAAACGACATGAATAAATTATAATTTATTCCTATGGTATGTTAGGATAATGTAAAATTATTTGAAAGGAAAATATCATGTATCTTAAATCTATGGTAAATGTTTTATGTGATATGAAACAATGTATGTCTCCTTTTTTAAATTCTTATTAATGACATAGAATCCAAATTCACTTGTTTCCCATTAAATGAGCTATGAATGGAGTCTCATGTAATAAAATGAGGAAATTGGTAGTTCTATCCATATGAGAGGTATTTGAATCAGGTGTATGTAAGAAAAAAAAAATACTTATTTATTATTCTATAAATGTTTATTATATAAAAATAACAATTTATGTGTGTGTGTTTTATGGTTTAGTCATAAGTTATGTTATCGGCACTACCCAAAGACCAACGGATAACAATATATTTTAATAATGCATAACAATATTTTGACATTACAGGTAGATTATTTAGAGTGTTTCATAGATTTTTGTTTGACCATAAAATGTAAAAATGAGATACATATAAGAAAACTAAAAACATTCAGGGAAAAGAAATTATTTATAATATATTTTTTCTAGTATTGATTGAAGGAAAAATGTATATAAAAGTGTCAAAGTGAATGAATATTTTAAAAACAATCAATAAATGAATATCCATTTGTCCCCATAGGTTTTGAGGTTATAAATCCACCAAAACATGCTACCTTACCCAAGGTAATCTATATTATTATAATAATATCTTCTAAACACAAATAAAATAACTACCAATAATTTATAATTACTTAATTTTTATTGGGTTAATTAGAATATTATTTTTATCTATCACTACCTCCTCGCTAAAATATAATGATGGATATGTTGTAAAATATCCAAGGAAACATGATTCAGAGTAATAAAATCACTAAAGATCATTTTAGACGGAGTATTGAATTTTTTCCTAAGTAGATCACTGATTCTCTTGTTCTTCTTGATGATCTAGATGTCAACATAGTCAATAATTGTATTGAATGTTTCATAAATTGTTCATTTAATCTTATAATGGTACATAGATATAATGAGGTATCCCCTTTATAATTTTTTTGAAATGAATAACCCTTAATATTTTGTGAATAAATTTCTAAATTTCTGTATGGTAATATGTAAGGAAGAAATTATAGGGAAATTGACTGTTGGACCAAAAAACTATTGATCAACCAATAAATGAAAATTCCCTTATGGGAGTACATTTACCCCACTAATTCAATTTCCATATATATTAACATTTTATGTTTATATGGATACAAAGTTCATATATGGAAATTAGTTTGACATTGAATATGATGAAGGTATTTTTTTGTATACCATGATAGATGTATTGGGTCTTGAGAGTATAAATTAAATTATCAACATTGAATGGATTAGATTCTTTATTGTGAAGGAATGCATGAGGTACATTTTCATTTTATCTTCATCCAAAAAATGGTCTAATACGTTCAATTCTATGATTTATTATTCTTATTCTCTATAAGAGTATATATTACAACAATATAATTGGAAATCACTATGAATAAAATTGTGAAATCACTAATCTTGTTATAATAGTAGAACTCATATTTTATTTTAAAATTATTGAAATGATAAAAAATGAGGAAATGAGATATGTTATTGAAAAGAAAATAAATATAGAATAAATCTTCTTTATTCATAATATTTTGGGGTAAAAACAAGTAATTTAATTGTATATAATACATTATTCTTTTTTAAATTATTTATTTTTTAATTTAGGAATCATTGGATTCTTATCAAACTCAATTTGGAACCTCAAATATTTCATTTTTTGGATGCAATGTATATATTTCCAACAAACATAACACACATAAAGTCCATTATAAATTTTTAATGCACAAGAGTCAAAATTTTATAGATAAAATTCAAATTATATGTTGTATTTTTTGGTCAGATATTATGATTTTATGATAGGGTGACCAACAAATATTACCTATATAAAGGTATTAAGTTAGAAAATGAACACAATAAACATAAAAATAGCTTCAAATATAGATAAATAATCATATATATAATAATATTGAACTCTAATAAAATTTAAAAAAACATTAATTTTCTTATAGTTTCATTGATATATAATACAACATAATAGAAATTATTGTGCATATTACTCTTTTAAATTAAAGAATGATATTATATAACATCAAAAACTAGAATTACTAAATCTTTATTTAATAAGATACATAAAATGTAAGATTAAATATTTTTCTATTCATTTGATTTTATAAAAAAAATTAGCACATCCATTATTGAAAATAGGATATATAATAAAATGAAGAAGTATATTTGTTTGGAAAAGATTGGAAAGAGTATGTGGCATCAAAATGTTTTCCCAGATCATGTAAACGTGGTTAAATTTTATGTTTTAATTTTTTACTTTTTTTCAAGATGACATTATTATTTGACAGCATAAAAATCTTACAAAAAAATTTTATGATATAACTCCAAATGCATCTTTGCACAAAACATTATTGTCTGAAACATGATTCCCATTGGAAACAATATTAAAGAAAGATCACATTGTCCTAATACTTCTATAAAATAATCCATAATTTATTTTTGACATGTAGTAATTGATTAATAATCAATCCAACACTTGTTATGTCTTGAAAGAATCAATGATATGGTTTTATATATAATATTGTTATATTATTCTAAAAGGTTATTTAGATATCAAAAAATGCTAAAAATATGTTCATATTTTCTTTAATACATTAGGAAAATGATACATAATTAATTATTGCCTATTTTTTATTTACCATACAATAATATAACACATGATGTTGAAGTTATGACTCTATATAGTAGTTTTTAATATAAGAGATTCATTTTATCCAAAAATGTTATTTACATAGTTGAAACTACGTTAACAATATTTTATTGAGTTTATTATTTAGTAAAATTATCCGTAATTCATTTATGAAGAATAATAATTGAATTCACATAAATTTGATACATGATGCTTCAATTACGACTCAATGTGCATATTTTCAAAAAAAGGGTTGTTTTATTTTAAAACACAGGTCACATTGTCAAAGAGAAGGAAAAAACCTTTACTAACTTTTATTCAATTAAAAAAATTTACACACGATATAGATGATATGACTAAAATTTCATGTTTTCACATTACAATATCCTATTTTACTCTAAAACATGCATCCCATAACAAAATTATTGAGAATAATATTTAAATTTCATTAAATGTTTGTAAATATATATATAATAACTTTGTGACATATAGGAATTGATCTCAATAATTCGATAGATGATATAACTGTCAGGACTCAATGTCTATTGTTTCTATAAAAAGGTGTCATTGTTTCCTATAATTCACATCGCAATTTCAAAAGAAAAAATACAAATGTTGATTAATATTTTTTGTTATATGATCCACCATTATATCTATAACTGCATGAATTGACCACACATCAATACAACTCATGTTTTGAATGACATGATTCAACATGATTCATTTCAATATAATAGTGTCATTTACTTTAAAACAGTATTCTGATATCTAAATCTGTGAAAATGGGATCATATGATATTGATTTTTTATGAAAAAAAATTCCAATCACATTTATGATGTATCTTAATTAACCACAAATAAATCCTATAAGTGATGTATAACATATGGAAATATGTTCTTATTTTAAAAATAAAGGTTTGATTTTAGTCTAAAACATGACAAAAATATACAAATATGATTTTAAATGTTCAAATATTCATAAAAATAGTATAATGATCCATAATTTATTTTTAATGTGTATGAATATTTTGTATATAAACATGAAAAATATTTTTACCTATGTGACTCAATGTTTCTAATTTCAATATAAAAGTTATTTTCTTCACTAAAACTCATGTCACATATCCCAAACTAAGAAATGATCTTGAATTTTTAGGATACTTTTTCAAATTTATTTACTTATCATTTGTGTAGTAGGAATTAAACGCACATTAGTTTGACCTAACAAGTTTCTACTACGACTCAATATGCTTATTTCTATTATAAAATATTTCTTTTTTTTTTCTGAAAACTCGTTTCACACTTTCCATATTAATCTAGAAATAATTTTTTTTCTAAAAAAATTTGTATAGGGGTCCATTATTATTTTTGTGAAATAATTTAATTAACTACACATCAATCATGCACACAATGTTGAAACATGAATAAATGTTTCTCTTTCATTATAATAGTTTCATTTCAGTGTGATACATGATTGAAATAGATTAAAAATTATAAAATTATCATGTACTTTATTGATGCATAAAAAATATACATTATTCATTTTTTATGTATAATCATTGACCTCATTAAAATCAGACACATGATGTTATTTTTATATCTCAAAGTTATTATTTTCAATATAAATGTCACATTTTACTCTAAAACCGAATTCCAATTTCCAATCATGAGAAGAAAATATCATATTGACTTAATAAATTAGGAAAATTATCCATATTTATTTTAGGATGTTTTCGAAATGATCTCACACCAATCTCACACATGATATCTTCAGTCTAACTCAATGTGTGTTTCTTTGATATTAATGTTTATTTATTTATAAAATATTATTCTAAAATACAAAAATGAGAAAACACTCAATGGGTTTCTGTAATATTTATAAAGATGATACATAATTCATTTTCAATTATTGGAATTGAATGTACATCAGTCCAAACACAATGTGAGTAACATTACTTAATGTGCGTGTTATAATATAACATTGTCCTTTTAGATAAATACACACATCATATTATCTATACAAATAGTTTTTTTAAAAACATTTGGAAAATAATCTATAACATGTTTATGACACATATAAATTGAACCGAAATCTATATAACCCATGATTTTTTCAAAATTACTCAATGTTATTGTTTTAAATATAATAGGGTCATTTTAGATTAAAATGTGGTTCACATATTAAAATAAAAAAGGATATCAAATTGATTAGATCACTTTGTAAAATGATTTATAATACATTTATAACATGAAGTAATTGACCACACATCAATCTAACACATGACATGTCTTGTATGACCCAAAGGATTTATTTTTTAATATAAAAGAGTTATTTTATTGAAAAATCTAATTCACATATCGATAAATATTCAAGATATATCTTATTATCTTTATTTTTTAATAAGATTATTCATAATTTATTTGTGAAGTGTTTTAATAAACTCCACATAAATCTGTCTCATTATGTTTTCAGTATGAATCCTATTATGTTTTTTCAAGAAATAAAAATAATTAATAAATAATAATACAATTATTAATATAATTAATAATTAACAATGTAAATATATTATTTGTAATTAAGAATATTATTATTAACAACTATTTGGGTAATTAATATAATTAGTAATAGATAACATCATTCATATATTCATTAATTAAATATTTAAATTATATTGATTATTAATTTAAAATGTAATTATTAATTCATTATAATTTTTGTAAAATTAATACTATATTTAAAAATAAAAATTATAAGTAAAAATATAATAATTAATAAACTAATTTATAGTATAAGGGGTGAGGTATCTAATATATTTAGTAATTAATATATTCTATCATTTACTCATTATGTATAATAAAAAATATAATTTCTAGATTATTTAATATATAGTTACTTATATAAACACTGGTTTTATTATAGGTACATTCTTTTTTATAGATTTTGGTTGATCATTTGAAAGATCCACCAATAATATTTTCCTCATTGTATTTCATTTCAATTTTTATGTTAAATTATAAATATTACAACGATGTAAATAATTTATTCTAAATTCATTAATGTAAATCATGGATTTAAGTGTTGGTAAAAAATAAAAAAAAATAATTTCAATTCTTTATGAATTTTTTATGTGCTAACAATATTTTGGTTTTTGGTAAGCGTTGTAGCTGGACTACAGTTTTGTAGCCGCTGTTGGGGCATTTATCAGTTCTTTTTTAGTGATAATAATGTATGTATTATTTTTAAAAATATTATCATATCAAAATAATATAGCAATAAAATAATTATTTTTTGGTCTAACGTCACCTCTATTTATAACATTTTTTTAAACGACTTCTAATAAATTTTTGAAATAAGAATTTTCCTAAAGAAATTCTCTGAAGTATATTGTTCAAGAAAATTTATTTCTTCATAAATTTTTTGATTATTAATATCTTCATATTATTAAAATATATAATAAATAACTTTACATGTATAATATGAAATCAATAATTATGTATTTATAACAAATAAATGAAAAATATTTTGAAGGTAAAAATAGATGTTTTTACGAAAAAATTGTTTTTATGGATTCAATGTGTTTATCTTTAAATAAAATAAATTATCACAGTGGTTGAAATATTTTTTTGAAAATTTTGAATGATCTATTCAATCAATAAAATTAAATATATTTCAATTAATTTTACAATTGATGGAATTTGAAGAAATTAGTGTTATTCATAAAAATGATTTTTTTAAAAAAAATTGGTTTTATTCCATTGTGTGCAATTATTTTATAATGAATTTTTACGAATACTAAAATTGTAATTATTAATTTTTTTTATAAATTTAGAATAATCATCTCCATATTTGTTAAAATAACCACTATTTCTCATATTGAGTAATGATTATGTTAATTTTTTATATCCTAATTAAGGCTAAAAGGGATAACATTGGGGATTAAACTAGAAAAGAAGGTTTGAAATTACACATAATGTTTACAAAATTTTAATGGATAAGAAATTCCATAAAAAAATATTTTATATCTTAAAATTTTCCACCTAGTACTGGATTCCCTTGATTATTACATTATTATATTTTAATGATATAAGTGTTTCCATGTTCACCATTCACATCGCTTATATAGGGGGGTCCTCTCCCACCCATTATTACATATATTTTGAGCCATAAAAGTCATATAATACCATATTTTTTTACCAACTTCACTCCAATTAGAATAAATTTTATTTCATTCCAAAAAGACCATCCATTGAATGCATAATGTGTAAGCCAATGTAGAAGGCTCAAAGAAGATGTAATTGTCATTACTGATCCATTTGGTGTTTATTTATTTGAGAAACTCTAAAAATCATCTAAAACCATTGTAACATGATTAAATAAAAATATTAAATATAAAAAAATGAATTTATATTACTATTACAAACATTTTATTCCTCATTTCCATCTTATAAGATATGATAATGTTATTTGTGTGTACATGTGAACTACCACCTTCCCAAAGTGATGTGATCTTTTCATGCCCGCCATAAATATTATGTCTTATAGATTTTATTAATTAATACATGTTATATTTATGATATTATTCTGATTTGGGAATGTTATATTATTATTTATATTTATTTTATTTCCATTCATTGAAAACAAAAAAACAATAGTCATTCTGTTCTATGGACTATCATCTCTAATATGTGACGTAATTCATTTTCCATGACCATAATATATGAATGGTTATAAAATTTCATATAATTAATAAATATGAATATTATAAAATTATAATGATTTTTTTATATTCTAAAATGGTTAAAAAATTCATGGACTAGAATTTTTTAACCAAACCATGCATGAAAAACATACTAATTTTAAACAGAATTTTGATTTTAAAGTAAAATTATTTGTTAGTGGGAACTTGTAAAATATAATTTAGTGGTATATTTTATAAAAAATATTTATATGGTCCTATTATATATTTATAATAAATCACAATTTATTATTCATGATCTTATGAAAGTATACATATAAATAGAATAATGTAAGTAAGGTTTTACGTAAAAATATAATTTCATTTCTAGATAGAAGTGTCAAATTTTAATTGAAATAATTATTATTATCCATACATTTTAAAAAATATATATTCCATCAAAAAGTATTATTTTTAGAATTTTCATGGTTCCATCACATTTTCTATTCTGTAGTACATGTAATTTCTATGTGATTTTTTAATGAAAAAATGACATTAATTCTCATTTTTTTGAGAAAATTCTCCGACATATTCACATTTCTAAAATTCATTAAAATTATTTTTTACCATATTATGAATATTTTAAATTAATTAACAAATATATTATATATTTCTAATTTTTTTTAACTTGAATCTTATATTTATTTATTAAATGAGGTATTATTTACTATATATTAAAATTTTGAAAGGAATTGTTAATTTATGATTAACCACACGAATAACCTTTCAAGCCGTTATAACTTGTATTTTCATTGAATATTCCTTTAACACATTTCATTTTTATTTTTAATGAAAATATTTTAATCAATATTTATTGAATTTATGATTTAAAATTTTAAAAATTGAAATAAATGCATTATCTGTATATTGAAATCATTTTTTGAATAATTTTTTTAAGACAATATTTTCATCGATATAAAAATATATGAAGGACTATTACATTTTATTTGGAATATTATATTACGATTCCATCCATTTATCTATATGGAATTTTATTATTATGATCATAGGATGATTACATGAAACCCTATTCGTTCCCACTTTTTAATTATACTCTTTTGAGATAATGAATACATTTATTTTACTATCCAATTGTTTTCTAAAAATGGATTGTGTTTATGTGATAATGATATGACTACGAAAACATTTATTTTAAAATGTTTATGATATGATGAATAATTGATTTATTTATTATCTTTTATAAAACTTATGTATTGTTTTTTAAGTGGCAGTTGGGACTGAAATAATATTTACCTCAAATGAAAACTTGAATGTTAGATATCTTATGAGACAATATGTACTATAATGGGGAGTGAACCTAGTTTACTTAGGGAAATTGTCCATTGTGATATTCATGTGAGTAATCCTTGACTATGGAAATGAATTATTGGAGAGTGAACCCAATCCACATTGATAATGTTAGAAGATATATTTTACAAATATGATGATTTTAATGAATTTTAATATGATAATAAGCTCAAATATTTTTTAAATTATTATGATACAAAATCATATATAATGATTTAATTTTGATTATCTCATACTCTTATAAATAATGTATTTTGAAATTATAATGTTATATACCAGTACTAATGTTTTATGACCTGTAAAATATTAGTTATAAATTTTTATGTTATGATATGATCTCATACTATTATGCTAATGTTATTATTATATATGATCATAAATTGATATATATCAAGTTAAAACTTAATGAGAATCTGGGCTCACATTTTCTTATTTTTAATATTTTCCTAATTTAGATGAAATGTTAAATGTGTGGCATGTTTATGAATGGGTACATTGATGGAAAATATTCTATTAGATTATGAATAAATTTTTTCAATAAGAATATTATTTATAGATTCAATAAATAAACGAATCATTTATGGTTGAAGGTAATTTATATTTTTTTGTGTTGAATTTTCATTTTAAATTATTTATATTTTATGTATTTTATGCTTAGGTCACAATTTATGGTATGATAAAAAGTGTTTTTTATTATGATTTCAGGAAAATGAGGATAAAACAATAGACAACATATGGCGTACTAAAAGTGATATTGATTGAAAATAAAATGGCCGTAGTTTAATAAGATGGTGACATAATTTATGAAATACCAGGAATTATATTTATGATTATAAGATTTTTCACTCTGATTACGTTAAAATGATACCTATATTATTCCTTTTGGGTTCAGTATGACGTATAACTAGTGGAATCATGTTATCAATGAATGTGTAAGGCAATAAAATTATTGTCCTATTGGGGAACTAAACTACATGTGTGGTGGGATAAAAAAATTAATTTATATTCCCTCAAAACATTCCCAATACAAGAATCTAATTGATATTCCAAATAATAAAAAGAGGTACTAATATAATATTTTTTTTATGATGAATCATCCACTATCATTCATTGGGTTATCTGATAATCTAGTGGTTTATCAATGGATCAATAACTCTGAAAATACATTTTTCATTACCCATTTCTAAGAACATGAATGTTTTTTTATCAACATTTATCATTTTCAATGTTAAGATGATAAATGGTTGAAAATTATTAAGAATACAAGGATATAAAATTTTTATATACACCATATATTATGATTAGTATAAGTGGGTAATTTTCAGTAAGTACATCCCCCAAACACATTTCATGAAAATTAAATGGGAATTTATTAATCCAAGTCAATTGGAAGATAAATCTATTAGTATTTCTGATGATAAATTTGTAACACTTGTGAGTAATATTTTTGGTTTTTTCATTGAACCTACATGAAAAAATGATATGTTTTTTAATGCATTTAATTTATTTCTCTAAAAGGTGCTACCCTTAAGAGACATTAGATGATATGAAAAAATAATTTGATGCCCTCTCACATATAAAATAGAGAGTGGAGACTACCATAAATATCATGGATCTATAAATAATTTTATAGACCCTACTTTACCTTGTATGAATTAAAATATTTCCATATATATATATGTATGTATTTGAAGGTAGAAGTTTTAAAGGTGTGTGATTTTGAGGACTGGTATTCCTGAAAGTAATTTTAATAAAATATTAAATAACTTTTTTATTATCCACATGTTATTTCCTAAAAAAATGGTAAAACTATTAAATGGATTCATAGATAAAAATTATGAGGCCACAATTCAGTCCATAATTTTACATTTTACCCTACTGCAACCAATTGTTTTTCAACACAAGGTGTTCAGATAAAATATCCATTAGTAGTTTGTTCAATAGATTAATTTAATATAAAAATAAAACCTGAATAAATTTTATTTCAATTAAATCATTTGGGAGACTTTCTAAGTATTTCACTATAAATTATGAGAAAATATAGAGATTTTCTCTCTAATTACATTGGTGAATAATGATTTGATGTTGACAAAACTAAGAATCGAGGAAGATCGAGACACAACAAACACAAAAAATTTATTCATTTAATTACAAGAATATTCATCAATGAAGAATTAAATGATATCCATGTAGTATTGTTAATTTCAGGATACATCTTCATTTTATAAACTGTTGAGCATGATCATCTTCTTAACATTTATCTACATCAAATTGTGAGGCATTTCATGCACCCGTGTATCAATTTTGATTGTTTGTGATTTCAAATTATCCGAATTGGATTCATATTCAAATAAATAATATAAAAAAAATGTAAAATTCATATTATTATTCATTTATCCTACAATTTACTCACCTTAGGCCACATTAGACCACATGGTCACAATACGTCATTATAGGATGCGACTGAGCCTGATTAGATCCTCGAATTCTAGGTGAAATCATGAACATTAAAGGAATAATAAAATTGTGATGGAAATAAGGGATTTTCAGGTAGTGGATTATAGATTCATAGGGATGGAATCAAAATTTGATATGGAAGGATACAGAATATGTGCAAAATACGAGGTGGTCCTTCCAGCATCGTATGTAGCAATGAAATCAGTTCCTTCAACCATCTGATGGGAAATAATGGGGAAAGGATATGAGCTCCACTAATTTTGAGTGGCTGGAGGTGAGATCCTAAGGGAATATTCCACATCATTTTTACAAACTACAAATCTATCATTCTCTAAAGAACATGACAACCCAACTTGTATAAGGATAAGCACATGTTTTATAGTCTATGGCTAGTGGCTAGTTTTTTTTCCCGATTTTTGAGTTTCACATAATATGCGGGACACCCACACAATGTGTGACCATGCAATGATGACCATACATGTACTATGGGAGTACATGTACTCCATCCTGACAAGGAACACGTTATGTATCATTGTATATGTTCACGAGTTGGATACACTAAAATATCTAGGGAGCACATGTAATAACCTGAGTGCCTCGAACTAACAGTGTAAACCCTATATAGAATATGTATCCCAACATAGGATGAAATATATGTACCATTAAGGAAAAACCATGAAATATAGTGGAACCACAAACCATGTGGGTCCCCTTACACTCCACATACCCATCCTCTTCTTTTGAGGAAACATCATCCACTCATATCTCATTTGTTTACACTCATATTTTGGACCGTTAGTATCACATTATGAGTTTGTTTCCTTGTAGAATGTAATGGCGTCCCCTATAGTGGTCTTTGATATGTGATACAAGTTATTATTTATGTTTCACTAAATTAGGTGACTCTTAATGATAGTACTAATCATGAAAAATCAACATGGCCTTATACAGGTACCCTCTACCTTTACTGGGAGGGGTCCTCTACCAATCCATAGAAATTCACCCTTTATAGGAATGGTAATCTGTACTCCATATTCTCTTAGAGTGGAATCATCATGCTGTATGGGCATGGGTCGTGTACCTATCAAAAAAGTGTCACCCATGTGTGGGATAAGGAATGAGTCATCAATCAACATTCAGAGTGGAAACCTCATACAAAGATAGTGAATGAGTCCTTTAAGAATCTGCCAAGTGGATCCATCCTTTGTATGTTGTGCATGGGTACTCGAATACAAGACTTAAACCCTTCTGTTGTGTCGAGTATGTTCCTCATATTTAATCTGAGGGGAATCATCCTATAGTTTTAAGGATTTTTCCCCACCTATTTGAGTTTCACCATCTACATGGGTTTGGTATGGGTCCTCTACCGACTACATGAGTGGAACCCTACTATCAAGCAGGATATTGGGCCCTCTGATACCTTCTAGGTGTCACTATTAGATTATACTAGGGAATTGATACTCTACCAAGATATTTTTCCCATATACCATGTTTTATTATATGAATGAGTGACTTGATTTATATGTTTTTTTCTGAGAAGAAGGTCGAGATTCAGGGAATAGTTCATTATGTTTTTTGGCATAATGTTGGGGGGGGGGGGGGGTATCGCTTTGGTATGCAATATCCAATGGTTTTCCAAAATTTTGTGTAGTGTGGTGTTAGGATACATATATACTAATAGTTTATACATATCCCTTGGTATATGGTACAAAAATATAGTTTTCCAATGGTTATAAACCCTTGGTTTACAAATGAACCAATTTAATAAAAATGGTTTTGAACCATTGGCATAGTGTTTTTCCACCAATTACATACAACTGTTGGAATAAATTACATGTTAGGAGATATGAAATCATTGGTTTATAATTTTGTCCATGGTTATACATAACTTATTGAAAACACATGCTCTTTCAGCACTATACCAACATTTAGAAACTGTTTTTAAAGTATTAACCTAGATTTTTAGCTCCACAACAGCTCCAGCATTCAGCTCCACAGTAGCTTCAATATTGCACAAATAAATAAAGCTGCACACAGAATCCAATATAGAGAAGCCATCATTATAACATACACCAGCCTCCAATGTTTCAAACACTTCACAAACCATAATAATATATAATAACTCTACAATACAATATAAAAAAATCTCCAAAACTCTATAATAATATATATACAGTTTTAAAAACTAATAATAGTAAAACATTTTTAATTCCATTTAAGGGGGTTATATCAAGTGTGGTGACCCAGAACAAAGAACATACCTCACTCAAATGAATCTAATGAACATACCTCACCCATGGATGTGAGATGTTCTAGATAGTGGGATGTTACATACTATATTTTGTTTGACATGATAGAAAAGGAGCTATGATATATCATATTATATCATAGTTTCTTATGAACCTTATAAGTTTATTACTAACCTAAGAGTTTTTATGGTGCTTGAGTTTAAACTTGTATAATTATTAAACCCTAGAGAAGGTGTCTCTAATTGTAGTGATGAAGCTAATGGGACTGTATCAATGGGATTGTGTGACATAGATAATGTAGTTTTCTTTAGAATATTAGATTTCGTGTGTTTTAGAATATGGGTAGGAGTTCCTCACATGAGAAGTTGACTATTTGTGGATGGATGAAAGGAACTAGTTGTGAGTGCCCAATGAACTGTGAGAAAATAATTGGATACTGTTCAGTTGGTGGGTTTGGTGATTGAGGGTATCCATGAAAGGGATTAACCTGAAATCATAGGTGTTTTTGATGTGTTGGGAACATGTATATGGTTTATCATAAGGATTAAATGAACAAAGGTGTTATCATTTATATTATGTTGTTAGGTTGATGACATAATTTTTAAAGGTTCCTTGAGTTCTAGTGTTTTGGTATCTAGGTTTGTATTGGAGGGAAGGATCATTTAGATGCATGAACCTAAGATACTTTTTTTGTGTTCTAATATGTGTAGTGTGAGAATGGGTGTACACTTGAGTATTTGAAATGACATCCCATGTTATTTGTTATTGAGGTGGTGGCTGTTAATCTAATAGAAAATTGCATAGTGTTATTCTTCTTAATATTAAACTAACATTATAAATGGTATCCTAGTAATTCATGTTTAAAATATATTTTTTAATATATCTTATGTGATATGAGTATGAACACACCCAATCATTTAGTTTGGAAATTAATGGATCATGGTTCATTGAGGTTGGGATTTTGATATCTTGATCCACTAATGTGATGGTAACCAGACTCTTATGGTGGGGGTGATTTATTAGTCATGGGAATGTGACCCTTGTGATAGGATGTCCATTAGAGTGTAGAGTCTACCATGGTATTGAATGATAAAATTATGATACTAGTGAAAAAGTGGGCCCAAATACATTTGGAATCTATGGTGAATTCCATGTCCAAATTGAGATGTGATATTAGATGGATTCTGGGCATGGGTGTTGGCATCAAGATGGTTTATGATAATCCAACAGGGGATATAACAAAGATAGTTAAGTAAAAACATTGGTTTTGGTACTTAAACTATAATGGGGTTCCTTTAGTCATAATGTTTTTATTATTGGATATATAGGTAGTGTGTATGTAGTTAAATCCAAATATTTTCAATAAGGGTTTTCTGATGGATATATTACTAGAGTTTTTGTGAGCGATAGATTGTGATGATCTATAAAATTCATCAAGATAATCTATTTGGCTATAAGGGGTTTGTTTTGAGAGTTGGGTAGGGATTTTTTTAGGATTTCATAAATTGAACAGGTTTTATCAGGATGGTGAAGGCATGCCCATTTTAGCATGAAATACAATATAAAGTGTTGATTCTAGTGTAAGGATGGTGGTCTTTCACATGCCTAAGTGAAAATCATAGAGAACCCCAATGAGTGAGTTGGTGAACCACTAGAATCATGTCATGGTAGTAAATTCCAATGGTGGGATGAACCATAGCTTGAAAATAGCCATGTTAAAATTTTCCATAGTGGGGAGAACCACAAAATCATTAAATAATTGGGGATAATTTTAATATTTAGAAGAATGGATGAAAACAAATTGTTAGAGTAGGGATGTCTTCAAAAATCTTTTTTTAAATGGTTGGGGACAAAGCCTAATTTATTATCAAAAATATTTCTCCGACTAGCATGATGAAATTTTCATGGATGGAAGAATATGTCAAGGGTTATGGAAGTAAGGACTATTCGAGAAGGATGAACTCCACTGATAATTACATATTATCAGTAGAAACTGGGATAGATTTTAGGATTTCCAATATGTTGGATGAGAAACTACATCTCCCATAGCCCCACAAACCCACTGTATCCCCCACCCCACTGCACACCCTCACCCATTAACAGCCCCCACCCTGAACACCCCTCCCCCTTGGACAACACCCCACTCCCTGCACACCCCCACCGCTAGAAATCACCCCACATCCATGACCTGTTCCTCTATGATCGTGTCGTGACAATCCAATCCCACCTTTCATATGCTAGTTGCTAACCTTCCCCTCCTTGCATGGTCCACCAGCTGTGCTTTGCGCTCTCTAAAGGGCCAGACCGCTCGGAGGGTTGCGTGCAGCCGAAGCAACTCAGGCTGATCTACAGCCCAGTGACTAGAGTCTATCATGGACAAATAGAAGTGGGCCATCCTAGGATTCTTCAGATCAGTCTAGGTCGGGCAGGGTCGGCTATTTCCGGGTCTGGCTGGGTCGGTCCGACCGGGTGGGACCGGACCCATACCCCTTTCGGGCCCATTTTAACATAAAGGGTCATATAGTGTGAACCAGACAACCATTTGAAGAACAATATACGGTTGTAGGATTTTTGGTGTGATATAGTCATTTAGAAAAACTCCACTTGGGTTTTTTGGAAAGCTGTTGTATGGACAGGTTGGATCGTACAAGAATCCAACTGGGCCCTCACCACTAAAATGCCTATAACTCAAAGACTAGGTGTCTGATTGGCGCGTCTTCTGTTGTGTTTGAACACTTAAGACATAACAGTGCTTTGGGTTTCTCCTATGTGGATGTTTTTGGGTGTTTAATCATGAACGATATCCAGAGGAACATATACTACGGAACACAAGTGCACCCAGTGTGGGGAATCTTGTGGTTGGCTATCATCCAAGTAGCGACCCTATGTCGATCAGCATTAATATAAACCCTATGTGGATCATTATCTTAGGGACCCGGTGTGGATAATTTTCTTTGAAACCCTATGTTGATCAGAATCTTAGATACCCTGTGTGGATCAACATCTAGAAACCTTGTGTGGATCAGTATAACAACAATGCTATGTAAATCAACATTCTAGCAACCTTGTGTGGATATCCTATGCGCGACCTGATGAGACCAGATATACATCGGCCCATCATGGATAAACATTATACAATATTATGTGGATCGAAAAGGAAAAATCTCCCTCATAGTTCAACTGTGGAATATTCCTAATGGAATAAAATGATATAGATTTAAGTTAATAATATTTATTCCAGGACCCGAATTTATTTACCTGGTTTCAGCTGAGTCTCTTACTTTTGTTTTGTGACTGAGAACATGATTTTTGGTTTATCTTTGTGGATTTATGAGATACCATTGGGGGTCTCAGGGTACCATATGAGTGTTGTTATACACACCCCTGCACAAGCATCACCCACACCTTCTTGTGTCTTGTGCAGATGACAAGCAGCTCGATGGAGTTTATTGGAGCACAGACCAGGTGCCACAGGGTTGAATGGTTGTCTTGAAGAGCTTTGAAGACCAGTTGTACCTACACAAAAGGTAGGATTCGTGGTGCATGATCACATGGATATTTCTTATATTCTATTATAGCGGTATCTTTCAGTCGGGCTTGTATTCCAGACACTTTACATTCAGTACACACTTCTACTACAATTTTACTTCATTGATTCATATATATGTGTTCTTGGACTATGTGTATGTTCAATTTTGATGGAAATGCCTTCTCGTTTTAGGGATACGCCTTTCCGGTGTGGGTCACCAACCCATAATATTTGGAAGGTGGGCATGGGTAGAAACGGTGTGGGCCCTTGTAGATGGGTCGTGACACACACACCCAACACCCCCCGCCCGAACATCCCCCACCCCTAGACATCCCCCATAGAGAACACCAACCCCTGGATATCCCCACAACCATGTAGACACCAATCCCCTGGAGAGTCCCCCTACCCCGAACAGCCCCCACTCCCTAGTCAACCCAACACCCCTTCACACTACCCACCCCATAGATATCCCCTGGATAGCCCCTACCTACCACGATGCTCTCACCCCTATACATCCCCCACCCCTTGAAGACCCCCACTAGACAACCCCCACCACCCGTTGGATAACTCCCATGTAGACGCCTACCCCCTACACACCCCCAATAACTGGACATCCCCCACCCAACTAGAAAGACCCCCACCCCCAAGAATTGGCCCCTCCCCCTGCACACCCGCACTCCACCTAGACTACCCATGCCCCTCCAAATATGCAGACCCCTCCCCACCTACACAACCCACACCTCCCTCCATCAAAATTAATTCAAATAACATAATAGTTTTCCTCCATAAAAAATGAAATTAAATAAAAATCTATAATACACCATTAAATCCATTTCAAAAGTTCTCAATGGTATTAATTAAATTCCTACAGACAATGATATTCTATTTAAAACATGAAAACCTGAATTTCCTAAGAGAAACCATTTCTTCTGATCTCAAAACACATTTAAATATACCTCTATCTCCATTATTTAACCCCTACATGTGATCCTTGTGGTTACTCTAATCATTTTGGGAAAACCATGAAACTCCCAAAAAATCTCCAAAACAAGAATATTCAAATACTAGTATAACTATTTCTTTGGATTACCAAATGATGGAAACCAATGGAGAGACATAAATCAATGGAGATACTTGAATCATGATGACAGAAAAACTGAATGAAAAATGCCAAAATCAATTGGGGAAAATATGTAATGGATATTCAGTCATAGAAAATCATCCAACATCAAATCTAAGTAATATCAGTCATAGTAAATAATAAAAAACCGAATATCAGTAATGTGAGTCAAAAATTTAGTGGATCAATCTATCCCTCACCACCATCACAATCACTGCCATTATCATCAGCCACATACTCTTCCTCATCTCTATCCCCATCGTCATCCCCACCCTCTTCCCCATCTTCATCCCCTATCATCATCCTTGACCACCTGCTCACACTCCCCTACACCCACCTCTTCACCCTTGTCCTCACCTACATCCTCTCCCTCAGCATCTGCCTCGCAATCTCCATCACCATCACTAGAAACCACATCATATCAAAAATCACAAGAACTATAAACTGGGGAAATATATAATGAATTCATCAATGAAATATATTCATCACAAGACTCACTATCCTCTGGTGGAATTTATGGATCGAAAACAAGAATCAATTTCATGAATTCAACATTTGGCCTTTCAACACATTCGTCCATCCGTGTGGCCCTTTTTTAAGGTTGTTCATAATATTTCGTAATATTTTCCAACTCAATGTAAGTAAAAAAATTATCTAAATAGGGACAATACGTCATTGCGGATATACACTTCCTAGGTCGGCAGCATACTCTTCCAGAGTGCTCATCTCCCAATACGTGAGGTAAATGATAATTTGTCCCAACATTGTTCTGTACCTAGGAATCAAGAGCCTCCAATATACTCTATTATAATTTTAAATAGATTTTTATGTAACAAAATAAATATTAAAATTTTAAATCATCAATATAAATATTAAAATCTTCTGTTGTTTTACTTCATTAACAACACTTCTATCTTTTTTCGATCTACTTGAGAAAAACAGATTTTCTCAAGGCACACATCCTTCAATATTCAATTTTTGCCTCTTCAATGACATTGAATGTAAGAAAAAATAATTGAAAATAAGTTACCAATAATTAATATCATATGTATATGTATATCAAAATAGATAAAATTGAATAAATTATGGATGTATCAATTGAATGTGCAAGTACTAAAAAATTAATTAACTATCATACATATTTCTTCTCTTGACCTGACATCGTAGTATGCCCCAAGGTGTGAAGGTATTTTTTAGCATCAATGTTTTGTTTTTTTCTAGATAATTCATAAATAAAATTCAATAAAAAAAGATAGTATTGATGAAAATCATGAAACTTTTCATTTAAAAAGGTCAAATGTGATTAATACTGTAATCATTGTAGTCATCCATTGAGTAAATTTTTTTCGATATTTTTCTATAGGGATGTCATCCATGGTAGGTTCCACATACAACTCTATACTAACTCTAGCATACCATCCAATATACCATTCATGTTTGTAACCTCTATAAAGTTCACCTAATTCTAGTAGAGGTGGTGACCATGAACCGACAACATACGAGAAACTAAACTAAATTTGACACACAAATATTAATTTATATAAAGGAAAATTGATATATTAAATTAAATCCAACAAGAATTTTTAAAAAAATTCGGGTTCCCAATGATTATCCTTGACTTCATTTGGTAACTGTCTCATTGAGAGTGGGCTGACTAAAATGATGTTTGTGTATTTGGAAGGCGTCACTGAAAAAGTACGACATTGACACCCATGGTTTTTACCATTTTATTATCATCATTTTAGTCCACCATCAACTATTTGTGGTTGTTCTACAACCCACACATATATGTACTCCCCAAACCACACCTTCTATCTGTAGATTTACTTATTATGAAAGAAAAAACATCAATACATGTTGAAATGAACATAAATTATGTTATAGAAACTATTTAGGGATCTTTAAATATACCTGCAGTAGTCTCATCAGGGGGGACAATTGGATCCACAAAAAATGATGGAACACTCTTTACTGGTGGATTTAGTCCCACTGTATGATTTGCATGCATAGACGGTGTCAGATCAAAAGACAAAGAATATGCTACATAGAAGCAAGGGTAGAAGGAAGTACATATAAATGAAGATGGCATGGATGGGTGGCCATATGCCTGATATTGATTGGGAGGGGGAATCATCATCGGACATGGTAAGGATTGGTGAAGTGGATTAGATAAAAATGGTGGTGGAGATAAGGGAGGCCTAAATAGCCCATGTGTTCCTAATGACACACAAGGATCAAAATGTTAGATTGATGGTACATCAGTGGGAGGGAATGGGTCTAATCAGTTACACTGACTAGATTGTCTAGCTCTTTTACCAACCTCACTCATACCACTATCTTGAGGATGGTGACCACTACTAGGATCCTTGTCAAATAACTGTCACCAGGGTTGTGGATGCTAAAAAAAATTAAAACAAAATTAATCATAGGATATTATATGTTATTAAAAAATATATATTTGAAATAAAATATTCACAACATGTAATATTGGAGGAACTCCCATCACAGGCATGTAACTATTGTTTTCGGTCCTCTTTTTTATCACTCTCATCTATCAGTTTCATTTCCACCCATTTGAAAACTAATATTGAAGTAATTAAAAAATGATAACTAATTTGTAACACAAATAAATATAAGATTGGGATAGAAAGATTTATGGGTTATGGGGTTAAGAATTCATGGTCAATAAACATTGAAATGTTCACCATGTTAGAAATTTTGGGTTCATATGATTGAATATAGTTCAATTCCAAATTAAAAAATCAAATTCAAATAAAATTACAAGTAAATATTTAAAATTCGTTTTATGGTCATGAAAGACCAAACTTATTTGTAATCAAAATTAAATCAATTTGAATAGTAACAACCATAGCAACCCAAGTCAAGATAAACCACAATAATTAATTGCATGAATGGATGATTCAATATATTTTCCACCACAACTTTAGGTAGACAGAACACCCTAAAAATTGAGCTTTTGGTGTCATAAAAAGTAATAAATTGATTGGATCCAATGGTAGTAAGGGTGGATTCAATTATATCATCACCATCATCAAAAATTTGAATTTTAATTACATCAATAAAGACACCAGATTTAGGTAGAAGATGGTCTTTGACATAAAAACTTTTTTTCTCCATTGATGCCACTATATATGGTTCCTCAGTTGTAAGAGTGAGAGTCATATAAATTAATAAAAATCCAAAATCATCATGAAATGTTCCATAAATCATCATCGAATCAAACCACTATCATTTCATCATGGTGACTCACTAATAAGAGTAATAATCCAACATTATTATTATTTCAAAGACTACATAATAAATTACATTATGAAACTGAGGTCTACTATCTGATGCACTGTTAAAACAATCTGTTGTGGGAGTAACCATAACACCATCATATATTGTACTCATGTTTATTACTCATTAAATTATAATAAATCAGTAACCATTGATATTAATATATTTACAATCACGAACCACGGTATTAGGACCAAATTCCAAATATATTATTTCCTTAGAGAGAGAGTCAATAGGAAATTTTAATGCCTAAAATATAAATGAATATTAAACATAATTAAATATCTATTTAATTATTTTAAATACTAATATTTTTAAACTCAATTTTAACCAAGATAAAAACTCTTTTATTTGAAAATAATCCTTCAATAAGAATAATAATTGATGTTTTCTATTTATCAATGATTTATGTTCCCTATAGATAAATATAAGAAGAGTTTAATAGATATGTACGAAATACATATATTATTTACATACCTGATATAGTCATCAAACAAATCTAATTTGTATGAAACTTCCTAATGTACCATCTCCCACTGCTCAAGTCTTATTTCCTTCAATGTATATGATCCATGAATTCATCCGGTTTGAGGATGTGATGGAAAACACAGTTCAATTTTCTCATACAATTCTTCTTATCTTCCCATTGATATTTTTCATTGTTGATGTATAATCAGACAAATAAACATTACATAAATTCATACATTCTTGAGAAAATTAACCTTTCATGATAGAACCTTTAGAATTATTCTTTTTTCATACATACGAATTTAATGTGTACAAATTTCATTCAGTTTGATACATCAATCTAAAATATATAGGTCCTCCAAGAAGTATTTTTGTTGTAATATGGATAATTAAATGCCGGATGCAAGTGAGTAATGATGGAGGAAATATTTTCTATAAATCACAAAAAATTAATGTGGCATCTACCAATTTTTTTTTAAAAAATACTATAACCACCTCTTTGCACAAAGATCTTTAAAAAAATAGCACAACCAAATAACAAGCACTATTATATTATTGGAAAAAAGATTACAGATTTCTATTAGAATCAACTCATGCAGAAGGATGTGATAATCATGATTGTTCAAATAATATAGCTTCAAATATCCTATGTTGACCCATTAAGATATGATTCTTGAATAGCCATTAGGAACATTAATAGTCTCTAGTACTTCCTAAATTTTTTTTCTATTGGTTTCATCACATATGAAGCATAATGATCATTCCATTTATTTTCTATAATACACACAAGATGCAATTCTGGTCTGTTTCCCCAATCAACCATGTCATGCCGAGATCATAAATCATATTTTATAATTACCATAAAATTTAGAAGAATCGAAGGAAAAATTTCAAATATATTCTTTTTTATGTGAATTGTGTCTATGAAATGTCACCACAAATTTTTTAACCAATAAGGATAATCAAAGAAGATACTTATCTTCTACCATTTTAACCGGTTTTAGTGGAATCATTCTTTCTCTTTCTAGATTTAATTTCACCCTTCCCAAATGCAAAACTGAAATCTTTAAATTCTTAATGATAATTTGTTCTAGAAATTAAAAGAGGTGGATCATCAGTCTCCAGGGAATTTTTAAATCTTCAATGATATTTTCTATATGGATGGTCCATTGGAAATAATCATTTATGTCCCATAAAACTGAAACTAAAAAGATATTTTAGTCTTCTAAATCATGTATTATTTATAAATATAGGACATGATAGTTTTCCTTTCATTATCCATCCTAACATGATTTCATAAGTAGGAAATTCATTGATTGTCCACATAAGCGCAACACACATATGAAATATGTATTTTGTACATGAATCATATGTGTAACCACCGCCAACCAAAATATATATCAACTCATTTGTTAATTGTTGAATGTATACATCTATATCATTGTTGGGATTAGAAGAGTCATCTATGAGCATGCACATGAAATTGAATGGTTTTTTCTTCACAACCATGGGGTAAGGTTATAAATGTGTATAAAAACTGGCCATGTGATGTTCAATGTAAGAATCTTCCCAAATAGATTAAAACTATCACATGAAAAACCAAGCCTCCCATTATTCACTTCAGCTGCATAATCAGAATATCATGAATTAAATCTCTTCCATTAAAAATTATCTGTATGGTTAACCAACTCTTCCATAGTCTTCTTTCTCCCAGTATCATGTCAACCCCTTTTTATTGATATTTCATCACACATAAAAAGATTCGAGACTATAAGGATAAATTTAATATTCCACATTAATTTTTGTGTCACAAGAGATAGTGTTCTATCATCCTTTGTCTTCCAGTGGGATGTGACACATTTTATACAATCATTTCCTTCAACTATTTCCACCCAAAATAAACTGATGTCTTTTGGGCAAGCACGAATCTTATTTCTTGAAAATTCATGTTCTTAAACTAACATCATTTCCATATAGTTGTTTGAGAAAAATTTATGCATCATACAGAAGTAAGTACCTAAATAAGGTAAGAATGTAATTAATTAATTTATTATAATTACCATTCATATCTTTCCAATGGAACAATCAGATTAAAATTTCAAGCTTTTACATTTTACCACATTGTTGATTTACTTGATTCGTGGAAGCATCATTCAATTTTTTCACACTAACGACATCATTATATTTGTTAGACTCATCATGTGTGCTCATGTAGAAGTATTTTTGGGTCAGAATCCTTTCTTTTTCTTATTTACTAATAAAGGGAAACTTGTCATATATAAAAATCCTCCAATACAATTCTCTCATTAGGATTATTGGAATTTTGATATATCATTTTCTCCCCATTATGACAACACAAATAGTAGTATTCGTGAAAACCGTATTTGGGTATTTGGTAGATGACTTTTTTTGTATCATATATGGTTTTCCAACCCAATTTTAACATCGGTGGTGTGAGTGACTACTATCTGAAGCATTTTGAAATGAAAAATATAAAAATTTATCTAAATTGGTTTGAAAATAGCTCGAGATCTGATCGGTTTCATACTACCAATTTATAAATATTATATTAAAATTAATTCATAAGTTATTTCATAAAAATTAACTTAATAATATTGATATTTAAAAGATAATATATTTAAGAATATGAAATTTATTTTACATTATATAAAACCATAACTGACACACTACTCTACATGAGAATCAGAAAACAAAAACAAAAAAATACTATATTTATAAATAAATACAACAAATTAATATAAAAACATGATATTGACTTTAATTATAAATAGTATACCATGGTAGATTTGTATATTGAGAGAACGTATATAATAGAGTGTAATTGAAATTGGCTCATCTTATGGTCATCATTCATATAGTAATACTAAAAGTGTGATGGGGGTCTCTATGTGGTGGGGTGCTATCCAGGGGGTGGGGGTGTGTAGTGGGTTTGGGTTGTCAAGTGGGGCAGGTGTGTGTGTGTGTGAAGGGGGGGGGGGATTCCAGGGGGTGCATGAGCTTCTTGGGTGTGGGGGATGGTAGTGGGGGGTTGTCTAGGGGGAGGTGGGGTGGGGGGCTATCTATGGGGTCGGGGATGTCCATGGGCGGGGGTGCGTAGAAAGGGTGGGGTGGGGGGTTTGTAGGTGGAGTGGGCTCTCTAGGAGATGTGGGTGTGTAGGGGGTGGGGTTGGGGGCAATCTAGTGGTGGGGGGGGGGGTTGTCTAGTGTGTGGGGGTCTTTAGTGGGGTGGGGGTCTATAGGGGGATATCTTGGTGTAGGTTGGGGGTTATCTAGGGGGGTTTGGGGCTTTCCAAAGGTAGGGGTCTGTTGGGGGGTATCTGGGGGGAAGGGGGCTATCGTGGGTGTGGGTGGTGTAAAGAGGGTAGGGGCAGTACGAGGGTGGTGGGGGATGTGTAGGGGTGGGTTGTGTAGTGGGGCGGGGGCTGTCCAGTGGGGTGGAGAACTATCCAGTGGGGTGGGGTTCGCATGGTGGGTGGGTGGGATGTCAGAAGGGGTGGTGTTCAGGGAGTGGGGACTTATATGGGAGAGGGGTTTCCAAAGGGTGGGGGATGTCCAAGGGGGAGGGGGTGTCCAGGGGTGGGTGATGTCTAGGGGGTGGGTAGTGTGCAGGATGGGTGGGGCTATAAGGTGTGGGCTGGGGGGTTCATAGGGGGCGGGGGTCTGTGTGTGTGTGGGGGGGGGGGTAGGGGCTATTTAGTGGGGGGGGGGGGGTGGGGGTAGGGGCTATTCAATGGGGGGGATATCTTTGTAGTGTGGGTGTGAACGTGGAGTGGGGGTCCGTTGGGGGGGGGGGGGGGTTTGTCTTAGGGGTTTTGGGGCTATTCGGGGGGTGGGGTTGTGGAAGAGGGTCAGGGATTTCCAGGGGTGGGGTGTGCAGTGGGGTGGAGCATGTCCAATGGGGTTTAAGGGGTTGTCCAAGGGGTAGGAGGGGGTGTCGAAGGTGTGGGGTGTCAAGGGGGTGGGAGATTTCTAGGGGTGGGGGTGGTCCCGGGGGTGGGGGTGGTCCCCAAGGTGGGGTGTGTAGTGGGATGGGGATGTACAGGTGGTGGGGGATGTAGTTTCGGGGTGGGGGCTGTCTAGGGGGTGTGGTGGGTTTGTAAGGAGACTGTCCATGAAGGCTTTCTAGTGGGGGTGGGGGTCAGTACATGGGGGTGTTTAGGGGGTGGGAGTGTGTACGGGGTGGGGGTATGTAGGGGGTGGGGGTGAATTAGAGTGAGTTGAATTTTTATTACTTTAATCCTTTATCCGTTTATTTACCTATATAACTTATTCAGTAAATAGTTTTCTATACTTCTTCATCTATATCTAGAAAGCATGAACAAAAAATAGTAAAGGCAAAAAACACTAGGATTATAAATATGGTTCACCTCTAGTGTGGATGTCTATATCTATGGTGTATGATGGTTATTACCCCCCTGCACACATCATCCATTTTATTGTAAAGAAATTTACAACTAACTGAATGGCATTGAATTATTTTTCAACGATCCAACCATGTACAATTAAGTTTTTTTTTTCTTAAATTATAAAAATGTAGGATATCTCCTTTCACCTCATAAAGTAGTTACAAGTGTAGTAGAAGTATTCATCAACAAAAAAATGGACTATGATCAGCTCCCTTAAACTAAAAAATCACATGTTCTAACATATATATAGAAATCAATGGGTTGTCTCTGATATCCATCAATAAAGGGGTTATCTCTATTTATTTAATCACAATAATAATAATGTGTAGTATGAAGGAAATAACATGGTTTATATTCAATCCAAATATTGTTTTGAATATGTCAAATTGATCACAAATTCTTCATATGATATTGAAAATTATAATTAAACATGAGATATTAAATATTAGACTCTAATTCTCAATGTTTCTTCATGAAATCAGGTTGAATGTTACATGTATACAATTTCATATGAACCATTGAAAAAATAAAGTACTATAGTTAATAATTTCTGTTCATTGAATAGAATATGAAAATCATTCACCCTAAAACATATTCTAAATTTATTTACTCATAATGGTTTAAGGGTTTCAAAATTTTATTTTTTAGTATCTTAGGATTTTAGAAAATATTAATCAAATGATGAATTATAAAAATTACCAATTTTGAACTACATGATCTATTATGTAATTGTTGATAGAATCATACATGAACTATTATTAGTGATAATGAATCAATATGAGAGGTCATCAGTTATTTTTTTGATGGTATGTAGTATTTTGGGTGAAATGTGAGATTATATTCCTAAATATTCAATTTACAAATATGGATGGCTGTAAAATTACCACCAAAGGTATAATAATAAAAATAATACCTTTAGTTTGGATTTCTGGCCTAAAATGTTTTTGGAATGAAATGGTCTAGTTCTTGGATGATGATAATATATATATATATATATATTTGTCTCTCTGTGTGTGTTTCACTGTGGAGAAGAATGATATATTTATGGAAAAACCCTCGAATGTGATTAGTTTAAAAAATGGGATAGTCAAGATTGCATATAAATTCACAATTTACCGATGATAGGAAATCATGTATGGTCTGTGAAGTAAAAGGAATATGAAAACTTGGGTTGGAACTGGATAGGCATGCAGAGTGTAAGAACTTGATGACTGATCAGTCATGGTGCATGGTGACTCCACAAAATGTGTTGGAGTGATGAATTCCATATTGAGAATGATAAATAAGTAGATGGAATAATAGATGTTCATTGTGGGAATATATAATAATTATAATTTTAAGATAATAATACCAATCCATAGAGTAGAATACCATGGGAATCGTGGTAAAAAATTGTGGTCTTTTTTACAGCATTATAGGGTACATGTTGTTTCAAACTGAGAGGTTTCCTATATGAAACGAGAATCCCACATATAGAATTTTTATATGTCCACATAATTCTAAAATCCATAGGTGAAAATGAGAAATGATATATTTCCCTTACCAAACTCAAAATCTAAATATATGTAGAGACCACATTACGGCACTCGGTGAGTTATACTTTTGGGTTACCTGTGTAAAAAAAGAATAAAAGAATGCTTATTTCATTGAACATGTGAATTATTGATATAGTTAAGTTAAAATAAAATTATAAAACAATAAATCACAACAACATTGATCTAATCATGGTGAATATAAGGATTTTTATACATGATAGAAAAATTTATAGGATTTTTTGGTTGTACATTTAATAAATGGTTGTATTTTAAAGGACTATTTCATACTTGATATTTTTTTACTGAAAGGTGAATTATAATAATGAATAATATAATAGTTTCTCCAATACATGGAACTATGTATGAATAATTGTGTTTCTTATTGATGGTTAAATAGCCAAATATGATAGTTTAAAAAAGAAATCGAATGAGAATCATTGATCATAACACACACCACATTGCAGTGAAAATGAACAAAAAATACAAAATAAATGAAGGTATATATACCTATTTTTAGTCTATGAACAAAAGATACTTGAATAAAATATAGATGGCCCATTGGAATGTATAGATAGAAACTTGATAGCCAATTGGAAATTTGGGTTCATAGTAGCATGGAGCTCTCTTTCAGAGAAAAATGTTCAAGATCAATTCGAGAGGCTTCTGACCATATAGTATTTGATGATTTTATATCCCAACTATTAGTACATAAAGTTCAGATAGTGGGATAGTTCCACACTATACTAGCAGTTGACATAAACCTTTGAAAAAAAGAAACATATACCAATGGTTTTATCAAACCATTGGTAAGACATTTCGTCAAACATTCTATTCCAACAGTTTACTATAACTATTGGTAAAGCATGATTATTCCAACAGTTTTTATACCATGGGGTATAATGTGTTGGCCTAGGTGGGATTTTTAACAGTGTTTCCTAGGATGGGATGCGATATGGAGATCCAATTCTCTCTCATTTAGGTTTCTTTGGTTTGAGTATATATATATCTATATTCAAGTCATTGGATCCATTTTACTATTTTTCTTTGGGTTAATCAAATTATTGTGTAGGTATTCTTATCGTTTCTCATACTACCCCCTTCATCATTTAGGGAATCCTACTATGTATGTCTATATTGACCCATACATGGTATTTTCCCACACGTGTCATGTCTTATGGATGAAAAAGACTGGTTAAAGGTGATTATAGATAAGATTAGGGGTAGATAGTATACCAGACCACAAATGATGCCAGTAGAATGGAGAACATGAACTATGAACCCATGACACTTTTAATTTTCATTCTGATTTTGTCATGATGAGACCTCTTTCTAGTTAGTAATGTATTTTCCCCCTTTATATTTAGTTTTCATCTTTACATTCTTTAACACCCTATAGAGTTTTCATTTGAATATGTTTATTCTATATGCCTCGTCATTTTAATATTATTCAACTTAAACTTTTCATCAAGATGGTCAATTGTGTGTATAGATTAATTAGGAATAGTCCTCCCATATTAGTTAGGCCTTTCAGCACTTGTCACCACCCATTGGTCTATTGACTCGAGTTTGGGGTAGTACAGACTTGATCCCCATTGGGTTTAGTGATCACATATTGGTATCAATGAAGTTCATCCATGGGGATGGTGGTTGGGTAAACTTATAATGAATTGGTTATGATATAAAAAATCTATGTTAATGTGATTTGAGAGTGGATATGGGGCCATGGAATCCAATGTTGGCGAGTTGGTTGATGTATCCATTCACTAAGACAATTAGTAATTGTTTTCTAGCGAGTTTTACTAAGTAATTTGTTTGTATAAGTTATTTTGTGCATGAATCATTAAGTATTGATTCAATTATTGTCTCTATTGGGAAAAATACCATATATATATATATTCTCAACTAAATATGATATGTCTTGATTAAATTATTTTGACGCATTCACGACATTACAAGGCAAGGCCACCTATGTCAGATTATGAGGATAATCCAATAACGGAAGTGGACTCCATTTTAGTTACATTCCATGATATACTCCCATATGATTGAAAGGTAGTAGAACCCCTCATGTTGAGTGGCCAATCACACCCGTTGGGTTGGAAGAGGATGCACACAGGTTTTGCGCACTCTGTATGTCCCCGTGCTTGAGGAAATTGTTGTTCCATAGCGAGCCAAATCCCTAGGTTGTGGAGGATTGGCTATTGATACAGATATGTTTCATAAATCTTATTCATATGTTGATGGATCATGTGATCAAATTGGTAGCTATTCTTTTCTTTAGATCCATTGGGCGCTAGTGGATTCTTGTTACCTCAATAGACAATGTGTCGACACACTCATGTACTGACTTGTAGGAGATTCTTCTTAAAGAGTAATACTCCACATGTTTGTGCCCTCTTTAGATTTAGGAAAATCTATATCTAGTGTAGGGGGATTATAGTAGAGAATATGTAGGGAGGGTCACATAAATTATGTGACAATACATTAACATGATCCCAGATGGCCATTCTAATGAATTGAAGAGATAGATGGGACTCTATAAATATAAATGTTCTATTGTTTTCCCCTTGAGAATTCTCACCGATGTTGGCATGTAAGAGTGAGAAAATTTGATAGAGAGATTATTATTATAGGGGCACCATGAAAATGGAACTATCATGAAGTGTTATAAGCCTTAGTCATCTTTAGCAGCTAGATGACACCGCTCGACGGAATCTCGACATAGGCGATCATCCTTAGATCAGGATTGGGAAATTTTTTTGGGGAATAAAAAAGGACCAGGGTACCCCAGAGAGGGGTAGTGCTATGCTTATAAAGGGAAATTCCACATGGGTCATGACTTCCCAACTATGTGTGATAAGGATCAAAAGAATATAGATAACTCATAGCGAATGATAGACAAATATCCATAACTATGGATGTCCATGAGAGGGATGGGTGGCCCCTCTGAAGAGGATATGAAATAGGTGTAGGAAGATGTATGGGTGGTGGGATATGTTATGATATCATTCCAACACCACCAGCAGGCCACCCATGTGTGTATTAGGGGGCAAGTGGTTGGGGCCAGAGATAGCTGCAAGCTATAGTGGATTATGAAACTATGGAATATGGGATGATTATAGTTGTGATATAAGTTTATTCTACTATTGATTCAATATTATTATACACATGTTTGAGTCCTTTTTTCTATCTCTTTACTTCTTATGCTAGAGCTGGATATCATAGTTGATGTGCTAGACAATTTGCATTGTCTAGATGTTAATACATGGAATGCTTCTTCTGTATGTTTCATCTTCTAGATGTGTGAGTTATATCATATGGCATATAGGTCCACATGTGACATTTTTTCATCAAGATGGAATCCCATGACTTTTTATTAGGGATGGATTGGATGTACATGGTCTGTTTCTAGGTTTAATGTCATAAAAGACATGTCATATACCTTCCCATTGATGGGACATGCATATACACTGTGGGTGACAGAGATATCTTAGAGTAATGGGTGGGTTTTGTGAGCAGGGGGCTCAATAACATCACCCATTAGTTGGATAGTTTATCCCTTAGTGTAGAAGGCCCTTAATTAATATTAATTCATTTAGTCTCGGATGATTTTATGTATTTCATCCTCAATTTTTATTTGGGACTAACTATGTTTTGGAAGATGTATTTTATGTCGACTATTGTCCTTGGAATACTCTGATAACTTCTATAGCATATCTGATCTCCCCTATGGTGTTCTAGGAGATATGGTTGTTTTTGGAGGACCTTCAAGAGAATATTTTTCTCAGATATATCATGTCTCTCAGGGAAGATCAAATGTTCATTTTGAAAACATTGGTTTGGATCCTTCATAATTGTGTGGATTATCATTCTCTACAAGAGGATATGTTAAAGAAAATGTACCATTTATCAAGGAGTAATGAACTCCTTGACCAGTTTGAAGTTTTGATATGGTTCTTCAAGTTTGGCCCCAATCTGGATACCTCTATTTGGGAGTTCTCAAGGATTATATTATGGTGCTTTCATCTGGGTATCATTATAGATACTATGAGTTCCAGATGATTCCCTATGTTTTGAAAAATCACTCCATCATATATATGTATTTGTTCAATTGAATTTTCTATCCTAACATGATCTTTTTGATAGATATATTCATTTATGACATACTCACACACACATTAACTGAGAATTATCATGAAGAGAACTTGATGATGGTCCAATAATTATTTTGAGAGAACCAACATTATGGAAATGTCTCGTTGTTCCAATTATAGAATCACAGGGTTAAAATACTAGTGAATTTCATTTTTGATCATGGTATTGTCATGGATCTAATTAATATTGATGAATTTATTTCTTGGGAGCCATTCTAGAGTGTGATAGAGATTTAGATTTTTTTCATGGTGGTTTAATACTACAGGGTTTTGGATGACTTATCTTGGATTACAACCTCATTGACATGGTTAAAATGGAATAGATATCCATTTAATAGGACTACGGAGTTCTATAGGGCCTTGAAAGAGTTGAGGATAACATTTAAGACTACACCCATGTGAATACTATGGAGTACATCATGGAATAAATAGACTATTGAGAAACCACAACATCTGCACTTTCCAACATATTGATATATTAGAAAAAAGATATCCTATACGTGTCGAGGTAGTTTTGACCTCATGATTAGAACTATTAGACTCAATACCTAGAGATGGATGTGGTATTATTCTTCATGGGGATATAGAGTCACTATCTATTGGGGGCACATTTATGTTAACTCATACCATATGAGTTTCATAGGTACTTCTTCACGTCGAGGGGTATGAACATCAGATTGTGGAACAAGTTGGATTTACTATAAGACTATGACATTAAAATGGTATATACAATAGGCAAACCTAATGTGAAAGAATATTTACTTTTCTGGAAGTTTCATTCTCTGTTTCTACAAGGGTCATCTTAGTTTTTGGATTATATGTAGTTGAGCTTGGTTGAGCAGGAGGGTTTATCTTTTCTATACTCATTTGTTCTAACTACTCAGCACCTAGGTAATTTTAGAGATTCCTTGTTGGGGTACATGGACTGTGAGGTAATTAATGACTAGGTATCCTCTGGAGTTTCATAAGATGTATTTTATATAAGAAGGAGCCACACCGTCATTTTATTGGGGCTGACCATGGCCCCAATTCTAAGGTGGGAGGTGGTGATAAGATATTTTAACCAATATCTTCTATATAGAAATTATAGTGTAGGGTAGATGTGCAAAGACCTTCTATGATATATTTGGTGGGCTAACATGAGATAGACCATAACTATATTCATCTCTTAGTGTTGCACCTATCAGCAGTAGAAGGCCCATCACCATGTTCTAGTTATTTTTTACAACCACATGAGATCCTATAGTGGAAATGGGTCGGAATATATATGGTCTTTTTTATTGGTATTCCGCTAACAGTGAAGGGATATGACGCCATCTGTGAGATATTTGGCTGAGTCATGAAATCAAAAATCTTTCTGGCTATCTGAGATTTGTGTTCGGTAGTGTGTTTGGTGAATATGTACATACGACATATTATTACCCTTTGTGGGCTTTCCTAAACTATTTGTTGTAGTCAAGATTCTTAGTTTATTTCATGGTTGTGGAGAGTTCCCCATGTGGAATTTGGGACCCATATGGGTATGAGTGAACCTTCTAATTCGATAAAGATGGGTAGACTAAGTAAACTGTCCATGTTCTGGATGAAAATTTGAGGGCCTACATTTTAGACTTCATTTGGAGTTGGGAGGATCACTTTACCTTGTTAGATGTTGAGTGCACAATTAGTTATCACTGTTCTATTATCATGAATCCTTTTGAGACCCCATCCGAGATACCCTATAGGCTACCCTTGTAATGGAAAATGATCTGAGAGGCATCTCTTGTTGGTCGAGAGATGGTGTAGGAAATTTTTGTGATGATCTAAGTCATTCACAAGGTTATGAGGATATCCTAGAGTAGGCCCAATTCATAACAAAATAGATGTCATCGGATATTGGATTTTGATTAGTCACACCATGTTTTCTAGAAAGTCTCACCACAAAATGGAATAAAAATATTTTCACAAGGAGGAAATATATCCTGGAGGTTCAATAGGATTTTTGAGATCATACATTATATAGGTGAGTTCGTTAACCTCTTATCCCTACAACCATAGTTTTAGAATGGGAATAATGTATTTCATTGGTCATAGTATAGGAGATATGTGCATCACCCCATAAATGATATTGATAAGAGGAGATTGATATTAAGGATGGATCCACCTTAATGGAGAGCCCTATATATATTGATGATAAATATGAGACCAATCGTCTTGTATGGTCCATACCCATTATTAATGACTTATGGAAGCACTAGAAAATTAAAGAGGGCTACTGGGAGTGGGAGATACATAAGTAAGTTCAGTGTCCAAAGATTTTAGTGTGATTTTTCTTGAAAGATAAACTTTTATCAGGGATTGATGTAGAGACCCATTTTTTCCACATAAAACTTTGAAATATTTCTATATATATTATTAGATAGGAATTGAGACGTTGTGTTATTCTGAGGCCAGATGTGCCCAAAATTAATTTTATAAAAACATTAAATATATTTTACAATATGCATGAAATTTTTTCTAAATAAAGTAAGATAAATTGTAGATTTAATCATGGATTATAAATTTTATTTCACGGTTCATTATAGAATTTGATATTACCCAAGGAATGACCTTATGTTTTCCGGAACAATATATTTGGATGAAGCAGTCATTGGTGGTAAATTCAGTTAATTAAATATTTTATTAATTATTATAAAATAAATAAATAAATCATTAAATAAATCATTATGTAAATATTACAGGGTGAGGAATATAAAACCTAAGATAATTATGATAATTTCTTCATCCATCTGTTGAAAAATCAATATCCAATTACAACATGACACAAGATTGATGGAGATCGAGAAACATTGAATGAAACGAATTCTACTATTCATTGGTGAGTGATTTATTTGATGAATAATGATCAAATATAGGGGTAGGAATCTTCATTTGTGGGTTCTATCTCATTGGAATAAACTTTATATAATTCTAATATTTTTATCCATGATCTGCCACAAATTGTGAGCCATTACATTTGCATGTACATCAATTACAAATGTTTCCCAACCCATATTATCCAATATAGATTCATCTGTCATGAATGACTAGAAAAATAATATTAATCCTGTAGTTTTTTTTCTCCCAAAATTAATTTTCATTTCTAATTGATGGACCATGCGGTCATGATTTGACATTTTTAGGTGAGTCGGAGCCATATAGGACCCTTGGATTCATGGAAGAATCAATTGTAATTTACAAAACATAAAAAAGGTTTTTGAACTAGTTGATGTGTAAGTTTGGAGTGATTTGTTTGATAAAAAATAATATAAATAAGTTATGGGAAGTGGGAAAAAAATACATGTGTGGTGTGACATTGTTTTTTAGGCTTCCCACATAGCCTTATAGTTGGTGTTTTCGACAACTGGATGGAAAAAATGGAGGAAAATAGTAAGATCCACCAATTTAGGTTGACAGGAGGTGAGATATGATATGTGGATGTTGTATCGGCTGTGAAAACTCTAGATCTATCCTTTTGGGTAAAAAATGACTACTTGGTGTGTATAAGGAAGAACACACACAATGTATCCCTTTCTCTATAGAGACAATGGTTTTATGGATCTAGAACTATCACCCACTATATCAAAAACTCACAAGTGTCTGAACTAGTCCTAGTTACCTACCATTTACAATTGGAGTACATAGGAATGGGCATGTTTAAGAACACACATGTTCCAATGTACAAATACATGATATTGATATACAAACCTACCCAGTGAGCACGGGTAGGACCTCGAGTAGATCGAACATGCTCTATAAACCCGCTAGATGTTGTGTATCCCTAAATGGTATGTGATTAGTGTAATTTCAAGGAAATTGAATAATGATGGAGAGGTACTACATTTTGTTTGGGTCCCCTTATGCACCATATACCCCTCATTTCCTTTTGAGGAAACATTAACCTGCCAAATATTCTTCCATCAGGATCATATTTTGGTTTGCGGGTATCCTATCCTATGTGTTTTTCCGCATTGAATGCATTGGTGGCCTCGATAGTGTCATTTCTGATACAATGATATATTAACTATGTGGGATTAATAATTATGAATTTATCAATGATGATAGTGATCTGGAAGAATCAGTAGGTGTCATGACCTCTCCCCCAGGACCCGTGCCGTAACACCCAAAAGCGCACCTTCCCTAGGATAGGGGTTAGAGAATAGCTCTGAAAATGAATATCCCTCAAAAGGGAAGGTATTTTCTTAATATATGAACACACTCAGATAGTGTACACTACACACATGTAAAACAAAACAGAAGATGAAAGTCCCAACCACATCTAAAAACCTCAACTGAGTGTAAAAGTAGGTACTAAATGTAAATGGGTCACGAATACTTTCCCAACTGAAATCGAAGTTCACGAAAAATGAAAATATAGCTCCTGAGGTTAACATCTAGGGATCATACCTGACGGTTGGGTACATCCTATTAATGCAAACCTCCATGTCAACCCATCACCACCGTACACTGTCAGGTCATGGATCCCTGAGTCTTGGTCTATGCTTCTTCCGGTCTTCACAAGACAAATCATGTTTTGAGTGAAGCCCATGCATGGGTGAGTATAAAAATACTCTTTAGAGACCGTGAGACCCCCAAAGGTCTTTAAAAATTTCACAAATGAAAAAATATAAAGCAAGATGTCAATCACTAGTACAAGAGAATGACTCAACTCAAAACAGGTTTATAACATATTGATAGAAGAACATATGATTAGTCGTAAAGAAATATCATCTTATTCTGTTTAAAGGCTCTGCTAGTGAACCACAGAAGATCAATAAATGATGACCTACACTGGATCAATAGATGTTGATCCACACAAGATCATTAGATCCTGACCCACATAGGATCACTAGGTGCCGATCCAAACAAGATCTCAAGTTCTCAATGCACACAGGGTTGTAAGTAAATGATCCATGATGGGACGCACTAAGGCTGGTCCATGTCATATCGCGGTACTGCTGATCCACCTCGGGTCATAAGTCATCGATCAATATAGGGTCGGAAGTTGTTGATAAACATACTTTTTTAAGTCATTAACACATAGAGGGTCATAAGTCATCAATCCACACATGGATATAGGTCATCAATCCACATAGTGTCATATGTTACTGATCAACGACGGGCCACTCTAAGGCGGGTCCCTATAAGTTCGAGCTATTTTTGATCAACACATGGTCGTCAGCTGTCAATCCTCATAGGGTTGGAAGTCCCCAATACATATAGGTTCATAAGTCGTTGTTCCACAAAGGTTCGTAATTCATCAATCTACATAGGATCATTTGTCATTTGAAAACCAACCACATGATTCTTGCACTAAGAACACCTGATTTTCGGTGGATCCACTCTACTAGCCTTCACCTATATTTCAAATCCCTTGAAGTCCCAATAAGAAGTAACTCTATGAAATACCCTGAGGTACCACAAAAAATAATTTCAATGAACCACAATGTCCTAAGGGATCCAATGCAATAGAAGGTGCATCAATTAGACACCCAGTTTGTAATTTATAGGCATTTTATTGTCGGAGTCCCAGTTAGATTCGACTCTGATCAAACTGCTCCATACTCTAAAATTCTCCAAAACCCAATTAGAGTATCTCAAATGGACCACATCATCTGAAGGATTTTCATTATACAGATGGTTTGTCAAATAGATATCTGGTTTAAGTGATATATCCTTTTAAGAGAAACAGGGTTTTAAGTGGGTCTGGGTCTGATCCAACCCGGTCGGACCAAACCAACTCAGCCCACTGGGCCTAGCCTGATTCGGATGGGCCTGATCAAGCCTGTTGGGAAGTAGGCTTTCAACTGTATTGGGGGCTTGGCCGGCTGGCCACAGGTTTGGCCTAGCCCACCCAACTGGGCGCAACCTGCCAGGCTGCTGTACCACTTGGCCCATTGCTGTCAGGGGTCCACTCCCCTAATGAATAGCTCAATCATTTAGGTCCTTCATTCTATAGTTCCAGTTGGTGTTGCACCACCTGGATGGTCCACGTGGACCAGACACCTAAGAACCCACATTCATGGGTACGACTTCCACCGCGGCTTAGAGTCACGGTCCTCCTCCGCAGTGTGATGACACAACATGCCACCCAACTTCATCACTGCCGAAAAAGGAAAAGTGCTCCTATATATTTGAGGTTATCTCGAATGCTTCCATCCCTTCACAGCTAGTAAGATCTGGATATTTCCTCCTCCAATTGTCGGCACCGCCGCACCGGCAGAGCTTCCACGGGCCACCAGTGATGCTCCAGTGGTCCGATTTTCATCTCATCTACGCCTATAGTCCACATGGGATAGTGTAAACATTGCACAACCCTCATATTCACCATTCCTCCACCCTTTTTATCCACTCACGATGATCACAACCAATACCGAGATTTGCGAAGGGTATGGGAATTGTTCGTTCGGCCCACACCCTCTGCATTATAATTATAACATGGGAAAAAAATTCAAAATAGAAAAAATCAAAGTTAAACAATGAAACCCCCTACTTGAATTATTTAGAAGGCACTGCAGAAGAGAAAAAAGAGTCTATATCTGATGGTGTTGTCAGTGTTTGTCGTCACTTGTCGATTCATCCAATGACCATCGCTCTATCACCGTTCTCCGTTGGAGTGGAAAGTCGATGACACTTAGTCATATTTTCCTCTTGCGAGTCACCAAATTCCATACCCATGATATGTTTAAATTGAAGAGAGGAATCATTTGTGTTTCATTTAATTAATGAGGATCATAAATGAACCACAATTAATTTCCTATATATTTAATGAATGTCATGGTTACACAACCCAAGGATCTGGTAATTAAATGACTCCAATTAAAAATTACTGAACAACTCTATGATCCTGCCACCATCACTTAATGGCTACAAAATGATATAAAATAACTCATGGAGTTACATTATTTTTTTAAGTCAACAAATTATCATTTTCGTCTGACCATTGCTGTTCGATGTTAAGATTCACTATGCGAATATCGCTAGTGCGAATTCAATGGTGCCTTTGGATTTTTAATATGAACTCCAGTTCAAAAGATATAAATTCATTCATGTATGTTTTATGAACGTACATTAAAAAAGTTAAAGAAATTTATCCACAGTCTTCCTCAACTAGTGTCGGTCGTGGTTATGCTCTACCTAAGGGGAACATTCCCTCACACACTCAAAGGTACTATCATATTTCAAATCAAAGTTACTATTTTGGAATTAATGAAATTAACAATAATATAAGTGTTAGTTAATTATTTTATATACATCCAAAAACTAACTTCCATTGTTGGTCCTAACCGGCCATGGTTAGGATCTGTCTAAGTAAATCATACCCTCACGAGCTCCGTGGTAGTCTCATATGTTTAATCTAAGTCAAAATTCATGAGTTATAATCATTTGAAAAATAAAATAATTTTATTTTCAGTTATGACATTTTTGTGTTTTCTTACAAGAGGCATGAGCTGACTAAACCAAAGTCGTTCCTAGGGTAATAAACCCATCCTAAATGCAATGGTGCCCTCAAATTTCTGATCTAGGAATCTGTTTACGAGTTTTCCCATTTTTTAGTCAACCATCTCTTGTGCGCTACTTATATCTTAACATTTTTTCAATGGATCATTCTGGGCACTCTGGGCTTCAGAATCATGTATCATCAAATTTTTTAGATGCATAATAATCCCATATAATTTTAAAAAATATACTGAAATTCCATGTTTTTACATCCTACCCACATTATGGATTTACATGCTCAAAATCCACAAAAACAATCATAGGAAACAAATGGGGATACTGATCACATACCTGAGCCACTCGCTCCCATGAGCTCTCCTAGAACTTCCCATGCTACCACCAAACTCACACCAAATGAATCAACCACCCACATAGGACCCGCTCATTTCTATCCTTTATCTCTATCGGGATCTCAGTCAAAATCGCCCCATCATCAATGTCCAGCATTCCCTATTCAAAAATGTGTGATGGAACATTCATGCACCTCCACAACTGTGACACATGGAAATCATGATGCACCCGATGTATCTGTGGAGGAAGAGATATATAGTAAACCACCTCTGCAACTCTACTGGCTCTATGCAGTCTGCATCCACTCTTGGATGATCGACACCTAATCAGTGGTAGCCCATACCATCTCTGAACACTAATGTGATGAATCCCTTTGGTCTATCTAGTATAGAGGTCATCATCACGGTTGCCCGTATAAGGATGAAAATGGTTTCATGCAAATGGTGGAGTTATAGCTATTGCTGTATGAGAACTCCATTAAGGGAACTTGATCCATCCACGTACATCCAAAATCAACGATGCAAGAATGGAGCATGTCTGTCACATACATGACTTATTTTAAAGATAATTTCCATTTAATTTCAATTCATGCTTTGTTTTGAGGGTTTCCCAAGAATTTATGGAGGAATGGGTGAGTTTTTATGAATTGGGCGAGACCATGAGCCCAATTCCAAATTTAAAAATAAATTTTGATTCCTTTATAACGTCTTTATTTTTCAACATTTTTCATCCATTCAAATTCCTAATTATCATCCCCTGATATATTATCACCACCATATTTATTTGGACCATTTATAAATCCATAATCATTGTGGATATGGGTTTTTATTTAAGGAATTGGGCCGGCCCGAATGCCCATTTTCCCCATTAAAAATAAATTTTAATTCTTTAATATATTCTTTCCTATTTGCGTTTTTTCAGTGATTCGAACTCTCACCCGAGACCACATACCTAAGGCGCGCCGCCATTTCCTCCTCCCACAATTTGGAGCTCGATAGAATCGCGAAAATTGTCTAAACATCTCTGGATTTCAGAAATCATCCATATCTGGAGAGGTAACTTGATCCTTTCATAACAGCTTATATTCATACTCTTTTTCCCCCATTCCAATTCCTACATGACCTTATAATTCTTGTTCTAATATCCATTAAATTTTTATCTGTTTTAAATTCAGATTCTGGTCGATTTAGGGTCGGTTTCTTCCGGATTATATTGGGTAAGTGATTCCTTCTTGGTTTCTTCCTTTTCCCTTAGGGTTTCCTCTCTCTTTCATTATGTTCTAAAATTTCCAGAAGTTAGGGTTTGATACTAGGGTTTCATCTGGTGTATTTGTGGTCAAATATTGTGATATAGGTCTGAATTTATCTTCCTTGTGGTGTGGCGATTGTGCGGTTGACGTTTCGAACCAAGTTTTGAGGGATTTGACACTTCCGGTAGGTGATTCCATGTGTAATCATTTCTAGATGAGTTAGTTTTCTTGAATTACTTATTATTCATTTTAATAATATTCTGTGTGTGGTAAAAAAAATATTTATGTTGGATTTGGTTAAGCATTTATTTTTATAGTTTCATTTTAGCATAAAATTTGGTGTTTTTCATGTATAACCCTTTGGGTATTTGTTAGGATTGTTTTATAACATATGAATTTGGTTTAATAAATCTTGTTTGGGATGAGAATTCTGATTTTGTGGGGTATTGGTGTTCCACTAGGTCTTAAAGTGTTTTTTAAGGGTTTATGGTGTTAAACATTATTATACTTCTTGAAAGTGATTTTGAAAACGTGTGCGTTTCATGTGGATCTTTTGTGCTATTGTTTGATGTGTTTGTATAACACATGGGGTTGTTTAATAAATGTTTTTTGGGATTCCAATTCTGTTTTGAATTTTTAATGGTGGGATTTGGTCCTTCAAATATGGTTTTGAAATGGGTTTTATTTGAAAAGCTTTGGTACACTATTTAGAATTGATTTATGAAAGTTTTGAGTGGTTTAATGATTTATGTAAGAGGTGAAACCATATTGGAAAACTGTATTGGATTGTTTAAACATTAAAATGAGCAAGTTTAAATGTGAATAGTTCTGTTATGTGATGTTTATCATATTTTTATGGACTTCATAAAATTGTTAAAGGATGTGTTGGATTGTGAAAGTTATGAAAAAAGTGTTGTGGGCTATTTTGGTGTGAGTTTGATTTCAAAATGCGTTTGAATGGAAACTGGAGTTTGTGACTTATGTGATGTACATGGGGCTGTTTGGTTAATGTGTGATGTGGAAGTGATATCTACATGTGAAAACTATATTTCTTGGCTTGTTGAACATGTGTGAGCAGAAAGGGAAAACCCGGGTATCTAGGTGGGTGGACGTGTACTAGTATGCTAGTGAATCTGTTGGGTTTGGCCTCAGTTTCACATAGAAATATTGACGCTTAAAACTGTAACTAAACTATGATGATGATGAATGGGGACCACTAGGTTATAGGTATGATCCCTACTAGTGGCTCATGCACGAGAATATATATTGTGATGGTTACTCTCACCGAGATATGAGGTACCTGGGACCTAGAACGAGCTAGTTCCTAGGGGGTATTTCCTATTTCTTATGCTCATTATTTACTTTGTACTTACCATCGGCATACGGTATAGTTTGCTGGAAAATTCAGTAGTGTTGAAATTATTTTTAAATGTGTTGATTCTTAATTATAACCCACTTGAAAACTCTTTTTATTCAAAGTTGCATCTTTTAGAAATTGTAACTAGATTTTCATTTTTTTGAAAACATTCATGCTTTTCTTCTTTAAATGTTTATCAAATGTAATCTCTTAGTGGTGGTATCCTACTGGGCATTGTCTCACACCCTACTTACATCCTTGGGTGTAAGTAGACATGGTTATTTTGGTTGTCGTAGGTTGGGTACAGTTTTTTGTTCCAGTGGTTCGTGTTTCTAGCAGGTCCTTGGTGGTGAAGTCTTTTGGAGGTGGCTTGAGGGCGGTGCCCCTTTCCATGAGGGTTCTTGGGCAGTCATTATTTGGTTTTGTACCTTTGGTATAGACTTTTTGAGTTGTTTTAAGCTATGTAATTCAGTTCTGAATTTTTCTAAAAAATTGTTTGGTTTGAAAAATCCAGATTTTCTTCATTGGATTCTTTTGTTGTTTTATGTTTATACACTTGGGTAAATCGTTCCCAATTTTCATTTTCTGATACCCGGGCACTTGTGCCAACCCGTGGGGATTGGGAATTCCCTTCGGGCCTTGCCACGGCTGGGTTTGGTGCCATTTTCGGTGGCGACTGATTCGGTTCGTGACAAAATGGTATCAGAGTAGGTTCGCTCTCTTTGGGTCATGTTATTTGGGGAACAGTCAGGATAATCTAGAGTTAGGATTTTTGGGACTTGGAATTTTTGTTATGAGTAGTGTGGCTGATCACCAAACCTCATGACAAGATTCATGTCTCTAGGGGAAGTCAAGACCATTCAGATTCCTTTGGTTTTCTTAGTTTGATGATGATTAGGGGAAATGAAAAGAGAGTTGGGTTAATGGTCTATGTGAGCTCGCAGGGCCTGGAAAGCCATGTGAAGCTGGGGATATTCCCTAGAACACTCTCTGTGATAGTGAAGTGATTGGAATATGGCTGCGAACCATATTTCCAAGTCACCCACTGAAACTAGTTTCCTCTCGCATTGTTTTGTGCTTTAGTTTTGAAATCTTAGCACTTTGGTTTTAATGTGACTTGGTTTTAAGAAGCTTAAAGTTATTATGAAATGATTTTCAAATAAAGTGGGAATGGTTTGGTTTATGAAATGGCAGAACTGAATTTTTAGAAATGTTTTGAAATGTAAAATGGAGTGCTTTCATCTCTTTGAAAACAGGAACTATATTAAAGTTGGTTTTGAAAAGTGTTTCCAATAGAGTTTTCTAAACAATCAGAGTGTGTTTTAATGGGATGAGATGTTTTGAAATTGATGTGAATATCTTGAAAGTGAGTTATTTTCTAAATGGTTGTGACTTTATGAAAATTTTTGTAAGATGTGTGTTGGGATTTTGATCTCGTGGTTAGCGGTTATGAGAAAAAAGGATGTGTTGGTTGACCGTTTTGGTTTTGAAAAGTGGAAGGAATTTTTGTTTTAACCTTCGGTATTTCCATTGGCGACCACATGCATGGGTTTATATGGGATGATGGATGGTTGATGGCATGACTGGATGAGTGCCGGGATGGATATGAGTAGGGTGTCTGGAGTGTCACAAAAACATATATGTGTGAGGCCCATGGGGTACCATTGGTCGATACTCTTACTGATGAACCGTTTGTTTTCAAAGAAATGGTTTTAAAGAAAAACATGATGTCTTGATGAATAGTTTGGGATGGTTTGTATTATGGGTTTTTGAAAACGTTGTTTTTGTGTGATGTTTTTTAGCCCAATAACCCCTCCTATTTGAACTGTGTTTTGGGTTTATGTTTGGTCAGTAAGCTGGGTAGAAGGATCGGTTAGTAGTATCCTATGAGATATATTTCGGGACACCTTTATGGTGGTTACCTTCACGTGTTTGGATCTGGTTTATGGTTTTTTTGGCCAATGGACCATCTTGGTTGTGTCCTTGGGTTCTCCCGTTGGATAAGGTACGCCCCCATTTAGGGTTAGTGCACAACTGAAGTGAAAATCAGATTGTTTCGTTGTTGGAAAATCCTCCAGTTGATCAATGTAAGTAATCTTTTCTTGGGCTTTGTAGAATGAGTCTACACCATTTATATCCTTGGTTTTTTCGGATCCTCTTATTGTGGAAGAGTTCTCGTGGATGGTTAAAAGAGACCTTAGTTTCTTAAGCTACCTAATTCTTCGAAGGTGGAAGTTGTCTGGGGTTGTCAGTATGGATAGTGTCTTAGAGGGCCTCTGAGTCCTTCGTAGTCTCTTCGAAGAAAGAGTTCACAATAAACAACAAGTGTGGGAAATCTAGTCATAAGAAGATATTTTGTCCACTTTGTAGAATTATGTGTTGTTTTGGGATGTTGTATAAGGTCCCTCTCAATGCATTGTTTATATCAGTCGCAATGGTCATGTTTGGTGATGCCTTCTGATGTCATGTGCTCGATTGACCATATAGGTGAAAGTAGTGAAATCCTATGAGAGTCCCTGTTATGTTGGGCGAATGTATCCCTTGTAAAAGCTTCAAAATCATCCATTTTAGAGGAATGTGAGTTTAGGTGTTATTTACTTCTATTGTTTCTCACCTGAAGAAATAAGGTTTGATGTGTGGGTATCTTCTTAGCCCTCTTTTCAGGGAAATATCGGGATATGGTCTAGTGAGTTTGGAATGTGTTATGTCTGGAAAACATATCTGGGATTGCGGTGTAGTTTTTGGTGGCACCGAAAGAATAATTCTCATTCACTGGGATTCCAAAGACTAACTGCGAGGCCGAAGATGCTTCAATCATTTGAGCTCCAGCCATAGGACTCGGAGAGAAGCTGGCTCGTTGTCAAGGGATATCATAGGGTCATTTAAACCCTTGTACAAAGTACTATCCTAAATATGAAAGATATGAAGTATTTAAACCTACAGTTTCATTATATTTCTTCTGTTTTTCACATCTGGTGGAAATAGGTAGAGGCCCTTATAGCCATGACATCGCCCAATGTCATTACCTCTCCCTTTGGTTTCCATTGAGTATTTGGAGAATGGTTGGAAATTTGGCTAGACAGGCTGAGCACATGGTTTGTGAACGATTAAGAGAGAAGGTGTGCCTAGAAGTCATGTAGGAATATTGATCTGCATAGTTAGTTCACGGTTTCACAAACTTTGCGGTCTAACCATGCGACCTTCCCAAATCTTGAAATTTTTGGGTTTTTTTGTGCTGGCACATGCTAGTCGGTTAAGATGGTTGGTTATGATGCTGGGGAGAACCACTATGTTTATCATGTATTTTCCTTCGGAAATGTTGAATGGAAGTCTACCCTATGTACCAGGGAGTCCGTTCAGGCCTCCCCCAATTAGTGTCCTATTTTTGTCTTGGAAAAAAAAATATTGGTTGTCTCTTATGGTGGGGAGGGTATATGTGTCCCCCCATACCAGTAACTTACAATTATCCATGTTCTTGGCTTGGTGAAGATTGTATTTTTTAGATCCATCTAGCTACCAACATCTTTCTTGGATAATCTTTGGGACTAGAGAGAGCCCAATGGATTATTTAATGTAAGGTACATGTAGCCTTGTTCAATGTTATTGATCGTTTGGGTGAATTGCTTGAGTCTTATTCAGATAGTGTTTGAGGAGGTTTCTTTTGGGATAAAGTATGAACGTGATTGATCATTTTAGGAAAGTGGTATATGTTTTGGTTGTGAGAGTAATACTTAATTGATCAATGGAGGTGTTTTGGCCTTTGGGGGTGAAACCTGGCAGAGGAGTACCTCTTGGTTTCTTAGTTGGGTTTGGTTGTTTCTTTCTCCATGATGTGACTTTACGGGGCAGAAAGTTTTCATGGTGCGGATAATTGTCACATAAATGAATAATTTTGAAGTTAAATTCCTTTTAGTTTCCATTAATGCTTTGTTTTGAGGGTTTCCCAAGCATTTATGGAGGAATGGGTGAGTTTTTATGAATTAGGCCAAACAATGAGCCCAATTCCAGATTTAAAAATATATTTCGATTCCTTTAAAACTTCTTTATTTTACAACATTTTTAATACATTAAAATTCCTAATTTTCATCCCCTGACATATTAACACTACCATATTTATTTGGACCATTTATAAATCCATAATCATGGTGGATATGGGTTTTTATTTAAGGAATTGGACCTGCCCGAATGCCTATTTTCTGCATTAAAAAATAAATTTTAATTCTTTAATATCTCCTTACCTATTTGCGTTTTGTCGGTGCTTCAAACTCTCACCCGAGACCACATACCTCATGCGCTCCCCAATTCCCTCCTCCCACAATTTGGAGCTCGATAGAATCACTAAAATGGTCTAAACTTCTCTGGATTTCAGAAATATTCCATATTTGGAGTGGTAAATTGATCCTTTCATAACTCCTTCTATTCTTACTCTTTTCCCCCATTCTAATTCCTACATGACCATCTCATTCTTGTTCTAATATCCATTAAATTTTTATCTGTTTTAAAATTCAGATTCTGGTCGATTTTGGGTCGTTTTCTTCAAGATTTTTTTGGGTAAGTGATTCCTTCTTGGTTTCTTCCTTTTCCCTTAGGGTTTCCTCTCTCTTTCATTATGATTTAGAATTTCAAAAACTTAGGTTTTGATACTAGGGTTTCATTTGGTGTATTTTCGGTCATATATTGTGATATTGGTCTAAATTTATCTTCCTTGTGTTGTGGCGGTTGTGCAGTTGACATTTCAAACCATGTTTTGAGGGATTTGACACTTCCGGTAGGTGATTCTGTGTGAAATCATTTCTACATGAGTTAGTTTGCTTGAATTACTTATTATTAATTTTCATAATATGCTGTTTGTGGTGAAAAAAATTATTTATGTTGGATTTGGTTAAGAATTTATTTTTATAGTTTCATTTTAGCGTAAAATTCGGTGTTTTTCATGTGTAACCCTTAGTGTATTGTTTAGTATTGTTTTATAACATATGAATTTGGTTTAATAAATCTTTTATGGGATGAGAATTATGATTTGGTTGGGTATTGGTGTGCCACTAGGTCTTAAAGAGTATTTTTAAGGGTTTAAGGTGTAAAACAATATTGTACTTCATGAAAGTGATTTTGAAAACGTGTGCGTTTCATGTTGATCTTTTGTCCTATTGTTTGAGGTGTTTGTATAATACATGGGGGTTGTTTAATAAATGTTTTTGGGGATTCCAATTCTATTTTGAATTTGTATTGGTGTGATTTTGTCCTTGAAATATGGTTTTGAAATGGGTTTTATTTTGAAAATCTTTGGTACACTATTTAGAATTGTTTTATGAAAGTTTTGAGTGGTTTAATGATTTATGTAAGAGGTGAAACCATATTGGAAAACTGTTTTGGATTGTTTATACTTTCAAATGAGAAATTTTAAATGTTAATAGTTCTATTATGTGATGTTTATCATATTTTTAGGGACTTCATAAAATTGTTAAAGAATGTGTTGGATTGTGAATGTTAGGGAAAAAGTGTTGTGGGCTATTTTGGTGTGAGTTTGATTTCAAAATGCATTTGAATGAAAAGTGGAATTTGTGACTTATGTAATGTAAATGGGGATGTTTTGTTAATGTGTGATGTGGAAGTGATATCTACATGTGAAAACTATATTTCCTGGTTTGTTGAACATGTTTGAGCACAAAGGGAAAACCCGGGTATCTTGGTGGGTGGACGTGTACTAGTATGCTAGTGAATCCGTGGGGTTTGGACTCAGTTTCACATAGAAAGATTGACTCTTACAACTCTAACTAAACTATGATGATGATGATTGGGGACCACTAGGTAATGGGTATGTTCCCTACTAGTGGCTCGTGCATGAGAATGGATATTGTGATGGTTACTCTCACCGAGATACAAGGTACCTGAGACACAGAATGAGCTTGTGCCAAGAGGTTATTTACTATTTCTTATGCTCATTATTTACTTTGTACTTACCATCGGCATATGGTATAATTGGCTGGAAAATTCAGTAGTGTTGACATTATTTCGAAAAGTGTTGATTCTTAATGATATCCCACTTGAAATCTGTTATTATTCAAAGTTGCATCTTTTAGAAATTGTAACTAGATTTTCTTGTTTTTGAAAACTTGTATGATTTTTGTCTTTAAATGTTTATAACATGGAATCTCTTAGTGGTGGTATCCTACTGGGAATTTTCTCACACCCTAATTACACCCTCGGGTGTTAGTAGACTTGGTTATATTTGTTGTCGCAGGTTGGGTATAGTTTTTTGTTCCAGTGGTTCGGGTTTCTAGCAGGTCCTTGGTGGTGAAGTCTTGTGGAGGTGGTTTGAGGGCTGTGCCCCTTGACATTAGGGTTCTTGTGCCATCCCTATTTGGTTTTGTACCTTTGGTATAGTCATTTTGAGTTTTTTTACTCTATGTAATTCAGTACTGAAATTTTTTAAAAGATTGTTTGGTTTGAAAAATCCAGATTTGTTTCATTGGATTCTTTTGATGTTTTATGTTTATAAACGCGAGTAAATAGTTCCCAATTTTCATTTTATGATACCCGGGCACTTGTTCCTACCCGTGGGGATCGGGAACACCCTTTGGGCCTTGTCACGGGCTGGGTTTGGTGCCATTTTTGGTGGCGATCGATTCGGTTTGTGACAATGTCTTCATATGTCTGTATGGTCCGCTCAATCTGAAAATCCTTCTGAAGGTGAAATTCAGTGCTCAAATTTAGATACGTACCAAACATAACCTGTAATCCTTTCCCAAACTGGGATGTAAAATGAGAGTCATGATTTGAGAATATTGATATTAGGACCTTGGGAATCCATATTATCTCTTATATGTAGAGGCATCCCAATCCCCCTACTGATCCCTGCTCTCAAATTTGTAGAAAGTGGTTTGACATGGTGAGTCTGTCAATGATCACCCAAATGGAATTGTGGCCCTTGGATGTACGTGGTAGCTTTATGGAAAATTTCCATAGACATTCCATCTCACTTCCACTCCAGCTCCTCATGTGGCTGAGTCAAGTCTGTCTAATCCTAGGGCTCGACCTTAAAATTCTGACAGGTGAGGTCTTATGATACAAACTCTGCCATTGCTTTCTTCATTCTGTGCCTCTAGTACTAATGGCCGAGGAATTTTTACATCTTCTCTACACCCAAATGGACCTTCAAAGAGAATTATGGAACTCCCTCAACACCTCCTCTCATAGCATCACTGGTACCATGGGGCCTCCATTGAAAAATATGGTGTGCTCCCCACCGTCTGAAAATCCATTTGGATCCCATCGTAATGATATCTGAGAACGTCAGACCTTGTAGTCTTTGTCCCCATGTTGTGCCACTCATTCTTGCTGATGGAATGGGGGAGTGATATTCATGTATTAAAGGTTTCCTTCTCCATCACAATCCACAATAGATAACTACAACGCGACTAGCTGCTATATCTCCCCACTCATCAACTATAACCCAAACCTTCTATTGATTGTGTCTTCTATGATGGTTCCCATCCTAAGACTGTAGACCATCTCAATGTTATAGTCTTGAAGGAACTCCGACAATCGTTTTTGTGTGAGGTTTAGGTTTTTTAGTATGAAGATATACCCGAGACACTTATTATCGGAGTAGATAGTAAACTGTTCTCCCAACTATTCTCTCAACTCTTGGATCTCCACAAGAGGCACATGATATGTAGTTGTAGATATTGGTGTCATCCTAGGGTACAATCTAATTCAGATGTCCTTATCCCTATGAGGTGGTAATCTTGAAAATATCATTTGAAAGGTTGTCCCAAACTCTACCACTACTATTCAAAACGCAAAACAAAAAACACATGCTCCCATGAGGGTAAGGTTGGCCTAATCAAGAGTGGATGGTTGCACCATCATATTTATGAGTTTATCTCGTGCTGCATGGGATTGGTTTTTTTTCAACCAAGGAAAACCTCATTCCAAATTTGTAGATATACAAAAAAATTTTCCCTAAAATAATAAATCTAATCATGAACTATGGGTGACCAAACCATAACCAAACTAACATCATAAGGCTCCAATTCTGAAACCAAGAGGTTCCAACATAAACTCTTGATTCTAGGGTCAGGTCACACTGTCGACATAAGTGTGATTAACGAGTCTACTTTAATTGGTATCTCTAGACCTACGGGTAAAGTTAATGGTTTTATCATAATATCTAGGTCATGAAAATTATTCTTTACTAGAATAAATGATTAGTACATATGACTAATAAACATGATAATTAGTAGTAGGAACAAACCATACCTCAAATCATTCATGAATCCCTTGGTTCATACTCATTGACCGCAAAGAGATACCCTTTTCCACTGTCCTCTCGCTCCCTATGCCTAGGAGATACCACATTAGGGTGGTGGTATAATATATAAAAATGTACACTAACTCCAACAACACTCTTAACACCCCTTACACATCTACGATCCTAAAGATTCCACATTCCATATCACCTCCTCTTCCCAAAACATTTTACACTTATATATCTCTAAGACTAAAATCAGTTTCCTTATTTTCCACTTCTAACATTCATTGGCTCTATCTTCTCAGCCAAATAATTTTCAATCCAAAAGGTTCTCTTTAGTACCCTAATATTGGTAGGATTGCAAAAACTAATAGTGCTGGCTCGAATGTCCCAAAACACATCTCATTCGAAGGTCTAAGCCCCAAAGCACTGATCGTATTGTATTCATCGTATACTAGTAATGATTGGCACACAACGATGAATAATCAGCTACCTACATGTAATCCTTCCAATGTATTAGAAGCTCATGGGAACACATACCCCTTATCTTTTATAGAATGGTACCCCTTATTGCAAAAAAGGATCTCAAGATCGGTCCATAGAAAAGTCATCTCATTGTATGATAAGGGTAATTTAAACCATTTTATCTCTCATCAATCCATGTAGAATTCTCACTTCTAGGATCACCATTGGATCTAATGGTGTTATGGATAGATGGAAACACAGTCACCACCTCAAGCCAGTCCATTTCCGCTTGTGTGTCAGGCTCCCCTCAGACCCTGAGGTGTATATGTCACTGAAACTCATGTAATGAACATAGCCTTTATATGTCTTGTATTTGTATCAGCAATAGTAACATATGGCCAATGGGAAGTGGTATCATTGGGAAATCTCCTGCAGTTACCATCTTGGGAAACCATCCTTTTAATAAAGCCTCATCACTCTATGGACCATCCTCATGGTTATGCACTGGAATCGTGGATATATGTTTGTGTAGAAGCATCTTAAAAGAGAATCTAGATGGACCACAAATTATAAGTTACACCTGGTGAGATGACTAAATAGATATCAAGAGAAAAACATTTTAAAAACACATGAAACTAGTGTTTTCATGTACCAAACCAGAAAAATGAATTCAGGTTCCCAGTGTATGGAGACTTCAGCCTCCACACAAACACTGGACTCCTTGGAATGAAATCCAAACTCAAGAAACATTACACTATTGTCCCCATTAAAAATAAAGACTCTTAGTTTTTCTGGAAGAACTGATCACCCTCGGATACCACTTTTTCACTACCCGTCCCCCAGGGCCCATGATGTGACTACGCCAAACCCACCTTCTACAGGACATGGGTTGGAGACTAGCATTCGAAAGGAATATTCTAAAAAATTGAATTCATTTCCTCAAAACATTTACACACACAGACAAGGAACAATATACTCAAGTTAAAAACAAAGGAAGAAGAAAGGCACAACCACCTCTCAAAACCTCAAAGGAGTGTAAAAGTATGTACTGAATGTATAAGGGTCTATATTTCAAGCCCAACATAAATGGATGTATAGGAAATAAAGAAATCAAATTTTGAGGTGGCCCTCCCGGGATCCTACCAGAAGGGTAGATACATCTCATCATTGCGACTCTCCATGTCAATTGATCACCTATGTAGACCACCAAGTCTTGGCTCCCCATGTCTTAATCAAAGATTCTCGTCATCTACAAAAGAAAAAACAAGGTGATGGTGATGACCATCAAAGGTTGAGTATAAAAATACTAATGAGGGACCCCAAGACCCCCAATGATATCCCAGAATTTTACAATGGGAAAATCACAAAACTTGATCTCAATGACCATAAAAATTAGAAGGAAAAAAGTCAAACCTGGTATATAACATATGTACAGAAGTACAGATAATTAGTTATAAAGATATATCATCTTATTATGTTTAGAGGCTCCGCTTCTGACCCACACAGGTTTAATAGATGTTTTCTCACACAAGATTGATATATGTTGACCCACAAAGGATCGATTGATGTTAACCCAAACATAAACACTAGATCCTGACCCACACAATATCTCTCGGTGATAACCCACATTGGATCTCATGTCATGGATAAAAATAGGGTAATAAGTCGCTGATTGATCATGATCCGCTCTATGGATCGTCTGCATCTGCTCATTCTACTGTCGATCCACATAGGGTCATACGTAATCGACCCCATAGGGTCGGACTTCGTCAATCCAAACAGGGTCTTAAGTCTTCGATCCACCCAAGGTCGTAAGGCGTCGATCCAAAGAGTGTCGTATGTCATCAATCCACATAGGGTTGTATGTTTCAGATCTATGATGGGACACTCTAAGGCTGGTCCTTGTTAGGTCACTCTACTGCTAATCTGCACAAGGTCATAAGTCATCAATCCACATAGGGTCAGATGTCGTCAATCCCCACATTATTATAAGTAGTCAATTCACACAGGGTCGTACGTTATTGATAAAAATAGGGACATATGTTAGTTTATATCTACCCATTGGATTCTTTCAATAAGCACACATGATTTCTTGAGGATTCGCACCACAAGAAATCGGCTATATATCAACAACCGCAAAGTCCCATGAAGAAGTAACCCAATGAACCTCCATGTCATAAGGGTTAAAACGCAATAGAAGGCACGTCAATCGGACAGTTGATATGTATGATATATTCATTTTAGTGTGGGGGCCGATTGGATTCGAGTCTGATCTAACTCACCTATACACAATATTTCTCCAAAACCAAGGCCAAGTATCTCAAAAGATCATCCTCATCCTAAGGGTTCTGGTATAGTAGACGGTTCATTAAATGGGCGTACAGTTTCAGGGATATATCCCTTTAGGAAAAACTGGGCCCTAAGTGGGTCTCTGTTCGGTCCGACCTATTCAGTCCTACCTGACCCCACCCATTGGGCCCAGACCGAAGGGTGTGGTCTTTTCCTCATTTGGATGGGCCTGATCCTGCCCATTGGGCCGCAAGTTCAACCTAGACCACCCAGCTGGGCAGGGCCCGTCGGGCCGTAGAACCGCCCGAATCACTGGCTAGAGGAGGGGACAGTTCCCCTCCGGAATGGCTCAGTCATTCTGGTCATTCATTCAGTGTCCCCTGTTGCCTACTCTACATGACCAGTCTACATGCACTAGTCGACTATATAATCACAGTCGTAGCTCCACCTTCCGCCGTGGATCGGAGGAATGAACCTCCTCTGCGGCGTGCCGTTGCAGCATGCTACCAAGCTTCAATTAATTTTTCATTTTCCTACTGTCTATTTCCTCCATGACACCTTCGAGTGCCACTTTCATTTCACATCTGGAGAGAGCCGAGCACTACCTCCTCTTGTCGCCAGCACCGCTACACCGACAGAGCTTCCACGTGCCACCATTGAAGCTCTGGTAGTCTGATATTCTTCCCATCTGCACCTATGCCCCTCCCGGAATGATGCCTATTATCCAAAACCATCGGTTTCAATTTTCCGCCATCATTTTTGAGTCTCCCATGAAGAACACAACCAATACCATGATCATCATAGGGTTTTGGCCTTTCCCATTCGGCATGCACCCTCTGTGTAAGCATTATAACACTGGAAGTAATTAATGAATGAGAAAATATTAGATAAACAACCAAGCCTTCTACATGAATTCATTGGAAGGTGCTACAGATGAGGAACAAGAGTTCGTGTCTGAATGTGTCCATCGATGTTCATCATCACTTGTCTATTCCACTAATGGACATTGCTTGATCGTAGTTCTTCACTAGCAAGGAATTTCGTCGGAACATTGTCAGAGGTTCCTCTCGTGAGTCACCAAAACCCATTCCCATGATTTTTTTAAATAGTAGAGATGAAACAGCCAAGTTTCATTTCATTAACGTGGTTTATTAATGAATACCAATTAGTGTTCCATTAATTCAACGAAAATCGTGCTAATGCCAAAAAATTGTTGTGTCATTATATGTCTCATATTAAAAATGGCCGACCAACATTGTGGTTTGTCCACCGTAGCTAAAAAGTTATAAAAATAAAATAAAATAACTAATGCAGTCATTTTAATATTTTTTTGTAAATTTCAAAAATTAGATTTTTTGTCTGACCATTCCCTTTCAGTGTTAAGCTTTTCCTAATTGATTCCTTGCAATGCGAATTCAATAGTTCCCTCAGATTTTTAATCTGAGCTCGAGTTTCAAAGTTAGAAATTTCCACCCCCACATTTACTGAATATAACATAAAAATGTTTAATAATTATAAACAACCATCAGCGCCACCGTCAACCCACATCGGTCGAGGTTAGGCTCTTCGTCAGGGGAACATTCCCTCATAAGCTCAATGGTACTATTGGATTTCTAATCCGAGTTATCATTTTGGAGTTAATTAATGTAAGAATTTCGTTTACTTAATTATTTTTTTACAGCCAAAAACTATCTTCCACTTTTGGCCCGCATCATCTAAGGTTATGATCTACCAAAATAAAGAATACCTTCATGAGAAAAGATATGGTCTCAAATTTTTAATCTCTTTCACCATTCATGAATTATATGAATTTTAAAAATAAAATAATTTTATTTAATAATTTTTTTTATTGTTATTACAATGTTGCGTTTTCTTTCTGGTGGTCTGCGCCATCAAAACGTAAGTCGTGTCTAGGGTAAACCCTCTATCATGAATGCAAAAATGCCCCCATATTTCTAATTTGCGAACCAATTTATGTGTTATTCCTATTTTTCATGAGAACTTCTCATGCATACTATTTAAAGATAAACATTTTTTGACAGATCATTTAGGACACTCTAGGACTCAGAATCACGTGTTGTCAATTTTTTCAGTCTCTTAATAATCAAATATAATTATGAAAAATTATATGGAAATTTCAAGACAATATAGTAGGGATTAAAATTGGAACCCTTCACCAAGGATGGGCATTGGTCTGATACCAATTTTAGACAATCACCCTCTTGTTCTATAATGTATAATCCCTTCATAGGGTTCAATCAATCGTTCTATGAGGCAATTATCCACATTAAATTAGTAGAAAATACATAATATTTTGAAGTCCATTGACTTGCAGTAAGGGATTATCATGTGTTTGTGGGGAGACTACGCCTCCATTGAACTATGTATACACAATTTAATACAATATTTGTTATTAGTGGATGATGATTCAAAATAGTAAAATAATGAAATTATAACAATAATACAAGAAATATTAGTAAATAGTAGTTGGAAGTAAAAAACAAATAACATATAAAATAATAATTACAGTATGTCATGTGTCTATAAAAAATGGGAGTGTAGGGGAACATGGGTACAATCACATATTTCATTCTATACAATACTAGAAAAGGACAATAACCTTCTAAACAATGTCTCGAGCAAAGACATGATCCTCTACACTAAAATATCTATCTTTATCGATAATGATTTCAAAAATAAATTCATCACACATCCCTTTGTCTATACATGCGATCATAAAGTCTACTAGGGTACTAACTTATGCTTGAGAAGGTCGTGAAATATAAATCTCATTAGGTAATCACCAAAGAGTCTAGAACCTTCAATTTCATATTGTAAAAAATGGGAAGTGTGCCATATATATAAAATTTATTGAAATAAATAAATAAACATGTAATGAATGGACCACGTTCCTAAATAGACACCCGTCCCGTACCACCTGCATCAGCCAAAGCCAGATCTCTAAAAAATGATACTTGTGAAAGAATAATATTTATACAAGGGACTAAATAAAAAATGCTAACCATGAATGTACTACTCTTAAAGACTATTCTATGTCTTGGGTTTTAATTCACATGTCATCATTCAAGTGAGCTAGTGAAATAAAGAAGAAGCATAACATGTGTATAAAATAGCTCATAATAATAATAAAATATGCATAAAATTCAAAAAATGAAAAAATCAATTAGTCAAGTCCAATGTGGAGTCTCACGCCCATCCAACGTGATATAAATAGAACTCGAGTGTCACTAAAATTGTCTGTATATAACCAAATAAATCTATGTCTATCCAAGGTGACCCATATGACATCCCTCATAACACTTTGGGCATGGTGACTCTGAGTCAACCTCGAGTATATCTTATAGGGGACTGAGTGTCACCCATGGAAGGTAATGGACATTATACTTATTAGTGACACCCACTATTTCTCCCATTGAGAACCATTATCACACATGACCATCCTATAATTGTAATGCCAAAGATTATTTCCTTGCACACTGATTTATATTCAACCAAACATGGAATATACCTCCATTGATTCCTTAATATATGACCCGGGTTCTCATCCACCTAGAATCAAGTAAGCTATGTAGACATATAAAACAAGGAATATCCCATGGAAATAATCCATATATAATTTCATGCTATCACATAAGAATCATAAGTCTAAAAGCTATTAAAACCATCCAAATAAAAAAATCAAGCCATCAATAGGGAATAAGTCATATGTCACGTGGAATTGAAGAAAAAATTTACCTTTCATAATAATCATTTTAATATTTCAATAAAAAAACTTACCAAAGAATATCACATAATTCAAACCACTAAATTGTGGAATGAGAATTTAGAACTTTTCATAAACATGAATTTGACAGTTTTTCACTGATGAGATCTCAATAACTCAAGATATATAATTTACCAACAATAAAATTATGATCCATTAATCACGTGATTATGAAATAATCATTCAATAGGGAAAATCACATGACATTGAACCAATAGAGAAATGTCCAAGACATTTAGAATTGTATTCCTTCCACCATCAATTAGAAATTTATATATATGGAATATAACATGATGAATATGAAATTAATCTCAATAGATCCTAAAACTAGTTGGTTAGGACAAAAGAATTGAATCCAAGAGAACTGATATATATTCTAGGAGAAATAATATTTTTAGGCATTATAGTAGGCATTATAGCAACTATCATAGAAGGTATTTCATCCTACTATAAAGGTTAGAATGACAAATTTGTTTGGTATTTTAGGTGACTTGATTGGCCCTAGAGTCCTTCAAGTCCTTCAGTGTACAAAAGGCCTATTTTCTAGTAAGGATTTCAGGCCACATCAAGTAACCATGTCCAAATCAAGTCTTTCAGGCCTCCTCAAGTCCTTCAGGACACATGAAGATGTTCATTAATGGAACATGAAGACTCTATAATGAGCTCACTCTAAATGAGGATTCAGAGCATGAAAATTAACCATAGCATATCTAGATTGTTTTTAAAAAAATAAAGGGAATGTAAATTTACATTGAGACTAGAATGTGATTGCATGAGATGCGTAACCAATAATCTATTAGAATGTGAAGAGTTTACATCATGATATAAATGCAGGGGAGGTGTTGTTCCAATTTTTTATAGTTTGTATAAATTATTCGAAGACATTTAGGTCATGTAATGTCGCAAATCCTATATGATATGTACAAGTCTCCTTCAACCATTTAATGTTTAATTATTAATTAAGAATAAAAAATATATGGCCTTCATGACATTCAGTCATATTTAATTAATCAACATACATAATAATTTTACAGAAGGATAAATGATTTTATTCTAATGCCTCCATCATGTGAATTTTTATATATGGTGAAAGGCATGGAGTTTAATCAAAAGTCTCATGGTTCACCGTTTTATCACTTGATTTATCATTTTAGGCATTAAGACATGGGAAACACAAAAAAAAATTTGATTCTCACATTAAAAACAAGGGAATACCAGTCTATTATGGATGGAACACCCAACGGGGTGACCAAAGACATGGAAAACACCATCTGATAGTATTTTTTGCATAATATGATAACAACAAACATGAAAAAAAAATTCCAAAAAATTTAACATGAATGAAGAAGGTGTCTCTAGAAGTATTCGAAGAGCAGAAAAAATACACAACCGCTAAAAATTGAAGGATATATGGGGAAATTAGTAGACACCCAAACTTAGTGTCATAATACTCAAAAAACCTGATAACAATCCATGATTCAACCTAAATGGTATTAATGAATGGATTTATCAAAACCCCAAAAATATTTCTTTTTTCTATTACACTAATATTGGGAAACAAATAGTTGATAATAATATATATAATGGAGAATGGAAGGTAGTGTATACCATGACTAGTTTGTAACTTCTAATAGAAAATAAACAGAGGAGAAAAAAGGGAGAAAATATAGAACCTCATGAGAAGGATGAGGATTCCATGATGTAAGAGGGGGGATAGGGAACCACAATATGAAAGAAGGAAGGATGTTTATAATATCATTAAGGGTTTAAATATTAACATGAGGGGTTGTAGAGTTTTGATGTTCTGTTGGTCAAAACAGGTGCCAACCATGTCGGACCTCACTATCTGAAAAAAGCTGGTCAATGTATGGAAATGTGGCCCAAATCCACATAGTTATAAACTATTTGTGTAGCCCTCAGATCCCCATGGTCAACTACTGTATGGTTTAGGTAAATATTATGTTATCGAGAGAATTATTTCTTCTAACCATGTGATCCAATCCATCACATCCCATTTTAGGTATATAGACTTCAATCAAATTTATGACACACTTGAGACCCCATTTAACCTCTTAGGCATAAATAATTTTACCATTATAAGAAGTCTATAAAAATAAAAGGTCCATACCATTGGATAATTATGGGACATTACAACCTACCCTATTTAGATAAACTCATCCTAATGTTTCCCTTATGAGGGGGTAGAATTCATTTTTCAAATAGATCAATCCAATGAGAACACACATTAGTATCCTCCTCCTAGGTTTCATCCTATAAACATTTTTTCTTCAATATCACAATGTCTAAAGTAAATGACCATCATTATAGATCCTTGGGGCTGTGATCGATGATACCTATCAGAAAATCCTTAAAGTGAACATGTAATTCAAGCCTGATATCATTAGGATCAAATGAATGAGATGGTTATGGAGGATACATTCAATGATGATATTTTCGGAAGACGTCAGGATTGGCATGATACCTATTAGGTAACGTCCACCGATAGGCTACTGTCACAACACAGTACATTATCTTGAAAGGCCCCACATAATAAGGACATACATTCCATATCTCTATATTTTTTTGTGACCTAATATAGCCTACACATTAAAAAAGACCCGATGTACCATCTATAACTCCATAGGTCAAAAACAACGATTGGTATAAGAATTTTTCCTCAAAATAGTGTAATCTATACCCTTTTAAAATAGTTGAACTTGCTATGAAGTCTCCAAAATGAGAGGAGCTAGTGGATCTACCTCACCTACCATAAGCCATCATAATGTTAAAAATAATTGTATTCCTTAGAGGTCCACAAACAGATACATCTAAATAATCACCTAAATGATGTAGTTTTAGAAAACTCAACTAGAAAGATATGATTTTCCCAGGAAGACTAAAATCAAGGAAATTGGCATGTAACATTTCTTCTAACACAAAAATTATATTCTTTGACTTCCCATTAGTCTAAGGGTGATATGATGAATTCAAGAGAACCTGAGTAGTGAGATCCTTATATAACCCTTTCAGGAAATATGATATGAACTATGTGTCTCCATCTTAAATGATTTAATAAGGAATTCCATGAATTTTCACTATCTCTCAGATGTAAATACTTCCTAACTCTTTAACATACAAGGAATCCCAGATCAGAAGGAAGTGAACACCTTCTGTCAACATACCTTTCATCACCCATTCTGCATCACATCCTTGAGCGGGTATCAAAAGTCCTATAAAACATTCAAAGGTGAGGTCATTAGAAGTCCAATTAGTAATAAAAATGGGATATAGATGTCCAGTAGGTCACTAGTGTTATACATTCACCTGCATATAGGTGGATAATTGAGTGATGAAGAATGCTATTTTACTCTTCATAACAGGCCACAAGTACTAACGATGAATGAATCTATACTACTTGTTGAGAGCAGGATGAACATCCCAAACATAGGCTTGAGATTCATTAATCATATCATCTCGTATATAAGAAGGCACTCAATCATGAACTTATAAGAGTAGAGTATCACTATAATCAACAACATAACTAGTAGGTGGGTTATATCATGTGACGCTCTCCCTCAATAAAAGAATCTCTAAATCAGATATATGTCACATTCAGACTCACTTCAAAAGATGGGATTTCACTATTGATTCATCTACGACTTGCCACCCACGATTTTTGTGAACTTCAATATGAAACATAGAAAGAAAATATGTAATCTACCAACTCACTACTAGGCGCCATGATGGCTTGGGTCTATGTCATATTTCTCGAGGACTCATCCTTGAAATTACCCGTACTAGGTGTGTATGCAATCTCAAAATCGACTCATAATAGGTATTCCAACCACCTACTCTACCACATATTAATGTCTTGCTGAGTGCATATGTATTTTAGGGGTTTACAATTCATGAAAATGATGAATCACACAACCAATAGATATTGTATGCAATAGTGTAGGGAATGTACTACAAAATCCAACTCGATTCTATGCGTATGATTTTTCTGCTCATGTGGAATCAACATGAGATATCCATATGATACTAATATATTACAGCACATCAGTACTACACCAGGCCCAATTCTGGAATAATCATATTTGATTGTATATCTTATTTCTAGCTTAGTAAGAATAAATTTTTTTGCTAAAATCATTTTCACTTTTAAATCATGAAAAACTTTATCAAAATCATAAAACCAAAAAAACTAGACTCTCTTCATGGTAAATACGGTAAGAGGCACTTTTGGGGGGGATAAGTCATTAATAAACAACCTGCAATATACAGTGACCTATGATGCTACATATATCAAACAAATTCATATATCAAACAAATTCATTGGATTTTCCTTGGACACCATGGTGATATTTTCATTTGGGTACACTGATACCCCTTCCATAGATATTATATGACCCAAAAAGGTAAACCATCATGATAAAAAAATGGAATTTACAAATCATTCCATATAGCTAGTTATTTCTTAGCATACTCATCACAATATCAATATGGGGTTAATGTTCATTTTTGGAGAAAACATCACTAATATGACATCTATGAAGACTACATCAACGAAATAAATATATGGGGGAATCCACGATCATTCGATCCATAAAGACTACTGGCATGTTTATGAGACTAAATAGCACATCTAGATACTCGTACAATCTATACCTGTACCAGAACACTATACATGGTATATCTGATTGCCCCATATGAACATGATGATATAATGACCTAAAAATGATATTATAAATAATAGTTTCTCCTCAAATATAATTGAAGATGTCATAAATAAGATGTAAATGATAGTATTTCTTTAATTTTTGCTAGTTACACCATCTCTAATGCCTGATAAATCTTTGTGGACAATAATACTTCTTAAAAACAAGGACTGGTGAACCCCATGGAGATGTTCTAGGTCTAAGAATACACATATTCTGTATGTCTACAAGAAACAATTTTAGTTCTTGGAGATCTATAGGTGTCATCAATATGAAGTAATGGACAATGGTGACACATCTAGAAAAAAAATATATAGTGAACTCAACCTTTCTTCCTGGAGGTAATATGTAGAAAAGATAATGGAAGAAATCCCAGACACCATCCACCATAGGAGGAATTCTTCTGACCTCAATCTTTATCACTCATAAAGGAACTCGCTAACTATGTTATCACTCCACCTTTCATAGAATGATTGGTTCCATCTAGATCATCCAAAATATCCCATTCTACCTTATTTAAAAAATTTCTACCCTATGGTTATGTGAAATAAAATCAATATCAATAGAATTACTCTTGGGTACAATAATTCATGATACATTCCATACTATGAATTTCATTGTATCCGGTCATCTAGAGTGAAAGGAAACTCTAATATAAATAGAAAAAACTTATCATTTGAGAGTACTCATGACATTGATGTATACGAACTATTATGAAAAATAAAAGTGTGTTAAGAGACATGATGCCATAAAATTACTCGATTTATTGACCATGAAAATACACACATGATGAATATTTCATGGAGTGGGATGCACCTATACCAAAGAAGAATAAAATAATATAGAGGATACAATGATAATAACTCTATCTGTATATGGCCATGAACTATATTCCTCTGGTATTGGATGCACTACAAACCTATGGAAAAAACATCAACCATTACATGTTGGCTGACAAGATGGACCTGATCCACTCTACCAATGATTATGATCTATGGCATGTCTTCCCCTACAACAACCAATACTACCTCTACACAACCAGACAGTATAACAATAAATCCTAGTCTAACATGGTGTTGGATATCCGGTACATGAGAGAGTATTTAGTATAAATAACCTACAACTAGATGCTGGTGGAAAATTATTGATGTTGTGATGTTGATAACCCATCTTGACGTATGTTCTACATTCTATTCAATTCCTAATGCACTGGGGATTCTTATGGCTAGTATTTCGAGACTACTGACATGTTATATAGGTATCTGTATGTGTCACATGGATAAAAAATCACCCACATGAACATTAAAATGGTTCATTCTACATCTAGAATAAGCATCACATAGTCCTGTAATAGAACCGATCTGGCACAAATGAATAGCATCTCTGATATCTCATTATATAATTAGGTCCTGGTTCACCATCTATATAATGGTCATCAAACTAATGACGTTCACCTATATAGAGATGTCATGCCCAAACACATTCTCAAAACTCACCACAGACATGAATTCATCGCCACTTAGATATGGAGAAAAACCTGATGCTCGGTGAAGTAAGTGGAATACCATAACACTATTACAGTTCCCTGATGATGATTGATGAACTCCCTGTGTGATCAGTTCTCAGAGAATGTGAAACAAAATGATCATAGAAATGCATTTTTAAGTCTCCCCAAACCATATCACAATAAATCTATGACTGTGAAATGACATCCCACAAATTCTTGGTAGAGTAAAAAAGTAGGTAGGTAGATGTTTTGAACCTCCTCTTTGGAGGCCTCTAATGATGGTCTAATACGGATATCAAATCTTAAATCCATAATTATGCATTTCGAGGAGCTCCATCCCCTGATATTGTGGGACAATGATTCTATATAAAGTCTCATGATAGCTCTTCCATTAATGGGGCATGCCGGGGATCACTCTGAACTGATTGCATAAACCTAAGGAAATAATTCAAAAAATTATCACCAACGCTTAGTTAATGATAAAAAAAGTGTCTTAAGAGGAACTATAGGAGGTACAATGGGTGGATCTTGTCCCACCCCCTCCAAAGTGTTTTCCTCGCAACTCTGTTGTCATACAAAAAAATGATGTCATGTGGGAATAATTTTAAAATAGAAAAGCACACCTCATATTTTATTTATAATAAGTAGAGTATAAAGATAATTAAAATATAGATGGTTGAGGTAGAGAAGGCACTATTATTAAAAAGAAATTACTACAAGAATTAAATATAAAGGAGAAAACACAACAATGCAGGTCCATAAAAATGATATCAGTGAACTCACGAGCGAGTGTTCATACTGTGTATGTATGGTATGGAATAATAAATGTCGTGTTAATCCCTATGCTTCCTAGTATGATTCATTCCTTGATATTCCCCTATATCATTAATATGAAGTAAAATAAACCATCATTAGAACAAAATAAATATCAATAATATAATAATACAAGTGAGTCACCCAACAGTAATGTTATATCAATATAAATACCATAATCAATAACACAATTTCTCAACCGTATTAATTTTCATGACCTTTGTACATGGGATAACTATGTCAATGCAGAGGTTTGGTTCCAAACTATGTTGTACAAATTATTTATCTAAACCCAAATATCATGAAAATGGAAAATGTCCTCGCTAATACCCATTTTTATTGTCCCGCTATTGGTTCCCCTCAACAGTTCTCTAAGGTAGTGAGAAACATGGGCTCATGTGCATTACAGAAAAATTGCATAGCGTACTGTCTTATAGTGAGGACCAAGGATGTGTCCATGGGGATACTATTCCCTCACTAATATTATAGTGAATAATGGAAAATAATAATTGTTAAATGGTGATATCATATCATCAACTAAACAAAAAAAGATGTAAAAGAAGAATACATTAAATAAAAGTAAACAACTGGAGGAAGTTAAAAATCAATAAGTGATAAAAAAATAATCATGGAATGTCAAGATTCTATATGAAATGATAATTATGGGGAACAGGGGTACAAGAATATACTACCTTCAATAAAAAACTACAAAAGGCCAAAAAAATGCCAAAAACTATCTTGAGAAGAGGATTAGTACTATGCAGCAAAATCATCATCCTAAGAAGGAATGAAATCATGCATCGAAAAAAAAATGCTTCAAATTATCCATACATAAAATCAAAAAGTAAACCCATGTACCAAATAACACCTGATCTGGGTGTAACATATAAATGAAAACATGTTGGAACACACCATATCTAGATCTATCAATTTCATACTGTAAACAAAAGAGTAGTGTGCTGTATATAATAAAATCATAGTAATAAATAAATAAATATTTATACCAATTTGAGGGTTCCAAAATGGGTACTAGTCCTATACCATCTACATTGGCCAAAGATGGATCTATAAAAAGAGGTTACAGTGACATTAAAGTATGTATACAGTGGTCAATGTAAGCAAGGATAACTAAGAAAGGCATAAACCCTGCATTGTGCTTCATTTTAGGGTCTAATTCACATTTCATCATTCAGGTGTGATGGTGAAGCAATAGAGAGTCCTCACATGTGTATAATTATTCTCATACATAAAATAAATAATGAATCTCATATGAAAAAATAGATAATCCATCTATTAAAACCAAAGTGGAGTCACGAGCCCTTCTAAAGTGTTCTAAATATAATCCCAAAGGTCACCACAGGTGACTCAATATAATGATATACCACCAATTACATCAAGATAGATCCATTTAACATTTTTTTATCACTCGATGCATAGTGACTAGGATTCTATCCTAAGTATCTTACATTTGGAACTGAGTATCACCATTGGAATGGTATGGCCATTATTCCCAATGGTTCAATGGATGATTTCTCTGCTAAGGAACCAATATCACTAATAATCATATGAAACCTCCTAAGAAGACCATAGTAGGAAAATAAAATAAATCATTCTAGCACGTTGATTCATAACCAATAGATCATGGTGAGTCCGTCCATGGTGAAAATAATGTGAGACCCATGTTAAATTTTTAACCATATCAAGGGAACTTAGTAGATATACCAGACAAGAAATATCACAAGGAAATCATCCATATTTCATCTCATTAAATAAAATTAGCAACATAAGGATACAATCTTATCATATTATCTAAATAATACAATTGAAGCCATCAATATTAAAGAATATATAAAGAAAATGGCTGGAATGTAAAAAACTAACTATCATTATTAGTATTTTAATATCTCAATCCAAAAAGATTACCAAAGTATAACACATAAATAAAACCACAAAAATATGGAATACAAATTTAGTACTCAACATTAACATGTATCTAACCATATGTCACCAATGATATCTAAATAACATAAGATATCAAGCTTAATCAAAAATTAAATTCACTTCAATCACAAATGGTCTTATGAAATAAGCATTCAATGGGGAATACTCAGTTGGAAAATCATAATGTTGGAATGGCCTATGGCATGAAGCATGTTATTCATCCCACATTCAATGATAAATATAAATATAATTAATATGACATGAAGTATAAGAAATTAATAAACATTCATATTAATTTTACACAATGAGTAATGATTTTGTTATAACGAATATGTCACGTGCTTTTGAAAATAAGGGGCAAGGAGATTAGTTTAAGGCCATGTCTCATTGTTCGCCATTTTTTCACTTGATTTATCAATTAAGGAATTAATCCTAGGGAAACACATACACTCATGGTTATTTTCACTTTTGAAACATGGAAACAATTGGCCATATTGGATTGAACACCTAGAGGGGTGAGAAAAGAATACAAAAAACAACCTTGAATGGGTTTCCCCATATACTAGGAGAACTATGGACATGTGAATTTTTTCGATTTATTTAAAATATATGAACAATGAATCACTAGAAGGCTCAGGTGGGCGACATGACAACGCAACCTCTAAAAATCCACAAAACAATGGAAAAAAGAGTATATAACCTAACTCTACATCATAATAATCCACATGTACAATACAAATCCATGATTAAACCAAACATTGGGGAAATAAACAGATTTATAGAGATGATGAAAATAGTGAAAAACTCTATTGCACCAAAATTATAGTACATATAGTGTAGAAACATTGAAATAAATGATCATGGAAGGTAGATAATATTGATATAAGTTTGTATAATTTTACAATGAATTTATCTTTGGAGAAAAAATGTAGAAAATTAAAAACCCCATGACATGGATTCATAATCCATAAACATAATGGGGGGGTGGAAACCAATGAAGAGAAATAATGAAAATGATTGTTAACATTTCATTATGAGTATTTTGTGGTTTTCATCCACAAAGAAGGGGTTACATAGTTTGGGTTCATGTTTAGAAAAAAACTTGCATTGAATATGTGAGAACTAAGTATACGATAACTATACTTAGAAAAAAGGTTGCGGGGCATTGGTTTCATGGATGCATACACACTCTGCATCCCTCAACACCCCTCTATAAACTACCTCATTGTTTTGGGAAACTGTGTAGGATGGTTTGCACCATTTCCTCTAACCGTGGGGCCAAATCAATCACCACCCATTTTGGGGATTCAGACTTCAAATGATCCCTGATTGACATTGATACCCCCTTGATCCTCATATGTGTTGTTACTAGAGATTTTCTATGGAATCCAAACCAATATAGTTAAAGATGTGTAAATTTTCATAACTAAAAGATGTTATATATAGGGAATGTTTACTCTATATAATATTACATTGAAAGCCTCCCCCGGGGCTAGGCATGGGTCCCCCACCTATCTATTGAGATAATCAATCATGTGGGACATAACATGGGTCCGATATTTACTATAAGAGTAGGACCCTCCTACTGGGATATGGCATGGTTTCTCAAGCCATTTTCCAAGTGGAAACCTAATGCTAATAAAGGGTGAGGTTCATCGACTATGAGAGTTGAACCATTATGCTTGGAAGGTTACGGGTCTTGTATTTTTTGTCCTAGTGAACCCTACTAGAGTATCAGAGCATGTGTCCTCAACTATTTGAGTTTCACTCTCTAGATGGGATTGGTAGGATTCCTCAACCTACTTATTGATTAGAAAAATACTACCACGGCATGTCATGGATACTCTAGCTACCAACTAATATGATCCATCCAATTATATAAGGGAATGGGTCATCTACCAAGAGATATATCTCCATAATTGTGTGGAATATTGGATAGGTGTTTATTAAATTCTATTTTTTACTCTTGGCAGATGTGAATGAGGTTGGGAAACATTGATGGACATCAAGAACTAATGCAATTCTCTTCATGGGATAATTTATTAGATTAAGATCAAAATCTATCTCAATTTTCATTCTTTGGGAGGTGAATATATTTATATATATCCAAATAAATGGATATTTTTTACTCAATTTAATTAATTTTAATGTTTATTTTCTATCTATTAATATCTCGTCTCTTACTTCCTCCAAATTTATCTTTTTGGTAATCCTGCTGAGTCTGTATATACACACACCTATATCATATTTTATTACATATTTCATGTCATGATTGGATTATGGATAGGCCAATGGTAATTATAGAGTATTTGGTAATTCATGGTATAGTGAACCATATGCAGTGGTTGTATCTTGGGGACATGGAGTTGGCCTATTTGAAAACAATTACTTAACATTCCCATTTTATATGGTTCGTATATCATTCTAGTTGGGAAATTATTTTTCCCATTTACCAATTGTTTTCAATGTCATAGTTTTTTAAAACCCAGAGATTTTTCATATGCCTTTTTTTATTCTATATATTGAATCTCATTACTATTTTTCCAAATTAATTTTACCTCATGATAATTGTGTGTGTGTTGGTACATTATATAAAGGACTCCAATATTAGTTATTTCATTTGGTTCTTATCACTAAACCTGGCCTATAGATGTGGGCTTGGTGTAGTTTTAGTTTCATCCCCATTAGGTAATATTTTTATAACAATATAAATATTGAGTTTTGAGGAAAATTTAAAAATAAAAATAATTGTGAAAAAAATATTCCTCTATGTCATAAGTGTAGAATAAAGAATGAATAAAATTGTCTCTAAAGTACTAGTAAATTTTTCAACTGTGGAATGAGTTTTCATTGAGTAAGTGAATGTTGAAGATATGCAATGATTAAAACCAAGGAAAATAATAGCTATAGTGATCATTTTAAATCACCAGTAAAAATCCAATGTTACAACTTCGATGTGTATGATCATTATATAAAGCAATTTAAAAATACATGATTTAATGATTACAATTAGTTCAAAATGTTTAATGAAGTGACATCAGTAACTATCAGTCGATGTCGTCTTTTTTACATCAAATATTGGAATCAAGTTATTGAATCCAAAAGGACGGTATAGTTTAGTAGTACTTTTAAATTCAATACATACATGATTCCCATATTACATTTTAAATTAAAAATTATTACGTAATTATTTTTGGTTGTATAATTAATCTATTTATAATTTTGTTCCATTTCATTCTTAGTACACATCCTTGGTTCTTGGGAAATAGAGAAATAAATATGGCTGAGATAAAATGCACATTATGGAGTAATTATGTTAGATGTTATTGTGAATAAATAAAAATAACCAACATGAAATAGTAAATAAATAAACACACATGACATTTAAATATATTGACCATAATGATTAGATATGGTATAATCAATATTTCATGGTAAATAACTAAAAACCCATGAAATTTAAGTAATAAAATAATAATTAAATTCTTCCATACATAATATGAATTTGAAAATAAAATAGAAAATAATAATTCAAATGTTTATTAGGTAAATTCATAATTATTTGACTTCGAGATCTCATGCATCATTATACTTATACTGTCTGTACCTTTAAAAATATTGTTTAAAATTGATGGGATGGAATACAACAAAAACAAATTTAACTGAGGATGGACAAATAATTAATCTCATGAGAGTAAAGATTCATTAATGGGAAATCTATAATCATCCCCCCATATCTAAATGTAAAAAAATCATCATATATTGATTGACCAATTTAATTCATGAAAAATATGCCTTATAGAAAAATTTCCATACCAGGTGGGTAACACATATTGAAAATAAATTTCCAAGTTAATATTATAACATTAAAAGTAAAATAACATATGTATAAATGATTTGAGATATAAATAAAAATTATATCAATGATAAATAATAAGTATATTTTGTTTAAATTTAATGTCTCATGATCACAATTGACAGAACATTTCACGGGAATGTAAACTACAACAAAAATGAATCAAGAAAGTGAATGTTAATGATTTACTGGGTGAGAATGATCATAAAAACCCATATAAAGAAAATTTATGTTATAAATATAGCATATCCCTAATTGAGAATATAAAATGGGATTTTTCATCGATGAATATAAATACAATTATAATTTCATTAATAACATTATTGAGGAAACTGTATAATTTATTTTTAAAATATAATGATAAAACAAAAAGTTATAAAATATTTTGAAATGAATTTTAAAAGAAAATAACCATTGAAACATGTAAAATAAAAATTAAAACATTTGTTGATCATGATATTGGTAATTTTTTTTCATTCCATATATGTTTTGAATGATTCTTTTAACCTTTTTCGTTAAATCCAAATGGTCCTTTTTTAGAAAATGAAATGAATATTACTTGCAAAAAAAGAATAAAAATTAAAAAATTATTTAAAAAGTATTCAAATAAACATTTTCAAAATGTTTGAAACATTAATGAAAACATTTTATAAAATATGATTTTGAATGAAAATTACATTTTGACCGAAGATAAACGATGTCGAATTTTAAAAACAATATTGATCATTTTAGGCACAATAGAGAGTAATATAGTACTATTAATTGAATAATTCATGAATAAACATAGAAGAATAAAATTAATTTGACTCATTATACAATGTTTAAATAATTTCTATAAATGGAAATTCATGTATAAGTAATCCATATAAAAATGATACAGCGAAATAAAGCCTTGCAAATATCACAATAATGAAATGAGAATTAATCAATGAGTTGATTTTTGGCTACTAATCTAAATAATAATAAGACATGAGTAGTTCAATATATAAATATCAAATTTATATAAATTCATCATCTTATAATTTCAATGTCAATGAATAAATTATATAAACTAATGAAATGAAATTTAGTTATAAAATTCTTCACAGCATGGTAACTTTTAGGCCAAATCTGCTTAGATGATATAATCCAACATAGAAATATAATATTATTAATTTTTAATTTTTAATTTTTAAATATATTACAAGTTTAATGGTTATTATATGAATTATTTAAAATAAATTGGGGGCATAACATTACAATATGCCTCATGGTAGATTAATTAAGATGAAGCCCCATACCCCCACATCTATCAAGATGAATGTTATATAATCACATGAATAATGTTTTCAAGAATGTTATTACTTTATAGAAAACCATATTAATATTAATTATATCATATAGGATTATATTATACCATTTCCTCACTTATTTGTTAATAATATTTCAATATTTTTAATGATTTCGGTGTTAGTTGTATTGTTTTCTAAGCCATGTTTTTTCATGAATGTTATGGTTCAACTACATAGGATATAAATACGTCATAAAAAAATAATATTAATTTTTAAATATAATTTTTACATATTATATAAAATTTTATAATCATGAAGGAATGTTTTATGTGGAAAATTAATCACAACACTTTGGGGCGAAGATACGCGGTATATACGCATGAGTGACAATATCATTCAATTAAAAAGAGAAAGGATAATGAATTGGTTGATATGTTAATATTAAATAATAAATATCATGTAATATATAGGGAATATATTAATTTAATATTTTTCTATTACATTCAATCTAATTTTTATGTCAAAAATGAATAACATCAATTTGTGAGATGGTAGTCCACCATATACATGAGGGATATTATCATATTTCCAAATACAAGTAAATTATTGAATTTATATGTTATATTATAAGTTCATTAGTATAATAATTTAATAAATATAATATAAATGTGTTAAATAGTTAATCATATCCATCTATTTTGTGTGGTTATTGAAATTAAATTAAATCGATTTGCGAGGTGGTAATTCAAAGTACACAGAATGGACGGTTTTGTTTCTTCTTTAATTGAAGATGACATATATATAGTTAATTACCATAAAATAATAAAATTTATTTATATTAAACCAAAATAAATAATTTTATTATCATGTTTTAATAATATTTAATGTCATTGGAAGAGAAAATAAAATAAAAATGCTCTTTTATGACTCATATGTCTTCTTCAGACAACATTTTTATGTTCACACCAAAATCCTTCATATATTACATTTATAATAAAAATGGGCTCTAGAATGTTGGTTAGGTATTAAATAACATGTTATTGTACTTATTGTATGATATAAGTAGCATTTTATCTTTCAATTGTGTAAGAGAGTTTGTGACCATTTAAATCTTGCAGATACAACATAAGTGGAATTTTGGAAAAGAATTAATCGCAAAAACATTTTTATCATTCCAGAAGCATAGAAATTGTGAGATTAATAATAAATATTTATTATATAGTATATCTTTTTCAACAACATATATATCTTAAATATATTAGGATATTTTTATTCCTTGTCTTCTTAGATTAACACCCTAGTAATCCCATTTTTACCTTAATAGTGGTTATAATTTTTTTTATTTTAGTTATTCATTATTGTAAAAATATATGTTTAAATTATTAGACAATATAAAATAATATTATTTCATATATGTAATAAATTTTTTAAAATAAATTATCAAAGGTAGTAGAATCTAATTTTAAATTATACCTATAGTTGTGATGAAAAAACAGGATTTCAATAAAAACATTCTCATATGTATATAAGGATTTTATATCAAAATAAAATATAAAATTGAATCCAATGACATAAATTAATTATAATGTAATATAATTTAAATAATTTTATATTAAAAAAAATTAAAAATGTGCTTTATCTTTGTAAATCATTTAATATAAAAGGTAGTTTTATTTTTTTGTATTTTTCACTATTCTTGGGAAAATGATTTTTTTAATTTATATTAAAATATCCTTGTTATAATTTTTTAAAAATCATTCAAATTACTATTTTCATTTTTGAAATAAATTTAATAAAATTGATAATATATATTTTGAAAAATGATTGCAATGTGTGACGAAACCAATTTTTAGGAAAATAAATCATATTAGAATGCATTTATTTTTTTTAATGGATATTTTTTTAATAAATATATATATGCTCATAATTTTCTATCACCATTAATAGCCACCAATTTTAATTTATATGTTATTACATTATACTATATTTTGGTTCATTTAGACTCGAGTTTTTGTGATCTGTAAGCCATTAAAGGGATTGAGTTTTAAGAAACAAAGGTAATGTGATGTATAATATTCGAATTGTAAGTGACATACTCAATCAAATAAAATGATACTATTTTATAATATTTTTTTCAATAATTTTCTAGATCATAAATAAATTTCATCTCTGCTAGTGGATATTCCACTCATAAATCAAGTGTTTGATATTTTATGTTTATTTTAATGAACATAAATATCATATAATGTGTTTTTGAAAAATCCTATAAATAAAAGAGAAAGAGAAGTATGAATATGATATAAAATAACTCAGAAATAGGTTTCAATGAAGGAGATTATTTTATGTAAGATAATATTTATACATGGATGAAAATCATAAATAAGTACATAGAGTGATATACGTCATTCATCAAAAGAAGTTGAATGATCAATGGAATGTTAATGACCTAAAAACAATAATTCGATGACGATTAAAAAGACTATATGATGAATTATATATTAGAGTTATAGGATAACATTTTTTCAATATTCTGTTCTTAAAAGTAAATATTTCCTTTTAATTATAAGTATATAAGTACATATATTTACTTGATTTATTTCTATTTTATAATTACAATTTTATCCCTCGGTTGTGCCTCGGTCAATATCTAATTCATTTTATAATCCATTAATTTAATAGCCAAAAATATTTATTTTTTATTCTTGAAGAACTGAAATTCCCATTTAATAGTATATAAGATACATATAATAGTTGGAATTTATTTCATCTCTCATACTACTTTCCAAAACCATTTTGGTTAGAACATGTTAACTAATATAATGCATTATTCTATAAACATCATTAACAATTCCACTAGTTCATAATTAATTTTTATCATCCAAATAATATAAGAGATAATTATTACATATTGACAAAAATATAATGTATCCCAGTTATGGGTAGAAATCCCTTATCTTTATTTAGTTGGTGGTTCAGGCTGATAGGCCTCTACCACAGGAAATTGGTTGTCAGCCATTATATATGATGTGATTTTCCTAATATTTTATTGATTAAATTCCAATAATATTTCCAAATTCATTTGAATCATAATTAATGCCACATAGATGACAAGATAAACATTAATGTATACTGATACCATTGATCTTATGTCAAAAAAATATAACATAATTCATCATCAAATAACATTTTGATTTAAAAATCTAAGGGATTTTATTAACATAATTGTTTCAAAAACATCATTAAACCTTGTGGAATCCCACCACATAAAACCTAAAATAGGTGTTTATGAATATGATCATATAGTCAATATTAAACACATATGCCCACGATGGTATGCATAAATATTATTTTAATGAAAAAATATATGATTCCAAAATTTACACAATCATTTGATGTTTTATGATTCATATAACCAAAATATCATTGGTATAAATAATTATAAAATTTAATTATTGAATACCAATATATAAATACTTTAAATGTTTTATTTGAACATTGTTTGGTAATTTACCTAGCTGTTAACAATTATAATAGGGCACTAAATTGAATAATTTCTAGGTTCCCAAAAATTTATTAAAAAACTATAAACATACACCATTGATGGAATTTATTTTTTTCTATTGTAATCATTGGTTTTTTTGGAAATTCAATATTTTATTCCCTTTTTTCCCTCACATAAAAATTTTCTCAATCATTTGTGGAAACTTTTTATGTGTCTCTACCCACATTTTTTATATGATGGAAATCAAGCCTTCTTTCCTCTATAGTCCCCACCAGACGAGATCTTAGAAGACATCATCATCTTCTTCTTCAGTGAATTTGAGAGTTGGTTAATGTATAGGTTATGAATAAAATATCAAGAAACTAGTTTATAAATAATCATTATATGGTTTTATTATTAAAATCGATACCTAAATGGATCCCATATTATATTTAAAAAAAATTATGTCAATTTTTTTTCTTCAGAATATCATTTTTCCATCTATCATATACTTACATATCACTCTTTTTAAACATCATGGATTTTCAGGAAATAAATCAAATTTAGGTTGAGCTGAAATAAATAATAAGGTTATTTATATAAGCACTTATCATAAATAAATAAAAATAATAAATATATAATGGTGAGTAACTTAACCCACGTTCTATTTAAAAAATTTACTATCATTATTAGATAAGAAATAATCTATATAAAATTATAAATAAATGAATACCCTTATCATTTAATCAAAATAATAATAATTAAATAAATATAAAGATAATATCATAAAAAAATGCAATGGACATTAGAAACTAAATTCCTTATAAGGGATTTTCTTATTTGATGGTATTCATGGTCTCACCTATCATGAAACTAATACATTAAAGACGTTTTAAAGAACGTTTAAAACAAATTGGTAGTTATAATGCTATATTTAAAAATAAATATAGAATTATAAATTAATATATGGGGTGAATTTTATGTTTGAAATCATTCATTTTTACCTTTATGAAAAAACTATGTTTAACATTGTTATACAATGTGGATTCAAAAACCCTCTTTAGTTCATAATAGAAAAACTAACTTGCTTGAAGAAAAATTTAATTAGGGATATATTATACCTTTAGGATTATATAATCTTATTTATATAATATTATAAATTTATAAGAATTTATACAATTTTCTCACCTTATTTCTGTAACAAAATGTAGTGGAAATAAAATTCGGTAACAAAAACAAGTAAACAAGTATAATAAATCTTTTAACCCAAAGAGAAGGGTATACAACATCCTTGGATAAAGTCCCTTGATTTATACATTAAATAATGATTTTCATACCCTCACAAGGCTAATCCCTATATATTTAGATTAGAGTCTATCTTGCAATCCCCATAAGCCTTCGATCTCCAAGTTGATCAGCACCTTGGTCTTCCTATACATAGAATCCCTCAATCTTAAATGTGATAGACACATTAGTATTACTATTACCAGAAACCCTCGATTTATCAGAAATAATTAGAATCAACCTTATTAGGTTGAAAAGGTTGTGCATATCATAAACAAGTTGTTCACATCAAACACCTAAGGAATATTGAGAAGATCTCTCACTGTACGTAGGATATCCAAACAATCGAGGTACTTGAAGCTTTGAAATGGATTGGTATTTATGGTCATGGATTTCAACAGTTAACTTTTTCCTCCAACTATCATATCTTACTTCAATTAAGGACGGATCTATACACGTTTCACTCAGACAACAGTTAGGTTAAATAATATTTTATAGAATCAATTTATATTACAATTTTTGAGAAATATTAAGATGTTGAAGAAACATTATCATGTTTAGGATCTGATAAAATGAAATTCTACTTTTATAGAATGAGATAAATTTAAGATAAAATAATTCATCCTTATTCTTCTCCTATTACATTAACTTTTTCAAGGTACCCTTCATATTTTTAAATTCCTTATGATCATCTTCAAACTTTATGATGAACTGATCCAGATCCAGATTTTTATTTTTTATTTTTTATCCATTATTACAAACATATAATAATTTATACATGATAGTTTATCACTTCTTATTTCTCATTGAATTTTTCATTCTTTTCTTCCTTGAGTTGTCTTTCTATTTTTATTTTCCAAGAAACATAATTCATCTTTACATTCAAATCATTATCTTCTTAAAGGTGGCTACCTCTTTATTCCTTTAGCTTTTCTGAAAAACATGTTAACATATTATTGATGGTTTATTGGGACTTATCAAATGTATCTTTAATAGAATCAGTGAAATCATCCATGATTTTAATATCATCAATCATTGAATTAGACCACTTAGTTATATATATTCATGATCACCTATTTGAATCATAAGATATTTAAGAAGACTAAAATTCATCTTCTTGTTTGATAAAAATTTCCATGAGAATTCTTGACAAATTTTAATATTGATTGATTATCTATTGATGTCGCTGACATCTAGAGTGAATACAAGGAAATAAATTAATTGTATTGACAATATTATTCAAGGAATGAACCAGAAAATCATGTCCTAATTAAAATAATTATTTTGAAGCATATTCCTTTGTTGGTGAACCAACATCATCTTGGACTTCTTCTTTCCTCTTAGATATTTCAATATATTCCATCTTTATTGTTTTATAACCATATTTATTAGATGTTTAAACAACTACTTCATTACCCTTCATTTTCTAGGAAAATTTATTCTCAATTACTTGTGTTTAATTTTCTCAATCTGAAAGATGAATTATTATATCATCATCATCTACTTATATTTTAGCACCTTGATGAAATGCTTCCATATCAATATGTGTGTTATCAACTTCTTGAACAATATCTTGTTTACTACTCTCATCATTTAAAGGATTATCAACCCCATAGAGAGAATCATAAATTTTTAGAAAAAAATTTCTTTTTAAAATAATATTATTGTATTGAACATGGAAAGTTATTATAGATATATTTTCAAATAGGATCTCATTATCATGAATTTATTCCACCATTATGATCACATCATTCCATTCGTTTTCCACTTCCTCTTCTCAGACTATGGTTTATGAAATTGAAATACCGTTCATTCTCTTATCTAAACCCAAAGATTCAATTGGAACTAGATCTTACAAGAAATATTTTGGTACCTAAACTTGTTTAGAAGACTTCTTTGTATCTTTATGAAGATATTATATGATCTCTGCTTCTGAAATCTTCTTTTATATCATCACCCCTTTGTACTTCCTCCTGATAACATCAAATCCATGTATTTTAAGGCCTCATCCATAGTAATGTCTAATCCAATAACTTAATCTCCTTTATTTATCTGCTTCTGCTCTCTCCACTAAGTCACAAAAGCATCAATAAAATTTTGTTGTTTCTTCATCTTGGGTGGAGGAGATACTGGCTCAATTACTAGTGTTTGTTCTTTTAGTTCTAACTCATTACCTTTCATTTTAATTGGAGTTTTCTTGGAGCCTTCTCCTACTTCACCTTTCTTGCTAATAACTTGATCGTCCTTATAAGCAATTTCAAAGAACACTTTTTTATGATCAGTAAAACCAATCTCCATCCTTCTCAGGGTATCTTCACTAAAAAACATAATATTTAAAAAGATGTACTATGAGATGAAAGGGATTTTTAGGTATTCTATGCACAAGAAAATAAAATTTGACAATATTTCAAAATACATTATGATTTTAGACTTGATGGTGCAATTGTTGATATTTCTAGAATTCAAAATAATGTTCTTGATGAGGTTCAACATCCTTATATTTTATAAGAAATATACCATGAAGATGTCACATATCTTAAGGGAATCCTTCTATCCCTATATTACTATAAAAAACATTCTATCCATAGAGATAGAAATCAATGATTGTTTTAATGATGAGTGATATTTTGTGTATTTACTACATTTTGTCCAAGGCACTCGATATCCATAAACTTCTCAAATGAGCCTTCATTATCTTGTAATAGGTGATATCATAATATGGCCTTTCTATTGCGAGGAATATCCATGATACTAGCATCTCTATTGAATGCCATTGAATAAGTCTTTCTATACGAATAAAATGAAAACATTTCCCTTCCTCCATGTTCAAAAAAATGAAATGTATCATAAAAATTATCTAACAAAATTAACATACAGTAGATCATGATTATTATCCTTAGAAAAACAAAATATTTCCTATATGTTTAACTGGATGATATTTGGAATCAAATTATTTTACCTGACATTGAAATTTTTATCAACCAATATGTACCTAAAAATTAAATAATCACTGAGTTCTTTGTTAGAGGGAATTTGTGTCTATGAGGAAACATTAAACGATAATCGAAGTTACATAAATGGGTAAAACTAAATAAAAAAATTGAAGAGAAGTAGGGATTCAGGGTAAAATCACTGAGATAACTAATTTGGGACGCGAATAGGGGCCTTTATATAGGCATCACGACGACTGTCCACATTCCCAGTTTAATACAGTGGTTGAGATTCACTTGATATGATCTAATGGTTGATATTAATTCCTAAAAAGGATTTCAGTTCTGATATTTTGTTGCTTTAATGAAAAAACATTGAATTTACAAAAAATGAATCCAATATGGGTTTTCATGAAACACAATTTGAAAAACCAAAAAATTCAATTACGATGATTTATGTAAGAATACACACGTTTCGTATTTGCTCAAAATTTTAAGTTAGTATTGTTAAGGTTCATCTTATAAAACAAATGTTATGTAAATATTTATTTGGGAATGAATGAAAATTTACGTTTATGAAATTTATGGTTTAAAAAAATTAGGATATGAAAATATAAATAAGAAACATATGTACTCCCCCAATGAAAAAGAGTATCATAATGTTAGGAGATAGGTTTTAACAAAACATTAATACAAATAATTACCTTATTGATATCATTATCGAAATATGTTTAGTGAATTAAAATCTATAATATGGTAACATTTTGTAAATATTTCAGCAAGTTGATCTTGCATTCAGAAAAATTGATAAATGATATTTGCTTTAAAATTTTGATCACTATGAAACTGATTCCTAATGTCTATGTTATTTTTACAACAGTGATATACAAGGTATTTTCATAGATAAATTTTAGTAGTATTATCAAACATTATTTTTGTTTTGGTAAAAATCATTCCATAGTTTGTGAGGGTGTGTTTCATCCACAACACTAGAGCATAATAACTTCAAGATGCAATATATTCAGCTTCAGTAGTGGGATGTGATAATTATTGTTATTTATTGAAAGACCATGAAACTAATGACTCTACAAAAAAATAACAAAGATTCTTATGTCCATTTATTGAACATTCTACATCCACTAAAGTCAGAATCCGCTAATATTTTTAAAATAATATTATTTTTTGAAGAATAGAAAAGTCCTAAATCAGTGGTTACCTTTTAATAGGGAAAAATTATTTTCACTAATTTTAAATGAGAAAAATTTCTATTAGATTGATATTTTACACATAATAATACTTATAAAAATAGGTTTAGACGAATTTCTCTTAAGTTTTATAAACTTTCATTAGTCCTCTAAATGATGTTTGATCTACTAGTTTCTCAGCTTCATCAAGATCATGAGTGTTTGAGGTACCAATTGAAGAACTTATACATTTAGTGTACTCCGATCCATACTTCTTAAAAATATATTTAATATAGTTATGTTTTTATATATAAGAACCTTTTGGTTTTTTAGAAATATGAGAACCAACAAAAAATATTAACTCACCCGTCGTATAAATTTCGAAATCATATTTCATGAGATTCAAAAGTGAATTAGTTAATTATTGTTGATTTGATCTTATTATAATGTCATCAATAGAAATTTGAACAATAAAAAAAAATTAGATATCTTTTTTTTTAATGGGATGGATCAGAAATTCCTTTAACATGATAGTTTTGTAGCAAAATTCATGTACATCCTTCACAAAAAACTATAAGGGATTGTTTAAGTCTATATAACGCTTTGGTACGTTTATAAACATGTTCACAATATTTTTTGTCTAAAAACCAAAAGTTTGTTCAACATAAACATCCTATTGAACATATTTGTTAAGGAAATCACACTTCAGATCAATTTGAAAATTCTTGAAATTGAAAAATACTTCAAATGAAAGTATAATAAAAATAGATTAAACTATACATATAGGAGAATCAGGTAACATTAAGAAATGAATTTAATAGAATTCACATGATGTTGAATACTAGTGTCTGGAAAAAATGACAAAAATATTCTAGAAAAATAGAGAATTAGAATCTATATTATGATGAATTCATAATCTGTTTTCTAGAGAATTCAGAGTCTGAATTTAGATGAAATTGGAGACTGATTTTAGGAGAAATCAGATACTTGTGTAAGAAGAAATCAGAGTCTAATTTTGGGAGAAATATGTGTTTTATTTCTGAAGAATGAAAGGTATGGTTTACCGAAGACATAATATTATGATTTCTGGAGAAATTAGAGACTGATTTTAGGAAAAATCAGATTCTAATTTTAGGCAAAATTGTAGGCATATATCCAGAGAAATAAGAATAATAATTATTGTAAACATGGAATCTAAGGAACAATAAGGATTAAAGTAATATAAGGATAATATTTTTTAATTATGAAAAAATGGATAGGCATTGTTTAAGAAAATAGTAGATAAGACATTGAAAATAATGGGTTTAGATAAAAACATTATTTGAGAATGATAAAAATTTCCTTTAGATAATGTTTCTCACTGAAAGATAATTTTACATATGAAAATATGTTTTTGATTTTGAAAACATAAAGGAATAGAAATTTCATAAGAAACATATTCAATCAACATATAAACCATAAACCCATATAACTAAGGCTATCTAACCGATTCATACTAGGATACTATCAATGAATCAAGGATATATATTTAAATAATTGGTCATTTCCTATGTATTTATTTCTTATGGATTACTCATTAATTAAATGATTTACTTAATTTATGAACAATATACCTTCTCATGAATTTTTTGTATAATGTAAAAAAATATTAGTTATCAATAATATCCCCATTCAATAATAAAACATTCCATGTGAAATATAAAATATGTAAAAAATGATGTTTGATTAAAATTATAATTATACCCATGATAGAAGATATTTATTTTTTCAAATAAATTAATGTCCATAAATTATAATAATGTGATTATATCAAGTGAAGGTTAATGACAATAAAAAATGTGTCTAGGAAGTGAATGAAAAATCATTCCATGGTAAAACATATGAAAAAAATACAAGTAAAAATCAAGATTATATCAATAAAACATATTCAAATGGCAGTAAAAGTATAATAAATAATTAATTTCATTGATTTCTAGAAGTAGCACCAAAATATCTTTTTAACATTATTGAGGAAAAAACAATTTTCATTTAAAAATAATCTTTTATTACTAATATATCTAAAATAATTTTTAAATAAATTACATTTTAATAATATTTTAAATATTTAATATTATCATTTATACATTGATTGTTCATGATAGAGGGAATTTATATATATGTTTTATAAGATAAAATTAATTTTTTCAAGCGTTATAAAAAATAAAAATGGGCCTTGTTTGAATATATCCATGAAGATTAGTTCAAAATATTTGGAAAGTAAAACTGGGAAAACATTAATTTATTATATAATTTGGAAAAATTTAAAAACATTATCGAAAACATTTTTAGAATTTTTTTTTGGAAGAAAATGTATTTTTTACTAAACAGAATAAAGATATCCAATTTTGTTAAAAAATTTACAATAATTTTATATAAAGAAATGATAAAAATGATAGTAATACATGATAACCTAATTTATAACCATACAAGAATAAAATTAATTTTTTTATTAGTAAATTATAAAAAAATCCTTTAATGAAAACTCATGTATATACATTCCTGATTAAAATGAAATTTAAAATAAACTCATACAAAAATTATAACATTGAAGTGAGAATTATTCAATAAATTTATAAAGATTTTATATTTTAAATGGACATAATTATTTATAAAAATATAATGTAGTCAATATAAATTATACACATAAACTATGAATTTCATGGATAATAAATTAATAATATAATCTAATGAAAACAAATTGAGTCATAAAATTCTTTTGCACTTGGTAATTCCATGTAAAATTCCATTAGATGAAATAATTCAAATTAATATAGAAAATTACATGAATTAAGATGAAATCATGAAATTAGATTAAAATAGGTTTTTAATGCCTCATATAAATTAAATTAGGTTCTAAACATTATAATATTCCCTAATTTAGAGAAATTTTAACAATGTCCCTTACCCTACACTTTCTTTGGATTGGAAGTTCATAAATCACCTCTATAATGGCTATAAAAATGATATTAATTTATATAATAATCAAAATAATATTTATAATATCATATATGAATCTATTATATCATATTACTACTCTTTTGTTAATAATAATTCATTATTTTCATTATTTCGATGGTTAATTTGCGTGTTTTCGCATCTGTGTTTTGTTATGAATTTTATCATTCTTTGGTATAGGGTATAGACCAATCATATATGGAATCTAATTAATGTACTAAATATAATATCAACTCATTATATAAATTTTTAGATTCATTATTTATGTTTTTACATGGAAAAGATATCACATTGCTTCATGAAGATGGTTTATTGTATGTATGCAGAAGCGACGATATCATTCCATTGCTGATTTAAATGGTAAGGAATTGGGTGATATATTAATCTTCCAGAATAAATATCATATCATATATATCACATATATTTATCAAATATTTCCTATTTTACATTCCTTGTAAATTGAAATTGAAAAATGAATCACATTACCTCACAAGGTTGGAATCCATCATACACATGAGTGACGTCATGGTATTATAAGAAGAACAAAATATAAAAAAGGTAATTATAATATTATAATTCAAAAATGATAATAATATTGTCATAAATATCATATTAAGGTGTTAGATCCATCATTGTATCCATCATTTAAAGTTTGTTATTGAAAATGAATTACATCATTGTGTAAGGTGGTAGTCTTCCTTACACAAAATCAAAAATTATTTTTCTTATATTATAAAAGTTGTGATGAATATAGGTTATGGATTTAACATAATAAAATATGAGTGTATGTAAAATTATGAGGTTATTTTATAATCATGGATAAATAATATTTTAATAATTTGGAATAAGAAACAAAATAAAAATGATTTTTTTAGATTGTTAGATCTTCATTACACAAATTTTTAAGTTTTCAAAAAAAAAGCTTCCATATTATGTATTATAATAAAAAATAACTTATAGTGTTTCTATGGTAGTAAGAACACAATTTTTGTAGTTAATAGACAAACCAAATGAGTGAATAGTTTATAATAGGGGATTATAAGGAGTGGCATTTATTTAGTTGGGGAGAGGACACACATGTTAAAAAAAATTACACGCACAATTTTTATAACATTATGATTAAAAAAACACATTTTATGTCATTGTAGATAAACATCACCAAATGTAAAATGAACAACCAAATATTAGTATTTAATGTGTGGTTGTTATAAAATACACATTATGTTAGTGGGTATGAATTATAACAATAGATTTATAAAATAATTAATTAGGTAAAAATAAATATATATCTATTGTTAAATTATTATAAAATAATAACAAAATTATTCATAATGTAATTTTATTCATCATAAAAATATTTTCTTCAATAACATGTCCTATTTGTTTTTATGGCTGCATATTTTAATTAATTTTTGGAGGCTTATGAAAATTTATTAGAAACAATTAGAGACTATTTTTAAATCAATATAAAAATATTATTATAAGGTATCATTTTGAGAATTTTCTAGTCAAATTAAATTTTTGGTGAATAGTAAAAAATGAGTTTTTTTAATAACAGACAATATTATTTTTGATATCTCAAAGATAAAATTTTTATATAAAAAATTTTTAAACATATAAAATAATTCATTTATGATATTGTAATAAAAATATATTACAAAAAAAATTATAAAAGGAAAATCATATTTTATTTCATGATTAAGATTATAGTTCATTTTCATTGTTGACATAGTGCTTGCATGGCATTATGAAAACTAAAATTCAGTGTCTTATATATAATAATTATAAGTATACATTATTTTCAAAACCATTTTATTTAATATCATATATACATTATGACATATACTAAAAATTTCTAATATTTTAGTTATATTAGAATAATCAGGTTTAAATGATTGTGTGATTCTTACAAATAGATGGAACTATCAAATTACCAAATTAAATAACTCTTTGTGACATGTATATGAGTAAATATTCATAAGTAAAGAATATATATGTGAATATATTGAACCTGATAAATTAATTTTTTATGACCTTTATTTTTTTAACATTTATATGCTAAATAAATACCTTAAGTGTTTATGAAAAAACATGAATCATGCTTGTACAAGAAAAAGAAAATTCAATGAAATAATATTGAAAAAATAATTTAAATAATAAGATGAATTTAATGATCCAAATAACTATGAAAAATATTATTGGTTTAGTATATCATTACCATAATCATTCATTATTCAAATTTATGATGTTCTCGAGCCACTTGGTTTCCATCCAAACCTTTACTGAATTTTATTTTAAAAAGTTGTACATGTCCCATTATCTTTTTTAATATGAATTATATTTTAATATGAAGTTACCAATATGATATATTTTAAAAAATGAATTTATTTTGACTAAAATATTTATATTTATCATACATATCAAAAAATTACCGTATAAGAATACAGGACTCTGATGCATTAATTATTTAATTAATAAAAAAAATTAATAATATAAAAATATTTAAATAAATTTAATTTGATATAATTAATTAAATAAATTAGTTTGATAGATCTTATTAAAAATTTTAGGAAATTTTAATTTATTTTCTAATTATAGTTGTTGTCTTGATATTTTTAAATTCAATATTACAAATGGTAAAAAAATTCATTAATGATTTTTTGTGGAATTAATATTTTATTAAAATTATTTTCAAAATAATAAAAATATTGAATAATACCAAATTGGGTAAAACATAGTGTAAAATTTCATAACTTATTAAATTGTAGTTCATTCATATATATATTTCTCCCTACAATAGTCTTAATATATTTTAATACTCCATGAAATTCGAAAAGTACCCCACTTCTATATTATAAAATGGTACCTCTTTCTATCATTTCATCACACATAAAAATATTTTATTTATTAAAATACATTACTAATTTAATTATTATAATAAATATATTAATTTTGGAGAAATTATTTTATTCAGAACACAATCCTTATAAGTCTTAATGTTTTAATCGACAATTGTTTCCCAAATGAGATGTATCATTTTTAATCATGTGTTTCAATTTTATTTCTCCTCCCACCAAATTAAAATATTATTAAACCATTATAAAATAATATATCTAGTATCCTATATATACTTATATTTTATTATGATAGTGTACTAACACAAATATATCTATACTATAATCAAATGAAAAAAAATCAACATTCGTGTGTAGATAAGACTATCGTCTCATAAACTGATGTAATTTGTTGGCAGTACTGTAATTAAAGAATATTTATAATGATGGAATTAATATTTATATATTACATTCATGAAATTTTTATAAGCCTTAAATGACTACATATCATTTAAATTCGTCTCAATATATATACATAAAACTGGTAACATCGTTCGTGTGTGCTTTTGGACTACCCACACCACGTAGTGATGTGATTTTTTTTCACCACCACATAACATAGATTATATATTAATGTAAATTTAAAGAAATAATTTGTTATATATGATATTATTACAATTATTTAAATTAAAAAATTCATTGAAGTTATTATGGACTTAAGAACTGATTAGAGCATTTTTCATTTTTTATGATAATATTTAGTGGATGTATTTAAAAGTATAAATTAATTTTAATATTATACTTATATAATAAATAATATTAATGATATTAAGCAACGTTGATCCCGTTGACCACATTCATCCGATTGAAGTTATTATGGACTTACGAACTGAATATCATCAAAGAATCCAACAAAAAGTTATATAATTTTCAAATCCTCCTAACATTGAAACAAGTGAAATAAAATAAATAAAAATTCATGAAATGGGTTCTCAAGAAATTATATAATTAGACTATGAATATTATTCATGAGGATAAATAATGTAAGTGCTGATTCATACACAGGTTAACAATCGCTAACTTAAAAAACATTTTAAAATATTTAAATATCTATTTTCTAAATTATTATTTTTTAGATAAACATTAAAATATATGAATTTTGTGAAGTAATTTCAAGGGAAATAAAATTTTAAAATGTAATTTTTTAATTTCATTAACAAAAATAAAAAATGAATATTTTTTTGGATTTTATTAAGTGAATTTCGAACTCAATTTAAATTATTTATGTTAAAAAGCTAATACATTGATTATGGAAATGTAATATTATTTTTAAATGAGTAATTAATATATTATTTTTTCCAGTAGTTTTATATTTATTTATATATGATCGACAAAATGGATTCCTTTTATTGTTGCCCAATTCAATTATATGATATATGTAAAGATATTTTTTTGTGAAATCCTCATCTAATGTCTATTTTATAGAAGTCAAATATATATTTTTAATTTATTTTTCATGAGGGTCTTTTACTTCATTAATGAAAATTCAATGTATTGATTATTCCATTATTACACTAGATGGTTATTTTCAACTAAATATATATATTTTGTTTGTGTGCACAATTTTTTAAATAACTAATTGTCCTTAAATAATGTTTTTTGATGCATGCATGCATTTTTTATTATTATTTTATGGTTCATTTGCATTTTTTAATGATGAGTGGTTCATTACAAAAAAATATATTTTTGGGTCCCTGATATCCCTCAATGAATTTGTTATATTGGATATTGAATGCGATAGTAATTCAAGTGTAACTGTGATGGTAACATCTATGAGTATTCATGAGTATTATCTCAATAAAAAAGAATGCTTTTCATTTTATTTTCATTTGATGGTTAAAAAATAGGCAATGATGATAATAAAAACATTCTCTATGTTAACAATATGATTTATTTATTATTTACTTGAATTTATATAAATATCATGGTTTCAAAAGGTAATTTATTGAGTTTATGTTTAAAGGAATGAAAATGAAACTCAGATTTGTGAAAAAGTGTTCAAGAGTTTATCATGTTTTCAATGAACGTTATATTATTTTTATTTTTTACAATATCACTGTTGAATTTTATTATAGAATTATTTGGGTAAAAATGTTATTTTTTATGTAATAATTTTTTTGAAAAGAATGTATTTATATGTATTTATATACTAATGATTTATTTCTTACTTTTTTATTTCCCTTAGTAATATTTTTGCTGTAATATAAAGTTTTGAAATGTTTTTCATATGGATTTTATTGGAGATAAGGGAAAATTACAATATCAAGAACATAATTGTGATGATTTATCGTGAAATAATATGTTTTGTTTTATGTAATTTTTTTAATGTGAAAATGAATTCTATGTATATTTTTTCACATGTAATGTATGTGATTTATATGTAAGAGTTTCTCCAAATTCTAAAATTCTATAATCTAAAAATATCCTCTAGAACACAATAATCTGAATTCTATTTTAAATCAGTGATATATTTAATGGTTAGGGTTGGGTCCTTTTAATTTTATAAGATAAGGGTTCTAATTACATTAGATATTAGGTTGTTTTATGGGGATATATCCATAATAGTGGTAGATATAATCATGGGATTATAATTTCATTTCCTACCATAAGTCCAATTTTTTCAAACACCATTTTAAATCGTTATTTAATGAAATTTTTGGGAGACTCATCAGATTTTTGGATATACTTGTTTTTACTGTAATTAAGGGTTATTACATTTTTGGATGACAATTTATATTAATGAGATAACATTTCTTGTCAAAACATTATATCTGAGGTTGAATTTATTAATGTTATTTTTGAATAATTTCATCATTTTTATGGGAATTCAAAAAGAATTAAATATATTTAGAAAATGGACAACCTGCAAATCAAGTGATAACCCACAAATCGTGTGACAACCAGTCACATTTGGAAGGGCTATAGGTATTGAACCCACACCCGAAATGTGACTTGTGTGGATAGAATACCACATAACTACATGATGTCATTTTTTCCCTGATTTTTTACTGTTTAAATTATCTAATAACTAAATTTTATGTTAATTTTTGTCACTTATTGGATATTGAATAGCTATTCATTTTATTTGAAGATGACTTGCTGTTAAGTGATAAATGTTATTTCAGAATATGTTATTTTTTTGGAACCCTATATAATTAAGGTAAACTGAATAATATGGTATTTAATTTAAGGACTAAGGGTTTTTTTATATTTTTAAATTATATATTATTATTTTTATGGATTTATAGTGATTTTTTTTTATTAATGGAAATTGTTTGAATATGTTGGAAATAATATTATCTGGGAATAAACATTGTGGAATGAAAATTTTAAATCCATGTGTTTAATTTTAAAAAAATAATTTCAAAATTAATCATGGAAGACTATCTGTTCAAATCCTTTTTATATATGGGTTTAAATAATAGTCTGTAATATGTCGAGTAATTTTATGGATATTTATTTTTTAATTATAATATGTTTATCATTGGTTATTAAGTTTGAACTTTAGGATTAATGTTTTTTTAATCATATAATGTTTTATTATTTTTTAGAGAATTATATGACTCTATCCTTTTAATTTTAGTTCAAGTTAATTTATACAGAAAGGAGGAATATATGATTATCTCTTTGTGTATTTTTTAATATATATAAGTTAGTTATATTGCTTTAAGCGTTAAAAATAAATCATTAATAGTCAATAATTGGAGAAAAATATGAGTTTTTGGTAAAAAATGAATAAGGGATGAAATCAATCGTATCAAGTAAGTATAATTACCTATGTTCATGGTATATATAGAAAATTAATATTCTCTTCTAAATTAAGATTCTCTCAAAATAAAAACATTAACCTTTTAAATTTTTACCGATAAATTAAAGGTATTTAAACTTATTATATATTTATGATATGGTAGTGGTTAACTTTATCATTACCATGATCTATACCACTCTATATCAGTCTTTGACCATTATATTATCTATTCAATTTCCATGTTTTTATTCATGGAAATGAATTTTGTGTTATTCCATATCACCTCATACATCTATATCTCTCTCAATCGCTCTTCAAGATGACATCTTTTTTATTATTTTATTCAATGTCTGATTTGAGCAAAGTTTTTTTTAAAAATAAAAATCTGGTTACAATATCCAGGTTCAAAATTTGGAGGCTGAAATTTAAAAAATATTGGAGAGTTTAAAATCCCATTTATTTAAATGTAAACATTATGTTACATGGAATACAACAGACACGACACTGAGTGTCAAAGAAACATCCAAGTATTTTTATTAAAAATGGACAACAATAAAATAGTCAATAATTTTTTTGTCTTGAAGAGAAGAAAATAATTTTTGAAATTAATAATTATTTCCCAGTCAATATAAAATTATTTTAATATTATTAGTAATTAATTAATTAATTTTTGGTAAATTTATTTTATTTTAAAAAATAACGATTTCTTTTAAAATGGGTTTCATTGTTTTTATATGTGATAATTATAATTAATTTATAAATGTTTTGGAAATTTAACTTAAAAAAACTATCTATCATAAATCATATATTTATATTTTTCAGTTCTGAAATTTTTAGAATTTTATAAATAGATAATCTTTTAGTGAATAGTTAAAAATAATGCTCTTTTTAAAATATATTACCCATTAATGATATCGTAATGAAATAATTATTATATTAAAATTAATTAAACTTATAGAAAGAATATTTTATGATGTTAATATATATATATATATTAAAAAATAACATAAATGATATAAATTATAATTTAGTTTTCATAAATTTGAAAATCTTTTTCAGTGATCATACGGTGCTTGTGTAGCATTATTTGAAGTCCTATTCGATATCTTATATCTATTAATTGAGACATTTAAAGACTTTTTAACGCCTTTTATATTAAATATCATACATATTTGTAGATTTATATTAATTATATATAATTTTTGAGATACATAATAAGAACAATATACAAATGATCGTGTAATGCATGGGCAAGACAAAAAAAAGTAAAATTAACAAATTAAATAAGTTTTTCTGACATGTATCAAAGTAAATATATATAATTAAGAAATATAATGGTTTATTTTGATACTGAATAATTTATTTGAATTTTTTATTCAAAATAAGTACCCTAAATGCTTATCTGACACTTCCGCAGAGCATGTGCAAGTAGATGGAAAATCACCGAAATAATATTGAGAACACTAAAATTAAAACAATAAGAATAATTTAATTGAAAAAAAAACAATAAATATTATTTTTTGACATTAATTTTAGTAGAATTATACATTATACTAATATAGGTTCTTTTGGATCCATATTTTTGACATTTAGTGCTCTATACTATTTTATTTATTGAAAAATCAAACATGTCATACTAATGTTTTAAATATGTATAAAACTTTAATATATATATATATAAATATTATTTTTTAAGATAGTAAATATTAAATTTAAATATAAAATTACTATCTTCGTCAGGGTAATTTATTTTTAATTTTTAGGGATTCAGGGGTTAGCATAAAAACATGCACTACGATTATGCAAAAATTATTTAATTAATTGATAATCATATAAATTATTATTAAAATATTAATATAAATAATATTTGACCCAATTAATGTGATAAAATAATTATATATATGTTTTTGAAATGTTTATAATATAATTATTTTTTGATAATTTTTATTATTTTTTTGGATTTTTTAATGTCAAATTAACCAATAGAGTCAAATTTGTTATTAATTAAATTTTATAGAATTAATATTTTAAAATAAAATTTTAAAATCAACGAAATATTATGTAATATGAACATGGAAAATATATGTTTTGACATTTTATTCTCTGTGTATTTATATACCTTTGTAAGATTTTGGATTTATAATTTTTTTTGTTTTTTTCAATATTTTTTGAAACACCAAGAGTGTCGACCCCCTCATTTATAAAAGGGAATCTATTCCACTCATTTCATAAAAGGACAATGCCTTAAACAATTAAATAATCATGAATTATATAAATAATTCACATTAAGGATCTTTTCATGTTTATATTTTTAGAGAATTAGGCCATAACAATTACATTTCATTTCAAAAAAATAATACAATGAAGATACTTTTACTCAGATTCCATTTTTTCACAAAACAAGAACTCTGGAAAAAATGAGTCATGTATAGTTCCATGATTAGGACCGCATAACTTTTCCTTGATCCCATCATTGACCCTATTCCACATTATGTCTTATGAAAAACATTTCAAAAAAATTGGATGAGCCTAAAAAGATCAGTAAGGGACACACAGAGATGGAAAACTGTTAGTTTCTCAAAACAACTAGTAAACCATGAATAATCTAACATTTTGAATACATTTCACCTTCATAAAGTAGTAAATACTCTTCACTGAATAAAAGATATCTACTTTCTCTTTTGTACCCAAAAGATTACCATAAAACACATATAAAGAACACATTACATATAAAGGTAACAAGGGACATAAACATACATAAATGGAATATCTATAATTTCGACTTCCACACAAATCACTAAATGGAATAGCCATATGGATGACTTACATAACCAATGCATTGGAGTTTATAACGTAACCACCTGTCCCAGTTAATCACGGCACCACCCGTCATATGGTTTATCACATAACCACCCTTCAAATGTCCATGTACCATTATAAAATAATAACATAAAAATCAAATATAATGGAAAGAAAAAATTTCCACAGTACAATCACAATATATCACTGTAATATATTGACATAAAAAATCCATTATCAAATCCATTTTCAATACCAAAATACATAAAATAGTGTATGGTATTTATTTTCCATAAAAAACATTACGGCTTGTTAAGGAAGCCAATGAACAAATAATAATCACAGCGGTGGAAAGGTCGGGCTCACTGCTTATATTAAAAGAAACATTCATTTTTTGTCATTTAGTAAAACTATTAATATTAAAAGAATACCTTTGAAAATTCAAGGGTGTTTATACAGTGTATAAAATAAAGTCGTGTATTAAAGGAAAATATGCCGCAATGAAAGGAGATTGAGATGAAGTCCATTACCTCATGTCCGAATTCACACGTTCATTCTTTATTATCCTGAATAATAAAATAAATTTAATATATAATTGAATAATAACCTTTTTCAAGTCTATTATTCTTTTTATATCACTCATTACCATGTCATAAACATTTTGTAATCATTCAAGTTTATAATGTTCATTTTGTCGATATTTGGTACTTGAGTCACAAATGAAAGCCATATAGTTACAAGTTTTTCACGTGGTCAAAAGCTCATTATATCTAGAATGATAATAATGATTTAGAAATCATATATATTATATATATCCAATATAAACCTGTATTTATAAAAGTACATAACATTTGGAGGTAAAAATTGAAATGCACCGTTCATGGAGACGATAAGTTGTACGTACACATGAATGCTACTTCCATTTTTATTTATTATTTTATTGGAATTAAAAAATAATGATACAAATGTATATTATATTTCTAGTATAATATCATATATAATACCATCAACTATATCTTCTGTACGTCCCACGTATGGCATGGATGAGTCATATCACTTTTAGGGGGCGATAGTCCGCACTTTCTCAAATGAAATTATCGCGTTTAACCATAATGGAAACAAAAAATGTATGATAAAAAAGAATAATACAGAAGAATAAAGAAAACATACACATAATATATATCATATATATATATATATATAGTTTCATCTTAATGGCCACCATGAGAGGCGATATGAGATAATCGAGCAATCACCATTTTGTGAGGCGTTAGTTTTCCATCCACAAAAACAGTATGTTCTCCACCCATTTTATGAAGGTGTGTGTAAGTTTAGTTAGAAAGCTTCTCATAAAAACATCCTAGTATTTTTATGATAATTGGTTTTTTAAAATAATGGAATAAAAGGAGTTTTGGTGTTGAAGAAGTAAAATAAAAGAAAAGATGTTAAGAGAAACTGTTACCTTTAATTTTGGTAACTCCCTTCGATTTGAACCAAAATTGATTGTTTAAGTGCCTTTTGTCTAAATTAATGCTTCTAGGTGGAAGAGAGGGATGTAGGGGGATTAATTGGTCTGAGTTTGGATGAGCCAAAAGGCTTGAGAGGTGTGAGTAATTGGATAGAAATGTTCTCCTTTTATAAGGGAGAGAAGGGGCTCTTTATGAAAGTGTGGAAATATTATTTTTTAATATAATGATATTAGGTTTTTAAAGGTCCAAACATCATTAAAGAATATTATTAGACAACTCATTGTAAAATTAAAATAATACAATAGGAATTGGATAGGTTTTGGATAATATTTTATCATTATAATCTTATTTATTTAAATCATTTATTAATGAGGTAAATACTGCATCATTATTGTGTAAAAGAGAATTTAATTTATTTGATGTCTATAAAAAAACACAATGATGTTGGAAATATTTTTATCTTTAAAACAAATATTTATATTCAAAAAAATAACTTCTATAACCCTATGTGAAAAATAATTTACAGAAATATTTTTTTTTTCAATTTTGACTTTACTTTAAATTAATTAATCTAATGTTTCATTATCATTCATATGTGGCTCCATGGGGTCCCAAAATTGACCCAAGGATGCCCATAGTCGTCCATTAAACATCCAATAATGTTATAACAAGTGTTAAGGAAATTTTGAATTATTATAATATTCATTTTACCTTGAATTACCCTATTTACCTTTAACTGCTATTAATAAAAGTCAAAAGTTACGATTCATAAAAAAATATTTTCTTCTTATTAAACCAAATTTTACTTACTAATAACAACCATGTATGTTAGGCTTTAGAAATTCAATTCACAGAAGTGGTAAAATTTCATTTAAATGAAGAAGTCAGTTTTTTAACTACTACTAAGTGGTTTCACTATTCATCAAAAATTGATGTTATTCAAGAAAAATATCAAAATTTAATCCTAAGATATATTTGATATTTGAATTAAAAAATGATTTCTATTTCACCAAATTCAAATCATAGAATTTTTTTAATTATTTTAAAATAAATTCCCACTTTTAAAATAATTAGCGTGTTTTTAAGAAACAATAACTATCAAAAGATTGTCAGTTGTTTATGTACCAATTAAAAGGGAAATTAATTCTGATGACCAACATTGGATTAAATGGAAAAAATATATTCTAAATAAAATTTAAAACTATTTAAAAATATAATTTAATCATATAAATTAATTATATTAAAACACACATTTGAATTAAAATACTATATTTTAACTATTCATTAAAAAAATGAACTTTATCAGAAAAATCCCAAAAATTTACAAAAAATAAATTATGATGTCCCCATTGTAAAGAAGGGATTTATTTGGTCAAATAGAATGTATTAAAGTGAAAAAAAACTAGATTTAATGAAATTTCACCAATAAAAGGCGGTAAAGCGACGTTTTAATGTAAATTATGCTTAAAATTAGATTCATTCACAATTTAAGCCTCTAAATTTTATTGGATAAAAGTAAATATATTTTAAAAACATGTATAATAAAATTGTAGTTAGTTTTGTTCATTCCCACCAATAAAATGGCTAGGAGTTAACTTCATTTAAAATAATAATATTATATTATTAGTGTGCAATGTAAGATTTCAGAGAAACCTATTATTGCGTATCAAGTACTCTATTGAAAATAGAAAACATTTTAAAGTAAAATTAATATTTAATTCAAACATATTATTAAATATGTAAATATCTAATTCTTAATTTACCTGGGATGTTACATCCTTCTCCCCTTTTGGAAATTGGGTTTTTAAAATTTTTATTCACTTTTCAAAATAAGTGGGGGTATTTATCCCTCATAGAATTTTCGGATTCCCACATTGACTCTTAAACCATATGGTTTCTCCACAAAATATTTACATGTTGAATTACCATATTATGAAGCACTTTATCTCTTTAGTCAAGAATCGAGACTGTTTGTTCTTCATAAGGTAGATTATCTTCAAACTAAACTACCTCTAGACTCAAAATAAGATATGGATCTGGCATATACCTTCTCAACCTCGAAACATGAAAAACATTGTGTACCTGGTATAAACTTGATGCTAAATCAACTCTGTATGCAACCGATTCAACTTTTTCAGGATTTCATAAGGTCCAATGATCCTCAGACTCAACTTTTCCTTCTTACCAAAACGCATCACACTTTACCCTGGAGAAACTTTGAGAAAGACATGATCGAATACCACAAAATTAATACCCTTCCTCAAGTTATCCTCATATCTTTTATCTCTGATCTAAGTTGTTCTCAAGTGCTTCTTAATCAAATAAACTTTCTCTACCATCTCATCTACCAATTCTAGTTCACTTAGCTTCCTTTCACCTACTTCATCCCAAAAATCCAGAGTTCAACAATGGTATCCATATAATGTCTCAAATGGAGCCATATGTATACTGGAATGAAAAATGTTCTTATATGAAAATTAAACCAACAAAAGATGTTGGTCCCAAATTCCATGGTAATCTATTGAATAAGCATATAACATATCCTCTAAGGTATGAATTTTTCATTCTGACTACACATCTAATTTCAGATGAAAAGATACACTAAAATTTAATTTAGTACCCAACAACTTCTAAAGGACTTTCCTAATGTTAGATGTAAACCCCAGATCACGATTAGATTAAATTGAGAGGGGAACTCCATGGAACTGGAATATCTCTTAAACATACTACTGAGAAATTTGATCTAGAGAAATAGTATCTCTAATGGGATTGAAAGAGAATATTTAGTCAATCGATCAACTATAACCCATATTTCATTATTACCTCCAGATGTCTTCAGTAATATCACAACAAATTCCAGGGATATATTTTCCCATTTCCACTCTAGTATAGGTAAAGACTGAACAATCCATTTTAATAATTGCCTCTCTACATTAACCTGTTAATAAATCTAACACATCAATGTAAAATCATCAATATCTCCTTTCATTCCATCCCACTAGTAATACTCCTGAAGATATATGTACATCTTTGTACTATTAGGATAAACTGAAAATGCCAAACTATGAGCTTTACATAACTAATCATTCTTCAATAGTGAATTGCAAAGAACTCATAATATCTTACCAAATCTCAAAACATAATCATTATCAACATTAAAATTAGGAAACATTCCCTTCTGAACCAACTCTCCATTTTTATACAACTCACTTTCTTCTTTCTGCACTTTCTTTATTCTGTCTGATAGTGATGATTTCACTAACACCTAAAACAAAACAGAATAATTTCCACCACCAATAACTTATTTACCAAAGTTCATCAAATCAAAAACCATAGGATCTATTTTCAAACGTACCATGGTTAATGAGAAATTATATTTTAGACTCAATGTATCAGCCACTTTATTTTCTTTTCCTACATGGTAATAGATCTTTCATTCGCAATCCTTGATTAATTCCAGCCATCTCCTTTGTCTCATGATCAATTCTTTCTGAGTGAATATATACTTTAAACTTTTTTGGTCAGTATATATTTCACATTTTACTCCATACAAATGATGCCTCCAAATTATTAAAGAAAAAAACAGTAGCTAATAAGAAATCATGTGTAGGGTAACTTAACTCGTGTGGATTCAACTGACGTGAAACACAAGAAATTACCTAATCATTCTGCATAAGGAAACATCTAAGTCATTTCAATGAAGCATCACTGTAAATAAAAAACTCACCATTTCTGGATGGCAATGAAAAACCTGGAGCATTCACTAATATTCTTCTGAATTCAAGAAATCAATAATCACATTCTTTTGTCCAAATGTAATAAACACCTTTTTGAGTTAACATAGTCATTGGACTAGATAACCATGAAAACTTTTCAACAAACTTTCAGTAATAACCTACTAAACCAAGAAAACTATGGATCTCAGATATATTTGTGGGTCTTGGCCATTCATCAACAAATTGTTTTTTGCAATGTCAACACTTATGCCATTTTATGAAACAATGTGACCAAGGTAAGAAATTTGTTGTAACAAAATATCACTCTAGAAAAATTTACCATAAAGTTTATTTCCATTTAAGGTTTTCTAGATAACCCTTAAATTAATTTCATGTTCCTGTTTAATTTTAGAATAAAAAAAATTATCATTAATGAACAGAACCACAAATACATCCAATAACTCACAGAAAATTATATCCTTAAGATCCATGAATATATCAGGTGCATTGGTTAACCAAAAAGGCATAACTAGTAGTTCATAATGGCCATATCTAGTATGAAACACGATATTTGTAATGTCTGTTCCCATTACATTCAACTGATGATACCCCGATCTCAAGTCAATATTTGAATAATACCGAGTTCCCTGGAGCTGATCAAAAAAATCATCGATATGAGGCAAAGGGTACTTTTTATTAATAGTGATGTTATTAAATGCTCTAAAATATATGCAAAGTCTCATTGAACCATCTTTCTTTTTATCAAACAATATAGGATCACCCCATGGGGATATGCAAGGTCGAATGAAACCATTGTCTAAGGACTCCTCCAATTTCATCTTTAACTCTAGAAGTTTAATTGGAGCAATTTGATTAAGGGGTTTTGAAACTGTCCTAGCACTAGGAACTAAATCAATGTTAAATTTAACCTCCTGATCAGGTATAATACTAGGAAACTCAACATGAAAAACATCAAGATACTCATTTACCACTGGCATGTAATTAATCTGAATAGTTCCTTTATTTTCAACAATATTTGTAAGGTAACATTCATTTCCATCTTTTAGTAGTTTCTAAGCTTCCTGATATGTTATCAAAAGAAAGAGTTCATTCTTGTATACAAACTGTAAATATTTATGAAATAAATCTTCTTTAGCTCTACAGTCAATCTTAGAATGATAAACAGACAACCAATCCATGCCCAAAATAACATCAAACTCTATTAGAGGAAAAACAATAAGGTTTGAGGGTAGATTCTTCCCATGAATAAGGACAAGAAGGTTCATATGTTTTCTTTTTGTCTCAACATTTCATACATGTATTTTTATCACATGTTTTGTATTCATATCTTGAGATAGAATTCCGAATTTATTAGAAAACTTCTCATAAATGAGAGAGCGTGTAGACCCTGAATCAAACAACACATCGACATAATCTGAACAAACAAACAGTATACCTGATACTATTTCATTTGATGTACCAACATATGCTAATGTAGTTGCAATGGATCTCACCACCCCTTTCTGCTTGGAGTCAGGAAGCCTTCCCTCAATTTAGTTCTTCACTGGACACTAATTTGCATAATAACCCATTTAATTACACATAGATCATCATATCGATGGATTTTCATTGCATGTTTGATCATATTCCTTACACTTACGAGCTATATGACCAGACCTACCACACCCGAAGCACTTTCCAGACATTGATAAACATCCTCCCGGATTATTTTTACCACACTTCTCATAAGTTATATATTTAATTTTATTACCTCCAGGCTTATTTGATGAATTATTTCCCTTTTCCTGCCAACTGGACCTCTTATTCTATTGTTTTTTCAATGAAAAACTGATCATCGGCAAACTCCATATCCACCTTATTTGCAAATCGAACAAGTTTTTCATAACTTTTGAAATCATGAGAGGTTGATGATCTTTGATATTGTGGCTTCTATCCTGTGTAAAATTGATTTATCTTATTATCAAGATCTCAGATGAAATTTGGTGTATACCTTGACAGTCGAGTGAACATTGCTTCATAAGTAGCCACCGAGTCATCCTCTTTCCTCAATTCCATGAATATTTTTTCCACCCTAAGACAAACCAACATAGGAAAATATTTCTCAAGAAACATACATTTGAATTCATTCCAATCTGGGGCATCAATCTCCTCACAATCCCTGATATTTTTCACTATATACCACCACTGATCAGCTTCACCTTCAAAAAGGTAAACAATAAGACTAAACTTTTGATGTTATGAACACCCCATAACATAAAAAATAGTCTCTAGTTCTTTAATCCATCCTTCATCTAGAATAGGGATACATGATCCTCTAAATGATGGGGGATGTTAACTCATGAATTTCTCCACTACTAACATGTTTCTATGCCATTGATATGGCCGATCTCGTGCATGGATACAACCACCATTTGTTGCCTGATTCAAATGATCCATCACTGCAACAAACTGTTCAGTTCTGATTCCGACTATATGAGGATGCAGAGTTAGAAGGTTGACTTCCTCCTAATGTCATCCCAACATAGCTTCCATATTTCCTCTGCGAAAAACCATTCTAAACACTAAAATATCATATGCAAATCAACACGATAATCAGTAAATGCTATATCATTTCAATATTACTATAAATTAATTTATGGACATTTATTTAACAATACCCTTACACCTATTGTTGTCCAAACCGACCTTTGATGCCAACTATATGGTCCCGACCATAAAAAATTAAATAATCTTGAATTAAATGAATAATTCAAATTAAATATCTTTTTAGGTTTAGAGATTTGGATTATAAGGCCATTAATATTTTATTTCATTTCAAAAAAATACAATGTTGACACTTCTACTCAATTTCCATTTTTTCACAACACAGTAACTCTTAAAAAAATTCATTTTGAGTTCCATGTTTAAGACAAAATGAATTTTCCTTGATCCCATCCTTGACTCTACTCCACATTATGTCGAGTGAAAAACATTTCAAAAACATGGGATCAACATAACATGGTCAGTAAGGGATAATCAAAGAAGTAAAACTAATAGTTTTTTAAAACAATAATTAAACAAGGAATACATTAACAAATATAATAATTTTCATCTTTATGAAGTACTAAATACTCATCACTAAATAAATGATCACTACATACCCTTTTGTAACCAAAATATTACCATAAAACCCATATAAGGAACACATAACATATAAAGGTAACATTGGACATTAACATACTAAAATGGAATAACCATACGGTCGACTTCCACACATTCCAATAAATGGAATAGCCCTACAGCTAACTTCCATACCCAATGCATTAGAGGTTATAATGTAACCACCCATCCTGGTTTATCACAACACCACCTATCATTTTGTTTATTATGTAACCACCTATCAAATGTCCATGTACCATTATAAAACCAAACACATAAAACAAATATAAAGGAAAGAAAACATTTCCACATTTCAATAACAATATTTCACTTAAATATATTGACATAAAAAATACACTATCAAAACCATTTTCAATACCAAAATACATAAAAAAGTATATGGTACTTATTTTATTGGAAAAAAACATTATAGCTCGTTAAGGAAGCCAATGAACAAATAATACTTGTGGTGGTGAAAACGTCGTTGTCACCACTTACATTATAAGAAACATTCCTTTTTTCCATTTAGTAAAACTCTTTGTAGAAAAATATTCATTTTTAATATTCAAGGGAGTTTATAATTCATATAAAAGAAATTCATGTATTAAAACAAAATACACATCAAGGAAAATAGATTGAGACGAAGTCCCTTACATCGAGTCCGGCATGACCCATTCATTCTTTGTTATCCTAAATAATATACTAAAGTTAATTAATACTTTCTTAAGAACCTTTTTCAAGTTTATTACTTTTTTAATATGCCTTATTACTATGTCATAAACATTATGTAATCATTCAAGTTAATAATGTTCGTTTTGTCGATATTTGGTACATGAGTCACAAATTAACACCATATAGTTACAAGTTGTACACATGGTCAAATGTTTATTATATCCAGAATGATATTCATGATTTAGATATCATATATATCATATATATCTAGTATATTAATATATTTATAACATTACATGACATTTGGATGTAGGAAATGAAATGCACCATTTATGGAGACGGGAAGTCGTACGTACGCATGAACGCTACTTCCATTTATATTTCTTATTTTAATGGAATTAAAACATAATGATATATAGGTATATTATAATTCCAGTATAATATCATATAGAATACTGTTAACTCTATCCTTTTTACATCCCGCGTATGGCATGAACATGTCATATCACATTGAGGGGGCGGTAGTCTGCACTTCCCAAAATTAAATTATTATGTTACCCATAATGGAAACAAAAAAGGTATGCTATAAAAGAAAAAAACTGATCATAAATAAAACATAATCATAATAAATATCATATATAAATATATTTTCTTCTTAATGGCTACCATGAGAGGCAGTAAGAGATAATCGAACAATCATCATTTCGTGAGGCATTAGTTTTACATCCACATAAACAATATGTTCTTCACCAATTAGATCAAGGTTTGTGAATGTTTAGATCAAATAATTATCTTTAGAACTGCCTATTATATTTAGGATACTGTTTTTGTTTTAAAATAAATGAATAAAATGATTTTAGGGGTTGGAGAAGTAAAATAAAAGTAAAGAAGTTAATATAAAGCTTTACATTTAATTTGGGTAAATCCCTTTAATTTGAACCAAATTGATTGTTGAAGTGTCTTCTGCCTAAGGTAAGGCTTCTAGGTGGAACATGGGATATAGGGAGATTATTTGGGTAGAGGTTAGATGAGACAAAAGGCTTTATAGATGTGAGAAATTTGTTAGAAATAGTCTCTTTATATAAGGGAGGCAGGGGTTCTTATGGAAATTGTGAAAATATTATTTTAATATCTAATGATATTCAATTTCTAAATGTCCAAAAATCATTAGAGTAGAAGATAAGATGACTCAGAGTCGATATAAAATCATCAAATAGGAATTTCAGAGATTTTTGGATAACATTTTAATCATTATAATCTTATTTATTTAAATCATTTACTAATGAGGTAAATACTACATCATTATTGTGTCATAAATAATTTATTTTATTTGATGTCTAAAAATTTAAAAAAATATGATGTAGTAAATATATTTATATTTCCAAAAAAAAATTATAGTGGAAAAAAATAACTTATATAACCCTTTTTAAAAATAAATTTACTAAATATTTTTTTTTCATTTTTGTCTTTACATTAAATTAATTAATCTAAAGTGTCATTATCATTCATAAGTGGCTCCATGGGGTCCCAAAATCGACCCATGAATGCACATGGTCGGACATTACTCGTTCAATAAGGTTATGACAAGGGTTATGGTAATTTTTAAATATTATAATATTCTTTTTACCTTGAATTACTATATTTAACTTTACCTACGATAAATAAATGTCAAAGGTTACAATTAACCACAAAAAATATTTGTTATTATTGAAAAACATATTACTAAATAATAACAACCATGTTTTTCAGATTTTTGAAATTAAATTAACATAAGTGGTAAAATTTCATTGAGATTAAAAAGTCATTTTTAACTACTACTAAGTGATTTAACTATTCTTAAGAAATTGATGTTTTTTAAAAGAATACAAATCATTCAGCCTAAGTTATATTTGATATTCCATTTTCAAAAATAAAATATATTTTACCAAATTCTAATCATATAATTTTCATTAATTAAATTAAAATTAATTAATGTTATTAGAACCAATAGTGTGTTTTTAAGAAACGATATCTATCAAAAAAATTGACACTTGTTTATGTTCGAATTCAAAGTGAAATTAATTCTGATAACATACATTAGATTTAATGGTAAATATATATTCTAATTACACTTTAAATGCAATTAAAAAGATAATCTAACCATATAAATAAATTATATTAAAACACGAGTTTATATTAATATACAATATTTTTAGTATTAATTAAAAAATTAACATTATCAAAAAATTCCAAAAAATTTAAACAAATTAAATTTTGATGTCCCCATTATAAAGAAGTAATTTATTTGTGAAAAAAATGTATTAAAATGAAAAAAACTATATTTAAATAGGGTTCAACATTAAAAGGTTGTAAATAGACTTTTTAATGTAAATTGTGCTTAAAATTAGATTCATTCACATTTTTAAGCCTCTAACATTTATTGGATAAAACTAAATAATTTAAAAAACATGTATAATCATATTTTACTTAGTTTTGTTCATTCATTCCAATACAACGTCTAATATTTAACTTCCATTTAAAATTATAATATTATATTTTTAGTTTGCAATGTAAGATTTCAGATATACTCGTTGTTGCGTATTGGGTACGCTATCGAACATTGAAACCCTTTTAAAGTGAAATTATTATTTAATTCAGAAATATTAATAAATATGAAATCTATTATTCTTTATTTACCTGGGATGTTACATTTTTTCACTCATATTTTTTTTTAATTTTATCAATACATTAAAATATTCATTATTATAATCCCTCTCCACATTATGGTGGCATTATTTTAGGTAGAAAACCAACCTTAGAATGATTAAGGTGTTAATAAAATGTGTTTTCCAAAAGAATAAGAATTGATTTTTTCTAGTGCTTCTATTTTATAGTTCTCAAATGTCTTCCAAATCTTATTAAACCATTATAAAATAATATATAATGTATCTTATATATACCAAGAAAATATTTTAATAGTTTAATTACACATACCTACTTCCACTTTCAATAAATGTGAAAAAAACTCATCATTTGTTTAAACAACAGGCTACCGCCTCCCAAACCAATAAAATTCAATTTCTAACTTTATACTTCAAAATTGGTTATAATAAAAGAATTAATGTTTATATGTGATCTTTCTGAAATTTATATAATTTTGAAAATATAACATATCATATACATACTTATCATTTGTTTCAAAGAATAATGATGGCTTCATTCATGCGTATGTCTGTACTACCACCTCTATAAAGCGAGGTGATTCGTTTTTCATCACCACATCACATGGATGATATATATATATATAAGTATATTTAATGACATTTTATGATAAATGTGATATTTCAATAACTCATTAATGATAAAATTATGCATATCATCTTTCCATGACGATCATTTCCAAATTAAAACTATACTCATGTGTATGAATAGGCTATTGTGTCAATGATTCTAACGTAGTTCATTCTTCATAATTATATTTTTTAGACGTATTAAAAATTATAATTTATTAAAAAAAATGAAATTTATTTCAAGAATATTTATTCAAGGGATTATGCAACGCTCGCCACAATGACCTCATTTAACCTACCACAGTCATCGTAGACATATGAACCCAATATCGTCAAAGTGTTTGACGTAAACATAAAAAATTACATTACTTTTATAACATGATGTCAAGTGAAATAAATAGAATAATAAATAGGAAAATTATCCCAATAATTTAAATAATTCACATCATTTTATTATTCAAGAACTAAAATAACATCTGTGATGACTCAGAAAAAGGGTAATCAACTGTAATGTTATTCATTATTGAACCTTTGAAAATGATTAATATATTTTTAGTTTTACAGGATCATGATCTTCTGAAAATATTAATGAAACTGAACCTCTAACACTAATATTAATAACACAATGAGAAGCACAAATGTTTATATTATATAAATCTATTAATGCTAAATTCATTTAACAATGTCCGTAAAATTTTGTTTTATTTCATTATAGAAACCAAATTTTAATATATTAGTACAATTGTGCACTTTATTTATGAAAATACATATTTTTAATATAATTTCATTGTTATAGATCTCTCACAGGTGATGAACCCTCACGGTGATTCCCAATACTTTTTTCATGGAGCATTTCTCCCCCCTCTCGGTCGGAGTGGGGAGTCCTGCATTCTCAATCTCATAGAAGGAATCAATTCTTGCCATTATCCAATCCCAAGTATCTCCCTTCATTCCTGAATATCCAGCTTTCGCCGAAAGTTCACGAACTTTTCAAGGGCACACTACAACTCCTTCTTTCCCAAACAGAGTTCAATCGTGCCACTGAGTTATGTAGTATCTGGATAGTGGCTCTATTTTGGCTTAAGAGACCATCGGTTGATGATTTTGATCATTTTTTTTCAATTTTGGGATCATTAGGAGAGTGTGGTAGTCATATTAGTTGGCAAACATCATTTGATGATTTAGATTGCGATGGAAGCTGATCTGATAACTGCCTGGTCAAAATCCCCTTGACAATGCAGTGGGGACTCATTTTTCCTGTTTCGATGGAGTCTCAATTTCCACATGAGGCATGATCCCTCAACGATGGAAACATGGGTGAGTCTCTCTGGCCTCCCTCTATCTTTCCAAAATCCTGCCATTTTTTGTGATATTGGGAACATGATAGGTAGATATATGTGCTCTGATCGTCAAATAGATGCGGTCTGTCATCCTATCTGTCGGCGGATGTGTGTTGAGATTAATGTCGCGTGGCCACTGGTGAAGTGGGTTTGGATCACGGATGGAAGGGAATTTTGGTGGAAGTAGGAGGTAAGATCTGAATCCTGGATGCTTTATTGTGTTAATTGTGGTTTGTTTTGACATATATAAATAGTCTAACGTAGAAATGGTGCGGATGGGGTTTCACCACGGGCGATGAGGATGGGAAATAGTGGCAGTGTTGCACCGGATTTGGCTGTACCATTTTTGAATATTCCACTAAGTAGCTTGCCTTTAAGACCATTCACTATGGTATGCTCTCTGGATCAAGGTTTTTCTGTGGAAGGGACGTCTATTAGGTAGGCAGTGGCTGAGGTGCAGCATGTGGTGAAGGAAGTTGAGGCAAGAGGGCAACATGGTCCCTTAGAGAACATTGGTGGTGATGTTCAGAAGGAGAAGTAGTGGATGTCAGAAAATCCATTAGTGGGTCAGGTCTTCAATACTCGAAGGTGTGATCTTTGTATTATAAAGGATCGTCCAGTTGATGCATCTGGCTTCTCTTCAAGAATAGAACATACTTTGGACCCCACTGATTCAGGGGATGGCACAATCCTGGGAGGTTTGGATGACCGTGATGAGGAGTTGAGTGGGAAGGAGGATGGTGTTGGAGGTGTGGTATTCAATGTTTCTATTGCTAATTTCTTCTAACAATTGGAGAATGAGAAGACTGATAATGCTGAGGGAAGTACATCACAGAATGAAAGTGGCAGTAAGAATTCATTTTCTAGTGAAACATCATGGGCGAAGGTACTCGTGATGATTATCAATTTGCAGAACAACCACGTTGTCTTGATATGATTGATGCTAACAGAATTTCTCAGCAAGTGCGGGGAGAAAATCCGGGGTATCAAGAGGTGCGCATCACAAGATAACAGGGGGAACTCTCTGACAGTGGCAAGGAGAATGTTGGCAGCCTGGTCCGACCCTCCTATAGAAAAATTTTGAAGGATGGGAAGAAGAAGATGTTCGGGAGTAAGGGATCCATGTCAGTTCCAGCAAGAACAAGTTTGAGGAAAGATTATTCCTATCTACCAAAGACGGTGTCTACTAGGTCCACAGTTGGGAAAGAAGGAGGGGTAGGCTCTGGATTGAAAAAGGGTATGCAGTCTACTAAGGTGTTCATTTAATTGGAGACGTTTAATCATAGAAGGACATATGACAATGTCATGAAACACTATGAGAGCTTGGAGTGGGATTCATCCACTACAGAGGAAGAAACCTATCTTGGATGTAGTGATAGGTATGAATTTTATAATATCTTGTTGTTTTTATTCCCTATAATGCTTGCTGGTACACTTTTATTTTATTTTAATAAATGGTCAGTGGGTTAGCCTTTGACTGGAATTTTCTGTTATCATTGTTATGGGATCAAAAACTATTGTAAAATTTTCTATAGCATAACTACTCCCACCAATTAACAGCATATGAAGAGAAACATGCATTATACTTTCACCATTACTAATCAATGGTTAGTTCTATCTAATATGGTCATAAGGATTTTTAACCATTAATTATTCAATAAAATAACAATATATTTGTATAATTTATCATATCATTGTCTGATAGTCTATGAATAATTTTCTAATCTATCAACCTTTTATTATATATCAATCAACCGAAGACGAAAACAGATACCCTGAAATGAAATAGTGTTCTATTCTCTGATCATCTTTTAATTGTAAAAACATTATATATATGGTTACTATATTATCCTTGTATTAAACAGTTAACACCAACTTCATTAATATTTCTAGGTATGACAAAAAATGTCTGCACTAATATGAATTCAAGAATTTCCTCTTCATCACAGTATGCACAAAATAAAAAAGTACACATTTTATTGTTGTTTTTTAAATAATATTTATTATGAATTGAAACTCTACAATAAAAAATTAACCATATACATCTATTGGAATCAAAATTTAATTTTAGCCATAGGTATGTCAGATATATCAACAATAATATCATTTTTTACTTGTATATATATATATATATATATATGTGTGTGTGTGTGTGTGTGAAAAATATAATATTTCATAACATTGTAAAGTATGATGTGCTTCTAGAAAGGTACTAATAAGTATTCCAGTCATACCAAACCACCAGAGGTTCAAAAATAAATGAATCAAATATTAATGGGAACATCTGTTATAATAAATTCTGACATAGATTTTGTAGTCAATATTACAGGTCTGCCAACGTACACATTATATTTTCAATAATGAAATGTCTAAAAATTCTGTTAATAATAAGAAATAACCAGCACTACAGCATAACCTAATATTTCCTATTGTTGATAATTCACTCTAACTTCAATCTATAAAACACAGAGGCTACTAATATGAATTGAACTATAATATTTCATAAATAATTATGAATAAAAGTTCGTGATATTACTAATAATTTATAGAAAAACATGAAATATTATCATCCTTTTTCCATAAATATATTTTGATATTGGAGACCCTTATAAAGATTATGAGCACTATGTTTTAAAATTTTGTTTTAAAGAGATGAATAAAAAATGTATCAATAGTCATATCCCATGATTCTCATTATGCTACTCATTTGGAACTATTTAATTAGAGTTATTTCATTAATGTACGCAGTACATTCAAACATTATTTGTCAAAAATATATTTACCGAGTTAAGAAAATTCCAATACCACTTGATCATTTACAACTCCATGTTTGAATTCGCATCAATGAATGTAAAATTTAAAAAATCGGTGACGAATGGTGGGTATCCTAATAGTTTTATATTCAATGGGAAAATAAACCATCATATTTTAACATTATTCCTTCTTGATGGACAACCACTAATGTTTTCACAACTATATGTATCTAACACTACTAATGAAGATGAATAGAAAACATGATCCTTCAATAATAATTAAAATTAAGTCATAAGACACCCGTCAAATATATGTTTTTACCATTTTTAATACATAATTTGTATGCATCATAGATGAAACAAAACCATGCCTCTACTATTCATTTATCTTATGTTGAGAAACTACATCAAATACGTCATGATAAAAACATTTTATCATGTCAATTCTGAACTACAATGGATGTTATTGAGAATCACTATGTCACAAAATTAAAGACATGCCTCATTAAAATAGTATGAATGGATGTAAAAATATAAAACATACCAACTACTTATATGACATGAATGCTCATTGTTATTGACATTGAATATCTTAACCAGAAGAGGAATATCACATTCAAGGAAAATGTGGTTACATACAATGCATAGATGAAATTAAACTTTTGTACATTCCTTTTCAATATCCCTGGGGGTTTCATGGTTGGAGGGTATAGATATAATGAAAAAATATTAAATCATGTCACATCCATTAATACAAATAAATAACTACGAAATGTAAAACGGATAATGTATATTTCTTTAAACATTAAATTCTTTTATAATGAGGCATTGAATCTCATTTATTCTAGAACCATTCTACAATAGTTTATTGTGGGTACATATACAATTAGTGAGTGTCAATGTCTATTTTATTCATGTAAATCAAACGTGATTGAGGGTTGAACTATACAATGGGTTTCAGGATGTATTTCATAGAGGGGACCGATATGGGTCCTCTTGAGGGAATCATATTGTTTTTCCATATACATTTACAGGTGGTTCCAGGTTAATAATTTAAAAATTTCAATATGGTATGTATATTTTTAATTTGATTATTTATCATTATTTTTTAAAAAAATTTACATTGAATCCAATGTATCCTAATGTTTCATGATTTTTAGAGAAAAAAATATTAACCTAATGGTCATTCATTATATAATGTCACAAATATTAAATATTAATCTTTACCATATCATGACATATTTATTATAGTTTTTTTATATATAAATAATGTAGAATGTATATATCATTTTTCTTAAAATTATATAGGTTAACAATGATCATTGTTATTTTCCCATGTTACATGTTTTTTTATTTATCATACTATCTCAAATGATGTTGTTCCTACAATGGAGTTTCAGAAAATAGGTTTTCCACATGTACACATTCTATTATTTCATTTTCATGAATAATAATTTCTCCCAACAAAATACATTAATAGACTTTTTTCTATTGAAAATAAAAATATCGGATCCTTCCCAAAACAACATGAAGCAGTCACAAATTCTATGATCCACAGACCATTTAGTGATTTTAATCATTGTCTACCTTGTATGCGGAAGGGAAATTGATCAATGTATTATTAAAAAAAAGAACATTATTCAGTTGATGATGAAAATTAGGTGTTATATTAGAGATGAAATTCTAGAAGTACTTTCCACAATAATGTAATTGCATTGGAAAATCTGTTTGTGGTCCTATATAATCTCATATTTTTGTTTAAGTATCAGGATCATATTAATATAGATATTTTAAATCATTAATATTCAATTAAATTACATTTAAATCAATAATTAATGGTCATGATTGTGTCAGAATATAACTTTAAGAAACCAATAGTAGATAAATGTTTTACAATGATGTTAAAAAAATTAAAATTTGATACAACCACAGATAAATCACACATTATAAAGAATCTAGAAGGATATTATATTTTGATATCATGTGTAGATGTCCTTAGGTTGATAGGTTTCATATTAATTTACCAGGAAAAAAACAATGACCTACATAGACGGTGAAAATACTAAAGACATCTTGAGTAATAAAAACATTTCAAAAACCATTTTTATAACATGGTTTAATGAAAATGAGACGTACATAGAAGGAAGAAGTCTAACGGATTCCCAAAAAGATTTGTCTTCAATTATAATGAAAAAAATGATATATGTGCATGTAGGGATTATGTATTGGATGTTTGTACTATGATTTGTAGATATCTGGAGAACTATATTATGTGCAGATACAATATACAATGGTTAGAGATGCAACTTATTATGAATCTACTAGAATAGTGAATAGAAATAGTAATAAAACATTCAGACTTGTTTGTTCATCATTGATACAATTTTTTTAACATGATGTGTTTATTTAACAACTGAAATATGTGTTAGTTTGGTGAATATAACATTCTTTGTGAAGAATTTTTTTTAGTTTTTCATTACCAAATACCATTTCTCAACTAGAAAATCTCTATCATGATTCCTAGAGAATTCTAACTGATGATACTATATATGCTAGATGACATGTGCTGAAAATACATGGTAAAACACTTTTCTTCTTATGGGAATATATTTAATACAAAATTATATCCTACACCAATAAAACATGTTATAAGGTATTTGGAATATTAATATTATTTTCTTTTACAGAAAAACATCTAATGTTAACAAAAATTAAAGCATGCTACACAATGTAAATATAATTCTCATAACTATAGAACTAGTGTTTTTCAAAAGAAAAAAATGATTTTCTAATATAGTGTTCGTTCAATATATTATAAATATTAGATTTCAGGACATATTTTTACATTATAGTAAGAGTATGGTATCTACATTATATCAATTTGGTTTTCCCTAAAACAAAATGTAAATTTTTTAATCATTCCATATAATGGTGATATCAAAATAATTCTCTTATTAAATATTTTTAAAAACATTTTCCCTCTTTGGTAGCTTTGGCATATAAATATATTTAATGGAAAATGAATGCTTTGATTTAAATTGAAATCATTCTCTAAAATAATAGTATAACTCTTCAATGTAACCCACTAATTCCTATCAAGATACATCACTTGATAATAAAATAATCAGTCAATTTTAGAAGAACATAATTAAAATTGAAAAAAGACACAAAATGAGTACAAATATTTTCATGGAAGGATTTTTTTGGGAAAAAAATGATGGGTGTCATTATATCTACGTTATCATTTGTTGTTGGGGTTTTTTCATGCTTGGATTTAGAGGCACTGTTTAGAAAATTATTTGGAGAGTCATGACATGTCTACTTTGGGAAGAAGGTAAATTTTTTATTAATGTTACATCTAGGGGAATAGTATCCTTACTCCTACTACGTGGGAGGATAACACCTTATAAATTTTGAATTACATTATCTATTAATGAGCTGTCTGTTGGAAATATTCTGTAAGGGAGTGATGTCATAGACCTTCAACAATCAGTAAAATTGATCATCTGGGATGAGAAACTAATGCTTCATAAACTCGATATCAAATATATTGATCACACGTTAATAAATATTTTTATTAAAAATTAAAACCCTTCAAATTTAAAATATTATTGTATATGAATTTTCTTTGGATGATATTTCAAAATAATATTTCATGTAATCCATGTTGTTCAAAGAATTTACCTTTTTTCATGTATAAATTCATCATTTCTATTGTAATTTTGTTAGGCATATTATTGAAAAATTACACTAGGAACCAATAAACTGATACTAATGATGGTTCAATCGATGTTCAAAGGTATATTAGAAGACTTTGAAGAGTTATTATGTTCCAATTGGTGAGATAAATGACTTCTTACGAGTAATTCAAATACAATCAAGATATATTCTAATAATTAATCAATCCCCAATAATTGAATTTTTTGAGTTATCCTATCCAATTTTAATAATAACTATAGATATGTTTCTTATTTGAAAGACTATTTTATATTAGAACCATCCCATGATGTTGTTCAGGATGTAAATGTGTACTTGTTGAAACAAAGTACTTTTTAAACAATTTTTTACATCTGTTATGATTCTGTTTTTAATGATAGATTATATATAGATAGGCAGAAGAACATATATATATATATATAAATGATGTTATAAATGGTATCAATCTCTTCAGGTTCCCTATACACAAAATTACTTTCAAGATTGGGGTAGCCATTATATTTCTAAGAAATGTAGAATATTCAGAGCTATTATTTAATGGTACTCATATGATTGTGACACACATGGGTGAACTGACATTAGAGAATATTGTTTAGGAGGATGTCAATCTAGGTATATATAATTCAGTCCAATAATAAAGATGACATACTCTATCAATAGACGACCTTTAAAATTTCAATTAAGATAATATCCTTTTACTCTTTCATATGAAATTACTATTAATAAATTTCAAGGCTAGTCTCTTTGTTGTATTGGTTTATATCACCAAATTCCTTGATCTATTATGGAATACTTTTTGTTTCTGTGTGTAGGGTCACATCGATAAAGGATTTGAAAATTTATGTTGAAGATAGATATAACTAAACTATAATTGCACACATACCACTGACTGTATGGAATTTTTTATAACATTTCATAGGTATATTTGTATTTAGAATAAATAAATTTTCATGTGGTTTTCCATTTCATATTTTTAGAAATACATAACGTTGATTACTAATTACTATATTATATTATTACATAAATTGAAAACATACAGTTTTACAGAAATGTGATGCTTAATAACTCATTTGATTGAGATTATCATTGACACCGATGAACCATTGAAGATACATGTCAGTGTATTGAATCTATAGTGAAACTCATCAACAATGTATGAGGTTACTAATATTGATCTCATTATTAGTGATGAAAAATTTAATATATTGTGAAAAAATGGTACACATTGTTTACTATTTCTATAATTATATAATTACATATCTATATTAAATAATACCATCTATATAAATGACATGTGATATTTGGTTTTCTTATTTATAGTAACCATTGTAATGTTACATCTACAGGGGAAAAAAACTTCCATGTACAATACCTCACCACCGATTAATCTCCATGGGCAAAGAACTCAAGAGTGAAGGGATCTACTACATTATAAAAATCATCAAATTTTTTCCTTATTAAGGAATATACATTCGAAGAATAAATGATTGTCGAATATTTTTCACATAAATGATGTATGTGCGACCATATGATGTTAAACTATCGGTTTTCATTTTTTTACTTCACTACTTTTTGATGAAATGATTCACAAAATGGTTCCAAGAACACTATTTAATAGGTATATTTCAGTAGCACTAAATTTTGTGGGTGCTATGATTTTCCAAGGAATCATTACAACATTTTTTAAATGAAACATTATGTATATATAGAGTTTCAACCACATACTATTTTGTATTGTCAATTTTTGTAACATATAATAAACTGTTTGAACTGATATATTCATCAACAACAACTAAAATTTGGAAATTTATTTTAAAATTTATAGAAATTATCGTACATCTATATCAGTTATAATCTATACAATATACTGGGAATTCTGACCAAAAGATTTTAATTTTTTAGAGGACTACAGGATAGAAATATTATATTCTATCAACAATTCACTGAAATATTTCAGTTAACAAAAATGATTCTATATTTTATTTCATCATCTAAAAAATTAATTATATGTTATGGGGTGAGTTTTCTATCACAGTGTCAATGTACATGAAAAAAAATAAACCACTCTTCTAAAGTTTTGATCTTGTAATTGGTCATGGAAAAGATATTTAGTGGTATTTTTTCTAGGTAGAAAATACCAATTCTCTATTACTATTAAAAGTACTATATAAATAATAGTTACATAACAATATACATCTACTCATGAACTTCTTTCAGCTTATGTAATTCGCAAAAGTTTACTAACACATTCAAAATACTATTCAACATTGAAATTGTAGTCATCCTAAACATCATAAACTTGTATCATGTTCCCTAATATTTCTTTTCGAGCTTTTATGTATGAAAATAACAACATCATGGACCAATTCTCCAAAATCAATTTTTTTTATTCTAAATACTATCTATTTATCATGTATGGGTTGATCAGTCAATAAAAATATCAAATTACACCAATAACACATTCAAACAGTTCTATTACACCTTTTTATTTTGATATATAAATAAATTTCCAATATTAAAAAGTGTCATGAGGAATGTAATATATCCTGAATTTTTAATTTTAGTGTGTAGTTTTGAGTAATGTTGAACTAAATTATACTATAATCTACATATTAATATCACAAAATTTTTCATAGAACACATGTTGATTTATTTATAATACAATAATAAAAATTTAAAGCACCCATTAGAGGTATTTTTAATCATGCAACTCTTGTTTGAAGAAAGTTCACACTACATATGTCAACATAGGGTTCTAGAATTCCAAAAAATCACCATCCTATACTACTCTGAGGTTATCATGTATTCTCAATTATTAATTATTATTCCATTATTATTTTCATAGTGTCCAACATTATAAAATTTCAAACATACCTAAGAATTATAAAAACAATAAATCCAATATTTTTAGAGTGGAACTACTTGTGACAGATAAGAAATACGCATTATTAGTCATTCTTCTCGACCATCATTTAATGATATTTTTATGAAAAATACCATCTTAGTTGAGAAATTATTTTATACAAGTAGGATTATTAAATGGGATTTTGATTTTGATTTTTTTAATTTAAACTCATAGTACCGTTGAATTACAAATTAAGGCCATGATGAGTCTGTGTTTCCACTAGAGTTAAACATTTTCAATTTAAAAATATTTGATTTGTCAATGGATTTCACAAGTTAAAAAAAATCAACATCATTCCTCAAAGTAGAACACCTTTATAACACAATTCACCACTAATAATGATATTTATATTATCAAATTTCATCAATGTTTTGAATAAAATCAATTGACAAGACTCATATTTCCATAAATTGCAGTGATAACTATATAAATTTTTATTAACAAAATTCCTTTCAATTTTATTATATAGGATTACAATTTCTGGGAGAAAACATGACCATGTACTACCATTTACCATTACCAAGTAATATGTATTATTTTACATTGTAATTTTATATAATACATAGAATTCATAATTTAAATATTCATTTTACCATTGTTTTATAGGAATATAAAAGCATTGGATCTTCATGGGTTAGCTAGAACATTGATGATGGATTTGTTATAACAAGTACAAATAATTGATCTATATATGTATATGTTTTTTATTTACCATGTTATTTTCATTACATTATTGAAGTATAAAATATGGATGATTTATCTCATTTATATTTTTATATGATTATAACACAATGATTTTGTTCTCCCCAATTGGTAAATGTTGAAAATAAACTTTTTTCTTCAATGATTAAACTTTTCAGTATTATATTCTATTTATTCATTAATGCCATTTTTTATGTAGTGAAATATGTTGACTAGTTTATATACTGATGATTCCATTCAATGAAATGTTATAATAATTAGAGACTATGTGGTAATAACAATCCAAGACAGTAATATTCATCTATATATAATCGATAACCTAATAAAAATTGACAAAATTGATTGAAATATTTTGATGCCATATAAAGGTAATTAAAAAACCTTATTAAATCTGTAATATTAAATTTTAAATTCAAAAATATATATCCACTATTACCTATACCTTTATTAATGTATACTAATGAATTTAAATAAACTGTTTTTGTAAATAAATCTCTTATGATAATTATACCCGGTATAGTAAAGAGAGTTCTGTGTTTGTATTTTATCACCTATAATAACTGCTACATGGACCAAATATATTATCAACCCAATATCTATATGTGGGGATCCCCAAAAGCAATGGATCTAATATGTTTTTCTAGGATTTTTCTAACATAGATGTCGAGATTACTATCACTACTAAGGGAACAGAAGAGGTAATTATATATGTGCAGTTTTTGTTACATCAATCACCATTTTTTTCAAAAAAATACTTTAATATTATTTTTAGATTCACATGTTCAATAATCTCGTTTCAATATTCATTATTATTTTTTATTATTTGAAATGTTTGTAACTTTGTGTATATGATTTCTCTATGGTGAAAAAAATTCGTTCCTTTTTATTTTTAAATTAGATTAATTAATACTCTGATAATGTATAAGAATCTTCAAAATATAATTCAATATATTCTCTCACTAATATTTATTTTTCAAATATTTTTTATTAATTTAGATTATTGAATTCTCAAACAATTACAAAAATTTGAAAACAAGATTTGATTTTCAATGTTGTCTGTATGCATGAGGATGATAATGATTATAATTAATTTATTGATGTTTTAAATTTGTTTTTTCAAAATTATATCATGAATCAAATATCCTGATAAGTATATTATGCAATTTTAATTATTTTATAGAAATATACATTTTTTGAATAGTTAAAAATATAGTTTATTATAAAATACATTACCTTTTGTGATATGGTAATCAAATAATTATGACATTAAAAATAATTAATATTATGAAAGGTATCAGTATGATATTAATATATATTTTATAAAATTAATTCAAAAATTGAAAATTGAAATTTATTTCCTTATATATTTGAAAATCATTTTTAGGGATAATGAAGTGCTTGCATAATATTATGAAAAGTCCAATTCAGTGTTTGAAATCTAGTTACAGAGAATTATAAATTTTATTAAACTAACATTGTATTAAATATCAACTATAAATGATTATTTAGAGTTATTATATATTATTATTTAGTAAAATTACAAGAATCATGTTGAAATGATTTTTCAATGCTTATTCAAGCAAAAAAGTAGTTAAATTAACAGATTAAATAAGTTATTTTGACATTGATATGAGTAAATATACACAGTGAAGAAATATAATGGATTATATTTATAGTAATTATTATATTTAAGATATTTTTTTAAATTTTTTATATGAAATTTGTACGTTAAATTCATATGCGATACTTACACATTTCTTGTTCAAGTAGAAGAAAAATCAGTAAAATAATATTAAAAACTCATAAATTAAAATTAAAAGAACTTTTTAATGCGACAAAAACATCACAAAATTTTAATCTATGATAATATCTCAACCATAATCATCAATTAGCCTTATTTTTTAGCAACTGGATCTTCTTGGATTAAATTTATTTATTTATAATATTTTATTCAATGAAATTTCATACATGTCACACAATTATTTTTAATAAATATAACATTTTGATATGTTTATAAAAAAATAGATGATATAGAATAAATATTAAATATCAATGTAAAATATTTATCTTCATTTTGGTTATTTATTTTTAATTTTTTTGTCGTACTGAATACCATAAAATCTTGCACTACAATAATGCAATAATTATCTAATTAATAGAAAAAATTAAATTATTTTTAAAATATAAAAACAAAAACAATTTTATTAAATTAATATTATCATAGAATTATATATATGATATTTAAATTTTTATATATAATAAAATATATTTTTAAAATTTTAACATTTTTCATTATGTATTTAAATTCAATGTAAATAATAGTATCAAATTTGACATTAATTATATTTTATAGAATTGATATATTAAAAAAAAATTAAAAATCCAAACAATATTAACTAATACAAATGTGGATAACCTCTCCCTTAAATGGGAAAATTATTCATTATTTGTGCGTATGACTGACTAATGCTTCACAAATAATTGAAATTTGTTTTATATTACCATATTTCAATACTTGTTATAATAATGGAAATAAGGATCATATATGTTATTTAAGTAATTTTTTTGTTTAGGAAATTATAATACATAATTTTCATTTTTATCATTTGATACGTAGAATAATGATAACATCGTTCTTACGTACGTGCGTACTACCCACTCCACATAGCGATGTGATTCTTTTTTGAACACCACACCAAATGGATGATATTTATAATTATGTTTAACGATATTTTATGATACATATGATATTTTTATCATTTATTAAATATAATTTTATACATACCATCTTTATATATTGAATATTTTAAAATTAAAATTTTACTCATGAGTACGAATGGGCTACAGTCTCTGTGATTGAAAAATTGTTCTTTTTTTAAAAACTATTTAATAGAATAATTATAAAATAAAATTTATTAATAGAAATTATATATATTTCATTAAAATTATTCTAGGGATGAGGAACTTCTAATATGTTTGACAACATTCAACCTAAAAAATCCATTATGGACTTATGATCCAAATGTCATCAAAGCGTCTAACAAAAACTTAAATAATTATGAAATTAATTGATCATGATAATAAGTGAAATAAAAGGAATACTAAAAATGAAAAGTATTCCAATTAAAATAAATAATTAACCAAATTTTAGTTTTAGATTTTAAAACTATCATATGTTATTAGTCTTACACAAGGTAGGGGAGTTTTCAACTAAAAACTGTAATTTTAAATGATTTAAAGATTTATTTTCTAATTTTTTCCTTTTGAAGTCCAATTTTTTAAGAAATTATTTTTAAAAATGTTTTTATATAAAAATTAATTATTGAAATATTATTTTTTAAAATTTATATCATATTTTCTTAAAAAAGGATTCTTTTATAGGTTTTATGTAAGGGAGTACATAACTCAATCTCCTTACTTTGAGTTGTACCTTTGCTTTATTGATTATTCCAGAGTATGATTATTTATGAACCATCTTTTTATTATATTGTATTTTATTTAAACTTATTTTATGTGGATCTAAATCTGATATACATAATCAATTATTTTTATTTATGATCATTTTAATGATATGATATTTATAAGAGGTATTTTCTAAATAATCTTTTAATGAATAATTAGTGTATTTTATTAATTTCATGATTCCTTAATCTCTTCAATATTTTTTTAAAATATTAACATTATATTTTCAAAAAAATGTATTTCTTTGTATGGTTGTAGAATTATTTTAAAAATAAGTAATTATCCTAACTGATTGTTCATATGATGTAACTATTCAAAATTTATAAGTATTTTATAGTTCTTGTAAATTGATTATGACTATGGGTTGTTTTTTACAATCAAATTTTTTTTGGTTTCAGGATATCCCCCAAATTCATTCGGTATTTTGGAAGTGGATTTTGATGGTCATTTGAAATGAAACTATGATGGTTATATCTATGTATAACCATGAGGGTTAGGACAATTATAATAGAGATGGTTATTTCATTGTATCAATGTCAGTTACAACACATGTAATTATGATAGAAAATGATTTCATGAGTTAATTAAATGATTTATTAACACACTATATTTTTGGAGATAAATATCATACTTTTACAAGGGTATTTAGAGAGTTTATGTTCAAAGTATAGAAAATTACACATAGATTATTGAAAATTTCTTCCATAGTGTAGAACATTTTTAAAGGAAACTACATGTATATTATCCATTTAATATTTCTTATGAAATATTTAATTTAATTTTGTTGGAATAATATGTTATTTCTTGCATAATAAATTATTTATTTTGAACTAAAAGTTTATATAAAAATAAGGAATATTGGAATAATTTTATAAATACTAATGATTTATTAATTTATTTTTATATCCATTGGGATCATTTTAATATCATAAAAATGTTTAAAATTTTTTTGACATGGTTTATGGATGATTAGGGACAATTATGATGTTACTAAATAAATTGGGATGACTTATCACCGAAAACAAATTAGGTTTTATACTAATGTCTATTTATTTAAGAGAAAATAGATATTGTGTAGAAGTGTTAAATTTTAATTTATGTATTGAATCTATAATTTAGTGTTCTAATTATAAAAAAATATTAACCTAAAAGATCATTGGTAATATAATAATCAGAAATCCAGTTTAAAATCACTAGAATATGATATATATATATATATAGAAGGGGCCTAACGTTTTAGTCATGAGAAAAACCTTTAAAATAATTAATTATGGAACCTTATAGTATATAAGGTAAAAATATGTCCATAAAATGGTTATTATATTCGTTTTATTTTATTTATATTCCTTATCATTTTAGTTTAACCACTGGTAAACACCTTTAATATTAAACACTGTAGTTAATATTTATTTTTTTCTCTATTAATTTTTGTAAAAAATTAAGGAAAAAATATTATATAAAATCAATTATTCTTATTAAAAATAATGAATCTATTATAAAAACTTATATATAACTAAGTGTAAAAATATCATTTAAAAATATACCTAAAGACACAACCAAAAATCGTGTTACAAAATAGATAATTCTCATAACTATAAAAGGTTTTATTTAAAAAATATCAATATTAAATTGATTATAGAGGCCTAATTTTTTAAAATGTAATAATATTTAACTAATTTTACGTTAATGACAATTTATATTTTGTTTTAACCATGTAAATTATTTAAATGAGATGGCATATTTCACTAAATATCATTATTTTCACTATTCATCGAAAACTATATATCTTCTAAAAAACCCTAAAATTTTACTATACTATTATTTATATAATTATTTAGAAGAATATAGAAATATTATTTAAAATAATATATTTTAAGATGATAATATGATTTTTTACTTATATACGCAATGCATGACTCAACCTGTATTCAGAACATACATCTTTAACAAAAGTATTTAATTTTTTGAAATGATAATTATTTGAAATATTGTTTATAATTAGAAAAAAAAATCATAATTTATTTAGTAATATTAATTAACTATAATTTAATTGATATTTTTTATTTGTATACTATTTAATAGTTTATTTAGACTCAGTGATGCGTGTTCTATAAGAAATCAAATAGATCTAATTTAATAGAATATATTTTTTTGTTGTTTAACCTTGGTGTTCATTATTTTATGAGATATCAAATAAAATTTTATTATTTTATTTTATTTTTGTGTAAAAAACTACCTCTTAACCAAATGTATTAATTGGATTCTCTTCCAGTAACAACTATTGAAGTGGTAAACAAAAATGAAGTTTTAAAATGCACACTTATGTCCTCTGATATACTAAAAAAGTATTATCTGATTCTAGTTATACTCTCTATTCTATAATTCAATAAATTTATAGTGTTCTTATATTAAAACATAAATTATTGTAAGTTGAATTATTTTTTATAACTCAAAAATGATTGGAGGATCTGAGTTCAATTTTATAAATCATCTCTGATTGAAGTTTTTTTGAATATGATTCCAATAAATCCACAATTTCCCCATCTATTAAAAGTTGATATTTATTTGGGATTGGAATATATATTTATATTTAAAAATTTCAGAAAAAACATTAACACTGATAGATTTTTTGAAATAATCTTTTCAAATATATTTAATTTCATTGACTCTTTGTGCTTTATGAAACACCATGTTTTAATGAAATATGAAATACTATTAAAATATTTTTATTTAATGTGATATAAATATAATCCACTTTGGAATGGTAGATGAGAATAGGATTGAATATATTTTTAGAATAAATGGTTTTAACATGTATAAAATATTAATTATTTTTTCATCAATTTAGATTAAATGAAAATAAAAACTATTTGAAAATTCTAGAAATTATTTTATGAAAAACTATTTTATATGAAAAACATGTGTTATATCAAAAAATTAAATAAATAAATTTTGGTGTATTTTTTTAATTAAATTTATATATTACATAATGAATTAAATGTTTACCATTCATATTATGTTTTTTTAGAGAAGATGTCAAAAATAAAACAATTTTATGCATAAAATTATATATATCAAAAAGAGAAATTTTTCACCTTTTTCACAATTTCTTTTGAAATTAATATTTTCTACAATTTTA